>CP126892.1:71842500-74407500 GCA_030440675.1 Furcifer pardalis
TGTTCATCTCAAATTAAGTCCAATCAACTTAATCGTGTTACAACATTTTATATTGAACACAAGGAAATGAGCCAATTTGACCAAATGAGGTTTAAATTGTAGCCAAGAGAGTATATTTAACAGTTAATCAAGGTGAAATAAATCCAGAACTCACAAAGCTTGAGTGCCATGTTTTGTGAAAGTGAAAGCCTTATCTTGCTATGCAGTTCCTTTACCTCCTGACAGTCTAGTAGTGATGGCAAACCTTGGCACTCCAGGTGTTCTTGGACTTCAAATACCAGAAGCCCAAGTCAGCACTCCTGCGGATCAAGAACACCTAGTGTGTCAAGGTTCGCCATCACTAGCTTAGTATGGCCAGGGAAAGATATGGATTGGAGAGGAAAGACTCCAGGCTGGTTTGCATTTCCCATTTCATTGTGTGCTCAAAATAAATACTCTATTCTCACTATTCTCCATATCTTCTGCTGCTGTATCTGAATCCGAATATTGGTGATCCTCATGGTGATCAGCCATGAAAGCAGACCTAAGAGTATAATGCAGTGGCCTTTCATCTACTTTCCACATCATAGCATGACCCTGTACCACTGATCCAGTTCTGTCACTTTCTGGTCCTGAGCCCTTTTGGCAGGCAAGGTCCTCCTCAGCCCCAAGCCAGTATTGATGCACCTGCTGTCCTTCATCAAGATGGATTCAAGTGGGATTTAATCCACTTGGGGACCATCACCCTTCCCTATGGACTTTGGCACCCAAGCCTTTAGCCCTCAGCATTGAGTCACTGGCAGTATGGTCTACTCTATTACCATAACAAGATTCTCAGTATAGACAAACTCAAATAATAACTCAAAATGCAGATGCAATTTTTACAAGATGCTGGTAAATGCATCTATGGGGTAGGGTTCTGAGCGAAAAGAGTTTATTTGGAGGTGGAGTTCTGAGCACTGGGAACACCCAGAACCTTTCTATTACAAACTACAAGGAAGAGATGACATTAAAAACTCATAGCAGATGCCTGCATGAAACCTCCAGAAATTTGAAAATGCTTTCTCACATACAAATAACTGAACAGATCACAAGTTTGCATTCCATAAGCAGCAGTGAGGTCTTGGAAAGTCTTCACTCACAAAATGGTAACAGCTGCTGTGCATTATGTGTGGTGTATTCTTGCTCCTTTTTTTTTCTACAAAAGAAGTCATATTATACTATTCTGAAGAAAAAGTATCTGTTTTCTAAAAAGTTAGGTATAAAATAGAAGCTAATAAAAGAGCTGTTAATTGTGGCAATAGATCAGGACCCAGATGTCAAGGAAAAAAATTTCTGTTCTTGCAAAGTACACACCAAAAAGAAGGAGAAGATTATGCTTGTTTTCAAGTTCTGTAGAACACTGTGACTGACTTAGAGGGCACAAAAAGCCAGGGATGAGGGAAGAAATAGAAAAGTCCCAAGAGGCTGGATGGTGAATTTGGTCAAGATCAGGGAGTTTTCAGCCTACTGCCTTTGGGCCAGATCTGGCCCATGGAGTTAAATAATCCAGCTCCTGACTCATTCCAGCCACCCTTGCCAGCAGTGGAATTGGTAATGGACTCATTTACAGCCACGTAAATGCATTTACTACAGCCATAAATAAGTCCACGGCTGCTGTAAACACATTTACAGTAGCCACAAATGAGTCCATAGCCTCCATGAATGCATTTACAACAGCCGCAGATGCATTTTATGGCACCAGTCCGGCCCTCTCAACTGTCTGAAGGACCGTGGTCTGGCCTGCAGCTGAAAAACAGTCTGAACCCCTGGTCAAGAGCCATCATTAATTAGTCAATAGCACAAAAACAAACAAAACAGCCGGCGGCGGCGGCTGCCCCCCCCAAAAAAAAAAAACCCATCAAAATATACATTGTAAATTGAATAAATACTCAGTAAATCAACCAAACAACACTTTTAAAAAATCAATCAAACAGGGATAATACACACATACAGAGGGGGGAAATAGCAAAATAAAAACATTCATAGAGCCTTGTCATTAAAAAAGAAAAGCAATGAAGCAAATAAAAACAAAAAAGTAATTAAAATTCTTTTTCAACAACACTACTAGAATATAGAAATATTTTTTTCCCTCTCACTTGATGCCTTCACTTTTTTCTTTTCCAGCAGTAAGCAGAAGGTAGGCATGCAGCACCAAAAACAATCCAAGAAAGAAAATGAATCCCAAAACAGTGAAGAAGAGGAAAATCTCAAAAGGAAATTGAAAGGGTTGGTCAAAAAATAGTCCCAAGGAGGTATGTTGGCACAGGCAGGCTCTCTGGAAGTAGGGGGGGGGGTACAAAAAATGGGGAAATCCCCAAAAACTCAAGGGAAAAGGTAGAGAGGAGTGGAATCCACAATCAGGTAGGCAGCCAGCAACCCAAGATGGAGGGCGCCATCTCATAATACACCACAGGGAATGACTGAAGCAAAGAACAATCTATACTAGGTCACAGACCTTTCTACATATTCAAAATCTCCACCCTGCTCCAGATGTTCTGAATGTCTGTTGTCAGTCTTCACAACACTATTAGGGAAAAATGTCTTAGATGATCTGGCAGACAAAAGATAAAAAGGTGCCAAATGTTTATGCAACACAGAGTGGGGAATCAACTTAAATAATTTGTGTTTTCCTCTTCTGTAAATGTGAATAATTTGTGTTTCTGAGGTTTCCTTTTGGGAATCAAAGGAGAAAAAATTACAAAAAAGAAAACCTAATTTTGTGTTTTGGGTCTTTCACTTCAACATAAAAAACCCATTCCTAACTGTGGAGATGGAGCGTCCATCTCTATCCCAGTTCCTGCCAATGTAGGAACTTCATAGTTTCATAGGGGACATATGATTTTTACTATTAATTGTAATTAGTAATTAATTTGCTATCACGGTAATTTTGCTGTTATGCTTCTTAAAATAGGCTTCCTGCAGATGTTTGGCTCAGCCAAACATCTTGATTCTTGACTGAAATGTCAGTTTAATCCCATAGAAATTAGTTAATGCAAACTTTTAAGACAAAAATTGATTGGGAGTTCCCAACCTTCACCATGTCTAATAAATAAACACATGGAAACGGCAGATGTTCCAGATGTTTGTTTATACTCATTGGGAGGAACGGTTGTGAAGCATTACATAAACATTGGCAAGAATTTTAAAGTTCTTTTAAAGGACAGAACTTTACTGTAACTCCATTTGTAAACAATACATTTATTGCTTTTAAAGTGGAGTTAGTGAAATGTAATGTCACAGCCCATGGCTCTCCCTTCCTTTCATAATCATTACTGCAGAAGTGAAATCTGTACTTTGGGTGGAATTTCATAAATCCTGAATTTCCATTCTGGATTGCAAATTAGCTCTGCATGATCTTAAGCCAAGTCATAGTGTGTGTGTGTGTGTGTGTGTGTGTGTGTGTGTGTGTGTGTGTGTGTGTGTGTGTGTGTGTGTGTGTGTGTGTGAATTCTCATTACAACACTTTCCCCCTTACGACTAATTCTGGTTTTGGCCTTGGATTTACAAAGGCAGGATGGCCTCCTCAAAGAACCAGAAGCAAGAAATAATTTGTAATATGTAGCATTAACTGAGTTGTTGGCGCAGGATTCATAGCTAAGTAGCATGAATTGCAAAGCTGCCCTTAACATTAGGCAAAATGAAGTGAGCCCTCCAAATGGCAGATGCTGAAGAAACAGGTGTATCATTCTCCAACCATTCTTCCTAAGCCCCCTGGCCTTTCCCTCTTGTTGAAGAAGCTACACAGTCTGTCATGCATCTCCAATGTTAATCTGCCACCCTTCAGATATGGTAGAGAGCGCAATCCTGCCCACATAGAAGCAGGGCTGTAACCAGGGTGCAGCAACTAGGGTTAGGGTCCAGGGAGCCAATTGCCCCATTCTTTGTTGATTCTCCTTAAAAGCAATTCACTAAAGGCAGGCATCCATAAGCTCACCCATCTGCAGCAGGAAGCACATATGCTTCTTGGAATGAGTGCCATTGGAGGAAAGAAAAGGCCACTGCTGTACTTCCTGTTCTATTTTGACTGCTAGTTTCAAGGGGATGTTCTGAGAAATAAGGTGTGTTGGGAAGGACAGTTTCTGGATCCATCTGTGTCACAGTACAGTTGATCTCTGAAACTACCTTTCCCATCCTGCCTTGTTTTTCAAGATATTCCCTTGAAACTGGCAATCAAAGGAGAGCTAGGTGCTCAATGTGTGGAGTTAGCTGCCCCTTCTTCTTTTTCTTCAGGTGTCGCACACTGCTGGAAGTTCATCTTTCCAATGGTTAAGATCAGAGGCGTAGCTACCGCCGTATCAGCCGTATCAATTATACGGGGGCCCCGGGCTACGGGGGCCCCCAACGGCAAAAAATAAATTTTTTTTAAAAAAGAGCAAAAATTTACTGCGCATGCACAGAAACTCAATCTGATGCATTGCGCATGCGTCAGATTGAGTTTCTGCGCATGCGCACTTTATTGGAGCCATTTTTGGCTCCAATTTTTTTAAAAAAGCCGGAGTCGGAGAGTCGGAGTCGGAGGAGCAGCTTTTAAGCGCGGCTCCGATGGTGGCCGTCAGAGGGCCAAGGTGCAGCGCGCGGAGCCGTAGCTGAGCTGGCGAAGGCAAGGGGCGGCTCGGCTGTGGAAGGCGAGGCGAGCGGGCGCAGCGAGGCAGCCCCGACTCCGAGCCCGAGCCCCTCCCCCGGTCGCCGCGGGGGCTCCCTGCCTGGCTGCGCCAGCCCAGGCGGCGCTCTCCACCTCGACGCTGGGGTGGGAGTCTAGCGCTGCAGGACCAGCTCACGCGCCCCGTCCCCCAGGCGGCAGGTGACAGGTCAGCTCCAGGCGCGCTCCAGGTGGCTGCGCCAGCGTCGAGGTGGAGAGCGCCGCCCGGGCTGGCGCAGCCAGGCAGGGAGCCCCCGCGGCGACTGGGGGGAGGGCCTCGCTCAGTCGCTCGGGGCTGCTTCGCTGCGCCCGCTCGCCTTCCACATCCGCCCCTTGCCTTCGCCGTGCGCGGCGAGGGAGCGATCGTTCGCGATGGCAGCAGCAGCGGCGGTGACAGCAGAGGCGGAGGAAGAAGAGGCCCCAGGATTAAGGTAAGTGAGGTTTTTGTGTTTTGGGTGGGTGGGGGGGGTTGAGGTGTGTGTGGTTTTTTTTTTTTTACATTTTAATTCTATTTTATTTATTTTATTTTTATTTATTTTATTTTTATTTTGGCCCCGCCCATGACGTCATAACGTTGGCTCCCCCCACGACGTCATGATGTCATGACTTTAGCTCCGCCCCGCATATAAAGGGCCCCCAAACAATTTTTATACGGGGCCCCGCCAAGGTAAGCTACGCTTCTGGTTAAGATGCTGAACATGATGAATGGAATGCTGCATGATGTTGCCAGTGGCATCGCGTACGGGGGGCTAGAGGGTGGCTGGCCTCGGGCAGCGTTTTTTGGGCTATGTGTTTTATTGGACTACAATTCCCAGAAGCCCTAGCAGGAGTGGGTGCCAGTGTCCACCAGGGGCCAGCAAATTTGGTTCAGCCCCGGGCGGCTGAAATCCATGTGATGTCACTGGATGTTGCATAATTTTTTAAATTATTATTTCATTTTTACCCCACCCTCCTCCAAAGACTCAGGGCAGCTTTACAACTAAAAACAATTAAAACACATACATACAATCAAGTTAAAAATTAGCATAAAATTAAATTAGAATTAAAAATTAAAATTCAAGTTAAAAACACAGAGGAGAAAGGTGGAATATTTAAAAGAGCCAGGTGACCGAGTTGGCTGTCTGGCCCACTCCCTACACATGCCCCGCCAGCCAGGTCTTCACTCCTTTCCTAAAGGGCAACAACTCCATCTGGAGACGCAACTCCATGAGTGGAGTGGGTGTCCATCTCTGTCCCAGTTCCTGCCAATGTAGCAGTTCAGAAGCAAGAAATTGCAAGTAGATAAATAGGTACCACTTTGGTGGGAAGATAAACAGTGTTCTGTGTACTCCAGTGTCTAGTCATGGCTGTCACATGTCCATGGAAACATCTGCAAACACAGACAGCACTGGCTCTTTGGCTATAAACATAGATGAGTACTGAATCTTAGAGTCGGATACGACTTGCTTTTGAGAAAGGATGACCTTTACCTATACCCTTTCCAGCACCCAAGGGACTGCAAAGAAGGTGGCATGCATGGCTCATTGTAAGGGGTTGTTCTGCAGCCTTTTCTTCCTGCCAGAAATGGGAAGCTTGCCTTGCACATTCGTTTGCCTTAGTTCTTCATTTCCAACAAAGAACAGGGCAAAGGCTGCAGCTGTATACCCACCACAGGTGCCAATATTGTTAATTATATCCCTGCATAGAAGGAGGCTTCATCCCATCTCTCCCACACACATTTTTGAAAAACTGTTTATTTGGATTGCAGTATAAAAATGTATGGTAGTAAAGTGGTTTGCCCATCTGGAGAGAATGTCTTGGAATTCCATACCATACAAGGCATATAGAGAAAGAGGGGAAGGATAAAGACCATGTGGCAGACCCAGAGGAAGGTGGATAATATCAAAGAAATATTACAAGAACACCAAATAACACTGGTGGAGGCCACTAGAAGTACCAGAGCAAGAACCTTGCATCTCTCTCGACACCTGATGGAGGAGGAGGAGGTGGAGGAGGAGGAGGAGGAGGAGGAGGAGGAGGAGGAGGAGGAGGAGGAGGAGAAGAAGAAGAAGAAGAAGAAGAAGAAGAAGAAGAAGAAGAAGAAGAAGAAGAAGAAGAAGAAGAAGAAGAAGAAGAAGAAGAAGAAGAAGAAGAAGAAGAAGAAGCCTATTGCTAAAACAGCAAATGAAAATCAGAGGAAAGCAAGTAGGGGGAAATTGCTCATGATTTACAGTGCTGTGAAGAAAGATAAACACATGTGCCATCTGGTGGTGAAACCTCTTCTTTCAGCAAAAGCTGCCTGAAGCTAGCAGAGAACTAGATATAAAGACTGGACACGTGCCTCTAAAACCCCTGTGGTTATTCAAAGCTTCTTGTTCTTTTCTTCACTTTCCCCTACTTTTCATATTTAGCAGGTGATGTACAATAAGAAACTAGATTTTCCAGGAAAGCTTGTGGGGTGGGAAATCGTGATCCTTCTCCTATGGTAGCAAAATGGCATGAATAACACCTTTCCTTCCTTTCATACTACCTTGAAGTGTCTATGGCTTGAAATGTCCAGTCTTAGCTGGCATGCATGCATGCGCACAAGCACTGTGATATTAGTTGTAAAGTTGGAACAGAAAAGGTAAACAAATCATAATAAACAATATATATATGTATCCATATTACTGGGTGGCTGCCACATTAGGGTGAAGTCCACCTTCTGTTCAGACCAGAGGCTGCCATGAATCCAAAAGTACATGCTAATCCCCAGAGGGATTACCAACTTGTGGCCCACGGCACCATTTCATGTGCCCCCAACCTCCTCTATCACACCAGGAAGTGCCATGTGGTGGAGAAAGGACAAAATGGCCATCTGCCCCTCAAAGCTGTCTGAGGGAGCATGACCTGGGCCCCAGCTTTAAAAGGTTGAGAACTCCTGTGCTAGAGGCACTCAGATTTGTACTGAATTTATTTTTTTACTACAACTCCAAAAATATCCTATGGCTACCTAAGGAATTTGAGGAGTTGTCCAAAAGAACCACACATCTGCATTGTGTGTGTGTGTGCATGTGCACTGTAAAAGGTTATGAATAGTTTGAAAAAGTTACATGCTGGCTAGAAGAATTTGGTGTGTGTGTGTGTGTGTCTGTGCTTATTTTTTATTTTTTTTTATTTGGCCCTACCCATGATATCATGATGTCAGCTCCGCCCACACTGTGATGGCATCATGGTGGGGTAGTAAAATTTTTGACATCCCACCACTAGTCATTCTCCTTCAGACAGCTTTAGGGGCTGTATGGCCATTTTGCCCTTCCTCCACCACATAGCACTTCTGGGTGTGGTGGAGGTGGTGGGGGTGTATTTTAGTGTAATTTTTATTTTATTTATTTATTTATTTAATTTATTTTATTTATTTACGGGTTTGTGTTGTGGGTGGATGGGTGGGCGGGTTGAGGTGTGTGTGTGTGTGTGTGTGTGTGTGCTTATTTTAATTTTAATTTTATTTATTTATTTTCTTTGGCCCTGCCCATGACATCATGACATTAGCTCCGCCCACACATGATGATGTCACAGTGGGGTAGTAACATTTTTGACATCCCACCACTGTCGACATCTATTTGAGAAGTTAACCTATCTGTGCTTCATGGAAATCAGTGTGTTAAGGAAGGTACAGGAGAAGGACCAAATTAGACAAAATGCCTTCATATAGTAAAGAATTGATTGGATCACTTTTTTAAAGTAAACTAAAGCAAAGATGGATTATATGTTTAATAGACCATCCAAATTATCAGAAGCTAATTTTCCATCCATACAGATCTTTATCAGGATGGACACTACAGTACTGTGTATAGTTCCAAAGAAAAAGAAAAACTTCAATATCTGTGGCTACAGGCTAGGCTTTTTTTGCTTAATGTAAGTTGCAAAATGAGGACTACACTCGTAGGCCAGAGGTACAGGTTTCAGATGGCATTGGAATGCTCCTCCCAAGCTTCTGAGACCTAGCCTCTGTTTAAAATGTTTAGTTGTCCAGTCAAAGTGTCACACACCTCTAACCTTTGGACTGTGTGCATGCACCACATACTGCCCAATTTTCCTTTTAAAAAATGTAAATTACAGGTGTGGAAAACTACAGCCCACTCTAAGGACCTCAATGTGAGAGATAAAATGTTCTTTTAAAAAAAAATCCACTTAATTAAAGATTGTGTGATTGCTTTCCTGTCTAGCTGGTCTATATTAACATTCTGTGACTCTCTGGAGACCCTGCTACAGGTAGGAATTTACACAGTTTTGAATCTGTGCTGTGTTCCCTGCAGTGAACTGCAGCAAAATAAAAATATATATAAAAACTTTAATAAAGCTTGTGAATGTTCCTCTCTCTTTTTGCCCATAATTTGTTTGGTTTGGTTTATTGTTTATGTTTAATTTTATATTGTTACAGTAAAAATATTTTAATTTATTGTATGCCACCCAGAGTGGGAGAATATCCCTTATGGGTGGGATATAACTGAATGAATGAATGAATGTTAAGTCCATAATTTGCCCTGTTGTCTAGAGGTTCTTGAGGTTTAATACACAAAAGTAACTTTTCAAGCATTTGGCTTTTAGAAGTCTTTTCAGAAAGGGAGGGAGGGAATCTCTTAGAATCTATTACAAAATACCTAAGAAACAAATAAAAAAATATTTCTGATTCAGAAGGTTCCAGCATGCTGGCCAGGCATCTAGCAGTCTATGGCAAGAGATCTAACAACAGGTGTAGCCCAATTATTCCCCTCGCCATCATGCCATTTAATATGGTAGTTCTCTTTCCTTTAACATGACATGGGAGGAGCCTTTTTGTCACTGCTCAGAGAAAGGAATTCTGGATATGAGCTAATCAACCCTTTCCTGTGTCATTTTATCACATCTCAGAGGGCTCCGACCTGATATCAAAAGCAAGCTGTAGGACAAAAAGCAACTGAACTCAGGTCAAATTAATCCCTGAACTTCTAAAATGATGTTAAAGGATGTAGATTGAAGTATTGGGGTGGTTCTAATTAAGGCTCTTTAAAGGAGGTGAGTTTTTCCAATGTAAGTTTTAATAAAGGTTAGTTTATACTTCTCTATTGATTTGGCAATCTACTGGAATTTGAACTTGCATTCAGACAAAACACTGACTCCTTTTCTATGAATCTGTTGAATCTGGCAAGCAAAATGTTTTTTTGAAATCCAGACTGATTACATTGTGCCAAAATGACTAATTTTTTACACTATTTAACTTTTATAGTACATTTCACCCTTGTGATTTTGCTTTATTAAGGAAAAAATGGCACTAGGGCCTTTTAAAAAGCATAATGGAATTCATTTGGTTTGATCAGTAATGAAAAGGGGAAAGTGTTCCAAAATGGGATACATTAGAATCATTGTTCCACTAGATGGCACAAAAGCTTCAGTTATTTCCACAGGTTTCTAGCTCTCAGCCACAGGGCAGAACTACATTTTATGTGTAATTCTGCAATTCTTTTCTGGTGATTTAAAAAGCAAGTATCCTCATGAAACTGCTGAAATGAGGACCTATTCAAAGTGTAGACATTTCCTCTTTTTCCTTCTTCTTCTTCCTTCTTCTTCTTTCTCCTCCTCCTCCTCTCCCAGAATCCATGAGCCAACATAAATACTGATTGTGCTGAGTGAGGGCTCATATGTGAAGTACAAAACACCTATGGTAAACATGGTGTAACATTTAGATTTAGTTTTTTAATGGGACATCTTTTCCAAACTTTGGTCTTACTTTCAAGAAAAAAAGGCATGCAGCTTCTTGCAGTGTTTTACAATTATTGTGCATCCTCACCTCTATCATAGATTCCACCAAACAAAGGCAATCAAACAGTAGCTTTGGTATGTGCTATAGGAGTTTCTCTGTGTATCTTAAACTGCCAAAATTGTCAGCTTTGGATAGTTGGCTGGGGAATGCCATCTTGTCAATGGCAAGAAAATATGAGGCTGATTACATGAGCATTTAGCTGCTGTTTGGTCCATTGCAGGCTGATTTGCATTCACAGATTGGTCCAGTCTGCACCCTTCTGGTCCCTGTCAGAAGTTTATACCTTTTTGGTGTGGAAAAGATTTCTCTCTTTTGACAATTTTCAGGGTGGTTCAGTGGGAGGATGATCTGAAGATGATGTGCTTAAAATCCTCATCTGTATCATGGTCAGATCAGCACCTGCTGAATTTTGCTCTGGCACCCCACCCCTCTTCTGTGGGTAGAATGGACTGGTTAGTGTAGTCTGCCGTCAAAGGTTCCCAGACTGAATGGGATTCCACAGGGGCCTTGGGGGTGTTCCAGCTGATTTCCCTAGTGCTCATGTTGATGACCATATCACCAGGTTTTGTATCATGACAGCCTAGGAAAATAACACAATCACCCTTAATCATCATCTCCATTTCAGACCTCGTTTGTCACTATGGTTTTCCATTGAGTTGCAATTAATGAATTTTTAAAAAAGGAGACAACTAGAGTGTAAATGAAAGAAACTCCTGCAGATGTGAATTTGACTACTGTGCAGAAAACTCTATTGTTTATGGAAGGGCTATAAGATATGCCTAAATAACTTATTTGAATAAGTGCATTAGTGAGGCTATACGTCATCATATGGAACTAGAGTGGTTCTAGAACTCACGTCAGCTAGTCAAGGGGATACAAATATGCTTCAGTCAGACATTGATACCTGTAGGGACTTTGACTTAGTTATATGTGCAGTTAACCATAGATTCCAATGCACCATCTAGTTGGATTCAATTGGATTTATTTATTTCAACTTGTGATGTCCGATAAAACTTTTGACAAGGTACTTGCACAGTGCAAGGCCATGACCTCCCCACTTGACCCTTGGCCTTTAAGGTTTCCTAAAGAGGTCAAGGAGGTAACAGCTGAATGTGCCATACAAATCATCATGTCTGAAAGAGAGTGTTATAATAACCATGTTTTTTTTTTTTAAATGAACCTGACCATGGAGGATCTCAAAAATTCCAGGCCAAAAACCAACATCCAATTTATTAAAATTCTTGCAAGTATTCTTGGAGGAAGCTGTCTAGATCCATTTCAACTGGGGTTCAGTCTAAGCCATGAAACTTAGACAGCATTGATCACCCTGCTAGATGACCTACTCCAGGAAGCTGATGAGGGCAGTGTGTCTCTATGGATCCTCCTGGATCTCTCAGTGGATTTTGATATTGTCAGACATGGCATCCTCCTGGATAGGCTGTCAGGCTTGGGCATGATGGGTTTAGCCTCTTGCTGGCTCCAGTCCTTCCTTGACAGCCGTGTCTAGAGGATGCAGCTGGGTGGGGCTGTCGGCCCCTTGGGTGCAACAATCCACCAATATGCATATGACACACAACTCTACCTCTTCTTCTAATCTTGAGTAGAGGATGTCGCCAAGATCCTGGACTGTTCCCTGGCCTCAATATTGAAGTGGATGAAGGCTAACAGGTTGAAGTTGAATCCAGACAAAATAGAGACTATGTTATTTAAAGGAGCTCCTGCTCATTTGTGTAGTTTCCATTCTTGTCTGGATGCTCAAAGAAAATTTGTTGTGATTTGTAAGACAATTTTGACAAAGTTGAAGCAGATTATATTTGTGCACCCCTAACTACATGTTTTATTGCTTTACTGTACAGTATCCTATGGCTAGTATCAATACTTATTCTTCCACAAATCTCTAACTGGGCAAACTGCTATAGCACCCTGATGTGAAAATTATTGCATATAACCACACATCAGTCCGTTCCAAAAAAAAAAAAATCAACTGTAATTTATTGTTTTTGTGAAGGCACATAGTATGAGATCCTTGTTCTTCACTTCATTATTGCTGCTTTTGTTGTATACTGCTTTGAATGGTAAAATCTGTATTTTAATATGCTACAATTGTACTGAAATATGCAAATATCTAATTTGATCCAATATTAAAAAATATAACTGCATTTTGTAATTTATAGAGAGCATTTATAGAGAACATTTTTCCATTTGTCAAAGCTATATCATTGATGAATACTGGAGGCATCTCTACATAAGCAACTTTAGATGAATTCTTTACCCGCTTATTATTATTTATTTCTTATTTATCTGGTTGTATGCATGCTTTACTGAACTCAGTGGGACTCACTTCGAAGTGTACTTGTATAGGATTACGTTGTAAAACTTATTGACTTTAGTTAAAGTCAAGCTCATTTTAAGCAAAAGCTTATAAAGATCTGAGATCATGCTATACTTATATAAAAAATGATTACTCTATTTTCTCAAGGCCCTGCTACAACTAATTAGCAACTGATTTACAGCAAAGGAACAGTAATATTTAAGCTGACTAACACCACTGCACTGTGAAGCTCCTTCCTATAGACTTTGCTAGAAGTAAATCCTCCATTTCAATTAAGTTACTGCAAATTTAAGTGTTTAGATATTTTTAAACAACCAGGTCTTTCAGTGTTTATATAAGCCACTCACACTATGAACTGCTTGAATGAATTGATAGAATTGCACATAGTGGTGGAGTTTCTGTTTATTGCTGGAATGATATAGGGTTTATAAATATTGCTGCTGCTGTTCGGGTAATACTAGCCATATATAAGATGCAACACACATCTTCTATATGGCTGGTATTTTTCTGGCCACTTATATCATCAGCGGATGTTATTTTTATAGAATTGGTAGAGGTAAGTGTTAAGGTAAATCCCATAATTGACAGGTTAGTGGTTTGTAGAGGCAGTGACTTTCCTGGAGGGGATTTTTTGATTAATTGTGATGGCAGATTTAAAGCAGACTGGTTGGCAATGGGAGGCAGCTGATTACACAGTGTCTAATTACAGACTTTCCAGGGCAATGTAGTGTCAAGCATAAACCTGCCAAAATTGCTTCAAGACAGAAAATGCAGTCAGAGTTAGACTGACCAAAAAGTAAGACATTACTAGAAGTAGGCATCATCAATTGATCACTTCTAAACAAAACTCATGGACAAGAAGAAGAGGGAGCTGAAATCTCTCAGAGTGTCAAGAGGCCACTTAGCTGAGGAAAAACCTATATATAAAATCAGTTATGCTCATGACTGAACTGGCCCTTGAATTGGTTGCATATGTGTATGGAGCTAGGTGGCTATAATATCACATTTTAGATCTTATATTAAGCAATTTTAAAGGATAGAGATCTTTCAATTTTTTTCATCTGCATCAGGAATCTTTCCTTTTTTTGCTGAAGCACGGTACCAGCTGAACTTAATCTTTACTGCTGCTTTTGGTTTTGAATCTGGTATAAACACAATGTAATGCATCATACATTCTGGCATTAAGGAAGAAGCTGAGAGAATAACTGGCAATATTTGCTGCTCCAGGCCATCTTGATGTAGAGGCAATTACTGAAAGGTGGTGGTGTTATGCTTAACTTAGCATCATTTTTTCCATCCAAAGGACACAGCCAAATAGATGCCCTAATATAAGCCGTTTCCTTTCTTTCCCAAAAAGTTCAAATAAATTCCAGTTAACATATTTTGCAAAGAAAGATCAATGCTGAACACTGAGAATGATTCTAAAATGAAGTAATTTGCAATCAATATCCAGACTTATTATTTAGTCTTCCCTCACTACCCCCTAATACAGCTTTGCAGTTCACAACTGCTTTGCAGTTCACCAGTGCTTCGGGGGTGCTTTGAGATTATCTTCTGGTGTGTGTAAAGCACTCACCTTTCCCCATTAGTAGTTGATTTATGTGATTTACTTGGTGCCCATTGTCTTGTTTCAGTTACCTCTGATTTGTGAACAACCTGGAATGAGCCGAGGGCTGATGAGATAAAATGGTGAAGGAGGATTGTTTGAAAGAAAGTTTACATGCACACACAACCCACTCTGTGAAAACCAAACATGTAATTTTTCGCAGAAGCAATTGCACTTTGCCCACTCACTTGACAGGACACAGGCTATGGCCTGATGACAGTTCTGAAACAGAAGCAATTAAAGGGATTCTTTATTATCGGGAGGTCAAAATAATTTTAAAAAACTGAAAAGAAGCAGACATTTGTGGCTCCCTGTAACTTATAGAAATTTACCTGAGTTACTGGCTGAGCTTCATTTTAAATGCGGGGAAGAAAATCAAGGAAACTTCCCTAATGAAAATGACAGAGCTAAGTAAATGGAAAGTGTTTTGTTATAATTGGTAGAGGGAAAGCGATTTTACATTCTTACTTTAATGCCATGGTTCCCAGCATGGGGCACATGCCCTACAGGAAGCAATTTGATTTTTAAGGGGGACAATTCAAGAATGAGTTCTTAACAGTGAATGGCCTTTTAGGCTTCCTCCACATGAATAGGAGTTCACTTTTTGAATACTAAGACTTATATGTCATGGGGGGCATCGGGATTTTAGAGATGCTTAGGTGGTGCATGGCCAAAAAAATGGTTGGGAACCACTGCTTTAATGGTATTTAACATTTCCCAGGCATCTGTTTGCAAACTGTCCTTAGCATTCAATAGTTGGAGAAGAAATAGCTCAATCTGTATTTATTTATGGAAAAAGTTACAAACCCATCATTTAGCTCTTTGGCAAATGGTAAATTTAGACAAAGATTGTAAGTACAATATTAGACATATTTATACACAAATAAATCCCACTAGTTCAACTTGGCTGTCTCCTGTTAGTTGTTCTGGTTTGTAGGATATACATTGCTTCCATTACACTTTGTTATAATGGTATAAAATATGGTATATGTTTGCACAGAAGTAAGATTCAGTTCAACTAGAGTTGTTCCAAAAAATGTGTACATAAGATTGCCCTTGATAAAATAAATACGGTCCTCTTGTCTAAGCCCCAACCTATAATAAAAGTAAGGACCATTGGATGCCTATGCAAATTGTACTTATGTCTGTCAAGAAAGAAATCAGTTCCTATTTTTTTCTTAGATTATAATTGCACAAACTAATTGTACATTTGCTTCACAAGAAGGCTTCATCATATTTTATTTCTTGTTTACATACTCATCTACAGAGAGGAAGAGAGAGAGATTTGTCCAGCAGACACCAGAGCTTAGAAAACTTTCTTTTTGAACTACAACTGCCAGCATTCACCAACACAGTAAGCCAGGGGTTCACAGCGTTTTGCACTGTGGGCCAGACATGCCCCCCCTCACACAGGTGAGGGGACAGAGGCGGGTTGCTCCCAGTGCTTATGTTTCCATTGTGCATGGCAGTGGCAGCAGCGATTGTGCAATTCTTCAGGTCTTTTGGATAGGCTCCTCCACTTCCCAGGGCAACAGGAGCCTTTGCGGACCTCCACAGCTAATCCCTGGTTCTTGGAGACTTTCCATTGGCGTGCAGCAGTGACATCAGCACCTGGTTTCCCAGCACTGAACCAGGAAGTATCCAAGAGCCGGGAAACCAAGCGCTGACATCAGTGCCATGCACCAGTGGAATTTTCCAAGCACCAGGGATTAGCTGCGGAGACAGAGTGGGGGAGCCACAGAAAATTTTAAAAACAGAGCGATTAGGGTCTGCAAAGGCTCCTGTGACCCTGGGAAGCGGCAAAGCCTGTCCAAAATACCTGAAGAAATGCACAACCACGGCCATTGTCACAGTAAGTGATGTATCATGACTTCCGGTGGTGGGGGTGGGTCAGAGTGGGTGGGGTGGTCCTAGAGAGGCCGGGTGGCCACCATTGGTCAGATTAATGATATGCCTTGGCCAGATTAGGCCTGCTGGCTGGGGGTTGAGAATGACTGCACTAAGCTTTATAGCAGTGATGGCAAACCTTTTAGAGACCGAGTGCCCAAACAGAGGGGCTGGGTAAACTCTGTGCTGGGGGAAGGGAGGAAGCAGTCCCATTGGGTTACTGAGCAGAGAGGTGGTGTAAAATCTGTGCTGGGGGAGGAAGCGCTCTCATTGGGTTGCTGGACAAAGGGGTGGGGCAAACTCTGTGCTGGTGTGACAGCGTGCATGCCTACAGAGATGACTGTTGTATTTTTGTATTTCTCAGAGAATCTTGCCTTCTCATGATGTATCCAATTTAGGTCATCCTTAGTTTCATCATTTTGGCCTCTAGACATAGTCCAGGCTTGATTTGCTCTAGGATACATTTGTTTATTTTTCTGGCAGTCCACAGTATCTGCAAAGTCCTCCTGCAGCACCACCTTTCAAACAAATCAATTTCCCCATCAGCTTTCTGTACTGCTCAGCTTTCATATGTGTGTAAGGCAAGCAGGAATACAGGGGTGTGGATGGTCTTCATCTTGGTCTCAAGTGACACATTCTTAGACTTAATTTTTCCCTCTGATTCCATCATTTCTGCTTTTCAGAATGTCATCCTTCTTTCTGGTTTTTTCACTGCAGTCCTCTTAATAGGATTCCTCCCAGAAGAGACATCAACACCTCCTGCCAGGAATTGTTCCAGTTTCTCTTGGCTAGCTCTGTCAGATTGAACATAAATCTTGCCCAGAATAGGCATTTATTTCCTCCATTTAAATATATGCAATCATTACTAATATCAATCATTACTATGTCAATAGTATAGCAATAGTAATAATGCTTATATATGGTCTCATAGTGCTTAGAGCCCTCTTTGTGAAGTTCACAGTGCATTTTGCACCAACAACTTGGGTATTCATTTTACCAACCTTGAAAGGATGGCAAGCTGAGCCAACCTTGATCCCCTAGGAACTGAACACAGATGATGAGTAGAGTTTTGGCTACAGTACTGCAATTTAATCACTGTGTTGTGGGAGCTATCTCAATGCCATTTGGAACTCATTGGCCATTTCTCATTCAATTTGATGCCAAAGACATTTCCTTAGAAAATAGCTTCAAAGAAGCAGAAATTTTTGAGAGATTCTTATGAGATTGAGGATTCTTGTGGATACCATGTTTAAGATGCATCTGAAGACATATATGCATGTCTTATCTGTGCAGTTATTCCTGTGGCAGCCATCATCCTGCTCAGCTTCTTACCCTTTCGTCAAGGCCTAGGATCCTAGAAGAAGATGTCATTTTGGGCTCCTCCCATTAATATTTTCATACCTGGGCCGCCAGGGAAGCTGCAGACTGATGTAGAGATTAGTTTAACAGAAAGAAATAATTCCAGCATTTCCTGCCACTTCATAATAGCACGGGCAAATTCAAAAATAGAATTGGAAGAAACCATAAAAGGGTCTGAGAATGAAGCACAAAAGGAACCCACTCCACTCTCCTTATTATTATTATTTTTTTAAAGAAATACTATTTTGGGGGAATTGGAGTACAAATTATCAAACATTTTTTACCATAAGACTGCTCTATGTAAAAGCATGGGCTTTTTTTTATTGCTAGTGGCCTACCTTATCTAGAAGACAAGTCTTCTACACACACACACACACACACACACACACACACACACACACACACACACACACACACACACACACACACACACACACACACACACACACAATCATGAGATGTACGAGGTCAGTAGTTTAATGGAGCTACTTGCTGTTAAAATCGGATTCCGGAAGGGACATCATCACCATGTGCTTTTGTTTACCCATGTGACCAGAAATTATTATTATAGCCAGCTAAACCTTCTAGAGATGAGAGAAAGAAGAGTAACTTAAGAAGCATCTTCTCCTAAACCAGGGGTGCCCAAGCTTTTTGGGCTGTGGGCTGGTCATGCAGTACGTCAGGCCAGTAACATGGTTCCTCCCACCAGAAGTAAAACATGTCCAAACATGCGCAAAATGCTGCCATAAATGCACCTGCAGCTGTCATAAAAGTTTATCACAGCCATGGGTGCATTTATGGCAGTGTTTTGTGCATGCATGGGTGAGTTTTACTTCCACTTCCGGGAGCAGCACAGGTGCCATGGGCTGGATCTGGTCCATGGGCTGTAGTTTGGGTACCTCTGTCCTAAACACTCACACTCCATCTCTAACTATCTAGCCAAAAAGGCATGTGGTGGTCAGCTGTCTCTTCAGCATGTCTTCAAGGTAAGGAGCAGTGTAGGTCTGTCAGCAGTGTTGGAACAGGTTGAATTCGGCCATGTGAGGTGGATAGGGGGAGGCAAAGAATTCCATTGTCTGCTGAAATTTAGGAGACCACACTGATAATTTTTTAGTCTGCTTCTCAAAGGTAACACTAATTACCAGTTACTGTGATTATAAATGCCCATATTGCATGACTAATATTCTATACAAGTTCTTAAATCAGGATCATATTTGACAAGAGTGAGAGTACAATCAGATGGAGAAATAGCTTGTGTTTTGGACCACTTTTCATGTGGCCGAATGCAAGCTATTTCTTGGTGATCACACACTGCAGTAGGGCTCATAAACCATCCTAACCCTGATCTCTGTCTGAAATTGATCTTTTTGGTCCAGTATCAAGGCTACTCCTCTGGGGGTCAAAGTGGAGTCATCCTTGCATGGACAATAGGGTCACTTAATGGGAGATCTCTTTCATCAAAGCAACACTTCCCAGTGCATTTGGATATGATCCTTCTTTACCCTGGTGGTAACAATAATAATATAACCTTTATTGGCATCAACAATAAATCTTACAAAAGTGAAGTACAACAAGGAAGAGTAAAATACAGTGAGAGAGTTAAACAAGTAAAACCCAGGGCCAGTATGAAATATTACTTTACTGCTTGGTAGAACCAATAACTTTGGCTAAAAAGGTGGCAACCGGCCACATGATGTCAGAAATATTAGATGTTAGGAGGAGGAGAGTAGTAGTATGATCAGAAGAGGCTACCCAGACCCTGTTGGTAGAAATTATTGGGAGTTCTCTCTGCCTGATTTGGAGAAATTTGGACAAACACATCTAAAGTTCTAATTGTTGTTTTAAGAAACCCATTCCATTGCCCTTGATTTCATTTTGCTTCCATTTTTGCAGTCCATAGTGAATTCAGTAGTTATTTCTCAAATGTCTACTTCCTGAAAAGGAAATGATTCCTGGCATATGTTTTTTTTTCTTTAGATGTTGTTCCTTTCTAATGTTTAGAAAGTGTAAGATCTTAAAGATGCTGTAAAGATGCTGGCAGGTGGCTGAGGACTTTGCCCCCTCCTCTAGGCCCACAACAACAGCCCGAGGGAGAAGACTCCATGGCCTGGCAAGTAGCTGAGAACATTGTCTCCTCCTCTGGGCCCACAACAATGGCCTGAGGGAGAAGACTCCATGGCCTGGCAGGCAGCTGAGAACATCACCCCATCCTCAGGGCCCACAACAATGGCCAGAGGGGAGTTAGTCTGTGTTCGTTGTTTTGTGAGGTTGTATTTTATTATTTTTATTATACTGTTGCTGTTTTGACTGTAAGCTGCCCTGAGTCACTTTGGCGAGTGGGCGGCAATATAAATCTGAACAAACAAACAAATAAATAAATGTAAGAAAGGAACTTTTTCAGAATCTATGGTAATATTCACCTATTTAAGTATTAAGAAGCAATTGTTCAATCTTCTTGACAGTAAGGTAAAACATTAATCAGTCTTACTGAGATGAAGGGAGTTTACCTGGTCCCTGAGTGTTTCTGCTGCAGAGTATATTGCTCCAGCATGGAGCGCATCCACACACACAAAACAAGTTGACATTGCTGTGATTGAAGCCATGTATATAGTGACAGGATGTCTCAAAC
Organism: Furcifer pardalis; assembly: GCA_030440675.1. Lineage (NCBI taxonomy): Eukaryota > Metazoa > Chordata > Lepidosauria > Squamata > Chamaeleonidae > Furcifer > Furcifer pardalis. Next base: position 71,862,735 of record CP126892.1, read on the forward strand.
CTACACTAGTTGAGAAAATATATCCTCTTGTTGGTATTGATCCACCTACGTTAAGGAGAGAAGTAGCAGTGGACACCAAGAGAACCAAGCAAGAGAATGACCCTTGACATCCTCTGAATGGATGTGTGTCTCAAGTCCGATGGCTCAGATCCAGGAAGAGCTTTATGGCAAGAACAAACATTCTTGAGGGTATGCAAGAGCAAAATCAAATTAGAAGATGCTCACTGGACAAGGAACAACATTAAAAGAGCATATACGTGAGGAACTCAACATCCCGTATGTTACCTGGAGAACACTAAATACAAGACCAACATACTCATGTGGGGGCTTCTAGCAGACAACAACACATGAATGTGGAGAGATACAGAATCTGGCTCATTTACTAGTCTGCCGATTACTGTCAAGAACTTCCACCGATGAGAATTTAAGTTTGGCCAAAGACAACAAAGTGGCTTCATTTCAGCAGTCCAGGGTTTGATCAGGACATGAAAAAAAATAAGAAAAACCTGGGCAAGATGGTAAATTGGAATTTCAGCCTTACTACGGGCATAACTGCCTTTGAACAAATAAACATACACAGCAAGGAGCCATTGGAAGTCAGAGAAGTGGAAAGGAGAGATAGAAGGAGATAAATGAACCAGAACAATAGTTGCCGTAGAAAAAGAGGCTAGTAGTAATAATGCTGATACACCTTGTAGTGGATAAAGTAATGGACAAAGGCTTAGGAGCCTGAGTTTGAAACCCCGTTCAGCCATGGAAACTGACTTGGAGTGTGAAATACTGAAACTGGTGAAAACACTCCTTAATGATCTCATTTTCCTTGGAAGCCCTGTTAGATCACTATAGGTCAGTTCTGACTTGATAAAAACAATCTGACTTGATAAAAACAATAGCAACAATAATTATGCCACGGTCCCATTCCATGAAGTATTACCATAAAGTGGTGGGAAATAGGCTGAGTATCAATGAAGTTATAACAATATGTATGGTTGCCTCACTCTGTCCTAATCTCTGTAATGATCCACTTTTTCAGCATTTGTTTTGGCCACATGAATATTGCTCCAGAATAAACAAGTCTTTATTGCACTATATTGCACCATGAATTTTCCAACTCCATTGCCTCCACACCTGTGATCTGAAGAACTATTGAGTTTCACAATTGCACTTCTCATGTATGTAAAGCATGTCTTGCTTTATATTTTGCTTATCTGTGTGTGCTGTCATCATCTGTCAAGCAGACATGATTCCTGCAAATGGCTATGAGAGCTTGGTTGTGACATCCTGTAGAAAATTTATGCAGATAAACAAAAAGTGAGCTGAGAATTTGGGTCTTTGTAGAGGCTTGGAATTAGGTGCAGCTACAATACAATTGCTTTATTATTTTCACAGTAGAGCCTTTGTATCCTATATATCCATGTGATTTGTTGTTTTGAAGACAGGATAGTTTCCCATCTAACAAGTAGTTCTGCTACCAAAAGGAAAAAACCAAAACACCTTAATAGAACATTTCCACAACAAAATCTCACTTTGATTTAGTTCCTTATCACTTTCTGAAGAAATAATTGCTTTTCTGGGCAATTATTCTCTTTACTCCAACATTGCACATACAGTCAAACCTCTCATAAAGAATGCCTTGCTTAGAGTAACTCGCTTAAAGAGCAGAATTTTCTCTGAATGTTCACTTCGCTTAACAAATAAAACCAACCAAAAACTCACTTAACAAATAAATCGGGGTTCACAATCCCCCCTACAATTGGTCACTTACAATGGTGTTTCGGGGCAGTGTTGGCAGCAGGCAGCATCCTGTGCGGCAGCAAATAGCAACGAGCAGTGTGGCGGTGAGTGGTGGCACGGCAGCACGGTGGCTCAGCACAGGGCAACTCTAGCGAGGGCTGCCACTGCCGTTGCACCTCTGAAGAGGCCGCTGAGGGCCTCAACAGCTGCCTGCCCAATACTGCAGCCCAAAATGGCTGCTGTGTCAGTGTGTATGCATTAAAATATAAATTGACGCATTCGTGCTGAGCACTGGAGGCGCACATGTGTCGATTGGTATTTTAATGCATGCACCCTGACACAGCAGCCATTTTGGACTGCAGTGTTGGGCAGCCAGAAAGGCAACCAAACAAGTCACCTAAAAAAAAAAGTCACCACACCGGGTGGTCTCCCAAGAGGGTTAGTATTCCCGGGAGACCACCTGGGATCGTTACTACCAGTTCTGCCGAACCAGTCCGAATTGGCCCATGCCCACCTCTGGTTATCCTCCTTTGAAATGGTTATGAATGAAAAATTCTGTTCCATCAGAAATAATGGCACCCTGACCCTGTAAAACTTTATTACTGAGGAAGCAATGAGGAACCTCATTGTCCAATATGCTATAGTAGCAAAGATAGACACCATACAGCATGAGAAGGAACTACTACTACTTCATCCTCGGGGGGGGGGGAGATATCAGCATAACACTAGTTTTATCATACCATTGGTTCTTCATTCAATAGATTGCAGGTGGGTAAGGATCATTTTAAACCAAATTGAAATGTTTATTATAAAAAATGTTGATGAATGCAGCAAGCTGGACTGAAGGGAGATGTAGTCCCAAAGCACTGTTTTGAAGAAGTCCTATGTTGACCTGTCGTACTATGTTATTTCTTTTCTGTTATAATTACAAGTAGTAAAGGTACCTATAGGTAAAGGTCACCCTTGCTCAAAAGCCAGTCGTATTCAACTCTAGGGTTTAGTGTTCATCTCTGTTTCAAAGCCAAGGAGCCAGTGCCTGTCTGCATCTGCAGACATTTCTGTGGACATGTGGCAACCATGACTAGACATTGGAATGCACAGAACTCTTTTTACCTTCCCACCAAAGTGGTACCTATTTATCTGGATGCAGTCTCTTGCTTTCCAACTGCTAGGTTGGCAGGAGCTGGGACAGAGATGGGAGCTCACTCCATTGTGAAACACTCGGGTCTCGAACTGCTGACTTGCCAAACCTTCCAGTCGTCAAGTTCAGTGTCTTAACCACTAAGCCACCACAGTCCCAATTACAAGTAGGAGGTCCCAATTTGTAACATCTGCTAAAGGCTCATCCTGCTAGCTTTGAAATATTTCCCCTTTCCTTGGCCCTGAATCAGAAAGAGGTTAAATGGAAGTTCCATAAGGTCATTATGACTTGGAGTATTCCGTGCACAATAATTCATTTCCTTCTTCACCTGCCTAGGATATTTTAATGTGAAGCACAGTGAAAGAAAACAAATTAGACTCAAGTTTAAGTTTATAAAATAAAATGTTGAAAGATAAATGGGTTAACAGACACGCACACTAGTCCAATTAAATTGTGGCTGTCTGGTGCCATGGGGAAAAAAGGGTAGGACACATAGCTGTATAAGGTGGAGTTGGCATGGCAGAAGTCATACAGGTATGTACCTGCCACTGCTCTTTGGGCCAACGTAATGGCCTCAAATGCACTCTCTTCAGGATGAGGCCATTTGTAGGAAATGATAATGTTACTGAGCTAGGTCCCATTTCAAAAACCCTACTCACTACACTGGCCTTCCCTTTTTTAAATGAAAAATAATTATGCTTGAATTCACCTTAAGGACCTTCCTCTCCTTGAAAAGACCTGTGAGCTCTTAAAGAACATACTAAGAAAGGTTTGACTATCCTATTTGATATAATGTTTCTAAATTATAAATTATCATTATGCTGGAAACATTTTAAAGGAGATGTCTTAGCTTCTTCCTGAACATTCAATTGTTATGTCTATTTTTCCACCCTCAGGCATGGTAGGAAATTTCTACAGATTTAATTGAAACAAATACTTGCCTTCACCATGTTTAATTTATCCCTGTATACACTGGCCAGGAATAAAGTTGCCTCTAAACCTCAAATATGGATACTTATAATGCATGAAGGCTGGCTGGACAACTGAGTGAGTTGGATATATGGCTGTAGACCCAAAGGTTGGGAGTTTAATTTCCACTGTGCAGAAGAACAAGACTGTGTGACCATATGCAAGCTACACAGTCCCAGGATGGCCCCAGAATAAGGGAATGGCAATCCACTTCTCAGTGGCGTAGCGTAGGGGTCAGGGGCAGCCTACCCCAGGTGGCACTTTTTGGGGGTAGCAAAATTTCACAATAAATAGGACTTTGCCATGCCCGCAGACTTCCTAGCAGCCAAGGCAAAGAGGCCACTGGGGGGATGGATGCCAGGACCCTCCACCACCACTGGCATCCTGGACCCTGCCCCAGACCAGGGCACGAAAGGCCGCTACGGTGGCAGGACTTCGCCGCCGCCCCTGGACTTCCTAGCAGTCGGGCGAAGAGGCCACTGTGAGGATGGGTGCCGGGACCCTCCACCACCACCACCATCCTGGGCCCCACCCAGGGAGTGGCGAATTTGGCCTACGCCCCAGGTGGCTGAAACCCACTCTATGCCACTGCTACTTCTGAGTATTTTTTGGAATAGTAGCCATGTTAGTCTGTGTTTTAGGGATATCAGAGATATCCAGCAGCTGCTGGAGTGAGGTCACAGACTGGATGAGTTGATGCCACAAGCCAGATCTGGACCACAGACCATAGGTTGAGAACCTCTGATCTACTAGAAACTCTAAGCAAGGTCATCGTATGTTACATTTTATCTGGTGACATACATTTAATTATTATAATACATGGATGTTCTTCTCCATCTACACTCACCATTTATGGTGTATTAGTGCAGAAGCTAATTAGCAAAAACGCAGATGAATATTCCAGAATTTATAGCAAACCCCATTTAAAGTGGAAAAACTCTTGAGATCATTGAATATGGTTGTAAATTCTGAGCTGTATCTGTAAAATACATAAATTGTGACAAAAAGGAAGAAAACACATGACAGCATTACGCCCTGCACATGTTTGATGTAGGAAAAAAGTCAGATCAAGAATCTTTGAGTGGCAAGTCTACATTGCCATATGCCATTCACCATAAATTATTTTTACAGCAGTCTAAACTCAGATTGAAATGCCAGATCCTTGGCAAAGGATTATGTGTGGCTGGCTAGAAGAGCTCCCTTGCAAATCTTGATGCTAAGTTTAATTATGGTAGCCAACAACGTTGTTGAAAAGCAAAGAAGCATGTGGATTATTTATTTCCAAAATAAAAGAAAACAATGTTTTAAGGGCAAAATCAACTTGTTAGTAGGGCCATTTAATCAATGGAGTTAAGTGCCTTGCTTAGAAGGTAACTCGCTTAAAGAGCAGAATTTTCTCTCAATGGTCGTCTCGCTTAACAAATAAAACCAACCAAAACTGCCTTAACAAATAAATCGGGTTTCACAATCCGATTCACTTATAATGGTATTTTGCTTAAAGACCAAACTCGCTTAAAGAGCAATCCTGTGGAACACATTATGCTCTTTAAGAGAGGTACCACTGTATTTCCATGCGTATATCTATACAGCAAAACCTCAAGATATTAAATTATTACATTCCTTGAGGTTTTTTGTATTTTGAAAAATTCATATCTTGAAACTTTGCTTCCCATAGGAATGCAATGAAATGTAAAAAAAATCTATTCTGGAGCTTAGAAAAAAACTATTTTTTTCTGTTCAGAACTCTTCATAAAGGGCACTTTGGAAATTTTCACTGCATTTTGACCACTTTATAAAGAGATTTGAACATATTTTATTTGGCTTTTTTCTGAGCTCCGGTAATTGCAGGAAAAGTCCCTGCCAATTGGCTGTTTCAGAGAGGGAGAATTTTTCCAACACTTCCTGGTTGCAGGGAAAGCTTCTAGCGATGCCAAAATGTTATGGAAAATTCCAAAATTTGAGTGGAAATGCTCCAAATGCCCCCACCCACCCACCGTGAGAAGTGTTGGAAAACAAAAAAAGATCATATCTCAAAAAAAAATTGTATCGTGAAGCAATTTTCCCCCCTAAGATTTCCTTTTGTATCATGAGTTTTTCATAAGTAGAACTGTTTTTAACTTGAAGTTTTACTGTAATGTGCCATGAACATCACCTGGGCAATAAAGCAGCATCTGGTTACACTTGTATTTTTGAGCTGCACAACATAGTGAGCTTCTGTCTATGTCCCAGCTCCTGCTAACCTAGTAGTTTAAAAGCAAGTGATTGCATGTAGATAAATAGGACCACTTCAGTGAGAAGGTAAACAGTGTTCTGTGCACTCTGGTGTCTAGTCATGCCTGCCTCATGTTCACGGAAATGTCTGTAGATGCAGGCAGCGCTGGCTCTTTGGCTATAAACAGAGATGAGCACTCTATAAACAGAGATGAGCACTGAACCCTAGAGTTGGATATGACTGGCTTTTGAGTACCAATAGCAAATCAAGGAAAAACACAAACTATAACTTGCAGGAATTAAGCAGGGCTATTAAGAACAGGAAATTTTTGAGATCTCTTATTCAAAGGTTACCATACGTCAGAGATGACTTGAAGGCACATAACAGCGTTGTTAGGTGTCTACTCTCTAGTAGATATGGCTGCAGTTTATGCATAATTTCCAACAACACAATGAATAGTCAAAAGCTTTTAATGTTGATATTATCATAACAATAGAAAATAATGTAGTGGTACCTTCAAAACAAATACTGTAGTTTACCTTTTTGTCTTTTCAAAAGAAATATGCCCTTAAAACATTGGTCAAAATCCTATTAGTTATACCAACTTCTATAAAGCAATCAGTATAAATCTCTTTGGTGAGCTATAACAAATTACTGGTAAGAAGTCAGAGCAGACATTTAGTGTATTGTGAGACTTAGTGGACCATAGCAAATTCCTATGCTAATTTCTTAATTTATGGCAATTCACCAAGAAAACAAATATCAACTGTGTTATGCAGCAGATGAAACCAACAGGATTTGGTCTGTTGCCTTCAAGGTGCCATTGGGGTCTGTTGTTTTGGTCATGACAGATGAACACAGCTACACATTTGGAAATATTTTTAAAACTTTTATTAACTTTCCATTACATTTCTTAAATTCCCCAGTGTTTTCGAAATGAGTGTTCTGGTTGTTTCGTTATCAGACCAATTGTTTAGTAAAATAAAATAAAATCTGAAATACACTACATACATTTTTAAGTAGGATGAATCAAGTTAAGTAATATAGTTAATACTGCAGCCTTGGTAACCCATGTAACAGCAGATGGCACCACTGCACTAATAAATAAATATTCTAAAAGAAGTAAACTAGATCCATGCCATATCTATTGCACATACACAAGTCAACTTATACTCTTTAGCAAATATTCTAAACTTTCTTTTCCATATCTCATGATGGTGTCTTGTTCAAGGTCAAACTAGAGACATGGGGTCAAAAGAATATGAAAAGTGAGTTCCTGTTGTCTAGAAGGACCTTAAACCAACATAACACGGGAGCAGGATTGTCAGAAGAAAATTGCCTGAAATGTCTGGGCCAAAAGAGAGTACCACTGGGGGCATGAAGCCTACTTTCTTATGTTAGTGCTAGACCACTTGCACAGTGATTATCCCCCCCCCCCCCCCCGTCCTGTCCTCTGTACCACTAAGAACTAGCTCCAGAGAACTTTCCAGGCTGTTGTAGCAGAGATTGCAGCTGCAGGGGAAATAACTTTGTCAGAAGGTATTCTCTTCCCTTGCTCTACTAGAAGCTGGCCATAGTTAGTTTTTGCTTAATTCTTTCACTACAAACAGTAATGGGGGACGGACGGACAGACGCGCGTGCGTGCGCACGCGCACACACACACATGCACACGCGCACACACACACACGCACACACACACACATTGCAGTAAGGCCTCTCATAAATCTCAATGGTGTTTTGTACCAAGCAGACGAAGTGCTGTCTCATTTTTTTCCAAGTTCCAGTCCCATTATCTGAATTATTGAGCTCAGAATAAATGAACCATAGGTAATGTCTTTAGTTGTAACTTGTTATTATTGTGATTTCTTTCTTTCTCTTTTGGAGCAAAAGATTACAAAACTACTTATGAGAAATAGCAAAAGAAGCAAGAGTAATGATAATTGCTTTTAAATAACATTTCAAGAAATCAAAATACATTTTCAGTGGAATTCTATGTTTTCTGCAATGTTCATACCAATGCTACAAACACATAATGGAAAGGAAATGTAATCCTTGATGTGATTTAATGAACTATAGTAAAACCTCACATAAAGAGTGCCTCGCTTAGAGAATAACTCGCGGCTTAAAGAGCAGAATTTTATCTGAATGGTTGCTTCGCTTTACAATTAAACCAACCAAGAACTCATTTAATAACTAAATTGGAGTTTGCAATTCCCCCATCAGAAGTCACAATTGGTCACTTACAATGGTGTTTCACTTAAAGAGCAAACTCACTTAATGAGCAATCCTGCGGAACACATTATGCTCTTTAAGTAAGGTACCACTGTACTAACATTGTTTTGTCAACATCTGTAATAGTAAACCACTTGGAGGGAACTCACTTGTGCGTTACATAGGAAATAAGTTTTTTTAAAAATGTTCCAAACTCTGTCAAATGTGTTTAACACATTTAGTCTAGAGAAGCTAGACTAAAACCAAGAGATAAATAACATGCAAATAATGTGTAGCACTTCACTAAAGCCCATCCCAATGCATGCATTTTAATCCCACGTTTTAACCAGTTGCTAATCAGAGTGTAAAGAGTGGGTGTGAATTAAAGCTTCCAGAGGGTGCAGCACACATTTCTAGGAAGGGATTTGAATGCAAGCTGCAGCTCATCCCAGACAAACTGCAGCCATAATAGGATACAATTCACATATTTTTTATTTTTTGCTTATAAAATAATTATCTTTCTTAATTTTTTTTTAAAAATCCACCAAGCCTGACACGTCAGCCTTCATTTAAGAATACTCATTACTTAATTTGCAAAGTACAGCTGTACCTCGCTTAAAGAGCATAATGTGTTCCACAGGATTGCTCTTTAAGCGAATTTGCTCTTTAAACGAAGCACCATTGTAAGTGACCAATGGGGGAGGGATTGTGAATGCCTATTTATTTGTTAAGCGAGTTTTTGCTTGGTTTTATTTGTTAAACGAAGCGAACATTCAGAGAAAATTCTGCTCTTTAAGTGAGTTACTCTTTAAGTGAGGCGCTCTTTACGCGAGGTTTTACTGTATACTTTAGGGGCATCCAACCATTCAGAAAGATGTACCTGAAATGTTGTAAGCATATATGAAATAAGTCCATTTTCTTTGCTAATAAAGGAGGAGTTAATGGGTAAATGTGAACTCATGTGGTCTGAAGATCCATAGATGAATGGTAGGGTACATGCTTTACCTATTGAAAATCCAAAAATCGATATGTGGCATCTTCAGTTGAAGATCTAAAAGTCTGCTTGTATCACAGATGATTTATTTATTCCAATTGTTCTTAAATCAATCTCCCCCACCCCAATAAAGTTGATCTATGACTGACATCGACAAAAAGCTTCTTACCAATGTATTGGTGCCAAGGCCAATTAATCTTACTTCATTTACCCTAGAATTTCTCTCTGATTTATATGGAAATAAGGCAGCCCCACCTTTCTTTGGATTATGTTCCATGTTGTTTATTGCCTTAGATTTTGGGGAATGTTTAGGCATCAATCAATCTGTTAACATACATAATCCCCAGAGTGAATGTAAAGCTTATCTTGCAACATTGTCAAGTATGGATCTGCAGCTTGATTGGTTTAACATTTTTTCTGGCGCAAAACCCCAGAAGAGCTGGCTGGATGCAATATGTTTACTGAAACACTTATATACACAGGCAGTATTAAACCTGTTGACAACCCTGTAGCCACCTTCACCATACCTGCAATAAACATTGGTCTGTAAGCATTTGGGAAATGGGATATGTTTAGGGTGCTTTTCTGTGAGGAACTCTTAGCATTACCCAATCTTCAAGTAGGACGTGTCAACCAGTAAATATGTCAATTATTAACAACTAATGGTGGACTCTTACTGATCTAAATACGAATGAATGTTTTATTTATTCTGAGCTGAACTCTGAAAATTCTTACCATATTTTGTAGGCTGTAAGAAGCATGCTACTGTTTCTTAGTAACATTAAAAAGTATTGCAATTTACTATAGTATTTTTCACCTACTATCTTCCAGGGCTATGCTAGGAAATCCATCTGCAATATAGGTGGTCACCTGGAAACACACAAACCCTGACAATATTTGTTGTGTCTATTTGGACTGAGATGTAACATGTTGTGTATATTTGGACTGAGCTGGATATGGACTGAGGAGAACTAGGCTTGAATTTGGCCTTATACTTTGAGATCTTGGGTCACCATTCTTCCAGATGTGAGGAGAAAAATACAAGAACTGTATATGCCAACATGAGCAGTTGGGTGGAAGGAGGCTATATAAATGCAAGAATGGATGAGATACTGCAGTGTTGTATTGTATCGTATCATATCGTATTGTATTGTTCAACTTATATGCCGCCCCACTCGCACAGCGACTTTGGGCGGCTCAGAAAGGAAACATTTACAATTACATAACATAGAAACAATTACAAATATCACATAGCAAATATAACATCATAAAAGATATCAAAAACATCCCAAAAAATCTCAATCACAGTTACAGTAATACACCGGATAACGATTGCATCAGATAATGCTAGAATCAGATAAAGATGCAAGTTTTTTGGAAAAAACTTGCATCGGATAATGACCCTGGAAAACGATCCTTTAGCGTTATCTGAGCCAATCGTGTGGGGGTGGGGGTGGATTGGGTAGCGTGCATTTCCTCCCGACCGTACTGCACTCGCAACAATTCTTGCAAGCGCAGTAGGGTCCGGAGGAAAGGCATTACCCAAGCCGAACCGAGCCGTGGCTAGGGATCGCCAGCCGCAACTTGGTTCAGCTTGGGTGACAATCCCCCCCACACGGGGAAGGATTGTCACCCAAGCTGATCCTTACCTGGGCGCATGATTGCACTCCCAGGCAAGGATCGCCTTGGCCGAAATAACCCCCCCCCCCACCGGGGGGATTTCGGACAAGCAATTCTTGGCCAAGGATTGGCTTGTCCAAAATCACCTGAGAGGGAATTTTGGAGAAGCCAATCCTTTCCTGGGTGCGCAATCGTGCTCCCGGGCAAGGATTGGTTTGTCCGAAAAAGTGCCCACTGGTGCGTAACAAGGCGCGCCAGCAGGCGCCTTCTCTCGCCACCCAACCCGACCCTTAGCACTTGCTAAGGGTATATATAAGAGTATATAGCTAAGGGTATATAGCACTTGCTAAGGGTCGGGTCAGGTGGCGAGAAGAGGCGCCCGCTTGCGCGCCTCTTCTCGGGCGAGAAGAAGTGCCCACCCGAAGCCTAGAGGCTTTGAACACAGCCCGCCCAGGCTAGCCTAGGCGTGCTGGCTTCGAACACAGCCTGGATGAGGTTTGGAAGAAGCCTAGCGCAGCCCCGATTTGCTGCACTAGGCTTCTTTCGAACTCCATCCGGGCTGTGAATGACTTCATGGACAAACCGCTTGGTTTCCCCCCGAAGTCAAGCTGACCCTAGGCTAGCAATTGCTAGCCTAGGGTCAGTTTGACTTCATGGACAAACCGCGCGGTTTGTGCCTGACGTCAGGGCTTTTTTTTTTTTTTAGCGTTGTTCGATGCATGGAACCTAGCCATAACGTTATCCGATGTTCTAGTGTACATCACAACATTGTAAAAAACCTTCAGCAATACTATAATATGACATGATATAACCCATTCTTATTGCCAAGTGGCTGCACCGCACAGCTGCGCTCTATTCCCATTGAAGTTTATCCAGTCCGGTGGTAATGGCAGTGGCAGGAGCGAAGTTCTTATGCCAGCCACCTGCCCCACACAGCTGCACTCCATTCCCTTGAGGCTGAGGCCAGCCAAAGGAAGTCTGGTGGTAGTAGCAATGGTGGGATCAAAGTTCTGCTCTCCCTGGTCAAGAGCCAGGTGAAAGCAAGTGCCGAAGTCCTGTGGGGTGGCAGCAAGCTCTTCCTTTATGCCACCAGCCCCAATGCTACTGTTTTTGCTCTCCCCGGTCCGGAGCCAGATGAGAGCGAATGCCGGGCAAGAGCAAGCGCTGGTCCTGAGTCACTGGATCTGGGGCTTTTAAAGCCCCCTGACTACAGCCAGGTGGTAAGGGCTTGGAGGAGGGCTTCAGTGTCCAGTGGCAAATGTTAAAGATCTGACCAAAACCCAGCAAGACTAGAATCCAATCTACAATCTTTATCTTATCTGTAGATACCAGTGGCATCCAAAATGAAGGGGAACCCAAATAGAAATAGAGAGGGAACCCTTCAAATTAATTTTACTATACTGTTCCCAAAATAGTGACAATCTGGAGGGAAGAAGAAAGAAGGAAAGAGGTATATAGCAGCCACCTTTTTGATAGTGAGAACCTTGTTTCATGTCAATGATACACATGAATTGAGCTTCACAATTCATTCTCTAACCTAGGAAAAGCTGTTTCCCACTGTATAATATGGAGGAAATGAAAACAATGACAAACAGTGTTGAAGATGACTTTGAGGTATTCTATCTAACTCCTGCAACCATCAGGAATGACAGGATATTCTTGTTTGAATAGATGTTTATTTTGTATGTAGAGGCTGCGCCTATCATTAATCTGATACATGCTGGATGTGTTGTTGAGCAGGGCAGAGTTCATGTTTTGCATACCAACTTGAAACAAGAAAGTGACTTTTGTCTGAGATATCTGAAGGAATCTGTTGCCAAGAAGCATATAATGTGTGTTTGTAGCATACAGTGTTACTGTTTCTTTCAGAATGGACATAGCTTTCAAAGAGCTTTTAGCTCTATTTTTCTACAAAAGAGTGGAATGAATAATATCAACAAATAAACTGAACTGGAACATTGCAATAAATTTGCACAAGTTTACATGTCTCTTGATAGCTATATGCCAGCTGATGGAAAATATGCCTTTTTGCCCGCCTTTTCACCCAAGTTTTATGAATTAGAAGTATCTGTGTACAAATAGCAAATCAATCCTCAAATATACAGCATACAGTAGTTCAAACAAAATAATAAATTATTTGAAAAACAAATAACCAGGTACTGCAATAAATATATGTTAATTTATATAACAGAGACTTAAAAGTAGTTATCATGACAGCGATTTATATAAATAAATCAAACTCAAAATGCATATATTGTGCCATTTGGAGACTGTTACTTGTTCATGTTTTTTCAACCTTTTTCAATTAAAAAATAGTACAGTGGTACCTGTACTATCCCCTGGTCTATCCTCTGGCCAGTGAGGAGAACAAATAGGTCAATCTTAGAAGAAATCAACCCTGACTGCTCCTTAGAAGGTCAAATAGTAAAGATGAAGCTAAAGTACTTTGAACATCAAATGAGAAGAGAGGATTCACTTGAAAAAACCTTGATTCTGGGAAGGGTGGAGGGCAAAAGAAAAAGGGGGCAGCCAAAAAATGAGATAGCTAGATGGTATTGTAGAGACAATGGGCACAGAACTGAGTGAGTTGAGGAGGATGGTGGAGGACAAAAGTGCCTGATGGACAGTGGTCCATGGGGTCACAAAGGGTCAGAATCGACTATACGACTGAACAACAACCTCACTTAAAGAGCATAATGCGTTCCACGGGATTGCTCTTTAAATGAGTTTGCTCTTTAAGCGAAACATAATTGTAAGTGAGCAATTGTGACTTCTGGTGAGGGGGGGATTGCAAACCCAGATTTAGTTGTTAAGTGAGTTTTTGGTTGGTTTTAGTTGATAAGGAAGGCAACCATTTCAGAGAAAATTCTGCTCTTTAAGCAAGTTAGTCTCTAATCGAGGCACTCTTTATGCGAGGTTTTACTGTACAGTATCTAATATTTCACTGATGGAAGGATGTAGCTACGATTGATAAAGTCATATCAGATAGCAAAGGGCAAACTGATCCTATCAAAATCTGGTATTATTAGCTGAATCCAAACTAAAAACCTTAAATGAAATCTATGTTGTGTCATATACTGTAATATATTGAATTTCTACATTTTGTGCAAAATTTTATTCCAGAGAACATTATATCTGTAACATATTAGTTTTCTACCCTGTATATTATGAGAAGACAGAGTTAAAAAGAGAAATTAACTCACAATAAAGCTATTTTAATTTATAACTTTTCTTCAGTCAGGTTCTTCTATACAAATTGAATTATGGAAATATGGAAATGTTTATATATAGACCAACAAATCAGGAATTTCAGGAGCATCAATAGTCATCAATGGCATCCCAAGTTAGAGTGGAAATACATACAATTCATACAATAATGATAAATTTTGAGGTGCAAATAGTTACTACCAATAGAGCTACGAAATGGTATTTAGTTGTCTCTGGTATAGCTAAATGCTGCTTGCTCAGCAACCTTATTGTAGCTAACTTGTGTAGCAATTTCTAAATGGTTACTATCATTATCTAATTAAAGTCTGAGGAACCACATAGGGGGTACAGTACAGTCAAACCTCACATAAAGAGCGCATCGCTTAAAGAGTGCCTCGCTTAAAGAGCAGAATTTTCTCTGAATTTTCACTTCGCTTAACAAATAAAACCAACCAAAAACTCAGTTAACAAATAAATCAGGGTTCGCAATCCCCCCCCCCCACAATCAGTCACTTACAATGGTGTTTCGCTTAAAGAGCAAACTCGTTTAAAGAGCAATCCTGTGAAACGCATTATGCTCTTTAAGCGAGGTACAACTGTATGCAACTGTATGTAGGTTTTTTTCAGATGCTATAGCTAAAATCCTAAAGTTTTATTTGTGAAAAATTTCACAACTAACACAGTTTGATTGTGCAATATACAGAGCAACTATTTACATTATTTATTTATTTTATTTATTTATTTATTTTTCCAATTTTTATACCGCCCTACTTAGGTAAAGATAAGGTAAAGGTCACTCTTGCTCAAAGGCCAGTTGTATCTGACTCTTGGGGCAGTGCTCATTGTGGTCGTGTGGCAGGAATGGCTAGATGTCGGAGTGCATGGAGAGCTGTTACCTTCCCACCAAAGCAGTACCTATTTTTTTTACTTGCAATTTCTTGCTTTCCAAGTGTTAGGTTGGCAGGAGCTGGGGTAGGAGCTCACTCCATTGCAGCACTCTGGTCTTAAACTGCTGACCTTCCAGTCAGGTTCAGTGTCTTAAACCAATAAGCCACCACAGTCCCACTCACTCTATACAGATGTGCAAACACTTCAAGAACATGATTTTGTATGATTTGATTGCATAACTTCAAGTCATGCAAGTGTAGCACAGTAACTGGATTTCAACCTAATAATAACTTGCACAGTCAAAAATATTACCTCAGTGATACATTTCATATGCCACCCAAATAATAGTATGGCAACAAAAAGATATTCTCAAAATAACCAGCACATATTTCTTTAGAGATTCACTAAAAGCAAACATCACAGTTGTAGTAGTGACTGAAAATCTGATTATGCCAAATCCAAAATTAAATTTATTATCATATAAGAGAAAAATCATCACAAGAAGTTCATAATCATGAGTCCTATAAAATGAGCAGACCTAACTTCTGATACCTTGAGGCAACAATAGATTCAGCTACAAAATTACTTCAAATTACAATATCTCACAAAAGAAGAAACGACTAAAGCAAAGAGTCAAGGATTACCTCATATTTAAAAGACTGTCTTGTCGTAATAAAATTAACATCCTCTTAGTTTCTATTCCCTTTGCAGTATTCTCACAATATTCCTCAGCCAACTATCCCCTCTTGCAAAAGAAATTGAAAGAGTGGATAAAATTATCTATTTAGGGAGTACTGTATGTTAAATGAAAACTGGGATCCCAAGGTAGAGATTAAAGTATAAATAGAAAAATCAAGATCCACCTTGATAAAAATGTGACATTTGTTATGCAGTTCTTTCTTTATTCATGTCAGATGCACCACCAGCATATAATAACATACAAAGCTAAAATTTTGTTGTTCAGTCGCACAGTCAATTCCGACCCTTTGAGACCCCATGGACCTCCAGGTACCCCTATCCTCCACCATCCTCCTCAATTTGCCCAGCTCTGTGCCCATTGTGTCTACAATACCATCTAGCTAAAATTAACACATATAAAAACAAAACATAATTAAAAAGGACTAGATGACATCCGCATGTTATGCAGTAGAGATGTCTCTCTACAAAGATCCAAATAGTGAGATGTTATGCATTCCGTGTTGCTATATGGAGTTGAAGCTTGGAAATTGACTAAAGCATCTGAAAAGAGAATCGAAGCTTTTGAAATGTGGATCTACAGATGGCTGCTAAAGATCTTGTGGGTTGACCATGTGACTAATGCAGAAGTACTGTGCTGAATGGATAAAGAAAAAGAGAGCTCCAATACCTTGGCCATATCATGAGGAACAACATAAAGTATAGAATACTTCAACTCACTCTGGAAGGAAAAATCCTTGGGAAGAGAGGACATAGACATAGATGAACTTTATGGCTGAAGAACCTGAGAGACTGGTGTGGCATGTCCTCAGAAGAACCGTTCCGAGGAGATAAGAACAGGAAGACTATCATCATGATGGATGCAGCACCTAAAGAAGAAAAAATATTCCCTGATTTATTTCAGAAATAAGGAAGTATGAAAAATGAAATTTATGTTAGCTGGCTGAAAAGTTCAGTGAGTAAGGGAAGGTTGGGAATCCAATCCTTCAGTGTGCCTCCCAGAAAAGCTAGCCTATATGACCTTGGGCAAGTTTCACAGTTCCAGGGTGCCCCCAGAAGAAGGAAATAGTAAACCACTTCTGAGTATTTTCTACCTAGAAAACCCTGAAAAGGGTTGTCATAAGTCAAAACTGACTTGACAGCACAAGATTATTATTAAGATTTCAGGAAAACTAATGTTCAATAAAATATTCTAATGCATCTAATTTGCCTGAAGCTACAATTGTTTTCACTTAAGCCCGCTCACAGAGACAGTCTACATCTCTATGTTGTTAGTCTGTGACAAAATGTCAGCCTGCTTTTTATAGATTGTGGAGGTCAAGTGTAGCCATTGGACTAATACATTGAAAACACTGAACTTTTCACTGAATTTTAAAACAACATGATTTTTTAAAAATTCAAGATTGATGGTGTCCATGTGCAGAGAAGGTACAAAGTCAATCTCTTATTTCAATAATCTTATTAAGAGACATAAAATAAATTCAATTAAAGTGCATTTAGGATTGAAGACACTGGAATGTAGAAGTGTAATAGCAGCAGTCTGATGAGAGTCAAATAGCAGCAAGATCCCAACTTTCCCCTTACACAAAATAGCCATTGGTTAACCTTTGTTGCCAGCTGCTCCTGGGTCTACAATTACACTCTAAAACCAACTGAAAACCAGATCCAGTGTTTGGATTTTGCCATGGCAAGACATTTGAAAAGTGATCCTGCTCCTGTTTTTGAAGGGAAAAAACTTGTTAGGCTGCTAGACCTGACCAATGTCCATCTGGTTAAATGTGCTGTTTTAGTCTAATACAGGGGTTCTCAAACTATGGCACCAAATAATCTGGCCCCCACCCTCGCTCCAACTGCCACTGCTGGAATCAACCATGTACTCATTTACAGCCATCGTAAATGCATTTACAACAGCCATGGACTCATTTACAGCTGTTGTAAATGCATTTATGACAGCTGTAAATGAGTCCATGGCCGATTCTGGTGGAGGCGGTGGCTGGCCCACCAGTCTGGCCCACCAACTGTTTGAGGGAGTTTAACCCGGCCCCTGACTTGCAAATATTGTGAATCCCTGGTCTATTATATGCTTCCAGTAAGACCAAGGATAGGACAGCGGTCCTTTCCACCAGAAGGGCATTTCTCTCCAAAACAAAGGGTTTTTTCCCCTTAAAGAACAATAGTAAAGAAATAAATGGTTAAATTCCATTTCCATGCCTTCTTTGACCCCATGAATCATCACTCCCCACAGCTAATCCAATCCAGATTTACAAAAAATAAAAAAAGCAATTTGTCATATTAAATTCAAACACACGTCTAATATAACATACAACTTGGTCCTAAGTGACATATTTGGATGTAAAAAAACAGTTTGATTGGTCGATGTGAGTGGTATGGCAAACCAAAGAAACATGCCCAGAGGCATTTATGAGTCCTGGTTGGGTGGTCTCTTTTAGGGTGCACAGTTCTCCACAGACAAGGCTGCCAGAAGACAATCTACCTTTTATTGTCTTTTCTTTTGAATTTGTGTACAAAGCAGGCCTGATTTGAGGGGGGGGGACAATAAGGAGGGCAGTCAATGGCCTCAAAGCAGCCTGTGCACAATGAACATCTTTGCAGCAAACTCAGTTGGTACATACATTATAATTTCTAATTTTGCATTTATACATATGAATTAGCATATGCAATTTCATGTTCCCTTTTGTTTTCCCTCTTGGTCATGAGTAAATGGCCTTCCTATTTACATCCAAACTCGGGGTTTGAGAGATACACCCTGTTTAGGTAAAAACAATGAAAATCACACTGTTCTGTAAGAGAGGATAAGCTACACATTTAAAAAGAAGCCATTATTAAAGGCTTGATGTCCTTTAATTTACTTGTTCATACTATTTTGGGCACTTCCGGTTATTATTGTCTAGGAGGTGGACCAGCTACTTGCTTTTAAAAAAAACGCTAATAAGCACTTGGTTTCAATTTAATTTTCTTCCCTCCTTCCTTTATTGGCAAGACCTCCGGTGCCCTTCAGCAATCTGAAACGTTTGTTTCTTGTAACACAGATGTTTGACACTTACACAATTGCAATCTTGAAATAATTCATTTCCTCCTTAAAGCCAATAAAAGAAAGAGTTTATAAAGTGAGAGCTGCAATTCTGTTTTATAGGCCCGGGGTTGGTGAACTCATCTTCCTCTGCTTCAATCAAGACAGCATTGGGAGTTGACAGAACATGATTAAAAAAGAATTCTTTCAGTGTTACAGATATCTCATTGCCACAGCAGCAGCTTTTCACCCTTTGTTCAGTTTGCAAATTTGCTTGCTTTGTTTTGTGATTGGTCTTAAAATGCAGGCATAAAACTTCATTTGCACAATCACCGAGATCTTCCTATATTATCTGTCTGGAACACTTAACAGATTTCCAACTTCTAGTTGCAGACTATCCTAACATAGCTTTCAGACAGTGTTTCTCATAATATTCTGGCTTGATGGTACAATCAAATACAATGGGATTTGCTGGGTTATAGTAAGGGTCAACTCAATGTATTTTTCCCCTGATAACATGATGCAAAAGCTGATTCAAATTGCTCTGCCCCTTTTGCTCCCTGGACAGCTTTTTCCCTCTCTTTTGCTGGGGGCTTCTTCTTTTTTCAAGTGGGAATGATTCTAATAGACTTTTCCCTCTATAATCAGTTCATTCATTCTTGTAAAGCTGGAGAAGGGGGTCTGACATAGGTATTTGGGGCAAGATATTCAGGACCATAGGAACACCTTTCCCACATTGCTCCCCAGGGCAGTGACAGCTGCAGAAAGTCGCTGCCCTGTCCGCTTGGTCTGTAGACTCCAGAAAGGTTGGGAGACTGTATTAGTCGCAGCCATTATGTGAAGCCCATTTTTTACCATGCCCCCATGGCTGTTTCTGCCGCTGTCGCTGGTCTGCCCGCCAGTTCCACAGACTCCAGAAGGGTTGGGAGGAAAGATCATATCAGTCCCCGTCATTCTGCGAAGCCCATAGACTTCACTGCAATTGAAAAAGTCCCCCAGACTTTTTTGATTGCAATGAAGTCTATGGGCATCGCAGAATGATGGGGACCAATGCAAGCAATCTCCTTCCCAAACATGCTGGTGCTGCATGCTTCGCAATGGCAGCATGTTTGGGGAGGAGAACAGGGAGCCCCGGTCTCCTTCCCAACCACACCACTGCTGCGAAGCGTGCAGCGCTGGTTTGGTTGCAGGGAGAATGGGCGTGCCCGGTTTGGTTGGGGTGAGGCCGCGTGCGCCCAGTCTCCCCCCAACTAAACCGGGGGTCTGAGCCTCTGTAGATCTCTGTCCCAAAGCCCACAGGGCTGGTCTCTAGCCCTGCAGGCTTTGGGGCATAAATCAACAATGGGGAATTTGAGGCAAACCTTTGCATCGCACAACGTTAATATATCCGATTCTAGCATTATCCGATGCCATCGTTATCCAAGGTTCCACTGAACTGTGGTACCTATATAACTAATGTAGTATAACCTTTCCTGGATCACAACAATTTTCTTAGACTCTTAAAGAATCATTAATCCATCTGAAGTTTCATATATTTCACAAAGGTTGGGAAGAAAGCTTCATACATAGTAAATGTGAGAATGCACACTGAAATTAATATTTTAGTCTTAAAGGTTTTTATGTTCATTTTGGCTGAAAAAAACTAACATGGCTACCTTTGTGAGAGTATGCCAGAGTTTTCCCTTGAAAAACAAAACATTGACAAATATAAAATAAAACTGACATCACAGGGAGAAGGAACAGTCCTTTTCTTTGACTATTTAATTTTATATGTGCAGGAAATTTTCCACAGCTGATCTCTCATCTGAATTCGCCATATTTCACCATCCATGAAGTCTGTCCAAACTAAGAAATCACACAGAATTACACAAGTAATTCTATGCACTCCCTCTCTCTGCCGCTTCATCCTATTACAAGATATCCTATGCCTAAATGATCCCCAATAAATGTCTGTGAACCACCAGCTTGAAACTGGAGAATGAAGGCTCCACAACCTGTCTCAAACTGCTACTGAACCAGTTTCATGGAAGTTTTTCCCTCCTGCTAAAGGCAAATTAATACACACTCTGAAAGATCAAGCCCATTGCTTCATTCTCTATCCCACAGGTGCCCAAATTATCGCCAGGGGGGCCAGATCCAGCCCCTGATGCTAATTCATCCATCCACAAAGCCCTCATCACTCCTGGAAGCAGAAGTAAAATGTGCCTATACAGGTGCATTTTACTTCTGCTTCCAGGAACAATGAGGGCTTTGTGGGCTGGATGAATTGGCATCAGAAGCCAGATCTGGCCCCTGGGCCATAGTGACCAGCTCCCTGGACCATGTGACAAGCCCACGACCCAAAAAGTTTGGGCACCCCTGTTCTAGCCTCAGTATAGGATGAACAATTGATGCCCTTCTTCAATTGCATGAGAAGATGGGCTTTGTCATTTCTTCACTATTATTTCATTAGCCTTTTACCCTGGCATATAAATTTAGAATTTCATATCTCCTTATTGGAGGTTTTTATCAGACACTTCTTACTACACAAAAAGCAAACCTGACATTATTTATTATTTAAAATGTTTATACCCCACCTTTCTCCTAAAAAGTTTGCATCATTAAAAACACAATATAAAAACTAATGACAAATATAAAAATGTTTTTAAAAATTGAACAAATGTCACATTAAAAGTAGTGCATAAAGCAATATTAAAAACACATTTAAAAGCAACAAAAGGCACATGCAACCCAATTTTAAGAACCCACTCTTGGCCGGCCAGTCACTGAGGGAAGGCCTGTCTGAAGAGAAAGGTCTTTGCCTGCTAGCAGAAGATGGGGTCTCCCCACTTGTAATTGCATTATGTCTTCTGAGATTAAACATTTTAACCCTATGAATCTCAGATTTAACACAAGATACCCATGGGCATGCAGTGGCTTAAGCGGTTAAGACACTGAACTTGAAGACTGGGAGGCCAGAGTTCGATATCCAAATACCTCGCATAAAGAGTGTTTCGCTTAAAGAGTGTTTCGTTTAAAGAGCAGAATTTTCTCTGAATGTTCACTTCACTTAACAAATAAAACCAAACAAAAACTCACTTAACAAATAAATTGGGGTTTGCGACCCCCCCCCCTCACAATCGGTCACTTACAATGGTGTTTCATTTAAAGAGCAAACTCGCTTAAAGAGCAATCCTGTGGAACGCATTATGCTCTTTAGCGAGGTACAACTGTACTGCATGACGGAATGAGCTCCTGTCTCTGACCCACCTCCTGCCAACCTAGCAGTTTGAAAGCAAGAAATTGCAAGTAGAGAAATAGGTACCACTTTGGTGGGAAGGTAAACAGCATTCCATGCACCTCGGTGTCTAGGCATGCCTGCCACATGTCCATGGAAACATCTGCAAATGCAGTCGGCGCTGGCTCTTTGGCTATAAACAGAGATGAGCAGTGTGCCAACTGGCTTTCATGCAAGGGTGACCTGTACCTTACCTTATCCATGGGCCATTCCTAACCTGTGAGTACTTCTGAGCTCCCCCTCCCGCCCTATGATCACCTTGGAAATGTGCAAATACACCTGATTAAATCTGGATTACATATTTATCTGAAGACAGCACACGTCCTAATTCTGAGCAGTGTTCCCACAAAAGTGAACACCACCGTAAGGCATATTTCCAGTAATATAATTATTCCTGATGATTCAAGCATGTAAATATTAATCTATCAAAGAGTTGTTTTTTCTTAATCAGTTTCAAATCCAATGAGTAAGTTTCATTGAATAGAATTGGAGCTATTCCTGGTTAAACAGTCTTAGAGTCTGGGCAAAAGAAGAGACTGTAGAGTTTCTCTCTCCTGTTGTTTATGATATGTATAGAATATCATGGCTATAGCTGGGGTAGAACAACTGGGACTGTGTCACAGGGTGCCAAGACTTAAAGGGTGCCAAAATCTAGATGTAAATCCACTCATGAATGTTACAAAAATAAACATCAATACCTTCTGGGCCTATTTACTTGCCTTTTGGTTCTTTTTTTGGGAAGCAACATATTCTACTCCTTTGTCTTGGTAGGAGTTCACACCATAGCTGGACATAGAGTACAGCAAGTACTGTACTCCCAACCTTGGGCCTCCAGGTGTTCTTGGACTTCAATTATCAGAAGCCCAAGTCAGCACACCTGCTGATCAGGGCTACTGGGAATTGAAGTCCAAGAACATCTAGAGGCCCAAGGTTGGGAAACCTTGGAGTAGAGAGTAGAAACAGTGCCATTTGCTCTCTGTGCCAAAATTTCTACTTACAGTTCTGTAGGGAGCAGGAGTCTGTAGTCATAAGTTAAGAAATCTGGTACTGTTGCTATTTCTAGCACTACATAGTAGTAGAATTAGATGAGCACTAACAATGTTTTTCACTATCAGAATGGCTATGCCATTTAACAGCAAATAATGCTTTCCAATATCTACAATACAGAGCTTGTGCTCATGGAACCTTATGAGTCAAACTGCCTTATCTGTAATGGGCAGAGAACATGTCATTGGAAGAAGGAACTCTTTAAATGCCAAGAAAAATTATGATTGTCACAGTATAAGTTTTCCCCACTCTCCTAGTTTGCAAATCAGTTGGGGTTTTTTCTTGTGATTAGTCATCAAGTAGACTGGGAGGCGGAAGTTCAGCAGTTCAGCTCCCCTCTCTGTCCCAGCTCCTGCCAACCTAGCAGTTCAAAAGCAAGAAATTGCAAGTACTGTAGATAAATAGGGACCACTTTGGTGTGAAGGTAACAGCATTCCGTGTGCTCTGGTGTCTAGTCATGCCTGCCACATGACCATGGAAACGTCTACAGAAGCAGACAGCGGTGGCTCTTCGGCTTAGAAACAGAGATGAACACTGACCCCTAGAGTCGGATACGACTGGCTTTTGAGCAAGGGAAGCCTTTACCTTTTAGTAGGGGTGCACAGAAAGAGTCTCCTTGAAGATTGTGATATTTTTGAACCACAATCGGGCATACCCTGGCAACAGCAAACTTGTATTACCAGCTAATCTTTCTCACACTAGGTCAGGCGAAAGGAACTGCAGAATGAACTTGACCAAAGGTGTCTTCATTTTGGCAGTTTCACGTCTGGCCTAGACATGGAAGAAGAAAATCAAGACATAAACTGAAAGTTGGTTTGCATGTAAGATTACTGAAGTATGAATGTGTGCCATGATCACATTTCTGGAATACTAATCTGATATCAGCTTTTAATAAGAGGCTATTTGAATGGTATAGTTTAATGCTACATGACGAGGAATTCTGCTTATTCAGAGTTAAAAGATCTGGAATGATGTTGGGTATGCAGAAGATATGTTGGAAAGAGAGCTACAATGCCTGCTCACATTTCTGTTCCCACTTTAGCCTTACACATTAATCACTGAGTGTCTGCACACGCTTAACAGATGCATGCATATCTGAACAAATTTAATACTGCATGGGCTGACAGGGGAACTGCCTATTTTATGAGATACTGTACTGTGGAGGGTGACTGTTTGCACACAATGAGGTCAAAGGGAATTGAAATGTAAAAAGCAGTGGCGTAGTGTGTGGGGGCAGCAGGGTGGCATGCCCTGGGTGGCACTTTCCAAGGGGCAGTAAAATGTTCCAGTGGGAGGTGGCGCACATGGTCTAGCCTGCTGCTGTCCCTGCAGTCAGGGGAAGCCACCACATCCCAGGGAAAGGTAGAGAAGGAGGCTGGCCGCTGGACATGTGGCAGGCAGGACTCCTGACTCTGGGGTGGGTTGTCCAAGCCAGAGCTTTCCCCCATCTCATTCTTGGGGGTCAGCAATGATTGCAACTCCCTTCCCATTTGCATGGTGCCCTTTGCAGGTCAGCAGTTAGAGATCCAGGCCGGTTCAGACCCATGTGAACCCACCTGCTCGCCTGCGGTCCCCGGGGAAAGCCAGCTCCATTAGTGCTGCACCCGCCCGGGCTGCTGACTCCAGTGTGACTCAGGATCTTGCGCAACCACCAGGTCACGTGATACCTGGTCATCTGGCATGGGAGTCACTGGCCCCAGACCTCTGACCCAGTGGGGCTGGTGCCCAGAAGAACCTCCTGTTGTTTCTGTCCCAGCTCCTGCCAACCTAGCAGTTCAAAATGGCAAGAAATTGCAAGTAGATCAATAGGGACCACTTCGGTGGGAAAGATCAACAGCGCTCTGTGCAATGTGTTGAGTCCTGCCTGCTACATGCAGTGGTGGGATGTCAAAAATTTTACTACCCCACAGTGACATCATCACATTGTGGGCAGAGCTAACATCATGATGTCATGATGTTGTGGGTGGAGCCAAAGAAAAATAAAATAAAATAATAAAATAAAATAAAAATAAGCACAGACACAGACACACAGACAGACACACACACACACACACACACCTCAACCCGTCTTTGTCCCAGCTCCTGCCAACCTAGCAGTTTGAAAGCAAGAAATTGCAAGTAGATAAATAGGTACCACTTCGGTGGGAAGGTAACAGCGTTCCATGCGCTCCGGTGTCTAGTCATGCCTGCCACATGACCACGGAAACGTCTGCAGAAGCAGACAACACTGGCTCTTCGGCTTTGAAACAGAGATGAGCACTGACCCCTAGAGTTGGATACGACTGGCTTCCGAGCAAGGGAAACCTTTACCTTTTTTACACAGTAACAGCAACCTCAATACTTTTGAGTGCCAGTTCTTATGTAGTTAAAACAGCAACATGCACACGCGAGAAGGCTATTCATCATCAAGAGGGCTGAATGAGCACTAAATAATATTGTGAGGGCACCACTACTCCAAACAAATGCTTGTTGGGATTGGAATGTTGACTGTATGTTGGGAAAGAAACAGAAACCTACTGGCTGGTAAGAAGATGGAATGCTGAAGAAATTCATTCTGTACTGTAACATTTGTTTCTTGTATTTCTCATTTATCACGTTCTTATTTCAGTACCCAACATATACATGCACGCTTAGTCTACTTTAAACTTAACTTACTAAGCACTCCACCATCTCCTCTGAGGTCTGTGTGGCTATTCTTGCTGGAACAAGTCTGTGGTCTTCGTTCCAGAAATGAAGGAATTGTTTTTTCAGTGATCATGATTTGGCAACAAGAACCCAAGGAAAGGATGCCAAGAAAGAATCTGTCAGACCCATTTTATTCTCCATTTCAACAGTAAATTTATTTTGCCAGATTCAGAAAGATGTGGAAGGTACAGATGCTCAATACGGTTTTGGAGCCTGAAATCCGTTTATGTCCTTGAAAGGGAGGAACTGACCTGAAAACACAGCTCTTCATTTGCTTGCCATCACTGAAAAAGGAACTTAAACTGTGATCTGAATACAGAGGATGTACCTAAAATTTACTTTGGCAGGCAGAGGAAATCTAAAATGCAACATGTTGAACTCAGTGAGACACTAAAAGTATTCATGATATAAGAAAATAAGTGCCAAGACTTAGAAAAGAAGTTGTTGATATTATGTGAACACATGTTTATCCATGTGTGTCTATCATATTTGCAGAGAGTTTATATAAAAATAGACTATATTGGTACATTGGTAGGTTCTTACATACAAACACATTTTTGCCAAGTCTTTTTCTTCTAAGATATACATTTCAGTTACATTTGTTCCAATATGCATCAAAGTCAAAATTCCCATTGACCACAAATGAATTTCATTTGAGTACACAGAGGTATGATTTGCTCCATGATGTGGTCCTTAGTCAGACTATTGGAGACAGTTGGTTCACCTGTTATTCTTATATACCCTGAAGCTGGAACTGAATTATAGCAATTCTAATAGAAATTTCAAGGTAACTGATATATTTAAGGCTTTACTAGTTCTACCCCTGCATGGCTAAACTGGGCTTTGAACCTGGCCTCCTGAATCCTAGCCCATCATTCTATCCATTTCTCCACCCAGTGTATTCCAGTTGGTTCACTAGAGGCAATCAATATTACTGTTTACAAAATGAGGTACTGTATATGCATCTGCTAAGTCAGTTGGCCATTAACTGGAAGTAGTTCTCTCTTAGATTTTTTTAAGTATAAGGCAATACTCCTTATTTGAAAGCATCCTTTACTGGAAGGCCTAAATACAATTCCTAGAAAATGTATCATAAGGATGTCCATTATCACCAATATTGTTTATAATGGCTATGGAACTGCTGGCAAATGCCATAAGAGAAGATAGAAACTTTGAGGGAATAGATTGCAATAAAATTAGTTTGTTTGCAGATGATACACTGGTAATATTGAAAAATCCTAAGAAAGTATTAAGATGCATCTGTACCCTTTCTGAGTTCGAGGAAATGGCAAGATTAAAGATAAATTGGGATAAATCTGAAACAATATTTTGCAATATAGATAAAGATGAACAGAAAGAGATAAAGGACAAATATAATATTCAAGTTAAAGATAGTTTGCGATACCTGGGGATAAACATTTCAAATAAGTTTGATGAACTTAAGAAACTGAATTATGAAAGACAAAGAAAGGAAACTATAGATAAAATACAACAATATAAAAAGTTGACCTTATCTTGGTTTGTTAGGGTCCCATTATGTAAAATGAAATTATTACCAAAACTTAACTTTTTGTTGGATGCTCTGCCCATTCAACTTAAGGAAAAGGAAATTATGGCCTTTCAGAATTTGTTGAATAATTATTGCAATGGAGGGCAAAGATCAAGAATATCAAAAAAAATTATGATAGTTACCTCAGAAAGAAAGTGGGTTAGGATTACCGAATGTTAAAAATTACTATAGGGCTTTCCAGTTAAAAAATATGGTGAACATCTTAATGAAAGAGGAGGTAATTTGGGAAGAAAATGAGATGAAAGAATTATGTTGGGTAGGTAAAGCAATTTCTTTAGATAAAGATAAGGTAAAGTTTAGTGTTAAGAATAAAGTGATAAAGACAATGATGGAGGTATGGAAGAATTTGAAGAAGAAATTGGCCTCAGATGTATCTCTGATTATAGAAATAGAACATTTAAAAAGGTTTTTTGTATTGTGTTGAAATATATTGTTGTTTGATTCTTTATGTTTTGTTATCTTTCTAAAATTAATAAAAATTATTTTTTAAAAAGAAAAGAAAATGTATCATAATGTGAGAAAGTGAAGACTTTTAAATTTCCTAGTAATTGTTCATACCTGGTCAGCAAACTAGGGAGACTCATGGATCAACTGGTTGCAATTTTTGTCGCTATGTGAAAAGTATTGCTTTGAAAATGCTATAATAATTTCTAAATTTCCATCAGCAACAGTATACAGAAACTCTAGTCTTTGCATGATTATTTACATCGGGCTCAGAGTTTTCCCACCTGCAAAACACTCAAAAGACTAAAGTAAGGCAGCAAATTCTTCTGTGCCTCTATGTGCTTTCTGCCCAATCAATCACTGAATGGGTTTTCAGTGCCTCTCCCTAGGTAGAAAGAGGGACTCCATGATATAGATTCTGGAGACAGAGGTTGATCCTGGCATTATCCATCCCTGGGTATGTTGTTCCCTAAGGTGCCTGGCAGGCAATGGTCCATGGGGTCAGAAAGGATCGGAGTCCACTGTGCAATTGAACAACAAAAAGGTTGCCAGATCAGCATTCCTTTTCCTGATTTCAGGGCCAAAACCTGTGATCAAGTGGCAAGCCCTTGTGATTCACCAATGTGGGTCCTTATGACATCATAAAAGCATGGCATCCAAAAGTTGCAAACACCTTTGCACTGAACTAGTGAGCCTTTGATAGAGGTGAGTGCCTACGCTTTAAAGACATCACACATACCATATGCCAGTGTTGGTCAATTTTGGTGCACCAGGTGTTCTTGGACTTCAATGACCAGAAACCCAAGTAAGCACACCTGTTTACTTGGAACTTGCTTTCCAATTTTGGAAATTGAAGTCCAAGAACACCAGGGGCACCAAGGTTGGTCACCCTGCAATAAGCAAGAATTTTGCTCCTCTAGCACGACTTGTCCTAAGATTTGTCTCCCCACCAAGAGACCCAGAAAAGCACAATAGTTCCCTGAGACTTCAGCCAGTGCATTGAGGTCTGATAACCTTAGTTATCCCTGATGAAAATTCACCTCCCAGGAACAGAACATTTCTTTTTTCCTGACTATCTCATACAAATTGGGACAGGCAAGTTTAATACAATTCTGGCCAGCTTTTGAATTTATTTTTTCCAATTCCAAGTAATTTTTCCTGCATGGCAATTAAAATTTATGTGAATAAAATTTAAGCAATTATGTAGAAAGGATGCATGTAGGAATAAAATACCTATAGTTTATATCAAATATTGCATGTGTCCTGTTATCATGTATACTGTACTAGCAAAATCACCACCCTTCCTCTGTCACAGAAATCAGTGAAACAAGACATATTTATTTATCCACTGCTTTGACCTCTGTGTTTTCTCTGGCTTCTGCTACTCTTGCTACCACCACCATGTTTGCTTTGACATCTATCAGTAGGTCCACCCTTTCCTATTCCATCTGGGTGCCAACCCAATAATGCAATCAGCATCTTGTTAATGAGTATAAATTTGCCACTGTGACATATGTGAGTTTACTTATAGAAGCATAGTCATCTGTTGAATTTTAGGCATGATTTATTAAGTTTATATTTATTGTTTTTATTCCTACAATGGCTTCCAAACAAGAAACAATAAAACTGCCATATTAAAACAAATGAACAATTTAAAAAGCCAATTCTAAAACCAGTATGAAGGAACAAAAGTTTTGGAATAATGGCATTTTAACTTTTTTGAAGTGGTAGCCATGTTAGTCTGTGCAAGTATATCAGATAGTAAACAAAACAAGAGACAAAAAAAGTTGTGGCACCTTTAAGTCTAACTCAGGAGTTGCTGCTGCTGCTGCTGCTGCTGCTGCTGCTGTTGTTGTTGTTGTTATTATTATTATTATATTTGGATTTGTATGCTGCTCTATTCGCCGAAGCGACTCAGAGCAGCTAACAGCATAAATCATAAAATAGCACATATCATATCAAAATATCACATATCACATACATTTCAAGAAATCCCCCATCACAATTACAAACTTAAGACATCATAAATACATTTCAGAAACACTTCAAAAACACTTTGAATAGTTCACAAAAATCACATTTCTACCCTACTCACTAAGTCCAATTCCCAGCTATTTCTTTCACCCTCAGCCAGCTGGCTGGGTAAGCATCCATATTGGTGGTGAAGAAAGGAAGACCCACACAGCTGTTCTCGCTCTCACTGGTCCGAAGACGGGTAAGAACAGCGCAGAGTCTGGAGGAGCGGCGGTGGCCATTTTAAATGCCGCCAGCCCCAGCGCAGGTGTTCTCGCTTTTGCTGGTCTGAAGCCGGGTGAGAGCAGTGCAGAGTTCTCACCTTTTTAAAGCCAGGGGCCAGGTCATGCTCCCTCAGACAGCTTCAGGAGCCAGATGCCCATTTTGCCCTTCCTCCACCACATGGCACTTCCTGGTGTGGTGGAGTTGGTGGGGGACCACATGAAATGGTGCTGTGGACGCAGGTTGAGAATCCCTGTTCTAGCTCCTGTATTTTAATGTTAGCTTTTGTGGATCAAGTCCCCTTCATTAGACATAAGAGTGTTTTCATGGTATCAATTTATATGTATCAGGTATAGAGGCACACAATGGTTGGTTAGTGTAACAAATAGGTTTGCAAATCAGTGTGCTATTAACAACCAGTAATAACAGAAGATCCTTGATTAGGGTTAGTTTGATTATCATGAAGTTTAAGTTGTAAATCTTTACAGGGTACAAACTAAACATTCTGACATTACACATCTCCAAATGAGTTAATTGAGGATGCTGTGTGTGACACTGAGCTAGAGGCCAAACACCCACCCCCGCTCTGTCAACTAGCATTTTGACTGTACATCTAGAGCAGTGGTGCCCAAACTAAGGCCCAGGCGCCAGGTGCAGCCCCCGACGCTAATTCATCTGGCCCGTGAAGCCCTCGTCGCTCATGGAAGCGGAAGTAAAACGCGCCCATACGGGCGTGTTTTACTTCCGCTTCCAGGAACGATGAGGGCTTCGCGGGCCAAATGAATTGGTGTCGGGGGCCACATCCGGCCCCCGGGCCTTAGTGACCAGCTCCTTGAACCACATGATTGGGCCACGGCCCAAAAAGTTTGGGCACCCCTGATCTAGAGGAATGCCTTATCCTTAGGAGAGAATCCCACAAGTAAGGTGCTCTTGCAAAGAATAATAATAATAATCCCTGTCTCATTTACTAAACAGTATGGCCCCAAGGCAGGGCCAGTGGTACATGTAACAGGGCTTCCACAATTTTTTCTACCATTGTCTCTTGCACTGCCATTTTCACATTAAAAAAAAAGCTAATGTAACATAATATTTTGTACTATTCTCTCTCATCTTCATAAATGATGGCATGTGTGAATCTTTAAAGCAGAGAAAATAAGTTTGGCAATGTACCAGGGAAACATTCCTGGAAGTACAATTACAGTGTTACAGTAATTAGTTCTACTTTTGAAATAGATTTTCCTTCCATTCCCATGAAAATGTCATCTTTCCTTTTTTTTTTTTTTTTTGCTATTGCCCTTTGTTTTGCCTGCCTTATTTACCTAGCCCTTTCCTTCCTAGCATGTATTACAATAGAAGAAAAAGAAGACAATGCACCATCAAGTCATTTCTGACCTTTCCAGAGTTTTCCAGATACAGAATACTGAGAAGTGGTTTACCAGTCCCTTCTTCTGAGGGTAGCCCAGGAATGTGCAGCTTGCCTAAGGCTGCACTAGCTGGCTCTACTCGCAAAACAATCTGTCCTTTTAACTGTTCTCCTTTGAATTTAATGCAGTTAGAAATCCATTCTGAATATCCAGAAGAACAGAGTTCAGGTAGGGAAGCTGCTGCATCGTGTAACTCCACTAATTATATTCTAGTATAATTAGTGAAATTCCACTACTCACAGAAGGCATAGGGAGGAATCAGACTCTCTACCTCTGACTCTACTTAAACCACTGATCTATCCAACAGCTTAACAGCCGAGCAGAGACATAAAGCTTTCTCTCCCCAAACCATTCCTTTCTTTAAAAAAAAAACCCTATATTCCATTTGGGATTTTGTTTTGGTGTGTGTGAGAATTAGAATTCGTTTCAGCTTTGTTCCATTATATTAAAGCAAGAATGATTAAACTTCAGGAAAGGGCTAGAAGTAACTCAAAACCTATACATGACTCTCTCCCCCCTCCCCCTCCCAACTCTCCAGCTGAAGCAAAGGCCAAGAATAATGCTTTAAAAACCAGGTGGCTCTGGATGATAGATTCTCAAGTCCCTAAGGGCAAAAAAAAAAGTTTCTTGTCCTTTCCCCAGGTTTGCCAAATGACTCTTTCTGGTCCTGCAGTCAGTTCTGTTTGTTCTCTCTCTCTCTCTCTCATTTCTTATCTGAAGATGCCTTTAGTAAATTGAGTATTCGAAAGTTCCAGATGTATTCCAGATGTTTAGTGCATAACTGGAAGAAAGACATTTACAGCATAAATATCAATATCACATTCCAAAACGCAAACCATTAACAAGCTAAAACAGACAGAGAATAAAAATCCCTAGAATTTAAATAACACAGGAAGTGTAGGAAAACAGATTCTCCTTATACCTGTCTATTTCTCCATTAGCGATTTTCCAGATGAACACATAGGGTCTTGGTTAGAAATACAGTACAAATTACCTCAGACAAGAGAGAGAGGAGAGAGAGAGAGAGAGAGAAGAGAGAGATAGATTATTTGATAGAATGAATTGTTAAATGCTGGGCTCTCAATGACACTATATCCCATTCATTTTTTGTAAGTCATTAACATGAGGCCCCCAATGGGACAAAATGAAATATTTTCCCAGCCAAATTGCATAAGAGCAAATTTTAATTTCAATGTCTTTTTTCAGCACTGAAAAACAATGGATGTAAGTCTCTCCTCCAAATAAGAAAAAATGTCAGTTCTCTTTGGTAGTCTGCAAAGGTGCCAAAATATAATAGAAGGTAACTATGAACAAATGCAATAATTGGATCCCAAGAGCCTGAGTAGTCTAGTGCTGCATTGCATTTTTGTAAGACTAATTTTTCTCTACAGACTTTCTTATTTCATGGGGTGCAAAAAACAAAACACCTCACAAACCTCCATTTCCCCTCTTCTTTTTCAGTCGTCCTTTCTATAAACTGGCTTCCTGGAGAATGCTGGAGATAAAGAACTTGTCCATCATTCACTGTTGCCAAAGCAAATCTTAGGACTGATCTAGAGGGTGCATTTGTACCCTTTGAAACTCAATATTAAGACAGTTAGCTCTGTTCTTACAACACAAGGCAATATCAATGAACATGAAGAAACACTTCATACAAAGCAAATTCATTCCTACCTAATTTTACAAGTGCCAAACATGGACACTTACAACAAAACATAAAGCAAAGTTGGTCACCATGGAAATGAGATGTCTGAGGAAGGCTGTTGGAGTGACTAGAAGGGATAAAATCAGGAATAAGGTTATGAGGGAAAGATTTGGAACAGAACCAGTCTTGTACAACATACAGAGATAACAAAATAAAGTGGTTTACCAATTTGAAGAGAATTTCATGGAACTCCATACCTTACATGGCATATGTGGAAAGAGGAGAAGAACAAAGACCACAAAGCAGACCCAGAGGAAAGTGGAGCGATAACATCAAAGAAATATTACAAGAACACCAAATAACACTGGTGGCAGCCATTAGAAGTGCCAGAATAAGAACCTTGCATCTCCCACGACACCTGAAGGGGTAAAAGAGGCAGAAAAGAAGAAGTTCCAGTTGAGCATTTATGCTAACACAAATTCCCCTGACATCCAGATGACATTCCCATTACCTCACTCTGAACCACTTCTTTTTTGTGAGCCTCCAGAGCTTTTTATCCCTCTCCAAGTACATGCTTTATTTTCTACTATGTGTAGGGAAGAAATATCATTGTGGCACCTTCTGAATCACCTAAACAACACCCCGACATCCATCCCAGCCTCCAAGCACTTTTTCAAGCTCTGCTTTTATGGAAAGTGAGCTTCACACTGACAACAATATGACAACAATAGGCAGGTCCTTCTGGTTGAGAAGAAAGGAAGCAATACAGCCAGGCTGCAGGTATCATCTCCTGGCACAGGAAAATGTATCTAGGGATAGGCGATATCATAAATAGAAGATGTATATTTCCTCTTCTGGTTTCATTTTAAAGCTAGGGAAATCTTGATCTCGTATGTGCTCTACTTAATTTAACAATTAGAAAGTATGACAGGAAACAGTTTGTGGTACCACTTTCAAGAGGTATTGTTCCCATTAATGTGCTGTTATAAAGGAGGGGTTCTCAACCTACGGCCCATGACACCATTTCATGTGGCCCACGGCACTGCTGCCACCACCACAAGCTGATGTGAATGTGTTTACAACAGCCATAAATGCGCCCGTGACTATCATAAACGTGTTTATGACAGCTGTGGATGTGTTTTACAGCAGTGTTTACGGTGAGGGGAACAGCCAGTCTGGCCCACTCAGCTGTCTGAGAGAGTGTGGTCTGGCCCACAGCTTGAAAAGATTGAGAACCCCTGGTATAAAGCATTGTGTTTGATTGTATACTGTAATTCTATAGCCTGACAATATAGTTGTTGAGGAAATTTTCCTAGTTTATGAGAGCAAGGATGATTTCTTAGTCACTTTTCAAGGAAAATCATATCATTCAAGTGTGTACTCTCCAGAAAACAAACTGTACTGAAGTCTCTCACATGGTCTTCCTTCATTTATAGATCAGTGATGGCAAACCTTGGCATTCCAGCTGTTCTTAGACTTCAATTACCAGAAGCCCAAGTCAGCACTCCTGCTGATCAGGGCTTCTGGAAACTGAAGTTCAAGAACACTGGCAGTGCCAAGTTTCTCCATCACTGATCTATATTAAGAAACTATGGCAAATGGTTGAAGTAATGATGATGTTGTTTATAACTCATCGGGTGACAATATTGTAAAAGGTGTGTCCTGTAAGTTTTCTTGTACAGTATGCGAGTTCTCCAGCAGAACATAAGTCTATGGGACTAAAATGTCCTATCCTGATAGTTAAGAGTTAATGTTTGTATATCAAGGTAAAATTATTTAACACTCCAAAGTCATATTTTCCAAACAAAACAAGATATCCAATGAAATCACTGAATAGTTTTCAACAGTTTCCCTAAATTAAAATTTTGTTGATGCACAGACATTTGTGGCCAAAAAATTCTCAGCAAACATATTGCTTTCTGTCACTCAGGATTTTTGTCTCGGCTAACTTAAAATAATCAAGACAAAATAATGCCCCAAAATCTCTTCAAGCGATTATTACTCACCATTACTCAGCATCTATACAATCCTATGTATGGAAATTTTAAATTTCTTCTGTGGAGGAGAAGAGATTGTAATTTTCACCGAGTTCAGAAAAGATACAAAATGTGCACTAAACCTGGATCCTAAACCAGGGATGGTGAACCTTGGCACTCCAGGTGTTCTTGGACTTCAACTACCAGAAGCCCAAGTCAGCACAAGTCAACATTTGGAGTGCCAAGGTTTGCCATTACTGCTTTAAGCCATATTTCACTTCACTGGAATTGTTCCTGGAGTCCAAAATATATCACAGTTAAATGCAAGGTGTGCGTGTGAATTAATGTGAGGTACTGTGGTGGCTTAGTGGTTAAGATACTGAACTTGATGAATGGAAGGTTGGCAGGTCAGCCATTTGGGACCTGAGTACTGCACGATGGAGTGAGCTCCCAGCTCCATCTCAGCTCCTGCCAACCTAGCAGTTTGAAAGCAAGGAATTTCAAGTAGATAAATAGGTGCCACATAGGTGCAAGGTAAACAATGTTCCTTGCACATGACCACAGAAACATCTGCAGACACAAACACCACTGGCTCTTTGGCTATAATTGGAGATGATCACCAAACCCTAGGGATGGATATGATTGGTTTTCAAGCAAGGGCAACCTTTACCTTTACTATGTGGTTTAAAGACTTAGAGAGGATTGATTCTCATTTTTGCCTTTCCTCAAATTCTTTTTAAAAATACTTTTAGAAAATAAAGAATATACCAGAAGATGTTATTGAATGTGTTCTTAAAACATCAGTCTTAGTTGTGAAGTTATTAGCATCCATTCTACATAGGAAAATGATGGGCCATTCTTATATTCAGCCCATTCTCTTTCCACTCTTTTCATCTCTTCTGCAAAGTCATCCACTTTTCATATCTCCAGCATAAACAATCTCATTGTTTTTCTTACATGCACAAAACAAATGAATTTTATTCCTTTAGTCTCAGTATTAAAAAAGAAAAGGTTTCCAGACACCTGGAAAACAACCCTTGTCTAGTGTTTGATTGAGACAATTTATGCCTGCCAAGAATCCACCTCTTATAGGAGAAGGGTCTGCATCTTACATATCTTTAATTCTGCTTGACACAACTTATATATCTGAAAGCAAAGGAGCCAGGAAACCTTTTGGACACTGGACAGGAAGCAAATCTAAATTTCCCCCCAGTAATATTTGTTTAAATTCCTTTGGGAAAAGGTATATTTTCTCAGCCTTTGGTATCTTGCAAAGTCAAGCTGTGGCTGTTCCCATGTATCAACAATGCAAACGAAGACAACATGGAAACTGCATAGATTTAATTGTCCTTGTGCAGTGGAGGAAGGGAAGAATGCATTTGTTTATGTTAAGTCTTCCTGTTTTACTTATAAGGGGTACAACACAGCTTTTCATACAAAAATCACTGGTCTCATTGAGATGTCATTTTATGTTAGACAGATTGCATAAAACCTATGTCAAAATAACAAGACTAAGAGTATGGGTTGCATTTTTAAAAAAAAATCTGGCACTTCTCAGAAAAGACTTTCTCACTACATATGAAGTTTTTAAAAACTGGCATCTTCCCCTCCTGCAAGATATGTGTTTTCTCTCTGGAAAATAGGGATCAAAAACAAACGAAATGCTTGCTGATCTGTTTGTAGTCCTTTACCTGCTCATATCAATCTTGCTTTTGAAAGACATTTTCCAGTCACGTATGTACATCACCTTTGTACCTAATTCCTTTGCACACATTGCACAATTTAATGCATTATTCAGCATGATTCCATTCTAAAAGCTTTTATACATCCCTAAGGATGGAGGAATAGAAGAGATTGTGACTACTGTAACTTTGCAAAGATGGGGAGAAAAACAGAGAAAGAAATCAAATTGTATGAGTAAAGTAGAAGCTATTATTTTTATTAATTTTACAAAAATTATATAGTCCCAATTTCCTTTTGGTGCAGAAAAAAACAAGATAAAAATTTTAAAAAATCTGTTTAGCTCATTGTTTCTCTACAGTAATGACCAAACACTACAGTTTTCATGTCTATGGAAACAGAACTAAGAGTTAAAAGATGGCTGTTTATCCTAGCTGCCTAGCACAAGCTTTCCTTGGCTCCTTATGTTTGGCTTGCTTTTGTTTTATTATTCATCATTGTAAAGTAAACATGGCCTTCATCTGAAAGTCTTGAATGCTTTGAAGGATATGCATACCTGGAATAAAAACATAATAGCAGGAAATATGCATTGGACTGTTTCTGCAGAAAGGGTTATTCTTTAAAATTGAATGGCTTTGTAAATGTATTCCATCTCTTCTCCTGGACAAATTTTCTGTGATTAAAAATGATGGAAGAAGCAAGGTAGGTACATGAGATGATTGTAAACTGAAGATGGCAATGTTTCAGTCTCCCACAAACGTCACTGAATGAAGCATTTAAAAGCATTTGCAAACATTTTAGTCTAGAGATTTTATCAACAGGAGATATTAAAAATGGAACCTGGGACATTGTGAACGCAAAACATGTTTTGTGATTTTACCACCAAACTATGGCCCTTCCTATGTACATTACTTATTTTTGTTCTTCCATGTTATTTTGTTCCATTGACCCAATGAAGGTGATATATCAAGGGGAGATCTATTTGAGAGGACTTACAGACAATAGTCATTTAATTGTTGTAACTTTTAACAGTAGTTTTCCAACATGTATGCTTCTTTGAAAAGTTTGAACTCCAAATCACCTATTTAACAATGGACATGCCATTTCAATCCATACATCTATTTTAGCTTCCTGAGTTTGGCAGTGTTTGGGTAATATAGAGAGGTGTTGAGTGAAAAGCCACCGTGGTACACCTGGATAATTGTGTAACATTAGATCATATAGTTTAGAAAAACTTTTGACTACTCCCTTGTGTGATTACATTTAGCCAAGAGGCTGAAGAATTGATTTCCTATGCATGAGTTAAATTCAGCAAGAGTAATATTTCTAAATCTCCACAACAAATTCTTCAGTTTTTAATATAATTGTGATGATGTATCAATTTGGATCTCTCCTGTAGCTGTACTAAAACTAGGTCAATGAATAATATGTTGGCCTCCACATGTGACTGGAGCTCAACTGCTATGATGTCTCATCGGCATTGGTTAAGATGACTAGGGCTAAATGAGAGTTGTAATTCAACAGCATCTGGAAAGCCACATGTTAGTCATCTCAGCTATAGCCCAAGACAATGTTAGATCCAGTTAGAACATATCGATGGAAACTTGTGAGTTGTGGCATAAATTTCAAAAGATCTACTCTAGTTCTGATTAACATTGGATGTAGGCCATAGACTTGATCTAACTGATACCTAAATGAGAGGGCACGTCCTGTGGTGAGATTATTTTTTTTACTACCTACTCTGTGGGCTGGCATGGTGGGTGTGGCCAGATGGCCATGTGACTGGGTGGGCATGGCCATGTGACTGGGTGGGTGTGGCCATGTGACTGGGTGGTCGCACCGCCCAGGTTTGAGGCAGGCGCAGGCCTGCAACCCGAGGTTCCAGCAATTGGATGGGGGAAGCCCAGGGAAGCTGCACCACCGGTATAGGAGGCAGGCGTAGGCCTATGACCTGAGGCTCCAGCAGCCAGATGGGTGGGGCCAGCTGGAATTTTTGCTACCGGTATGGGCATACCAGGGCATACCAGCTGAATCCCACCACTGGGCATGTCTGCCTAGGGAGCATGAAAACCTCTAGGGAAGGACATATAAAACTTAAAGATGCAGCAACATCTTTCACAGTAAATTCATTTTCCTTCTGCTGTTTGTTAAGATAATTTCCATTTGTACTAACTCTCCCTCCCCCAAATATGAACAATGACCTGTGCTTATTTTCAGCTGAAAACAATTCTTGCCATGTTTTTATGTTTGCTGTTAATTTCAAATTCTAAATACAGTCAAACCTCGCATAAAGAGTAACTCGTTTAAAGAGCAGAATTTTCTCTGAATGTTTGCTTCGCTTAATAAAGAAAACCAACCAAAAACTCACTTAACAAATAAATCAGGGTTTGCAATCACCCCCACCAGAAGTCACAATTGGACACTTACGATGGTGATTAACTTAAAGAGCAAACACGCTTAAAGAGCAATCCTGTGGAACACATTATGCTCTTTAAGCGAGGTACAACTGTAGATACTTTTGTTTCAAGTGGCTGAATGATAGTAAAAAAAGTGTGCAAATGTAGGTGGGCGTCTTCAGAATCTAAGGAGGAAATGTGATACTGAAAGTTTGGAAATCATTTCTTAACTGGCATCAACACATACTTTAAACATCTGTGAAACATATAAGATTTTGGTCAACACTTTTTGACAACCCTAGACTTTTACTAATATTAAGAGTCAGTAGGAAGGACTAGGCAGAGACAGTTACCCATTGTTCTACTGAAAAAAATGAATGCAAGAAGGGGAGAGCAGATAATAACTTCTTGGAACAGAATCAGGAGAATCTACTCCAGTGTTGAGGCATGCCTGCCACATGTCCACAGAAACATCTGCAGACTCAGACAATGCTGGCTCTTTGGCTGTAAATGGAGATGAGCACTGAACCCTAGATTTGGATATGACTGGCTTTTGAGCAAGGGTGACCTTTATCTTTACCCTACAGGAGGGCAGTCTTCTTCTTGCTTTATGAATCATAAGCATGCTTTGTAAGTTTGCTACCTGGGTTTTTTTCTAGGCTGCAGATCTGGTTTCTATACTGTGAGGAGTCACCTCCAGCGTCAAAGTGCCGCTGCGTCAAACTGCCGCTATGGCAAACCACCGCTGTGGTGTTGCAGCCTGGCGGTGTGGCATGGTGAGGAAAAGCTGCTGCTGCTGCCGCTTCTAGAGGC
This sequence comes from Furcifer pardalis, assembly GCA_030440675.1. Taxonomy (NCBI): domain Eukaryota; kingdom Metazoa; phylum Chordata; class Lepidosauria; order Squamata; family Chamaeleonidae; genus Furcifer; species Furcifer pardalis. The sequence goes on from CP126892.1 coordinate 71,902,630, forward strand.
GCTCCCTGCGACCTTCCTTTCCGGGAAGCCAAAAAGGCTGCCTGGAACTGCGCATGCATCAAACCTCCATTTGACGCATGCACAGTTCTATTTTTTACTGCGCATGCATCAAATAGATGTTTGATGCTTGCGCAGTTCCAGGCAGCCATTTTGGCTGCCCGGAAATACACTTCCGGAGAGGGGCTGGAGAGGCAACTGAACCAGTCACCTGGGGTTTACCACCACCCCCGGCAACCCCTCATGATGGGCACTACCAGTTCGGGCGAACCGGTCCAAACCAGTAACAACCCATAACTGATTCGTCCCCTGTAGATAATCAGTATTTTCTCAAAGGTAACTTGGAGAAGAGCCACTGTAATTTGTGTACTTTTATCAACCTAAAAAAAACATGTTTCTTTAGAAAGCATACAGAATGTTAGTTCAAATCTAGAAATTAAGAGTGTTGAAAGAATGCAAAGGTGCTGTTTTCCAAATTCATCTTTCTTGTCCATTCAATGATCAAATCTCCTATTGATTCTCTTCTGTTCAATTTCAACCAATAAGCTATAATAGTTAGCGTGTCATATCAGGATAGGAAAGTCCAAGATTTAAGTATCTACTTGGCTCTGAAGCTCAGCGGGTGACTTTAAGATCAACAAATATTTACAGCTGACCCACCACAGGAAACGAAAATCCCTTAAGAGCTGCTCACATGTTTTTTGGCACAGCAGTAGCTTTTCTCATTTCTTGTAATTTGCAGATTAATTAGTTATATTTTTGAAGCAACTTGTCTTAAGGCAATAAGCATGTTGTTCTTCTGTACATAGGCATTTCTCCCACAGTTTGGTCCACTCTGGAGCTGGTGAGCTGGTTCTGATTGTGAACTTACAACTAAGCACTAGGCTGAACTAACTGTTACAAGACTGTTCCTACATGCACCATTTTGGCTCTCTGTCTGGGCTACTCTTTTTTTAGGTGTGGGTAGGATTACTCTATTTTGGTCTGTTTATCAAACCAAAGCAGAGCTTGCTGTTTTCAATTTCCCTTCCAGTTTCAATTTCCTAATGTCATTAAGAGGTTTAAAGAGAAAGCTTAGCAACTTAATGTTACTGGGAAATTAAAAACTTTCTCTTCTTCTTGTTGGGGAGAAGAGAGAGGAACCAAAATTTGTTTAAAGCCAATTAGTGCCACAAAATTTTAGGAATTTTTTTTAAAATTGAAAGCTTCTTTCCAGAAAGAGGAAGAAACAATGTATGTCAGGATGTGTGTGTGTGTGTGGGGGGGGGGTTGTTTGTTTGTTCTTTTCTTTACTTCAAAAGCAGGGGCTGATCAAATAGAGCTGCTTGAGGTACATATGCTATGTGGATGTAAGAATCACACCAAAAGATATAGCTGGTCTTTACACAACCTTAAGTGATCCTATCTAGTCCATTCTAATTGAGCAGTCTCACCAACCCCTTAATCATTTCTCAATCATGAAACACTATCACAGTCATGTCTCTTGAATGCTAACATAATTTCATCTTTAATTACACTGCATCACACACACACAAAAACATTGTCTACTACTTGGTCTAATTCATGTGTTCTATACTAAATCAAATGCACTGAATCAAAATCTGAAGTCCAATTCTGCCTTGGACATCAGGATCTTAAGTTAGCAAATCTCACCCTCTTGGTTAGGTTCTTGGGTTGATCATGTGGGGTATATTTGCCACAAATGTAGCAAAAATTGTCCAATTTTTAACACAGCTGCACCTACTCATCTTTAGCTCAAAACAGACTCACTATGGCCCAGCTGTACTTTCGCACTAGAGACAAGCCCTTTGTCCCCCTCGCCTTATATACCTATTTCTAATGTCAGCTCACTGACTTGCCCAGACATGCCTAGCCCCTGATGGAACATGCAGGCCACCAGGGGATGTGAGGCAGCTGAGGCAGCAGCGGATATAGTGGTAGCTGCAACTGTTATAATGGTCCTATGTAAAAATACATTACCCAGTTACTGCCCATTTTGAATAGCTATAGGACACCTTAAAATCTGTACGTGATGGGCAAATTCTGAGTTAAGATTTGGAATCAGCACACTCAATATCATGTAAATCACATGTGTTATTCCCAGTAGCAAAATGCTTGTTGTGCAATGTTATGATTATCTGTAATCCCTCTTTTGGTCCTTTGTGTCAGTAACTATCTCTTAGGTCAACCTATAAGTTGAGGTTGTGGTCAGTTATTTGGATCCTGAGGTGGAGTTGAGACTTCAGATCCAATAATGGTATATTTTTCTGCTATTCAAAAAGTTAAAAAGTAAATGTGTCTTTACTCTCTTCCTTTTTGGAGAGCAGGAAAAAAAATTACTATTATAGGATCTGAAGGGTGTGAGCTTAAGATATTGACTAAGCCCAACACAAATGCATGTTTTTGCTTTCTGCATCAGTGGACTTATACCAGAGTAAAAGTTATGCTATTATAGTTATATGATATCAGTATATTCTTGATGATTTGCTTGCATAATGGACTCAACAGAAAGGCTTGTGCAAAATCTCCTTGTGCAATGCAGTTATTTATGTTCACCACCCGGTATAAATCTTGTTCCATAATTCTACTGTACCAGATCAGAGGAATTAACATACTTTGTAGTGAATAACACACTTACTGTTATTTCTGTGTCAGTCTAGTCCCATCCTGATGCAAATTAGCAATGTACATTGGGGGATTTTCATATAAATAGGAGAGGGGTGAACCATTCTGAAAACTACTTTTTTGGCATGTAGTTTCTCTTGTCCTGAAATTAATCTCTTTTATTAATAAATTGCATAACTATTTATGTAATGCAGTTTTTGCCAGAGGTGATGGGTGTTCCCAAATATAATGCTTCACATTACATAATATTTACAATGTTTTAAAATATACTGTTCACATTTTTAACAGGTGTGTGACCACATGTGATTTCATGTTGCTGTGTGCATAATCTGAGCAAATGAAACATAAACCATCAAGATAGGTTTGGAAAAGTGAGATGATTCCTGTTTTCAGTATTCCTGAATAACCAGAGTAGAAAAGCCACATCTAAGACTTGTAACTAATGATACAGGCCTGTGTACTGTCTCCTAACTGCACTCAGATCACAAATAATCTAGCACCAAAATGTGAATAATGAGAAACCTGAGGCAGCAGAGTTTGGAAATCTTATTTCTCTGACCAGTGGCTTCGGTAGTAAGAGGATTCTGGGAGCTGTAGTCCGATATAGTACATTCTCCAAGGTCTGCAAGGGGGATATTGGCCAGTTCAGAGAAACCTAAATTTGGCAAAGATTTAGGGGGAAACTGTCCCCCAATCTATAGTCCAAGGAAGATTACGATCAGGATCCAATCAGCAATAACTGGGGAGGGAGGTGGCGGTCAAGGAAGATGCAAAGAAGAAGATGAGGCTGCTGGAAAGGTAGGACTGAATGGAGCCCTACTTAGGCACACTCCTGTTAGTAGTACCCCATGTGATGTAGTGGATAGAGTAATGGATTAGGATTTTGGATACCAAGGTTCAAATCCCCATTTGACTATGGAAACTCAGGAAGGAACCTTGAAAGCCCTATTGGGGTCACAATGAGTAATTTCTAACTTGATAGCACATAACTATGACTAAATATATTATTTTGCAGTATGATCAGTAATCTGACTTTAGTTCCTTGCCTCTGACAAAGCCAACACTAAACTAAAATATCTATATTTATTTCTCCAAATAAGAAAAGTAATACTCTAGATCCCTCATATGCATTAAATGTGAAAATGACATGCCATTATGCTAAATGAAGGACATATCATAAATAATTATGTCCTGGTGTTATTCTTCCTTACAGTTCTAAATATCATTTTTCTGATTTAATCAGTTTTTGTTATGGCTGCTATGCTTGCTTCTATCTTAACTAACTGTTTAGTTAAGGATTCATTCAATTAAAAAACTCACAGTCATATTTAATTAATTAAATCAGCACATCTTCTTCTTTCATGTCCTAATCAAACCCTGGACTGCCAAAATGAAGCCACTTTCTTTGCCCAAGCCCAAGTCCTCGTTAGTGCATGCCTCTGGCCGCAATCAGCAGACCAGTAAATGGGCTGGATTCTGTATCTTTCCACATCTGCACAGCGGGTTGTTGTCCACGCTGTTGTTAACATATAAAGAAGAACAACAGTTCCAAATTAAGAAGGGAAGAGCTTTTCTATTATTTATTTGTAGCTATTACAGTGCTTACTACCTAAGATGAAGTGGGGGAATTGAGTTCCTCCACAAGTTTCTGGAATGTACATGAAATCATTCTGGATTGCAGGCCACTGTGAGTGTGGAAGATGGGTGCTAGAGGCCACATCTCTGTAAGACCACAGAAATGCCCTTCTGTGTGAGAAAGAAAAACATCTCAAGTTTAAAATAATAGTGGCAACAACACCACACTGGTTTGAATAGAAGGTTTTCACAAGACCAGACTAAGAAAATGATTATGCTAAAACAAGTGTTCATAATTCTTAACTGAAAACTTACCTAGGTGAGCCCCTGTGGAAAACTACATGTGGGAAAAGAAGGAATTTAATTTGTTTGTTTGCTTGTTTATGTTCATGGTTACTATGAATAATAAATTCCTGGGAGGAAAGTTTCAGACAATGAAAAGGGATGAATTCCAAGCGTATTTGTTTTGGCATGGCTCTTTGAACTGCCTGACAAGATATACATCCTGTGAATTAGGCATCTGGCTTTGGAGCCAAAGGCTGAATGCTTCACTCCCCACTCTATACCTCCCAGGAGAAGAGCCATCCTTTGCAGTCATGGGCAAGCTGGACAGATTCAGTGTTCCCCCAGAAGAAGGAAATGGTGAAGCTCTTCTGTGTATTATTTATCTAGAAATCTTTAGAAATTGTAGAGTTCATTACAACTGATTTGACTGAACACAATTATTAATATTATGAACGTTGATGAGTCCTACATCTGTATAAGTTATTTGAAGCCTAAAAAGCTACTGCTGTCATTCTCACTATGGTGGCATAACTATGCAACAGGATTGTGGGCTACTGGTGGAAAAATAAGGCCACTGCATTAATTAGGATACTGTACAAATTGGAATATCTAATTTGCACAATATGCAATTAAACTGGTGAAAATTGGAGAACTAGAATATGGCCATTTTACAAGGGGTTTGTGGCAGGTTCAATTTCAGTCCACAAAGGAAAGATTTCTCTCTCTCTCAATTCTACATTTCTGCTGCCAGGACTTGTGCAACAAGATGGCTCCCAAGCTGTGGTCCTGGTTCTCTGCTCCATTTCATGTTCCAAACCTATAGTGTCCCCAAGCAGATGCACTACCATTCTTCACACTTAACTTCTATTTGATCCTTGGCTTTTTGATGGGCCAACATTGTACAAGTGCAATATGCATACTAGATAATTGTATTGAGCCAGTGTTCATAGATGACAGCTGTTAGTGGATGGAGATGGATGCCCAAGCTTTAAAGCCATACAGAAAACCTATACTGCCCCATACTCCATGTCCCTTGTGTCCTGATATTTCTCTATCTACCTGGAGATTTAGGCAACCATAACAATTCCCAAAGTCTTCAGCCAGCACTCTGACCCATAGAAAACCCTACATATAACACTGGTTATCCCTGCCCAGTAAAGCCAATGTTGAGCAATAATGGGAGCTGTTGCAGGTCAGAAACATGTAAACTGCCACAGTTGTCTACCTTGGTCTAAAGCAGTGCTTCCCAAAATCGGGCACACCAATTCCCAGAAGCCTAAGTCAGTACATTGGCTGATCATTGGTTTGCGGAATTGACTTTGGCTTCTGGGAATTGAAGTTCAAAAACTAAAGGTTGGGATACACTGGTCTGTAGGGTTAGAAAGAAGGCACTGTAAATAACCATGCCGGATACCTCTTGATTCTCTCTTGATAAAATAAACCAGTGACTAATTATCCTTCCCAAATCTGAACTCAAACAAAACCATTCTGTACATTCTGAAATGTTTTCCAAAGCATGTCTTGAACACCTTCCACAGAAAAATAGCTCCCTATCTATAAAGTTTATAGTACACTAAACCTTTTGTTTTTCTTTTGTATTACTTGCATAACATAGGTTATATGATTCATCCATGATCTGAATTAGTGCAGCGCAGAATGTACACATACATATACACACCTCATCCTCTTCATGCTGCATAATTTATCAATTAACAAGAAGATTGAGAGTCAGGTAACATATTCAAGGAAATTCATGATCCCTGATCTTACAGCTGTTTCCCTTCAGGCATGGAACTCTTTAAAAGTTAGATGCCTACAAAATCAGCCGTCCAAATGCAGCTCATGTTTATCTCATGATAACCAGTCCCAGAATAAAAGCTTGGGTAACAATAAACTGGCAGACTTTTAAAGGGAGTTCTGCTTCCAAGAACATGAGGAGTGTTTGTCTAGTTCAGCTATGAGTCACCCAGGCTTTTGCCACACTGACAAAGTTGTGTGAATCAGCCTAGTGATTCTCACAAGCTGAGTACTTTCCTCTTCATGTAGTTCTGGCAGCAGTGTAATCAGATCACTTCCTCTTTTAACTTGTGTATAAACAGTGACCCTATTTATATTTCCTAGCAATCTTTCCTCTTAGTAGCAGGATTACTAATTGCTGGTTTACAACGTTTTCCTCCCTGAAGCAGTAGGACCAGTGGAATTTGGCTCCTCTCCAGGTTTCATCTTGCAGGAGACAGACATTTCCAGTTCTACTCCACCCTTGCTGAACTGAAGCTGTGTGAAGAAAGAGAGAGACATTTCCCCCCTCTGCAAAGGGACACAGAGACCTTTTGTTTATACAGCATAATTGTTGACAGTGTACTCACATAAGAATGAAAGTTCAGAGGTTGACCTGGTTTACTAATCCCAGTGCATGTTTATCTAGAACAGACTGATGGGTTTATTGATGCGGCCCAAGTCCCATAAAGTTATGTGTGGTTTCTACGAGGAAATTGTTTATTAAATATCCAAGTAAGCTTAGTCGAACTTTTTCTGGAGATAAATAACATGCAGCTATTTAAGTAATTGTAGTTGGGGAAAGCTGACTTGCCGGATGTGGGAGAAGCCCACACCCTGAAGGCTGTGCATCTGAACTATGGATTGCTGTTGTGGGGGAAGCAACATTGCTCTCTGCATTAGAAGTAAATAGATTAGGGTACCTGACTGTGGTGGCTCAAGTGTTTAAGACGCTGAACTTGATGACTGGAAGGTCAGTAGGTCAGCAGTTCAAGACCCTAGTGCTGCACGACGGAGTGAACTTCCATCTCTGTCCCAGTTCCTGCCAACCTGGCAGTTCGAAAGCAAGAAATTGAAAGTAGATAAATAGGTACCACTTTGGTGGGAAGGTAAACAGCGTTCCATGCACCCCGGTGTCTACGCATGCCTGCCACATGTCCATGGAAACATCTGCAGATGCAGCTCTTTGACTGTAAGCAGAGATGAGCACTGAACCCTAGAGTCAGATATGACTGGCTTTTGCGCAAGGGTGACCTTTACCTTTACCTTACTTGACCAAGAAGGTGAATAAATGCAAGCTCTTCTCATATTAACTTGAAAGCTTTTGGAGTTAGGTGGGTGAGAGGTAGGAAGATCTTGGTTTATTTCTGCAAACCAAGTCAAGAAAAACATCCAGCTCCATTTAGTGTAGATACACTCAATTACATTAATTAGGGGCAAAGGCAAAAATTTGAAGTGCTTTGGGTTATTTTGAATTATGAAAAGCAGCACTTTTCCTGCCACTTTGAATTTTAGTTCAAGCAGGTCAAGGGCTCTATGGAACCTCCTGCCAAGTGAATTGCGTCTCTAGACAGAGCTGCTGCCCTTTAGGAAGGGGGTTAAGACCTGGCTGGCGGGGGATGTGTGGGGTATGGGCCAGATGGTTGCCTCAGTTTGTTGGCTCATCTGACCCCTCCCTCTCTGTGTGTGTTTTGTTCAATCTCTTTTAATCTCTGGTTTTTATACTGTGTTTTTATTGTGTTTTAAGCGTTTTTAAAGTTTGTTAGCCACCCTGGGTCTTTGTGAGAAGGGTGGCATAAAAGTTTGATTAAATAAATAAATAAATTCTCATTTGTCTTTTCAGGCAGCTTTTCACAAGCTCCAGAAGTGCTTTTCTGAGTCCATCTTGGGATACCTTCTCAGTTCTCTGCTGATGGGATTAATTATAGCCAAAGCTTCATTATGTGTCATCCACAGCCTGTTCGCAGATACTGTATAGTTTTCTTGACCTCAGTCTATTCATAATCCGCATGTGTGCAGAGCCTAGCTGCATGCACGATGTTTGACATTGCAGAACAAGAAACACAGCACCTCTGAGGAGATGCTGAGAAGGCAACCACATGTACACTTGTCCCCATATAGGCTACCTGCACACTGAGATGGCAAATGCATTTAAGTTCTGAACAATGGGAGAGACACAGATTTCTTTTGCAAGTCCAGCCTACCTGATACCTAATGATATGAAAGACGAGCCAGTGTTGTACAGATCAGACAGTTAAGGTCAGTCATATCACCATGGTGCACAGCTGCCCCTAAAGTGTATAGGATATTAGACAAGCCATGGTGGCTTAGTGGTTAAAACTTTGAGCTTAACAACCAGAAAGTTGGCAGGTCAGCAGTTCAAGACCGAGTATTGCATGACAGAGTGAGCACCCATAATCTGACCCACCTCCTGCCAACCTAGCAGCTTGAAAGCAAGAAATTGCAAGTAGATAAATAGGTACTGCTATGGCAAGAAAGGTAATAGTGTTCTGCATATTCTGGCATCTAGGCATGCCTTCCACATGACCACGGAAATGGTTACAGACACAGATAGCACTGACTCTTTGGCTGTAAATGGAGATGAGCACTGCCACATAGAGTCGGATATGGCTGGCTTTCAAATAAGGGAGGCCTTTGCCTTTATCCTGAACACACATATATTTTCTTTTGATCTCTTTTATATTATGCTTCTATTCTACAAACCTCACTCCCTGTTTACCTACTGTGATATAAATCTTCAAATGAATTATTCCTTTTGTCCACTGGGGCAAATAAAGAACTTTGTTTTCAGGGTGCATTATGAACATGTAAGATGTATACTCACTAGTGTATAAGAAACCTTCCATTATCACCTTGTTTAAATGCCATTTCAGACAGTATCCAACAGTTATTAAACTGGGAAAATAGCCTCCATTAGCAGAACTAGGAGAATGTCAATTCCCTTTATTTCATGTAACATTTTGCTTTAGACATGCTCTAAAAGTCTGGAGAAACAGCTTCTGGTTTGGAGGGCTTCAGAAAGAGAAAGGGAAAGTGTGTATTAAAGTACTTTTCTGCCTTAGTGCTGTGTTGGACAAAATGGACTCCCCCTAATATATATGATTGTTTTGAATAATGAAAAGCAGCACTTTTCTTGCCACTTTGAATTTCATATAGCCTCCAGGAATAGAGATATGCCTTTTGATTTGGATGTAGTGTTTTCAGAAATTGAAAGTCGTCTTTTAAAAAAAAAACTTATTTCTATAGAGAGCTTGTTGCAGGTACTCAGAATGTAGTAAAAAATGATTCAAGTGTGCACTGAAGACAACACTAAAAGATTTTAATATTGACCATGTCAACTGGTAAGCTCTCGCTCAAAACTGAAGTTCCTGGCAAAATGCTGTCAAAACAATTTGAAATCAAAAGAATTAAATATGTGCAAAGGAAGAGAGCTGAGAAAGCAAAGATATAACTTCTTGACACACTAACAAGCCCAGGCACAGCTAACTTGTCCCTGCTATTTCTGTATCTTCCGGGCTTATATTGGGCTAGTTAGTCACATGTCCATTAAAGTGCTACTGAACTCGAACCATAACTACTCAGTTCTTCTCCTTTTTTGGCCTGAAGAGTGAATGTGGTGGAGATAGTCATATCTGAAAATGAAGCATATAGTTTACATATAAAAATGTGGGTCCTGGTTGAAAAAGTGGTCTCCACATGCTCCAAGTTTCCTATTATTGCACTAAGATAAGATTTAGATCTCTGTGAAAAACACACTCTTCCCCCCCCCCAAGAATCTGACTGCCCAGATGTTTTACACTAATTAAGGCCCTCCAACACTGTGTGATTGTGGTACTGCAGCAGTAAGATTCATTATTCTAGTGAAAGGATAATAGTACTTCAGCACTAGCATTACTGTTTGTCTTATTCCCATAGTCCCTTCGTACACATATGGATTCAAAGACATGAAGGCACCCCCACCCCCAGCCATTCTACTCATACTTTGCATGAAAGGTTGCTTTTTGGACTATAGCTCCTAGAAATCCTCCAGGAACAATGGACTCTGGAAGTTGTAGCTCATAAAGTAATTTTTCAAGCTCTGCTCCCTCAGGTAATGTAATGTGTTGACCTCTATCATCATATATGAGTTTTATATGCATGTTATTTGCAGTGGCATAGCATGAGTTTCAGCCGCCTGGGGCATAGGCCAAATTCACCGCCACCCCCATGCTACACCACTGAATCTCAGAGGGGTTACAGGTTTGCCCCTAGATGTGGGGGCCTGGAGCCCCCCATCCTCTGCAGACCAAAACGGCTGGCCCAGAGGCTGGACACAATGGCAGGTGGGCATCCATCAAGGAAAGAGGTGCCCCACGACTGTCTGCCTCTGTGGGGGACTTTGAGGCCCTGGAGGGCTTCCAGAAGGGCAGTGCTCCTAAGCGCACCCCACCACCACCATTAGACATGGTTTTTTTAACGAAGGTTCAAAATGTTGATGCGCTGAAATCTTAATCGGTGCAGTTATGAAAACTAAGATATCTGGATTTTTTTTGGATTTTTTGGACCACCGGAAGGGGTCCAGCAATGCACTTGTAGTTACACCCTTTAGGACCTGACGGTACTCAATTAATAACGCGGTAACTATCCACTTTAGAGACTTTTTGCATAGAACAAAAGTTGTCAGGAATGGTCCATTTAGTCTAAAAAATTTTTGGAGCAGTCAAAATCTGAAATTTTGAAAAATGTTGCCTACCTTCGAGGCAGATTATGTCTGCAAGAAGCCGGGATCCAAATGTCATTGGATGGCAATAAGCATTTATTGTCTCAAGTCGTGGATGTTCGGCAAACAATTGAAGCTAACATCCAATGATGACCGAAATATTTTAAAGATGTGTGTCTTCCTTTGTTGGGCTTACGCACAAGCATGGTTCCTGGCACCAGTTTCAACTCAAGTGCCTTGGAACGACCTCACCTACCTGCAGCTTCTGTACAGAAACAAGGAGGAGGGTGTTCATTTCCAAGCGGTTCTGGAGAAGTTTAGCCACCATCTGTGGTTTCTCTCTCCTACGTCTGTCCTGTTGGTGTTATTCGATGATCGCGTCTCGGTGGAGGAAAAGAGGCTTATGGTTGCAGCTCTCTGCGCTGGAGAAGAGGACGATGAGGGAACTCCGCCAACTTGTGCCACAGTTCTCCTTGATGACAGTGTGCTTGACTTAAAACTCAGTGACTTCTGCTCGAAGCAGTCCTTGCATTTTTTTCAGTGCCTCTGGAATATCCTCTAAATTTCTTGACAAGGACCCGGAGCTATGGAGTGCAGATGTTGACTATCTGCAAGGTCTGAACATTGTGACTCATTTTAAAATTGTCAACGACTGTGCCGAACGCGGCGTAGCATTGATCACCAAATTCCTGAAAGGGAATAAGTTAACTCAAGATGAGGAACAGTGGCAGTTGCTTATGTTAGTTGTAGCTGAGGACAGAAAGAAAAATAAGTTATGCTAGATGGAAAAGCTCTCTACAAGATCAAATCCTTGTAATACCTGTAACACTGTAGCTTTCTCACAGTCCCTGCAGCAGAAATGTCACTGAAATTTTCAAGAAAAACCTGTAATTTTCAAGAAAAACCTGTAATTTCAAAGAAAAACCTGTAATTTTAAAAGAAAAACCTGTAATTTTAACAAAACAGATTATTTTAACAAAATAAATGTAATCATACATTGACTAAAAGTACTGTACTTACCATTCTCATGTTTTAGCCCCTGAAAGGTAGGCAACATTTTTCAAAATTTCAGATTTTGACTGCTCCAAATTTTTTTAGACTAAATGGACCATTCCCGACAACTTTTGTTCTATGCAAAAAGTCTCTAAAGTGGATAGTTACCGCGTTATTAATTGAGTACCGTCAGGTCCCAAAGGGTGTAACTACAAGTGCGTTGCAGGACCCCTTCCAGAGGTCCAAAAAATCTGAAAAAATTCCAGATATCTTAGTTTTCATAACTGCACCGATTAAGATTTCAGTGCATCAACATTTCGAACCTTCGTTAAAAAAACACATGTCTAACCACCATTCACCCCCGCTGCTCCCGCTACCATCGCCCGTATCTTTCTTGCCCTTGGAGGTGCACAGGACAGCCTTATAGAGGTGCTCTTCCTCTGAGGGGTCCAGCTCCCCCACCGACGATGGCCCCGATTGCCCATCCCAACTTTTCAGCCTCAACTGGGACATGGTGGTTCTTGCCTCCTAACTCCCACCTTCCTCCTTTGGGATCCTGGATGGACTCCTGCCTACCTGCCTGCCTGCCTTCCTTTCCTCTCCCCTTCCTCACTCACCAGCATGCAACGGATGCGCCACTGACACTGCCCATCCACCTGAGTGCACCTGCCAGGTCCTCCCTCCCTCCCTCACCAGGGCCAGGGCTGGGCCAGGCAAGTGCCTTTGGGGCAAGGGTGTGATGAGGGGGACCCAGCTGTCTGGAGGGCTTTCCGGGCCAGCCCACCCTCCATGGGTCCTCCTGTGCTATAGAGGCCTTCCTTTCACTGTGGTTGCTCCTGGTCCCTTGGCTGGCTGGCTGGGCATCACCCAGGGGAGAACTTTGCATCTTTGCCAGGGTAGGCGCCACCCTGCCCTTTGTCTTGGTACCACAAGGAGCAAGCGGTGCCTCTGGCCCTTCATTGGAGGGGCAGTGAAGTCCTATTTATTGTGAAATTTTGCCACCCCCAAAAAGTTCCACCTGGGATGGGCCGCCCCCCTGGACCCCCCCCCCCACTATGCTACTGGTTACTTGCATTGTGTTCTGAGATCATATAGCTATGCTTATATTCCTTCCGTTTCCTCAGCTGATCAACAAAATGTAAGATTTTCCCAAAATATTTTAGAAATTGTATTTTACCCATCCCTGGAATGGACTATGACCTTTTTTTGTTTGTTTTTGTTATACCACTGAAAATACCCTAAACTGAAATTGTCTGAAGGCATATCAAAAGAAAAATATTTTCTATCCAAAACAATGTTTTCATTGTCATAAAACTCAGTCTTCAAAGACAGAGAAAATGTGCAGTTCTGGGGGTGAGTTATACACGTGAACACCAAAGAATCCTTCTGGGAGAATATTATGCCAGTGGTTTCTAAACTGTCAAGGTAAATTTAGAGAGAAGCCCAGCTGATAACAACAAAGTTATCAAAAGGCTGGGCTGTAATATTCTAAAGAGTCTTTACCAGTCCTTCCTTTTCTCTAAGCAATTCGAACCAGAATGATAGCAGTAGTAATTGAAGGATGAGTCACTGGAAACATGGAAGATGAGAAACAAGTATTTTTTTAAGGAGCAAGAGGAAAACAGTCTTATTTTATTTCACCTCTAGGCATGTATTTGTCAGTTTGGAAGCATTTAGAGTGGTGCCATTCATGTCAAAATTACTAAAGGTCTGTTCCATTCAGATTTTTATTTTTACCATGATTTACAAGACATTGCAAATATTTTTTCTACAAACTTGTCCTGGATCAAAAGTGGAAGGATAGAGCTAAAATCACATAGGATCAATTGACCGGGGATAGGGAGGGACCAAAATTATATGGAATAGGTGAACAGTGCTATGTGTAAAACCTAAGCATTTAAATGTAAATGACACTATTTTTAATGGAGCTTACTCCATGGTTATGTGTTGAGAAACCAGCCTCAACAATCAGCGTGAAGGAATTGAGTCTGAAATTGCTTGGATCCAAAATGCAAAAGCTTTTATTAAGTTCTTCACGTCTGAAGAAACCTACGAAGTATCTGCTGTGCTCTTCTGTGCTAGCTAGCTTTCTCGCTTGTTCTTGAAGACTGCTTGGCATAACTCTAATACAGTCACACACACAAAGAGATTCCTCAGCCAGGAGAAAAAAGGAGGGGGAGGAGGAGGGAGGAGGAGGGAGTGTGAGATATGAGAAACACAACTATATAGTGTTCTTAATAACAACTGGAGGCCCCTTCTTATCTCTAATGCTAGCCACAGCTAGGATTCAAGGACAGCATGCATTCCTTCAAGAGGCCCATTTCCAGCAGTATACACAGTAATGAAATCTAGCATCCAGTATAAAAACCTAATACAAGTCTATGATCTATAACACAACTATATAAAAGGAGTACAATCTTAATTAAGCTATAAATGAATCCCTACAGTTATGTATTTCTTTCCAAAGAAGTAGCAGTGATGGTGACAGTAACAGGAGTGATGAAGGCTGTGGTAGTAGAGTTTATATTGTAAATTGATGTTCTGATCAGTACCCATATTATAATGATAACTGTGTGTACAGCTTAGTCTATACAATTTAGAGGTCTAGTCATGCCTGCCACATGACCATGGAATCATCTGCAGAAGCAGACAGCGCTGGCTCTTCAAGATGAGCACTTAATCCTAGGGTCGGATTTGACTGGCTTTCAAGCAAGTGAAAGCTTTACCTTTAATATTTGGCTAATTTTTCTAGCTAAGTCAGAAATGGCAGGCAGCAATACATGACTGACATTGCTTAGCAGTACCTATGTATAGTCAAGTTGGAACTGACTTAAAATGACCCTCTTATGGCTTTTAAGATACACGAGACATTTAAGAAATGTCATGGGCAAACTGCACAGTTCCAGGGCAGCCCCAGAAAGAAGCAAATGGTAAATATTTCTATATATTTTCTATCTAGAAAACCTTGGAAAAGATTGACAAAAGTCAAAATTGACTTAACGGTGTGCAAGTATTATTTACTAGTTCTACAACCCAAGTGAGTTTCCATGGCCACGTGGAGGTTCAAACCAAGGTTTCCTGAGTCCTAATCCATCACTCTATCCACAATATCAACCTGGGTATTCCTAGTGTTCAACTATGTTAAACCCACCCACAACCTGCCACTTTCCTCCCAATTTTGACTTTGACATTGACTGGCTGTATCAAATGTGTATGGTGTATATAGTGAACCAGTGAGTCAGCATTTGAAGGGACGGTGCAGATTGTGCCTCCTGACACTACTCTTCACCTTCCTCATACATTGAAAAAATGTTTTCTGCATTAGGCTTATCAGTTGTAAATCCAAGAGGCTCTCAGAGATAGGTGAGGGCTGAGGCCCTCTGGATTTACAGAGAGAAATCTTCTTTTTATAAAATTCTAAGGTTAATCAACAGAACTGAAACAGACTCAGCTTGTGTAATAAAAGCTGGTTAAAGATCAGGAACTCGGTTGCTGCACTATGGAGGAGCCATTTCTTGTGCACTTGACAAATATGACTTATGAGCCTCACACACATGGAAGTTCCTACTTATTGGCCGCTGAACACTCTTATGTTGGAGATCTAGCTGTCCGTAACTTTGCACCACTCCCTGAAGTAGAAGTAAAACTCACCTGCGCATGTGCAAAATACTACTGTAAATGCACCCATGGCTGTCATAAAGGTGTTTACAACAGTTGTGGGTGCATTTACAGTAGCAGTTTGCACATGCATGGGCATGTTTTATTTTTGCTTGCAATGGGAGGAAACATGTGACTAGCCAACTGAGCCATGTGACTGGCCCGTGGCCCAAAAAGTTTGGCCACCCCTGTTTTAGACAGTATCTAGAAATATATTTATTGATGAAAGTTTTGGGAGTGTAAGCAAGTGCTCTAGATGGGTGGTGTATAAATATAATAAATAAATACATTGTAGGGCCCTTTGTGAGGAAGAGGGGGCAAAAAATCAAGGGAAAGAAAGGAAGGAAGGAAGGAAGGAAGGAAAGGAAGGAAGGAAGGAAGGAAGGAAGGAAGGAAGGAAGAAAGAAAGAAAGAAAGAAAGAAAGAAAGAAAGAAAGAAAGAAAGAAAGAAAGAAAGAAAGAAAGAAAGAAAGAAAGAAAGAAAGAAAGAAAGAAAGAAATGGGCATTCCTTTTTTTATGAGCTGTGTGAATTTGGCACTGAGCTGATAAATTTGAGCAAGAAACAGAGAGCAGAGAAACAGTGACATGCACCAACTAGCACAAAACAGACCAAACAGCTCTCGGAAGTAATTTCATCAATTTTATTTCCCTTGAGGCATCATGGAAAGGAGAAGCAGGGAAGTGCAGATTGAGCAATGAACTGAAGGCATACATAACTGAACATTTTAGGCCAGGGATTCTTAACCTGTGGTCTGGAAGCCACATGTGTCCTGTGACACCATTTCACGTGGCCTCCCCACTACCTCCACCACAACCAGAAGTGCCATGTGTGTCAGGCAGAGCAAAATGGCTGTCCGGCCCCCAAAGCTGTCTGAGGGAGCGTGACCCAGTCCTTGGCTTGAAAAGTTTGAGAACACCTGTTTTAGATCAGAAGCGTAGCTTACCTTGGCGGGGCCCCGTATAAAAATTGTTTGGGGGCCCTTTATATGCGGGGCGGAGCTAACGTCATGACATCATGACGTCGTGGGGGGAGCCAACGTCATGACGTCATGGGCGGGGCCAAAATAAAAATAAAATAAATAAAAATAAAATAAATAAAATAGAATTAAAATGCAAAAAAAAAAAAAACCACACACACCTCAACCCACCCACCCACCCACCCGAAACACAAAAACCTCACTTACCTTAATCCTGGGGCCTCTTCTTCCTCCGCCTCTGCTGTCACCGCTGCCGCCTCTGCTGTCACCGCCGCTGCTGCCACCATCGCGAACGATCGCTCCCTCGCTGCGCACGGCGAAGGCAAGGGGCAGATGTGGAAGGCGAGCGGGCGCAGCGAGGCAGCCCCGACTCCGAGCCCGAGGCCCTCCCCCCGGTCGCCGCGGGGGCTCCCTGCCTGGCTGCGCCAGCCCGGGCGGCGCTCTCCACCTCGACGCTGGCACAGCCACCTGGAGCGCGCCTGGAGCTGACCTGTCACCTGCCGCCTGCGGGGGACGGGGCATGCGAGCTGGTCCTGCAGCTGGTGGACTCCCACCCCAGCGTCGAGGTGGAGAGCGCCGCCCGGGCTGGCGCAGCCAGGCAGGGAGCCCCCGCGGCGACCGGGGGGAGGGCCTCGGGCTCGGAGTCGGGGCTGCCTAGCTGCGCCCGCTCGCCTCGCCTTCCACAGCCGAGCCGCCCCTTGCCTTCGCCAGCTCAGCTACGGCTCCGCGCGCTGCACCTCGGCCCTCTGACGGCCGCCATCGGAGCCGCGCTTAAAAGCTGCGGCTTCGACTCCAACTCTCCGACTCCAGCTGTTTTTTAAAAATTGGAGCCAAAAATGGCTCCAATAAAGTGCACATGCGCAGAAACTCAATCTGACGCATGCACAATGCATCAGATTGAGTTTCTGCGCATGCGCAGTAAATTTTTGCTCTTTTTTATTTTAAATTTTATTTTTTGCCGTTGGGAGCCCCCGTAGCCCGGGGCCCCCGTATAATTGATACGGCTGATACGGCGGTAGCCATGCCTCTGTTTTAGATGAAAGCAAGAAATTTACATATTTTATGCTTTCTGGAGAACATCACTTTTAACTGCTGATTTCTTTCTATCTTCTTTGGCTCTATATCTGAACTTGCCTTTGGCACCAGCTTGAACTTGGAGAACTCTGTCTTGAAATTTAAAAATAATAATAATGAAAGCAGCACATTGCCTGAAACACATTGAATGAGGAGAGGGTCTCCTCATATGTTTGCTTCCAGTAAACATAGGACAATAGATTTGAAAAGCACCAAGAAAGACACAAGCAAGCTGTAGAAAATGACCACATCCCATTCTCTTTAACTTATGCCAAGTGACTGAAGCAGAGTAGCCACTGAAGAAAGGTCATTTACCTGGTCTATTTCCCTCTCAAAACAAAGTATCAACTAATCCACACTTCTACTGAGTGTGAATTTCTCCCTGGCAGGTCATAGGGAAAATCACTCTTCTGCAAAATATACATCTACAAAGACTCTAAAATGGGTCACAATGAAACAAGAGCGGTTAAGGATATGGTCAACCTTCACACTCTAGACTTATTGGATTTTTATTTACAGCCTTACATGCTGCCTGTAGTTTGAGGGACTCGGAGGGACTGTTCTGAGCTGAGGTTACTGTATATCTACCCAGCACTAAACAATAATTCCTTCCCACCTCGGGATTCAGAGAGCTCCACCTCTCTCTCCTCTGTGTTCTTTCCCTCTCTTTTGCCAGTTGATCTCAATTGTTTGTTGCTGTTAATCCATTTGTTTGGTTACCAGCATGTGCTCACCAAATAAAGCAGAATGCACACATCTGTCGTTCTAAGTAATTATATGTAGAGAAAATTTTTCTAATTTTTTTTCTCCTGCAAATGTTTCAGAGTGAGTTATTGAGGCTGTGAGTGCCAGTTAATGAGAAAAGGGAGGACTCTGGGAAACCTGTGGCTAATCTTTTCTGTGGTTCTCTGTAATACTACAGCACAACTAAAATAAATTTTACCAGAAATCCAAAACTCTGCAACAGTATGCATGTGCAGGTGTCTAATAACTATGCAGCCTTAATTTATAAACTGACTTCATTTGTAGTGGCACGAGCTATGAGTTTCAGTTCTAATTCCTAACATGTAGAAGAAGTTAACTGTGGCTTACCAATCCTTTCAAACCTATCTAGTCTTTTCTTTTACTCATCTCTTGTAGTCTCTGTAGTGCTTTTTCTCTCACGAGGTGTTGCACTAAGGTAAGAGTGAGTAATGTATACAGCTATCAATGCTTAGACACCAATATATTTTTGGACTACGATTCCCAGAGGCTTCACTGCCTAGAAGATTTTAGGAGTTGTAGCCCAAAAAGGAAATGTTCCCAAGCTCTGGCAACTAAATCCTGAAGCTGCATAGTGTATTCTCCTGTCAACCATGGAGACAGACATAAATACTTATGAAACAAGCACCAAATTTGCTGCTAGCAAAGAGCTCTTCAAACATGTTGCTGTTCTGTGCCACCAAGTCACTTTCAACTCTGGGTTGACCCAAATTAGATGTTTATGGAGTGGTTTACCATTACCACCACCTCCCCGCATTGAGTTTCCATGGCTGAGTGGGGATTTGAACCCAGGTATCCTGAGTCCTAGTCAGACACATTGACCACTATGTGACATGGATTCTCACCACCGCCTCAAAAACCCTTGCACTGAGAAGGCAGATGGAAAGCAGATACAAGTGGTTCTGCTTCTCCACACACATCTTATGTGGCTGTACACTCTATTTTAGGACATGACCAGCTACTTAGTCTCCCTCACTTTTCTATGGTTCTGAGAGGAGTTCTGTGAAAACATTTTGCATGTAATAAATGTGACTCACAGGTCAGCAAGGCATCACTCCTTCCACCAAGTCTTCCAAACTAAAAGCAGATCAGATGGCAGAAAGACAGTGAAATACAATTGGTTGCTATTATATAGCCATGGTAACATCTCAGCATGCTTTGTTAGAATTCCAGATGGAAAACGGGAAATAGCATATGCATGAATTCATGTTACAGCCAAAACTTCATTAGTTAATAAAAGTGAATCAAGACTAGAGTAACGTTTTAGATAGCTTTAGTCTCCGCAGAGAGGGAGAGAGAGAAACAGATCAGCAAAGCTTATTTAGGCATCAGTCCTGTTCACACTTGCCAGACAGTAAGTCTCAATGAAGTCAATGTGGCTTATTTCTGAGTAGATTTGTACTGATATTGAGTAAATTTATATGTTCAGTACATTTATGTGTTCAGCTTCTCAATCAATACGTTTTTCCTTTGTTAAAAATAGTGATTCCCTAGTTGTAATCATTCTAACGTCAAATAGCACACTAAATGAAATGCTTGTTTCTTGTTAATCAGATATAACAACTTTTAAAACTAGTTTTTATCAATTTCCAGATGCTTTTCATATGTCTTGTCCTCCAGAGATGCAGTTCCTTCAAAGCCCATCAGGCTTTGCAAATGAAGCGACTGTAGAACACTCTTTTACCATTTTAGATCTGCTGATTGATCAATCTGCTGGCAGGTATGTTGTAGCTAAAGTCTGCTAGCAGAAGAGCCATTAAAAATAGCAAAGGAATAGTGAGAGACAAGTGAAATCACATCCAATCCAAACTTTGCCTTCTCCTCAGGAAAGGAATGGAATACATCAGCTTAATTTCCTGCTTCCCTTCTTGTTTCTATTTCTAATTTCAGAAATTTCTTATTGCAAAAGGAGGGATGAAATTCTGTCTGCGCAGCTGTTAGCAACAATCACCCAGAGGTGAGACTAAGTAGTATTCAGCTATTATTTCTGGCACTTCAAGTGGACTTGCAGATCTCCACACACATGTGCATAAGGGGGGCGGGGGACCTAAGTGGGACCTTGTTGCACAAAACCAGAAATTTTAACTACATCTTAATTATTATTATCTATGAATATATGAGCATATATTCATTTTGACAGGGTTGAAAGGCTTTCCAATGCTCCCTTCTTAATAACCTGATATGATTTGTCCCAAAAGGTCCAGGTTCCAGTTAGAACCTAGCACTTCTGCATTTCATTAGTCACAGGCAAAAACATTCTGTTCCTATAAGCTTTCCAAATTCTAAATCCCAGTCCTTGGGGTCCAGCAATAAATAAGACACCAAGGACTTGGAAAAAGTTCAACTTTACTGCATAGTATAGGAAATGTACTGCTGGCTTAGATTTATATGCAATGTTCACATTGCATGTAGGGCTAGAATGAATATACAACTTCTTTTTAAGGCATGAATGGACATGACAGATAAAATGTGCAGTGAATAATCCAGGCAAACACAATTCAGTGCAGATTCTATTACTGAATTAGATGATTACACATTTCTATGAGCAACAGGGAATTGGAGAGCCAATTCCAAAGAGTACCCTTTTTAAAATCCACCCCTCTTTCCTTTTTAATTGCTATGTTAACAACAACCAAAGTTACCTTGGGCCTATGGAACCAAACGTTCAGTCTCTATTTTTGACCTTACACAAACACAGAATGCTCTCTCCCAAACTTTTTCTGGAGTGTGTTTGACAGGTATCTTTACAGTTTGTTTGGAAAGAATGGATAAGCTCCACTGCAACGTATGAAAAGGAATCATGTCAAATGCCGTCAGTATAAACCTGACAAGCTGAGGGAACAGGAGAAAAACCTGACATGTCAACAATGCCTTCATCGGAAATGTTACAACACTCCTGTTATCATATCTCCCTTAGCAACGCCCTATGGTTTGTTTAAGCTAGATAAATCTTTAAGAGCCTGACATTGAAATGTTTCAGGGGATAATATATCTGGATGCCTGTTAAACTACAAGGTAAAACCTAATCCTGCTGCATTTCAAAGATGGCACCTGCTCAGTCCTCCCGGATTTGTTTGCTGGCATGCTGTGAGTGAAAGAGGTTAAGTCTCCAAACTCAGAAACTTCCTCTTTCAGATAGACAGATAGACAGACAAGCACATTCCTAGAACAATTGGAATGTGAGGTTGAGGATTGTTTATTTATTGAGATTTATAGCCCAGAGTACCCCTGAAGCCTCAGAACCAAATGGAAGAGACAAGCAGATTTACAGGTTTAAAACCCAATATTAATAGGCTGTACTTAGAGATTTAACAGAACCACTTCCCATTCCAGCCATTCTCAATCTTTCCTATTTTATAATTATATGCTGTCAAGTCAATTCCAACTTATGGCAACCCTCCTAGGCTTCTACAGGAATAAAGTACTCTGAAGTGGTTTAGCAATTCTTTCTTCTAGTGGTGCTCAGGAATGGTGGAGCAGATTCTAGGATGGAAAAATGGCAGGAGATGGAATGCTATTAGTCACAGACACTCCATAAGATTTCAACTAACACTAGCCCCACTTCCAGCAGGTATAGTGGAGATCTGAAGTCCCCATCTCTTGTTCTGCTCAGTCCACTCAGTTGTATCATTTTGTTTTGTTTTCATCTATCCCACCAATCACTCTCAACAAGAATCTAGGATGAGCTCATGCCAATAGAACTTATAAAGCTTTAAACAAAACAAATCAGTTTGGGGTTTTAAAAAGGAGATTTATCTGTTTATAGGCATTCTTTTATTATATCTGTCAATTCATTCATTAATTCATTCATTGTACTCAACATGTTATAAACAATACTCTGACGGTACTTTTCAGTGTAAATTTTACTGAAAGGATAAGTATAAATCACAAAACATTGCAATAAATACAGTGGCGGGCATACAGTGGCGAGCATCAGCCAGTTCGGACTGATTCTACCAACCCGGTAGCAGAAATCCCGGGTGGTCTTCCAGGTGGGGGGTAGTCACCCTCCCAGGAGTCCACCCAGGGTGGTTACTTTTTTTGGAGGCAACCAGTTCGGTTGCCTCTCCAGCCACCCTTCATTGCAGTTCAAAATGCCTGCTGGTAAGTGCGCATGCGTCAAAATACCAGTTGACACATGTGCACCTTCAGTATTCAGTGTGCATGTCTCAATTGGTATTTTGACGCATGTGCACTTACCAGCAGTCATTTTTGCTGTTGAGACCCTCAGTGGCCTCTTCAGAGGTGCAGCGGTGGTGGCCTTTGCTCAAGTTGTGCTGCGCCACCCTGCTGCACTGCTGCTCTGCACCTCCATGCCACCAGCCCTGCACCACTGCCACTCACCGCTGCTCGTCCATTGCCACTGACTGCCACCGGCTGCCAACGCTGCTCCCTCACTACCGCTGCACCATTGCACCAGGCCAGACTGTGGTGTACCGCTGGGTCGGGCCAGGCCAGGCCGGGCCGCACCACCGGGCCAGGCTGGGCTAGGCCTCACCACACCACTGGACTGCTCCTGTTGCCGCCTGCTGCTCCCAGACCTCAGGAAAGTGACTAGGGTTTGTGCTTGGGGTGGGTGAGTGGGTTGGCATGAGGTGGATGGGTGTTTTATGTAGTGTGCTTTTATGTGTATTTAATGTATATTTTTATGTGTACTGTATTTTTATTTTTTTACTTTGGCTCCACCCACGTCATTGGCTCCACCCATGACATCATGACGACATGATGTTGGTTCCACCCACAATGTCATGATGTTGGCTCTGCCCACGATGTCACCTCCGCCCACAGTGTGGTAGTAAAACTGTTGGCTGCCCACCACTGAATAGATTTCAAATTTTATTCTTATGACTAACACACACAATACACGTTTTATGTCATTTATTTATTTATTTATTTATTTATTTGTATTTCTTCACCACCCTTCTCACCGAAGTGACTCAGGGCGGTTTACAAGTAATTAAAAAAACAACAACAACTTGATAATAAGACACAAATACTACCTAAAAACCTTAAAACTGTTAAAATTTAGAATTAAAATCTAAAAAAAGATTTAAAACACCAAATGCTACACTTTACTAATTAAAAAAGTACGGTAGATGGAGAGAGGGGCTCATGTTGTTAACACCCTGAAATTTTACCTAGTTAACATCTGTATCTCGTGAGAAACATTGTTTTATACCACTTCACCAATGGCTCAGTAATTCTACAATTGAGAAGGATCTTGTAATTGTTGTAGATCACAGGGTAAATATGAGTCAACAGTGTAATGTGGTTGCAAAAAAGGCCTACTGTGGTTTAGGCTGCATTAACAGAAGTATAGTCTCCAAAACCTGTGAGGTACTAGTCCCCCTCTATTCAGCACTAGTTAGACCACATCTACAGTACTGTGTCCAATTCTGGACACCGCACTTTAAGAAAGATGCAAACTAAAGCAGATACAGACAAATGGAAACCAAGCCATATGAGGAAAGACTGAAGGAACTGGGCATTTTAGCCTTGAGAAAAGGAGACTGACAGGGGGATATGATAGCACTCATTAAATACCTGGAAGATAATCATAAAGAGGAAGGGAAAGATCTGTTCTCCATTATCCCAGAGTGCAGGATGCATAATAAGAAGCTGAAACTACAGGAAGCTAGATATAGGCTGAATATTAGGGGAAACATCTTTACAATTAGAACAGTGGAATCAACTGCCTTGAGAGGTGGTGAGCACTCCAAAACTGGAAACTTTCAAGAGAGAATTGGACAGCCATCTGTCATATCAACTTTGATTCAGATTCCTACATTGAGCAGAGGGTTAGATTCGATGGCCTAAAAGTCCCCTTCCAACTCAGTGATTCTATGATTCTATGAGGCATGCAAGTACTGTATTCATATAATCAAGGGTAGCTATGGTCAGTTTACTTATAACCTGTTACTGTGCTATATTTGTAGGGACCCAATGTTTCTGTAATCTGAGTCTTACCATGTGTTTGGGCATGAAATAAGTTCCAGAGCTGTGTCCACTCCTGTTGTTCAACTACAGTACATTGAAAAGCAACAGAAAACAGTTGTTTGTATGGGGAACAGGAAACACATTCTGTACATTCTTTTCCCCCCACTGGGATATATATCACTTTGTTTAGCCCATGGTCATAAAGACACTGAGACTAAACAGTATGTCTCAAGCTATATTCTACTTATAGAAAGGGGGGGGGGGCTATGGAAAGAGAATTCCCCAGTGTCTTCCTCTTCCAACTCAGAAATGTGTAGAGTGCCCTCCCCAACTGAGTTACATTATTTCTTCAAAGACCCACATAACAAAATTTATAAAGGCAATGGATTTCAGGAAATGCCTTATTCCAGAGGAATTTGTTATAGTTAGTTATCATCCAGGGAAAAGAAATAATTAATGAAGTGGTGGGAGAATTAACTGAAGGACAATCGATTTATAACTGAAACATAGTCACTACCCAGGGAGAAGAGCCAGCCTGTGTAGTCATGAGCAAGCTGCAGAGTCCCAGGCCACGGCCAAAAGAAAGACTTTTGTGTAGTCTCCACTGAAAAACCTTGCCAAGAGTCACCATTAAGTCAAATTGACTTGATGGCATGTAATCAGTGATGGGATGTCACCGGTTCCAGACGGATCTCTGGAACCGGTAAGATGAATCCCGGAGGGTTCTCCGTGAGGGGAAGTCCACTTTTGGGGCGTCCGGTTCCGGACGCCTGACCGAAAGGAAAAAAAAAATTAAAATCAGAGATAAAATGGCTCCAATTGACTGCGCATGTCCAGAAACTCAATCTGACGCATTGCGCATGCGTCAAATTGAGTTTCTGGACATGCGCAGTCAATTGGAGCCAAATGGATCCAATTTAAAAAAAAAAAAATCTTCCGAAGCTGGAGCCGCCTCTTTTTAGAGTGGCTCCGGCAGCAGCGGCGGCAGCCCTAAGAGAAGGGCACCTCCCCTAGCCGGCCACCGAGCTCCCACGGGGACGTTGGTGCCTGGCCGCGCCGTCCGCCTGCGCCGCGCCGCCCGTGCCGTCCGCCTGCGCCGCGCCGCCCGTGCCGTCCGCCTGCGCCGCGCCGCCCGCCCGCGCCGTCCTAGGGACTTGGGCCCGAGAAACCCCCATGCCCGAGGAAGCTGCCGGCGGCCGGCGGAAGATGATGCGGCGGTGGCGAGCCCCGCCGCGCTTACCCAGGGCATGGGGGTTTGTCCGGCCCAAGTCCCTAGGACGGCGCAGCGTGGGCGGACGGCGCGGGCAGGCACCAACGTGCCCGTGGGAGTTCGGTGGCCAGGCAGGGGCTGCAGGCGGCTGTGGCGGCCGTGGCAGTCAGGGGCAGCGTGCCTTGCCGGGTGGCCCCGGGCCACATGAAGGTTCGTCAGTGCCAAGGAAGGTAAGTGAGGCTTTTATATTTAGGGTGGGTGGGTGATTTATTTGTGTTTTCGGTGGGTGGTTGTACTTTAATTTAAATTTTATTTTATTTATTTCTTTATTTTATTTCTTTAAGTTATATACGGGTCTGTGTGCATGTTTATTTATTTATTTTTTATTTTTGGCCTTGCCCACAACGTCATGACGTCATGACGTTGGCTCCGCCCATGACGTCATGACGTCATGACATTGGCCACGCCCATGACGTCCGTGATGTCATGGCGTGGTATTAGAATTTTTGACATCCCATCACTGCATGTAATCATTTATAGTCACTACATGTGAAATTAATGGATGAGCTTTTATTGAAG
This sequence comes from Furcifer pardalis, assembly GCA_030440675.1. Classification (NCBI taxonomy): domain Eukaryota; kingdom Metazoa; phylum Chordata; class Lepidosauria; order Squamata; family Chamaeleonidae; genus Furcifer; species Furcifer pardalis. The sequence continues at coordinate 71,928,798 of CP126892.1, forward strand.
AACTACAGTTTATTAAAGGATAAGGGAAGGAAGGGAGATAGGAGAAGAATTGGCCAGAACTGGAGTGGTGGTGAAGACATCCAGACTACAACTTTGCCTGTTGATGAATACCAGATTAGTTCACTGAGAGAGAGAAATGGGTGAGCAGCTGTGAATACTGAACTGGATCTTAATACAGATGTTGCTGCAAGAAACAGCAATTCCTTAAAGGTTAAAAGCCATCTGATCATAATACCACAAACTCTTCTAATGTAACATAGCTTGAAAATTACCTTCCTTTGTTTCGCAAGTTGGCCAACAGAAGTTAAACTTACTTAGTTTACATTCTGATTTCTCAACCATAGGATACTGGCCAAAACACTGGCATGCTTTCTTCTGGATGCTGCTGGGCCTACAAGTTCTGTCGCCAGTCAAAAGTCTGAGTCCCTGCACCCAAAAGTGGCTTCTGTGAGACTAATTTAGGACTCTCCATTATACAGGAGAGTACACACACTTTACCCCGATAGGCTCCATAGATGTATGGCACAATCCAGAACAGCCTCCGCTACCCGTTCTCTCATGCCTTGATGAACACACAATTGAGACTATGAATTCTTGCTTACCCACATTCTTCCAAGGCATATAAGATTTTACTCACTGATTGCCTTGACACAGAAAATTACTAGTGGTAAATGCTGTGAAGATACAGTACCATGACGAACTGTTGTAGAAATTATCATCTTACATTTGCAGCTTTTGCTTTTTGGTGTGATTTTTTCCTGGCAACAATGGAGAGCAGCTGTGAGGTGAGGTGTGACAGCTGTGCCTTTCCGGAATGTAATATTATTTCCAGACCAGCAGTTTTCTTTTGACCTAAGCTAAACTCAAGGCTTTTCAGAGGATGGGGTGAGTTGGTGCCACAGGGAAGATACCTCCACTATGGCTTTTAGTTCCTTTGTGATCTGTCCTACAAATCCGTTTTCACTTTTCTCAAAACAAATGTTTTAGTACAGAAATAAGGCCAAGAGATCTGTGTGACAGGGTTGATTAAACCCCAGCTACATGGTTGATTTCCTACTTTTAGAAAGTTAGCACAACATCAAAAGTAAATAGTTGTGAGAGAGCTGAATTTATTTACTTACTTGAAGTAATTCTTTGCCACTCTTTATCCAGAGGATTCCAAGATGCTTTAAAAACATAGTTTTGAATGTTTTGTTCTGCAGCTGAAGTATATTAGCCAGTTAACCACTAATTTGTCTCTGAGTATAAAAAGTGTAGATATAGATGTATACATTGAAGAGCTACAATATCTTTGTTGGTAGATATGATTTCATGTAAATTACTATTTGTCGTTACATGCTGTCAATATATTTCAGAGATAATGCAACTCTATGAAAGAATGATCACCAAAGGTCCTACCATTAAATACATTTCTTGTTAGAAATTACTCCGGGTAGTCATTTTACTTCCGCTTCCAGGAGCAACAAAGGCGGCACAGGCCGGATGAATCACAGTGAACCCATTCGTGCGGATTCATGGGAGCTTGGGCTTCTGGAATTGAAGTCCAAGAACATCTGGAGTGCAAAGGTTCGCCATCACTGTTCTAAGGTGTCTAATAGGACAAACAGAGGCAAATTGCAACTGTAGTTTGTGAAAATGCATCTAAAAATATCAGCCATGGGAATATTTACCTCTTGGATAAGAGCTGAATGCTGGATTGTTGAAAAGGTACTGTATGCTCCTCTTGTTTGGTTCATGTGGGGTTAAATCAATTTTGCAGGCGCTCACCCAGCTGAGACTAATCATGTCAGAGCTAGGGTTATATAAATCTTTCTGACCTACAACAGGAGGATGTTGAGGAATGTTTTTGGCTTTTTGCTTCCTTGTGTTATAAGGAGGTTAGATGACCCATTGGAGACTGCTCTCTCCCTATTAGAGTTGTCAGATGTCTCTCATTTTAAGTGAAAGTCCATTTGCTGCTCAAAGCTGCAGCTCTATATGATGAGATACTATTTCTTTCCACCACACTGGAAATGTTTCAGAAAGGAGTAAGACATTTATTCCCTCAAAATAATTATTTGAATGGTATTTTTATTTTATTACTTAAATCTAAGCAATCCTCTATATCAGTGATGGTGAACTTTGGCACTCCAGGTGTTCTTGTACTTCAATTCCCAGAAGTCCACGTCTCTGTGAATCCACACAAATGGGTTTATTGTGCATATGCGCAGAGACTTGAGCTTTTGGGAATTGAAGTCCAAGAACACTTGCAGTAAACTCATTAGTGTGGATTCACAGAGACTTAGGCTTCTGGGAATTGAAGTCCAGGAACATGCACAGTAAGCCCAGTCATGTGGCTTCACAGAAACTTGGGCTTCTGGGAATTGAAATCCAAGAACACCTGAATTGCCAAGGTTCACCATTACAGTTCTATATTTAGAATCCAGATGTTCACTGTAACTGCCATTACCTCTTGTCATTGTGCATCCTGTCTGGGCTGGTGGGAGTCATCATCTGGCAGCATCCGGAGAGCCACATATTCCCCACTATTTTTGTATGTTGACTAAATTTAGCTAGGTCACAAAGCATGCCAATCTAGCAGTTCGAAAGCAAGAAATTGCAAGTAGATAAATAGGGACTGCTTCAGTGGGAAGGTAAACAGCGTTCTGTGCACTCCAGTCTCTAGTCATATCTGCCACATGACCATGGAAATGTCTGCAAATGCAGACATCTCTGGCTCTTCGCCTATGAAACAGAGATAAGCACTGAACCCTAGAGTCGGATACGACTGGCTTTCGGGCAAGGGAGACCTTTACCTTTAAAGCATGGGCATATTCTCTTGGCCCACAATATCAAAATTAAAAGCTTTATGGAGCAGACTCTGCTGCACTTCAACAATAGTTGAAAAGCAAACATGTACTGTTACTTTTCAACATGAAAGAAAAGTATATGAGAATTTCACAAGTCCTCAGCAATTATCACTGTAATGGTCAACTGCCAAATACAATTTTTTAAAATAATAATAATGAGAAATACTTTGGGGTAGGGCAATGTTACAAAATCTAATTTGTAGAGGAAGCTAATTCAGAGCTTCTTCTTTGCTTCTCTGTTATTTAAGTGGAAGGCATACACCTGTGTTTTTAAAAGATTTTGTTTCATCTGTTTGTTTTTATAACATTGGGAAAGATCTTCCAATGAACACTTTAGCTGGTGCTCAGTGGTCTCAAAGGTTTTGTCCTGGACTGGCAAGGCATGATCAACTGCTTACATTAAAGTCCTGGAACATGGGAATGTCAGTTGATCATTTGTGTAAAATGTTAAAAAGGAATGGTGTCTCCCTTGAAATTTAATAAAGAATCTGAAGTTTTGAAGTAGAATAGTGATCATTTCTGTTATGTAGTGATCTTTAGTAAGGAGGTAGAACTTTTGGAGCAGGAATTGATGGTGAACAGTATCATATGCCAGTGTAAACTTGACAATTGCTTCTCCAGTAATTTTATATGTTTCAAAACTATCTCCTACTTGCTGGACTAGAGTTAAGATTTGAATCTTGCAGCTCTTGCCATGTCGAAAGCCTACCTATTTTAAAATTAGAAGATGTTCAATTTTAAGGGGAACACAATTTCATTCATTCAAATGCTTTGTATAAGTGGCATAATAGAGAGAATGGGCTACAGGTTTTGGTATTTTATGGTTCTTTATATAATTTTGGTAAAGTGATTACATTCATCTTTCGCCATATTCCTGGGATTTGTTTACTGCATATAAACTGCACAGAATAAGAAACCATCAGGAAAAATGCAAAACGAGATGGATCACAACCTTTTCAGCGAGCCATTTTATTTGCAAAAAGCCATTATTAATAGAAGAATCTCGAGTAGCTCCCAAGGAACATAAATGGCTTTATTATTATTATTATTATTATTATTATTATTATTATTATTATTATTATTATTATTATTATTATTATTATTATTATTATTATTATTATCATCATCATCATCATCATCATCATCATCATCATCATCAGCAGCAGCAGCAGCAGCAGCAGCAGCAGCAGCAGCAGCAGCAGCATCAAATTTATGTCCCGCCCTACTCAGGTGAACCCAACTCTAGGTGCCTTACATATCATAAAAAGTAACAGCATAACAGTCACAAATTCCACATTATCATAATCACAATCATCACAGTATCAGGAAAAAAAATATTAATAATACAGTAACAATCAAAAAGTATTAATATCACAGTAAAATGTTACAAAAACAATTACAAAAAGCAAAAGCAAAAACCACATTTACTGAATCTCGCAATGATTATACAATAGAACCCCGAACAACGTTATGACATGGTTCCACGAGTCATGACGTTGACTGGTTTTTAACGTTGTTCGATACATTGATCCAACAACGTTAAAAAAACTGAGAAGAGGCGCTTGCACACGCGTGAAAAGGCGCGCCAGTGGGAGCCTCTTCTACGGGTATAGCAACGGGCATCGCATGTCAAGGCAAGGTATCAAAGTGGAGGGTGCCACCCCCACCCCCACTTTGATCCCTTACCTTAACGTAGGATCCCCGTTTCGCGCACCTGGGCAAGTGTCAGCTTTTCCGAATTCCCCCCTCCCCCAGGGGAGGGGGGAATTCGGAAAAGCCGACACTTGTTTAGGAGAGCGAAACGGGGATCACACGTCAAGGCAATTGCCTTGACGTGTGATCCGCATTTAGGCACTTTGTGATGGGAGTTTGGGCACTCAAATAGCTGTTCTTGCTAACTTTAATAACAGAGTTTAAAACTGAAAAGAACAGTGGCGGAGAAGTTTGGGTGCCCAAACTCCCATCGCAAAGTGCCTAAACGCGGATCGCAAGTCAAGGCAATTGCCTTGACTTGCGATCCCCATTTCGCTTGCCTAAACAAGTGTCGGCTTTTCCGAATTCCCCCCTCCCCCGGGGGAGTTTGGATATACTGCAGTTTGGATATACTGCATAATAGTGTAAGGCAGACAATTAAGTTGTGAATGTATGATATGTAATATGTAAATACAAAAAATTAATTTCACTATTCATCACAGGTTCATCTAACCAATATTATGAGCAAAAAAATATTTAAAAGCATATTGTTTGATCCATCTGTCATGTATAGGTATGAAAATTGTTTTGCCCTGTTTCTCCCCTCCTGGAAATGTTGCTTTTTGGACCACAACTCTCAGCAACACTTCCAGCCAGCATTTTATTAGCTAGAATCCAGTCTCAGTTCACATAAGCTTTATATACCTTGTTTTAGGTAATTGCAACTAACTGACAAAGCATTAGGCTGCATTCAAGCCAAAGTGCATTGGCACCTCAACAACTAGCCACAGGATTTGATGAAAAACTTGCAAAAATTCTGATGGATTCTAGCCATTGCAATATTAATAAATCATTAGAAAAAGCAAATGTACGGTCTATGGACATTTGGTCTATGTTATATACAGAGGATATCATGTTTACTCCAGAGAGAAATAGTTGCCTTTCAAACTTTGTAACCGAAGCCAAAAACAAAAACAAAAAACAACCCCACTTATCTTGAAATATCTTCCTACCATTTACGTTGGCCTATACCTTGCTGATAATGAATTCTGGTCCAGACTTCCAGTATACAGATTTAGCTGCTCTTTGTCCTTTTTTTCTCCACCCTCATTTCCATAGGTCTTAAATTCAGTTTTGATGGCCAAAAACAGCACCAGAGTGAAGAACAGTTTTCTAAAAGGCTTGTACAACTAGTATTTTGTTGAACATTTATCTTTTAATAATTTTCTCTAACACCAGCATCAACCTGAATTTTAAAAGGACAGCAAGAAAAGTTATTTGGAAAGGTTGAATATTGGCCTCAATTACCCTCCTACCAGAATGTACTGCCATGGTACTCATCTTGATGGATTCAGTGCAACCATTCCAATGGCCTTCTGTGTGAAAACTGTAGAGTCCAGTTACTGGTTTCCTAAGAAATATTGTCTCTGTCTGTCTGTCTGTCTGTCCGTCCGTCCCTCTCTTTCTCACAGAAATTGTTGCTTTATCCCTCTTTCCTGTTGTGCAGATACCCTGTTTCCCCAAAAATAGGACCTCCTCCTATAGTATGGCACCCCCTATTTTCCCCACCTCGGAAATATAAGGCCCCCCCCCCAAAAAAAAAAATAAGGCACTCACCTAAATCTTGTCCTGACGATCCGCTGTATCAGCAATAAATGTGTACTGTATTCTTCATCATGGAAAAATAAGACATCCCCTGAAAATAATACCTTGTGCATATTTTGGAGTTTTTAAAAATATAAGACAGTGTCTTATTTTTGGGGAAACAGGTAGGGAGAAAAATATTCTGGTTTTTCTGCCTTTAAATTTTATTTATTTAAATTGTTAGTTAAACCACTCTTATTTATACTATATATATTCAACTTTTACCCTGCCTTTGCGGGGGGCACTGCCTCCACCACACCAGGAAGTGCCATGTGGTGGAGAAGGGCAAAATGGCTGTCTGGCCCCCGAAGCTGTCTGAGGGAGCATGACCCAGCTCCTGGCTTTAAAAGGTTGAGAACTCCTGGTCTAAAGAGGGGGACACTTCCATTGCCTTTCCTCTTAGTTGTTAACATTTGATATAGTAGCTCAAGTGTTGTGCAAGGACAGGAAACATTAGTTTAATTCCCCACTCAGTTATGATACCAACTGGATTATCTTGGGCTAGTCATAGTCTTTCAGCCATAAGGTTGTTGTTAAGATGAAGTAAGGAGAAGAAGGTCTATAAATGCCTTCTTGAGTTCACTGGAGTAAAGCCTGGATATGAAAAAAAATGAATAATTAATAGTTAAGGAATATTCTGCTGCAGTTTAAAAGATTCTGAAGAAAGGTAATAAAGAAGCTGCATGTGGAAACCATCCATTAAACAAGTCATTGTCATTGTCATTGGTGGTAGTAGTAGTAGTAGTAGTAGCAGCAGCAGCAGCAGCAGCAGCAGCAGCAGCAGCAGCAGCAGCAGCAGCAGCAGTAGTAGTATTTCAAATTTATATCCTGCCCTACTCAGAAGAACCTGACTTTAGGCAGCTTACAAATCAAAAAGATCATACACTATAGATACAATATAAACAGCAAATCAACAATATACAATAACCAAAATACACAGTGAATAAAAAGTAACAGCCTAACATCATACAATATACAGTACAAAATTTGTATTTTGTATTTGTATGCCGCTCTATTTGCCAAGGCGACTCAGAGCGGCTAACAACATAGATCACAAAATATCACATATTAAAACATCAAAGTATCACATACATTTCAAGAAATCCCCCACCACAATTACAAAATACAATCGGAAACAGCATATAACAACATAAATAAATATAAAATTAACGGTCAATGTAGTTAATAAATCTTACATAAAAATACAATACAATCAAAAAACATTATAGTCAAAACAGCAGGAAAATTATACAATATAGTCAATACAGCAGGAAAAAAATCCCACACACACTATTTAGTGAAACAAAACACAATATTTGATACAAAACCACAGTACCAAATTACAATACCAAATTCAAATAGCCTCTCCACCCCAGCCACAAGTCAGACCAGGGGCAGCAGCGATGAAAGTTCCACCGCCTTCACCACAGCGACCTATAAAGCCCCAGCAGGAGCAAGTCCCGTGCGCCAGTGGAGATGGACCCAGCGCCGGTTGCCGTGGCGTCCTCTCAGCTCCAGCCCCAGGTGTTTCCCGGGTGACAGGGGGCAGCAAGATCCTACCGCCACAACGGCTTTTAAAGCCCCAGGAGGGGCGAGTCCAGTGGTGGGCTGTCAAAATTTTTACTACCACACTGTGGGTGGAGCCAACATTGTGAGTGGAGCCAATGTCCCATCATGACATCATGGGAGGAGCCGACGTCATGCCGTCATGACATCATGACATCATGATGTTGTGGGCGGAATCAAAGTAAAAAATTAAATAAAAATACAGTACACATAAAAATAGAAATAAAAAAACATTAAAATACAAATTAAAATAGACATTAAATACACATAAAAACACACTACATAAAACACATACACACCTCAATACCCCAAACACAAACCCGTCACTTACCCTGGGGTCGGGAGCAGCAGGCAGGCAGGCAGGCAGGCAGGCAGGCAGGAACAGTGGCGGTGCAGCGCGGCAGACTGGTGGCATGGCCAAGCCCGGACTGGCGGTGCACCGAGGAAAGGCCATCACTGCTGCCGCTCCTCCAGCCACTGCACCCTTTCTGGGCAGCCCAAAATGGCTACTCAGAATTGCACATGCGTCAAAATTCCATTTGATGCATGCACACTTCTATTTTTCAGTGTGCATGCGTCAAATGGAGTTTTGATGCATGCGCACTTCTGAGCAGCCATTTTGGGCTGCCCGGAAAAGCAATCTGGAGGGCAGCTGGAGAGGTGACTGAACCGGTCACCTGGGGGTTTACTACCCCCCCCTGGTGATCCCCTCCGGATTGCTGCTACCGGTTCGGCCAAACCAGGCCAAACCATGAGCAGCCCACCAATGGGCAAGTCTCATATGCCAGTGGAGATGAACTCAGCGCCGGTTGCTGTGGCGTCCTCGCAGCTCCAGCCCCAGGTGTTTCTCAGGCAGTGGGGGGACAGCAAGGTCCTACTGCCACAGCGACTTTTAAAACCCCAGCAGAGGAGAGTCCCGTGTGCTGGTGGAGATGGACCTGGTGCCGGTTGCCGTGGCATCCTCCCAGCTCCAGCCCTAGGTGTTTCTCGGGTGGTGGTGGGGGGGCAGTAATAAACAACTATCATCCACAGCCTAATGTTATGAGGACCACATTGGTCCTTTCCTGTATCTTTCTTTTCTTCTCTGTGGCACACTGCACACTACATTGCTCTCCCACCTGCTATTTTCATCCACTACAGCCAACCGGTCCAAAGGAGTGTGCCCACTAATGGAGATGGTAGCTTAAAGAAATGGAAACAACAAGATAGAAGCTGAATGTTTGGGAACTTGCTCCAGTTCTTCCAAAGAGGCTGCTATGGTTCTCATTGGCCACAGGATGAGTTCTGCTGCCCCTGATGATCACTGGGCATTTCCATTCCTGCCACACTTAGCAAGTATAAAGAGAGTACAAAGTACAAAGAGAGACGATGCTCTGCTGTCCCCTCCCATTTCATATTTTCTGGATCCTCAGGGTGGTGGAACAGATGAGGAGGAAAACTGGAAGAGGAATTGCATACCGTAATACCTCGGATAACGTTTACCTCGTTAACGCTAAAATCGCATAACGTTAAATAATCTGGGGTGGAGAATTGGATAACAACCGCTAAAGCCTGTATAATTACAATGTATTTCTATGGAGTTTTAACGTTATCCGATCCATCCCATAGGATTTTAACATGCATTGGATAACACTAAAAGTCAGATAACACCAAGACTTGTGGAACCAAGTTTTAGCGTTATCCGAGGTATTATTGTACTTTCCAATTCTTTTCCATTATTGGCCTACTTGGTCTTGTCTCCTGGACATGCAAAAAAGCAATGAGCAATTGAATCAGGTAATAGTCTAAAAGAGATCTTGGGGGTCTTACTTCTTAGGGAATGTAAGTTCTAATGCTGGCTGCAGGGATTCTGGAAGTTCTAGTTCAGGAAGTAATTATTCCAAGCAATGGTCTCAACTCTCAGGAATCTACTGACCGCAAGGTAGTTGAGGGAATTCATTGGTTGAGGCTGGCACCATGCCAGAGCCTTCATTCTCCTCAAATGCTCACACCTTTCAGCAGCTTCACATTCAAAATATAATGAATTGCCCTTCCGGGCAGGGGTCCGCCAGACTTAGAAACATGTTGTACATTTACTGATGTATAGAACACATAACATCTGGTAATTATGTTGACATCAAGGAAGCTTTTAGACCAGGGATTCTCAACCTGCAGCCCACTGTCCGGGTGCAGCCAATGGTGCCATTTCGTGTGGCCCACCACCACCTCACCAGGAAGTGCCATGTGGTGGAAGAAGGGCAAAATGGCTGTCCAGCCTCCAAAGCTGTTTGAGGGAGCGTGACCTGGCCCCTGGCTTTAAAAAGTTGAGAACTCAGTTTTAGACCATACACAGCTAAGAAAGGCATACAGCTTATGCTGTTCTAACATTCCCTGTGTTCATTTTCTGTGTGGAGATAACTTATTGTTCTATTGCTGGGTTTTTATCTAATCCCAACTCTATTCCACCCCTGTTCATCTTCAGTTTCACCCAGAAGTTATGGTCCTACAAAGTTCAGAGTAGAAACTGGAAATATGAATCAGCTTTCTCCAGCTTTGATGAATAAAGCATCTATTTCTGCATCTGTTAGGATATTATTTAGTAATTTATACTCACATAGTACAATGGCCTAGTGCTGAGTTTGTGACTATGGAAGTGGAGTCTCTTGAGACAGGTAATAAGGCAGAGGAAGTCGATGTCAAAAACAAAGGGAAATATAATCCTCTCTCCAAAAGGAGGAAGAAACTAGTACTATGTAAGGAACAAAGGACTCAATTTAGACTAGAAGGAAAATATTATTATTATTATTATTATTATTATTATTATTATTATTATTATTATTATTATTATTATTATTATTATTATTATTATTATTATTATTATTATTATTATTATTTAGACTTGTATGCTCCTAACCATATGTATAAAAACTCTTACAGTTAGCTTCCTTGGTGCCTCTTTTGTTAGCAATCATGATAGGAACCTAATAGCTTGTTTCTCTCTAGCAGGAGCGCAACAATAAGGAATAAGAAACTGCATGCATGCATGCATGCACAAGAGAGAGAAAGATCAGATCATTTGCTATATTTGTTGGCAATCTATTCCAACAGAGTATGGAATCTCCTTTTATTCCATCCCTAGGCTAATTCTCTGTTTGATTTTTCCCTGCCCTCAGTCTGACTCTAGGCCAGGAGTTCTCAACCTTTCAAAGCTGGGGGCCGGGTCATGCTCCCTCAGACAGCTTCGGGGGCCAGATGATCATTTTGCCCTTCCTCCATCACATGGCACTTCCTGGTGTGGTGGAGGAGGTGGGAGCCACATGAAATGGTGCTGTGGGCCACATCCAGCCAGTGGGCCACAGGATGAGAATCCCTGCTCTAGGCAATTCACATTTTTTTGTAAGAGCCTGAAAGATATTGTCATTGTAAATGTATTCTCTGGCTTGTCCTTGTTTACTTCTGGTTAATCCAAGCTCAGCATGCTCCAGCATACAGAGAAGCACTCCAGGTAAGAGAAGCTATGTATCCATTCCTGATTTTTTTAATGTAAAGAATGAATAAAGATGATCTCTGTGTCATTCTTCTAAGTGCTCATTCCAGTCTCTAGTTGCATTTCAGAGCGAGATGCCTAAGGCAAAAGCTTCCTCAGAATTTATGTGCATTAAATGGGCTCTTGTACAGACAAAAATCAGCAAGTTGATTTTTTCCAAGAGCAACCTGCCATTTTAAGTAGTTGTTGGCTTAACAAGTCAAATAGCTCCAAGCGACACACATGCTATGATGATTGCATTAGGTAAGGTGCCTTTAGGCCTCTATCCCTTCGTGCCATGATGTGTCATACAGTATTTGACATATGTGTGTTGCAATCTTGAGCTCATTTTCTTGCCAATGATAAGGGGCAGCAGATCTTAAAACTGGAATTTGAGGGGGGAAAGACTAATAAAGAATAAAATAATTCAATTGAGCAACACAAACATTGCTTGACTGACAAGATAGGTGTTCCTTTGCAATCAATTGCAAGCACTATATAACATCTTGAAGCCTCCAGCTATTTTTAAACTTAAAAAAGCCAAGAATATTGATCTGGCATTGTTCCTGTAGGACAGGGATTCTCAACCTGCAGCCTGTGTACCAAGTGCAGCACAAGGCACCATTTCATGTGGCCCCCTACCAACTCCATGACACCAGGAAGTGTCAGGTGGTGGAGGAAGTGCAAAATGACCATCCGACCCCTGAAGCTGTCTGAAGGAGTGTGACCTGGCCCCTGACTTTAAAAGGTTGAGAACTCCACTTGTAGGAGCTGAACTCAGAAATCTGCTATAGCTCCTCGATTGCCTTTGGCAGTCAGAGCAATACTGTTCTTATGGACTGGAGTTATAGCACAGGATTTTGTTCATAAAGGGCGGGGGAGAGATAAAGGGGGGGGGAGAGATGTTCTAATATAAACAACTGCAAAAACTGAACAGGGATGAAAGCCCTTAGGGATTTTAAAGCATTTGTCTGCTGATTTAATTTTGTTTGATTCATTGAGCTGGAGAGCAAGGCCTAAGTCTTTTTCTCTTTTAAACTATTACATTCACTGGTACAAAAACAGTTCCCAAAATAATTTTATTTTAAGCAGTCTCCTGATTCGCCCGTATCATCCTTTGCTAAACCAAGCAGAGCTTGGATTAGAGTCTGACACAATAAAAGAAGCACAATTTGATGGTTTCATTCATCCAGTAGATTGCTCAGGACCTTTTAAGGAATTGTGGCTTGATTCATAGTTTACACAGACTGTAGGGGCCGGATAAGGCTGTGTGTATGGTGGAAAGAAAGAAGAAAAAGTCAAGCCCAGAACCAAAGGGGGTATGTTTGAACTGCCTGGTTGTCATGTTTATTTTTCAGAAAGACAAATAATAGATAGCCTTCCTCATATATCTTGTTTGTTTTTTTTAAAATCCTTTTTGGATGTTCTCACACTGTTTTTTGTAGATGTACCATTTGAGTCTGAGATTGGTAGATATTAAGGATGGATAGTTTAGTGCAGGGGTTCCCAACCTAAGGGCCTTGGGCCATATCTGACCCATGGTGCCATTTGATGCATCCCCCAACCCCCTCTGAGCATTTGAGAAACAAAATGGCCATCCCTTTGAAGCTGTTGGGACAAATGCCTAAATAAATCAAGAGAGAATTTAAAACGAGGGTACTTAAAATATATTTTTAAAAGGAGCATTTCTGTTCAGAGTTAAGGAGTAGTAAAATTAGTATTTAAGATTAATAGTGTTACAACTATTACTAAGCCTATGATGTGATGCTAGTGTTTTATTTAGCTCTGGTTCTCAACCTCTGACCTGTGGGCTGGATGCAGCCCATGGCACCATTTCATGTCGCCCCCACCACCTCCACCACACCAGGCAGTGTCATGTGGTAGAGGAAGGGCAAAATGGCCATCCAGCCCCAGAAACTGTCTGAGGGAACCCAGCCCCTGACTTTAAAAGTTTGAGAACTCCTGATTTAGTTTAAGGACCTGCCAGGATTGTTCTTTTGATTTTACATGCTGCAGTGCACAACCTGGCTGGCAGTATTGTGGGTGAAGTTGGCCTTTCATCAGATAGTAGCCAGTGAGAGTCTGTGCTGTTTGGCTGGCCAGGATACTTGTGGAGCAGTGGAGATATGAACTTGTTCCCGATATTTCTAAATTTCTAAATAAGCATATATAGAAACAAAAGTTGAAATTAGATATTTTAAATATCTATACACATAAATGTAACCATAATTTTTAAATAATTGATGGGGAGGGTGGTAATCTTTAAGGTCTATTAAGGGTCTTTAAGGGTTTTTAATGTTTTATGATTGTAATGTTTTCACTGTTGTTATGCTGCCCAGAGAAGCTTGATCGATTCGGCGGCAATATATAAATTTGAAAAAATAAATAAATGTGCCTGTCATGAAACAACATATTTTCACTAATGTTCTCAAAGCTTAAGGTTGTAGTTTGACTAGGCCTAAAAATCCTTTCCTCTCTGTCTCACAAGACTAAGTGTCACAAGACAGCTTGTTTTCAATTCAGTGTTCCTATTTCTTATCTGTAGCTTGCTGAGTTCCCTGATGTTGTGACTACATGTTATAGCACTGACTGTACACGTGTGTCAACAATCCTATGTTATGAGAAAGTTTTCTCTGTTCCCTGATTGGTTAAAGGTACCCTACCTGACTAGAGAATCTCCATCTTGGAGAGGGGAGAAGGAGTTTGTTTTTGGATGTCTATGGGCTAACATCGATGCCTGGGGACTATTCCTTTGTTTTCATCATGATTACCTAACGAACCTGTGGATAGTTACTGGACTGATCTATATGCTACTGACCTTTTATTTACATTTTTCTATGGACTATGCTTTAAGAAACCTGCTACAATAAATCAACTGTTTTCTCTGAAGATTGTCTCTTTCATCAACAAAGGACAGCACACACACACCAGGCCTAGCTACCTTACCTCCCTTGTTTGCTCCATTGCCTGAGCATAGTAAGAGTTCTCTTTAAAGCAGCCCGGCTCTCTCAGAAGCAGGTAAGGGCTAGAAAGTTCCTGTAATGAGATAGAGATCTCAGGAACTGGCAGAAGGGAGGGGCCCTTAACTGGGACAGCCGGAGTCTGACAGTGCCATACTGACTTTTTTTCAGAAAAGATTAATTAAACCAACTTCCAGAGTTTAAAACAGAAAAACTAAAGTATGTAATGTGTGAATGAATAAACAGAGACTAATACATATTCAAGTAAACATTAGGCAATAGCTGTGGAGAACAAAATTCACATAGAAGATGAAGAGTAATACAACAGAAATCAGGATCAATTTGATGGCACATAACAACCGCTACAAAGCAATTCATGATGAAGCACCCAGAATCTCTCTTGAAATGGGTTGCCCCACTTTGATAAAATCAGAATCAGTGTCCTGTCTAGTTGTCCAGAAGCATATGCTCACCTGATACAACAGGTTCTAGGTGTTCTGATAGGTCAGCAAATGATTGTTTATTTGGTTTTGTTATTCTTGTATTTTTCTTTCTGCATCATGCATCACAATAAATTGTCTAACTTTAGTCACAATGCACTTTGACAGGTGAAGATGGGCCCCAATTTGCTAAATTGTCTTAGTCCAGGGATTCTCAACCTGCGGCCCATTGGCTGGATGTGACCCGCAGCACCATTTTATGTGCCCCCACCACCACCTCCACCACACCAGGAAGTGCCATGTGGTGAACAAGGGCAAAATGACCATCCAGCGCCCAAAGCTATTTTAAGGAGCATGACCTGGCCCCCAGCTTTAAAAGGTTGAGAACTCCTGTCTTAGTCCCTTCTGTTGCAGTTTTTAGGGTGAGCTGTAGACAGGAAACTAGGACAGACTTTGGGAAAGTATACTATTGTGTTGTGTTCCATCAGTTGTGGGTTTTGTTACCTAGCCAAATTCAATTCAATGGTTAATTTGTGATGTAATGTCTAGTACACTGTTCGGGATTGTTGTGTGCACAAGCTGATGTGCTATTTGGCAAGGTGTCTGTTGCATGATTGGTTGCACAATAGGGCAAACTGTTGCATAACCAGTTGTGTGGTAGATCGTGCTGAACAACACAACTAATGTTTGTTCATGATGCAGAAATTCCGAGGAAGATACTCGCCATAATTTATGATTTGTATGTCACATAGGAGGAAATGTATTTACATACTCAATAGATTTACCGGTGGAATCAAATGGTAAGATGTGTGTTGGGCTTTAAAAAAAAACAAGTAGCAGAGAGATGTTTTTAAAAGTTAAATAATAGATATTGGCCACTTGTCCAATTTCACTTGGGAAAATCCTGCTAAAAGAAATGGATAGGAGGATAACTAAGAAACCTAATCATCAGAAAATTCCACAGGGGTTGCAGTAGCCCTGCCTAACTACTGCTGTGTTGGCTGGACATGATGTGAAATGCAGTCCTGCACATCTGGAAGAAATGAGTCTGTGGTAGGCTGGGTTGGCTGCTTCTTCAGTTCATTCTATTGTTTTAGCCTATTTCATACATCACAGTAGCAAACATAATATTTGCTGTGCTTCTGTATATTGAGATTTTTTTTTCTTGGCATACCTAAATCAATATTTGTGGGCTGGTGGGCTCCCACTACATTCTCACTTGCCCCATATATACAAAAAATTCACAACATACTGTACCACTCATTCTTCACTTGTTTGCAACATATTATTGGGATCATTCACTTCCTCCATTGTGAATTATTCACCTTTGGACAATGTACAATCAAGTCATCATTTGAGGGAACAGAGGGCAGGAGGAAGTTTTGTGAAGTTCTTGCCTATTTATGGTATAAGTAAGTATGTGGCACAGAAAGATTTTATTACTAGTCTGTCTCTGAAGCAAACTTGTACATTCTTATTGTTCCTACAGTGAGTGGAGATGGGTGTCTGGCTAGCTGGATAGATTTTTTTTTTACCATGTTCATTCATCTGTGTCATTCTTTGAATCCCTGGAAAATTCAGGGGCTGATCACATGACATTAGCAAACAATATCTTCAGGCATTAAGTTATGACATTAGTAATATCTTTGTTCCTTTGTGTAAACATCTACATGCTATAGAAAATTGTGACCAATTGGCTATGCCCTCACTATGAGCGGAATGATGGAGAACTTTGAGGGTTTCTTTTGACAGAGATTTCACAAAATTTGCAGATGTCTTTATATCCTGAATCCTCATCATCATTGAGGTTTTGAAACCTTGAAAATGGGGGAAACTAAACCCAGCAAGTTTGTGGACAAAAGTCCCAAGTTTTTTATACTTATCTTTTAAAAGTCTGGATTTGAAGATCTCTAGATCAGGGAACTGCAGTGGCTCAAGTGGTTAAGATGCTGACTGGGAGACAGAAGGTCAGCAGTTCAAAACCCAAGTACTGCATGATGCAATAGCTCCCATCTCTGTCCCAGCTCCTGCCAACCTAGACGTTTGAAAGCAAGAAATTGCAAGTAGATAAAGAGAGACCACTTTGGTGGGAAGGTTAACAGCATTCCATGCACTTCTGTGTCTAGGCATGCCTGACACATGTCCAGCTATAAACAGAGATGATCACTGAACCCTAGCATCAGATATGACTGGCTTTTGAGCAAGGGTGACCTTTACCTTTAGATCAGTGGTTCCCAACCTTTGGTTTTTTGACTTCAAATCCCAGAAGCCTAAATCAATTCCCCCAAAGCACTGATCAGCCAATGTACTGACTTAGGCTTCTGGGAATTGAAGTCTGCCTGTGGGGCAAGGGCCTCACGTTGTGAACTACTGCTCTGGATTCTATCATGGCCTTGGTGAAATCAGCATCGCTGCCAATCTTTCCCTTTACCTTCCACTGAGAGTCTCCTTGTTTTTAATAAGGCAAGTCAACAATGACCTCTCAATGCTGGAAATAACTACAGCTATTGAAATTGGCCAGTCAATGAAGGAAAGCATCACATTGATTCATTTATTTCAGAAATTTTGTGACACATAAACAATGAGTTTTAATGCAAGGTTAAACAGTGCAGACATGTAAGAAAGTGGAACTGTCTAACTGTAGCCTTAATGAAATGTCAGATGGGATGCAAAGAATTACCAGTGGCAACCAGCATTTGCTTTAGGCTTGTTCCATTTCTTGTCCAGAATTTGCATTCCTATAGTAGCAAACATGTCAATGGATTGCACAGTTAGATTATAGTACAATCATATTTTAAAGAGGGAACTCTGAGTAGGGGAGGTGGGGAAAGAGATATATCAATATTTATCTAGAACAGTGATGGTGAACCTTGGTACGCCAGGTATTTTTGGACTTCAGTTACCAGAAGCCCAAGTCAGCACTCCTGCTGATCAGAGTTTCTGGGAATTTAAGTTCAAGAATACGTGGAGTAGCAAGGTTCACAATCACTGATCTAGATTAGGGGTGGCCAAACTACGGCCCACAGGCTGGATCTGGCCTGTGGCACCAAATCATCTGGCCCATGTTGCCCTCAACGCTCCTGAAGCAGAAGTAAAATATGTCCATGCATGCACAAAATGCTGCTGTAAATGCACCCACAGCTGTCGCAAATATTTACAACAGCCATGGGTGCATTTATGGCAGTGTTTTGCACATGCGTGGGTGCATTTTACTTCCACTTCCAGTGGGAGAAACCAAGTGACTGGCCTACAGCACAAAACATTTGGGAACCCCTGATTTAGTGTAACTGTAAACCTAGTACAGAGACAGTACTTGAAACTATACTTGTAAATGTAAGAATGTTGTCTTAACCACAAACAAATCCTTCCTCTTAATGCTATTTCACAATTATTTAAGTGTCTACAGACACCTAAGGGAAGTATTAGATCATCTTAACCATAATGAGAGGGAAGGTGTTTTTCCCTCCTAAACAAAAATACTCTAGCAGTTAATGGGTGAAAAGTAGAAATTTAAATTTGCTTTATTCTGCTGGTAGCATTGCTTCTTTTCACTTTAAAAAAATGTTTTGAAATAAAACATAGAACCGAAACTTCCTTTATACCAAATTATTAGTGTTAATGCCTTCAGGTCTGCAGGTACCACGTGCCATTGTTTCGTGATCATATATGCTGACATTTCCAAAGCTCCATGGATCCGTGAGAGAACTGAATGAAACATTTTAATGGGGGAGGGGTGGTGGAGAATTAAAAAAATAAAAACTTGGCAAAATAGCAAGAACACATAAAACCTGCCAGCTGTCAACAATGTAAATGGTAATTTTAGTTTCACTTTTTTTAATGTATTAAAGCAGGATTGAAACCTTTCCAAAGATAGCATGTTTGGCCTTGCAAAGGAAGAAAAATGAAAGAGAATGTTTTTCCTGCTCCTGCCCCTATTTTTGGCTGTTCCATTGCAGAGGGTGTTTTCTGGTAGCACTAGACTGGCCAGAAGCTGAGCATAGACAAGTTTCTTCTTTGTACGATGACTACCAGAATCTAGGAGTTATAGTCTAATGTAATCACTTTTCAAGACTTTGGGAAAATATACTTACCTGGCTAAGACAAGTAAAAGAAGTGGGAGAATTGGGATAGGTAAAGGTAAAGGCCACCCTTGCTTGAAAGCCAGTTGCATCCAACTCTAGGTTTTAGTGCTCATCTCTGTTTATAGCCAAAGAGCCAGTGCTGTCTGCGTCTACAGATGTTTCCATTGATATATGGCAAGCATAACTAGACACTGGAGTGCATGGAACACTGTTTACCTTCCCACCAAAGTGGTACCTACTAATCTACTTGCAATTTCTTGCTTTTGAACTGCTCGGTTGATAGGAGATGGAAGCTCACTCAGTCATGCAGCACTCTTGAACTGCTAACCTGCTGACATTCCAGTTGTCAAGTCTTAATTGACACTAGGTTTCAAAATCCCCTGAATCTTTTCAGTATTTAGTTCTTTCTTAAATACACATTTAATTTAATATTTGCACTGCACTTGATAGATTCTCTATGAGGCTATAAGGTCGGTAGAAGGTAATTCCGGATTCAGTGATGTAGTGGAGCCTAGGTTTAATTGGCTTGTACATGCTGTTTGTGTGAGCTTAGCTTCACAGAAAACATTTAAAGTTTGGAAATGTACAACTTTGCAGCTAAAATTTCTTAGCAAATTTCACTTTCTGGTCCAAAAGGAAGTGTATACTGGAGAAATGATTTCTCACACATCCCTTGTATATAGGTAAATGATAGTTGGTCATGGGAGGAGGCTCTCCAAAGAAATGTGAAGACTGTGAACACATTTGGATGTCCTCTGGACATCAACAACATCCTTTCAGCTGAGCAACATTGGATTGCTTCTGACATGAAGAATATATACAGATAGCCTCATACATTTGCAGGAAATACATTCCAAGATCTTCCTCTTATACCTGAAACCTTGGAAAGCAGTGAACCCCATATTATTGCCCACATACCTGACTCATTCAAGCAAGGAGAGGGAGTTCTACAAATGCCCCCATCAATTTTTCTGGTCTGCTCTGGAAATGATTTGTTCTCATTACATTGTAGATAGTGCCTTCTAATGCCCAACTCTGGTAATGCACATTGGCAATACATATTGTGTATTTTAGGGATTTTTCCAGTGAATTTTTTGGATTTATGAATAACTAAATCTGTGGATACTGGACCCATGGAAACCTGGGGCAAACTGTATGCTACATATAATTTCTTCCATATAATGAAAATGAAAATGGCATAGTAGGGCCATCCTTATACCTAAACGTTGAAGGAAAAGATATCATAGGATGGAACTACTCTCTGCAACATTGTGTTCCCTGCATAAGGTTTGCAGAGAACAAAAATTTTATCTTAATTCATTGTAAGGAGAGAGACTCTAAATAACAAGATGAATCCAGCAGGATCATGGGCCTATCCTAGTGGTGAAGTCTGTTTAATCGGGAGTATGACTACCAAACTTCAGGACTCATCTGGAGTCTCAGAGGCTTACTGTGATTTTTTGGGTTTCCAGATAGACACAAAATCCAAGGCAAACAGGGAGAGAGCAGGAGAGAGAGCTTTAAAGCCTGGGAAACCTCCCCATTTCCAGTCTACTTTCAGAGCTTTAAGGTACAAAGACCTAGACAAAAAATTGTTTTCTCTGCAAACAAGGCTGAACTCTTTTACAATTGAAAATTAAAGCCATTGACCATGCTGGAGATGGATTCTGGGAGTTGTAATTCCCCCTCCCCCCCCAAAAAAACAACAACCCTAGTACAGTAATACCCCGGATAACAATTGTACCATATAGCGCTAAAACCGCATAACGTTACAAAATTTTTGAGAAAATCTTGTATCGAATAATGCTATTTTTAGCGTTATCCGGTACAATCATGTGTGTGTGGGAGGTTGGATTGGGTAGAACATCTACCCAATCCAACCCCCCCCCCCCCGCGCCTGCCCGCACGATGTTTGGAAAGGGAAGATCCCCCGTACCTTTTCCAAACACTGTGCGGGTGTGCGCGTGTCAGACGGGGGCTGGGGAGGCTATGGAGATCTTCCCCATAGCCTCCCCAAACCCCATCTGAAACATGCCGCCTGCCCGCACAGTGTTTGGAAAGGGTACGGGGGAACACAAATGGATAAGGCACACTTTCTAAGTGATGAAAAAAAGAAAACACACAAAAAAGGTATTCAAAACAGACTTTTAAAGACAACATTGGATGAATGGGATCGGATCAAAAAATATATGGCACCGGATACCTCGCCGGTCTTAGAATTAGTAGACTTCAATGATTTCCCCATAAGTATAGATGATAGGATTAAGAATTTATTAATAGATAAAAAGATACTATTACTTAAAGATTGGGCAAAAGTATGTAAAGATATTGTTGCAAGAAAAGCTCTTTATTTACAGTTGAGACTATCTTGGTTCCAAATTCTCCAGATAGATAAATGGAATAAAAAGAAAATATATGAAAGAAGTTTAGAAGGAGATTTTACAGAATTTGAAGAAATCCTAGTCCAGATTAGAGAAGATAAGATGGGTATCAAAGGGGTTATTAGTAAATTATATAAAATATTAAATAAGGCAGGAAAAATACATGAAATTCTTAGAAACATGTGGGAACAAGAATTGGGTATAACAATTGTGGAAAACAAATGGCAAGGAATATGGAGAAGAAGAATTATGAGAACTATCTCTGTACGTGTCAAAGAGCATAATTACAAATTGTTATGGCGCTGGTATCTGACCCCAGTCAGGTTACATCAAATAGATAATAAAATGAGTAATACATGCTGGAGGTGTAAACAAGCAATGGGGACATATATACACATGTGGTGGGATTGTGATACACTGAAAGAATTTTGGGGAGGAATAGAAAAAGAAATTAACTATATATTTGAGCAGAAACTTGACTTGGGCCCAGAACCAGTGCTCTTGACGATTTCAGATAAAGATATGTTGAATAATGAAGACAAGGAATTATTGTTAATAATGATGTCAGTAGCCAGACAATGTATAGCAAAAAAATGGAAAAATGGTTTAAAAGTAAAAATAGAAGATTGGTATAAAGAAATGTGGCAATTAGCACTTAACGACAAACTGACCTGGGAGCTGAATATAAGGAAAGGCATAGTTCGGGAAAATAGATTCTGGGGAATCTGGAAAAGATTTGTGAATTACGTCATGGGAGGTAAAGGTGGAACTAAACCTGCACTGGAACAAGACTAATTTTGGAAAAAATAAATTAACGCTATTCCTGGACACAGTATATATAACACAAGGGTGATTTGTCTTTTTAGGTTAATGTATTATTTTTCTTTTTTTATTCTAATCAAGAATGTAACAAGTATTGAAGTGTTATTTAAGATGTGTTTTCTGTACTCACAGTATAGTTATGTTGTAGTTCTGTAATGTAATTATTATTTGTTATTTTCTTTAACTCTGTATGAAATTAATAAAAATGAAAAAAAAATTAAAAAAAATCCCCCGTACCCTTTCCAAACACCGTGCAGGCAGTGGCGGCTTTGGCGAAGAGCGGAGGAGGCGAAGGAGCTGGAGAGAAAGAGAGAGGGGAAGGAAGGAAGGAAGGAAGGAAGGAAGGAAGGAAGGAAGGAAGGAAGGAAGGAAGGAAGGAAGGAAGGAAGGAAGGAAGGGGGCGCCGCCGCCACCATCAAAGCCGCCAAAGCCGCCAAAGCCGCCGCCGCCTCGCCAGTTGATCCTATTGTTTCTTAAACTGCCTTCTTTCTTTCTTTCTTCGTCGTCTCCCCACCACCACCCGAAATGAACCTTAGCACTTGTCGCGGGTGGTGGTGGTGGCGAGACGACGAAGCCACGGCCGCTGCTGGGCTGAAGTCACCTTTCTTTGGGATCGCCGAAGAAAGGAAGAAAGGAGGCAGTTTAAGAAATGATAGGATCAACTGGCGAGGCGGAGGCGGCTTTGGCGGTGGCGACGGCACCCCTCTTCCTTCCTTCCTTCCTCCTCTTCTCTCTTTCTCTCCAGCTACTTCAGCTCCTCCGCACTTCGCCAAAGCTGCCAAAGTTGTCGCTGCCTCGCCAGTTGATCCTAATGTTTCTTAAGCTGCCTCCTTTTTCCTTTCTTTGGCGATCCCAAGGAAAGGTGACTTGAGCCCAGCAGGGCTCCCCCTGGGTGGGTGTCGGGGTGGCTGAGGAGTGAAGTTGTCGGAGGTGGCTGACGACTGACACTGGGTGTCAGTTCTGCCCGTGCCCGCCAGGCTTCGTGCTCATGTTGGCGCCTCCCCCCCAAGGCTCGTGTGCACCACACTGGCTCCTTACCACTTGGTGAGGGGGAGCAGCGGCGACTGCGGGGCTTTCCCTTCTGGCTGGATACCTGGTGGTGGGAGGGGGAGGAGGAAGGGAGGAAGGCACCAACATGAGCATGAAGCCCGGCGGGCACGGGCGGAACTGACAGCCAGTGTCAGTCGTCAGCTGCTTCCGAAAACTTCCCTCCTCAGCCACCCCGACACCTGCCCAGGGGTAGCCCTGCGGACAAGGGGTCCTGCAGGTTCTCCTTCCACCACATGCCCACCCCCCACCCCCAAGAAGGCAGTAGCAGCAGCAGCAGCAGCAGCAGCAGCCTCTTCTCGGCCCCCTTCCCCCGCCTCTCCCTCCTGCAGGGTCTCCTTGGCCTCCCGCAGAGCTCGCTCATGGTCCTCGTGGATCCTGGCCAGGTTCTCGGCCGCTTCGCCCACTGCCACCACCATGCCGCATTTTTCTTTGGCGGTGGGGACTCATTCCCGGCAGGCGCGGGTTGCAAAGGAGGCTAAAGGGCCCCCGTCCCCCATCTCCTCTCCTCACCCGCCAAAACTGGGGGGGAGGGCGGTCGAGTTTAAAGCCTTCTCCTGTCCCAGCTAGCAATTGCTATTCTAGGGTTTAACTTCAGGTACAAACCGCGCCCTGACGTCAGGGCTCTTTTTTTAGCATTGTTCGATGTATACCCCGGACAACGCTAAAAACCAGATAACGTCATGACTTGTGGAACCAAGTCATAAAGTTATCCGGGGTATTAGTGTACTGTACTGTATTTCCAAGTTCAGGTCCAGCACAAAGGAAACGTGCCCGTAATTTCTCTAGTTCATCAAGACGTATTTCCCACTTAGAACAAAAAAGGAATGTGAGTTCAGAAACATTGTTTTACAAAAGGAACAAGGTTTGACTATATTTGCTGCTTCCATGCAATCAGAGGTTATATTTATTTAGAAAGCTAACATTTATATGGCTTATATATTCACAACAGCTCGATGCCAAAAACCGCAGGCCTGAAATGACTCTTTTTACTGTGCCTTCAGTTTTGACCTAATGCTGTTTTTACAGGAACTAGATCTTTTTGAGCAATCGCCTTGGGTAGATTTAGGGTAATCATAGCACCCTGTACAATAATTTGCAAAGAGGAGTTTGAAAAAAGGGTTGTTCAAATTAACCTTCAAGCTCTTGAGTCCTTCTGACTTTTAAATGAAACATTAAACAAACGGTTGTTAAAAACAAGATGTAATGGAAATATAGATATAGAAGAGAACCAAACGTTAGGGCATCCAACCCTCTGTGCCAAAGCAAAATCCAAACGTTAAACAAAGCAAAGATTAGCACATGCAAAAAATATTGCAGAGCTTTGAATTTCGGGTAGCATTCCCTTTAGCTGTGCAGTAGAAGTACAGAGAGTCACAGAGGAAACTAGCTACCAGTGTCCCAGACGCAACTCCTTTCTCATTAACTGGAACTTAAAGTATAAATAACTCTCTCTGAAATGTGTATAGGAGAAAGAATAAAAATCACTTCTTTACTTGCAATTACTTGTAATCACATTATTGTGCCTACTGCTTCCTTTATGTACACACATGCTAGCAACCAACTGAACAGACCAGCAGCAACAAAACAACTGACATCAACCAAACAACACACAGAGAGAAAGAACATAAGCAGAAAAAGAATGATGGGACTCTCTTTGAATTCAGAGGTGGGAAGGATAGTCAATCCAGCCCAGAAAAGTCCTTTCCAGGCATTGCAACTAAAGGCATCATGTGAAGTTGTACAAAAAATATCCCTCAACAAATAGCGTGTCTGAAATTCCTTACAGAATATATTTTTCTGGACTATAATTGATAAATAAATATCTCAACCAATATGCTAGTGACTGGATAAACTATGGCAGTGGTGGCGAACCTATAGTATGT
Source organism: Furcifer pardalis (assembly GCA_030440675.1). NCBI lineage: Eukaryota > Metazoa > Chordata > Lepidosauria > Squamata > Chamaeleonidae > Furcifer > Furcifer pardalis. Next base: position 71,953,672 of record CP126892.1, read on the forward strand.
GTGCCAGAGGGGGCACTCAGAGACCTTTCTGTGGGTATCTACACCGTTGCCCCCAGCACAGAGTTACCCCTGCCCCTCTGCCCAGCAGCTCAATTGGCGCATTTCCTCTCTCTCCCAGCACAGAGTTCACCCCGCCCCTCTGCCCAGCAGCCCAATGGAACTGCTTCCTCCCTCCCCTCAGCATAGAGTTCACTACGCCCCTCTGTGGCACAGACAGCAGCCTGTTGAGTTTGGGCACTCGGTCTCTAAAAGGTTCACTATCACTGCAGTATGGGATTCTGAGCTGTAATCCTCGCCACTCAAAAGTAACTTTTCCATACTCCATAAATTGCAGTAATGGCAGGGTCAAAGAAAGGACTTCTGGTCACCATAAGTCTTTTGCTTATTGAAATTTTATATTGTTCAGGTCCAACTCCATAACATATTTCTGAGAGCTATTTGTTGCTCTGACCTTTGGACTAAGAAAGAAAGAAGCAGTAGGTGGTAAATTAGGAAAGGGAAGGGCTTTACAACTATTTATTTCCATATTATTTTTAGCTATGCCCATGGAAAAGGTGGGAAAACCAGTAACGATTGACATTGCATGTACCAGACAAAGGTCTTTAGGTCTCTTTCTCAAAGAGAAACCCAAGGTAAGACAAATAAATTTCATGTCAGAAATTACTTTGGATCGAAAGGATTTTTGCTGGAGAAATTCCACTCGTGGGACACCCAAATGAAGCTCATTTCATGTCCCCATGATCTGTTGTGCAGCACTCAGGTCTCGAAACCCAACCATCCAGTCTCTAAGCTCAGCATCTTAACCACTAACCCACCACAGTGCTGCAACCTAAGCTTGTGGGGTTTTTTCCTTATACAGTGAGAACAGAGGTAGATGACAGCCAGAAAAAGAAACAAATTGCATAGTGACTCCTCTGTCTTCCATCAACTTGCTTCCAACTTATGCAAGGGTTTTCAAACTATGTGAGATATTTAAGGAAAGGTGTTCCATTCCCACCCTTCACTTACTTTCCTTGGCTCAGTAAAGATTTGAACCCTGGTCTCATGAGTCTTAGTCCAGCACTATCCATTGCACCACATTGGATCTTCAACCTCCTCTAGAGCACAGAGAAGTAGGAGCAGGTAGATAGCCTTATTGCTTTGTGTTTTGGATGTTTAATTGTCTGGGGGTGGGGACACAACCAGAACATCAACAGAGCCCACATGTCTTCTAGAACATTACAATACGGACTGCAAGCTAATAATAAAACACTGTAGAAAATCTTGCCTCATTGTTAAAAAAAGAGAGATCCTTCATGTTCAAAAGTAAAATGTCACGTTCTCACCACACCTTATTCTGTCCCCAGACATTTCCCTTTCCTGCCTTCCTAGTGGCTTCTTTCCCCCTAAGCCATGTAGTAATTAGAGTTCTTCAAACTAGTCACTCCCAGGAAGTCACAGAAGTTCAGGTAGTTTCACATGGTACATAGAGCAGCCTATACTTTTGCATGCTCATACATCTTTTTTTTAAAAAATCATTTTAAATAAGTTGCTGTTCTTTTTAATGTTTCCTTTCATACAGTTATTTTTCACTGAAAGGTAAGAGGGAGGTTTTGATGCTGTTAATATAACACCGGGTGTTAATCTTATAATCACCCTGTCAGCACTTTGTGTCAGGGTGTTAATGACCATCTTTCAGCCACTCAGAGCTCCCTGCCAATAAAAATACAGTAATATAACCAGTCAGCCAGTATTCAGATACTTTGGGATATTTTTTCCCTTCTTTGTTTTTTCAGATTTTATCCTTCTCTTCTAATCAGAAAGGGGGGGGTGTAACATGAAGGATATTTCTTCTCTTTTGTACATCTTTATGAAGGTTGGAGTTCAATTCCTGAGTACTGCACGACAGAGTGAGCTCCTGTTTCTGTCCCATCTCCTGCCAACCTAGCAGTTTGAAAGCAAGAAATTGCAAGTAGAGAAATAGGTACTACTTCAGCCAAAGACCCAGCACTTTTTTGTGGACACATGGCAGGCATGCCTCAATACTGGAGTGCACGGAATGCTGTTTGGTACTACTTCAGTGGGATGGTAAACAGTGGGGAGCCAAGTTTGCTGATTCCTGTTCTAGACTATCACTTCCACAGTGCTACCAGTGCCAAACATGGACACTTACAACAAAACATAAATGAATATTGGTCACCATGGAAATGTGATGCTCTACATATAAAATAAGAGGCCAAGCTAAACCTACAGAGTGAGAAAAACATACCTTACTGAAAGGATGAATGTTGAAGAGTGTCTGTTACCAGAAACAGGATTCTGGCTGGAAAATTTGAAAGTCACTTAATAGACTTTGAAGCAAAGTAAAAAGATCAAAGAATAAGCAAGTAAAATGGGGATACTGTACATAGATACAGGCAGGGAAAAAAGTATGCTCGGATGCCGACGATGACGAGATACAGGACAAATTTTCTGTGAACATGGAGAAATATAATCAATGCAGCTTTTATGTGCATGGAGTTTTTGCCTACTTTTGCTACATGTACAAAAGAAGAGCTAGCAAATTACCGAGATAACATTACTTGAGTAGCCTACTTCCGGTTAAAAACAGTCCAATCATTTTAATATTTTAATTCATTTGAAATTTATCTATATCTCATTTATGTCCATAATTTTCTATTGGACAATACTCTGATAGGAAGGAAGGAAGGAAGGAAGGAAGGAAGGAAGGAAGGAAGGAAGGAAGGAAGGAAGGAAAGAAGGAAGGAAGGAAGGAAGGAAGGAAGGAAGGAAGGAAGGAAGGAAGGAAGGAAGGAAGGAAGGACATTTAATTATCCCAGGTGCAAATCTTGCTGAAAGAACTGTAACATCTTACACTCATAGAAATGTCTGGCTAACTTAACTTCCTTAGAACTGAAATGGGCTTGTGCCAGGCACTATGTTTCTGGTGCAGACTGGAATTTTCTTTTAGTTTCAGTATAAAGAAAAAATAATAATTCATCTGTCCCAAATACAAAATTATATTATGAAGTCTGCATTCTTCCTAAAAGGGATGCACAGTCTCCGTCCTCCCAGATTCAGTCTGTGTTCAATTAAGGGTACTAAGATTGGAACTCCACCTGCCCTGTGACCTCTTTGGAAGCATTCCAAGCTGAATCTTCTTGCTGTCCTTCTTGGAACTTATGTACTGTAGTCCACATCTCAGTGGGAGAAAACTGTTTCCACAAGCGGCTAAACATAAACAGCTATCATTTGGAGGGGTGGTGGAGTAACACTGCATCATCAGAATTATTGGTCCATTGCCAGAGAACACGAAAAAATGAAAAGCAGAGCATCTGAAACAGCCCTGATTCATTTAGTTGAGTACACTAGTACCTTGGATAATGTTAAGAATTGGTTCCATAAGTCTTAACGTTATCTGTTTTTTAACGTTGTGTGATGCATTGATCGCACAAAGTTTTTTTTAAAAAAATCCCTGTTCTCCTTCTGAAGAGGAAATAGAACAGGGGATCAATCCGGTTTGCTTGGGGAGAGAAAGTGCCCTCCCTCCCCAAGCAAATTGGCTGTCCAAGCATGGGACCGCTGCTTTGCTTGCAGAGGGAACACGTGCTGGGTGCAGTGATCGCTTGCTGGGTACAGCGGCAGCGTGTTGGGAAGGCGAACGGGACTCACCCAATCGGCTTCCTAGCCATGCCATTCGTCCTGCCCATTCTGTTTCAGCAAGGGAGGCAGGGCGAATCTCTCTGCCTTTGCCTTTTGTCTTTTTTTTTGGGGGGGGGGGTGAGGCAACAGTGAACTGAAAGGCAACAGTGAGGGATTTGTCTTACCCACCCTGTTGTTTCAGCAGGGGAGGCAGGGCAAATCTCTCTGCCTTTTCCATTTGCCTTTGGCTGGGGGCTGAACCAAAGCCCGTACTCCCCCCCCCAACCCAAAGGCAAAAGGCAAAGGCAGAGAGATTCTCCCTCACTGAAAGACTTGCAAACCTAACAGTGAGGGATTCGTCTTGCCCACCCTGTTGTTTCAGCAGCAGAGGAAGAGAGAATCTCTCTCGCATTTGGGGAGATCTCTGCCTCAAAGCCTGCAGGGTCCAGCCTTGCAGGCTTTGGGGCAGAGATCAATGTTGGGAAATTTGAGGCAAACATTTGCATCTCACAACGTTATCTTCATGTTGTGCGATGCAAATTTTTGCCTCAAATTCCCCAACGTTATCTGATTTTAGCCTTACTCAAGGTAAACATCCGAGGTACTACTGTATCAGCTTTTGACTATACAAATCTCTACTTCCTCATAATCATTCCCCTTCTTTCTATTCCACACACACACACCCTCATTGCTGTCATGTAAGGCTTAGGGTAGGGGTTGGCAACCTTTTTAAGTTGGGGGCTGGGTCACCTTCCCTCAGACAGTTGAGGGGGCTGGCCTGGTGTTCCCCCCACCATTTACGGCTGCTGTAAATGTATCCATAGCTGTCATAAACGAGTCTGTGGCCAATTCCTGCAGTAGCAGTGGCTGGATCAAGGTCAGATTTGGCCCAGGGGCAACAGGTTGCCTAACCCTGGCTTAGGGTGTGGTCAGGGTTACCCATCTGTGGCTCAAGAACCATACACTTCCAAAGAAGTGGCTCAAGAACCATACACTTAAACCAACATGTTTAAGTGGAGGCTACTAGTGGACAAAAACATGTGGTGTGAATGTGGAGAGATACAGAAATGAACTCATTTGCTGGTGTGCTGCTTACTACCAGAAACATGTACCAATGAGGATTTAGGTTTGGCCAACCACAAAGCCAAGAAGATGGCTTCGTTTTGACAATTTAAAGTCTAGCCTAGACATGAAAGAAGAAGACCTATTTCAACATTCACTAAGAAACATTGTCAATAGAAAATGAAATATTGTTTGCTATGCATTCTTGTGCAAAAAGGGTTTGAGAGTGTTGGTAAATAATTGCTTATATTAATGTGAAGCATGCCTTCACTTTAAGGAATGATTATGTCAAATGTGTAAGTCAATTTGTTATTTTAAAAGGTATCATTTTTAACTTCAAAAACCTTGGTGGGGAGATATTCAGCTCTTTTTTACCTGTTAAATATCATATAAACTTTAAAAGACTTGGAGTTTTGTTTAGAAGTTCTCTGTAGCTTGCCTAAAGACTTCTAAAACCCAGTTCTAAGCAGCTGCAATTCTTATTTGAATTTCAGCATAGATATAACCACAAACCCCAACTTCCCCAAGGAAGTCTTGCAAAAGGATTGTTCTCAATTAGTAGTGCAGAGATTTGAGAGAAAGCGAGAGGTCTTTGCTTTAGTTGGCATTGGGACATTAAAAATAAGTGGTCAAGTCTCTTTGAAATGTCTGTGTGTAAATTTAAGTCCCTTTTAATGCTAATGGGAACTACATATGCATGCTGAGGGGAGAGCTTATACACCCTTAGCAAGCAAAGCAGGCAAAGCCAAGAAAAATCAAACTCCTTTACATTATGGAATCAGCCAAAATAATAGTTTCTTTTTAAAGAATAATTTTATGGGTTAAGCAAATCTGTCCATCTGTGATGGGATTTCATGCCCCAGAAGGACATTTTTATTTACTTTTAAAGTTTTCAACTTTTACATCTGGGGTGGAGAAAAAACGAGTTTCCAAAAATACTCGAGTGGATAAGAAACAGCTGTTTGCAGAGATGAGCCATTATGGTCAATAAAAGTTGTGAGCAGTGGAGCAATAGCAGAATTTGTGGGGTGATAACTAGTCCCTACATTTTGGTGGGGGTCATGAGAACCCATTAATTATATCACCCAGGAAGAATACATGAACAAGATTTCCTGTTGATTTTGCATGTTTCTTGCAAAATTCAATTGGATATTTTTATTTATTCCAACATAACATTTTTCACTAGCATTCCTCTCTGGTAGAATGCATCGCTGTTGTCATGATCTTTTTAACTTTGTATCTCATCATTCTGTCAATATAGAATTGCCAGGTCAGGTCACCACTCAGCATTCCATTTCTGAGACCAAAAGTGAGACCAAGGGGTTAAATCCTGTGATGTCATGGAAGCAGATCATGGTTATTTCACAAAGGTAGAGTAGGCAAGGGTTAGGAAGCTGGAGTTTTCTCCATGGTTTTCACCATTACTGCTGCAGCTCCCCTGGAGGCTTAGTGGTTAACATGCTGAGCTGGAGACTGGAAGGTTGTGTTCCAATACCTAATAGCTGCACATAGGGACATGAAAGGACCCTCATTTGGGAGTCCCCTGAGCAGAGTTTCTCCAGCAAAAATCCAGAGCAATCTCTGACATGAAATTATTATTATTATTATTACCACTACTGCCATGGCTCGTTCAACAAGAAGCTTCCTAAGTCCTGATGGTGACGCTTTACTTCCTGTTTAGCTTCTAATCGCATGCCAAAAGTTGGCATACTAAAAATCCAACAGCAAGTAGAGAGGACTGGAGAGAATGTCAACAAGGTATCTGGCTTTGAGACTATCCTGTCATTTGGACAGAGATCCCTTAATGTTAAGCCAATATTCCTTGGTGCCACCTGGGAATAGGTAGAAATGGGAGCCTCACTCAGAAAAATCAAACAGTTTCTTCCTTCTTCACCCAGAGAAGAGCTAGAGAACTATAGCAGTTCCCTGAGATTTGTGCCCAAGGGTGCTTACAAAATGGCTAAAAAATAACTGCATTAAAAACCACAATACATGTTAATATTAAAACTCAGAGAAATATTTTATATAATAAAATAACAACCACTTTGACAGTCTTTAAGAAAATTTAAAGATGTTAAAAACTGTGGCAGTTCATATAGGGAGAAGTGATCCTTCAGATAGCCTAACCAAGCCATATAGGGTTTTGTAGATCATGATCAGGGACTGCGATGGATTAGTGGTTAAGATGCTGAACTTGATGATTGGAAGGTCTCCAGTCAACAGGTCAGCAGTTTGAGACCCAAGTGCTACATGACAGAGTGAGCTCCCATCTCTGCCCCAGCTACTGTCAATCTAGCAATTCAAAAGCAAGAAATTGCAAGTAAATAAATAGGTACCACTTTGGTTGAAAAGGTAACAGCATTCCATCCTCTTCAACATCTAGTCATGACTGCCACATGACCTCAGAAATGTCTGCTAATGCAAACAGTGCTGGCTCTTTGGCTGTAAACGGAGATGAGCACTGCCATCTAGAGTTGGACACAATTTGCTCTTGAGCAAAGGCAACCCAATCTAGATCATCTTCAGCACTCTGCTTTGTACCTACATGGCATAGGAATCAATCTGACATCAGAATCAACAGTTATTTCAATAGGTAGACTGGAAAGTCACACACTTTGGGAGAATGATCTCCTTCCCTATCTCTCCACACACACTTTTACTCACATCTGTCTCTAGCACAGTTCTGCCAGTCTTTGTTTGTTGTTGTTCAGTTGCACAGTCAATTCCAACCCTTTGCGACCCCATGGACCATTGCCCTCCAGGCATCTCTGTCCTCCACCATCCTCTTCAACCCGCCCAGCTCTGTGCCCACTGTGTCTACAATGCCATCTAACCATCTCATTTTTGGCCACCCCTTCTTCTTTTGTCCTCCAACTTTCCCAGCATCAAGGGTTTCTCAAGTCTTTGTAGGACTACAGTTATCATTTGCATGGTCTAGACTAGGGGTCAGCAAACTTGGCTCTCCAGAGGTTCTTAGACTTCAATTCCCAGAAACCTTGATCAGCAGGTGCACTGACTTGAGATTCTGGGAATGGAAGGCCAGGAACACCTGGGGAGCCATGTCTGCTGACCTATATGGGATAGATTGACCAAAAGCCTTAGACAGATTAAATCATTTCCCTGTGTTTCTGCATGTGAGATGGAAGGGATGGAGTGTCTGCCAGCATCTCCCTTCTGAAGGAGCATACTAAGCAATGGAAGTACTTGACATCATGGAGATGCTCTTTCAGAAGCAGTGTTGCACATCAACTGGGCTTAGCCACCAGTTCTTTACATCCACCTTGTCTGTTGTTCTATAGCCCTGGTGGCTAACCTTGGCACTCCAACTGTTCTTGGAGTGCAATTACCAGAAACCCAAGTCAGCACTCCTGCTGATCAGGACTTTTTTGGGAATTGAAGTTCCAGAATAGCTGGAGTGCCAAGGTTAGCCATCACTGTTCTATAGAGCCAGAAATAAAGATCTCAAGGCTGTTCTGGTTGGTTGTAAGGTGAGCATGTCTTTTTCTTCTTCTTAGGATTCCTTGATCCATAATAATCATAACTTGAGCAACCATACCTCTCTAAGCAGGGTTGGCCTGCTTCATACTTGGACATAAGACCATCAGATAATATCAGGGATTTCCAAACTGAGCTAAGGAAAAAAACCTATATGAAACTGCGGAGATCTGTGCCAAAGAAAGTTAACAATACTGAACTAGATGAAGACATGATCTGACAAATAATACTAGACAGCACATCATAAGGCAAATGCCTATGTCCTTATATTCCTGTAACTCGGAAAGCAGAACAGGGAAGAAAGGGACTGAGGTCCAAGAAAATCCAGCAAATCTGGACAGATAGCTCACTTTCCTGAAGAATTTGTAAGGAGACTGCTTAATAAGTTTTCAATAACTGGTTGATCTGATAACCATAAGGACAAGAACAGCATGGGTAGCCAGGCAAAAATTATATGAAGAAAGTTTTCATCTCTCCCAAAATTGCTACTCACAGAATCAGGCACACTCACCTTTAGCCTGATCAACTAAATAGCATTCTTGTAAAAATAACAAGTACAGTATAGGGAGAGGGGGAAACAGACATGTATGGTGTGTTTTTTCTTCTTTTGTTTTTTTAGGAAAGACACGTTGGGACATAAAAGAAGTAAGCAAATATTCTCTAAATTGTTCATTACAATTTGAAGCCTGATGTTTAGACAAGAATACCCTTTGCCTGTTCTGGGATGCACATCTTTATCCTAGCAGTAGTGGCCAACTTTGGCACCCCATGTGTTCTTGGATTTCAGTTAACAGAAACCCAAGTCAGCACTCCTGCTGAGCAGGGCTTCTGGGAATTGAAGTTCCAGAACACATGGAGTGCCAAGGTTCACCATCACTGTCCTAGTGAAAGGCTGAAAGCAACTGATTGATAATCATCATAACTTGAACCACACCATTTAGCCATATTTGGGGCACTCAACCTAGGGGAATATTAAAAGCTAGATCCAATTTTAGTCCCCTCAAATGAAGAAGAATTGTTAAGATAAAGCACATTTAAACAATGTGTAAAACAATTCTCCTTTAATTCTCCATCTAAAACCAAATTGGTTTGTATTCCCAAAATTAGCATCTAAATAATGTGTAGATAATTTGCACTGATTTCTTTGGGTATTTTAAAGAAGAAATCATGGACTGTTCCTTACATGCATGCCATAAACAAAGTGTTGGCAGATTCTTAATATGTATTTTATATGTTCGACTGCTCACAGAAGTACCCAAAAGCAACACAAGGAGACAACAGCAGAAAGCATATGCACAAGGTTGCTAAAAAGCAAAGATATTAAGTACATCCAGCTCAGGAAAGATGGCAAGTGACTCTTGGCAGCTCCAGCTTCCTTGCATTTATAAAGCTATCTATTTTAAACTTGAAGTGGAAACTTTGATTAGAGCCAGCTTTTAAAATATCAGATCAGCTCCAGGAAGGAAAACAGTAAAGGCTGTCAGGAAGATTGCTAGTACAGCATGTACTCCAAACTCTCTGAGGCAAGAGTTGATGAGAAATCCCAGAAATGTTCCTCCGCCTTCACTATCTCCATGCCTCTTTCCCAGCAAACCAAAAAAAGCTTCCAAAAATCAGACACTTAAATTCAAGCGGGTGATGGATTGTTAAAAGGTGGAAGCCCTTCTAAGAAGCATGAAATAATTTCTATGCTCTGCTTTGGGTCACAAGTACTAGTTGGTAACCTCTAGTTGGAAAAGAGACCCTTCATGTAGGTTTGTGCTGATTAGAGAATACTAGAAATGTACATCTCAGCTTATTTCATTGTTGTAAGTGAGAATGAAAAAATGACAAAACCTTTTTCCTTCTTGCTTTGGCTTTCCTTTAGTGCAGGAGTTCCAGTGATGGGATGTAACAGGTTCTCACCAGTTCTCCAGAACCGGTAGTAACTTTTCCCAGTGTCCCAGGAACCTGTAGCAGCTTTTGGGGGGAACCACCTTTTGGGCTTACCTTTTCACTGGTTCCCCCACTTGGTGTGCATGCACGCCTAGTGCTTGGCGCATATGCATGGCCTCCTTGTTGTCCTCCCAAACGGGGAGAAGGAAGAGAAGCTGCTAGCCTGAAGCTCCCTATACCCTGAATCTCCCTATTTTTATTATTTTTTATTTTTTATTTGGCCACGCCCACAACATGACATCATGATGTTAGCTCTGCCCACACTGTGATGACATCATGGTGGGGTAGTAAAATTTTCGACATCCCACCACCTGGAGTTCTCAACCTTTTTAAACCAGGGGTCGGGTCACGCTCCCTCAGACAGCTTCAGGGGTCGGATGGCCATTTTGCCCTTCCTCCACCACATGGCACTTCCTGGTGTGGTGGAGACAGTGTGGGGGCACATGAAATGGTGCCATGGGCCGCATCCGAACCATGGGCCACAAGTTGAGAATCCCTGTTTTAGTCCAATTTATTCTCTGTCAGCTGTGCTTAAGCACATTGTTATTTAGACTGGAAAGCCACATTTTTATCTTAGAAATCTATTTTTAAAGATGCTTTGAACATTTTGGTTTAGTTCGATAACTATATTTCAAGTCATTTGAGTAAACAAATGGCAGGCCTGAAGAATGATACCTACCAATCCATGTCTGTTTTCCTGATATATGCAAGTTGTTGAGTAAGTTGTGCTATGAATTCTGTGGCATAATTAGAGAATGATTCTATTCTACTTCCCTCCAATGGGCATGATTTTCAAATCAAAGCTTCTGGAAAATACGTTGAAATCACTACAAGTTGTTTCCATGGACTCTGACAATTTTGTAGTTCAAGCTTCTTTGTGGAATTACCATTGGAGCTAACACCTACCTTTGTCTTGAGTGTGTTTTAATTGATAGATATATTTTAAGTATTCATATTTTAAAATGATATTGAATCATTACCTTGCAGGAGGTTGGAATAAATAATCTAACCAATTATTTCCAACATTTGTACTGAAAATAGCTTTATCTGAAATACAGCACTTAAAGTATGTTTGCGTTTGAAGTGTAAGCTATATCTGGTTACTGTATACTGTATATGCTATCCACACAGCTTTTTTGCAGTTGAGGCATGGGTACACTGGAGTAACCATCTAATTTCTTCTTTTAACATGAAATCAGAAATAATTTTCAAAACATCATTCCAAAGCCAAGAGCTGCTATTGCTAATTTAGACTCTTGAGGTTTATTATTTATTATTTATTTGTTTTTCTGATTTCTATTGTTGCCCATCTCCGAAAATCTTGCAAATCTCTAGATTATGGACATTCATCAAGTAGATTTTTCATTATAATAGTTCATAAAAGTTACACAGGCAAAACATTGCCATGGAAGGGGTTTGGGGTTTATCTATCCAATTTTAAAAGCATATGTGGATCTTTCTTTCATCCATATTCAATAGGTTTGCTTTCTTTTACTCTGACAAACTGAAGAATTAAATAATTCAACAGATGTCCATTTTTTCCAAATGTTAAATTAATAGCCATACCAAAACTGCATAAAATAGTCCATCAAATTGTTGAAGTGAATAATGTGAAGTGTTACTTTGTCAAAAGTGTCTTTTCATCACTAAATCTCTGTGGCTTACTTCACCAAGAGAAAGACAGAAGTAGCCCTTTCCCCTTAGATCATCAATCAAACATGCGGCACATCATTAACATTACTATGCCATCTGAATCTTCTGACATAAAACCAAAGAAATCTTGGGTCCTGGCCAACTCAAGAGAGTTCAAGAGCACATGCAAACTAAACTGGAAGAAGCTTACATTTCTTGGCGATTACTGTGGATGGACAGGTTGTTGTGTTTGTGGTCTCGGTTACTTTTCCTGTGTTAACTCTGTGAAGTCCATCTCACTTGTTCATTAATGTGACAAAAAAGCCCTCACCCTAAAATCCTCCATATGAAAATGAGTATAGAAACAGATATTAAATTCTGCACTGTGAACAATTTTTCTCTAAAACACACATTTCAAGACCTTTTGCACCTCAAAATATACATTTTAAAACTTTTTATGCTAAAATAACAGCAAAAATTTGCTGTGTGTGCATAGTTGAACTTGCTGTGTGTATAATAGCATCGATTCCTAACCACCTCCTATTCCATTGTGCTTTAGGATGCTGTCTAATATAGAAAACCAAAACATTCACTTTTTAGCTGGAGATTTCAACATGATAGCAATAGTTGGGGCTATGAATATGATAACAAAAATGTGAAAGCCATTATAACATGGGAAGAATCCCATTCAATGTACTTCATACTTGATTCTAAATCTATCCATTTCATCTGACAGTGGCAGGTAGCAAAGAGACTACAGACCAGGGGCTGTACTAATTTCAGACAGTAAAGAATTTCATAACATGGGCACCACCTCTGAAAAAGCTCTACTTCTTGTAGAAGATTTGTTTTACTTCCTTAGGCATAGGCTCCTGGTTGATCTTCCAAGGAAGAGGTGTTCCTGCAGATAACATGATCCTAAACCATAAAGGGCTTTATAAATTGTTACCCAAACCTTGAAACTTTGCCTCCAGAAATAATGTACTTAAGAAAGCAGTCTGTGTCATATTGTGATACACACCACAAATGACAAGAACAACAGCTGTGTCCCTGTGCAACTTCACTGCAGAATATGCTATGCTCAGTAGTATAAATCAGCACATGCCAAATAAGAGGATGTAGCTCTTAATGCATCATACTGGTTTATTACTGGCTGCCTGAAACCTACCTCAACTGCAACAAAAAAAATATGATTTGGCTGTCATTGCCCTTTCAGTAACTAGTGTTATATGTCTCATAGGTCATTTAAAAACCTTAAAGGTGAATAAAACCTTACCACATAATCTTTGAGTTGGTACTAATTGGGAAAAGTGCAAATTATCTTAGTAATTATAAATTGCAATGTGATAGTTTCAGATCATGATTCACAATAATACAAATACAAACAGAGCAAACACAATGGAGGGAGGGGGGAGGAAGAATAAAAGATACCCAACTCACCTATAAAATAAGAAACAAAATCCTGTTAAACTAATGATAGCTGTCTTGGGTTTCTTTGCAGGAGAATGGTGGCATAAAATTAAATAAATAAATTACTCAGAAGCAACTTGACAGCTTATAACAACAAAAGATACATTCCATGTGTATCCTGTACTACCCAGTTCCTACATCGCAGCACTGACAAGTACAAATATAGGCTTTATAATCTTATAAATGGCCATACAATGACAGCATAAAGCCTTGCTTAAAGCAGTTGAGTGTGGCTGATTTTGTATGTAAGTAATGCAAAATAATTGTATTTTGTGTTAAAAAAACAGGTGCTACCTAGTCTACCCCAACTTCCCCCACTCCCAGTTTCCTTTGCATAAACAGAGAAACTTGCAGTTCAGTTATGGTCACACAATGCATGATGTTGTACATCTGGGGGTCTAGCCACATGTCAAGCAAGTCAGGACACTGTTGACAGACAGAGATAGCACATTATAATGAAAAGCTGTTCCCCAGCTGTGGGTAACATTAATTTCCCTCTAGAATTTTCTAATTAGTTGGCTTCCCCACCCCCCATTCCCTGCAGATGAAACAGAAAGGAAGCAAAACACTAACACCTGCTTCCTAAAGCTTTGACTGGACTGAAGGGAGATGGGAATTTAATGGCTGACATACGCAGAAAAGAGTTAAAAGAAAATCTTCCAAGCCAGCCAGCTGTGGGGATGAAGTAGGCTTGGAGGCTTCATGGCGATTCTTTTGTGGGTGGAGAATTTCCACTGGCTGAAATTCCAAGCACTGAAGCATCTTTCTGAGAAAGGAGAAGAATTTGCTCAAGCATTGATAAAAGGTTGTTGCTGCCCTCTCCATAATAATCTGTGACATTATAGGAAAAGGATGGATGAATTAAAGCCATTTCAGTGATTTAACATGGAACTTGAGTAACTGCTGCTCGTTCATTGTTTTAATGACTGCCATTTCCACCATTAAAATTTAAAAAACTAAAACCCTAGTTTACTGGAATGTAGCACATATTTGAAATGACTGTAACCAGTAATTTATGAGTCATTGCTTCAGTTATTGATTGTACACAAATATTTCATACTGAATATTATAGGAAATCAAATAGTGTTGAAAGAAAAGCCCAATATTAGTCACTGGGATTTTCCCAGGAAAATGCATGCATATATATTATTGGGTTTACAACAAATTGCCTTTGCTTCAGCACCTCCAAATGAAAACATCTAGACACAGCAAAAACACTGAAGGAAGACCACACTACTGTATTAGTGGACAACAGGTCTAGCAAGAAATTGTTGAATTAAATTCCAACTATCACCCTCTCACAGTTTACATTATTCGCAACCAAAGCCAGAGCTTGAGGGAGGTGGCTACGTGCATCTCCCCCGAGTAGCCTCATTTACTTGATTATTCCTACTTCACTTCAGTATCTGTTAAGTGACATCCAGACAGTCCAGACAGAATCTTATCGTGGCAGGAGATACTCTTCAGCATTTATCCATTCAGGAAGGTATGTTGATTTTGCTCTCCAGAGGTTTAGAAGCAGACTAAGCCCCTCATAGAATGAGTCTGAGCCATCTAATTAGATTTCTAACCCTTTTTATATATATTCAACAGCACACACCAGACCTTCTAATAATCTTAATTTCTTTTGAACGTTTATGAAGGAAAAACACTCTTTCTGTCCCTCTCCTTCACACAGCTGTAATTCATTCTTTGATTTGTATGACTCCAGAGAAGGAAACAGGCTTGGCTTTGATAATTTTTAGGTGTTGTTAGCAGGGCTGCGGAGTCGGAGCCGGAGTCGGGAGTCGGAGTCCAAGGGAATTTCGGGCACCTGGAGTCAGAGTCGGAGTCGGCAAACAATGCACCGACTCCGACTCCTACTAAATTTAGATTGGAATTTTAAAAAAAAGCAAGTTTAAATATCCCAATTCACAAAAAGTTATAATTACTGTAATGAGTTCTCTACTGTAAGAATAAAGACCAATGCATGTAGTGCCTCACGTAACTGCAAAACGAACACATTAAGTGACTGTGAAAAGCATGCTTTTCATGTGCTTCACTATATGGCACGCAACACACAACTCGGAGCACCAATACTTATACAATAGTACCCCGGATAACGTTATGACTTGGTTCCACAAGTCTCGTCGTTATCCGATTTTTAACGTTGTGCGATACATTGATCGCACAATGTTTAAAAAGCCCTGTTTCCTTGGAGGCTGCAGCAAGCCAGAACGTCGGGATTTGAATCCAGACATTTTGGCTTGCTGCAGCCTCCAGGGAGGTGGGGGAACTTTGGAAACAGCTTGGATCGGGTCTCCCCACCTCCCTGGACCTGGCGGGGGGGGGGTGTCCAGAGACCCCAAAATTGGTAAAAAAAAATATCCTTTTTTTAAACCAATTTTGGGGTCTCTGACCCCCCTGCCGGGTCCAGGGAGGTGGGGAGACCCGATCCAAGCTGTTTCTGGGCTTCCCGACATCCTCAGCCAGTGCAGCAAGCCAGAATGTCAAGATTCGAACTCTGACATTCTGGCTTGCTGCACTGGCTGTCGGGGAAGCTCAGTAACAGCTGTAGATCGTGTCCCCTGCTTGCTCCAGAGAGATCAGAGGACCCGATCTACAGCTGCAGGGTGGCTGGGGAAGCTGACGGGGACTCCCTGTCGGCTTCCCTAGCCACCCGCCCTTGCCTCTGCAGCTGTGGGGTGGCTGGGGAAGCCGACGGGGGAGCCCCCCATCAGCTTTCCAGCCTCCCCACCCCTGCCTCCATAGCTGCAGGGTGGCTGAGAAGCTGAACGGAGAACCCCGTTCAGCTTTCCAGCCACCCTGCTGCTAAGAACGACTGTATCGGATAACGTTAAAATTGCGTTATTCGATACAAGATTTTTCCGAAAATCTTGTAACGTTATGCGGTTTTAGCGCTATCCGATACTCGTGTTATCCAGGGTATTACTGTAAATTTATTTTCCCTTGTTGTTTACAACTTCTTTCCAACACTCAGCAAGGTTTTCAATACCTCGTTGGTAGAAATCACCTGGTGTAGACTCGAAAAATTCATCCAACCAAGCTCTCCCACCATACGAACAAGCAAACCAGTGGAGATTGTGGCTCATTTATTTTTGTTGTCGTCACTTAAAGCATGCGGAACTCATGCTTCACACTTCTGAACCATAGTTGCCAACCTAATACTTTCTATAGTGTTGTGTTCTGCTGTTGCAGGGAACACAGCACCCATGGGTAACCTAGCACCCATGGGTAACCTAGCTTCTCACTGATAAGGGATTAAGTAAATATGTTTTTTGCAGGACTTGAGACACTTGTATAAGGAAAGGGAATGGAGGGTCAATAGTTCCAAGACTGAAGCTGTAAACCATTGGAAAAACTGCTGTCATTCAGCTAAGACTATAAAAACTTGTAAGCTCTGATTGTTAGCTTAAACTTTAAACATGTCTATGGGATTCTACTAGGGAAATCATCTTTTATAATAAATGCCCTTTCCTAGATTCTCCCACTGCACTATCTTCAGCTTCTGCCCAACTACCTCTCTGCTAGAAGAGCTTAGAAGTGTGCTGGAAAATAGAGAAATATAAAACCAAAGAGACCCCATCTTTGCCCTCCCAATAACCTACAAAGTGGCATGATTGTGATTCAGTTAAAACTTGCCTGCCTGTTGTTCAGGCTGAGGCAATAAAACCTTTCCTCATTAGAATAGAGGGCTTAGAAGAGTACCCAATGGTAGAGGATAGATAAGTGTTAAGTTTTGTTTTGGCCATCAGCCAATGTTAGTGTGTAGTTTGAATTACTTTGTCCCTGGGACCAATACCAAGGTGTCAAGATTGTAACACCACCGCATGGTCGAGGTGCCACGCATTTCCTGTTTACTACTGGGTATATAAACTCTTGTTTTTGAATCCTCAAGGTTCTCAGATTTTGAGTAGCTATACTATCTGTGAACCTTTCTTTCCTTCAATGAATGTATAAAATTTTTGTTGTTCAGTCGCACAGTCGATTCCGACCCTCTGCGACCCCATGGACCACTGTCCGCCAGGCGCTCCTGTCCTCCACCATCCCCCTCAACTCGCTCAGCTCTGTGTCCATTGTCTCCATGATACCATCTAGCCATCTCATCTTGGGCCGCCCCCTTCTTCTTTTGCCCTCGACCCTTCCAAGCATCAAAGCTTTCTCAAGTGAATCCTCTCTTCTCATTTGATGTCCAAAGTACTTTAGCCTCATCTTCATTATTTGACCTTCTAAGGAACAGTCAGGGATGATTTCTTCTAAGATTGACCTATTTGTTCTCCTCGCTGTCCATGGGACTCTTAAAACTCTCCTCCAACACCATTTCTCAAAGGCGTCTATTCTTCTGTGTTCAGCTTTCCTAATGGTCCAACTCTCACAACCATACGTTGCCACAGGGAATACCATTGCCCTGACTATGCGAATCTTTGTTTTCAGTGTGATGTCTCTACTTTTGACTATGTTCCCCAGGTTTCTCATCGCTTGCCTCCAAAGAATCAGTCGCCTTTTTATTTCATGGCTGCAATCCCCATCTGCAGTGAGCTTTGATCCTAGGAAAGTAAAATCTGTCACTGCTTCTACTTCTTCCCCATCTATTTTCCAGGGACTGATAGGGCCTGTTGCCATGATCTTGGTTTTCTTGATATTGAGTCTCAAGCCAGCTTTTTTACTCTCTTCTTTTAACCTAATCAGGAGCTTCTTTAGGTCCTCCTCACTTTCCGCCATTAGGGTGGTATCATCTGCATATCTCAAGTTGTTGATGTTTCTCCCAGCAATTTTGATCCCAAATTGTTTACTACTGGGTATATAAACTCTTGTTTTTGAATCCTCAAGGTTCTCAGATTTTGAGTAGCTATACTATCTGTGAACCTTTCTTTCCTTCAATGAATGTATAAAATACATTCACATATTAATACGGAGGAGTCGGGAGTCGGAGTCGGGAGTCGGAGTAAACAAACTGAGGAGCCGGAGTCGGAGCTGGAGTCGGAACATTTATCTACCGACTCCGCAGCCCTGGTTGTTAGTCCCCTTTGGTACTGCTTTGATGTTTTCTCAAACAGAAGATAAAAGTATAAATGTCAGTACAGTAAAACCTCGCATAAAGAGCGCCTCGCTTAGAGACTAACTCGCTTAAAGAGCAGAATTTTCTGTGAATGGTCATCCTCGCTTAACAACTAAAAACAACCAGAAACTCGCTTAACAACTAAATTGGAGTTTGCAATACCCCCCATCAGAAATCACAATCGGTCACTTACAATGGCAGCAGTTTTCTAAGTGTTTCATTTAAAGAGCAACTCACTTAAAGAGCAACCCTATGGAACACATTATGCTCTTTAAGCGAGGTATCACTGTACTACTTTGACATCCTCTCAGATATGAGATTAATGGAAGATATAACTCTCTCCCTTTGTTCTTGACCTCTACCTTCATTGTCAGCATCCAGGCACTAAGTTTTTAGATGGAGTCTACGTCCTATGGTCCCCCGATTTCTCAATTTCTTTGCAGCATGGTATGTAAATTAAAAGTGTCATGAAAGATCTGGGTTCTGAGAAAGTAGGAGATTGTTATTATTCCTGTAGTTCACATGAAACAACAAAAAATCTTACTACACATTTAGGAATGGTCCTATTATTATCATAATTTTCATTAATTAATTCATTAATTGTGCAAAATTAACCCAATATTTTATCAGTAAATGGTTTATTGAAAATAAAAACAATGAAATAAAAAGCCATTTTTGTAAATCTGTTCCATTGTAGGACTTAGAGATTTAAAAGTTTGTATGACCCAACATGTTAGATAAACTAGTTAAACATCTTGATCACTTTTTCCTCCCTTGAAATGGCACATTATCTGTTCATTTTATAAATAGGATAAAATGACATTTAGGCGGGCATATTTCAGTATTCCTCTTTTTTAAATAATATATGGGGGGAAATGATCCTATATTCCTTCCAAAGATGTAAAAGTAATAAAAGGTTGGCCTTCACAGGAAAAAATGGTAACAACTCAGTTAGTTTGTTTTGCAATTAACTGAGAAAGGAAGAATCTGGAGGTAAAGGATAAGAATTTTGTATACAGAGAAGATTTGGCAAGATGCCTTTGCATTGCACAATTTGCCTGTGGGAAACCAAAAAATCAGTACAGGGAAGAGACTAGCACAGTCATTGACCCTTCATGTTGTAGGAAGTTGTCTTAATGAATCATCTCTGAAAAGACAACTAAAATTATTTTAACTGGATTTGTCTGATTTACCTATGGAGTGGGATGGAAGAGAGCTAAAGGATATCCAGTGGTTAAATGAATAAACTCACTATAAAATCTAAAATGAGGTTTGTGATCTATGAACTGAGAGAGAAAGCAAACAAGCATTATGTAGACTAGTCCTTTGAAAAAAATTCCCCAAAATGCAGCAGAATATTTCATATCAAAAAGTCATGCTGTCTACTGAGCGAGGAGGCTATTCTTCAGATAAATAATTTCTAGAGAAACCTGGCAGAGGCTGCCTCTGGATAACTTGTAAACATTCTAACCCAAATGCTCTCTGTTGCACAAAGTTCAAAAAACAACCACCGCTGTTACAAGTTTAGAAAGTCTTCCTTCTCATATCCTAGTCAAGAAATGTACTACTGTATTCATTATGAGAATTATGAAAATTTGAGAATACCCTGGACAGCTAAGAGAACAAATAGGTTGATCTTAAAGGAAATCAACCCCAACTGCTCCTTGGAAGGTTAAATATTAAAGATGAAGCTAAAGTACTTTGGACATCAAATGAGAAGAGAGGATTCACTTGAGAAGGCTTGATGTGGGAAAGGGTGAGGGCAAAAGAAAAAGGGGCAACAGAGAATGAGATAGTTAGATGGTTATTGTTGATGCAATGGGCACAAAGCTGGGTGGGTTGATTAGGATGGTGGAGGACAGAGGTGCCTGGTGTGTGGTGGTCCATGAGGTCACGAAGGGTCATAATTGACTGTGTGACTGAACAACAACCACAGCCCATTATGAGAGGAAGAGGGGAGCAAATTCATAGTATCATCTTCAGTTACCCTTTTTCTACGTATTCACCAATATATTATCAGCACATCAGCGCATATTTACAACTGCCCTATTATTATTTTTTCCATTATTATTTAGCATGTTCTTGAGCACTTGAAAGCTCACAGACTTCCGTGGCATTTTTTTTTTGGGGGGGGGGTTGTCATCCCAAAGCTATGGACCAACTATAGATATTGTTTATATATAAACTGCCAGCAGCTGAAGTCTGCATCTCCCATTTCAGTCAGTGCTGGGAATGCCATCACAAGGCTCACATCCATTCAAAAACTTGTAGTGATGACAACATTTGGTTAGCTTGGTGGCAAAAATTGAGGAGGAGGGTTCAGGTTGACTTCCACTGAGCCAAAGTGTGCTGATTCATAATGTGCCATCTTAATATTTGAGCTAATGCATTTTATTGTAATATCACTGGTTATATATTTTAAAAAATCTAAACACTGGAGTAGGGAATGTATGAAAACGAAAGGAATAAATAAATAATAAAATGTCTTGTCAGAAATTACTCTGGGTTGAAAGGATTTTTGTTAGAGCAACTCTGCTCAGGGGACGCCTGAACGAGGCTCCTTTATGTTCCCAAGATCCGTCGTGCAGCACTCTGGTATTGAACCCCAACCTTCCAGTCTTCAAGCTCAACATCTTAACCACTAAGCCACCGCAGTGCTACCAAGAAGGGAATATATGAAAAAGAATCTTTTTGGTCCATATGGAAGGAGAAATGAGGAAGGGCTGGTCTACAATAGCGTTCGTGGCCCAGTGTAGAGTAGCTTTCTACAAGCTGCTTGAGGTCAGGGTGGTGTGGGGGGAGCAAAATGTAGTATGGCATGATTCCCAAGTCCAGATAGCCCTTTGTTCTTCCAAAGGAGCAAGTTTCTCAACTTATTGGCAGAGCCCTCCCTCAATCAGCTCAGAAGCTGGTCCTTTACTGCCACTGCTCTATTTTATCCTGTCCCTAATGTGGGACTGTGGGGGCTAAGTGGTTAAGACACTGAACTTGATGACTGGAAGGTTGACAGATCAGCAGTTTGAGACCCCAGTATTTCATGATGGAGTGAGCTCTCATCTCTGTCCCAGCTCCTGCCAACCTAGCAGTTTGAAAACAAGAAATTGCAAGTAGGTAAATAGGTGCCACTTCGGTGGAAAGGTAAACAGTGTTCTGTGCAGTCCAGTGTCTAGTCAAATGCAGACAGTGCTGGCTCTTTGGATGTAAACAGAGATGAGCACTGAATCCTAGATTTGGATACTACTGGCTTATGAGCAAGGGTGACCTTGACCTAATATGCACATACACTGGGGATGGAATAAAATACAGTGGAGCAATCTAGTTGAGCCCTGTTAGGATCTCAACTCAATCCAGCTTTTCATCCCAGCTGTGTCCATCTCTAAACAATATTTTCATAGACACCTGGATTTTTAAAATGTCATTACTACAATATTCAGGATATCAGATTCAGAGTTCATGTATAAGCAGTGCATATTTTCTTATATTATGCAGTGTTTGCTGGGCTTCCATCCAAAGCAAGCAATGAAAAATAAGAGTTTCTTTTCTGGGTATTTTTCAAAGCCTGTTTTCTAATTCTCTTCATAAAAACATCTTGTACACTTGTGTAGTAAATAACACAGGATGATATCGTAAGATCAGATCTGCGACTACAGACACTATGGATTAGGTTTTTGGCAGCTGATCAACATCAACACAATTAAAGGAATTACTGCATAAAATATTCCCCTTTTTATCATCACCAGTCTCAAACTTTAGAAATGTTTAAGAATCAACTCACCTTGTTTCATAAGGAGGAATTCTCATCTTCCAGTTAGATAAGTAGACATTATAATTCAACATTTCACAGCTGGTTATCATTTCAGGAATGAACTTATTTGTACAAGGCACCTAACAATAATTTCAGACTTTTATAATTGCTATTATATATAAATTGTTCCTTCTCCCTCCTCAATTTTCTTCTCCATTCATTATCAAGTAAGAAAGTTTTTTTAAAAACCACAAAATAAATGTTTAGTATTTTCAAAGTGGATGAATCCTTTTCATCTCCATATCAAATCAGTCTTCTCACTAGTTGTTAATTTTTAAGAATAAGGTGGCATCTTAGTTCAAACAAAATTTTAGGATGCATGTGTAGATATTTTCTAAAGATGTAGAACAGTCTCTACAATAAAGGAGAGAAAGGAAAGGAACTCTTCCTCTCTCCTGTTATAGAAAAGACCATCATGGGAATAGTGAGTATTTCATGAATTTATGCTTTGAAGGGTCACTTGCTTGGTTAAACAGACCTGTTTGTTATTTCAGAATGGGGCCAAAAAAGCAGGTCTATCACACCTTAGAGGGAAGAGACACAGTTTAATGATGAAATAATGCTTCTTCCTGATCATCATATTCCATATCCAACCTTCACATCTCTTTAGGCTTGGGAAACATCCTATCCTAAATACCTGAGAAGCTATTGCTGGACTATTCAATCATGAACTTCTAAACCTGAGGGTGATGATCTTTTGTCTTTGATTTTGAAGAAAACCTGAGATCTTATCAGATGCCAAGAACAGGGAATCAAAATGGCAGGTGGGTCTACTTTACATCTCGATGCATATGTGATAATTTCAGATAAAATTCATCAGGTAGTTCTACAATTTCTACTTGAAATGTTTATAGATATTTATGACTGGTTAGGCATCATACGAAAATCCGAGTGAGCTGAGTATTCATCCATTCTCCCAAAATGTAAAGTGATGTGAAAGCAGGGCAATGAAGAAAGGGTAAGGGGAGAGGGGAATCTATTGAAGATGTGGTGTTAGAGGATTAAACAAATGGGTTCTAAACCAAATAAAGTCTCAACTCTCACTAGATACTAAAATGATTTGACCAAGGCTATAATATGTTGGACATATTATGAGGACAGAAGTCATTGGAAAAGACAATAACACTTGGAAAAGCAGAAGACCAAAGAAAACAAAGAAGACCGAACATAAGATGGATTGAGTCAGAAGAAGAACCACAGCCTTTAGTTTGCAAGACCTGAGCAGGACAATTAGTTATAAGATCTTCAGAGGGCTAACAGTTCTTATGGTCAGAAGGAAAGTGACCACACATAATATCAACAAGAAGTATTCTGTAGGAGGTAATCAAAGAAATGTATAAATGAGCTTCCTATGTGACAAGCAAGGACCAGCCACAGGAACTGGACTTTGGATGCTAGATAATGACAATAGTCATATCTATCTAAGGCCAAAGTCTTCAAAATGTCCCAATCCAGAAACTCAATCTCAGTGAAACATTTATTCTATTGTTGTTTAATATTTGACTACCTTTTTGCCCATACAATGTCTCTTAGAGGTCAAAATGCTAATGCAAAATACAAGCTGAAGCTCTAATTTACTAATTGATCACTGGTATAAGTGTTGAAGAGACACTCAAATGCAGGAGGAAAAATATTGGTAGTTCTTGCCAGTGACATCAGGGAGATAAGAAGAAACTTGTACCTGGATTTATATTAGGGAAGACTGTGTCCCAGTATATGTCCAAAGCATTTAAAATTAGCTGCAAACTGCTCTATAGTTCCTGGCTTTGATTTATTGTATTTCCATGTTTTTTAAAGAAAACATAAATCCACAGGCCTGTATCCGGCAATAAATGAAATATATCAAATTGATACTGCTTAATGCATTCCAAACGAATAAGAAGAGCTCTCTCAATCCATCAGTGCTCATAAAGCAGGATGTTAGCTTCTCTCTCTTATCCAAAAATAGGCTGCAGTTTAAAGGACCAGCATCTAAATCAACGGTTGCTGCCATCCCCTTTGCACCTCTTGCCTCTTATTTATTCAGTGCCTTTATGGACATAAATAACTTATCTGAGTATTAGAATGTTTGGCCACCAGAAGAAGCTTATCAATTCTAATTTTATGGACTGCTTGCTGATGGAAGCAAGGGAGCCATGCTCTCCCCCTGATAGGGAAGTCTTCAAGAAGTCTTGGAATGTGTTTTCTGGTATTTTTGGTATCTGGAAGTGTCAAGAGAGCAGATTTTTTTCCCCCTCTCTTGTCAGATGTCACAGTGTGATTCACAATTAAAGCCATCTGCTCTCTGTTTTATTCCTCAGGGGCATTGCTCATTTTTCATCCACTTCCTGCTGCTGACAGCCCAGTTCCTCCTCGTATCATTCCACACCAGCACCTCTGCTTGTCTTAGAGATAGCAACAGGCTTGTACAGCGTTCCCTGTGGAAATCCTCTTGTACCTTTTTTTGTTTTTGTTTAATTGCTTTGCTAATGGTGTGCTAAAAAATAATCAGCAAAGCAAGAATGTCCTAGTAATAGAATCAGTGAGCTTTCATGGGTCCAGTCAATCTCTGCAGACAAAACATCTCTATTTTATGGCTAATGCAGAAAAATTATAAAAAATATCATGGCAAAAGTCTGTCACAGTTGCTTCTTAGATAAAGGTAAAGGTTCCCCTTGCTCGAAAACCAATCATATCCAACCCTAGGGTTCACTGCTTGACATGTGGTAGGCATGACTAAACACAGAATGATGTTTACCTTCCCGCCAAAGTGGTACTTCTTTATCTACTTGCACTTTCTTGCTTTCGAACTGCTAAGTTGGCAAGAGTTGAGGCAGAGATGGGAGCTCACTCCATCATGCATTCAGGTCTTCAACTGCTGACCTGCCAACCTTCCAGTCATCAAGTTCAGTGTCTTAACCATTAAGCCACCACAGTCCCTTAGTTGCTTCTTCAGGTGAATTCAAATGTTGAACCCACCTTAATAACCAAAACCAGAGTTTACCTGAACTTTAACTGAAGGACACAGTTACTTATCTTTTTTTTTAAGTAAGTCAAAAAACCCTTGGCTTTAACAATTAGAGAAGTATGGAGAAAGAGAGGTACAGGTAATTGCAAATCTATTTTACAAAGTATAGTCTGCTGAGGCTAATCTCTTTTTGCCACCACATCAGAAATAAAGGAGTCTCAAATATTAGATTAGTTTCCTCAATAAATCTACCC
The DNA here is from genome assembly GCA_030440675.1 of Furcifer pardalis. Lineage (NCBI taxonomy): Eukaryota > Metazoa > Chordata > Lepidosauria > Squamata > Chamaeleonidae > Furcifer > Furcifer pardalis. The sequence continues at coordinate 71,978,952 of CP126892.1, forward strand.
CTGATTTATACCCCTGCATAATTTGAATGCCATGAACCACACTCTGATTTCAGAAACTAAGTAGAGCCAGGTATGGGCATTATAAAATGGGAAAGCATCACATGATACTGAGGATATCCAGGTAGACCTAGGAATCCTGCTTGGATTCTGGTGAGCTGTTGCTGCCACTTAGAGTTGATAATATTTGGTGAATGGCCTCATTCACTGTGAGGCAGTTTCCTGTACTCCTACATTTGTGCGCAATTTTGCAAGGATTTCTCCAAGTCATCCCCCTTCAATGCTACTTTGCCTGTTCAACTTCAACAGTAGTCATTGATTAGGCCCAACTCCAACAGTCACACCTGCAAGTGTCAATGAAGGTCCTTCCAATTCACTATTCTCATAGTTCCCATAATCTTCCAGCATGCATAGTCAATGCATATAGCAGCAGGCCTGACATCTCCTCCCTTCTAAAATCAATGACAACTCAATTAATTACCAAAAATTAGGAAGAAAGGGGGTCCCAAAATACACATGCTAAAATATGTACAAATTAAAATTAGAAATACTTTGTTTAAAAAATTAAACAGACAGCCAGATTATTGGTGACTCTCCACAGCACTATTTAAGGCAGAGATTTTAAAATTATTTCCTGGGCTGTTAAAAAAATTAACAACCTTCACTGAACTGGTTTCGCAATTCAATTAATATGGCAGATACATTTTTGGATACTTTGATATGAAAATACATTTGCTGGTAACGGGGGAGGAGATGTTTCTCAAGACAGTTGACAGAGCAGGATAAGTATTTGACCTCTAGCTGGTCTCTCCCACATAGCTTCCTCAATTAACTCTTTAGCATATGTATAATGTCAGAATGTTTATTTTGTACCCACTAAACATTTACAACTTTACAGAACCAAATTTCAGGATAATCAAACTAACTCCAATCAGTGATCTTCTGTTATTATTGTTGTAAATAGCCACACTGATCCTATGTTATTACTAGTTGTAAATAGCACAGAGATTTGCAAACCTATCTGTTAAGCCAACCAACCATTGTATGCCTCTGTACCTGATATGTATAAATTGATACAATGAAAACTCACTCTTATGTCTGATGAAGTGGGCTTGATCCATGAAAGCTAACATTAAAATACAGGAGTTAGTATTTAAGATGCTAAAATGTTTTTGTTTCTTTTGTTGTTGTTGTTTACTCTCTGATATGCTTGCACAGATTTAACACGGCTATTACTTCAGAAATTGGTAATCATGTGTTAGCCAAGCAATATCCTTTTCAATAACACTAGTTAGTTATTTTGACTGTAGTACAGAGGCTGAGCATGTTTTGTGTACCAAAGACCTCAGATTCAAACCTTCACACATCCAGTTTTCAAGGATTAGGTAGCAAGAGCTATGAATGACTTCTGCCTGACATCCCAGAGAGGCTCTGTCAATCAAGCAGTAGATAATACTGGGCTACAGGGAGAATCTAATCTAATCTAGTTCACATCAGTTTTCAGTGCTCTTTAAATTTTAGCTGATGTTTAGGCTCACATTCTTTCTCTCCTTTTTAAAAAATCCTATCTGGTTTTTCAACTTTTATAGAATTTTTATGGGACCTTGGAAAGAAACACTTTAAAAAGACAGTCTCTGAATCCATATGAATTCTTGCCTTGCAATGCAATGCTAAATGAAAGATGTGCTGGATGAAGTGCTTTGGGATTAGGCACAAACCTCTTCTGATGGGGAAACTGACAGAATACATTTCAGAGAACTGCTGACAGAGTGGTGTGTTGACAGAACTGCTCTGCTGACTAAGGACTCTTCTAGACAGAGCATTTGTTCTTAAATGTATCAGGTTCTACACAGATGTTGTTGGTATTTTACCTGTCACCCATATGTCATTCCTCTCATCTTGCTTAGTATAGTGCTTTTTACCACATCCTCCCATTCCTTTTTATTCCTCCTGAAAGTACCGTATATTTTGAGTATCACTTAGTTGGTTGAAGCAATTGTTGTCCACAAAGAGAGCTTCCAGTTGAAAGTCTCTGATTAAGAAAGAGCCCCCTCAAAGATTGTGGTACTTTTGTACCACAACTGGGCATACCCTGGTAACAGCAACCTTGTGTTACCAACTAATCTTTCTCACACTAGGCCAGGTGAAAGGAACTGCAGAATGAACTCACCAAAAGGTGTCTTCATTTGGCAGTTTCACGTCAGGCCTAGACATGGAAGAAGAAGAACACTCAATTAGCTCCCTGTCAGAGAAGGTACAGAAGTGAAGCAGACTCCATGTAGATTTTTAAAGAGAAGACTAGTAGATTTTTAATTAGAAATTTAGATGCAAACCCCCACAAGAAGTGACAGAAACAGGTGGGGTGGATAAATCTTAAGACACAGCAGAACTACAGATAGGCTCATAAATCCCTAACTGTCCTGTCTGTGGGCATGTGTGCAGTTTCCCCAGCACAGAGGTCACGCCACCCCTCTGCCCAGCAGACCAATGGGACCACTCCTTCCCTCCTCCCAACACCCCACCCCATTGGACTGCTGGGCAGAGGGGCAGAGTGAACTCTGTGCTGGGATGACTGCACACATGCCCAAAGAGAGAACGGGTAGGGACTTATGGGCCACCCTGTACAATGAAAGTGGCAAAGGAATGATGAGGTGAAGGAGACAATGAGTTATGCTAAAACTCCTCTAGATTTTGCACAGCTCACAATGCTGTCAGAAAACTAGGACAGGGTAAAAGTACTCCTGAAGAATTTCCAGCATCCCCACACTGGAAAGGTTAAGATGACTGTTGGCTATTTCCATCAGTTAAGATTATACTGTGGGTTATAACACCAACCTGAGGAATCTTCAACCTCTACTACACTCATGTCAGTTCAGGGACAGTTTGTGCTTCAGGCCAGAGGCAGAGAAGGAGATGTTGTCTTATTTCAGCTTTTTTGGACCAAGATGTTCTCCTTCCATTGACTTTTGGCTACCAACATGTGACTCTCCCAGGAGTGAAACAATTGGCCCATCATAATTTATTTCACTGGCAGCTGTAGAACTAACTAGGCTGCACAACGTAGGCTGGGTTGAGCTCTGTGAGCTTATATAGATCTGTATCTAATTCACCAAAATAGTTACAGAAATTAGGATAGGAAAACATATTAATGCAGTGCTAGTTGAGACTATAAAAGTGCCAACATAAGGAAATTAAAAATCGTAGAACTTGTTAAGTAAGGTCAGTGCAATATAGGAAAGGCTATACAAGTCTAAGAGGACTAGATTAGCTTCCTGCATGAACCATAACTTTTAATTTCCTGGTTTTTATGCAGCTGGAATCCCAGCAGTACCGCTGCATGGCCGTCAATGAACAATAAAATGAGAAAGAAGCTGTTTGTTTTTCTGAGATTTTGAAAGGGAAGTTCTGAGCCAGGCATAAATATTTACAGATAACCTGTGAACACTATTTGGAAGAAAAATGCATAGGCTATGAAAGCAGCACATCTGTTCTTTCTAGAAAGAAAATGACTGACCACACATACCCATTGAAGCCATTGCAAGTGGTCATTCTGTTTGTATTGTATTGAATTATTAAATTGAATTGTATGCATATTCTAAAAGCACCAAAATGGTTCTGATTGATCCTATGAAAAAGCACCAAGTAAAACTTCATAGACAGTTTGCTGAGATACATAAACTATTTAAAAAGCCTTGTGACCCACATACAACTTCTTTGTTCTCCTGTTGCTTGTGGGGAGCCAGAATTAAGTAATCTACATAAAGATAAATGTTAAAGGAAGAATAAAATTTAAATTAGAAGAGCCCTGGTGTCACAGTGTTTAAATTGCTGTACTGCAGCCCAAACTGCTAGTGTTGTGAGTTCGATCCTGACAGGGATCAAGGTTGACTCAGGCTTTCATCCTTCCAAGGTCCAAAGAATTGGTACCTAGCGCACACTCTGTGTGTGTGTGTGTGTGTGTGTGTGTGTGTGTGTGTGTGTGTGTGTGTGTGTGTGTGTGTGTGTGTGTGTGTGTGTGTGTGTGTGTGTGTGTGTGTGTGTGTGTGTGTGTGCTAATTACCTTGTAATCCACCAAGAAAGTTCTCTAAAAGCTGTATGGTGGTATATACCACATTTGTCAGCATATAAAATACACCAGAGTATAAGACGCTCCCCATTTTTATACATATTTTTAAGGAAAAAAATAATTTTCTACATTTTTTCATGAATTTCCAAAATTAACTCTAGGATCTGGGGAGGACAGGATGGGGTGGGAGGGCTCATTTGAAGCCCGTTTTCCCATCATCCACTGCCACTGGCCACCAGGAGTCAAGGAGAGTGGGAGGGGGAAAGAGGGATCCTTTAAAGCCCATTTCCAACCCCATCCCACCACCGCTGACTGTCAGGAGGTGGGGAGGGAGGGATTGGCTGGGCAAGAGTGCTCCTTTGGAAGCTGCCCTTTGCCCAGCTACTAGTGGTCATTGGCAGCCGTTGAACCGCACCAGTGGGGAGTTGAGGGCAGCTTTTAAAATAGCCCTTTCCTATCTCCAGCCACCAATCCTCTCTAGCTGCAGAACCACACCAGTGGGGGGAGGCTGTTACCAGCATATATGGCACACTCCATTTTTCTGGTGTATTTTAAGGGTGGTGGTGGTGACTTATACACCAGAAGTTGGAAAAGATTGTGGGCAAAAGATGAAGGGGTGGCAGAGAATTAGATGTCTAGATGGCATTGTTGACACAATGGGCACAAATCTAGATGTGTTGAGGAGGATGGTGGAGGACAGAGGTGCCTGGTGTGCAATGGTCCATGGGATTGCAAAGGGTCGGACCCAACTATGTGACTGAACAACAACAAACCTTGAGGATATGGACAAGGTGCACTTTCACAACCAGTCCATCTATCATGGCCTTTTCCACCTCCATGACCATTGGGAATCAGAGTTCCTCCTCCTTGGGCCTAATCTGATGGTTTCCAGTGGCATTTCCTCCATCACCCCACCTAAAGGGGTTCATCCACATGTAGCCATTGGCCTCTTTAGGGAGTGAGGTTATTTACTACCACCCAACACTTGCCATTGAGTCGCTAGCTGTACAGTCCACTCCATTACCGTAGTGGGATGTCTGGCCAGATATATCATCTATGTACCAGAAGGAGGGCCTTCTCCGTGTCCACCCGGCCCTTTGGAACCTCCTGCCGACTGAGTTATGTCTACAGACAGCTCCTGCCCTTTCGGAAGGACCTAAAAACCTGGCTGGCATGGCAGGTGTGGGGTCCCATGTTGGGTGGTTGATCTGATGGGACAGCCACCCCTCGCTCACTCTTTTAAACTTTCTAAACCTTTTAAAACCTTTTAACCTTTTAAATCTTTTAGATTTTTGTAAATTTATAATTAAATTTTTTAAATTGATTTTTAAGTGATTTTGAACCTTAAGGTTTTAATTTCTGAATTTGTAGGGGGATTGTTTAATTGTTTTGCATTTATTGTGTATAGTTTCCCCTTTTCTGTAAGCCGCCTAGAGTCAGGTTCACCTGATTGGGGTGGGATAATAAATCTAAATAAAAATAAATAAATAAATGCAATAAATTGCCCTACATATATGTTCACAGGTGCCCTGGACAGTGAGGAGAACAAATAGGTTGATCTTAGAAGAAATCAACCCTGACTGCTCCTTAGAAGGTCAAATAAAGAGGATTCACTTGAGAAAGCCTTGATGCTGGGAAAGGTAGAGGGCAAAAGAAGAAGGGGAAAGCCAAAAATGAGATGGCTAGATGGTATTGTAGTAATGGGCGCAGAGCTGGGCAGGTTGAGGAGTATGGTGGAGGACAGAGGTGCCTGGAGGGCAATGGTCCATGGGGTCTCAAAGGGTCAGAATTGACTGTGCGACTGAACAACAACAAAGGTGATGAATAATAATGGCCATTTTCTCTCACACTGTCCATATTCACCTTGAGAGTATACAATTATAGGATACATCATTCCTGCGCAGAATTAACTTTGAAACATTTTGTCCTTTGTTCGATTTAGCTCTGCTGTAGTCTACGTGCATTTGTTAATCAACAACTCTCTGTGCATTGCATCTTCCTCAGAAGCTTGTTATTCTTGGCAACATCCAATCAAATGGTTCAGTTCAGTTTCTTGTACAATAGTGAGGACAAGTAGCAGCCTGTGAACATATTGAGAAGGACTACATATTTGTAGGGCAATTATTTTGTCTCAAATTCTTCTGTGACTTTTGTAACTTCAGTTTCCTCTTTTCAAGTGTGAACTTGCCCATTCAGCTGTTGTTTTTATGCTAGGCATTCTGCTGGTGGTTGGTATAGGTTTCTGTTTTTCCCTTTTCTCCAAATGACTGTCTATTGTTGTCTTTCACCATGTTCCCAGAGTGTTAGATTAAATGTTTTGCGGCATGTGTGTACAGTACTTGATATTGCTTCATTCTGTAACTTCCTTTCACTGATCTTTAGGAAGCTACTGTATTATCCTTTCAATTACCAAAGGTTTTTGAGTCTAGATTGCAAATGACACACTCTTCAAGGTCAAACCCAAAGTAAACATTACACACTGAACAATCCAGATGAAACCAAGAAAAGAGGGAAGCAAAAGGATTACAAGGTTAAAATTACACGAAGATGCAATGTAGCAATATTTATACAATAATATCAATTACAGTGAAACCTCGCATAAAGAGCACCTTGCTTAGAGAGTAACTCATATAAAGAACAGAATTTTATCTGAATGGTTGCCTCGCTTAACAAATAAAACCAACCAAAAACTCACTTAACAAATACATTGGGTTTCACAAACCCACCCACCCCCACCTCGCCAGAAATCACAATTAGTCACTTACAATGGTGTTTCGCTTAAAGAGCAAACTTGTTTAAAGAGCAATCCCATGGAACGCATTATGCTCTTTAAGCGAGGTACCACTGTATAGTTTAAAACATTTGAATAAGTGTTCATGTTTAGTTCCTACAGAACAGGAATCCAGTGCCTTCAAGAATTATATTCTTCTTTTGTTTTCGAAAAGTAATCTTCTCATGTGATAATAGTTAAGAGAGATGTTGAGCATGTTTTTAACCTTGGAAATCAGTTTAGAATTTTAACAGTCTTCTTAAAAAGCTTTCTTCTCAGAAAAGTGGAAGAAGATCCCACAATATCACTAGTTTCTTGGTAAAAAAGATAAAGTAATATATATGTACCAATTATTCTTTGCTGTACTCAGAAGTTTCTCGCCAGTCTCTTCTGAGGAGGGTGGTCTTGGACTGTACAGCTTGCCAAAAACCAGACCAGTTGGCTCTTCTGGGATACACAATGGGGAGCCAAACTCTCAACTCCTGATTTCACAACAAAAACCTAATTTACTGAGCAGTCCAGCTAGCTACTTCTTCAATGTCTCAATTAGAGTCAAACCTTGCATAAAGAGCGTTTCGCTTAAAGAGTAACTCGTTTAAAGAGCAGAATTTTCTCTGAATGTTCGCTTCGCTTAACAAATAAAACCAACCAAAAACTCGCTTAACAAATAAATCGGGATTCGTAATCCCCCCCACAATTGGTCACTTACAATGGTGTTTCGCTTAAAGAGCAAACTCACTTAAAGAGCAATCCTGTGGAACGCATTATGCTCTTTAAGCGAGGTATAACTGTACCTTGAAAACCCTATTAGGGTCACTATAAGTCAGCTCCAACTTGACAGCACATAAGGACAACATATCCCCAAAAGCAGGGACCATCACTCTAAGCCAAGACATGAGCACATTAATGTGCCATCCTTATGTCTTAAAACAAACCTCCTGTAAACTCTATATAATCATACAAGTCAACAATCTCTACAGTATATATAACCTATCAGTAATGGTATGGAACAGTTGGATGCTTTATTACGTAACAATCACTCGTGGTGGTTGGTTTTTGGTTTTGGTTTTTTATATTGGGGATGTGGTTGTTGGGGTGTGTGTAAAAAAGGCAAGATATTTAATATTTTAAAACTCTCCAGCTTACAATTGTCTAAAGCAGTGGTTCCCTATGTGGCACACGTCCCACAGGGAGACTTCAATTCCCAGAAACCTAAATCAGTACATTGGCTGATCAGTGCTTTGTGGAATTGATTTAGGCTTCTGGGAACTGGTGTCCAAAAACCAAAGGTTGGGAAACAATCATGAAAAGAATATCTCAAAGAAAAAGTTTCACCAACATTTTAGACATATAGTTTATCAATGAAGGAATCTTTTTAGTACACAAAGTTAAAATAATTAAAAATAAGCAAAATTTTGTTCTTAAATAAACAGTAGAAATCAGAGTTTTATTACCTTCATATGTGCTTAACACAGCATATATTGCTTGCTTATAACTATATAAGTGTATACATTCACAAATATTCTCAGGATATTTTAAAATACATGAATAATATATTACCCTTCACCAGCTGCATAGTGTATTACTGTTATCTTAGTTGCATTACTTCCTCTGCCACATCATAAGTAGTCTTTCCTAATTGCTACTTTGGACATTAACCAGAAATATCCACATCCACCTCCTGGAAATGTCTATAATGAGAGAGACAATGTTCCTATTACTCAGTTTTCCAGTGGCTTAAAAATCCATGTTTGTTCGAATTAAAGAACATCAGTAGATCTATTCAAGTCTTGTATTAATAAAGCTAGGCTATATCAAATGATGACATGCTAATCTGCATCTGCTGACATGTGCTTCATTTCTGAATTGTGACACTTTCTCGAGAATCTGACTATGGGGATTTTTAAAGACCTATTTGACAGGTCAGATTATTGTGATAATGAACAGCTCTATCCTAAAAATGCCTTAGAAAGACTACACCAACAGCATTACTAGTACAGCTTCTTCTAGACTTAGAGGATGAATGAGATGCAGTAAACCTACACAGAATCTAAGCAGGCACAAATATAGTTGGGTTGCAATAATAATCAGTAGTAAATAGTATTACCATATCTCAAGTAACTTTCGTTCACTCAACATCTCAGGTAACTTCCTTTCACTTGAGATCACTAAAGTCTCAAGGAATTGCTATGCTTTTCTGGATGTCCAATCAGGAAGAGAAATCTCAGAATGAATTGCAATAAACAGGACACAACTTGTTTTCCACATTGTTCCAAATGGCATAATAACAAGCATTGTAAATTTGTGTGCTTATGAAGACTGATAAACTTAATTCAGAATGATATATAGATGAAGGCAAGCAAGTGTACTCCCTCTACATGGCCCTATACTAGGGATTATGAACCTTTTAGAGAAGGAGTGCCCAAACTCACCTTTACCACAGACTCAACAGGCTGCCTTCTGCACCACACCTTCATGCCACATGTGAGCCACCTGCCTTACCCCAGATGTGGAGGGAGGAAGTGCTCCCATTGGGCTGCTGGGCAAAGGGGTTGTGTGAACTCTGTGCTGGGGAGAAGGGAGGAAGCTCTCCCATTGGGCTGCTGGGCAGAATGATGGGGTGAAGTCTGTGCTGGGGCAATGGTGTGCATTACCACAGAGAGGGCTCTGAGTGCCCCCTCTGGCACAAGTGCATAGGTTCACCACCATTGTCCTACACTCTCCTGATTTTAGCTAAGCTAACTTCATTTAATTCAACTTGAGAACGAAACTGTTAGGAAAAAAACTGAAGCAAGCTGACTCCTTAGAACACATCACAGTAAGACTGAGCACAATACAAGCATGATTAGGCTGAGGACTGCAAACCACATTTTAAAAAGAACTAAGTTTCTCAAAATGTTTGTGGAAAAAATAGTGTTAAAAAAAGGAAACTACCACATGCTGAGTATGGACCTCAAAAGATGGACAAAGACAATAGCTTTCCTTGGGTCTCTCAAAGAGAAGCCAGGCATGGAAATACTTGGTTAAATGTAATAATAATAATAAAAAAAGACCCTTGGCAAGATTTTTAGTGGAACAGCTCCCAGAAAGCTAGAACCAGGAACTGAACATATCAGTCAAGTTCTAAAATGCCATGCAATTGTCAGTATACTGAAGAGCCATTATTATCAATAGCATCTGTTCTTTCACAGTAAGCTGTCATGCAACCTGACAGACAAAAAGAGGAAAGGAATATTTAAAGATTACAGGTGTGAATTACAGTCCTTCAGGCACCAACAATATTTATGTATAAGTTAGGCATTATGTAATAAATGTCTGGTTGTAATCCATTAAATTTTGGGGAAGGACATATAGAGTGCCCTTATGCCTCATAGTCCACAAAACAATACTGAAAAGAGTAGCAATGGGTTTCTATTGGAAGCCTTAATAAAATGTGATTACAAAATAATGAGCTTTGATAGTTTATACCCTTTCATTGTGCTTGAAGGCTGCAGTCTTATGCTGAAGGTACAGGAAAAGTTGTCCTTGCTCGAAAGCCAGTCGTATCCAACTCTAGGATTCATTGCTCATCTTTGTTTACAACCAAAGAGCCAGTTCTGTCTGCGTCTGCAGACATTTCTTTGGAAATATGGCAGGCATGCCTAGATACTGGAGTGCATGGAATGCTGTTTACCTTCCCACTGAAGTGATACCTATTTATCTATTTGCAATTTCTTTCTTTCAAACCGCTAGGTTGGCAGGAACTGGGACAAAGATTGGAGCTCATTCCATCATGCAGTACTCAGGTCTCATACTGCTAACCTGCCAACTTCAAGTTCAGTGTTTTAACCTCTTGAGCCACTGCTGAAGACCTTAATTTACCCTAAAACACAAGTATTTTCATAAGGAATGGATTTAAAAAAATAAAATACAATAAATATTCACATTACAACAGCATGTGTAATACATGTTTAAAGGGAAAATAGCAGCTGTCCTGGGAACAATATAATGCAGTGGCCTTTCATTTTAGCCTTTCACATCTCAGTGTGACACCCATAACCACTGATCTAGTTCTGTAAATCACTTCCTGGTCCTCAGCCCTTTTGGCACACAAAGTCCTTATCAGCTCCATGTGAAACTGCTGCCCTCAATCAAGATGGAGTCAAGTGGGATTTAATCCATTTGTGGACCATCACCTTTTTCTGTGGACTTCACCATTCAAGGCCATTAGTCCTCAGTGTTGTCAGGTTAGTTACAGGTTAGTTGTCAGGTTAGTAAGTGGCAGTATGGTCTACTCTATTACCATAGCAGGATAATCTGGCCAGACAGGAAGCCTGCATGACATGGACCTGAATCCAACTAATAGTCCGAGCTAGAACAGATGCAATGAAGCAACTGTATTTGCACAAATTTGGTTTATCATCCAGTGGTTGATTCAATGATTGATTGATTGATTGATTGATTCTACTGACTGAGGTTTGTAGTTTTATTTAGGCCCTTTAACAAGTGTGAATGTTAGTGAAGATAAAACCATCTTGACTGCTGCCATTGGGATGGTTGTCAACATTCAAGCTGCCCTTTGCTATATAAAGCCTGGCATCCTCTTTCCTGCTGTCAAAGGCACAATATCAGATCATCTCCTGCCCTTTTAAATCATAGGTACAGAAGCATAATATCCCACATTCATAAACTGGAGGAATTTTGAAGAATTGAATTTCATTCTCTTTAAATCTTTCCTGAAAAGTCAATATTGTCTGGAGGAGGTAGGAAGTGCTAATCAATAGTCACAATTGATGACAAATTATTTCCCCCTATGGTCTTCCATTACAAAAAAAAAAATCTCAGGTAACTTTTAAAAGATGAATAACCCCATCCAAAAGATAATTAGATCATGATGTACCTCCCATTTTAGCCTCAGAAGGTCTTTGTTATAAAAGAAAAACACCATAACAATTTAGGAGCCACAATAAAGTATGATTACATTGGAAGCTTGTCTGCACATTCAACTGAAAACCAGCATTCCACCTATCATAGTGGTGAAATTTTTCTTTTCCTCCAACTGTTGAGTGAAAGAAAGCAAAATAACCAATTATCACAGTAGAATGGTTTTATTATCCTGATGCTAAATGACCCTTAAGAGCACATATGGAGTTTGTTGAGTTTAGTCAAGAGTACAGACAGCAAAGCCAGCTTGTCAGTACTGGTTCTCATTTTTCTTTCGATTTCACAATTTTATTCATTGACAGCTTCCATCATGAAATGTAATGACTGGTCTCGGATAAAGAAAGAATTGGCTAAACACAATCTTCTCCTTCTAAGACAGTCTTGCAGTAATTCTAACCTGCTTTTCCAAGTGAGGTACAGTACTTGTTTTAAAAATATATTACTCCTGCTTTTCTTACTTGAGGGGTGTATGCATATTTTTTCTTTTTATTTATTATTATAGATAATTCAAACACAAAATAAAGAGAAAGCATAGCAAAATGAAGAAAAGCTAATATCCAGCAATTGTGTGTGGTGGTGAGGCTGGTAGAGTTTCAAATCATGAAAAGACCAAAATCCTCTTGATGTTTTCATAGGGCAGTGGTGGTGAACCTATGGCACGCGTGCCAGAGGTGGCACTTGGAGTCCTCTCTGTGGGCACCTGTGCAGTCATCCCAACACAGAGTTTGCCCCACCCCTCTGCCTAGCAGCTCAATGGGAACTTTTCCTCTCTTCCCCAAGCAGAGTGTACCCACCCCTCTGCCCAGCAGCCCAATGGGAGCACTTCCTTCCTCCCACCCCAGCAGAGTTTGTTTGTTTGTTTGTTTGTTTATTTATTTATTTATTTAGTCAAATTTCTACTGCCGCCCAACTCAACAGCAATTCTGGGCAGCTAACAGCATTAAAAACAAGCATTACAATCTTAACTAAAATGCTTAAAAAAACTATTAAAAGTACCTACAAAATTATCCACCACCACCCCATCACTTAAAAAAGACAGGGAATGGTCTTATTATATGAGCCAGCAGACAGGGGTCACCATGCCCCCATTGCCCCACGTCTGCTTTGCCAGCCAGGTTTTTAGTTCTTTCCTGAAGTGCAGCAAATCTAACTGTAGCCACCGCTCGGTTGGCAAGAGGTTCCATAGGGCCAGGGCAAACACAGAGAAGGCCTTCCTTCTTGTGCTAGAGAGATGAGCCTCTCTAGCTGATGGCACAATTAGAGAGCCCTTCTGGTCCGCTCTGGTGGGATGGACAGATGTTCTTGGGGTGACACAGTTTCTTAAGTTTACTGGCCCACTACCATGTAGGGCTTTAAAGCTCATTACCAGCACCTTGAATTGCACCCAGAGGCACACCGGTAACCAGTGCAGCTCCTGAAGCAGTTGTGAGGCATGGGCATAACGCCCGTATCCCATCACCACCTGGGTGGTTGCATTTTGGAACAGTTGCAGCCTCCAAATGGTCATCAAGGACCACCCCATGTAGAGCACATTACAAGAGTCCAGTCCAGAGGTGACCAGAGCATGCATGACCATGAGTAAGGAGTCCCAGTCTAGGAATGGGCGTAATTGGCGTATGACATGAAGTTTTTTGCAAAAGCCCTCCTAGCGACGACTGCCCTGCCTCTATGCCCAGGAGCCCAATGGGAGAGTTTCCTCCTTCCCTATTGCTGTGTTGGCAGATACATGCTGAGACCTACTGTGGATACCTGAAACCATAGCCAACATTTTACATTATAGACAGTGGCTTTTGGTGGCCAGCTCTGATGTTGAGCCATAGAAATACATATATGTTATGTATTTCAGGGTTTTTAAATTGAATATTTTTAGACCTGTGGATAACTGAAACCATGGATACTGAACCCACAGGTATGGAGGCATCAACCTGTACCAACAGGATTGCAGCCACTATTTTTTGTATGAAATAAGATTAATGCCCTGGGCACAGGATCATGAGTACATTTACTTTCTTCCATCACAAAACATACACTACATTTAGAGCAGTTTATTTGTTATCTCCATTTTTGAGACTCTGAGCCTTTGAAAGTTTTGTGACAGCAGATACAGTAAAACCTCATATAACACTAAAACCTGGTTCCACAAGTCTTGGTGTTATATGATTTTTAGTGTTATCTGATGCATGTTAAAATCCTATGGGATCCATAGAGATACATTGTAACCACACAGGCTTTAGCGGTTGTTATCTGAAGCATCCCATAGGATCTTAATGTTATCTGATGCAATTCTTCCCCCCAGATTCCTTAATGTTATGCGATTTTAGTGTTATTCGATACTAATGTTATATGAGGTATTACGTACTAAAGAGGTGAAACCTCTCTGTTCATATTTGTGTTTGAGAAAATATAAACCTGTGTTGTTTTCCTGTGCGTCTGCCAACTGAAGATTGAGCATGACCTTTAGCTACTTTTTAAAATATACTCAACAAATCTGAAATTTAGGACAAATTCTTAGTTTTCTATATAAGAACTTGTCATCACATTGCAATTGGACTGGGCTGGATTGGGCTAAATATGGTTGCTAGGGTCACATCCAAATGAAATATACACCTCAAGCAACTCTGTTTGGTCCAATGCCTTCCACTTTCCCAGCTGAATCCCTCCTGTCTCCTTCCCACATTTCTTAAGCTGTGTGAGAAGAAAATGGGGCTGGTCTTTAGATGGCATCTTCTCCTTTCCTTTCCCATTTATCCTTGCCTTCCCACCCCCACCCCAATACTTGCAGCTAAATCATCGTTTGGAGCATATGATTGTTCGTGGACTTAGGAAGAAAGAGAAAGAGAGTGTGCCAGTGGTGGGATGTCACAAATTTTACTACCCCACTGTGATGTCATCATAGTGTGGGTGGAGCTAATGTCATGACATCATGATGTTGTGGGCGGAGCCAAAGAAAAAATTAAAAATAAAATTAAAAATAAAATAAAAATAAGCACGCACACACACACACCCTCAACCCACCCACAACACAAACCTGTAAATAAAATAAAATAAAATAAATAAATAAAAATATTAAAATACATTAAAATACACCCACCAACCCACCTCAAACACAAATCAAACAGAGCTTTTAAACCAGAGCTTAAAGCTTATTCTGGCTAATCTTTCTCACACTAGGTCAGATGGAAGGAACTACAGAATGAACTCACCACAAGACGGCTTCATTTTGGCACTTTTCAACTTCTCAACAGTTAAAGAAGTTAGGTACTAAGTCTTTGCCTAACCACTTCTCTAGGATAATATACCTTAATGTAAATGTAAAACAGCTGTACCTCCTTAAGGGTTCTCCAATTGGAACAGCAATTGGAACAGCACAGGTGTAGCTTATTGATGAGGTAACTCCAAGACTTTGCTTAAAAGACCTGCCAGGCCTTTTTAGGAACTGTGGTAGTACGTCAATATAAGTAAAGGTATTAAATACACATTAAAACACACAGAGACACACCACAACCAAAGCTGAGTCACTTACCCTGGTGAGCAGGCTATAGGGAGCTTCAGGCTAGCAGCTTCTCTTCCTCCTCCCCGGTTGGGAGGAGAGCAAGGAGGCCGTGCATATGCGCCAAGTACTGTAGGTGTGTATGAACACCAATGAAAAGATAAGCACCGAAGGTGGTTCCCCCCAAACGCTGCTACCGGTTCTCCGGGACACTGGGAAAAGTTACTACCAGTTCTGGCGCACTGGTGAGATTCTGTTACATCCCATCACTGGAGTGTGCACATAGAAAATGCAAGTGCATGAATGCACATGAAAGGATCCTACACTTATTATAAAGCCAAAAGCACAAGAGGATGTTTTTGTCCTTCAATTAATGCCACATATCACATGATGTGATAAAATAAATAAATTTCATGTCAGAAATTATTCTGAGTTGAAAGGATTTTTGCTGAAAAAATTCTGCTCAGGGGATGCTCGAATGAGGCTCCTTTCATGTCCCCAAGATCTGTCATGCAGCACCTGGGCATCAAACCCTGACCTTCCAGTCTCCAAGCTCAGCATCTTAACAACTACAGTAATACCTCCGATAACGCTAAGACTTGGTTCCACAAGTCTTGGTGTTTTCCGATTTTTAGTGTTATCCAATGCATGTTAAAATCCTATGGGATGGCTCAGATAACGTTAAAGCTCCATAGAGATACAGTACATTGTAACCGCACAGACTTTAGCAGTTGTTATCCGATCCATCCCATAGGACCTTAACGTTATTCGATACAATTCTCCTCCCCAGATTACTTAACGTTATGCGATTTTAGCATTATCCGAGGTAAACATTATCCGAGGTATTACTGTATAATGCAGTTCAAACTCTGGGTGGAAAAAATATAGTATCTAAGTTAAATGAGTGGACAAATAAATAGATTCCTGGGCATCTCGAGATACTGTATAAAAGAAGAAGAATGATAGGTGATCATGAGAAATCAAACTGTTAGGAATATTTTATAAGACTGTATTTCAGTTGAATGTATGCACTGTATAGTGCAGTGATGGCAAACGTTTTAGAAACTGAGTGCCCAAGGAGTTGAGGGGAGGTGTGTGGCAGGCATCATGTGTGCTGGCGATGTCATATGGGTGTGTGCACACCCATGTGATTTCACTGTCATGCTTCATCTGCACACATGCATGTGCACCAGCTCCCACCACCAAGCTTTTTGCTCCCCTGGCAAGTCCCCGCCACCACACCAGGTGCCATCATTGCTGGCCCCGACAATTGCGGGCTCCAGAGAAGCTCCACGCAGCTGCCAGAAAGGCTGTTTATGACCAATGCCTGTTAATAAAACCTTCTCACTCATGGGTATAGCGCCTCCAGACATTAGAAGACAAGTAGCTGTAGACGTTGAGAGGGAAAGGCAAGAAACAGACCCAAGGCATCCAATGTTTGGACTTCAACATCAAGGCTGAAGTCATGGAAGAGCTTCCTAAATACAGCAGCACCAATTTTATCAACAGCTGAGGATAATCAAACTGAACTATTGAGGGGGGGGGGGAGAATCACCTAAAGGATTATGGGCAATGAATGTAAATCAGCAGCAGGTTATTATCTCTAATATGGGGCATGGCAGATGCTGAATAGGCAGAGAACTGGGGTGATATGATGCAAAACAAAACTATAGAATGAACAATGTGAATGTGGTGAGAGACAAGACTTTGAACATCTACTAATATATGGCAACTTGCCTGAATAGTGTGATATCAAGGATTTGTTTGAAGCAAATGACGGAACTATTCAAACTGCTGAATATTGGAAAGGTAAAGTGTGAATAATTAAACATGTAGTTTATGCATGCATTTATTTTCAGAAGGTTAGTGGTTTTTAAAATTTATGTTGCTTTTAAATTTTAGTGCGTTCGACAAAGAAAGGAAGGAAGGAAGATGAATGTAGCAAACTACTACATCCACCAAACATAGTGGATGTTCATAGTAGTTCACGGAGCATAACAACAGCAATAACAACATGAACCAAAGAAACAATTCTTTATATTGTAGGTAGATATCAATTATATAGACAAACGTAACCAAGGTGCAAATATCATTTTCAGCAATTGACTAAATGTTATGGATTACTCACATCTTTCCTCCTGCGTTATAAATTCTGGTCACCTCCAGTTTTAGAACATGAAACTACAGTACTAAACTGGGACAAGTTATCATAGATAAAAGAGTTTATTTTAATAAGCAGTATATTATACCTGGATACACAACAAAGAAAAATATACCTTTCAGAAGGTGTCGTTCTGCTAACAAGCAACCTCAAAAGTACAGAAATGTCAAAGTACCAAACGTGATATATTAAAAGCAAGATCAGATTATCATCATGCTCATATTGATTTCAGCAACTTGAGTTGTGCCAAAATATTTGTCTGCTGAAGTAAAATAACTGCCAATTGCCAACAGGTGATAGTTTGCTACCGGAAATTCAAAAATCAGTGCTTTTCTAAACATGTCTACTTACCTGCAAATTATTAGGAGTGTTCTTTTTTTTTTTTTTAAGATCTGCTCTTAAGCATCAGGAGTGCTGAGAAACAAGTGCAATGTAATAATAAACGACTATCTAGTCTGTACTTATAGGGTACAATCTTAAAAAAAAGACACAAAACAAAAGGAAAGGTGGATGATGAAGGAAAAGGAAAACAGGGAAACTCATATACCAATTCTGGATCAAGTCCATTTTGTCAGACATAAGAGTAAGAGTTCACATCATCAGTTTATACACACCAAGTAAAGAGGTACACAATGGTTGGTTACTCCAATCAAAATGGCTTTTTACAGCTGGTAATAGCAGAAGATCTCTGGTTGTTATTCAGATTAGCTGTGAAGTTTTGCCCTCTTGAGTTGCAAATGGTTAGTAAAGGTAAAGGTTGCCACTGCTTGAAAGCCAGTTGTATCTGACTCTAGGGTTCAGTGCTCATCTCTGTTCTTCTTCTTCTATGTCCTGATCAGACCCTGGACTGCCAAAATGAACCACTTTGTTTGCTTTGTTATTGCCCAAACGCAAGTCATCATCAGAGCATGTCTCTGGCAGCAATCAGCAGACCAGCAAATGGGATGGACTCTGTGTCTCTCCATAGCCACACCATGTGTTGCTGTCCACCAGCAGTCCCCACTTGAGCATGTTGGTCTTGCATTTAGGGACTCCAACCCTCAGCCTACTCAGGGTCCCCCAGGTGATGTATGGGAGATTGAGATCTTCAGCTATATCCACCTTTAATGATGTTCCTTTACCGGTGTTGTGCTCCTTCCTCCATCTTCTAATTTGGTTTTGCTCTTGTGTATCCTCAAGAATGTTTGTTCTTGCCATAAAGCTCTTCCTGGATCTGAGCCAGTGGACTTGAGGTTCATATCCATTCAGAGGGTGTTGAGGGTCATGCTTTTGCTTAGTTCTCTCAGCATCTGCTGCTACTTCTCTTCTCTTATGATCCTCATCTCAGTTTACAACCAAAGAGCCAGCTCTGTCTGTGTCTGCAGACTTTGCGTGGACATGTGGCAGGCAAGCCTCAACATGGAATGCTGTTTACCTTCCCACAAAAGTGGTACCTTAAATGGTAAGTAGATGGGTGTAAAACAAACATTGTGGCATTACACATTGCTAATAAGTTTACCCTTCAGACCTTGCATCTATTGACAACAGTGTGAGCAACTCAGGCAAAACACCAAGTTCTTCCTTTGTTCTATGAGGTGCCCTGAAGCTGTGGATGAGGCAGATGTGTAAAGCCACAATGTTTGTTTTACATCTGAGGTTCTCAGGTGGACTGATGGAAGTCCTTCAGTTGCAGGAAAAATACAGAGGGAAGAAATGGGAATTGAGATTAATTAACACACACACACACACACACACACACACACACACACACACACACACACACACACACACACACACAACCAAACAGAGATGCAATGCAAAATAAATGATTTCTGCCCATAAGCTTTTCAAGACATTTAAGAAGCCTGAAGGATGGGCTGCGTACACAGTGGTCTCCACCTGCTTTCAAATGTTTGTTCTTAATAAATACCATATGTGAATGCAGTCTTTCTGTCCAACATATCCATGTGTTTAGATACTGTCTGTGATTATTTCATCTTTCTATCTTTGACAGTATATGGATTTTATTTCATACATTCCGACTACCTGTTTTCTCCAGAAAGTGATGATTAGGACGTGCATTTGTTCCTAGTGGCAGCTGATGCCCTGCAGGGTAGGTGGATTGGCTCTACTCAAAGAGCACACTTCAAACAACACCCTTCCCTCCTCACGCAATATTTCTATAAACGCCTATAAACTCCAGTGCTCTTTCCGGCAGTTCTTAGTTCATATAGGAAATAGCAGAATGGATAATAACAGACACTGTGTTGCTTGCAAATCACTTTACTTACATACAAGATGATCAAATGGGTGTTAGAAAGCAGGGTCATCTAGGGTCATCCAGTAAAAGCAGGTGCAGCAAGGAGATCTACCAAAAATGTGGAATCACAGAACTCCTGAAGGACAGCTGATGTCAAAGGGCAAATTGGCACACCGAATACCGCCCAAAAATTTAGTCAACTATGAGACCACAGTATACTTTTTCACAAATGATATCAAAGTAAGGCATACATTCATTAAACAATGGAATGATCAAAATCCTATTGCATAAATTTATTCCAGCAGAAACTAGACAGGGGCACTGGAAATAATTTATTAAATTAATTTAAAACTTCTTATTTACCCCCAGCTTCAGGCTGTGAGGTTCTGTATGGCTCTTTTGGCCTGGGGAAGCCTTTGAAAGTTTTGGGATGGGGAGGGGATATTGAAAAGTCAAAAATCACCAGGACGGAGACTGCTAAAAATATCCCTATGTACTTTCTGAAAGTTTTGCAGTGACTTCTGAGGTGGGGATGGGGGGCAAGGGTTGTGCTTGGTGTCCTTGAAGTAATTTTCCTTAGTGAAACCCAGAGAGAAGTGGGCAGGGAGGCTTTGGAAATTGTTCCTGAACGTATACTATTTAGTTTGTAAAGCAATGGTGAGGAAATGACTATGATAAGGGCTCATTCAGCAACAGTCCTAAATTGATTACTTCCTTCCTTGTGTAAACCTAAGCAACCCCGGCCTTTGGGCTTACTTCCAAAGGCTGCTCTGCTTATCAGAAGGAAATGGAATGCAAAAGCCCAGACAGCTTTTGATAAGGCATGTCTTATGGCTAGAAGCACTTTCCACCCCCACCACCCCCTTCTCTCTTTCTTTGATAACCAGGAATGTTTTGGCATTTCTCTCTCATCCCTTTGCAGAACTTGTTTGGCAAAACAAAATAATTGACTGAGAACGAACACAGTCACCTGCTTATAATTTTATCTGGTTCATTATCTGTAGAAGGGGCTGTGTGTGGCTCAGTGGTTAAGAAGCTCACCTTGTTAGCTGGAAGGCTGGCAAGTCAGCAGTTCGAGACCGAGGTACTGCCCGATGGATTGAGCACCTATCTCTGTCCCAGCTCTTGGGGACATGAAAGAAGCCTCATTTGGGTGTTCCATGAGCAAAGTTTCTTTCGCAAAACCCTTTCAACCCAAAATAATTTCTGACATGAAATTATTATTATTATTATTATTATTATTATTATTATTATTATTATTATTATTATTATTATTATTATTATTATTATTATTATTATTATTATTATTATTATACAGTTATCTGGCAATTATTATCCACAATTCTGTAATATTTGTGGTGGACTACATATAGACTTGACTGTGCGACAGAACAACAAAAACATATAGGCTGACTGTGGTCGATTAGTGGTTAAGATGCTGTATATGATGACCAGAAGCTCAGCAGTTCGAGATCTGAGTGTTGCACAGTAGAGTGAGCGCTCATTGTCTATCCCAGCTCCCGCCAACCTAGCCATTCAAAAGCAAGAAATTGCAAGTAGATAAATAGGTATCACTTCAGTAGGAAAGGTAACAGCATTCAGAGCTCTCCAACCTCTAGTCATGCCAGCCACATGACCATGGAAAGGTCTGAAGATGTAGAGAGCAGCAGCTCTTTGGCTGTAAACAGAGATGAGCACCACGATTAAGAGTCAGATGCAACTGGCTTTCACGCAAGGGCACATAGGCAGGTATGAGAGGAATGTTGTTTGGTCCACCTTTTTAAGAAAATTGCCCTTGTTTCCATGTATACCAGTATAAATCCACAATAGGATTCTGGACAATAAAAGCTTCCCATAGTTTACGGTCTGCAAAAGTCTGTTCAACTATACTTTGATATGCTTTTACATTAACCACTGATTACTGTTTTTCACATCCAAAACAAAGTATAGTATCTAGCATTTGGGATTTAGTACAGAGTACCTTAAAAGGAGAGCTCATATAAGTCCTGCATTCATAATTTCCTTTTCAAAGCAAATGGCCACAATTGCAAGGATTATTTAAATAAACCACTCAGAGTGGCAGGAAATTGTTCACAGCATGATACACACTTTTTCTTAGTACTGTATTATCATCATGGGTTTCATTCATAAAGGATCACTTTAATAAGCAGCAGAGGAAGAAGTTGCCACAACAGAAGAAACGTGTTTTTTCCTACTCTGGTTAAAGATGTTGCTATTTTGTTATGCCATAGGAAAGGCCCCAAATGTGCTTAAGAATAACAACATGCATTGCTTCCAGGAAAACATTGTCTTGATTTCCAAAACATGTATTGTACTTTGGTGAGAAATAAAAGATTTCCCATATAATGCTGTTCATTCAAAATCCTTTTCAAGGAGTAGCTGTATATTATCAAGGATTTAAAAAGTTACTTTTTAAAGCTGTAGCCCCCAGACCCCTCACCCACCATGGCAGGTATACATTATAGTTACAAGTTTTCTGAAGCTGCAATCCAAAACATTAATTCATCCATGCTCTGTAAACTAGTGATTATGTTTTCAGTACTGTATAACATTCTCCTCTGTTCTGTAAACAGTTTTATATTGCTTGTGAGTTATAAATTCCATTCCTATTTTCCCCCTTCCTACATGTTGTTCTTCTGAAGACTGTAGTTCTATCACAATTCTTTCACATTTTCCCATGTGTTGTGTGATCATTCTCCAAATGACCCAACATTGGAAAAGATAATAACACAAGGAAATGCAGTGGGCAGTAGGAAAATAGACTGAATCTAAATGGATCTAGTCAATAAAGGATGTCAAGGCTTTTAGTTGCAAATTTTAAGCAGGGCTGTTAAAGATAAGACCTTTTGAAGGTCTTAAATTTATAGGTTCTGCATAAGTTAAAAATATTTTGACACCATATAACAACACTTACAATTACTTATCTGGAACAAAGGATTTTTTAACCTTGATAGTTCATCTTGAGCTCAGTCTCATATATTTCCATTTATAACCACTGTACTTTAAAACAGATACAGTACCGCCTTTACTCCTCCTTCTCTTCTCCTTCTCAAGTAAAGTTTCTGCCAAAGGAATCCACATGAAATATGGAAAAGCTGCTTGTCTGTACCAAAAATAGCATCTTTCTCATTTCTTCCCAGAAATATAATGGCTATCTAGCTAAAACAGGAATGTTGGCTTGTATGCTGTTAGACTACAACTCCCATCTGCCCCATTCAACATAGCTAATGGTAGGTAATCATGGGAGCTGCGATCAAAAATATCCAAAGGGTCAAATATTACCAAACATGGTTCTTCCAGATTGGAACCAACCCAACCTTTACCTTTTGATCAACCCAACATCGAGTCTTGGTTCTCTCTCAAAACAAACAACAAAACATTAATGTGAATTGGAGGTCACAAAAGGACCCTACACCAAAAACTGGGGAAGGAGGGAGAAGGATGGTTTAGAAGACCCAATGGATTGAGGAGACTATAATGCTGGCAGGTTATTGGGTTGTTGTTGTTTGCCTCAGTGTACCAAGGACAAGTGTGAAGTCTCACTTCTTCTGACATTGTATATAGAAGTTTACTATTGGATCTCGTACAAAATACAAACAGAAAGAGAATCATATTTCACCAGGATTTGAAAAGAAACCCTAATTTACCAAATCCATCCTGCTCAGAGATTCTGCCAGACTCTTGTTGCATGACAAAACTATCCAACTGATTCTTCACACTGCACTGAATCACACTTAGGTTTTTTAGAAACTGCCCAGTACTGAGAAAGGCCAGTTTTGCATGCTGCATTTTTCCAAGGAAATGATTTTAAAAGTGCTTTGGTGATCACAGAGACATTATAACTAAATGACTGTTTATAATACTTGAATTATTATTATTTTTTTGGAATAGTAGCTGTGTTAGTCTGTGGTTCAGGGATATCAGAAAACAAAATAAAAAACACTGTAGCGCTTTAAAGACTAACTGCTATATTTTTATTGTTAGCTTTCTTGGATCAAGTCCTCTGAAGAAGTGGACTTGATCCACGAAAGCTAACAATAAAAATATAGCAGTCTTTTAAAGTGCTACCGTGTTTTTTTATTTTGTTTTCTGATATGTTTATAATACTGCCAACTACATTTTACAAATAGTCCAGTCTTCCAAATTCTTTTTGAAAACAATAAATTAACAGTGTTTATTGCTCTACCAGACAATATATAATTACTTGTTACTTCAGAATAAAGAAAAATCACTGCTGTGCCTTAGCATGTATTCATACCAAATTCAAGAAGAATGTGCCACTGGTTAACACAATGCCTTTTGTAATTCGGAAACAATGCAAAACCATTCTTTTGGAAGATTTTAATAGGCATTACAATTAAACTAATTGGGTTTAATTGGATCCAGCTTAATGCAATGGTAAATTAATACAACCTTCATGCAACTTGCCATATTGTGTCAGATCTTTTAGCTGTACAAAAGACCTACGATTGCTAGGTAACTTTAAGAAGATAATGAGACATGCTATTTCTGTAGGCTTAAAATCTAGAGATAAGGACAAGAGGGAGAAGTGACATGTCCATTTGATGTTTGTCTCCACTTGTGTGTGTGTGTGTGTGTGTGTGTGTGTGTGTGTGTGTGTGTGTGTGTGTGTGTGTGTGTGTGGGCGCCCTCAGGGGATGCCTAAATGAGGCTCCTTTCATGTTCCCAAGATCTTTTTCCACCAAAGTGGTCCCTATTTATCTACTTGCAATTTCTTGCCTTCGAACTGCTAGGTTGTCAGGAGCTGGGACAAAGACAGGCACTCATTCAGTTGTGCAGTACTCAGGTCTTGAACTCCCAACTTGCTGACCTTCCAGCTAACAAGGTGAGCTTCTTAACCACAGTCTCCACTTAGGCTTCATGACTGTGAAACCTAGACATCTGAAACTTGATCTAAATTCTAAGGAGACTCTGAAATGTGCACTTCTACATTGTTCTATTTTTTAAACAATTATTTTTGTTCATTAAATTGGCCAGTGAACTGTGGTGCCATCTTCAGTCTCTAAGCAGGAAATATCCCTAGCCAGTATGAATAAAGGACGCTACATTTAGGCCTGTAATATTCATTTCTTCAGGGATGTCTTGGCTGCATCTCATTCAGCTTTTCTATAAAAGATCTCTAAGCTCTTCAGGCATTTATCAGAAAGAAGGTTATGTTCCCTGATAAGATAGAGAAGAACAAGCAGAGGGAAGCCTAAATGAGCACCAGTTTGGAGGGTGAGAAAACTGTAGGAACAAAGAGAAATGTTAGGGGAGATAAAATAGAAAAAAATACAATTGCAAGCTAAGGAGTTAAAAGTGTGTGTTTCATTGTTAACATAGGACATTGCCTTGCAAATAATTTAATATTGCTTACAGTTTCCCTCTTTTTTCCCCTACATACAAAATGGATTAATTAATATCAGAAGGATATAACTGATTTGGAAGCATTCCTATTTCTTGGTTTAAACCCTAAATGTCAAACGCACTTCTAAAAAACCAAACCGAGGCCAGCTGTTTTCAGAAAGAAACATTTCTTATCTTTCAGTATCATTCATTAGACCATATTAGGGGATGGAAGGAATGCCACAAAATAGCAAGGTTTTTAAGTTCCCAGAAGATTTGTTACAATTTCTAACCCAAAGTGGTTCTGAGTCCTAATTTATGTAGACATCTCCCCTCAATATTGGCAGGAAAACATTCTCTTTTTCCTCAACCAGTGGTAAATATTATATAAATAGAAATGGTAAAAATCTCAAATTCCCAAGAACTAGAAATCTTTTACTTCTGTTCTTGATCTCAAAAGCTGAAACTCCTTCAAGCTGACACTAATATCTCATCAACACTTATGGTATAAAATATTGCAGAATGCCTGCGCTAGTTCACATGACAATTTCCATTCAAGGTACGGATATTATATTTTTCCATGATATAGAATTTCTCCTGTCTGCAAATTACATTTTTAAATGGATCTTGATCATAAAAACCCATGGGACGGAGTGAGAATTGGTGAGATTGGTGAAAGCTTACTGAGGGACTTACTTTCAGAATCTGGAGGAACATTTACTTTTGTACGCCATGTCAGCATTGGCATTACCTTCAATGGGCTGAGTTATTCCAAGCTGTTTTAAGAATGTATTGTAAATCCTAAAATCATGAAGCCTCATCTGTGGTACACTGGATCAGGAATGGCCAAACAGAAGGCTATTCTGCTCAAAAATTGTGAATCCTGAGTTGTGAATCCACTCTCTCTCTTTGTGTATGTGCATGTGTGCATGAATGCATGCCAAGATGGAAATGAGCGGGATTGAATGTGTGTGAATGGAACTGTGTATTGATTGGCTGGTATTCCCTCACACATCCTGTATCTTGAAGAGTCAAGATACAAAGGACATGGTTTGAAAACTCAGACCACAATTTATTGAAATGAATACAAACATCCCCTGACATGTGGTGGGGCTAGTAGTCCTCACACCTTGTACCAGGACAGGTGAAACTAATCCTCATCTCCCTGGTCTAGAACTGATGAAACCCTAGCGTCTGAGTAGTGCTGGACCTTGTCAGCTACTGCCCAGGCCTGCTAAATCAGGGATGCATCAATGTGTGTGTTACCAATTCAGTTTGTGTGAACCAGTTTTGGTCATATTGCGTCTCATTGTGTGTTCTGGATTCCCAACTGACTCAAATGAATCATTCTAGGCTTCCATTACCCACCTTGTCATATGATGCCCGGCCTAAGGGAATAATTTCTGCCACCCTAACTCAGCACTACCCACCAACTAACTGTGACCTATTTCCCCAGCACTGTCATTTAACAAGCCATAATTTCCACAGTTCCAGAGTGAAATAGGCAAAAAACAACCTGGTCTCCAAAAACGCCAATCAAGAAACCAGGCCCCAAAAATCTTACCCAGCCCCAACAGGTGGGGTTTGCAGGGCAGGTGGGAGGAATGTGGGAGAAACTCCACAAAGGGGCCAGAAGCAGATGCAGGGAGATTTAATAGCCTCGCGCACCTCCCCTTCATCCTCAATATGGCAACATAAGTGTCCAGCCTTGTCTTGCTCTTACTATCTGGTGTGGAGGGAACCCCACCCCCTTCACCCCAAGTCCTGTTAGGCCAGTTGCTCAGAGGGGCATATTCTGCTGTTTTGTAGACATGGTGTTTTATAGAAGCATGTGTATGTGAGAGAGAAGTTTTGGACCTGACCAGACAGCAGAATTTGGAGCAGTCTGGTTACCACTGAAAGGGTTCTTATCTGTAGTGATATCTCATTTATCTCTCACTGGAGCAATCCTTCTGTTCACACTCCTTAACTCTGAGTGGAAATGCTCCTTGTTAAAATATATTTTAAGTACAGTACCCTCATTGTAACTTCTGTCTCTTGATATATTTTAATCACTCTTATTTGTTTTATCTTCTGTTACTTTGCTATAATATGCTGGCCTTGGACCATGATAAAGATTGGTTGGTTAGTTGGTTGGTTGGTTGAGAATGTCTGATAAAGTTTTGTTTATCATGGTTGTGCCTTCTTCCTCTTGGGTTTTTTTGTAGCTGCAGTTTATGTGCACATGCTGTCAGGTGGGGTAAGGACACCTGTGAGAGCATTTCTGTGTATGAAGCTGATCCATTTCACCTATTGGACATAAAATTGGAACCACTTTATTCCTCACTGAGGTCTTTTTTCATGAGTAAAATATTTCCAATTTGCTCACAGTTAAGGGGGCAGCAGAGAACACCAAAGCAACTCCACCCTCCCCATTTTTTTTTTAAAAAAAATCATTATATAAATTGATATTTTCAATGACACTAGAAGATGATGCTTAACTATTAAATTTGCATTCCTGTGGCATCAAATAAAAGCCTTCTAAAGTCCTTATATTCTACAAAACATACTGAACCTATAGAGTTCCAGAAGCCAAATTGCCAGATGGCACAGGATGCATTTGGGCTTTACTAGTTTGCCATGGGTAATTGCCAATATGCAGTAAGATTCATATCCAAGCACATGATTTAGACATGATCCAGCACTCTTTTTACTAGCTGCAATTGGCTTCAGCAAGTCATGCAAACTTATGTGAAGATGAATAGTATTCTGTCCACTGGAGAATGAAATCCATTACACTTCAGTCAGCAAATCCAGGGATGAGGGAGGATGGAAGCTGCAACTCAACAACTATGGCCTTTGGTTACAAACATGAACAAAGGGATTCAGCCTAAATCTCTAGCATAGTGTTTCCCAGCCTTTGGGTTTTTGGTCTTCAGTTCCCAGAAGCCTAAATCAATTCCCCAAAGCACTGATCAGCCAATATACTGATTTAGGCTTCTGGGAAATGAAGTCCCACTGCGGGGCATGGGCCCTATGTTGAGAACCACTGCTTTAGCACATCCACTCAATTATTATAGAAAAACAGAAGATCAGTTTGGAGCCAAGTTTCCAAATTTGGTGCTGGTATTTTTCAGAGACAAAGTGCTACATAAACTAGATTATTCTATATACTATAGCATCAAAAATGACTGGTGCCAGGTTTTTGTAAACAGACATGTGTCCTCTGAGACTAGCATAACAATACCTATTCCAGCATCCTGCATTAGACCACGTGAAGAACAATTTGATGCATGTAACAGGTGCCAGTTGGATACATATTACAGCATTGCCAGAATTCATATGATTTCTCTGTATCTGCCTGATGTTCTTAGCAGCAATAGGCTGGAAAATCTCATGAGGTTATCTTTGCTCTTGCTCTTTTGAAAATTTCATGGTCCGGAAGGACCCCAGATGAAACCACACCACTGGTTAAAATAAAATATGAATGATGTTCATAGTCAACAATCTATAACATACCAATCACAACATATTTTATCCGGATTTAAAGTAGACCATGGAAATCAGCATGATATATGCTAATTAACTCATATAATGGATCTTCTCTAACTGGTTAAATCTGGATTCAACTTATTCTAAACATAATTTATACAAATAAATTAACTTTGGGTTTAACTAGACAAAAAAAAACCCACTGGATAATAAGTTCACCATGACTTCTATCCAGTAAACTCAAATATATCAACATAAGCTATTACAATCAGTCTATAGCTTTCTCTATTTCTTTTCACCCAATCAAATGCTGCTATATTCAGTTTGTACAGCATACAAATTTCAATGATCATGAAATAATTTTTAAAAATTGTCTTAATTGTTTTCACTATTTACAATCAAAGAGGTACAACAGATTAGCATTGGGCTCCTTATTAAATAACATCCTTTAGTTCAGTAAATCCAGATGTTTTCCTCATTATATAAATTCATATCTTCCATGTTTCTAGAAGATAGTGCTTAACTATTACATCTGCATTCCTGTGGCATCAAATAAAAGTCTTCTATTGTGTGATTAAGTGGTTATACTCTGCACATCATACTTTAAAGTACATCTTGTTGTGGAAATAGCCATTGTGGCCAGGGAAAACTATTAAGTGATATGTCTAGAAGGAAGAGATTTTAATTTAATTTAATAGCAGATTTATATACTGCCCTAATCCAATGGACTCTGAGCAGTGTATACAAGTTAAAACCAATATAAAACAATTAAAAACTCTTAAGAACACAGTAGTATTGCCCATCACTGTGTCATTAAAATCTAAAAACAAATACTGTATAAAAATGGCATAACTTTAATGTTAAAAATTAATTACAGGAGGGGGAGCCTCAGATGAGCCAGAAAGGGGAGCTTGTTGACAATCCTGGCCCCCAGACCCATTTTGCCAAGCACGTCTTCAGTTCTTCCCTAAATGGTAGCAACTGGGACTGGAGGCATAGTTCTACCGGAAGGAGGTTCCATAGTGTGGGGGCTACAACCGAGAACGCCCTTTTCCTTGTGCTGGAGAGGCGAGCCTCCCCAACAGATGGTACCTGAAGGGAATCCTCTCAGTTTGCTCTCGTGACAAACAGCACCTTGAATTGCACCCTGAGACGTATAGGCAGCCAGTGCAGCTCCAGCAGCAGTGGCGAGGCATGGGCAAAATGACTATACCCCACCACTCCATGGGACACTGCATTCTGGACCAACTGCAGTCTTTGAATGGTCATCAAAGGCAGCCCCAAGTAGAGCGAATTACAATAGTCCAAATGGGAGGTGACCAGGCCATGGGTGACCATCCAGAAGTGGATACAACTGATTAATAACATGCAGTTGCCTAAAGGCCCTCCTGGCCATGGCTGTAACCTGCTCCTGGAGCAGAAGCCACAAGTCCAGGAGGACCCCCCGGTTGCACACCTGGTCAGATTGGGGCAACAATGCCCCAGCCCAAACCGGCGACGATAACTCCTTATGAGGACTGGGTCCCCTCACCCACAGCTACTCAATCTTGCCAGGATTCAGCTGTAGTCCATTAGTAAAGGTAAAGGCCACCCTTGTTAGAAAGCCAGTTGTATCCGACTCTAGGGTTTAGTGCTCATCTCTGTTTATAGCCAAAGAGCCAGTGCTGTCTGCATTTTGCAGACATTTCCATGGACATGTGGCAGGCATGCCTGAATACTGGAGGGCATAGAATGCTGTTTACCTTCCCACTGAAGTGATACCTATTTATCTACTTGCAATTTCTTGCATTTGAACTGCTAGGTTGGCAGGAGCAGGGACAAAGATGGGAGTTCACTCCATCGTGCAGCACTCAGGGACTTGGGAAAAGATGTTAGATAGTATCAAAATGACAATTTTTTAAAAAAATTAAAATCACTGCAATTTAGTAAGTGGTATAAACCTTAGGATATAAGCCAACAGAAAGGAACATGTTTTTGTACTTACTATTAAGCACCTATGTGTCCAAGAACTGTAATGGAAAATACTGTCAAACTTGGGGGTTGAATCAGCTTACCATCTGCAATAGCAATAGAATTCCAAGGAAGATAACTATTCAGCTCTTTTGTTTTGTTTTGCAGTGGGACTGTGACAGATCGTTACAGGAATTGCTCAGGAAAGAATGTGTTACAAAAATAAATGTTTCTTGATGGGGTAACAATGTTAACATAATAACTGGTGTTATTATGGTATTTGAATAAATGGTAACATTTACTCATTATTTTTAAAAATGATGCTTGGATAGGCTTTAAGGATAAAATGTTGCTATGTTTAAATGTTAAGTGCTTTTTAAAAATCATTTTACAATTGGCTAAGAAGTAACAGATTAGTCACCCTGGAAATAACAGGTAGTGAGTCAAAATAATGATTCCCCCCCCACCCCCCACAAACAAATAGTAAGTAATGAATTATTTTTTTAAAAAAAGTTCCAGATTCTGAAAATAGTGCATTTGTGGACCTAGTTGCAATTAATTTAAAACCTACAGTGAATAGACATTTTATCAATATGAGAATGACATACAGTATCTTTAAATCTATGCGTAGTTCATATTCATAATAATGTAGCACAGTGACTATGACATTATTTATGCTTTTATTGTATTCGACTATGTGCCCTCCTACACTCCTGGTACTCTACAGTATCAGTGTACTAAGTTGTATCTATACTACTTAGGTGTTGAGTTGATGAAGGTAAGTTGAAATCCCCATGTCCAATAGAAATCCTCTAAGGCACATGAAGTAAATGTAACCTATAGTTAAAACGTCAAATGATCTGGACCCAAACTAACTCAATAACCACAAAGTCACACATGTAGAGGTGGCAGTATTTCAGATGATTCCAGGTTCCTTGGGATCCTTGGGATCTCTGGATAGGACCAGGAAGACCCTTACTGGAACCTCTGGACTAGGAGTTCTCAACCTAGGGCCTGTGGGCTGGATCCAGCTCATGGCTCCACATAATCCAGCCCCTGACCTCACAACAGCTGCCCCCACCACCAGAATTGGCCACAGACTAATTTACGGCTATCATAAACATGTTTATGATAGCCACGGATGCATTTTATGGCAGCATTTACCGGGTGGGGGGGACCACCAGTCAGGCCTACTGTCTGAGGGGACATGGTCTGGCGTGTGGGTTGAGAACCCCTGCTCTGGACAGTCACTGCTAGTCAGCACTGCTATATTGGGTGAGTTGGCCTAGGACTTTGATTCAGCATAGAAGAGCTTCCTATATTTCTTTATGCTGCACTGGTATAGCAGGAGGCTTGTATGATAGTAAGTTTAATTATCATCCTGACCTGTGCCCAGAAACAAACTGCCAAGCAGTGTGTAATTCCTTTCACAGCAACAAGTATACAGGACATGAATGTTCAAAGTAGCAGTTCCTGAAAATGTGTCCTGCCCAAATTAAATCAGATCAGAGTCAAACATGATGGAGTCCTATTCAAGCCTGCCTGATCAAGCTGGAACAGGTGCATCTTTTTCACAATTTACTTCCAGACATGGCATTTGAAAAGTTTCACACAACTCTGATTTAATATAGGCATGGGTTATCATAGGAGAGATGAAAATTTTGGGGTTATTGGAATACAATCCCCAAAATTCCATGCCCAGCATGTTATCCTGGTCATATTGGTTGAAGGATTCTGGGAGATACCATCCAAAAACCAAATACTTTCCAACCCTGGACTGTATTTAGGGTTTGCTTTCATCAGCTACAGAGCCAGAAAGGGGTGTGACTGGCACACCGGACTAGCTTGGCAAACCTACACTTTATCTAGCTATAGTTAGAGCATCCAAAAAGAAAGAAAGAAAGTGGAGAACCATATACCTTACTAGGACAGTGATGGCAAACCTTGGCATTCCAGGTGTTCTTGGACTTCAAGTCCCAGGAGCCCTGATCAGCACTCTTAGTACACTCACTGTACATGGAGAAGGGTACCTTTGAGTCAGTGCCTGCTGTTCGAGAAGGGTCTTTGCCACCCCGCCCCACCGTAGGTGGTCAGGTCGGAAGACAACAGCATGGAAGGTTGGGATTGGTTCAATTGTATTGGGGGGGCGTGTCTTATTGGGAGTTTATTGTTCTGGGTTCGAGATTAATCTTTGTGGGTTGGGAATTGGTCGGGTGCAGACGTGCGTTATTAGCGAACAGTTTCTAGGTGGAATTATGTCTAGGAAGAGAGGGCAAGCTTCAGGGGTGGTTGAGGAGATGGCCTCCCAAGCTAAGGGGGGCAGGGAGGCAGTGGACGAATCCTCGGAGGAGGAATTCGAGATAGGGACTTTCGAAGACAGGGTGAGAGCATTAGAAGAGGAGGCTGGAGGAGGAACGGAGGTTCCTCGGTCGCAAAGTATGAGCACCCGACGAGGGGGCAAAAAAGGGAGAAGATCGTGACGTGAGGCGATCCGTTTACTAGAGGAGAGGGTTCAGCAGCTGGAGGTCAGGAGGCCGGCTATCCCTCCATCCCAGGACCTATTGGGGCCCTCGGGCATGGAGTTGGAAGAGACGGTAGCAGGCGGACCTGCTGGCCCTTCAGAGGCTGGAACCGGAGAAGGTGATCTGGAGACGCTCGAGTCGTCGGCCGAGGCGTCAGCCGAGCTGGACGTTGTGCCAGCAGGCACGACGGAGGAAGAAGGGGCAAGCGGCTCCGTGGCGAGTGGGGGGGTCACGAGTCGGGGACAAGGTGAGTTAGGGAGACCAGGGGCGCCTCAGGCGACTCAGGGTCCTTGGGGGTGGCCTTGGGGTTTTCCCTGGGGAGTAGCAGGTCCTGGGGAGAAAGAGGGGGCTCTCGGAGGAATGGGGAATAGGGGGATGGGCGCCATATCACCGTGTGGTATGGGCGCAATGTGGCCGTGGTTGCCAAAAAATGGGCCGACTGGGAATCCCCCCCCCCCCGGGGCTTTTGAACGGGGCTTTGGGTGGTATGTCCACCGAGATAGGCGGGAAGGAAAAGGGGACGGCTGCAGGGTCATCATTGGGGGAGGGAGATTGTGGCGGGAGGAGGTCAACAGTTAGCAGAGCCAGGGGTTTGCGGAGCTGAGGGGCAGAAGGCCGCAGAGGGCGGGAAGACGAGTACGTGCGGGGAAGCGGAAAAGGGTGCGCAAGTGCGCAAGAGACGTTGTCCGTTTGGGGAGCACTTATCGAAAGCCACGAAGGAAAAGATCCTGAAAGGGGAGTTTGTTGATCTGTTTTCATTGTTGAACAGGGAGGTGGATGTAATAGAGGCGGAAAAGTTAGATGAAAGGGAGCTGGCCAAGAGAAAGAAGCCCCTTAGAAATTGGGGTAGTTGGTTACCGGCCTATTTGATTTACATGGGGATCATAGTGTATGAGCACCCCGAGAGGGCAGTATCGTTGTTGAAATACCTGGACATAGTGTATAGAGCATACACGGACTTTGTGGGGGTGTCATGGATGAAATATGATGAATTCTTTAGATCTCTGGCCCAGCAGGAGCCGGATATTAATTGGGATGAGCCACATTCCATGTTGTGGTTGCAGTATATGGCGCCTGCGAGGCCATTGCAGGGGGAAAGGCATGATAGCGGGCATTTGGTTCTGCGCAGGCCTCCATCGACTCCCCCCGGGTTCCTGGGGGGCAGCTGGTTCAAACCCAGCTGGTCTGTTGGGAGTACAATTCCCATGGGTACTGCTCATGGAAGCCGTGTAAGTTTCGGCACGGATGCTCGCAGTGTGGGGGTGCCCACCCAATCACTGCGTGTGGTCGAGGGAGGGGGTCGGCAGCCCAAGGGGCACAGAATCAAGGGAGACCAGGGTGCCTGGAACAACTGCGTACAATTTACCCCAGCCCAATTAGAGTCCAGGCACTAGAAAAATGGCTAGCGAGCTATCCGAAGAGACGGGAGGTGGAGTTGCTGGCAAACGGATTTCGTTGGGGTTTTCGTATACCGATTGTTGGGTGGGTCAAGGGCCCATTGGCCGATAGGAATCTGAAGTCAGTCAAGGGGAATGAGGTCCAGGTGAGGGAGAAGATCAGGAAGGAGATGGTTTTGGGGAGGATTGTGGGTCCCTTTCCAGTATGCCCGTTGGAGGAGTTACACATTTTTCCTTTGGAGTTTGTGCCTAAGAAGGTCCCCGGGGAATACTGCCTCATTCAACACCTTTCTTATCCCGAAGGGGGGTCGGTGAATGACGCCATTCCAGAAGAACTAGGCTCTGTGAAGTACACTTCACTGGATGCGGTGGTGGCCATGATCCGAAGAGCTGGCAAGGGGGCTTTTTTAGCTAAGTGTGATGTGAAGGCGGCTTTCAGGCTGCTACCCATTCATCCGGATGATTTCAGGTTGCTAGGATTTGTGTTCGAAGGGGAATGTTATGTGGATAGAGCTTTGCAGATGGGTTGTTCCATTTCTTGTTCTTTATTTGAGTGTTTCAGTACATTTATTCAATGGGTTTTCACAAAAAAGGCGGGGGTGGACACCATAACTCATTATCTTGATGATTTTTTGTTATGCTCGGGAAGGGGTGAAGAGCATTGTAAGGTGCTGTTGCGGGAGTTTCAAGGGGTTTGTGAAGAGCTGGGGGTGCCGCTGGCGCATGAAAAAATGGAGGGGCCGGCATGCAAGCTGTCTTTTCTGGGGGTGGAACTGGACACAGAGCAGCAATGCTCTCGTCTGCCGGAGGACAAGTTGAGGAATTTGAGGGAGAGAATCAGTTTAATGAAGGAAAAAAAGAAGGCATTCTTACAGGAGCTTCAAGTGCTGGTGGGGCACCTTAACTTTGCATGCAGGGTAGTGGCTCCAGGCAGGGCTTTCTTGCGTAGGCTTTGTGATGCAATGGTGGGTTTGAGAAAGCCGCATCATAGGTTGCGGTTGTCGCAAGGGATCAGGGCAGATTTGAGTGTGTGGGAGGAGTTTCTAGGGTGTTTTAATGGGATTTCATTTTGGAGGGACAAGCTGTTGCTTAAGGAGGATTTCCAGGTTCATACGGATGCGTCTGGGGCTTTGGGTTTTGGGATGTTTTTCAAAGGGGAATGGTGTAGCGGTAGGTGGCCTCAGAGGTGGGTGGAGAAATGGGTGACTAGGGACCTGACGTTTTCGGAACTGTTTCCGATCGTAGGGGCATTGTGGGTATGGGGGCATAGGTGGAAGAACAGGACGGTGATATTTTGGTGTGACAACATGGCCGTGGTGACAGTGTTGAATAGCCTTACTTCCAAATCCAAAAGGGTTATGAATGAATGAATATTTATTAATTGATTAGTCTTTCAACCTTATCAATAATATAAGAGTTTAAAATCTGTACAATACAATAAAGTGCGATAAAATACAATAAAAATACAATAAAAATACAATATATACAATATATACATACCTGAACTACTTTTAAAGAATGTAAACTGGAAAAGGTCCCTAAATACAATTAATACATGTACATCCATAGTCAGATAAGTGAATCTCTCTTGCAGGATACCCCAATTTGAGCGACATATTCGATTCTTTTAGCTGATGCCTTAATTATAAACTTGGCAGTTCTACACACAATGTGGATATTAGAGCCCAGAAGGAGATAAGACAGTTTGTTTTTTGAGTCCCAAAAAGTTGTTTTTTCCAATAGGGATGCAAGGTATTTAGATCTAATATCAGTGTACAACTGGCAATCTAATATAATATGCGAGCTATTTTCAACATTTGGAGACCCACATATGCACGTTATTTCGTGATATGGTAAGTGGTGAAAACGCCCATATCTATTCATGGAGTCTAATAGCTCGAATCCTGCTCTACAATATGCCCTTCTTAAAGGATAAGTGAGGCGCATCAAAACATATTTTTCAGTTTGAAATGTAATTTTGTTAGCCGCCAGCCACCTTAACGAACCATTTTTGGCCAGTAGTTCCAAGTCAGATTGTGCACTAATATCTAAGACTCTCTGTTTAAAAATTTCCTTGGCCAGAGTGGCCACTGAGAGCAAATACTGAACTGAGAACCCATGGTGAGAAATTACTTCGCAGAGTTGATTAACCCAGGACTTGGGATAATCCCACTTTATCTGTTTGGTTAAGCATAATTTGGGCAGCCTATTTGAGTCCATTGATTGGATCTTCAACCAATATGAGAATGTTTTAAATACTAAATGGCTATACAAAGAGTGGAAGTCCAATTCTGCTCTGACTGCAGGAGCAGACGTGTTGCTATCAGTTCCTAAAATACTTCTTAGGAACCAGGACTGTATTTGTTCCAGAAGTGGGGCTTATGTTTCTGGTGAGGGCATTGACGAGGAGGTGTTTGGATTTGAACGTTTTGTTCTTGGTGAAGCATATCCCGGGGGTTGACAATTGCATTGCGGATGCTTTGTCCCAGCAGCAATTGGACAAGTTCCGGGAGCTGGTGCCATCGGCCAACGCATGGCCTGTGCTGTTGTCGGAAGAGGTTTGGGCACTTGGTGACTGCAAGTAGCGGAGGCTATAAGGAACTCCATTGCGGATAGCACGAGGAGGTCCTATGCGGCGGCATGCACAGAGATCTGTGAGTTCCGAAGGGGGGCAGGACTGGAGGAGGTGTGGCCCATCCCGGTCGAGCATACGTTGCAGTTTTGCATATGGCTGCACGATAAAGGGCTGGCAGCGAATACGATTAGGGGTAAGTTGGCGGCAGTAGCGTTTTTTGCAAAGTCTAGAGGATTCAGGGACGAGTCGGGGGATTTTAGGGTTAGGAAGGTTTTGGAGGGGTGGGAAAGATTGGCAGGGAGGTCGGGGGACACTCGCACACCATTTTCCCCGGGGGTGTTACTCCGGCTCAACGGGGTATGGGGGAAGGTGTGTGAGAATGACTTTGAGATGGCCTTGTTTAAAGCGGCGGCGTTGCTGGCTTTTTCCGGGGCTTTAAGAGTGAGTGAGTTGGTAGCGGGGTCTAAGAAAGACAGTTCGAACAAGGCTCTGGGGTTT
The DNA here is from genome assembly GCA_030440675.1 of Furcifer pardalis. Classification (NCBI taxonomy): domain Eukaryota; kingdom Metazoa; phylum Chordata; class Lepidosauria; order Squamata; family Chamaeleonidae; genus Furcifer; species Furcifer pardalis. The sequence goes on from CP126892.1 coordinate 72,016,378, forward strand.
GAGGACGTAGTGGTGGCGAATGGAAGCGTTTATATTTTTGTGCGTTGTTCAAAGACGGATCAAGGAGGTGTAGGTAAGTGCTTGGTGTTGGGTACCTGCCACATTGGGGAGCTTTGTCCGGGGCGTAGGGTAAGGGAATACCTGGTGTTGAGGGGGACACAGTTAGGTAAGTTCTTCATGCATGCGGGGGGGGAGCCCCTGACAAATTTCCAGTTCAGGGCGGTGACGGATAAGGCACTGGAGCATGCGGGGATAGTGGGGTGGAATTTCGCTTCACACTCCTTTAGGATAGGGGGGGCTTCCACCTTGGCGCAGTGGCGTCGCGCAGTCTTCAGCCGCCTGGGGCGAAAAGCAAACTCGCCGCCCCCCCCCCCAGCTCGCCGCTGCCGCCACCCCTCCCCCTCCCAAGGCAGAAGGCGCCCCCCTGCTGACTAGCGGCGCGCGCACGACTGCGCGCGCGCCACACACACCTCCGTCCGCTCGCCCACCAGAGGCCGTCCGGTCCGCCACCCACCCCCGACGAGCGCACCTCGCTCCGGCAGATCGCTCGCCCGGCTGGCCGTCGGGGGCTCTCCGCGCGCCGCCTGCCGCTGGCAGCGGCTTTCAGGGGGCGGCAAATAATGTCCCCTCCCCACCCTTTTGCTGGCGAGCGTCCTGCATGCGCTTCGCCGCTTGCAGGCGAGGAGGAGAAAAAGGGGTTTTTTTAAAGACAGACAATTCAAGGAGGGGCCCGCCCCCCGCCCCGCCCGGCTGGCCGTCGGGGGCTCTCCTGGAGGGCGGCCCGCGTGCGCGCGCGCGCTGCCCACCTCCTCCTGCCCAGCCAGCCACCAGGGGCTCCCCGCCACGGCGCCACCCACCCCAGACGAGCGCCCCGTCTCACGGCAAGTTGGGTGGGTGGCTGGGCTGGCGGAGACGAGCAGCGCGCGCGCGCGCGCGGGCCGCCCTCCAGGAGAGCCCCCGATGGCTAGCCGGCCCCCCTCCTTGAATTGTCCGCCTTAAAAAAAAAAACTTTTCCTCCTCCTCGCCTGAAAGCGGCAAAGCGCACGCGGGGCGCTCGCCAGCAAAAGGGTGGGGAGGGGACATTTTGCCGCCCCCTGAAAGCCGCTGCCCGGGGCATCTGCCCCCCCTGCCCCCCCCACGCTACGCCACTGCCTTGGCGGCACTGGGCTATAAGACAGAGGATATTAAGAAGGCAGGAAGGTGGACCTCGGCTAGGTTCAGGGCATACGTGCAGGACCTGCCGGGGGATTGTTGAGTTATTCATGTTGTTATGAGTTTATGTTTTTCAGGTTGGATATCAGACTGGAAGGGCATCGTCTGGATCCTAGGGGACCGACATGTAAAGGGGGCTGAGGAATGGGCCGCCCGATCGTTCTTCGGGCGACGCATTGGGATTCCGCAATGTTCAGTCAAGTGGACGGGGCAGGACAGGTGTTGGGTACCTGCCACATTGGGGAGCTTTGTCCGGGGCATAGGGTAAGGGAATACCTGGTGTTGAGGGGGACGCGGGAAGGTAAGTTCTTCATGCATGCAGGGGGGGGGGCCCTGACAAATTTCCAGTTCAGGGCGGTGACGGATAAGGCACTGGAAGGGCATTGTTTGGATCCTAGGGGACCGACATGTAAAGGGGGCTGAGGAATGGGCCGCCCGATTGTTCTTCGGGCGACGCATTGGGATCCCGCAATGTTCGGTCAAGTGGACGGGGCAGGACAGCATGGGGTTTGGGGGGATGGGCGCCCAGTTGGACTCTCTGCCTAAGAACTGTGCACCAAGGGTGGTGGTGTTACACATTGGCAGGGATGACTTGGGCTATAGGCGGACAGAGGAGATTGTTGACGGGGTGGTCCAAGCGGTTTCCCAGTTGGGGGCGGCTTGGCCCTGTACTGTTTGTGTCTTCTCAGAGATTTTGCCTATGAGCGAGGATTGAGCTGAAGAGGAGCTACTGGAACCGGGCTTCGACAGCAGGGAGCAAGCGCGGCTATACCTCAATTACCGTCTGGCGGAGGTCTTCCTGCAGATGGGGGGGTGTCATCTTGCACGCGGCGATCCTCAAGAGTGACCTCTCATGCTTTGAAGAAGGCTGGGAGAGACTTAATAAGAAGGGTTATGACATCTTTGTGAGGGACATCAGCAGAGGCATGGTTGGTTATTTGTAGGGGGGGTCCGCAGTTCCAGCGGAACCTCGGAGTGTGGCGGAAAGCACGGGGGAGTAGTGGGTGTGTGGTGAGTCCAGGGGAGGGGGAGGAGTTTGGGTTAGGGCGGGGTTATGTTAATTTGGCCCAGCCCAAATCTCCCCCCGGAGATTTGTCCCCGTGCTTTGCTGGCCCCTCCATTTAGGGTTGTAATCATTTTATTCTTGTCACTTAATAAAGTGGCCAATTTCTATTCCACGAAGTTGTCTTGTGTCCTTGTTCAAGGGGGGGCCGGGGGGGGGCCAAAAGTGGAATAGAACTATTGTCTTGTCTGTTACAAGTTATACAACTGACAATTCTTGTACACTCACAACAGTAATACCATTATTGTTGCTTGTATTCTAAATAAGGACTTTCCCTTTGCTGTTAGAAGTACTGCTACAGGCCTAGTGCATTGGACTACAGAGACATAAATAGGCATATGACTGACGTCAGGTTTCCATCTAATGAAGATTTGTCCACTGTGGCTATACATAACTTCTGAATAGTCTGCTGACTAAAAAAACCAGTTGCCTCCTCTCACTGGCTGGTTTATATCAGATGACAGATGCAGTACAAATAAAAGGTTACATGAAATTCAATGCAAATACAATTTCAGCTCCAAGATCATTCTCAACTGAACCATGAGCTGTCCAACAGGCATTTATTATGATATATCAGTTCCTTTAAAGCATGCTTTCATGGAAATGGATAATTGACTTTATCGTACTTTTAACCAAATGCAATTGACTGGAAAATAGCACTATCATTTAAGTGGACATTTTCTTTGTATTACAAGAATACTATGCAGGAGAAGGGTTAATTATTATTTGAAAACTGTGCACACACAAACCTCACATCCTACTATTTATGTCCTAAAAACTGGAATAACTGGACACCAAAAACTGGAATAACTTGGATAGCCATACATAATTGCATTGCTTGGGTAGTTGTGTTTAGGCACAAAGGAGAGCTCAACAATCATAGAAATCATTACACCTAAAAGACTTGGAATGGTCCTTGAATGGCCAGATCAACTGGTGTCCAGTACAAATGTCATTTTTCTCCCTTTAATGGGATTGTAATCAATTAGGACAGTATTTTTAACTACACAATATATGTAATAAAAATGTTTGGAGGACATGAATTGAACTGAATTTCAAATAATAAAATAAATGGCCACTAAAGAAGCTGTAGCACTTGAGAATAGTCAGAAAAAGACTGTCAGAGAACAGTCAAAATGGTAGGATCAAGTCAGCAAAGGTCAGCAGTTTGTTGCCATCTTGACCCTTTAGATCACAATCTTCATAAGAGTGAACATTGGCCATTCTGGCTAGGGCTGACTTGTGTTCTAACTCCTTGAATCACCTCAAGTTCATTTGTTGTGTCCAGATTTGGAACTTACTTTCTTTTTTAAATTTTTAACACAAAAATAACAATGATTACACAATAAACAATAAAATAACAAAAAACACTATTACAATGTATGAAAATATTATGTGCCCCTTCACTCAGCAGGACAATATGTATGTTTCTTTTACCTTATTTATTTATTACCTTATTTTTATTTTCCATTTTCCCTTATTTATTTATGCACCTTGTCCATATCCTCAAGGCTGCAGCAATCCATTGGAGTCCCATTGTTAAATCCTGCCTGTCGCTTCTCATATGTGCCATGGGAGAATGCTCTGAGATCATAATGTGGGGGCCACTTCTTGGCAAGCTGACATCCACCTTAAACAAATTCACAACAGTGACAATTTCCTGCTTCAGGAAAAAATGCATTCTTGAATACGAGTTGCAGTCAATGATGATTTATTCTACAATTTCTTAATTTGTAATTTATCCATTTCTTAGCTGTAATTAATCTCATCATAGTTACCATTATACAGATATCTTTGTTTTCTCTCTATTTTTTTTTACTTCCGAAATCAATCAATATGGCTACCCTAGGACATTGTGCAAACGTATTGAATGGATTTGTTCAATTTCTGTGCATACTTTCCTCCAAATTTCTTTTACAAAAGTACAATCCCACCATAGGTGTAGATATGTTCCTAAATGCTTTTGCACCTCCAACATTACATGTCATACTTAGCATGATACTGCCTTAATTGTATTGGAGTCAAATACCACTTTCAAATTGTTTTGTAGGAATTTTCAATTGTAACTTTTACTACACACACACACACAGAGTATAGTGAAAGTTACAAATGAAAATTCCTACAAAACAATTTGGAAGTGGTATTTGACTCCAATACAATTAAGGCATTATCATGCTAAGTATGACATGAAATGGCATGCATATATATATATAAAATCTTTGATATAACAAACAGCTGATATAACAAACAGCTGATGATGAAGACAATATAATCACACAGTACCAGAAAGCCAGCAGAGAAGGCCCATCTCAGCAAATTAAAATGATTAAAAAAATTCCTGCAACTTCTTTTTCCCCCTTCTTTTTCTCCATTCTGTTGTCATATGCAATGTTAACATAAGCACAAAGATATCACTAAAAGAAATCCTAAAACATTTGAGACAATGAAGCAAAAAATGGAATCAGTTGCTTGAAAGAGTACTGCTTTCTGTCATACCCACTACAAAGTTTCCAGGGAAGAAGGAATACTGCAAGTATCTATAATAGAAACAAAATAGATCTATAATGACCCATCAATAAGTCTGTTGAGCCACAAGATCTCAGAAGATATTTTTCTGGGCGGGGGGGGGGACTTTTGGTGGTTTTCTCTTTCTTGATCCACTAGAAATTGAAGATACAGTTATTTCTGCAATGTCTCCACCCATTGTGGAGGGGGGTGTTCTACCACTGGCCTAGAAGGTAGGGTGACAAGATGAAAAAGAGGATAGGATTTGTTAGATATTTAAATGTCCTAGCGGCGGGAAAATCGCCGCTACCCATTGGTCAGTGGGCTGGGTCAAGCAGGGTATTTAATCCCCTGCTGACCCAGCCGTTGTTGTTGTTGTTACTGGCAGTCACAATAAACATACGTGTTGTTTGGTTCACCTTCAATGGCGTCCGTGTCCTCACTCCCGCGCAAGGATCTCCGGATCTAACACTGGCGACGAAGGTGGGATTTTGAGGAACGGACCAGAACCATCACACACACCAGAGCCACCACTCACGAAGGCACCTCGCCATGGCTGCTTACGTTCCACCGGCTCCCTTCCAACCGAAGGACGAGAGATGGAAGAGCTATATGGACCGTTTTGAGTTCTCCCTGCTAGCTGCGGAACTGGGAGAGATAGCACCGGAGCGGAAGAAGGCATTCTTCCTCACCCACTGCAGAGCCAAGGTCTACGAAGTGGCCCAATCCCTGGTGGATCCAACACCAATCCTGGACGTCTCATGGGAAGCACTACAGTTGGCCCTCAAGAACCACTATGCGCCGGAGCCCTCGAAGTTCGTGTTCCGGATCCAGTTCCGGGACCGATACCAGATGCCAGGGGAAACCATCGGCGAGTACGTGGCCGCCCTAAGGGCAGCAGCCGTTCCGGCGGTATTTGGGCCATTTCTCGAGGACTCCCTGACCGAGCAGCTTATCAGAGGAGTCCGCGACAACAAGCTCCGGAAGAGGCTATTGGCCCGGAGAGACCTGACCCTGGCCGGGGCCATCGGGGAGGCCAGAGCTTTCGAGCTCTCGGTGTCGGCCGCATCCTCCCTCAACCGGTCCCCGTCGGCGCCCCGCCAAGCCTCCGCTCACCATCAAGACGTCGTTTCTGACGAGGACGAGGAGGAAGAAGCAGAGGTGTGCGCGACCGACGGGGGACACTCGGGCAGGAGCGGCCAGCGCTGCGCCAGCTGCGGAGGGCCACACCAGCGGGCACATTGCCGTTTCAGGGAGGCCATCTGCCGCTATTGCGACAAGCGGGGACACATTGGGAACGTCTGCCGGGCAAGGCAAGCGGAGAACCAAGCTGACCGGCAGATTCAAAAGTTCCCGCCCGGAAAGATGGCCGCCAAACAGAGGACAAATCAGAGGCGCCAGGGACGCAACAGCGGCAAGTTCGAAGATGCCGAGACACACACACTCACGATAAGCCACACCGCCACACAGAAGGGAGAGAAGTTCCACGCCACAGTCACGATCGACGGGGCAGTGTGTCCGATGGAGGTCGACTCTGGGGCCGCCATATCCATCATTCCGTGGAAGTGGATGAAGAAGACATTCCCGTCCCTAAAAGAATCAGACCTCCAGGCCCAGCGGATCCAAATCAAGGACTGCCAAGGCAAGTTCCTCCCCGTCGCAGGGCAGAAGTGGGTCCGAGTCAGGTACGGGCCGAAGGAAGAAAACCTACCGCTGACCATCATCTACGGTAACATCCCCACGCTACTGGGCACGAACTGGTTCCCCGCCCTGGGACTGTCCATCGCTGGCATCCACAACACCACGACTGACCAGCCCGGAGACGCCTCGCTGAGGGACGACCTGATGGCCGAATTCCAGGACGTTTTCGGAGAAGGGTTGGGCAGGTATGTGGGGTCCCCTATTTCATTTACGCTCAACCCGAGCGTTGCCCCCATCCGACTTAAGGCCCGGAGAGTCCCATTGGTGCTCAAACCCAGGGTCGAGAAGGAGCTCGACAAGCTGGTCGCCCAGGGAATCCTCGTTCCCGTAGACCACGCTCGGTGGGAGACCCCCATAGTGACCCCCATCAAACCGGACGGGTCAGTACGCATCTGTGCGGACTACAAATGCACGATCAACAAGGCATTAGAGCCGAGCGCGTACCCGGTCCCCGTCATAGACCACCTACTCCATTCACTAGGCCCTGGCAAGATCTTTGCCAAGCTGGACCTGGCCCAAGCGTACCAACAGCTCCCGGTGGATGACGCCACGGCCGAAGCCCAGACAATTGTCACACACCGGGGGGCATTCAAGTGCACGAGGCTACAGTTTGGGGTCAGCATAGCTCCGGGACTGTTTCAGAGCACGATGGAAAGGCTCCTCCAAGGACTCCCGGGGGTGGTACCCTATTTCGATGACGTCCTGATAATTGCGGGGGATCCCGGGCAACTCAAGGACAGGGTCGCCGCTGTCCTGGCCAAGTTCAGGGCCGCTGGGCTCAGAGTGAAAAGGGATAAGTGCCTGTTGGGGGTCCCCTCCGTGGAATTCCTGGGTTTCCGCATCGACGCCAAGGGCATCCACCCTACGAAGGGGAAAGTGGAAGCGATTCGGAACGCTCCGGCCCCAAAAAACAAGCAGGAGCTGCAGGCGTTCCTGGGACTCCTGAACTTCTACGCGGCCTTCCTAAGAGGGAAGGCCACCGCGGCTGAACCCCTACACAGACTGTTGGCGGCAAAGGCTGAGTGGGTGTGGGGACCCGAGCAAAAGTCGGCTTTCGCAGCTGTAAAAAATCTCCTCTCCCAGGACAGTTTCCTGATCCAGTACAACGCGACCCTGCCACTGGTCCTCGCCTGCGACGCGTCTCCCTACGGCGTCGGCGCAGTCCTGGCCCACCGATTACCCAACGGTCTCGAGGCACCCATCGCCTACTACTCCAGGACCATGTCGCCGACGGAGCGGAACTACGGCCAGATAGACAAGGAGGCGCTGGCGGCAGTGGCAGGGGTAAGAAAATTCCACGACTACTTGTATGGCCGGGATTTTGAACTTGTGACTGATCATAAGCCCCTGTTGGGACTCCTGGCCAGCGACCGGCCTACGCCCTCTGCCTTGTCCCCCCGGATGCAAAGGTGGGCCATTTTCCTGTCTGGGTACTCATACACCTTGGTCTACCGGCCCGGGAAACACATGGGCAATGCTGACGCCTTGAGCAGGTGCCCCCTCCCGACCCAGGAAGGCGCGGAAAGGGGGGAGGCATCGGTTCTTGCCCTGGACATCCTGGACTCGGCCCCCACTACGTCAGCCGAGGTTGCCAGGGAAACGGCTAGGGACGCCGAACTTCGGGCCGTTTCCAGCAGGGTTCAACGGGGTTGGCCGGACAAGGGGGAAAGGGAGTTCAAGGTATTTTTCGATAAGAAAGACGAAATGTGCTGTGTGGGGGGTTGCTTGCTGTGGGGGGACCGTGTAGTGGTTCCCAGAAAACTCCGCCCCAAGGTACTAGAAACGCTGCATGCCAGCCACCTGGGAATAGTAAAGATGAAGGGGTTAGCCCGAAGTTACGTGTGGTGGCCTGGCATTGACAAGGATATAGAGTCGTGGGTGGCCAAATGTACACCCTGCCAATCATCACGACCCAATCCACCAGCAGCCCCAGTCAGAGAGTGGGAACAGCCCACGGGCCCATGGCAGAGGATTCACATCGATCTCGCCGGCCCATTCCACGGCCAAACATTCCTGATTGTAGTGGACGCCTACTCGAAATGGTTGGAGGTCCGACTCCTGAGTAGCACCACAGCCAGAGCAATAATCCGGGAACTCAGACAACTCTTTGCCACACACGGCATTCCCGACACCCTAGTCTCCGATAACGGGCCTCAGTTCACGGCCACTGAGTTCGAACAGTACCTGGCATCCCTAGGAACCAGGCACGCTCTTACATCCCCGTTCAGGGCACAAGGGAATGGGCAGGCCGAGAGATTCGTGCGCAGCGCAAAGGAGGCCCTGGAAAGGCTAGGACCCGGGGACTGGCAGGAACGCGTAGACACGTTCTTGTTGGCCCAACACAACCTTCCCTGCGCTGCCACGGGACGGGCCCCCGCAGAGTTACTCATGGGCAGGAGACTCCGTTGTCAGCTTGACCGGTTACACCCTAGGTACTCCCCAGACAAGTTCAGGGGGAACCAGCCACAGGGCCGGACACTGGCCATTGACTCACCAATCTTCGCTAGGAACTACGCGTCCGGCCCACCGTGGGAAGAGGGAACCGTCAGCGAGATGCTGGGTCCCTACACCTACAAGGTTCGCCTCGCGGATGGTCGGACATGGAAACGCCATGTCGACCAGCTCAGGAGGCGAACGAGTCCCGACACGGATAGCAACCTCCCCCGGGGAGTGCAGACCGGCGCTGAGCCAGACATGCACCCGATGGACGAACCGGTCACCGACCCGGTTCGACCAGAAGACAGCCCCATTCACGCAGCACCATCACCGGCCAGCTTACCGTGTGGAGCAGGCTCACCCCCGGTCACCGCGGAACCCGACGCTCGTATCCCGGATCCGCTCCTGGCCCAGCCAGGGCAGAGCGAGAGCGACAGGTCCGCTCTGCTCGATGCCCCAGCGCCGACTGAACTGCGCAGGTCCGATCGAGTAAGAACACGCCCCCGTCACCTGGAGGATTATGTATGCAAATAGCAGACCGGGACATTCTGGGGGGAAGGGGTGTTAGATATTTAAATGTCCTAGCGGCGGGAAAATCGCCGCTACCCATTGGTCAGTGGGCTGGGTCAAGCAGGGTATTTAATCCCCTGCTGACCCAGCCGTTGTTGTTACTGGCAGTCACAATAAACATACTTGTTGTTTGGTTCACCTTCAATGGCGTCCGTGTCCTCACTCCCGCGCAAGGATCTCCGGATCTAACAGGATTTCTGTATGTTTGGTAGCTACTTGGAAGAGGAAATTTGAGCAGATGAGGCTCTATTAAAAGTTAGTCTTTCTCACATTTCCTCATCTGCATAAATCTTGAAAGTACAGGAACCATGTCTTTTTATTTACATCTGGTCATGCTAATAGAAAAACATTTGAGGAAGCACTGTAGAGGAAGCAAAATAGTGGCCAGGCAAACAAACAAAGTATGTGTATTGGGTGGAGAACTCAGCTGTAATATAACAATTTCTAATGATGAGCTACACGTTTCAGAAACTACTGGGAAATTTCTCTTTCCCTTGGAAAATTTTAGTGAAATTATCCTCTCCACACACACACACACACCATCTTTCTTCCCACAGATAAGGCGGAGAATTTCAAAAAGTCATTTGTGCACAGCTATATGTCAGAAGGTCTCAAAGCCTAGGTTTAGATATGGTGATACTATGGAGACCAATCAGATCCAAAAATAAGATACACAAGAAACTCCTTTACAAATCACTGTTGTGCTATGTACCTGATGATATGTGTGAAACCCTCCTTCTTCATTCTCCAACATATATGATTCCTTGTTCACAATAATATCATGTCATTAGTTGTGTTTCCAGATAACCTTAACCCCACATTTCCTTGTCTCATTTCTTAAATTAATAATAATTTCTGCCCATGTGAAATTGAAACCAAAAGAAATCTATTTCAGTAGTGGCTATCTAAATTGTCTGGACTCTGGGACATTTCACAAAAACACTCTCTTGTTCACTTGAGTCTAAGATATATTACACGTAAAAAATGGGGGACAGACCTCCAGAGACACTCTCTCCATTTCTGCCAAATTGGGTATAGGATTGCCTGTATTCCAGCTTCCCAGAGAGCTTTGAACATCTGTTTTTAATTTTTCTTTAATTTCAATTCATGGCCTTTGGACTGCTCCTTGTGTTGTGAAGAAAATAGCAATTATAGCTAACATTGTCACAGTGCCTATTCCAGGCTACAGAAACTAAACTCAGAGATGAGAATGTTAGTCAAGAGGTGTTAACACTTCAGTTAACTGTTAGTAAGCTCCAAAATCTAAGCCAGTCACATTTAAATCTGAAGGTGCAATTTTTAAACTTAGTTGCTGCTAAACAGGTCTGGCCAGGTTAACCAGGCCAGACCTATTCAGGTAATAGAGTAGACCATACTGCCAATGACTCAATGCAGAGTGTCAGGCAGCAGTTAACTAACATGACAACCGTGAGGACTAATGGCTTTGGGTGCTGAAGTTCACAGGAAAGGCCTTGGATTTAATCCCATTTGAATCTATCTTGATGGAGGGCAGCAGTTTCATTAATACTGGCCTGGGGCTGATGAGGACTTTGCATGCCAAAAGGGCTCAGGATCAGAAAGTGACTCACAGAACTGAATCAGTGGTATGGGTGTCATGCTGCAACGGGGAAGGCAGATGAAAGGCCACTGCATTATGTTCTCAGGACAGTCTTCGAGGCTGATCTCCATTAGGATCACAAATATTTAGATTCGGATATGGCAGAAAAAGAAGTTTGTGATAAATTACTGTTTCAATTTAAGTTGGATAACTATAACATTTATTTATTTGTTTATTTATTGTATTTATAGGCCACCTCTCTCCCAATGAGGGATTCAACGAGGCTCACAATGTTGAAAAGATCAAATTAAACACAGTAAATTATAAATATAGCCTTACCTCAGCAGTTCGATACCTGAGTACTGCATGACGGGATGAGCTCCTGTCTCTGTCCTAGCTCCTGCCAACCTAGCAGTTCAAAAGCAAGAAATTGCAAATAGATAAATAGGGACCACTTAGCTGGGAAGGTAAACAGTGTTCCGTGCACTCATGTCTAGGCATGCCTGCCACATATCTATGGAGATGTCTGCAGATGCAGACAGCACTGGCTCTTCGACTTATAAACAGAGATGAGCACTGAACCCTAGAGTTGAATATGGCTGGCTTTTGAGCAGTTTTACCTTTACCTTGGCAAAACAAAAATTCTGTCAATTTATTCCAGAAGGTCCCTCTTTTGTGCTTTAGAAAGAATGAAACAGGATATAAGACAACCACTATCTTGATGCACTATTACTAAATTTAGGAAGTCCATTTACTGTATCCAGATACCAAAATAAAGTTGTCTCGCTGTGTTTGCCAAAAGAAAACACTTACAGGTAGAGCATAATGGAACCATAATTTATACATTTGCTTATTTTAGAATAAATTAGTAATAATAATCCTACTACTTACCCTATGTTTGTCAAGTATATGCTTTATTTATCCCAGGCAAATAATATCTTCAAGAAATTAAAAACAAAAAAATGAAGATTGGTATGTAACCAATGAAGATCTGTGCGACTCTTTATGTTGATGAAAACAAGAAGACAACATTAGAATCATTAGTAAGTGGATTGGAGAAACAAATTAGTTTAACATTTATTTCTCATTAAAACTGGAGATGCAATATATGGTAGCCTCCTCTAACATCAAGCTTGTTACCTCTCTCAGAAAACATTAAGAATGCATTAGCTTTGGACGCTTGGCATTTATTTTCAATCATATTTTACTGTGCTCCATTAGAAGAGTGCATTTGAATAGATGTTTAAAATGATAATACATCTCTAGAGGGAGTTCCCCAATCCCACAGTTATAACAAAAAGGAAACCAGCTACAATTTGTAGAGGGAGGATATTTTGACCAGATGGACCCTTTAGTGTAGTCTTAAATAAACCACAATTTCCCTTATTTTTTCATTCTTTCTACATTCCCAGTATTAACTCTAGCCAGAGCTACGCCTTTGTGATAATCCAAGGAAAATATATTTACTGTAGGTTAGCTGCAAACAGATAATAATAATTTCACGTCAGAAATTATTCTGGGTTGAAAGGATTATTGCAGAAGAAACTCAACTCAAGCAATGTCCAAATTAGGCTCCTTTCACATCCCCAAGAGCTGAGAAACATGATGTCATCACAGTGTGGGTATAAATAAAAAATAAAAAATAAAAAAAATAAAATAAACACACCTACACACACACACACACACACACACACAGACAGACAGACACACACACACACACACACACACACACACACACACACACACACACACACACACACACCTCAACCCAAACACAATCTCCCCCCAGAACCACCCAGGATTGTTGCTACCGGTTTGGGCGAACCAGTGCAAACCGGCAACAACCCACCACTGTCTTGAATGACTGATTTGCCAGCTTTCCAGCTAACAAGGTGAGCTTCTTAACCATTGAGCCACTGCAGCCACTGCAAACATACAAGATCTCTTCTAACACCACCACATCCCCCCCCCCGAACCCAAGTTGCAATACTTTGCTTTATTTTGTTGACAAGGTGCATGCATATTCCTGCTTTGGGATATGTTGGGAGCTGGATGCAATGTCACATGATGGGAATGTCATGCCCTAATCCTAATTCCCCACTTAACTTTTAATTTTTTTAAAGTGCGTTCTGCACACCTTACAGACATGTGATTTAATTACAGATTTTTTGAATCTTCACACGCGAAGGTAAAGGGGGTGGTGCTCATCACCGTTGACAACCAAAGATCCAGCGCTGTTTCCGTCTACACACATTTCCATGGTCATATGGCAGGCATGAATAGATGCTGGAGTGCACAGAACATTGTTACTTTTCCTGCCTAAGCAGTACCTATTTATCTACTTGCAATGTCTTGCTTTCTAACTGCTAGGTTGGCAGGAGCTGGGGCAGACAACAGGAGTTCATTCCATCATGCAGCACTCAGATCTCACACTGCAGACCTGCAGACCTTCAAGTCACCAAGCTCAGGGTCTAAACCAGTGATGGTGAACCTTGGCCCTCCAGGTGTTCTTGTACTTCAATTACCAGAAACCCAAGTCAGCACTCCTGCTGATCATGATCAAGGCTTCTGGGAATTGGAGCTCAAGAATATTTGGAGTGCCAAGTTTCACCATTGCTTGTCTAAACCAATAAGCCACTGCAGCCCCTTTACATGCAAATAGAGGAACAAAGGAGAAAACAAAACCCTGAAGATACAATGACATTTGAGAGAGACTGGGAGGGTGACAAAAACCGTGGAAGACATAAAGCTGAAGCTATTTCCTCACCCTTTGATGTTGAGCTCCCTGGAGTCTGAGCAAGGCGGTCCCTTTGTTTCATCTTGAATTCTTAGTCTTTTGTTGTTCAGTCACACAGTCGATTCTGACCCTCTGCAACCCCATGGACCACCGCCCACCAGGCACTTCTGTCCTCCACCATCCTCCTCAGCCCACCCAGGTCTGTTCCCACTGCATCCACAATACCATCTTCGTCCCAAGGAAGGTAAGTAAGTGAGGGTTTTTTATTTGGGGTGAGTGGGTAATTTATTTGTGTTTTGGGTGGGTGGTTGTATTTTTATTTTATTTTTATTTTATTTATTTCTTTATTTTATTTATTTAGGTTATTTACGGGTTTGTGTTGTAGCTGGGTGGGTGGGTGGGCGGGCTGAGGTGTGTGTGTGTTTATTTTTATTTTATTTATTTTTATTTTATTTTATTTTTATTTTTGGCCCCGCCCACAACGTCATGACGTCATGACGTCATGACGTCGGCTCCGCACATGACATCATGACGTCATGACATTGGCCACGCCCATGACGTCCGTGACATCATGGCATGGTAGTAGAATTTTTGTCATCCCATCACTGATCTAGCATCTCATTTTTGGCCGCCCCCTTTTTCTTTTGCCCTCCACCTTTCCCAGCATCAAGGCCTTCTCAAGTGAATCATCTCTTCTCATTTGATGTCCAAAGTACCTTAGCTTCATCTTTACTATTTAACCTTCCAAGGAGCAGTCAGGGTTGATTTCTTCTAAGATTGACCTATTTGTTCTTCTCACTGTCCAGGGGACTCTCAAAACTCTCCTCCAACACCACATCTCAAAGGCATCTATTTATTCTTCTGCGCTCAGCTTTCCTTATGGTCCAGCTCTCACAACCATTCATTGCCACTGGGAATACCATTGCTTTGACTATATGAATTTTTGTTTGCAATTTGATGTCTCTACTTTTCACTATGCTCCCCAGATTTCTCATTGCTTGCCTCCCAAGAATCAGTCGCCTTTTTATTTCATGACTGCAATCACCATCTGCAGTGAGCTTTGATCCTAAGAAAGTAAAATCTGTCACTGCTTCTACTTCTTCCCCATCTATTTTCCAGGTACTGATAGGGCCTGTTGCCATGATCTTTGTTTTCTTTATATGGAGTCTCAAACCAGCTTTCTCACTTTCTTCTTTTAACCTAATCAGGAGTTTTTTAAAGTCCTCCTCACTTTCTGCCATTAGGGTGGTATCATCTGCATATCTCAAATTGTTGATGTTTCTCCCAGCATTTTTGATCCCAAATTGTGATTCCTCCATCCCTGCATTGCGCATTATGTGCTCTGTGTATAAGTTGAATAATCAGGGTGACAAAATGCAGCCTTGTCTTACTCCTTTTCCTATTCCAAACCACTCCGTCATTCCATATTCTGTCCTAACTGTTGCTTCTTGATTCATGTACAGATTTCTCATGAGACATATAAGGTGTTCTGGTATTCCCATATCTTTAATTACTTGCCACATTTTGTTGTGGTCTACACAGTCAAAGGCCTAAGTGTAATCAGTGAAACAGAAGTAGACTTTTTTCTGATATTCCTTTGTTTTTTCCATGATCCATCTTATGTTGGTGATGTGGTCTCTAGTCCCCCTGCCTCTTCTGAACCCCGCCTGCACTTCTGGTAATTCTCTCTCCACATGCTGTTGCAGTCTATCCTGTATTATCTTGAGCATCACCTTGCTAGCGTGTGGGATGAGCGCAATTGTTCGATAATTTTAACATTCTTTGGCATTACCCTTTTTGGGGAGTGGAACATATACTGATCTTTTCCAATCCTGTGGCCATTGTTGTGTTTTCCAAATCTGCTGACATATAGAATGTAATAATTTGATTCCATCATCTTTTAGGGTTTTGAAAAGTTCAACCTGGATACCATCATCACCCCTGGCTTTGTTGTTTGCTGTGTTTTTCAGGGCCTTTCCGACTTCACTCTCTAGGATGTCTGGCTCAAGTTCAATTTTTTCATCATTGAAATTATCAGGGGTGTTGAGGTCCTTTCTGTAGAGTTTCTCTGTGTACTCTCTCCATCTTTTTCTTAATCTCTTCTGCATCAGCTAACTCCTTGCCATCTTTGTCCTTTATCATGGTCATTTTTGCTTTAAATGTCCTTTTGATTTCCCCAATTTTTTTTTTGAAAAGATCTCTAGTTCTGCCCCTGATATTGTTTTGCTCTATTTCTTTGCACTGTTCATTCAGGTAGGTTTCCTTAGCTCTCCTTGTTTTTCTTTGAAATTCTGTATTCAAGTGATTGTATTTTTTCCTTTCTCCTTTGCCTTTTGCGTCCCTTCTTTCCTCTGCTATTTTAAGAGCCTCATCGGACAACCACCTAGCTTTCTTACATTTCTTTTCTTTTGGTATGGTTTTCTTTGCTGCCTCCTGCATGATGTCCCGGATCTCTGTCCATAATTCTTCTAGCACTCTGTCTATCTGGTCCAAGCCATTGAATCTGTTCCACACCTCCACTGTGTATTCCTTAGGGATGTTGTCTAGGTCATATCTGTCTGGCCTAGTTGTTTTCCCTATTTTCTTGAGTCTAAGCCTTAATTTTGTGATCAGTAGGTTGTGATCTAAACCACAATCTGCTCCTGGTCTCGTTTTTGCTGACTATATGGAGGTTCTCCATCTTTGGCTGCAGAGTATGTAATCAATCTGGTTTCGATGTTGGCCATCTGGTGATGTCCATGTGTAAAGTCTCCTTTTGTGTTGCTGAAATAGAGTGTTCGCTATGACCAGTGCATTATCTTGGCAGAACTCTATCAGTCTTTGGCCTGCTTCATTCTGTGTTCCAAGACCAAACTTGCCTGTTATTCCATTTACTTTTTGATTTCTTACTTTGGCATTCCAGTCTCCTATGATGATATGTACATCATTTCTTGGTGTCTGTTCTATGAGGTGTTCTAGGTCATCATAGAACTGGTCAATTGTGGCTTCATCTGCACTAGTGGTTGGTGCGTATATTTGGATTACAGTGATATTGAACGGTTTGGCTTGTGGTTTTGGGTAGGGGGCCTCGTGTTACCTCGGGAGTTACCAGCTTTGGTTCTGGATGGGGCAGTTCTGCCCCAAACAGATCCAGTGCGTAACCTGGGGGTCCTCCTGGACTCACGACTACTGTTCAAAGAGCAGGTGGCAGCCGTGGCCAGGAGGGCTTTTGCACAACTTCGTGTAATCCGCCAGTTACGCCCACTCCTGGACCGGGACGCCTTGCTCATGGTCACATATGCTTTGGTCACCTCCAGACTTGACTACTGTAATGTGCTCTACATGGGGCTGCCCTTGGTGACCATTTGGAGACTGCAACTGGTCCAAAATGCGGCAGCCAGGGTAGTGATGGGGCGCAGGCGATATGCTCGTGCCACACCACTACTTCAGGAGATGCATTGGTTGCCAGTATGTCTCCGGGTGCAATTCAAGGTGCTGGTTATTACCTTTAAAGCCCTATATGGTAGTGGGCCAGGATACCTAAGAGACCGCATCACCCTAAGAACGTCTGTCCGTCCCACCAGGGCGGATCGGAGGGGCTCTCTTGTTATTCCATCAGCTAGGGAGACTCGCCTCACTAGCACTAGGAAGAGGGCCTTCTCTGTGTTCGCCCCGGCCCTGCGGAACCTTCTCCCAACTGAGCTGCGCCTACAGGTAGATCTCCTGTCTTTCCGTCGAGGCCTAAAGACCTGGCTCGCGGAACATGTATGGGGACCCAGTAACGTGGGATCCCATGTAGGCTGGTTGGTTTAGGGGACTGTCACCTATTCCTGCTCCAGTTTTTAGCGGTGCGCTATTTTAATTTTAATTTTTCTTATGAATTTTTTATGGTTTTAAACATAACTATTATACTAGTTTTAACCTGTGATTTTAATTCATGCTGTAAGCCGCCCAGAGTTGGGTTTACCCGATTGGGGCGGGATAATAAATACGACTAATAAATAAATAAATAAATAAATAAATTCTGACTGACATTCTATCATTTTTGAGATTATATCCCATTACTGCTTTTCTCACCCTTTTATTAACAATTATGGCTACTCCGTTTTTTCTGAGGTTTTCTTGTCCACAGTAGTAGATATGATGGTTTCCAGAGCTGAATTCACCCATCCCTGTCCATTTTAATTAGCTGATTCCCAAGATGTCAACGCTTATTCTTTCCATTTCCTTTTTTACCACTTCCAGTTTCCCTGGTTCATAGACCTCACATTCCATGTCCCTATACAGTATTGTTCCTTACAACACTGTATTTCTCCTCCCCCATTCCTGTCCCTCCCCTTCTTTTGATCTGCTGTGCTAAGCATCCTGTTTCAACTAGATTGCCCCATTTGTTTTGCCTTTTGTTTTGGTCCATAGTGTTCTCTTGGCAAAATTCCTGATGTTGGTTTGCCGGTTTCTACGTCAGTGTCCTCTCATCATACATGTTATCACAGTTCAAAACAAAGTATTATCATGCACATTATCACAGTTTAAACAGTATCAGTCTACACTGAGCTAGTTAGTGTTGGTTATATGACGTTATAAGTCAGACGTATCCTTGCTATAAAGTCCAATATATCAAGTCTCTACTGTAAGTTCACTATAAGTCTCTACTGTAAGTTCACTATAAGTCTCTACTGTAAGTTCACTATAGTTTAAGTCAGTAATTTGTAAAGTATCTAAAGTATCTAAAGTCTTAGTAAGTTAAAAATAGTACTGAAAGCAGACACTAGTGAAAGAGTGGAGAACAGAGTGATGTAGAGAATGGATGAGCAGACAACTGGTGAGGGGAAAAGGTGCAATCCTGCACTGCCAGAAACTATATTACATCTGTGATATGAATCACTGTAGGCAATGATGGGATGTCAAAAATTTTACTACCCCACCGTGATGTCATCACAATGTTGGTGGAGCTAACATCATGACATCATGATGTGGGCGGGGGCAAATAAAAAATAATATAAAATAATATAAAATAAGCACACACACACACACCCTCAACCCACCCACCCACACACACACAACACAAACCCGTAAATTAAATAAATAAATAAATAAATAAAATAAAAATTACATTAAAATACAGCCACCCACCCAAACACCCACCCCAAACACAAATCAACCCACCCCAAACACAAACCCGTCACTTACCTGTTAGTATAAGTGCCTGGGCAGCACCATGTTGCAAGATGGATATGGTCATCATACCAGTTCTCTAGGGTAATATGCCTTAATGTAAATGTAAAACAGCTGTACCTCCTTAAGGGTTCTCCAATTGGAACAGCAATTGGAACAGCACAGGTATAGCTTATTGATGAGGTAACTCCAAGACTTTGCTTAAAAACACCAAGCCAGGCCACCAGGCCTGCCGGCTGCCAGGCCTTTTTAGGAACTGTGGTAGTACGTAAATATAGGTAAAGGTATTAAATACACATTAAAATACACACAAACACACCACATCCAAAGGAGAATCACTTACCCCGGGGAGCAGGCTATAGGGAGCTTCAGGCTAGCAGCTTCTCTTCCTCCTCCCCACTTGGGAGGACAGCAAGGAGGCCATGCATACACAACAAGCACTGTAGGCACACATGTACAGTGGGGGAACCAGTGAAAAGGTAAGCCCTGAAGGTGTAACCCCTCAAAAGCTGCCGGTTCTCTGGGATACTGGGGAAAGTTACTACCGGTTCTGGCGACCTGGTGCGAACCTGTTACATCCCATCACTGCCTGTAGGGCTTGATGTGTGATTGAACAAGAAGACACTACAGATTCAATCTTTTTTTTCCTGACAGTATCCTTCCAGACACTGTATCTGCATGTTTGGTCAAATCTCCTCCCTTAGATTTGAACATGTAGCTGATGGCAAAACTGTCTCAGCTTTTATCAATTTTCATACTAAATTACTTTCTAACATGAATTAATGGCACAATGGTCTGTATTTAACCTATCCAAATCAATGCTATGGTGCAGTTTAGTGATATTTTATTTTTTTACACATTAACTGTTCATTTGAGAGGTGTATTATTTCTTTTCTAAAACTGTTAATGTTATACGTAGCTCATCATTAGTTATAGATATAGATAGCACATCATTCAAAGGAAGCACTTAGTGTTTCAGGCATGTACCCCTCTTACAACATCTTATCTGAAAAATAGAAACTCTGAAAAAAAGCAAACTGCTCTGCAAGCTACAATGAAAGTTTGTGAAATTACAATAAGAGGGCTTTTTGTAGTACTGGATACTACCCTTGATGATATTTCACGTGCTTTTGCACTTCTTTGCAGCTCGATATGCTCCAATGTTAACATCAGGCTTCTTACTTTCTCACAGTATGATCCCAGCAGGTAGGTTTAGTATTAACACAGAGCACAATTAGACAAAATATTGAGAGAGAAATATGCTAGGCAGTTTCAGCCTCTCCTTAGTACCTAGAATTCCCATTCCAAACTAGTGTCCCTCTGTGATGATGCTTTCAGACCCAGAGGTATTCTCAATGAATTCAGCTATAGCTATCTGAAGTTTATCTTCTGATCATTGGGTTGAGAGAGAGATGGGTGGCTACATTGACTTCAGCTGCTTCTATCTACCATCTATGACCATCAGCGCTCATACTCTTTGGCCCCATATAAGCTGGCTTTGTGGAGACCCACCAAACTGGTGCTTTACAGAAACCACCAAATGATGCTGCAGGAATGGCCAGAAGAGACTTTATCCCAACCCCAAACCTGATTCTGAGCCCACCATTAAATGAGGGGTCATGGAGTTAAGTTGGTAGTGTCATGATGTTACAGACAATGAAGCTGAGTCAATTGCCTCCACTTTGAATTGATAGATAGGAAAGAAATTTATCTCTACTGCTTAGGCAACCAGATAATAGCCCTTCTATTCCATATTTTTCATTTTGATCCAATTACAGTTTACCATGATTCTACTACATGTGAGCACTCAGAGCAGAATATTGATAGAGATCCATGAATAAACATACATCTCCACACAAGAGCTTGAAAATGTTCAAGTTTTTCAAGTGCAGTGGCACAAATGTCCCAGACAGCATGGCCACTGGAAATTAGCTTATTTGGACTCAAAGTCCCTATAAATAGGCAGACCTTATGCCAGGAGGAGAGGGAGGCAACAGGGCCATTTGGCATTCCACACACACATATACCTTCTACTCATCTTCTTAGAAGATGATCTTCTGAAAATAAGACCTTCCTCTGTCAAATCTCTCCTTATGAAAATCAGGTTAAATAAGAGTTTAAAATCATGGGCAGAGCCTCTACAGATAGATGTCTATTACCATCTGCCCACAGAGTGATCTGGGAAAAGTTATTTTTTGACTCCAACGTCTAAACTTATGGTTGTTCTAAAAGTCCAAAAAGGTAACTTTTCCTTTATCTGATAGAGGATGGTTTAAATGATGACAATGTAGTGAAAAGCATATTCCCTTTTTCCTGCATGTACTTTATAGTATAGGACAATTGTGATCTAGGAGAGTGAATGCTAAGGGTACTTTTTTTTAGTAGTTTTGTATATTTTATCTTTATTTCCTAACATCAGAGATGGTAGAACAGTTGCTTCCTCCTCCTCCTCCTCCTCCTCCTCCTTTGAGGCCAGACATGAAACTGTGAAAATGAAGGCACCTTTTGGTGAGTTCATTCTGCAGTTCCTTTTACCTAACCTGGTGAGAGAAAGATTCACTGGCAACACAAGTTTGCCATTGTTCAGGGTATGCCTGGTTATGGTTCAAAAACACTACAATCTTCAAGGAAGCTCTTTCTGTGTATCCTGGTAGAACAGTAAAATCAATGCTCATGTTGAATTCAGAATCTCAGTCCTTGCCTGCTGTATAGCTATGAAATTAAAAAAACCAACAAATATAATTTTGTCATGTTACTTACTTCATTTAAGAGAAGTCTTGAGGCTGCTAAAATGAGTACCCAGCAAGTTGTGGGGCAAAATGCTAATTACCTTGTGAACTGCCCAGAGAGTGCACTAAGTGCTATGGGGCGATATAGAAGTGTCATTGCTATTGAACTGATTGGGTTTGGGGTTTTTTTTTTTTTTTTGGGGGGGGGGGAGTGTCAGGTAACAGCCACATTCAGTTTGCAGCCATGTTCCATGTATTCCTCTGTCCCTACAGCAAAGAGAAAATACACTTAAAAGGTGTTTACAAGCCAAGCCAGCCCTGCAATTTGCTACTTACACTTATTTTTGCTTGAGAGGCACACACCTATGGCAGACTTTAAGTCGGCATTCCACAGCAGTGAAGAAATTTCTTGTTTGTAAACCAGAGAGGAAGAATTATAAGCCAAACACTTACATCACCTGGCAGATGTGTTTCTCAATCACATAAGCTTCTTTCAACCTGGTGTGTGTGTGTGTGTGTGTGTGTGTGTTTTGAAGTGGACTGAAGTAAAGTAGGGGTGCCCAAACTACGGCCCAGGAGCTGGGTCCGGCCCCTGACGCCAATTCATTTGGCCTACAGCACCCTCGTCACTCCTAAAGCGGAAGTAAAATGCGCCTGTGCTGCTTCAAGGAGCGACGAGGGTGCCACAAGCCGGATGAATTGGCATCAGGGGCGGATCTGGCCCCCAGGCTGCAGTCACCAGCCCCCTGAATCATGTGACCAGCGCATGGCCCAAAAAGGAACTGGAAGGAGCCAAAATTAAAAGGGCAACAATAATGTCACACTTAACATGTGTTACATTGTGTTTTAAAAATAAAAAATTGTCGATTATTTCCTGACATCACTCTCAGAATCAGCAAATGATCCTTGGTGTTTGGATGTCTGAGAGTAAATAAAACAGAACAACAACAAAAGACAAAAACCTTAAAGCAGGGATTCTCAAACTGTGGCCCATAGGCCAAATGCGACCCGAGGCACCATTTCAAGTGGGGGGCCCACCGCCTCCACCACACCAGGAAGTGCCATGTGGTGGAGGAAGGGCAAAATGCCTGTCCAGCCCCTGAAGCTGCCTGAGGGAGTGTGACCTGGCCCCTGGCTCAAAAAGGTTGAGAACTTTAGCCAGTATCTAACTGGGAGCTTTCATGGACCAAGTCCATTTCATCAGACATAAGAGTGTGGCTTTATGGCACCAATTTATACTCATGTCAGGTACAGAGGCACACAGTAAGTGGCCAACCTAACAGAATAGCAACATTGTATCTTTTTTCAACTGACAAAATCCACTGTTATTATTCAAACCTGCTGCAAAGCCTGGCCCCCTGTTAGCAAATGGTTGTAAAACAAGCTTCTCTTGCAAACTGATGCATCACATCCAAAGGGAGGATGAAACACATATTGTGGTACAGTGGAACCCCACATAGCGAATGCTTTGTGTAACGAAAATTTTGTACAACAAAGCGTTCATGTGGCAATCGCGGTACCCTGCATAATAAAAAAAATTTTTCGTTATACGGAGTTTTCATTAGGCAGGGTATATTCCAGTTAATGAAAAACCCATACAACGAACATTTTCTTATTGTTACCCAAAATTTTGGGGCCCAGGTACGTTCTCTGGCAGAGGTATAGAAACCCTAAGAACTTACAACGAGACAGATAATTCGATCAAAACAAAATGATTTATTGGGAGCAAAAGCAAAGGAAAGCTATTGAGATTATAGTCTGGCCAGGCCTACAACTAAATAGCTACCTTCCCTCAATCGTTTTGAAGAAAAACCCACTCATGATCTCAGCCCACGAAATTATGTGAACCAAAGATGCCCACCTCCCACTCTAAAGGGCTTATATCTATTTTCCTAAACTAACTCTACGTGCCAGGGGGAGGGGACTGAAACTGGGAAGGAGGAAGGGCAATTAACACATTTTAATTACATGTAAACATAAAATACAAAGCAGGGTATGAGGTAAGGGGTTTGAATGTAAAGAAACAGCAGATTACAGCTATTGCTGAGAAACCGGTTACAGAGAGTTTACATTGTGTCAACAGGCATAGGCAGGCAATTACAAGAGCTTTTGTTCTTTTGTGAATGACACAGAGGCTGCTGGAAGGCGGGACCGGCTAGTCCGTCTTCTCCAATGAAAGGCAGGCTAGTAGGATCGTCAGCCAATGGCGTTTGCAGCGGGGAAATTGCAGACCCCACGTGGGTTACTGTTCCGGACATGAATGGATTGCAGCGTTTGACTCATTCTTAAGTAGAAAAATAAAGAAAGAAGTTAGAATCATTATGTCTTGATTGTTTAACTAAATGGAGATCTCTGGAGGAGGGAAACCAACATTTTAGCCTTTGTTTGCCCTTTTAATCTGTTTGCTGCGTACGTGAGAGATGGGACGTCCGCTTGTCCCTTGCAGCCCTGTGCTGTCAGTTTATTGTTGCGCAAGGGCTTTTCTTAGGTTCTTCGCTTGTTTCCCCCCTCCCCTTTCCAAATATGTTGTTTTATGGTCCTTGTGTTCTGCACATGATTATGTTTATGTTGGTTTCTCTCCCCCCCCCTATTTCTTCGCTTGGGTCAGTGTTATAGCAATGTTTAATTAAACTTTATTAAGGAGAATCAAACCAGAGGTATGAGTTTACAATTCAGTCATTCAGCTTCTTTCCTTTGTTTCCTTTGTGAAGGAATGAAAAGGAATTTCTGCTTGTTATCAGGAAGCCAGTTTTCACACCTTTAGGCAAAGCAAGCTTGAGGCTTAGGAGCTAAGAACAATGGAGGCAATCAGTGACATCATCATTTTTACATTCCTTGCCAGAGTCTATTGGGT
The DNA here is from genome assembly GCA_030440675.1 of Furcifer pardalis. Lineage (NCBI taxonomy): Eukaryota > Metazoa > Chordata > Lepidosauria > Squamata > Chamaeleonidae > Furcifer > Furcifer pardalis. Next base: position 72,040,897 of record CP126892.1, read on the forward strand.
ATAATCCCCCCTCCCTCTGGAGAGTGTTCCAATTGTATGATTTTAAACTTTTGGCTTCTCCCCTATTTTCCATGTGTGTACAGTGGGTTCAATTTTGATGTCTCAAAATTTCTGGTAACATTATCATTATGTGGGGTATTGCCCATTTGATCTACATAACGAAAAAACTGCATAGCGAAGAGCTCCTTTTGCACAACTTCGTGTAATACGCCAGTTACGCCCACTCCTAGACCGGGATGCCCTGCTTATGGTCACACATGCGTTGGTCACCTCCAGACTTGATTATTGTAACGCGCTCTACATGGGGCTGCCCCTGATGACCATCCGGAGACTCCAGCTGGTCCAGAATGCGGCGGCCCGGGTAGTGGTGGGGTGTGGGCGTTATGCTCATGCTTCGCCGCTGCTCCGGGAGCTGCACTGGTTGCCAGTATGTCTCCGGGTGCAATTCAAGGTGCTGGTTATTACCTTTAAAGCCCTATATGGTAGTGGGCCAGGATACCTAAGAGACCGCGTCACCCCAAGAACATCTGTCCGGCCCACCAGGGCGGATCGGAGAGGCTCCCTTGTTATTCCTTCGGCGAGAGAGGCGCGCCTCGCCTGTACTAGGAGGAGAGCCTTCTCCGTGTCCGCCTCGACCCTCTGGAACCTCCTGCCCACCGAACTGCGCCTTCAGACAGAGCTCTTACCCTTCCGGAAGGGCGTGAAAACCTGGCTGGCAGGACAGGTTTGGGGACCCGGGAACGTGGGTTCCCATACCAAGTGGCTTATATAAGGACTGCCTCCCTGGGTTGGAATGTGGGAATACTGGTGTGTAGTTCTGTGTGGTTTTAACCTCTGATGATTTTTTAATTTTGACGCTTTTATTGATATTGAGTGTTTAGGTTTTATTTCTGTTTTTATCAGGATGTAAGCCGCCCAGAGTCGGGTCCTCCCGATTGGGGCGGGGCATTAAATTTAATAAATAAATAAATAAATAAATAATAAATAAATAAATAAATAAATAATATAACAACCTGTTAGTTGTGTCGCATCAAATCTGATAATGTCCCAGAAACCCCTGACGTATTCAAATCCCTAAAATGTGTGTCCAGCATATTTATTACTTAATATCTGCTGTCTCTCTCTCTGGATTCTAGTTTTGTAATTTCTCTGCTCTAGAACAGCAACCCTCAAGTTCGTGGCCAAGTGCCCAGGTAGATTAAACTGGTTAGAAAAGGGTTTCTGTGTATTGCCACTCTTGATGTCTGATTTATGTCCATTAACTCTTTTTTTTTTTAATTAGATTTATATGCACAGAGATTGTCCTGTTTGGCCTATGTAGAGCGCAGAGGGGCATTTTTTTGCAAATGTTTGGAAGTACATAATCCCTGGACCCACCCCGCTGAGAACAAAATATAACTAGTAGCTACGGGTAGAAGAGTAACACATAATGACATGGTAGTAACACATAAACATGTCAGTCCTAAAGGGAAATGGATGCCTAAACAGAGGGGGTAAACAGATTAAATCAATTTTAACATGCATGTTAAGGTCTATGAAAGGGCAGAGTTTAGAGCGGTGAGGCTGAAAAGCATTTGTCTCTGTCTCTTTGTATTTCCCTGCCATTGAATGCAATATAGCCACAGGCCCCTCAGTTGGCTCCATTCAGGCTCCATGGCTGATTAATGACAGCTGGAGGTGTCCAGTAATTTCCTCGCCTCATAATAAACTACACCCCAAAAGAATGGTTCCCCTCGGGCCCACTTTTAACAGAACTGTACTTACTACCAGTAGAAAGTCAATTACCATGTCTGCGATGAGGCATATTTATTTAAATTGCTTTCTGGGGTACTTTAAATGCCTTTCAGTGCCTTGCCTTTGTCTCTCTTTGGACAAGCTATGTTCAGATACTGTCTGGGTCAGTTACATAATGATCTGATGTTCCAAATATATATTTTATCATCCCAACAGGGCATAATCTAAATTGGAAAACTGGTTTTACCTAAGCAAGATCAAAAGGCCAAACAAACATCGAAGCAAACAACAAGTAGCATTCGTTCCCTTATCCCAGAATTACCAAGGCACACAATAATTACTACTTTTTCTTGGAATTAAGCAATCAATCTGCCTCACAACATCTTCCCCAAGGGTGACCACTAAAAATTTTATAGGAGAATATATTCTCAAACCAGACCTTTGCCAGATTTTAACAGTAATGAAAGCCTATCTTTGTTACTGACGGAAGTATGTGTTTGTGTGCATGTATTGGTGTGTGTTGTGCGTGAAGCTATTGAAAGTTGTATTATTTACAGAGCAGGAGATATACTGTATTTTCCCATAAAACACTGATTTAAACATTAACAAGAATGCTAAATTAAGTAATTAATCACCTCCTTCTATGTAAAACAACAGTTTCATCTTGTGCTTTCTACAGCATACACTGCACTGGTTTATATGCAAGGCAGGTACAATATATTAAAGGAAAGCAAAATGAATTGATAAAGGAGGATGAAGTGTACCTGAAAAGTTTAACATGTTGTTTTAAAACTAAAGCAATATTCCTTTGCTTTAATAATGAAAACTATAAAAACATCATTAAAAATTCAAGATACAAAAATCTATCAGGAAAAATCTTTCCTGATTGTATGCTTTAGAAACTTGAATACATTGGCTTGGTTAAAAAGAAAGCCAATATGCTGAAAGTCACAAATAGGTACATTAGAACTAGCAAAGATCTAGAAGATGGCAGCTGCTGGGTTGGAGTTGTCTGAAGAAGCTGAGCCAAATGGAATATCACCACAAAAGTTTTGTTGGACAGGAGTTCGTAAATGGTTACATAAACTAAGGTCCTCTGCTTCCTTTAATGATTCACATATTCTCACTTAATAACAATTATGCCTTGCAGTTGCTCTCCAAACCAAAGCACCTGTACAGAATTACCTCTTCTTTCAAATATCCACCTTTCCTATGTGTCTCTTTGTTTGACTTTGACTCCAACCAACCAGATCCTAACCAAAGCAAACTTTAGAGATATGAGACAAAAGAAACAAATCAATAAAAGAGAGAGAGAAACTGCAGTGGCACCTTAAAGACTAGCTGCTATATTTTAATGTGAGCTGTCATGAATCAAGTATACTTCCTCAGACATAAGAAAGAAACTATATGACTGTCATATTTATGTAAGCCCCTTGACCAGCTACTATCAGTTTACAGATTGATTGCCTTTACTAACAAACCATTATCACTTTGTCCATCATCTATATCCTTCTCTGGTCGTGAGGCACATGTGAATATGACAGTCATTTAGGCTCACTCTTAAGTCTGAGGTAGTAGATTTAGCCTACAAAAGCCAGAGACGTAGCGAGGGGGTGGCCAGGTTAGCAGTTTGCCCACTCTCAAACTCCCAGCTGCTTATATATCTATGACATTGTTGCCCATCCTGAAAAAATATTCACCCACCCACATCTACAATCCTGGCTATGGCACTGACAAAAGCTCTCATTAAAATATAGCAGTTAATCTTTAAGGTGCCACAATGGTTTTGTCTCTATTTTTGTTTATATCTTTATTGTTTAATGTGCTTGCACAGATTAACATACCTACTCTTTCAAAACTGTTATGTATGTGTCAGTGGTGGGATTCAAAAAATTTTACTACCTATCTGTGGGCATGGTATGGTGGGCGTGGCCAGGGAAAAGTCCTCCATTGCACCTAAATTAGGACTACTTTATTTCAAAACTTGGATAGGTGGGTGTTAGATCCGGAGATCCGGGCGCGGGAGTGAGGACACGGACGCCATTATAGGTGAACCAGGAACACAATAGTTTATTGTGAACACATTGAGACAACAACAACAACGGCTGGGTAAGCAGGGGATTAAATACCCTGCTTGACCCAGCCCACTGACCAATAGGAAGCGGCGGTTTTCCCGCCGCTGGACATTCAAATATCTAACAGTGGGGGCAGACAGAATTTCTGCTACCGATTCTGGTGAACTGGTGTGAACCTGCTGAATCCCACCACTAGTATGTGTGGTTTCATTTGTTCACAGTAAATTTGTTTGTTCACATTAATTCTTCTTATCTTTCACCCTATGCTCTTTTCCCTCCTCTTTCCTTACTAGAACAGACACAATCCAGTAAGATTGTTGGACAGGGGGCTGTCCTTTTGTTAGGGTGAGTGGTGAGATTCAATGACATGTTTTTAGAAGTCAGACATCAAAACAGTGTCCACTGTCTTCTGAAGAGTTTCTATTAACAAGCCCTAAAGGTAAATATAAAGGTCACCTTTGCTCGAAAGCCAGTCATATCCAGCTCTAGGGTTCAGTGCTCATCTCTGTTTATAGCCAAAGAATCACCATTGTCTGCATCTGCAGATGTTTCTGTGGACATGTGGCAGGCATGCCTAGAATGCTATTTACCTTCCCACTGAAGTGGTCCCTATTAATCTACTTGCAATTTCTTATTTTCAAACTGCTAGGTTGGCAGGCACTGGGACAGAGACAGGAGCTCATTCTGTCATGCAGAAATAATGGTCTAAATCTCCAGCTCTCTGGATACTATTGAATTCCAACTATGATCAGCCCCAGAGCCAATGGTGAGACCATCTGGAATTGTAGTACAACATCTGGAAGGCCACAGCTTGCCCACCCCTCATTAAGATAATGTCTCCCCTAATTATTAACAAGTCCAGTTTTACTTTCTCTTGAAATCTATGAATCAAATGGCATAGTTTGAAGATGTTACTAAGTAAACAAAACCAAGCAATGATTTCCCATCCACATAATAAAATATTCCTAGAACTATTGTCTATTTTAATGAGCTATTTTTGCAACTCACACACACACACACACACACACACACACACACACACACACACACACACACACACACACACACACACACAAGAAACTCTTTTAAAGGAATTGTTCTGTCGGAGGGATTTGCAATCTTCACTTTACATTTTCTTTGACACATAAGGAAGGTAAGACTGCATACTGCATTTTCTCTATGTCTAGGTTTCTTTGTGTCCAGAAATCATGAATACAACTCCCTCCTTCTCCTTCCCCCTTCCTTCCTTTCTCTTTCCAGGATGCATGTAAAATCAGTAACAAGTAGGTGATGAATATGTCCTGGTACAGATCCTAATCTATTTTTCAGTAATAATATTTGAAAAAGAAAAGGTGTCCCTGCTTGTAGATTAAATCTCCATTGTGTGGTGTGGTAGATAGTGTGATTGTCTCAAGAGAAATGGATTCAAATTCCAACTTGTCCATCAGGGTTTTTTTGTTGTTCAGTCGCACAGTCGATTCCGACCCTCTGCGACCCCATGGACCACTGTCCTCCAGGCACTCCTGTCCTCCACCATTCCCCTCAACTCGCTCAGCTCTGTGCCCATTATCTCCACAATACCATCCAGCCATCTCATCTTGGGCCGTCCCCTTCTTCTTTTGCCCTCCACACTTCCCAGCATCAAGGCTTTCTCAAGTGAGTCCTCTCTTCTCATTTGATGTCCAAAGTACCTTAGCTTCATCTTTACTATTTGACCTTCTAAGGAGCAGTCAGGTTTGATTTCTTCTAAGATTGACCTATTTGTTCTCCTCGCTGTCCAGGGTACTCTCAAAACTCTCCTCCAACACCACATCTCAAAGGCGTCTATTTTTCTGCACTCCGCTTTCCTAATGGTCCAGCTCTCACAACCATACATTGCCACAGGGAATACCATTGCCCTGACTATGTGAATCTTTGTTTGCAATTTAATGTCTCTACTTTTCACTATGCTCCCCAGGTTTCTCATCGCTTGCCTCCTGTCACGATCCAGCCGGCCCCCTCACTTCTGGAAAACCCCTGGAAACCAAAACCAAAACAACCGAGGCGGGCTGGACGGCTAATTAGAACAGAGATACCACTCTCAACTGCTTATCAGCTCTTAAGGGGTTTTAATTGGGTAGCGTGTTCAAAGATTTGTGTGTGTGAAAGGCAGCTCTTACCCTTTTTAGTCCAATGAAGACACGTTGTTCAGAAAAATGATGAAGATTTATTGATCAGGTTCATAAAGCATAAAAGTCAGTAGCACAGGTCAGTCCAATAAAGTCCACAGGCAAATCTAGGTAACCATTTTTAAGGAGCAAAAATGCATAGCTCCTAGGCTAAAGAATGTTAGCCCATTGAGATCCAGAAACAAAAGCTCTCTAATCAAAAACAGGTCTTAATCCATGAAGAAACAGAGACGAACTCCTTCTTCTCTCCAAAATGGAGAATCTGCAGTCAGGTGGGACTGCTTCAGCCAATGACGTATCAGCAAGCAACAGAGAAAACTTTCTCAAAACAACAGTACATTGTTTATACACGTGCACACAGAATGCACTGGGGCTAGTCATAACATTGCTCTGCTAGCTTACAAAAGATAAGACGGGTACACTGACACTAAAAACATGGTTGAAAAACATGCTGTTACACAGCCTTGAGGCTCAGAGAGAGAAAAATGGATTTTTCTGAGGCCTATTTGAAAATTGGCAATTTCAAGCCTTAGGAAATAGGTTCATTTCCTGACACGCCCTCCTTTCTGGAAAGGCAAACCGGGGGTTTGACTTTACCAAAAGGCATTATTTACTAATGTGAGCAAAGCATTTGAGCAAACAAGCTATCCCTTATATATGTAGGATATCAAGCGTTAAAGCTTCTTCCAGTTTTAGTTACTGGAGGTACATGTTACATAAGTTACATTCTGCATTGCAAGCAAACTCAGGTATAAAACCTTGCTGGAACAAAAGACTTGGGCATTTTCAGGTACCAAAGGTTTCCCCTTTCCAAAACACATTTTGCCCAAACAGAACAACCTTTAAATCAGGAAACAGGTCAGTAACACCACACATGTCACAGAGGCCGCTTGTACGAGCCTCTGGAAAAATAAACAGATGATTAGCAAGAAACAATAACATTTCCCCCCTTCTTTGTCTTCGATGTTGCACCTGCAAACAATTAAACAGCCAGTTGAACAAAGTCCACTCAGAGTTCCGTTATCAGCTCTTCTTTCAGACGACAGGAACATGTGCATCTCCTAGTAAAACAAACTCAAGAAACAACCTTTAAGGTATTAATCAGAACACAGTCCAAAGGAATCAATCAAACAACCCATCACCCTCATCCCTGTGAGGTTTGGGAACTAAACAGGCAACAGAATTGATGGCTTGACTAACTTCTCAACTCAAGAACGCGCAGAATTCCATTCACTCTCCTCAGTACTTCGGGAATCTGGATCTGGATCTGGCCTCTGCTATTGCTGAAACCGCTAGTTGGGCTCTCCCACAGCCATCTTTACTTATTCCCCACGATTCAGCTCTTGGCACTCCCACCTTGGCTTTCGAGGGCAATAAAACTCAGGGAAACACTGCATCCGGCAATTATTTCCCACTTCCCACTAGCTGACCAAAACAGCGTAGTGTAACAGCCTGTAGATAACACGTTTCAGAGTGGTGGATCTGGCCCACCCACTCTACCAAACTTCTTCCTTGGACACGTGGAGGAGTCCGTTGGAGCTCTTCCACCTTTAAGCTGGTATCTCAAACACAATGAGGCAATTTGCAACCTCTCCAGGCCTTCAAAGACCAAACAGCACATGTAATCAGCAACTAGGAACTTCAATGCAGGAAAATAAATCTTATCTGAAGGGTTCCACTCCTTCTTCTTGGCTTTGGGGAAAAATTACTTCAAGGAACTGCTTCTGAGTGAAAATAGGCACTCTGTGGAGTTTTGACTCCAATTCAACACAAAAGAGTCTTATTTAGGGCTTGGGGCTTGCTGGGCGTCTGGGGAAGTCTCAGAAGTCATCTGGACAAGCTTCACCCACCCTGGGCCCTTCCTTTTGGCTAAACATCATCTGGGCACCTTCTCCAAGAACCCATCTGGAATGGAGTCTGTCTTGGGGTGCTAACTGTGGTGAGGGGGTACATTCATCAGCCACTGGCTTACCTTCCATCTTGCAGGCATGGAAGACGTCTCAGTCCCTCTGTGGAAACGGCCCTCGGCCCACGGCCCTGGGAGTTTGAGAATCCGACTCAAAACTCAAAACAGCAATCAGTTGCTTTCCTTTCAGCACTTTATCTCAGGAAAACAAAAGCAGTTTCAGCTTCAGCCGTCGCTGCTGCAGATGCACACACGCAGGCTGCTTCTTCTTGCTGGGCAGAGACTCAGAGCATGCACACACACAAAAAAAAAACTTCTTCAGGAGGCGCAACATCCCACCGCTGCCACCATGTCACGATCCAGCCGGCCCCCTCACTTCTGGAAAACCCCTGGAAACCAAAACCAAAACAACCGAGGCGGGCTGGACGGCTAATTAGAACAGAGATACCACTCTCAACTGCTTATCAGCTCTTAAGGGGTTTTAATTGGGAAGCGTGTTCAAAGATTTGTGTGTGTGAAAGGCAGCTCTTACCCTTTTTAGTCCAATGAAGACACGTTGTTCAGAAAAATGATGAAGATTTATTGATCAGGTTCATAAAGCATAAAAGTCAGTAGCACAGGTCAGTCCAATAAAGTCCACAGGCAAATCTAGGTAACCATTTTTAAGGAGCAAAAATGCATAGCTCCTAGGCTAAAGAATGTTAGCCCATTGAGATCCAGAAACAAAAGCTCTCTAATCAAAAACAGGTCTTAATCCATGAAGAAACAGAGACGAACTCCTTCTTCTCTCCAAAATGGAGAATCTGCAGTCAGGTGGGACTGCTTCAGCCAATGACGTATCAGCAAGCAACAGAGAAAACTTTCTCAAAACAACAGTACATTGTTTATACACGTGCACACAGAATGCACTGGGGCTAGTCATAACATTGCTCTGCTAGCTTACAAAAGATAAGACGGGTACACTGACACTAAAAACATGGTTGAAAAACATGCTGTTACACAGCCTTGAGGCTCAGAGAGAGAAAAATGGATTTTTCTGAGGCCTATTTGAAAATTGGCAATTTCAAGCCTTAGGAAATAGGTTCATTTCCTGACACCTCCCGAGAATCAGTCGCCTTTTTATTTCATGGCTGCAATCACCATCTGCAGTGAGCTTTGATCCTAGGAAAGTAAAGTCTGTAACTGCCTCTACTACTTCCCCATCTATTTTCCAGGGACTGATAGGGCCTGTTGCCATTATCTTGGTTTTCTTGATATTTAGTCTCAAGCCAGCTTTTTCACTCTCTTCTTTTAACCTAATCAGGAGCTTCTTTAGGTCCTCCTCACTTTCCGCCATTAGGGTGGTATCATCTGCATATCTCAAGTTGTTGATGTTTCTCCCAGCAATTTTGATCCCAAATTGTGATTCCTCCATTTCTGCATTGCGCATTATGTGTTCTGTGTATAAGTTGAACAAGCAGGGTGACAAAATGCAGCCTTGTCTTACTCCTTTTCCTATTCCAAACCACTCAGTCATTCCATTTTCTGTCCTATCTGTTGCCTGTTGATTCATGTACAGATTTCTCATGAGGCCTATAAGGTGTTCCGGAATTCCCATCTCTTTAATTACTTGCCACATTGTGTTGTGGTCGACACAGTCAAAAGCCTTAGTGTAATCAATGAAACAGAAGTAGACTTGTTTCTGGTATTCCTTTGTTTTTTCCATGATCCATCTTATGTTGGCGATGTGGTCTCTAGTCCCCCTGCCTCTTCTGAAACCCGCCTGCACTTCTGGTAATTCTCTCTCCACATACTGTTGCAGTCTATCCTGTATTATCTTGAGCATCACCTTGCTAGCGTGAGGGATGAGCGCAATTGTTCGATAATTTGAACAATCTTTGGCATTACCCTTTTTGGGAAGTGGAACGTATACAGATCTTTTCCAATCCTGTGGCCATTGTTGTGTTTTCCAAATCTGCTGGCATATAGAATGCAATAATTTGATTCCATCATCTTGTAGGGCTTTGAACAGTTCAACTTGGATCCCATCAACTCCACTGGCCTTGCTGTTTGCCGTGTTTTTTAGGGCCTTTCTGACTTCACTCTCTAGAATGTCTGGCTCATGTTCAATGTTCTCATCATTGTGATTATCAGGGGTGTTGAGGTCCTTTTTGTAGAGTTCCTCTGTGTACTCTTTCCATCTTTTCTTAATTTCTTCTGCATCTGCTAACTCCTTGCCTCTTTATCCTTTATCATGGTCATTTTTGCTTTAAATGTTCCCTCAGGGTGGCACTGACAAAATCACTCCCAAAATATCTTACATACCTTGAAAACTGTATTAGCCCCACCATAAATTGGATGCAACTTGATGAAACAGCAACAACAACAACAGTTACCTACTGACAGCAGAGGGCATCTAGGGTTTAAAGATTTCTTCTTCTTCCATGTCTAGGTCAGACATGAAACTGCCAAGCTGAAGAAACCTTTTGGTGAGTTCATTCTGCAGTTCCTTCACCTGACCTAGTGTGAGAAAGATTAGCAGGTAACACAAGGCTGGTGTTACCAGGGTAGGGCAGATTGTGTATCAAAACTACCACAATCTTCGAGGAGGGTCTTTCTGTGTACCCCAGTTTAAAGATTATTACCTTTTTTAAAAATAATTTCTCACACATTGGTACAAATTGATATTCTGATGTGGGGGTGGTAGATGTGTATGTGTATGTGTGTTGTAATTTTTCTGCTCTTCATCTCCTTTCTCTATATTTGACAAAGAGTTCTCCCAATTGTTCTCTTTTCAGATTGGATTCTGCTGCCATTTTGTTACAATTTTTGTCTTGCAGGACTGAAAAGTGTTCTGGTAATGCGGATTTCAAAAGTATTGACACTCAATATAACTTTTGTTAGTATCGTGCAGAAATCTATATTTTCCTTACCCTATGAGGAGACAGTCCAAAATGAAACAAGAGATGGTGCTGGAAAATAAGATTTTCAGGATGGAAAGAGCAAAGGACAAGTCTAAATAGCTCTGTCACTAAAGAAGCAACTAAAATAAAGCCAAAAGAATGTTTAGTAGTGGTTGTGCAGAGAAGTGAAAGGGAAATTCTATGTTGCTCAACACATTTAAACGGAACATAGAATGTGAGAAGTATAAATCAAGAATATCTGGAAACTGTAAAGCAAAAAAAAAAAATATGAACATATAAACCAGAGGTTCTCAACCTATGGCCAGTGGGCCAGATCTTGCCTTTGGTGCCAAATCAACCAACCCACATCCTCGCTCCAGCTACCACCACCTCCCCTACTGGAATCAGCCACTGACTCAGTTCCAGCTGTTGTAAACACATTTACGACAGCCACTGACTCGTTTACGGCTGTTGTAAATGCATTTACAACAGCCATAAATTAGTCTGTGGCTGATTCTGGTGATGGCAGCTGGACCACCAGCCCGGCCCGCCAACTGTCTGAGGGAGTGCTACCCAGCCCCCAACTTCAAAAGGTTTAGAACCCCTGATATAAAAATTGCAGTACTGGATGTCAGTGGACGAAAGTGGATTTAAAAGGTATATTTTCGGTCAGACAAGTACATGTTCTACTCTGGAAATGGCAAACCCAGAAGAAATGTAGTGGCTCCAATAGTGTGGAAAGACAGAACACAGTCAGCTAGGGGCTATAATGAAACATTTGACCAAATAATATCAATCAGACTTCATGAAAAACCTATCAACATAATGATCATTCAATTCTATGCTACAACTACAAATGCAGACAAAGTTGAAACTGAAATATTTTATGCAAGCATCCAAGAGGAAACTGATCACATGGGGGTGGGGGGAATATACATGCATTTAATTATAGTATCTGAAATAGAAAAGTAGGGAAGAAAGCAGAACTAAATGTTGGAAAATTAAAATACAATTAGAATAAAAATACCATTTTAACACACACACACACAATAATTTTTAAAAAACAGTTGCTAAAAAGCCATTCTTGCGTAACCAATATACAGTAATACCTTGGATAACGTTTGCATCAGATAACGCTAAAACCGCATAACGTTAAGCAATCTGGGAAAAAATTGCATCACATAACTTTAAAATTGTATGGGATGCATCGGATAACATTTGCTAAAGCCTGTGCCAGTTACAGTGTATCTCTATGGAGTTTTAACGTTATCCATTGCATCCCATAGGATTTTAACATTATCCAATGCATGCATCAGATAACATTAAAATCAGATAACACTAAGACTTGTGGAACCAAGTTTTAGCGTTATCTGAGGTTTTACTGTAGTCAGACCACATAAATAAACTATAGACACAATATATAGTTGGCACTCAGAGGAATTATTATATAGTTAAAGATCAGAATTATAAACTAAGTCAAAGAGTGTATTGACTCTGGAGCAATGACAATAATCTTCAAAAGTCCCACAAGCAGCAAAAGTGGACAGTTTAACTTTAAGAATCCAAAGAGCGTATGCCATCTTTGTTATGTTGGCAGAGTTTGTGAATTTCAGCAATTTTCACAGTTAACAACTGAGTGTTTCATTTCTATTACCAGGGGAGAGATTGTCTCAGTTCCTTTATCAACGAATTTAATAGTCAAGCGATTAGACATTACTGTACTGACTCAAGCCAAATTAAACAAAAAAGCAACACATTTACTATCATATGGAAGGGTTTTAATTTTATGAGCTATCTGATGTCATATACAATAGGATTCGATAACTGTGCTTTATTAGCATTTATTGGTTACTTTAAAGGACACAATTCATCCTTTCTATAAACTGAAATAATCATGCACCTATAAAAAAAGGATATGTCTTGATAATCAAGCATAGAAGAAACCAATTATCCAATTTCCCACTGATTCTTTATAACTATCTGTCTCTGTTTTTAGACTGAAATTGCATTGATCAGCCTCATGCATAGACAGACAGGATTCAACCCTGCTGATTTTCCTCAGTATCTCAAAGGATTTTGATAACATCAACTTTAGTAATGAAGACGGGGTACACAGAAAGAGCCTTCTAGGAGATTGTGGTATTTTTTAAGCACAATTGGGCGTACTTTGAGGAATGTCAACCTTGTTGTGCAGGCTAATCTTTCTCACACTGAGTCAGGCAAAAGGAACTACAGAATGAATCCACCAAAAGATGGCTTCGTTTTGGCAGTTTAAAGTCTGACCTAGACATGATGATGGAGGAAGAGGAAGAAGAAGAAGAATACTGTTCATTCATGGCTAAATCCACTTTCTAGTCCCAATTACAGTAGGTACATTTAATCAATTTAATATGAGTGCTGTACTTATTTTATTGATTCAGAGGGTCTACTTTTGTAGACTCTCTGAACTAAAAAATGGCAAGAGCCCACTGTAAATGTCATTGGGGTGATGAGCAACCTTCACAATGCTCACACCTATTGAAAGGAGTTTAGCCTGGGAAAAGTACTTTTTAGGACCATACTTCTGAAAATACTCCAGCAGACATTTAAATGGAATGCTTCCAAAGTCCCGTTATTGAAATGACTCAGTTTGAATCCTGCTTACTCCTTGGGAGGCAAGCTATGGCAAACTTAGACAGCATAATAAAAAGTAGAGATATCCCCCTGCCAACAAAAGTCTATATAAGTTAAAGTGATAGTCTTCTCAGTAGTAATGTATTGCTGTGAGGGCTGGACCATAAGGAAGCCTGAGTACAGAAGAATAGATGCCTTCAAACTGTGGTGCTGGATAAGACTTTAAGAGTCCCCTGGACTGCAAGGAGATCAAATCAGTCAATTTTAAAGGAAATCAACCTAACTGCTCCTTGGCAGGTCAAATACTGAAGGTGAAGCTCAAGTGCTGTGGCCACTAAATGAAAAGAGAAAACTCACTGGAGAAGCCCTGATGCAAGGAAAGATCAAAGGCAAATGGAGAATGGAGTGGCAGAGGATGAAAAGGTTAGACAGCATCATTGTCACAGTGAGCATAGATCTGGGCAGACTCCAGATAAAGGCAGATGACAGAGGATCCTGGTGTACTGTGGTCCATGGAGTGACAAAGGGTGTGACTGAACAACAACAAAGGTATCATTTGAGAGGACAGTGTTCACACAGCCAATGTTGTGAATTTCTTACCTGTCCTTCATCTTTTCTATTTTTTAAAAAAAGTAAGCTGTAGATGGGTTGTATTTTGCAATTCTTCAGCAGTCTTTTATTGACTAGAATATCAACTGCATCTATAAATGAACCATCAGGTAACAGACACCTGAGGGCTAGAACATTTATATTAAACTTTGTCAAATATGCTTTCCAACAGAATTATTGTATACTGAACTGCTAATCAACCACAAATGATTTAGTTTTCAGTTAATATGAACAATGGACTTGGGCTACTGAAATAAAGTTGTCTGTACTGCATTTCATTTTAAGTCTTCTTACGATGACAGAGACTGGCTAATGGACATCTACAGGGGTCCCACTATAGAACCCAAGATGTATTTGTTTTATCCTTTAAAACAGCCCCTGCCGGATTAAGAGGAAAACATAGAGTTTAAAGAAAGGGAGGAGGTACTAAACAGGATTGAGGATCTTAAAATTGTGCTGTGTCTGTAACCTGCTAATCGGTTGGGGGGTGGGGGTGGAGAGAGAAAGAGAAAAGTATTTGCCTTCTTTTGAACTTTCCCCCTTCCTTTTATTCTTAGACAGGAGGACCACACTTTGTTAGAGGTTGGTTCTCATTCAATTACCTCCCTGGCACCCTTTAAACTCCAATTTTATCCCTCAACACTGCTCCTTCTGTGTTGAGATTATGTGTTCCTTTTCTACAAAAGAGGAGAACAAAGTTAGAGAAGATAAAGAAAAGCTGGTCTACTGTCAGAATCTGGACTTATCTCAGCAGCCTCCTATTTTTAAACTCGATGGCAAACGATATCTGTGATCAAAGGGGCCAGAACCCCTGCAGGAGCTTAGGCAAACAGCATGGTGGCTAGAATTCTTCCTGATGATTTGTAAGCAGGAAAGGACTTTTGACATAAAAGACAGCTTAAACAGCACAAGAATAGCAATAAACCATCTGTGAAATGCTTAACATTGCCCTTGAACTAATGCAAATTTGTTCCAAACAATTTTTCCCCTGTGCCTTTTCTCTCTCCGCTTCAAATCTCTGGATGTCCTGCTGGGACATTTGAACAGTCACATGCTTGCCACACAAAAAACCTATATGAGTTCAGAAATACAGTGGGCTGGTGTGTTTAGAATCACAGAATCAAGCCATTTTCACCATATAAATTGACTGCCTTGTTTTCCTTTCCTTGGAGAGAGAGAGAAAAGAATAGAATTCTATTTAGATAGATTGGATTTCTACCCCACCTTTTCACCAGAAATGGCACTTAAGGCAGCTAAACATATTAAAGCAAATCATGGAATAAATTAAAATCACACACACACAATCAGTAAAATGTAGCACCTATCCAGTTAGAAGCCCATTCTGTAACAGTCCAGCTCAACTGCTCTAAGCTAGTCTGAATAAAAAGCCCTTTGCCTGCTGGTATGAGCAAAAGAAAGAGTACTTCAGCCTTTGCCTTCGATGGCAGGACATTCCAGAGCCTGGGAAAGCCACCAAGAAAGCTTTCTTTTGTAGCCTGAATGAACATGCCTCTGAGGATATCAGAACCACAAAAGCCTCCCCCAAAATCTTGACATGTGAGCAAGATTGGATGGGAGTCTTTCAAACAGCAAAGCAGCACAAGGTAATACAGGTTACAACAGGGATCCGGAATTTGCAGGAAGGTCAGACAGAAGTGAAATAAACCCAACAGTCATTAATTCATAACCACCACTTTGAATTGTGCCCAGAAACAGACTAGCATGCAATGAAAAGGCAGCTATATTCATTTATTGTTGGTCTAATTAGGATGACATAATGACCTATGACCCTTCTACTTTTATTCCAATTAAAAAAAAAACTTTTTCTATTATTATTATTATTATTATTATTATTATTATTATTATTATTATTATTATTATTATTATTATTATTATTATTATTATTATTATTATTATTCAGTTGATGGTTTTACTGCATATTATTATGCAGTAATATTATTTTACTGCATATTATTATTATCATAAACTGTACAGTGTTTTTAGCATTTTGAAATGATGAGGGACAAATATTTTATTTTTAAAAATGAATGTGTTGGGGTGAACCGTATCTTTTTGGTGGAGTCATTGCAGTGATGGGATGTTACTGGTTCGGACCGGTTCCGGTAGCACCTCATCAGGAGTGGTCGCCGGGGTGGTGGTAAAACCCTGGGCGACCTACTCGGTCGCCTCTCTGGCCCACTCCAAAAATGTATTTCTGGGCAGCCAAAATGAAACCTCCATTTGACGCAGTCACAGTTCTATTTTTTAGTGTGCATGCATCAAATAGAGGTTTGACGCATGTGCACTAAAAAAAGAACTGTGCATGTGTCAAACAGAGGTTTGACACATGCACAGACATTTTTGTAATTATTATTTTTGCTCCGCCCATGACATGATGACATCAGCTACACCCATGACGTCACGGTGGGGTAGCAGGAATTTTGACAACCCACCACTGATTCATTGCCTTTAAAATGCAAAAGCATTAGATAACTGTCCCTTGTAATCGTTTTACCCTTAACCTCTACAAACCTGAACGTAAAAAGCTGCATTATTTTGTAAATTAATGCTTTACTTTCACATTGTTTAAAACTAATTGTTTCTTTATTTAAAGAAATACCATGGTATTAAGCACACAGTCTGTGACAATAAAAGTAACTAAAACCAGATACAGTTAGATGGCAAAAGTCATGAAACCAGCCATATTTGCATTACATTTAGAATCCTCCTGCATAGTTATGCTGAGAGAAGGAAAATGGCATATTTGACTGATTATTTAATGTTGATGTTTTAGTTCTCCCTTGCTCAAAAGTCAGTCATGTCTGACTCTAGGGCAGGGGTCCCCAACCACCAGGCCACAGACCAGGCCTTGTGCTGTCCTGAACCGAGTTGCAGGGGTGGGTGGTGCTGGGAGCTCCGATAACAGCCTTCTGCCCTCTACGTGCTTGACTAGGTCTGCCTGACAAAGAGCGAGAGCGCAGGCTTCAGCAGTGGTGGTTCGCCAGAACCAGTAGCAGAAATTCTGGCTGGCCGCACCCATCCAAGTTTTGAAATAAAGTAGTCCTAATTCGGGTGCAACACAGGGCTTTCTCCCTGGCCACGCCTATGATACCACGCCCACAGAGTAAGTAGTGAAAAAAATGAGCCCACCACTGGGCCTCAGACATAGCAGATAGGCAGGTGGCCTGGACCCCTCCCCCATATTGCTTGATTATGGCAGGGCTCTGTCCGCTGCCTGTGTACAGTGTGATACCTAACTGCCTGAATCAAACAGTGTGATTGGTAGGCAGCTGGCCCCCTACTTTTAAGCTACAGTGTGGTGCAAAAAAGGTTGGGGACACCTACTCTAGAAAGTGGTGCTCATCTCAATTTACATCCCAAGAGCCAGTGCTGTCTGCATCTGCAGACATTTTCATGGTCATACAGCAGGCATGACTAGGCACCATAGCGCATGGTACATTGTTACCTTTCCAACTGAAGTGGTACCTATTTATCTACTTACAATTTCTTGCTTTAGAGCTGATGTTGGTGGGAGCTCACTCCACCACAGAGCACTTGGGTTTCAAACTGCTGACCTGATGACCTTCCATTTACCAAGCTCAGTGTCTTATTATTTATTTATTTATTTATTTATTTATTTAGTAACCACTAAGCCATGGCACTGATGTTTTATCTTGTTGTTTTTAACTGTTGTAAGCCACCCAAAGTGGTCATGTTACTTGGGAGGGATATATAAATAAATTGCATCAGCAGATTACTGGTAATTAATAAGTCATTGCTTGTATGCCATTTGCATGCCAAGCCAGCCAAGGGATGTATTGTAATGATTAGTTACTGCAAAGGAAAGACGAAAGTAAGGTATAACTTGCAGCAAGCTACTTCCGAGGTCTCTTTTAGAGCTTCTTCAGCCTGAATTGTTGTTATAACTGTCCAACTTTTGTTTTCATTTACTACAAAAACAGAAGCAACTTTGAGCCTGTGCAAATGACTGTTCTGACTTGCTTCCAATTAGTAGTAAATGGATTGTGTGGTTCATTTACACTAGTGAAGTCTTTGAATAGACCTCAGATAGAACACAGGCAGAATCTCAGCTTGTTTGTTAGTATTTTCTGGCCTTGTCCTTGCATTTATACTGTGCCACATGAGTGCTTTTCCATTTTGAAAACTTCCTTTTCAATTTGGCTCAACCAGTATTCAATTAGGGCAGTGGACAAAATATTTCTTCCCATTGGTCTGGCTTTGATTAACTAAGGCACAGCAGACACAGAATAATTGTAATTTTATAGGACATGTTGTTTTATTATGTGTGTTTTGTTGTGTTTATACTTGTCATTATCTACTCCAAACCCTTTGGAAAAGGCTGCTTAGAAACTGAATTAAATAAACTGGGGGTATATTTTTCCCCACAATACTACGAAGCTTCTGTAGATGGCTATTTGTCCCACCATTTGGTGTCCTGATGAGGTGGACTGGTCTGCTTTTTATTCTGGCATCCACATATGCTAATTGCTGAAGTAAACCAATTTCCCCCAATCCTCACCTTTCTGAGCCCCTGACAAGGGGGTTCTCCTATTTCAGTGTAGGTTGGTTAGTCTACTCCAGTTTTGAATTATTGCTGCTATTTGTTGCTAATAATAATAATTTTGTGTCAGAAATTATTCTAAACTGAAAGGACTTTTGCAGAAGAAAAAACACCCAAATGAGGCTCTTTTCATGTTCCCAAGAGCTGGGTCAGAGATGGACACTCAATCCGTTATGCAGTACCCAGGTCTCAAACTGCTGACTTGCCAGCCTTCCAGGTAACAAGGCTGCTTGCTGCCTACCCGATCTTGTGTCTGAGATCATTGTAACCTCTTTCCTGGGTTTCTATCTGCATCTAAATTTAATTCCAATCTCCTCTGGATCCACATTGTTTCCAGTTTCTTTTTGTATATAATTTGATTCTCCTTCTCACTTTCCCCACCCACTCAACCAGCTACTATCAATGTGGGTGAACAAGGAGACCAAAAGTGGAGACCACCACCACCCTTACTGTTTTTTAACAGTTGTGGGGTGAGGCTGTCCCATGGGGCCTTCAGCTACTATCAGTTTTTCTAAATTAGATCTGGAGGAGATTTCCTCCACCAACTTGAGGCTACCTGACATTTGGGTGTGAGATTCACACCAAATGGCATATGATTCCTCCCCACTCAATGCAACTGACGCTATTAATACCAGATCAATCAGGATCTAAATGGCAGACCCTATTAAAGCAAATACTTAGTCCTACAATACTTCACACAAAAATTCCCAGAAAGGAAACATAACTGCTTCAATTTTTTGGAATAGCAGCCGTGTTAGTCCGTAGTTCAGGCATCTCAGAAAACAAAATAAAAACAAAATAAAATAAAAAACACTGTAGCACTTTAAAGACTTAATGCTATATTTTTATCATCAGTGGACTTGATCCATGAAAAGTAACAATAAAAATATAGCAGTTAGTATTTAAAGTGCTACATTTTTTTTGTTTATTTTGTTTTGTTTTCTAAGATAACTGCTTCACTTATCCTTCATTTCCTCCTTGTTTTCCTAAGTTTTCAACAATGTTAGAGGTTAATAACATTGTTATTTCATCCATTGTTAGAATCTAATAAAAGCAACGAGGCATAGCATTCTGTAAAAAAATTGTGGTAAGAACACAAGTATTGAACTCTAACATAAGTGCAACACTAATTATTCTCATCTACTTCTAAAATTAATGCCCTTGGAGTTCATTAAGACTCCAGGGAGTTTTCCACTGCAGGGCAGGAAGGATGAAAAGGGAGGAGAGCTTATATTTGGACTTTTAAGAAAGGTACTTTTAAGATGGCTTTCTTATATAGGATAGACTGCACAAAACTCATTCTTCCAATTGATTCCACAGAAATTTAATGTCTTTCCATTAAAAAAAAACCTCTAAGGAAGTTAGTAACTTAAAAAAAAACAGAACATTAACAAGTCATAAGGAAATAATCAACTTCGCAGTAAGATGTTCCTGTGAGTCTTCTATGGTAAAAACTATGGAACATGTTCTGTTATACTGTGCACTTTACAAGAATCTCTATATTCTACTAATTTCTCAAATCTTAAACATTATCTAGATACAACTAACAAATTTCATATTTTTCTTCTGATCTCTGACTTCTCAGGTGAAATCATAGCCACAGTAGCATGTACAACAAGGGAAGAAATGACCACATCACCATGTTAACTAAATTAGTTATTAACATTCAATTGTAATTTGAATTTCAGTTTGCTTTGATTTGATAAACAAAACTACATACTGTATACTTGTATTTTATTCTTATTTATCTAACATGGCTTACTTATGGACATAACAATACAGCTAAGTTAAGCACAAGAGACATAATGAGCTGTTATATGTATCAGCTGTGACTAAAGAAAGACTAAAAGAGGGGTAATCCATTATAGCCATAATTATGTTTAAAATGGAGATTAAAATACATACCAGTAGTAACAAGGCCACAAGGGTAGGAATTAACCCACCTCAGCAGGCCAAGTGCCTTTAGCAAGAGACTATGATTGCTAGACAAACTTCCCTTAGTAAGACATTCAGAGCCTGTGAATAAACATGAGCTTTTGAATGGGGCTAAGGAATGGTCATGGAAATTCTGGAGTGAGGCATCCTACAAGCTCAGTGCATATGTCACTTCTGCTGTGGGTCAAACTACAGTCAAACCTTGCATAACAAAAATATTTTGTTCTAAAAGGCTGCTCGCTATGCGAGTTTTTCACTATACGAGGGCTTTTTTCGGATAGCAAAAATTCCTATGGAAAATTTTGCATAACGAAAATTTCTATGGAAAAACTCACATAGCGAAAATCTTTCGTTATGCGAGTTTTTCCCATAGAAATGCTCATTTTGCAAGTTTTTCCACAGGAAAAGTCCAACTCGCATAGCAAAAATGTTTGTTATCCAAGTTGGAACGCTTTTCAAAATGCCCGCTCATTATGTGAGTTTTTCGCTAAGCGAGGCATTCGTTAAGCGATGTTTGATTGTATATGCATATACAGTAATACCTCACATAACATTTGCACCTGATACTGCTAAAACTGTGTAACATTAAGCAATCTGGAAAAAAAATTGCATTGTATAATGTTAAATCCTATGGGATGCATCGGATAATGTTCGCTAAAGCCTGTGCTGGTTACAATGTATCTCTATTAAGTTTTAATGTTATCTGATGCATGCATAGGATAACATTAAAAATCAGATAACACTAAGACTTGTGGAACTAAGTTTTAGCGTTATCCAAGGTTTTACTGTATATGATATAGCCAGTTATTCTGTATGTTAGATTTCGTCATTAGCTGTTACTCGTATCCGAACATACTTTTTTCCTGGAAGTCATTTTCTCAGTTGATAGATGTGTCTCTGGTGACTCCATAAACTGATCCTGGCATAAAACATGCAACCACACATAGTACACTGAATAGATAGTAGAGGATGTAGTTGAGTTTGACATAGCTTTCATGTTTGTCGCTTAGCCTCCTCATAATTCTTCAAAGTGATTGGTAGCAGCAGATATGGTTTGGTGTCAAAGTGGGTGATCTATGGCCACTGCTTCTCAAGTTTGTGGGTTTATACCTGACACCTTCATGCTTTGTTTCAGCTAGTCCTTATAACTCTGCAAAGGAGCTCCATGAGGTCTTATGCTGGAGCTAAGTTCCCCATAAAGAATTTGGCAAGGAAGCCTGGAACCATCCATACAGTGGACATTCCCTACCCAGCTAAGACAAAGGCCTATGATGGAAGCCTCAATGCTATTTACATTTGCCTTCTCAAGAGCTGCGATGTTGGTGACATACTCATCCCACTTGATGTTTAAGATGGATCTTAGCTTCTGTTGGTGAAAGCACTCAAGCTTTTTTGATGTCTTGGCGAAAGAGGGTCCATGTTTCACAGCCATACAGTAATGTTGAGATAACAACATCTTGGTATACCATGAGCTTAGTCTGGATTGGTGTCACACTGCGATGTGGAAGGCAGATGAAAGGCCACTACATTATGTTCTCAGGACAGTCTTCATGGCTGATTGCCATAATGATCACCACTATTCAGATTCAGATACAGCAGAAGAAGAAGAGCCAACTTATACAATCTAGTGATTGTATTATTTTGGTATTTTTACCTTAGCATGTCACTGTTAACCCTGGAGTTTTTAAGTTCTGCTGTAGGGAAAGCTAAGTCTTTCATAGAGTCCAGCCTCAGAAACCCATAACATTAATCTCCAAGTCCAGGGAACATCCAAAAGAATAAAAATGTTCCAGAAATCCCTTGCTCATATACTTCAATAAATGTTCATTGTATTTGAGGGGCATTGTGGCAATCCAGATATTTTCTGATTTGGTTATATGTCAATGACTTGGATTCAAGTCAAAACTCATCAAGACAATTATTCCACCTCCACACCAACTGATTTTTTTTCTACGTTTTGTAGTTATAGCCATTTAATAGAACTATAAATTAACAACATCTGATGGTCAAAAGATTTAATTAAGGTTACAACATTTGCCCTATGGATGAACTCCAACATTATGCTAATTGCTTAAAATAATCAAGAATGCTGCAGGATATTCTTAATTGAGAACATGTACTGGATATAAATGGCCTGTATTGTGGGGATTTGACTCATAAATTATCAATTAAGATTAGTTGGCTCTTGTACAAAATGATACTGATTATAGCAGGACTATTGCTTTGCACAGACTTAAAATTGGTGACTTACTAAAATAGAATATGCAGTTAAGTAATATATTACTTAACATAGTCTTTTAATTAAAGAAACTAGGAATCTCACCAAATGTTGAAAGGAACTGAAAAGAAATTTAAAAAAAATGTATCGGTTATAAGCCAAGTGAACCCAAACTCCTCTTCAGATTTGTCTCTTATTACATGGACAGCATCCTCCTCCTATAAAATGTACACTAACCAACCTGTAAACTTCCTTTTGTTTTGTAAGAACTAATTTTAAATTTCCTAAAATATGAAGTACCTCGTAGAGTATAGGAAATAATACATCATAACAGGTCTATTCTTTGGCCAGATCTCACCTGAAGTAACATTTTAGGGAGGATGCCAACAAGCTGGAATTTGTCCAGAGGAGAATAATAAAGATATGAAAAGAGCTGGAATCAAGCCCTATGGAAATGTTTGAAGGAATTAGTTATGTTTAGCTTGGAGAAGGGAAATCAGAGAGGTGATATTGATACTACTTGAAGGGTAATCACGTAGAAGACGGAACTAGCTTGATTGCAGTTCCAGAGGAAACAATCTGAATCAACTAGTTCAAATTGCAAGAAAAGTGATTTCAATGAAACATTAGGAAAAACTTTGTGATGGAAAGAGCTGTTCAGCAGTGGAACTTATTATTTCAATTGGTGATGGATACTCCATCACTGGAAATGTTTAAACAGAGATTGGCTAATTGCCTTCTCCTTCCAACTTTACAATTTTATGTATCTGCTAATATATCTTGAAGAACACTATAAGCCAGCCTATGAGCAGCTATGTATCAGATGCAATTAATTTATAAATACTGAGACCTGAAAACTTAACTCAAAGTTCAGATTTTCTTGGTATAATTTAAAATTACCAATCTGAGTAATAAATCTGATAAATGTATTGGTATCTTGGGCAACTGTGGCAGTTACAGGAACTAAATGAAGCAAAAGAAGTAATGTGGCACAGAAAATGAAGACAGATGCATTTCAGATTCCCACAGTGCTGTATGTTGGAGAAGTGTTTCATGTGGGGTTTTTAATGATGTGTTGGGGTTTTTATATGGGGTCATGTGCAATTGGATTGTGACCCACCCAGAGTAGCTTTGGTGATTGGGTGGCTATACAAATCTAAATAAATAAATAAATAGAAACTAGTTGATGGAATACAGTATACTGACATTTGGTATTATATATCCCAGTAATGAAGGGCAAAGATAGAATTGTTGGTATGATATTATTGTATATCCTAGTAAAAGAAAGTGAAGAGGACTTAAAGAAGCTCCTGATTAGGTTGAAAGATGAAAGTGCAAAAGCTGGCTTGAGACTTAATATCATGAAAACCAATATAATGGCAACAGGCCCTATCAGTCCATGGAAAATAGATGGGGAAGAAGTAGAAGCAGTGACAGATTTTACTTTTCTAGGATCAAAGCTCACTGCAGATGGTGATTGCAGCCATGAAATAAAAAGGCGACTGATTCTTGGGAGGCAAGCGATGAGAAACCTGGGGAACATAGTGAAAAGTTGAGACATCACATTACAACCAAAAATTCGTATAGTCAAAGCAAAGGTATTCCCGGTGGCAATGTATGGTTATGAGAGCTGGACCATTAGGAAAGCTGAGCACAGAAGAATAGATGCCTTTGAGATGTGGTGTTGGAGGAGAGTTTTGAGAGTCCACTGGACAGCGAGGAGAACAAATAGGTCAATCTTAGAAGAAATCAACCCTGACTGCTCCCTTGAACGTCAAATAGTAAAGATGAAGCTAAAGTACTTTGGACATCAAATGAGAAGAGAGGATTCACTTGAGAAAGCCTTAATGATGGGAAAGGTGCAAGGCAAAAGAAAAAGGGGGCGGCCAAAAATGAGATGGCTAGATGGTATTGTAGAGACAATGGGTACAGAACTGAGCGAGTTGAGGAGGATGGTGGAGGACAGAGGTGCCTGGTGGACAGTGGTCCATAGGGTCGCAAAGGGTCAGAATCGACTGTGCAACTGAACAACAAAAGTAAAAGAGGATCACAATTAGTATGCTTAATATTGTTTTGGTCTTCCTAGCACTGGAGACAGAAAGAGTCTCCTCAAAGATTGTGTATTTTTGAGCCACAATTGGGCATACCCTGGGCAAAGACCACTTTGTGCCAGCTATTTTTTCTCACACTAGGTCAGGCAAAAGGAACTACAGAATTAACTCACCAAAGGTAGCATCCTTTTGGGAGTTGCACATCCAGCCTAGACACAGAAGAAGGAAGACGAGGACAACGGCAGCTACAATGGAGAAAGTGAGAGAAGTATTCTTATCTTCTTCCCTTGGGTAATGGGACATTTTGCACCAGTGTTTCTTTTTCATCTTCCACATCTAGGCAAGATTTTGTCAGTTTCCCATCTTGCCTTACCTCCACTGGATCCCACTGCAAATGTCAGAATCAACCGTTCTCTTTTCTTTCTACTAAACCTGTCCAGCCTTTTTTTAAAAAAATAACTACATGGTTTTTAGGCTCTAGAGGGCTGGGAAAAACTCTGCAGCAATTTTCGATTTTGTTCACAGCACAGACAGCTGAAGATGGAAAAGAAGAATGAGGAAACCCTAATTCCAGTGGCACTGGATAACAAAGTATCCCAGTGCCAATGGATATAATTTTTTTTATTCCTGTTTTCTTCTAGATCAGTGGTTCCCAACAAGGGACACATGCCCCACATGGGAATTTCAACTCCCGGAAGCCTAAGTCAGTACATTGGCTGATCATTACTTTGGGAAATTGACTTAGGCTTCTGGGAATTGAAAAAAACCAAAAAAAACCAAAGACAGTTTCAGGGGCCAAATGGCCATTTTGCCCTTCTTCCACCACATGGCACTTCCTGGTGTGGTGAAGGTGGTAGGGGGTCACATGAAATGGTTGAGAATCCCTGCTCTAATGCAAGGGAGAGGAAACTTTGGATTTTTTAAACTACAACTCCCGCAGACCTTTAGCTTTGGTCATACTTCTTTTAACTGATGCCAACTATAGGCAAAAATACCACCAGTTGTCTATATTTTTTTTAAAAAAACTAAAATCAATTCTTTTTAAAGAGGCTTTTAAAGAGACCCAATTGCCAAATAATAGGCTTAATTAACTTGATATTTTACTGTTCTCAATGTGTGTTGTTTTGAGGTTATCATTATTGTTTATTGATTTTTGTCTGTAATTTATTCAGTTTGGTTTATTGTTTGTTGATTTTGTGTATAATATTATGTTTAATTTTATAATGTTATTTGTGCAAATATTTTAATCTGTTGTACACCACCCAGAGTGGAGATATATCCCAGATGGGCAAGATATAAAAGTAGTAGTGGTGGTGGTGGTGGTGGTGGTGGTATTATTATTATTATTATTATTATTATTATTATTATTATTATTATTATTATTATTATTATTATTATTATTATTATTATTATTATTATTATTATTATTATTATTATTACTGCTACTACTACTACTACTACTACTACCACCACCACCACCACCACTACTACTACTACTACATGGTCTATTTTTGGGTCTCCTGCCAATATTTGACAAAACAGCTTTGACAAATACACTTCTGCAATATATCTCTTTATTCCAGCCCTCTGTCATTCCACCATACTAATGTAGATAGTTATCATCACCTTCTTTCCCCGCATCACTTGCGTAAACTCACAGAAATGATAGGTATCTCCTCTAAAAATGTACTCCATTAAAATGCCTTTTAAAATAGTACTGCATTATCCTGCACCCAAGGGACAATCTGTTACTCTTGACTTCATTGACTCCACTTAATGGATGTAATGGATGTTTTAACTCTGTAAATAAGCCTGTACATTAGCTTATGCATTAGTGATCTAGGTTACTAAGCCTGAGCAGCAGCATGCTAAAAGACTAGTTGTTCAGAGAAAAGAAAGACAAGTATTCCTTGTATAACAATGAATCACAGATATCATTAATTGAGTCTATATGTAACTACACTAGTTAGGTTATCTATCAGTCAGATTAAAAGTATAGGGTGTTTGCTATTTCTGCACAGACAAGATGAAAATTCACAAATAATACATAAGACATCCTTATTCATTGGTGTATGTGTGCATAAACACACATGCATAGAATTTGTTCTTGCACAATTGAATCAATGTAACAGCCTTTCCAGTTATTTAATTTGCCTTGGACTGCACTGTGTGAACAGATGTTTCAAGGATAAGTTTCCATATATTTGAACTCTGCTGAGATAGGTAGCTATTGACTAGCAAATTCTTGAGGTTTTTGATTCTGTTTCTAGTACAATATATTACCAGGGTAAGCAAACACCCACAGTCTTTCCTTGTGCTCCTCATAGAAAAGTATTTTTACATAATACATTGGACTGCTTCAAGTTATTTTCTGAAAGACAAAAAATTAACAAGGCTTCTACTTCCAGTTTCCACCGCTTTAAAACACAGTGACATTTCACTCCTATAAACCAGTTCAAAGTTGGTGCTTAAATTTAGTTGTTCCAAGTATGTGCAAATTATATAAAAGATTTATGCCACACGGAACAATGCCTTCAGTTTCCTTGATTGACTTTATTTAATCTTTTTATATAAGCATCTTGCTTCTTGCCATTCATTTTGCATCGCACAGATTAATAACACAGTGGAATCAAAAAAGCAAATGACACTCCTTTCATTTTAGTAACTTTAGCCTTGAACACTGATTGAATAAAAATGTATGATAATGATTTGACTCTTACAGTATTTTGTCCTTGGAGATACTAAATCCATTACAAGTCTGATGTGTTCTGCAGCCTGGGATACATATACTGCATAAGAAATACTTTCTTTATACCAGAGATTCTCATTAAGTGCAAGTCAGTATATCTTCCATTTTGTAACATTGTAGTCTTTTAAATATTTTTTTCTTAGACCATAATGTGGATGGGTTTCAAATATTATTCCCATGACTCTGAGCAGCAGGCCAGTATTTGAAACTCTTAACTATTAACCCTTTTTAAAAGACATGGTTAATCCTTGTATGGAATCCAAAGACAAGATGGAGCAATACCTTTATTTAATTACTAAAATAACCCAAGCAAAAGTCAGTTTTCATCACTGCAGGGATCTTCATCAGGTTGAGTTTTACAAATATGGGAGATGGCACAGAAGAAATATAACAGTTCTAAATGCGTGGACAGATACACAGGCTACATTTTTCTGGATAGGACCATCTGAGTGCTATTCTTTCTGCGCAGGTCAGCATAATCTGTACTTTTAAATATATAATGGCACTGAAATGGAGCATTAGAGCTGGTACTAACATAGGTTCATCTACTTCTGTACAGATGACTACCTGAGGCAAACAATTTTGAATGTCACAGAACAGATGGGAATTG
The DNA here is from genome assembly GCA_030440675.1 of Furcifer pardalis. Lineage (NCBI taxonomy): Eukaryota > Metazoa > Chordata > Lepidosauria > Squamata > Chamaeleonidae > Furcifer > Furcifer pardalis. Next base: position 72,069,029 of record CP126892.1, read on the forward strand.
TTTATTTGGTTAATTCGCCTTGTATCGTTTTATAATAGGAAAGAAAAGGAGAGGAATGAACAAGATTTCCCATCCATGTGCCAAAAGAATGTGCCTTTAGTTAGACACTATACACCTTGATTTGCAAGGGAGAACACGTTTGCTGTTCTGCCTCAGGTGGCAAAATGTCTTGGTCCAGTCCCGATTCTAAGAGGTCACTGTACAATCATTTTTGTCTCTGGCTCTCCAGACTTAAAGGTAAGATATTTGGCCTTGTATGTCTATAAACGCAAACAAATCCTGTTTCTTATCAGGCTAATCACAGACAGAGGAAACTGTTGAGTGACTTAAACGTCAACTGGGAAATAACTAGACTGATTGGAACCACACACTTGAATCCCAGGAGAGGTGACTCAGCTTGTCATTACTAAATAGGGAAACAGCATTCTTTTACAGAATGTGTCTTGTCCCAATTAAATGCTACATTTCATATATAGGTTTGTGTTTGTGTTTCTCCTTTATGTGAGGTGGGGAAGGGAATATGCTACTATTGTCCATCATTCAGAACAGTTCAGCTCTGAGAACACAAATCTAGACGATCCTCTTCTTCAGTTTGACTTGCATTGTCCTGCTCTAATGTCAAAATTATTTCAGGTATAAGGAAACTACGTTTCTACCCCATTCCTCATATTCATTTGACCACAAAGTACAGAAAAAATGTTGTGATCGTAAAGTAAGGTAAAAGTAAAGGTCTCCCTTGCTTGAAAGTTGTGTCTGACTCTAGAGGGCGGTGCTCACATACATTTATAGCCAGAGAACCTGTGCTATTTGCATCTGCACATTATTCTGTAGGCAGGTACGACTAGATGCTGGAGCACACAGAACACTGTTACCTTTCCTGCCAAAAGCAGTACCCATTTATTTACTTGCAATTTCTTGGTTTCCAACTGCTAGGTTGGCAGGAACTGGTATAAAAATTTCCTTACTCCCTAATCACGCAACTGCCAAACTGCAATCCACCTGAAATGACATCCTCAAGCTTAGCATTCCAGGGTTTTAGATAGTTTCCCACAACCCAAGGTTAAGACCTTGCCTGTTAAAAAAGTAGCAAAAATTTCAGAAACAGCTCCCATCTTTTCAACTTGCAAATTCCAAAAATAAACAGTTACACCAGAAACAGAAGGTTCCATAAGCAAATCCAACAATTTCAGTCAGAGACACACAGGAAAATAAGAAAATCTATCTAATTTGGAAGCCAAGGCAGCTTCCCACCCTCCAGCTACATGATCACTCCACACAGCAAACCAAGTCTTGCAAAGCAGCTGCAGCTTATATATCTTTTTCCTCCCTCCCTCAGGATTGAAAGTGGAATCTGATAAGAGCTTGCAGGCCATTTTCCAGGGAAAAACATGCTTTTTCCCTCTTTGTAAAGGCACAGCTAAGAGCCCAGCCTCACCTAAGACTTTTCAGAACCAGGGTGTTTCCATTTTGAACCCACTCTGGGCCTTACACCCGGGGCAAATAACATCACACAACACTCATGTCTCGAACTGCTGACCTGCCAACCTTCTGGTCATCAAGCTCAGCATCTGAACCACTAAGCAACCATGGCCCTGACCATAAAGTACTTCCTAGTAATAGTTTTACCATTCTGGTTGAAATCCCATTGTGGAGCTCCCACATTTGCAGCAGAGATGATGTTAATAGCAATGTTGATTAAAGGCAAATTACTGCAGCACAGGGGTACACATGACTGATACAAAATTGTGAAAGGAAGTGGCTGATGATGATGTCATTCCAGTTGCACATGCAGAATTGTGCAATAGGATTTCAACCGCTGTGTTGCCAAGCTTGGAACATTCTGCATGGGAAAGTCTGGGAGCTATAGTCTCAAAAAGTAATCTTTCCCAACTTTATGTTTGTTCTTATAAGAACCTCAGAAGGAATATCCACTCTTAAGTAGCAGAAGTGGAATACGTACTGCAGAGGCAACCACAAGGATTAACAAAGAAAGTACAAATTGCAAATTCTGTAATAGGTTGGCTCCTATATTAGACTGATATTTCAAGAATCTACAAAACTGTGTGGAAGTACAATTCGTTCATTAGGTGTGATGTTACAAATTGAAGAACGCCCCCCCCCGTCCAAAAAAGGGGGAAAGTCCACATCTTAATCATTATGTCCTCATCAGGTAATGTGCATGACATCAGGGTGGGGAAAAGCAGATACAGTAATACCTCAGATAACGTTTGCATCAGATAACGCTAAAACCGCATAACGTTAAAACCTATGGGATGCATCGGATAATGTTCGCTAAAGCCTGTGCTGGTTACAATGTATCTCTATGGAGTTTTAACATTATCTGATGCATCCCATAAGATTTTAATGTTATCCGATGCATGCATCAGACACCATTAAAAATCATATAACACTAAGACTTGTGGAACTAAGTTTTAGCGTTATCCGAGGTTTTACTGTACTATATTCTAAATTGTCTCATAGGTGACATACTGCTAATTCTAAAATACTATGGGAAATTTATTTATTTATTTAAAAAGTAATATACCACATATACTCGACTGTAAGTCGTCCCGAATATAAGTTGAGGTACCTAATTTGGACCTCTAAAACTAGGAAAATAGATTGACCTGAGTATAAGTTGGGGTGGAAAATGCAGCAGCTGCTAGTGCGTTTCAGTAATTAAAATGCATCAAAAATGGTAAAATTAATTTATTCAGACATTTGTGTGGGTGTGTTTTTTAGTTTTTATGGTAGTGTTAGTGCTTTTTTTAAAAAAATGTATGTTTGATTTTGCACCACTGTGGTTTTGGGGCCCTCAGGGTTGTTGACTCATGTATAAGTCGAGTCCCTTTTTTGGATTTCATTGGGGAGTGGGGGCGCTAAAAAACTAGACTTTTACTCCAGTATATACAGTACCTAAAAGATGAATATGTTGTGATAGTAGCCATCCTGATCACTGCTTACATTGTGTGTCAGTGGAAGGGAGTTTTCACAATCTGTCCTTTGTCCCTAACCAATTAACAGAGTTCTTTTTCTCACTTCTTTTTCTCATCTGAGGCAAACCCTGCTTTTAGTTTTCTCTTCATTTTTTGCTTGCTTATCTGAATTGTTCTCTCTCTTTTCCTGATCCACCAACCATGTGGGAGACATAGAGGTCTCTCCATACATAGGGACTCCAATGTTCTTACTTTTATTCTTCTGATTCTAATTACTGAAACAACTGTCAGTAAAGATGCCTTTCTTCTATTTTAAGGTGTTTCTTGAGTGATTTTTAACATACAAAGTGCTAGTAGGAGAATAATAACCAAAATTCACCAACAGTATATGCATAAATATACATCATTAGACATTCAGCCAACTGGAGGTGGGTTTTTTAAGAAAAAAATAGGGAAAAGGTGAAATATAAATCTAATTAATTAATTATCTAAGAGGACATAAGAATAGTAATAGTAATAAGACTCTTAGTTCATACATAAGCTGAAAGATTTTTTTAAGCCACAGAGGCTGAAATTGTGCTAAACAAGTAAGAATTAAGATAATTAATCAGGAAGAATAAGTTAAGAATATTCCAAGCAAAGCATATAACAAAATGGTAAAAAATAATTGGAAGATTATTCTGAAAAAGAATTCAGTATTGTCTGAAGAGGCAAAACAAACCATACATTTTGCTCCCAGAATCTAGTTAAGAGCAATGGCTTGGCCATGCCAAAACCATGTACAATGAAGCTTAAAAATGAGATATGAGGTACAATTCACAAACTGCTGCCATTGCTCTACTTCCATGCTTATTAATAACCTCTTTGCTTTATTTCATTGGTACTGTGTGTCTATAGTACTTTGATAGTTAAATATAGGATAGTTTTAAAAACAGCTTTGTTCATGAAGATTGATGAAGGACAGATATTAATTAATTGAAAACAATGTAGCAGATGTATTTCCCACATGATGCAAACAACAAAAGTTATTCTTACACTTTAAAGAATGAAATATTTATTGTGGCATAATGCTTTACAGATTAAAGTTTACTTAGTCCTTTGCATAAGGAAAAAAGTGCTTGACTAGAAGCCAGTAAAGTGCAAGATATCCCATCTGTGATGTTTTATTTTGTGAGAGCTGGACCATAAGGAAAGCTGAGCGCAGAAGAATAGATGCCTTTGAAATGTGGTGTTGGATGAGAGTTTTGAGAGTCCCCTGGACTCTCAAAAAACAGATAAGTCGATCTTAGAAGAAATCAACCCTGACTGCTCCCTAGAAAGTCAAATAGCAAAGATGAAGCTAAAGTACTTTATACATCAAATGAGAAGAGAGGATTCACTTGAGAAAGCGTTGATGCTGGGAAAGGTAGAGGGCAAAAGAAGAAGGGGTGGCCAAAAATGAGATGGCTAGATGGTATTGTAGACACAATGGGCACAGAGCTGGCAGGTTAAGGAAGATGGTGGAAGACAGAGGTGCCTGGTGGGCAATGGTCCATTGGGTCACAAAGGATCTGAATCAACTGTGTGACTAAACAACAACAACAATCATATTTCTGTTTTCTATGTAGAATGAATATATATCTTTTTTAAAAATATGAAATCCCATTTTTTTGTCTGTAGTGGGAAAGCTATGACACTTTCCCCCCTTGGGATGGGAAAAGTTACCCTTTGAACTCCTCGACTACAATTGCAGACATTGCACATCAAAACAACTAACTTTTCTCACTCCTTGGTTTATTATCTCAGCAAAAATTAGGGCCCAGTGTAACTTCATGTTTTGAACATTTGCTGAATTAACATTTGTTTGGGTAGGAAAAACAAGATTCTAGCTTCATAATCAGAAGGTGATTAAACATTAGTCTTTTAAATATGGTTTGCTTTAAAAGCTTTCATGGCTGTATAATCACTAGGCACATGAATCCTATGCTTAATTTTCAGTATTCAGCTGCTGAACAAAGCAAACTAATCTGTGACCTCCAGAGCTGCAGATTATTTTGTGGCAGGATGGAAATGTTAAGGAAGTTCTGCTTTAAATGATGAAACTGCTATCTCATCTGCTTCTGCCCCTGAATTCCAAACATTCCTTCATTACTGTGTTGAGTGTCATTGATCTGAGTGTAGTAACTTTACTATGTTTAATGTGTACTTATTATTTTTGGTTATTTATTATTTACGTACCACCATCAGGAACTTTACCAGATAAAACAATTTTTCCATGAAAAATTCAACATTAAGGAAATAACAGCAGAAACTGAGGCAGGAGTAAACAGGAAAACAACATGTAGTTGCTTTGGTTACACATTGCTAGCCTCTGCTTAGAGGAGAAAATCCAAAGGAAGTAAGAGAAGCATCACACAGGCGATTGGGAAGACAGTTCTAATCACTTTGAACAGCAGGGAGGAAAGGAGAGGATATTCTGGTGTAATAGAAGGGTGATACCAGTCTGGCCATGTTATCCTGTGGCTGCAGTGGCTCAGTAGTTAAGAAGCTCACCTTGTTAGTTGGAAGGCTGACAAGTCAGCAGTTCGATACTCGGGTAATGCATGACAGATTGAGTGCAGAGGACATGAAAGGAGACTAATTCAGGCATCCCCTGAGTGGAGTTTCTCCAGCAAAAATCCTTTCAACCCAGAATAATTTCTGACATGAAAATACTTTTATTATCCTGCTATGGTAATAGAGTCAGTAGACCATAATGCCAGCGACTCAATGTAGCTTGTCTGGCAGCAGTTAACTACCCTGACAACCCTGAAGACTAATGGCCTTGGATTGCAAAATCCACAGGGAAGGGTGATGGTCCCTAAATGGATTAAATCCCACTTGAATCCATCTTGATGGAGGGCAACAGCTTCATCAATACTGGCCTGTGGTTGATGAAGACTTTGTGTCCCAAAATAGCTCAGGACCAGAAAGTGACTAGAAGAACTACATCAGTGGTACGGGTATCACACTGTGATACAGAAGGCAAATGGAAGACTACTGCATTATATTTTTCCCAGGACAAACTTCATGGCTGATCACCATGGTGATAGCCAATATTTGGAATCAGATAGGACGTTAAAAAAAAAGAACAAGGATGATCTTGGATGGATTGTAGAAGGTAGTGAAGTTTAGTGAGCAGAGAGAAGGCAATGAAATATAAGGCAGAACTGACCCAAAATATTTTTGCTGAAAAGGATGCAGCAGCAAACAGCATTCCACCTTCATCTTAGTCAGAATAGATAGTACCAGTGATGGGATGTCCCCGGTTCCAGACGGTTCCCTGGAACCGGTAGGACCAATTCCGGAAGGTTCTCCGTGAGGGGAGTCCACTTTTGGGGCGTCCGGTTCCGGACGCCTCACCGAAAGAAAAGAAAAATTTTTTAATCGGAGCTAAAATGGCTCCAATTGACTGCGCATGTGCAGAAACTCAATCTGACACATTGCGCATGCGTCAGATTGAGTTTCTGCACATGCGCAGTCAATTGGAGCCATTTTAGCTCCAATTTTAAAAAAAAATTGTTTAGAGCTTTCAGGACGGCAGCGGCGGAGGCGGCACCAGCCCTCTAAGAAGGGCACCTCCCCCACGGCACATTGAGGGCTGCCTGGGCCGTCCGCTGCCGACAAGCCCCATGCCCTGGGGACGCCCGGCGCGGCGCACCGCTGACGCCTCCTCTTCCACCGGGCACCGGCCTGTGGTCTGGGTGCCTGCAACCGCCGCCCGCCGCCGCCGGAGCTGCCGTTGGCTACATTCCTGTGGCCTCCTCCTTGGGCCGGTCCCTTTTTAGCCCGGCTGCGGCGCCTGGCGGAGGAGGAATGCAGGCGGCGGTGGTGCGGCATGGGGACTGCCCAGGGAGGCTCGGCAGACGCTGCTGGAGCCGTGGCTGGAGCCACTGCTGCCCGCCGCCCCTGGCCATGGCCGGAGCTGGGCTAAAAAGGTACCGGCAGCCCGAGGAGGAGGCAACAGGGGTGCAGGCAGCTCCGGTGGCGGCGGCTGTGGATGCAGTCGGGGTGCCGGGTCCCAAGAAAGGTAAGCGAGGGGTAATTTATTTGTGTTTTGGGTGGGTGGTTGTTTCTATTTTATTTATTTATTTATTTATTTGTGTCTGGGTGGGTGGGCTGAGAGGGAGGGGTGTGTGTGTGTATGTTTATTTTTATTTTTTATTTATTTTTATTTTTGGCCCCGCCCACAACGTCATGATGTCATGACGTCGGCTTCGGCCATGACGTCATGACGTCATGACATTGGCCACGCCCATGACGTCCGTGACGTCATGGCGTGGTAGTAGAATTTTTGTCATCCCATCACTGGATAGTACCCCAAACTATCTAAATTATGCTGGTGCCTGGGATTGAAAACCCTAAACCACCACTTCCCCTGATGACAGGAAATTTAAAATAATAGTAAATTAGACAGCTAACAATTTATTCAATTTTCATGACACCTAAAATCTGACAGTTGGAGCAGCTACTTCATTCTGCCTAATGTAAGGGCCAGAAAAGAAGTTCAGGAAGGTTGTAGGGTGAGACTAGTGATAGGATCACTAAGTTTTAGAATGACGGCAGAACTCTTAGGGAGCTGTTATAATTCTCTGGGTCTCCAAATGAAAAAATAGAAGAAAGGCAAGGGACACTGGGATGGGTTTGTAAGTAAAGTGATTGTAAAGTCCAAACTCCCAGAATTCAAATGGTTAAGCAACAAAGAGTGGTGCTTACACAATGTCAATTCAGCAAAAATCTGGGAAAGAGAGAGGTTGACTGGAGAACATCTAATGGGTACACACTATGCCATATGGGTACACACTATGACAAGTAGTAAAAGGCTAGCAACCCATGAGCCTTCTAGTTGCACAAGCCATAGTAGCAGTATCACAGGATGGTGGCATGCAACAACACAGAATCTGGAAAATTTGCCCACATGTTATATGTGGTGTTGAAAGGACCCATGCATGATGATAGCCTTATTAGGATCACCAGCAGCTGCTGCAGAAATGGATTTCTTTTCCACGTGGCCCTGGGTTGCTTATTACCTGATTAGACACATTTTGGCAAGATTTTTAGTCTATGCACTTAGATTGCCCAAATGTCCATTTATACCATAAAATGGCACAGAAGCAATTCTCTTGGTTGCCTTTGTAAGACAACCCTTGCAATGTCAGGGCCTCACTCCTGCAACATCACAAAGAACAACCCTCTGGCCTCTGCTTTTGATCATGAACCCTTGGAGAATGAAATGCTGCTCACCTGGCATAGAGGGACTTATAAGATATGAAAACAGAAAAAATGCGGGGGTTTAAGTGGAGGCAGTAGCTATCCAGTGTTGGAAAGATATGAATCAGATAAAGTGAGTCACTGCAGATTTGATAGATGTGGATTGCAGTAGCCAAGGCAAAGGTCGAACAAAATGTGGACAAAAGTTTTTGTTATAAACAAATGTCATTCAGTTATGTCAAGCTTAATGCAGTCTCAAATCAGAATTGAAAACAACCTATCAATGGGGAAGGGGGGGGAGAGGGAATAATCTTTGGCTGTTTCTGCCACCTTGCAGCTGTAGAAGTCACGTCAATGACATAAATATTCTCTCTAATCTGTGTTTGGCTACTGGCCCAGCATTTCTGAGAAAACAAATGAACAATTCTAGAACAGCATTTAAATTTGTATCGCTTTTCCTCTTACCACTCTGCCAGCTATAAAGGCTGGAAAGTTATGCATAGTTAATAGATTCATACACACACACACACACACACACACACACACACACACACACACACACACACACACACACACACACACACACACACACACACACACACACACACACACACACACACGGTATTTGTACACCAAATAGATGCAGATTAAACAGTGCATATCAATCTCATTAGGAGTCTGTGCAATGAGCAGAAAGTTTGTCAGGCACTTATGTGAGCATGCACGTTGTTAACATCCTGTTTATTTGGCCCTGTTCTCTGATTATTGGCTGTGGTGTATCAGCCTATTGCTGACAGCTGGGAATTATTCCAGTGGAACATGCCTTTCCTATGACATTGATCCAGAGCACAACGGCAGCATGTGTTTGCACATTATTTTCTCCATACAAAAAGCACAGTCTCTCCAAATGAATTGGTTACTGCTGAAACAGTATTACAAGCCCCCCTCCCCCGTGACCCCTGGAGGCCATCTGAGATAATAAATCCCTGGCCCCCCAGTTCCGGATTGCTTTGGGCAAGGTCAGAATGGCAGATTTCCCACTTCCATAATATCAGATGTTACGGTAATTCCTTCTAGCTAATGTGTAAGAGCAAAGGAATGTCTTCAAACCTCATCTAGGCCCTGTGGAATCTGTTGAAAATGCATGACAGCTGTGGGTTTTGGCTGAATCCAGCTTGTGAATGCAAGAGATTTGGAGGCTATTGTGACTGGAGAAGGATGGGGTGACTGTTTATTCAGTGTGGATCCTTTAGTCTGCCTCACCCACATGCTACCCCACCACCTTCCAACTTAATTCTATCACAATTCTGTTAACATAGTTGATGTTCTTGAATGGCTGACATGCGTAGTATCCAGTTCAGAAAAATACAGCTGTGTATGACACAAAACACAAAGCAGAGAGAGAGAGAGAGAGAGAGAAGTGGAGGACAAAGAAATGGAATTATTTTAGCGGGACATGAGAATAAAAACCTAAGTAATTTGCCCATTTTATGGAAAACAGTAGGGAACTTTAAACTAAAATCTTCACCTATCCCAGAGCTATACAAAAGCTAACACCAAGCAGGATTACAGGAAGCCAGGCACAGATTTGCCCATGCAATCCAACACCCAAACAAATCCAGACAAATTAGATTCCATAAAGGAAAGAGGGGGAAAATCCCTTTTGCATCAGCCAGGTAATAAAAAAGAAATCTAAGCACCCACCAGTATACCCACTCACACCAGATCATGTAGGCATACCATAGCACTGTGGGAAAGGTGTCAATACCATTTTGCTTACACAGAAGGAAAGTATTCCAAATAGATTGGTTGAAATGCAGCAGGTCAGAAATCTCTACCCTTCTCCTTTAAAAGAAAGAAAATGGGAAAGAAAAAGTTTTCTTCCTAAACATCTAATGAGAGTCACAATTTGTTTGATCCTTTGAAACAACAAACAGATCAGTGATGGGATGTCACCGGTTCCAGACGGATCTCTGGAACCGGTAAGACCAATCCCGGAGGGTTCTCCGTGAGGGGAAGTCCACTTTTGGGGCGTCCGGTTCCGGACGCCTGACCGAAAGAAAAAAAAAATTAAAATCGGAGCGAAAATGGCTCTAATTGACTGCGCATGCGCAGAAACTCAATCTGACGCATTGCACATGCATCAGATTGAGTTTCTGCGCATGCGCAGTCAATTAGAGCCATTTTCGCTCCGATTTTCAAAACATTTAGAACTTTCAGGGCAGCGGCGGCGGCAGCAGCCCTCTGAGGGGGGCACCTCCCCGCGGCACGTTGAGGGCTGCCTCGGCCGTCCGCTGCTGACAAGCCCCATGCCCTGGGGACGCCCGGCGGGGTACACCGCTGCCGCCGCCTCCGCCGGGCGCCTGTGGGCCGGGTGCCTGCACCCGCCGTCCACAGCCACCGCCCGCCGCCGCCGGAGCTGCCGCTGCCTGAATCCCTGTGGACTCCTTCTTGGGTGGGTCCCTTTTGAGCTCGGCTGCCGCGCGCTGCGGAGGAGGAAGCTGTAGGCGGCGGCGGTGCGGCATGGGGACGGCCCAGGGAGGCGCGGCAGCCGCGGCTGCCCGTCGCCCCTCGCCATGGCCGGAGCCGGGCTAAAAAGGTACCGGCCCAAGGAGGACGCCACAGGGGTGCAGGCAGCTCCGGCGGCGGCGGCGGCTGTGGACAGCAATCGGGGTGCCGGGTCCCAAGAAAGGTAAGCGAGGGGTTTTTATTTGGGGTGGGTGGGTAATTTATTTGTGTTTTGGGTGGGTGGTTGTTTTTATTTTATTTATTTATTTGTGTCTGGGTGGGTGGGCTGAGAGGGAGGGGTGTGTGTGTATGTTTATTTTTATTTTTTATTTATTTTTATTTTGGCCCCGCCCACAACGTCATGACGTCATGACGTCGGCCGTGACGTCATGACGTCATGCCATTGGCCACGCCCATGACGTCGGCCGTGACGTCATGGCGTGGTAGTAGAATTTTTGTCATCCCATCACTGAAACAGATGTATAGTAAATATAGGCAGACATTTGACATTATCAATGTGATTTATTATTTATTTATTTATTAGTTCAAATTTATATTGCCGCCCACTCACTGTGGCGACTCAGGGCGGCTTACAGTCAATACAATACAATACAATACAATACAATACAATACAATACAATACAATACAATACAATACAATACAATACAATACAATATGTTGGGGTGGGCACAGGGTGGCAAGGTCCTCAACCTGCCCTGGCTTCTCCTTCCCCTGGCAGTTGGTGTAGGTGATGTCTTTTATCCTTAGCTTCTGGTTAAGGATATTAGCAACTTGGCTAATTTTGTCTACCTTGCTATTCAATTCAGGCAAATTTCACCTTTAAAAGGTTTTCAAAAAACATTTAGTTATGGGAGGTACTAAGAATGTACCCCATTTCTTACCTGATCTTTGCCCAAAAGGGAACACATAGATTGGTACGTGACCCAAGCTGACTTCATCCTTGTTTAGATCTATGCCATTATTTGTGTGCTTCTGGATGACCATGAGGGGAAAAATAATTCCCACAAATAAAGAGAAGCAAACTACTGTGACTTGGGGGAGGGACACAATACCTCCAGAATTATTTACCTACCACCAAATCCCAAAGCACATGAAAAAGAGAAATAGGTTATAGTTGGCATTGATAACTCTGTACCAATAGAAAAGGGAGAAAGACAGACCTAAGTGTCCCAGCATTCCAAAGTGAAACACCCAAAATCCACACAAGAATGAGGGCATTCAACTACATACACACATTCATCTGCAGTGTAACTGAATTTTTAAAACAAAGGTAGGGAAGCAAAAAATCTAGGATTGCAAAACCCAGGCAGAGCGCTTCACTGATGGGTGTCCCTCACTTTTACTTTAGAAAAAAAACCCATAGAGAGTGGTTGCTACAACTCATAGGCCTCACCCGGAAATGTCTAACAGCTAGAGGGGTGCAGGAGAAATCATGGGCTATACTGTGGTTGAAACTGTCAGTGTCTTCCTTAGGCACTAGCTCAGCATCTTCTTCATAGGTACCAATACTTTTATTCCCCTGAAAAAAACACAATTTGAATCTAAACCATATTAATGTAACATTAAACATGAAATACAAGGACCCTTCTCCCATAATAAATACCCTTGGATTCTCCATCATAACCTTGCAAATGCACAAATAGCCCTAATTTGGTCCATATGTGCACATTTATCTAAAGGCAATACAAGTGCCATCCTGAGGGTACAGCACTCACTACTGAATAATCAAGACAACTAGAACGTGATCCACACTGCAAATGCAGATAATATAAACACTATTCTGAAATGAAATCATGGAAGCCTTGCCTCCCTAATGTGTGCAGCTCAGAAGAGATCCTTTTCTGGGCAACAACTTCTTCATGTGATGAATGAGGGCTAATGGGAGTTACTGTATGTTATAAATATAAGGATCTTCCCCATAATTTGAGAATGGGTTTGTGCATATTTTTTGTTCTTTATCCTCTTCAAATGGAGAGAACTGCAGACAATTATGAGTAATGTAGAAATGTGGGTGAACAAATAATGACTGAGTGTCACGCAATGTAATTACTTTGGCATGGGCTGTGATTGTTAATCTTCCTCTTCACAACCCGAAAGGTACTTGCTTGTCACTTAAATCAGCAGCCCTTTGTGAACTCAGATACAGTCAGGATTGTATTTGTAATCTACTTTCAGAAAACAATTTCCGTTTCAAATTATATGCATCTATAATACCACAAATGGAAGAATGAAAGATCAGTAGGAAGGGTTCCACAAATTTCTCAGTGTGTAAATGTCTCTCTTTTTTCCAAATAATACCTAAAGATGCAAGATTCGGAGATGGGATGAAGGGGAAAGGGATGTTTTTCTCAGAGCCAAAACAAGACATTTTTGTATGTGGGATAGGCAATACAAATGTGATCCCACATTAACTTTGTCATTCATTATGTGAAAATGACACAAAATAATGATAGCTCCTAACACTTTGCCAGCATCTCCACTCTACAAGAGATAAACAGTGTTGTCCAAAGAATAAAAGTAAAAACAAATCAAAAGTGTTTTTTCAATATACCAACTGCTTTTCCTCTGTTCTCCCCCAGCAACTTGGTCTACTGGTCACAGACCCTATCATAAACTGGTTAGAGGCCTTGTCTACCAGTGTCTTTTCCATTAATGCTGTGCCCTTCAAAGTCTAGGAGAAGGGTCATACCTTCTAAATTTGGTATCAGAAGCTAAGCCCCAGTTCTACAGCCCTTGATGGCCCTGGTTTTTCTATTCATACTTCAGTCAAGCAGAGCCTTTAGATGTGAAGTTCAAGTAAGGTAAGCAAGACCCAGAATATTCCAATCTCTACAGTGGAAATTGTTTACAATATTACACTGAATGTTTGGATTACTCTATTTGAATGTCTTAACAACAATATGGAGTTCAAATGACCTCACCATATATATTCAAGGAATATCTGCCAAGAGTTAAAATTCTACTTGACCAGTCCAAAGTGCCCTCCCATCCACATTAGTGAAGCACTTGATGGACATTGTCTTTCCCATGCATGAACAAGAGCTCTGGCCAGATATTATTTTACTCTTATAACTTTTTCTTTCTTTCTTCCATGTCTAGGCCAGATGTGAAACTGCCAAAATGAAGGCACCCTTTGGTGAGTTCATTCTGCAGTTCCCCTCACCTGACCTAGTGTGAGAAAGATTAGCCAGCAACACAAGGTTGCCATTACCAGAGTACGACCAACTGTGGTTCAAGAATCTTTAAGGAGGCTCTTTCTGTGTGCTGCACTCTTATAACTTAACAAAGGATATCTTCACTTTGTGGTGAAAATGAAACTATTTAGCTACTTACATTGTTAAGAGAGATTGGATGGTAGATGGTATGCCACCTTATACTAGTTCTCCTGCTGCTACCTCAAGAGAGCTAACTCTACTATGTAAAATTGTAAAGTATGGTGCAACACAGAGACACAGAATTGATAGAAATATATGTGTCATCAAATGCAGAGGGGGTGCACAGAAAGAGCTTCCATGAAGATTGTGAATACAATCAGGCATACCCTGCCAGCTAATCTTTCTAACACTGGAACAGACCAAAGGAACCAAAGAATGAGTCCACCAGCAAGGTCTTTATTAAGACCAACCGTAATAATGAGCTCAATAAATATTGAGAGTGCCCTCCTAGCACACATGTGCAGGAAATACAAATGTGACGTACTTCTGCTCCAGGAAACTCATCGAGGGACAACAAGATACAGGCCAAAAGTGGCTGGAATGGAACTAGTGATTGCAATTTTTGTTAGACCAGGCCTCAACATAAAATCAGCTTCATTGATGGAAACAAACAACACTAAAATTTTCATCATCCAACCCCCATAATTCTCTGTTAAGCACTAGAAGCAAATTTCAGTTTTAATGAACTGGACAATTTTACTTACTTATCAACTTCAGGAGAACATGCTTCCTGGCCACAGTATTGAAATAAAGTTAATCTATTAACCTTTGCATGTGGAACAAAGGAAGTGTCATCTTGTCCTTTGCTTTGAGCAGCAGAATGCTTTCAGACAGCCCTGTGTCCTATGTTGCTGTGGTGTTTGGTGACAATGAGAGTGACAGGAGGAGTGTTTGTGCAATAAGCCGACAACATGGAGCATTGAAATGTTTTTTGGGGAAAGCAATTGTACTATTTTAACATTAGAGAAAAAGAAAGTCTTGCTTGGCCACAATAATTTCATTCAACCCTTGTTATTTGAAAACCACATTGGAAAATGAAAGGTGCTATACTTTTCAGAGAGCCCTCGCATGCTTTCTGAAATGACTCTTCACTTGCTTTTTGCTAACAATTTCTTTCCCTGGATGCAGAATGTAGATCTGAATCTACTATACTATACAGTACTATACTATACTATACTATACTATACTATACTATACTATACTATACTATACTATACTATACTATACTATACTATACTATACTATACTATACTATACAGGAGTACTTGTATGTGCATGTGCACCCACACCACTATCAAAGAAGCCACCATTGTGGCATAATGGTTGAGCTGCAGTACTGTAGCCAAAACTGTGCTCATATTCTTTGTTCCACATGCAAAGGTTAATAGATTAACTTTATTTCAATACTGTGGTCAGGAAGCATGTTCTCCTGAAGTTGATAAGTAAGTAAAATTGTCCAGTTCATTAAAACTGAAATTTGCTTCTAGTGCTTAACAGAGAATTATGGGGGTTGGATGATGAAAATTTTAGTGTTGTTTGTTTCCATCAATGAAGCTGATTTTATGTTGAGGCCTGGTCTAACAAAAATTGCAATCACTAAAGTTGGCTCAGCTTTCCATTCTTCCAAGGAGGTAAGATGAATCCCAAGTATGTTGGGGACAAAATGCTAATTACCTTGTGAACTGCTGAGAGAATGCTCTAAGCATGATGGATCAGTATATAAATGCATTTGCAATTGTTAACTGTATTTCTTCCAGAAGGGTTACCCAAATAAAAACCCAACCAATTCCTAGATTAGTATTTCCATTTCAAAACAGTTTCTGGTGACATGACAGTGAAAACTGTGATGTCTAGAATAAGATATTTTAGCAGAATAGTTGTTGATGGAAAATATTTGAAAATAAGGAGATAGAAAGAGGACACTCTTTCTATGTTGAGTGAATCCATCTGTACAGGTCTGGCTGGACATCTCACTACGGTAATGGAGTATACCATACATCATACACCAAGTGTTGGGTGGTGGTAAATAACCTGACTCCTTAAGGGGCCAATGGCTACGGGCAGATGAGCCACTTTAGGTGGGGTGATGGTCCCTCAGTGGAGGAAATGCCACTGGAAACCATCAGATTAGGACCAATGGCAAAATGAGTGGAGAAGGAACCACTTCACTATTCAGATTCCCAACAGTCATGGAGAGGGAAGAGGTCATGCCAGATGGACTGGCTGTAAAAGTGCACATTCTCCATATCCTCAAGGCTGCAGCAGTCCATTGCGGTCCCAGTGTTAAATCCTGCACATTTCATATGTGCCGCAGGAGATGGCTCCGTGATCATAGTGTGTGGGTCATTTCATGGCAAGCTGGGATCCACCTGAAATAAATTCATTCCAGTGGCGTGATCATCTCAGAGGGCAAAGGCAGCTCAGAACCAGCTGGCCACCAAGACCAGATCTCCCAGCACCCTGGGGCAGGGGAAAAACCTGTATGCTTGGATCGAGTTGTGGACAACGACAACGACAACAACAACAAAGCCATCTGACCACAGTGTTTTATACCTGTCCTCTGAAGTTCCATTTGAACAGAGCTATCAATTTAATGAATATGCCAATGGGTGGGGGAGGAGGGAAGCTCCTCTGAGAGATCAATGTCACTCTTCTAAAAGGTTAACTTTGTGCCACCAGCTGAGACTGGCACAAAGCCTACAATCTGCACCATTGTTCCATGCCTTTTAAATCACCTTGTAAGAAAGAACACTCAGTCCTCTGGGTCTGCAAAGACAGCTGCAGCCAGCTGCAGCTAAGAGAAACATAGTCTGTGTAGCCAGACAATGTATTACAAACCAGACGATCCTTTTCTATCAGAAATGTGGAAACAACTGCCATGTGGCCTTGATGAGTAACTGTTTCCACTGAAATGATATTCCAAGCTGTGTTAGTAACAGAAGGATACTTCAGCTGGACCTTCCATGACCCTTGGTAAGAAAGAAAGCATCCCCCTCCCCTTTATTTTATTTTATTTTTTGGCTTGTCCTAAAATTTTCACCCTTTGCTTACGAGGTAGTGAAACTAATGAAGATTATTTTATTATCCAGTTATGCACATGTTTTGAGAGCACACTTGCCTAACTGAGGCCTTTTTCCCAGGAGTGTTCTGTTCCTATCCCATGCTGTTGTAAAACTGTACAGTCAAGACTGTGAATCCAATAATTGGTCTAGTTTTCAGATTCGCATCAAGTAAGGAAGGGAAGGTAAAAAAATCATTGCAAAAAGACAAGACAAATAAACGTACTGAATATCTAGTTTGTATCTTGAAAGTCCCAACTTCACCTTTGAACACATTCCAGTTTACACCCCAGAATACCAACAGCTATGATTGTTAAGCCAAGATGAAACTACTATAACCATATGGTGTACACAAACTCTTAGGATCTTGCACAATCCAAATTCCACACTCCTTACTTCAAGCAGTTCTGACAGCACATGGAATGTTAAGACACCAGCAGGAGTGGAACCAATGGGCATAGGCCTTTCCTTCTTTGCATGATTCAGATCATGAGAAGACAACATCTAAAATGGGGTTGGGGCTTACTCACATTCATTAGCTTGCAGACTAGTTCTTGATCACCTCCATGTGATGGACACATCAATGTGTTATTGGAAGGAATTTCTATTCTCAATGTGGTCAGTTACCAAAATCAGAAGGAAGATATATTGAAATTATGGTTTAACTTGGAAATATTTTAGAATTCGGAAAGGAAGGAGTCACTTTGTGATACTAGGGAAATATCTTTGGTGGGTGAACTGACTCTGCAGTGTAGTGGCTGAAATCCAGTTGCTTCATACTGTATTGTAAATTGTAGCAGAATGGAACCATTGAATCCAAGGGGATTTGGTTTCAACCATCCTATCTCATTGATTCAAAGAGGGCTCTTCTAGTTGTCATTTTGAGGCTATCTGCACAGGCTTATAGCTCGCAATTTGGATCACTTTTGGTGTAGTTTCAAACCAAATTATGATGTCCACACACACATGTTTTGACTTAGAATGCTCAATCCCACCCCTTTTTGAAGCTGACTTATTTCTTTCTGGCAAGGACTCGCATTACAGCTTTATGTGTATGTGTGTGATTCTGAGTGCTGCTAATTACCCCAAACTATAGGCCATGTGAATGGATTGCTTGGAAGAAAATAAAGCTATGGCCCATGTTATAAGAGGTGATAACTCTGTGTATATTTGGTGGGCTGTGGCATTAAAAGAACCAAGGGAAAAACAGAAATTTCACCACCCTCATAGCAACTAAAATGTTTCCTCTTTTTAAGATAATAAAACTGGAACTCCACAATTCAGTGGGAAAGGTAATGGTGTCCATGCTGGGTAGAAGCCCGAACCACACACCAATGCATGAAGATTTCTAATTAGACTTTGAGTGGAGGACACACACCACCTCTCAATCTGCACCCACATGTCTATGCCACAATTCAAACAGAACAATGTCTCATGAAGATCTGAAAACTATGGCTCTAACACAAGGGAAACAGATTGCAGGCAATATAATCCATTAAGGCAAAAATTTAACACTGATGCTTGAGATCACTACTTTTAACAAAACTTCTTAATAGAAAAATAACATAAAGAGTCACTTAATATTCTAAGGACACCTGGATTCAGACATAAAATGCACCAAGATTAACAGTTTTTAATTGGTATCTGCCATATTTTTATTATTAGTTGATCCACGAAAGCTAATAATAAAAATATAGCAGTTAGTCTTTAAAGTGCTACAGTGTTTTTTATTTTATTTTTATTTTGTTTTGTTTATTTAGTTTTGTTTTCTGATATGCCTGAACCACAGATTAACATGGCTACTATTCCAAAAAAAAAATCAAGTTTTTAATTGGAGTCTGTTGAAGGGACTGCAGTGGCTCAGTGGATAAGAAGCTTGCCTTGTTACCTAGGAAGGTCTGCAAGTCGGCAGTTAAATACCCAAGTACTGCATGATGGAATGAGTGTCCATCGTCTGTCCCAGCTCCTGCCAATCTAGCAGATCAAAAGCAAGAAATTGCAGGTAGATAAATAGGGACTACTTTGGTGGGAAAAGATCTTGGTGACATGAAAGGAGCCTTATATGGGCATCCCCTGAGCCTAGTTTCTCCAGCAAAAATCCTTTCAACTCAGAATAATTTATGACCTGAAATAATAATAATAATAATAATTATTATTATTATTATTATTATTATTATTATTATTATTATTATTATTATTATTATTATTATTATTATTATTATTATTATTATTATTATCCTGTGTTGAATGAGAGAGATGTTGGAGAGGAAAAAACCCACACAACTTCTCTACGTTCAGCTACTCTACCGTTTTAACATTTTAAAATATATATTTTACCTTATGCATCAATGTTATTTAAATGCACCATGCTAGACAGATGCATTGCTGTTTCACTATAACACTTGTTATGCATCAAAAAAGTAACTGAATGAAGGCTATGGGGGAAAGCAGGGAAGGAGGCTAGAAGGGGAGTGTCAATAATGGATTGAGGGACTAATTTGAGTGATCTAAAGACCAGAGTGGGCCCTTGGGAGAAAAATATGGATTAGTCTGGATGTAATAATTGTTTAATGAGAAATAAAATAGATCACACTAATGATTTTTTTAAGCATGAACCAGATTGCTCCAAATTCCCACATATAGACAGGTGTTCACTCTAGCACACTAAGTTGCAAATAGAGTAGTTCAATGGAACTTACATAGCTGATTCACCAAATCCCCACTAATTCACTGGGCCTACTCTAGTGCAGTTTGCCATGCTAAGCAACAGGTTTTCAACCACTGAATCACTAATATTTCAAAGTCATATATGAGTTTTATAAGGTTAAGGCGTTGCCGGAAACAGTTTGTGCTGTTTTATTTGGAACATTATCGGGGCAGACAATGAATATCAGTCCACTGTTTGACCTTGATATAAGTCACTAACCTCTGCTTTTGGAGGGGAAGCCGGAACAGATATCACCTAAGGAAGACCAATCACATTGCTAATGGCAACAAGCTGCTATTCATAAAAACACTGCCTAGGTATAAATTAAGGAAATCAATTAATTGGTGACTGGAGGCTGGAGTTAAATGCTAGGTTTGGGTGGAACATTATGATTATGGAAGTATGGTTTGGGGAAAATAATGTGTGTACACTTGGTGTTGAGTTACAGTTGGTGTATGTGAAGACTCACAACAGGTTTAGAGCCAGCACCTTGTTGCCATCTTGAGCATTTTGCTTTCTCCTTGACTTCCCTGTCTGATCATTGTGTAATTGGTCAACTTGCTTGACTGGTTTTTATTCATTTGCTTGGGATATTATCCATCATGTATTCATTAGGAAAGGTCATGAATGTTTCCCCTCTCCCCTTTCCTTTCCGAAGGCTCACAGTGTTTCCTGTCATTGTTGAGGCCTGTTTCCTAATTGCATGGTGTGGATATGGCTAGCAAATTTTAATCCTGATTGAAAACAGCCAAGGCAAGATATTCAATTACAGCTGTATATGTTACGGAGATTGTATAATCCTTAGTATATTATTCTACAAATCTAATAGAAAATACACTGAATGGCAAACGATGTGGCTTATATTAAGTACAGATGGGACAGGAAAGAGTGCTTAAAATGTAGCACATTTCAGACTGACAACACTTTTTTTTCTTGGCACATTTGGTGTCAAGCTTTGTTTTGTTAAACCTGGTTATATACTCTTGGCTAGAGATTCCAAGCATACGTTCCAATATGATATAGCCAGTTTTCAGAATAATTCTCTTTATTTATGCTACAGTTTCAGAAATATCTTTTCCTCTCATAGCTGCTTGGAACAAACATTAAGAGCAGAACAGAGCTCAGAAAAGCTCAGGAGTTTGATTAATGCTTTGCACTTTTATTCCTTTATTTTGAGCTGCTCTGCTGCTAAATTTTCCTTTACTTGAGATGGTAGCTTTGGCTTCAGAGTTAAGAAAATATGTATCTATAATAAACATCAATTATTCTTCCCTGTCTAAGCCAGACATGAAACTGCCAAAATGAAGGCACCATTTGGTGAGTTCATTCTGCAGTTCCTTTCCCCTGACTTAGTGTGAGAAAGATTAGCCGGCAACACAAAGTTGATGTTACCAGGATGTGCCCAGTTGTGGTTCAAAAATACCACAATCTTTGAGGATATCTGAGTGGGCCTGACCACACACCCCAGAAGTGAAAGCAGGTGCATTTACAGCTGTCCTAAATGCACCCACTTCCACATTTACAACAGCCGCAGGCATGTTAACACATGCACAGACATGTTTATGCATGTGTGGGTACATTTTATGGCTGACGTAAACATGCCCACTTTCACTTCTGGACACAGTGGCAGTGGCAGTGTGCCAGATAGAGTAGCACCGTGGGCTGTGGCCGGCACACAGGCCATAAGTTGGGAACCCATGCTCTACAGCACGGCAGAGGGGACATCACCATAGGTTTGAACACTCCCTCATGTAAAATTAATATCAATTTTTTTAAAAAAAATATTTGCAAACAGAAAATAAATTTTGAATCATACTTGCTTTCCTGATATACATTCTATATGTTCCTCTCACCCCACCTCCATGGATACTCTAAAAAGCTCACAAGGGAAGCAGCCCAAAGGCAGAGAAACTAGCATCAGTGCAAGAGTAGCTATCAAGGGGTGAAAAGGAAAGACTTGAAGGAACTGCTGTTGAAGGGGGAAAATATTTGAAGAACAAAGGGTGAAAAATGTGCAGTAATGAAAAGGAAAGGAGAAAGAATTAGGAAGGAGAGGAAATCTAAGCGGATGAGTAACTGTGGGAAAAATCTACATTAAGCATTTAGTCTGTGTAATGTGATTATCAACTGAGTGGTCAGCCAAGTGAGTTTTGAGCCTAGGAGACTGCAAGCCAGGGAAGTCAACACTGTAGTGGGCAGTGAGCTGAATTTCACATGTTGCTTTCAATTCCACAGCCAAATCTTGGGCTAAAGGTCTTCTCTGATAATCAAGTTTGCTAACTGGATGACAGAAAAATACTTTGATTCAATGCCTGTTCAAACTGCCCACTTTGGACAACTAGGAAAAAAAAGTAATGTGCCATTCAGCACCCTCCTCTCATCCAAATGGAACATACATTTATCTATCTATCTATCTATTTATTTATTGTATTTCTATACCACCCATTAGGTATTCCACTCTGGGCAGTGAACAAAGAGATAACAAATAACAACAAAACTCACAGAAGATCAAAACAAGCAACCGACAAATACATCACAAACTGAACTAAACTAAAGTAAAGTAATTGGCATATTAGGGCACACTTCATCAAACATCTCTGAAAGGTCAAGGGAGTTATTTTTTAAAAA
This sequence comes from Furcifer pardalis, assembly GCA_030440675.1. NCBI lineage: Eukaryota > Metazoa > Chordata > Lepidosauria > Squamata > Chamaeleonidae > Furcifer > Furcifer pardalis. The sequence goes on from CP126892.1 coordinate 72,091,333, forward strand.
AAGACTATAGTACCATCACTGATGTGAGACATCACTTTGGTTAATAAAAAAAAGTTTAGTTTGTTTGTATGCATTGCCAGTTGAGAAACTGCCCAAAGCCACAGTTTCGATCAACAATAGATGATGATGATGATGATGATGATGATGATGATGATGATGATGATGATGATGATGATGATGATGATGATGATGATACAGTAGAACATCTGATCAGTGGATATAGCAAAATTTTACAGACTGATTATTTGCAACGCCATGACAGGACTGCAGAAATTATTCATTGGAAACTGTCAAAAGTTTGGATTTGAATGCAGTAAAAATTATTGAGAACATCAGGTAGAGAAAGGTTTGGAAAACAGATAGATATCTGACTCAGAACACACCTGATATAACTATTGTGAAAAAGAAGAATACCTGGTTTATTGACATTACTATACAAAGAGATATACAAATTGAGGAGAGACAACTGGAGAAAATCACAAAATGTCATGATTTGCAAATTGAAGTTGAGCATTCATGGAGGAAGAAATGTGTTGTTGTACCCATAGTGATTGGCACCCTTGGGGCAATACCTAAAGGACTCCCTAGATATTTGAGAATGTTGGATTTATTGGACTTGAACATCCTAACTCAACAAAAAACTTTTTACTAAGAACTGCCTACATAATTTAGAGATTACCTTAACAGTTCTTAGGCCCTTGGCTAGATCTTCAACTGTTAATTTTATACCAGTCTTTGACTATGAATCTAATAGATGATGATGATGATGAGGATGAGGATGAGGATGAGGAGGATGAGGATGATGATGGTGGTGGTGGTGGTGGTGGTGGTGGTGGCGGCGGCGGCAGGATGCTGTCAAGTCAATTCTGACTTATAACAATCTTTTCCAGGATTTTCTAAATGATTTACCATTTCCTTATTCTGGGGATACCCTGGGAGTCTGCATCTTGCCCACGACTATACAGGCTGCCTCTTCTGCCAGGAAGGACTGTGGGGAATCAAACTTCCAACTTCTGGCTCCACAGCCAGGTATCTGAAGCACTGAGCTATCCAACCAGCCAGGAGAGGCTATGGATCCATATTATACAAAGTCTTTCGATTCCTTTCACATGCCTCCCCCCAATTATTCACTTTACTTATAAATCTCCCCCCCGGGGGGGGGGCTTGGAATGAGAAGAGGATCAAATTACACCCCTGGAAAGGTGGGAGTGCATAATTTAATTCCTTGTGAAGCCAATGAGAGTAAAACTGTTTCAAAAGAGAACAAACTATAGTAATTTGTAAGGCAGGGATTCTCAACCAGTGGCCCATGGGCCAGATATGGCCCACAGTGCCATTTGTAGCCTTCCACCACCTCCACCACACCAGGAAGTGCCATGTGGTGGAGAAAGGGCAAAAATTGCCATCCAGCCCCCAAAACTGTCTGAGGGAGCGTGACCTGGCTTGGAGTAAGGGAAGGAAAAACCAGCAACTGCCACTCATCCTAGGTCAGGACATCCCAGTGGAAGGCAAAGTAAACAGCAGCTTGGCTACTTGAGATTCTCAAGTACACCAAGTTCTTCTGTCCTTGAAGAAATCTCTTCTGAATTCATTCTGTTTGAAAGGCATCAAAGCTTTAACTTTAATTTGACTCTATGGCACTCTATGGTGCATGCAGAAAAGCAGAAATACATGAACTTAATGGAGGGTGTGTGTGGCATAATTCACCTGTTTAATGAATTGCATATAGCACTATTCTCCTGCTGAGTGAGTTAATCTTTTGTTTCAATACAGATTACATTTGGCTGTAATTCCTGAAATAACTGCTGAAATCTAATGTGGTATTTAAGCAAACGAACAAGACAGATAATTCATGCAGATGAAATTGTTCAAAATTGACTGGCTAGGTTAGATTGCAGGCTTTCTGCCTGGACCAGATATTGGGTCAGCCAATGCCCATGCTGGTTGGGGATTCTGGGAACTGTAGTCCAAAATGATTACTTTTATAAGCAATGGTCTAGGCTGGCATTTGCCAAACTATGTTCCACAGAACACTGGTGTTCCATAGAAGGTCAATAAGTGTTCCATGGGGAAAAAAATGAAATTCTTGTAAAACTCATTGGCAAATGTGTAATATCACAAAGTTTGTTTTGCATCCATCCTTTCGATATAATGCATCCGCTTGCAAGAGAAATTTGTTTTGCAACCATTTGCAAATCAGTAGGGGCTGGTTTCATAGCAAGTTTGAATAACAACGGGGAATTTTCCATTGCCAGTTGTAAAAAGCTACAACGTCACAAAAAACAGAGTGTTCCATTAAAATTGTAGGATTTGTAAAGTGTTCCACGACAGAATATGTTTGGGAAATGCTGTTCTAGGCTACTATATTTTGTTAACTCCCTCTGGGGCTATACATGAGAACTAAATCTTTTAACATTTGATTTTTACAACAGCCAGCAGAAATTATAACTCACTTAATCCCACTTGAATGAAAGCATTTGAAGTAAACAGATTAGATCTGATGGCTGCACATCTTAATTCTATAGAAATATTTATTCATACTGGGATAGTGAGTAATATTTGCCAACAGAGATACAGCACCTAAAGTGAATGTGGCCAAGTATAGTACCAAAGTGCTTACCACTTGCAATGACTTCTAAGAAGGAGCTACAGTAGCTCACACTTCTACAACTGTTTGAAGGCTAATCTACATGGCACAATACTCCTGCTTTTGCATCAAGTTGAAATCAATTTAAAGATTAGGAAGTACATGATGTACAACTAAGCACACATTTTTAGTTTATTTTAAACACTGCGGTTGAAGTTGTTTATTTTAAATTGATTATTGTCACTTTTTAAAATGATTTTTTCATGTGTGATTGCCTGTGTTTGTCAGACTAAATTGTGCCTCTGGAGTTTGGCAAGTTTTCAATACTGTGATAACTGGTTTTCAACTGTAGGATACCATGCAATCTGAATCTGTAATGTTTTTTTAAAAATAATTATTTCACTTGTAGTACTGTGTCACATATGCGAAAATTTGTTTAGGACCTGAAGCCTAAAGTCTATGACAATTTTAAATAGACTTTAAAAAGGCGTTCCTAGATGACAGAACAAAACAACACAGTGACAGGTCTCACTGATGGTCTAATGATGAATAAATTAACACTACCTATTCTCCTAATATATTATATGACTCTAGGACAGTGTTTCCCAACCTTTGGTTTTTGGATTTCAATTCCCAGAAGCCTAAGTCAATTCCCTAAAGCACTGATCAGCCAATGTACACACTTAGGCTTCTGGGAATTGAAGTGCCCCATGTTCAGAACCACTGCTCTAGTCTATACTTACTTCAGTTCTTCTAATTCCTTTTTCTGTACAATTGAATATCATTCTAGCAGTGCAAGTAGCAATCCCAGTGACAAGAATGACACCACACTGATCATAAAATATCCACCAGATCCTCAAAGCAAAACACTGACAACAGAGAGGACAGTCCAATAGACAATTTTGCTTGTTGAAACAATGGGAAAAAACCATCTAGAAAGTGGCCCACTTAGCAGGACACTATGGCTTCCATGCTGACAACATCTTACACTGTACCTGAGGCCACCACCACCACCTCACCCCCCCCAAAAAAAAAAAGCCCTCCTCTCTCCCCACACTGCTCCCCTGCTAACCAGCCTGGAGGAGCTGCATCATGTGGGTGAAAGAAATGCACCCACAGCCACCAGAAACACTCCCACCGCCACTGGAAATGTACCCACGGCTGCTTCCACCTCCACTTCCACAGCCATCTCCTAAATCCTTCTCTACTCTGCTTGACTTGGTGTATCCCTAACGATGCTCTGTAGCAGGGCAGATGCTGTAAGCCAAGCCAAGCAGAGAAGACAAGGAGTGAGTTGGCTGTGGCGGCAGAAGCAGCGGCTGGATGATTTTGTGTCACAGGCTGGATCTGGCCCACAGGCCATAGGGTGAGGATCCCTGGTCTATGGCCTTCTTCAGAGGCAATAATTTAGAAACATGCTAGAAAGAACTGTTTCATTCTGGTTCTCAGCTTCACTCAATTTCCCAGCTATTAAATTAATGATTTTGGCTGAAGAGGATACAAAACTGGGGTATTGTGCAACCACATTTCACCCTTCTTTGTGCAAGTCCCCTTTGCACTTCATGCCATAAATTAGTGTTTCCCAAATGCTGGTGTTTGGACTTCAATTCCCAGAAGCTTAAGTCAATTCCCCAAAGCACTGATCAGTCAATATACTGGCTTAGGCTTCTGGGAACTGAAGTCCAAACACCAGCATTTGGGAAACACTGCCATAAATTAATACCTTGCTACTTAATATTAACACAAAATTTTCTCCCTGTGTCCTTAAATGCAGTCAATGTCCAGTTTAATTTATGTATGAGCACCAGTAGACAAATTCTGACAGCTTCTTTTTAGAACAAAAAAAATTTAATGATATGATGAATAATGACACAAATTACTGTAAACTTGACTGTGCAACTAGCTTATTGTCCAGAATCAGGGACATCAGACAGAATAAAGGTTATTCTAATTACAACTGACCTTTGCAATTACTTTTGCATTTCTCCTACACATGCTTTTGCACTTTATCCCATACAAATGCAATCTTTGGACAAATCCATAAAGTTGACACTTTCTCCTCTTTTAAATTTCTTTTCGAGGCTTCTCCCATCATAACATCTATGAAATATCACTTGACTAATAGGCATTAGAATGAGTGGCACGTGCAGAAAGCTGGCATTTATTTGGTCATTCAAGGGAGAGAGAAAAACATATGTATGTCAATTCAGACCTGTCAGCCTGTTCAGAGAACCAGATTATAGTGTTATCTTGTCCTTTATTTCAGTTTCTTCTTTATGGCTTGTTAAACTCAGTTGGATTTCATGCTGGATGGTTTGAACTATTTCCTCTGTATCATGCTACAATATATATAGCTATTCACTGGAGTTTACTTTCAACTTTCATTGAAACATTGATCTTAAAATAGTGGCTCAACATTGCCTAATCTGCATTTGTGTCATCATGGGAACCAACCCTTATGACAGAAGGGCCCTCTTCTGTGACACGATAAAGATCCATTCCTGATCTCACTTTTGCCCTGAATTTAGAGGTGTTGACCTTAATATTATTCAAGAATGAGCTAAACTTTGACATGGAAACTGGCTTCATGGAATCAGTAGCAAAGGTCATTTGCATGAAAAGAAAGTATTTATGAAGGAAATTACATTTCTGGTATATATAAAACATTGACATATGCTAATGTATAGTTACATGACAATGATGGCAAGAGAAAGTTAAGTTACACCTAAAAATATTAGTCTATAGCATTGGTTCACAGGGGGTTTTCAGTTTCCATATGCCTAAGTCCCTACATTGGCTGACCAGTGCTTTGGGGAATTGACTTAGGCTTCTGGGAATTGAAGTCCAAACACCAAAGGCTGGGAAATACTGGTCTATAGCCAAAGAAGCAATATAGCAAACAGATTTTTAAAAGGTGGTGGATTTCCAGGAATTCCAACTACCTATCTCTAACTTATTGCTCCCACAAGACTCCAGATGCTTGTACAGTTGCAAAATTGTACAAATGCATAGATGCAACTTGTAATCTTTCTGTTACAGAACTGAGTCACAAATGTAATTGCTGTTACACAAACCTAGCATTGAAAAGGACCCAAAGTGCATTATTCAGCTAATGACATGTTCCAGATCTAGAAAAATGAAGATAACAACATTTTAGATAGTCCTTTTGCTTCACAAGCAAGTTAGTTTCTGCTAGGGGTAGCATTTTGTTTATTATTATCTTGGTTGTTTTTATTTTGTTTTTTACAAACAAGCCATTTTCTGACAAAATAAAAAATGAAAATGCACTTCATCAAAAAGGAAAACAAACACAAGCTCTTTGGACACTTAATTCATCATGACATATATGTTACCTAAAAATCGCTATCCCTTGTTAATGTGGAGATGTTTTTTAAAATTAAAAAGTTCGTCTTCTGGCAGAGCCCCCCAAGAACCACAGAGATTTAATTTCAGACAAAAACAAGACTGATTTATTGACAAAATAGCATCTAAGCAACAGGAGCCACCCACTGCTGGATAAACAGCTATATCTAACCCATTTTTGTCTGCTAGAAAAATCTATGTGCTGAGCTTCCCTAAGAAATTTGATGGAAGAGCTGACTTGCCCTCCAAATGCAGGACCAGTTATATTCTTCTGCTACTCCTTGCTACATTAAATATTATACAATAGAACAAAAGATCAGCAGTGGGGGGTTTTCATAAGTAAATAACTCAAACAATGGTTTGTTAGCACCTTAGATTCAGGATATAATGAGAAGTTTTTATGCAAATAATGATCGTAGGAAAAGATTACAAAGTCTGGAAAATAATAACATTAAATTAATGTATTGACCTGGGGGTACAGGTCAATACATTAATTTAATGGCAGTAACGTGGGTTTTTGGGCTGCTCCAATGAGCATGTCATGCAGGATGCTGTGAACCAGTCAGAGATACGACACGTCTGAAGCGAGGACTATTTTTAACCAATCAATATTGGAGGATCTTTGAAAACTGGTTTTGGCTTTTTACTCTGTAATCATGGCTACAACTTATTTCTTCCAGGCGAAAACCTCTGGGCTGTTCCCTTCCAGGTGTGACCATTGGTTGGTTGGTTGGTTTTTGTCTCAGGAAGTCTGGCTTTAGGTGAGAGGTCAGCTTAGTTGTTTTCTGGATGGGAGTGAGATAATCCTTTGTTGAAGGGAAATACCTCTGAGTATTGTCCTACTTTGAAAATATAGAACCACTGTCCGCCAGGCACTCCTGTCCTCCACCATCCTCCTCAACTCGCTCAGCTCTGTGCCCATTGTCTCTACAATACCATCTAGCCATCTCATCTTGGGCCAGCCCCTTCTTCTTTTGCCCTCGACCTTTCCAAGCATCAAGGCTTTCTCAAGTGAATCCTCTCTTCTCATTTGATGTCCAAAGTACTTTAGCTTCATCTTTATTATTTGACCTTCTAAGGAGCAGTCAGGGTTGATTTCTTCTAAGATTGACCTATTTGTTCTCCTCGCTGTCCAGGGGACTCTCAAACCCCTTCTCCAACACCACATCTCAAAGGCATCTATTCTTCTGCGCTCAGCTTTCCTAATGGTCCAGCTCTCACAACCATACATTGCCACAGGGAATACCACTGCTTTGACTATGCAAATTTTTGTTTGCAATGTGATGTCTCTACTTTTCACTATGCTCCCCAGGTTTCTTATCGCTTGCCTCCCAAGAATCAGTCACCTTTTTATTTCATGGCTGCAATCACCATCTGCAGTGAGCTTTGATCCTAGGAAAGTAAAATCTGTCACTGCTTCTACTTCTTCCCCATCTATTTTCCAGGGACTGATAGGGCCTGTTGCCATTATCTTGGTTTTCTTGATATTGAGTCTCAAGCCAACTTTTTCACTTTCTTCTTTCAACCTAAACAGGAGCTCCTTTAGGTCCTCCTCACTTTCTGCCATTAGGGTGGTATCATCTGCATATCGTAAAGGGCAATTTAAGAGCCCCCATTCATGATCTACATGACATCAGTAATTTTAGTTCCCCCACCCAGTTATGTTAATAGCTGACTCCTAAGACAACTTACATCTTTGCCTCAAGGTAAACAGGATTCCAGGACAGTCCAGCTGTATCAATGAATAGGGCTTCCTGTTTGCCCATTTGGTCTGAGAGGAAATCAAGAACTTAATTGAACAGTTTAAAGTACATTCAAACATCCTAGGCATAACAGCAGTTTGAGATCTTTATAAATTTATTAAAAATCAACCCTTGCAGCCATCCCTCCTGCTGGCAATCATGGCACAGTGTGGTGCTTGTGAACGTGTAAGACTAAACTTGAGAGAAGCATATTTTATTGAAAATAAAAGTATATATAATACTAAAAATGTTAATTTCAAAATTAGGGTTACATATATACTGTATACAATATATCATTGTATGGAAAATTGAAGACATGGAAAAGGTAAAAGTTTGATTTCTTGGTAAGTAACATTAGAGAGTAGTTAGACTTTAATTGAGAACATAGTCTTTCTATTAAACAGTGATGGTAAACAGTTTTGACAACTGAGACATTTTCTAGAAGAAGTTCCTTTAGAGGGAAGAACTAATATACCCATCTAGCAGCTAGCTAGCAGGAAGGTAAACTGAGTCTGAATTCAAGTATAGTTCTTGACAAATGTTTAATTCTATCTCCAAAGAGCCAGATGTGGAAAGAAAGGTAGAATTTACCATAGACCTCAACACTTGCCTATCTAGTTTCCTGAAGGTAGTTATACTCATTGTAATGTGAACACTATTTCCCCACTAGCATGAATGTCAAAAGGAGGGGTTGGTTTCTGGAGAACTTTTATATTTTATAAAAGGAATCTCTACTGCATTCTCCATCACACTTCCTCTCTTGCTTGCTTGCTAAGTACTACCGTCTGACTTCCTGTATCTTCTCACTTCTCCCTCATATTGTCTTTCTTCTAGTTCAGGGATCTGCAAACTTGGCTCTCCAGGTGTTCTTGGACTTCAATTACCAGAAGCCCAAGTCAGTATGCCTGCTGATCAGGACTTCTGGGAATTGAAGTCCAAGAACATCTGGAGAGCCAAGTTTGCTGATTCCTGCTCTAGTTTATTTGCTGGTCACTATTTACCCCACCTTCTCTCTCTAACTTGTTTGCTGGGTTCTCCCCTCTAACCCCTGTTGTCTCCTTTCCATTTCTACTCTCTTGCTGTCTTGTTGATATATTCACCAATCCACCAATCACGGTGGCTGTAAATGTGAGTGTTAGCCATGGCAGTGTTGTTATTGGAATAACAACCAATAAAATCCAGAGGGTTCCAAAACAAGTTGTTGCATGTCCATGGTCCCCTGTACCTCAGTTAGGGTTATTGCTGATGTCAAGAACCCTCAGCTATTTGTGCACTGCCCTCTCTGATGAGCAACAGAATTATAGTTTGGATCATCTTCTTAGGTAGGGAAGTCTTCTTAGGCTGTAGAGTTGCTCAACTCTCCAATCTAAACTCTAAACTGATAGTTTTCTACAGTAACAACCATATTTCAAGCTCTAGTTTACTTTTGGTGCATTCCACAGTTCCAACATTTGGTTCCAGCTCCTAGCTTTGTCCCTTGGCTCTGACTTTCTGGCACCATTCTTATATTTTGCTTCATGGTTCCTAAGACCCTTCCAACTTCTACTTTCACTTCAGTTCTGAGAAGATATAATTTAGCAGTTATAAGCAATATCAGTTGAAAGATCTCTGGGTGTTGTTGATTTTTTGTTACAAAAAACTTTTAATTTTGTAAAAAAAAAATTAAAAAAGCAAATTTTAGGAATACTACTACCTTCAATGCCATTTCTAGATCCTATTTCACATAGCTCCATGGTTTGGGTATCTGAGGTTGGAAATTCAATTTCCCACTGTGCTTCCTGGTAGATGACTCATCCTATGTAGCCATGGGCACTCTGCGCAGTCCAAGGGTGCCTCCAGAAGACAGGAATGGTAAACCACTCTGAGCATTCCCTACCTGGGAAACCCTGAAAAGGGTCACCATGAGTCAGAATTTACTTGATGGCAAATATTATTATTATTATTATTATTATTATTATTATTATTATTATTATTATTATTATTATTATTATTATTATTATTATTATTATTATTATTATTATTATTATTATTATTATTATTATTATTATTATTATTCCAACTGTTTTTAACAAACTCCAAAGCACCAACAGTAAAAGAGATCCAGACCACCTCATTTCCTCTGTAATTCGCTCAGCAACAGACTCACTCCTTATGCAATCCCACTGATTTTTCTTTTTTTTTTACTTTAGTCTTCTTTATAGGTCAACTTTTGGAAGAATATGCTAAGAACATAAATATTGCTTTGAAGGAATTCTTCAGTTGCTATTCTCAGCCCCCCTCCCTCCCCAATAGGATATTTAACTTCCTGATCAGTACAGCCTAAATTCCTTTCTCATCTCACCCAAGGTCATCTTAATGAAAATTCCAAAACTCATGCCAAGAGGATAGAATTGCTCATAATCCTTTAGCAGCATGTCATTTGATCACTAGGTCCACTGGGGTTGTTTTTCTGTGATGGTACAGTACAGCAAGGAGACAAAACAGTGGTAGATAAGTGGCAAGTGAAAAAGCAAGAGAACACTTGTTTTTGCACAGCTTTTCATTCCAATAATTCCAATTTCATATACAGATATACAGTACTGATAAACCAAGAGATATGGACATTGAGAGTTAAGGATATATATACACACACTTCTCACCAATTATCAGCAAGTCAAATAGAACACTGTTCCCAGATTTTGTTTACATAATTTTGTGAAATTTTGTGTAGCCTAAAATGAATGCTTGTGTATGTTTCAAATTGATAGATCAGGTGATTTTGTTTATATACATATTCTGACACATAGTTAGCAAGTTATGTTTCAAATAGAACCTGCTGTCAGACTAAAACCTATCAGTACCAGTATTATTGTTATGTGCCATGAAATCACATTGGCACTGAGATTTAAATTCTGGTCTCCCCTAATGAATCCTGGTCCTACACCACATCAGCTCTGCATTCAACACCATGTGCTGTAGGTAACTTTTTATCAATAGTAACATCAGTTACAGGTAAATTGGTATAAAGAAGTTTGGAAATTGGCTATAGCTGATAAATTAATGTGTAAGGTTAAAAGAAAAAAGGATTGTTGAAAGTAAGTGGTTTTAACAGTATATGAAATGTTAAAGAATTTGTGCTATTGAAAGGGAAATGTCAGGTACTAATGAAAGAAACCATGGATTTTTGGGGAGAAATGGAGTCTAGCAATTAAAAAGTAGTGAAAGAAAATGTTTGGTCCCAAGAATGATGGGGAACAGAATATTATGTATAAATAAATATAACTTTTGAAGGTTTATTGGGATCATACATATTCTCACTGAAGGGCCCATTTTCCTATGATAACATGCTGGTAAAAGAGGTCTCCTGGGAAAATGAAAATGGTTTAATATGAGAGAGCCCTTATCACACTATTATCACACTACAAAGATATAGCACTTTGATATCTATTTAACTGCCATGGAATCTTAGCATTTATAATTAGGTTAGGTGTTTAAAATTCTTGCTGTAATTCAGGAGAGTGCACTAGAACATCTAGTTGCAATAATAATTGAGTAAAAGTGGGCTTTTAAAAAAGGGTGTCAATGAATTATCTGACTGGCAGCTGCACAGCACAATGGAACTAGTCTACAGATTAGAGTTTGGCTTGTCAAATGCCACTATAAACATTTGTGGCATTCCTTTGGGATGTCTGTTTTAGTAGAATAGGCAAGTGATTGGTTTGGCCCCATTGGGGCCCACAGTGTTCTAAATAGCACATATGTAGAGGTCCTACTGAATAAAAGCTTGTTTGAGTGGAAGAGAATTGTCCACAAGGTCAGTCTTCAACAGTCCTGCCAGGCTAAATGCCACACAATGACACACAGCTGTTTTTCCAAGGTGGTTCATGGCTCTCTTCCATTCCAATCAGTCAGTGTAATTAAGGACAGATGGGACTGTTTGCCTGACCTTTTTATTTATTTCTTTTAGAAGACTGGTGTAAGAAAATGATTGGAGCCATAAGAGTTTAAAGTGGCAGAATAACAATTCGCTTAGTTCATCTGAAATGGAACCTAATTTCCATGCTTCTGGGCAATTGGTTTTTATGTTGGCTCCATTGATCAAGTTGCACAATGCAGTACAGAAAAGTACCAGGAAAAAGTAAAGGAGAGCCGTGGCAAATTATTACTTCCAAAACAATAACTGCACAGGGAAATTCTGCCTCCACCCTTGCAGTGTACAAATGTGCTTGCTTGCGGAGAACGTTGCTTGAGATCCTGCTGGATTACATCACCTAAAGCACAGAACTTGGAAGCATTAGCTAGCTGAAGGTTTCTAAGAGTAGCAGTCCAAAAAAGCTAACATCCTTGTTCTTCTAAAGCACACACTCCAGGGAACATCACTATGATTTTTTTTCTCCCCATGTTTGATTTTTTTAAATAATGTCAGAAGCACACAAAGGTGCTTTCTGGGTTGAAAGGATTTTTGCTGGAGGAACTCCGCTCAAGGGACATCCAGAGGAGGCTCCTTTCATGTCACCAAGATCATTTCCAACCAAAGTGGTCCCTATTTATCTACTTGCAATTTCTTGCTTTTGAACTACTAGGTTGACAGGAGCTGGGACAGAGACCGGCATTCATTCTGTTATGCAGTACTCAGGTCTTGAACTGCTGATTTGCCAACCTTCCAGCTAACAAGGCAAGCTTGTGAGCCACTGCAGTCCCTCCAATGTTAAATGGAATATGGTCTATTCTCTTTTCCACCATTTAATGGAAAATGACATGGACTTCGCATTCCATATTAATGCCTCTGCTATTTTGACCATTACTACTACTCTACATATTTTAGAGGGCACATGGCATTGATCTAAGCTAGTATTAACATTTATTTATGTATTTATTTAAACATGAATTGTAAGAGCTTAAAAGTCTTGGTGTGAAAGCAAGAGAAACCTGTTAATCATACAAACTCTAGAATAGATCGTGGAGAAGTATATACAGTACTACTGAGAAAGTAAGGGAGGAACAGCATTCTCAGCTGTTGCCTCTCGCCTATTAAAAAAGTTGCCTCTCTGTAAACATTCCCTGATGTTAAAGTGTTACCACCTTACAAACATTACAAACCCTTTGTATTTGTGCTAGCTCTTGGTATTTGAGGTTAAACTGGTTAACAGCTGGTAGTTCAGCTGATTTACCTAGTTGCTTTGTTGGATTTTAACAATGCCTTTGTTTTTAACTGAACTAGACTTCTGTTTAAAAAAGGTTGGATTCAAAAACCTAGTTTTTGTTAGGCCAGGGCTCCAGAAATATAGGTATGGTTCAATAGTGCCTGACCTGAGGCTGGTCATTCTCACTTCCCTGGTAACTCACTAACTTACATTGTGTAGTTTTTGTTAAGATAAAGGTGAGAGGAGAAGAGTGGTTTATGTGCCACCATGCTTAATTGGACAAAAAACAGGATATAAATGCAACTGATAAATAAGATAATGCACAATAAAGACACCTTGCATTAATAGCCTCCTACTGGCTAACTCTCTCAGTGCAGCATTGCTCAAGAAATGTAAAAGTGAATCCAAATATATACTTTTACTTGCACAAGACTTTAGAAATAATCTCAGCATCCTAGTACTGTGTGAAAACCTATGCAGTTGTCTTTAGGCAAGCACCGGTAGTGGAATTCCTTTCAAATCATGGACTCCTATCAATAAAAATTCTGCATGACTAACTTTCTCTTACACAAGGCAAAGAACATCCTAAAGGAACACGCCCTTGGTAGGATTTGAACAGTTTCCATTTCCTTCTGAGTAGCTTCTTTACCAGAACCATTCTTTTGTAGAGGTTGGGGAGGCAGGACATTTTTTCCAGATTGATTCTTGCTTCCTTGGTCGGGTGGGAATGCCTCCCCCCTTTTAAACAGCAGCAGCTGTTCTGTCTTTTTCCTTTTCCCTGCCACCTTTTTATTTCTAAACAATAAGGCTAACAGTGCTGTTAAGGTGTTTCTAACCACCAGAAATAGCAAAACCAGCCAAAAGTCTTGTGGCACCTTAAAGACAAACAAGCTTTATTTGGCATTAGCTTTTGTGGACTACCCACAGAGGCTTGTGCCAAATAAAACATGTTAAACTACCGTGACATTCTTGGTTGCTTTTGCTTAAAAAATGACTTGGGAGTAACACAGCTACTCCACAGGAAATTTCAGGACCGGAGGCCTTACTCTGGTCAAGAAGTGTCACTTCCTCAGATGAGAGGGAAAGCCATCAACAATCAAAGCACTGAGAGAAGCATTCTGAACTCCACATAAGGCAATGGGGTAGGGAAAAGCAACTGGGGGTGAATGAACATTTCAGGAAGGGAGGAGCAGCCTTGAGGGGAAGGAAGAACAAAACCTGGCTGGGCTAGGCTGGCTGGCCATCTGCATGGCTGAAGGCTTTACAAAAGCTGGGCGGGGAGAGGAGGGGTAGGGTTGGAAGGAGAGAACTTCCAGTGTTTTTGAATCAATTACTTTCCATTCATAAGTCTGCTGCATACAGAGAATTCAGAATGGCTCTTTGGGAATTCATGCCAATTTTACAGCCCTTTTTTTATCCTTGACTGCAATTTCCCTTCCTCCCTTCACCCACCCAGCCCCTCTATGTCCCACTCACCCCCGGTTTTCCAAGCACACGGGATATAAGTGTTTCTCAGACCAGTATGCCTGCCAGCATGCCCTGGACCAATTCAAAAGGAGCTTGGCACTGAATCACAAGGATTTGTGTTCCTAATAAATACATCTGGGCCCCCTCCACTGTTGATTAATTTGACGGAAATCTAAACACCAAACAACAAGCGCTCCCTCTGAACTGCTTCAGTGCCCATTAGTTTGATGTTTTTATTAGACAGGCCTGAGCTTTTTCAAGTTTATTAACAATAGATTAAGAAACAGGCAAACAAATCTACAGTTTTGTTTCTTCCTCTTTTTAACCAATGGCAGAACTACCATTCACACATGCTTTTAGAGTTTGATGGTTATGTCAAAACAAGCCTTTAACCAATGGCCTCATTTAACAATGATAGTTGTGATGTAAAGAAGAAGCAATTAAATGTCAAGGCTTCATTTAAGCTGGAACCACATCAGGAGCGGTCAGGCACAAAATCTGAGTGTATGTTTTGTTGTTGTTTGCTAAAAAAAAAAGCAGGAGACTCATATACAGTCAAACCTTGCATAAAGAGCAACTCGCTTAGAGAGTAACTCACTTAAAGAGCAGAATTTTCTCTGAATGTTCACTTCACTTAACAAATAAAGCCAACCAAAAACTCACTTAACAAATAAATTGGGGTTCACAAGCCTCCCCCCCCCCACCAGAAGTCACAATTGGTCACTTACAATGGTGTTTTGCTTAAAGAGCAAACTCACTTAAAGAACAATCTTGTGGAACACATTATGCTCTTTAAGCGAGGTACAACTATACTAGTAAAGTCACTCCCCAACAAAAATTCTTGCAGTCACCTGAAGATGGGAATACATTTTATAAAGTTACCCAGCAGGTTTCCCTCTCAAAGCCTAACACCATGTCCATGTCCTGAGAGGTGGTAATAGGTATGGAGCTGCCATGCTACTATGGAGCCACAATGCAGGCTGCCCAGCAGATTTCTGGCAATGGAGCGGCCCTGGTGCCCACAGCTGCAGTGGCCTCTCCACCCGGTGCCTGTCACACGACCACAGAAACATCTGCAGAAGCAGACAGCTTTGGCTCTTCGGCTATGAAACAAAGATGAGCATTGAACCTTAGAGTCAGATACACCTGGCTTTCGAGCAAGGGTGACCTTTATACTTGATAAGTAAATTTAGAAGACCATGGAAATTGCTTGTAGTCATATAGTTTGGTCCTTGTGACCAGCACTAATGGTGAAAGCTAATTTGTTGGTTCCTATAGGAACACAGAAAGAGGGAAAGCTGAGGGTTTGTAGCCCAATGGAGAACTCCATTTGGCCTGTTATATTATTCTGCTGTTATCTCCAATCAAAAATGAAAGATAAAGATAAGAGACTATTCAAAGTCAGAGGCATAGCTGGGAAGAATAGAGATCTGGTTTGCATTCCAGACTATAAATATGCATAGAACTGGGCAGTTTTTATATGCTGTGTGGACAGCATACCGCCCCCATGAAGACTCCCAGACCTTTTTTGAATTAGAACCTCAGACCAAACTAGAAAACTCCCCAGTGCTCTTATATAAGAGACACAAAACTTGAATAAGCTCTCAGCATGATGGTAACTGTAGACTCAACCCCATTCAAGCACCTACGTGGATCCAGCTCTAATTAGAACATCACTACTTCTGGTAGTCCTGCCTGCTATTATAGTTGTCTGGCAATGACACAACCATCAACCAAACATTCCCCCTCCTCTTCAACATGTTCTACTTGTGTTTTGGAGTGGGAGCAATCCAGACAGATACTCCCCATAGTATTGCCACTTTAGTTCCTTCCAGCATGGGGGAGCAGACAGCTGTGGTAATTTCATGCTGAAACCTACCATCCACATCTGGAATCAACATTTGTCCATGAATATCCCTGGGTATGCTGGGTGCTGATGCCTGGCCATATCCGGTTCAGCTACTACTATAGCCAGTTAACTATATTTCCTTATCTGAGGCTGGGGATGAGATGGCACCCCTTCCAGGGGCGTGCTGGCTCAGCTAAACTTTTAAACTTTTAAATCTTTGAGGGTGGGGTTTTTTTTGTTGTTGTTGTTTTGCAAATGTATAGTTTAATTATTATTTTTTGAAATTGGTTTGGTTCCTGGGTTTGTGGGGGTGAGGTGGGATTGTTTAGAATTTTTGATTTTGATTTGTAATTATAATTGGGGATTGGGGATTTTTGATATGTTTTTGATTGAATTATTTGAAGTGTTGCTGAAATGTTTTAATAATGTCTTGATTTGTAATTGTGATGAGGTGTGTTATGTGGCACTTTGATATGTGATACCTTAATATGTTTTGTCATGTGATACTGTGATACTGTATGGTATTGATTATGTTGTTAGCCGCTCTGAGTCGCTTCGGCGAATAGAGCGGCATACAAATCCAAAATACAAAACCAAATATACTGGACAAGGAGTGATTAGGGAGTTTAACCCTAACAAAATATATATGCCCTTGGGGATTCGAATTGACAACCTCTTGCTTACAAGGAAAAATTACAGTGGATACACGGTAGATGGGGCTGTTTTTGCAACCTTATTGTTGGCAGCAAAGGAGGAGAAGGCAGGCAGAGGAACACGGAGTCTCGCTCATTTGCTCGATCATTCTGGGCATCACAGCTCGGCTCGGCTCTTTGGACTGGCACCAAAGGGGGGCGCCATGGTACTGGGAGCCTGAGGGGTGCCCCGGGCTGAGTCCCGGTAGCCTAATGGGCCAGCCCACCACTGAGCCCTTCTCTATTCAATGTGCAACAGCCAATGGGGACAAGCCTGGATTCAGGTGGTTCAGGACAGGTGGTGCACCATGGATAGCTCTGTTCTCCAACACAGGGAAATAACTGGCAAGTTCTGGAAGAACAGTCACAAACCTTATCCCAGTGGCTGCCAGATAAGGCTGTAACAAATATTTTAAAATGTTCTCATTCGGAGGGGAGGGGTCTGATTTCTTGGGTGCAGATACTCTAACTACAAACTTCATCAAGCATGGAGTTGGTTGAGAGGATAGTCAGTAGAAACCTCTCTCCAATTCTGGTGGGTCTAAGTGGCTTAGGGACTGAGTTATGCTCTGCCATTAATTAGGTCTGGTACTTTTATTATGTGATTTTAAGATGTTTTTTAATGTGTTGTTGTTAGCCACCCAGAGTGGGGAAGACTTCCCATATGGGTGGAGCACAAGTGGAATAAATAAATAAACAAACAAACATATGCAAGAGTAAAAGCACGCAAATACATACCAAGCAAGAGTTCCCTCTCCTTCTTCTGCTACCAGGAGCCACCTTCTGGTCTGTGCAGAGCTCTAACTCTGATAGTTAAGTCTGCCATCTTTTATACCCAAGGTCAGCAAACTTGGCTCTCCAGATGTTCTTGGACTCCAGATGTTCTTGGACTCCAGTTCCCAGAAGCCCTGATCAGCCAGAGTGCTGACTTGGGCTTCTGGTAATTGAAGTCCAAGAACACCTGGAGAGCCAAGTTTGAGGAACCCTGCCCAAGGTGATGTCTTATTCCTTTTGACTCTATGCCCCTCACTCTGGAAAATGTGTAGATATACCCAAACTAAAACAAAAGGCATATGGAATTGACTAATTGGCATAATATCCTTGCAGGTGTAAATTACATCAGGCTCGTTACTGGCTCGTTATCAGCCAAGGACATTGGACTGGCACAACATTGGAGCAGGTGGGGGTGATAATCAGTTCATTATCAGCCAAGGGCAATGAGGATGTCATCATGACCCACTATGTGCCTATCTTCTTTTGCCAGGAACTCATATCTGTCTTCTTCTGCCAAGAACTCCCTACACATTCTTGCAACTATTCTTAAACCTAAACATTTCAGAAATAAATATACTAATTGGTCCTTTCTCAGGACAATTAACATTCCTTTCCCATGCAGCAAGCAAGTTCAATTTATTAGCACAGGTACAAATAATTTTAAGATTGAAGGAAATGGCAGTGTCACTATTCTCCTCAAGATGCAAAGGTCTTCTGCAAAACCCATCATCCCCAGTCACTGCAGTAGTATATTTGAACACTTCTACATTGAGGCTAATATATAAATTGAATTAGCCCCTTGAATGTATTGTTCATTTGCACATTTATACGAAATCTTTATCTAAGAAGTCAAACTCAAGGTGCTTACAAATAAAAAATTATATAAATCACTGATGTTAAAAAGAACCCTAACGATAAAAAAAATAAACAAGATAGCATAATAACCCAGCATCACTGAAAGTATATCACCAGCACAGCAAATTAAAATTATATGGAGCCAAATCTAGCTATTAGTCCTATTCGTTGACTGGGACTACTCTAATTGGTTATAACGACTGGATTTAGACTGATTGAGAAGGTCAGGCATATTTTCTTGATCCAGTGAAGCCAAAATGGCTGCAAATAGGTCAGGCAAGTGACTCATTAGACTTCAAGGACAGGAACAAGGTAACGTAGAAGAAAATTCCCCACCCTACCAGCCTTGAGTCAAGCTGCCCTGCCTTACTGATTTTTAATTTGCATTAATTTATCATATGCTCATAACAGGTGTAAAATAATGGATTTTATCACTGCATATCAACACACACTGGGCTGCAGAGAATCTTTTTGAAGTGACAGAGAGCATAGCAGGTTCTGTAGCCAAACTATGAAGGCGTGACTATGAATACAAGCAACTCTCTTGAGCCATCTCCCTCTTCCTCGTGGTTGGTTGGTTGGCTGGTTGATGCCTGCAGGTCAGTTCCAACTTAGGGTAATTCTAGTAGGATTTGCTGCTCATAGTTAGTTAGTTAGTTAGTTAGTTAGTTAGTTAGTTAGTTAGTTAGTTAGTTAGTTAGTTAGTTAGTTAGTTAGTTAGTTAGTTAGTTAGTTAGTTAGTGTGAATGCAACATTATAAAAATATGTATAAAATGTAAACATTAAAATAAAAAATTTCTACAAAAATTTAAAACACTCAGTAAGAATGTTAAGTAATTGGTGAAATAAGTTATGTATGAGCAATTGCTAAATGGACTAAACACTCAACAGCAGTGCCCTAAAGATGATGTAGTTCTTTTGGGAAGCAAGGGAACCTTCTAAGGCAGCATTCCATCACAATGGGTTGTAACATTTGTGGGACATACCCACAGTCACAATTGGAATTATCAGCCAGCATTGATAAGATCATGATAGAGCAGTTGCAGGGAGTAGCACTGCTAGGTATCAACCACCTTTTTTTATTTATTTTAAAATTGGGCAGTGCTGGCTCAGTGGTTAAGAAGTTTGCCTTGTTAGCTGGAAGGCCAGCAGGTCAGCAGGTCAAGACCCAGGTACTGCATGAGGATTTGAGTGCCTATCTCTGTCCCAGCTCCTGCCAACCTAGCAGTTAAAAAACAAGAAATTGCAAGTAGGGACCACTTCAGTGGGAGAAGATCTTGGGGACATGAAATGAGCCTTATTTGGGCGTCCCCTGAGTGGAGTTTCTCCAGCAAAAATCCTTTCAACCCAGAATAATTTCTGACACAAAATTATTAACTGAACTTAAACTAACCATGGCAGTTGCCATTATTGGATTCTCCCCGAGGCCCTGGCTATTGGGATTGTTATGAGCAACACTTCAACTTCAAAATTTACCACCATGATGCTATGTATTCACATTCAGCTTTGAAGATCAGTGCATTAATAAATTCTACCCATTGTATCTTCTCAAAGGAGAGATTATTGAAGCACAGTTCTTAATATATGGTTCTATTTATGCTACAGAAGAACCAAGATTATAGGTAAGGAAAACAAAGAAATCCTCCCTGACCTCATTAGACCATGCCAAGGGGAAAGACTCATAACATATCCTGTTGCATAAAGAGACATGAATGTCTGCCTATTTTTAAAACAGACTCAGAGTTCAAGATTTCTGTGTTTCAGTCACGTCTTGTTGCATTGCCTGCTGATGCAGAGTTTGCTTGGTGGAATTCATGCTGCTACTTGAGAGTTGGACTTTTGCCCATCCTATCTGATGGAAACCAGTCAAGAGCTTCAGTCTTTTTCTGGCTGGCATAGTTAACACCTCATTCAGGATGGGAGGATGCTGGCTGGCAACAAAGCTGCAGGTGTTCAAAAAAAATTCATACCCACAGGCAATATGCCAACAAATTCTCATGTCTGGTTCAAGAGAAGTAATAGTATAACTCTGTTCTGCTTTGGACAAACCTTGCCTAGAGTACTAGGTTCAGTTCTGCATGCCACAGTTTAAGAGGAATATGGATAAGCTGAAATGTCTCCACAGAAGGGGAGAAAAGATCTAAAATATCTAGAAACCAAACCTTAGGAATCAGAGTTCATGTGAGCTTTATAAGCAGATGTAAGATGGCCATTAGCTAGACATCCTCTATGGTTTTGTGTGTGTGTGTCAACAAAAAGTTGGGTTGGGTGGTTGCTAGATTCATGTACAA
This sequence comes from Furcifer pardalis, assembly GCA_030440675.1. Taxonomy (NCBI): domain Eukaryota; kingdom Metazoa; phylum Chordata; class Lepidosauria; order Squamata; family Chamaeleonidae; genus Furcifer; species Furcifer pardalis. Next base: position 72,112,076 of record CP126892.1, read on the forward strand.
TTCTATGAGTCTAGGACTGTCTTCAGTCAGATACTATCTTGTATTGCAGATTCCACTGTCAATTCAGTAATGTAGAGTTAGAATTGAGTAGCAAACCTCCCAATTCACCACTTTGAAATAACCAGCATAATAATCACTCAGACATCAATTTAAAGTAGAAAAAGAAATAATCTTTACTCACTACATTCTGTAAACTCCACAAGCAAAAATAATTAAGCAAAAATAATCAGCTAGCCTCAAAACAGCTTAGAATGTGATCAGGTGGCTCCAAAGGTACACATCTAATTGGATCAAGAACGGTCACTTTAATGTTAGAGATCTTTCATAAAGTGACCTTTCAGTCTACAGAACTGTTCCAGCCTGGCAGCAAAAAGTAGAACCCCTACAGATCTGGGTCAGGCTAGAGGACATTTCCCCATGCAACATATGCTAACTAGGAAATAGATTACAACAGACTCACAAGTGGCAAAATGCAGTCTACTTCCTGTATGATTATGCCCCTAGAACAATTTTCAATACTTCAGATATGGGACCTAATTTTGCAGTGTAAAAATCAAAGCTCTATTATTTTTTACACTAAAATCCCACAAATCTGGAAGTTGTAGTCTACAAACTTTCAAATTCTGCTGAATATAATTGGTCATTGAAATCTTTACTACTGACATTAAAATAGGTCAAAAAGAAAGATACTTCCTGTAAAATAGTACTGTGAGTGATTTGCATCCACTCAGATTGTACAGATTTATAGAGCGTTTAAAAACCAGCTATTTATGCAAAGCAACCTAATGAGGCCATTGCTTTGATGATGTGCGACCATTGGGTTCCCACTGTACTATCAACTTAATGTAATGTCTATATGAAAATGCTGTCATAAAATCTAACCTCTGCTTTAAAAAGGACAGTCATAATTTATAAGATAATGGGAATTTTAAGTGTAAAGGCTAGGTCTGTGTCCATGCAAACACACGTGCATGTGCATGCATAAATTATAAAAAATTGTGTGCTATCAAGTCACTTCTGACTTGAGTAGTTTAATGGACCTACTTGCTGTCAAAATCGGATTCTGGAAGTGACGTCACACCACGTGCTTTTGTTTACCCATGTGACAGGAAGTGACATCATCGCCGCCATGTTTGTTTGCCCATGTGGTCAGAAGTGACATCATAGCCATGTGTGCCGGAAATGACATAGTAGCAATGTGGCCTGTTTACCCACGTGATCAGAAATTATGTTATCTCCGACATGTTTGTTTACCCACGTGGTTGGAAATGGCGTCACAGCCATGTGCGCCAGAAATGATGTAGTAGCAATGCACCCTGTTTACCCAAATGATCAAAAATGATGTTCATCGGTAGCCTCCATAACCAGAAGCGGTATGGCGAATGCCACGTGGTAGGAAAGGCCACCCCGAAGCAGAAATGGCGACCCTCAGGTATACCCCAGACCTGGAACATGTGGCTTGCCGCCTCAGGAATGAGGAAAGGACAACCCTAGTGCAGATTGGCTGTGTAGGGACATGTGATACCCTCTATAACCTATATGACCTCCTCAGAGACAGCCCTTTTGAAATAGGCTTGGTCTTTTGCATGCCTGGACAAGTTCTGAGGAGAAGCCATGGAGGACCAGCACGCCCAGCTGAGCCCTATACTGGATTCTGAACGGACAAGGCTCTCGCCGTCCAAACCATGAAAGTGCTATATCAGCACCAGCTCAGAAGATGAATACTTTCCACCCACCAAAAGCACACGAGAAGAAGAAGAAATGGACCAAATATTGAACAAATTGTTAGAAGCGATTTCTCCTGAAAATGTTGTAACACAGGTAAGCATTTCCCCTCTCCTCCAAAATAAAGAAACCCAATGGTGAAAATAAGGTAGAGTGCTAAGATAAAAATACTTCTGTTTTTAAAAACTTATAGGGGTCTGTTGCAAACACTGTAATCTCACGAGAACCTGAGATTTCTGGTCACACTACTGCTCAGCCATCGCCAACAGAGATCTGGAATATGTTTTCAACAGGAAATATCTACATGGAAGTAAAATGATATGGGCCGAGAGTTGGCTGGGATATGAAGGTTTGCACAAGCCCCCTCCTACCCACAAACTTAATTTATATATTTGATTATACTAAAACTGTTTCAATGTTTTTCCAGGATCCTGAAAGTTTATCTTCTGCCCAACCTTCTCATGTGATACTGGAAAACCTTCTTGGCCTAAAGACTGATGAAATGCTCCCAATCTCAACAAGAAAACGCCAAGGGGCCATGCGGGCGGTTGTGAGAGCAGCCGTCTATGGCATTTTGGAATATTGTTTCAACAACTATCTTTACGATGCTTGTGAAGACTGCAAAATTCATGCCCCAGGCCAAGGTGACCACGATTGCATCTCATGGACAGAAATGATCAAGGACATAAAATTAAGAATTGTTTTTTCCAAAATATGTTTCAAAGCTGTGTTACATAACATTACAGTTATTGCTTATTCACTGAAATGTCTTGTGTTGACTCAAGAAAATATAGATCAGATATTAATCCTGATCACAGGGGTAGCTGCAAAACTTTCTAAACAGATGGAGAAAATACTGAAGCCAGCTGACCATACTTTTCTTCAACATGTGGGAAAAATCATAAAAGGCAGACCCTATCGGTCATTTTTACCTCTGTAACCAGGATTTAAGAATGTTGGAATAAACTGATTTTCATTTACATTCCATTGTCTTATTATTATTGAAAAACCAACAGACAAACATATCTATTGGGCAAGAAATAAACCAGACCTCATGGCTCATTGAGAGATCTTTGTTAAGACCATTCACATGCTGTGGTTCTGGTAATGACACACATTCAGACACTACCAACATCAATCGACAGCAAGTAATATTATATAAATATATGTTACATATTCAAAATCTAAATAATTTCTACCCATTTATTTATTTTTAAAAGCATCTTACCATTATGTGGTCAGGGCGTGAAACAGACTAAGACTGACTGGAGTAGAGCAGGACCTGAGACAGAATGTAACTGATGGGATTTGCAATCAGTACAGTAGGGCCTGAGAAAGAATATGTGTGATGTGTGTGATGGGATTTGAAACCAATAGGGCAGTGTTAAAATCCCATCAATGCTGCATGGCTATTTTTAGAAGAAGAGGTATAGATAATATTCAACCAACCAGAGCCTCTAAAGGATTTTCAAAAATAGAGAAAACCAATCACCAGTGTCAATGGATGAACAAGGGGCCAAAATATTATAAAAGTTAGCAACCTTGAGAAGAAAATCCCTTTTTTGACCACCTACTTTTGGAAGAATACAGATCTCTACTGGGGGTGTTTACATATTTTTGTATGTCTTTATATGTGTCTATAAATATAGTCAAAACTCGCATAAAGAGCGTTTCGCTTAAAGAGTAACTCACTTAAAGAGCAGAATTTTCTCTGAATGCTCACTTCACTTAACAAATAAAACCAACCAAAAACTCGCTTAACAAATAAATTGGGGTTTGCAGTACCCCCCACAATTGGTCATTTACAATGATGTTTCCCTTAAAGACCAAACTTGCTTAAAGAGCAATCCTGTGGAATGCATCATGCTCTTTAAGCGAGGTACAACTGTAGATACATACAAATAATGTTACTGACTATATGTTGTACATTTTATTTTATACAGTTAATGATGATAAAATTACCAGCTTAATGCTCTTTGTATTTTTAGACATAAACCAATTTGGAAGGACCAAGTAGGAAAAAAAGGGGGGTGTTAGTGTGAGATGGCTTGTTTAAAATAATTAGAATTGTAGAAGATGGGTGGGGTGAGGTTCATACTTTTACATTTTTTAGGAACAGCATTTCTTTCTTTTTTTCTGGTAGCAACATTATTAGCATATGTGTGATAAAGATACTGAACATGTTGAAGGATCATTCTGCTGTTTCAGCATCTAATTAGCTTTTATTATAGTGAAGAATTAGAGATTTAAACAATGTTTAAAAACGTTTATTTATTTTTTAAGGACACAACTGAATATTTATGCTGGGGAAATTAACAACCTTAGGAATTAATAATGTTTGTACAAAGCTGTGATTTTCAAGGCTACATTGAAGATTTATACTCGGTCAATGGACGCTGAATCGGTTATAAAATTGATTTCCTGAAATACAGAGAAGATAGTGTGAGTGGGGTGAGGGGTGGGGTGGGATATTTCCCCCTTAGCATTTGAACATACAAATCATGCCATTTAAAACCTGCAAACTTACCCAGCTGCCATTTTCCAGGATCCATTGTGTAAAATTTTTGATGATATATTCTGAGGTGATTAATTGCATGTTTTCATAGGGGTTAGCAACACCATGACTTTTTAGTTTATTAGCAAGAATACCAGCAAATAAGAAAATTGTTTAAATGTGTCCCTAATTGGTCTTTCCATCAGCAAATTCAGCATCCATCACAAGGTTGAAAACCTTCTGAGCGTGATCCAAAGAATACAACTCAAGAAAATTAATAAACATCTGTAGATCCTTTCCCACAGAAAACTGAATTGTTGAGGTAATTGTTCTAAAAATGTAAGCTCTACTATGTTGTACCATGTCTAGTGTTGATTTTCCACAGACAAAATTCATATAATCCTGAGCTAACTTGTAAACAAATTGTGGCAAAGACTCTACTGTTGTTGTTGATGGTACATTTATTAAAAGAGCAATGATCTACAAATATTTGTAGTTCTCTGGCCAACACAACTGTTTTTGTCTGAAAAGGGCAGCTGTGGGTAGAACAAGTCTCAGCATGCCCTGGGATAGCATTTAACAACCAAATCCTGAGATTGTTTGGTTTTTATCTACAGAAGCGTATACTGTGTATTTAAAATGTCAACCAAAGTGCAAAACAGTGAACCAATGTACCAGAGTCCCATTCCTGCCCCCTCTAATCTTGGACATGAAGGTAAAAGACTTTTACAGTAAATTTTAAATGCTAGCTCATAATTTTAAATTCAGGGGGGGGGGTTTAAAAGCAGTTGGATGTGCCTGTCTGTTTGTGTGATTTAAAATGCAGCATTTAAAATGTCATCCTTCTTCTAGCTGGGCCTTCTGAACCACCAAAATACAGCATGGACCCTAAATCTTCAAAGGCTGAACCCCCGATGGCTCCTGAAACTTCTTCAACCAGACCAGCATCAGAGTGAAATGAGAACCCACAATCTGTGAAAATTAGCAGTAAAGCCAAAAGGAAACAAAAATATCTCAGTGTGGACACGTTACACATGACACAACAGCCATTTAAAAGGCCAAAAATGGACAGTGACACGCCTGACTCTGATACCCAGACCTCAGTTGACAACATTGTTAAACAATGTGTCAATGATCTTAAATCAACTTTAACAGCAAAAAAAGTCGGGGCCTCATAAAAAGTCCAGCCATTCAAAAAGTTTAGAAGTAGAACAGGTGACTATATCTAGGCTGCAAAAGCTTATAATGCGCTTAGGAGGACTTAACCAGCATGGGGCGGGGAAAGTTAATTCGTGTAAAGAAATTGCTAAAACTCCACGGTGTCCATCACTTTGTCACCAATAATGAAGTAAAGCAGGGGTGCTGGAAAGATTTAATAAAACTTTGAAAACTAAAACATGGAGGTATTTCACAGCTAATAATACCTTTACCTATATTGACGTACTACCACAGTTCCAAAAAAGCTAAAATCCAGTACAATCCAGTACAACTGGAACTGGAACAAGAACTAGATGTAGATGAAACAAGAGCTAGAACTAGAACTTGAGCTAGAACAAGAATATTACCTGAATTTCAGACTCCATGCCTCAGAGCTACAAGTATCCAGGCTCAGGAGTGACAGCGCCAGGCACCTGGCATTTGGGATGCAGCAGTCTTTTATCCTTCTCTAGGCAGGTTGAGCCTGGAGTTAGGTGGCCTGGAGCTTCCTCCACCACCAAAACTGCCACAGGTGGGACCAGTCCTCTTCCCTCAGTTGGCGAAAGGGCCCAAGGGTGTGCTGACAGGAAAGTCTTCCTGGTCCCAGGCTGCAGCAGTCTTCTTCTCCAGTATGAAACCTTTCTACCTCAGAACATAACAACCAGCAGAAGTCTTGAACACACAGACAATATGAGGAAGATAGAATCTATTGCATGCATAAGCTAAATAAGTGAGAACTGAGACCTTGCTGTATGAAAAGTCTTGGAGTTTCCTAATCAACAAGCTACACCTGTGCTGTTACAATTGCAGAGCCCTTAGGGAGGTACAGCTGTTTTACATTAAGGCATATTATCCTAGACAACTGATTAGGCAAACACTTTGTACCTAACATATTTAACTGTTGAAAAGTTGCAGAGTATTTTAGTAAGATATATGAGGTTATTATCAACTGTGTTAGATTTTTTTTTTTAAAAAAATTAAAGCTTAAAGCTTATTCTGGCTATTATTTCTCACACTATGTCAAATGGAAGGAATTACAGAATAAACTCACCACAAGGTATGTTAAGGACTAAAATACTTTGCAACTTTTCAACAGTTAAAGATGTTAGGTACTAAGTATTTGCCTAACCCGTTGTCTAGGATAGAATGCCTTAATGTAAAACAGGTGTACCATGTTAAGGGCTCTGCAGTTGTAACAGCACAGGTGTAGCTTATTGAATAAGTAACTCCAAGACTGTGCTTACCGCCAGGCTGCCCTCACTCCTTAGCCTGGATGCTTGTAGCTCTGAGGCATAGATTCTGAAATTCAGGCAATGTTCTTGTTCTAGCTCTAGTTCTAGCTCTAGTTCTTCTTCCATCTACATCTAGTTCCTGTTCCAGATCAGATAATGCTAGAATCGGATAACGATGCAAGATTTTTGGAAAAAACTTACATCGGATAACGATTCTGGATAACGATCCTTTAGCGTTACCTGAGCCAATCGTGGGGGTGCGTGGTGGGGGTGAAGAGAATCGTGTCGGGTGGCGAGAGAAGGTCCCACTGGCACGCCAATTCTTCTCGGCACCTGACACAATCCTTAGCACTTGCTAAGGATTGTGTCGGGTGCCGAGAAGAGGTGCCCGTTCGCATGCCTTGTTGCTTGCCAGCGGGTGCCTTCTCTTGGCACCCGACACGATCCTTAGCAAGTACTAATGACTGTGTCGGGTGGCAAGAGAAGGCACCCGCTGGTGCACCACCTCTTCTCGGCACCCGACACGATCCTAAGCGCTTGCTAAGGATCGTGTTGGGTACTGAGAAAAGGCGCCCGCTCATGTGCCTTGTCGCGCACCAGCAGGCACCTCTTCTCCGAGGTTCGAAGCCTCTAGGCTTCGAACACAGCCCGGATGGGGTTCGGAAGAAGCCTAGCGCAGCCCCGTTGGGCTGTGCTAGGCTTCTTTTGAACCCCATCCGGGCTATGAATGACTTCAGGGACAAACCGCTTGGTTTGCCCCCGAAGTCAAGCTGAGCCTAGGCTAACAATCGCTAGCCTAGGATCACTTTGACTTTGGGGACAAACTGCGTGGTTTGTCCCTGATGTCAGGGCTATTTTTTTTAGCGTTATTTGATGCATGGCTCAGACAATGCTAAAAATCGGATAATGTCATGACTTGTGGAACCAAGTCATAACGTTGTCCAATGTTCTACTGCACTGGATTGAGAGATTGTACTGGATTGAGAGATTTTTCTAAAAGTGATAACTTTTTTCTCTAAGATGCAACACTTGTATGTATCCACACATACATCAGGAATGTGGGGCCAACTTTGCTTCTGAAACAGCTAACAGGAGCCAGCAGAGGGCAAAATTTAACAGAACAGTGTGTCTGCTCTGCTCCATCATTGGTGTGGATACTAAACTTTCAGTTCATGGTCACACTCCAATGAGCTACTTTACACGTATTTTCCATATAGTATCTGGGGCTTTTGTGTTATTAACAGATGCATATGTCATGTCACAAATTGATTTTGAAATACCTTTAAATTAAAGAAGCTGTTTACGGGCGGGGGGGGGGGATTCCTAGCTCTCATTTCAGAAACCCAGAATGGGATTGTATTGCCATGCACCTGTACTCTAGCCTTGACCAGAGGCTGAAATACCAATGAAGCTGAAGGAAGAAGAATTGGGCTCATGTACCACAGTGAACAATACAATCTGAATCTAAGACACCTGACACTGCAGCAGCACTAAACCCTTTTAAACACTCTTAAAAACTTGAGTCAGGCAGATAGTACAGTCCCATAGCATGGCCCAGCAAGAGACTACCACACTGGATTCCAAAGTTCCCCAGAGCTGCTGTGTTAGCATATGCAATATTCCTTGTATGTGATCTTGGGAACTTACAGACAGATGTGCTCAGGTAGTTTCAATGTATTACGGCCTTATGAGAGAAAAAAAGGAAGAAGGACAATACTACCGTACGAGTGGTTGTAGGGACAACAGAATAATAAGCTACAAGACCTAGGCCTATCTGTGTTCCTGCAGTGAAGAGGAGGGATACTGAGAGAGGACTCTAGAAGTCAGTCCATAGATTAGAAGGTTTTAGTCTTGTCTCCAATTTCGTTGTAGCAACAGAGGTTTGCATTTCCTTCCCTGCCTCATTTGGAAGCATAGCTGGTCATATGGACTGCAGTGATTCAGTGGTTAAGAAGCTCACCTTGTTAGCTGGAAGGCTGGAAAGTCAGCATTTCAAGACCTAAGTGCTGTTCTCTGTCCCAGGTCCTGCCAACCTAGTAGTTCAAAAGCAAGAAATTGCAAGTAGATAAATAGGGAACACTTGGATAGGAAAAGATCTTGGGGACATGAAAGGATCACCTTTGTATGCTTCTGATACGGTTTTTAAAAAGCAGAACTTACACACTGGTATCTTGACAGCATCATCAGATCCAGTAAAAACAAACACAAACAAAATATCGCAATGTCATAAATTGTGATGTATAACACGTAGCGTAGTACTTTTATGTGTCAAACTATAATTTCCTAGACTTAAATCACTATTCAGCTATGAAGCTCTGTATGTAATCTGAGGGCAACCATTGTGTCTCAGACTAACATATATTCATTGGGTTGTAAGGATAAAAGGAGAAAGAAGAAAACCACATTCACTGAGTTGAGGTCTGTAAAGACATAATATATAAATTGTAGGGAACAATATTCATTCCCAGTGATGATGTGAACACTAAAAGATTTAGAGATTAAAGAGTCAACTAAGAAAAAAAGCCAGCTCAGAAATAAATGTCAGTTTGTTATTTTCTTCTTTAAACTTTCAGAATATCACATTAGATGAACTCTTGATTTTATAAAAGAAATTAAATGTGTGTCTGGCTAGCACCTTAGTAAGTTGAGCTGAATACTAACAACCTCCTATTCACTTTAATGGGCTATGAAGCAAGTCATAATATGGAACAAATTTTTAGACATTATATTGAAGAGGACTTTATTCAAGATTTGGATTCTGGTCTCAAGAGCAAAATCAGGCAAAACAGTTATTTTATGTCCCAGCCCTGCAATTATAAAACATGAGGTGTTTATACTTTGCCAAGCTAGCTACTAGTACACTTCCTGGCCTTTCTGTAACTATCACTCCCTCTTAGATATCAGACAGTAAACAAAGCAACAACAAAAAGTCAAAAATGTTGTTGTACCATAAAGTCTAACTCCTGTATTTAAATGTTAGCTTTTACTAAAACCTTGGAAAGAGCAGAAGTGGGACCCAGGAGCAGATAGGACAAATCCAGATGTCCCTGGAAGGGAAGATGATGAACAAGAAAGAGACTAGGGAACAACCAGACAAAACAAACAAGACAGCATTGGCTATTTATCATTAGAACGATTAAATAAACTGAGGGTGTCTAAAACAGTTGAGCTGGAGACAGCATTAAATCACTAGAGAAAATCACCAAATTATCAAGAAACAATGAATGGATAAAGGGGTAGCAGTTTTCTCACAGTTCCTCCCATACTCCTCTTACATAGTACAAATTAACATCAATGCTTTTTTCTACTAACAAGCTCACAATATTGAATCTACATTCCAAAGGGCTCATGTGATAGGGAAAATAAAGAATAATGAAAACATAAAACATTACATTACTTTATGCCCCCATTGTTTAAAGGAAGGAAAGGCAATATACAACCTTCCAGAAATCATAGACACTGCCATCAGGTCTTGAGGGCTTTCCTTTCCAACAAGCAGGGATAACCCATGACATATTTATGCCTGAAGCACTCAGCACATGCTTTCATTTCCCCATGATCAAGTAAAGGCATATACAATTCAAATCCAGTTAAGTTATTTGTCATTTGAGGCAGAAAAATCTCACAAACTCCCCTACAGTAGAGACTAAAAATGCAATAAAATAGAATTTAAAATCCAATAATTTGCCTTTCTGACCACCAAATTCAGTGACCTGCCATTCTCTGAAGAACCTAAAAAGGAGTGGGCAGATAAGAAGTCCCATTGCATTACCATAAAATGTGTGTGCAACCTAAACACACCAACAGATATGTTTCAGTATGAGCGATCATGAATTACAATCCAACAGACACATAACTGTTCTAACTTTTAAAAAACATTTATCTGTATTTAAGGGTTCTCTAAATATGAGGCCCTAAACATTCAAGCATGCATTGCATGTATATTATGAATTGTGAAACATTAAACATGTGTGTTTCTGTCCAGTCTCTGTAAAGGTTTCATAATTTCCCCCAGGTTTGATTGTGCCACCAGAAATCAAACAGATTTTATCCTTCATTCAAACTAACACAATTTGAGGATGTCCAGCAGGTGTCACCTGTGAGATCAAAAAAATCAGCTGCCTCTTACTTGGCAAAGGAGGCTGTTTTCTTTACAGCACTATAGAATTAACAGTGCAAGGGTTAATGAAGGCTGGAATTATGATTAATCAGACTTCTGATCCCCTCTATCTGTTATTATGAAAAAAATCTTACAGAAGCCCTGCAGGGAAAGGGCCAAAGAACTAATCTCTCTGTGTGTGTTCTTGTTCACATTCCAACAGTTTTCTTTCTTTAGTCACTTTTCTTTATAAAACAAAGTTTTAAACAATTGATTCCACAAACCTTCTGACTATATTTCAGAAATATACCATCATTTGCCATATACCTCCTACCATAGAAGTAGCTGGTGTGAATTCTAGTGCCTTCAGTAAATATTTCTGGCCTCCTACCTGCCTACAATGCAGTCTGACAATACACATTATTGTGACTCAATAGCTGCTCTAACACTTTACAATGATCCCTTTTAGTTCTAAAAGGAGAGGCAGCTACTGGACATGTACTTGGGATCCTTTCATTTAAGCTTTTGAGGGGGTTAATAGGAATGGCCACCTACCTATCTACTTGTGAGCAGAAAAACAGTCAGTCATTGACTCACTACCACATTTCTCAGTTTGGTGGTGTGAAAGAAAACAAAGGAAATACTTGCAGGTTGCCAGTATCTATGTACTGTATAGGTAAACCAAATTGTCTTGAACGTCTAGGATTGTACTACTTCAGAGAAAAGAAGCAAGCTACATGTTTTCCCCGGTGAACACAACAACACTCAAGCTTTGGAGTTGTGAGCAAGCCTATACTGCAAACCACAGTGGTGCCAACAACCACATAAATACTTCTGCCTGGAATGTATCCATGTTTACCTATTACTAGCCTGAAGTGCAATAAGAGAAAGCTTCTCGCAGGTTATTCATCAGGCAAAGAAAGAAAGACTGCATCTTGACTGTTAGAAGAATTGGGCTCCAATAGTGCTTTTTTTTTAATCATGTAAAGGTCACGTGGTTCTGTCCCAGTTTCTGCATCCTTTGACAAACCATGTCCAAACTAGTTTTTTTTAACCTAGCAATTGCTGTCATAAAGCAATGAAGAGGAAGAGGAGCTGGTGGTGGTGGTGGTGGTGGTGGTGGTGGTGGTGGTGGTGGTCTTCTTCTTCTTCTTCTTCTTCTTCTTCTTCTTCTTCTTCTTCTTCTTCTTCTTCTTCTTCTTCTTCTTCTTCTTCTTCTTCTTCTTCTTCTTCAACTTATCCCTGCTCCTGTTACCACTGCTCCATGCCTGACACATAGTACCATTTTAAAACTTTGTTTTACTGTTATAATGTTACAACAGTTCTTTGCCATGACAACTGACTACGGAACTGTAGACATGCTATAACGGTAGGGGGGTATTTTCAGGCAATGGGGAACCTTGTAAACCTTGTGGAGTAAGAAGCACAATACATAATAGGCAACAGCACATGCATGCACACAGAATCAGTACAAAATAAATGACACTTGCTGGGCATTCTAAAATAAACCACATTTAATCAAAATTATGCCCCATCTGTGCTTTGTGTATACTTCAGTGTTTGAATTTATTCTGGCAAAACTGTCACAAATGTAGGATGTTTAGCTAATCAGGATGCCTAATAATAATTTAAAGAAATTCTGATAATTTTCTTTTTTTTCCAAACCCTGAACACAAGCTCTATGTAGTCCCTTCAAATAGCACCACTATATGGATAATGTCTGTTGTGCTGCTGTAGTGGCAAACAGAATTTGTTACCTGGAGATACAGGTACACTCCTCTTGAACAAATAATATATGTACTACCCCTCAGTGTCTACATTGGTGCCTAACAAAGTGGTCAGTGTGGCCTTTAGGCCTGGCCTAGGTTAACTAGGCAAAAGTAAGTGGTTTTACTGTACATCTGGAAAGGAGGAATTAACAAGCTTTTTTTCCTGAGGCCCGATGTAATTTTTTTTCCTGTGTTGCAGGGGCGAAACAGCAGTCACTTGATAATGTCACTGCAAGCAATCAAGCAGCTGGCCTAATTGGCCAGCTGGGTGAAGGAAAAGGTGAAACTGATGAGCTTAATAAGCAGAGTGCCTCTGGTTCCCTGGTAAGCAGCGGAAATATAAACAGGAGTGGGGAGGAAGCAAGCTTTCCCTTGGGGGCTCTGGCCATGTCTATAATCTTTCCTCCTCATCTGCCTTTTCCGTGGAACCTGAGACTCAGAAAAACATTTAAGGCTGGTGCCTTAAGTTCTTTAGGATTTGAAAGCTTCTCTATCCATTTTGGATGTGAAATGCCATAGTGTCTTTAGAAAGCAACTGTTCTAATCCACGTTGATAACATTTACCATTCTTGCCTGTGTCTATTTTACAGGCAGGCCCTTTATCGTCACTGTCTTCCAGACTCTATTAAAGCAAGAGAGGATGGCAGGTAAAAAGGAACTTATCCCAAGCCCTATAGTTCTGGAATGGATGCAAGAGTAAATAGACCTATTCTTTCTGAGTATTGTTGTAAAAAGAAGATTCTCCTTTGCCAGGCCAGTTCTGAAAAGAATTTGGCTTAGTGGTTAAGATGCTGAACTTGATGACTGGAAGGTTGGCAGGTCAACGGTTTGAGACCCAAATGCTGCACGACAGCGTTCTGTGTGTTCCAGCATCTAGTCATGCCTACCATGTGATTATGGATACATCTGTAAACACAGACGGCACTGGCTCTTTGGCTGTAAATTCAGATACAACTGGCTTTTGAGCAAGGGTGACCTTTACCTTTACCTAATTAATTGCCTTTTCATTATGAGTAATAAGGATACAGATAATATTTCAGAAGTAATGTAAGAAGTATGATCAAAGCTATTGTAATGTATAGCATTTTTCTAGTTTCTTTCAGTAGTTATTTTAAAAGCACATTTTAACACATTTTCATGGAATTTGCATTTTGGAGGGGCTGCAGTGGCTCAGAGGTTAAGAAGCTCACCTTGTTAGCTGGAAGACTGGCAAGTCGGCAGTTCGAGACCCGGGTACTGCATGATGGTTTGAGCACCTGTCTCTGTCCCAACTCTTGGGACATGAAAGGAGCCTCATTCAGGCGTCCCCTGAGCAGAGTTTATCCAGCAAAAATCCTTTCAACCCAGAATAATTTTTGACACAAAATTATTATTATGACATTTGGGCACACATTTTTTAGGTTTCATCCCATTCTATGTTCAGTCAAACAGTAACTGAACATGATGAATAGCACAAATAATGAAACAAGTTACTTCCCAACGTAGTAGTGAGTAAGTAAAATAAATGGGGGAAGGGTTTAAGGAGTTTTAGTTAGTTTTGATGTTGCTTTTAATTGTTGTTAGCCACCCAGAGTCGTTGCCAAGTTGGGCGGCAATAGAAATTTGAAGAATAAAATAAATAAATAAATGAATAATATTCCAAACTCTAGATCTGAAGTATTACCATGCCTGAAAGCAGAAATATATAGTCATGACAAGAAAGGAATAGAGCAATGAAGAATTCTGATGGCTGGTAGAACAACGGGGTCTGTGTTGCAAAGGGCCATCTAGATTTACCCAGCGCCTACGGCCTGACCAAGCAGAAGTGGTCTTGGTTTAATTTTATTTCACTCTCTTGAAGAGGATTCTAGACAATGCAGGCACAGTTTGTGACTTTGCAACAATGAACCATACTGTTATTTCTCTTTCTAGTATTCTGCATTTTCCTGTAACCTTGCTCTTCCCGGAGGCTGCCGAGACTGCAAAGAGACAACTCATGTTTGAACGCCGAAATATTGAAAAGGTCAGAGCCGTACAACACAATGCTGCCATTCACAAAACATGTTAGCTGCTGAAATTCCATTGCTTCATTCTTATGACAAAGACCACAGAACACAACAGGAAGCAAACCAACATAATTGCATGCTTTCAAGAGCAGCCAGAGAGGTTGTGATTTGCATCATAAATCATGAAATGAAGAGTGCTACCCAGCAGTGCAATCATTTCAAGAGTACATCCCTGAGCTATCACCAGTCTTTCTGCACAATGCAGATTTGAATTTAACCGTAGAGGCTTCCCTAGATAGGAACAAGACTCTGCCATTAACTCAGATGCAGATGTTTTCCCACATTGCTCTGGCAGCATTATTGTGGTCCACAATTTTTTTTTTAAAATTTGTAAGCCGCCCTGAGTCTCTGGATTAGGGTGGGATATAAATGTGATTAACAAATAAATAAATAATGTAACCCACACTATTGTATAGATTATGTAAACTGAGCTTATATACAGCTTCCTCTCCTAATGTGATTGTTGCCATGCTTTGTCAACAATGAATGCAGTGCTCTTCTGCATTCCACATAAGGCAAAAAAGACAATCAGTATGCAAAAGAATAAAAACACATAAATATGGCATCAGAAGGTAAAGGTCACCCTTGCTCGAATGCTTGTCATAGCTGACTCTAGGGTTCCATGCTCATCTCTGTTTATAGCCAAGGGGCATCAGAAATGCAACATTAAAAAACAAATTTCAAAGCATTTCAACCTCGCAAGACAATCTGTTCCAGATTTCAAAGTAACAGTTTCAAAGAAAAGCAATGAGAAGATAACATTCAAAAGAGAGGCTCCTGAAATGGGCTATATCCACAGATTTCAATTTATATCAAACAAATTAAATAAGGGCCAAGGATTTTTTGCATACTGCATCTATAAATACTCACGTACATTTTGGGAATTACCTACATTTTGGGAATAGCTAAACGTAATATGTTATTTTCTTTGACATAACTTTCATTCTCTGCCTCACCTTCTACTGTGTCAGGTAATTTTTTAAAATATAAATATCATGCTTCATGTCTCTGTGTTGTTATCCATAAAAGCTTGCACTGAAATAAATCTGTTAGTTTTTAAAGTGTTTTTGTTATACTTGCTGAAACAGATTAACAAGGTCATATTCTATTTCTGGCTATAGAATAGTTCTATGCATGATAGCAGGTTTTATTCAAGGTGTTGCCTAATTCTACTGCGACTTAAAGGCAGAGACGCAAGAAAGGCAAAGGTATCAAATGTGCCCATCAGACATCAGTATATAACACAGCAATCTGAACAGACCTGGTGGCACAGTGGTTAAAGTGCTGCCCTGCAACCCAAAGTTTGTGAGGTCAAGGTTGACTCAGCCTTCCAACTTTCCAAGGTCAGTAAAATGAGTACCCAGCAGGTTGGGGCAAAATACTAATTAACTTGTGAACTGCACAGAGAGTGCACTAAGGACTATGGGGTGGTATATAAGTGTGATTGCTTTGCTTTGCTTTGCTTTGCTTTGCTTTGCTTTACAGCCATGGAGGTCACCTGCCCACCAGGTTTCCTCCACTGTGGTGGAATCAGTGGTGGGCAGCAGAAAATATCTACCACACAGTGGGCGGAGCATATGTTGTGGGTGGAGCCTACATCATGAGTGGAGCCTATGTCATGGGTGAGCTAGTCATGCCTTCCATATGGCCATGTATACATCTGCAAACACAGGCAGCACTGGCTCTTTGGCTGTAAATGTAGATGGGCACTGCACCCTAGAGTCGGATATGACTGGCTTTTGAGCAAGGAAGACCTTGAACCACTTGCAGGGACAAAACCTGACATCAAATTTGAATACCAATCAGGGATCTTCTGTTATTAGGTAAAGGTTGACCTGGCTCGAAAGCCAGTCGTTACCAACTCTAGGGTTCAGTGCTCATCTCTGTTTATAGCCAAAAAGCCAGTGGACTTGATCCACAAAATCTCACATTAAAATACAGCAGTTAGTACTTTAAGGTGCCACAACATTTTTGTCTTTTTGTTTTGTTTACTCTCTAATATGCTTGCACAGAATAATACTTTTAAAATGGTAGCTATGTTAATCAGGGCAGGGAGGTGGGCATGGCCACCCAATTTCACCACCACCCCCGTCCAAAGGCCACCCAATTTTGCTATGTCCCCTGCCGGAGGGGGTGCAAACCTGTTGCTGCCCACCACTGAGTGGAATATATTAAATAAATATTTCTAAGGATGGATCTGTACATATAAATCAAAACATGCACTTTTATGCACATCTGTACCCTTTTTAATTCTTTTTCTTGGGGGGGGGTAATACTTTCCCTATTTTGGGGCAGTTTGGTAATGGCCATAATAATAATTTTGTGTCAGAAATTATTTTGGGTTGAAAGGAATTTTGCTGGAGAAACTCCACTCAGGGGACACCCAGATGAGGCTCCTTTCAAGTCCCCAAGAACTGGGACAGAGACGGGCACTCAATCCGTCATGCAGTACCTAGGTCTAAAACTGCTGGCTTGCTGGCCTTCCAGATAACAAGATAACTTCTTAATTATCAGATAACAAGATAACTTCTTAATTAACAAGATAACTTCTTAATTACTGAGCCACTGCAGCCCCTGGTATTGGCCATGAAACCCACATATTGCAAGGTTTTAGCAGTAAAAATAATCTTGCTTTTCAAACAGTAATGTTCTGTCTTGTAAACTCTTTCTCTGAACATACCTTAATTATTTACTTTGTACATATTGGTGTAAAAAGATATACATGGTCTAGGCACAATATTGTTTGCTGACAGTAAAATAACTGGAAAAGTGGAAGAATGAAAATGCAACAAAAGAAGCAATAAGAAGTTTTAGTTGTCAACAAAAGAAATACCAATAATACAGCAAACAGAGTGATATTATGAGATTTTCTGGTTAATGTTAAAATTACCAAATGTTAGGATTACTCAGTCTTAGACAAAGCGCACATCTAGATCAAGAGAACGAAATTCTTTACTTTCTAGAACGACTACTTTTTAGTCATTTGGGTCAATGAACATAGAAGAACAGGTTGACTTGCTATAAAAATGTTCAAGTTTTATCTATGCTCCTTCCAGGGAAACAATATTATGTACACATCTAGGACCTGGATATTAGCCTGACATAGAAACTGGAATGAAAAGAAGTGAATTACCACTGAAATTTCATGAGAGTATTTTTTAAAAGAGATCACCTTCAGCCTGGGCAAAAACAGAAAACACCTTAACCATAAATGCAATTTCATTGATGAAATAATCTGTGTGAAAGATTTGACTATTTACCTATTTAAAAGAAAAAAAGACTTTCCTCACAGAACTGAAATAGCAGTACTGTACCTATATATGATCACCCAACAAACTCAGCAAATCCTATTTTGTTAATAGAGACATACCCTCAGATAACAGACAGAGGAGGATTTTGTGCTGTAGGACAGGTGTAGTGATTCAAGTGTGCGCATCTCTTCTCCAGGACTGCGGTGGTTAAGATGCTAAACTTGATGACTGGAAGGTCAGTAGGTCATCAGTTCAAGGCCCCAGTGCTGTATGATGTAGTGAGCTTCCATCTCTGTCCCAGTTCCTGCCAACTTAGCAGTTCAAAAGCAAGAAATTGTGAGTAGATAAATAAGTAACACTTCGATAGGAAGGTAAACAGCATTCCATGCACTCTGTGGTTTAGTCATGCCTGCCACATGTCCACAGAAATGTCTGCAGATGTAGATAGTGTTGGCTCTTTGGCTATAAACAGAGATGAGCACTGAACCCTAGAGTCAGATACAACTGGCTTTCGATCAAGGGTGACCTTTACCTTTACCTAGCTTTTCTCCGTTATACTACTTGTAACTAATTTTATCGACTATCTTTTATATTTCTGATACATTCTTCCAACATCCATTCACAAATCCCAGAACAGATGCAGGAAAAATAGATGTCCACCCTTCCTTTAAAATGTCCATTGTTGACCATTTCTCAAATGGACTGGTTTCGTCGATTCCATAGCTCTTTCCACTTATCTGAATCTTCACTACAGCTTGTCCACCCATCCTTGAAAATATTCCACAGTTATTGATCATGTCAACAATTATTCCCTTTCGTTACCTTGCTGATTCTCTGTTTATTTACAGATTCCAAAATTATCATTTCTCTTTAGCTGTTAAGCTTTTCATTTCTCCTGACATCTGTTATTAGCTATATGTGTTCTTGTTATAAACTTGTTGCACGATATCCTTTTCATTAAAACCTCCATTTTCTGTAATTCATACCATGCAGGATTTTATTTCCTTTAACCCTTGCAAAACCTTTGAAAGACTGGTTTGGATGAGAGATGCTAAACAAAATAGAGTCATACTGTTTTTATCACTATAGTGTTTATCGGAGTGAGTGGATAGGCTTAATATTCTTTGCAGCTGTTCTGTCTGCAAGCTGTGGAAGGGTGTAGTAAGAGGAGACATACATCTCCTAGGGGCCAGGTTTCATTTTTACTGCTCTGAAAGTGCTGTTATCCTCCTCATGGAGCAAAGAAAAGAGGCGTCAACAGATTCCAATTTACACTGACTGAAACAAAAAACCTACTGCATTTATTAAGGCTTAGGGGCTTCCACGCCCAATGCTTAATGTGTCAGTATCATGTTTTACTTATTTGTGTTTCTTAGAGGACATTTATGAAGCAACAGTAGGAGATTCCAGACAAGGACTTTATTGAGCAATTGCCAAGCTTGGACGTGGAATTTTACAACTGGTGCAGATAGCATTGGGTGAATGTACACTGTTATAGATATCTGATAACACTTAACTGTCATAGTTCCACTCTGCAAACTCCCTGAAGTTTCATGAGGTACTCAGAGTTTTCTCCTGTAGTTCAAGCAAAGGCACTAGAGCTGCTGAACAGACAATTCTATTCCTTCCTCAAATTTCAAACTTGGGATTCCAGAGAATATTGCCATAGTACTCAAAATGGTAGCCATCTCAAGCTGTTATAACTACAGCATGTTTTCTGTTGGTAACCTTTCTGTGTTTTCCTACTACTCAACACCACCTTTGTTGTTGTTGTTACCTCAAAATTCCACACTCATTTACATTTCTGATGTTGGCTTGGTTAGCCCCATGCCAAGTGACACAGGATTCAAAAGAAGTCTTTGCGAATCCTTCCATAACCACCACTATCAGAGTCTCCACCCTCTCTTGCTGCCATTTCCTAATGGACAACCTATCAGCCACTCATCTCTTTCTCTCCATTGCCATTGGGCAGTGGAATGATGGGAAAGATGCATGGAATTCTATTGGTGATGATTTAAGATGGTGGCTGTCAGCCAATGCTTGGTGTAAAGTGGACCTACCACTTGAAGCAAGCATGTCCCGCCAGAGAGAGCAGGCAGAAGGCAAAAATACCCTCCAGCACAGAAGACTGAATAACTAACTTAATATGTTGTTTGTAATTGTCATAATGTTTGATTACAGAACCTCTGGTTTAGAAAAGACAACTGGCAAAGGACCAGGATGATGTTGGGAGGGGAAGAACTGGTATTGCCTCTCAAAGGATATGCTAAAGTGTCGTGCCATCAATAACATTGAGAGCATCAGGGGTCAATTCAAAGCAATACTAGACTTTATTGCTGGGCAGCTGGTGGCAAAAACACCTTTCAGCACACAAGATTGAATATTTCTTTTGAAATGTTGTTCATAATTACCATAATGTTTGATTATGTAAACACTCCCAGTGTTTATGCTCCCTATCAGAAGTGTGGTATTTCTCTGGTACTGGTGCATTTAGATTCCCTTCTAGTAAACACCAAATGTCTAGTAGAGTAACTACACAGCAACCTGAAACATGAGCAGATTCTCTCCTAATAGCAAGCTTCTATCAGTTATTAAGGAGACAAGTCCTTTCTCCCCTCCCACCCCAAGCTGCTCGGTTTCCATGGGCTCCACATTTCATTGCATAGGACTCATCAAAGTTAAATGTTGGCACCATTTCTAAGAGTTCTCGCTGTGCCTTATTCCTTGTCTTAATCCCCTGTTTACAACCAAACAAGTGATTGTGCAGGAAAGAACTATCAGAAGATTATTGCTTCAGGTAAAAAGATGCAATAAAAATCGAGGAGAAGCAAACATCCTTTTTCCAAGCAGATGTTTTTTATTAATGCTGGAGAAGAAAACACAGACAATATACATTTAGCAGCTTCTCACTTAACACTTTAGTGCATTGAAATTTCCATCTTCCTTAGGCAGAATAAATTATTCTCTGTGTCTTTTTGTTACAAAAGTAACATTACCACTAGGATTATCACAATTGTTTATTCAAACCTCCCAACTTGCATTGACCATTTCTACTTCCTGCAGGAATTCAAGAGAAGCCCATTGCTTTGGTGGAAAGCTGTATCAATTCATTGAACACACAAGAGAAACATTCTGTGTGTTTAGCCTTGCATCTGTGACAAATATTTTAGAAAATCATTATAATCTTGAGGCAAACATGTGATATCTTTATGTTAGGACAGTGTGTATGCTTTAGAACTCACCACAAATTAACTGGGTTGCTCAGAAATTACTTGAACAGATTGCTTCCTTGGCCATTCATGGGTTTAAAAATCATTTCTAGGAGCAATCTGTTTGGGAACTAACAATAGGCAGATCAGTTATATGCAGCCCAATGCAAATTTTAGGGAGATAGGGATAAATGTAGAAGTGCTTGAGAGTCACTAATTCTCTAAAATTCACTTAGGTTGAATTGAGGTTAGTTATGGACTTTTGCAGCAATATACAATGGTTTGCAGGTGTTTTATATCTTCTAAGAAAACAAGTCACTGAGATGTGATCAAAGGAAAGGGTCCTACATATGGACAGACATTGAACTGGTAGCAATTCAATAAAGGAGAAGTCTCGGTGAGCATAGCAAAACAAATGGTTGTTGATTGGCCAAGTGCATTCACTGTTGGTGTTATGCCAGAGACAGCCATGCCCCATGTCTGTGTCAAGACATCTGCTAGCAGTTGTGCACCTGTAGTGTGACATTTCCTGCACTTCATGATGTCCAGTGATAAGAAACTAGGACTAGCCTTGTAGGATCAGACTAAAGGCCAGTGCAGTCCAGCATTTTGTTCACACACTAGCCAATGGCATGTAACAATCCCATGAACAGGACATGAGGGCATGAGGGCAATAACACATTTATGTTTGTGTTTCCTTTCAACTACTATTCAGATATACTACCTTATTTATTTATTTATTTATTTATTTATTTATTTATTTTTATTTCATTTTTACCCCACCCTCCTCCGAAGACTCAGGGTGGCTTAACAACTAAAAACAATTAAAACACATACAAAAAAAATTAAAATTCAGTTAAAAAATTTGTGGGAATAATATATAGCCATTGAGAGTTTCAAGTCCTATGAATTTGTCTAACATCCTTAAAGTTGTCTAAGTTGGCAGCCGTTGCAACATTTTGTGACAGCAAATTATGCACTCTATGAAGAACTGATTCCTTTTGTCCATCCTATATCTCCCACAGCTTAGCTTTAGTCAATGATTTCAGGTTCTACTTTTATGAGAGAGGAAAATTTAGCAACACCTGGTTATAACCAACCTGAATGAGATTTTTAAAAAGAGCAATCAATGGCTGTGATATATAAAGGCTTTGCCATCACACTGCAGAAGTCATGTGCTTAGCAAGTTTTCTAATAGCATTCCTAGAAGCAAAACCTTGAAGAGATGCTGCAGTGCATGAAAGTAATTTTCCATTTTCATGTCCTAATAGTCCTGGGTCTGTCCATCCATTCCCCCCCCCCCAGTAATCCAATTAACGTAACAGTAACTATAATTACAGTACTATCCTCGAGTCTCCAATCTTGAGTCAAATTGATTGAAACAATATTACCTTGAAACACAGGTCAAAATCATGTTGCTTGGCATAGTGAATTGCAGTAGAGTAGGCCCATTGAATCAAAGGGGATTCAGTGAACCATCTCTTCTGTAAATTTCCATTCAAATGGACCTACTCTAACATAATTTAACATGGTTTCTTTAATATAACATGCACTTATTAGACCCTTGAGTCTATGAACATGATGGTGGAATAATGTAGCCTGGTGCTTTTCCCTTTGATGTGTGAGATCAGAATTCCCTACTTCGTTTTTTTTTTTAATCCCCAGAATGTTTTGGTAAATGGGTTCTAGAGCAAGTCAAGGCTGATCTATCTCTGGAGGCAAAATATGGTGAAACTAAGACTGTCCTATTTTGGGCATATCATGAGAAGGCAAAACTCTTTGGAAAAGACAATAATGCTGGGAAAGGAGAAAGGCAACAGAAAATGATAAAGGCCAAAAGCAAGACGGATTGATTCCATAAGGGAAGCCACAGATTATAACTTGCAGGAGATGAGCAGAGCTGCTGGGGACAGGACTTTTTGGAGATCTCTCATTCATAGTGTCGCCATAAGTCAGAGACGTCTTGACAACATACAACTACAACCACAACTCCTGAAGCTAACTGTAGCTAATTGCTGAGGTGCCAGGGTGTAGCAAATTTACGTACTGTACTTGGATACATGACCATGATTAGCTAAAACACATCCAAGCGTCTCACCAGTTAGCCATAAGAAGTTACACAAATATGCAAACATTAACAGGATTCTTGTTGCCTATACAGTAATATCCAGGATAATGATTGCATCGGATTACGCTAGAATCGGATAACGATGCAAGTTGTTTGGAAAAAACTTGCATCGGATAATGATTCTGGATAATGATTCTTAGCGTTATCCGAGGCAATGGTCTGCGGGTGTGGGGTGGATTGGGTAGAACTACCCAATCCACCCCCCACGTGCAGCGGTCTCTGTGACTGCAGTAGGGTTGGGGAAAAGCACGCACCTTTCCTCCATCCCTACTGCAGTCGCAGAGACTGCTTGTGTCTCTTTCCCTCCCTGTATTTAAACTACAGGGAGGGGGAAAGAGAGAAATGTGATTGGATCTCTCTCTTTCCCCCTCCCTGTAATTTAAATACAGAGAGGAAAAGAGTAAGATGCAATCGTGATCGCGATTGCGTCTTACTCTTTTCTTCCCTGTGTTTAAACTACAGGGAGATAGAGACTGCTTGTGTCTCTTTCCCTCCCTGTATTTAAACTACAGGGAGGGGGAGAGAGAGAGATGTGATTGGTTCTCTAGAGACCCAATCACGTCTCTCTCTCTTTCCCCCTCCCTGTAGTTTAAATACAGGGAGGGAGACACAAGCAGTCTCTGTGACTGCAGTAGGGTCGGAGGAAAGGTGCGCCTTTCCCCCGACCCTACTGCAGTCGCAGAGACCGCTGCGGGTGGGGGGTGGCTTTAAAGGCAGGGAGGAAAAGAGACCTGATTGGGTCTCTTTCTTTCCCTGCCTGCCTTTAAAACAGTTTGTCCCCGAAGTCAGGGCTTTTTTGTTTTTAGCGTTGTTCGATGCATGCATTGGACAACACTAAAAATCAGATAACGTCATGACTTGTGGAACCAAGTCATAACGCTATCCGGGGTATTACTGTACTGTATTCCAATTTTTTATTACCATAAACTCAACTAACCTGGTTTTCCCCTTGCATTGGATACACCAGCAATACTATTTTGCTGATTCAAATATTTTTCCACATGAGATCTAATATATGCCATAGGACAGTGATGGCAAACCTTGGCATTCCAGGTGTTCTTGGACTTTAATTCCCAGAAGCCGAAGTCTCTGTGAACCCACACAAATGGGTTTACTGCCCATATGCATTCCTCTGGCAATTGAATGCCAAGAACACCTGAATTGCCAAGGTTTACCATCATGGCCATAGGAGCTAATGGGAAGGAAAGCCTTTCTCTCAGTCCTGCTACTGTGAGAAATATTTCATGGAAAAGCCAAAGAGCACTTCTTTGTGGCTGCTTCAAGGGTTCTGCAAATCCCACTCAAGATAGGTTAAGCAGACCCTTCTCCCTCTTCTCCTCCTGCAAGCAGGCCAAAACCTTTTATTCAGATATTTTTATTCAGATAGGATGGGTTGTGGGGGGAAAATAATGCAATGCTGCTTTTGTTTGTTTTAATTCATTTGTTTTAAACAGTTTTTAAAAACATCTCTTTTTGTTATCAAGAAAAAGTGTTCCAGCTCCTACCAGCTGCTACATAAGGTAGGACATAGCAGATATGCTGGTGTTACTTATTGATTAGCTTGAATTGAAATAAATCAATGAGAAAAACTCAGTTTATAACAATAATAATAATTTTGTGTCAGAAATTATTCTAGGTTGAAAAGATTTTTGTGGAAGAAACTGTGCTCAGGGAATGCCCAAATGAGGCTCCTTTCATGCCCCTAAGAGCTGGGGCAGAGACAGGTGCTCAATGCAGTACCTGAGTCTTGAACTGCCGACTGGCCAGCCTTCCAGCTAACAAGGCAAGCTTCTTAACCACTAAGCCACCACAGCTTTTTTCAAATAAGGTGATGGTAGTGGAGCAGTTCAAGTACAGTAATGGGTACAAAAGAATTAAATACCTCACCTGTTTTCCCTCACCTGTAGGTATCAGTTGCTTCCATGTCCATGTTCTTTCCTCCTCCTGGTGGAAGCTGGTTTATCAAGAGTCTCTCTACTTAACCTCATCACTCTTTCATATTTGACCTGGTACTGCTGGCAGATATACTGAGCAGTACTCTCACTCATGGCTGCAAGGCCAGCCCTGCCATTAGCCAAAGTGAGGCAACCACCACAGCAGTGGAATGTTAGGAGGAGTGAAGGTTTTGCCACCAGCTTTTTTTATTCCCCAAACCCCAAAGAGAGGGCAACCCAAAAGAAAAAGAATTAGCAATCTCTCCCACTGTGCCTTGGTTCCTAACACCCTCTCAGAGGCAGGCATTACTGAAATAGCCAGCAGGCTCCTACAAGCAGCCAAGGGCTGGACAATTAAGTACCAAGTATCTTTCTAAGGTAATGGCTGTTCCTTTGTCCTGTCATCTTCTACCAACAGCATGGGCAAGATGCAGTCACCTTGTTGCCACTGTTCTTCCTCTTGCTCCCACCCCTGCTGTTGTTAATTGCTGATGTATCTACATTCACCTTCTACCCGCTCCCACAAAAGCCATCAAAAATGCTCCTGCTTTACTGCAAACAAATGTGGGTGTTTCACTGTTAGCTGTTGATATAATTTTATTTACCTGCTCTATTTATTTATTTATTTATTTAAATTTATATTCCTCCCTACTCACACAGGCGACTTTAATTGATACTGCTTTATTCATTTTTATTGTTATCTGCTCTTGCATACCATTTATTTGGGAGAAAGATGGGGTATAAATTTGACAGAATCGCAGAAAAATAAACAAATGAAGTAATACTTTCCACTAGGATGGTGATATGCTCTGCCAGCATTAAGGTATTGCAAAGTCATGGTCTCTACCAGCTGATGCACATAATTTAATGACAGGAGCACACTGTTATATGCCTCTGAAGATTCACCGATTTGGTTTAGGCACCTTTTAAACAGGACAGCCTTCTTTCAATATTTAGACCAGAAGAGTATGTTACGAGCTAGGTATAAATCCTTAGGATGTTATTCACAGCTCCAGTCCACAGAATCTGTAGTAAGTCAAGTTTTCATGTACTGTATTTCATCTGGCATGAGTCTTTTATTTCCTTTGTCTTCTGTGAATGGGAAACAAGAATGAGGCAGGACTAGAAGATAGCTGTACAATGTTAATTAAGAAAAATGCTTTGGCCCACAATGACAGAATACCCATCAGCATTCAGCAATTATATTCACATTTGTTTCTAAGGAATATAGTGTGACATAACATCAAGTTATTTAGATATGTTCCTATTCCTCAAAGCTATAGTGATATGAATATCTGGTACTCTGTGTTATTTTCCTTGATGTTATGGCAACTGTGAATACTATGTTGACATAGCTATCAAGTTCCAACAGGCCAATTTTTAGTTTTCACATCTCTGTGTCACATAAAAATGAAACACATTGTCTCTGTGTTTTTATATGTGTTTTTAAAGTACTGTACTTCATTTTCCTCTCATTCACTCTCAGTGGTTCCCAGAATTGGGGTCCCAAATATTTTTGGACCACAGCTCTCAGCAATCATTGGTAGTACTGTCAGTATTCTGAGAACAACTGGACTCCATCATCTGGGATCCACGGAAAACAGGCAAAAGACTCATAAGCATGCATATGTGCAAATGCACACTCACACACGTGCGCGCGCGCACACACACACACACACAATGCATAAATCTAGATTGCCCTTAATACAGTGGCAAATGGATTAAGAACATTGTATTTCTGTGCGAGAATTAAAACTGTATTATGACAACATGATTCAATGGAAGCTTCATATCATATATATCTTCACCTTCTACTTCAAGTGCCGTCTCTGATTTCAAACATTGGCCATCCTCATGGCAATCAGCCATGAAGAGTGTTCTGGGAACCATATAATACAGTGGCCTTCCATTTGCCTTCTGCATCTGTTCCACTGATCCAATTCCACGAGTCACTTTCTGGCTCTGAGCCCTTTTGGTACATAAAGACCTCATCAACCTCAAGCCAATATGGATGAAGCTGGAGTCAAGTGGGATTCAATCCACTTGGGGACCATCATCCTTCCCTTTGGACTTCACCACCCAAGGCCATTAGATGTCAGGGTTGTCAGATTAGTTAACCACCAGCTGACAATCAGTGTTGAGTCACTGGCAGAAGTGTCTCCTCTATTACCATAGCAGGATAACCTGGCCAGACAGGCCATATATATCTACAGTGTTCAAATATGTGTGGGCAGTACTCTTCCACAAGAAATTCAAAAAGGTAAGGTTTGGCTCATGAAAGCAATGGCAAAGCAAGAAGTGGAGAATAGGAATGAAATTAGAACTCTGATGGGATGCAGATTTCCAACCAAACAGTGGCAGATAATAAGACATCCCCAAACACACTCAACATTATTACCTGGGCCAAAATGGATATATCAACATCCACATGAAAGTCAAGACTTTGCTCACCACAGAGCTTACTTTCAAAGCTGGGGAAAGGTTACTTTTTAAAGACTACAGCTCCTAAAATTTCAAAGTCTATTTCAACCTGTGGTTTAAGCACTGAGATGTCTCATTCTGTCACTTTAGGATAAGGCAACAACCATCCCTGCTTTCAAAATAGGTAGCCTCTATCAAAACCGCCAGTGGCCATGCTATCTGTGGTATTTTAGGAGTTGTAATCCCAACATTTAACTTTTCTATGCTCTGTTTTCTTTTAAAAATATGTCATGACCAGAGTATGGCCAGCCAAACCTGTAAATAGTTACAGATGTTCATTGTATTTCCTTTACTTTTAAAATTTATGTGTATTCTGAAGTTCAAAATACAAAACCGCACATCATAAGACAGAAAGGGGCTCAAGGAGTATAGGGTGTCTGCTTGTTTTTGTTCTAACATACAAACAGCCAAAAACAGTTGTAAGACATGAAATTGTAGGGAGAATTGACAGCTAAAGGGAGGAGCACAAGAACATAAAGTGTAGGGTCTGGTTTGTCTTTATAAAGTCAATGTGTGTGCAGAGCCTGAAAGCCAATTAAAATCATAGATTGTACATTATAGGTATTTTCAGTGATGGGCAGCCAAAAATTTACTACCACACTGTGGGCGGAGCCGACGTCATGGGCGGATCAAACATCATGACGTCATGGCGGAGCCTGATCTTAAAGCAGCATGCCTCCCTGGGCTGCCTCTTTTAAGATCGGGCTGGCTGTGGTTGTCAGGCACCCCCAGCCAGCCCCGGGCAGGCTGCCTCCTTTAAGATCAGACTGGCTGGGGGTGTCGGATGCTTAATACCATTAAAGAGTTTGCACATTTCAAACATTTCCTTCAGCTGTGTAGTACAGCCTCAAAAATATAGTTCATCAGAAACCAGAATGGAACTGGTGGAAGGAATTTGGGTCCCCCCCCCCCAGCCGCTTGCAGACTTATTGTTCATGTCTTAGAGAACAATAAGAGGAGAGGAAGCAAGGGGGAGGCGAACAAACGAGTGGAGGCTAGGCAAGAAGTTTCCATCTGGATCTGAGTACATCCAGATATGCTCTGCATGCCAACTGCAAGCCTAACCCAACAATAAATCTAGCGCAACTGTGTAAAAACTGCATACAGGAACTGAAGCTTCTTCCATTAGTAAGGGACTGAAAGCACACATAACTCTTCTTGAAACACCTAAGCAAATAAAATACTTTTAGCACCATTTGCAAGGAATTGTGCACTCACCCCAACCAAAAATGTGCATTTTAAGGTCACGCTGCTCCACATTTTTAACTTAATTTGGTCTTGCATTAATGTGTTTCTTTTATCAGTCCCCTAGTCTTTTATCAACATTCTCAGGAGGTAATCTCACATAAGATTACAGAGCACTATACCCAGTGGTGGGATTCAAAAAAATTTACTACCTACTCTGTAGGCGTGGTATGGTGGACGTGGCCTGGGGAAAGCACCCAAATTAGGACTACTTTCTTTCAAAACTTGGATGGGTGGGGCCAGCCGGAATTTCTGCTACCGGTTCTGGCGAACTGGGGCAAACCTGCTGAATCCCACCACTGACTATACCACACAGTGTACTATCACCTTGGCTTTGCAAAAGACATGTTGTCTTCTTGCAACTTCATTGCACATCAACCTTCACCACCGAAAATATATCTTTCAATGTAACTGTTCTATTCATGTTTAAAATTTATGTTACAAAATGAAATATTTGCCAAGCTTCCATAGTCAGTTCTAAGCCTCAAGGCTAGTGCAAATTCCATCTTTCTTTATAGAACTGGATTCTCCATTATTGTGCATTATTTTAATTCATACCATTTCAACTAGTCAAGCTGAATATCCTGGTCCCATCCTATCTTCAAAATTATGAAACTGCAGTGCATATTCAAGAAGACAATAATAAACAGCAAATAATCTTGCAGTGGTACTTTAAAATGAACACATTCATTATGGAACAACTTTTGCAGATTGGAACCCAAATTTAGAGGCTTACATTGTTAAACTATCTGGCAGTAAATACTGCTACTGTGAGGGTGAACTCACTGAGATCAAAAAGATTTAATACCAAATAAAATAAAAGACACAAAGTCTATGATGATTATCTTAACCCTAAACATTATACTGCAATGCATTTGGTAGTCTTAATAAGACTTTTTTGTTAAAGCACAAATACATATATGTAAAATAAACACAGTGGCTATTTAGGCAAAGGTAAAGGTCACCCTTGCTCAAAAGCCAGTCATATCTTAATGTAGGGTTCAGTGCTCATCTCTATTTATAGCCAAAGAGACAGCACTGTCTGCATCTGCAGATGTTTCTGTGGACATGTGACAGGCATGCCTCAACACCAAAATGTATGTAACATTGTTTACCTTCCCACTGAAATGTTATCTCTTTATCTACTTGCAATTTCTTGTTTTCAAACTGCTAGGTTGGCAGGAGCTGGG
The DNA here is from genome assembly GCA_030440675.1 of Furcifer pardalis. NCBI lineage: Eukaryota > Metazoa > Chordata > Lepidosauria > Squamata > Chamaeleonidae > Furcifer > Furcifer pardalis. The sequence goes on from CP126892.1 coordinate 72,142,075, forward strand.
ACAGATATGGGAGATCACTCCATTGTGCAGTACTCGGGAACTGAACTCCGACCTTCCAGTCATCGAGTTCAGCATCTTAACCAGTTGATGAACCCTATGCTTACTAACACCTGCTGGGAATTTTTTTTAAAAAAATCTTCCATTCCGGCCACTAGGGAACTAAACTATCAGACAATGGTGTAATTCACATGATGACTAAAATTCTAGTGAGATCTTTTGAGCCTCAAGTCACTATGAAGGCCCATCCATGTTCAAATAATAGAAGCTGGTGAAACGACACTATAACAGTGCTTTTTATAATATAAAAATAGTAGTTATTACTGGGAAAAGACCAGGTAAAGCAGGGAGTCCTGAGGAGTCCTGAGGAGAATACCAAGAGGTATGACATAAAAGGAACACCTAGTGAGGGAAAATGTTTGGAACTGACAAAGGAAGATCCTTGCACTGGTGTTCCTGGGAGGTTTTGCGTACCCGTGGGAGTGATCCACTTTGTGGCAAAGACCTCAAGCCCTCTATTGGGGAGAACAGGAAACATCTCCATTGTCAGAAAGCTGGAAAGGAGTCTGGAGCACCCAAGGAAGAGCAGGAGATATAAAGGCAACACTCCGTGTGAGAACTGGAGAAGGTCCTGAAGGCTATACAGCTGACCTTAAAATGCCTAGCTGGGGAAGGACTAAAGGTTAAAAGTTATTGTTTTCCCTTGTGACACAACAAAAGGATAAAGGTTATTTAAATAGATTAGTGGAGGAAAGTAACTGCCTCTCAAGAAATTTGTACATTGTAAAAGTAAAGGTCTCCCTTGCTCAAAAGCCAGTCATGTACAACTCTAGGGGTCAGTGCTTATCTCTGTTTACAACCAAAGTCCCACCCTGTTTGAATCTGCAGAATTTTCCATGGTCATGTAGCAGGTATGACTAGAGACTGGAGAGAACAGAATCCTGTTACCTCTCCTGCTGAAGTGGTACCTATTTATCTACTTGCAATTTCTTGCTTTCAAACTGCTTGGTTGGCATGAGCTGGGACAGACAATGGGAACTAACTCCATCATACTGCACTCAGGTCTCAAACCACTGACCTACTGACCTTCCAGTTGTCAAGCTCAGTGTTCTAACTACTAAGCCACCACAGCCCTAATTTGTACATAATTCTACATTAATAAAAAAAAAGTTAGTTTTCATCAAAACACAAATGTCATTTTGATGTGAATTCTATGAACATCTTACGTTTCGGTTGGGTGGTCTGACATCTCTTGCAATGTAACGAAAATCACATACTTTTGCCAAGCTGCAACACCAAAACTAAAGCACCCACGAAAATAAGGGTTATGTCATTTGAAAGATGGTCTCAGCAACTTTAAGAATTGGTAGAAACCAAAAGCCAAAAATGCAAAGCGATGACATCATCGCTTTCAGAAGTAGCATCAGAAAAGTGACAGTTTTGCTGGGGGGAGGGCAGTTGTCCAGGGTCCAGTGAAAAAACTACCCAACCAATTCAGATGATCAGAAACATAATCTATGAAGCATTTTACAAAAAAACACTAAAAAGAGGTCTCACAAACCCCCCAAAAGGAGGGAAAACCAATTTAAAAAGTGAATACGACAACTTCCTGAGGTGGATACAGTTCATGTACAGCATGTGGAGAAAAATGATGCCAAAGCAGGAATCCACAAAAAAGATATTGAGGAAAAATGTGACTCATTGAAATGACATTTCCGGGGGGGGGGGGACAGAATAATCTTTCTTTTGATAATTATACAGTTTGGATCTGACTTCAGAAACATTTTCTATGAAGGTTTTTAAAAAACCACTTTCTTTCTAACCTTCTTTCCCTCAGAAAAAGAATCTCTCCACACCAGAATAGATATATTGGTGTGAGAATGGATACACTGTAGGAAGTTTCTCTTTTGAAGTCATAACCAGTTTCATATTTGGCTTTCCCTTTTATTGAAGAACTGCTTTCAAGGAATTGTTAAGGAAAAACTCTTTTTCTTTGCAGTTTGACTATTGAAATATTTATTAAAAATAGATCCTTTGCAGTTATTCACCTGTGGTGAACTGTTGTTTGTACACTGGGCTGCTTATGGATATGTGTGCATAGTGGGTAGAGCTGGGAAGAATGAAAAATAAAGGTTAAAAGCATCTTTATTGAAAAATAAAATATAAAATATAATAAACACAAATGAAATTGGGATTTCTGGTTTGGGGTTAAAACAACATAGCAGTTCAAAAACAAGAAATTGCAAGAATATAAATAGGGACCACTTTGGTCTACTCTATTACCATAGCAGGATAACCTGGAATGCCTTTAGAAAATAATAAATAACAATATTTGAATTATCTTCTTACGAGTTTAAAACAATACCATATAACAAAGTGGCTAATACCTGCATTGAAGGAGCTGATAATTGACCATCTTCTGTAAGTTTTTGTGGGCTCAAAACATTAACTAAGACCTTTGAGTAAATCTATTTTCACCAGTTTCTCCCTAATGCTGCTATCCAATTCCACCCACACTGCAGCACTGGAATGTTTCAGCTAATCTCTGCTGCAAAGCTCATCATATTCAATTTCCTTGCTGTAAAAAGTGAAAAATAATATTTCAAGATACAAGAGAGACATTTGAGGGTTGGTTGGCAGTAAAGAGTCAAGTCACTGGTCTTAAGAACTGCTTCATGTATCGAAGTTGTATAGCTCCAGCAGGTGGAGAGATGATGGTTCCCAGAAAGACATAGCTCAGAAATGTGGAAAACAAGCCCAAAGCAAAAAGAAAAAAAATTAAGAAGGAGGGAATTGAACAGATGAGTAATTGATGAACATACATGTCATGCTTAATTAACAATGTACACTGGATGCAGGATGGGTAGCCTCATCTTACTGATTGCAATTATGAAGCTCAACATCTGGCTGTCAGTGTAAATGTCAATTTTGTAACAGATGGTTAAAACAGAACCAAAAATCTACACTTGTAAGTGTAAAGAGCTGCCCAAAGAGAGATTATTTGCCATTCTTTGATATTCTAGGTACATACATTTAAGTACTGCAATTGAATAACTGGAGCTTTTGTGTAACTCGCCAAAACAATGGCATAGAATCCATAAGAATATCTGGAGGGTTGTCTACTTTTCTTTTCTTTTTCATTTGCTTGTTATTTGTACAGTCAGAGGATGTTTGTAAAACCATTGCTAAGAAAACTTATATAGTGGGTTGATGAAAAAGCTGATACAACAATAGCTTAACCTTAGTGAGAATTCCATGCATTCACCATTTTGCTTCAAAGATGTTTAGTGCATTTGGTAGGTACCTGTGTGTGAGCTGCATACATGTGCTGCCAACACACTAACACCACCAGCATCCAAACCAAAAAAATCCATTATGTGTATTTAAATGAAACAGCAGCTGCATGGATAGCTTATGTGTCAAGAATCACCTATAAATCAGCCAGGGCTTCAACTGACTTGGCAATTTGCTTTAGCAACTGATCAGAACCTCTGATTCACTCCTAACACTTGGTTTTGCTGCTTAAAAACAAGAATTGTGGTTTCTCCAATATCCACACCTTGCTGTCAGTTGTCTGTGACAGCTCTTCTTCTTCCTTAACGTGAAGTAGAGACTTGTACACTAAGAATTGGATGGAGACCACAAATGCTGTTGAATCCAGATGATTGTGGCTTCCAGCCATTACAAATATGAGATGGATTTCAAACTGTGGCCTAAAGGCAAAAGGGATCCATATCACATTCTCAAGCCCCTGAGCTGTCTAGCCCTTCACTTGGCTCCATTTTTCTGGAACTCCCTACCCTGTGGCATTCATGCAGCTGCTGTGTTCTTGTTTTAAAACTGAAATGAATTTTTGCCTCTTTTCTAATTACTCAAAGAGCTTTGTTGTCAGCTGATATGTTTTGCATTTCATTAGACAGACACTATGATACAGTATATGCAGCTAGGGCTTTATAAATTAATTCAGAAAGACAGAATGATAGACTTTTGCAAAAGTGGAGTAGAAAGTGAATGTTAAAGTGAAAATGTATTTCTTCATTTAATATGGAACTAGGCTCAGTCTAAAAATCAGAATTAAAAATTAACTTGGATGTATTTGTGTCTGCTTCACAATTTTGCAACAAACATACATATGAACATAAAGCGAAAGTATTATGTATTATATGTGTGTGAGTTATAAATTTGTAAAATCATCCAGACCAAAATTTCATAATAAACAATGTCATAGCAATATCTGGATGCATGTTTAAATGTTGTGGCTCTGGCAACTTGGCTTAGTTTCAACGGGAAACTAAAGAAATATGAGAAATCTGTGAAGATTATGTATTAAATTCCTTGTGGTGCTGTTGAAAAGGACAAGGCTATAAATACTAAGGCAGGGCAACATAGAGACAATCGATCATTTTGGGGGGATAAACTATTAAATCACCTTTAAATATGCTCTCATAGAAAATTAGCAAGCAGAGGCTTGCCAGTTTTTCTTTTCCCTAAAACTTTCACCCTTCTCACCTTCCTAATCAGTTTCTACTCAAACACATTCTGGTTTCAAAGGAAACAACTTACAGTATCTCAAATACACAGTACATATCCACATGACCTAGACTTTTGTTGAGTTCAAAAATGGGGAATCTCAGTATCCCAGATGTTTTAACCTGCTGATACCATCAGATCCAGCCCCAAATGGCCAATGATAAATGATGGTAAAATTGTACAGATGTTGTTGTGCTAAAGGGCCTAACAACCTAAATATTTGTTAGGCCATCTACAGTTTATGGGAACTTGAGTCCAAAAATCTCTAGAGGACAACGTATCTCCACTCCAAATATGATTTTGAATCCATAAGTGCTTGCTCTCAATTTAACCTGGTTCACAGAGGTGTTGTAAGGACAAAATGGATCAGGGGACAGAATCAGTGATATCACCTGAAATTTCCTAGAGGAAAAGCAGGATGTCCATTCATTCGGCTTTGTACATTGTCATTTCACTTCAGTATACCGCACTGGAGATTCTTGCAGGCACTAATTCAGCATTTATTTATCTTTTAAAAGCCCTAAAGAAAGCCAGGTGGACAGATTGCTCAAGTTGTTCATTGAAAAAAATGCTAATCACAAAAGAAGGAGAAAATGACAAATAAAATACTTTTTCCAAACTAAAAATTAAATAAAAAGAAACCGAGAGAAAGAGTGTATGCTAAAATGTTTAAAATATGATTTAAACAGCAGCTGACAGATTAGTTTTCAAGCAGAAGGGTGAGGGAGTAGGGCTGAAGCACTAGAGTGGAAATAGGCAATTAACATTCTGAGTGAGTTAGATGAGTTCGAAGTGAGTCACTGAAAATTGAAATGGGATACAAATAACTTGAGGCAAGAAGGTGAGGACATATTATGCTGCTTACTCCTGAAGCCAAGCTAGGAGTTATTGAAACAATAGTAAAAATGTATTTAGAATTCATGGATATGCTGGGAAAGAAAAACAGAAGAAAATGGAGGAGATACAGAGCAGCAAAGTGCATTTCAGTGGAGGAGAACTTTTGTCTCTGATGTGTAATGCATGTGAGAAGTGACTTTCCTTTAAATAGCCACAGTAAGCCAAGAAGGAAACAAAGTTATTGGTATGTTCTCCTGTGAATCTGCCCACCATCCTCCATCTCTTGAGTAAAGTCCAGAGTCCCACAGTTGCCTCAAAGAACTCTTTATTAACCTTCCAGTCAACAGGCCAAAATCACCACATTTAAGAGGGTTAGTTAACTTCACTTGCCTAATGAATCCAGTAAAGTCCACAGGGCGTGGTACCATCATGGCATTCAGTGATGGGATGTTACCAGTTCAGACAAGTTCACCCAAAACGGTAGCACCCCATCAGGAGGGGTCGCCGGGGTGATGGTAAACCCCCGGGTGCCCGGTTCGGTCGCCTCTCTGGCCCCCTCTAGATCAAACCTCCGTTTGACGCATGCGCAGTTCTATTTTTTTAGTGTGCATGCATCAAATAGAGGCTTTTTATTTTATTATTTTATTTTTTTGCTCCGCCCACGATGTCATGACATCATGACATCGGCTATGCCACAACGTCCATGACGTCACGGTGACGTAACGGAAATTTTGACAACCCACCACTGATGGCATTCACTAGGTACCAAGTCCTGCCAGAAGCACAGACAAGCAGCTGAGTAGTTCTTGGGTCCCACACAGCACTGCATTCATTAGAAAGGTAACAATTTTTGTCTCTACTTTTTGCTTTTATTGCCAATCAAAAAACTGCTTGCAGACACTGTTTTGATTGGAGATCAAGGGATTGGAGATCAAGGGAGAAATGGAGGGGATTTTTTAAATGCCTAACCAATGCAGTTCTATGACAATTGGCTAGGAGAGAAAATAATAATAATTACTTTTTTTCTGCCCCTCTGCAAAGGAGCAGGGAAAGTGTTTAATTCAAACTTCCAATCCAGATGTTTACCCAAGAGGCAGCCTTTTGGCTACAAGCTTCCCTTATAAGCTGGTCCCAATGTCATCAAGCACTGGGTACTGTTCACGTGGACTCACTATAAAAAAAAGTAGAACCCTCTGAAAGTAGTTCTGAAAGAAACACTTGGGGAGAGGTTGTGGTGCTCCAGAATCCATAAAATGTGGACACTAGAAGTCTGGAACAACCCTCAAAAGTACAAATGAGTGGGCTAAGCTTTCATCTGGACATGCTTACTAATGGACATGCTTACTAATCCTTTCAACAATGAGCTAGGCAAAAGTATTAAGAAATGTGTGGCTACTCCACACTGATGGGACTACATCTCCCATAAGCCTTAATCAGGAAAGCAGTGGTAAAGAATTATGGGATATGTTGATGTTGTCAAATTAGTTCCATGCCTAAAAGGCATTTGAGCTCAGGTCTCCCTCCTTCTAAGTTGATGAACTGAGTGCTAAACTACACAGACACACACACATAGAGAGACATACAGCTTTCCATTAATCCCTAGACACATAATATTATAGCAATTCAGTTAAAACAAGCTCTCTCTCTCTCTCTCTCTTTCCATAGCTGTTTCTTGGGCTTCATGCAAACCTAGCATCAATGTATTTCATGTGTCCACTGTCAAAGCCATGAGTGGATGTTGGTGACGAAGATTTAGCTTTGTTTGGACAGCTTTTGTGCAAGTGCAAACATTCAGAGCATGAAATCTAATGAGATTGGCAGCCCTTGCAAAATTAAAGGCAGATGGCAGGGCTTCAGACAATCGCAGTGCAAATCCTTCACCATGTACCACGATACATAAGATGTGTCTCCACTGTCTCCTTTGCTGTCAGTGAAGTGTTGCAGGAAGTGGAAGGATGGGGTGTGAGGTCATTCCTGTCTTGTAAAACAGGGATTTTGGCAAGCAGTAATTGGCAAGAATACCCCAGTGACAATTTAGACAGCATGGGTAGGATTCAAGTCCAGGTTGAAACCCAAGTTTTTCACTCATGTAATTATGCTATAGGGACCAGTCAGAACAGGTTGAGACAGTCTATTTCACAGATGGCAGCAATGTGACTGCTCCAGCCAGCATTCACATTTGGTTGCCATCTGGTCCCATCACTTGTTAACTTCCTGGAGTAGGAATATCTCAGTCCAAAGCCATTAAGCCAATCCACCATGAAAAACACCTGTATAGACATATACTAACATCATCTGAACACATTTAAAATCTTGAAGGGAGGGGGACCATTTTAGGTTTAATTCGGGATTAGAAACTGATGTCCACAACTTTAAAAAAGGAATTTGCTGCTGTATTGCTATGTTTATGAACATCAAGCAACTTTTTAAAAATGCTCTAACAAAGCTTCACTGATGCACTTTGTCAGTTAACAATAAATAAAAACAAATGCAAAACTTCCTCTGTTGTATTTCTGCATATGATAGATATGTGTCTACATACACAAAGTGAAGATCAGCAATATATAATGTAATATCCAATTTATTATGGTCATGTTGCTATAATAGCAGGTTGGCAAAGGGCAATGTAAGGTTAGTTTATTGGACTTCTGCCGAGGATATCCAAAATTACATTGAAAAGCAAAAGGTTGAGAAGGGCATATCTAAACAGTTAAGACTCTCTCATGACGTTTATATATATCTCAGCAATAATACAATGCTGAAACTGAAACAAAACAAAGTGTTCCTACCTTCCCCCAAGAAAACCTGTAGTCCCTAACAGGGGCCCAGTTATCCTTAATAGTGAATACAAGTTCTCAAGGAGGAAACAAGTTCATGAAAAGGTCAGCAAATCAGGGCTAGAAGGTTGTGCCTCCACCAAGAACCAGTAGTTTGTTGAGCCAATAGGACATAGTTGTCCATGTAAAACTAGCAATAGCAATAACAATAGTGGAGGAGGAACTCTGGTTCCCAATGGTCATGGAGACAGAAGAGGCCATGCCAGATGGACTGGCTGTGAATGTGCACTTTGATAATATCGTCAAGGCTGCGACAGTCCATTGCAGTCCCAGTGTTAAATCCTGTATGTCTCATTTCATATGTGCTGCAGGAGATGGCTCCGTGATCACAGCACGTGGGTCACTTCATGGCAAGCTGGGATCCACCTTAAACAAATTCACATCAGTTGCATTTTCCTGCTTCAGAAAAAAAATGCAGCCAACTGAGTGTATTTTTATGTCAATTGCAGCTTATGGCAACTCTCACAAATGGTTCTAGATATGAAGTCCTCAGAAGTCATTTACCAGTCCCCCTTCTGATGATGCTCTGGACTTGTGTAGCTTGTTCAAGGCAACAGGGCAGATGGCAGGACATTTAAATTCATCAGGCATTCACACTGTGGCTGATGTCAGTTGCCCTCCTCCAAAGACATAAAGAGTGGGGGTTGTACTCCTGGCCCCCACTCCTCCCCATCTCTGAAGAGGTCAATTGGGAGCTATACCAGTTCCTATCCAAGACTAAGCCATTAAAAAAACAGTTTTATGTTATAGCATAGATAACTTGAACTTAATGCTATACTATTATATCTCTCAAAATCTAGAAACCTAGGAAAAGCTGAGGGACTCTGTTTTGTCTCAGCCCATATATAAGCTCAAGGGGGGAAACAGGGATGTCTGTGGGTGATAGATGATGAAATGATTGTCTGTGCTAAACAGTTGTCTCAACTTGGCTTTTCCAAGGAAAAAGTCCTTAAATATAAAATGCTTAGGTTAACCCCACAATGAAACTGTTGAGTAATGTGGTACAAACCAAACTGGCAAATTAAGGGTTAAGGCAAGGGCTCCAAATGAACAATTTAAAGTAACCAATCATGGGAGCCAGTCTAGGGGCTGTGGTGGCTCAGTGGTTAAGAAGCTCGCCTTGTTAGCTGCAAGACTGGCCAGTTGGCAGTTCAAGACCCAGGTATTGCATGACGGATTGAGCGCCTGTCTGTGTCCCAGCTCTTGGGCGTTCCCTGAGTGGAGTTTCTTCCACAAAAATCTTTTCAACCCAGAATAATTTTTGACACAAACATTTTATTATTATTATTATTATTATTATTATTATTATTATTATTATTATTATTATTATTATTATTATTATTATTATTATTATTATTATTATTATTATTATTATTATGGGATCCAGTTGTTTTCAGCTCCAATTTCTTAAACAGGGATGCTTACAAGTCCTGTTCAGTGAACATGCTACAAGTTCCCACGCTATAGTGTAGAGTCTGTATGTGTCCCACTTGCTGTTGATTTCAGGTTTCCATATACTCAAAAAACCAATCTGTAGAAGTAGAAAATCCCAAAACCCCACCGCCAGAATGTGCAAAGTGCCCTTCCATGGCCTTGTTAACTATAGGATTCCGAGAGCATTAATGCAAAACAATCCCTAAAGGGTAATCTTCATAACCTTAGTGAACCCACAGTAAGGGGGTTTTCTGCTCCTGTTCAGAACCTTCCAGAATCATTCTTAGCTGACGTCAATCCTTTTAGCTGCTGCTCCCTGACACCCTTCATCTCAAGCACTTTTTCTCCATTTTACTTTACATTTACATTTTCCTTTTTTGTCTGCCCCTGAAACAGCAACATTCAATAAATTAGCTTTGCTTTACAGATAGCTAATTTAAAGAAAGGTTTTCCATCTTGGACTATGTAAGCACAGCAAAACAACTAAATACATGAAATACCTCTGTGTCAAGGTCCATTTAATTATTCATCTGAAGAATTTGAATTGTCTAGTAGGTTATTTATGCAGTTTACATTTAAAGATGCACATGGATTTGCTTGTATTCTATCCATGATTTCCTTCTATTTGCTTGTTTATGTCCTCTTGGAAAAGACTAAGTAGGTGCTACCAGATGATTGTCTTAGGTCTCTGAATGATCTGATAAAATGGTATCCAAGACTACCTAATATTTATGCATAGCCATGTCTGTTGAGGAGTGAAGTGTAGGTAGAATGCATCTGTTTCAGCCTCCATCATCTCAGCTATATACATTCAGGAAATGTCTCTTACTTAACAGAACTCATTATATGTATTCAGTGGTGGTGTATTAAATGTGCTTTACCACTCAGGAAATCCCATACCTTAGTCCACTGTGGTCCTTTTGCAAAAATTCAAGGCATTTGAGACAATCTGATTATAATCGAGCAACATGCTGTCTTAAATAGGTCTTTTGATAGAAATATTTCAGTATGTACAGTGCATTCTTTGTTATAACAAGCTATTTATGTACTCAAAAGACTATTATACAAGGGATTAGGATGATAATTTAGTATCCAAAATGATTAAACCTTGCCCTTAACTGAGTCTAAAGAGCAGAGCTCTTTAAGTGAAATGTAAACCTAGAATATAATGGGGTTTATTGTCAGTAAGTGCCAAAAGATATCAATTTTAATCCACCAATATAATCTTACAGCAGCCAATTCTGCCATTGATGTGTATTTAACATTAAAGAGATTCCAAGAATACAAATAATGAGTTAAACAACGGACACTAATTAAGATAAATCATCTTAGCAAACAGACATTTTGTTATACCCTCTTCCTTAAAGACAGAAGAAGTATGATGCATGTAGACAAATCATGGGCAGCTACAGAAGCCTGCTGTCCACTTCAGAGAGACACTTTATATTTCCAAGACTTCCCTAACCAACACACAAAGCTCATAAAAATGAAAGAAATAAAATCTTCTATTTCTCTTTTTTTCACGCATGCACATTATAGATGACTACCAAACACTCCAGTTATATGCCAATTAGTATAGTCCATTAATGGATAATCTGGATCCATGGTTGATTGAATAGCTCAATGGTTTAGTATCTAGGTGAAAAGCCGGAAGATGGGAGTTCAATTTCACATTGTGCCTCCTGGGAAAAGAGCCAGCCTGTGTAGTCATGGGCAAGCTGCACAGTGTCAGGCTGCCTCCAGAAGATGGAAGGGGAATAGTAAAACACTTCTGAGTATTATCTTTCTAGAAAACTCTGAAAGGGATCATAAACTATTTGAAAACTTCAGATATGAACGGCTTATAAACATTAGTAAATAAATACAGTTGTACCTCGCTTAAAGAGCATAATGTGTTCCACAGGATTGCTCTTTAAGCAAATTTGCTCTTTAAGCGAAACACCATTGTAAATGACCAATTGTGACTTCGGGGGAGGGGGAGGATTGCAAACCCTAGTTTATTGATTAAGTGAGTTTTTGGTTGGTTTTATTTGTTAAGTGAAGCGAACATTCAGAGAATATTCTTCTCTTTAAGCGAGTTACTCTTTAAGCAAGGCACTCTTTATGTGAGGTTTGACTGTATTGCAGTTTAATTTCAGAAAGCTGATATATCATATCATATACCAACCAGCTTGAACCAAATATTTGCATCAAATCCTCAGCCACATATTGCTTCTATAGCTTTTATTCAGACCCTAGAAACACCAGACACCTGATATTTGAGCATGTCTGATTTCTGAGAAACAAGTGCTGAGTTACATGAGAAAGCAACTTTGTGGATTGGAGGAGATAAAGGTCTGCCCCTCCAGAAACACATTCTTCAAAGCTACTTAAACAAAAGCAGGTTGACTGGGAACTTGCAGAGTTATGAAGCTTCACTGACAAATAATCAAATACCTTTTACTTTTGGGAGAGCTCCTCTTCCAATTGCAAAGTTGCCATCACATCTGTTTCCAACCCAAGTCATACTGGGGTGTTGAGGAGGACTTAGAGGAGGAAAGCCATATTTTTAAGAGAGAGAAAAAAACCACATGACTGTACTGCAAATCCAAGGTTGCATCAGATTTTATCATTAAAAACATGGCTGGCTGAGCAAATGTGGGGACATAGGGTCGTGGGGTCTCATATAGGGTGGCTGATCTAGTGACAGCCACCCTTCGGTTCATCTGGTGTGATTTTTTATGCTTTTATGAATTTTTTAAAGTTTTAACATCAAGTCTAGGATATTGATATTTTAGTCTGTAAGCCGCTCAGAGTCGGGCTTGCCCGATTGGAGCGGGGTAGTAAGTACGAATAATAAATAAATAAATAATAAATGTGGCGAAACAAAGTAAGTTATCTGAGATCTCTAGATCTCTGAGGTCACTGCAGTGGCTCAAGTGGCTAAGACAGAGACTGGGAGGCAGGAGGTCTGCAGCTCGATTCCCAAGTACTGCAGGACGGAATGAGCTCCCATCTTTGTCCCAGCTCCTGCCAACCTAGCAGTTTGAAAGCAAGAAATTATAAGTAGATAAATAGGGACCACTTCAGTAGGAAGGTAAACAGCGTTCTGTGCATTCCAGTGTCTAGTCATGCCTGCCACATGACCATGAAAACATCTGCAGAAGCAGATGGTGCTGGCTTTTCGGCTTTGAAACATAGATGACAACACCGGTAGCTGGGAGGCCTGGAAGAACGCCACAAGAGTCAGATATGACTGGCTTTCAAGCAAAGGAAACCTTTACCTTTACTAGATATCTGGGACCATTAGGAAGCCTGCTGCAGAAGCCCAGAAGGCAACGTCAGAAAGAATCACTTTCATGGGATGATAAACAGGCAAAACATTTTCCCCTCTTTGGCTTTTCCCTTTGGGGACATCTGCTTTCTGTAGTCATCCCAAGAGAGGCACTATTTCTGTCCAGAGCTGAGTTGGCAAAGCAGAACTGAAGGTTTTTGTACATTGATTTCAAAAGGACTGTTCTTTTTTTAGCTACTTTTATGAAGAAGACCACAGTTTTGCATTTTGTGCACATGTGTGCATGTGAGTGCATGTGCTGTAATTTAAAGGAAGTCTCACTTTCAGTCAGAAACCACTAGTGGTGTGAATAATATGGTTATGGCTTCCTCCAGTTTGGCAGGGCAATAGGAGTTCAGCAGAAGCCAGCAGCTGTGGTTTGACTCTCTCCCTGATAATGACAGGCCTTCCCTCCACCCCAGGAAAACGCAACACTCTAAAAACAAGGGGGAAGAAAAGGAGAGCCATTTCCTTGCCAACACCGGTAGCTAGGAGGCCTGGAAGAACGCCACAAGATACCCTGCTATTTATTGCCCATTTCCACCCCATAGGAAGCAAGAGAAATGCTTGCCAAAAATAAGAAAACGGAACCCTCCCTGCTTCCTGTTTGACTTAACATTTGACAGGACAAAGTCAGGGATAATTCTAGCTCTCTATTTTGAGCTTTTCATAAAGTTGGTTGCTTTTCTTCTAAAAGGAAATGGGATTTTAAGGTATCAGTGTTTTCAGCCCGACAGACAATAATGCCCTTTTTAGAATTTTGCACACATGATTCCATGTACTGCTTTCTTACTATCATGTTACAGTTACATCTACATAGAAATCCACTTAACTCGTGGTAAGAAAATGTGGGCCTTCAAAGGGTGCTGGAATACAACCCCAATCTTCCCTCTCCATCACCTATGCTGGTTACGGCTGATGGGAGTTGTAATCGAGCAATGGTCAGTGGGACACCCCTTCCCCCATACAGACCTAGGTACATAGCTTCTGAAAATACATCACTTCCTCCTTTTTCCATATATGTGGCTTATGGCCAACAATAAGAAATTTAGGATAGACTCCTGCCACCATAACAGGAACATTTAATGAACAAAATATTATCCCCTTTACTTCAGTCTCACATCCTTTATTGTTTTAAGGCAGCTAGCAGTAAATGAGAATCCAGATCATTTACTGGTCTGCAAATTGCTGCCAGAGGCATGTACCACTGAGGACTTGGATTTGGGCAACGACAAAGTGAACAAAGTGGGTTAATTTTGGGAGTCCAGGGTTTTCTCTGGGGAGGAGGAGGAGGAGGAGAAGGATGCTCATATGTAAATGCCAGATACTTCCCTGTCTTCCACCACCTTCCAAAAATGTTTATGACAAGGAAGGGCACTAATCAGTCATGCTGAAGAGTGTTAACTGCTCAGTGATACAGAAGAAAACCCAATTCCTCTACTGTAATCCAGGAAGATGAAAGAATGATACATTTATTTGATGTAGGTAAAGGCAAGCAGTAAGGTAGAAATGTAAATAACTCCACTACTTACTAGTCACAGGTGACTAGACTTATCTAGAGTTTAAGTATTTGTTAGAATCTCAAGACTCTAAACCAGTGGTTCCCAACCAACCTTTTTTTGACCATGTCCCACCTAAGCATCTCTAAAATCCTGTCACACACACACCCCTCCTTAGTGACATATAATTCTTATTATTCCAAAGGTGAGCTCCTATTTACGTGTAGGAAGCCGAAAAGGCCATTAACTTGGTCTAAACAAGCTCAAATTGCACCCCTCAAAAATCAAATTGCCTCCTTGTATGGTGTGTGTCCCACATTTGTAAACCACAGCTCTAAATGTCACTTGGAACTAGGACACTGCAAGACATTTTTGTACAATATGGGATTGGTGGGTTCAAAATAACTATTAGTCTCAAATACTGCGTCATGCCACCAAAAGAAAGTAACTCCCTGTCCACTAAAAAGTATTGAAATTGAGAGATGAAATGTACCCTTTACTGCATAGATAATGTTCGGGAACTTTTAGGCATAATCTTTCATTCCATCACTGCAGGACCAAAGAAATTATTTTTCATTCAGTCACTGCCAGTTTTGCAACGCCTGGAAAGTCAAAATAAACACTCTAAGCAATGTTGTGCAGTGGCTCAAGTGGCTAAGACACTGACTGGAAGGTGGGAGGTCAGCAGTTCGATTCCTGAGTACAGCAGGACAGAATGAGCTCCTTTCTTTGTCCTAGCTCCTGCCAACCTAGCAGTTTGAAAGCAAGAAATTGCAAGTAGATAAATAGGGACCACCTCGGTGGGATGGTAAATAGCGTTCCGTGCACTCCAGTGTTTAGTCATGCCTGCCACATGACCACACAAGCGTCTGCAGAAGCAGATAGTGCTGGCTCTTTGGCTTTGAAACAGAGATGAGCACTGAACCCTAGAGTCAGATACCAACTGGCTTTCAAGCAAGGGAAACCTTTACGTTTAAGCACTGTTTGAAAATGGTTAACTGCAGACCCTTGGAAGATGTTTGTCTGGAACAGAGAGGTGTTCCACCTGAATGCCAAAAGACCTCGCTATCCTTGCTAACCTAAAAAAGTATAAATAAACAAAACATTTTGTTTATACAGTATCAACATATGAGAAACAGAAAATCCAGGATGAATGCGTAGAAATGTGTGTTTAGGATAGAAATAGCCAAATCCCAAGTGCATGCCCCATTTTTTACCCATAGACATCAACAGGTTGCATTTTATGCTTTTTTCAAAAACTGAAGTGAGTACATTGTCGTTTCCAATGTTGCTGGTGGGAAGTCTGTCTGAGGCTTAAAATAGGTTGTAGGTTGTGAATTTGCTTTTTAATGGACAATCACCCCATAGCTGGAAGATTTTAGATATGATCAATATTTTTCAGCAATTTTTTGTAAGCAGGAGGTGGATCCGGGCTATTTTTACATTGTCTTTACCAGGCTGTGAAGAACAGAGCTTTTCAGGGGTCACAAAAACAAACTTGGGCTGTGCATGGGCCATGGACTGAACTTAACCCTAATCATAACCCACTCCTTACTAGAGTTTTGGAACCAACAGATGGTTATGGTGATACAAGGGAGAAGTGGCCTCTACTATGTTTTGGCTGGGTGATCGAACAGTAAATATCTTAGATATCAGAGTTCATATTCCCCCCCCCTCCCAATTTGCCTTGCATGGGGCAGAACACTACACAAGCAATATAGCATCACAGATTCAATCATTAGCCATTACAAAGAGAGCTATTACATAAAATATGTCACCATGTGTCAAACAGTATGCTTCATTTGAGTTCTTAACTACACAGAGAGAGAGAAATAATTCCTGCTGAAATTTATTGGTGAATAAAGGCTAATAAGGTGACAAATGTGAGTGACATCATTCAAAGTGATTGTCACATAATCCAAGTATGTCTTGCTGCTCAATCCTAGCCTTCCCTGCAGTCTTAATCTCACTCTTTGCAATTTCTGCTTCTTTTTACACATGAATTCAGACTTGAAAATGAAAAGAGTGATGGCATGAAGGCAGCAGCGAAGCCCTGGATAAAAGATTCAGTATTCTTTGTTGGTGAACCGCGGTGGCTTAGCGGTTAAGACACTGAACTTGACAACTGGAAGGTCGGCAGGTCAGCAGTTTGAGACCCGAGTAATGCATGACGGAGTGAACACCCGTCTCCGTCCCAGCTCATGCCAATTTAGCAGTTCCAAAGCAAGAAATTGCAAGTAGATAAATAAGTATGGTATCACTTTGATGAGAAGGTAACAGCGTTCCATGTTTTCAGGTGTCTAGTCATGCCTGCCACATGCCCACAGAAACGTCTGCAAACATGGAAACACTGGCTCTTTGGCTATAAACAGAGATGAACACTGAACCCTAGAGTTGAATACAATTGGCTTTCAAGCAAGGGTGACCTTTACCTTTACTTTGTTGATGGAGTGGAGAGGTTAGTATTATATTGGGAGATGGATATTGCAGTACGTAAAGGTAAAGATAAAGGTTTTCCTTGCTCAGAAGCCAGTCGTATCCAACTCTAGGGTTCAGTGCTCATCTCTGTTTCAAAGCCAAAGAGCCAGCGCTATTGCGGTAGAGCAGAATTGTATTGAAAAATAATGATTTTTTTTTTACTTTTAAAAGTACTGTATATCAGTTTATTACCACATTAAAAGTAGAACGGTAAATCATTTCAGATTATCCTAAAAAGTGGTGTTGACTATTAGTCCATATAATTGTCTGAGGGTCTTTTGAGTTTTACTTTTTCAGGCTCTGCCTTCCAAAAAATGACTACTAAAAACCAAGAACTTAAAACAAATTCTGAGGGCCTTATCCTGGAACATAGTAGGATGAAAGAACAAAATGGTTGATTCTGATTTTATCCAATACCTAGAGGCATTCAGTTTAATTTTTCTTCAAAAGACCTGTCTGCTCAAGAAAAATTATCTAAGTCTTCAGGGTTGTCGTAACATATGGGAACATCCAGCTCACAAAAATTCCTTTTATGGTCATGGAAGTGGAGGCCTTGTTATTGCTTTTTCCTCCATGTTACCGGTGGAGGGTACAGAGATAGATGGACTAAACTCCACTCACTGGCAAATCTTGCTCATTCAAGGTTGTAAACTAGGCCCATTGATCTGTATGAATGTTTATCTCCCACCAAGACCTAACGGTTCTCTAAAAGAGATCAGGGCCAGTTTAGAAGGCTTATTGGATACCCTAGTTCAGTGATGGTGAACCTTGGCACTCCAGGTGTTCTTGGACTTCATTTACTAGAAGCCCAAGTCAGCACTCCTGATCGGGGCCTCTGGGAATTGAAGTTCAAGAACATCTGGAGTGCCAAATTTTGCCATCACTGCCCTAGTTTCTGAATATTCCAACCATATTTTTTTTAATTCATAGTTACTT
This sequence comes from Furcifer pardalis, assembly GCA_030440675.1. NCBI lineage: Eukaryota > Metazoa > Chordata > Lepidosauria > Squamata > Chamaeleonidae > Furcifer > Furcifer pardalis. The sequence goes on from CP126892.1 coordinate 72,159,936, forward strand.
CAACACTTTTTCAGTTGGAATTGAGCTGAGAGGGAATGGCTTCACCCTATGCCTTCCCCTGGCTAATATTGATCTTTCCTAACATATAGCAGGTCCTGCCTCTCCTTCAGTCATTGTGCTGGGTGATTATTGCATCTTGGAAAAAGTTCCCCCAAATTGTTGGTCCATAGCATGTCCATAGGGCAGTCAATGTCCAAGACTATTTCTTTGATAGTTCTTTAGGTTTGTTTTCCTAAAGCAGGCCCTGGGCAAGAAGATTGTCTAACCTCCAGCTACCCAGAGAAAACCAAAGGAGAAACCAGTTGTTGAGCAGCTAGGGGAAGCCATAGTAATGGGATACTTTCTCAAACCTCAGTGAACTAAGATGTGTTATATCATTCCTATGCAGGGCTATAGCCAGAATGTTAGATGGGGTGGGCAAATATTTTTTCAGGATTGGAACAATGTCATATATATAAGCAGCCAGGAGTTTGAGGGTGGGCAAACTGCTAACTCAGAATGGGCAAAGCCCACCCTGGCCACCCCCTGGCTACCGCCCTGTTCCAGTGATGAGCTTCCAACAAAAAATTACTACCACTCTGTGGATGTGGTATGGTGGGCATGGCCAGGGAGAAGCCCTGCATTGCACCGGAATTAGGACTACTTTATTTCAAAACTTGGGTGGGCGGGGCCAGCTGGAATTTCTGCTACCAGTTCTGGTGAACTGGTGCGAACCTGCTGATGCCCACCACTGCCCTGTTCCCATGGCGTGCTGTTATAAAATTCTCCAGATAAAGAAAAACAGAAAACAACTGAAAACACATGTATCCTTTAAAACAGCTAATGGTGTTAGCCACTCTGGTTCACCAGATTGACAGCACAAGCATTTTTTCGGTGTTTGAACTTGCCTTGCTTAGAATTCAATTTCCTATTCTGACAGGCGTGCAAACAAATATTGCCAATGGCTATAATATATATTTGCCCTCCTTGAACTGCACACAGAAATACTGTTGCTATGTAGATGATATGAAAAGAGCTTTTTTAAAAAATAAAAATAAAAATCTCTTGGCATCGTCCACCAAATATTTTAGGAGTCATCAAGTTTAATTTCCCCTTTGCACAGTAAAATACCAAGAGGAAACTTTAAGAGATTACATTATGTAACAGGTTCTATAAAAATAGCAGACCAACACTTCCTTCCAGACCCAATAACTTATGCTGAAAGGACCCTTGCTGGCTTCCATGGCAACCGTAAGAGATGACACCAGGGGAGAAACAATAAAAGGGTCTAGGGGGTTTTTTTGCTAAGGAAAGTCAGGCCTGGCTTCAGGCTTGTGGTACAGAGAATTAAGGGGGGAGGGGGAGAGAGAGAGATTCAGAAGACCAATTTAGCAATTCCACTCAGGTTTCAGTGATACAGTATTACAAAGCTTTAGTGTTTACTCCTACTCTTCATCTTTAAGAGCAAAAATACTAAGCAAAAATTCTTTAACTGTAAAATCTCAGGTGTTCATGTATAATACTCCATGGTTCTATATCTATATCTAAATCTGTATCTCCAGTATATTTAAACCTATATCTAATCTATAATCTAAATCTATATCTATAGTTGCAAACACAATTCTTTACAAAAATGTATAGATCCTCTCCCGTCACTTCGTCATGTTGAAGTCTAGAGAGCAAATGAAGGAGCTTACTCTCAGAGCTTAATTTAATTGAGAAAGCTGTCCAGCGAATATGGAAATACCATTAAAGCAGATAAAAGAGTATATAACATCATGCTTATCAATTAGGCATCAAATCAAAAGTTAGACCTCTTTTGAGTAATCTGTGGCTTCACTACTGCTCCAATCTGTTGTTAGCACCTGCATAGCCACCACCTCTCCATTAGACCTTTTCACTTTTAAAATCAGCCAAAGGAGTAAAATGATAGAATGGGCAACACAGATCATCAGTTTGTCTCTACAAAAAAGACATATTCCCTCCTGTCTAAAAGAGATGTTTGTTTGGCCCATTCTTAATAAACCAAACTTAGAGATGGCCAATCTGAACAATTTTAGACCTCTCAGAAAACAAAACAAAATAAATAAAATAAAATAAAAAACATTTTAGCACTTTAAAGACTAACTGCTATATTTTTATTGTTAGCTTTCGTGGATCAAGTCCACTTCACATTAAAATATTTGTTGTTGTTCAGTTGCACAGTCAGTTCCGACCCTCCGCAACCCCATGGACCACCACCCGCCAGGCACCTCTGTCCTCCACCATCCCCCTCAGCCCACCTAGCTCTGCTCCCACTGCATCCACAATACCATCTAGCCATCTCATCTTTGGCCGGCCCCTTTTTCTTTTGCCCTCCACCTTTCCCAGCATCAAGGCTTTCTCAAGTGAATCCTCTCTTCTCATTTGATGTCCAAAGTACCTTAGCTTCATCTTTATAATTTGACCTTCTAGGGACCAGTCAGGGTTGATTTCTTCTAAGATTGATCTGTTTGTTCTCCTCGCTGTCCAGGGGACTCTCAAAACTCTCCTCCAACACCACATCTCAAAGGCATCTATTCTTCTGCGCTCAGCTTTCCAGCTCTCACAACCATACATTGCCACTGGGAATACCATTGCTTTGACTATACGAATTTTTGTTTGCAATTTGATGTCTCTACTTTTCACTATGCTTCCCAGATTTCTCATCACTTGCCTCCCAAGAATCAGTCGCCTTTTTATTTCATGGCTGCAGTCACCATCTGCAGTGAGCTTTGATCCCAAGAAAGTAATAGCAGTTAGTATTTAAAGTGCTACAGTGTTTTTTATTTTATTTTATTTTGTTTGTTTTGTTTTATTTTCTGAGATGCCTGAACCACAGACTAACACAGATACTTTTCCAAAAAAATTGAGACCTGTTGCCACTATACCATTTATGTACAAGCTAACTGAGATGGTTGTGACAGGCCAAGTTTTCTTGGAGGATACCACTAGTCTGGATCCTTTTTAGTCAGGCTTCAAGCCATGCCACATACCATAACAACTTTGGTTACACTGTGCACTCAGCAACCTTTTAAGGGAGGATGGTAAGGGGAGTGTCCTGGATCTCTCAGTGGCTTTTGATACTGTAAACTATCATATCTTCCTGGATAGATTATCAGAGCTGGGGATTGATGGGTTAGCAATCCAATGGCTTCAATTCTTTCCCGATGATTGTGTCCAGGTGGTTCAGCATGGAGATGCTATATTGACCCCTTGGGTACAATATTATGAGATTCCACACAGGAAATTGAAACAAGATATTGGCTTCCTGTAGGCTTCAAGGTACTGGTGATGACATATAAAGCCCTAAATCACGAATTCTCGACCTTTTAAGCCAGGCGCCGGGTCACACTCCCTCAGAAAGCTTTGGGGGCTGGATGCCAATTTTGCCCTTCCTACATCACATGGCACTTCCGAGTGTGGTGGAAGCAGTATGGGGCCACATGAAATGGTGCTGTGGGCTGCATCCAACCCACGGCCCGCAGGTTGAGAATCTCTGTCCTAATGGTCGGAACCTCATTACCTGTTGGAGTATCTTTTTCACAAGAATGCCAACCACACCACTCAATCCTTTCAAGCCTTGGTTTTACAGATGCTCATGCTGAAGGAGGCTCATAAAGTATCAGTGAGAAACCAGACCTTCTCAGTGGTCATCCCCTCACTCTGGAATGCTCTTCCAATATACCTGTGCCAGGCTTCTTCCCTGCAGACTTTCCAGCAACTAATCAAGTCAGAACTCTTTAGCCAAGCTTTTAGTAATATTTTGTTGTTGTTCAGTTGCACAGTCGATTCCGACCCTTTGCAACCCCATGGACCACTGTCCGCCAGGCACTTCTGTATTCCAACATTCTCCTCAACTCACTCAGCTCTGTGACCATTGTGTCTACAATACTATCTACCCATCTCATTTTTGGCCACCCCCTTCTTCTTTTGCCCTCCACCTTTCCCAGCATCAAGGCTTTCTCAAGTGAATCCTCTCTTCTCATTTGATGTCCAAAGTACTTTAGCTTCATCTTCACTATCTGACCTTCCAAGAAGCAGCCAGGGTTGATTTCTTCTAAGATCAACCTATTTGTTCTCCTCACTATCCAGGGGATTCTAAAAACTCTCCTCCAACACCACATCTCAAAGGCATCTATTCTTCTGCCTCAGGTTTCCTTATGGTCCAGCTCTCACAACCATACATTGCCACAGGGAATACCATAGCTTTGACTATGCGAATTTTTGTTTGCAATTTGATGTCTCTACTTTTCACTATGTTCCCCAGGTTTCTCATCACTTGCCTCCCAAGAATCAGTCGCCTTTTTATTTCATGGCTGCAATCTCCATCTGCAGTGAGTTTTGATCCTAAGAAAGTAAAATCTGTCACTGCTTCTACTTCTTCCCCATCTATTTTCCAGGGACTGACAGGGCCTGTTGCCATGATCTTGGTTTTCTTTATATTGAGTCTCAAGCCAGATTTTGCACTTTCTTCTTTCAACCTAATCAGGAGCTTCTTTAAGTCCTCCTCACTTTCTGCCATTAGGGTGGTATTATCTGCATATCTCAAATTGTTGATATTTCTCCCATCAATTTTGATCCCAAATTGTGATTCCTCCATCCCTGCATTGCGCATTATGTGCTCTGTGTATAAGCTGCATAAGCAGGGTGACAAAACACAGCCTTGTCTGACTTCTTTTCCTATTCCAAACCACTCTGTCCTTCTGTATTCTGTTCTAACTGTTGCTTCTTGATTCGTGTACAGGTTTCTCATGAGGCATATAAGGTATTCCCATCTCTTTAATTACTTGCCACATTTTGTTGTGGTCCACACAGTCAAAGGCCTTAGTGTAGTCAATGAAACAGAAGTAGACTTGATTCTGATATTCCTTTGTTTTTTCCATGATCCAACATAGGTTGGCAATGTGGTCTCTAGTCCCCCTGCCTCTTCTGAACCCCGCCTGCACTTCTGGTAATTCTCTCTCCACGTGCTGCTGCAGTCTATCCTGTATTATCTTGAGCATCACCTTGCTAGCATGTGAGATGGGCACAATTGTTCGATAATTTGAACATTCTTTGGCATTACCCTTTTTGGGGATTGGAACGTATACTGATCTTTTCCAATCCTGTGGCCATTGTTGTGTTTTCCAAATCTGCTGGCATATAGAATGCAATAATTTGATTCCATCATCTTTTAAGGCTTTTAAAAGTTCAACTTGTATCCTGTTGTATATATATATATATATTGCCCTGAAATAATTTATGTCAACCATAGTTTTGTTCACTCAATTGTCACCATCAGGATTTTTAATAATTTCTATTGGTACATACTGATTTTGATTTAACTTGTTGGTTTCTTTTATTATTGGGGTAGGGTTGGAGAAGGTTTTTATTTTCTTATGTAAAACACCCAGAGTAGTGATCTTGCACTAGATTGGTAGTATATAAATCAAACTAATACAAACAACTGCACATTAATTAAGCAGATAACTCAATCTATTCAAAGTTGCAATTTTATTTTAGAATTAGATTTCACTATTAGGTTGTGGCACTCATTCAGCTTTGTTACACCAGGGAAGAATGCAGCAAGGGGGAGAAAATGTTTAGGTGAGTGGGGAATAATTTGAGAAATGTTTGTTTCTTTAAAAGAAAAGGTCTTCCTAGCTTTTTAATTTTTTCCTGCTGGGAACTGTAGTTAAAAATGTAATCTGCCAAATTCTGACCATAAAATATGCTTTACAACTCTTCATTTAAATACCTCCTGCTAAAGGAAGGAAGGATGGAAGGAAGGAAGGACTCTCCACTGGAAATTACATTGCTGGAGTAGAGGGAGGAATGCCATTTTTAACAAGCTTGATGCATATTACATTTGTTCTGCAATCTGATATTACTGTAGTTTGTTTTTTTCCAATTATAGCTTTTTCATACACTGCAATGGTGCCAAATGCTTATTCCTTTCTGGTATTTATCCAATATAGCTTCACTGAAAGACAATCAATTAACAGGGTTTAGCAAAATAATAATAATAATACAGTCTGGCCAATAGGCAACTGATCATTTCAGCTCTCAGAACAAATATGGAAAGGAAAGGAAGTAATTTACAGAAATGCAAAGTAAATAACCTGGATATAATTCCAGCAGAAATAATTCTGTTGCCTTCTTATGGCATATGCACAGCTTGAAGTGGATGTAATAATTTTTTTATATGTCCATTAAGAGGGAAACGTTGCTGTAACCACATTTCAGTTGCTGATGAAGTCATTCCTGTTGTGAGAGCAGTTTTGGAAGCCAAGAGTGTCTGGCTGAACAACCTTTGCCATTCAAAGAAGAGGCTCACAAATATCAACCTCAGGCTTCTGCAATCCAGTTCCCTCCAGATGTGTTCACCATTCTCTGGCCATCACAGTGAAGTAATGGCAGTTATATAGTTCAGCACATATGACCTACAAGTCAGAAATAGGCTGGGGAGGGAGGGGAAACACCTACCTTTTTCTTTTCTCCCTCTCACATACCCATGTATATCCCTACATGTGATTACTTTCTTTGTTTGGTTTAACACCAAAACAATTTGTATATACCATTGTAGTCTGGCAGGAGACTGGAATTATTTGCTATAATTAGAGGAAGGACTAGACAAGTACAGCACAGAATTATCTCAATGAATCCCAAGCTTCAGAGTTGGTTGGCCTGTTCTTTCAACCCAGCACAGACACCTTCAACATGATGGCCCTCTGACCAAACATACCACCTCTCTCCAGTGGTGGGCTGCCAACAAACTACTACCACACTGTGGGTGGAGCCGATGTTGTGGACAGAGCCAATGTCATGATGTCATTATGTTGTGGGTGGAGCCAACTCTCCCGCCTTCCCTCCGGACTCGCCATCACGCCGGGGGAGAGGACCTTCAGCTGCGGGCGGTGAGGCAACGCTCCCGCCCTCCCCCGGGCCCCGTCACCTCTGCCCGGGAGACGATAAGAGCGCGGCAGCAACGGCGGTGGAGTGAGGACGCTCCCGCCTTCCCTCCGGACTCACCATCATGCCAGGGGAGAGGACCTTCAGCTGCGGGCGGTGAGGCAACGCTCCCGCCCTCCCCGGGCCCCGTCACCTCTGCCCGGGAGACAATAAGAGCGCGGCAGCAACGGCGGTGGAGTGAGGACGCTCCCGCCTTCCCTCCGGACTCGCCATCATGCCGGGGGAGAGGACCTTCAGCTGCAGGCGGTGAGGCAACGCTCCCGCCCTCCCCTGGGCCCCGTCACCTCTGCCCGGGAGACGATAAAAGCGCAGCGGCTCAAGCAGCCACCGCCACCAGAAATACCTGCGGTGGGGCGGACCGGCTTTTCACTTATTGCAGGTTTAGTAATTGTTTTTTGTTTAGTTTTTTGCTTTTCTATGTGTAAACTGAACTGATACTAGAAGTTTGATTGTTGTTTGATATTGTTGTTAGTGAATTTTGATGCTGTAACGACTTATATTACAGTATCTTTGATTATTCTTAGGATGTTTTAATCTAATGTTTTGACTGTATTATATTTGTTATATTGATATGTTGTTGCTCTTATATTTGATATTGTAATATTGTAAGCCGCTCTGAGTTGCTTCGGCAAGGAGAGCGGCATATAAATACAAATATAATAATAATAATAATAATAATGATGATGATGATGATGTCATGACGTTGTGGGCAGAGCCAAAGTAAAAAAATAAAATTAAATAAAGTTAAAATAAAATAAAAATACAGTACACATAAAAATAGAAATAAAAAACACATAAAAATACAAATAAAAATAGACATTAAACAGAAATAAAAAACATAAAAATACAAATTAAAATAGACATTCAATAGAAATAAAAACATAAAAATACAAATTAAAAGACATTAAATACACATAAAAACACATTACATAAAACACACACACACACACCTCAACCCACCTACCCACCCACCAACCCCAAACACAAACCCTAGTCACTTACCTTGGGGTCGGGGAGCAGCAGGCAGTCAGGCAGCAACAGCAGCGGCACAGTGGCGCAGCAAAGCAGCACGGTGGCAAAGTGACGTGGCAGCAAAGTGGCGTGGTGGCAAAGTGGCACAGCGGCAAAGCGGTGCGGTGGCAAAGCAGTGCAGTGGCAAAGCAGTGCGGTGGCAAAGCGGCGTGGCCTAGCCCAGCCTGACCAGACCTGGCCCAGCAGCGCAGCCTGGCCCAGCCTGGCCCCGCCCGGCAGTGCACCTAGGAAAGGCCACCGCCACCACTGCTGCTCCTCCAAAGAGGCCGCTGAGGGCCTCAAAAGCCAACCACTGTGCCCTTCCATACAGCTCCAAATGGCTGCTCAGAAGTGCGTATGCATCAAAATACCATTTGATGCATGTGCACTTCTATTTTTCAGTGTGCATGCATCAAATGGTGTTTTGACGCATGCGCACTTTTGAGCAGCCATTTTGAGCTGCCCGGAAAATGAATCCAGAGGGCAGCCAGAGAAGTGGCCGAACCAGTAACCCAGGGGTTTACTAACCCCCCCCCCCCAGGGGCGAACCCCTCTAGTTTTCCACTACCGGTTCAGCCGAACCAGTCCAAACCGGCAGCAGCCCACCACTGCCTCTCTCCCTGCGGTCAAACACTTTGTGTCTGTAACACAAAGCAATCCTACATACGGCAAAGCTTCCAGTCCTATGTAATGTGAACCTCTATAACTGTGCAAGCAATTACCGCAGGTTCTGCAACTTTGAAACAGAAAAATCATTGCCCATTCATTTTGTTGTCAGACAAATTTCAGACTCCTGGTCATTCACAGAAAATCTTACAACCTTTTACTCACCCAATTGGTTTGACCTTAAGTCAAGTTGGGTGCAGAATTCAGGGATCTGTAGTTAAAAATGTAATCTGCCAAATTCTGACCGTAGGATATGCTTTACAACTCTTCATTTACATACAAACCATTATACAGTAAAACACCGGATAACAATTGGATCAGATAACAGTAAAATTGCATAACGTTAAGTAATCTGGGGAGGAAAATTGGATCGAATAATGTTAAGTTCCTATGGGATGGATCAGATAACAACCGCTAAAGCCTGTGCAGTTACAATGTATCTCTATGAAGCTTTAACATTATCCGATCCATCCCATAGGATTTTAACATGGATCAGATAACAATAAAAATCATATAACACCAAGACTTGTGGAACCAAGTTTTAGCATTATCAGGTGTTTTACTGTACTGTATATTCATTATCTCATTTCAGTATTGGTGTTAACCCTATGGACAGGATCCATTTCCCTTCATCCTGTGACACCTAAGGGCATCAGGAGAAATTTCTTTCCAAAGTCTACTTAAATGAGAAAAATGGAATTACAACAGTTTAAAAGTCATTTGCTTTTAAAAAATTAGCCTCCACTCATCTTAGTATTTTAAACATGCATTCTTTATGAGCCATCTTTTTCGATAAGTCAGCCACATAATTAAGAGATTTGTCAGCAGACTGGATAATCCACTTACATACTTATAGATCCAGCTACTAATTGCAATAATTCATCTCAATACCATCTGGTAGGTGAGTTTTACATTGCGCAATATCTTGTTGGTGCAGTTACACCAGCATACACTGGATTGGGTTGAGAAAATAAGTGATTTAAATTGATTCAATGCTTCTTTCCTTTACAATTTCTGAGGCATTTCTGAGGCATTTTAGGGCTCTTTTCTGACCTTGGGATGCCTTTGGGAAGTTGGGATGTTGTGGGGGGGGGGGGAGAGCAGGAAGAATTGTATCTATACATATTGAGTGAGGAAATGGCCACCCCAGATTGTCTAGATCAGGGGTTCCCAACCAACAGCCCATGGGCCAGATTGCTGCCAATGCCAGAAGTGTCCCGACATCAACATAAGTGCCAGAATTGCTGTGTTTTTGCACCAAAATGTGGTGAAAATGCAGTGAAAAATTCAAAAATGGTGCAAAAATGTTCCTCCCTCGCTCCCTCCTCCAAGGGAGGTGGTGGAGGTGGGGAAAATGCCTGGAAATGTGATGCTAATACACCCACTGCCACCGGGAGTAACCACGTGGCTGACCTGCTCAGCTGACTGAGGGGGTGTGGTCAGGTCCCTGGCAAAAAAAGGTTGGGAGCCCCTGGTCTAGACCCAAATGTAACTCTTTGTGAGCAGAGGGATCAGACTCAAACTAAGTTTGTTTGGGGAGGTTGTATGAGAATAAATTTGGGTGCTTCTCTTCCACCATGCAGCCCATTTTAAACCAATGGCTGTACCTTATGTTAGCCCAAATGTATCTTTGTGGATAAAAAAGCTTTGACCAGTTGTCAAATATCCATCATAGTAAGAGTGTATCTCTCATAGAACAGCTTCCATTGAGTTCTCCATTGACTCCTCAGGCAGCAGAGCTCTTGTATAGAATTGTACTCTTAAGTGATTTTATCCTAATTATAGATCATTCAGTCAGTTCCTGGGTCTAGCTCCAGCAGAAAATGAGATGCAAGAAAATATATTTTTTCATTTGACCATCCATTAAATTACCAGTAATACAAATGCTTCCAATTTACTCTAATTGAACCTATGCTGTGTCACATGTGCTTCAATGGTTGATCTGTCTTGAGGCAATTATACTTCAGTGTAGCCTTCTGTTAGAATTAAATTCAGATGAAACATTCAGGAACAGTCAACATTTGCTAACAATTAGCCACAAACACATCTTTCGTCAGTGATCAGATGGAACAAAAGATGGTTGGCAGATTCTGATGAATTTGTAAAAGAAGAAACCAGATGGCACTACCACAACGATTTATCAGTATGATTTCATTGATGCAACTTTTACTTTTTATGCTTGTAAAAACCCAGCCATGAGAAATGGAGACATTGATAAAAGATGACAAAGAAAATGCAAAAGTCCTCAATTCCTACTTCAACTCTGTCCTTTCCCAAAATACAGTCTATGACCTTCTAGGCAAATCTAAAGTACAAATGGAGAGGATAAGATTACAATTTGAGATTGATAAACAAATAGTCAAGGAATATGTGATAACCTTGAGCAAGTTCAGATCTCCAAGGCCCCATGAATTGCATCCAAGAGTATTGAAGGAACTGACTGAAGAACCTTCAGTACCACTGTCCACTATTTTCCTTAAATCATGGAGGTTGGGTAAATTTAAGTATTATTTTAAAATGCAAAAAATGATTTGTAGAAATAGTTTAGCAATTTGGCAATGAATTTTAAAAAAATATGCCCTGAAATACCTTTACTGGTGGACATTAAAGAAATAGACAAAATCGAACAATTAAATTAAATTAAATTAAACTTGCCAGTCAAATTGAAAAAAGGAGGACCTGGATGAGTTGGAGGAAAGAGGATTTAAAAAATTAAAGCACTGTGTAGAAAAATTTAGTAATAGGGAAGAAAGAGAAGAAATTTATAAGGTATGTCAGTTGAATTAGTTCCAAAAACTACAGATGGAAAAATGGAGAGAGGAATGAGTGCAGAAATGGAGAGAACTTGAGGAATAGACAAGGTTTGAAGAGATTATTTATCAACTACATTAGAAAAAAAATCATTTAAAGCTATAGTAAGATCTACACAATTTTAATAGAAAAGGAAAATCCCCAGAAAACACTGAGGGAAATTTGGGAACTGAACCTGAAAAGTCATATAACAGAGTCAGAATGGAATGAAATATGGAGTCAAAGAATTATGAAAAAAAATATCAGTAAGAATGAAAGAACATTGTTATAAGGTAATCTGGAGATGGTATATTATCCCAATTTAATTAACCCACTATGAATCTGGATATAAAGGAGAGTGTTGGAAATGCTGTAAACATCTTGGGACTTTTTTTTCACCTATGGTGGGAATATAAGGAGGTGAATAAAATGTGGATAAATATTTTTGAAGAAATCAATAATATACTATCACTTAGAATACAATTGTGTCCCAGGATTGTTTTGTTAAATGATTTGGGAGGATTAGAATTCCATGAACATAAAAAAGACTTTATTGTTATTATGGTGACAGTTGCAAGAATTTTAATAGCCAGGAATTGGAAATTGTATCGATATCTAGGTTTAGAGGAATGGTATAAGGAGATATGGAACTTGGCAATCAATGATAAATTAACATGCAAATTGAAACTGAAAAGAGGTATTATTAAAGAAAGTGAATTTGAAAATATTTGGGGAGAAATTATTGAATATACCTTGGGAAAATCTAAAGGTGTTTAACCCAGAAATGATTTTATGATATTCTGGAGATAAGTGAAAGGATAGCCTTAATATGTGCTATTGGTTTGAGTAACTGCTTTGGAAAAGTACTGATGGGTATAAACTGTTTTTATATTTTGTTCTCTTTTTCTGTAATGTCTTTATTGTTTTTTAAGAATAAAAATAAAATTATTATTTTTAAAAAAGAGTATGAGCTACATTGATAAAAGCATAGTCCCAAAATCCTATTAAGTCTAATTCACTTCTGTTTTATCAGAAAACAAAACAAAATAAACACTGCTACTATTCCAAAAAAATCACTTCTGTTTGACACTGGTTAGGATTTAGAGCACTGTGTCCAGTCATGCACACTACACTTTAAGAAGGATGCTAGCAAATGGGAGCAAGTTGACAGGAAGGCAACAAGGATGATCAGGGTACTGGAAACTAAGTCCTGTGAGGAAAAACTGAAAGAACTAGGCATGTTTATCATTATGAAATGAAAACTGAGAGCAGATATGATAGCACTATTCAAATACTTGAAAGATCTGTCATACAGATAAGGACCAGTTTCTGTTCACAGTCATCCCAAAGTGCAGGACATGCAATAGTGAGCTTAAGTTACAGGAAGCTAGATTTCAGGTAAATATAAGAAACTATTAAAGCAGTACAATTGAACCGATTACCTCAGGAAGTGGTGAGAGTTCCAACACTTGGAGGCATTCACTTTTCCACTACTTGTACTATTTTGCCTAAATTAAGTTGCTGGTCACAGTAAGATTATACTCATCAAATTAACTGCAGATTGGTAAATCAACATCTATATAAACTGCATTGATTCGATTTATCTACTCTAGCTGAATTAGCAACTGGATTTATGTCCCTAAATCTATTGGTATAATATAGCTGTTGCTTTCTTCCATTTTAACCACTATGAAACATAATTAAAGTGACAGTCTAACCTGGTATTTCCACTGTTTTGTTTTGAGGTTTCTTGTCTTTCTTTATGAAGGTATAACAAATGGCATTCTTCTGTTTTCTGAGTTCATGCAACAATCTTCAGTCAACTTCCATAAAATAAAACATAAAAAATAGGATGGTAAGCCTTTTTCACTGATACCTAAGTAATTTTAGCATTACAGTTGTGGATATTTTTAGTTAGCAAAGCTAGGGGTGAATGACTCCAAGGTTAGCCTACACAGCCTGAATGACAAATATCACTTTACAAGTTGCACAAAAATAGTAAACTGGTCAATCCACAACTGTTATGATTTTCTGTGTTGTTTTTAACCAAGAAAAGTCAATGTTTGGTGAAAGTCCCTTAAACCACATGGGTCAGACTGTGTATAATTATGGCAAGCCATTGCTACATTGTTTTGGCCTGGTTCTGAACCACTAGACAAGCCAGAATCCTTTTTAGTATTTGCGCACATGGAATTCCAACTGTGGAAACTGCAACAATGATCTGACAAAGTACCAGTCATATACAACTAGGATCTCATAGAATTTTTGAATTGGTAGCCGTGTTAGTCTGTGCAAGCATATCAGAGAGTAAACAGAACAAAACAGATCTCATAGGTTTACCACCACCACAACAGCTTTCTCAACTGGAACTTGGTGTGCATGTAAATATTAAATTAATAATGGCCACAAGTCTTTAAAATGACCCCAGTTATTGGCTGTAGCCACATCTGCAGAAAAGGAAAACTACATGTTGATTTCAGAATATAGAAGGCTTTTAAATGCTATCAGGTCTTTTGTTTTGTCTCTCTGACATTCTTAACTTTCCTTTTAGTGTTACATGAATGTTTTCAGTCTGCTCGATAACTATATTACTGGACGTTCCAGTCAGTTGTTTTCTTACAAAACTGTGCTTCAGTCTTGGTTAATGTTTGCCCAGAAATATGTAATTACGGACTTCCTCCTCATAAACCGTTCCAGAGTGCAGGCTGCCATCCTCCCATGCTATTATTATCTTTGTGCCTCCCGGCTAATGCAGCCAGATGAAAGATAACCCTTTCAGTCCCAAATCCCAAAGCCCTTATTACTTTTAACCTATATCTAAAGCTGGTGAACTGCAATAATTTGAACTACATTTCTCATTCTCAAAAAAGAAAAAAGAAACAATTGTGATCCAATATTAACTATTCCTAGAAGTAAGTGGCTCCACAGGTTCTTCATTTAAGCCTTTAAAGGCTATATCAGACAAGCATTTGTCCTACTGTTTGGTGCATTGTGAGGCAAGTTCACTTTTTTTTCCAGTGATCAGATGATCTGATCACTAGGGCACACTAATTTGTCCTCAGAGAGGCCCTAACTATACCATTTTGAGCCCTTGCAATTATTTTCGTGCAGGTAGGAGCACCCTAGTTTGGTCCATTCTCAATATGTGCAATCACTGGGAATGAATCAAAATCATGCTGTTCAGCTGTCAAATCTGTCAAGGTTCCTTCTGCTTAAATTTCTGATCTTCACGTCTAAATGACATACCATCCTCAAGTGAACCTGTTTCCAGAGTTGTGAAGTGGCTTAATAAGTGACCTGCTTCAGGATATTAGCAAACTGAACGCTCCCCCTGCTCCTCTGAAGAAGGGCAGGGGAAGTGAAATTATTCTGTTTGCCTGTGCTAAATCATTACTGATCACACAGATTAATTTTTTTATATATGGTCTTAAATAATAAATAAACAAATAAATAAATAAATAAATAATGTAAATTCCTCTATGCCAAAGAGTCTACCACATTGGGACAACACCTGGATGTTGGCATTGATATACCACACAGCAATATTTTAAAATATGGAGTGCAAAAATTTCTATGTTGGTTCTTTCCTCTACTGTTCAGCCAGTTCTTACATAAACAGCTGTGTTACACCTGGACTCTAAATGGCTGTAGTTAGCACAGTGGTTTGGGTATCTGGTTGAGGAACCAGCGATTGGGAATCCAATTCTCCACTGCGCCTTCGAAAAGAAGAGCCAGTTGGAAGAAGAGTTGGGGCAGAAAGGAAATCCCAGTGGGTGCCCACATGGTCCAGAAAGCTCCCTGGAAGAGAAGGAGTTAGTTGTGAGGTGATAAATACCAAAGAGATACAGAAAAAGTGGAAGCAGAGAGAAATGGCACTACAGAGGAGGTCAGAACACTGCTTTTGGAGATGAAAGAAGAGAAAACCTAGAGAAACACCCAGGACGAATTAGGAAAGACAGTTCAGACAGAGGAATGGGAGGAACCACCAGAGCCCTCTAGGGAATGAGATTATGTATTAAAGGAAGATCTGTGGGTTGGGGAGCTGGTTGAACTAAGAGTCCCTAAGAGGGATGATGTGAAGCACCAATACACCCCATTTTTCACCTCAGCTGCATTACTGGGGCAGGGCCCTTGAGATGCAATGGGAAGGAACCACGGAGAGCCGATCCTGACTCAGCTGGAGATAGTGATGGCAAAACAAACATCTATGTTGGGCCCCCAAATATGCCATGAGTCCTGTCATCAGTGCTGGTCTATAGGATATCTAAAGGCAAACTGTGGACTCTGACCTACTTGTGCTGTTCACATTGGTGCAGAACAGAACAGACCTAAGTTGGGGTTAGTGCTTTCAGCTAGTCCTGAGGAACTCTATTTGTCGGAGTTGTCATTTGTTAAATCCCCTATCCAAGTTCTAATAAACCCTGCTGTGTTTGCAAAAGCCAGGTGACTCCATGGATCTTGGAATGGAGGAGAGGTCACCAGCCAACCTGGAGAGAGCCAGTGGGGCTCATTGCTGCTTATTTTCTAATACAGTAAAACCTCACATAATGAGCGTTTCGCTTAGCGAAAAAGTCACATAACGAGCAAGTTTTTTGCTACCCTGTTTCCCCGAAAATAGGACCTCCTCGTATAGCAAGGCACCCCCCCCCTATTTTTCCCCACCTCAGAAATATAAGCCCCCCACCCCTGAAAATAAGACACTCACCTAAATCTTGCCCTGGCAATCTGCTGTATCAGCAATAAATGTGTACTGTATTCTTCGTCATGGAAAAATAAGACATCCCCTGAAAATAAGACATATTTTGGAGTTTTTAAAAATATAAGACAGTGTCCTATTTTCAGGGAAACACGGTAAGCAGTCTGACTCGCATAACGAATTTTTTGCTATGCGAGTCAGACTTTTCCTTATGTAAAAACTCGCATAACGAGCATTTCTATGGGGAAAACTCACATAGCAATGAGCCAAAGATGATCAGACAGATAGTTAAATGAAGGAATATGAAGCATGCAGCCATATTTTGATAGAGGTTTCTCTGGAAACAAGGCCAAGTCAATGCACCATTACCTCTGCTGCTCCAGGTCAAACCAAATTAATATGTCAAATTATCCAATTTATTCCCCATTCAATTTTAGATGGTACAGTCAAGATACATTTTTATAGTAAAAGATGAACTAGACATAAATGTCATTCCTAAAATAATTAATTTCCTTGGTATTTCTCGTATAACTGGATTTTTCTAATTATTTTATCTCTTGTAAATGATCTCTTACACAATTATACAAGTCTATTTTTCTAAACTGCAATTTCAGCAAGGACCATGTTGGGTATGGAATTCTGGTGGTCCAAAGCAAAAGAACTCTACCCATCAATAACCACTCATGAACAAACACCAAAACAGATAAGCAAATATAAAAATTTAGCATGAGATTGTGTAATCTTCTAAATCACATTCTAATCATGGCTCTACTTTGTAGAGCAAAACATTTCCCTTACTGAAAAACTTCCTTCCAAATGCCTGTTGAAATCAACCCATATTAAAGGATTAGACATCAAAAATTGTGTGTTGATGTGCATAAGAAATTCTTCACTTCAGGAAACTGTTGACCTTACATTCCTAAGAAAATCTTTTGCCCTATAATAAAGCATTCAGCTGTCAACAGTAATTCTGAGTTTCTTGTGCCTCTGGACCAAAGACAATCTGAAGAAAATGTCTCTTAAGCAAGGAAGAATTGAACAAGGGAAGTATCCTATAACTGTGCAAGTTAGCAAGGGTCTTTCTCATTCTCTTGCTCCTTCACAAATTGTGAAACAAAATTAAGGTCTGTTGTTGTTGTTGTTGTTGTTGTTGTTGTTGTTGTTGTTGTTGTTGTTGTTGTTGTTGTTGTTGTTGTTATACAATCAACCATTTGGTTCACAGCTGAGGACTAGAATAAAATTAACAGTTCAAGCCCTAACCAAGGACCTAAGAGCTGTTAAGGTAATGTCTGAATATATATGCAGTCCCCAGTAGAGTTGTTGTTGTTGTTGTTTTGAGAGTTATGATGTTCAAATCAGATAATTCCAAAATTTCCAAATATCTTGGGAGTCCTTTAGATACTATTATTATATTATTATGTGTTGTTCTGGTAGACAGAATTTTGTATGTGTAATCTTGTATTACTTTGTATGTTGGTGTATTGTATATTGTGTACAGTATATTATTACAGCTATATGTCTGTTTAGCTCGACAAATATGATGATAAATTTGCTGTTCGTAGGTAAATTGCAATATTTGAGATGTCAAAAACCTGATGTGCTAGAAAAAAATGGATTCCAGATTCAGAATCAGCACCGCATTATTACCTTAGAATCGTTCATGCCAGAAAAATTGTGTTGACCAGTCACTAATTTTAGCACTATAATTCTATAACAGACTCGCACCAACATGCAGTCAGGAATGGCAATTGGGCTGGCCAATAGCATAAAAATGTGATGTGATAGAGCAAATCTGAGATCATATTTGTAATCAGCAGCCTGAAATTAGTATAAAACAACTGCAAAAGCTCATGCCAGAAAAAAAAATTGTGTATACCGTATATGCCGGTGCACAAGGCGACTGGGTAGATAAGACGACCCCCCAACATTTCCACTCAAAATATAGAGTTTGTTATATACTCGCTATATAAGACCACCCCCTCTTCCGCACACCTTCCACACATGCAAAAGAGCAAATACAAGAGTTACCGTAGTCTTTAAGGTGCCACAAGTTTTTTGATGTTGTTTTGTTTAGTCTCTGATATGCTTTGCTCAGAAAATATTACGATATATTTTCGCGCAGGAAGACCTGTCCTTTCCCCTGATTGGGTGAAGGGGAGCTTGGGGCGGGATCTTCCCGAAGAGACGGAGGAGCCAATCAGGTTGCCGCGGGCGCGAGTTTAATGCGGGCGAGTTTGAATGCGAGTGAGTTTGAATGCGAGTGAGTTTGAATGCGGGCGAGTTTCAATGTGGTCGTGCGGATGGTTGCCGCGGGCACGAGAAGCAGCCCCAGCCGTGTGGGCGGTTGCTCCGCCGCTGCACAAGAACCGCGATAGGGGAAAGGACAGGAACCGCGCAGGAAGACCTGTCCTTTCCCCTGATTGGGCGAAGGGGAGCTTAGGGCGGGATCTTCCAAGAAGGTGGCGGGGAAGGATTCAACGGTCTCCCCGGAGCTGCTGCCCAAGCCCCGGTAAGTATTTGGGAACCCAAATGACATGCACCCGATAGACAAGACGACCCCCCACTTGGAGGCATTTTTTTGGGGGTGAAAAAGTCGCCCTGTATGCCGGCATATACGGTAGTTGTGTATGATGATAAATTTGCTGTTCATAGGTATATTGCAATATTTGAGATCTCAAAAACCTGATGTGCTAGGAAAAAATGTATGCCAGATTCGGAATCAGCACCTCAAAATTACCTTAGAATCATTAGAATACCTCGTGCCAGAATAATTGTGTTGACCAGTGTTATTTATTTACCATGTGAGCCGCCCTGAGTCGGGTTTTCCTGATTGGGAGGCATATAAATACAATTAAATTAAATTAAAATTAAATGCTGCTCTAAGGGCTCTGATCACTATGGGAACAACAACAGATTTCTTCTTCCATAGATGCTTGACTTCAATTTAGAAGTCATGATATTTTGTGATTTTCTCCAGTTGTTTGACTTCAATTTGTGCATTTCCTGGTATAGCAATACCAATTAACCAGACTTTCTCCTCCTCCACAACAGTTATATTAGGTGTGTTGTGAGACAGATGTCTATCTGTTTGAATTTTAAAGTCCCACAGGATTTTGACTCTCTCATTCTTTAAAACTTTCTCTACTTCATGTTCCCAATGATTTTTACTGCATTCAAATCCAAACTTCTGGCAAAATCTGTAATGGATAATTTTTGCAACCCTGTTATGGCATTGCGAATAATCAATCTGTGAAATTTTGCTGCATCCATTGGTCAGATAATCTACTGTTTCATCCTTTTCATTACAAAGCTGACATTTGCTATTGTTGGATATGTGCTGTATTTTTGTCTTCATTAAATTTGTTGGCAAAACTTGTTCCTGAGAAGCCAATATAAATCCTTCCGTTTCCTTCTTCAAAAATCCTGCTCATATAGCCATCAAATGATTGCCTAACATTTGTTTTGTATACTTGTGTGATAATTGTTAACTCGGGTTTTCTCACACCTTAGAACAAGATGGCTTGTTCATTAGCACGGAATGTGTGCTTCACGTCAGGTGGAGTCAGTGGCTGTCCAGATTCATTGGATGCTGGCTCTTATCCAACATGTCTAATGATCAAGGACAATGGAAACTACATTTCAGAAACATCTGGAGGACCAAAGATTCCCTACCCATTTTCTAGTCATCTGGCCTATTTCTAAGTGAGGCAATAAAACTCTGTCTAATCTAAATTTAACTGATATGTGAGGTCTCTTTGTGGAAGTACTTGAGTATGAGAAGCATCATTCAAGTAAACTGCCATATGTATTCCCAACAAGTCCATCAAGATACAGTTTTAACACCGTACACAGAACTAGAGTTATATATATTTCCTGAAGTAATTAATAGTACTAGTACTTTTTATGTAGGTAGAAGAGACACCCTGACAATAAAAGATCATTACAGCCCTCTTCTGGTACTATCTTCCTCACGCAGTGGGGGGGGGGGACAGCAACATATGTACCAACAGCATGTCCTCTGTTACATCACTGTGTCCATGCCTGCCAGTCTTCATTTTTGGGAAGGTGAATATCTGCAACAAACAACTTTACCTGTTGTTGCTTCCCACATGACTTAAAATGCTGATCTTTCAGGAAGTCTTTCAAAAGGAGACAAGTTCCTGGTGAAGAAATTTACCTTCACAAGAATTTAGAAAAGGAACTCAAAAGTTATGAGCATTTCAAGAAAGTTTCCTATGTTCTGAACTAAGAGAGTATCTATTTTCTTTTTTTAAAAAAAGCATAATAGAAATATTTTATTAACGAAAATCAAGAGAACAGGTTTCACATAGTCTTTCAGTGATATGTTTACAATCAACCAATGACTTCAAATCTGCATCACAGCCACGGTCCATTGAGATAGCTGAAATTAAACTCCTCACTGATTACAAGCAACCATATCACCATAGGATGGACATTGCACATGGGGGCAGGAGTACTGAAGCCATGTAAACATATCCATTGAGTCTTTTTCAGTCATGGAAGGTACACAATATCTCAGCTTCATAAAAAATAGAAAACCCCTACATAAAACAAAATAGGGTCTTAATCAAGCTAAGTAAACTATAGAATCAGGTTTCCCTCACTCAGAAAACTGTAGTCCTGCCCTGAATGGCTAATATCCCAGGACCGAAGCTCAGGTGAGGGCAGTTTGTGCAAGGAGGCAGTTGCAAGACGGATGAAGAGGGAGTTCCAGCACAAGCAACAGTTTCATAGAAAAGTTGTGCATGTATGTGTGATTAGTGTTACAGTAGACTCTACTCTTGAATTCACCTTCCCTGCAGTTTGTACAGCCAATGGCAATACACTTCTCCATTTCTGTGAAAGCAACTGATACCACAGCTGGAGCGAGCACTATCAAGTCATGTAAGGTAATTTAATTTCCCAACTAGCCCAGTCTTGCTCATGCTGAACCTATGTTTATGGACTTCAGCAAAGAGAAAGTATCAAAAACTTCCTTTGTAGATCCTCTTCCTGCACTTGCATCATGAGGTAGGTGAGATAAGTGCTATAAGTCTACCCCATAATTTGAGCATTAGCTTTTTCTATTATTACTCCTTACCATCCTCCAGTGAGATAGCATGTGGTTTATTCACAGTAGAATCTGCACCTGAAGCCTCCTGTTAACAGCAAGCAGCAGATTGTGTGGGGAAATGTTGCCAGTCAGAACGGAAAGGACTTGGCCTGAGATACATTTTACCTTATACAAGATAGCTTCCTGGAGCTTGCAAGTTGTTTAGGTTTCTTAGAATACCACAATGCTGGCTAGGGAATTCTGGGAGCTATAGCCCAAAATATTACCTTACTTCCGATGCCCCAGTACAAATCAGCAATGAATTTATTACATTACATTACTTAAGGAGGACATTTATACCTTCAGTGATCCAACTGCAAAATATCGGGTTAAGTAGTTGCACAATGAAAGTGCTTTCCAGCCTAAAAGAATTGCTCAGAATAAAATTTTGAGATAAAGGAGAAAAGGATATTTACTTACTATATTCTCAGAAATTTTAACAGATTGGTTTCAAGTTCATTAGAAGTGGGTGAAGCTCTATATTAATTGCAAGGCAAAACTGAAGAGGGGTTTTCTTTATTACAGTCATGTGGCTGGGGGGAAATACAGAGTTAGAGGGGCATCTTTAAAGTGAGGCTGTTGTGTTTTTCATTTGTTTGTTTAAAATTCATTTTAGAACAGTTTGAAACTGTTTTAATCCACTAATTTTTAATTTGATATCTGTTTAATTCTCTTCTAATATTGTAATAGTTTATTTTTTTATCTTTTAATATTGTATGGCTTAATGGTGTGTGTTGCCTTGGGTCCTCTTGGGTAAAAAGTTGGGGTATAAATGTTTTAAACAAATAAATGAATAAATACTGTACTTAATTTTATTTTAATTCCTATTTGTGCTATCAAGATCCACCTTGCATCCCTTCACCAAGAAAAATGGGGTACACAGAAAGAACCTCCTTGAATATTGTGTTATTTTTGAGCCACAATCAGGCCTAGGCAATGGCAAACTTGTTGTGCTGGCTAATCTTTCTCACACTAGGTCAGGCAGAAGGAACTGTGGAATGAATTCACCAAATGGTGGCTTCATTTTTGGTTGTTTCACGTCTGGCCTAGACACAGAAGAAGAAAAATGCAGCATTTTAAAAAGGGAAAAGAAAATTAGCATCCTTAAAAGGGCTCTGCAGAATTGGAAATTGTGTCAGTGCTCCAGAACTGTTCCTATTTATTTATTTATTTATTTAATTATTTATTTATTTATTTATTTATTTATTTATTTATTAAGCGATAGAGGTATGTTATCCAGGTAAAGTTAAGAAGCCTGGATTAATTCAAAAAAAAAAAAATATGAATTCTCCAACAGAAATAAGCATCAGATAAAAGTGATTGAATTATGATTGTTCTTTTTCATTTGTTTACATGCTAAGAGATCTCATGGAAGCAAACAAGCTCAGCCTTTGTGAATGGAACGTCGCTCATCATAGCCCAGCTGGCATGGAACCAGTGGTTTTGTTACCACAGGAGGTTGTGGTTTTGACAGCTTGTACAGTCATCCTCTGCAGGATGATTCATACACTAGATGAAATATTGAGCAGTTAGGCTGTGAGTTTAAACAAGAAGAAAGACTAGGGAGCTCTGGAAGAAAAATAAGGAGGGAACCCTATAACCTGCCACCTGGGACAGTCTCCTCACTCGGCTTTAGTCCCCAGGACAGAGATGGTAACATTGAAAGACCAACTGTAAAAATGCTGAAAAAGTAAAGATAATAGTTATGGCAGGGGATAGTTGAGATCTGAAGACAACACTTTGTAGTAGAAAGAAGGGGAAGAGATGACCAGCAATGTCAAGCAGGAGAACATGGGAGTGATATAATACATGCAGGTTCACACCTACTACCATGTGTAAAACACACACACAAATACACACACACTTTCACAACTGCAGGCCTAAATACTTGTTTCTTCCACTGTGTTCACCCTAGTTTCCAGACTAGGAGTTCTCAAGGTTTTCATGCTATGGGCCGGACTACTCATCCTCACACAACTGAGCGGGCTGGATGCAGTGGTGGTGGGCATGGTTGTGCATGCACAAGCACATTTGGACACACGTGGGCACATCCGCTTCCGGGGTCATTGGATGGAACAGCATTGGTGGCCAGGGCTGGCCCACAGGCCATAGATCGTGAACCCCTGGTTTATACAATCAATTCCAATGTCTCCCTCCTTAATGAGTTAACAAAAAGACACATTAAGGGTACATTATAAGTGTCGCGGTGATAGTGAAGTGGAATAGCGTCTATAGAACTTTATGTACCTAAATTCCCCTACCAGTAAATCAATAAAGTTGTTTGCTGGTTGCATAAGAACAGGCACACATTGTTTGCACGGGGAAATAATCAACATGAATCACATCCAAGTACGGGGCTTATAAAGGCACAAGACAGGATGTGAAATGTAAAGCCTGGGGCAGAGCAGGAGGGGGGAAAGAAAACATCAGTGGCTATGGAGGTAATGCTGGTTTTCCAGCTCACCAAGTCCCTCAGCAACCTTCACTCACATCTTGAGAAATGACAGAAATCAGGAAATATTACGTCGGGTTGAATGCTTCTGTCCTGGCCTATCAAAAGCACAGCGTAGGACTAGGCACATTGCTAGAATCTGCACATTGAACTCAGCCACTGGCATGGATCCCAGGCAAACAGAACTGCAAAAGTTCTTATCCTCCATGGGGCCTCTTGTATGGGGTGTCCCTGCAGATGTTTAGGCATTTGCAACAGGTTAAAGTGGGGCTCTATGCCAGGAAACAAGTCCTGACCAGTATTATTTCCTATTGCCTATCTTGTTTATTAAAGATTTTTCTTTCCTTCCCCCACCCCCCCTTCTCCTTCTGTATAGCGTGCCTAGTTTTGTTCGGGAATGTTGCAGACTCAAGTTCCATGAAAGAAAAATCTGGCACCATTCTCATTACATGTTTACCCTGGGGTTTGTTTTTTCTTCCAAGGATTTTGATAAGTGTTTAAAATCTCCAATCAGCAGCAGCAATCCTCAAGAAAGAATTTAAACAAGAATTAAAAGTGGTCACTTCGAGTGCTATGGAAAAGATCTGGATTTTCAAAGCAGAGTCAACGAATTAGCTTGTAAATCCTGACAATTTTTCTACCGCAGACAGGAAAAAATACCCTTTATCTCACCAGATGTTAAAATGTGATGTTGTTGCTATTGTTTTTTAAATCAACATCAAATTGTGCAGAAACAGTACTGTAATATTTTTTGAATGCTAGAGTGTGATCAATTCATGAAGAAAGGCACTGTAGATCATCTACTTCCGCATAGGAAATGATCAAAAGGGTGGCCTCTTGCCAGGTTTGTTATGTTTCTGCCTAAAGAAAACCCAATTTTCACAAGCAAATAAACTGGCTCATTATAAAACTAGGGGTCAATGTGAATCAGATAAATTCCAAGTCAGACAGCTGAGGAAACAAACTTGAAGTTAAGTTGCTACACAGGTTATCCTAGAAGGAAGCAGTAAATCCCGGTGGATCTACAACTTCTACCATAGGAGTGGAAGAAGGGGGAGGGAACAGGGTCACTAGATGCTGTTTAAAAGGCTTCCACTGTAAAGTCTGTGTATTTCATGTTACAAAAATTATTCAAATGCTAATATCTGGTTGGGGGGACCAAAGTATGATTTCCAAGAGAGGTATCTTACTTTTTTGAAAAAAATAATCTATACAAGGGGGGGAAATGAAGAATCTCAAG
This sequence comes from Furcifer pardalis, assembly GCA_030440675.1. NCBI lineage: Eukaryota > Metazoa > Chordata > Lepidosauria > Squamata > Chamaeleonidae > Furcifer > Furcifer pardalis. The sequence goes on from CP126892.1 coordinate 72,184,855, forward strand.
TTAGCAGTAATCTGTAATGACATTAGTTCTTTGATGACAGTCACATTTTCTAAGTGACAAAAATAGAGGACATCGCCCCCTCATCTGGGCCCATAACAATGGCCTGAGGGAGAAGCGGCTGAGAACATCGCCCCCTCCTCTGGGCCCACAACAATGGCCAGAGGGGAGTTAGTCTGTGTTCCACTTTGGTTGTTTTGTGAGGTTGTATTATATGATTTTTACTGTACTGTTGCTGTTTCGACTGTAAGCCGCCAACCCGCCTTGATGAGTGGGCGGCAATATAAATCTGAACAAACAAATAAATAATAAATAAAATGACAAGGAACCATCAGTGAGTACACTTTGGCTATGGCTCATTAACTTAGTACAAATCTAATAGCCCATATATCCCTATGATAGCAACAGGAGTGTCGCTGGATGGCTTACTGAAAATCTGGTTGAAATCAAGACACACTACGTCCACTGCATTTTCCTGCTCAACCAAAGAAAGATATAAACTCAATCTGGCATGAATCCTTCTGAAGAAACAGATATGGATCTTGGTAATCACCAAGTTGTTTTCTAGGTTCTCAATGTTCATTGTCTGTTCTAGACATTTTCTTGGTGATAGTGTCACAGTGACCTGCCAGTAATTGTCCAAATTTCTTCCCTCATTTGAAGATGAGACACCACAGGCTGACCTTTCCTGAACACTGAAGATTGGCATATGTTGTCCACCAAAATTCTGTTCTCCAAGAATTCTCAAAGATTATAGAAAAGTGCTATGTGGCTATATCTGAAAGTTCCTTTAGTACCCTTGGATACAGTTCATCTGATTCTGGAGGCCTGAATTAATTTTTTTAAAAACTTCATGCCCCCATATTGCCTCTTACCTACCTTGGACAGCAACCCCTCACTCCTTCCTTTGTTCTACTTATGCCTGGTTAAGCATCTCACAAATTAAAGGTGAAAAGGAGGGGGGCTGGAAAAGACAGATATTGTGGCATTTTAAAAGACTAGCAGACCTCTTTCAGTTTGAGTTCTCATTTATCAAAGTCCACTTCTTCAGACCCTGCTTCAGTTTGAACACATTCTTCATTTTGAGAAAAGTTGGAAGCAAAATAGGTCTTGAACATTTCTGCCTTTGTCATCCCTTTGTATTTCTCCATCCATCCCATGCAAAAGACCTTTTGCTCCCTTTCTCTTTTTTTTACTCCAAGCATAGTGATAAAATCTGTTTTTATTATGGTTAACCTATTTTGTTGCTATATAGAGTTTGAAGCTTGGACATTGACTAAAGCATCTGAAAAGAGAATCGAAGCTTTTGAAATGTGGATCAACAGACGGCTGCTAAGGATTTCATGGGCTGGCCATGTGACTAATGTAGAAGTGTTGTGCCACATATATAAAGAATAATATATAAAGAATAAGACCATTAAACAAAGAAAGCTCCAATACCTTGGCCTTTAATGAGGAACAACATAAAATACATCAACTCTGCAAGGAAAGATCCTTGGGAAGAGAGGCCCTGGATGTAGACGGACTTCATGGTTGAAGAACCTGAGATACTGGTGTGGCATGTCTTCATAAGAACTGTTCCAAGGAGTTAAGAACAGGAAGACTATTACCATGATGATAGCTAATATCCAGAATGGACACAGCACCTGAAGATAAAGAACTTATTTTGTAACTTGCAGCAAATTTTGCAAGTCTGAGCAAATTCTAATAATTAGCACACCTGCCTACAAATACTAGTTACTACTTTCATTTTTTCTATAGTGCTTTGTTCCTCTTTCTATTTCCACTGCATTTGTCATTAGAAGCTCAGCTCATCTGAAAACTTATTATTGATCCACCCGATACTGCAATGACATTTCCTTTGTCACAAGACCCCTCTCCTCCCAAAGAGCAAATCCAAGTAGATATCTAGTGCTATAGATGGGGGGAGGGAGAGGACTTGGGCAGAAGAGGCTTAGTATAATTCTTCCTCTTCATTCCACTATGGATTTTCTAATCTGTGAGGAGCTGCCAGATGGACAGGACAGATGCTAGACCTAGTCTAATCCATTCTAAATTCAGTGGCTACAATCCTATCAGGTGGAACACAAGAAGAACAGTGGATGTTGCCACAGCTAATGGCAAAATGCCAGCCATATGCCATGTGATCAGGTATGCAACTGACATTCAACCAGCAGCTCAGCAATTAGCTACAGTAAAGCCAGTGATTCCTCTTGCCTGCACATTGATACCCAACATGATTGTGGCCAGTTACTCTATAGAGAAGAACAACAAATCAAACCATCACAGACTTCCATTTGGCCACAAGTAAAAACATAGTGTGGTACAAGAGATGTGTATGTAGCTCTCCTGTTATTAGTAGCTCAGAAGGCCACATCAGATTATGTCTTCAGTTATCTCTCATTTTCATGATGCTAGGTCTAATCTGGCTTCCAACATTCAATACCCGCATGGGCTTCATAGCAGCTTGGCTTACACAGACTATGACAGTGATGGCAAACCTTGACACTCCAAGTGTTCTTGGTCTTTAGTTCCCAGAAGCCCAAATCAACACTCCCGCTGACCAGGGCTTCCAGGAATTGAAGTTCAAGAACATCTGGAGTGCCAAGGTTTGCCATCGCTGGAGTATGAGGACATGTGGAGGGTCTAGGAGACTGGTCCATTCATATGTAGGCCAGATTTTTAGGGAATGAGAAGGTAACCCAGCCCCACTCCTAAAGGAAAGGAAATGAGCTTCACAATGCAATCTCAATACAAAATGACTTAGAGATCCATTTATGCAGCCCTATTAAAAATGATGACACAAAAGCAAGGGCTTTCTAATGTGAGTTGTTAATTGAGCTTTCTACTCCAGTGTTCCCTTAATTTCCATTGTGATGCCCCATCTGACACCTCAGCCAAAGATCTCAATCATACATGCATAGTATTGGTCTCCTGGTTGTGAATCACTGAGAACAATGACATGAGGTACATGCAGTGGTGGGCATCAGCACGTCCACACCAGTTTGCCAGAACCGGTAGCAGGAATTCTGGCTGGCCCCGCCCATCCAAGTTTTGAAATAAAGTAGTCTTAATTCATGTACAATGCAGGGCTTCCCCCCTGGTCACACCCACCATACCATACCCACAATGTGGTAGTAAACAAAAATTGAGCTCACCATTGGGTACATGTATCATACAAAGTACTTTGCCTTTTATTGTGCAGTCCTGGACAGGCTGGTCCACACAGGTAGTTCCCAATCAGTCAGGTGTGTTTTTCTGTCTTGGCTTGTATGAGATAAACTAGCACAAGAAATAATTTAGTTTGTTTTTCTACAGCCATTGAAAGCAACAATGTAAAAAAAGAATGCAAACCTCCGCAAAAATTGCACAGCAACAAAAAAGTGGAGTCCAAATGCTTCCTTTGAAGGAAGGCCACCATGTCAGATGACATACTATTTTTAAATAGATTCAGGTTAGAGTAGCATTTGTCCAAGATGTGGTGTAGATCTCTTCCTGGAGAATGAAGAGTTTCTCATATGCTTGCTGAGTGGTGAGAAATTTGGGATGATGCATTCCTATTAGAATTCTATAGGTATGAGGCAACATAATATCTCACAATAACTCAAACTGCAAACAAATAAATGAGCAAACAAAAAATTTAAGCTCTACAATGTGATAACTTTTAAAAAACAAATTAAGATGATAAAAAATGTTTAAATGGTTTTAGCTTGGTGTGTTGTTGTTTTCTTACCATGAATAGCACTGAGTTGCATAATTATGACAGGCAGCTATTAAATAATACCTATGATGTGGTTAAGACCACTATAAAAGTTCTGTACCAGTCTGGCCAGGTTATCCTGTTATGGTAATAGAGTAAACCATAGTGCCTGTGACTCAATGCTGAGTGTCAAGCGGCGGTTAACTAACCTGACAACCCTGAGAACTAACGGCCTTGGGTGCCAAAGTCCACAGTGAAGGATGATGGTCCCCAAGTGGATTAATCCCACTTGACTCCCTCTTGATGGAGGGCAAGAGCTTCATCAGTATTGGCCTGGGGCTGATGAAGACTTTGCGCATAAAAAGGGCTCAAGACCAGAGGGTGATTCATGGAACTGGATCATGCTGCAATGTGGAAGTCAGATAAAAGGCCACTGCATTATATTCCCAGGAAAGTTTTCATGGTTGATCACCATGATGATCACCTATATTGGGATCCGGATCGGTCTGAAGAATAGGAATAAAAGGTCTGTGTCTTGTGTATGCTTGGTAGTTTTTTCCTTAAACTTTTGCTACTATATCTTGAATCAATAGTGCATCCCATATGGCTTTAATAATCTGAACTTTCTACAGTGGCTGTAGAAAAAGCTCTCACAGCAGTGACCTGAGAGAAGACTCCATGTCCTAGCAGTGACTGAGAACATCGTCCCCTCCTCTGGGCCCACAACAACGGCCTGAGGGGAGGTAGTCTGTGTTCTGGTTTGGTTGTATTTTGTATTTTGTGAGGTTATGTTTTATAATTTTTATTGTACTGTTGCTGTTTTGACTGTATGCCGCCCTGAGTCGCCTCGGCAAGTGGGCGGCAATATAAATCTGAATAAATAAATAAATAAATAAATATGTTTCGCAGGTGACTATAAAACCAAATACTTGAAATCCTTATGTCACAACTAGCATAAAAGATTAGAATTCAAAAAGTGAAAGACATACCACAGCTGAATAAAGTACAGTTCCATGTCCAGGATGCAGGAAATTTCATGTCCAGGATGCAGTTCTCTGCACTGCGCACTAGGATTTGGTCTAACACCCTTTATTTTGTATGTAATTCTATTTAGGGACCAGGGTGGCTTAGTGAGTAAGACACTGAACATGATGACTGGAAGGTCAGCAGGTCAGCAGTTCGAGTCCTGGGTGCTGCACAACAGAGTTACCTGTCACTGTCTGTCCCAGCTCCCGCCAATCTAACAGTTCAAAAGCAAGAAATTGTAAGTAGACAAATAGGTACTTGCTTTGGTGGAAAGGTAACAGTGTTATGTGTTTGCCATATGACTACAGAAATGTCTGCACATGCAGACAATGCTCTGTCTTTGGCTGTAAACAGAGATGAGCACCGTCCCCTAGAACTGGACACAGCTGGCTTTCGAGCAAGGGAGACCTTTACCTTTAATTTTACTTCAAGCTGCCATCCAAAGCAAGCAATATTTTTGTTGTTTTTCAGCCACACAGTCGATTCTAACCCTTTGGGACCCTATGGACCACTACCCGCCAGGCATATCTGTCCTCCACCATCCTCCTCAACCCACCCAGCTCTGTGCCCATTTTGTCTACAATAGCATGTAGCCATCTCATTTTTGGCCTCCCCCTTCTTCTTTTGCCCTTCACCTTTCCCAGCATCAAGGCTTTCTCAAGTGAATCCTCTCTTCTCATTTGATGTCCAAAGTACTTTAGCTTCATCTTCACTATCTGACCTTCCAAGGAGCAGCCAGGGTTGATTTTTTCTAAGATCAACCTATTTGATCTCCTCACTGTCAAGGGTACTCTCAAAACTCTCCTCCAACACCACATTTCAAAGGCATCTATTCTTCTGCGGTCAGCTTTCCTTATCGTCCAGGTCTCACAACCATACATTACCACCAGGAATATAATTGCCTTGATTATGCAAATTTTTGAATTTATGCAACATTACAGCAATTCAAAAGCAGCATCTCACTTGTTTCTTCTTCCAAAGCAATTTACATACATTTGTTTTTCTCCAAAGAGGCTGCATCACTAAAACCAAATGGAATATGCTCCTCTCCTATGCAGGCTTTTCCTTTTCTAATGCTGATATCGTACAGTATAAAGCATTTCTATCACTTGACTTCTGAATTTCCTGAATATGACATACTGTATATTTCCCCACTAAGACACACAGCAGGGAAACCAGGCAACCTTATGAGTGCCTGCTCTAGCCTGTCAAAAGAATCAGATTACAAGGAATGTGAATGCTTCTTCTACACAAAGGAGGAATAGAGGGAAGGGACAAATGAGAGTTGCACAAAGAACAGTTTAGAAGGAAGCCAGTGAGAGCTCGCCTTTGAATGGGGAGAAAAAGAATTAAAGGTACAGTGCAATGTATACACATGGGTCCAAATATACGTTAATTAAAATGTTCTCAAAAGCACATCTGAAGACTGAAACAACCCACAAGACCAGTGGCTTTCAGTATTAAAAGAAGGATGTTGTGAAAGACTAATCCAGTTTTTAAAAGAATATCAAGCTGAAAGGAGTGGAAACAAATACTCCATTTAGGAGGCAACTCTATGCATATTAATTTGGGAGTAAGCCTAACTAAATACAGTGACCAGTATTTTACTGCTAGTCCCAAACAGAGTGCACTTTTTCACTTAGTGGGGTTTACATTGATGTTGACTTACCAATCAGCAACTGAGTCAGTCTGTCTACTCTTAGTAAGTACTGTAGTAGCAATAGAACATTGGCCAGCAGGATTTACTTCTGGGTAAATATACATAGCATTCCACTGTAAACTCTCAGTAACAAAATAGACTAAACTATTCAACACCTGAAAATACTCATGTAATGTTAACTGAGCAAGGAATTCACAGAATAACAGCAGTTTGCAGAAAGGGGGAAGTGTGCAAGGGGAGACAGTAGACCTTGACATGTGTGGGGATATTTTCTACTGCCGGGAGCACCACTCCACCTCACTTTAATGACACACCTTCTCGCGTGGTGGGTGGGTGCCTGCCCCTCTCATCAAGGGCAGGTTCCTCTTTTGATGTTTGCACATTCAGCACCAAGGTCTGAGTGAAGGTGTGGAGAGGAACTAACACAAGGAATCCAACACATGCTGAGTAAGGGCTTGGATGTACAGTCCTGCTCCCAGTTCACACTCTTAAATCTAAAATAAGCCAAATGAATGTAACAATTCTGTAAAGCCAGAAGAATATTAGAAATATTAACTTCAATATAGAATTAAGGATATATTCTATCCTTAAAGCAGTTTTTGAGCCATAAAGTCTTACCATAATAGATACTAGGAAAATTATCAGTTTCTCACAATCAGGTAAGACTATAAGAAATTAGGAGCAGTTGGTGGGTATGTCTAGGAAAGACAGAACTATGGGGCCTACCCCCAACCTATAGTAATGACAACACAGGTTAAATATATCTTCTTAATGTATACCTTGAAAAGTATATAGTAAAACCCCGGGTTACAACCGCCTCAGTTTAAGTTTGCTGCAGTTTACAATGGCAAATCCTAAGGAAATGCCGTCCCAGTTTATACATTTTTAATGTGTTTTTTTCAGGTTACAATGATTAATTCATGAGTTTTTTTCTCAATGCATCCCTATGGATGTTTCAGTTTACAATTTTTTCGGGTTACAACGGAGGCTGTTGGAATGGACCTCTGAAGTAACCTGGGGTTTTACTTGTACAGTACTAGGAAAACCATGCATCCATGCAACCATGCATCCATGCACCGCCGCGCCCCTCCCAGCCACCGTCACCGGCCGGGAGGTGAAAAGGAGCCCCTGGCCGAGGGGGCCTGAAGGACGCCGCAGCCGCTGAGCGCGGGAACAACGCCGCCGCCGCCGCGCCCCTCCCGGCCACCGTCACCGGCCGGGAGGTGAAAAGGAGCCCCTGGCAGAGGGGGCCTGAAGGACGCCGCGGCCGCTGAGCGCAGGAACGCCGCCGCCGCCGCCGCGCCCCTCCCGGCCACCGTCACCGGCCGGGAGGTGAAAAGGAGCCCCTGGCCGAGGGGGCCTGAAGGACGCCGCAGCCGCTGAGCGCGGGAATGCCGCCGCCGCCGCCGCCGCCGCCGCCGCGCCCCTCCCGGCCACCGTCACCGGCCGGGAGGTGAAAAGGAGCCCCTGGCCGAGGGGGCCTGAAGGACGCCGCAGCCGCTGAGCACGGGAACGCCGCCGCCGTCGCCGCCGCCGCGCCCCTCCCGGCCACCGTCACCGGCCGGGAGGTGAAAAGGAGCCCCTGGCTGAGGGGGCCTGAAGGACGCCGCCGCCGCTGAGCGCGGGAACGCTGCCGCCGCCGCCGCCGCCGCCGCCGCCGCCGCCGCCGCCGCCGCCGCGCCCCTCCGTGTTGTTTTATTCTATGTTGTTTGTATACTGTTGTTTTATGTTCCATGGAAGCCGCCTTGAGTCAGGTTCGCCTGAGCAAGGCGGGGTATAAAAATAAATTTGAAAATTGAATTGAATCGTCCCTTCACTAATGCAGATCACAGCTCTTCCACACACAATTGCTTTAGCCAATTCATTGCCTCTAGAGCAGTGGTTCCCAACTTGAGACCTTCACCCCACAGGATGATGTCAGACTTCAATTCCCAGAAGCCTAAGTTTGGTATAATACACACACTTTCCTTAAATCAGTGTTTTCGAACCTTTAGTTTTTTGACTTCAATTCCCAGAAGCCTACGTGAGTACACTGGCTGGTCAGTGCTCCAGGGAATTGACTTAGGCTTCTGGGAATTGAAGTCCAAAACACAAAAGGTTGGGAAACACTGACCTAGAGGCAAGGTTTTGGGACACACAAACCTTAGAGTCACCACCACTGCCACTGTCAATGAAAACGTAAGTTGTGGACACAGCCACACCTCTGGCCCCCACAGCTGAGCGTGGTAGCAGGAACTGGCCCATAGCAGGAAAACGTTGGGAACCGCTGGTCTATTGTCTTTCAGGATTGGAAGCAGGGCCATAGCCAGAGGGGGCCAGGGGGGCAAAAACCATCCTGAGCTAACAGCCTGCCACCCCCCAACTAGCCTGGGATGCCAATTTTATACGTATGTGTGTGACATTGTTGCCCCTCCTGAAAAATCCCCCCTCTTAATCTAGAATCCTGGCTATGGCCCTGATTGGAAGAGGTCTAGTCCTAGGATTAATGCCATCTTGGGTAAGGAGTACTTTCAGCTCCCCATGGTCAACTTTGCATGGCCACTCCAAAGGTCCATGGGTTGCTGCAGGCATGATGCTTTATTGCTGTCTTCTAAAAGCCTCACAGTATGGTCACAAAACTTGGGGACAAATGCAAGAATTATTGTGTGCAAAGTTCATGTGTGAGCATTCTCATCTGCAGTTCCTCCCCCTTTTTTCAGTTCAAGCAGAACAACTGATGTACTTTTATATTCCAATTAGCATATACTCTGTTTCATAGATAACCTAATGTAAAGTATTTATATCATCATCACCAGGAATATCAAAATTTCATGCTGATTTTCTGTGTTACTTAGACTCCAATATAACATTTTCTCATTTCATGAAAATATTGAATAAGATACTAAGAATTTTCTTGAGTAACATGACAGGAACAGACAAGTGTCAACAGTATGCACACAAACTGAGGCAGAGGCTGCCTTGCTTTGTAGGGCAAATGTCCCTGTTCATTAGATTCCATAGCAGTACCATAGATTTCTAGCATTGCCAAGGTTTAAGAGTTCTGCAAGACTGTAAAACATAGCAGTCTTCCCTCTTGTAAGGTCTTTCATCAGACCTTTGTTTGCTACTCTGCTTTCAATGCACTTTTGCTCTATTTTTGAGATTCTAAAGCCTCTCTTGTGTGGTGTGAATGGCTCTCAATGTTGACATTCATAGTGGTATAAGCCTATATTTTTATTATGTTTAACATACACAAAATGGCTCCTGCCGCAAGCTTGCCTCGTTGGTACTCCCAACGCATGCCAGCTTCAAAAAAAGTAGCCATCTGCTACAAGTCTTTCAAAGTCTCTCAAGTTGTAGCTTCTTCTACAGTCTTCTTCCTTTAATGTTCCTTTAATGGAACATTGGATCTTTAGTAATCAGTTGACCAAGCACAGCAAATGCTTTGTATGCCAACCAGTTCTGATGCACAAGTGAGGTTGATATCAGAACTCCACAATGGGGCATATAGAAGTGTCTTGACTGCTGTGTTGATGAAAATGTCTGCTAAAGATCTGTCTCAGGCTGAGAATGGAGAACAGTTATATGAAGGAAAAAAAGAAAGAATTAAAACATACTTCAAGTAGCATTTTTGTAGTTGTTACCCAAGCAAACACATACCCTTAAAAAGGATTAAAGCCATTTATTCATTTTTGTCCCTACCTAGTTCACTGCAGATAGAACATTACAACCATATCTAATGAGTTCTATTTGGCATCATCCTTCACCTCAGTTTGGCCACTCCTTTGGTTTACTGCCATTGCTGACTGTCCAGCCAGTCCACTCTCAGGCTTTCACTGTTCTCAGCTGTACTGGCTTAGTGGTTAAGAAGCTCACCTCGTTAGCTGGAAGGCCAGCAAGTCAGCAGTTCAAAACCCAGGTACTGCATTTTGGATTGAGTGCCCGTCTCTGTCCCAGCTTTGGGGACATGAAAAAAGCCTCGTTTGGGCATACCCTGAGTGGAGTTTCTCCCGTAAAAATCATTTCAACCCAGAATAATTTCTGACACAAAATTATTATTACTGCTCTCAAAAATCTGTGTCCTGACCCATATGATGAGCACCCATGAATAGTGGAGCTATCCCTCTTCACAATTATTGCTCTGCACTTTAGAGGGATACAAGAGGTACCCATGGTTTTATGTGAGCAAACTTTCTAACCCTTGAATAGGGAGTATTGTTCTCCTCTGGATCTGTACTCAAAGCTTTACCAACCTGACGGAACCTGTTTATGCTCCACATAAACAATGTTTAGTCTTTAGTAAGAACATTATTGAGTCCACTTTGTAAAACACAGTTTCAGGTAGGTTAGTTAGTAACTGGTGTTCTTCCAAATAATGATTTGAAACCAAGAGTTGCCTAAGAGAAACAAAAAGAGGATGATGGAAGAAATGGAGGGAATAAAACATGAAATCTCTATACAGTACATTCTTATTGCTCCCTGAATACCTTGAGGAGTTTTTCCATGTCAATGGCATTTGGCAATTATAATCACACAGTAAAATAGCTAAGGTTAATGAGTAACCTCAAAAGGAAGTTACTTCACATAATGACAGCAATTTCTCTGAACTAAATGTTAATAATAAGACCTGTAATATGGTAAGAAGGAAATGGTAGCAATTGGCAAATGGAGCCCTGTTGCCTAGTAACAAGTCCTTAAGGTATGAGCTAGCTCTTGCTGCTGCTGCTGCTGCTGCTGCTGCGTCTAACATTTCCAACCAAAGCTGATTGTGGAAGATACACATTTTATTACTCTAGCAACTGCCTCTAGGCAGGGAATCAAAAGGAACTGCATTGATTTTATACACAATCACTTCAGTGGTACAAAACTAGCTAAGGGTAAAGTTTAAAATCCCACTTTAGGCCTCCAATCCCCACCCCGCTCTCTCATACATGCACACTCACTCACTCAGAGTAAGCCCCATTGAACTTTATGGAGCTATTTCTGCATACTCATGGATAGGCATGTAATGTTACTATTGGCATTACAAGTTACTTTAAATGCAAGAACATTGGCATTAAACAACCAAGCATTGATGTAAAGAGATGGACTGCACCATCTCTTTTTCTTTTCTTTTCTTATTTTTTACAGACTACAGCGGAAGGCTTGTGCAACCACCTGCACTTCAACAAAGTTTCAGGAGACTGTCTCACTGACTCAGACAGACACAATGCCCTCCAGCCAGAAGAAGTGTGTGCTAAAAAAGAAGCCTCACCTTCTGAAGAACAGAGTGCTTTATGACTGCCAGCTACTTAACAGTGACAAAGTGTTTGGAGTCCCAGATATACTTTGACACTATTGCAGAGCAAGGAAGAGCTCATCATATCATTCTCTGTCACTGCTAGGACTGATGCTTCTGCCCTGAGTTAGACCATCAGACACGGAAGGGTGACCTAGTGGGTTGCCCATGCATGGGTCAAACTCACCACAGATGGAGCACTATACGCAAGTGTTAGAAATCCTTTTTTGAAAAATGCAAGTTTGCTTTTGATGACAGGGTTAAGATGCTAGGGCAAGAGAGGAGAATAATGAATAACTGCATCTTATGCTGACACCATAGAGACAAAAACCAGCCACTGCAAAAGGCTATAAGGGTGTTCTGTATTCTGTCACATCACCAGTGATGTCTATTCCTCCCTCTTTCCCCCAAATGACTGCTGGAAGCTTACAAGAAGGGTATAATGGGAGACAGCCATTCCCTGCTACTGAGATTTAAACTTCCTATGAACATTTTGCCTGCTTGCTACTTTAGGCTACAAGAAGGAAACTTGTGAAAACTGCCCTGAAGTGCAATGCCGACATAGCCCAGACTTGCAGAATGCTTCCAGTCTACAACAGGCAAGGATTAAGTGAACTATGACCTGCCCAGGTGGAAGAAAAGGAAGCCCTGGAGCTCCTGATAGAACAAACTTACATAATTATATGTAACTTTTATAAAAGAACAAGAAGCTATGTTCTCAGCTCCTTTCTTCAGCGTTACATATGGTAGATGTCTCTCCAAACAGTATCATTAAAGATTGTAGATAGGGAAATAACATTTTAAAAAATCCTAATAAAAATAAAAATTCTCTCTGCATATGAACTTAGGGTCATGAAAAGAGCCTCATTCAAGTGTCCCCTGAATGGAGTTCCTCCAGCAAAAATCCTTTCAACCTTTCTGACACAAAATTATTATTATTAGCAAGGGTTAGTCACTAGATTATGGCACATAACCAGAAGAGTAGCGTGCCTTGGCGGGGCCCCGTATAAAAATTTGTTTGGGGGCCCTTAGGAAGGGTAAAGATTTGTTTTGCTTACGCACGTTGGGGGCCCCCGTGGCCCTGGGGCCCCGTATAATTGATACGGCAGATACGACGGTAGCTACACCTCTGCACGTAACACTTGCAGGAGGCTATGAAAATAAAAGCAGAGTTCTCAGTGCCTCAGTCATTGGTATGAGAACCTTGTGTTCCAGCTCAGTTACTTTGGTGTTTCACCAGTGATATGTGGTATGGACCCATTATCCAACCAATCCCATCATCCTAGAAGCAATGCCAATGACTGTTCATTTCCATCAAGCTCCAGTTTCTTTTCTGCACACAAGTCTATGTGCTGGTCTTTGTCCATGTCATGGCCAGATGTGAAACTGTCAAAGTGAAGGCACCTTTTGGTGAGTTCATTCTCCAGTTCCTTTCGCCAGACCTAGTGTGATAGAAATTAGCTGGCACAACAAGGTGGCCATTATCAGGGTACACTTGATTGTGGTTCAAAAAAACCACAATCTTTGAGGAGGCTCTTTCTGTGTACCCCATGTGCTGGTTATTAAAGGCTTAGATAGCTAATCATTGTGTTATCTGAACAACATTCTCCTTGTGAGCCCTTTCAAGCACTATATTCAACATTGAAAAGACTCTCTTTATATTCCACATCTTTAAACTGCATTTGGTGATGAGAGAGAAGGAGACATTTTGTTAGCAGCACCCAGGTTGCCTTTTCCAACGAAACCTCAATTAACATACTCTTTTGAGATTTAGGAAGGTGGGGAGGGGTTACTCATTGGTGTTTATAATCTTTTTTAACATCCTGCTCCTGCATTACACTTGCCCTGTTTGTTTCTTGGCTATTTGTGCTTCTCTGTCAGACGTTTTCAATCCAAAGAGTATACTATATCAATGACCACAGGATTGAGCGGAAACTTCCTCACACCATATGAGCAGAGAAAGAGGTTTGCTTTTCTTTAGAGGTATGGAAACTTCTACTACCTTTGTTTCTCTGCCCTTTGTGGTGGGGGGAGGGAGCCTTCCCATTGGGCTGCTGGGCAGAGAGAACTCTGTGCTGGGGTGATGGTACACATGCCCACAGAGAGGGCTCTGAGTCCCCCCTTTGGCCATTGGTTCACCACCACTGGTCTAGGAAATGAGTGAAGGCAGATCAGAGAAGGTCTGGAATCTTCTGGTTCCAAAGCCCCCTTTTTATCTTTAGACACCCTGGGAATTAGGGGAATGTACACCTCCCTCCTTCACCTAGTGCTTTGGATCTGGCTATTTCTTCCCACCTTTAGACTATCCTGCTGGGATGTAAACCTGTGCAACCCTGAGTTAGTTAGGAAGGACTTTCTTGGGAGTAAACCTCACTGAACACTGCAGGACTTGCTGCTAACAGTTATGAACAGGCTTGGACAGTTAATGCAGGTTAAGTCTACAATAGTGTTTCCCAACCTTTGACTGATCAGCCAATGTACTAACATAGGCTTCTGGGAATTGAAGTTCCCCTATGGGGCATGTGCCCCACTATGGGGAAACAACTGGTCTACAGCAAACCTAAAGTCAGTCAATTTAACTGAATGACAATGAGTTACGCTCATGGCCACTTTGTTGTTAAAGCCTATTGACCAGTGGTCACATCCTGTCTTATTCATCTATTTTGTGAAACGATACAACATCTTTAACCATTTTACTCAAAACATTTACATTCCTTAATTTGCCTTTTTGTTTTGTGGTTCATGCACCAAAACTGTAGACACAATTTTAAATATTTTATGCCACACATTTATGTGGTGGTATACTGTACTTAAATGCCAGTCTCAGCTGAAAATCAGTTACAGTTACAATCTTTTATAATCTATTTCTCCACATGAATTTGTCTTTTTTTCTTTTCTTTCTGCTGAAGTATACTAAGCCATCATTTTCAGCTGTTTGTTTTCATATTTTGCACTATTATGTCTACAAAAAAGTTCATAATTATCATACCTGTGTTTACAGGAAATGGTTCAGCATAACATATAACTAGACACTCATTGCTGCTCTGAAACTGAAAACAGAATACTTCTTGTGCAAACAAATACTAGAACTCAACAAAAACAATACATATTTCACTAGATCTTTGCCCAGATTTGGAACACATTCTCACCTTGAGAGAACACTGTTAGTAAAACGGGGTGCAGAGTAGCATGCAGTGGTCTGCAAAGTGGTACACACCTGGCAAGGTTGGCCCCTTGTGCAAAGAAGGTAAACAGGAAGACAGTTTTGGTGCAAAGGCAAACTTAGAGTTGGTTTACTTGGAAGTAAAAGTACAGATATATACAGTGTAACACAAGTCTCTTGGTTTCTCAGTTAAGTTTACTGAGGCAGTTCATAGGTTCTAAACACAAGTTCATATGGTTCAGTTCAATGGGCATGTGCAAGCTGTAAGCACAAGTCAAGTAACAGAGTTCCACAGCTTTAGTCCTCCTGTTGGAGGCTTACCCAAATCCTTCTCTGCTTGGTAGGAGAAAAGTGGCTTGTTAGGCTAAACCACCAGAACTCAGTCCTCAAGGCAGAAAGCGTAGGAGCCTTTGTTCATACCTGGCAACAGAGAATTCACAGTCAAAGCAGACATTGAAGCTAAGCAATATCAGCAAATGATGAGCTGGCATCTGTGGAGCTAAACAACACTGAAACAGTTCTGGAACACAGCTCCAGAAGCCAGCTTTGGAACAGCTCTGAAGCAGCATTGAAGCCACTTTAGGAGACAGCTCAAACAAGCTCCCAGTAGCTTGGATCTATATACACTGGTGGATAGGACTCACCACGGTAAAGTCCAAACACCTGTGTGTTCTTGCAGCAAGACCTTACAACTCCTCAGGGTGTTGAATGAACACTTACACACTCCAACAAACACAATATTTCATAGCTTACATGATTGCTTGTGTTTTTGCAAGATGCTGCACTCTTGTCATGATCTCACAGAAGTAGCTCCATTGAGTCCCCTTGATTCACATTCATGTATGTGAGATCATGTTAGCTCCAGAAATGAAGACATGGAGCCTATAGACCAGTGGTAGTGAATCTATGGCATGCATGGCAGTAGTGGTGAGCCTATGGCCTTTCTGATGGCACATGCACCATCCTGGGCAAGCGCCCAGCCCAGCCCAGCCCAGCCAGTGCCAGTGGTAGCACAACTTCCCCACCAACCCTCTCCCTCTGCCAATAGAGATGTGAGAGGGGAGGCTAAAATCTTGCCTGGGTGGTGGGGGGGAAGCAGTGATGGGATGACACCAGTTCTGACCGGATCCACAGAACCGTTAGGAAGATTTCCGGAGGGCTCTCCGTGGGGGTAATACCGTTTTTGAGGCGTCCGGATCAGACGCCTCACCGGGAGGAAAATTAAAAAAAAATTGGAGCAAAAATGGCTCCAATTTAGTGCGCATGCGCAGAAACTCAATCTGACGCATGCGCACTAAATTGGAGCCATTTTTGCTCCAATTTAAAAAAATTGGATCCGGCCGCCCCTGACTGGAGCGTCCTGTGGAGCCGCTTGCCGCCGCTTGCTGCTGCCGTCGCCACCACCACACGTCGCCGCTGCCTGGTGCTTCTATTGCCACTGCCACCTCCTGCCATCGCTGCTGCCATTGCCGTCCCCATCGCAGCCGGAACCGAGGAGGAGGCGGGGCGCTCCATGTTGGCTCCAATTTTAAAAAAACCGGACCCGGAGCCACTGCCTGCTGCTACTGTTGCCGCTGCTGCCGCCTCCCACCATCGCCGCCACCGTTGCCGCCGTCGCTGCTGGAACCGGAGGAGGAGGAGGCGCGCTCCGCTGGCCTGGGGCGACGGCGGCAAAAACGGCGGCGATGGCGGGAAGCGGCAGCAGCGGCGACAGTAGCAGCAGGCAGTGGCTCCGGGTCCGGTTTTTTTAAAATTGGAGCCAACATGGAGCGCCCCGCCTCCTCCTCCGGTTCCGGCGGCAATGGGGACGGCAACGGCAGCAGCGATGGCAGGAGGTGGCAGTGGCGATAGAAGCACCAGGCAGAGGCGACGGGTGGCGGTGGCGACGGCAGCAGCAAGCGGCGGCAAGCGGCTCCACAGGAGGCTCCAGTCAGGGGCGGCGTGCCTTGCCGTGTGGCCCCAGGCCATGGGGGTCGTCGGCCCCAAGAAGGGTAAGTGAGGGTTTTGTGTTTGGGGTGGGTGGGTGGTTTATGGTGTTTTGGGTGGGTGGGTGTATTTTTATTTAATTTTTATTTTATTTCTTTATTTATTTTATTTCTTTAAGTTATTTACGGGTTTGTGTTGTGGTTGTTTGGGTGGGTGGGTGGGTTGAGGTGTGTGTGTGTTTGTTTGTTTTAATTCTATTTTATTTATTTATTTAATTTATTTTATTTTTATTTATTTTATTTTTATTTTTGGCCCCGCCCATGACGTCATGACGTCGGCTCTCCACGATGTCATGATGTCATGACGTTAGCTCCGCCCGACTATGATGACATCATGGTGGGGTAGAAAATTTTTTGTCATCCCATCACTGGGGGGAAGAGGTGAGGTGAGCAGACACCCCCACCCCTCCTAAGAGACAGTGGCGATGTATGCAGGGGGAAATGCACTCGTACTCGGGTGACATAGCTGGAGGCAATGTCACATGAGTGTGTGAGCACACACAGTACCTGCCCATGCACCTGCTCCTCCTCCTAGGACACTCTGTCTCTAAAAGGTTTTCCATCACTGCTATATAGACCATATGAGCATAAAAGCAGTTTACATGAAAAACAGCAAAGACTTAAGTAAGTACAGGTATTTTGTGGTTGCTACTTGCTGATCTGGCAGCAATTGTTAGTCATTTGATCAGCCCATCTGTACAGATCTAAAAGATAAAAGCTTTGATTGTCTGGCCTTTATATTTGTCTGGCTCATCTTCACTCATTCTTGTGAACTGACAAAGACTACAAGTGAAACCTACCCAAGCTGTGCTGCTCCACAGATGTGTATGTGATGAACCAATGCAATACACAGCTAATGGTTTGATTAACTGCCTGTTACCAATAGAAATCAGAGGCTTCGTATTGCCATTGTCATGGGACATAGTTTCCGTTTTGTAAAAGAACTGTTTCTAATATGGTTCTTGCTCTCTCACTCTGAGAAGACTGTTAGTTATAATAATCTAGTCCACTCTCCAGAAAAGTTATTCTAGTAATCTGCCATATTCTTCTCTATGCAAAGCATGAACTAGGACTAGCAGTTCTAGGATATTCTTTTTCATACGCATCATGAGAAGAAAATACAGGGGGAAGTAGACGAGGCCAGCTATCATGGAAGGCTGTCCTGGAATGTTAAAGCATTAGTTAAGTATCTATGTGGCTCTTGACATAAGGAAGAAAGTACACATGAATTCAAGTAGGTTTTCACAGCAATCAGTAGGAAACCAAGGCACAGTAGGATTCAAAGCCTGAATTAGCCAGGCATCCATAACTTCTTTGTGTCTGTTCCAAGACTGTGGAACTATGGATTGTGACTGCAGGTCTGAAAAGAAAGGGAAAGAAAGACAACTCCCTAAGTTTCCCCTTTCTGGAATGGGATGTAATCAATGGGCTAGATGAGGGGAAGCTTTGAAATTTATGAATGTCAAGAAGACTCATAGAATTTTGGTACTGGTAAAAGCACCATCTGGATTGTTTTCACTATTATTTAGCTCTGGTTTTAAAATAAACTCAATCTAACAACAGGAAGTTGGCTAATTTGTTTTTAGATTGCTTTTACAACACTTATGTTCTAATAATATAATCTGATTGATGTGCTATCAAGTCAGTTCTGACCTTTGATTACACTTTTCAAAGATTTTCTAGGTAGAAAGTAGTCAGAACTAGGTTTTGCAGCTTGCTCAAGACAATACATATTGCCTCTTCTGCAAAAAGCAAAATGTGGACTCAAACTCCCAACCTCTGTTTCCAGAGTCAGATACAGTCAGCTGTAATCTGTTTAATTGTGTTATAATGTTAAAGTGTCTGTGTTTCTCTTGTAACTGTTTTTTAATCTTGTGATACATTGCCCTGAGTCCTGTAATTTGGGAGAACAGCAGGAAAATAAAATAAAATAACCGGTATTAAAGGAGGTGTAATACTTCCAACAGGGAACACATAGTTGTTTCAAATACCCAGATGTATGCACAGGTTTGAAAACAAACATTGCCTGAGCCACAGGGAGAAGTAAGTCAATAGTCAGTTAACAGAGGACAATCTGAGGCTATTTATGTCAGGAACATTTAACAGTGTACCACAAAATACAACAGATGGCAACTAAAATCCTGTGCAAGCAAGGAAAGAAGTGACATCACCCCTGCTGTGTCAAGAACCAAGTCTGTTTAATCAGGTATTGCATGTACCTGGCTATTGCAAGGACTTCTAAATTTCGCTGGCATAGATTGCTGTCAGAATCACAATGGAGGTTAACAAAGAGAGCTTAATCTACAGTGATTTGGCTGACATGGACAATATATTGTTCATCCTCCAAAAAATGACCGTCACCTTCCCAATGCAGCATTTAACTTCTACCTTTGCATCTCCATTCTGGGTGACTGCACTGCCTAGAGAGATAAATATCTCCACTTCTTCCAAGCAATTGTAAGCAAAAGCTCTGCCGTTGCTAGTTCCAAGCTGGGATGAGAAAAAAAAGGGGGGGTTGAGTGTCCAGTTAGCAACCCATCCCCATAAAACCTACAACAGCTGTCAGGGCTTCTGGGCACTGAAATCCAAGAACATCTGAAGAGACAAGTTTGAGAGCCTATGTTCATGAGCTAACACTCATCAGATTAAACAAATGTAGGAGGAAGGCAATACCTTTTATAGGTCACTTTAAAAATCAAAACACTGCAAGTTTTCATAACTCAAAGGTTACTTCATCAGGCACTTTCATGGCATGCTGTCCAAGCCAGGTTCCTAGTCTTTGAAAAATAGGACGCCAGGGATTTGCATATTACCTTCCCCGAATGGTCTTCTTGGAAGCTAGTAAGCTTTCTTTGTTGGCAAGGTGGGGTGGAGGGGTGTAAGGTGGTGTAATTCTAACCCAGTGTTCTCCGGAATTGAGTAACAAATTTACTTCAACCACTAGGCATGCCAAATTAGTCCAGATCAGTCCAAATCAGAGTAAATTAGGAATATTACGTAGTGGAAGTTCATTAAATATGTGGTCCTGCTGCACTGGTGTTCAAAGTCCCTGTCCATTGATGTCCCTGTTCATAAAATGTAATTCTAGTTTGCAGTCCTGGACACTTGCACCTTTTTCCTTTAGCTCTACTTCAAGCACTTAGCACTGTGATCTGCTGGGGTACATACTGGTAGATAGAGCCTCCTTGAAAACTGGAATATTTTTGAACCACAATCAGGTGTACCCAGGTAACAGCAACCTTGTGTTGCCAGATAATCTTTCTCATTCTGGGTCAGGTAAAAGGACTTGTACAATGAACTCACCAAAAGGTTTCTTCATTTTGGCAGTTTCATGTCTGGCCAAGACATGGAGGTAGATACTGTGATCTGCTGAAATGTGGCTTTCAAGCAGTGGTGGGCATAGACCGGTTCGCCCCAGTTCTGTCAAACTGGTAGGCCAGATCCCGTATGGTCTCCCGGGGGTGTACTAACCTCCCCAGGAGACCACCCAGGGTGATTGGCCTTTTGCTGAGGCGACCGGTTTGGTCGCCTCACCAGCTGCCCCCACTTTCCAGGCCCAAATGGAGGCTGGTGAGTGCGCATGCGTCAAATATAGCAATTGATGCATGTGTGCCTTTAGTACTGAGTATGCATGCATCAATTGCTTTTTTCACACATGCACACTCACCAACCACCATTTTGGCCTAGAGAGTGGAGCAGTCGGGGAGCCCCTCAGCAGCCTCCTCGGAGCTGCAATGGTGGCGGCCCTTGCTCAAGTTATGCCATACCACCACCACTCACCACTGCCGATGGTCGCCGCTGATGTCAGGCCAGACACGGCCTGGCCTGGCATCAGCGGCGGCCATCGGTAGTGGTGAGTGTTGGCAGCACTGCGCAGCAGCGCGGCTCAGGGTGACTTGAGCGAGCACCACCACTCGCTGCTGCCAACGGTCACCACTGATGCCAGTCCAGGCATCAGCGGCAAATGTTGGCAGCAGTGAGGGTGGTGGCAGCAAGCGACCGCACAGCCGTGCAGCAGTGCAGTGCAACTCAAGCGAGTGTTGATGGTCACCACCAATGCCAGGCCAGGCCGCGGCGCACCACAGGGCCAGGCCAGGCTGTGCCACCATTGACCCAGGCCACGCTGCTGTACCAGGCTGTGCCAGGCCATGCCACTGGTCTAGGCTGCACTGCACCATCGCTGTTGCCACCTGCTCCCCGGCCAGGTAAGTGACTTGGGTTTGGGGTGGGTGGGTGGATGGAATGTGTGTTTTTATGTGTATTTTGATCTCTATTTTAATGTGTGTTTTAATGTGTATTTTTATGCTTGCTTTTATGTGTTTTGTGTGTATTAATTTGTATTTTAATGTGCATTTTATGTGTTTTTGTGTATTTTTATGTGTGTTTTATGTGTATTTAATTTGTATTTTGTGTGTTTTATGTGTATTTTTATGTGTTTTTGTGTAATGTATTTTTTTATTTTTATTTTACTTTGGCTCAGCCCATGTCATTTGCTCCGCCCATGATGTCATGACATTGGCTCCGTCCATGACATCATGACTTTGGCTCCACCCATGATGTTGGATCTGCCCACAGTGTGGTAGTAGAAATTTTGGCTGCCCATCACTGCTTTCAAGATGTTTCCCAATTTGGAATCCAGTCCCTGGCTTGTAAAATCTTCTTTATTCTTGTATTGAGTCTGGTGAGACCAGTGATCTAATTCTATTTTATGCTATCCGAGCATGGGGAAAGTGCAATGCTGGAGCTGGTTAGCTGCCTTGGTTATTTTTGCAGTCACCAGTCATTCTACAGTTTTCTCTTTTTCTTTCCAGAATTAAAAAATGGCTGACTGTTTACTCCAGGAGAGGCAATTTATCTTTAAATAGGCCTCTCTCACACACAGAGACACACCACACTCACCAAATTGAATTTTTCAGAAAGTAGGAATGGACTAGAAAACCACTTTGGGTTTCAGAGTTTATTGGGGTTTTTTAATTGGATGTTGAAGTGTTGTTTTGTTTTCACATTTAGGGGCATTTTTTGTAGCCTCCAGGGGATTTCTGAATCAGAGACTTGACCCCAGAAACTGAAACACCCAAGTTATACCAAGTGCAGCTATGTAGCACGACTAAAAAATCAAGGAAAACAATCAAAGCATAAACTTTCTGTAAAGTGTTTGTCAGCAACATATTCAGGACCAAGTGCATCAGCCTTGGAACATGCTATACCTGCAACTGTTTATCCCTCAAAGCTACCTACAGATTACGGGTCCAAATGTTCATTCTATGAAATCTATGCCGAGATAGCAAGGCAGTCAAAGAAAAAAAACCTGTCTTTCAGACATTAACTGAAATCTAGTAAAGGTAAATGTCGCCCTTGCTCAAAAACCAGTCATATCAGACTCTAAGGTGCGGTGCTCATCTCCATTTACAACCAAAGAGCCAGCACTCTCTGCGTCTGCAAACGTTTCTGTGGTCATGTGGTAGGCATGACTAGACACTGGAGTGCAAAGAACGCTGTTACCTTCCCACCAAAATGATACCTATTCATCTACTATGCTTATACTTATGAACTGCTAGGTTGGCAAGAGCTGGGACAGAGTGGGAGTTCACTCTGTCATGCAGCACTTGGGTCTCGAACTGCTGACCTGCCGATCTTCCAGTCAAGTTCAGCATCTTAACCACTAAGCCACCACAATGTCTGAACCCTAGTAATAAGTTGCAAATTGACCAGGTTCAGATAATCAGTGGAACTTATTTAAGTATGGACTCACCAAATCCCCACTGGTTCAATGGGCTTGCTCTAATTGCAACTTATTACTGGATTTCAACCACCATAGCAGCCTAAAGCACCTGGAAAGGTTCCTAAAATATGCAGCTCAGTTAGCCCTGTACAACAATAATGAAAAGAAATTTGTCTAAATTTGCTCAAGAGAGCTTGTTCATAAGTAAATTTAGCTTAGTTGTTTTGATTGTAAAGTTAAGCTTCTATTAAAATAGATTTAAGTTGATTTTGACTTTCAATTATACTATCCTTTTGATGTACCACCACTTTTTGAGTATGGTGGAAGGTTACTTCTTGGCAGAACTAGTCTTGAGCTCTATTTTCTCTTTGCATTGCTAACAATGCTTTTGAGTGACACTGAGTCTAAGCATGGTCATGGTTAAGTGCATTCAACAACAGCTGGGAAAATGGGTCACTTGTTGACAGCTGACTAACCCCATTTCAGAGTGAAAGCAGGATGTGTTCCAAAGGTTTGACATCCAAAGGGATTTTTACAATGCATTTTCTAGGAAATGACAAATTTCTTATTTCCAATTCTCCTCAAAGCAGCCAAAATAACCACTTCTAGGAAACAAAATTGTTTTTGTTTTATTTTTGTCTGAATATATTTGCACAGACAAATACAGCAGCTCATTTTTAAGGAAGAAAATTCGTTATATACTGTATTTCATTTTGTTCACTCATATGCAAACAAACACACTTGGGCATTTCGAAAGAGACCACAACAATTATGAAAAAGAGTGCCCAGATGAGAATCCCCTCCATTCTTAGTCTACAAAGTGTCATTAATCCATGGAAAAGGAATCAAGCAAGAAGCAATGAGAGCTCTTTACTTTCTCTTCACCTTAGCTTGAGTCTGCAAAATCCTTGCTTTCTCACACTAAGAAGAGTGTGGCACAAAAATATGTTTTTGAACAGACACTGGCAGTTGGGAGGGTAGAAAAAGATTGTTTCCTAGACTTTACTTAATAATGGAAACTTCAGATCATCTTTGGAAGATCAATTTACTTTCTGGCAGACTATTGTTCTTTCAGCGCAAGATGAGAATATAGATATTGCTATTGATGCCAGCCAAATTTCATCAACTCTTTCTGCAGCTGTTAAAACACAGGTGTGCTACAGAAGGGAGGGGAGAATCACCAGGACAAACCAACTCCCAGAGGTAACATGGAGGACCAAAAGTTTCTAAACTTCCATACCTCAGTGAGTGTATGGCCAACCAATTCCAAGTGAAATTTAACACAACTGCACCAGCTGATGAGGCTTATGGCATTGTGATGCTAGCCAAACACAGATATCACTTCACTATGTTTTTTTAAAATTTGTTTTGTGTCCACATGGCTCCCCTACTCTTGTTTGCATATCCCAGTAGGCACCTGAAACTGGGAAAGACCCACTCATCATTAAATATTTTTCACTTATTGCTGGGACAACAATAAATTGTCTTCTCATCTCTACGAGCAGAGCTAGGTATAGGGAGCAGGTCACATGATTATATGAATGAAAGCAAAGAAGAAATCAATACTGGAGTATTTCTGAGGTTTAAAACACATACACACATATATACCACCACCATCACCACCACAGGGAGGAGGGGTTACACCATCTGTCCTTGTCTGGCTTCCCTTTTGCTCCAGCTGAGAGGATTTGTGAAGGACTGAAGAGCACCTTATTGACTAGAAATCATTGCAGCCGCTTAAGCTCTGTTGCCCAGACAATGGCCAGACCCGAGAATCTCCTTCTCCTTCCTCCCTTCCTTCCTGTTGAGTGTTCTGCCTGACTAAACAAACTAAATGCGCCTAAACTCCCCTCCTGCAGCAAGTGGACTTGACTGGAGCTAAAACCAACAAAAGAAGATACCGATGGGAGCTGCCCAAGCGCTGGGCACACAGTCAACAAGCAGGTCTTATTGAAATGCTAATCAGGCCATGTACGCCACAGCACCTCCAGTATCCTTAACTTTTCAACCCCCAGCCAACAGCAACCGATTTACAAGATGCTGCTCTAATGACTGACTAGGCTAGCCCCAGTGTCCTAGCTTCATAGGCCGGCACTTGCAGTGACTAAAATCTGTATCCATTATCCTCTTATGACATCATCATGATTGCTGCTACAAAGTGCACAGTGTCTATGGAAGCAGCTTCTTTTTCTTTGCTTCCTCTTTTATCCCATTGGGTGTTGAGGGAGATGCAAGGTTCTTGTTCTGGCAAGTCTAGAGGTCTCCACTGGTGTTATTTGGTGTTCTTGTAAGATTTCAGAACCATCATGAGATTCAATTTACTGAAATGCTATTCAGAGCAGTGCTTTAACACTGAGAGATGAACACATGATGACTGGTCCCCCTTTACTATCAAAACTCCTTGCAGCTCCTGTAGCTCCTGAAGTCAACTTTTGAAAGACTCATCACATTAATGCATCCAGATGCCTTTAAGTTCTTAAGTTTACGGATAGGCAACCGGAGACATTGCCACGCTTAATAGCTGCACCTCTGTGATTGCTGTATATGTTGATTTTTCATCTTATGTTTTTGTGTTAAGATATTAAACTTCACTCTATAGCAACAGTGACTTTCCTCATTATTTTTGTTTTTCTCCCTTTCCATCATAAAGATTGATCTTGGGATGTTTTGCAGAGGATGCTCTTTGTCTAAGATAAAATACTTTTTTCTCAGTAAACCTTGACAGTGATATTTCCTTTCCTCTGCTACTCTACATTTTTGCTTGTTCCATCTTTACTCTCATCAACGGGAATATTTCTTCATTATTTTCTAGAAGGGGGAAGGGATCCCAGAGAAATGTTGTTATCTGGTTTAAATGTGTGGGCTCAGTCAGTATATTGTTGAAATAAGTTCAAACTGGATGCTATCCAACAGGACTTAAACCCGGAAGAATTGCTCAGTCTTGTCTTGTGATAAACAAGACGTTATATAATAACTGTTATCTTCTCAAACAGATTTAACAGTTATGCTGCTTCTATGTCTCAGTGAAATGCCTGGTTGCTCCATTTCTTTCAAACTAGTTTCAGAAACTATCCTGTGGTCAAAGGCCCCCTCCACAGTTCATCTATCTCTGTATTCTTAACATAAAGATGGAAAACTTGCATCTCTTAAAACAGATCTGGTCAGTGCTGGTTGTTCAGATGTTTTTTGACTGCAGCACTCATCATATCTTACCATTGGCTAGACTAGCTAAAGGTGGTGAAAATTTTAGGCTACAAACACCTGGAGGGCCATCATTGTCTGTCCTAACTATAAAGTTTTCCAGGCTGGTGCCTTGTACATGTATCATCATCATCATCATCATCATCATCATACCCAGCCACTATGTTCCCTTGTCAGATTCAGCAAGAATATAAAAGCAGAGATGTTTGGATAAGACGGTAGGTAGTTCTCAGCCATCAGACATTTAAGATAGGAAAAGCAAGTACTGTACTGTACACCTATATACCAACCCATAGGGCTTAGTGCACTCTCTGGGCAGTTCACAAGTTAATTAGCATTTAAACATGCTGGGTACTCATTTTACAGACCTTGAGAGGATAGAAGATTGAGTCACCCTCGAGTCAGATCAGGTTCAAACTTGCAATGTTTTGGCTCTAGTACAGCAGTTTAACCACTTCACCACCAGATCTCAGGTTGCCATGGCACTGTACTTTATCTTATTTCTTCCTAAAGTTTGCTTGGCATTGTTTTTTTTTTAAATCTATATTTTAATTCTTAAATTTTTATTATCTTGGATACAAGAAAATAGATATTATGTCTTCCTGTGAAGAAGCAGGAGGTATATCTGACAGAATACAGTTCAGGGAAGGGAACTGTCTCTTCTATCAGTGGAGAACATACCAAATAATAAATAAAAGATGTATAAAATATACAAATAGGGGTGGTGATGATGAGAAAAAGTACAGTACCTGTACACAATTATCAGTGAAGTTAAGTACAGTAGAACACCACATAACGAAAAAAAACTCCGTTCCACGGAGCTCTTCGCTATGCAGTTTTTTTCGTTATGTGGTTCCCTATGGGAGATACCCCACATAATAGGAAAAAAGTTCATTAACCATGGTTCCCCTTAAGCGGGTATACCCCGGTTACAAAAAAACCCGCATAACGAAAAATTTTTTCGTTATGTGGGGTATCGCTATTGCATAACGAACACTCTGTTGTGCAATTTTTTTGCTACAATGCATTCGTTATGTGAGGTACTACTCTAATCCATATCAAATTTAAACATATTTCCTCAAGTTTTTGCTACTCAAATGCTGAATCACTAGAGCTAGACCCTAGAACAGTTTTTCAGTTTCCCAAATAGATGTCAACAACATGTAACACTTAGAGTGGCCATCTCTAAGCTAACACTGCAGTTAACTCTTGGCTGAAATCCTGTTGCTTGAAGTAGTAAGTCATACTAGAGTAGGCCCATTGAATCAGTGTAGAATGAGAAAAGTATCTCACATTCAGAGCTGGGCTACAACTCAGGTGTAATCAGACTTTTCCAAACTCTGATTTGCAATCACAATCTCAGGTCCCCTTCCATGTGTTTGAAAAAAATTGCCAGGGAAGCAGGAGTATCCATAGATTTTTGTCCTTGCTGTAATGTACTGTATTGAAAGTTAAAGAACTGGGTAGCAATTACCAAAAATGCCATATTCAGACTTCTCTCCTTGCTGGAATATCTTGGATTACATGTATATCAACTTTTTACTATTTAGCTAATTGAAAATTATTTTAACTGTTTGGAATATTTTTACAGTCCCATTTAAAGAAGAAGAAAGTGTAAAAAAAACTGCACTTGAAGCTCCTTTTTGCAAACATAACTCTGGCTGTTTGTGACATAGGTTTCTGAGTAGAATGGAAATATCCAAATACTTGCAACAATGGTCACTAACGAATCAGTTGTAACATTGGAATTAAAGAATTGGGGCGGGTTTAGTTGACCAGCTAGTCTTATCTCCACTCATGATAGCACAGCTAGATCTATCACCTTCCTAACAGACTCCAGTGAATTAATCAATTGCCTTCCTAGAAAATTGCTTTCCATGTTT
Organism: Furcifer pardalis; assembly: GCA_030440675.1. Lineage (NCBI taxonomy): Eukaryota > Metazoa > Chordata > Lepidosauria > Squamata > Chamaeleonidae > Furcifer > Furcifer pardalis. The sequence goes on from CP126892.1 coordinate 72,212,449, forward strand.
TCTAATGTAAACATTTATCCAAAAATTGTATTTTTGATACCTTGTCTTCTATTTCATATTTTAAGAGATATTCTGGGTGAGATGTAGACAGCATGTGCCAACAGCTGGATGCTGAAGGAATTATTGCCATCAACACTTCCCTTTAGAGGACTACCGAAATCCATTCTTAATAAGCCTCAGAAGAAGCACCGATCAGTGTTGCATTTATTCTCTTTCTTACCTCTGTTTTTGTGCATATACAAACAGGATTTGGGTTTTCCAGAAGGAAATAAGAACAGTGGATACTATATACAATAGCTTTTACCTGACCCAAACCCTTTTGATAAGACAACTATAAAAGTCTTCAGTACAGTATAAGCAAAAGCAGGAAATACTGTAAAACATTTTGTTGGAACAATCCATGAGAGAAGCCAACTTTGCCTTTGCTATTTTATGGTACAGGCTTTAGTCCCTAATAAACACACCACTATTAACATATTGCTGCATTCACCAATGACACTTTCCCCTTTAACTTCTCCTTAAATTGCCCATGAGATATTTCAGATAAAAGGAAGCTCTTGCTTTTACTACAACTTGGCACTGCAGATCATTTCTGATGCTAAAACATATCTGAACAGATGGTCCCACTTCAACATGGTTTATTTTATTTTATATTATTATTGAAGGCCATTTGTTTTCAATTTATTTAGAAATAATGGGGAGGAAACACACTCAAGGGCCCCACTGTGATTTTATATGACTTTTATTGGTGGAAATCTGATAATGTTATCTGGTCTAATGTTTGGAAGATTTATTTGAAATAATTATCATATAAAAGGGAGCAATGTGAAAAGAAATTAAAAACTCACATTTGGCCAAAAAAAAAAAAAAAGCCAGTCCTTATTTATAGCAAACTACCAAACATTTTCTACTTGATGTACATTTTCAGTTTAGTATCCATAATAATGGCGTGTAGGTTTGGTCTTTCTGCCTATTTCTGGTGTGCCACATTACCAAATGTACAAGGAGTCTGTTTCTTATCTACTAGTTCTATTCCTGTTTTACTTCAATAAGCTGAAGGCTCTCATCCTCCAGATTTTTATCCTCCAAACAACCCTGTGAGGTAGTTGGGAAACTAATGAGATGAGGGGAAATTAAAAAGAGAACAACTGGCTCATAATCACCCAATAGGTTTTGCAGCTTAATGGAAGCTAGAACCTAGTTCTTTCCTGTTACAGAGTTTATCAATAATACGTTATAGCACTCTGATACCACTATAATTACCATGGCATCCTACAATCTGTAGTTATAATTCTTTACTATAATGGGGAAATTACTAGAGCTTTCTAGCAGAGCAATAAATATCAAACTACAAATCCCAGAATTCCATAGAATGAAGTCATAACAGTGTCACCAGACTCCTATATATTTTCATCACATTGGCCCAGTTCTACACAAGTCTTATCATCATAAGACACAATGTCTTATCACCATTAAAGTGCTTGTTGTTTCCTAGCATTCATCTGCTATCTGTTATATATTATGACTAAATGGTAACAAAGAAGAACGTGCTATCTCAGTATCCAGTTGACTGATAACCATGGAGTAATTGCATCTCTTCCATTTCAACAATCGCCATCAGCATGGGAAGATCATCCAAGCTTCACCTGGTTGTAAATTATTGGCTAACTCACAACCAAGTATTTTCTTTCCACATGTGTTAAATGTATCCCCTTCTCCTCTAGCTTTCCTCTCCACTACTTTTCCTATGCATGCCTTCTCTCTTAGACAGCACTCCTAAAGAGGGCAGGGCCTTGTCTTACTTTGATTTATGAACGGGAGCCAGTTAATCTAGGTATTCTATAAATTATTAACAGCTGCCATTATCACCCTGGTGTTTTGTTTTTCTCAATCATGTATCAGCAGTTTCATTTTTAGTACCATAGAAGCTGAAAATAGCTGTATATAAAGAGCTACTGCTGCTCATTTTCTATCTGTCTGTCATTTAAATTGGTATACAACTCCATAGTGTATAGCATTGTCTGGGAGTTCACACAGCAATAAATACAATCAAACAAACAATCCACACAAAATGCAATATAACACAACCATTTACATGTATTGTAAGAAACATAAAGTTTGGAGCATTTCACCTACAACCATCCTATAGTAGTGGGCAAATATCAGGAAGGTTCAGTGGGGAGAGGAAAAATACATGGACCTGCTCTTTCACACATTCCTAGGCTGATTTTGATTATTTTCTTTCAAGTCTTAGATCTAAACAAGATCTCACCATGTCTCCAGTAGCAAGAAAACAAACTGGCCTCATGACAAAACCACCAAGCTAATTCTAGATTCTGAACACAGAAGTTGTCTTATACAGATACACATATTTTGTCCAACAATATCAGAAAACAAAATAAAATAAAAATAAAATAAAAAACACTGTAGCACTTTAAAGACTAACTGCTTTATTTTTATTGTTGGGTTCCCTCATGGCTACATAGAGAAACCTGTCTCAAACCACTTCAATCTAACTGGACACTGTATCCAAGACCTGAAAGTTACAATTCTGGAACAGAGAACTTACAAAACTAGGATTGAAGGGGAGACAGCAGAAATCAAATACATCCATCTGTTAGACACCCATCGCAGAGGACTAAATGTTAGCAAAGGGTTTCTGGGACATTATCAAATTTGATACACAGATTGCTATATGATTTTATATATTATATTACAACTTTCCTGCCAATTCTCATTAGCAAAACAGAAAGTAACCAGGTACAGTGTTCTTGTTGGTTTTCTGACATGCAGGTCAAAAGTTGATCAGAGACGAGAATGGGCTTTCTCAGTAACCTTGAGATTGAAAGGGAGTCATTTAGAGCTAATCTGAATAATCTATTGTTGCTAATGGCTGTGTGAAGCTGTATTGTTGTGTTTACTTGTCTGTCATCTTGTTTGACCACACCCTTCTCCCTTTGACCCCCTGAAACTGGTGTATAAAAACCATGCCTATAAGTTTCACTCTTTGTCTGGAGAAGTGGACTTGATCCACGAAGGCTAACAATAAAAATAAAGCAGGTAGTCTTTAAAGTGCTACAGTGTTTTTATTTTGTTTTTATTTTGTTTTGTTTATTTTGTTTTATTTTATTTTCTGATATGCCTGAACCACAGACTAACAAGGCTACTATTCCAAAAAAATTTGGAAGTTTGGCAGGTCAACAGTTCAAGACCTGAGTGCCGTGCAATGGAGTGAGCTCTCATCTTTGTCCCAGCCAACCTAGCAGTATGAAAGCAAGAAATTGCAAGTAGATAAATAGGCATTGCTTCAGCAGGAAAGGTAACAGCCAGTGATGGGATGTTACCGGTTCGGTCCGGTTCACCCAAACCGGTAGCTCCCATCACGAGGGGTTCGCTCGGGGGGGTGGGGTGGTAGAACCCCAGGAGACCGGTTTGGTCACCTGCCCAGTTCGGGCCAAACCCCTTTCTTAATTTTTTTTCCGGGCAGCCAAAATGGCTGCCTGTAACTGCGCATGCATCAAACCTCTATCTGACACATGCACAGTAAGAAATAGAACTGCACATGCATCAAATAGAGGTTTGACACATGCACAGTTAAGGGCAGCCATTTTGACTGCTTGGAAAGGAAGCGCAGGCGGTGCTTAAACCGACGGCGGCCTTTCCTTTCCAGGCCGCTGCAACAGTTTGCCACCGCACCACCGCACTGCCGCAGACGAGTCTTCTGCTCCTGGACAAGTCGACCGACCCAGGGTAAGTGACCCAGGGTTTGTGTTTGGGGTTTTTATTTGTGTTTGGGGTGGGTAGGTGGGTGGATGGGTTTATTTGTGTTTGGGATGGGTGGGTGGGTGTTTGGGTATATTTTTATTTATTTTTTATTGTATTTCTTTATTTATTTAATTTATTTATGGGTTTGTGTTGTGGTTGTTTGGTTGGGTGGGTGGGTTGAGGGGTGTGTGTGTGTGAGAGAGAGAGAGAGAGAGTGTGTGTGTTTATTTTAATTTTAACTTTTTATTTTTTGCCCCACCCACAACATCTTGACATCATGACATCAGCTCTGCCGACGACGTCATGACGTCAGCCACACCCACGTCCGTGATGTCACAGTGTGGTAGGAAAATTTTCGTCATCCCATTACTGGTAACAGTGTTCTGTGCACTGTGGCATCTAATCATGGCTGCCACATGACCATGGAAATGTCTGCAGGTGCAGGCAGTGCTGTCTCTTTGGCTGTAAACAGAGATGAATACTGCCCCCTAGAGTCAGACATTGCTGGCTTTTGAACAAGGGAGACCTTGACTTTTATCACATTTTCTGATTTGGTAAAACATTTAAACTGTTTTCCCCCTACAGAAGGAAGGATCAAGAAAAAGTTGTGAGTCCACAGGTGGCTCATCTTCAATCTAAAGATTCCAACAAGAGTCTTTCCCAGTCCTATTAGAAATGGTGGGGTCTGAAGCTAAGCCTTTCTTGTATGCCAAGCATGTGGTCTACCGATCAAAGTACATGTTATCCAAGAGGGAAGGATTTCTCATGGGGTTGAGTCCAACTCGCTAACTGCTGAAGCAGAAGCTGTTTTACTCACAGACTTACACACTTACATAATAATACAGAACATACTTCAGTTCTCAAGTGCATCTCCCATGTATTCCAGTCTCAAGAGAGAGACAGAGAGAGGGGGGAAAATCAAGCAGTAAGATTCCAGTTGGACACCCTATAACTTTCTTCAGTAGCTGCTAGTTTCAAATTCTCCATATTTTTTTCAGGCATCCAAATGACTATGTTTAAGTCTCTGCAGTCAGTTTTCAAGGACAGGAAGACTGAGGCGTTGTAGCAGCAGGTGCAGTTTGATTCATAAGTGCACTGACCTTCCGTAGGAGCATGGCAGGAATTTCAAATAGGATTAGCCACCCCAGACAAGAAAAAGGTCACAGGACATTTCCACTGGAAATTCTCATGCAAATAGGCCTTTTGATATGCATGACTTTTTTTCCACACACATCTAATAGCTGTGCATACAGAAAGGGGGAAATACTGAAACATGATGGCTAATGTATGTTAATCTTGTGAAGATGTTGACTTCACAAAAATGTCAGACTTGTAAAGGGATAAGGGCGCCAGACCCTGCCTAAAAGAGAGGTCTGGCAACATTAGAGTCTTGCAGGAAAATGCCAAAAACAGTCCCTGTGCAATTTGGTCGCCCATTTTACATCCACAGTTTTTGTAGGGAGGTTGAAATAATTGGAATCTATCTACTTTGAACCATAGTTCAAGCCCTCCTGAAGCTCATGCCCATTAATTATAAAGCACATCCTTCTTATCCCAAAGACTGCAGCACTTACACAGTGATACTCTATTTTGGTCAATGAACAGCAGAATCATTGGTTGGTTGGTTGCATTTCTATGCTGCCTTTTTCTGAGCAGTGGGTCTCATAATCACACAAGATCCGCAATCATAAACCCTAACACCCACCTTAGAAGCATTTAAAACATAGATTTATTGCAGGATGCTAAAAATTTCTTGTACTGAGAGAAAGTGAGACTTAATAAATAAAGACCAAGAGATGATCAAATGTCTTATTTATTTATTTATTTATTTATTTATTTATTTATTTATTTATTTTACAGACTTATATGCTGCTCTCCTCAAAGAGACTCAGGGCAGCTAACAAAAGCTTTAAAAGATACATAAAAACACAAACATGCAGAACATGGAATAACATGCAGAAATCTGGAATACTGTACAGTAACACACTGGATAACGTTATGACTTGGTTCCACAAGTCATGACGTTATCCGATTTTTAGCGTTGTCCTATGCATGCATTGAACAATGCAAAAAAAAAAAAAGTCCTGACTTCAGGGACAACCCGCTTTAAAGGCAGGCAGGGAAAGAAAGAGACCTCCCTGCCTTTAAAGCCACCCCCCACGAGCAGCGGTCTCTGCCACTGCAGTAGGGTCGGGGAAAGCGCCTTTCCCCTGAACCTACTGCAGTAGCAGAGACTCTTTGTCTCTTTATTTCCCTCCCTGTATTTAAACTACAGGGAAGAGGGAAAGAGAGAGAGGTGATTGGTTCTCTAGAGAACCAATCACATCTCTCTTTCCCCCTCCCTATAGTTTACATACAGGGAGGGAAAGAAAGAAAAAATCAGTTCTCTCTCTCCCTGTAGTTTAAATACAGGGAGGAAAAAAGATGCGATCTTGCATCGTTATCCAATTCTTGCATCGTTATCCAAAAAACTTGCATCGTTATCTGATTCTAGCATTATCCGATGCAATCGTTATCTGGGGTATTACTGTATTTTGGTCACATAAGGAGAAATAAAAAATCCAGATTGTTAAGGTAAAGGTTTTCCTTGCTCGAAAGCCAGCTGTATCTGACTCTAGGGTTCAGTGCTCATCTCTGTTTCAAAGCCCAAGAGCCAGCACTATCTGGTTCTGCAGATGTTTCTATGGCCATGTGATAGGAATGACTAGACATCAGAGCACACGGAACACTGTTTACCTTCCCACCAAAGTGGTCCCTATTTATCTATTTGCAATTTCTTCCTTTCAAACTGGCAGGAGTTGGGACAAAGACGGGAGATCATTCCATCCTGCAGCACTCACGAATCAAAGTGCTGACCTGCCACCTTCCAGTCAGCGTCTTAGTGACTTGAGCCTTACAGTTGAGAAAATAAATGAATAAAGAGGTGCAGTAAGAAGTAAAGTACAGTAAAACCTCGGATAACGTTAAAACCTGGTTCCACAAGTCTTGGTGTTATCCGATTTTTAGTGTTATCCGATGCATGTTAAAATCCTATGGGATCCATAGAGATACATTGTAACCACACAGGCTTTAGCGGTTGTTATCCGATGCATCCCATAGGATCTTAATGTTATCCGATGCAATTCTCCCCCCCCCCAGATTGCTTAATGTTATGCGATTTTAGTGTTATTCGATACTAATGTTATATGAGGTATTACTGTATACTGGATGAAGACCTGCGAGAATTTAGAATCAACGAAATGTCATTGTTTAGAATTGCTGCATCTAAAGTCAAATTATTCATGATGTTGCCTAGTTCTAATAAAAGAGGCGCAAGAAGATTACTCAGTAACACAGAGGCACCGCTGTCTTTATTAGTGCATTGAGGCTCTGAAAACTACTTTTGGCAAGTTAAACTCTTCATTTTTAGTAAGCCTTTGCGTTTTAAGACCAATTAATAATGGGGACGGAATTGAGGGGAGCAACAACAGCACTGTGTCTGAAAGGGGAAGTACCGTATACACTTGAGTATAAACCGAGGTTTTTAGCTCCAAAAAATAAGCCCCAAAAAGATTATACTCGAGTCAATGACCACGATAGTCCCAAGACCGCACCGTATTGAGATGTGCCAACAATTTAATTAATGTTACCATATTTTCATGTATTTTGATTATTGAAACTCATTAGCAGCTGCTGCATTTCCCAACCTCGGCTTATACTCGGGTCACTCTATTTTCCTGGATTTTCAGGTTAGAATAATGTGCCTCGGCTTATATTTGGGTCAGTTTATATTCGAGTATATATGGTAGACTTCTTCTTTTCTACCCAGTGAATGAATAATGCCAAAGCAAGAGCATGCAAATTCATTGCAAATCACAACAAATGTACTTTTTTGGACTGCAGTTCCTGGAGTGTCTCAACCAACATAGCGCAATGTTTCTAGGTGGAATATACTCAGAAGTTACTTACCATTCCTTTCTTCTGGGAGTGTGAACATGCAGAATCTGCAAAGCTATACAGGCTGGCTTCTGGGATTCACAGTGGAGAACAGCCAGACACCTAAACCACTGAGCTATCTACTCAGCTTAAAAGGCAGGGTACGCATCAAAAGGTGCCTTCATTTTGGCAAATGTAGAAGAAGGTGATACTTTTTTTGATCACTAAACAAAAAAATCATTGTGAGCTTTTGTGATTCAAGATCACTTCTTCAGGCATGGAAAGGAATCTAACTGGACTGCTACTTCACAGTTATTTTTAAGAACAGACCCTGGCAAACAGACCATCATGGCATCAACATTTGGACTGTTATTGATGATTTCCCTACCTTTACATGCTTGAAGAAGTGATCTTGAATCACAAAAGCTCACAATGATTTTTTTTTGTTTATTGATTTAAAAAAGGTACAGTATTGCCTTCTTCTTCTACATTTATTTTGTATATGGATCACACAGCTGATTTGTTTGTTCATTTTGGCAGTTTGACATCTGGCCTAGACAAAGAAGATGAAGCCGCTGCCGTCAACACTGACAGCGCCGATGATGAAGGAGGAGGAGGAAGAAGAAGTAGAAGCTTAAAAAGTTGTTATGTGCCATGAAGTCAGAGCTGACTTATAGCAACCCTCCTAGGGCTTTCAAAGTAATATGATATTTAAGGAGTAGTTTTACAGGTTCCACTCACTCATCAATATTCTTGGTATAATTGGGATTTGAACCAGGTTCTTCAGAATCCTAGTCCATCGTTCTGTCCACTACACCACACTGGCCATCCCACCTGATGTTTTTATTCACTCAGTTAGAAAACATGTGCAGCAGGTTGATTCCAATTCAATGCTACATTTGAAAATTATTTAGTCCAGTTCAAATGACTGTACATCATTAACATGATATGCAGGCAGAGGCGTAGCTACCGCCGTATCTGCCGTATCAATTATACGGGGCCCCAGGGCCACGGGGGCCCCCAACGTGCGTAAGCAAAACAAATCTTTACCCTTCCTAAGGGCCCCCAAACAAATTTTTATACGGGGCCCCGCCAAGGCACGCTACTCTTCTGTATGCAGGGCACACTGGTACAGGTGGTGTAAAAGTCAGATTGCAGAATCAGCTGAAGAGGTATTGGCTCATTTAACTCTGGTTCCATCTATTTTTTAAGACGAGAGGAGTTCTTCCTAACTTGAATTAAAAATCAGCACAAGAAATCAGTACAGAAAAAGATTTCCCTCTGTGAAAAGTCAGCATTTGACAGAAAAGAGTACCATTAGTTCACAAGCCACTGGAAAGGTATTGATTGTTGAGTTTAAAATGTCAAATTATGTATTAGGAGAAAAAGATTTTTCCACCCTGATGGTCTTAACAAGACAAAACCACGCATAACTGCTTCAATAGATATGGCTACCAGCAGCATATTGCTAAGCTAGCCCACCTTTTTGTTAAATCGGTTTTCTCTTCAGTGTCTGATTGCACAAAGAGGAGAGGAAATAGAATATAGGTCTACAAAGCATGACAAATGTTGGGAAAGATGTGAAAGAAAGGAAAGTAGGATAAGAAAACTATAATATAATTCTGTGTCAGAAATTATTCTGGGTTGAAAGGATTTTTGGGAAGAAACTCTGTTCAGGGGATGGCCAAATGAGGCTCCTTTCGTGTCACCTAGAGCTAGGACAGAGACAGGCACTCAATCTGTCATGTAGTACCTGGGTCTCAAACTGCCAACTTGCCAGCCTCCCAGCTAACAAGGCGAGCTTCTTAACCACTGAGCTACTGGAGCTGCATGCTAAGAGAACTAAGAGGCATGAGCTTATACCTGTACTTTTTATGTGTACATTCATATACTATTGTACTGCCTCAACTATATCCTAAGTACAGGTAACAAGCTCCTTGGGTATGATAACTACCAATTAAAAATCAGTGGTGCCCAAACTAAGGCCCGGAGACCGGGTGCAGCCCCCAACGGCAATTCATCTGTCCCACAAAGCCCTCGTCGCTCCTGGAAGCGGAAGTAAAACGTGCCCTTACGGGCACGTTTTACTTCTGCTTCCAGGAGCGACGAGGGCTTCGCAGGCCAGATGAATTGCCGTTGGGGGCCGCACCCGGCCCCCGGACCTTGGTGAGTGGCTCCCTGAAGCACATGATTGGCCTACAGCCCAAAAAGTTTGGGCACCCCTGAATTAAATGATGGCTTTTTGTGATAATGACTAATTCTTCAGAGAAGTGTAGAGAGGCCAGTAGAATTTCTAGAAAACCTCGAAGCTGATGGTTTTACATTACAATGTATCACATGCACACTCAGACACCATTTATCACCAAGCGCAAAGACTCCTCTACAAAATGCTAGTATCTTTCCCCGCCTCTTCCCATCCCACATGGGGCCTTTAGTGAACTAAAATTTTTGCAAACCTTTACATTGTTCTTCCTGACACCGGATCAGTAAAGACAAAAAGCAACTGCCAACTCAAAAGCAATCGTCCGATAGAGCCTGGTGCTATCTAATCAAGGGCAAAAGGTCACTTCCGAACAACTGGGCAATAAAAGATTATTTCCAGCCACAGAACAGAAAGGCTCCATGGTGGATGCTTTAAAGAGGAGGGGAGGAAGAAGGGCAAAAGGGCTGCTGTCTGTGGGAGGAAGTGCATTGAATAAAGCCAGCAGACGGGAACCATCTGGCTCTATGCGTGGCCTGTTCTTAAGAAGACAGAGAAAGCCCCCTCAAAGGGGCCAGTGACTCCATGCAATGATTCAAACTTTTGTTGTAATTTAAAGGCAGCTTTCCCAGGCACCAAGAAGTTTTTTGGGGGGAGAGACATCTTTTCCCAATGCAGGAAACTGAGGGGCACTATGCCTTACTGCAAGCTGATACCACAATGCAGCTCTCATTTTTATTCAGCAGACGTATATAAGGTCTGCTTATATATCTTATATATCTTATTGGGGGGGAAATTCGTATTGTCAAAGCAATGGTATTCCCTGTGGCAATGTATGGATGTGAGAGCTGGACCATTAGGAAAGCTGAGCGCAGAAGAATAGATGCCTTTGAGATGTGGTGTTGGAAGAGAGTTTTGAGGGTCCCCTGGACAGCAAGGAGAACAAATAGGTCAATCCTAGAAGAACTCCCCCCGAATGCTCCTTGGAGGGTCACATTGTAAAGATGAAGCTAAGGTACTTTGGTCATCAAATGAGAAGTGAGGATTCGCTTGAGAAAGCCTTGATGCTGGGAAAGGTGGAGGGCAAAAGAAGAAGGGTGGCGGCCAAAAATGAGATGGTTAGATGGTATTGTAGAGACAATGGGCACAGAACTGAGCGAGTTGAGGAGGATGGTGGAGGACAGAAGTGCCTGGCGGACAGTGGTCCATGGGATCGCAGAGGGTCGGAATCGACTGTGCGACTGAACAACAACAAAAAATCAGAAAGGCCAAATCCTAAAAATACTAGTCGATGAAGTAAACTTCTTAAATGTGCTTCTTCTTGTTGTTGTTGTCGTTGTCGTTGTCGTTGTTGTCATTGTTCTTCTTCTTCCATGTCTAGGCCAGACTTTAAACTGCCAAAACAAAGCCACCTTTGGGTGATATCATTCTGCAGTTTCTTTCACCTGACCTAGTGTGAGAAAGATTAGCCAGCACAACAAGGTTGCTGTTGCCCAGAATATGCCCGATTGTGGTTCAAAAATGCCGCAATCTTTGGAGAGGCTCTTTCTGTGTACCCCCTTAAATGCGCTAACAAGCAAATATGGGCAAGAGTAGAAGATTGCATTTAACATTTAACAAATGACTTTAAAAATACGTATTTCTCTCTCAAATGTGCTCTATTATGCAGGAAGGCCTCATTTGAATGAAAGCTAGAAAATCAAAGGGAGCTAAGTTGTCTTTGCCTGCAAACTAGCAGTTTTGTGAATGTTTCTCTACAAATGGCAGTAATAAGATCCCAGAAGTGATGCCTCCTAGTAATTACTTCTCCTGTTTGAAAGTGTAAAATGGTTCTCACAGAGATGAACATCTAGAATTCACTTTCAGAGATCCAAATTTCATGATTTCAGAATTCAAAGGACAAAGCCTTATCTTGACAGGGAGACAGAGTGTTTCTTTATACCCCTTTGCTTGCAACATATTTAGGAAAAGAGAAGGAAATCGCTTGCAGTAACTGGTTACCACTGTTGCTATTCCTTAGTGAAAGGCTTAACTCAGAGTCTATTTGATATGCACTGGTCTGAAGATAGGAACAGACTGCATAAATGGCCCAGCAAGCCTGGAGATTGGTGAGAGCCTAAAACAAATGCTCTTCCACTAATCCAGCCCCAGGAGAAAGGAAACAGGGCAGTTAAACATCTAGGTTTCCTGCCCAGGAAACAACGAAGGCTTTGTTCTAAGGAAGGAAGTCACAAATAAATTGGGCAAGGCTGATCAGCATGGAAGTTTAAGCATGTAAATCTATTCCTCTGAAGTCTTTTCAGAGTGGTTTTCACTTCATAAAAGCCTCAGTCAGTGTACATTAACAAAATTCATTTTAAGGAGGGACTATTAGAAATAATAATAAAAAATAGAACTAATAATCATACCTCCTATTACAGACATTATAATATTCTGTTTTTCAGGGGCTTTAGCCTGGTTGTGAGATGAAATCGGGCCTACTTCAGTTTCCTTTCTCCTACACATTCTCCTACACATTCTTTCATCTGAGCGAAACATCCACAAAGGCTCCTTTCCTGTTTGCTTCAAATCTCCTCAACACTTCTGTTTCTTTCATATTTTATCTGGTTCTGATAGGCCCGTGATAGCGAACCTTGGCACTCCAGATGTTCTTGGACTTCAATTCCCAGAAGCCCAAGCACTCTGTGATTCCACACACATGGGTTTACTCAGTGATGGGCTGCTCCCGATTCGGACCGGTTCGCCTGAACTGGTAGCAGCCATTCGGAGGGGATTGCCGGGTGGGGTAGTAAACCCCTGGGCAACCGGTTCGGTCGTCTCTCTGGCCGCACTCCGGATTTTTCTTCCGGGCAGCCCAAAATGGCTGCTCAGAAGTGTGCATGTGTCAAAACTCCATTTGACACATGCACACTGAAAAATAGAAGTGTGCATGCATCAAATGAAGTTTTGATGCTTGCGCACTTCCGAGCAGCCATTTTGGGCTGCCCAGAAAGTCCAGCATCTGGAGGAGGGCGGTGTTCTTTGCCCAGCGCACCGCCGGGCTGGGCTGGTCTAGGCCGCACTGCTGGTCTAGGCTGCACTGTGCTGCCAGGCCTGGCCGGGCTAGGCCAGGCCGCCAGGCCACCGCATCACTTTGCCGCCACACCACTGCACCACTGCTGTGCCTGTATTATGTGTATATGTATTTATTTTAATTTATATGTATTTATATGTATGTATTTTAATTGGTATTTTAATGTGTATTTTATTTTATTTATTTATTTACTTTGGCTCCACCCACGATGTCATGATTGTTGTTTTGAAACTTGTGTAAGTGTAATTCTTAAAGTTTAATTCTAACTTAATTTTAACTTAATTTTTAATATTCAATTAACTGTAGTCTCAATTTTTAACGGATAAGTGAATTTTAATATGTATGAGGCATGTTGGAATGTCATATTGGCTGTATATTTGCTGTGTACTGTTGTTTTAAGCCATGTCTTTTCTGGTTGTGTTGTAAGCCACCCAGAGTTGGGTTTACCTAATTGGGGCGGGATAACAAATTGGACAAATAAATAAAATAAATAAATGATGTCATGATGCTGGCTCCACCCACAACATCATGATGTCATGATGTTGGCTCCACCCACAACATCAGCTCCACCCAAGGTGTGATAGTAAAAATTTGGCAGCCCACCACTGGGTTTACTGTGATTCATCCTGCCTTGCTGCCCTCATTGCTCCCAGAAGCAAAAGTAAAATGCGCCCGTAAGGATAGAAGGATTAACCCACAATGCTCAGAGAAAATATAGCAACCATACATTAATTGTCAGAATTAGTTCAAACTAATTAAATTAAAAGGGCAGGCTACACTTCATGCCAAAGATTCTAAACCAGGCAATTTTGGTATACAGTACACTAGTACCTCAGATAACGATGAGACTTGGTTCCACAAGTCTCGTCGTTATCCGGTTTTTAACGCTGTGCGATGCATTGATCGCACAATGTTTAAAAAAGCCCTGTTTCCCTGGAGGCTGCAGCAAGCCAGAACGTCAGGATTTGAATCCTGACGTTTTGGCTTGCTGCAGCCTCCAGGGAGGTGGGGAAAGTCCAGAAACAGCTTGGATCGGGTCTTCCAACTTCCCTGGAGCCGGCAGGGGGATCAGAGAGCCCGAAACGGGTAAAAAAAATGGACTTTTAAAAACCCATTTCGGGCTCTCTGACCTCCCTGCTGGCTCCGGGGAGATCAGAGGACCAGAACCAAGCTGTTTCTGGGCTTTTCCCACCTCCCCGGCCAGTGCAACAAGCCAAAACGTCAGGGTTCGAACCCTGACGTTTTGGCTTGCTCCACTGGCCGGGGACGTCGGGGAAGCCCAGAAACAGCTTGGATCGGGTCCTCTGATCTCCCTGGAGCAGGCAGGGGAGTCAGAGAGTCCGAAATGGGTAAAAAAAAAAACGGACAATTTTTACCCATTTTGGGCTCTCTGATCCCCCTGCCTGTTCCAGGGAGAACAGAGGATCCAATCTACAGCTGCAGGGTGGCTGGGGAAGCCGACGGGGACTCCCCATCAGCTTCCCTAGCCACCCGCCCATGTCTCCACAGCTGTGGGGTGGCTGGGGGAGCCCCCTGTCAGCTTTCCAGCCACCCCACCCCTGCCTCTGCAGCTGCAGGATGGCTGGGAAGCTGAACGGAGAACCCTGTTCAGCTTTCCAGCCACCCTGCTGCTATGAAATGACTGCATTGGATAACACTAACAGATCGTTAGTGTTTTTGCATCGTTTGGATTGGAAATTTTGCATCGTTATCCGATTTTAGCGTTATCCGATGCAGTCATTATCTAAGGTATTACAGGTACTGTACAATGTTTTACATAGCAAGCAGTAAATCTTCTTCCGTGTCCAGGCCAGGTATGAAACTGCTAAATAAAAGCACCTTTTGGTGAGTTTATTCTGCAGTTCTTTCACCTGACCCTAATTTGAGATATAAAAGAACAGAAAACAAGACAAACTTCCTTACTTTTCCTGAGAACACATTCCACATGCCAACCAACCATTACAAGATTTCTTTTGAGAGGGGTTAGTTTTTGTTTTCTTCCAGTGAGGAACTCTTCTGAACTAGGCTTGGGAGAAAGGACAAGACATGAGTAGAGTAGAATGTAAGCAACAATTGTCCAAAAAAAAATGCTTCTGCATAAACAAGTTTTTTCCTAAGCAGCATCTACCAAACTACTAAGGAAGCAGCAACAGGTGGTAGACAGCCATCTGTTCTGAAGCATCATATTACAGGAAGTTCTGTCAGGACAGAAAGGAGCTGCAACCCAGAGAGCATGTTAGCCCTATTCAGACATTAATGGTGCATTAATCAACTTGTGAAGGGAGCATGCTAGCTTCTCAACCCTCCAACCCTATTTTAAGAGCCAATGTGTTTCTCTGAACCAAGGAGTCCTTCCTAGGCATGGAGACTCTTCACAGCGTTTTTACTAATGTGAAATTTTTCCATGGATAGAAGAAGCTTTCCTGATCATACTTATCACCCTCCATGCATAGAGGTCAATAGGACAGGAAACGTGGGATTCATGCACTCCTTTCCTCATATGTTCATATAACATGTTTAGTTCTTTCTTTATTCATGTCAGATGCACCACCAGCATATAATAACATACAAAGCTAAAATAACACATCTAAAAACAAAATAAAATTAAAAAGGGCTAGATGATATCTGCCCAATATTGGGCCACTTCAACAGCATTTCCTCTTGGAAACATAAGGTCCTCCTTGGTGCACGTTGATGGGTATCATGTACATTGTATCATATGAGAGATAGTTTGTAGTTCTCCGCATTCATGCAGGCTGTTGTCTACAGGGAAACCCCACATTCTCAGATTAGCCCTTGATCTTCCTACCCCTGCACACAGTCTATTTAAAGCTTTTCCACACAGGCCATGGTTGTTCTTTGCCAGGCAGTAGAGAGTCATGTGGTTCTGCCACATGTTTAGTTAATTGCTGTTTTGCTCTGTTTGTCCTTATAAACAACAAGTACTTTCTCATGAAGGATTAGGAGACTTTGTTAGCCATAAAACTTGGGTAATTAGCTCAGTAAAGCACAACAATTATGGCTATGATAAAACTTAGTTATGTGCCATTATCAGAGTCCAGGACATGGGTGGCTAGCAAGTTAACACACGCACCAGGATTCAGGGAAACCAGGCGAAAGCCAAACAGTAACCCTATCACAGTCCAGAGTTCAAAGCCAAGGTAAATGGTGATACAGGGTTGATCCAGACAACAGGGTATAGTGCAAGCAAGCCAGAACTTAGGTGACTAAGAGAGCAGGTGAAGCAGAGTACTTTCAGGGACTAGAGAAGACAAGAACAGGATTCAAGGAGTGAGGATCTGGGGAAGGCACAACAACAGGCCACAGGAACTGGGAATGGGTCAGAAAGTTTTCAGGGACAGGAACCAGGAACAAAGCAGAATATCTTTGGAGGCAGGAATCAGAAGTAAAGCAAGAGATCATTGGAATCAGGATCTAGCAATAATTCAGTCCAGTAACTTTCATTGCTCAGGCAGCTTTGGGGGTAGGGAAGGGAGAGCTAGTCCAGGGGACTCTCAAAACTCTCCTCCAACACCACATTTCAAAGGTGTCTATTCTTCTGCACTCAGCTTTCCTTATGGTCCAGTTCTCACAACCATACATTACCACCAGGAATACCATTGCTTTGACTATACGAATTTTTGTTTGGAAGGTGATGTC
Organism: Furcifer pardalis; assembly: GCA_030440675.1. Classification (NCBI taxonomy): domain Eukaryota; kingdom Metazoa; phylum Chordata; class Lepidosauria; order Squamata; family Chamaeleonidae; genus Furcifer; species Furcifer pardalis. The sequence goes on from CP126892.1 coordinate 72,229,062, forward strand.
TCTACTTTTAACTATGTTCCCCAGGTTTCTCATAACTTGTCTCTCAAGAATCAGTCGCCTTTTATTTTATGGCTGCAATCGCCATCTGCAGTGATCTTGGATCCTAAAAAAATAAAATCTATCACTTCTTCTACTTCTTCCCCATCTATTTTCCAGGGACTGATAGGGCCTGTTGCCATTACAGTATCTTAGTTTTCTTGATGTTGAGTCTCAAGGCAGCTTTTGCACTCTCTTCTTTCAACCTAAGCAGGAGCTTCTTTAAGCTTTATTTCTAGGGGGTGGGATCTTGTTGTTTAGCATAACAAGGTGCAACTATAGTAGGCCCACTGAATTGTAGTGATTTGGTGAATCTTGGTAAATTGCACTGATTCTATGGGCCTAATTAATTTGCAACTTACTATGCTAAGCAACAGGATTTCAGCCATTGTGTTATTAAAGTCTGTTTGTAATCATGACCAGTTCACACATGGAGAGAACCAATCTGATGCATCTGCAAAGTGAAGAATGCCAAAGGCAAGCCTACATGGTTCTCAATTTCAGCGACAACTACTCTACTAGAAAGAGAAAAAACCCACAAAGCAGGCTAGACTAATTTCACCAGGAGACATCATTTCAATCCGTTTGAGAGTGGTTTCCATGGAAGAAGAACTTTGAGGCCTAAAACTCTGACAACATCCTTTCCAATTTTCTTTTCCTCAAGTCAAGCCAAAAACAATTTAGTCATCATCTTATTTTGACTAGGATTTTACTAGGCGCAGTTTAAAGCCATAAAGTTTGCCCAGCTTTTAAAGCTGAGACCAGACTGCTGATCTTTTTCTAACTCATCACTTTGTCTTTTAGTCATTCTGTCCTTGTAAATGACAACCATTTTCTCAGGCAAGATTATGAGCCCTTATTAGCTGTTAAAACCAGGGTAATTGGCTCCGTGGAGCACTGCTAAATTATGAAACAGGAAACTGTGATGTCATGTCTAGTAAAGCATCAAAAAGCACCTTGTTTTAAAATAGAAATATCAGATGAGATCATTACTCTCTCTTCACATATTCTATATTTTGGCATAACATCCACCTATCTAAGAGTCATTATAAAATGAACACTGTAAAGGCTACTGAAAATCAAAGCACAGTTGTCTGGTATTCCGGCACGTATCACTTGTTTCAGCAAATAAGACGTTTCCTTGAAAAAGACAAAATATATCTCAACTTTACGTATGATCATTACATTCAGTTTTCAGAAAGAATGATTGATATGGATATTTAACAGAAGATGGAAAGACTATATTTATAATGTTATGCTTTAAGTACATGTCAAATGTGTCATTAGTTTTTAGTCATAATTGACATGAAGAAACCTACTTACTGTTCTGATGCATAATCAACACGGATAGACCAGGAGTATGAATAAATCAGAGATAAATCCATTCATTTTAGGAAGAAAGAATTAAGAATGCACATAACCTTTCTACTGGAATACATGGAATTTACATGTTTTTAATGTTAGTTGCAGCTTGGTTTATGACTTTTTCAGTCCCACCTATTTTATTTCACCTTTTTTTATCCCCTTTGGAATTCATCCAGAACCACACATTTCAATGAAAAGGTAAAAATGCTTATTCTGCATTTCAAGGTCTGTTAAGTCTGCTTTTTTGCTTCGTCCAAGATGTTATTTGCATAGGTTCCTTTCTCTCTTTTAACTTTCTGTCTCCCAGGTGTTTTTTGCCAGTTAAGATCATCAACACATCAAAGGAATGACCTCACGATTTTCAAGTTGAATTGATGCACCTTCTTCCCCATAGTAATAGATTAGTAAAAGAGTCTACATATGATGGTCATACTGCTGAAGAAGTTTTCTTAAAAGTACTCTATTTCAGTATTTTATGTACCATGGTCTAGGTCCGTGACTTATAGCTTGTTAAAAACACAACAGTGAGCTAAGGTTAGACTCTTGGCCCAGAATTCTTTCAGAAAAATCCATGCATAAGAGACGATGGAAGAGGTTGCTCTCTTGTTCACCATCTGGCATGCACCTGGGTACAGGATCATTTTTCAACTGGAGGACACTAGGTAAAGGAACAGCCCATTAGCTAAATATATGACTACTGTACTTGTGCAATTACCCATTGATGCTAGGGTATTTGCAGCAAGATTCAGCACCCTAGACATCCAAGAAGTACTGTATCTTCCTCCTCTCTTATTTTACAATCTATCCAGCCTTCCTCACTCCACATGCTACCACTGAGTTGGGACTAAAACTCACATCAGCTAAGGGTAAGGTTGTATCTGGACAATACCAGGTTGAGAAAGCCTGCCTTGTCCATCTACTTATTCTAAGTGATGAAAAAGATGAAAACTTAATATCTACCACACAACCAAAGAATTTCTTTTCTGAAAGATTTTTGAAGGGCCATGACACAACCCCTTTTGAAAGGACTGAAAAATCTTCCTGTTTACCCAAGTTTTATTACTAAAGTTTATCACCAAGTGTTATGTATTGTTCTATGTGTTATTTGATGTAGCATTATTTCTTCTAGAGCTCTCCAGGTGTTCTTGGACTTCAATTACCAGAAGCCCAAGTCAGCACACCTGCTGATCAGGGTTTCTGGGAATTGAAGTCCAATAACATCTGGGAGACAGGTTTGAGGAACCCTATTCTTGAGGTGTGGCATGTTAAAATATAACAAATATAAAGTGACAAACCTAGGAATTGCCGTCATCACTCTAGTGTCTGTCCTACTTGTTTTATCACCACCGGTCACCTAGTAAACTAGCAGGATCATTTTGGTTCCACTTTGTAAGAAGGGACACTTAGGAACTCTCACACTTATGGCCCTAAACACTCTTTCATTCCAGAGGTAAACAAGGGCTTTGACCACTCAGTTATGGAGATTGTCTGTCAGGATGAAAGAGCTCCCCAAGTCCCATCAAGAAACCATCAGATCTTTCTCCTGAGGCAGACCATCATAATTGTCCTTTGTAGAGCTCCAGTAAGTCTAAAACCTCACCAGGTAGAGATCAGTGCATGACAACTGAACTATAGAAAGCTCTTCCACACCCAGATCATCCTCACCCTAAAGGTAAAGGTTTCCCTTGCTCGAAAGCCATTAGTATCCGACTCTAGAGTCCAGTGCTCACCTTTGTTTCAAAACTGAAGAGCCAGCGCTGTATGCTTCTGCAGACATTTCCGTGGTCATGTGGCAGGCATGACTAGACACCAGAGAGCACAGAATGCTGTTTACCTTCCCACCCTATTTATGGTCCCTATTTATTTACTTGCAATTTCTTGCTTTCAAACTGCTAGGTTGGCAGGAGGTAGGACAAACACAGGACCTCATTCCTTCCTGCATCACTCAGGAATCGAACCTCCACCTTCCAGTCAGTGTCTTAGTTACTTGAGCCACTACAGTCTCACCCTACCCAACATAAAAAAACTAGGTACAGAGTGTGTACAGCTCAATGAGTGTGACCAAATATCATTTGGAACAGATCCATGGTTCTCATAAACTGCTCCTAAGACAATGACCTCCGTGTGAATGGAGAAGTCCCTTAGGATCAAGAGCTGAGGCAACTCCAGCATCACTTCTCAGGCCAAGTCAGACAGCTCAGGAAGGGAGCCTATTCAGCAACAGGCTGAGTGGTACGACAGTAGAATACATATTTTCCCCCTTGCACTCACTCTCAAGTAATCATGCTCAAACCCCAAATGCTTTGGTTCAGAACTCCTGGTGAGAAACAATAGAATCACAGTAAGAGTAAAGGTAAAAGTTTCCCTTGCTCAAAAGCCAGTTGTATCTGACTCTAGGGGTCAGTGCTCATCTCTGTTTCTAAGCCGAAGAGCCAGCGTTGTCTGCTTCTGCAGACATTTCCATGGTCATGTGGCAGGCATGACTAGACACTGGACCACATAGAATGCTGTTACCTTCCCACCGAAGTGGTCCCCATTTATCTACTATCAGTTTCTTGCTTTCAAACTGCTAGGTTGGCAGGAGCTGGGACAACAGTAGACCACTGCAATTCCACTTCCCTGTCCCCCAGGTCAGGTTTTCTGCTGCACAGAGAACACAAGTAGACAAACCTCCTCCAGCTTCATCCAAATGAGCCTTTTTAAGACATGTGAGATTCATGTGTTCATCCTGGAATCAGATCCTGGATGGCATTCCATGTCAGCACTTTCAACTGAAGGGGGACTATTTAGCAATATATTGAAGAATATACTGTATCTTATGAAGGACTCATTATGTGATAGTGAAGTGCTCACACACACAAAAATCTACATGACAACTCAACCATTCCCTTCTATCTCCCAGATTCTTCCTCTGTAGCTCTATGTGTAAAATGTATCCAGAATCCCTGATTAAACCATCAAAAAGCAAGATGAGATACCTGCAGTGTTCCACAGACTTTTCATTTTAACTCTAACATCAACAGCATTTGAAGGAGTGGACTAGCCAGTTAGAATCTTGAATCAGATTCAAGGTAGTTACAAGTGAGTGTGTTGATTGCTAACACTTTTTTGTGCTCTTATTTGCTCTGGCTGAATTCAGCACATTGTGTCACCATTGCCTCCTGATAAAACTACAGTAGGAATCAATACATCATCACAAAATGATGAAAAGTTTTTGGCACCCCTTAAATTGAGGACAGAAACCTTATTTCATAAACATGATAGTGTGTTTGCTTCTTAATGGATTTTGGATGTTGTTTTTACATGACTGCAGTGGCTCAAGTCACTAAGACGCTGACTGGGAGATGGAAGGTCAGCAGTTCGATTCCAGAGTACTGCAGGACGGAATGAGCTCCCGTCTCTGTCCCAGCTCCTGCCAACCTAGCCGTTCGAAAGCAAGAAATTGCAAGTAGATAAATAGGGACTATTTCAGTGGGAAGGTAACAGTGTTCCATGTGCTCCGGTATCTAGTCATGCCTGTCACATGACCATGGAAATGTCTGCAGAAGCAGACAGCGCTGGCTCTTCGGCTTAGAAACAGAGATGAGCACTGACCCCTAGAGTCGGATACGAATGGCTTTCGAGCAAGGGAAACCTTTACCTGTTTTTACATTATCAATGAAATATACAGTAAAACCTCGGATAATGCTAAGACTTGTTTCCACAAGTCTTGGTGTTATCCGATTTTTAGTGTTCTCCGATCCATGTTAAAATCCTATGGGACGGATCGGATAACGTTAAAGCTCCATAGAAATACAGTAATACCTCATATAACATTAGTATCGAATAACACTAAAATCGCATAACATTAAGGAATCTGGGGGGAAGAATTGCATCAGATAACATTAAGATCCTATGGGATGCTTCAGATAACAACCGCTAAAGCCTGTGTGGTTACAATGTATCTCTATGGATCCCATAGGATTTTAACATGCATCAGATAACACTAAAAATCATATAACACCAAGACTTGTGGAACCAGGTTTTAGTGTTACATGAGGTTTTACTGTACATTGTAACCGCACAGTCTTTAGCGGTTGTTATCCGATCCATCCCATAGGACCTTAACATTATTCGATCCAATTCTCCTCTCCAGATTACTTAACGTGATGCGATTTTAGCGTTATCCGATCCAATCATTATCCGGTGTTTTACTGTGTTCCAGAGATTGATTCTCACATGGATAATTTTACCAATAGATTTTTTCCAGGTAGTATCATTTTGGAGACCTATTTTTTTTTCAGTCATATGAAAGGAAATGGATATAATAAAATCCACGCAATTGCATTTTCACTTATCATTGCAACACAGATTACCTGAATGGAAATCAGATTCAAAAATGACAATACAGTAAAACCTCGGATAACGCTAAAACTTGGTTCCACAAGTCTTAGTCTTATCTGATTTTTAATGTTATCCGATGCATGCATCAGATCACGTTAAAATCCTATGGGATGCATCGGATAATGTTAAAACTCCATAGAGATACATTGTAACAGGAACATGCTTTAGTGAACGTTATACGATGCATCCCATAGAATTTAACGTTATGCAATGCAGTTTTTTCCAGATTGCTTAACATTATGCGGTTTTAGCGTTATCTGATGCAAACATTATCCGAGGTGTTACTCTAAATCTCAAGACTTATATCTAGGTGTCCACAGTTCAATTTTCTGCTGTGAGCCCAATTACTGGCTTCAAATTATATCACTCTTTGTTGATTTGACGCACAGATCCTCTAACCTCCACTTGGGGAGGGGACTTCCCTGGGGGTAGAAACCCCTCAAATAATTTATTCTTGTAACATGATTTATGGTTTGTAATTTTTCATTATGCATATGGGAATGTGATATTAATTTGAACATGTCTTTTTAGATAACAGAGTAAAACAATTAAAACATTTCCAGAGAGATAAAGAGTAAGTACTTTGCCTTTGTGGTGTTTGGGGAGAACTATTTTAGTTGCATATATTTAAAACAAAAACTTCAAATTCTAGAGCACAATGGATTATTCATCAAACATTATTAGGTAAAGGTAAAGGTCACTCTTGCTTAAAAGCCAGTTGTATCCACAGTCCCTTTAGGATGAAACAGAAAGGTGAAGCAAAAGGAAAGACTGTTGATTGTGATGAATTCCATGAGCAAATTCAGATTTAAAGAACAGATGAAACTGAACAGTACACAGAAGAACCTACTATACCCTACCAGTTTTGGAAAATATTGCAAAAAAAGTTATTCTGATTTTTTTTATGCTGAATGTTTACTTTTTTTTATTTTAGGCAATTTCATGCTGTTGTTTTCCTGAAATGTAAATCCCATAAGAATGTAAGGACATTCCTGCTAAATCAGATTCAAAGACCCAGACAGGATATTTTGGCATCCTGTTTCCCACAATGGTACCCTAGCGGACTGTGAAAGTTGCAAGCACAAAATGAGCATGCAGTGTTCCCTCTTTGTTGAGCACAACCACCAGCTGGCACTTAGAGGAACTTCATATCTGTAAGAGTGCCATGTCTTTTAATATAATATTTTCAAAGTAAAATATATGTGTAAACACAGATAGACTACATCTCAATCAATACTTCAGAATAGTATAAATTCTATGGCCTTCTGCTTAATGATGACATTTAGTGTTTAAGATGTTCTTATCTGTAAAGGCTAGATCAGTGGTTTAGGTATCTGACTGTGCATCTAGAATTTGGGAGTTGAATTCCCCACAATGCCTCTTAGGAGAAGAACCATCCCATTTGAACTTGGCCAACAGTCCCAGGGCAACCCCCAGAAGAAGAGAATGGTGACCCATGTCTCTGTATTTGGTACCAAGAAAATCCTGGAAATGGTCGTCATAAAAGGCTTCAATATAGTCCAGTTGGTTAGTTTATTATCACTAACTGTTCGCATTTATATTATGCATTTCCTCAAACTGGTAGATAATATGGCTCATTGTAAAATAGCATATGAAAGTAAGTATGTGCCTTTCAAATCTATTACTGAGAATCAATCTCCCTTCTTTAAGAGGTGGAGGCTGGTGTCCAAGGTTGTCATATGGAATTTTCTTGTATGAATAAAGAGGTTAATGTCTTGCCAAACACCCCATCACCAAAGATGCATTTCTTATAAAAGACACAGATCAATGTGCAGTGTACTACTGCATAGTGTGTTGTCTAATATTGCACTCAGGTGATACATTCTGAAAGAGTAACACAGCCAAAGTGAAGAATCAATTCAAGATGAAAGTACAGTAAAACCTCATATAACACTAAAACCTGGTTCCACAAGTCTTGGTGTTATATGATTTTTAGTGTTATCTGATGCATGTTAAAATCCTATGGGATCCATAGAGATACATTGTAACCACACAGGCTTTAGCGGTTGTTATCTGAAGCATCCCATAGGATCTTAATGTTATCTGATGCAATTCTTCCCCCCAGATTCCTTAATGTTATGCGATTTTAGTGTTATTCGATACTAATGTTATATGAGGTATTACTGTATGTTCATGTTCATAAGAGAGCAACCCCAAGGTTTTAAAAAGTGCAACAAATTGATTTTTAAGACCTAAGAGTGAAGAATGCTGAGTGACACATAGGAATAAAAAACATAAGGGGTGTGGATAGAACGGGCAGCCCTAGAGGAAAACACAGCTAACTGCCGGATATTCTGAACAGAATCACTTCTTTTAAGCAAGATGCCTATACCACAACATTGTGTTGCAGGTTTCATTTGTTTATATATACAGTACAACAACAGAAAGCAAAGTAGACTAGAATGCTTTAATAGTTTGCATTTCCTCATAAGTAGTGGCTTTCTCCATTTAGCAAAGTGGGAGAGAGGTAAAAGTATTTTACAATCTGATTTTGTTTTGTAAATTTACAACTGTGTAGATATATAGTTGTCAAACAACATATTGAATTTTAAACATTTGTATGTTATAATTTCAAATTGTAATTAGTATTTTTTTTAATTATTCATGGATTGAAACTATTTTTGTATGCTGAAGAGGGGTGAAAGTTAAATAAATGGAAAAGGAGAGAAAGGGGTGAAAATGAAATAAATTGAAATGAATCAAGGGAGAGAGATTAACATTCACTTTAATGTATAAACCATCCAATATTGGGCACAAAATTACGAATGTAGAGACAGTTAGGGCAGCAGGAAGCTACTGAAGGCTTTAACAGGTCATATTAAACCAATCTGCAGTGTTTAAACTGGTGTACAGGATAGTCTTTCCAGCTTTTATCAGTTCTAAAAAAAAGGGGGGGCAAACATTATATATTGTTAATTACCTGTAAAGTAAGGCTTTAGCCACTTCCCCTGTTCCAAAGAGCTCTGAAGTGAAACCTGAAAGAAGCCACCCATTGTTTTCTATTGTGCAAGAGCCAGAAGCAAATAGAGCTCAGATTGCAGTTCTGAAAGGCAACAGGAAATTGGCACACAGCTAATCTGCCCTGAACTATTCATAGTAACAAAAGGCTACATTCCTGCTAAAACATTCCCCATTAGAAATCCAAGGCAGATCTGCTGGAAGGACCACAGAATAAATTTGAGGAAATAAAAGCTTTCTAATTAAAAGATTCTGGAATCTGGGCATTAGTTGCTGACCAGGAAGGTAACGTGTATTAATGTACTGTATGTCTTTGTCCTAAGGAAGGAAGGAAGGAAGGAAGGAAGGAAGACTGCTATAAAATACTTTTCAAAAAAAAATAATGAATGAAAACCTCTAGAAATGTGGCTATAAAATTCAAATGAAGTTGTCAAAATACATTTTTATTTTTGTAAAGTGGCAGTAAGTACTTCAGATGGAGTGCCATACAGGTGTGTCACTTTTACCATAATCCCCTCCTAAAGAGTGTCAACAGTTCAATACCCAAGCACTGCACTACGAAATGAGCTTCTGTCTCTGTCCCAGCTCCTGCCAACCTAGCAGTACAAAAGCAAGAAATTGCAAGTACTGTATATACTGGCGTATAAGACTACTTCCCCCCCCCTGAAAAACATGCCTCCAAGTGGGGGGGGAGTCGTCTTATACGCCGGGTGCACTTCAGTTGGGATAGACATAGCTGCCCATAGTGGCCTCCCGATGCTCGCCCATTGCCCATAGTGGCCTCCCGATGCCTGCCCGCCCACCCACCTCATTCTACATACCATCCAGTATCACGCGGTATCCAGCGTGGCTGCGGCGAGCATCAGCAGTGAGACAGGGGTGCCAGCCTTTTCGGCATGACCGGCCCGTTCTGCTCAGTGGGAAGTAGTGGTGCTCCGCCCCTTGTCTACGCAGAGCTCACACATGCGCACTTGCGCACTAGTGCCGGCCACAGGGAGATGTTGAAATCAAATCTGATGTTCTTTTATGTTTTATTTGGTGTGTGAAAGGTGTGCGGAAGGGGGGTGGTCTTATACGGTGAGTATATAACAAATTCTATATTTTGAGTGGAAATGTTGGGGGTCGTCTTATACGCCCAGTCGTCTTATACACCGGCATATACGGTAGATCAATAGGGACCACATCGGTGGAAAGGTAAACAGCATTCCGTGCATTCAGTGTCTAAGCATGCCTGCCACATGTCCACGGAAACGTCCACATATGCAGACAGTGCTGGCTCTTTGGCTATAAACTGAGATGAGCACTGAACTCTAGCATCAGATATGACTGGCTTTCGAGCAAGGGTGACCTTTACCTAAAGAGTGTTTGGACAGAAATACTTCATTCCTCATCAGGATCCATAAGCCTCCATCACATACAATGAGGCAAATCTACAACAAAACAGCAAAATATGTTTCGGAAGATCATCTTTGGATTTCAACATTGTCTTTCTAGTAATTTCAAATAGTCAATCGATCATTAATGAAGCATTAGCTAGAAAGTAACAGTTTATCATACTTTTGGATCTGTAAAGCAATTTTCCAGGGTGAGGTTTGTATGTGCTTCTTAGAATGAAAACTTGGTATCATTGACTTTTTAACAAATGACAATTTTAGCTGCAAAGTGCCTTACAAACCCAAAACAAATGCTTTCTTAAAAAAAACCCTGTCTTTCATTCAATCAACTTCACATTTGTAAGGCACCTAAAAACCACAAGCCGGAAATGGTGAGCTGCATTGTCTTCTCACTGAGTCACTTTCCCTTTATGCTTCAGAACCAGTTCACACATTCCTACCTGGACTACAGTCAAACCTCATATAACACTAAAACCTGGTTCCACAAGTCTTGATGTTATATGATTTTTAGTGTTATCCGATGCATGTTAAAATCCTATGGGAGCCATAGAGATACATTGTAACCACACAGGCTTTAGCGGTTGTTATCTGAATCATCCCATAGGATCTTAATGTTATCCGATGCAATTCTTCCCCCCAGATTCCTTAATGTTATGCGATTTTCGTGTTATTCGATACTAATGTTATATGAGGTATTACTGTATTTTAAAAAATGATTTAAAGGGATATATGCAGAGTATCATGTTATTGCTTCACCATTTGCTGAGCAATTACCTCAGGTCATCTCATATCAATTATGTTACTGTTTTATTTACTAGAACACTCAATCTCCATTCTCTACACATCAACTTGGCTGATGTGAAATGGCCAGCAATAAAGAGGAACTGTTACTTCTGTTCAATGTGGCAGTTTCAAAGGATAGTGAATTAAACAAGCTGAACCTGGCAAGATCTTAGAAGTAATTAATAAAGGGATGCATCTAATTCTAGATTAAGAGATTACAAACAAGAGAAGTTCTTGACCTACTACAACCACACTTCTTCCAATAATAATTCTCAGAACAGTTACTATTTATCAGATTAAATACAATCAAGTGTTTTTCTTTTAGATGATTTGTAGGGAAGTTCTCTGTGAATCAGATGCAAAATGGGCTTCATTCTTCCAGTCCTTTTAAAAGTACCTATTAACTTTAATTCAAGGACATTTAGGAGCTATTGTGATGCATATGATAGATAAAATTAAATATTACAATTTGGACGTTCATGTTGGAATAATAATACTACCCCTACCTAATCCCTGTTCTTTGACAGTGGTTTTTTTTTAACTGCTACTTTTCTCCTTGGACTGAGGGTTCAGTCCATATTGAGTTGTCTCATCTAAAAGAAAAACACTTGACTTATTTTAATCAGATAAATAATAACTGTTCTGAGAATTCTTATTGGAAGAAGTGTAGTTGCAAGTCTAGAACTTCTCTGGTTTGTAATCTCTTAATCTAGAATTAGATACATCCCTTTATTACTTTCTTCTAAGATCTTGAGGCCATGAAAGGAGCCTCATTTAGGTGTCCCCTGAGTGGAGTTTCTCCAGCAAAAATTCTTTCAACCCAGGAAGCAGCTTTGCGTGCTTCTGACACAAATCTTAGCTCTGTCCTTTCTCACCACTAAACAAAAATGTTTATCTCTTTACTATACAGTATAACTATTTTACAATTAAAACCAAAAATGGGCAAAAAAAGATGTAATTGTCCCAGGCTTTTGATGTACAAAATAAACATTTTGTGATATTCGTTCCAAAAAGAAACTACTGGATTACAATTCTTCCATTTAAAGGGAGGTAACCTCTGGAACCAATGCATGACTTTTCATGGATGAAACAATTTAGATTTTTTTCAAATATAAAAACTGAGTGGCTTAGATATTATTCACATCACTGCTATGTCATTCAGACTGAGATCTTAGGGTCAAAACAAATGCACCTAAGATTTTCCCACGAGCCACAATAATTACAAGTTAATGTTAACACTTAAAACATTTCTAGGATTTAGTTAAACATATATTTGGACCAAATAGTTATCTCAGAAGACGGATACTGCTACCTGAGAATTCTGGATACGTACCAGGAAAGTGGGGATAGGGAAGATGATCATATTACTCATAACCATATTAAAAATGTTATTCTTTATAGTTCCAAGACAAGCAACAAAGCTGTGTGGTCCTTACACAACACAAAGTAGAAGGAGGTGAATTTTTTGGAATAGTAGCCATGTTAGTCTGTGGTTCAGGCATCTCAGAAAACAAAACAAAATAAACAAAACAAAATAAAATAAAAAACACTGTAGCACTTTAAAGACTAACTGCTATATTTTTATTGTTAGCTTTCGTGGATCAAGCCCACTTTGAAGTGGGCTTGATCCATGAAAGCTAACAATAAAAATATAGCAGTTAAGTCTTTAAAGTGCTACAGTGATTTTTATTTTATTTTGTTTTGTTTATTTTGTTTTGTTTTGTTTTCTGAGATAGAAGGAGGTGATACCTTTATCAGACCACTTTAAAATATCAATAAATCAGCCAGCTTTCTTCAGGCTATCACCATATCTGTATATAAAGCAGAAGTGTTTCCTACAACTGACTTCGACATAGCTCCCAGGCATATGAACCCAATCACGGAATATCTGTTCATCACTGTGTAAGAGGAGTGAAAGCCACATATTAAACAAATACACTTCATATCCAGCTTTAAAAGCAGCACTCCCTGAAAGTGCTTTGGAGTCTCTACACCCACATACATACATTTAAACTGGGATTTATTCCCTAACGGTGTAACAATACATTTAGCCAGACACGTTTTCCCCATGGGACAAACATGTGCAAGGTATCCGTCTACTCTTGTCCACACAGACAAGAAGTTGTGCTATAAGCCAAAGGAAAAGATCTGTAATACTGTATTAAATTAGACTCAAACAAAATGAACCCTGGTAGGACATTTGCCCATCAGTAACATTTTGTAGTAGAATCCACAAAGAATGAGATTTAAAATGTAGGCATTTTTCAACCTTGTCACCTGATGAGGTAAAAACAAAGCTTACGAATTCTGCCCACATTGTTTAACTAAATGCCCACATTTTTAAACTAAGAAAAAAAATTGGAACAAAAAAAAATCCAGTTTTGCTACTAGGGTCCCTTTTTGTCATTTTTTCAGGGATATTTTTAGTGTTGCTGACCAAGCAGAAACAACATGCTCTAGTTGTCAGAACTTTGGCCAGAATGATGGGATTTCTTGTGGACTTAAGAAGAAAAAAGACATTTCATTTAAATGCCAACCTTTACCCTACTACCAACTCTAAATTCATTGGTATTATCATTGGGTGAGAAAACATCTTACAGGTCACTCAATGCAAAGGTTTAACCATCTTTTTAAAAAGATACACTGAATTATACATGGCTCTAATTTGGCAAATATATGTTAGAACCTTTGCCACCCAAGACTAAAGTTTGACCAAGAAGTCCACCTAAGTTTCTAATCTTATTCATCATTACTACTAGCAGAATATGTATTACCCAGAATTTTAGTATTGTGTGGCAATGATCAAGAATCTAAACAAGAAGCTAAAGTGTGCAAGTAATGCCACAACACAGCATTATCAAGTACGAATAGTGTTGCAAAGTTATTGTCAGATGAGAGCATTTCAGTACTTCATTAAATATTCATATTCTTCTCTTGTGATGTACCTATACAATTAGTTCATATCACTGATCATTAATACAACTGGCCCTTCAGCTAAAGATCTTAAGGTCATCCCTAGTAACTAGTAACTCTGTACGGTCCAACAAATTGGATTGTGTCTATGAAGACCTTTTTAAAATCAGAATGCAATGCACATATGCTCCATAAATAGACTACATTTGCAGGTACAGTATTACACATATCAGTATCTCAATTAATATAGCTCAGGGATTCCCAACCTACAGTCCATGTCACCATTTCATGTGGCCTGCCGCTGCTGCCACACCAACTGGAAGCAGACATGTTTACATCAGCTGTAAAACACACCCATGCATGCATAAACACACCCACAGCTGTTGTAAATGTGGAAGTGGACGCATCTATGACAGCTGTAAATGTGCCCATTTCCGCTTCCAGGGATCATGGTTTGGCCTGCTCAGCTGTTCAGGAGGCGTGATCAGGCCCACGGCATAAAAAGGTTGGCCACCCCTGATATAGCTTATAGGAGGTCACACAAATCATCTACTTCTCTTTCTGGATGAAAAATAAATCCATCATTCAGCATGTATTAGCAAATCTTCCTGTTCTTCTTGCAAGTGCTGGAAAATTAATCCTCCAAAAATTACAAGAAGTTGAATGCATGTCTTATTGTAGGCCTTGACACCTGGCTTTCCTGAGGCCTTTTTTCATTGCTGTTTCCTGCAATAGGTGTGAAAATCCCTAATGTTTATATAGCTGATAATTAGTGATACAGTATTCTCATATCCAGCTGTTAGAGGAGTCTGTGTGTGACTTGAAATCTTGTTTACCCTTGAAACAAAGTTTTCAACTGAAATATCCCTCACTTCCCAAAACATCCACATTAACTTACCATACAGTACAAGACACATTCCATTTTTCCAGTGTATTTTAAGGGGTGTGTATAGTCTCTGCATTTTACACAGGAATCACAGTAGTAAGGAGTGAGCAATCTGTATGTCACATTTCCCAGTCACCAAAAAAATGCCGGAACACTTTCTGTTACAATTGAGATACATGTGTGTATTCATTGTACAAAAAGGCTGGTAATGTATAAATCAGGGATGCCCAAACTTTTAGGGCCATGGGCCGGTCACATGGTTCAGAGGGTCTGTCATTATGGCCCATGGGCCAGATCCACCCCCTGATGCACATTCATCTGGCCCACGAAGGCCTCTTTGCTCCTGGAAGCGGAAGTAAAATGTGCCTGTGCAGGTGTGTTTTACTTCCGCTTCCGGGAGCAATGGGGGCTTCAGGGGGCAGATGAATTGGTGTTGGGGGCCAGATCCGGCCCACAGGCCATAGTTTGTGCAGCCTTGGTATAAATAATACTTCAAAAATACTTTCCATGGCCACGTCTTTTGGTTGTAAAAGACAAAAGGAAATGTCACTAAAAATGAGATTATGTTTATTAAATGGTTTGATATATTTGCAGCATTATGGAACATAAACATAGAGCACACCTAGGTCTCATTGTACCGGCACCTGAAATTTAAACTGAACTTGGGGGAAGAGATGCTAGATAGGAAGCCAGAAAGATTCAGGTTTGTTTCACTCTTCTTTTCTAAACATTTTTAATATGTAGCTTGCTATTCTCAAGTTTGTTTAATTCTTCTTTCTACTGCCAACTTTCATTGCTGTTATTCTGCTTCCTTATATATTTGCTTAGGGTATGTTGTAGATCTGTTAGATATTTGCTTCACTGGGCAAGGAACAACATTAGAGGAGGATATAGCTGACACACTCAACCTCCCCTATGTCACTTGGAGACCTCTGAATAGGATGAGGGTTAGAGTCCATAAATGCAAGACCAACATGCTCAAGCATGGGCTGCTGTTGGACAGCAACACACTGTGTGAATGTGGAGAGATACAGAATCCGGCTTATTTAGTGGTCTGCTGATTACTGCCAGAAACATGCACTGATGAAGACTTGGGTTTGGCCAATGACAAAACCAAAGCAGTCCATGGTTTGATCAGGACACAAAAGAAGGGCCTTCATAATGGTTACTAGCAGAGCTGCATGAATTGAACCCACCCAAACGGAGTTTTATAATTAAGGGTCTTTTCTCTGACACCAGCTGCACATTGACACCTTGTATCCAGTGATGGGATGTAACAGGTTCGCATCAGTTTACCCAAACCGGTAGTAACTTTCCCCAGTGTCCCGGAGAACCGGTAGCAGCTTTTGGGGGGAAACCACCTTCGGGGCTTACCTTTTCACTGGTTCCTCCACTGCACATGTGCGCCAAGCACTCGGTGTGCATGCACGCCTACAGTGCTTGGCACGTATGCATGGCCTCCTTGTTGTCCTCCCAAGCGGGGAGGAGGAAGAGAAGCTGCTAGCCTGAAGCTCCCTATAGCCTGCTACCCAGGGTAAGTGACTCACCTTTGGATGTGGTGTATCTGTGTGTATTTTAAAGTGTATTTAATACCTTTACCTATACAGTATTGACGTACTACCACAGTTCCTAAAAAGGCCTAGCGGCCTGGCTTGGGGTTTTTAAGCAAAGTCTTGGAGTTACCTCATCAATAAGCTACACCTGTGCTGTTCCAATTGGAAAACCCTTAAGGAGGTACAGTCAGTCATATCCAACCAGAGCCAGTGCCATCTGCAAGTGCATATATTTTCGTGGTCATGTGGCCGTCATGACTAGACACCGGAGTACACAGAACCCTCTCTACCTTCCTACCAAAGCAGTACTTATTTATCTACTTACAATTTCCAGCTTTCAAACTACTAGACTGGCAGGAGCTGGGATAGAGACAGGAGCTTACTCCGTTGTCCAGCACTCAGGTCTCGAACTGCTGACCTGCCGACTTTCCAGGCATCAAGTTCAACATGTTAACCACTAAGCCACTGCAGTCCTGAGTTTTTAAGTACAACTAATTATAAGAAAATGAGCATATTTTGTATTTAACAAAGCTGTTTTGTCAGTGAGCCTTTTTGCACATACTGTATTGTTTTTAATAAACAATTAAGAATAACACTGGAAGCATCATTGTTGGCTCTATCATGAGAGTTGAACCCACTCTGGTCTTCTACATAGATGAAGAGGGTAGTGATCAACAATGCATGTTACTAACATTAACCAAGAAGAGTTAAGAAGCTACTGTGCAGTGATATATGGTTTCTAAAAAATGTAAAAGAATAAAGGCTCTTTCTTTGGTCACTTTTACTGTCAATACTCTCAACCACCTTCCCACTGGTACCATTTTAGCTCAAATCCTCTTGTGTAAGTTAACAGTAAGTTAATAGTCTGGCCAGGTTATCCTAGTGTAGTAATAGAGTAGACCAGTGATGGCAAACCTTGGCACTCCAGGCAGCAGTTAACTAACCTGACAACCCTGAGGACTAATAGCCTTGGGTGCCTAAGTCCACAGGGAAGCCTGATGGTCCCCTAGTGGATTAAATCCCACTTAAATCCATCCTGATGGAGGGCAGCAGCTTCATCAATACTGACCTGGGGCAGAGGAGGACTTTGTGTGCCAAAAAGGGCTCAGGACCAGAAAGTGACTCATGGAACTGGATTAGTTATGGGTGTCGCACTGCAATGCAGAAGGCAGATGAAAAGCCACTGCATTATATTCTCAGGACAGTAATCATGGCTGATCACCATGAGGATCGCCAATATTCACATTCAGATATGGCAGAAGTAAGTTAACATCTGTGTAAAGAAAATGACCTAACCTGCAATGGTAAATTGTCACTAATTACAGAGCTGCTGCTGTGATTCTTTATTGCTTAAACTCAATCTCATTATCCATGAGTTGGGTGGCTTTATCGAAGAAGGAAATCTTTAACCAGTGGCAATCTGCTTCTGCAGCTTAAACTGTTTAATTTACACAAGAAAATTGTGACCTCTATGCTCCAAAGTAAAGCATCCAGAACAGTAACAAAAGATGGATTGGCAGTGTTATTTCTATCTAGGAAACCACTTGGAAGTTGACAGAAATGGGGTGGGGTCAAAATATGGTGGGCTAAAAATCGATTAAAATCATCTACAAGTTTTCAAATGTAATGGACTTCGGTCATAAAAGGTAAATGTCGCTTTTGCTTGAAAGCTAGTGCTCGTCTCTGTTTATAGCTATAGCCAGAGCCAGTGCCATCTGTGTCTGCAGATGTTTCTGCAGACATGTGGCAGGCATTTTCTCAACACTGAGGAGGGGCTGTTTACCTTTTCACTGAAGTGGTCTCTATTTATCTACTTGCAATTTCTTGCTTTCGAATTGCTAGGTTGATAGGAGCTAGGAGAGACAGGAGCTAACTCCGTCATGCAGTACCCAGGAATCGAACTCAGACCTTCCAGTCAGTGAGTTCAGCATCTTAACCACTTGAGCCACTGCAGTCCCACATAAAAAGTACTTTTGTCCTTATGATTCTTATTGAAGTGTAAACTTCTTCAGCTTATCTGCCATTTAATCTACCAACCAGGGAACACAGAAAGAGCCTTGAAGATTGTGGGATTTTTGAACCATAATTGGGCGTACTCCAGGCAACAGCTGTCTTGTGCCGGCTAATCTTTCTCACTAGGTCAGGCAAAAGAAACTGCAGAATGAGCTCACCAAAAGGTGCCTTTATTTTGCCAGTTTCATGTCTGGCCTAGACACAGAAGAAGAAATCTACCAACCTTTTATTTCTAAATAGATAGCAATGGTTGGTGTTTAAGAAAAAACAGATAAGTAATAATGCTCCCCAAGGGCCTTGTAAATAGGCTGAGAGACAGACTATTGTTGGCACACAGGAAAGTAGCAGGAAGAAAGGCTCAGCACCAAAAACATGTTATATAACAGAAGTGGGCAACTTCACCAAGTTAAGAAACCATGTTTTTTTTTGCCTAGAATCTTTCAGAGACTGCAAGGACTCATCAAAATATGAAAAATTGGAATAAGGCATAGACTCAGCCAAAGACCTACTGCTAGCTTACAAAAGTTATATTCTTCTGCGATTAAAACATTGTGAGTTGGGGTGTGTGCATGATTTAATTAAAAGGTAAATTACTGTTCCTGGATGCTTCCAAGACTCAACTGCAATACTCTTCCCCTCTCCCTTGGGAAAGATCCTATTTGGACCATTAGAGCAGGATGATCGTGCCAGAGACCACTGAAACAACCTCAAGAGGCTGGGTGCTGTGCCAGGGCATGGCTTTATCTACATTTGTTATATAAAACTGAACTGTGTAAATGCAACAGTGCTTACCTTTTCTCAGTCTTGGAAAGTGTCAAATTGTTGCTGAACTGCATTTATTCTGTATTACCTTTAAGCTCTGAAAGTCAAGTTGATTTTTTTAAAAATGTAAAATTCAGACTTCATTCACAGTTGGAAATAGGAATGTAGGCATTTTGTCAGTTTCTCCTTTAAGCACCTTTGTCACTTTCATTAGGGAACATCAGTAGTTTCAGATTAGGGGGGGAATTAAAGGAATAAAAGCAGTAGTACTCTTACAATGCCTTTCTATATATGTCAAAGCATAAATATGTTCCCTTTGGTCTGGTGTTAGAAGGATTAGCTGACAAGGTTGTCGCGCAGGGTATACCCAACTGTATTCACAATCTTCGTGGAGGCTCCTTCTGTGTAGCTGGAAAACTGAATGGAGCACTTTAAGAAATAGGACAGTATTACAACATCAGCCATTTGAAGCTTAATCCAAGCAAGACTTGAGTATTTGCTTTCCATCTTCAAAACCGAGAGGCAAGAGTTAAGTTGAATGTTATGGGGCAAGGGAATCGATTACAGTACTGTTCAACACCAAAATCTTGGTGTGATGCTTGGCTGGACACTCTCTTTTAAGCAGCACTGCCTGAATACCGAAGCCAGTTAGTACAAGGAACATCATCATAAGGAAACTCAAACTATAAATGGGGAACTCAACCATCCACACTGTGTACATCAGCTTTAGCCCTGAGCATCTCTGCAGCAGAGTACTGCTCCAGTATGGAACACATCCACACATGCAAAAAAAAAGTTCACATTGCTGTTAATGAAGCCATGCAGATGACAGGATGCCTTAAACCTACACCAGTTGAGAAAATATACCCTCTTGTTGGTATTGCTCCACCTAAGATCAAGACAGAAGTAGCAACAGATGCTGAGAGAACTAAGCAAGAGAATGACCCTTGATACTCTCTAAATGGATATGAGCCTCAAGTCCGTCTACTCAGAACCAGAAAGAGCTTTATGGCAAGAACAAACATTCTTGAGGGTACTCAAGAGGAAGATCAAATAAGAAGATGGAAGAAGGAGCTCACTGGAAAAGGGACAATATTAGAGGCGGATATAGCTGAAGATCTCAATCTCCCCTATGTCAACTGGACAACCCTGAATAGGCTGAGGGTTGGAGTCCCCAAATGCAAGAACAACATCTCAAGTGGGGACTGCTGGTGGATAACAACTCATAGTGTGAATGTGGAGAGACACAGAGTCTGTCCCATCTGCTGGTCTGCCGATTGCTGCCAGAGACATGCACCAATGAGAACTTCCATTGGGCAATGACAAAGTGAAGAAAGTGTCTTCATTTCAGCAGTCCAGGGTTTGATCAGGACATGAAAGAAGAAGTATGTTCCTCATAGATTCTATGGAACTTACAGCCAAGCAGCTGGACACAGAATTATGATATACTGTTAAGAACATATTGTTACATTAACAAAAAACCCAAGAGACGTTTTCATTAATTATTATATTTTCTGCATTATAGTTTTAACATATGTACTTTCTTTGTGTCACCCTTATTTCTGTTAAGTATTGATATCTTGTTATATTCAGACAGGAGTACATTTCTGGAACAGTCCTTTGTAATAAATATCATAAAATAATAGAGATTCACATAATAAATATTCTTTACAATAAAAAAAGTTTTAACAAATCCTTTGTCTTAAAAATAGTCAGAATTCAACTTTGTGTTTTTACATAAAATATACAAAAAAGCACCACAATTTGTGGCTAAGGCAATAAAAACAGAGAGGATTAAAGTTACTGAGCACAGGAATGAAGTTAAATGTCATTAAACCACAGAAATAATAGAAGTGTTAAAAGATTCAAGAATGTTTACACAACTTAAAACTGAATGATACCCAAAGATTATTACTCAGATGTGCAGAAACCAGAGACTTCAGTATCAAAAGAACAGGTTAAAAAGTGAAAAAGTAGTGCCTTGTAAATATCTGAAAGCTATAGAAACCAGTTAAGAAAGTTGTAGCAATAGCATCTCCAATGTGCAGATAGTGTGTAAGGCGGCGGCGGCGGCGGCAGCGGGGGAATCTGGATCAAGAGGTTTTACAGACTGTCAAGGTGGGTGCATAAAAAGTGCTGGTTGAAATCTGAAAAGAAGGCAGGATTAAATTCCAGCCCAAGCATAATTAATGCTTATCTTTTTCATGGAAAGAACAGAGTTAAGAAGCTTTCTTTTTTAAAAAAAAAGGAAAAAGACTCAAAATAATTGCTGGGAAGCCATTAAAAACTGATGTAAAAATAGAGTTCCAGAGAACAAAACAGCATCTTTGGAAAGCTATTCATGAGAAAGTAAAAGGCTTCAGAAAAATCACATTGCTTCTTTCAGAAATTAAACCATTTGCCAAAATGGGAAAGTGGATGCAAGTATCTGGGCCACACATATTAAAGACAATGGCAATACCCAAATTTCCTTTTGCCAAAAAGAAAAGTAATGAAAAGAATGCTGCCTGCATGAAAGAAAAGAGGAGGGGAAATGGCAGTGGGGGGTGCAATGTAGACAGAATAGCCAGCCACAACCTGAAACAGTCTGAAGAACTGAATACTTCCCCAACTCCACAAATCAGGATGGTTTGCCTTGACCCCTAGAAGGGCAACTCTCCAGCTTACAATAAACCGTGTTTGAGTTCTTGCATCGGCAACCTGGACGATGGATCCGGTCATAACACCCACGACACAGTTTTAAGCATCCTTTGGCAGGAGGATAACAGAGCAGGCAAGGCAAAAACAAGGACAGGGCTCCCATGCATAAGTACCTCGACCAGCAATGTGACTGGGAGCAAGAGCAAGGATTATCCGCGTATGAGTCCCCTTCATCATCGTTGGAACAGTGGTAAAAGATGCCTTTCACCAGGCACATGCAGGTGCTGTATTCCACCATGCTCTCTGCTGAGCACAAGCACTGTCTGTTGCAGGCCAGGCAAGAAGGCAAGGCCCTGGGCGCTGTGCATTCTCCACATTTGCATTTCCCACACTGTTCACAAATAAACTTGTGCTGTGCAGAGTCCTCCTCCTCTTTCAAAGGACTCTTCAGGTCATCCACAACCAGAGATGACGGCTTGGGCTGCGTCCAGATTGGCCTTTCTGATCTGTGACCTGGCCCTGGCCGAGGAGGCGATCTCAGCAGTAGACCCTGCTCTGAGGAAGCACTGCTGTTACTTCCAGAGCTTGCCGCGCTGCCAGTGCTGGTGGACCTGCTCAGCACAGGGGCCCTTGAGTTGTGTTGATACAACACATGTCCTGGGTGGCTGGGCCTGTGTTCGTAATTATTATTCACATTGATCGGTATGATTTCATGAGTCCGCTCCTGTTTTTCTTGCCGAGGAGCTGCCCGTGGGGCAGACTTTTTCACCACAGATGGGCCTTCAGTGTATTCATTGGTGCCCCTGATAGTCTTGATTTGATCCAGCGACAAGACGACGGTGGGCTGAACGTCTCTTTCATAGTCCACCCTTTGTCGGCTATCCGAAGAAGGCTGCTGGAGGACAACTAACGAAGTGCCACTGCCATGCCGACCCTGGGGCTCCATGTGTAGCAATCTCTACGTCTGGCATTCACCAGAGGCCTGGCACACATCTGAAATTCTGAAAGGAAAGAAACATTGAAAAGAGAATACGTCACAGGAAATTAACTTTTTTTAAAAAAACCATAGCATTTAATGGCAAGCCACAAATTGCCCTAACTACCTAATAACAATATCTTAGCAATGATGGACAGGTGGGATGGATAGTTCTAACTGCCAGAATACATTATCTGTTTAGAAAAAGTGCAAACATAATTCCCCTGAATATTATCTTATTTTTTATGCCACATAAATCATACATGAATCCAAGTCATACTGCAACTAGTATATGAATGGAATTCTATGACACTGAATATATACACTAAGATTATATACACATTTTGCTGTCTTGTGGTGTTTAGTCAAGTAAATAACCCTCATGTTGCCCCTAACACAGCTCTCT
Source organism: Furcifer pardalis (assembly GCA_030440675.1). Lineage (NCBI taxonomy): Eukaryota > Metazoa > Chordata > Lepidosauria > Squamata > Chamaeleonidae > Furcifer > Furcifer pardalis. Next base: position 72,252,151 of record CP126892.1, read on the forward strand.
AACTACTTCATCTGACCTCTGATTAGCAATAATGTAAGTGAAGGGGCACACACTGAGTTTTCATGGCCACATAAAGTGGAGACTTATGTTCACACTGTTTAAAAAATAGATCTATGTAAGTCCTTAATGTAAAATTTGGGGGCAATCATTTCAGGGGTCAACAGAACTTTCTAACACCACATTTTAAGCTATTCTTCCATTATGACCACAGCCTATTGCTAACTAGGAAAGTACATGAAGAATTATTTCTGGATAAACATATCACTTTAAAAGGGTATTATCAAGTGCACTCATTACAACGAAACACCAGATGCAAACAACATCCTGTTACACAATAGGTTTCCAAGTGTTCTTGGACCATAAGGCAGGGTGTGAATAGAGGAGGTGGAGACAGAAAAGAGAGAGGTATTTATCAGATCTTTGTGAAAACCTTTTTTGACAAATGGTAACAGAATGTACCTATGTAGAAAAATTAAATACAGAGAGAAAAGTAAATAAAAAATAGGACTCAACATGGCTTATTTATAGTAGACCAAAAAGAAATGAAAGTTGATTCTACATATCTATATCTACTTCTCATTAAACCAATGTGGTAAAAATTATAATATTGTTTCAGTAATTATTCAGTAACTGAGTAAGCAATTTTTTTATAATCTGCTGCTAAAAATGCATTTCAATAAAGGTGAAACCTCTCATTTGGAAAATGAGTCAAGAATCCTTCACAAGAGCCACCACAAAAAGAGAGTAAGACGAGGCAACAACATCCAAAATGTCTTCAGACCCACTATCACAACACAAAAGCAAATACTGTATGGTGAATTCCATATTACATATGGAAGAAGTGAAGCTGATGGTAATCCAATGAGTTCACAATCATGAATTAATCAGAACCAGATATTTTAGCTCGTATATTTAATCATTACACAACAGCAACCAGTAGTGTTCAATTTTACATCCTTATGCCTGCAAGTAGTCTTGAAGAGATGCAACAGGTAGTTAAGTAAGCCATGAATGTAAAAATCAAAGGCTCATCACCAAACAAAATTAATGTAAGTGTATCATTTAGGATATCAGAGAGTAAACAAAACAACAAAAAAGTTGTGGCACGTTAGACTAACTTCTGTATTTAAATGCGAGCTTCCACGGACCAAGCCCACTTCATCAGTCATAAGGGTAAAACCTCATGGTTTCAATTTTATACACATCAGGTGCAGAGGCACACAATGTCTGGCCAGCCTAACAAAAAAGTAACATTGTAGCTCTTTACCACTGACAATGGAAAATCCCCAGTCGACCTAAGAAAAGTTCATCACAACAACTGGCGCAAAAACTAACCTAGCCCTCATCAACCTAAAAATTGACAATCTCCTTCCTTGTTCTCTTTCTTTCTGATACATGTGCCTATAATACCACCAGACGTCATGCTGCAGTTTTGCAAAACAATATTCTTTCTCTATCCTCCTTTTTTAAAAAATCAGCAGAGAGAACAAAATCACACTTCAAATTCTTCCCCTCCACCACATATCGCACCTGTCCAACAGGCAGGATTTAAGACAAAGAACTTATCTGCCTCATGCTCAAGTTTTTCTTTTTGCAGGCCTCGCACAGAGCACTAAAATATGGTACGGTATTTGGAAAAGCAGAGAGGACTGAAAAAGAGAAAACAGCAAAGAAAAGTCTACAGAACTGTTTTGATTCCTGATGTTTTCAGGGCAAAGCAAATGCATGTCAAAAAAAAAAATAACAAGAAACAAGAGATGTTGCATAAAACTTTACTGCCTTTGTGCCATTTCACCTAAAGAACTAAACAAACCACACAATCCTATTAATGTACAGAACATATTATGTTCTGTTGTATTCAACTGAGCTTACTCCCTATAAGATTTAAACTCAGAGCTTTATTATTTTAAGGTCGGGAATATACACAAATGTCTTTCAATGCCATAAAGTTTTTACATTCTCCCCCCACAAGCTTCACCTTAAGCCTTGGCCTGGTTGGAGGGGGGGATGCAACCACCCTAACATTTCTTCTGGCCCATCTTCTCAACTGCCTAGCAGAAAGGCAGGCTTTCCCATTGAGGAAGGGAAAATGCTCTTTAAAAAACCACACCAGCCTCTCTTGAATGGATTTGAGAGAAAAGTGGAAAGGGAAAATGCTCTCTTGAATGGACTGGAGAGAAATGTGGAGCCCTGAACTGGCGGGAGGAGGAAGGTGGCAGTCTTGCCCACTCTGCAATCTGAGCTCAAAGGAGGTGATGAATGTTGAGCTGACGGGAGAGGAAGGAAGAGGAAAAAGTTATGAATGAAAACAAGTCTTCCCCCCCTCCCCTATGCGGGAGGAGGGGAAAAGGCTGAGGTTACCATTACCTCAGGGGGGCGGACTTTCCGATGCTTAAAGCTACATGGCTCTCCTTCTCTACCTTTCAAGACCAATATGAAAGATTTGCAAGAGCCAGTTTGAGCATGCAGGACTCCTCCTTCCCCCTTTGGTGCTTTCTAAAAAAGGCGGGGTGGAGGCATGAGGGAAGCCTTTTTTTATCTCTCTCTCTTCCCCACCATTTCCTCCTCTTCACCTCCACGCCTCTCTACTGACCCGCTAAAATCTCTCTCAGGCTCTGAGGGGAAATCCCTTCAGAAGCTGACTACATGCAATTAAAACAAATACACAAATACACACTCCCTATATACCAATAGCCACAGGAGAAAGGTTTCTGGGGCCTGTTTCACTAAACTACCAACATTATTCATAGCAATCACAAGCGTACGATATTTGGGAGCTCTTTCAGAGAAAGCCACTGAACAAATATGGAATATCATTACCACATCCACCTGTCTCCAGCGTTGCAGGTCCTAATGAGAGACAGCCATCTTATAGAGGCATACATGCTGGCTCCCAGTCACTGAAATATCCCCATTTCACTCCAAACCATGCACTGATTGGATTAATTGTTACCTTACCCAGATTAGAAGTGTTAAAGGAACCAAATCCACCATAAAAAGTTTGAGAGCACAATGTTCACCCAAAACAGGTTGAGTCTCTTGCAAACTGTTGTGAACATAACATGCCTTCTAAAATAACTGGACTGTTTTCCAAATAATAACTGTCTCACGAAGTAGACTTGATCCACGAAAGCTCAATTTAAATACAGAAGTTAGTCTTTAAAGTGTCACAACAGGGTTGTTGGTTTGTTTGTTTTTTGATGTTTTGTTTACTTTCTGATATGCTTGCACAGACTAACAGGGCTACCACTTCAAATAATAATTGTTAACTCTTTGAGATGTCACAAGTCTTGTTTTCACTGCAAAGGACTAACACAGCAACCTGTGAATAGTGATTAACCTGGGCTAAAAGCATTTCAAAATTATATATATATATAAAATCTAGCCAATGTACCCGATTCTAGCAATGCTTGGAATGTGTTAGTACCCATCCCTTCCCACCAATCTGATTGCTCACACCAGCAGTTTTACCAGTATATAGAGTCAAACAAGGTTTAATCTCAATACTCCCTTATATAATTGCATATACTGTAATGTGATTTTAGCTGAATCCTACTGCTTGAGTCTGATTAGAGCACTCAAAAATCTCCTTTGTAGTCCTGCTATAGTTTGGTCAACCATGTTTTGGATGCTTTGTTTTTTATGCTGGTCTTTGACTGTAACAATAAATTGATTGATAGTACCCATCCCTTCCCACCAATCTGATTGCTCACACCAGCAGTTTTACCAGTATATAGAGTCAAACAAGGTTTAATCTCAATACTCCCTTATTATCTCAGATTAGCTAAATCAAGCTTGGCTATAACCTTAGTGGGAGAGAAAGAGAGCCCCAAAACTTTAATTCCAAGCCTTCGGAGGACGTGCATAACAAAAGCACCTGGCAACAAATGTCGGTCACGTCTCAGTTGCCTAGATCCAGCTGTCGCCCTCTCTCATCTCTAAATTCGATCCTTATTTCTGGCTCACAGCAGCCAATCCACACCGCCCTGCACATTTCGAGGCGGGGGGGAACATAAACCGAATCGTGCTTTTTAGGACGAAGCCCTGCGGGGACCGCCCGGGGCCCCTCTCCAGCCCCTACTCTCCAGCCCTCCCCCACGGGGGCCCACCCCACTGCAAGGGAAGGAAAAAGCCAAGGGCACCTGCTAAGGACGGGGAGCGTCGCACGTGCAAAACTAGGCGGGCGAGAATCCATATTGAGAGCGGAGCGGAGGGAGGGAAGGGGGAGGAAGAGTTGGAGGAGAGGAAGGGGGCAAACTTACGTGTTGGAATGGCAAATCCGCGCGAAAGGTCCACCCTTTCTAAGTTAGATCCATAGGGTGAAAGAAGTATTTAGGAGGCTGGCGATCTCATTTCCCACGGCGGGAGGGGTCGACGCACCCCCCTCCCTTCCCCAAAGCCCTGGCTCTGCAGTTCCCGCTGGGCCAAGGTCTCTGGCTTCGCCCTCGCCTTCGGGGGAGCGCACACCAATCGCCGCCGTCTGTTTCTCCAGCGGAAGGCAATCCGAGGTGACCACCACCAGCCCCCAAGACAAGAGCAGCCCCTCTCTTGCCGAAGCACAACCATCCAGGGCTGGGAGAAAGATGTCTCGCGATTCCCCCCCGCCCTCCCGCCCAGCTTTTTTTCCTAGAAGGCAGGGGACGCCTTCAACTCCAAGGGACGCAGGTAGAAGAGGCCATCGGGCGGGTTTTGCAGACGGCGTCTGGCTGGGTCGAGGAGCAGCAGCGACTCGGCCGGCCGCCTCATCCACACGGGCAGGGAAGGGCTCCCACTGGAAGCAGAGACAGGACCGGCGAAGAGAGTTCGGTTCTACTCTGGGCGCAACCTCGACCGTCTCTCCTGCTTTCCGCCACCTTGGAGGGGCGCGCGATCCACCACCACGTCTTCTTGGAGGCGCACGATGTCTTCCCTCGCGGGCCGAGCGCGCGCGTGTAGTGCTCGGATCAAGGCTGGTTTTTCTCACCGCATGGTCCTTCGCCCTCGGCCCCGATCCTGAGCTAGTAGACAAAGTGCCACGGGAATGCCTGGGCGCGGGAAAGAAAAACGGGAAGACAAGAGATAAACATGGAGGAGGAGGAGAAAAGGGAAAATCCTGGAGGAAAAAAACAGGAGCGATTCCCAACCTGAAAGAAGGAGGGAGGCAGGGCTTTTCTGTAAAGCTGCCATGTGCTTATGGTTGACAGACTGGCTCGCACTGCCACGAGCGAGGGAGTGGGAGGTGGGGGGAGAGCACAATGCAACTCGGCTTTCCTAGACACGCACGCACACATGCACACACAACCGATCCTTGCACCGAAGGTCCGTGCAAAACAAGGGGGAAAACGCCCCAGGAGCGTTGCAAAGGGGAGGGGAAAGTGGAGCACCATTACTTAACCAGGAGTGGCTTTTTCCCCCCTCCTGCGTCTCCACACGAGGAACGCCTTCGATGTTTCGGATACAAAACGCGGATTGCAGATTTAAAAAGCCACGGAGCGCTTTCAGTGCAATCTCAGGAGGAGTCGATCGTGTTCTTTGACAAAGCCTGGAAACGATTTAAAGCTGGAGCGTTTGGGCTCCACGCAATCACGCGAGCAGCCCGCCACACGTAACCATAGCCATTCAGCAGCACCTGAGCCACTTCCGAAAGGCATAAATGCCAAAGCCTCCAGGGCAGCATTACCCGAATCCGAAGGTGAAGTGCCGTTTCCTGCAGCTAAATCCAGTGTTGTCTGGTGCCCGTCGAACCCTTCCAGTGGCTGCGATCCCCTTTTGCAAAAAGCAGCTTTGCGCCTTCAGAGCGGATGTTTCCGAATGATCTAAACTCGGCACGGCAGCATTTCAGCGCCGAGCCCCCACCTCAACCCTTTGTCACGCCTCCGATGATGTCAATCTGTCACTCAGAGAGCGGCCAGGAAAATCTGGGGTGGATTTCCTCCACCACCCGCTCTCTCTACACCAGGAGTGCCCAAACTATGGCCCAGAGGCCGGATGCGGCCTCCGATGCCAATTCATCCAGCCTATAAAGCCCTCGTTTCTCCTGGAAGCAGAAGTAAAACGCACCCGTACAGGCACGTTTTACTTCCACTTCCAGGAGCGATGAGGGCTTTTTGGGCCGGATGAATTGGCTCAGGGGCCACATTTTATTTATTTATTTATTTATTTTAGATTTATATTGCCGCCCACTCGCATCCGGTCCCTAGCCCATAGTGACCAGCTCCCTGAACCACATGACTGGCACACGTCCTGAAAAGTTTGGGCACCCCTGCACTTTCACACAAGCGCGCACACTCGCATGCCCCCGCAGCTACAAGAGAACTTTTCCCTCATTCATGCACTTAGCAATTGCATTTGTTTATGCCTCTCCTTTACTTCTGACATCGTGAAAAATAACACAAGCGGCTTCTCTCTGGAATTGTTATTCACCAATTATAAGAAGCTGCAAATTGGGTCGGTGGGTGGGGGGTTTGCAACTCTTTCCAACACCACTTACCACAATCCAGCTATATTTTCCCCCAACACAATTAAGTAACACCTGTGTCCTCCCAGTTAGAAGAACATGGGGTGGTAGAAGCATGGTAATTTCTGCCTTCTTTCAGGAAGGGAATTCTGCTTAAAACTATCCTGGAGATGTCACAGTATTGCAGGATTAACTATTCACTCATACAACTATGGGTTGCAGGGCTGTAGATGTGGGGAAAGCAATCTCTCTCTCTCTCTCTCTCTCTCTCACACACACACACACACACACCATTGGAACTTTGCCTGGAGTGGGATGGGGGGCTGTTAGCTCGAGGGGGGGCTGGTCCCCCCTAGACACCCCCTGGCTGTGGCCCTGATGTTCGTAGTTATTCTGAATTATTTACTCAACCTGAGATAAGGTTATAAAATAAATCTGGGATTATGTTTTGTGCCTTAGTTGGCTATACAGAGTCGAAGCTTGGACATAGCATCTCAAGAGAATCAAAGCTTTTCAAAGGTAGATGTACAGACAGCTGCTAAGGATATCAAGGGTTGACCATGTGACTAATGTAGAAGTGTTGTGCCAGATGAATAAAAATGAACTCTTTAAGACCATTTAAGCAAAGAAAGCTCCAATACTTGGCCATATCCTGAGGAACAACATAAAGTATAGAATATTCTAACTTGCTCTGCAAGGAAAGATCCCTGGGAAGAGGGAGTTTGGACATAGACAGACTTCATGGCTGAAGAACCTGAGAGACTGGTGTGGAATGTCCTTGGAAGAAATGTTCCGAGGAGTTAAGAACAGGAAGACTATCGCCATGATGTTAGCCAATATCCGTAATGGATACAGCACCTGAAGAAAAAGAGGTCTTAGCTGGCATGGAGGAAAACTCAGGTAAGGATGGGTGGCTATTTTTCACATTGAGAGATTGTGAAGGAAGATCTGACAAAGGTTGTGGGTATCATGGAACATAGGGTGGTGAAGGAACTGTAGACACATTCACAGCATGCACCCAATCAGATTTTGGCAAAGTCATTTTTTGGGACGACAGCAGCCAGTATCCACAGCCATTGGAGGTTCTGGGAGATGTAGTCAAAACTATTGTTACCAGTCTATTCAGGCTAGGTGCTTGTCTCTAAGCAAGCATTGGCCTACCATCTGTAGGAAACAAGTGCCATTGCCCAGGGTAGGACATACATTACTGATGATACCTTTCAGTGATTTTAGATGGAAACTGTTGAGAGTACCAAAATACAAGCACCTGTTGTCTTGCTTTCTGTCTATCTCAATGACTACCAAAGGACACTGTAAGAGCCATTTTTAAAGAAAAGTAACAAATAAGAAAACAGCCAGAGGACAGCAGCGGTATAATGTAATTCAAAGAAATACACTGCCAGTGGACATGCATCAAGTGATTATTTTCTATGAATGAATCAAAACAGACTCTAAATGTCACACAGAAAAGCACTGTACATGTGTATGCACTCACACAACTAACACAATTTTGACAACACAGATATTTGTGCTTGCTAGCACACAAAAAGTTACATCTCACAAGAGAAATTCAAACACACACACACACACAAAACACACCCAGACCCAGTAGCAGACTCAAATGCCAATTTTGTTTTCATATTTGTTATGGAAACTCTGTTACAGCATTTAATAATGTCACTACAAACTTGCTCATTTCCTAGTGTGATAGATGTGGTCTTGTAGGTTCAGTTCTCTAGCTGGTGTGGCAGCTGTGTGCCATCAAGTCACTTCTGAGTTATGGCAACCCTGTGAACAAATATTCCAGGGGGAGCCCTCCCATAATTAAAAGCCCCAATCCGATCTTGCAAGCTCAAGGCTGTGGGTTCCTTTAGTGAAACAATCCATCTCTCATTCAGTCTCCCTCTTTTCTTGCAGCATTCAATGCTACCCAGCATTATTTTATTGTGCACAAAGTACAACAGCCTCTATTTAATCATTTTTATTTCTAGAGAAAGTTCAGACTTGATTTGATCTAGAACCCACTTGCCTGTCTTTCTAGTGACATCTATTAAGCTCTTTTCCAGTACAATTTTTTTTGTGAATGAATACAAATTTCCCTTCTATTGACTTTCTTCGCTGTCCAGTTTTTTTTTTTTGCATCTGTACTGTATTGGGAAAATAGAAGTGTGGGTGTTTTTGATCTCACACAGCTTATTTTTGCTTAAACTGTTACATTTGACAATCCGTTCTAGTTCCTTCTTTGTTGCCCTTCTGCATCATCTTCTGGATTCTTGGCTGCAATCTCCATTTGGATTGACAATTGAACAAAGTTATACAAAATGTTTTAAATTCCTGTGACACTTCAAGACTCTTTGTTATCATGGACAAACTGCTACAGTACCTTGGGAATGAAAATGCCATTTTGTTCCAACAGCTTCAAAGGGGTGGTCATTTTGTTTCTCAAATGCCCTTGGAGGGATGGGGGCTAAATGAAATGGCACCATGGGCCAGATCCAGCCCATGGTCCTTAGTTTGGGAACCCCTGTTCTACCCTGTCCTAGACCAATGTCTTGCTCTTAGCACTGAGCAGCTGGAATTCCATAAGCAGGATAGGCAGTGGTGGGATGTCAAAAATTTTACTACCCCACTGTGATGTCATCACAGTGTGGGCGGAGCTAACATCATGATGTCATGATGTAATGGGCAGGGCCAAATAAAAAAACAAAAAAAATACAAAATAATAAAATAAAAAATAAAAATAAGCACACACACACACACACACCTCAACCCACCCACCCACCCACAACACAAACCTGTAAATAAATAAATTAAATAAATTAAATAAAATAAATAATACATTAAAATACAGCCACCCACCCAAAGCCCCTACACACCCACCCCAAACACAAATCAACCAGAGCTTTTAAACCAGAGCTTAAAGCTTATTCTAGCTAATCTTTCTCACACTAGGTCAGATGGAAGGAACTACAGAATGAACTCACCACAAGATGGCTTCATTTTGGCACTTTTCAACTTTTCAACAGTTAAAGAAGTTAGGTACTAAGGAAACTTCTCTTCCTCCTCCTGCTTGGGAGAACAGCAAGGAGGCCGTGCATATGTGCCAAGCACTGTAGGCATGCATGCACACCAAGTGCTTGGTGTGCATGCGCAGTGGGGGAACCAGTGAAAAGGTAACACCCGAAGGTGGTTCCCCCCCCCCCAAAAAAAAAGCTGCTACCAGTTCTCTGGGACATTGGGAAAAGTTGCTACTGGTTCTGGCGAACTGGTGAGAACCTGTTACATCCCATCACTGAGGATAGGCAATGAGCAGCTCTGTTGGTCATCTTGTGAAACTGATATTCAGGGGTACACAGAGTGATTGAGGTGAAAGAGTATAGTAGCTGTATGAATACAGGGCGGTGGATAAATATGAATGAATGAATAAAACAACATTATTTTTAACACTGCAAATTTAATAAAAACTTATTTGTTTTCTCCAAACAGAGCAGTGCTACATGGATGATGTTATGAGCACTTGAGTGAAGGGTTACATAAACATACACATTGGAGCAGTTAAATGATGGTACAAGTGGTACTATGCTTAAAGAGCATAATGCGTTCCACGGGATTGCTCTTTAAGTGAGTTGCTCTTTAAGCGAAACACTTGGATAAAGCCGTGCCGCTACTATTGTATGTATCTGATTGTGACTTCTGGCGGCGGCGGTGGGGGGGAATGAATTGTGAACCCCAATTTAGTTGTTAAGCGAGGTCTTGGTTTTTAGTTAAGCAAGAGTTACCATTCAGAGAAACTTCTGCTCTTTAAGTGAGTTAGTCTCTAAGTGAGGCGCTCTTTATGCGAGGTGTTACTGTATTAGTGAAAGAGGGAGATAGGAAATAAGGATTAATAAACAAACAACATTGTTCCTGTTGTGATTTAAGCAGACCACTAAGTCAATGGTCAAGTGACAAGGCAAAGGAAAGTTTGACATTGATATCAGAAAGAAAGGGGTGTGATAGGCATAGAACAAGGCATCTCACCTTTATTTCTGTGTGAAGCAAAATGTTGCCATTATAACAGAAGACACAAAATAAAATCCAGTATAATATATATATATATTTACTAACACTAATATCAATTTAAAAATTTAAGTCATTTCAACCATGTTACATCTGAGGGCTACATTGCTCTGTTGAGGATGTGTGGTCATGAACTAGGAAAAACAGCAGCACTATATATCTTGTGGCACCTCAAAGACAAGGAAGTTTTATATAGTAGAAGCTTTTGTAATCTGCAGCCAATTTCATCTGGTGCTGTTTTAGACTTACATAGTTACCTTCCTTCACAGATTATGTGGTATACTGCCATGTTGAATATATGCAAAGTTGAAGCAATGTAGATTCAGTGGATGAGACCAACATATGGATTGACCTCCATATGTCAATAGAAAAGGAAACTTTAGAGAAATACAAAATAGCTGCAGCTGAAGCAGTAAACCCATTTTCTTGACTTTCAGTTAAAAATAAGTAAGTGTGTTCAAGAACATTAGGTAGTCAATATGCTTTTCTTAAGTATAATTGAAGGTAAACGGCTGCAGTGGCTTAGTGTTTAAGACAGGAGTTCTCAACCTTTTAAAGCCGGGGGACGGGTCATGCTCCCTCAGACAGCTTCTGGGGCCGGATGCCCATTTTGCCCTCCCTCCACCACATGGCATTTTCAGGTGTGGTGGAGGCAGTAGAGGACCACCGGTTGAGAATCTCTGGTTTAAGATGCTGAGCTTGATGAATGGAAGGTCTGTAGGTCAGCTGTTCGAGGCCCAAGTGCCTCAAATGGAGCGAGCTCCTGTCAATAGAGTGAGCTCCTGTCATCTCCCAGCTCCTACCAACCTAGCAGTTTGAAATCAAGAAATTGCAAGTAGATAAATAGGTACTGCTTTGGCGGGAAAGGGAACAGCATTCTGTGTGCTCTGGCATCTAGTCAAGGAAATGTCTTCAGATGCAGATATTGGCTCTTGGGCTGTAAATAGAGATAAGCAGCACCCCCTAGAGTTGAACACAACTAGCTTTTCAGCAAGGGAGACCTTGACTTTTACTATAATTAAAGTTCACACACATTACAGCAGTGCTTCCTTATCTTGGATCTCCAAATGTTCTTGGCCTAAAATTCCCAGAAGCCTTCACCATTGACAGTGCTGGCAAAAATTTCTGGGCACTATAATCCAAGATTGTCTGGAGCTCCAAAAAGTTTGGGAACTACTGCAGGAATATATTAAGGGCTGCCATATTGACTGTCCTTACATGTGTAAGGAGTATGATGATTGGATGTGGCTGTTGCAATTAAAGTTGATAAAGGCACCAGAGAAAATATATCATGACTGATAAACAACAGATCACTTCAAAAACAACTGAAGGAGAAATTTGCCCATTTTTCCTCAAGCAAGAAGCCACTCCCTGGGTGTGGAGAACATTATCAAAGGAAATGGGCCAGTTTAGCAGTAATTTAAATAGACTGCTTTGTGTGTATTTATACTGTCCATCCAGCAAGAGATATCTGGGTTCCTCCCAATGAGGTTATCTGGACTGAATCTTTTTACAGACTCCTGTAACATGGGACTGTGGTAGCTTAGTGGTTAAGATGCTGAACTTGACGACTAGAAGGTCAGCGGTTTGAGCCCCAAGTGCTGCACAGTGGAGTGAGTTTCCTTCTCTGTCCCAGCTTCTGCCAGCCTAGCAGTTCGAAGGCAAGAAATTGCAAGTACAGTACTGTAGATAAATAGGGACCACTTTGGTGGGAAGGTAAACATAGTTCTATGCACTCAGGTGTCTAGTCATGCCTGCCACATGTCCATAGAAATGTCTGCAGACTCAGACAACACTGGCTCTTTGGCTATAAACAGAGATGAGCAGCGAGCCATAGAGTCTGATTTGACTGGCTTTCGATCAAGTGCAACATTTACCTTTACTGTATATTTGAAGAATGCCCATTATATTCCCCATCAGTGAATTCCCAAAGGTGTTTACAGGTTGTGTGAGTGTATGCATGTTGTATACTCAGAACAGGAGAAAAAGATATTCATTTAGCACATCCGACCATGGCCATTTTTATGTATTGTTTTGTATTGCTTCAAAACACATACTGAAGGCTAGTTTGTTGCATAAGTCACACACGAAGAATCTCTTCTTCACCAAAAAGGGGAATGATTTATTGCACAAAAGGTTAACTTGTGACCCTTCAGATGTTGTGGGACAGCAATTCCTATCACTTCTCACCACAAGCTGTCTGCATTTTGCATTATTGAACTCCCGTCTCTGTCCCAGCTCCTGCCAACCTAGCAGTTCAAAAGCAAGAAATTGCAAGTAGATAAATAGGGACCACTTCGCTGGGAAGGTAACAGTGTTCCATGCACTCCGGTGTCTAGTCATGCCTGCCACATGACCATGGAAATGTCTGCAGAAGCAGACAGCGCTGGCTCTTCGGCTTAGAAACAGAGATGAGCACTGACCCCTAGAGTCGGATACAACTGGCTTTCGAGCAAGGGAAACCTTTACCTTTACTTTATCCATCATTCAATGGTCAACGGAATCTTCTTGCTTTATCTTACTATGTTCTATTTATATAATCCTGCTTTATCTATAGATTCAATCAGGTTCTTCTTAGAGGGAAAAACATATATTCAGCTTATATTATGTATATGCCAAGGATGACTACAGGTATATCCTGCATACCCCATCGTTTTCTTCTTCTTTCCCTCCTTTCATCTTTCCCTTTTTGTATTTGCAAGTAAAAACATAATACTTCAAAAATCACTGGCAACTATAATTATTGCCTTTCACCATGTCTGCAATGTTTATTCTGGCACCACAGTGAAATTAAACTGCTATGTTCCAATTTTGGACCCACTAAAGAGCAAAGCAGGGGGAGTTCATTGAAAGGCTTCTCATAATCTTTCAGATGTTACAGATCTGCACTGTCTGTCACCACTGGTATGCTGATTCAGGTTAATAGGGCTCACTGTCCACCAATATCTGGAGGAACACATGTTGCTCACCTCTTATAACTAGATTGCTTTACAAAAGTGAGCCAGTGGGGCATTAATGTCCAGCAATCTTATACATACTTTGGGAAGCCATAGTTTTGTGGCATGTGGATCTAAATGTAGATGCTGTGGCCCCTGTTACTTAGCTTTATAATGGACACTAGGAAGACAAGAAATCTTCTCTAAGGTTAGGGGAAAGTGCTTTGCTAAGGGCTGATTCCTTAATTTTTTTTATTAAAAAAATTCTGCCAAAAATGTCCATCTGTGCTTTATGTAGGACAAACAGGACAATCTTTACGCAAAAGAATTAATGAACACAAATCAGACATCTGGAATGGCAACACAGAGAAACCTGTCTCAAACCACTTCAATCTACCTGGACACTCTATCCAAGACCTGAAAGTTAAAATTCTGGAACAGAAAAATTACAAAACTAGGATTGAAAGATAGACAGCAGAAATCAAATACATCCATCTGTTAAAACATCAATCGCAGGGGATTAAATATTAGCGAAGGGTTTCTGGGACATTATCAAATTTGATACACAGATTGCCATATGCTGCTAGATATTTTATATATTATAATTTGGTGTGTCACAACCTTCCTGCCAATTCTCTTTAGCAAAACAGGAAGTAACCAAGTACAGTGTTTTTGTTTGTTTTCTGACATACAAGTAAAGAGGTTAATCAGAAACCAGAATGGGCTTTCTCCACACCTTTGAGATTGAAAGGCAGACATTTAAAACTAATATGAATAATCTATTGTTACTGGCATATCACAAAACAAAACAAAATAAACAAAATAACATAAAATAAAAATAAAAAACACTGTAGCACTTTAAAGACTAACTGCTATATTTTTATTGTTAGCTTTCGTGGATCAAGTCCACTTCTTCAGACAAAGAGTGACACTTACAGGCATGGTTTTTATGCACCAAATTCAGGGGGGCAAAGGGAGAAGGGTGTGGTCAAGCAAGATGACAGACAAGCAAGCACAACAATACAGCTTCACACAGCCATTAGCAACAATAGATTCAGATTAGCTCTAAATGACTTCCTTTCAATCTCAAGGTTGCTGAGAAAGCCCATTCTGGTCTCTGATCCACTTAGGACCTGCATGTCAGAAAACAAACAAAAACACTGTACCTGGTTACTTTCTGTTTGGTAATGAGAATTGGCAGGAAAGTTGTAATACAATATATAAAATCATATAGCAATGTTACTGATAACTGTAGGAAGCTGTATTGTTATGCTTGCTTGTCTCTCATTCTGCTTGAGCAAACCCTTCTCTCTTTAACCCCTGAATTTGGTGTATATAAACCATGCCTGTAAGTTTTACTCCTTGTCTGAAGTGGACTTGATCCATGAAAGCTAAAAATAAAAATATAACAGTTTTTAAAGTGCTAGTGTTTTTTATTTTGTTTTTTGATAATCCTGAACCAGACTAACACGGCTACTATTCCAAAAAATCCTTATTTTTAGGTGTCTTTCAGACTTATGAGATGGGACAATCCACTCATTGCTGCCAGTGGTGGTCTCATGACCCCATCTGCTAGCTGTGCACCCCTGAGAAAAGGTACAACAGCCATGCAAAACTACCACTGATATTATATCAGCAGCTTACTATGCTCCTTCACTGAAGTTCATACAGTATATATACACTTGCATATAATCTTTCTTTAGTTACATAACAGTGCTGTACAGTTTAAAATAATGAACGTACAGTATATGCAATATGAGTAAAATCCAAAACAAATTACAATGCTAAAATAGTTGAATTACTTTTGACCAGAAACAGGTTACTAGCTTGCTAGCTCAGTCATTTACTAGCAGCTCCCCCAGTGGCTTAGTGGTTAAGATGCTAAGCTTGGAGACTGAAAGGTCGGGTTTCAATATCAGAGGGCTGTAGTTGAGGACATGAAAGAAGCCTCTTTTGGGTGTCCCCTGAGCAGAGTTTCTCCAGCAAAAAGCCTTTCAACCCATAGTAATCTGACACAAAATTATTAGTCATTTACTAGACGTGCATGTGGTGAGGCATAAAGTGCATACCCATAAATACGGCATTGAATTTGCCCTTAATATATTCCTGCCCAAAGAGAAAATGTGTCCTTTATCCAAGCGTCCTAATTTCATTTGATTATTCAGTGATCTTCCTACTTCACTTTGAATTCTATTAAATTACTTCCTAATGGTCCAGCCAGAATCTGCTCCTGGTGGGAGGCAGTCTGTGGCATAAATCCACTTGGTAAGGTATGTTGTTTTTGCCGCCCTCCATAGGTTTAGCTTAGCTTCTTCTATTTTAATATATAAAGTTTGAGAAGTGTGCAGAATTTTCCTTGATTTTAGCCATCATCAAGGGCTTTGGTGTCCATGAAGGAGATGGGTTTGGTGCTTCATTTCCTTATTCTCTTAATTATTTGCTAGCACTTCTCAATGTACTTCCGGAGGGGCAAGATCAACTACATAATAAACTTTTAAAAACACAAATTGGAAACAAATTGGCACTAGCCAAGCAACATTATACAGTTGTTTCTTCTTCATTATCATCAAAATTGCAGAACTGGAAGGGGTCCTAAAGGTCATCCAGTCATTTCAGGGAGGCACAGTGGGGAATTAAACTCCCAAACTCTGGGTCTGCAGCCAGAAACCTAAACCACTATACACATCTTCTCTTAAAGGTGCATACAGTAAAACACCAGATAACGATTGGATCGGATAACACTAAAACCGCATAACATTAAGTAATCTGGGGAGATTTGGATCGAATAACGTTAAGGTCCTATGGGATGGATTGGATAACAACCGCTAAAGCCTGTGCGGTTACAATGTATCTCTATGGAGCTTTAATGTTATCCGATCCATCCCATAGGATTTTAACATGGATGGGATAACACTAAAAATCAGTTAACACCAAGTCTTGTGGAACCAAGTTTTAGCGTTATCCGGTGTTTTACTGTATTTGGTGGAATTTTCAGGAACTGCTGTTTGGTAATGGTAGTTAGTTGTACTGTTCCTCCTTTTAGAGTAGATTGATTCTCCAATACCTTGTCTTTGCTTTTGGGGGTGGACGTAGTATTTTTCTGGGAGATTGTGGCCTTTTTTGAGCAGGGATTAGTACCAGGGAATACAGATGGGGGAAATGAAATGAAGGTCTTTTTCATGAGAAACAAAAAGAACAGTACACAAAAAATACAAAAATAAATAAGGCCTCCTCCAACCCAAAGCAAACAAAAAATACAAACACTTTCACCATGCACATCACAAATGTGGATGGCCAAATTTTCATCTACAGTTGTACCTCACTTAAAGAGCATAATGTGTTCCACAGGATTGTTCTGTAAGCAAGTTTGCTCTTTAAGCGAAACAGCATTGTGACTAATTGTTACTTCTGGTGGGAGGGATTGCAAACTCCGATTTATTTGTTAAGCAAATTTTTGGTTGGTTTTATTTGTTAAGCGAAGCAAACATTCAGAGAAAATTCTGCTCTTTAAGCGAATTACTCTTCAAGCGAGGCACTCTTTATGCAAGGTTTGACTGTATTACATATGTATACAATGTCTTCATATGTTCATTTTCAAATATGTTTCATATCCAGCTGTAACATGAAGCTGTGCTGTGAAAAACAGCCATCTGAAACTACCCCTACCCTAAAGAAAATAACTATTCAGGCAAAAGGTTTGAGTGTGAGAAACTATCGCATCAAGGATTTATTGTCTTGCCCTAATAATATAAAATAAAAAAGAGGTTGAAGATTGTAAAACCCTGTTACATGAAAATGCCATTCTAAAATTAGTAACAGATGGATGTGGAAGATGGGATGAATTATCAGATCATCTTCTTGTACATACAGTGAGAGTATCCCCATAAACATCTTTTCATTTTTAAAAAATTCATTCATTTCTTTCTTTTTTTATTTGTAAATTTTTGTAAAGGTCACCCTTGCTTGAAAGCCAGTCATTTCTGACTCTAGGGTTTGGTGCTCACCTGTTTATAGCCAAAGAGCCAGTGCTCCCTGTGTCTGCAGACGCTTCTGTGGACATATGGCACGCTGTTTACCTTCCCACCAAAGGGGTCCCAATTTATCTACTTGCAATTTCTTGCTTTCAAACTGCTAGGTTGGCAGGAGCTGGGACAGTGACAGGAGCTCATTCCATCATGCAGCACTCGTCTCTCAAACTGCTGACCTGCCAACCTTCCAGTCGTCAAGTTCAACATCTTAATTGCTAAACCAATGCAGTCCCCCTTGTAAATTTTACCATTCATCATAATAACCATTGTAGTCCTGCATCTCATGTAGTTGTTTGCATTTCCCAACACTAATCATAACTAATGATTTACAAAAAAAATGTGCCACCACATCAGCCAGCAATTGCATTGTCTTCCAGTTCTTTCCTTCCGGGGAAAGTGACGGGGGAGGGGGAATTAACAAAGCTTTCTGTGGTCAATTGTGTTATCAAGGCACTTGGCACTGCCAGCTGATTCTGGTTTATTATTAATCTCTCAGGAAAATAAAACACTCCTTTGTAGTTAAAAGCCCAACCAGTTACTACTGTGTGCTTTATCTTAACAAAAGCAGCTTTTACAAAAATTACATATGGTGAAAGCCTGGAACGGAATTAAATGGATTTTGATGTTTCTGTACACAAATCAGTGAGTTTAAGCAACACTTCCCTTAAATGACAAAATTGTAAAGTTGAATTAAAGTACAATCTGACAACATAAATCTTCTTAATAAAAACCAGTAATATACAAGTAGGTATTGCCATTCAGATAGCTGCTTAGAAATTGTGACCACAAATGTCTACATAAACATGCAGTTCTGCAATACTAATTTGGGATTATGATTAGAAACAAAACATTTTTAAAAAGATATCAAGATACAGCATGAAAGAACAATTAGCCTAGTTGGCAAATCAAGCTTAAGTAGGGGAAGGATTTCAGGATGCATTTTATTTATTATAAACATAAATTATTGTATTTTATTTTAAATAAACTGTTTTTAAATTCACAGATATAATATTCGGATAGAAGCAGAGGTGATAAAAATCCTTTCAATCCAGAGTAATCTCTGACATGAACAAGCAAGAGAGGTTGGCTGTGTTAAGTCTGTTCCAACAAAAATGACTTGAAATGGGGCATTTGAGCAAATCAAGTTTTACAAAAACTTGCTAAAAAGGGTTAGTTTTATTTTGTGTGAATTGAGCTGGGTGTGCTGACCTACTTGTTCTATGCCAGGATATTTGTGTTAAAGTCAAGTGATAGCTTTAAAATTAATAGGTTTATTTACAAATGATATGATACAATGACATGACTAAGGGAGAGAGGACCAAGTGAAAAGCAAAACAGAAGATGGTAATTGCATCATTATTACTAATGAATTTCCAAAGTTTTGATCATACAGGATGAGATAATGCAAAATGTGTTAGCTAATCCAAAATATTTAGGTGATGTTATAGCAATGAGCAGTGTAAATAGGTAGTGTTGTCCATCTCTTGTCAATGATGTTAGGTCAGGACTAAAACTCACCAAAACATCCTCTATTGGATCCCTTGGGCAAGGTGAAAGTGGAGGGCACACATCATGGCCCGCCCAGCCAATGGGGGATGTGATATCCAAATGGCTAAAAACCCGCATGCAAATGGACTTGATTTCTCAAGTCCATTTACATGTGTGGGATGTCATTGTGGAGATATCTACCAGTGCACAGATTCTCGCTGTATAAAGACTCCAAAGTATCCAAGGTTATAGTAATGAGCTCTGCTCTAAAGTACCCTTACCTGTACTGGCTTGGCCAAAAAAATATAACCACTGGGGTATCCAGTTTGTATCATCTTATGCAGAACTGGAGGCATCATTAAGTCAAGGAGGCACAGTAAGAAACTGAACTCTCAACCAAATCAAACATACCAACCAACCAACCTCTGGCTCTTGATATGTTTTAAAAAATGTTTTGTTTTTAATCATAATCCCAAGTTAGCATTACAGAATTGCATGCTTACATAGAAATTTGTGGTCACAATTTCTAAGCAGCTATCTGAATGGCAATACTTGCTTGTATATTACTGTGTTTTTTTTAGGTTGTACACAAAACTGTACTAAAATACATACATACGTTAATACATATAGTTTTGAAAGAAAATATGTGATGTAATAGAAGAGATTTTAATAGTAAAATATTTAATGATTTAATATTTAAAGAACTGTAATCAAATGGGTGTTTTTTCCAGGGTTAATATACATGGTGAACGGCACAGTTTTTTTAATGACACCAAATGAGTTTGGAGAACTGATTTTGAAAAGCAATTACTTCAAACCCTTTTCAGATATTCAGTGATTGTTACAGTTACAGGTTTCAGAAGTAACTTTTCTCTGTTATCTGAACATTTGAAAAATCTACTTTTAACATAATAATAATTTTTTGTCAGAAATTATTCTGAGTTGAAAGGATTTTTGTTGGGGAAACTCCACTCAGGGGACACCCGAATGAGTCTCCTTTCATGTCCCCAAGAGATGGGCGGTCAATCCATTATGCAATACCCAGGTCTTGAACTGCTGACTTGCTGACCTTTTAGCCACCACAGCCCCTCTTTTAACATAGGACTGTTACAAGTCACCGATCTATAATATAAAGCGAACTTAAGTAACAACTGTCAAAATAACTTTAAAAAATTGTTGCTGTTATACTACAAAACTGTTAGTTTATTTGTGTCTTTTTTTGTTTGTAAGAGAAATTTAAACACAATTCTCTCATAAAAAACAGCTTGTTCTAAGTTGCCAGATCATGCCTTCATTTTATTCCATACTTTAACAAAGGGTAAGAACACAATGTCATGATAATTTCAAAATAATACTTTTCCATACACCTTCTTTTCCTCTAATTAGCTGATTTTCAAACAAAAATATCTCCCTATATAGGAGAACATAATTGGTGTAGTGCCATTTAGAACTACATTAACTTCCAACTCTCCATTGAATGATTCAGTCTGGTGATAAAAAAAGGTTTGCAATGAGGTCCAAATAATAACTCCAAACTGGGTGAAAGGGTTTAAAATAGTAAATAAGGTGCAATGGAGCTGAGTATAGAATGATATTTAAGTCTGGCCAGGTTATCCTGCTATGATAATAGAGTAGACCATACTACCAACGACTCAATTTATTTATTTTATTTATTGTTCACACTTGATATCCCGCCCCAATCGGGTAAACCCGACTGAATTGATAACCTTGGGGACTAGTGGTCTTGGCGTAGTCCACAGAGAAGGGTGATGGTCCCCAAGTAGATTAAATCCCACTTGAATCCTTCTTGATGGAGGGCAGCAGCTTCATCAATACTGGCCTGGGGCTGAGGAGGACTTTGCATGCTAAAAGGGCTCAGGACCAGAAAGTGACTTGTGGAGGTGGATCAGTGGTACGGATGTCACGCTGCAATGTGGAAGGCAGATGAAAGGCCACAGCCTTATATTTACAGGACAATCTTCATGGCTGATTGAGAATATTCAGAATCGGAAATGGCACAAGAATAAAAATAGAATGATATACTAGTGGAGGGTAGATTTTTTAAAAAATCTGGACTTGACATAAAATCTGATGAGATAAGAACTGGTAATGATGTAGCAGGAAATAGATTAGTCTTGGAGTCAAGTTGCGTAGCGGAAGACAATGTCAACCAGTGTTTGGCAACTGTTTAAAAAGGTAAGGGGAAATTTTGGGCCATGTCAAAAATGTGATTTCTAGGGGCCAGACTGAGTGATTTGGATGGCTTAAGAGTACTTGTTTTTTGGGGAATAGTAGCCATATTATGCCTTAAGAGTACTGTATATAATCGAGTACAAGCCGACCGGGATATAAGCCAAGGTACCTAACTTTGACCTGAAAACTCAGGAAAATAGAATGACCCGAGTATAAGCCGAGGGTGGGAAATGCAGCAGCTGCTAGTGAGTTTCAATAATCAAAATATGTGAAAATATGGTAAAATTAATTAAATTGTTGGCACATCTCAATCCAGTGCAGTCTTGGGACCCTCATGGTCACTGACCTGAGTATAAGCCAAGTCCCCTTTTTGGGACTCATTTTTGGGACTAAAAAACTCGGCTTATACTCGAGTATATATGGTATGTGACAAATAATTTTCAAAGAAACCAACAAACTAATTGAATACAGGCAACAGGTATAAGACTAAGATGAAGACACCTGCAAAGCAATTATAAAATGATGCATAATTATGGCATGCTATTAGAGCAGAAAACCTTTTAGCCATTTCCATTATGCTTATACAATTCCCAGCTGCATTTCAAAGGCTTTATTTTAAAAAAAAAAACTCCAAACAGCAGAATATAGCTCAGCAGTTGCCTTATAAAAACAGAATTCACTGCTACCTCCCACTAAAGTTATTTAGGAACATCTGAAATTGTATCACACACATTACAATTATTAATCCACATCTCAAAGTGAATGGAGTCCACTCTGCTTCCAATATTCTTCATAAAACTTCTGTAAAGAATCTGGAATTCTAGAGGTCACAACAGACAAAGCTTGTTGGAAGTGTCGTCTCATGACACAGTTGGCATGTATATCTTCTTGAAGGGCAAGAAGGGCAGCTTCTCTACATACTGCGGTTATCTGAAAAATAAAATAACAACAACTTAACTGTCTAGAGATATGCATATGGTAGATGCTCAGTTACAACCAATCAACAGCAAAATTTTGGCTTACTAGAAAGAAGGATAATCATGCAATTCTTAGCTATTTCCTTCCTTCCTTTTTTATTTTTTTAAAGGTAGCTGTTTGCCTCTCTAAATAAAGAATACAATTCAAGAAAGAAGGACCAACGAATGTGGAAAAGAAGAGAGCTAATATCCTAAAGTCTGATATGTTTTTAAGCTTTCAGGACTTCAGACAGAGGAAACGGCTCCATGTAAATTTCATTTAAAAGACATATTACTGTGCTGAAAAGTGGTTGAGGAATGCATAGGGAGACCACAGAGATTGGTTCTGACGGAACCCTTATGTCTATAAATGAAAACAGTCAGCTGAAATGTATTTGTCAGCCATTCAGTAGTATTTTCCTTGTTTGTTCACTTGTTGAAAAGACTTCCACTGCCTAGGTTGGACTATTGGCCTCCAAAGTCATTTAGGAGCTTTGAAAGGGATTTAGCATGTGTGGAGAGAGACTTGTGAGGAGAACAACAATCAAAACCAAATTCAAGCATTTGGATGTCTTCGTCAAGTTACTGTATTGTTATTGATTCAGATCAGCCCTCTGTTGTGATGCCTTTTAATTCTTTACAATGTGATGAAGCTGGTTTTTTAAAAAAGAATTTGACACAAAAATCATAAGCAACAGTTCACAGTAGTCTGCCAACTTAAATGAATGTAGCACAGCTACATGTATTCATGATTCTCGATTCCTAAACATGGGGGGAGGGGGGAACCAAGACAATTTGAAAAGTAACACATGTCTCAATATTACTTTCCTTTTCTCTAATTACACTACGCAACAACAACAAAAATTTCCCCTGCTACTGGGTTGAAAATATGTTCCTTATAGTAATTCATATGTGCTGAATACAGAACTGCAGTCGGATTTGCTCTGTCACGTCAGGAAAAAAAGTTATGTACGTGTAAAGGTTATCAAGGAAAATGCTATTAACTATGTTGAAAAGAGATTGTGAGAAATTTTAGGGAAATTAATGTGTGTACTTTGGGATGAAAACACTAAATATTATAATTAAGAAGTGAATTATAAATGTTTATTTATCTCTGAAATGAGTCAGGGACCCTTAGTTACACTAAGATTGACAACGGTTTCGTTTAAAAGTGTATACAGCTTCTTGCTTTCCGCCTGTGAACATCTTCTGTTGTTCTCTGCAAAAACCAACAGTAACCCCCCATCATGTTCAGATTGAAGCAGCCTTGATATCTTGCTTCCATGGTGGACATCTCCTGGTGGAATCTTTCACCGTGCTCGTCACTCACGGCTCCCATATTTGACAGAAAGAAGGTGAGATGTGAATGCAAGAAATGCATCTTTAGTGACATTCGGCAACCGAGGTGCTGGAAGGCTGTTAGCAAGTTGTCCACAATTTCTGCATAGTTGTCTGCTCTGTGGTTCCCAAGAAAGTTGTGCACGACAAGCAAAAATGCATCCCAAGCTGCTAGTTCTTGTTCTGTGAGCTCCAATCTAAATTGTGGACATCGAATCAACTTTCGTATTTCTGGTCCAACAAAGACTCCTGCTTTCAGTTTTGCCCCAGTTTTCATCTTTCCAAACTTGCCTTTTAGGTACTGAAAACCACGATTTGCTTTATCAATCGCTGCAACAAACTGTTTCATAAGACCCAGTTTGATATGGAGTGGAGGTAGGTAAATCTTATTACGATCCACAAGAGGTACATGTTGAACGGTGTGCTGTCCGACAACAGGTAAATTTCTGGGTGGCCAATTTTTCACTATGTAGTGATTCTTGTTATCTCGAGTAAGTTCCACTCCTTCAGTCTGAAACCCAACAGTTCAGACTTTTCTTTCGACAGGGACAAATCGCGAACCAGGTCATCCAATTCGGCTTGGCTGATCAAATGTGGCTTTTTAATGTCACTGTCGGGATCATTCGTGTATTCCAAAGCTCCAGCGTCACTGTCATTACCTTCAGTATCATGTGCCACAGGCTTTAGAGCAGACTTGTCAATTCAGATACACAATTTTTCACTTGTTCTTCTTGCTGTACCCGGATATGATGGTCAAGCAGAAATAGCAATCCGAATGGTGATCTTTCTGCTCCCGCCAAATCATGGGAACAGCAAAAGGCATTCGATTTCGCTTACCGTTTAACCATTGGGTTAGGCCAGAGTAACAGACGGTGCATCAGAGATGAAGAACCCAGGATTTTGTTTGATCTCTGATTTCACATCCAAAATAATGTTTGTAAGCTATACGTAGCTTTCTGGACATGTTCTTGCATTGGTCAGACATCGTATACTTGCCACAAATATAGCAAAAGCAGTCCGGACAAGTCACACAGCTACGCCTATTCATCTTTCGTTTACTGAATCACCATGTACCGAATTACCGAATTGTCTTATACGAAATCACTTAAATGCATGTTACTGCGACTGCTGATTATTAAAACACAGAACCACACTAGCACGAACTATTCTCTAGTCACCTCTGAATCAGACTGATGGACGAACACACACACACACACACACACACACACACACACACACACACACACACACACACACACACACACACACACTCGTACATCAAACACAGCTCGTTGATGCAGCAACATATTAACCCATGTACAGGCTTTTAATATCATATGACTTTCAGCTATAACTTTAAATCCAGACGTCCTACAACATTTCTGATTACAAAATCAGAATCAGCGCATCCTATTACATAACAATCACGTTATTTTTCACCCAGTAGCAATTTTTTTGTTGTGTAGTGTTATTAGATGATTTTCTGCAACAAGGAATGAAACTACACAGGGACATTCTATTTAAGACCAGAATTTGGAAGCTAGATTAAAAGTACGGTAACAATGATCTTTGAGAGGTAAGAACTGTGTATGAAATTATCTTTCATAAAATGGGAAAGCAAACAATCTGAGGGAACTATGAGTAATTTTTCTAGGTCCTTTTGAAATTAATTTTAAAAGGCATATAAATAGATTGTTTTACTATTTTATGCCTTCTTATCTTCTAAATATTAACAAAATATTTTCTGGAACTTTGAGATGAGTTTCACAAAGAATTACTTATAAGAAGTAACATTCTTAATTGAGTAAGCCCCAAAATGAATCTGAGTATCAAAAATCAAAACTGTATGTAAGGCATCTGTTTGTCTAACAGACAAGCTACAAATTAAAATAAGACTCCACCCCACTCCATCCCTCTTTGTTGTCTTTATGCTTACTGCCGCTAATTTATGCAGAGTCTCATAAGAGAAAATGGTAACCCAAACAGGGGTGTCCCCAGATATTGAAAATGAGAGGTGCACTACGCAGTTCAGAGTCATTGACTATGTGGTCAGGGGGTGATAGCCAACAATCTAAGTGGAAACTATGACACAAAAACAGAAGGCACACAAGATTTTTTTTCTCTCCCATAATTTCTCATGGAAGACTCACTGGCTGTAATGGGGATTGGTGGTCTAGGAATCTCACAGACAGAACAACATGTGCAGGCAATGTCATCCTTCTTCGAAAGCCAGTCGTATCCAGCTCTAGGGTTTGGTGCTCATTTCCGTTTAGAGCAGTGTTTCCCAACCTTCGGTTTTTGGATTTCAGTTCCTAGAAGCCTAAGTAAGTATGTTGGCTGATCAGTGCCTTGGGGAATTGAAGTCCAAAAACCAAAGGTTGGGAAACACTGGTATGGAGTCAAAGAGCCAGTGCTGTCTGTGTTTGCAGACGTTCCCGTGGTCATGTGGCAGGAATGACTAGCCACTTGAGATACTTTCTCACCCAAATGGTACCTGTTTATCTACTTGCAATTTCTTCCTTTCGAACTACTAGTTTGGTAGGAGCTAGGACAGAGGAGAGCCCACTCCACTGTGCAGCACTTGGGTCTCAAACTGCTGACCATCCAGTCATCAAGTTCTGCATCTTAACCACCAAAACATCACAGTCCCTAATGCAGGCAATAGAAGGAAACTAAGCATGTTCCACAACAGATTAAAATGTAAGTACAGTAATGCCTCGGATAACGTTCACCTCAGATGACGCTAAAATCGCATAACGTTAAGTAATCTGGGGAGGAGAATTGGATCGAATAATGTTAAGGTCCTATGGGATGGATCGGATAACAACCGCTAAAACCTGTGCAGTTACAATGTATCTCTATGGAGCTGTAACGTTATCAGATCCATCCCATAGGATTTTAACATGCATCGGATAACACTAAAAATCAGATAACACCAAGACTTGTGGAACCAAGTCTTAGTGTTATCCGAGGTATTACTGTATCATTATTAGGAATAATAAAAATGAGTTCTCTTTCTTCACTCATTACCAAGTTTACTGTCCATTAGTCCTAAAATTTTAGCTGATGTGTTGTGTGTTAATACTCCAAGGGAAACAGATACAGGCTGCAGATATAGATTGAACCCAAAAGATTTCCATCAATCATGTAAAAAAAATGCAAAAGAAAAAAAAGGCAGAAGTTACTGTCCATTGTGCCTGTCCTAGGTGATCTGTAACATATGAAACTGCCATTTTGGGGTCTTGTTTTAGCAAATTAGAGAAATTTAAGTTTTCTATCTGGATACCTCCAAAGAACATTACATTGCCTTTCTTACTTATCTCCCTGTCTGTCTTTGAGATCCAAGATAAAGCAAGAATGGACAAACACTGGGTGGACTCATGTTTCTTAGCATAGTAAGCCACAATAGAGTAGGATCACTGAATCAATGTGGATTTAGTGACTCAATTCTTTTTAAAATTCCACTGATTTAAATGGGCCTTCTTTAGTTGAGATTTACTAAGTTCCAAATCAAGTAAGTCTATCTGAAACAATGGACCTTAGAAAGTAGTTGAAAACCAAAGCCCCATTGATTCAGTAGGCCTATGCTTGTGAGACTTAGGATTTCAGTCACTGTTACTGTTTGTTTTATTTAGGAAGGGTCGAGCAGACTTTTCTTCTCTCAAGACAACACTTGAGAACCTATGCTAGAAATCACAACTGTTGCTGTTCATAGTCAATTTATGAATAAGGTAAGCAATGGCACCTGATGAATAGGAGATACAAATTTCCAACATCTGTAAGATCTCTAAAGGTTCTCCTGTTACTAGAATTACTTATTGTCCCAAAAAATGACTCTGTCAATTGTATAGAGGAATCTCTCCCTCTCCCAAGGAAAAGGGTGGAGAAACCTGATTTCCTTCTTCTTTAAAAAGTTCAGATGTTTCAAGGAACATATGTTAGAAAATCAGGGGCAACAGTTTTAAATGGGAGTGCCATACTTAAGGAACTGGCTCTGGTGGCCCAGTGGTTAAGAAGCTTGCCTTGTTAACTGGAAGGCTGGCAAGCTGGCAGTTTGAGACTCAGGTACTGCATTATGGACTGAGTGCCCATCTCTGTCCCAGCTCTTGGGGACATAAAAAGAGCCTTATTTGGGCATTTCCTGAGCAGAGCTTCTTCTGCAAAAATCATTTCAACCCAGAATAATTTCTGACATGAAATTATTATTACTTAAGGAACGGCGAATAGTCAGTGCACAGAACAGCCATATTCATTGTTCTGTACATTCGCATGTCCATATACTTCTCCCGTCATCCCTAATAGTAAATGTGGCAATAAGAGGAGAAGGTGTGAAGATAAAGGCATTATTACAGACAGCCAACAATGTCTTTGCAGTCTCAAGCATACTAAAGGTAAAGCACAAAAAGCAGTCTAATCCTATTGCTGCAAGCCCAGCGCCCTCCAGAGAAAAACAGATGTTGTGGCAGGAAGCCTTCTCAACTAGGAGCAAATGTTTCAAAAAGGTGATAGGAGGAGAGACAATGAATGAATTCTGTCACAGTCTGCATCTAGCAAAGTAGACACGCAGGAGGACAGACTGAAGACTATGGTTTTCTTACTGAAACCTTCTCCAAACTAAACCCAAACTGGACTTCCAATGTAGGTTGGTTTTCCCCCTAATTCACTTTTAATATACAGACCTGGCACAATTATCTGTCATGCATTTTTGGGAATTTCACTTATAATGTTCCTGCATGATCCAGAAAATATCGGTGCATGGGCTGGAAAAGTGAACTCCACCCACAAAAATTCACTAATTGTTTGATTATTATTTTTTAGTGGTCTCATACATTTATACTTTATTTCTGTTACTCCAACCTCCCTACAACAATCAGAACAAGAATATCTTATTGGGGCTGGCATGCAAGCTAAAGGAAAAGTATCAGACCTGAGTACAGTGGGGTATGGAAAAAAATAGTAACTCTTTGAATCTCCCAGACAGTAGGCCCAGAGGGAGTTGTGGTCCAAAAAAGGAACTTCCCAAACCCCAGTGGAAGATATATCTAGCTAACAAAGGTTCAGTCCTGATCTTAAACAATTAATGAGACCTTGCCATTTATTTTACTCAGGCAATGAAGACGCTTTAACTGCATTGACTTCAGATTCCTTCAACTTGAGAAAGTATTAAAATGTAGAACAAGGCTGTAACAGAAGAAGACCAAAATCTATTTCAATCAATTCTAGCTTCTGTAATGAAAACCCTCTCAGGTATAAACTATTTCACTCCTGAACCTATGTACGGATACCTAACAATTCATTTGCCAAGATGAATCAGACAAGATGAATGGCTGATTCAGATCTCTTGAGTCAGTTCCTTTGGGGGTTTAAGGCAGTAACACCCACCCCCACCCCTGCCTGCTCCCTTAAAGGGCTGAAAGTCCCTTTCAGTGTCTTTATATTTGAAGTCCTCCCAAAAAAGCTTGAAAGAATCTTGAGACAGCAAGCGGGGGTGGGGTGGCAATGAGCTTCTGTGTTAAAATCTTAGGTATCCCCCCCACCCCCAGTGGGCTACTACATCCTCTGCTGGAACACCTGGGAACTATTGAATTTAATTGGGCTGCAGCTGGTGCCAATTGTATATGCTGGTCTTTTTCATTGTATTTCATTTTTTCCCTTTCCTCTTTCTTTCAAGTTTGCTTCCTCCCCCACCCCCACCCCCACCCCACCCCTTCAATGGTTACAAGAGACTGTGAAAAACGGATTAGGAACCTGGATCAGATTGGCATCCTGTGGCGGTTTGTGAATAGCGCAAATTGTGGTGCTTTCTCCAGATGACGACTACCTGCAACAGTGTGCCACCAGCTTGCCACTAGTGACTTCCCTCAGCACTTCTAAAAGCAGGATTAGAAGAATGTGAACACCAGCTTTCCCACTCAGCATGCAGGACTAAGAAAAAAGATCCAATATTAAACCTTTTTAAAAAGACAAAAAACTTGAGTCATTTTTAGAAACAACTTCCTTGTGCTGCAATCCACAATGCCCAATGTTTCCTTTATAGTGAAAGAAGCATTTACTTGTCCGTCATCGTCGTCTCCCACTGCTTTATCTATGCCTAACCCTTACTAGGATGGTTGCATGGACCTGCTTAAACCACAATAGCTAAAAAAAAACCATCATAAAGTCACTATGAAAAGAGAGAAAATGTGCAGCAACTATATTTCCATGTTTCCCTGGCCAAGGAACCAAGTTGTTAAAAATTATAATTAAAAAATAACGCCTTGGTTACTTTAACAAGGAGAAAGGGGGAGATAAAAAGCAAACAAACAAATGATTTAATAAATGCATAACTCAGGCTCAAGAAGTCAGTCCTACAATCTTTTAACAAATTACAAATAATCATGAATTT
The DNA here is from genome assembly GCA_030440675.1 of Furcifer pardalis. NCBI lineage: Eukaryota > Metazoa > Chordata > Lepidosauria > Squamata > Chamaeleonidae > Furcifer > Furcifer pardalis. The sequence goes on from CP126892.1 coordinate 72,281,970, forward strand.
TGAAAGCGGGATGGGCGGCATTTGACTCCATCAAAGAGATATTGCTAAATGAGAAAATCGACAAGAAACAACATGCCAACCTTTTTAATTCAACAGTACTACCTGCGGTCCTCTATAGGAGTGAAACATGGTCATTAATGAAGGCCGAGGAAGAAGAACTATCAAGAGCCCTAACAGCTATGAAAAGATCAATGCTAAAGATATCCCTTCGCAACCACATCCCCAATGCCAAGATAAGAGAACAAAGCAGAATCAATGAAGCTGTTACTGAATATCACAAACGGAAATTGCACTGAGCTGGACACATCTCTCAAATGACAGACATATGCTGGACAGCAGCAGTCACCAAGTGGTATCCCAGAGGAGTAAAAAGACTCCTTGGCAGCCCCCACCCCCCAAAAAGATGGGAAGACCCAATCATGAAAAGTTTTGGTTGAACCTGGAGAAGAACACGACAGTGAAACAAATGGAAAATGAGTTGTGACCAGCAGGAATTTATCCCTTGATAGTCTGGTCAATCAAGGAATATATATTCTCTAGCTTCAGCTTTATTCACCTTAATTTCAGTTCCCATTCCTAAAATGCTGTCAATGCTGGATATAAGACAGGTTCCAATGGTCATGAAAGCAAGTCTGATTTGTTCAACCAACATTCCCTTCAAGAGTTGTGTGTGCATATGCAAATCTTAATGATTCAGAGATTCTAAGAAGCAGCCAATGAATAAGAAAGATGAAACAGTATACAACAGCCGTAAACGCGCCCTGCCTGTGCAAACATGCCCACCATGGTTTATGGGAGGGTTTATGGCAGTGGGAACCCATGTGTCTGGCCCTGAGGGATTGTGGTCCAGCCTGTGGCATAAAAAGGTTGAGAACCCTTGCTCTAAAGAATCATTTCCTAGGATCTGGTCCTAGTTTTGTATTCCAACTTAACAGACTCTGCAGTTTAAACCAAGCCAGAAATGGAAAATTTAGGTCTCACTTTCATGTTTTGTTGCCAGTTCATGTTTCTCACTACAAATCAATTTGGTGTCTACCCTACACCACATATATCAAAAAACTGTTTATCTCTTCCTAAGTTCCCTATATATAAAGTTGGACTATGATATTGTCTTAAGGGTCGTATATTTTTGAAAGCACAATGTAAGCATACAAATTTGCACATAAAGATGATAGTATTGCATCAAAACTGATATCTCCCTATTTGAAGTAACTATAAATATCAAATTAAATAATAACATTCTCAACAAAATAGTAACAATTTGTGTCCTAGAACTACAATGGAAGAATTTGTGAATTGGTAAAAATGCTGTCATATGACTGCTTCAAAAAGTCACAGAAGTACATTACTTTTACAAACATCACATGTACTTTATAAAAACTTGGCTCATTTTGTATCTATATTTGTATTTATCAAATATTCATATGATACTTCTATATTTCTACAGATGCCTAACTGCTTGTCATATGTTTGCACAGGCAGAGAAAGATGAACTAAGTTTGCAGAAATTAACACATGGGCTGTGCAATAAATAGAGAAAAGTATTTGTTTTAGTTTTATGGACTTATGCCAACATCCTTCCCCTCCTTGCACAAAGGGTCTTTTAGAAAGATTGTGCTCATTCTCAATCATGATGATAAGAGTTAACACCCACAGGGTATGTGCTTAATCTTACCACAAGCTCAGTTTACTTGTTAGTGATTTTTTTCCCCAGCAGGCACGGTATCTTTCCAAGAAATATATTACATATAAATTCCAATCTAACATTTATAACTACAAACTCAAAATACAGTTGCTTTCCAAAACATACGAATTTGACAGAGATCCCATCATTCTAGCAAAGACATGGCAGGACTGCACCTTTAACAAAAGAATCATGAAACAAAAACGAGTTCCCACATGCTGGGACAGGATATTTTTAAACAACACACTCTGCCAAATGCTGGTTTCAGCTATATTTGTCGAACATAGCCGACATACATAGGCTTCAAGATAGGCCTCAGCTTCATTTCTAAGAATTATTTATTTTGGGAAAAGTTTATATATGTGTAATATACAAACATGTGAAGATATGCAACAACATTTTTTTAAGATTTGGAAAATAATAGTACTGTTTGACTCAGAAGTCACATAATCTTATATTGAACATTTTCCCTCTGGTGTCACCACTGTTCAAGAAGAACACTGCCATATTGCAACTCCCATCAGCCCCAGTCAGAGGAGCTAATAGTGAGGCATACATTCTAAATCCATGGCCTAAATAATAGAAGACAGGAATATTTAAAAGGAAGATAACAGGAAACAAAGAAGTACAGTAAAACACCTGAAAACGCTAAAGCTTGGTTCCACAAGTCTTGGTGTTATCTGATTTTTAGTGTTATCCGATGCATGTTAAAATCCTATGGGATGGATCGGATAATGTTAAAGCTCCATAGAGATACATTGTAACCGCACAGGCTTTAGCGGTTGTTATCCGATCCATCCCATAGGACCTTAACGTTATCCGATCCAATTCTCCTCCCCAGATTACTTAACGTTATGTGATTTTAGCGTTATCCGATCCAATCGTTATCCGGTGTTTTACTGTAATTTATAACAGCAAGTGTCTAAACCAGTGGTTCCCACAGAGAGACTTCAATTCCCAGAACCCTACGTCAGTACATTGGCTGATCAGTGTTTTGCAGAATTGACTTAAGCTTCTGGGAATTGAAGTCCAAAAACCAACGGTTGGGAAACACTGGTCTATACTTTACATTAGTAGCTAATGTTCAATATTAAATACAATGGATACAATTCAGCAATGGATTAAACCAGGGATGGCCAACCTTTTTCACTGTGGGCCTGACCACACCCCCGGGACAGTTGAGCAGGCTGGACCATGCCCCTGGCAGTGTGCGCATTTACAGCTGATGTTTACAACAGTCACAGGTGCGTTTCCACATGTGCAGGTGCATTTTATGGATGACATAATCATGCCTGCTTCCACTTCTGGGTGTGGTGGATGCAACAATGGGCTGGATGGAATGGTGTCGGGGGCCAGGGGTCACAGGTTGGGAACCCCTGGATTAAACTACTTGTCCCAGCGCGGATGGCCTCCAAGAACAAGGCTGAAAGGCATCTATCAATAAGTATAGGACATCCTATCAAGGAAGCAAGCTGAACTGTTCATAGATACCATGTCAGAATATGGCACACCATCAAGTGCTTTCTCAAGACTCACTTTTACAAAGTCAGTCATGAGCCATTTTCTTTCATGAATGTTTTGCACTCTACTACCCTCAAAGGAGCATTGAAAATAATTTAAGATATGTAGATGGCATCATCTTACTGGCAGAGACCCCCAATGACTTTAAATGATTTTTTAAAAATGAAAGTGAAAAAAAGGAAGTGCCAAAAGCAGGACTGCAACTGAATATTAAGAAAACAAAAATTATCTCTACGGAAGAACTACACACTTTAAAAGTTGACCATGAAGAAACTAATGATCAAGTCTTCAATTCAAATGGGGACTACAGCCAAAAATTCAGAAGAAGACTAAGATCCTGAAGGGTACCAATGAAGGAATGATCATCAAATGTAAGGATGTGTCACTGGAGACCAAGAACATCCACACTATTGTGTTCCTGATCACCATAAAAGGGTGCAAAAGCTCGACAGTTAAAATAGCTGACAGGAAAATAATTGATTCATTTGAAATAAAGTACTAGAGGAGAGCTCTGTGAATATCCTAGACTGTCAGAAAGATGAAGAAGTGGGTCAAGCATGAAGTGTAGGCAAAAAATTACGACCAAACACAAGATGAATCAATTCCCTAAGGGAAGCCAAAAACTATAACTTGCAAGAGTTGAGCAGGGCTGTTGAGGTCAGTACATTTTGGAGATCTCTCATCCATAGGGTTGCTATGACTAGAGATGACTAGATGGTATGTAACAACAACAAACATGAGATAAATTGACTGGGTGAGGGACGCTATAGACTTGAGTGTGCAAGAGCTGAACTGGGTTTGCTGAGTACAGGAAGGTTAGAGATTTGTCATTTATAGGGTCACCATAAGTCAGAGATGCCTTAACAACCAACCCATCAAACTCTGCATTATTAATTCCCTACCTCCTCTGACTTTGAGCCTTGTTCATCCAATCTGAATGTTTTCTGGGGTTTGTGTTGTTTGCTTCTGGTAGAGCAGGGTTACAGAAACAAGCAGCTTATTAGAATGTCTGGAAAACTACATCCCCAACCAGTGATGGGATGACAAATTTGTTACGATGTCATGGGCGTGACCAATGTCATGACATCATGGGCGTGGCCAATGTCATGACATCATGGGCGGAGCTGACGTCATGGGCGGGGCCTTAAAATAAATAAATAAATAAATAAATAAACACACACCCTCAACCCACCCGTAAATAAATTAAATAAATAAATAAATAAATAATTTAAATAAAAATACAACCCCAAACACCCCTCACTTACCCCTGGGAGGGCTCGGCAGGGACGGACAGCCAGGGCAGGGCAGGCCTCAACTTGCCTGTGGGGGCTTGGCGGCCCCGGGGGAGGTGCCCTCCTCTGAGGGCTGGTGCCGCCTGCCCATGCCGCTGCCGGTCAGTTCCACCGCCATCGCCATTGCCATTTCCGCCGCCGCCGCCATTATCACCATCGCCGTCATCGCCGCTGCCGCCGTCATCGCCGCCGCCGCTGCTGTTGCTATCACCACCACCACCATCGCCGCCGCCGTTGTTGCTGCTGCCGTCATCGCCACTGCCGCCGCCGCCACTATCGCTGCGGTCACCGCCAATTTTTTAAAAATTAGAGCTAAAATGGCTCCAATTTACTGCACATGCACAGAAACTCAATCTGACGCATTGCGCATGCGTCAGATTGAGTTTCTGCGCATGTGCAGTAAATTGGAGCCAAAATAGCTCCAATTTTATTGCACATGTGAAGAAACTCAATGTGACACATGCACAATGCATCAGATTGAGTTTCTACACATGCGCAGTAAATCGGAGCCATTTTGGCTCTAATTTTTTAAAAAAATTCTTTCGGTGAGGCGTCCGGAACCGGATGCCTCAAAAGTTGACTCCCCTCCCGGAGAACCCTCCGGGATTGTTCCTACCGGAACCGGATGGAGGATCAAGAGTCGGGTCTTCCCGATTGGGGCGGGATATCACATGCGAATAATAAATAAATAAATAAAAATAAATCTCATCACTGTCCCCAACTCCTGCCATAAAGAAACAACTTACTATTGGTGCTGTAGACCTATGTTTTGCTTCCCAAATAAGAGTTGTCCAGCTTTGAAGACTGATTCCCCCCACACACACACACAAACATACATATACTATGTGTCATCATGAATGCATGCTAATCCACAGTTCCCAAACCATTTAAAAGTATAGCTTTCTACATTAGACCTCTTAAAATTCTGCACACTGAGAGTGCACTTACACATATTAGTGTAATTGCTATTGTTACTAAACGGATCAAGAGGATCAAGACTCAGAGTTTCTGTTGCCTTGGCTCACGCAACAGTTTTATATTTACTTAGACAGGAATGTGAAAGATAGCTACACAGAACCAAAGGCTTATATGATTTATGAATTTTATGAAGCCAGGCCATTAGCACATGCAGAACTTTACATCCATGTAGACTACCCTATCCTTAAATCACAATCTTCTGTCTCAAAAATACATCAAATCTGCTACAGATTTTTCCCTGTAAAAAGTAGTTTTCCACCATTGCTGTTGCAGTGCTCTTGTAGAAAACTCTTTCATAATGATGTCTTGCTACACACTGCACTAGCACTAGTTATACAATAAATTAATTAAACACTTCCTACCGCAAAATGTTCTGGAGAATGAACAAAAAGAGAAAAACAGAAGTAAAGAAAGAAGGCTAAAATATGTTTAACAAATGTTTAATTATGCATCTGTAACTCCTCCATAATTAAAGTAAACTCTAGAAGAAAGCAAACCAATACAATCGGTAGGGTAGGCAATATTATTTTGGCAAGAGTTTAAATATGTCAACCATGTGTTTATATTTGTAGACTTTGTATCTGGTAATCACATTTTGAAATTATAGTAAATTATACAGTAAAACCTCGGGTTACGATGAAGGTTTGTTCCAACACCAACCGCTGTAACCCAAAAAAATTGTAAACCAAAACATCCATAGGGATGCATTGAAAAATTAAAATACAGTAAAACCTCGGATAATACTAAAACTTGGTTCCACAAGTCTTAATGTTATCCGATTTTTAGTGTTATCTGATGCATGTTAAAATCCTATGGGATGCATCGGATAACGTTAAAGCTCCATAAAGATACACTGTAACTGCACAGGCTTTAGCGGTTGCTATCCGATGCATTCCCATCGGATCTTAACGTTATTCGATGCAATTCTCCCCTGCCCCCAGATTGCTTAACGTTATGCGATTTTAGCGTTTTCTGATGCAAACTTTTTCTGAGGTATTACTGTAAATCCTGAATTGATTGTTGTAAACCAGAAAAAACCATTAAAATGTGTAAGCTGGAATGGCATTTCCATAGGATTTGTCGTTGCAAACCGCAGCAAACTTAAACTGAGGTGGTTATAATTCAGGGTGTTACTGTATTTTCAAAATTCAACTACAGCTCTGCAACAAATTATTTAAGCTAACATACAAATTGGAAAAAAAGCCTCTGAAAGATTGTCAACAGAGACAGGTAATGCTCAGGTTACACTGTATGATTCAGCAACATATTATAAGAAACCTATCATCACTATAATATGCTTTAAAAAGTAAAAGCCCAGTATTTCTCTGACATGCTAATGTAATAGAACTATACTGTTTATGTTGTTGCAACAGCTAGAAAAACATTTCTGCTTTAAGCAACAAAGTAAACAATTTACCATTCCCCATCCTGTTTTAACTCATCAAAGAACACACATGCATTCTTGATTTCAAGAAGGACCTCTTATAATAGCAAAACATATGTGTAAAGAATATGTTATTTCTGCATTCTGTAGAACCAAATAAGAAGGAACATTTACTTTAAAAAGAGCCACACAGCCCAGGCAGCTAGTCCATTAGGGCAAGTAGGGTGATGCACCACGACATGGTCAGGTTGTCCATAGCCAGGGAATCCCAACCTTACAAAGATACCACCCTCACATTCTTAGGGGAGGCAAGGGGAGACAAGAGAAAAGACAACATACATTTCTAATTTGGGGCAAGGTACATTCAACTGAGTAGTAAAATAAACAAAAAGAGATATGCATGCATGCAACATACACTTTTGCCACACCAACCAAAATGGATAAAAACCAGCATTACCATATACCCTCTATTGTCAATGCTGCATTTTAAAAAGTCATTTATTTCTGAATTGGAAGGATGAAAGTTTTCTCCATGGTCATTTTCCTTAGTTTTACTTCTATTTATTTATTTATTTTATTATTTATTTATTCTTCCAATTTATACCCCGTCTTGCTCAGGCGAACCTGACTCTAGGCGGCTTCCATAGTATACAAAAACAACATCACAAATTACTACCAACTCCCACAAAGAGACTCCCACAATACAAGGTCCTCCATCGCCGCCCAAGACCCCCAGGTTTCTCTCCCTTCAAGGCCGGCTGGCCGAGGGAGAGTCCAACAAAGCATTGGCGACGTCTTCAAGCCTCCCTCAGCCAGGGAGGCTCCTTTTAACCTCCCGGCCGGTGACGGGGGCCGGGAGGGCGCAGCGTCGTCGTCGTCTTGCACGTCTCTTCGAGCCTCCCTCAGCCAGGGAGGCTCTTTTTAACCTCCCGGCCGGTGACGGGGGCCGGGAGGGCGCAGCGGCGGCGGCAGCATCTTGCGTGGCGTGGTCGTCTTTGAGCCTCCCTCTGCCAGGGAGGCTCCTTTCAACTTCCCGGACGGTGACGGGGGCCGGAAGGGCACAGCGGCAGCGGCGTCTTCACTACCATTCAGTCATTGCTATAAGCATTGATGAACAACTTCTTCTTCTGCTGTATCCAAATTCGAATATTGGCAATTCTCACGGTGATCAGCTATGAAGACTGTCCTGCGAATATAACGCAGCAGCCTTTCATCTGCCTTTTGCATCACAACATGACTCCTGTACCACTGATCCAGTTCTGCAAGACACTTTCTGGTCCTGAGCTCTTTTGGCACACAGAATCCTCATCAGCCCCGGGGCCCATACTGATGAAGCTGCTGCCGTCCATCAAGATGGATTCAAGTGGGATTTAATCCACTTGGGGACCATCACTCTTCCCTGTGGAATTTGGCACCCAAATCCATTAGTCCTCAGGATTGTAAGGTTAGTTAACCGCCGCTTCACACTCGGCATTGAGTCGCTGGCAGTATGGTGTACTTTATTACCATAACAAAATAACTTGGCCAGACAGAGAATGAACAACTGGAGACCAAGTTTTTTTCATTACTACCTGAGCAAAGTAGGATGGGAGACATTGTTCAGGGATGTCAAATTGAAATAATAGGGTTCTATATGTCATATAAAAACATGGCATGGGTTGAAAGTGTATCAAAGAGCAGTATTTTATTCAATAGTAATGTATACAGTGTTTAAACTGCAGTAGCTTCTGCAATGATCTGAGGTGGCACCACCACTCTTATTCCTTAATCTCATTTGGAAGCTCACCAAAGAAAGGCATACAGTCAAACCTCGCTTAGCAAGCAACTCGCTTAGCGAAAAACTCGCATAACGGGTTTTTCAAAAAGCGATCCGACTTGCATAATGAAAAATTTCGCTACGTGAGTTGGACTTTTCCTATGGAAAAACTCGCATAAAGAGCATTTCTATGGGAAAAACTTGCATAACGAAAATTTTTCGTCATGCAAGTTTTTCCATAGGAATTTTTGCTATGCGGAAAAAACTCGCATAGCGAAAAGCTCGCATAGTGAGCAGCCTCGCAAAATGAATTAAATTGGTTATGCGAGGTTTGACTGTATCTATATTTCATTTAGGTCAGCTCAAGTAAAAGGGACAGTTCAGTCTATAAACAAATTGAGGTGTTGGCATTGATCAGTGAGATCAAATACAAGCTGGATTATTCCAAGTGTGTAATAAAAACTACAGTCAAACCTCACATAAAGAGTGCCTCGCTTGAAAAGTAACTCGCTTAAAGAGCAGAATTTTTTCTGAATGTTCGCTTCGTTTAACATATAAAACCAACCAAAAAATTGCTTAACAAATAAATTGGGGTTCGCAATCCCCCCGTCCCAGAAGTCACAAATGGTCACTTACAATGGTGTTTTGCTTAAAGAGCAAACTTGCTTAAAGAGCAATCCTGTGGAACGCATTATGCTCTTTAAGTGAGGTACAACTGTATTTGATTCAATAGGATACAAAAATATTAGGTCTTAATAATAATAATTTTGTGTCAGAAATTACTCTGGGTTGAAAGGATTTTTGCTGGGGAAACACTGCTCAGGGGAGGCCCGAATGAGGCTCCTTTTGTGTCCCCAAGATCTTTTCCCACCAAAGTGGTCCCTATTTATCTACTTGCAATTTCTTGCTTTCGAACAGCAAGGCTGGCAGGAGCTGAGACAGAGATGAGGACTCAATCCATCCTGCAGTACCTGGGACTTGAACTGCTGACCTGCCACCCTTCCAGAGAACAGTGCGAGCTTCTTAACCACTGAGCCACCACAGCCTCTGGTCTTAATAAGTACCTGAAATATATTTGTCCCAATGTTTCTACAAGTCTTCACTTTCCAACAATAAGACGGGCATTTTCTCTACATATACAATGTTTATGGAAATGTTGGTAAGTTCTTTGTCTGTTCTCTAAAATCAGTAAGGCAGTCATCTTTTTTAGAAATATCTTTCTTTTTTGTGTTTTGCAAGATCAAGACATGAAATTGTTCCATACTGTTCTGTACTGTTTAGTAAAACAGGAGGAATAGCAGCAAAATAAAGATAAATAGCTGCTAATCAAACATCAAACTCAGAATGTAAACTTGTCGGAATCGACTGTGTGACTGAACAACAACAACAAAATCTTCTTCTCCTGGCAAATAGTGTTCTTCTGACATGCACAGAACAACCAGCTCTACCCAAACAGGAACTGGGTAGGACATAGCTCCAGATTATTATTTTTGATACGGATAAGAAAATTGTATTCACCATGAATATCATCATTATCTGCTTCTTCTTTATACCATATAGGGTGTCAAGGGAGATGCTAGGTATTTGCTCTGGCACTTCTAGCGGCCTCCACCAGTGTTTATTTGGTGTTCTTGTAAGAACACCACAAATATCACACTATAAATTATGATGTTAGAAAATATCTGGGATTGGATAACAACTGCTAAAGCTTGTGCGGTTACAATGTATCTCTATGGAGCTTTAATGTTATCCGATGCATCCCATAGCATTTTAACATGCATCGGATAACACTAAAAATCGGATAACACCAAGACTTGTGGAACCAAGTCTTAGCATTATACGAGGTATTACTGTACAGATAATAATATTGGTTTCATCAGATACTGATCCAACTTGTTAAGTACCAATACGAAGGACCAAGCTTTGCTAAAATCCTGGTTCTCAGCTCATCTATGGCTACCTTGCTGTAACCAAACACCATCAGATCATTTAAAAAGCTCCATTTGATTGTTAGCAAGCCTGCCTCCTACATTACAGCTCAAGATATCATGCAATTTACAAGGAAATAAGACCCAATCAGCCTCACACCCCTCTTCTCACTTGCTCATTTTTGTACTATCCCACCTGATAAAGACACAATTAATTCATTCCTTTTATTTATACCCTACCTTTCTCTGAAAAAGTGGACCCAAAAGAGTTTATAGAACATTTAAATGACAAATGATGAATTATAATGAATTACAACTAACCCTGGTCCTAAGAGAGTCACATCTAATAAGCTGTGCATTCTTATTTTTACAGAAAAAAAAATCAATTCTAAATTGAAGTAAAATTCATAGCACCAGCTACTTGGTAAGAATTATGCTCCAACTTTCCAATCATATCTAAAGCTGAAGTTCGGTATAAAAGCCATAGTTCTCTTACATCAGTGTTTCTCAATGTTTTGTTTTTAGACATCAATTCCCAGAAGCCTAAGTCAGTACATTGGTTGATCAGTGCTTGGAGGGAATTGACTTAAGCTTCTGGGAACTGAAGTCCAAAAAACCAAAGGTTGAATGACTAAGTGCTGGTTTTGTAACTTGCACAGATTAACAGATCAGGAACTTGCACAACTGAAACATTGTCTCTACTGATGACTTGTCTAGATGGCAAACATTCTATAATGCATTCACAAAAAATTGATATACGTACAGTAAAACCTCGATTTACGAATAAAATCAGTTCCATGGCTTTTTTCGTAAGTTGAATTTGTTTGTAACTCGAGGCATTCCCATAGGGATAAATAAAAGTCCCATCTCCAAAAATCAATCAAACCACCCAAAAACAACAGCAGCATTGAAAGGAAAGCATGCATAAGCAAAAACACTGCTCCTTACCTTAAAGAAGCTTTGAAAATGGACAGAAAACTCAGAAAAATTCAGCAAGAAACAGCAACCGGCAGCCATTTTGGTGCCAAAACTCCAAACGAAGAAATCACTCCAAACACTCTACTGCCACCTACAGGGCTCAGAAAGGCTACATGTGCACAATGCATTCTGGGGAATCAGATTATGTAGCCTGAAGCAAACCAATAGGGGAAATGGCGTTTTTTGCTTCACTGGAGACAACACAGAGGAAAAAGAATTAATTCATAAATTGTGGCATGTTTGTAACTCGAGGCATGCATTTCAGTGCAGAATCAATTATTAAGTCGAATTATTCGTAAGTAAAGGCATTCGTAAATCGGGGTTTTACTGTATGGAGACTGAAGTGTCAGTATTAAATTATAAACTTAATGCGTATCTCTCATTTCTCAAGTACCAAAGTTAACTTTCTGTATTTGTTGTTCTTTTAAGTTTCATGTAACATGACATCAATTTCAAACAACTGACACAATACCAGAAATCCAAGTAAGACAGCACAATATTGTTTATGACTGGACTTGCTACTTTGAAATAAACATACTATCTGAATTAGACTTCAGGTAGTTCTAATTTAAATGTACCTAATGCCAACAACAGTACAAACATAAAATATAGTAGTAGCTAGATGTCAGTACTGAATGTAACATATTTTCTTGGGGGGGGGGGGTTGTCAAGGAAATGGTAGAAGGGAATGTTGACATCCCCAGGCTATTAAGAGAGTCTGTGAAGAGTAAGACAATGGAGTTCTCAGTTCATTGACCTTAAATTAAGCAGGGAATGGACATTTTTTCCAGTCTCCTAGTCAGACCTTGAACAAGAATATGAAAAATAAATGAAAAAGAACAATTTCTTCATATTTATTTTCTCCCTCCCCCCCCCACAAAAGCAAGATAAAAATTAATAGACCACAAACATATTTGCACATTTAAAAAATGCAAATGCATATTACTTTTAATTCTAATTTTTCCACAAGATCTAGTAAAAAATGAAAATAAAAGGAGAGATATTAACAAGGGGATGAAGGTGCTACATGTAAAGCCAGCATGGTATAGCAGTTCAAGCAAATACTGTAGCAAGTCTCAAGAAGTATATATTCAAATCCCTACTTCGACATGAACCACACAGAGTAACTTTACGAGAGTCATACCCTTGCAGCCTGCCACATCGCATGAGACTGGGTAGGAAAGAGTCTTTTACAGTAAAACCTCGCATAAAGAGTGCTTCACTTAAAGAGTGCCTTGCTTAAAGAGCATAATTTTCTCTGAATGGTCGCCTCGCTTAACCACTAAAATGAACCAAAAACTCGCTTAACCACTAAATCTGGGTTTGCAATCCTCCCCACCCGAAGTCACAATTGGTCACTTACTTACAATGGTGCTTCACTTAAAGAGCAAACTCACTTAAAAAGCAATCCCATGGAACACACCACTGTATATTATCTTGAGTTCACTGGCAGAAAAACAAAATATAAATGAAATAAATAAAGGGATAAAAAGGGGAAGGAGATTTTGTATTTGTACTTAGACTTATATGCCGCTCTACTTGCTGAAGCAAGTAGCTCAGACTTTATTTTGACCTCAAAATGTTAGGAAATGGATGCTGCTAACCTGAAAACTCTAACTGGACATCATGGTTTAACTTGCAAATTATACAATCAGTATGCTTCAAAATAGGAGGGTGGAGTAGACTGATGATATATGACTGAATTTATCTCAATTGAGCTCTATGTACTTAGATGCTTAGTGAAAAAAGGATCTCCAGTACACAGATATCAGATCTGCTGGAAAGAAACCATTATAAATTATCCCAATGTTCTCTCATACATAGCAGTCAGAATTGGCTGTGTCCAGCTGTGCCATTCTGCTGATAACATTACTTATTTTAGAAGAAATGGATATTCCTGTCACTGACCAGCATGCCCTCCAGATGTAGATCTGGGAAACACCCAAGAATAAATGTTCAAACAACAAGAAGTCCTGAAGAAGGCTTACAGGAGAAAAAATAATCAATGCAACTGAAATGTGATGTTGGGGAAAATAATTGAGGATACCATAGACCAGGGGTGGCCCAAACTTGGTGCCCCAGGTGTTCTTGGACTTCAATTGCCAGAAGCCCAAGTAAGCACACCTGCTGATCAGGGTTTCTGGGAATTAAAGTCCAAGAACAGCTGGAGCACCAAGAATGGCCACGCCTACCAAAGATTGTCAGAAAGACAAATAAACTGATTGAATCAAGCTTGAAATTTCATTCAAAACAAAAATGACTAAACTGGGGCTATTCTACCTTGGACACATTATGAGAAGAGAACACTCACTGGAAAATAAATTAAAGCTGGGAAAAGTTGATGGCCACAGAAAAAGAGGAAGACCAAATAGGAGATGAACTGACTCAATAAAGAGACCCATGGCCTTGAATTTGTAAGAGTTGAGCAAGGCTATCAATGATCGGACTTTTGGAAGGTCATTAACTCAATGGTACATCATAATTCTGAATCAATTTGATGCATATACAACAACAGCAGCAACAGCAACAACAGTGAGATCTGTAAGAGGCTGGGACCAGAGAGAAAGACAGCACTACTATAACGGATTTCTGCTAATACAAAGACATTAAGTTTTAAATTTATGTTCCTACATTATTCCTAAAGACAGTGATGGCTCAAACAAGAGTAATAGCTATTTTACCAAAAAAAAAAAAAAAATGACAAATGCCGAGCTGGTAATTTGGTTTGGCTTAGAGAAAACAGAGATCAGGAAGACATAGAACTGAAGTATGTTAGAGGAAGCAAGAGCAAGCTGTTTAAAGAGAAATGTGAAATAAATGACTGAATAACTATAACTAGTGACCAGAAATCAAAACATTTTTGTTGTAGCTGTATATCCTTCTAGAAAGGCATCAAGGTAATAGTTTTGGAAGCCACTAACCTTGTACAATAAATTGGATACAAAAGAAGTGTTTCATACTGGAAGCATTAAACATTTCAGCGTTCAGTGTGCAACAAATCACATTCTGTTAAAAACTACATCTGAAGTAGCATAAGTATTTTACTGAGTAAAAATGATTTCTAGATGAGAGGGACAAACTGACTCTTCCCATTCTAATTTGCTCGTAATGTTATATCATTTATTAAAACTGTAAATAATAAAACTGTAATGTATCAAAATCAAAGTAATTGATAAAATAGGTAAAAAATAAAACTAAAAAGGGGCATAAAGTAAAATTTTAAGACTCATCTTGAAGAAGCAAAACAATAGCTTTTCTCTAAATTGACAACTTCCTCCCAGAAATAAATTCCCAACTGCATATAAACAGCAACATGTTTTTTCCTTCTCTAGGAACCACTGCCAAGAAAAGGACAATAAAGAAGCATAGCCACAGGGAATACTGGAAGGGGGGGGGGGAGAGCACAGCTGGATGATAGATGGCTACTTTCCGTCTTTCTTTTGTAGCCTCTGCTAAGTGACAGAGACTCCTGTGGTGCTGGCGACACACTTCCGTCTCTTAGATTCTATACCCAAAGGTTTTTGACAACTTTATGTGAACAAATACCATGGGGGGGGGCAGAAGAGGTATAAAATTAAATTAGTAACCAGCAATGGTATTCCCTGTGGCAATGAATGGTTGTGAGAGCTGGACCATTAGGAAGGCTGAGCGCAGAAGAATAGATGCCTTTGAGATGTGGTATTGGAGGAGAGTTTTGAGACTCCCCTGGACAGCGAGGAGAACAAATAGGTCAATCTTAGAAGAAATCAACCCTGACTGCTCTTTAGAAGGTCAAATTGTAAAGATGAAGCTAAAGTACTTTGGACATCAAATGAGAAGAGAAGATTCACTTAAGAAGGCCTTGATGCTGGGAAGGGGGGAGGGCAAAAGAAGGGGGCGGCCAAAAATGAGATGGCTAGATGGTATTGTGGACGCAATGGGCACGGAGCTGAGTGAGTTGAGGAGGATGGTGGAGGACAGAAGTGCCTGGCGGACAGTGGTCTATGGGGTTGCAGAGGGTCGGAATCAACTGTGCAACTGAACAACAACAAAAATTTGAAGAGCTGTGAAAATACACAGCTCTAGCCCTGTTCCCGCTTTGCAGTACAGTATCTTACTTTATTCTGCATTCTCAATCACCTATTACCGGATGGATTTTCAATTGTGGATTCCATTTCTCCTATCACATACTTCAATAGAATGTAGAACCTTACAGGATCTAGGGTTATACCCCCATTTGACCAGGGAAACACAATTTTGTTGTTCAGTCGCACAGTCGGTTCCGACCCTTTGCGACCACATGGATCACTGTTGTGTGGTAATGGTACTGGTACAGTACACAGTACTATAGTTGACTTAATATAGTAACTGATGTAACGACTTCACAAATAACTGATTTACATAGTAACTTGATATAGTGAACTTACAGAAGAGACTTGATATAGTGGATTTTCCTCTTCATACCAAGGTTTTTCCTTTCATACCAAGGATGATGACTAATGAGATACTTAGCAACTCCTGACTACATATATAACTTCTTACTTCTCATATAACTTTTAACTCCATATATCCAGTACTAATTAGCTCAACTTTTAGTCTGATACTGTGTTTTAAACTGTGGTAATATGCATGATAATACCTTGCTTTAAACTGTGATAACAGGTACAATGGGAGGATACTGGCATAGAAACCGGCAAACCACGTCAGAAAGTTTGCCAAGAGAACCCTATGGACCAAAACAAAAGGCAAAACAAAGGGGGCAATTTGGATGAAGCAGGATGCTTAGCACATCACATCAGGAGAAGGGGATGGACAGGAAAGGGGGAGGAGAAATACAGTGTTGTAAGGAACAATACTGTATAGGGACATGGAACGTGAGATCTATGAACCAAGGAAAACTGGAAGTGGTAAAAAAGGAAATGGAAAGAATAAGCATTGATATCTTAGGAATCAGTGAGCTAAAATGGACAGGTATGGGCGAATTCAGCTCTGGAAACCATCATATCTACTACTGTGGACAAGAAATCCTCAAAAAAATGGAGTAGCCATAATTGTCAATAAAAAAGTGAGAAAAGCAGTAATGGGATATAATCTCAAAAATGATAAAATGATGTCAGTCAGAATACAAGGCAAACCTTTCAATATCACTGTAATCCAAATATACGCACCAACCACACGTGCAGATGAAGCCACAGTTGACCAGTTCTATGAAGACCTACAACAACTCATAGATCAGACACCAAGAAATGATGTCCACATTATCATAGGAGATTGGAATGCTAAAGTAGGAAATCAAAAAGTAAATGGAATAACAGGCAAGTTTGGTCTTGGAACACAGAATGAAGCAGGGCAAAGATTGATAGAGTTCTGCCAAGAGAACGCATTGGTCATAGCAAACACCCTCTTCCAGCAAAACAAGAGGAGACTTTACACATGGACATCACCAGATGGCCAACATCGAAACCAGATTGATTACATACTCTGCAGCCAAAGATGGAGAACCTCCATACAATCAGCAAAAACAAGACCTGGAGCAGACTGTGGCTCAGATCACAACCTACTGATCGCAAAATGCAGGCTTAGATTAAAGAAAATAGGAAAAACAATTAGGCCAGACAGATATGACATAGACAACATCCCTAAGGAATACATGGTGGAGGTGTGGAACGGATTTAATGGCTTGGACCTGATAGACAGAATGCCAGAAGAATTATGGACAGAGATGTGGGACATCATGTAGGAGGCAGCAAGGAAAACCATACCAATAGAAAAGAATCGTAAGAAAGCAAAGTGGCTGTCTGATGAGGCTCTTAAAATAGCAGAAGAAAGAAGGAACACAAAAAGCAAAGGAGAAAGGAAAGAATACAATTACAGTAATACCTTGGATAACGCTAAGACTTGGTTCCACAAGTCTTGGTGTTATCCGATTTTTAGTGTTATCCGATGCATGTTAAAATCCTATGGGATGGATTGGATAACGTTAAAGCTCCATAGAGATACATTGTAACTGCACAGGCTTTAGCGGTTGTTATCTGATCTATCCCATAGGACCTTAACATTATTCGATCCAATTCTCCTCCCCAAATTACTTAACGTTATATGATTTTAGCGTTCTCCGAGGTAAATGTTATCCGAGGTATTACTGTACTTGAATACAGAATTTCAAAGAAAATCAAAGAGAAATAAGAAAACCTACCTAAATGAACAGTGCAAATAAATAGAGGAAAAATAACATAAGAGGCAGGACTAGAGATCTTTTCAAAAAAATTGGGGAATGTTTAAAGTAAAAATGACCATAAGGGACAAAGAAGGCAAGGAGCAGAAGAGATTAAGAAAAGATAGAAAGAGTACACAGAAGTATACAAAAAGGACCTCAACACCCCTGATAATCACAATGATGAGAACATTGAACATGAGCCAGACATCCTAGAGAGTGATGTCAGAAAGGCCCTAAAAAGTACTGCAAACAACAAAGCCAGTAGAAATGATAGTATTCCAGTTGAATTTTTCAAAGCCCTAAAAGATGATGGAATCAAATTATTGCATTCTATATCCAGCAGATTTGGAAAACACAACAATGGCCACAGGATTGGAAAATATCAGTATATGTTCCAATCCCAAAAAAGGGTAATGCCAAAGAATGTTCAAATTATTGAACAATTGCGCTCATCCCACATGCTAGCAAGGGGATGCTCAAGATAATACAGGATAGATTGAGGCAGCATGTGGAGAGAGAATTACAAGAAGTGCAAGCGAGGTTCAGAAGAGGCAGGGGGACTAGAGACCACATTGCCAACATACAGTAGATCATGGAGAAAACAAAGGAATGTCAGAAACAAGTCTATTTCTGTTTCATTGACTACACCAAGGCCTTTGACTGTGTGGACCACAACAAAATGTGGCAAGTAATTAAAGACATGGGAATACCAGAACACCTTATATGCCTCATGAGAAATCTGTACAAGAGTCAAGAAGCAACAGTTAGGACAGAATATGGAAGGACAGAGTGGTATGGAATAGGAAAAGGAGTAATACAAGGCTGCATTTTATCACCCTGCTTATTCAACTTATACTCAGAGCACATAATGCGCAATGCAGGGATGGAAGAATCAAAATATGGGATCAACATTGCTGGGAGAAACATCAACAACTTGAGATACGCCGATGACACTACCTTAATGGCAGAAAGTGAGGAAGGCCTAAAGAAGGAAAGTTGAGCGCAGAAGAATAGATGCCTTTGAGATGTGGTGTTGGAGGAGAATTTTGAGAGTCCCCTGGACAGCAAGGAGAACAAATAGGTCGGTCTTAGAAGAAATCAACCCTGACTGCTTCCCAGAAGGTCAAATAGTAAAGATGAAGATGAAGTACTTTGGACATCAAATGAGAAGAGAGGATTCACTTGAGAAGGCGTTGATGCTGGGAAAGGTGGGGGGCAAAAGAAGAAAGGGGAGGCCAAAAATGAGATGGCTAGATGGTATTGTGGATGCAGTGGGCACATAGCTGAGCGGGCTGTGGAGGATAGAGGTGCCTGGAGGACAATGGTTCACATGGTCACAAAGGGTCAGAATCGACTGTGCAACTGAACAACAACAAAATGGTAAAACATCTCTTTTTAAGTAGCTCATTTACTTTGAAAACCTTTGGATTTCTTGGATGTGACCTGAAGGTACATTAAAATGAAGTGATCTTGCAGGCATGTGCCTTATTTCTTGCCCTTCGGCTGTCTTCAGAGCACAGATCGTAAGTATAAGATCCAATCATAGTTTTTCAAGTTGTGGATTATTTATTTTAGTATCAACACCAAAGAACTCAGCGGAGACTAGAGCAAGTATCCTCTAGGTATTTTCACAGCTATAGGAATGTTACTTTTTGTGACTTTTTGGCTATGTTTAACTGGAGACTTCTGAGTGATATAGTTAAAAAAGTAAGTTTTCCTTTATTGTCCTCCTCATTAGCATGCAAGAGGGACTGCAGTGGCTTAGTGGTTAAGATGCACATGGAAGCAGTTCAAGACCAGAGTGCTGCATGATGGCGTGAGCTCCCATATCAGTCCCAGTTCCTGCCGATGAAGCAGTTCGAAAGCAAGAAATTCCAAATAAACAAATAGGTGGGAAAGATAACAGCGTTCTGTCAAAAGATGAAAAAGGAAGATCTGTATGTGACTAGAAATTGTTATCTGTGTGCTTATGAATCATGACCACTCGAAGGACTGACACATCTATGCTTTCATGTTGATTTCTCTAGCTCGGAATGATTAATCGAATGGAAATATCTTACTGTACCTCCGAAAATTAAACAATCTGTACTTACAGACAACAGATAATGGGCAAATTCTTTATTCTGTTTACCAGTGCAGAATATTTTCAAATAATAAAAATATTTTATTGATATTACTCATGTTATCTGTACAAGTTCTAATTAGATGTGTCCAAGATTCAGATGTAAGCGAGCTGAAGAGTTCTATAATAAAACTTCATGGACCTAGGAAGATGTTTTCCTCATATCAAACAGGTGAGTGAAGCAGCAAGAGTGAAAGTTTGTTAGCATTTTGTTTTGCATTCACTGTGTCACTCCCGTGAGTTACTGCCAGGCAAGGAAGATAAAATTTACATCAAGTCCTCTAGGCATGTAAATGATAGATTTATGATTTCTTCTCACGTTTAATGTTTCTTCGGTAAGCATGGTTATATGATATACCACATATAACATGATGCCAGTAGTGGCTCTCACACTATAAGCTGTCTGCCATAAACTTAAGACTATCTCAGATCTTAATTTTTTGTAAACAAATGCACCTCAGAGATATAGGTAATATACAGTAATACCTCGGATAACGCTAAGACTTGGTTCCACAAGTCTTGGTGTTATCCGATTTTTAGTGTTATCCGATGCATGTTAAAATCCTATGGGATGGATCGGATAATGTTAAAGCTCCATAGAGATACATTGTAACCACACAGGCTTTAGCGGTTGTTATCCGATCCATCCCATAGGACCTTAACGTTATTCGATCCAATTCTCCACCCCAGATTACTTAATGTTATGCGATTTTAGCGTTATCCGAGGTAAACGTTATCCAAGGTATTACTGTACTAGAAAGAAGGATATCTCGATTTCTATTATTCTCAGAAGATCTGAAATCAGAATCTATTACATATTACTTGACCTGAATTTAGGATTGTCTTCTAAATTGAAAAAATTATTTGCTTCGCAACAGGAAGGAACAGATGAAATGAATGATAACTTGCACCTGGTTACTGGGTATATTTTTATTTTCTTAAATTTTATACCATTCTAGAGTTTGAAAGTGAAGGATTTAGGTTTAAGGAAAACAGTTCTCCTTTTAGACTGCAAAGAAAATGATAAAGTCAAATCTAGCATAGATATCAACATATGTGCTTATGAAACAAGGAATCTAGGCTCTGTTATGCCAAGACATGTTTTACCTACAATCATGCTCTTACTGTAGATAATGTATGATAATTATAATCATATTATGTTTTCTGGATAAGAGTGTTTCCGAATGACAGAATTAGCCATTTGACATCTGTCAAGGATCCACAATGTTTCATTTTCTATTTGCACAAAGAGCTCTTGAGGGTTTCGTGTGAAATTGCAATTACAACACAGAAAAGCAAATCAAGAAAACATGTGCTGAGCTTTTTAGAAGACAAACAACAGTGCCAATTTTACTGAGAAAATTCTCATATAATTTGAAGCCAAAAATTACTGCAACTAGGGAAAGAATGTTAGTAGTACCTTAATATGTAAACCAGCATTTCCTAGTACAACTACTCATTTTTATCCAAGATAATGAAAGGCAGGTTTCTTACCTGTAACTGTCATTCTTCAAGGGGTCATCTGTGAATTCATATTGATGGGTTCTGTGCTTGGGTGGGAAACTGGCTCCCACACATGTACAGAACCCATCAATATGAATTCACAGATGACCACGAAGAAAAATGAAAGTATATTCTATGAAATAGAGAGGTATCATTTCGGCTACTGTACAAAATGTAGTCAGGTGATGCTTAAACACTTTAAAGGAAAAGGAACTTTAGATATCATACTCTCATATACATTCAAGCCTTTCTCTCTTAAGATTCGTTATGAAGAACACATTTTCTACCACAGATCTTCAACTCAGTTGAAAGAATCTTTAGAAACTGTGAAGGCTGAAAGAAAATTAAAATTTATATTATTTGACACAAAACAATTATTTCAACTGCTGGTGTTTTTTTAATCTAATAGAAGGGTGAATAATGCATATAAAATTTGTAAATAATTAAAACACTGTAAGGAGAGTTATGCTTTCCTCTTTTTCATTAATTCATCATTTTATTGAACTCTTCAACAGAGAGAGGAAAAGAAAGTTTGGATTGCTTTGCTAGAAATACCTGTTACCAGTATGTTTTATTAATTCATTGTACTTTTGCAAACCCTGAGATTCTTCTAACTCAGGGGTGCCCAAACTAGGGGCTGGGGGCTGGATCTGGCCCACGATGCCAATTCATCCAGCCCACAAAGCCCTTGTTCCTGGAAACGGGAGTAAAACGTGCTTGTATGGGTGCATTTTACTTCTGCTTTCAGGAGCGATGAGGGCTATGCGGGCAGGATGAATTGGCATTTTGGGCCAGATCTGGCCCCTGGCCCATAGTGACCGACCGGCTCCCTAAAGCACGTGACTGGTCCAACCCGCTGCTCAATGCAGGAATCCAAATCAAAGTAGGTGTGACAAATGGTTGTCCAACTTTCTCTTCAGTACCTCCAGCATTGGACTGGCAATAGCAATAGCACTTATATACTACCCCATAGCGCTTAGTGCATGCTCTGGCAATTCACAAGGTAATTAGCATACCAACATACTGCCAACATACTGGGCGCTCATTTTATCGATCTCAGAAGGATGGAAGGCTGAGTCAACTTTGTGCCCATCAGGGTTAAACTCACATTGACAGTTTTTAGCTGCAGTACATCAGTTTAACCACTATACCACAAGGTGGAGTGCTCACCACCTCTGAAGGAAATTGGTTCCATTTTCATATACTTTCGCTGGTAGTATTGTTTTTGTTGTTCAGTTGCACAGTCGATTCCGATCCTTGGCGACCCCATGGACAGGCACCTCTTTCCTCCACCATCCTCCTCAACCCCTGCCAGTTCTGTGCCTATTGCATCCACAATACCATCCAGCCACCCTCTTCTTCTTTTGCCCTCCACCTTTCCCAACATCAAGGTTTTCTCAAGTGAATCCTCTCTTCTCATTTGATACCTAAAGTACTTTAGCTTTAGCTTTACTTTTGACCTTCTAAGGAGCAGTCAGGGTTTATTTCTTCTAAGATCAACCTATTTGTTCTCCTCACTATCTCACTATCTCTCAAAACTCTCCTCCAACAATACATCTCAAAGGCATCTATTCTTCTGCGCTGAGCTTTTCTAATGTTCCAGCTCTCGCAACCATACATTGCCACTGGGAATACCATTGCTTTGACTATGCGAATTTTTGTTCGCGATGTGATGTCTCTACTTTTCACTATGTTCCCCAGGTTTCTCATAACTTGTCTCCCAAGCATCAGTCGGCTTTTTATTTCATGGCTGCAATCACCATCTGTAGTGATCTTTGATCTTAAGAAATTAAAATCTGTCACTGCTTCTACTTCTTCCCTATCTATTTTTCAGGGACTGATAGGGCCTGTTGCCATTATCTTGGTCTTCTTGATGTTGAGTCTCAAGCCAGCTTTTTACACTAGTATTTTGCTTTTTGCACTAGTATTACTGAGTATTATTAGTATTACTGAGCCAAATATCCCCCATCTTGTAAGTGTGCATTTGGTGTGGTCCCTCCCATGTAGAACATTGGACTTAACCCTGTTACATTTCATTCTGTTGTTTTTAGCTCAGTGATCAATATATTTTTGAATCCTCCTCCTGTCTTGCAAGGTATAGTATTAATTCTTTCACCCAATTTTGTGTCATCCACAAATTTGATACAGTAAATGAAAATCTTGAAGAATGCCATGCCCAGAACTGAGCCTTATGGTACCCCGCTTGCTAGCCCCTCCCTGTCTGAGGAGCCATTGATAATACTCTGAGTACTCATCGTCAACTGCAACTCGTATCTGAGAATGCATTTTTTCCCTGAAGCAGGAAAAAAGTCACTGCCGTGAATTTGTTTAAGATGGATCCCATCTTGCCATGAAGAGACCCACACACTATGATCTCAGAACCAACCATCACCCACGACACACATGAAGTGCAACATGCAGGATTTAACACTGGGACTGCAATGGACCACCGCAGCCTTGAGGATATGGGACAAGGTGCGCCTTCACAGCCAGTCCAACTGGCATGGCCTCTTCCGCCTCCATGACCGTTGGAAATCAGAATTCCTCCTCCACTCATTTTGCTGTTGGGCCCAATATGATGGTTTCCAGTGGCATTTCCTCCACTGAGGGGGCCATTACCCCACCTAAAGGGGCTCATCCGCCCATAGCCATTGGCCCCTTTAGGGAGTCAGGTTAGTCTGGGTACTATTCTGTAACCAACTATGTATCCATCTGACACTTGTGCTATCCAGCCCACACCTAGTTAGTTCGCGAACCAGAATAATATTGGGTGCTTTGTCCTTAAGTCAAGTTATGTCTACAGCATTCCCATTGTTTACCAAGAAAGTTACCAATTGAAAAATGAGATAGGATCTGGTAAAATGTATTCTTGACAAATCCATGTTATTACTACAGTAAATGGTTTTCAATGTGCTTGCAGAGTGACTACTATATAATCTGCTCCAGAATTTTCCCTGGGATTGACTGGTCTGTAGTTCCTTGGTTCCTCCTTCTTGCTCTTTTTGAAGATAGGGACAATGCTAGCCTTCCTCCAATCATTTGACACTTGAACTGATCTTCCACAATTTCAAGAAAATCATAGACAATGATTCTGAAATCTCTTCAGGAGGTTCTCCCCCCCCCCAAAAAAAAAAATATCCTGTAGTTTACCCATCCCTTGGGATTTTAACTCATTCAAAGTTATAAGGTATTCCTTGACTATTTGTTTATCAATTTGAAGCTGCAACCCTGTCTCCCTTTGGTCTTTACCTTTTGAGAAAAAAGCAAGCTAAAGTAGGAATTGAGAACCTCCGCTTTTTCTTTGTTGTCTGCTACCATTCTCCCATTTTCTGGACTATAATTCTCATAATCTCTCAACTAACATGACCTACATAGACAACAGTGGCAGAGGAATTCTAGAAATTGTAGAAGTAGAACAAATTACCTAAAAAGTAACTCCCCTTTCCACTAATTATGAATGGGCACTTTCCCTTGATGACTGAAAACAGAATATAAAATGATAATACAGTGTGGATTATTTTCCTCTGTGAGTGCTTCAACCTTTGTGTTCAGAGTTTGCTTTCAGACAGGTAACAGACAAGCATGGGCCTGAATGAGATCCTGTAGCTTGCATGGATCAACATACTGCATAAGCCTTCCATGGGGAGGGGGACACACATGGGCCCACTTTTAGCTATAAAAAGGAGATTGACAGCCAAAATGAAATCAGTGATCCCTTAAAAGAAAATATAAGCTCTCATGATGATCTCAAGTTTTTTGGCGGGGAAAAATTGTAATATTACTCAGTCTGTTCCTTAAATTCCAGATTTTTACCACAAGAGGTCTGGGTTATTAGAACATGGGACAAAGGCTTTTTCACTTGCAGAACTCACACATTCACGATTGATTGACTTAACCCTGTGAACTTTAAAACTTTGCTCAAGTTTCATTTTGGAGTCCCCTCCTCTTTTCTGATTTTAATATCTTACTCATAAAGTTTTTATTTTATTAGTTGCATATAAAATAAACAATGCAATTAATAACTCAGTCATTAATTTGGCCATTTGTTATAATGTTTATTCAAAACTCATTAGCAGGAATTGCTAGACTCTTCAAAGTCAATGAAGAGATTTTCATGAAAATTATTGATCTGACTACATTTTATTGTCAAGGTTTTAGTGTTGTCCACTCTTCTGAGATAAATAGAAGGAAGAATGATTGTTAGGTACTCATTACTGTAGAAAGCAATTTGAAATCAATGTGAAAGTCATCACATGCTTGACTCTTCAGCACAAAATACTGCGTACACAAACAATTTAAACAGGTTACATACAGAATTACACATGAGTTTCATATTAATTACTACATAGCAATCTTTTCCACACTGTTATTTTTTAAATCTGTAAAGCAGCCATTTGATTTGGATGTGAGAATCACGGTTGAGATCTGACTAAGTGACTAAGCCACTAGGTCGCCTCTTCAACTCACAAAAAATATCAAGCACAATGCAATACATATTCACTCAGAGGCAGCCCCCATAAACTCAACAAGACCTATTCTTAGATGAATGTGTATTAAGATGGACAGGTTGCACTTACCTGTAACTGTCGTTCTTCGAGTATGTTGTTTGTGAATTCACACTGATGGGTTCTGCGCTTGCGCGGGAGCAATGTCGGAGCTGAAAAGCTGATTGGATAAATTTGAATAGTTAGTACCACCCACCATCTCCACCCGCCCATAGCGCCATTTCGCGCTTTCCACCTCAGTTAATATTAAAGCTGTACAGAGGATAATGGTATCTCATCCCTGCAGCAGTAAGAGGGGAAGGACGGGTGGGTTGTGTGAATTCACAAACAACATACTCGAAGAACGACAGTTACAGGTAAGTGCAACCTGTCCTTCTCCTTCGTGTTGTTTGTGAATGCACACTGATGGGTGACTAGCAAGCTTGCTTACCTGGACGGTGGGTAGCTGGTGCTGTGATGAGATGTGCCGCTTGGTGGAGATGTGGTCTGGTCTCAGGATACACTCGAAGGTCAGGAGGTCATCATGGCATTGAAGCGCGGAGACCTGCTGTCAAGACCGAGCGACCCAGCCTGGAGTCGGGGATGGCTCTGGTGTCAAGTCTGTAGTGGTTGACAAAGGTGAGTGGCCTGGACCACGTTGCGGCTTTGCAGATGTCCTCCATTGGGATTCCTTCCAGGAAGGCGGTGGAGGCGGCCATGGATCTAGTGGAATGAGCCCTGACGTGGGGTGGTGGTTCCCTCGATGTCAGGCGGTAGGCCAGATAGATTGTCTCGCAAATCCATTTGGAGAGGCGCTGGGCAGAAAGCGCCCGGCCTTTGGATTTACCGCCATAGGCGATGAACAGTCTGTTGGATTGTCTGAACTCTCTGGTACGTTGCGTGTAGAAGAGCAGCGCTCTTCGCACATCCAGGGAGTGCCAACTTCTTTCCTGAGTGCTGGAAGGGTTGGGAAAGAAGGCAGGTAGGGTGATGACCTGTGACAGGTGAAACTCCGTGACCACTTTGGGGAGAAAAGAGAGGTCCGGGTGCATGACCACTCTATCGTGGAAGAACTTAAGGAAAGGAGGGTCACTCCTGAGGGCTGTAAGCTCTCCTACCCTGCGGGCCGAGGTGATGGCCACCAGGAACGCAGTCTTCCACGAGAGTAGGTGGATGCCGGTTGTTGCCAGCGGTTCGAAGGGCGGCTTCATCAGGGCCTCCAGGACAGTGGACAGGGACCATTGAGGCGTGGGTGGTCGTGAAGGGGGGAAAACGTTCTTCAGACCCTTGAGGAACCTCTTCATGGTGTGGTCCTGGAAGGCTGAGGCAAGGGTAGAGTGAGGTGGAGAATGGGCGACGACAGCGGCCAGGTGTACACGTATGGAAGAGTGTGCCAGGCCGGTCTCAGCGAGGTGGAGCAGGTAGTTCATTACGTCCTCTAGGGAGGCTGTGGCCAGTTCTTTGCCTTGATCCCTGAGGAACGCATTAAACCTCTCAATCTTGTTCCTGTAGGACTTGGATGTGGAGGGTTTCCTGCTCTGCTCCAGGATCCTGCTCACTCTGGGGTTATGAGCCAGGCCGTGAGGTGGAGGCTCGGTAGGTCTGCGTGAAGCATCCGGCCCCCTTCCATGTGGAGGAGTGACGGGTCGTCTGGAAGAGTGACCGAGTCCGTCGCCAGTTCCCCGAGTAGCGGGTACCAGTGTTGCCTGGGCCATGCTGGCGCGATTAGAATGGCTCGGGCCCCCTCCTGCCGGAAGCGAACTAGGACCCTCTGGACAAGCGGGAAGGGTGGAAAAGCGTAGAGGAGGCGTCCGCGCCAAGGGATCATGAAGGCATCCCCCATGGATCCCTGGCCCACTCCGGCTCTCGTGCAGAATAGGTTGCACTTCGCGTTGGTTTCGGATGCGAAGAGGTCCATCTGTGGACGGCTCCATCGTTTGCACAGGAGCTCGAAGACCGATGCGTTGAGCTCCCATTCGTGGTTGTCTGTGGTCCTGCGGCCGAGGCTGTCCGCCGTCGTGTTGAGTGTCCCTTGGATGTGCACTCCGATTGGTAGGATGTGGTTTTGGAGGCACCACTCCCAGAGTTGGACAGCCAGGTAGAGTAGGGATGGTGAGTGAGTCCCTCCTTGTCGGTTAAGGTAGGATAGGGCTGTTGTATTGTCCGAGGCAACTTGGACGGCCCTTCCCCAGAGGCTGGCCTGGAAGGTCTTCATGGCCTTCCAGATTGCGAGCAGTTCCAGGAAATTTATATGGTGTGCTCGCTCCTGTCGTGTCCACTTGCCGCTTATCTCCAGGGATCCGCAGCATGCTCCCCATCCGAGTGTGCTCGCATCCGTGGTGATCTGGGCTGACGGCGCGGGAGGCAGGAATAGTCTTCCGATGGCCACGAATTTGTGGTTGGTCCACCACTGTAGTTGCTGTTTGAGTTCGTGGGTTGGCGCGAGCCGCTTGCCTGGATCGTCCACCACGGGGTTGAAGAGGTGTAGGAACCATGACTGGAGTGATCTCATCTTTAACTTGGCAAACGGTATGACCGCCGTGGTTGAGGCCATGAGGCCTAAGAGTCTCTGTGCTGACTTGGCACTCCCCGTGCGGCGTCTCTGGAACTGATGGACCAGCGATCTGATGTGTGCCAGGCGCTGGGGAGGGGCGAATGCTCTTGCCTTCGTGGCATCCAGGATCGCCCCGATGTAGTCCATCTCCTGGGCCGGTTCTAGGCGTGACTTCTTCATGTTGATGCGAAGACCGAGATCGGTTCGAAGGGTGAAACGCACGTCCCTCCGTGGTTGGTCTGCAGAGGGGGCCGTTATCAGCCAGTCGTCTATGTAGGGGAATACCTGGATGCCTCGGGTGCGAAGGTACGCCGCCACCGGCGCCATGCATTTTGTGAAGACTCTCGGCGCGGTGGAGAGACCGAATGGCAGGCAGGTGTACTGGAAGGCTTGCTCTCCGATACAAAACCTGAGGAATTTGCGGTGATCTTGGCGTATCGAGATGTGGAAGTACGCGTCCTTGAGGTCGATTACTGCAAACCAGTCCCCAGCCTTCAGAAGGGGGAGGATGGTCTGGAGCGTGACCATGCGGAACTTTGCCACTCGGATGTGCTTGTTGAGGCGACGGAGGTCCATGATGGGCCTGAGCCCTCCGTCCTTCTTGCTGACGATGAAATACCTGGAATAGAATCCGTCGCAGAGAGATGTCGAGGCGACTGGTTCTATTGCCCCCTTGAGCAGAAGTGCTGAGAGTTCCTCCTGCAATTGGGGGGACAGGTTGGTGCCGCGGATGTGCCCTAAGCTTGGCCATCTCTCGAATTCGATGGCGTAGCCAACGTCTAAGATTTTCAGTACCCACCGATCGGTGGTTATGGAGTCCCAAGCGGCAAGGAAGTTCCGGAGCGGTACGTACGGCATCGGATGGGTGGAGGGAGGATCTTCGGTTCGGTGAGAGTCAAGGCCGTTGCTTTTGCCTCCGATCGGGGCGCTTGGAGTTTTGGCCCTGATTCTGGAAGCGCGAGCGGTTGTAGTGTTTGCGGGGTTTGTAGTATTGTTGCTTGGCCTGGTCTTGGGGACGAAAGGACTGGCGGGTGCGGTAGTCCTGGTTGTACCCCAAGGAGGACCTGCGTTGGTAGCCGCTGGTCGAGCCAAGCCGAAGTGTGTTGGACGTCGCAATGTCTTTTTGGAGCTCGTTAAGGGCACTGTCCGTGTCCGCGGCGAACAGTCCTTTCCCGTCGAAGGGGAGCTCCTCGATGAGCTTCTTTGTGTCGTCATGCAGGTCGGCCGACCTGAGCCATGCATGGCGACGAAGTTGTATGGCGGCAGCCACAGTCTTGGCCCCTGAATCGCAGATGTGGCGCGCGGTTCGGAGCTGCTGTTGACTGAGCCGAGTCCCTTCCTCGGAGAGGGTCTCGAATTCGGCGCGTAGATCAGGGGGTAGTCTGTCCAAGGAGGCCTCCACTTTACCCCACAGCTTGATGTTGTAGGCCGCCATGGCTGCCTCGTAATTTGCCGCGCGGGTGGCAAGGGAGGAGGTGGCATAGACTCTCCGTCCGATGGCGTCCAGTTTCTTCCCTTCCTTCGTGGACGGGACAGGGACGCTGTGCACGGCGGTGCGGTGCTGGGTGGCCTTGACTATCCTCGAATTCGGCGTGGGGTGTGTATGGAGGAACTCACCCTCTTCGCCGAGGAGCTTGTATATCCCGTCCAGCCGATTGGAGACGACGTGGGATGATACTGGCCTGCTCCAAACCGTCTTGGCCGAGTGGGCGACGGCAGGGAGGAAGGGTAGGTGCACCGGCAAGATCTTTTTGGTGTCCGCCAACCCGCACACCTCGTTTACGAATGGAGCCGGCGGGTGTTCTGCCCTGATGTTCAGTATCGGGCCCATGCGGGTAAGGAGGGCGGTGAAGGACTTCTGATCCTCCGGCTGCAGGCGTTCCTTGGTGCCGACCTGCTCCACTGGGGACTTCTCGGCGTCGACCGGAGGAAGATCGTCCGTGTCTTCCTCCTCGCCTTCTCCCTCAGATGATTCGTCTGAGCCTCCAGACACCCCGCCGATGGATGGGGGTGGCAGTGAGGCCTCGGGGTCCGAGTCAGACCAGTAAGGCCTGGCTGAACTCGGTTCCTCCCCGGAGATGGATGGTGGCGGTGGCGGCAACGGTTGAGAGGCCACGGATGGGACACGGCGCCGCTTGGAGACTGCGGGCGCGTGTTCAGCCTTCCGTTTGGAGGTGGCTTGTGGGGGTCCGATGGTGGCGATGACCTTATCGGTGATCTTCTCCGTCATGGCCTCCAGGAGCGGGGACAGCATGTCCAGTGTGAGGAACGGTTGTGCGGCGGCCTCCGGTTCTCGTTCCTCCCTCCTCCCGTCAGGAAGCAGGGATGCCCTCCGCTGTGGTGGTGCCGGAGGGGTCTCCTGGTGTGGCGGGATGCCCTCTGACTCCAGCGGCGAAGCATGTGGGGGCAGCGGTGTCGGCGATGTAACGACCGCCACAAAGACGGCGGAGGCCGGGGAAGCAGAAGGAGACGGCCGATGAACCCGCGGTGTTGGGGGTATGGAGGAAGAGTGTTTCTTGGTCTTCTTTTTCTCTTCCTTCCTTCGCTCCTCCTTGCTCTTTTTCTTTTTGAAGAGCTCAACGGTTGTGAGCTTCTTCGTGGCTGGTGGCGCCGACGAGGACGTCTCTTGGCGGGCCTCAGCTGGGCGGCTTGGGCCCTGTGGTGCCAGGGCGGACTCCATGAGGTGGGCCTGCAGTCGGTTCCTCCGATTCTTTAGGGCGACTTTGGAGAACTTCTTGCAGGCCGAGCACGAGTGCACCGGGTGGTCCTCGCCCAGACAGATCAGGCACCTCGAATGGTTGTCGGTGCTCGGGATCTTGGCTGAGCACGAGAGGCACTTCTTGAAGGCCGCCGACGATGCCATCCATGGAGGGGTGGCAAAGGGCTAGAAGGGGGGGTACCCCTTTGCGGTTCTTCTTCTTCTTATTCTCTCTCTGTCTCTCTCTCTCTCTCTTTTTTTTTTTTTTTTGGAGAAAAAGGGTTTAGCAAAATTCTAGTGCCGAAAGCTATCCCGGTGAACGACCGAACAATTCGATAAGGAACAAAAATGGGAGAGCTCTCGAACAGGCTCCTGCTGTAGCAGCGGAAAAACAAGAACTGAGGTGGAAAGCGCGAAATGGCGCTATGGGCGAGTGGAGATGGTGGGTGGTACTAACTATTCAAATTTATCCATCAGCTTTTCAGCTCCGACATGGCTCCCGCGCAAGCGCAGAACCCATCAGTGTGCATTCACAAACAACACGAAGGAGAATGTAGCCTTAACACCATTGGTAAAGCGATGCCAGGGCTTGCAAAATCTCAGGTTCTAGATTTACAAAGAAGTAGTCTTTGATATCATTCAATCAGTGGTGGGATGTCAAAAATTTTACTACCCCACCATGATGTCATCACAGTGTGGGCGGAGCTAACATCATAACATCATGGGCGGAGCCAACGTCATGACTTTGTGGGCAGGGACAAAGAAAAATTAAAAAAATAAAATAAAATAAAAATGAGTGCGTGCGCGCGCACGCACACACACACACCTCAACCCACCCACAACACAAACCCGTAAATAAATTAAATAAATAAATAAAATAAAAAATACATTAAAATACACCCACCCACAACACAAATCAACCAGAGCTTTTAAACCAGAGCTTAAAGCTTATTCTGGCTAATCTTTCTCACACTAGGTCAGATGGAAGGAACTACAGAATGAACTCACCACAAGATGGCTTCATTTTGGCACTTTTCAACTTTTCAACAGTTAAAGAAGTTAGGTGCTAAGTCTTTGCCTAACCAGTTCTCTTAGGATATCTAAGGGAGCAGGCTTTAGGGAACTTCAGGCTAGCAGCTTCTCTTCCTCCTCCCCACTTGTGAGGACAGCAAGGAGGTTGTGTATGCGTGCCAAGCACTGTAGGCATGCATGCACACCAAGTGCTTGGCGTGCATGCATAGTGAAAAGGTAAGCCCCAGAGGTGGTTCCCCCCAAAAGCTGCAACCGGTTCTCCAGGACACTGGGAAAATTTACTACTGGTTCTGGAGAACTGGTGAGAACCTGTTACATCCCATCACTGCATTCAATCCTTCTAGCAGGCTTCCCTGTTTCCTCTTGAATTTAGCAGCAAGCATGAAGATAACAGGAATAGAAATTAATTTCCAAGAAGGGAGCACAGTATTTTGAAAACTATAGTGTGTTGCAGTGCATTGCATTTCAGAGCAATTAGGTAAAGATAAAGGGCCCCTTGCTCGAATGCCAGTCATATCTGACTCTAGGGTTCGGTGCCCCTCTGTTTATAGCCAAAGAGCCAGCACTGTCTGCGTCTGCAGACATTTCCATGGACATGTGGCAGGCATAACTATACACCAGAGCACACAGAATGCTGTTACCTTTCCACCAATTTATCTACTTGCAATTTCTTGCTTTTGAACTGCTAGGTTGGCAGGAGCTGGTACAGAGATGGGAGCTCATTCCGTTGTGTAACACTCGGGTCTCGAACTGCTGACCTGGGACCTTCCAGTCGTCAAGTTCAGTGCCTTAACCTTTAAGCCACCAAAGTCCTCTCAGAGCAATTAGAAGCCCTTAATTTTTACAGGAGACTCATACCTGGTTTATTGATGTGGACCAGTCCAGCTACCTGGACTTTCCTTTTAGGGGCTGGCTGGCTGAGGGAACTGTCATGATTATTACCTGTACTTCAAATTTGTACAAAACCTGTACTACCACACTGTTTAATGCACCATGTTACAATAAAATGTTCTGTGGATATCAACTGCATAGTCATTATCAGTTTAAAATTGCATATTTAATTCAAGCCCCTCATGGTAGCAGACCAGGATAGCTCAGGGACCGCATTGTCCCTAGGACATTGAACCATCCCATGAGAGCAAATCGAGAGGGCACCCTCCATTGGGGAGACGCACCTCTCTAGTACAAGGAAAAGGGCCTTCTTGGTTGTAGCCCCCACACTATGGAACCTCCACCCGGTATAATTACGCCTCCAGGCCCAGTTGCTACCATTTAGGAGAGACTTGAAAATGTGGTTAGCAGAGCTCCCCTTTTTGGCTCGTCTGAGGTCCTCCCCCTCGTAATTAGTTTTTAATGATTTAATGATTATATCATTTTTTAAATAATTATGCTGTTTTTATACCTGTTTCAAGAGATCAATAAAGGGACAACGGGGGCGGTAGCATTGTTATGCTGACAGGTCTTTTAACTGTTTTTTATATTGTTTTTTTTTTATTGTTGCTGAGCGGCCAGTGAGGTGCTCACTGGACTGTGTACACTGCCCAGAGTCTATTGATTGGGGCGCTATATGCATCAATTGTAAATAAAGTAATTTTAATATATATATATATATATATATATATTTACCTCTGCTCCTGAATATTTCTGTGTTTTTTCAACCAGCTCATCCAAGTGGACTTCTTCTGAGATAGGCATGGTAGAAAACTGAATTTTAAAGATTTCTCTGCGAGTAGCTGCATTTGGGAGAGGCACATATATGATTCTGTCAATCCGACCAGGTCGCATCAAAGCCTGTGATGAAGCCATTAAAAAAAATTAATTGGATCACGAGATACTTGGCAAAGAAAATACAATACAAATTATTTTTCTCTTGATCAACTGTTTCAGCAACTTTTCGATGTCTTAATCACAAAACACATAAAATGCCTGCACTCTGTTTGGGCAACTAGGCCCACAAAAGGGTCGGGGCAAATTTTTGAAATTAAACTTTCCCTACTTCTGTTCCACAACTCTTTTGTAATTCTTTTTATCATGTGGAAACCATAGGAGCCAAAGGATGGGAGTAACAAGTCTTTAATTACAGAAAACTGGTGCAACTTAGAGCAAAATGACTATTAGTAATTTGTGTTGGGGTACACAGAAAGAGCCTCCTGGAAGATTGAGGTATTTCTGAACCACAATCAGCCATACCCAGGGCAACAGCAACCTTGACCAGGAGCACATCTGTCTTGTCTGGCCTAAGTTTCAGTTTGTTTGCCTTTATTCAGCCCATTATTGACATGAAGTATTGGGGTTCAGAACCAAGAATGTCTCTGAAATTAGATGGAAAGGAGAGATACAGTTGTGTGTCACCAGCATACTGGTTACACTGAACCTATATCTCTCACACAGAGCTCTCTCAGGTTCAAAGATGTTCCAGAAGGCAGGAACGCCTAGTATTACTAGGAAGTGCAAGTATCAAAGGATATATAGTAATCTTCCCTAGATTAAGAATCAGAACCAGTATAACCTTAGTGACACAGAAGCTTCTACAGAACTACTTCTTCCCAAAAATACTCTGACCATGAGGGCAGATTTATACTGCAGCTCTTCCTGACGCTACTGTTAACCCAGTGAAATGCAGTAGCTGCCACTGTTTTGGACACACTTCAAAAAACTACTGTTCTTGCACCATGTCTCCTCAGGAACTATGATTAGTCTTGTGAAAAAGTCGCAGACTGTGGTTGCTGCACTATAGGAAAAATCAAGTTCTATTTATTTAAATTTTTATAAAAATGAACAGGGGAAATCCTCTCATTTGAACAGAATATTATTTTCTTGTTAACATAATTCACATATAAGTTCAAAATGTTAAACTGAAATCTATTTTTAGCTGGATGTGTTTAAGGCCAAATGCATAACCCAAATTGTTTTTATGTTATGGTTTTCCCTTGGGCAGTGCAGTTTGAGTTCCAGTTGACTATAGAGATATTGCACGGTTGTCCTCGGCTCCCAGCCAATAAGAATTTTCCCAGCTTGATCATGTCAGTGAAAGTAATACTGAAAAATAGAAGGAAGACGCTTTCCTTCCTGCATAGCATTGATTCAGTTAACACCCTTCCTAAAGTTTCTTTAAAAAGACCATTGTGAGGACTTGGGGGTGGGGTATCTCGCATGCTAAGAGATGTCCTGTTATTTTTAAAAGCAAAGCACACATATCCTCAGCTAAAGAAGCTATACTATAAATATGGCATTGCCCATCCCATGGTTAATTAGAATGTTCCTTAAAATTTCAACCAGCTAAAAAAGTTACTTGCAAGTATGCTGTTCAATAATGTTATATTTATATCAGATAAATGCTTCAGAATTTTGAATTTTGAATTTTCAACCAGCATCCATTTAGATAAACACAATATCCATTAACAATCCTATTTTAGGATACATCTCCAATTTTGTAGACAATATTTGATTGATTTTAAAAAAATCCCTCTATTTTCTTCATACTCTTGCACTCCCATCATAAATGAAACTATGTCCCAACTTCTTTTTTAAAATCTCTAGCAGTCTTTTGAATATTAATAGAGGGGCATTTTCCAGCACCATTTAAACACGCTTTAGTGCTCCCCCTCTTGAAAAAACCGTCCCTCGACCCTATGGTAATCTCCAACTACCGTCCAGTGTCTAATCTACCTTTTTTAGGTAAGGTCTTGGAAAAAGCTGTGGCGCAGCAGTTACAGGATGTCCTGGATGAAGCGGATTATCTAGACCCGTTTCAGTCAGGATTCAGGCCCGGATATGGTACCGAAACTGCACTTGTCGCTTTGGTGGATGATCTCTGGAGAGAGCGGGATGGAGGGGAGCCGTCTGTCCTTGCTCTCCTCGACCTCTCAGCGGCTTTTGACACTGTCGATCATGGCATCCTTCTGGGAAGGCTCCGGGGCTTGGGGATCCAGGGCACAGTGCTGTCCTGGTTTTCCTCATTCCTGAGGGACAGGACCCAGTCGGTGTGCCTGGAGAAGGAGGAGTCCAGCCCTAGGCCCCTGCAGTATGGGGTGCCTCAGGGCTCGGTACTTTCTCCTCTCCTATTTAACATCTACATGAAGCCGCTGGGTGAGATCATCCGTTCCCACGGGGTAAGGTATCATCAGTACGCTGATGATACCCAGTTGTACATCTCAGCCCGTGGGGACCCAAGCGGTGCAGTGGAAGTCCTTTCCAGGTGCCTGGAGGCTGTTAAGGTCTGGATGGGGGAAAACGGGCTACAGCTGAATCCCGGCAAGACTGAGTGGCTATGGGTAAGGGGCCCTGTGTTATCTCGGGAGTTACCAGCTTTGGTTCTGGATGGGGCAGCCTTGCCCCAAACAGACCCGGTGCGTAATCTGGGGGTCCTCCTGGACTCACGGCTACTGTTCAATGAGCAGGTGGCAGCCGTGGCCAGGAGGGCTTTTGCACAACTTCGGGTAATACGCCAGTTACGCCCGCTCCTCGACCGGGACGCCTTGCTTATGGTCACGCACGCTTTGGTCACCTCCAGACTTGATTACTGTAATGCGCTCTACATGGGGCTGCCCTTGGTGACCATTCGGAGACTGCAGCTGGTCCAAAATGCGGCAGCCCGGGTAGTGATGGGACGCGGGCGTTATGCTCGGGCCTCACCACTGCTTCGGGAGCTGCACTGGTTGCCAGTTTGTCTCCGGGTGCAATTCAAGGTGCTGGTCATTACCTTTAAAGCCCTATATGGTAGTGGGCCAGGATACCTAAGAGACCGCGTCACCCTAAGAACATCTGTCCGTCCCACCAGGGCGGATCGGAGGGGCTCTCTTGTTGTGCCATCGGCTAGGGAGGCTCACCTCGCTAGTACCAGGAAGAGGGCCTTCTCTGTGTTCGCCCCGGTCCTCTGGAACCTCCTTCCAAATGAGCTGCGCACACAGACAGAGCTCCTGTCCTTCCGGAAGAGCTTAAAGACCTGGCTGGCAGGACATGTGTGGGGTTCCAGGGATGTGGGCTCCCATGTGGGGTGGTTAGTCTAGGGATATTACCCCTCTGACAACACCCCCAGATATTGTTTTAGTTCATACTTTTAACTTTTTATTGATGTGTTTTAATTTGGGCTGTAAGCCGCCCAGAGTCGGGCTTGCCCGATTGGGGCGGGTTAGCAAGTGTGAGGTATAAATAAATAAATAAATAAATAAATAAATAAATAATATTTTGAATCATAATGGACAACAATTTGTTTTGCTCTGGACAATAAGAGGTCACTTGACACAGCTTAAAGATAAAAGTCGCCCTTGCTCGAAAACCATTCGTACCCAACTCTAGGGTTCAGTGCTCATCTCTGTTTCATAGCTGAAGAGGCAGCACTGTTTGTAGACATTTCCGTGGTAATGTGGAAGGCATGACTAGACACCAGAGCCCACAGAACACTGTTTACCTTCCCACCGAAGTGGTCCCTATTTATCTATTTTCAATTTCTTGCTTTCGAACTGCTAGGTTGGCAGGAGCTGGGACAGAGATGGGAGCTCACTCCTTATGTCAGCAATGTTCCACTGGGCATAGTAATTGCCGAATTCCAGTGAAAGAACCTTCTTGAAGACTGTGGTATTTTTGAACCGCAATCAGGCATATCCTGGTAATGGCAACCTTGTGTTGCCGGCTACTCGTTCTCACACTAGGTTAAACGAAAGGAACTGCAGAATAAACTCACCAAAAGGTAGCTTCACTTTGGCAGTTTCACATCTTGCCTAGACACAGAGAAAGAAGAAGAATTTCCCTAAACTGACATGGGATATTAGAAGTCTGTGACCAAGACGGGATGGTGGAAACTGCCTAGTCTAGATAGAGACAGATTCAGAGATAAAATTATTTAAAGAAATCAGGCTGCACAATATTTCTGTCATGGCAGTCTTGCTCAAGACCTGAAGCGTTGTGCAAGCTGACAAGAAAAGACTTGATGCCTTTGACAGCAGGTTTTCAGGAAAAATCTGCAATATCAAATGGCAGTACTTTTTAAGGCATAGTCAACAAGGCAGAAACATTTCATATGGCTATTTCCCAAAAGTATTACTAAAAGAGAAAAGAAACAGATGGTTTGATGTTCCAACAAGATTTGACAACTCAGAACGAAGGGATAGTTGTTTGAAATAAGTCTAAATGTGGGGAATTAAATGGGATCAATGTAGACAAATTAAGACATAAAATACTTATTGGTCTTTTTAACAAAAAACTAAAACTAAAACCAAGCAAGACATTTATGTGCAACTGGGAAAAATTTTTATAAAGCAAAATATATAGGCCAGAATCTTGTTGAATGTGGACAAAGTGTAACACTTTAGCCATACTGGTTTGCCAGATCTGTTGTATGCTATACTGCCAAGAAAATTATGCTGCGTGAAAGGTCAAAAATGTTGAGCTGCTTGCACAACAGACCTTAGTACTTTCCTGAAGAGGATTCTATCCATAAAGCTTGTTTATGTTATATGAGTAAGTAGCTCATCCCTGAGGACAAGAATGCAAGTGTGACAATTGATTGATTGATTGATTGATTTGTCTACTGAATGTCTATGCCACCCATCTGGGTGTTATCCCACTCTGGGCGGTGAACAAACAAAACACAAATAACAAGACCCACAGCAAATCAAAACCTATAATTAATTTCTAGAATTTCCCAAACTATTTTCAGCAGAACACTGGTGGACTTCAATTCCCGGAAGACTAAGTCAGTACATTGGCTGATCAGTGCTTTGGGGAATTGACTTAGGCTCCTGGGAATTGAAGTCCAAAAACCAAAGTTTGGGAAACGCTGCTCCAGAAGCTGTGAAACCTAGATTGCCACTGAAGTTTGAAAATCATTGACTATTCTATTCTACTCTATTCCTACAATAAACTGTTTTCCCACTTCTCCTACAGTTCATAAGAGGTCATGTTCCTCTTACTTAGGTATCAGGTCTTTTCCCACTGTAGTTCTTCAAGTGCCTAACTTGAAGAACTACAGTGTAGGAGAAGTATAGCAATATACTATGTTTAATCCTTCAAGAAATTTTTTTGAATCTGACATTCCAACAAGAATTTTTAAAGTTATTTAGTTATATCTTGGCTTTAATGTAACAATGAAGTACAATTTAAACTACACAAATTAAGTACCCTATACATTGCAACAGCAGTAGCAACAACATTAAGCACTTGTACACTCTCAGTGTAGTTCATAAGATAATTAGCATTTTGCACCCAACTTTGGCCAAAATCCTGTTGCTTAATCTAGTAAATCATACTACATTAGGTCCACTGTATCAACAGATTTTGGTCAACTCTTCCATAAGTTTCATTGATTTAAATGAACCTACTCTAACTGGATTGAACAACATGCCATGAAATCTTCCTGAACTTTTGATTCATGAAAGCTTGCAATATTTGATTTTTTTAAAGTGATCCTATAAAAGGTATTGTTTTCCTCCTACATTTGTTTGATTTTAACTACTATGGATACCACCAAGAGTCTCATCAATGAATTCCACAGAGACTTTGAACACCAGCACAGCAGGACCACAGATTTGAAGGACTTCCACTTGGTAATATTCATAATTGACTCTGCTTTGGACTGATTTGGATTAATTTGGATACAATTGGCAAACCAAGTGGATAAACCAAATTTGTTGCCCAATTCTGGAGGGCACTGGGTTTGAAATGCATCTCACCCTGCCACAAAGAAAGTGTTTTAGCTTCAAAGAGGGCCATTTGGGGAAAGGTAATATGCAAATATAGTACCTGTCATCATTATAAAAATATTATAAAAAGATATAATCTGTTTTATTTCCCCACAGAACATCTTAGCACCAACCTGGCTTGAACAACATGCCATGAAATATGCCTGATGAAGCGATCTTTTGAATCACGAAAGCTTGCAATATTTGATTTTTAAAGTGATCTTATATGGGGTTTGGGTTTACCTAATGTTAAGAATTATTACAGGGCCTTCCAATTTAGAAATGCAGTAAAATTTTTGACAAAGGGTAAGATAATTTGGAAAGAAATTGAAATGAAGGATTTAAACCAAATTGGAAATGCAATTATTTCCGATAAAGATAGGATTAAATTGAAGATAAAAAAATAAATTAATGAAAGTGATGAATATTTGGAAGAATCTAAAGAATAAATTGGCACCAGATATCTTACCAGTTATTGAATTAGATGATGTAAAAAAATTCCAATTAAGATGGATAGATAGAAGAGATACTTTATAAATATGATGTGCATTTGTTGAAAATTTGGATACAAATATGTGGAAACAAGGAAAAGAGAATAGAAATTTTTAAACAAATGAATTTGAATTGGTTCTAAATAGCATTATTAAATAAGTGGAATAAGAAATATGCTGAGTTGAGTAATTTGAATAGGAAAATGATGAAATTTTAGGAGATAATTTATAAAATAAGAAAAGGATTTATGGGGGAGAAAGGATTAGTGAGCAAAATATATAAAATTTTAAATCAGGAGGAAAATCCACAGGAGGTTTAAAGAGCATTATGGGAGTCGGATCTAAAAACAAAAATATCGGAAGTAAATTGGAAAAATAAATGGACAAAAAGGATTATGCAAAATTTATCAGTAAGAGTGAAAGAGCGTAATTATAAGTTGTTGTGGAGGTGGTACTTGACTCCAGTGCGGTTAAATCAAATGGATAATATGAAAACAAAAAATTGTTGGAGATGTCAGAATAAACTGGGGACATATGAGCAAATGTAGTGGAGTTGTACAATATCTGACTTTTGGGAAAAGATAGAAAAATAAATTGGAGAAATAATGGGTTTTGACTTTAAACTGGAGTCAAGGACTGCCTTGTTGACTAATCTAGATGAAATAAACATAGATTTAAAAAAACTCACATAGCAAAAAATTCACATAGCAAGCAGCCTCGCAGAACGAATTAAATTCGTTATGCGAGGTTTGACTGTATAGCTTTGTATGTGATTGGAAAAAAGGTATAGAAGTAAAGTTTTTAAAAGTTTCAAGATGGATAATAGATGTTATAAATATGAGATATAGCCATCATAACTGAGATAATATTTTGTATTATGTTATATTGTTTGTCTATTTTGTTGGATTTTTTATTTTCTGTATTATGTTTATTAAAACCAATACAAATTTTTAAAAAAGTGATCCTATAAAAGGTATCACCTTCCTCCTAAGTTTGTTTGATTTTAAGCAAGGATCACATGGCTTATCTTTACTTGTTACATTAGTAAAGTAAATCAGTTACAGTCGAATCTCTAAATCTCCATAAATTAATTGGACCTATTCTAGTGTGATTTACTATACTAAACAACTGGATTTTGGCCATTAAATGATACACTGCTGCTGCTATTCTTCAGTAAAGTTACTTAGGAGAAAATGCATTGTGATACAACTAAAAAAAAAGTTAAATTCTTGAGTTAGTTTTAGGATAACTCAGAACGGACTCAAAGAAATCCCAGAATCTGTTCACTGCATTGTCAGGTCTCCTCTAGTATACTGCTGCTGAATTACTACTTTACTAAAAGTTGAACCTTCATTTTGGAACAGTCAATTTAGGATCAGACTTTTACTTAAGTGAAATCTCTGAAAGCTACAGATGCAGGCGTCTATATTCCTTTTGTTTCCTCTAATTTGAGTTTGTTGCCAATTTTTTAAAAGCAAGGCTGTGATTTCACATCTATATTTCTAGGAGTGAGTCCCACCAGTTTCAACAAATATTAGTATTTTTAATTTTTTATTGTTTCCATTTCTATACTGACCGATTAAGTGCTGCCAATCTCTTTGTGGTTTACAATACAGTATACCATAAAATCATGTGATAAAACTTCATATAACAAGTATAAAACATTCAGTAAAATACAACAAAACCTATTATTAGCTAAAACTATCTTTATATAATACTAATTGCATGCTGTCAAGTCAATTCTGAGTTATGGGGACCCTTTCCAGTGTTTTCTCGGAAGAGAATACATAGAGGTTGATTACGATTCCCTTCTTCAGGGGGGATGCCCTGTAACTGTGCAGTTTGCCCATAACTACACAGGCTAGCTGTTCTGCCTGGAATTCTCAACCTTTTCAAGCTGAGAGCAAGTTCACGTTCCCTCAGCTTTGGGGGCTGGATTGCCATTTTGACCTGCCTGTCACACATGGCACTTTCTGGTGTGGCGGAGGCGGGCCCACATGAAATGATGTCACGGACTGCATCCAGCCACTGGGCTGCAGGTTGAGAACCCCTGCCCTGGAGGGATAATGGGAAATCAAATGCCCAACCTCTGGCTCTGCAGCCAGATACCTATCCTGTTGAGCTACTCAGTCAGCTCAAATTAAAATTTAATTTGGACATCTCACGACACTGTTCACAATAGAAAAAGACACTTTATTATACTTTGGTCTTAATTAGCTTCCTAAAAACAGAGAAGAATAGTGCTTGATGAACCTCTATAAGAAACTTGTCCCAGAGGAAAATGACCATGACTGAGAAAGCTCCGTTTCTAGTGTCGGGTGTTATAATTCTTAACATCAAGGACTGGGATGAGTGTGTGGAACAGGTACCTGTTTTGTCAAAGATATGTTGCATCAAATATTAAAGCACGGAAACAAGCAGAATTCCAAAGAAGGTGTTTCAAGACTGGGGATACATATTTAGTGGTCTGCACAATAGGCTTAACTTTTGAAAAAATACTGTGTTCAAAATGTAATTTGATTTCAGTAAATCCTGCAACTGGCTTTAAGAAGTTTGGAATAGGATAGCCAGGAACTGAGCAAAAAATATGAAATATATCTGCTCTAATGAAGTTTATAGACAATTGTATAGTCTCTCAATGTGTCCCTGCCAAGAAGGAAAGGGTTTATTGTTGTATAGATACAAATGGGAGACACTGGAAATCCATCTATAAGAATACAAGAACTTTTTCTTTATTGGAGACAATATGAAATGATGGTGGCTCCGCCCATGCATATATTAGTTTTTGAAGGAAAAGCTTGCTAAAGGCCATGTTTTCAACATTAAAATGCCATTTATGAATGCCATCAATGCACACTGCAGAGTGACATGAGATACTATTTAAATACTTCCTACAAGGTACATACATACCTGCTTAAGTTCCATACCATAACTTAATAGACAACTAACAAACTAAATAAATTATTTCCCAGCTTTAAATGCAGTGGCTGGTCAGACATAATTCTGTCTTTAACCTCATGATTTTCAGTAAACTTTAGAGTTAATCTTATAATTTGGATATAATCTATCAGCAGCTAATAAACAGGCCATATTTTTTTAATGTGTAAATTCATATGACTTTTCTGATGTCCTAGCAAAGACGTGCTAAACCTCAGGAATGTTATAATTTTATGTAAAAATTTCTGGGGTGGGGGTTTAAAAGAACCCCTCTAAGAAAAGATAACAATTATATATAATGAAACCTGGAATGAAATTCTTCTGGCAATTAATCACCCAGGAGCCGTTGCAATCCTGCAGGCTGTTTCTGACAGATTCCGAGTGCTTTACAGAAATCACCAGGGATAAGATGTGCCCGGGCTGGCTTTTGACAGAGAATGCTCATATAAAAAGGGCTCAGAT
Organism: Furcifer pardalis; assembly: GCA_030440675.1. NCBI lineage: Eukaryota > Metazoa > Chordata > Lepidosauria > Squamata > Chamaeleonidae > Furcifer > Furcifer pardalis. The sequence goes on from CP126892.1 coordinate 72,325,649, forward strand.
TTTAATAACAAGAGGGGTAAAGAGATATAAAGACATACAATGCATCTCTGTGTTGTGTGTTTTTGTGTGTCTGTGGCCATGCATTAAAAATGACATCCTATATCCAGAACGGCAGAATGTTGGGCAAGATTTTTTTTTAAGAAATACTTTTCTTTTTCTCTTAGTAAAAGAGAAGTCTCCATCACTTAACAAAGGTACTTCCTGTTTTTAAGCAGTTGGGAAAGTATGACTTCCAACCCAAATACTTGGTTTGGCAAGCTTTTGCTGTGTTAACAGATGCTTTTATAACCACTTCATTTCACCTGAAGCGTCACTAAAAAAAAAAGCAGAATCATTCCCTTCCCTCATCTCCTAAAGAAGCAGGGTGATGGTGGTGGAGGAGAAGGTTGGATGGAAGCAGTGAAGCAAAAATAAAATAAATAAATAAATAGAAAAAATATATTACAACAGCACAATAATAACTGTTATCTTAATTTCAGGAGTATGTGAACATTTATCTGAAGAATAAACTATGTGAGAAACATGACATGCTTTAAAGTAAATAATGAACAGTAGACAAATAGGTTCCCAAAGAAGGTTTTATGCATATTATTAATATGTACAGTTGTACCTTGCTTAAAGAGCATAATGCGTTCTACAGGATTGCTCTTTAAGTGAGTTTGCTCTTTAAGCGAAACACCATTGTAAATGACCAATTGTGGGGGGGATTGTGAACCCCGATTTATTTGTTAAGCGAGTTTTTGGTTGGTTTTATTTGCTAAGCGAAGCAAACATTCAGATAAAATTCTGCTCTTTAAGCGAGTTACTCTTTAAGCGAGGCGCTCTTTATGCGAGGTTTGACTGTACAGTCAAACAACTAAAACAACCAAAAACTCACTTAACAAATAAATCAGGGTTCACAATCCCCCCCACCAGAAGTCACAATTGGTCACTTACAATGCTGTTTCGCTTAAAGAGCAAACTTGCTTAAAGAGCAACTGTATGATATACAGCCTACCACTTCAGGTTAACAGCGTTTGGACTGAACCAAGTTTCCAATACCAGCTTAGGCTTTCTGCACAGCAACATACCTCCTACTCAAATGTTACAAGAACCATATGTATTTTTCACATAGAAATTCCACATTGTTTAATTAGCAAATGCTTCTCCTTTCACAAACTCATCTTTTATTATTGGGAGTGAGGGAGAATCACACACATAACAGAAATCACTACCATCCTTTTCTAACTGATAATCTGCACCTCTCCATTCCACTCAATCTGGAGTCAAAAGGTTCGTGGATATAAGGATGAGGAACAAACTGTGGTTAAAAATCTGAGTTGACTAATTCTTGTGATTGATTGATTGATTGATTGATTGATTGATTGATTGATTGAGAGAGAGAGAGAGAGAGAGAGAGAGAAGCTATCCTTGGCAGCCCATTAGGACTTGTTTGTTTGCCTTCTTTTATTCTGGTCTCAACAACAAAGGATAGAGATAAAAAGTAGATTTCTGCCTTGCCAACGCAGGTTAATTTTACAGGAAAAAGATAACATGATAAAGAATTATAAAAAATACTATAGGGAAAAACGTAAGGATTTTACTGGAGTGTCCTCTTGAAAGTGAAATGTGGGCTTTAACAGCTGGAGAAGAAAAATGGCTGCAAGGAACACAACGAGCAATGGAGAGATCAGTGCTCAGAATCTCACTTTGCAAAAAAGTAAAAAATGAGGCTATCAGGCGAAGATTATGCTAAAAGACGTAGTAACAGAATACCTGATGAACAAGCTAAACCATGTTGCATGCATAAATGACAATAGATGGAGCGCCAAAATAATGCATTGGTATCTGAGAGATCGCAAAAAAACCAGAAGAAGACCACCTCACAGATGGGATGATTTCCTCAAGAAAAATCTTGGACCAACATGGAGAAGAACTGCCAGGGACAGATTGAGATGGACGGAAGTTGTGCAGAATGTCGTCGTGGAGACATCTACCAATACGACTCCAAAGTATCCAAAGTAAAAGTAAAGTAAGTCTTCATGAAAGAGAAAACACTACAGTCAAACCTCGCATAACGAATTTCATTCATTCTGTGAGGCTGCTCACTATGCGAGTTTTTTTGCATAGAAAAAATTTATATGGAAAAACTCGCATAGCGAAACTTTTTCGTTATGCGAGTTTTCCCCATACAAATGCTCGTTATGCGAGTTTTTCCATAAGAAAAGTCTGACTCACATAGTGAAAATTTTTATGTGAGTTGGATCACTTTTTGAAAAACCCACTCATTATGCGAGTTTTTCGCTAAGCAAGGTTTGACTGTACTTCATTGCTTTTTCATTTTTGTGCAAAACTGGTCAAGACACAATTTTCCCAGCAGAACATTGCACTCCTTTGCATGCCAAATCAGAGCAGACACAGGGCATAACACATCCTTCACTTCTAGTCTCAAAACAGACATTTCAATGGTGTTCTCAAATGAAACTTTCATCTAAATCAAAGATATGAGAAATATGAGACCTTGTAGATATTGTAACACCCCTACTTACGAATACCCCTACTTACGAATAATTCAGCTTACGAATTGGTTCTGCACTGAAATCCATGCCTCGAATTACGAACATGCCCCAATTTACGAATGAATTCCCCCCCCCCCCGTGTTGCCTCCAGTGAAGCAAAAAAATGCAATTTCCCCTATGGGTTTATACTTTATACACATGCAGCCTTTCAGAACCCTGTAGGTAGCAGTAGAGTGCTTAGAGAGGAGTTCTTTGTCTGGAGTTTCAGTGCCAAAATGGCTGCCAGTTGCAGTTTCTAACTGTATTATTCTGAGTTTTATGTCCATTTTCAACGCTTCTTTAAGCTAAGGAACAGCGTTTTGCTTATGTAGGCTTTCCTTTCAATGCTGCTGTTGTTTTGGGTGGTTTGATTGATTTTTGGAGGGTGGGGATGGCCCGTTTTAATTGTTGGAGGGCGGGGTGGGCCTTTTGGTTTATCTGAATGGAGATGCCTTGAGTTACGAACAAATTCTATTTACGAACAATGCCCTGGAACTGAGTTTATTCGTAACTCAAAGTTTTACTGTATAGTACTGCATTGGCTTAGTGGTTAAGGCACTGAACTTGACTGGAAGGTTGGCAGGTCAGCAGTTTGAGACTCGAGTATTGCACAATTGACTGAGTTCCTGTCTCTCTCTCAGCTCCTGCCAACCTAGCTGTTCGAAAGCAAGAAATTGGAATTAGATAAATAGGTACTGCTTTGGTGAGAAGATAAACAGCATTCCATGCACTCCGGGGTCTAGACATGGCGGATATGACTGGTTTTCGAGGAAGGACGACCTTTACCTTTACCTAAATATTGTTATGATTTCCATCATCCTTTTTTATGCTGAATCGGGCTGAGAAGAATCATGCATCCCCATCCCAGATCTAACGAGGGACAACTAAAGATTTAAGCCTAAGCCTAAGTAAGGTAAAGAGAAACCACAGTTCTTTAGTACAAAAACCCATCTCAAATGCTTGTTGTGTCCACTGCTCAAACTGAATCATGAACATAAGCATACGAAAGAGGATTGCCAAATATGAGTCCCCAAATTCCACAAAACATTTGCTGATGTGTGGCTCCCTGGATCCTCTGTCTATATAATACACCACTGAGACTATTATTTAACTGGGCTTGTACAGAAGAGCATTGTCAGGGTCTTCCTTTCAGATATCCAAATGACTTCAGAATTACTGCTGCTGAAGGCAACAGGCCAATTTTAGGCACTAGCTGAACATGGAGAAACCCACGTAATGGATTCTTACATGAATAGAACAACCGTAAATGCTAAAACTCAACCATTCTCTTGACCACTCACTAAACACTTTTAACAACAGTTCTCTTTGTGTATTATAGAGTTGCATAGGTCAAACACTACATATGGAGAGTACCATACTACTTTTCTATCACCATGTACAGGCAAAGGGCATGTTTACAAAGAAGAGGCATACATTTTTCCATGGAGGCTCACTGTGTGACTTTAAACCCTCATTTACATGTTAAAAAACTGCATCAAGAGCCTGTCTGGACTGTTATCTTAATTACAGAATTCTCTCCTCTTAAGAAAACCGCCCTATACATATAGATGATACAAAAGCTGGTGTGAGTGCCAGAATGCTCTCAAGTTTCACATGTATTTAGCTTGAACAGATTGATTATAATCTGTAGTTTTAGAATAGATGAAGATCATTATAGAAACACTGGACCAAATGTTCACATTTTTCAAACTTCTAATAGAAAATGTTTCTTTTCCATAAATGCTCATCAGGTCACTGAGCATAGTACAAACCTGTCATAGTAGGTCATACTGTATTTAATTTCAAAGGCAGAAGTCTGATGGCATGAATTCAGTCATGGGTTGAAGCCACAGGAAACTGCTGAAATTATGTCTATGTACAATAATGCAGTTCTGCCTGCAAATAAACCTGGACTTTGCTTATTACTACTGATCTTATTTTAACAACCACAAAAGGTAAATGATAGCTAAGTACACACAAAACTACATAGCACATCCACACATATAGGGCTTACTTATCTTCAAAATTACTGAAATTATTTCAACAGAGATGCCAATTTTCTTTCTGTAGTCAGATGAAAAGAAAAATAACCAGAGGAAAGTTAACTTGCTGTAGGGAAGACTGTTAACATATGGTGAGCACTTATTCAGAGCATTTCCCTTAAACAATGCTTGCTTACCATCATGACAGGCTTGTCTCATCTGCAACTGTGAACTTTCTCTCTCTCTTTGACTTAAGAGAAGTCATAAATCTGTTAAAACAGACCCTTGGGACCAATCCACATTCCAGAAAAGAGGAAAAGGTATGAATGGAAAAGGAGAAGTTGGTTACCATATTTCTTATGGTTGTTTAACAAATCTTTAATGGAGATTACAACTCAGACTATAAAGCAAAGGAAATAGTTATACCTCGCTTAAAGAGCATAATGTGTTCCACAGGATTGCTCTTTAAGCGAGTTTGCTCTTTACGCGAAACACGATTGTAAGTGACCAATTGTGGGGGGGATTGCGAACCCTGATTTATTTGTTAAGCGAGTTTTTGGTTGGTTTTAGTTGTTAAGCGAAGCGAACATTCAGAGAAAATTCTGCTCTTTAAGCAAGTTACTCTTTAAGCGAGGCGCTCTTTATGCGAGGTTTGACTGTAATACAGTTCCAGGAGTATGCCTACAATACTAAATATTTGTAATTGCCAAATGCATCTAGGGCATGAGAAAACACCCCATACCACAAATGGTTAAGTATACATCTTGTTGTCATTGAGTTGTCTCTGAATTATCGCAATCCTATGAATGAGACATCTACAAAACATTCAGCTCCCAACAGCCTTGTCCAGTTCTTAAAACTCAGGACTGTGGCTTCTAGGAGATAAGTAAAGGTCACCCTTGCTCAAAAGCCAATCATATCTGACTCTAGCGTTCGGTGCTCATCTCTGTTTATAGCCAAACGGATAGGTACCACTTCAGTGGGAAGGTAAACAGCATTCCGTGCACTCTGATGTCTAGGCATGCCTGCTACATCTCCATGGAAACACCTGCAGATGCATACAGCACTGGCTCTTTGGCTATAAACAGAGATGAATCTGAGAGTCAGATACTACTGGCTTTCGAGCAAGGGTGACCAATATAACTGAAGTGTTTTTAGTTTGTTTTCATTGTTTGTACAGTAACTGCTGTACTATTTCTTTCTTCTTTCTGAAACTCCTTGAAGTAGATCACACACACAAAAACTGGCTGAAGCACATTGGGCTCTTTTAAGTGACTTAAATCCATTTTCCCAATATCATGAGACATTGTTTCTCCTTTAGATTGGACTTCACCAGAATAGCATGCACATGTGTATATATGCATACACGCACACAGGTTTATTCTCCTAGAACATCTGTACAACCCAGGATATCTCATAACTGCCAACTGGATGAAGGAAGGAAGGGGAGAGATTTTATGTAAATAGGTTTCTACTCACTTACAATCTGCTGAATAAACTGATTATATGCATGATCTTTGCAGACCCACACTCTGAAGGCCGTTACTCCAAGGAAGTAGTCTTGGCCTGCAGTTAAATACCTTACCTTAAAAACTTTTCTGAGCGGGTGTTGCCTACGGTTCTCCATTATTTTGCCTTTTCTTTTCTTTTCTGCTAACATGCCTTTTCTTTTTTAAATTGCAAGCTAATTGTCGAAATAAAATATAAAAAATGATTTCTTTGTAAATGAAGCTAAATAATGATTTATAAAATTCTGCAGACTTGGAAAGTTAAACCTTGTACTAAACAAACAAGAACTGGAAGCTCATCTGGAAGATGAATCGACAGAACAATGCATATTCTTTCTATTTCTTTTATAACCACCTTGTTTAGCCCTTCAAGGCATGATGCCCAGTCTCTGTTACTGTCTGGACATGTTACCCTGAGCACTGCAATGTTTTTCCACACAAAATACAATGATGGGTTAATGTTGGCTGGTGCAAAACAGCTTCTTTCTCTACAAAGCTGAATCATTTCTTAACAGATGTTACTGAATTATGAACTGATTTATAGCAATCATATATCAGAGAGTAAACAAAAAACAAAAATGTTGTGGCACTTTAAAGACAAACTGCTGTATTTTAATGTTAGTTTTCATGGATCAGATCCACTTTGTCAGACATAAGAGTGAGACTTCATTGCATCAATTTATACACATCAGGTACAGAATGTTTAGCATAACAGATAAATAGACAAATCAATGTTATTATTATTATATTTGTATTTATATGCCGCTCTCCTTGCCGAAGCAACCCAGAGCGGCTTACAATGTTACAGTATCAAATATAAAAGCAACAACATATCAATATAACAAATATAATAGTCAATATAGTTATAAAAGCAAAAGCACAATACAATCAGAAAAATGCAATTCAATCAATATACAGTACATAAAAAAAGTAACAATATAATAGCAAGATAATATTCCATTCAGCATTACAAATATGATTCAGTGTCATAAATACAAATATCAAGTCACAAATACAAATACAAATATCATCAACTTTCACAAGTATAACGTACGCCCGCCAATAGCTGTTCCTAATCAACTCTCGTCGCCCCCGCCGCCAGTCTTTTATCGGCCTCCGGGCCGAGATGGGAAGAGGTCCCGGAGGGAGGGCGGAGGGGGACGCCTCACCAGCCACAGCTGCGGCAGCTTGTTCCATCCCCGGGCGAGGTGGAAAGACCCGGGGAGAAGGGGGAGCGTCCTTTCGTTGCTTCTGCCGCCAGTCTTTTATCAGCCTCCGGGCCGAGATGGGAAGAGGTCCCGGAGGGCGGGCCGAGATGGGAAGAGGCCGCCAGTCTTTTATCAGCCTCCAGGCTGAGATGGGAAGAGGTCCCGGAGGGAGGGCGGGGGGGGGATGCCTTACCAGCCACAGCTGTGGCAGCTTGTTCCATCCCCGGGCAAGGTGGAAAGACCCGGGGAGAAGCGGGAGCATCCTTTCGTTGCTTCTGCCGCCAGTCTTTTATCAGCCTCCGGGCCAAGATGGGAAGAGGTCCCGGAGGGAGGGCGGAGGGGGACGCCTCACCAGCCACAGCTGCAGCAGCTTGTTCCATCCCCAGGCGAGGTGGAAAGACCCGGGGAGAAGCGGGAGCGTCCTTTCGTCGCCCCCGCCGCCAGTCTTTTATCGGCCTCCGGGCCAAGATGGGAAGAGGTCCCGGAGGGAGGGCGGGGGGGGGACACCTCACCAGCCACAGCTGCGGCAGCTTGTTCCATCCCCGGGCGAGGTGGAAAGACCCGGGGAGAAGGGGGAGCGTCCTTTCGTTGCTTCTGCCGCCAGTCTTTTATCAGCCTCCGGGCCGAGATGGGAAGAGGTCCCGGAGGGCGGGCCGAGATGGGCGGGCCGAGATGGGAAGAGGCCGCCAGTCTTTTATCAGCCTCCAGGCTGAGATGGGAAGAGGTCCCGGAGGGCAGGCGGGGGGGGATGCCTTAACAGCCACAGCTGTGGCAGCTTGTTCCATCCCCGGGCAAGGTGGAAAGACCCGGGGAGAAGCGGGAGCGTCCTTTCGTTGCTTCTGCCGCCAGTCTTTTATCAGCCTCCGGGCCAAGATGGGAAGAGGTCCCGGAGGGGGGGCAGGGGGGGACGCCTCACCAGCCACAGCTGCGGCAGCTTGTTCCATCCCCGGGCGAGGTGGAAAGACCCGGAGAGAAGCGGGAGCGTCCTTTCGTTGCCTCTGCCGCCAGTCTTTTATCAGCCTCCGGGCCAAGATGGGAAGAGGTCCCGGAGGGAGGGCGGGGGGGGACGCCTCACCAGCCACAGCTGCGGCAGCTTGTTCCATCCCCGGGCGAGGTGGAAAGACCCGGGGAGAAGCGGGAGCGTCCTTTCGTTGCTTCTGCCGCCAGTCTTTTATCAGCCTCCGGGCCGAGATGGGAAGAGGTCCCGGAGGGCGGGCCGAGATGGGCGGGCCGAGATGGGAAGAGGCCGCCAGTCTTTTATCAGCCTCCGGGCCGAGATGGGAAGAGGTCCCGGAGGGCGGGCGGGGGGGGACACCTCACCAGCCACAGCTGTAGCAGCTTGTTCCATCCCCGGGCGAGGTGGAAAGACCCAGGGAGAAGCGGGAGCGTCCTTTCGTTGCTTCTGCCGCCAGTCTTTTATCAGCCTCCGGGCCAAGATGGGAAGAGGTCCCGGAGGGCAGGCCGAGATGGGCGTTTTTTTTTTACAACTGGTTATCCCAGTAGTAATGTACGGGTATAACATATAAAAAAAATAATGGTACATGCGTCCCTACCACCCATGGGACTTTGAAATAAAATTATTTTAGTGTTTTATTATATTTTCTCATAATTCACATACCCACCCCACTTCCATTCATCTCCAAAAAGATGAATCCACTGGCATTATTCCTTCAGTAAGACATATGCCAAGAATTCTTCCCAAATATATTTAAATCTGTTTTCTTTAATCATTCTGGTTTTTAAAGGAACAAAATGTTCAAATATTCTAATAGTCAATGTCTGTGTAATTCATGCAACTCTGCCTCTTTAAGTCACTTACACTTTTGAAAAGTTAATAAGGAAACCTAACTTGCAAAGTTTCGCACACAAAATCAGAATATATTCACTTCTAAGAGTAGAAGTAACCTATTGTATTCAAAATCTTATGGTGATGTTCTGGAGCAGGAGTGCCCAAGCTTGTTGGGCCGTGGGCCGGTCATGTGGTTCAGGGGCTGGTGACTACAGCCCAGGGGCTGGATCCGGCCCACAACACCAATTCATCCGGCCTGAGGTGCCCTCATTGCTCCTGGAGGTGGAAGTAAAATGTGCCCGTACAGGCACGCTTTACTTCCACTTCCGGGAGGGATGAGGGGCGCCAGGGCCAGATGAATTGGCATCAGGTGTCGGATCTGGCCACAGTCATAGTTTGGGCACCCCTGTTCTGGAATAACATGGTTCAGTGCTTTTTCCTGGTAGCTTTGGAAGAATGCCAGCATTCATCTATCTTTGCATAACCATAATACTGAAAACAGCCTTAAGAGGAAGAGATAGTGGGTGTGGATTAATGTGGTGAGTCATATGAATATGAATACCTCAAGCAAATAAGTGTTAAGCCTTTAATGAGGTATGTGAAGAATTACCTGTAAAGTAAAATACTATAGTTCTATGTGTCTAATATTCTAAGACAGGGTTGGCCAAACTATGGTCCATAGGCCGGATCTGCCCCAGATGCAATTCATGCAGCCCGTGCTGTCCTTGCTGGTCCCGGTCGCAGAATAAAATGTGCATGTGCAGAATTTTATTATTTATTTACCATATTTGCCGGCATATAAGATGACTGGGCGTATAAGACGACCCCCCAACATTTCCACTCAAAATACAGAGTTTGTTATATACTCACTATATAAGACTACCCCCTCTTCCACACACCTAATAAAATGTAAAAGAACATCAGATTTGATTTCAACATGTTAATTTATATTCAAATGCTTATGACAAGCAGAAAAACTGTCACAAGGCTGTATGTTATCAAACATGTACAGTAAACATAAAACAGTGCAAGTGCAAAGTGGTACTTATTTATCTACTATATACATGAATATAAGCTGACCCGAATATAACCCGAGGTACCTAATTTTGACCTTGAAACCCAGGAAAATAGATTGACCCCAGTATAAGCCAAGAGTGGGAAATGTAGCAACTGCTAGTGAGGTTCAGTAATTAAAATACAGTAATATTAATTATTTTATTGATTTTTTTAGAACTGTACTTGCACCACCCACCAGTAGTGGCGCTGCAGGTAAAGTGGGTGGGCAGGTCAATTGCAATGAGGCAGGAAGTGTTGCTCTAGCCTAGCCTCTTGCTTCCCCTGCAAAGAAGAAGCATGGCTTTTTCCTCCATCTTGGGAAGAAGGTACCAGTAAGTGAAACCCTTTCTTTTTCCTCACTAGTTTGAAAGGGAGACACAATTGTAATGTAGAGCTTCTTTCTTCATCTGGATGGTATGTAGAATGAGGTGGGTTAGCATTGGGAGGCCACTTTGGGCAGCTATGTCTATCCCAACTGAAGTGCACCCAGCGTATAAGACAACCCCCCCACTTGGAGGCATGTTTTTCAGGGGGGGGGGAGTCATCTTATATGCCAGCAAATACGGTATTTAAATTTATATTCCGCCCTACTCGAACAGGTGACTAAGGGCGGATCACAACTGACATACAATACACCGTTAAAAACTCAAAAAAAATTAAAAGATAAAAACCACTTAAAACAACCACTCATTCCTTTAAGTAAAGGAATAAGCTGAATAAGAGGGATAAGAGGGTATTTGTAAGATGTTAAATAAGCCAGCGGGGAGGGGTCAATGAACCATCATTACCCCACACCATTCCCGTCAGCCAAGTTTTCAGACCCTTCCTAAAAGCCAATAGCTCCGTCTGGAGGTGCAACTCCAAAGGCAGGCGGTTCCACACGGAGTGAATAGGGAGAAGGTCCTCTTTCTAGTGCCAGAGAGTCGAGCCTCTCTGGCAGATGGCACAACTAAGGCACCTCTCCGGTCTGCTCTGGTGGGACGGACAGATACCCTTGGGGAGATGCGTCTCTCAAGTATCCTGGCCCACTACTATATAGGGCTTTAACGGTAATAACCAGCACCTTGAATTGCACCCGGAGGCAAACTGGTAACCAGTGCAGCTCCTGAAGCAGTGGGGATGCACGAGAGTAATGCCCACATCCCAACACCACCTGGGCTGCTGCATTCTGGACCAGCTGCAGCCTCCGGATGGTCATCAAGGGCAGCCCCATGTAGAGCGCATTGCAATAATCTAATCTGGAGGTGACCAGAACTTGGGTGATCATGAGCAAGGAGTCTTTCAAGGAGTGGGCGCAACTGGCAAATTACATGCAACTGTGCAAAAGCCCTCCTGGCCACGACTGCCACCTGCTCATCGAGCAGGAGACGTGAGTCCAGGAGGACCCCCAGATTGCACACTGGGTCTGTTTGGGGCAAACTAGCCCCATCCAGGACCAATGATGGTAACTCCTGTGTTGACCCGGGAGCCCCAACCCACAACCACTCAGTCTTGCCAGGATTCAGTTGTAACCCATTGTCTCCCATCCAGACCCTCACAGCCTCCAGGCACTTGGATAGGACTTTGACTGCATCACCAGGGTTCCCACGAGCCGAGATGTACAACTGTGTATCATCTGCATACTGATGGTGCATACTGATAGGAATGGATGATCTCACCCAGGGGCTTCATGTAGATGTTAAATAGGAGAGGTGAGAGGACCGAGCCCTCAGGGACCCCATAAGGGACCCCATAAGGATCCAGCCTTGGGCTGGACCTCTCACCCTCCAACCACACCGACTGAGTCCGGCCCATCAGAAAAGAGGCAAAGCAAGACCACACCGTGCCCTGGATCCCCAATCCTCGAAGCCGCCCCAGAAGGATACTGTGGCCGACGGTATCGAAGGCCGCTGAGAGATCAAGAAGGACCAGGGCAGTGGGATAACCCCCGTCCCGCTCCCGCCAGAGATCATCCACTAGTTCGACCAATGCAGTCTCAGTACCATATCCGGGCCTGAATCCTGACTGAAAAGGGTCCAGATAATCCGCTTGATCCAGGATCTCCTGTAACTGTCGCGCCACCGCCTTCTCCAGAACTTTACCCAAAAATGGTAGGTTGGATACCAGGTGGTAATTAGATGCTACTGTAGGGTCGAGTGAAGGCCGGAAAGACCCCCTCCTGTAATGAAGCATTTATAACTGCTCCAACCCAACCGCTTGTGGCCGTCCTGTCAGTTTTTATTAGCCAGGTGGGACACGAATCTAAAGGACAGGCAGTGGCATGAACAGATCCCAGGAGCCTGTCCACTTCCTCAGGGTCAAACTGATCCCAGATAAAATGGCTAGACTGCATTCTGGGCAACCCCAGTCCGTCATTGCCCATGCCAGGGTTGAGCCCAGAGCGAATCCGAGCGATTTTCTCTACCAGATAATCTGCAAAAACCTCAGCACACCCCTGCCATGTTGCCATAAATGCACCCACGGCTGTCATAAACTCATTTTACTTCTGCTTCTGGTGGGAGAAACCACATGATCAGCCTGCTGAACCATGTGACTGGCCCATGACTGGAGAGAGAATCCACAGATGCTGTTTATAAGGGCATTTTGAAAGTTAATTACATGCTCATAAAATTGGGTGATTTTTAAAAAAATAATAATAATAGAGAACTACCCTGGATATTTTCAATTTTAAGTTAGTTCCTCAGCATTTAAATCCCTTCTTACCTTCCTTTAAGTAAAGGAAGCTCTTGTGTATCGAAACCCAACCTTCCAGTCTCTAGCTAAGCATCTTAATCACTAAGCCTCACTTGGGAATCCCTTGAGTGAAGTTTCTCCAGCAAAAATCCTTTCAACCCAGAGTAATCTCTGACACAAAATTAATAGACTTATCAAAATAATATGTTGTACATTATATAGAACTGTTGGATAGCTACGTGGTTCAGGTATCCAGCTGTGGAGCCAAATGTTGGAGTTTGATTCTCCACTGCATCTCCTTAACAGAAGCTGGACTCATATGGTCCCTTCTACCTCTCCAGTTCTAAAATAAAATTAACAGAGTAGGAAACCTTACCATTGGCATCTGGACAGCAAAAAGCTCCCTATTTCTGTTATACAGTAAAAAGTGCAATTGTGCACTGTAATATTTTATGTCAATAACAATACCAGAGAGAGTTATGAATGAATGAATGGAAGAAGAATGTGGCTTGTATGCATACTGTGTACATACTGGAAATCAAGACTGGGATTGTAATCTACCCTGTATTGTTTATTAAAGATCTCCACACTTGAAGCTATTTTTCTCTTGTACTCCTTACAATATCATACATTTTGGGAGCATCCAATGAATTATCCCCCAAAACCTTAAAAATTATAAGTGTAGCCAATTTTAGACTTGTATACCAGCTGGGCCTCTTATATACAAAAGTGTACAAAAGTCTTTAAAAAGCAGATCTAACGTTCAGTGAACTTACTTAGCATTGAGGATGCCTTCAGCATTGTGACACATGTAGCATACATAGGCTTTCACATACATAGATAACTACAAGATAAAAAGCTCAAAACTAATTAATGTTAGAGCATGATTTAGATTCCAAAGATGAACTTCAAAAGCAATTATAATACTGTTTGATGATTCTTTTTTGGCAACTTTTCTCTTTTCAATTTCACACAGAGAAAAAAACCCAATGCTTCTAATAGCTGTGCTTCTAACATTATAAAATATATGCTTTATACTTTCACACTATTGCCAAGCCAATTCATATTTTATGAACAGCCACAAAAGGCCTTAGTTTGCCAGTGAACAAAACATGCAAATTTTCATGTTTACTACTGAAAATCCAACAGGTTTCAAGCATCTAAGGCAGTGGTTCCCCAAAAAATTTTGACCATGCTCCCCACCTAAGCATCTCTAAAATCCTGATGCCACCACCACTCTGGTGACATACAATTCTTATTACTCAAAAAGTGAACTCTTATTCAAGTGAAAGAAGGCTAAAATGCCATTCACTGTTATGTTATTTTATTTATTACATTTCTGTACAACCCATTTGGATTGTATCCCACTCTGGGAAGTGTACAAGCAGATATCAAATAACATGACAGAATACACAACAAATCAAAACAGATAACTGACAAATACATCTCAAAACAAAATAACTGGTGTCTGAGGGCATAGGGCAGTGGTGGTGAACCTTTTAGAGGTTCAAACTGCAAGCCAAAACCCCTTGTTTATTGCAAAGTGCCAACACACCAACTGGGGGGTGAGGGTGGCAGGGGAGGAAACACTCCCATTGGGCTGCTGGGCAGAGGGGTGGAATGAACTCTGTGCTGGGGGAGGAAGTAAGTGCTCCCATTGGGCTATTGGGCAGAGGGGCAGGGCAAAATGTGCTGGGTTGACTACATGGGTGCCCACAGAGAGGGCTCCGAGTGCCACCTCTGGCATGTGTGCTATAGGTTCACCATCACTGGCATAGGGAATCAACCTGGCTGACTAATTTCTAGCTAAAGGGGCAATACCCTGAAAGGCTTCCTTGAACAAGAGTTTTTAATTGCCTTTTAAAGCTATCCAGTGTTCCACAGTGTTCCACAGTGCTGGTGCCACTGCAGCACTTTAAAGACTAACTGGCCCTGTTGTTTTTTAACTTTTAAAACTTCTAATCTTTTAAACTTTTAATTCATATTGTAAGCAATGTGTTTTTAATTGTTTTAAATTGTAAGCCACCCTGAGTCCTTGGATAAGGGTGGGGTATAAATGTAATAAAATAAATAAATAACTGCTATATTTGTATTGTGAGCTTTCGTGGATCAAGTCCACTTCTTCAGACAAGGAGTACAATTTTAGGCATGGTTTATATACATCAGATGCAGAGGTCAAGCTGTTACAAAGGAAGTGGGTTACCAAGCAACAAAGCAAAGAACAATCAAACAGAATGACAAGACAAGCACTTTGCCTATCAGTACAGCCTCCCACAGGAATGAGATACCAGAGACATCAGCAGGAGAGGGTCAAGTAGTCACCTTCTTGCTTGGCTATGGAACTTGTTGGCAAAAGAATATTGGACTAGAGTAGGCTTGGTCATATACACCCTTAATATTTTTATACTCACCTCATAATATCTTTCATGTTTGAAATAGCATACTTCAGACAGAAAGAGAAACATTGTATTTTATGATACTATCAGCACTTTGTGACATACCTGTGTGTTCAAACATGCATACGTAAACATGCTTCATATATACTCCAAGCCTCAGCAGGTACTTAAATACTCTTTCTAGTTGCAACTTCTGGTTTACACAGCGGAGATCCCTCAGTAACCTCTCCCATCCCTGAATATTAGGCAAACAGGAATTCTCATGTGCCTGGAAGCCACAGAACTTTGGCAAACCATTTGGCTCTGTGTTAAATATTATGCTGATTATACAAAGCACAGAGAACAAGTTCTACTTTGTAAATACAATTAAAAACTGTTAAATACATGCCATTGACACTCAAATTTCATATTTTAACAATTTAATCTCTGAGCTGTTACAGCATTCTCATTTTATTTACCAAATAAGGAAATAAGCATTGAATCCATTGACCCTACCATTGTTGCTTCTGGAAACATACATAACTATAGTGATAAACAAAGGTTAGGATTCTGAGAAGCCCATATGCAAGTTCAAAACATGGATTTCACCATCCAAACATGAGACATATTTCCAAAAAAATTCCAAAGCTCAGAGCTCACTATGCTGCCCAGAGGCTGAATTCCAGGTCATAGATCTAGAACATAAATAAGTGGGTGAAATATAGAACACTGGGAACAAGCACTGGAACAGGCTGAGGCTTATGGTAAGCAAAGACTGAAAAGTGAAGCCAAAGTAAGTTTTATATAAGTTTGATTAGGGAAATTCAAGGGCTATAGCAAACTGACAACAAGGAGTTAAACAGCAGCGTTCTAGCATCAAAGAACAAAGTAAGGTAAAGGTCGCCTTTGCTTGGAAGCCAGTCATATCTGACTCTAGGGTTCAGTGCTCATCTCTGTTTATAGCCAAAAAGCCAGTGCTGTGTGTGTCTGCGGACGTTTCCGTGGTCATGTGGCAGGCATGACTAGACACCAAAGTGCATGGAACGCTGTTTATGTTCCCACCAAAGTGGTATCTATTTATCTACTTGCAATTTCTTGCTTTCGAACTGCTAGGTTGGCAGGAGCTGGGACAGACAGGAGCTCACTCCGTCATATAGCACTTGGGTCTTGAACTGCTGACCTGCCAGCCTTCCAGTCATTAGGTTTGGCATCTTAACCACCACAGTCCCAAGAACAAAGCAACAACAGGTAAAACAGAAGGCAATCTCTATAGCCACTACTCACCCGAGTGTTCTGTTGCAAAGAAAAGAACTATAGGCAGTCATATTACTGTGTTATAAAAGAGAAATGAACAGCATACTGTAGCAATCAGCTGCATCTCCTGAGGCTGGAGCATAACAAGAGCAAAAGTGCCTGAGATATCCAGTCTCCTAAACTTGTTACCCACTCCTTAAAATGCTGAAAGACTAAACAAAAACACAGCCACATTGACATACTCTTCTATCTCTCCATCTGATCTTTTCTGTTTATTTCTGTCTATGCAGTATACCTGTTTGTGCCTACCCACTTTTTCCATGACATTAATTCAATGTTTGTGGAACTGCTTTCAACACAGCATAATTCAGGCTCCAACAGTTGATGATTTCCTACATCTTTGTTCAATCTTCAGACCAAATGCAGATAACAGGCAAGAAATTGTAAGCAGAATGAACTATGAAGTAGACTTGATCCACAACAGCTAACATTAAAATACAGCAGTTAGTCTTTAAAGTGCCACAATGAGGTTTTTATTGTTTACTTTCTGATATGCTTGAGTATATGAAGAGCAGTTATGAAGGAACTTGGTAAAGATCTTTAAATCTAATGGTGTGTTATGCAGACAAAACTACAATAGAACACTAGTACCCCGGATAACGTTATGACTTGGTTCCACAAGTCCTGTCGTTATCTGGTTTTTAACGTTGTGCGATACATTAATCACACAATGTTAAAAAAAGCCCTGTTTCCCTGGAGGCTGCAGCAAGCCAGAACGTTGGGATTTGAATCCTGACATTTTGGCTTGCTGCAGCCTCCAGGGAGGTGGGGGAACTTTGAAAACAGCTTGGATCGGGTCTGCCCACCTCCCTGGACCCGGTGGGGGGGTGTCAGAGACCCCAAAAATGGTAAAAAAAAAAGAGTCCATTTTTTTAACCGGGTCCAGGGAGGTGGGGAGACGCAATCCAAGCTGTTTCTGGTCTTCCCCTACATCCTCAGCCAGTGCAGCAAGCCAGAATGTCAGGGTTCGAATCCCGACATTCTGGCTTGCTGCACTGGCTGAGGACGTCGGGGAAGCCCAGAAACAGCTTGGATCGTGTCCCCTGCCTGCTCCAGACAGATCAGAGGACCCGATCTACAGCTGCAGGGTGGCTGGGGAAGCTGACGGGGACTCCCTGTCGGCTTCCCTAGCCACCCGCCCTTGCCTCTGCAGCTGTGGGGTGGCTGGGTAAGCCGACGGGGGAGCCCCCCGTCGGCTTTCCAGCCTCCCCACCCCTGCCTCCGTAGCTGCAGGGTGGCTGGGAAACTGAACGGAGAACCCCGTTCAGCTTTCCAGCCACCCTGCTGCTAAGAACGACTGTATCAGATAATGTTAAAAATCACATTATTCGATACAAATTTTTTCCGAAAATCTTGTAACGTTATGCGGTTTTCACGCTATACGGTACTCACGTTATCCGGGGTATTACTGTATTCCCCATTAGAGTGGTACCTCGCTTAAGAGCATAATGCGTTCCACAGGATTACTCTTTAAGTGAGTTTGCTCTTTAAGCGAAACACCATTGTAAGTGACCAATTGTGACTTTTGGAGGGGGGGGGATTGTGAAACCCAACGTATTTGTTAAGCGAGTTTTTGATTGGTTTTATTTGTTAAGCGAGGTGACTATTCAGAGAAAATTCTGCTCTTTAAACGAGTTACTCTCTAAGCGAGACACTCTTTATGCAAGGTTTTACTGTACTTTGTGAAAGTTGAGCAACAAAGAACTGACAGGATTTTTCAAAAATTCATTTGAAATGTGAAATCAGAGGGGGGTGGGAGGAGTAAATAGCCCAAATCAACCCTCAACGGTCTTTTCAAGCACAAATAACAAGGTTGTTACATTGGGCATATCACAAGAAGAAAAGACTCACTGGAAAAACAATAATGCTGGAGAAAGAGACACCAAATACCAAATGGTCTCATTCAATTGAGGGTCTTGAAATCGCAACATTGAGCTGGGATGTTACAGATAACACCTTTTGAAGGCCACTAATTCATTCAAAGGGATGCTATAAATCAGAAGCAACTTGGCAGCGCTTAACAAGACTCAGGTAAGAAACTTAACTCAATTGTTAGTTATTCCCCTCTTAAATCTTAACATATTATAGAGTCTGGTTTTGCAATCAGATCTATTTTATAAAATGCAAGCTGAAGTTTTCAAACAAAAAACTGCAGTGTCCTACGAAGGACATCTGTAGCATGTTCTGTAAGACTTTTTTATGACAAAAAATGGATATGGTATCTGGTGCCTACAAAAATTGAGCCCCAACCAGTCCTAAGCTATCTTCCGGCAATACACTCAGGTGAAACAGATACTACATACCCTAAATAAATAGAGCTGAGTCAAGCAGGGGAGTGAATTGCTGGCACTTCCAGGTTTGAAAGGAGATAGCCACTGTGCTTGGCTCCTATCCAAGTCAGACTGGCTGTCGCCACTAACACTGACAGAGAATGCAAGCACAATGTTACTTGGAAAATTCTTAGAGAGTGACAGAGACGAATAGAAGGAAAAACATTTTTCTAATAGTGACCCAATACATTAGACTTGCTGTGCCTGTTTTTTCTTACTTTTGGGTGAAGGATTAAAATTCTATTCTGAAGCAATTCAGCATTAGTGTAAGAATGTACAATTAGTACAGGTTTCAGATAGGGCTGTCAGGTCTTCTCAGGCTTAAAAGGTAGAACCTAAGAGTTAACCACGGGTGCCTGTTAGAATGGGACTAGAAAAGGTAATTTTTAAAATTCTATTTTTAATGATATATTCATTTCTCACTTTTTAGTCCAGGTGTATTCCCCGCTTAGGACTGTGGCGGCTTAGTGGTTAAGATGCTGACATTGACAGCTGGAAAATCAGCAGTTTGAGACCTGAGTGCTGCATGACGGACTGAGCTCCTGTCATCTGTCCTAGCTCCTGCCAACCTAGCAGTTCGAAAGCAAGAAATTGCAAGTAAATAAACAGGTACTGAGTTATCAGGAAAAGTAACAGCATCCTGGCATCTAGTCATACCTGCCACATGATCATGGAAACATCTGCAGACACTGATAGCACTGGTTCTATGGTTGTAAATGGAAATGAGCACCGCACCCTAGAGTTGGATATGATTGGCTTTCAAGCAAGGGAGACATTTATCTTTACCTATTCCCAGATTACCCAAGGAATGGCTAGAAACTAAATAGATGTACAGATGTTTAGATATTCTACCTCAAGTTGTTTAGGAGTTTGCATCCTCAAAATGTAGTATGGAGGCAGAAGTCTATGAAATGCAAAAGCATCATATCTACTTATTACTCACTGTTTTTAATCCAGCTCTTTGCAGTTATACATCTTAAGAAAACATTCTAAAATGACATGGTATCTTACTTTTCTCAATGAAAAAACACTCTATTTTCACAACAAATCTGTGATGAGCTAGGACAGGGGCCAGCAAATTTGGCTCTCTAGATGTTCTTGGACTTCCCAGAAGCCCTTATCAGCAGGTGTACTGCCTTGGGCTTCTGGTAATTGAAGTACAAGAACACATAGGGAGCCAGGTTTGCTGACCCCTGGGCTAGGGTAAGAGATATTGGCCAACAACCTGTTGCTTGGCATAGCAAATCAGGCTAAAATAGGCCCACAGACTCAATAGAGATAGGAAGAGTCCAACTCCTCTGTAAATTCCATTTATTTGAAAAGCCTATTCTAACTGCAACTTCCTTTAGCACAGAAAGTCACAGTTACAGCCATTTGAATCCACTGAATTTACAAAAAGAGCTTATTCACTAAATCCCCAATGACTCAGTAAGGTCACTCCAGTGCAATTAGCAATACTGTACTGAGCAACAGAATTTTGGCCAAAGACTAAAGAAAAGCTATACAATGACTGTCACAGCAGAATGGAGAGGATGAAATGCTTATGGCTCTCCTGATAAGAGCTGGGCTGGATCAGGCCAATGGCATACCTGTTCTGTTCACATTTGCCTTTCAGATAGCTGCAGGAAAGGCAAGCACAACTGTATCCTACATTTAGGATAATCTATTATTCTTAATGCAGAGGCTGAAACCTTCTTGCATAAATTATGCCTCTGGAACAGGGAGATTTTCAGCAATTAAAGACTTCCCTCTTCATTCCCATAGTTTGTGTAACTCACAAATAATCAATTTCATTGCATGGGAGCTGTAAGGAAGAAGGAAGAAACCTTTAATTAATGAAAAATGCTGCTGGAAGAGTTTTTTTTGGCAATACAAGACTATCTCCTTCCATCCGTCTCCTACACAATTGAAACAAATTATTCAAAAGTCAGACAAGCACAAGCAAGAAAAGGGAAGTCTTTTACTACCAAAATCTGTTTCTACCAGTGACATCATCACTCTTCCAGAAGTGTAACATACGAAGAGAATCTCAGCCAAATACTTAAATGCTTTATGAAAAATCCGTTAGCATAAGGCAAGAGGAAAAATTCTCATAAATTCACTGTTATAATCATTCTTTACCTCTCTAATCAGAAACAAGTCTTATACAAAATATAGGCAAGTAATTAAAGAGATGGGAATACCGGAACACCTTATAGGCCTCATGAGAAATCTGTACATGAATAAAGAGGCAACAGTTAGGACAGAAAATGGAATGACGGAGTGGTTTGGAATAGGAAAAAGAGTAAGACAAGGCTGCATTTTGTCACCCTGCTTATTCAACTTATACACAGAATACATAATGCACAATGCAGGGATGGAGGAATCACAATTTGGGATCAAAAATGCTGGGAAAACATCAACAATTTGAGATATGCAGATGATACCACCCTAATGGCAGAAAGTGAGGAGGACTTAAAGAAGCTCCTGATTAGGTTGAAAGAAGAAAGTGAAAAAGCTGGCTTGAGACTCAATATCAAGAAAACAAAGATAATGGCAACAGGCCCTATCAGTCCATGGAAAATAGATGGGGAAGAAGTAGGATCAAAGCTCACTGCAGATGGTGATTGCAACCATGAAATAAAAAGGCGACTGATTCTTGGAGGGAAGCTATGAGAAACCTGGGGGCATAGTGAAAAGTAGAGAGATCACATTGCAAACAAAGATTTGCATAGTCAAAGCAATGGTACTCCCTGTGGCAATGTATGGTTGTGAGAGCTGGACCATAAGGAAAGCTGAGCGCAGAAGAATAGACGCCTTTGAGATGTGGTGTTGGAGAAGGGTTTTGAGAGTACCCTTGACAATGAGGAGAACAAATAGGTCAATCTTAGAAGAAATCAACCCTGACTGCTCCTTAGAAGGTCAAATAATAAAGATGAAGCTAAAGTACTTTGGACATCAAATGAGAAGAGAGGATTCACTTGAGAAAGTCTTGATGCTTGGAAGGGTCGAGGGCAAAAGAAGAAGGGGACAACCCAAGATGAGATGGCTAGATGGTATTGTAGAGACAATGAGCACAGAGCTAAGCAAGTTGAGGGGGATGGTGGAGGACAGGAGTGCCTGGCGGACAGTGGTCCATTGGGTTGCAGAGGGTCGGAATCGACTGTGCGACTGAACAACAAAACAAATCTACTCAGAAGTGAAATAAAGCAGTCTTTAAAGTACTATGGTTTTTTTATTTTATTTTATTTTGTTTATTTTGTTTTCAGATATGTCAGAAGTGAGATTTTCACTCGAGTATGCAGATTTAGCATTACAAACATAAGGTAATGAAAGTTGCTAAGGCTTTTGTCTTAACCTGCTTATCTAAATAAGCAAACAAGTATGAGGTACCATCTTATATATTGTGATCTGTGCATCCATATCCTCCATTTTGTTGTTGTTCAGTTGCACAGTCAATTCTGACCCTTTGCGAAACCTTGGACCACCACCCACCAGGCACTACTATCCTCCACCATCCCCCTCAACCCGCCCAGCTTTGTGCCCATTGTGTCAACAATACCATCGAGCCATCTCATTTTCTGCCACCCCCTTCTTCTTTTGCCCTTGACCTTTCCCAGCATCAAGACTTTCTCAAGTGAATCATCTCCTCTCATTTGATGTCCAAGGTATATCTCTTTCCTCAGAGCACTTGCTGATCAGGTCATAGTTGGGATACACAGAAAATGCCTCCTAGAAGATTGTGTACAATCAGGTGTACCCTGGTAACAGCAACCTCGTGTTGCTGGCTAATCTTTATCACACTAGGTCAGGCGAAAGGAACTGCAGAATGAACTCACCAAAAGGTGCTTTCAGTTTGGCAGTTTCATGTCTGGCCTAGGCATGGAAGAAGTAACTCATAGTTCAATAGAAATCTGAATCATATCATTTATTGTAGGTATAGTATAGCAAAAACTGGTATGGTAAACACCATAGGGCAGTGATGGTGAACCTTGGCACTCCAGATGTTTTTGAACTTCAATTCCCAGGAGCCCTGATCAGCAGGAGTGCTGACTTGGGCTTCTGGTAATTGAAGTCCAAGAACACCTGGAGTGCCAAGGTTGGCCATCACTGCTTTAGGGTCTATGACTGGACATACCTAAAATTTAGTGTAGATCCACTAAACATGATGGATGGCAACAATTTCAACTAAAAACTAAATGAAAACTTTAAAAACCTGTAGACCAAAATGTACTATTTAGTTGCTGTGTTTTCTAAGTTTAGAATGGCTGGATTCTCCACTTCTTTCTCTATCCCATCAAGATTGTCTAACCAAGTATTAGCCCATCTGACATGTGAGAAATTGGAGTTTGTTGCTATTATTTTGTACAAGTCCACCAGTCTCTGGTAATGTAATTGACCTTCGAGGGAAGAAAAACATTTTGAAAGAACAGAGAACAGTGTGAAAAATAATAAATGCACAAACTCTCTGCTAGCAAAGGAAAATCACATAAATAAGAATCTAAAGAGACTTTTCAGCACAAGATAGACTACTGCTCTGTAAACACAGAGTTCTCTCCTAATTCAGCAAAAGGCAACAAGAAAGAACACTCCAATATGGAGGTGCCAACTGTTTAAACCTACACCCCTGGGTCTTCAGCTGCTAGTCTGAGAATCAGACCCCCTGCTGAACCACAGTCTAGCCTACAGTTGGTAACAATAACAGCAGTATGCCTGTACAAATATACTGTGTTTGAAAAGATTGAAAAATATTGGACAATGTCACACAATTAAATATTCAAAACCTAAAGCTGATTTAGAATACAGTAATTTCAATATTAATATACTGCTTATCTAGAACACAAACACATGCTTGGACTCATATTAAATGTCCATTTTAAGATTTTAATTTTTGCAATTTTTCTTAGTGTCAAAATTCAGTTTTGTATAGGTGTGAGAGGAAAAGCAACTAAATAAGCCTATCATCAAGTGAAGATTAGTTAAGAAATATAGGATTTGGGGGACTGCAATCCACTTAATCAAAGACACAAAGTGTATTGTAGTCCCCCAAATCCTATACTGAACTAAATCTGTTAAATCTTTAACCTGCTACAATAATTTGTTTTCTGTTTTATTTTTCATTCTGGTTTGTACATCACCAAGGAGATTATATTATAGTACAATGGTTTAACTCAAGGGTTCCCAATCTACAGCCCGTGGGCCGGATCTGGTTTGTGATGCCATTTCATCCAGACCGTCTCCGTCTCCTCCGCACCTGGAAGTGGAAGCGGGCTCGTTTACATCAGCTGTAAATGTGCCTGCTTCCAGGGGTTGTGGTCCAGCCCACTCAGCTGTTTGGAGGGCAAGATCAGGCCCACAGCCACTGATGGGCAGCCAAAAATTTTACTTCCGCACTGTGGGCGGAGCCAATGTCATGGGTAGAGCCAACATTATGGGTGGAGCCAATGTCATAAAAAACACATAAAAATAAACATAAAAATACAAATTAAAACACATAAAAATACACATTAAAACACATAAAAATACACATTAAAACACAAAAATACACATTAAATACACATTAAATACACATAAAAATACACATTAAATACTCATAAAAATACACATTAAATATACATTCCACCACCACCCCAACCCAAACACAAGTCACTTACCCTGGGGAGCAGGCAGCACGGTACTCACTGCAGCTGACAACAGCGGTGATGCGGCACGGCCTGGTGGCACAGCGTGGCCTGGCACAGCGGCACAACCTGGTGGCACGGCATAGCGGTGCAGTGCGGCACAGCAGCATGACTCGAGAGAGGGCCTCAGCTGCCGCCATCACCGCACCTCTGAGGAGGCCACTGAGGGCCTCAACAGCTGCCTGACAGTGCAGCCCAAAATGGCTGCTTGGTCGGCGTGCATGCACTTTAAGATATCAATTGATGCATGTGTGCACTGTTAGGGGGTCAGAGAAAAAAAGTAACAACCCTCAGTGGTCTCCAGTAAAAGTTTCTACCCACCCCCCGGAGACCACCCGGAATTGTTACTACTGGTTCTGGTGAACCAGTGCAAACCGGCCCATGCCCACCATTGCCGGCAGCACAAAAAAGTTGGCCACCCCTGGTTTATCTTTGAAATAGTATAAATAGGGATAACAAGTGTACAGAATCAGAATAATTTAATTTTGATTCATGATCATTAATAAAAATCACTTTTACTATAACCACTGAACTTATAAGAAACAAGAGAAAAAAACTTCTTTCCTGGGCTCCGTCTCATTTTAACTATGAGGGCAACATTAGCACCATGAGGCCTGAATGTTAAATTGTGAAGTCCACCTGGGTCCCACATTAACAAACATTTTACAGAAAAGATTATATATCAATCTCTCTTTAACAGTGTCAATGATGACACTCCACATTTGTTTTTAAAGATTTATTATTACTGTGGCTGGCAGTTATTCGAGATAAAGGAACCTTGCCATATTACATTGATGGAGACATAATACTTAAGCAAGACATTTTGGAAAACCCTCCATCCTGCACATCCATCTCCACTCTGCGTACACTCTCTCCCTGTCCCTCTGACCCAATTAATCTCTCACTGTAACATTACACCAGAATATATCTCCACTCCATATTTCAGTCATATTAAATGCTTTAGAGATTTTAATCATCTATTCATTGGCTGCTAAGTGAATATTACATCCCTTTCCTGTAGGCAATCAGATACCACAATGATTTATTTCAAAAACTTGTTGGTGCGTCATGCATATCTCTTTGAAAATGGGTTTTCATTATCATACCATATAAACCGCCTAATAATGCTGCATGCTAGAAACTATTTTCCTGAATGGATTAATTAAACATGAGAAAAAGTAATTGTCAATCAGAAAATGGGGGTCAACGATGACACATGGAAGAGCCATCTTCCTAACGATACAAAGGATTTTAAACCTCAGCTTTAAAATGTCATACAAAATCCAGAAACACGAAACTGA
The DNA here is from genome assembly GCA_030440675.1 of Furcifer pardalis. Classification (NCBI taxonomy): domain Eukaryota; kingdom Metazoa; phylum Chordata; class Lepidosauria; order Squamata; family Chamaeleonidae; genus Furcifer; species Furcifer pardalis. The sequence continues at coordinate 72,351,382 of CP126892.1, forward strand.
AGGTGCAATCAGCTAGTAGAAGAGTTCACATTTTGGACCATCTGTAGCACAAGTGAGATTCAATCTAGATTCCAGTGACTGTGAAATGACACATAGGAAATTGCAAACCAAGTGACTCTGCTCCATGTTCAATCCATATCTTTTTGGTCCAATAGCACAGTATTCTTTCTTTCCTCCCTCTCCCCCTTTTCCTTTCCTTCCTTTTGCTGGGCTGAAGTGATGATATGCCAAACACATTGCACAGAAGAGTCACATTAGAAATTGTATGCAGAAAAATAACACTTCCCTGTGATGTCTAACGTGATCTAGCTTCCTTCTCAGATTACATCCTCATTCTCTACCTGGAGGACCAATTTTTCTTAAACTAATTGCCTGATGGCTAGCAAAAAGCACCTGAATTCTTTTCAATTTTGCTGAACAGTAAGGTTTGATATCAATCCAGTTCTGCTGTTTAAATTTTTAAGGTAGCTATGATGTGATTAAAAGTGCTAAGGAATATAGAAGATCAAATGTTTTTATCTCTCTTACACTTCCTGCTATAATAATATTTGGTTGGATTATAAACAACTTACAGTACATATTTATTTGCATATGAAGCAGACATTACAAAGATGCCAAAACAACTCTTTCATCCAAAGGAGTCAGTCCAATTTGTACACTGATCAGCTTGCAGCTCTCCAGATATTACTGGATGTCAGCTCTAGTCAGCATTGGCAAAGATCAAGGATGATGGAAACTGTAGTTGAACAATATATGTCAGGCTGCTTCTTTCCTTGTATCAGAGCATTAAAGGACAGGTTTCACTTACCAGTAACTGTCGTTCTCCGAGTATGTTGTTTGGGGATTCACACTGATGGGTTCTGCGCTTGCGCTGAATCCTGAGCGGAGCTGGAAAGCTGATTGGATAAAGAGTTTTAAATGTGGGACCGCCCACCATGCCCAACCCCTTCTGGCGCCATTTCGCGCTCTCCCCTCAGTTTGATACTAAAGCTGCCCACGAAGCATAAGGCCATCTCGGGCCGGCAGCCCTGAGGGGAGGTAGGGTTGGGTTGTGTGAATCCCCAAACAACATACTCGGAAAACGACAGTGAAACCTGTCCTTCTCCTTTGTGTTGTTTGGGGATGCACACTGATGGGTTACTAACAAGCTCACTTACTTGGATGGTGGGCAGCCGGCGTCCTGAGATGTAGGAGAGCGCGATGGCATCATGGATGGGCGGTCATCAACGGAGAGGATCGGAGACCAGCCGTCAGGATGGACCTGCCCCGTCTGACATCGGGAGCAGACCTTGTGTCAACCCGGTAGTGGGTGATGAAGGTGGAGGATCTGGACCAGGTAGCAGCCTTGCAGATGTCCTCCATCGGGATGCCCTCCAGGAACGCAGTGGAGGAAGCCAATGTCCTGGTGGAGTGAGCCCGGACATGAGGCGGAGGTGGCAGAGATGACATCTCATAGGCCAGGTAGATGGTACCTGAAATCTATTTGGAAAGTCTCTGGGCAGACAAAGGTTGTCCCTTTGATTTGCCACCATAGGCGACAAACAGTTGCTTGGCTCTCCTGAAGGACGCAGTCCTTTGGGTGTAGAACAGCAGGGCCCTCCTGACATCCAACGAGTGCCACACTCTCTCTTGTGCAGACGAAGGATTCAGGAAGAATGCTGGAAGCGTGATGGCCTGGGCCAGGTGGAACTTGGTTAGGACCTTAGGCAGAAAGGTGAGGTCCGGATGCAGTACTACCCTGTCAGGGTAGAATTTGAGGAAAGGAGAGTCAGACCTCAGGGCTGCAAGTTCACCTGCCCTCCGGGCGGAGGTGATGGCTACAAGAAAGGCAGTCTTGAAGGAGACAAACTTAATGTCCACTGTGGCCATAGGTTCAAAGGGCGCTTTGGTGAGCGCAGTGAGCACCGCAGTAAGGGACCACTGAGGAGGTGGGACCTTGACTGGTGGGTAAGCATTACGTAGTCCCTGGAGGAACCTCTTCATAGTCTTGTCCCTGAAGGCAGAAGACAGTACTGAGGAAGGTGGGGCATTGGCCACTACCGCAGCCAGGTGTATTTTCAGAGATGAGTGTGCAGACCCTGACTCAGCCAGATGCAGGAGGTAGGACATCACCTCCTGTAGGGATGCGGAGTCCACGGAGCGGTCGCTGGATGACAGAAAGTTCAGGAAGCGACGGTACTTGGAATCGTAGGACTTCCGCGTGAAAGGCTTCCGAGAGAGTTCAAGGATCCGCGCTAGGTCGGGCAGATAAGCCAGGCCATCAGATGGAGGCTCGGCAGATCCGAGTGGAGGATCCTGCCTCCCCCCATGTGGAGGAGGTTCGGGTTGGTGGGCAGGCGAAGGAAGTCGCAGGTCAGGGACTGGAGGAGCGGGAACCACGGTTGGCGCGGCCATGACGGGGCGATCAGTATCGCCGATGCGTTCTCCGCACGGATCTGCACAAGGACCCGCTGGATGAGAGGGATCGGTGGGAACATGTACAGCAAGTCCTGATGCCACAGAACCATGAAGGCATCGCCCTCCGACCCGTGGCCGATCCCCGCCCGGGAGCAATAGCGGCGGCACTTGGTGTTGGCTTGCGACGCGAACAAGTCCAGGGTCGGCATGCCCCACCGATGGCACAGCCGATCGAACACCGATCCGTCCAACTCCCATTCGTGTATCGACGTCCCCTTGGGGCTCAGGAAGTCGGCATCCGAGTTCAGAGCGCCCTGGATGTGGACGCCTATGGGGAACACATGCACCTTCAAGCACCATTCCCATACCAGTACGGCTAGGTGAAGGAGGGAGAGAGACTTGGTCCCTCCTTGCCTGTTGAGGTAGGCCAGGGTCGTGGTGTTGTCCGATGCAATCTGCACCACGCGGCCGGTTATGGAGAGTCTGAAGGACCTCATCGCCTTCCATACAGCCAGCAGCTTGAGGAAGTTGATGTGGTGGCTGGCTTCTGCGGGTGTCCAGACCCCGTGGATCCGCAGTCCACCGCAGCACGCTCCCCATCCGTGCGTGCTCGCATCGGTGGTGATTTGGACGGACGGAGCAGGGAGGGTGAAGAGCTTCCCCGTTGTTACGTTGCAGTCTAAAGTCCACCAGTTCAGCTGGTCTTGCAGCTCGGGAGTCGGCGTGAGCCACTTCCCCAGGTTGTCGTGGATGCTGTCGAAGGAGGCCAGGAGCCACGACTGAAGTCACCGCATCTTGAGTTTGGCGTGAGAGATCACCGCCGTCGTTGACGCCATGAGTCCTAGGAGACGGAGGACGTCCCTCGCACGGACGCGACGGTTGTTCTGGATCCGTGCCACCACCACACGGATGTCGAGTAGGCGTTTGGGAGGAGCGTAGGCTCTCAGAGCCAGAGAGTCCAACACGGCTCCGATGTAGTCTATTCTTTAGGTGGGGGTCAACTGTGACTTCTTGTAGTTGACCCGCAGACCGAGACTCTGCATGAGGGCCAGGCAGTGGGCAACGTCGTCCTTGGCCTTCTGTTCGGTCGGGGAGCAGACCAGCCAGTCGTCGATGTACAGGACCACTTGGACGCCCTGGAGCCTGAGGTGGGCGGCCACAGGCGCCATGCACTTCGTGAACACCCTCGGAGCGGTGGAGAGGCCAAAGGGTAGACACGTGTACTGGTAGACGTTGCTTCCCACCCGGAAACGGAGGAAGCGACGATGTTCCCTCCTGATGGATACGTGGAAGTAGGCATCCTTCAGGTCGATGACGGTGAACCAGTCCCCGCAGTTGATGAGTGGAAGGATGGATTGAAGGGTTACCATCCGGAACTTCCTCGCGTCGATGTGCTTGTTGAGTAGGCGGAGGTCCAGGATGGGTTGGGATCCTCCGTCCTTCTTGTCCACGAGGAAGTAGTGGGAGAAGAACCCTTCGTGAGACTCCGACGCTGCAACCGGTTCTATGGCGCCCTTCTCTAGGAGAGCTGATAGTTCCTCCTGGAGCGGTGGGGACGGATTGGTGACGCGGACCCGTCTGACAGTAGGGCATTTCTTGAACTCGATCGCGTAGCCAGAGTCTAAGATGGTTAAAACCCATCGGTCTGTGGTGATGGCAGACCACGCCGATAGGTAGTTGGCTAGGGGACGGTACGGTAGAGTCTCGGTCACAGAAGAGTCAAACGCGCTGCTTGCCCTTCCGTTCCGTCCGCTTACCAGTCTGGTGACGCTGCTGGTAGCGTGGACGGCTGGGTTGTTGTCTTGGCCGGTAGGGTTGGTACCGGGAGTAGTCCCCCTGTCTCTGTGGTGGGCAAGGTTGGTAGGACGGGCCTGCCTGTGACGTCGATGGTTGGTCCTGTTGGTAACGACTGGACCCACGGCGTGGAGCGCGGAGCTACTTGATGGTGGCGTAGTCCCCCTTCAGCTCCCCCAAGGAGGTGTCGGTCTCCTTGGCGAAGAGGCCCTCACCATTGAAGGGCAGTTCCTCCACGAGCCGCTTGACGTCTTCCTGCAGGTCAGCCGAGCGGAGCCAGGCGTGGCGGCGGAGCTGGATGGCGGAGGCCAGGTTTTTTGCCTCCGACTCCGTGACGTGGCGGCCGGTGCGGATCTGTTGGAGGGCAAGCTGGCTGCCCTCCAGGCAGATCTTCTCGAAGTCCGCTTGTCTGTCCGGCGGCAGCAGCGATTTGAAGGACTCCGCCTGCTCCCATAGTCGGCACTGGTAGCCCCCCATGGCCGTTGCGTAGTTGGACGCACGGAAGGACAAGGAGGCATTGGCGTAGAACCTCCTGCCCAGTGCGTCCAGCTTCTTCCCTTCCTGTGTCGATGGGATGGGAGTGCTGCTGATCGGTATCCGGTGTTGGGAGCCTTTAACCACTCGGGAGTTCGGCGCCAGGTGGATGTGCAGGAAGTTGGAGTCGTCCAGCAGCCTGTACATGGAGTCCACCCTGTTGGACACCGAATGTGAAGATACCGGTCTCTTCCAGACCTCTCTGGCCGCCTTGGCGATCTTCGGGAGCAGTCCTAGGCGGACAGGGACCAACTCCTTCCGGTCGGCCATGCCACAGACCACATCCTCACATTCGTCCAGGGGAGCCTCCGCCCGGATCCCGAGCGTGGATCCGAGGCGGGTGATCAAAGCCGTGTACGTCTTCTGGTCCTCCGGCTAGGAGCCGTGGACGGAGCCGATGTTGTCGTCCGGGGATTTGTCGACGGCAACCGGCGGTGGCTGATCCTCCTCTTCCTGGTCCGACGAGTCGTCGGAGCCTTCCGACCGCTCCGAGACGCTGGGCGGTGGTAGGTAGGCCTCGGGGTCCGAGTCCAACCAGTACGGCCTGGCGGATCTCGGGTCGCTCCCCGGCAAAGGCAGCTGGTACGGAGGGAGAGAGGCCTCCGACCACGCCTGCTCCACTCGTTGCCTCTTCGGAGCCGGGCCCTCCTCACGGAGTGGTGGTGCCTCCGTGGCTGGTTCGGGAGGCAGGGGGCGCTCCACGAACTCAGACGGTGCCGGCTGGGGGCCCTGGAGCTCAGCGTGCAACTTCCGCACCATCGCCTCGATGAACAGGGCGATGAGGCTCAACTGGGGCAGAACTTCGGAAGCCAGACCAGGAGCCACGGAAGGGGCGTGAAGAGAGGAAGATCTTCGTGGCGGTGGAGGCGGAAGAGTCTCCGGTGGCGGCGGAGGGCTGGGGGCCCTCTCCGGCGTGGCGGCGTCCCGGGCATCGACCGACATCCTGCCCGGCGTAGGTGGAGCTGCAACCGGGGCGGATGCTAGGGAGCGTGGCGGCGAAGGGTGAGCCGGTCCCGGGGTCGGAGGGAGAGAAGACGAGGAGATACAACGCTTCTTCTTCTCTTTTTTGTCTTTCTTCCTCTTCTGCTCCTTCTTCCGCTTGAACAGTTCTGAGGCCGAAGGCCGTGAAGAAGGAGCGGAGGTCGAAGGAGCAGACGTTGAGGCAGCAGCCTACTGTGGAGCTGGGGGAGGCGGTGGGGCGAGTGCGGCCTCCATGAGGTAGGCTTGGAGGCGGTACTGGCGGTTCTTGATCGCGGCCTTCGAGAAGCCTCTACACACTTCACAGGTCTGGACCTGATGGCTCTCCCCGAGGCAGCGGAGGCAGCGCACGTGTCCGTCCGAGCTAGGGAACTTTCTCTTGCAGGACGGACACTGCTTGAATGCTGCCGCTGAGGCCATCCACCGAGGTAGATGGCCAAAGAGAAAAAAATTATCCCGGCCAGGAGGCCCCGAGATTGTGAAGAAAAACGGTAGATTTTTTTTTTTTTTTTTGTTACCGGCACCTGAGGGCGAGCCCCCAGCCACACGAGGACCAAGGGATTGAGTCCCCTGGTCCGAGAAAAATTGTTTGAGTATAAAAAATTAGAAGATTCTGAATCTCAGCTAAACAACTCACAGCTTTTTTTCCAGGCTCCTGCTTGCGCAGCGGAAAAAAGCAAACTGAGGGGAGAGCGCGAAATGGCGCCAGAAGGGGTAGGGCATGGTGGGCGGTCCCACATTTAAAACTCTTTATCCAATCAGCTTTCCAGCTCCACTCAGGATTCAGCGCAAGCGCAGAACCCATCAGTGTGCATCCCCAAACAACACGAAGGAGAACTGTGGTTATCTTCTACTAAGCAAAGAAATTTAAGGTTTTCTCAAGTTATGATATAATCAGTCCAAATCATATGAGCATTTATCTCTGAGAGAAATGAGCTATGTTCCAGAGCAATTTTGGATTGGACTGATAGTGCCCCTGCCTATATAACATGTCAAATCAGGCCCAAGATACTCAGTTAGGAAATTACTTTAATATTTATTCTAATAGCATTTCAATTTTAATTCCCATTGTCATAGTAAAGAGGATAATCAAACAGAGAAGTTGCACAGTACTTTATGGGGGAGCATGGTACACTTAAAGCAAAAATGTTTGGGATAAGGGACAAAAATGGCAGGGATTTAGATGATGCAGAAGAGGTAAAGAAAAGATGGAAAGAATACACAGAGGAACTCTATAAAAAGGAAGTCAACACCCCTGATAATCACAGCGATGAGAATATTGAACTTGAGCAGGACATTCTGGAGTGAAGTCAGAAGAGCCCTAATAAACACTGCCAACAACAAAGCTAGTGGAAATGATGGTATCCCAGTTGAATTATTCAAAGCCCTAAAAGATGATGGAATTAAAGCATTATACTCTATATGCCAGCAGATTTGGAAAACACAGCAATGGCCACAATATTGGAAAAAGTTAGTACTGTGTATGTTCCAATCCCAAAAAAAGGGCAATGCCAAAGAATGCTCAAACTACTGAACAACTGTGCTCATCCCAGGCGTGAGCAAGGTCATGCTCAAGATAATACAGGATAGACTTCAGCAGCACATGGAGAATTACCAGAAGTGCAGGCTGAGTTCCGAAGAGGCAGGGGGACTAGAGACCAAACTGTCAACATACATATGTTTCGTTGCCTGTCCTCTCACACCTATACAAACACCTTATATGTATCATGAGAAATCTGTACATGAGTCAAAAAGCAACAGTTATGACAGGATACGGGATGATGGAGTGGTTTGGAATAGGAAAAGGAGTAAGGCAAGGCTGCATTTTGTCACCCTGCTTATTTAACTTATATATAGAACACATTATGCGCAATGCAGGGCTGGATGAATCAAAAATTGGAATTAAAATTGCTGGGAGAAATATCAACAATTTGAGATATGCAGCTGATACTACCCTGATGGCAGAAAGTGAAGAAGATTTAAAGAAGCTCTTGCTTAGGTTGAAAGAAGAGAGTGCAAAAGCTGGCTTAAGACTTAATATCAAGAAAACCAAGATAATGGCAACAGGCCCTATAACTTCCTGGAAAATAGATGGAGAAGAAGTAGAAGCAGTGACAGACTTTACATTTTCAGGATCCAAGATCACTGCAGATGGAGCTTGAAGCCATGAAATAAAAAGGCGACTGATGCTTGGGAGACAAGCTATGAGAAACCTGGGGAACATAGTCAAAAGTAGAGACATCACCTTGCAAATAAAAGTCTGCATAGTCAAAGCAATGGTATTTCCAGTAGTAATATATGGTTGTGAGAGCTGGACCATAAAGAAAGCTGAGCACAGAAGAATAGGCACCTTTGAAATATGGTGTTGGAGGAGAATTTTGAGAGTACCCTGGATAGCAAAGAGAACAAATAGGTCAATATTAAAGGAAATCAATCCTGAGTGCTCCTTGGAAGGTCAATAATGAAAATTAAGCTAAAGTACTTTGGTCATCAAATGAGAAGAGAGAATTCACTTGAGAAAGCCTGGATATTGGGAAAGGTTGAGGGCAAAAAAAGAAGGGGACGGCAGAGAATGAGATGGCTAGATGGTATTGTTGACACAATGGGCACAAAATTGGATGGGTTGAGCAGGATGGTGGAGGATAGGGATGCTTGGCATGGATGGTGGAGGATAGGGATGCTTGTCCATGGGATCGCAAAGAGTCAGACTCAACTATGTGACTGAACAACAACAAAAGGGTTCATTAAACAAACAAATCACTGCATTAAATACATACACATATGAGAAACTGGAAGGTTATGTGAAAGTACAGCAATACCTTGGATAATGTTTGCTTCAGATAATGCTAAAACCGCATAACATTAAGCAATCTGGAAAAAAATTGCATCGACAACATTAAACTCCTATGGGATGCATCGGATAATGTTCGCTAAAGCCTGTGCCAGTTACAATGTATCTCTATGGAGTTTTAATGTTATCCGATGCATCCCACAGGATTTTAACATTATCCGATGCATGCATCGGATAACATTAAAAATCGGGTAACACTAAGACTTGTGGAACCAAGTTTTAATGTTTTCTGAGGTTTTACTGTACTAGGTTTGTTAGAAATGTGTTACTTTGTCTTAGGGGTTCTCAACCTTTTAAAACCAGGGGATGGATCACACCCCCAGAATGTTGGCAGGCCCATCTTCTTATAACATCTTCCCTGCTATGGTGTGGCATTAGGGACATGCCAAGCCAGGCAGAGGTGGAAAGGGCGGCGGCGGCAGAAGACAGACAGAATGGTGCTACAGGCCAGATCCTGCCCACAGGATGTACGTTAAGAATCCCTGCTTGAACTGCTAGAGGTTTATTTAAATTTCTTACAAGCCATAAAAGTCATTTCCAAGTTAAACCAACCTAATAAGGTACATGAGATGTTCAAAAACTGGTTTACAACTGCCCCAGTCCTAGTGAGTCTTTTACGCTTCAGCAGGGATTTGAATCAAGGTTCCGGATTCTAATGCAGTACAACAGTCTACCCACTGTGCCATATCAACTTTCTTAAACTGTAAAGGAAGTTTATTTGGCTCATAGATATTTGTTGTTGCCATTATAGTGACACATGAAGGAAAGAAACTATTGTATGTTGAATTTCTTTCTAAATTAACTACTAGTGTTACATCATAGGCTTAGTAATATTTGTAACATTATTAATCAAAAGTACTAATTTTACTACCCCTTAGCTCTGAGCAGAAACACTCCCTTTTAAAATAAAGTACCCTCATTTTAACTTCTGTTCTTTTTGCTGTACTATGTTGGCCTTGGACTGTAATAAAGATTGATTGATTGATTAAATTTCTTTCCCTCAAGTTCTTAACACACATTTCCCTGGGCTTAAACTGTAAACAAACATTTTTAAAATCTGAGAAAAAAAATAAAAAGAAGAAAGTAACACCAAGATTCCTTCATTATGATTCTCATCATTAATTTTCAATGATCAAACCAGCAAAATTTGTAACAGCAGCATTTAAATGGGTATTTTACCAGACTTTAAGCAAGAAAACTGTACTCTTTAAAGAGGCTTTTAATAACATTCTCTCTATTCCCAGTTAATAAGTGCATGTTTGGACTATGCCACCCTTAGATACCATCAACTGTTATTGTTTGTATGTTTCAGATTTTAATGGCCACACACCGCTCAGAGTGGCAAAATATCCCAGATGGGCGGTATTAACATTTAATAAATAAATAAATAAAGAAAGAAAGAAAGAAAGAAAGAAAGAAAGAAAGAAAGAAAGAAAGAAAGAAAGAAAGAAAGAAAGAAAGAAAGAAAGAAAGAAAGAAAGAAAGAAAGAAAGAAAGAATGGAAGGAAACTTTAGAGAGAGAAACCTATGCTCTCTACTTTTCAGTTATGATTGTTTGTCCATAAAACCAACAGTTTTCTTGTTTATTTTCCTGACCATGGATATGAAAGGACAGATTTCTCCTATTTACATAAGGAGTCTTTTCATTCCTATATTCTTTTCCACAACATAATTTAATTCATTCCTACACATTTGGGCATTTCAGTTTTTCAGTAACAATGTTAATGGCAAGGTATCAAGATAAGAATGAGCCTTTCTAATATATTAGTCTTGGACTATCAGATTTCCCCATTCTACCGGTAAAGATCATGAGAGGAAAGGCAGCAGTATGTTTCTGTACTTTTCCTTCTGGTCATAGATTATTAGTTAGATTACACTACAATGAATAGCCTACTTTGTAGTATCATTTTTCTATCCAGATTTGCATCTTTCCTGCATATGGTTAGTAGTTGATGTAAGTAGTCAGGAGGCTACCTTTCATATTCTCCTTCTTGTCCCACTAGTCAAACTCTCTCCCTATGATTAATGGAGGTGGGCTAATAATACCCGCATTCACGTTGATTTAAAAAAGGGATCGTATGGCAACCAATACTATTTTACTATGACTACAAACTCATCAACTCAAAATACAGTGCAGTATATGCCTTTTGTATCTAGGTTTTCTCTACATTTTTTGTGTTTTTTCCTTAAAATTTTATGCATGATAGTAACATTTATGGAAGGAGAAAAAAGAAGAAGGAACTGAAGAAATATTCTCATTCCAATTACTACACATATGGTCAATCAATATTTTCTTGCGATTACAAGTTGCACTTCCAATTTAAATGGTTTTAATTTTTTAATGAAAGATTAAAAAAGCATTTACAACTTGAATAATATTTCATCTTCCTTAGAAGTATGCCGCTGTGCTATATTATTACAAATTACTGTATATTCTAAATTTTAGATGTTAGGTTTCTTACAAGAGACCCATAGAGAATATAAAATTGAACGTGGGCTCACCAAATTATCCTTTCCCTCTGTTAATATAAATAACCTATTTCTTTTAAGTTGAAAATTTCTGAACATAGAAAATTTGAAAACAAAAGCTGAAAAACTAACCATGGCAGAATAAGAGATATTTATGTCATCTGAGCTTTTCATGTCACCTCAGCTTTCAGGTAACAACTGCAGCCCATGTTGGAAGAGGTACAGTAGAACCATGTATAATGATCACACCATACAATGATGAAATCGCATAGCGATGAGGCTTGGAGGGGGGAAAGCCGTTTCACATAGCAATCGTTCCTATGGGAAAATCCATACAACAATTTTCCAATGGGAAAAACCACTTAGTGCCAAACATCATTGTACGGTTTTCCCATAGGGAAAATTGTTGTACAAATTTCCCCATGGGGAAGATTGTACAACGACAAAAACCGCATAGCAATTAGCTCCGTGGAATGGATTAAAATCGCTATACGGGGTTCTACTGTATATAGAAAAACTCTAGTGTTTGTACAGCATCCATTCCACACATGGCTCTTTGGATCTCGGCCACTATCTTCACCATATTAAGAAGTAATTGAAATAAAGAGGTCCAAGGTGTAATCACTCCAGTATACGCAAATGCTTATGATCGTAACTGCAATAAAATAAAGCTTGCTTTCTTTGTATGATAGCATTGCACACCTTTAAATTATGGATGTATATGAAATATAAATCAAATCAAAACAAAATAAAATGATTAAATTATTAGACTTCAGATGGGAAGGGTAACTTATAGATTAAGAATAGATCAGATAGGGCAGGGGTCTGCAAACTTGGCTCTCCAGGTGTTCTTGGACTTCAATTCCCAGAAGCCCAAGTCAGCACTCCTGCTGATCAAGGCTTCTGTGAATTGAAGTCCAAGAAAAGCTGGAGAGCCAAGTTTGCTGACCACTGAGATAGGGATACCATTTTAATAGATTGATGTAAGAGGGAATAGAATGAGGAAATTTAGTTAGGTAAAGATAAAGGTCTCCTTTGCTCGAAAGCCAGTCGTATATGACTCTAGGATGAGGTGCTAATCTCCATTTACAGCCTGAGGACCACCTGCAGCTGGGGGTGGGAGGCTGCCACAGCAACCGTGCCGGGAGCAGCTCCACCACCTGGCTCTCGGTCCCCCGCCCCTGGCTGGGGCTTGAAAAGGCTGCCATGATGGCAGGACTTTGCCAACCCCGATGCCTGAGGACCATCTCCAGATGGGGTTGGGAGGCCGTCACAGCAACAATGCTGGGAGCACCTCCACCACCTGGCTCCCGGGACCCAGCCCCTGGCTGGGTGATAGAATTTCGCCACAGCCGCACCTGGACTTAATTGCAGTAGAGAGGTTGTTGATCAGCACTGCAATGTTATTTTGTTTGAATTGTATTGTTTATTGTTGAATTGATTATTGTATAATTTTTGTACTGAGTATTGTTTATTGATTATATTGTGACTATATTGTTTATTGTGTATTGATGATTCTGTATTGTATATTGTATATTGATTATATTACGATTATACTGTGTATATATTGTATGATTGTGAGCCGCCCTGAGTTGGGTTTCCCCTGATTGAGTTGCATATAAAGGAAAAATTAAATTAAATTAAATTAAAGAGCCAGCACTGTCTGCATCTGCAGACATTTCTGTGATCATGTGGCAGGCCTGACAAGATGCCAGAGTGTATGGAATGCTGTTACCTTTCCCGCAGAAGTGGTACCTATTTACCTACTTGCAGTTTCTTGCTTTCAAACCGCTAGGTTGGCAAGAGCTGGGACAGAGATGGGAGCTCATTCTGTCATGCAACACTCAGGTCTCAAACTGCTGACCTGTCAACCTTCTGGTCATTAACCACTAAGCCACTGCAGTCTCAAAATTTAATTATTTCAATACGGAGACTAGAAGCTAAGATAAATATATTTGAATGGTGGGTGAAGTAGGAATATAAGAAACAGTGGTCGAAGATTGGGGAGCTATGGGTGGCTGGCAGTTTGAAGGAAAGGGTGGCTGTCTTCTTAACTGTTTATTTTTATAACCTTAGCAAAGTGCTAAGCTCCTCCCATTATGTGTACACATGGATGTGCTTCTTCATTTGAGCATGACACCTGCTTTTTAAAGTCAGTCTTACAGCCCATCAAGAGGCTTTCCTTGACTGCCATTTGACCACGATGTCATGCTTTCAAAATCTTGCCTACAGCTTTCTTAGGTACAGTTCCAAAGAATTCTAAGAACAGGTGTTGGAAAAGCTGTTATCGCTGGCTTTGGTCCCAACCTCTCTAGCTTGAGTAAGAAGGTATTTCTTCTGCCTGCACAAGGAGAGTGGATCTACAATTTCCCCAAATTGCTCTTACATCTGCGACCTCCAATACCACAGCCTGCATGATATCAGAAAATCCCCTGAACTGCAAGATTGCCTTTTCAGGAGTGATACAGAAGACTACATCAAGAAAGGGGAAAGAAAGCCTTCTGTTGCAATGGAAATACCTGCAGCCCATTGTTCTATCAATCCAGTAAAGAAAAGCACACAGATTTCAGAGAACACAATACAAAATACTGTACATTCAAAACAGACTCCTGAAACAAGGATGACAGGCAAAAGTGTACCTATTTTTCCCCATTTTCTAATATCCTCACAGATTCTTAATAAAAGGAATGCAAAGGCCAGGATTAAAATATTTTGCCTAAGAAAAATATAGTGGATTCAATTTTACCAAACTTATGAGTAATATATAACTGAAAATATCAAATTAAGATACTATTGCCTTTAGTATGGTTAGTTTAACATTCTGATACATCTTCCAAGTTGAAAGAAATATTACATTTTAAGAGCACTTTTTAGTAAAGACTTTTTTTAACTGAGCAGAGCTTATTAAAAATAGAATTTTGCTGGGGCTTGTTGGAGTTCTAGGTTGTTTTTAAATTGCAAAGATCTTGTCAGTTTAAAGACAAGTCATGTTCCCACATGAAATATTAATGTTCTCATTTTACATTGGTGGGCAAGTTTTATTCTAACAAGCTGTAACATGCTGTCCGAAGTGGTTTGCTCCGTTGGAGAAATGTTTCATTTTTTTTTAAAGGTTTGTAAGATTCGAAAGAAAATAAAAAGTATTCAAGGTGGTTCACATACATATAATATACCAGAAAGCTGTAGGACAGCCGAGGCTAGCTGTTCAATCACTTGTTAAAGCCACTATTTCATTGGGTTGCACAAAAAAATCAAGAACATAAGGTCCTAACAAAGGCTTCTTAAAATGCACAGTAGTGAAATGCATTATCAATTACTTATTTCAGACAGCAGGGAAGGAGGAGAATCATCAAGTATTATTTCATTCTTTTATCTCACATGTCAAAATGTTCAGAGCAGCACAATATTTTAAGAACAATAGCGCCACTCATCCCGAGGGACGAAGCAATTCAAGAAAAACCTATATGTATATGCCTACAGTGGAACCTTGGTTAACAAATGGCTTGGTTAATTTAAAAATTACATAACAAAAGGAAATCCATAGAAAATAGTGGCTCAGTTTACAGAATTATTTTCGGAACTGATTAATTGGTTTTTAATACATTCCTATGGGAAACCGCCTTTTGGTTAAAGTATTTTGGTTTTCAATGCATTCCTTTGCAAGACTGGATTCAATGCATTCCTATGAGAAATTCGGTTAAAGTAATTTTTGCTGTAAGAAACGTCCCAGAGAACGCATTAATTACGTTAACCGAGGTTCCACTGTATGTTTAAACCCATATACATAGGGCATATGGGAGATGTCTGGTTACTATAGCAAGCAAAATCATTCATCCAACTCCTAGCTCGTCTTCGATGATATAACACCACATATCAATTTCAATAAGGTACAATGTACAAAATCACAAAACTTTTACGTTAATAATTTTCACACAGATCCAGAAAGCCTAAAGTGTATTTAGAATGCTATATAGAATAAACCAAAACAGCTTTCATGATGCAAAAAAATCTGTTCTTATAAATTTGAACTACTTCTGCAGGACCTCTCACACATCAATAAAATAACAGTGAATCTAAATCTGTTATTTGAATCATTTTCATGCTATTGTATCCTTTCATGTTTCCAAAACTCACAGCAGTTTTCCAGGCTTTAATCACTTGTTCCCCTGTTCAAAAATTGGTAATTTAATTAGGAATGATAGACAGGAAAGTTGACCTAATCCATTGATTTTGTATTATCTTTGAAAGTTGGGAACACAGATAATTTAATACAATCATGATCTATAGGCCAAAATCATGTCAGGCAGTTACTTCTTACACAATGAAATAATGTTACAGATGGTGACAAACTGTAGCTGATTTAAGATTTTGCTTTTTAATTTTGGGTTTCACATAACTTAAGTCTCTTCTTCAAATGCCATATCTGATTCCAAATATCAGCGGTCATCAGGCAATCAGCCATGAAGATCGTCCTGGGAACAATATAATGCAGTGGTCTTCCATTTGCCTTCTCCATCACAGTTTGACACCCATAACCACTGATCTAGTTCTGCAAATCACTTTCCTGTCCTGAGCTCTTTTGGCACACAAAGTCCTCCTCAGTCCCAAGCCAGTATTGACGGCATTGCTGCTCTCCATCAAGATGAATTCAAGTGGGATTTAATCCACTTGGGGACCATCACCCTTCCCTGTAGACTTCTGCACCCAAGGCCATTAGTCCTCTGAGTTGTCAAGTTAGTTAACCACTGTCTGACAATCAGTGTTGAGTCACTGCAGTATGGTCTACTCTAGTCTCATTGTGTGCAAACTGTGCTCATTCCAAAATAAAAAAAGAAGACTTATCGATAAGCAATCTGATATTCCTGATGATATCATTCACTGTGCAAATGGAGCTACACAGCAGGATTCTGTCCATCTATACTTAAAAACAATATAGAGATACCTTTCAAAGTAATTTCAAATCTTGGTCAGCGCCTTATTTATCTCTGTGCATATTACATTTACAATCTACTTTTCCTTTAATAACCTCATTATGTATGCAGTTCTTCCTCCCAGTTTTATCATCATTACCACAACCTTGTGCAATGGATCAGGCTGAGAAGTGGAATAGTCTGGTCCAAAGTCATCCAATGCCTATCAATGCCAAGTGAGTATTTGAATCCCGCTCTCTCTTGTCCTAGTACAACACTCCATTTGTTACACCAAGATGGCTCTCTCTTATAAAGTATATCACCAGAGTTAGAGTTCTATTCATATTTTATTATTTTACTCCAATATTTGCTCAATTTATGGTGCACTGTATGTAGTAGTTTGATGCTATAGATAAGTGTTTCCCAGCCTTTGGTATTTGGACTTCAGTTCCTTGAAGCCTAAGTCAATTCCCCAAAGAATTGATCAGCCAATGACTTAGTCTTAGGCTAATGACTGACTTAGGCTTCTGGGAATTAAAGTATCCCTGTGGGGCGTGGGGCCCATGTTGGGAACCACTGCTATAAAGTAACAGTTAAAAAGACAAAGAAAGTAACAATGCATAAACAGAAAAAAACAGAACAGCCATTGCAACATGGCACATACAGTACCTTCATTCAAACATTTAAGCTGGAATTCTTTCTCAACTATTTGGAAGAGAGACTTTATTTAAAAGTGCAATATATTCTGCTCAAGCAGTAAGAGGTTTAAAGACTTTGGGAGCTATCATCAATTCACTGTGATTTGAGAGCCCCTGAGAAGTGTTCAACAACTGCTTGTCTTACTTAGTATGAGGATTTATTAATTTACTTTAGCAGCATTTGATTTTACTTGAACTGAAAATAACTGAAACTGAAACAATCTAAACCTTTCTCCACATAAAAAGGGATTATTATAACTGATTTATGTATTAATTAAATTTATAATTAACTTTTTCTTTAAATCCCAAGTGTCAGCCATGTTTATAAAACACAGATCCAGTAAGGATTACATGTTGCATAAACAAGACTCTAAAAGCTCCCACTACAGAAGGAATGAATGAACATTTGAGTTCTGTCTTCCAGGTCATTTGAGAGCCAATATGATATAGTGGTGAAACTCCTTGATACAGCTTTAGAGACCTATGTTCACATACCCATTCAGCCATTAAACTTACTGGATGGACCTGGGCTATTCTCAGTCTTTCAGCCACACTTGACATGGTTGTTGGGAGGATAAAGTTGGGGAAGCAGATATTAAAAAACATAGCCAATACATCTGCCCATCACACAAAGGAGGTAAACCGTGGGTTGACAGCAGTGCCTTTATGGCAAGCAGTTTTTTATGGCAAGAACAAACACTCTTGAGGGCATACAAGAGCAAAACCAAATTATAAGATGGAAGGACAGGTTGCACTTACCTGTAACTGTCGTTCTTCGAGTATGTTGTTTGTGAATTCACACTGATGGGTTCTGCGCTTGCGCGGGAGCCATGTCGGAGCTGAAAAGCTGATTGGATAAATTTGAATAGTTAGTACCACCCACCATCTCCACCCGCCCATAGCGCCATTTCGCGCTTTCCACCTCAGTTAATATTAAAGCTGTACAGAGGATAATGGTATCTCATCCCTGCAGCAGTAAGAGGGGAAGGACGGGTGGGTTGTGTGAATTCACAAACAACATACTCGAAGAACGACAGTTACAGGTAAGTGCAACCTGTCCTTCTCCTTCGTGTTGTTTGTGAATGCACACTGATGGGTGACTAGCAAGCTTGCTTACCTGGACGGTGGGTAGCTGGTGCTGTGATGAGATGTGCCGCTTGGTGGAGATGTGGTCTGGTCTCAGGATACACTCGAAGGTCAGGAGGTCATCATGGCATTGAAGCGCGGAGACCTGCTGTCAAGACCGAGCGACCCAGCCTGGAGTCGGGGATGGCTCTGGTGTCAAGTCTGTAGTGATTGACAAAGGTGAGTGGCCTGGACCACGTTGCGGCTTTGCAGATGTCCTCCATCGGGATTCCTTCCAGGAAGGTGGTGGAGGCGGCCATTGATCTAGTGGAATGAGCCCTGACGTGGGGTGGTGGTTCCCTCGATGTCAGGCGGTAGGCCAGATAGATTGTCTCGCAAATCCATTTGGAGAGGCGCTGGGCAGAAAGCGCCCGGCCTTTGGATTTACCGCCATAGGCGATGAACAGTCTGTTGGATTGTCTGAACTCTCTGGTACGTTGCGTGTAGAAGAGCAGCGCTCTTCGCACATCCAGGGAGTGCCAACTTCTTTCCTGAGTGCTGGAAGGGTTGGGAAAGAAGGCAGGTAGGGTGATGACCTGTGACAGGTGAAACTCCGTGACCACTTTGGGGAGAAAAGAGAGGTCCGGGTGCATGACCACTCTATCGTGGAAGAACTTAAGGAAAGGAGGGTCACTCCTGAGGGCTGTAAGCTCTCCTACCCTGCGGGCCGAGGTGATGGCCACCAGGAACGCAGTCTTCCACGAGAGTAGGTGGATGCCGGTTGTTGCCAGCGGTTCGAAGGGCGGCTTCATTAGGGCCTCCAGGACAATGGACAGGGACCATTGAGGCGTGGGTGGTCTTGAAGGGAGGAAAACGTTCTTTAGACCCTTGAGGAACCTCTTCATGGTGTGGTCCTGGAAGGCTGAGGCAAGGGTAGAGTGAGGTGGAGAATGGGCGACGACAGCGGCCAGGTGTACACGTATGGAAGAGTGTGCCAGGCCGGTCTCAGCGAGGTGGAGCAGGTAGTTCATTACGTCCTCTAGGGAGGCTGTGGCCAGTTCTTTGCCTTGATCCCTGAGGAACGCATTAAACCTCTCAATCTTGTTCTTGTAGGACTTGGATGTGGAGGGTTTCCTGCTCTGCTCCAGGATCCTGCTCACTCTGGGGTTACGAGCCAGGCCGTGAGGTGGAGGCTCGGTAGGTCTGCGTGAAGCATCCGGCCCCCTTCCATGTGGAGGAGTGACGGGTCGTCTGGAAGAGTGACCGAGTCCGTCGCCAGTTCCCCGAGTAGCGGGTACCAGTGTTGCCTGGGCCATGCTGGCGCGATTAGAATGGCTCGGGCCCCCTCCTGCCAGAAGCGAACTAGGACCCTCTGGACAAGCGGGAAGGGTGGAAAAGCGTAGAGGAGGCGTCCGCGCCAAGGGATCATGAAGGCATCCCCCATGGATCCCTGGCCCACTCCGGCTCTCGTGCAGAATAGGTTGCACTTCGCGTTGGTTTCGGATGCGAAGAGGTCCATCTGTGGACGGCCCCATCGTTTGCACAGGAGCTCGAAGACCGATGCGTTGAGCTCCCATTCGTGGTTGTCTGTGGTCCTGCGGCTGAGGCTGTCCGCTGTCGTGTTGAGTGTCCCTTGGATGTGCACTCCGATTGGTAGGATGTGGTTTTGGAGGCACCACTCCCAGAGTTGGACAGCCAGGTAGAGTAGGGATGGTGAGTGAGTCCGTCCTTGTCGGTTGAGGTAGGATAGGGCTGTTGTATTGTCCGAGGCAACTTGGATGGCCCTTCCCCGGAGGCTGGCCTGGAAGGTCTTCATGGCCTTCCAGATTGCGAGCAGTTCCAGGAAATTTATATGGTGTGCTCGCTCCTGTTGTGTCCACTTGCCGCTTATCTCCAGGGATCCGCAGCATGCTCCCCATCCGAGTGTGCTCGCATCCGTGGTGATCTGGGATGACGGCGCGGGAGGCAGGAATAGTCTTCCGATGGCCACGAATTCGTGGTTGGTCCACCACTGTAGTTGCTGTTTGAGTTCGTGGGTTGGCGCGAGCCGCTTGCCTGGATCGTCCACCACGGGGTTGAAGAGGTGTAGGAACCATGACTGGAGTGATCTCATCTTTAACTTGGCAAACGGTATGACCGCCGTGGTGGAGGCCATGAGGCCTAAGAGTCTCTGTGCTGTCTTGGCACTCACCGTGCGGCGTCTCTGGAACTGATGGACCAGCGATCTGATGTGTGCCAGGCACTGGGGGGGGCGAATGCTCTTGCCTTCGTGGCATCCAGGATCGCCCCGATGTAGTCCATCTCCTGGGCCGGTTCTAGGCGTGACTTCTTCATGTTGATGCGAAGACCGAGATCCTCCATGGTCTTGAGGGTGAAACGCACGTCCCTCCGTGCTTGGTCTGCAGAGGGGGCCGTTATCAGCCAGTCGTCTATGTAGGGGAATACCTGGATGCCTCGGGTGCAAAGGTACGCCGCCACCGGCGCCATGCATTTTGTGAAGACTCTCGGCGCGGTGGAGAGACCGAATGGCAGGCAGGTGTACTGGAAGGCTTGCTCTCCGATGCAAAACCTGAGGAATTTGCGGTGATCTTGGCGTATCGAGACGTGGAAGTACGCGTCCTTGAGGTCGATTACTGCAAACCAGTCCCCAGCCTTCAGAAGGGGGAGGATGATCTGGAGCGTGACCATGCGGAACTTTGCCACTCGGATGTGCTTGTTGAGGCGACGGAGGTCCATGATGGGCCTGAGCCCTCCGTCCTTCTTGCTGACGATGAAATACCTGGAATAGAATCCGTCGCAGAGAGATGTCGAGGCGACTGGTTCTATTGCCCCCTTGAGCAGAAGTGCTGAGAGTTCCTCCTGCAATTGGGGGGACGGGTTGGTGGTGCGGATGTGCCCTAAGCTTGGCCATCTCTCGAATTCGATGGCGTAGCCAACGTCTAAGATTTTCAGTACCCACCGATCGGTGGTTATGGAGTCCCAAGCGGCAAGGAAGTTCCGGAGCGGTACGTACAGCATTGGATGGGTGGAGGGAGGATCTTCGGTTCGGTGAGAGTCAAGGCCGTTGCTTTTGCCTCCGATCGGGGCGCTTGGAGTTTTGGCCCTGATTCTGGAAGCGCGAGCGGTTGTAGTGTTTGCGGGGTTTGTAGTATTGTTGCTTGGCCTGGTCTTGGGGATGAAAGGACTGGCGGGTGCGGTAGTCCTGGTTGTACCCCGAGGAGGACCTGCGTTGGTAGCCGCTGGTCGAGCCAAGCCGAAGTGTGTTGGACGTCGCAATGTCCTTTTGGAGCTCGTTAAGGGCACTGTCCGTGTCCGCGGCGAACAGTCCTTTCCCGTCGAAGGGGAGCTCCTCGATGAGCTTCTTCGTGTCGTCATGCAGGTCGGCCGACCTGAGCCATGCATGGCGATGAAGTTGTATGGCGGCAGCCACAGTCTTGGCCCCTGAATCGCAGATGTGGCGCGTGGTTCGGAGCTGCTGTTGACTGAGCCGAGTCCCTTCCTCGGAGAGGGTCTCGAATTCGGCGCGTAGATCAGGGGGTAGTCTGTCCAAGGAGGCCTCCACTTTACCCCACAGCTTGATGTTGTAGGCCGCCATGGCTGCCTCGTAATTTGCCGCGCGGGTGGCAAGGGAGGAGGTGGCGTAGACTCTCCGTCCGATGGCGTC
This sequence comes from Furcifer pardalis, assembly GCA_030440675.1. NCBI lineage: Eukaryota > Metazoa > Chordata > Lepidosauria > Squamata > Chamaeleonidae > Furcifer > Furcifer pardalis. Next base: position 72,372,742 of record CP126892.1, read on the forward strand.
CAGTTTCTTCCCTTCCTTCGTGGATGGGACAGGGACGCTGTGCACGGCGGTGCGGTGTTGGGTGGCCTTGACTATCCTCGAATTCGGCGTGGGGTGTGTATGGAGGAACTCACCGTCTCCGCCGAGGAGCTTGTATATCCCGTCCAGCCGATTGGAGACGACGTGGGATGATACTGGCCTGCTCCAAACCATCTTGGCCGAGTGGGCGACGGCAGGGAGGAAGGGTAGGTGCACCGGCAAGATCTTTTTGGTGTCCGCCAACCCGCACACCTCGTCCATGAATGGAGCCGGCGGGTGTTCTGCCCTGATGTTCAGTATCGGGCCCATGCGGGTAAGGAGGGCGGTGAAGGACTTCTGATCCTCCGGCTGCAGGCGTTCCTTGGTGCCGACCTGCTCCACTGGGGACTTCTCGGCGTCGACCGGAGGAAGATCGTCCGTGTCTTCCTCCTCGCCTTCTCCCTCAGATGATTCGTCTGAGCCTCCAGACACCCCGCCGATGGATGGGGGTGGCAGTGAGGCTTCGGGGTCCGAGTCAGACCAGTAAGGCCTGGCTGAACTCGGTTCCTCCCCGGAGACGGATGGTGGCGGCGGCGGCAACGGTTGAGACACCACGGATGGGACACAGCGCCGCTTGGAGACTGCGGGCGCGTGTTCAGCCTTCCGTTTGGAGGTGGCTCATGGAGGTCCGATGGTGGCGATGACCTTATCGGTGATCTTCTCCGTCATGGCCTCCAGGAGCGGGGACAGCATGTCCAGTGTGAGGAACGGTTGTGCGGCGGCCTCCGGTTCTAGTTCCTCCCTCCTCCCGCCAGGAAGCAGGGATGCCCTCCGCTGTGGTGGTGCCGGAGGGGTCTCCTGGTGTGGCGGGATGCCCTCTGACTCCGGCGGCGAAGCATGTGGGGGCGACGGTGGCAGCGATGTAACGGCCGCCACAAAGACGGCGGAGGCCGGGGAAGCAGAAGGAGACGGCCGATGAACCCGCAGTTTTGGGGGTAGGGAGGAAGAGTGTTTCTTGGTCTTCTTTTTCTCTTCCTTCCTTCGCTCCTCCTTGCTCTTTTTCTTTTTGAAGAGCTCAACGGTTGTGAGCTTCTTCGTGGCTGGTGGCGCCGACGAGGACGTCTCTTGGCGGGCCTCAACCGGGCGGCTTGGGCCTTGTGGTGCCAGGGCGGACTCCATGAGGTGGGCCTGCAGTCGGTTCCTCCGATTCTTTAGGGCGACTTTGGAGAACTTCTTGCAGGCCGAGCACGAGTGCACCGGGTGGTCCTCGCCCAGACAGATCAGGCACCTCGAATGGTTGTCGGTGCTCGGGATCTTGGCTGAGCACGAGAGGCACTTCCTGAAGGTGCCATCCATGGGGGGGTGGCGAAGGGCTAGAAGGGGGGGTACCCCTTCGCGGCTCTTCTTCTTCTTATTCTCTCTCTCTCTTTTTTTTTTTTTTTTTGAGAAAAAGGGTTTAGCAAAATTCTAGTGCCGAAAGCTATCCCGGTGAACGACCGAACAATTCGGTAAGAAAGGAACAAAAACGGGAGAGCTCTCGAACAGGCTCCTGCTGTAGCAGCGGAAAAACAAGAACTGAGGTGGAAAGCGCGAAATGGCGGTATGGGCGGGTGGAGATGGTGGGTGGTACTAACTATTCAAATTTATCCAATCAGCTTTTCAGCTCCGACATGGCTCCCGCGCAAGCGCAGAACCCATCAGTGTGCATTCACAAACAACACAAAGGAGAACAAGGAGCTCTCTGGACAAGGAATGACATTAAAGAAGGATTTTGCTGAGGAACTCGACCTCCTCTATGTAACTTGGAGGACCCTGAATAGGCTGAGGATCATAGTGCCTACATGTAAGACCAACGTGCTGCTACCAGACAATAACACACTATGTGAATGTGGAGATACAGAATCTGGCTCATTTGCAGGTCTGCTGGTTACTACCAGAAACATGTACCAATGAGGATTTAAGTTTGGCCAACAACAAAGCCAAAAAGTTCGCTTCATTTTGGCAGTTTAGAGTCTGACCAGGGCATGAAAGAAATTCCACCTTCAACTTTGTGCGGCTCCTTCCTCATGTTACTCTGAATGGCTGAGGCAGGAAGGCCTTGAATGGGAAGTTTTTGGATCTGTAGAAGACCCCATGTCTGGACAGTACAATAAAGACTCCCATAGATATCAGTGGCCTCCATGTTGGTGCATGGCTGGGGAACACCATGTGACTTTGGAAAGTCCTAAAACATAGCCTCTTTAAGCATGTTTTCCTACATCACTTAAATAAGGCATGAAGATAATTATATAAGATTGCATATTATTCTAGTTACACCCCTCTTTTTAGTGCTTTCAAAATATAGGTACTGTATAACTATTGATGACAGCAACTTGCTATAGGGCAGTTAGTCCTCCTTTTTCCACACACACCCTCCCCACAACCACTGGAAAGGAGAAAACCATCTCTCTCCTCCTTTTCCTAGGAGAGACTGTGTAACGCTAATGAAAGAAAACTTTGTATCTTTCAAAGAATTCCAGATATTCAAAAGATAATATCATTCACTATGCTGAGGAAATGGGTAAATTGTGTAAAATCAAACATATCTGATGAAGTGGACTTGATCCATGAAAGCTCACATTTAAATACAGGAGTTAGTCTTTAAGGTGCCACAATGTTTTTTGTGGTTTATTCTTGTTTTGGTTTGTTTACTCTCTGATATGCTTATATAGACTAACACGGCTACCACTTCAAACCCTTCATTCACTTTCTCTCTTCCCTCAATTTCTTTCACAAGGGACAAAACAAGAGATCTAGATCCTGGTGACTTGGATTGAATTCCGTCTAACACCAGTTTTCCAGCAGAAAAGGTTTAATGCAAGGCTAGGAAGTGTGACCATCCTAGAAGCTGCTTCATTACTAATTCCACCAGCTGTAAATATCATAGCTGACAGTAAAATACAGTACAACTGCATGTCAAACTGCAGTACAGTACAACTGCATGTCAAAATAATTTGGAAGCTCAAATATTCTCCATCCTGGTTAAAAGTTTCAGCACCCATTAGCACAGTTACCGTACATTTGTTTGTTAGTTATATACAGAAGTGCTCTATCAAAATGCAGTCGAGGAGCGGTTCTTGATTATGAATGAATAGTGGCAATATTTTGGTGGAATACGTGGAGGGCTAGGTCTTCAAATACCTGAAAGATGTTCATAAAGAGAGGGGAGATCTGTTCCCAGTCATCCCAGAGTGCAGGACACATAATAATGGACTCAAATGAAAGGAAGCCAAATACAGACTGAATATCAGGAAGAATCTCTTAACGATTAGACCTGTGAGCACAGAGTTGAACTCGATGACCTAAAAGGCCCCTTCCAGCTCAGTGATTCTATGTGTTTCTGAGTTCCAACAAGTTTATTTTTACAATAAGATCTATCCATTCTATTTAATACTATCTGGGGGGCCAGAATAAGCAGAGGACTACTCCCTACACTCTGCCTATATATCTAGGCAGAATTACAACCACAAATTGTTCAGGGCCTTTCAGGAGAACTGTAGATTTCTCCTAACTAATAACAGTAAAAATCAAACCATGATCTGCAAATATGGTGGTTTATTCCAAAACGTCTACTTTTACTTTCACCCCTCTCATGGAAGAAAGAGAACACATAAATAATACTCATGGCTTTTTCCTCATCACTACTTTGGGGAGAAGTCTAAATCAAGCCAATATCAGTTACACAAATAACAACACTAATATGAGCATAGATTAAGTGAATCAACTCAGACATCGTAACAAACTAAGATTTAGCACATTCCTTCCCTTTCATGCAGAAAGAAAAAGGCATTTTCGTCTAATATTAGTCTACAATAACCAGAGTCCAATACTATGGTTTGTTCCTGGCTTAAGATTTTAGCCTGAAAACAAGTTACAGGTTGCAGCAAAGTAGAAGTGGAATCTTCTAACTGATAGCAGTTGTCATCCAGTAATCTTGAGAGCCACAAGTTCTCTATCGATGGGAATGAAGGGCAAGGGACTCAGAAGGGAGCATGTGAACCAAAGGCTCTCTGCAGCTCATCCAGTATACTCAAGTCATGAGTTTGACAGTCATTTAAATGCAGCATACCTGGTGGCTTAGTGGTTAAGACCCTGAGCTTGGAGACTAGAAGGTCAGGTTTCAATACCCGAGGGCTACACAGGGACATGGAAGGAGCCTCTTTCAGGTGTCCTCTGAGTGGCGTTTCTCCAGAAAAAATCCTGACACGAAATTATTATTATTATCTAAAGGTAGCTGTTAGGCAAGTCTCATGCATGGTTTTCTAATGATCGATGGGACAATGCAAGTTCCTTAGGATTACACTTTGCATCTTTAGGGTCAAAAAGCTTCCAGTATCATAAACTTAGTTATTAAATACAATGGAGAGAACCAGTTTGCCATTTCCTGATGGTTTAATCTTAAAAGCAAACGTTGACAGGAGGAGTTTCATACAATTAATGTTTACAATTTTGCTTAGTCTTATGGCAAAGGATAAAAACAATGTTTGTGTGGAATAGCTTCTTGGAAATGTAAGCAACACATGTAAAATAGTACAAAATAATCTAAATAGAAACCAGCATTAAATGTTTTCATTGTTCCTTAATTAAAATGGCACAGAACATCAAAGTATGATGCCAAAAAGGGGGGAACAACTCTTTTAAAAAACAAACATTTGGCATGAGTTACAAGAATAATAAAACCGAAGTTAAACCATCTTCTTACCATTGGGCAGGATACAAGCACAGGATTTGGGCAGACCAGAGAGTGCACACAGCAAGAATTACAGTGACATGGATTCAACATCTGCCTTGCATCCAATAAACAATTGTGTTCAAAGAAGATACCACTCCCTTCTTCTTCATCTATTTGTCAGAGCAAGTATTTCCTTCTCCCTTAACACGCCATTTGAATATGCTACATTTAACCTCATGAACTGTACATAATAGAAATTATATTTTGTATTTACTATTTTTGAACCATAACATTTTGAGCATCCTTGACTAAACATCACCCCACCACCACTACTACTACTTTTATCTGAAAAACAGAACAAACTGTTGTGGTCTAATACTACATCTCTAGAAGAATTGCTATTTCCTAGTTTCAAATATAATTTTTAGAAGTTAAGACAGAGCACCAAGTCTAGGCTATTCCTCTCATTAATAAGAGTCAAACTTTGTCCTATGTTGGGGATGGGGGAAAACAATAAGTAATATATACACTAATACCTTGGATAACGCTAAGACTTGGTTCCACAAGTTCTTAGCGTTATCCAGTTTTTAATGTGCGATGCATTGATCGCACAACGTAAAACAAACAAACAGTGTTCCCTTTCTGAAGAGGAAAGGGAACAGGGGGTCAATCCACCTGCCTCTTTGGCAAGCGCCGATCTCTCCCCAAACACCTCCGCAGTCCCAGCACTCAATCCCACTGGGCTGTTCTGTGCCTGTTGAGGCTGGCATCTACACCGATAATGTACCTTTGCTTTTGCAGGCTTGTCTCGCAAAAGCAAAGGTATGGAGATCCCAGCCTCAACAGGCACAGAACAGCCCAGTGGGATTGAGGCTTAGATCTCCACAGGTAATGTACCCTTGCTTTTGCGAGGCTTGTCTCACAAAAGCAAAGGTACATTACCGGCAGAGATCTAAACCTCAATCCCACCGGGCTGTTATGTGCCTGTTGAGGTTGGGATCTCTGCGGTAACGTACCTTTGCTTTTGCAAGGGGACTCCCCGATCGGCTTCCCAGCCACGCCGCTGCTGCGAGCGTCTTAGCACTGGTTTGGTTGGGAGGAGAATGGACACGTCCGATCTCTCCCCAACCAAACTGGCGGTCTGAGCCTCAGTAGATCTCTGCCCAAAAGCCCACAGGGCTGCTCTCTAGCCCTGCGGGCTTTGGAGCAGAGATCAACATCGGGGAATTTGAGGCAAAAATGTGCATCTCACAATGTTATCTTAACATTGTGTAATGTAAATGTTTGCCTCAAATTCCCCGACGTTATCCGATTTTAGCGTTATCCGAGGCAAACATTATCCGCGGTACCACAGTATATACCTTGGATACCTTGGAGTTGTTATTCAGCGAGGAGTCTGCACATTGAAAGACATCTCCACAACAACATTCTGCACACGCAAATGGTCGTGAGAAATCAAGTCCATCTGCATGCAGTTTTTAGTCATTTAGATATCACATCCCCCGTTGGCTAGGTGGACCATGATGTGTGCCCTCCGCTTTCACCTGGCCCAAGGGATCCAATGGAGGACGCTTTGGTGAGTTTTAGTCCTGGCTAAAAATCACCTTGACAAGGCTCTCACTTATACAATAATAATAATAAACAGATTTTCATTGAAATTGATGCCACAAATTTTGATGGCTTTTCAATAAATGGACTTTAAATTTGAAGTACAGAGTTCAGTTATAATCCGATAGAAACACACATTTCTTCAAATTTTTATAATGGTAGCTGTGTTAGTCTGTGTGTCAAGCATACCAGAGAGTAAACAAAACAAAAAGACAACAAAAATATTGTGGCACTTGAATCAGCTGAATAGAATAAGTTTGATTCTCATTTTATGAAACAGAAATCAAATTTAAAATGTTAAAAGATCTTTTAATTATCACATATTCATTACTATGTGTACTACATTCAGGGATGAGAATTCAAGCACAATATAAAAGTACTTTTAAGTAAGGCATCTCTTTTAAAGACTTAAAAAGAAATTCTTAAAACCGCATGTAGAATAAATCCTATTCAGTTCTGTAATATATAACACATATTTGCTTTAAGGCAAACAAATGAATTCCTCAAAGTACTAGCCATTTTTAATAAATTAAAATTAAGTAGATATATTTGGGCAGCTTGAAGATCACTAAGTCTTGTCTTCATTCCATTAGTCTTTTTTAAACCTACATCTCTAGTCAAGTGTAAAGCAATAAAATATATCATTCCATTGAAAGAGATGTGAGGCTCTACCAACAGCTGACAGGGTTTGTATTCTCTCTCATCACCACTATGTTAAGGCTAAAGTTGTCACACCCATCAGAATTTTTCTGAAACATCTGTCAAAAAGCAAGGCATTTACTAACATTGAACAGGCTTACCTGGGCCTTAAGCTAATGGAAGTACTGAATTGTAAACAGGTAGTGCTCTAGGACAGAACGTGTCAAAACAGCAAAATTTAAACAATGATATGTAAAGGAAACTGAAAACCTAATCACCTGGAATTAGTCTCTAAACCATTTCAGAGTCTCCCCCACTACAACAGAAAAAGCTGGAAATTATTAAAGTCTGAGAACATTTACTGAAGAAGCAGTGCTTGCTAATAGTTTTGAGACTAAACTTTATGCAATATTGAAAAGTTAACAGGAAAAGCAGCATACTCTTATTAATGCAAATGGATCAAATGGCACCTAAAACATAGAAATCAAAAGTTCACCCAAAGATGGGCCTATTTATATGTTTACATCTATTACAACTATTGCCGTATTTACTCAAGTATAAGTTGATTTTTTTCACCACCAAAAATGTGCTGAAAAAGGCAGATTCGGCTTATACTCAAGTCATCTTCTGATGGGCAGAGGCGCTAGGACCAGGGGGGACGAGAGAGCTCCTTCTGGAGCAATCTTCCTCACCCATTCATCGTCCCCCCATGCTCCCTGGGAGCCGGTGGCATCACCTCCTGGCAGCCAACAGCTGTGGGATGGGGGGGAAACAGATTTCAAAGAACCCCTCTTTCCACCCCATTCTACCCCCCCCCCATGGGCTTCCCCACCATGCCCCAGTGACTGGCCACCAGCAGCCAGGGTGGGGGAAATGGGGTGGGAAGAGTGCTAATTTAAAAGTCTGTTTTCCCCCAGCTGCTGGCAGCCAACAGCTGTGGAATGGGGGGGAATGGACTTCAAAGGAGCCCTCTTTCCATCCCACCCCCCACCCCCCACCCCAAAAATGGACTTCCCCTATCTCACAGCCACTGGCCACCAGCAGCTGGGGTGGGGAAAATGGGGTAGGAAGAGCACTTATTTAATGTCCATTTCCCCCCAGCTGCTGGCAGCCAACAGCTATGGGAGCGGAGAGAAATAGACTTCAAAGGAGCCCTCTTTCCACCCCATTCCACTCCTTAAAAATGAGTTTTTTTCCCATCCCAAAGCACCCATTCCTTCCCCCATCACCTCCTGGGCTTGCGGCAGATGTCTCTTGCTTCTTTCTTTCTTTCTTTCCCTTCCTTCTGTGCAGGAAGGGCAGGCTCAGCGGCAGATTTCTCTGGCTTCTTTCTTTCCCTTCCTCCCTTCTGTATACTAGTAGCTGCTGAATTTCCCACCCTTGATTTATACTCAAGAGTTAATCAGTTTTCCTGGTTTTTCAGGTAAAATTAGGTACCTTGGCTTATATTCATATTGGCTTATACTTGAGTATATACATACAGTAATCCAGAACTTGATGGACACTTGGGTTGTTTGGGATATTTATTCAGTTATCTGTTGCCTCTCTGATTCAAGGCAGCTCTCACAGAATAAAAAAATGGAGAATGAAAGTGAGAAATTGTTAAAGAATAAAAATTGTGAATCCAGTATATCTAAGAAGCTAATGTATGGTGGTATCTCAAAGGTTTCTTTCACTGTGAGATTTCAGATTACAATACTTCTGAAGACACATGACACATAATAGTAAGAGCAAAGTTGGATAATATAGACGTTGAGGACTAAGTGAAATGGAAAGGTGACAATTACACTGATAATTGTAAATGGAATATTGGTGATGCATTTTCAGAGTAACAATGGCATTATTAACAGAAGTAATCAATATCCAAGACACTCGTTCAAAAGACATATGTTAATAGATAGAGCAATATGTTAATAGATAAAGAGGGGACTTCAGTGGCTTAGTGGTTAAGATGCTAAGCTTGATGACTGGAAGGTCAGCAAGTAAGCAGTTCAAGACTTGAGTGCTGTTTGACGGAGTGAGCTCCCATCGTCTGTCCCAGCTCCTGCCAACCTAGCAGTTCAAAAGCAAGAAACTGAAAGTAGATAAATAGGTATCACTTTGGAGAGAAAGGTAACAGTGTTCTGTGCACTCTGGCATCTAGTCATGCCTAGCACATGACCACAGAAATGTCTGCAGAAGCAGATGGTGGCGGCTCTTTGGCTGTAAATGGAGATGATCACCACACCCTAGAGTCAGACATAACTGGCTTTTGAGCAAGGGCGACATTTACCTTAAATTGATACCACTGATAACCTTCAGTGGCTTCAAAGTGAAAAAGAAGTAAGGTTATGTCTCTTTCAAGAAAAATAACTATTTGGCTATAGCTATTTTCAAATCTGTAGAGGAGACCAATTTATCAATATAATTTATGGGCTAAGAATCCATGGTCTTTATTTAAGCCCATTTTATTCAAACATTTGAGTGTATGCATTGACAGGATTAAAGAAATGACTATCAAACTCCACCTACCTTTTTCTTTGCATAACAGCAAAGTACAGTAACACCTCAGATAACGTTTACCTCGGATAACGCTAAAATTGCATAACGTTAAATAATCTGGGGAGGAGAATTGGATCGAATAACGTTAAGGTCCTATGGGATGGATCGGATAACAACCGCTAAAGCCTGTGCGGTTACAATGTATCTCTATGGAGCTTTAACGTTATCCGATACATCCCATAGGATTTTAACATGCATCGGATAACACTAAAAATCGGATAACACCAAGACTTGTGGAACCAAGTCTTAGCATTATCCGAGGTATTACTGTACAAATACAAAAGAAAGCAACAGAATAATAAAACATACTTTCACTTAAAGACCCACAATTCGTAGCAAAAACATACTCACAATTTAGGACTCTTCTAACATGATAAATTCAAAAGTGAGAAAAGAAAGAAGTATTGCTCTCCCCCTGCCCCTCCAAAAAGCAAAGCTTATCACCTATTCTAATTAGAACCATGGGGATATTTCTTTGATGTAATTGATATACTGTATTAAATTGATTTGTCACAGAAGAAGCCAAAAAGCAAAACCAAGTCACCACAAAAACTTGAGGGTAAATGAAATACAGTGGAACCTTTGTTAATGTAATTAATGCGTTCTCTGGAACGTTTCTTACAGCAAAAATTACTTTAACCGAATTTCCTATAGGAATGCATTGAATACAATTTCCCATAGGAATGCATTGAAAACCAATTAATCCATTCCCAAAAAAATTCCATAAACCGAGCCGCTATTTTCTATGGATCTCCTTTTGTTGTGCGATTTTTATGTTAACCGAGGTTCCACTGTAATAAGAAATGACACAGGCAATAAAGGGAATTATAATAAGAACTTTATAGTTAAGTTCTAATTACTGTAACAATTTTATTTTGTGAATTTCAGTAGGGAAACATAATTTTACTTGAATTACAAATTATTCGCATCTGAACGTTTCTGGTGGGCTTTCATCCTTAGAAGCTCTACTGCAGAAACAAAGCAGTTGCAAGATTTTATTTCACTATGAATGTCTAATACTGAGAATGCCTTTCATCATCAGCTTATATTGCCTTCAGGTGCCTATAAATTTCTCTCTGTCTTTGTGTAGCACTTGTCTATCAGATGGTATTACCTGCTTTACTGCAGGTAAGAGAAAGATATCCCTCTTCCTGAGACACAGACAACATAACCACAGTCATATCTCCTTTATCATTTCATATCAATTCATCACAAGCTGCTAATCACCCCAAAACCTGCTAAGGACATTACAAAGTTCCCAGTACCTTTGTTTAAGTTAAGGATTCTCAACTTGCGGCCCGTGGGCCAGATGTGGCATGCAGCACCATTTCATGTGCCCTCCCCAGCCTCCACCACACTGGGAAGTACCATGTGATGGAGGAAGGGCAAAATGGCTGCCTAATCCCTGAAGCTGTATGACTGAGTGTGACCCAGCCCCCGGCCTTAAAAGGTTGAAAACTGGTTTAAGTGATGTTGGAAATTGTTTCCTTCATATGTAGCATAAGAACATGTAAGGATTTAAACAGTCAAAGCATACAATAGAGAAAAATTTCACAGAACTCCAGTGTAAAATTCATACAAACAATGGAAATAACCTAAAATTTCACACAAGTAGATTCATCACTTCTATAAAGAGTAGTTTTTTACCCATGTAGATAGATACACCTTTGAAGATAGGCCCTTGTAGATCACAATAATATGGAAGAAGCAACTTCTTCTTGTGCTGTATCTGAATCCGAATATTGACGATCCTTATGGAAATCAGCCATGACTGTCCTGGGAATATAATGCAGTGGTCTTTCATCTGTCTTCCGCATCGCAGCATGACACCCGTACCACTGGTCCAGTTCTGGGAGTCACTTTCTGGTCCTGAGCCCTTTTGGCAGGCAAAGCCCTCATCAGCCCCAGGCCAGTATTGATAAAGCTGATGCCCTCCATCAAGATAGATTCAAATGGGATTTAATCCATTTGGGGACCATCACCCTTTCCTGTGGACTTTGGCACTCAAGGTTGTTAGTCCTCAGGGTGGTCAGGTTAGTTAACCCTGCTGCCTGACACTCGATGTTGAGTCGCTGGCAGTATGGTCTACTCTATTACCATAGCAGGATAACCTGGCCTGGCAGGAAGAAGCAGTAGCAAATGAGAATGTGCTATAGTAAAGGTAAAGGTTGACCTTGCTTGAAAACCAGTTGTATCCGACTTAGAGTTCAGTGTTCATCTCTGTTTATAGCCAAGGAGCCAGTGCTGTCTGTGTCTGCAGACATTTGCATGGATATGTGGCAGGCATGCCTCAATACCGGAGTGTACCGAACACTGTTTATTTTCCCACCGAAGTGGTCCTTATTTAGCTACTTGAAATTTCTTGCTTTCGAACTGCTAGGTTGACAAAAGAATGTGCTATAGATAGAAATTAAGAAAATATGACTTTTTAATGATCCATCCTGTTTTCAAGTCCTTTTCTTTGATCCATTTACTCTGATTATGTGATTAGTAAGATTACTGCTATTGGGAAAGTCACTTTAGACTTCTTGTATAGGAAACTCAGAAAATAAAACAAAACAAAATAAAATAAAAAACACAGTAGCACTTTAAAGACTAACTGCTATATTTTTATTGTTAGCTTTCGTGGATCAAGTCCACTTCATCAGATAAGGAAAGATTCCCAGAAGACTGCACCTTATTCAATCATTTACAAGCAACTTCCATCTTGTTTGGAGGTCAGTTCACCTTTCATTTCATTGTCAGTACACTCAAGAGGTCTCTTCGGCAACAGTGTACAGCCAGACACTCCTTCTGATCATGCAGCATTACGCTGTACTGTGCAACAAACAAAGAACTGTGAATGCAGCTTTACAGTAGTAAGAAACCCACTTCTTCTAGCAATCCTAAAAATCTGCAAAGGTTCAGTTGTGACATTTTACTTGGTGGCATCATGGCAGGGCAAAGAACAGAGAACTGCTCAATGTATGGAACTAGCTAGTTAAGCACATGAGTGCAAAGGGGATCTATATGGCAATGATTGAAATATTTGTTTTCTCCAAGGATGGGCATCTCTGTACATCCCAAGCACAGCCTTGGATAAGTAGCAGTCCCAGAGTATCCCCAGAAGAAGGGAATGGTAAATCATTTCCGTGCATTCTCTACCTAGAAACCTCTGGAAAGAGTTGCAATAAAGCAGGGGTGGCCAAACTTTTCATGCCGCAGGCTAGTCAAGTGGTTCCTCCCACCGTGAAATGCATCCATGGCTGTCGTAAATGTGGGTGCATTTACAGTAGCATTTATGGCAGCTGTGGGCGCGTTTATGCATGCATGTTTTACAGCTGTCATAAATGCGCCCGCTTCTGCTTCTGGGAGCAGCGAGGGCAGCCATGGGCCACATGAAATGGTGCCATGGGCCAGGGCTGGTCCATGGGGCATAGCTTGGTCACCACTGCCATAAAGCATAATTGAATTAAAAACACATAGTTATTAGCCACCTCAAGTTGCCCATATACAGATACATTCACTACCTGTTCATGAAGCAATGAAATTATCTTGTAATAGAACAGAAAAAATGCAGAAACTCCCATTTCACACAATCCCAGATGGCTGGCACTTTAGCAATCAGATTCTTCCTGCCTTCCCTACTGAATAAATAAACCAACCTACCGTATCAAATCATTTTCTTTCTAAACCCATTCAGCCTTCAAGCTGTTACATCCCACGCAAATGTGTAGTCTGAATTTATTTGTGTGTGTTTCTTCCTACCATGGCTTTGATTAAGTTTCATAGGAAGGAAGTGATGATAAACAAATCAGAACACCATGCTTGTCAATGATGGCAGGCAGTCCCAAAGCTATCGATACATACACAAAGAGCTTATTAAATATAAAGCCTTCCTCCTTTTATAATCTCTTTCTCTAATCAAGATGCGAGGAAGACTAACTTGGTAGTTACACAGGGTGGAGGGGAGTATTGTGGATATGTCTGATTACTCAAGACAATCATCTATCACAGACTGCTTGCCTGCCAGTTTCCCTCACTCCTTTTTAAACAACTGAATGAGTCACAATGGAACAGCGTTAGCAGTTAACAACTAAAGGAAAAAGTGATGCTCCATTTCCATTTATATAAAGCTACACATATTCTATCCTAAAGGTAAAATTAAGCTAAACATCATGAAAATGTAACTGTAAGGCAAGAGTGCCTAAACTTTCAGGCCACAGGCCAGACACATGGTTCAGCGGGCAGGTCACGTGGTTCCTCCTACCGAAAGCAGAAGTAAAACTTGCCTGCTCTAACAGGACATACCAAGGTTTGAATCTCGGACTTTCTGGATACAAAGTATATGCTTCATCACAACTAAAGTTGTTTAGTCAGGCTCTTACACTCAACAAGGCAAGAATTAGTACAATATAAGGTTGGTATGAAGAACAAAAATCTTCTCTCCAAAGTTCAGTTTCATATCACTTCAGTAACACACAACATGTTAGATCATTCAAATTCATTTCCATCTTGTTATTTGCCAGTTCATTCTCTGTGGTTACATGTGTGGTTTGGCAGCAATGTAGGAAAGTAAAACATGGAATGATACAACCTCATGTCATGATCCACAGATATTGACTTTCCTTACTAAATGGTCATTCTTTGTGGTCACCGCTCTTCCCTGTCCTAAATTTCATAGTATGTGTAGAAAGCTTACAGGGAAAGAATTATTCTATAACCCAGACCTTTCACAGGGACATGGAAGCAAACTGGAGGCTAATGTATGAAATTGCTAAAGCTGCATTTTAAAAAAAGAATCAAAAGAAAATTCTCAAAGAGAAACACATAAGATATAGACCAGGGATTCTCAACCTATGGCTCATGGGCCAGATGCAACCCATGACACCATTTTATGTGAACTCCTACCACCTCCACCATACCAGGAAGTGTCATTTGGTGGTGGAAGGGCAAAGCTGTCTGAGGGAGCATGACGGCTTAAAAAGGATGAGAACTACTGATACAGACAGTCCAGATAAGGCCATTTCCTGAAAAATTTAGATAACTATGAGAATGTAAATAAGTGAAGGTGTATTCCAAACTGGGAGAGAATGGGGGTCACTTTAGATCTACAGGGCTTATATTTATAATTATTATTTCTAATATACTTCATGAGAAATCTGTACATGAATCAAGAAGCAACAGTTAGGACAGAATACGGAAGAACAGAGTGGTTTGGAATAGGAAAAGGAGTAAGACAGGGTGCATTTTGTCACCCTGCTTATTCAACTTATACACAGAGCACATAATTCGCAATGCAGGGATGGAGGAATCACAATTTGGGATCAAAATTCCTGGGAGAAACATCAACAATTTGAGATACGCAGATGATACCACCCTAATGGCAGAAAGTGAGGAGGACTTTAAAAAGCTCCTGGTTAGGTTGAAAGAAGAAAGTGCAAAAGCTGGCTTGAAACTCAGTATAAAGAAAACCAAGATCATGGCAACAGGCCCTATCAGTCCCTGGAAAATAGATGGGGAAGAAGTAGAAGCAGTGACAGATTTTACTTTCTTGGGATCAAAGCTCACTGCAGATGGGGATTGCAGCCATGAAATAAAAAGGCGACTGATTCTTGGGAGGCAAGCGATGAGAAACTTGGGGAACATAGTGAAAAGTAGAAACATCACATTGCAAACAAAAATTCGTATAGTCAAAGCAATGGTATTTCCGGTGGCAATGTATGGTTTTGAGAGCTGGACCATAAGGAAACCTGAGGCAGAAGAATAGATGCCTTTGAGATGTGGTGTTGGAGGAGAATTTTGAGAGTCCCCTGGACAGCAAGGGGAACAAATAGGTCAATCTTAGAAGAAATTAACCCTGACTGCTCCTTAGAAGGTCAAATAGTAAAGATGAAGCTAAAGTACTTTGGACATCAAATGAGAAGAGAGGATTCGCTTGAAAAAGCCTTGATGCTGGGAAGGGTGGAGGGCAAAAGAAGAAGGGGGTGGCCAAAAATGAGATGGCTAGATGGTTTTGTAGACACAATGGGCACAGAGCTGAGCGAGTTGAGAAGGATGGTGGAGGACAGAAGTGCCTGGTGGACAGTGGTCCATGGGGTCGCAAAGGGTAGGAATCAACTGTGCGACTCAACAACAACAAGGAAACTGCTGCTTATAAAAACTCTTTGGTAAATGTTAGGCAGAGGTTCACAGAGAGCACCAACAGTTATGGAAATATAAAACTACAACATCCTTCTTGTATAATAGCTAAAATATCTTAGGAGCCCAACTGTCTGTTTCAGAAATACAATAACTTCAAAAAAATTTAAAACGCCGTCACTTTACTTCTTATTTATTATTCTTAATAATTTTTGCTGCCATATCGAAAGAAAAACAAACTGGATTTTTGTCCTTCCTCAGATAAACAATCTTCTCTTAATCACATCTATCATTTAAACCAGACATGGGAAAGAGAGGCTACCCTTTTTATAATTATGGACTATGATAATTACCTGGTGGTTAGCAGCAGATCCATTCTCAATGAATCTTCCTGTGTTTCTCCCTTGATAATGTAATCTAATCTCCTGGCTATGCTTTCATCTGGCACCCAATACTGCACACTGTTTTTAAAACAACAATCTCATCCTGGGTAATAACAGAACAAAGGCAAAGAGAAGCAGCGTTTGTAATAAAGCAGCACTTACCACTTCAAAAGTAGCTAAGTTGGTATAATTTACATTACTGACTTTTTTCTCTTTTTTATTTTTTTCTCCACACTGGAAGGGAGAAAAAAACCTCAGCCTTTCACTGTGTATAGTTTTCATCACTGTTACCACAGGATACTAATTATACAATTTACAAAGTTTAAGAAGAAGAAAGGACAGCGCTTAGAAACCCTAATATGAAGTACACTATAGGGACTTCTGAATACTCAACTACAATTTTAAAAATCCATGTTGTACTTCATTGTCACTCTTACTTCTGAGGAAGTGGACTTTAGTAATGGAGGTTCACATTAAAATGTAGCTATTATTTTTTAAAGCAGAGGTGCCCAAACTTTTCCCACCAGGGGCCTGATCATGCCCCCTCAAATAGCTGAACAGGTCACATGGTTCCTCCCGCCAGCGGTAGCAGCACTTGTGGTGGCACATGAATTTGTGTCATGTTTCTGGGCATTTCCCCCTCCTCCGCCATTTTCGTCGGAGGAGGGAGCAATGGAGGAACATTTTAGCACCTTTTTTCACCACGTTTTCAGCACTTCTGGTGACATCAGGGCACTTCTGGCATCGGCGGCAATCCGCCCTGTTGGCCGTAGTTTGGGCAGCCCTGCTTTAAAGAGCCATAACATTTTGTCTTCTTTATTTTTGTTGTTGTTCTTAATATATATTTTTTCTTTTGTTACTAGGTACCAAATTATGGCTTTTTTTCCTTAACTACATTTTGTTTTAGTGTAACACAGAAACTGAACTTGATGACTGGGATGCCAGCAGTTCGAGCCCTGAGTACTGCATGATGGAGTGAGCTTCCATCTCTGTCCCAGCTCCTGCCAACCTAGCAGTTCGAAAGCAAGAAACTGCAAATAGATAAATAGGCATCACTTCAGCGGGAAGGTAAACAGTGTTCCATGCACTCTGGTGTCATGCCTGCCACATGATCACGGAAACATCTGCAGACGCAGACAGCCCTGGCTCTTTGGTTATAAATGGAGATGAGCACCGGACCCTAGAGTTGGATACAACTGGCTTTTGAGTAAGAGCAACCTTTACCTTTATTCACACTGAACCTTCTGCATTGTTTACATCTCTTTGGCTGCCATTTTCATTTACACTACAGCCATCTAATTTAACAGTACATATTCCTGCCTGAGTTAGTCCCTGCATCTGCCCATTTTATTCTCTTGGTTCCTACCCTAATCCCCCAGTTTCTGTGTGTGTGCTTATGCGCTGCCTAGAAGACTTGAAGTCATTCACAAAAAGTGAATAATGATCATTAAATGAAGATACTGCTGTTTTCTCTTATTTATAATCACTAACTGAAATGTTGCCATTAGTCAGAAACCAAGGGGTGATAAAAAAATTGCCCATAGCAATAGCACCAGATTTAAACATGGGTATTACAAGTACAAGTCCCAAAATTTTAAATATGATCAAAAGACTAGTATCTTAAGAAGCACCCCTTTCAACATGTATCAGCTTGACTGAGGCTGTCATACATCTTTTCTCCACCTTTGAGGATTCAGTAGAGATTATAAGGTTATAACTACAAGCCCAAAGATAGGACTTTTAGTTAAATGTTAACAGATTTGAAAACATTTTAGTGAAAACTTTTGAATCATCTTAAAATTATATTTCAGTTATCCTGTTTTAAATAATGAAGATCTAAACTAGTTATACTTCTGAACTGCTATTCTGTATTTAATTTGACATTTCTTGTTAGGCATTGTGGATATTATTTAAAAGTGTAAAACAGGATAAAAAGTGATTAAAAATAATGAATAAAAGGATGTCACAGGGACAAAATACTTCATCATGAGATAGTGGCTGAAATCTATATCTGTAATTTACATCACCAAACACATTTTTTCCCAATTAAAAAAAAATCTGATTGCCCTTGAAGGTTCCAAGGCTCCCTTGGGATCGCCATTATATGGAAAAGAGGATGGTGACCATAAAACAAAGAAAAATCTTTCATTTTAAAAAAGACCTCCATTGCTGTAAATTCATCCTGGGAATTATCAGAAATTAAGAACTTTACTGTCCTGGTTGTTGTTTTTATTATGTCAGAAGCACACAAAGGTGCTTTTCTTGGTTGAAAGGATTTTTGCTGGAGGAACTCCACTCAGGGAATGCCTGAATGAGGCTCCATTCATGTACCCAAGATCTTTTTCCCACCCAAGTGGTCCCTATTTATCTACTTGCAATTTCTTGCTTTCGAACTGCTAAGTTGGCAGAAGCTGGAACAGAGACAGACACTCATTCCGTCAGGTCTCAAACTGCTGACTTTCCGACCTTCCAGCTAACAAGCTGTGATCCCCAATGACTTCACTATGATAAAAAGGGTTCTAAGAGAGCCTCAGTAACCTTATGTGGTGTGGAATCAGAATTTCTTAATTCTTGAAAATCTGTTACAGTTGATCAGCCTTATGCAGTTTAAGTTACATTAGTAGATTTTAACCATTGAGTACTGAGGAATAGTTTCAGTGTCCAGGAATGATTCTCTCCATCATGATTTCACCCACATCTATCATTCCATTTCAAGTGGTGATAATAAATCTTATTCCATTCCACATTTGTTTAAGTAATCCCAGATTACCCACCACTTTATAGTAAAAATAAAGATCATTATCTACCAGAAAATTCTTCGTTGATAATAAAATATAAGCACAGTGGCATTCTTTATCTCAGTGGGTCTACTATGGGACAATTTCCAAGAGGATCATGGCCAATGTCTCATTACGATGTTGTGATAAGTACTGTATTACTGTGATGTGATTTACATGATTTACTAAGTCAACTGACTTAGTTTTAGAAGAATATCAAAAAAGTATTGCCTGCCTGTGGCTGTCATTCACCCACTTTCTATCAAAATATTGGGCAAAGCGTACTTGGATATGGACATATTTGGGCTGAGAAATATATGGAGGTCATATATTTTAACTTATTTTACTGAAACCTTAACACAAGCAACAGCCAGAAATTCTGTGCAAAGATATCTCATTAAAATGAAGTGTAGCTATGTCAAACCAATATACAGTCATACCTCACATAACGAATTTAATTCGTTCTGCGAGGCTGCTCGCTATGCGAAAAATTCGCTATGCGCGTCTGACTCGCATAACGAATTTTTCACATAACAAGCATTTCTATGGGGGAAATTCGCATAGCAAAAAAAATCGCTATGCCAGTTTTCCCCATAGAAACGCTCATTATGCGAGGTTTTCCATAGGGAAAAGTCCAACTCGCATAGCGAAAAATTTGTTATGCGAGTCAGACCGCTTAGCGAAAAACTTGCTCTATGCGAGTTTTTCACTAAGCGAAATGCTCGTTATACGAGGTTTGACTGTAAGTAGTGTTTGTTTTGTTTTTTGCAAATATGCCCTCATAGTAATCATTTCCATGATATCTTGTAGAGACAAACCAATACTTGGAATTATTTCAGAAATCAGACCTGGATAAAAACCGTAATTAAAAACACACTGACAAACTGGTAAATTTATCAAGTTATGCTTTTAACATTTGCTTTTAAACTGATGCAACTCATAGTTTCCTTAGGCAGTCCTAAGAAGTAATATGGCAGTTCGTTTCTCTTTCTCCACACCCGAGTTCAGCAAGAAAGTTTTCATAACATAAACCAGATCTGAATAGTTGACTCAATTAAAACATACCACTTCTAAAAAAAAAAAAAAAAGAAGCTAATCACAGAAAGGTAACTTATTTTGTCCCCTGCTATACAGATTGGCAGGAGGCTAAAGAAGCAATGCCCCACATTATATCAATTGAGAGTTGTGTAACAAACAACTTATGTGTCCCTTTGATGCAAAGTAAATGCATTCTTACACAAATGTGTACTGAAAAGCTTTCCCTGTTTAATTCATTTCTGCCACCAGAGAGGAAAATAAGGATTAGAGTGTCACTAATTCGTCAGCTGCAACTCGTATCCGAGAATGCATTTTTTCCTGAAGCAGGAAAAATGCCATTCGGGTGAATTTGTTTAAGGTGGATCCCAGCTTGCCATGAAGTGACCCACACACCATGATCACGGAGCCATTTCCTGTGGCATATATGAAATGAAACATGCAGGATTTAACACTGGGACTGCAATGGACTGCAGCAGCGTTGAGGATATTGACAAGGTGTGCCTTCACAGCCAGTCCATCTGGCATGGCCTCTTCCACTTCCATGATCGTTGGGGATCACAGTTCCTCCTCTGCTCATTTTGTTGTTGGGCCCAATATGATGGTTTCCAGTAGCATTTTCACTGAAGTGACCATCACCCAACCTAAAGGGGCTCATCTGCCCGTAGCCATTGGCCCCTTCAGGGAGTCAGCTTAGTTAAGTGCCACCTGACACCCAGGGTTGAGTTGCTGGCTGTACAGTCTACTCCATTACCGTAGTGGGATGCCCAGCCAGGACTGCTGGTACCACAGTACAGAAATATATTCATTTCCAACCTGCACTAGGGACAATTTTAACACCTGGGTTCATGGGGGGAAATCTTGAAACATTATACCAGAAACTTTAATACTGTTCACCTTATCATTATCCAGAGCCTAGACCAGGGATTCTCAACCTGCAGCCTGCAGGCCAAATGCAGCCTGCAGTGCCATTTCATTTGGGCCACCATCACCTCCACCACACCAGGAAGTGCCATGTGGTGAAAGGCAAAATGGCCATCTGGCCCCCGAAGCAGTCTGAGGGAGGGTGACCTGGTTCCCGGCTTTAAAAGGTTGAGAACTCCTGGCCTACACTCATCTATACAAAAGGTACAGACCATCCTTTGTGTGCATTACTTCTGTTTTCTACACAGAACAAATATGAGAATTTCTGCACAAAGCAATACATCGATACAAATCTCACAGCATAAATGCCAACACACAAAACCCAATTTCAGAACACTTCAGTCTTCCAGGACTGATTTTGAGCCCTTTATGGAGAAAAGGGTTGACATCCTTTGTGTAGCTTAATTCTTCAGAAATGTAATGTCATCACCAGAAGAGGGCAGCTTTTGGTAATTAAAACATCTTTAATTCTGTGAGGCTGCAGTGGCTTAGTGGTTAAGACACAGAGCTTGACTACAGGAAGGTCAGAAGCTTGAGACTTGAGTGCTGCATTTCACTAAGATTTTTCTTCTATTTAATACAGGAGTTCTCAACCTTTTAAAGCCGGGTCACGCTCCCTCAGACAGCTTTGGAGGCTGGATGGCCATTTTGTCCTTCCTCCATATGGCACTTCCTGGTGTGGTTGAGGCAGTGGGAGGGGGGCACATGAAATGGTGCCGTGGGCCACATTCAGACCACAGGCCGCAAGTTGAGAATTCCTGATTTAATATCTGGAATTTCTATCAAAGCATAGCTGGAGAAAACTATCCTAGAACTTACTAAAATTCACATGTACTGACTATAATAAGCAGCACAATATTATCAAAACCTTTATTTCATTTATCGTATATTTTCGTCTGTTCTTTCTTTCATTGAGCTCAAGACAGCATAAATGGCTTTCCTCCTTTCTTTTATCTACAAAACAATCCTGTAAGGTAGATTAGACAAAAAAGTACGCCCAGGACATGTTCTTCCAGATAGTTTCATGGCTCATTTTTTCTTTATTAAAACTTTGAAATAATATTTAAATGAGATTTATGTAACTAAGAATCACTTGTTTGTACAATTCAGCTCTCTCTTTTTTTTTTTACAAAGTAGGAACTTCCTAAATTAATCAATGTTTACATAGACTAGAATACTTTATCTTATTTCCATAACATTTCAAATGGCACTCACTTTATGGCAGAAATACCACATAAATATTTGTATTTCGTAGTGATTGTAATTCCAGGCCTTTCTTACCCAATAGGGAAGTCTACTTATGGGTATGCAAACCACATAAGCTATACAATGTTTATGAAATAAGTCCAGTACTTAAAGGAAAGTTTGGTTATATGCAATACAACAAGAATTTGGATTTGGATTCCTGCATTATGCTGCACTGAGCAGAGGGTTGGACTTAATGCCCTAAAATTCCCCTTCCAATTCAATTATTCTATGATTCAAAGAAACAGGCTGTTTTCCAAAACATATTTATTAAAACACTGGATTCCTTTAATATTAGCAAAATACAGATGAAAAATATGTGTAGAGGCTGAGTTCAGTGAAAACATTATATAAGGAAGTGCATACCATGTTGTCCTCTGATCTCAGTCTTCATGTCAGATGTTACATTGTATTCCTTTAATTATATCTGCTGTGACTTTTCAGCTCTACCTCCAGGTTTGGATAGTGCAAATTACCCTAATCAATTTCCCTAAGGCTTCAGGACTGAATGGACTGCGGTAACTTAATGGTTAAGACGCTGAACTTGACGACTATAAGGTCACCAGGTCAGCAGTTCAAGACCCAGGTGCTACATGACGGAGTGAATTCCAACCTCTGTTCCAGCTCCTACCAACCTAGCAGTTTGAAAGCAAGAAATTGCAAGTACAGTGGTACCTCACTTAAAGAGCATGAAGTGTTCCACAGGATTGCTCTTTAAGCAAAACACAATTGAAAGTGACCAATTGTGACTTCTGCCCGGGGGGGGGGGGATTCCAAGTCCCGATTTATTTGTTAAACAAGTTTTTGGTTGGTTTTATTTGTTAAGTGAGGCAACCATTCAGAGAAAATTCTGCTCTTTAAGCGAGTTATTCTCTAAGTGAGGCGCTTTTTATGCGAGGTTTTACTGTACAGTAAAACACCGGATAGCGATTGAATCGGATAACGCTAAAATCACATAACGTTAAGTAATCTGGGAAGGAGAATTGGATCAAATAACGTTAAGGTCCTATGGGATGGATCGGATAACAACTGCTAAAGCCTGTGCAGTTACAATGTATCTCTATGGAGCTTTAACGTTATCCGATCCACCCATAGGATTTTAACATGGATCGGATAACACTAAAAATCGGATAACACCAAAACTTGTGGAACCAAGTTTTAGAGTTATCCAATGTTTTACTGTAGATAAACAGGTACCGGACCACTTTGGTGAGAAGGTAAACAGCATTCCATGCCTAATCATGCCTGCCACGTGTGAACAGAAATATCTGCAGACACAGACAGCACTGTCTCTTTGGCTGTAAACGGAGATGAGCATCAAACCCTATATTCGAATCTGACTGGCTTTCGAGCAAGAGCGATCGTCTGGATTGATCGCTGGTCAAAGACAAATTCTGTTACCTTAGTAGACCGTCTGCCCTGAGATGGATGCAAAAGAAGTCTAAGTGGCATATACTATTCCTCAGCATCTTTTCATTATACAGTGGTACCTCACATAACGAACACATCGTATAGTGAAAAATTTGCACAACGAATTGCGATATACAGTTATGCAGGGCATCTCCCATAGAGAACTGCATAACGAATAGCTCCATGGAACTGAGTTTTTTCATTATGCAGGGTTCTACTGTAATATTAAACCAGAAAATAAGATTTTTGGGGACTATTTCAATTTCAGAAGAGACCTTTTAAAACATGATTAGAAACCTTTTGGGTTGTTTCAGTTCTCTGATTTGTTATGGTAGTTTTAATTCCTGGTTCTCTCTTCTGAAACCTCTCTCAATTTGTTGCTATCCACAAATGTGATGATCATTCTGTTGAGTTTAACTTGCACTTTTCTTGTATCTTTTTAAAAATATATATACATTTTTATTATAAAGATAAATGCACATTATAAAAAAAAGAACAACAGGACAATAAACAACCAAATAAACAACATAAACACTATACAATGTACAAAAATATTATGTGCTCCCTTCACCCAGCAAGTTACAAGATATTATGTTATAATATAAAATAGTTTGAAACAATCCTCCCCTCCTCCCAACAAAAAGATGAGGTCAATTTGTATCTTCCTCAGGCCATAATTTAAAGAATGAATACAAAAAACACAGACATAAGAAATATCTTCTAATGTGGCAAGTTAACTATTCCTGGAGATTTATAAGAAAGGGAAAGAAAGGAGAAAGTTTATTAAATTCCATGAAAAATAGATGAATGTAGAAATTACCTATGGATTATTTTGCTGGAGCCAAATGAAAATAAAAAAAATTCCTTATGTACCACAGTATCATGGAATGGTAAATGAGAGAAAGTGATTATTCACAGTATTTATATACAGTCAAACCTCACTTAGCGAGCAACTCGCTTAGCAAAAAAAACCTCGCATAATGAGTGGGTTTTTCAAAAAGCAATCTGACTCACATAACGAAAATTGTCGCTTTGCGAGTCGGACTTTTCCTATAGAAAAACTCGCACAACGAGCATTTCTATGGGGAAAACTCACATAACAAAAACATCAGCTCCCAGCCTTTAATTTGGGGGTGATTATACTTTTTGATCTGGTGTAAGGATTACTTTATGTATCGAGTTCTTTGAATTCTTAAGAAAAGCTGTACAGTAAAATTAAATTGTCGGCGCATCTCAATCCGGCACATGGTCATTGACCTAAGTTTAAGCCATATCCCATTTTGGGGGCTCAAAACTTGGCTTATACTCGAGTATATACAGTAACTACTCATCACTGGCAGCAGAAGAAGACAAGATTCCCCTTCGCATACTTTTAAAATCTGCTCTGCGGTGGAAGGGATTTTCAGACAATACTAAGGGCTGTAGGGAAAACATAGAGACACACATATTGCACTAATTGTTGTCTAAAAAAGTATGTCTTCGAGTACATCCAGAGAAGATCCTGGAGAATTCTCTCAAACAATATTCTGAATTTCATTCAGCCTTTATTTAAATTTATGCATATATTCAGAATATTCAGATATGCTTTGTCAGCACCACAGCTAAATTCTGAGTACAATAAGACAAAAATTGTAGTGGATGGCAAAGATTTCCTTTGCTTTCATAACACTTTCAAACCAGCAGAGAAAACAAATATAGAACTGTCATTTCCAAATATTTTTATGAGGTTTCAAGGGTATCATTTATGAAGCACAAAGATTTCCTTCTTTAGCAGTCTTCCAACACATCACTCTATTCGCGCTTAACTCAAGACATGAATCTACTTGCCTAGAATGTAAGTGAGGTATTTACACAAAGGCAGCTCTTTAGAAATCTATTATTGTGAACACAAAACAGGAAGTACAGTAATACCCTTAGTAGATGTTAAATAACCCTTAGTGTAAACTGTGCTGTTTAGCTTAATATGCATAAAGTTAACCCCTTAGGTGAAATGAGATGAAACCTGCACAGTAAGTACTGTACATACACATACACTCAAGCAAAAAAAAAAAATCCTTCAGGATTTCCCACCACATTTTATTTTTAAGTAGCTTACATGAATTGAAATCTTAAGAGCAAATGAGTAAGTGGCTTTTGAAAGGCTGGCTGAGGATTGTGTGACCAGAGTGTGGATACCTGTAAAAAGGAGACTAAATATGTGCATAAAAACCACTGATTTGCTATTTAAAAAAGTTGCTTTAAGTATTTTAATTATGCACTTTGGTTTGTTTAGAAAACATCTGGAAAGAACAGAAACATCCTTGTAACCCAATGACTAGTTCCACAGCTTGGATGCATTTTAAGAACAAAAGGTAACGGAAGGGGGAAAATAGGGAAACTTTTATATCCCTCCTTTTCTTCAGTGAGGCCAAGTTGGCACATATGGTTTTCTTCCTTCCCATTTATTTCGCAGAATGACCCTATGAAGTAGAGAGAATGTTACTGGCCCAAGATCATCCCCTTAATTTAATCACAGAGGAGGGATTTCAATCTGCATCTCCTAACTCTTAGTTTCACCCTCTATGCACTGCGCCACAATGGCTCTCAAAAACTTTAGTATGAAATAGTCTTCCTCCTCCACTGCCAGAAATGTAGACTACAACTCCAATGAAACTGCAGTTCCACACTTCCAAAAGGCAGCAGTTTTAGGAAAGTCTACTTACTTGGAGTGTCTATGGGTATATCTCACATTCAAACACTGCACTCTCTGTTAGGGACAGACAAAAATAACTGAACTTGGCTGTATGATGCATTTTATCTGTTTCAGTACAGGCCCTTTTTGGTAACATAATCAATAGGTAAAGGTTGCCCTTGCTCAAAAGCCAGTCATATCTGACTCTAGGGTTCAGTGCTCATATCTGTTTATAACCAAAGAGTCAGCACTGTCTGTGTCTGCAGACATTTCCGTGGTCATGTAGCAGGCAAGACTAGACACCAGAGTGAATGTAATGCTGTTACATTCCCACCAAAGCAGTACCTATTTACAGTCAAACCTCGCATAAAGAGTGCCTTGCTTAAAGAGTAACTTGCTTAAAGAGCAGAATTTTCTCTGAATGTTCGCTTCGCTTAACAAATAAAACCAACCCAAAACTCACTTAACAAATAAATTGGGGTTCGCAATCCCCCCCCCGCCAGAAGTCATAATTGGTCACTTACAATGGTGTTTCACTTAAAGAGCAAACTCGCTTAAAAAGCAATCCCATGGAACGTATTATGCTCTTTAAGTGAGGTACAACTGTATCTACTTGCAAGTTTATTGCTTCCGAACTGCTAGGTTGGCAGGAGCTGAAACAGAAGCTCACTCAGTCGTGCAGCGTTCAGGTTTTGAACTGCTCACCTACTAATCTTCCAGTCATCAGGTTCAGCGTCTTAACCACTAAACCACCACAGTCCCTTAACACAATCACTATCTCTCCTTAAATTCATGATGAATCTTTGATACCTGTGATGGTATAATGGGAGTATATCCCAGGATACTTTCTATCTTCCTTTTCTCTTTTTTGGGAAGAGAATAGCACATCAATTCATTACTTCAAGGTTCCCATTCTCCTAAAATAGGCCTGTCTACCCAGGTCAAGTAACAGAATTTAATCTTATATTCAGAAGTCTCTGTCTAACTCCATATATGGGTTTTAATGCTCTGGCTTGTAAAAACAAAAAATACCACTCTCTTTATTTTACATAACCAACAATAAATGTGGGCTTTCATCAAAGAGAAGTGACTGATAAAGAAAGAAGTGACAATTGAACTATATACTTGGCAGTTCAATCAAAAACTATGCAACTTTCTTACTACGAAGGTCAAAAGCAAAACAACTATAATCAAGCGTAGAATGTAGATGAATTTTCCGTTCTGGAAAAATAAAGGACACATCTATTAATCTGCAAATAATTGTTTACAAAAATCACTGCCTACTCTTCCTGACATCAAATATCTTTCTTTCCCATACATACATAGTACATACTACAAAGTATTTTTTAAGCTGAAACTAATTAAACTGAAGTTTGGTTTGACTGCCACCTGCTGATACTATGAGAATTGCCACAATGCCCTGATCATCATAATGGCCTGCTTTCAAACATTAAGATCACTAACAACAGAAGCAAAGAAGATTCTGCCAGTTGCCATTTTACATGTGGGGCAGTGTGTGCTATGGTTAAATTGGTGTTTTCAATGCACAGCTATGCCACCCACTACTTTAATTTCCTCCATGACAAATACTTTGCAAATTGATCTAAATACAAATCTGCTGCATACCTTTTGCAGACACAGACTATTTTTTCAACAAGAGGAGGACGGGGGGGGGGGGGGGGGAATCCAGACAAGACCACTTGACTAGAAAAGATTCTAGTTTGAGCTATAAGCCAGACATGTCTAAACTTATATTTGTTCTTCATACTTACCTCCTGTTGAACATAAATTGGTTTAAACTACAACAGCCCTCTAATACTGGCAAAAGGCTACTGTACAAATAAATCAAATCTTGTGGCTTAGCTTCTTCATAGCTGTTCTGGGGCCCTCTCATTAAGAAACATGAGCCAAAGTATCAGTGTTTGCTTTTCAACCTATTGGGACTACTCTGCAAGGTTACTTGAAAAGGACCCCTGGTAGCGCAGTGGTTAAACTGCTGTACTGCAAACCAAAAAGTTGTGAGTTCAATCCTGACCAGAGATCAAGGCTGACTCAAACTTCCAAGGTCAGTAAAATGAGTACCCAGCATGTTTGGAGCAAAATGCTAATTAACTTGTGAACTGCCCAGGAAGTGCACTAAGCGGTATGTAAGTGTGATTGCTTTGCTTTAAAAACTAAAGTGTATATTTATATATGCTCCAAATGCAGAATCTGGGGTAAAAGGAATAGAAAAGCATTAGGAAATGAATCGGTCACAAAGTGCTCCAGAAGATCTGGAACAGAAACATTAGACTCCTTCAAAAAGAAAATGCTACAGAGTGATGTTAAAAGAAGTTACCATTTTGAAAAGTAGACACATTTTATATGTACAGTAAAACCTCATATAACACTAAAACCTGGTTCCACAAGTCTTCGTGTTATATGATTTTTAGTGTTATCTGATCCTCTATGGGATCCATAGAGATACATTGTAACCACACAGGCTTTCGCGGTTGTTATCTGAAGCATCCCATAGGATCTTAATGTTATCTGATGCAATTCTTCCCCCCAGATTCCTTGATGTTATGCGATTTTCGTGTTATTCGATACTAATGTTATATGAGGTATTACTGTACATGCTTTTAACAGAAGTCAAATAGCCATTTTTATAAGTGCAGTAACATGTTCCAGGGTGTGTGCTTGCCAATTACGCACATCTTGTGTGTTGACTGATGAACCCACACCCTGGCGTGTGTTCTTGCTTACATAGCCCACGTGCTGTCTTGTTGAGTAATGGAATAAGGGTTGCTTCACCAAATGGCTCTATTCTTGCTCCTCAGATTTCTAGAAAACATGAACTAAAAAGGAATTGTTTCATGGGAGCTACCTCCTACGTATATCCTACATTCAGTAAATAAAGGGGAGAAAGTTAACCCAGAGCCTTTAACATTTTTGCTGTGAAAGAGTAGCACAGCTACAACCCTACTAACCTTTTTAAAGTACCAGAAAACATGAAAACCAAGACTGCTCGACTTCACCCAATAGAGCAACAAGGGCTTAGCAGCAAGATGGTAATATGGTGGCCATACTATTATACAAAGAAACATATCTTAATCCAGACAAAGCCAAACTGTTGTTGATGAAAGGACTAATTTTTTTTAAAAAAGAGCTTAGTTAGGGTCACTGGAAAGAACTTTATAGTTGTCTGAAAAGGGGGATTTCTGGAAGCCCAGCTTTTCAAAGAACTGTATCTTATAACTGATAGTATATTAGTAGTAATAAATTATACCAGAAACAGTAATGTAGCATCTAATAATAAAATTGTCTCTTCAACTCAGCTATTACTGGTATCTCTTAGATTTCTTCAGCCCTCAAAAACAACATGAACCATAGAGCTTTTGTACACTGAGGCTACTCAAGAGGAAGTTCAGTGTGAGCCAGAGACCAACACATTATTGAAAATGTTATGTCATAAAGGAACATTATTGTGGCATGCTTAGGGTTTATCCTAATATTCTCTCTCTTTCTCACATAAACTAGTCAAATTATGTGGGTATGCTTTTATAGACAGTAAAAGCAGTACCATTTATCCTGGTTTTAAGGTATAGCTGTGAAAGCTTAAAATGCAGCCCAACAAGTTTGTCTCCCACCTTGTTTTGTCAGGCAGATAATAAATCTTAAGTAAAGAAATCACTGTGTTCTTCAACTGTCACTGTTAAGAAAGGGGGGGGGGACTTCAGCAGCCTCAAAGGTGATTTATCACCTTCTCTATACGCTGTCAATTGAAAAGTACCAAGCCAAA
Source organism: Furcifer pardalis (assembly GCA_030440675.1). Classification (NCBI taxonomy): domain Eukaryota; kingdom Metazoa; phylum Chordata; class Lepidosauria; order Squamata; family Chamaeleonidae; genus Furcifer; species Furcifer pardalis. The sequence continues at coordinate 72,402,584 of CP126892.1, forward strand.
ATAACTTCTATACACCTGGAAATATTTATTTACTATATTTCAGGACAAAAGAAAAGAAAACACTCCGAATTCCATTTGAAACAATTCAGGCAACTTTATGAACCTTAACACCCAATTAATAAAAAAAGAACCAGCCTAAGGCCAAACTGCTGCTGCTTCTTTGTGTCCTGATCAAACTTTGGACTGCCAAAATGAACCCACTTTCTTGGCTGTGTCTTTGGCCAAACATAGTACCCATTCACAACATCTGATTGCCTAAGCTAAAATGGCAAACAGTCTCACTACCACAATGTATTCTGGTACTTACAAGCACTTCCCTCCTCTTGGAAATGTTACTTTCTGTCAATACTGTGTTTCCCTGAATATAAGACACTGTCTTATATTTTTTAAAACTCCAAAATATGCACAAGGTCTTATTTTCAGGGGATGTCTTATTTTTCCATGACGAAGAATACAGTACACATTTATTGCTGATACAGCAGATTGCCAGGGCAAGATTTAGGTGAGTGCCTTATTTTCAGGGGGGGGGGGTATATTTGTGAGGTGGGGGGAAATAAAGGGGGGTGCCTTACTATATGAGGAGGTCCTATTTTCGGGGAAACAGGGTAGTAAATTGTTGGAAGAATTAAGTGAGACCACAACACCAATAATGTAGGATTTCAGGAAGATTCTTCCTTTGTTTTAGAACACAATTACTTGGTTAATCTGTGTTTCACACGTCATGTGGCAGATTAAAGCATCCTCTCCCACTGTTTTGAGATTTTAGCACCCTCTCTCCATCAAGAGGTTTTACCACTACCTTAGCAGGGTCCAATGGCATGTGGGGACTGAGATCCATGTTTTCAATGCTTCTTTAGCCATTTTAAATATGACAACACAGCCGGCTGGGCTCATGTTGAAGGTGGTCATATTAGAGCAATGCACTGGTCAGGTGTGTTGCCCAAATACCCAACCCCCCGCTTAGCTGACCTGCAGTTCCAGAATGGAAAATTTCCTGTTCTAAACCACTAGCTGACACCTTTGTGGCATGGTTGAACCTACATGGGGAATATACCCCCACCACCATAGCAGGGTCACTGCTGCGCCATGCCAACAATTACTAAGTAGAAAGAAAAGAATCATATTTGAAAATAGCTGTTTACTGCTAAACAAACAGAAAGATCCATTTTATCACATCACACTAATTTTAAATAAAGTTTTAACTACTTCTTCAACAGTTGCATATTCTTTACTTTTGAAAAGAAGAGAAAACACAAATCAGTAACAATACCAACTAGATCAAGGTGCTGGCTTTGATATCTGAAGCTATGAATTGCCTGGTTATTTATTTATTTATTTATTTATTTGTTCAGATTTATATTGCCGCCCACTCGCAGTAAAAATTGAAAAGATAACTTTGAGCCACTTTATCTCTAATGATTTTGTCTCCACACAATGGTCATTTACAGAAACTCTGCTCTCTGTTCCTCATTTGCTGTAAATAGTACAAAATAGGCATTTTCCAAAGGCAATATCAAACCCAGGATGCATCTGTGATATTAGATTGCCTAAACTAAAATGGCATACAGAGCTTCACTACCACAAATCAAAATACTGTACAAAGTATTTTGGTACCAACAAGCACTCCCCTCCTCCTACAAATAAAAACACAATAATAAACAATGAAGAATTTATATCCCTGTTGTCACCCCTAAAATCAGTTTTCTAGAGGAGCTGCATTCCTCTGCCTAATTATAGTTCCAGAATGTAGAGGCTGTCTAATTTCTGAACTGCCAAGTAAAATTCTAGAAAGACAGTTTAAGATAATCTGTAAAAATAACATACTGTGAAAACTAAGTGTCACCTGCAATTGTAAGAAATGACCACAATTTCTGCACTTCACATGCACACGGTCACTACCTTAAGACTTTGGAGTAGGGAACAGACACGAGTTTGATGTCATAATTTTACCAGTGTTATCATCTTTGGTAATACATTGGCATTTTTATATTATATATTTAGCCTTTGAACCAAAAATTGTATTAATAAAAACAAGTTAGTATTAACCTTGGCCAGGGCTCAAGGTTAACTCAGCCTTCCATTCTTCCAAGGATAGTAACATGAGTACCCAGCATGTTGAGGTCAAAATGCTAATTAACTTGTGCAATAATTGTTATGGGGTGGTACATAAGTGTGATTACCTTGCTTTAAAGGTATAAATCGAATATTTTAAGTCTTATTGCATGTAAAGTATTTCCCCCCAAATAAAGCAAACTTCTTCTGGGCGTCAAAGAAAACATTAGACAACCTATACATACTTGAGAAGCAGCAAACTTATAGCTTATTTCAATTAAAATGAAAAAAAAGAATGGGAAATTTTCTAGTTCTGCATTCAGTAACAGAAATTGAGGTAGCAGGCCCTTAAAGTGCAGATTCAGTACTGGAAGAACTCTACTGCAAGATTACTACACTAAGGACAATGTCACTCATGCTGGTTTGACCACGGTCTTCTTCACCTACATACAAAAAGCACAGGAACAGACATGAGATGCATACTGTATGAAATCTGGTAGGGATTATGTGGAGTGGTATGGCTCTGGTAGGGATTAGGCAGAGTGGTATGAACTGTATACTGTGAAATTGTTCTTTGTGGGCAATTTATCAATTTGCATATTTTAGCATAGGGTTTGTTTGTGATCAGTTTCCAGTTTACTGTATCTTCAGCAGTTTCTGCTTTGGGCTAAACTGAAGCTTCACAGCATGGATGAAAAGCAGAGCACCATCAATCTAAGGACAATATACCACACTGACATCACACCCTCTCATTAATCTTCATTTGTCCAACCACATCCTGTCATTCTCATGCAAATAAAAGTACTTGGAGATGCAACCGCTGGACACTGCTGGGTTAAGGAGGAATAAGGCTGTCAGAAACTCCAGGGTGCCACCCCAGACCACAAACTATCCTTCATTCTCATCCTTCTGCTTTAGACATCCCCGCTAATGTGTTTGACACTCAAATCTCACCCAGCAGGAGCTAAAACAATCCAATTCCTCAGCTACACGCATCGTACTTCCTGTTGTGAAACAATCAGAGTTTCCTGGGGTTGTAACAGCTTCTTCTGTTCCAGTCTGCCATGACAAATAGAGGCTGTAAACGTTATTGATGATGGCAACCACAGAGAGGAAATTATTGCCCACTGAATGTCTGTTTTATGCATAGGAACGACAGCACTCATCTTGGTGATGGCTAGAAAGTATGGTATTCCACCCCCATCCTTAGGAAGGATTATTGTTAGGAGATTCCCCCCTCCTACCAAAAAAGGTAAAAAGAAAATAAATTGCCTAAATGAAAGAAGGGTTTTGATAAGGCACTAGAATTTCTACTCAAGGAACCCAAGGTTGGGCTAAACGTGTGCGAATGTTGAGCTAAATTTGTGCCTTTCTATGGCCAAAAATGTCTTTGAATCCCCAATACTAGTCCTTGGCTCTTACCGGTAGATAGGTCCAGGCCAGCTTGTAATTTTGTAATTGAACAAGCAATCCTCAAAGCAATACCAATATTGATGAGATAGTAACTTCGGACAGGGGGAATTAATGTGTAGAGTTGATGCTTTGTATGCAACAGAACTGGGACTCAATCTCCCATTAGAGAGCCTTCTAACAACAGAACTGAAAAAGTCTTCTCTTGGAATCTGCACAATCATAACCAATAAGTGTTAACAGTATTATTACATTAGACAGGCAAACAGAGTGCCTTATTTATTAAAGTTAGAGAAATGCTATAGTAGAACAGAGTTTACCAAATCACTGCAATCCAGTGAGTTTCAATCCCGACTCCTAGCCAAACCATTTTGTACAAATCACTGCCTAAGTCTGGTCCATCAGATCATGACTCTTGTTTGTTTGTTTTGTTTTTATACCACCCACTAGCAAGCTACTCTGGGCAGTGAACACCAAATGCGAAAACTCAAAATGAGCATATATGCTCTCATAAGCAAAGAAAAAACAAACATCCCAAAATAATATTAAACAAATGAAATTAAACCACAATACATGCCATACATGGTTCAAAACAAAATAAGTTAATTAATAGGCAAGTTTTCAAAAGCCTCCCTAAATAGTGGAAAGGAATATTTCTGAGATTACATGGTGTGGCTTGTGATGGGGAATTCTCTTCAAAAATAGACAGAAGCTGTTCAAGAGATTTGTAAATATAAAAAGTCTAAGCTGTAGAAAATGTGAATTGTAAAAGAATACCATTTGCACCAGAGTATACATTTTCACTGAGCTTAAAACATTTTTTAAATTGTTTGCAATCAAGTACTCAGCAGAAAGATTATCTTCCTATTGATTTTAATCAAGAAAGAGAAATTATTTTCACAAAAGTATCTCTTACCTTGTCAATCATATCTGGTCGGTTTGTAGCTGCCAAGATTGTCACATCTTTTAGCTGTTCTATTCCATCCATTTCTGTCAGCAACTGAGCTAAGACACGATCAGCTACATTCCCAGAACCAGAAAAGCTAATTGAAAGAAACAAACAAAAAAGAGTAGTAACAGTAGGCATTAATTCCTAAATACAGTAGTAACTAAGAGTAGAAATCTGCAATATGTATACAGATTAATTTACTTGAAACTGTCCTTGTAAATTCTATAAAGCAGGAACTGTTCTGTTTCTTTCAGGTATGCTACCACACAAACTTTGACAATAAAGGGGAGGGGGATCAAGATATTTTCAACAACAGTTCTGGGACTTTATCAACTGGGTTTATCTGACATAAGCTTTAGTGGACTGCATCCCACTTCTGCAAATGCCTGGAGTGTAACCTCAGTGCTCAGAATTATACATGCCAAGGGTAGGGCATAAAATGTAACAGAAATGCATGAAGCACCTTCATATTGATAGTGTGAACAATGGTACAGGTCACTAAACAGTCATATACAGATCATATACACTGATAATAACAGTCATATACATTGATAATAAAGGGGGGGATCAAGATTTTTTGAACAACAGTCTTCTGGGACTTTAACAATCAACTGGGTTTATCTGACATAAGCTTTAGTGGATTTAGTGGATTCCAAAAAATACAGATTTTAATGATACAATAAACATGTATGACTATTTAACATATTTGGTACTTCCATACATAAATTCTGTCTCCTGAGCTCCACTCCCCACAGCTGAAGAAGTGGGGTAAATTAATGCAGCTTTCCAACAGGAAAAGATTCCCTATCTGTGGACTTCACTCATCTGAACAGTGGTATTAAATGGTGAATTCCACCTAGGCCCTTACTTTAACCCAATTTCAAAACTCTTTTTTACTAACCTTGAATTAAGTCAAGGTTAGCCAACTTCCCATGTTCCTTTATTACTGAAAGACAGTTTGCAAGACACATCAGAAATGTATGGTAAAGCATTATATTCAGTAGAACTGGCCTCTCTCAACACATAACAAGATTGATGAAATTCCTAATACAGTTGTACCTCGCTTAAAGACCTTAATGCGTTCCACAGGATTGCTCTTTAAGCGAGTTTGCTCTTTAAGTGAACCACCATTTTAAGTGACCAATTGTGGGGGGGGGATTGTGAACCCCGATTTATTTGTTAAGCGAGTTTTTGGTTGGTTTTATTTGTTAAGCGAAGTGAACATTCAGAGAAAATTCTGCTCTTTAAGCGAGTTACTCTTTAAGTGAGGCGCTCTTTATGCAAGGTTTCACTGTATTCTGTAAATCAGCTTCATTTTTCCTTCCCCTCAAAATGGTAGTCTATGTTAAGACACGTTGGATCTCCTAACTTTGATAAAGTATATCTCCATGCTGTGTATAGCATTCAGCATTTTATGCAATGCATTATTAAAATAATCAGTGCTGAAATCACCTGTATACATATTAAGCTGAAAGGGGGCTAAGAGTACCTTCTCTCTTTCTGCCATACAGACTAGCCAGTAAAGTACACAACACTGTATAAACAATAACAGTAGTGTAACTTGGAATCTTATAAATCTAAGGAATATAGTGGCAAAGTTTATTTTAGCAGATTTGTTCTGGGGTCACATAAGCTTTCAATACAATGGTACCTCACTTAAAGAGCACAATGTGTTCCATGGGATTGTTCTTTAAGCAAGTTGCTCTTTAAGCAAAACACTTGGAAAAAGTGCTGCCGCTGCCTGGTTGTGACTTCTGGTGGGGAGGGGACTGTGAACCCCAATTTAGTTGTTTTTGATTGTTTTTAGTTAAGCAAGGGCAACCAGTCAGAGAAAATTCTGCTCTTTAAGGAAGTTAGTCTCTAAACGAGGCACTCTTTATGCAAGGTTTTGTTGTATATACTTTAACAATGTTCCATACCATCTTAGTAACCTTTCTCACAGCAAAGTTCACAACACTATTGTGATAACAACTGTAGTACAGTATTACACTTAACAGCTGCAAATACTATACCCTTCTTCTATCTTGTACTACAACTACACATATAACTATACAGTAAAACACCGGATAACGCTAAAACTTGGTTCCACAAGTCTTGGTGTTATCCGATCCATATTAAAATCCTATGGGATGGATCGGATAACGTTAAAGCTCCATAGAGATACATTGCAACCGCACAGGCTTTAGCGGTTGTTATCCGATCCATCCCATAGGACCTTAACGTTATTCGATCCAATTCTCCACCCCAGATTACTTAACATTATGCTATTCTAGTGTTATCCGATCCAATCGTTATCCAGTGTTTTACTATAGTTGCTATGGTCCAGTGGTGGCAAACCTATGGCACACATGCCCTCTTTTGGCACACATGCAGCCCAATGGGAGTGCTTCCTCCCTCCTTCCCTCCACCAGCACAGAGTCCATCCCGTCCCTCTGCCCAGAAGCTCAATGGGAGTGCTTCCTCCACCTCCCTCTGTCCAGCAGCCCGATGGGAGCACTCCCTCCCTCCCCCAGCACAGAGTTTGCCCCATCCCTCTGTTTGAGCACTCAGTTTCTAAAAGGTTCTCTACCACAGTGATGGGCTATATTTTCTATATTTTCTCTTGGAGAATATATTGCAAGATTTATGGGACATTCCATGAGGACAGCAAAAAACAAAGATGTGAACAGCACAGTTGTATTTTCTTCTAACCAAGAAGTTGCGATCTTTTATGAAGTACAGTAATACCTCGGATAACGCTAAGACTTCGTTCCACAAGTCTTGGTGTTATCCGATTTTTAGTGTTATCCGATCCATGTTAAAATCCTATGGGATGGATCGGATAACGTTAAAGCTCCATAGAGATACATTGTAACCGCACAGGCTTTAGCAGTTGTTATCCAATCCATCCCATAGGATCTTAATGTTATTCGATCCAATTCTCCTCCCCAGATTACTTAACATTATGCGATTTTAGCGTTATCATGCACCCGGTCGTCCCAATTCACAAGGGCACCTCCTTAACCCTTGCCTCACTTCTGGGAGAACCGAGGAGATTAAAAGGAACACTCACTATGCTCAGGCAGTAAGGCCTTTGAACATAGAGCAAAACAAAGGAGGCTTCTGGTAACGTAGCATAAGTTGCTTCATGTGTGTGTGATAAGGAAAACAACAATCTTCAAAGAGAAACAGCTGTTTTATTCCTTCAGGTTCATGTAAGAAAGTTCAAGGAAAAGCAGAAATCCAAAAGGTCATATCCATAAGATCAGTCCAGTAAACAGTCCAAGATCTTTTAGGTAATCATAGTAAAATCATGCCAGCAGACAGTCCGGGGTCTTAACTCATGAAGAAGCAGAGACAAACCCTTAAATCAAAACAGGTCTTAAGCCATTGCAATCCAGACATGTACTAACCCTCACTTCTCTGCAAAATGGAGAATCTGCCATCAGGTGGGATAGCTTTAGCCAATCACGTAACAAGGAGCAACAGAGAATAACTTTCTCAAAACAATAGTTGTTTACACACGTGCATGCAGAGTTTTCTGGGACTAGTCAAAACATGGCTAGGCTCTGCTAGCTAGGCCGGCTAGAAAGATAACAGTACAGGAACACTGTAATGTCAACAAGTCATCGTGGCAGTTTTGTAAGGCATACAGAGAGAAAAATGGATTTCTATGAGGCCTAGCTGAAAAATAGCAATTTCAAGCCTTGGGAGACATTAGGAAATAGGTCTATTTCCTGACACTGAGGTAAACGTTATCCGAGGTATTACTGTAAATAGAAAATCTCAGGCAAGGTAATCTTAGGCTGAAATCCTGTAAAAAAAATCCTTACATATTTTTTACTCAGAGATAAGTCCACCTGACTTCAGTAGGGGTCAGTTCCCACTGATTTCAGAAGGCATGCATTTTAACACTATAAAACAGAGAAATAAGTCATCATCTTTAAATGGATTGCTCCTACTTTTTAATAGGGTTTATCTACATGGACAAACCATCACCAAAAGTACCCTGGAAGTATGCAGGGCTCTCCCTATCCCAAAGCTTCCCTGAACAACTGCTGTTAAGTGGAGCTTAAAATTTGTAACAGGTGGATAGTGGGAAAGGAGGAGAAAGAAGAATTACTTAGTCACAGATTTTAGTATCCAGATACTCACACATGTCAAACTGTAACCAAACTTAACAAAGGAAGACTCCCACAACACAAACTACAGTAACCATAGAATGCAGTCCATTTTCTATTTCATGAAAATGAGGCTCTTAACAAATAATGTTACTTATATTATCTTGATGAATGTAACATGTACAGTATTCTGGTTGTTTTAGCATAAGCAACTAGGCTGTAAAAGCTCCCTGAATGTACTGATTTCACTATAAATATAAGTTTTTCATGTTGTCTCAAACTGTCATGTTTGCCTTTATGCATGGAAGTCAGCTGTCAGATTACACACTGTATTTAGCATGACTCTTACAAGTAAACAAGCCCTCTTGGTTTAACAGGATATTCTATAAAATGCAGACAGACAGACATTTATAGCAGGAGCTTTCTCCTGCAGCTGCTCCAGAACTGCGTCAGCAGCATGTGTGCTCAGAGGTTGAGCTCTGCATAAACTGTTAAACCGAAGGGTGACATAAAAGCATGCATTTTTCCCATTTCCCCATGATTTCCCAGCAAGTCTTTCAAATTAAAGCAGGCAATGCTCATTAAGAATGCCTAGGTACTCGATGCAAGCATAATTTGGAGACACAAATTACGCTTAACCTTCTTGTCTAATTTACAATCCCAACATTCAGCCAAACAGCGTGTTTTGTTTCCGCTTTACCCGACCTGCGGACAATGATGTCATCCTCTCAACACTGCCAAAATAGTAAACAGGAACATAGTGATACAAAATATTTTCCTGTCAACAAGTTGATTGTATGCCAGGCAGACTATTGGTGTTTCTGTAGTGCACAAGTGTATCTACCCACCTGCTGCTGGATGACATTCTAAAGCTTACAGAATCTGTATGACAGAAACAAGATCCCTCCACCGCTCAAGAACTAGTAGGCCTTTAAGTCTCATGTCACAATGAAATTATACATGACTCCTCCACTTTTGTTGTTGTTGTTCAGTCGCACAGTCGATTCCGACCCTTTGCGACCCCATGGACCACTGTCCTCCAGGCACTTCTGTCTTCCACCATCCTCCTCAACTCACTCAGCTTTGTGCCCATTGTGTCTAGAATACCATCTAGCCATCTCATTTTGGGCTGCCCCCTTCTTCTTTTGCTTTCCACCCTTCCCAGCATCAAGGCTTTCTCAAGCGAATCCTCTCTTCTCGTTTGATGACCAAAGTACTTTAGCTTGATCTTTACTATTTGACCTTCTAAGGAGCAGTCAGGGTTAATTTCTTCTAAGATTGACCTATTTGTTCTCCTCGCTGTCCAGGGGACTCTCAAAACTCTCCTCCAACACCACATCTCAAAGGCGTCTATTCTTCTGCGCTCAGCTTTCCTAATGGTCCAGCTCTCACAACCATACATTGCCACCGGAAATTTACACTATACAGTAAAACCTCGGGTTACAACGGAGGTGCGCTCCAACAGGCTCCGTCGTAATGTGAAAAAGTTGTAACCCAAAACACCCATAGGGATGCATTGAGAATGTAAAAACCAGTTGTGAATTGATCATTGTAACCCAAAGCAAATGTTGCCCAAAGTGGTCATAACCTGAGGTTTTACTGTACAATTATGTAATTTCATAGTTTAAAAGTAAAAACATGCAGATTTTCAGGTTCTAATTCCTATGTTTTTATGTAAGAAAAATCTTACAGGAATCATGTTAGCTAAGGCAGGCTTCATGTGACATTTAAATATAGTCAAACTTTGCATAAAGAGCGCCTCGCTTAAAGAGCAGAATTTTCTCTGAATGTTATTATTATTATTATTATTATATTTGAATTTCTATACCGCCCTACTTGGCAGAGCCAACTCAGGGCGGTTTACACACATGTATAGTTACAATCACAACATATCAATAAGTCAATAGTCAATATCAAATGAAAACAGTCAATAAATAGTCAATATCAGTATCACAGAACATCAGCACATAAACATCCTTACAGTAAAAGTAATTCAATAAACAGCAACAAAAAATTCAATAACATCAATATCAAGCAGTAGATTAAAAATTTCCATATCTCAGTCAAATTCACACAAAGAAACAAAACTAAGCAAAGGACCACGACAAGTAACGAGCCTCTCCGTCCACCGCACAGCGTCTCTTAAAGCCCCAGCAGGGCGAGGTTCTGGGGGCGGATGGAACAAGTCCCAAGGCTGAGCGCCACCGCAGCCACTTATCTCGGCCGCAGATGTTACTGTGCGGCGACCACCCGCACAGCCAAGGAAGCATTCACGGGAGAGGACGGAAACGTCCATGGCTGCCTGCTGCCCGAGTCCCGCAGCTGTTGCTCCCTCGCGTCCGGCTAGCCGAGGGAGAGACCGGCGAAGGCGGCGGCGGCGAAGATCTTTTTAACGCCGCCCGAGTCCCACAGCTGTTGCTCCCTCGCGTCCGGTTGGCCGAGGGAGAGACCGATGAAGGCGGCGGCGGCGAAGATCTTTTAACGCCACCCAAGTCCCGTGTTGCTCCTTTTAAACTTCCCGGCCGGTGACGGGGGCCGGGAGAGGCACGTCGGCGTCTTCTTCGAGCCTCCCTCGAAAGGGAGGCTCCTTTTAAACTTCCCGCCGGTGACGGGGGCCGGGAGAGGCGCGTCGGCGTCGGCGTCTTCTTCGAGCCTCCCTCGAAAGGGAGGCTCCTTTTAAACTTCCCGCCAGTGACGGGGGCCGGGAGAGGCGCGTCGGCGTCGGCGTCTTCTTCGAGCCTCCCTCGAAAGGGAGGCTCCTTTTAAACTTCCCGGCCGGTGACGGGGGCCGGGAGAGGCGCGTCGGCGTCTTCTTCGAGCCTCCCTCGAAAGGGAGGCTCCTTTTAAACTTCCCGGCCGGTGACGGGGGCCGGGAGAGGCGCGTCGGCGTCGGCGTCTTCTTCGAGCCTCCCTCGAAAGGGAGGCTCCTTTTAAACTTCCCGCCGGGGCCGGGGGCCGGGAGAGGCGCGTCGGCATCGGCGTCGGCGTTCGCTTCACAACAAATAAAACCAACCAAAAACTTGTTTAACAAATAAATCGAGGTTCGCAATCCCCCCCCAAGTCACAATTGGTCACTTACAATGCTGTTTCACTTAAAGAGCAAACTCGCTTAAAGAGCAATCATGTGGAACACATTATGCTCTTTAAGCGAGGTACAACTGTAGTACAGACAATGCTTTGCTTTCTTTCACAAACTGGAAGTTTCTAGCAAAATACTGATGGAAATGTCTCCTTGAGCTTACGTTAAAACATTGTTTTTAAGGCATCCATAAAATACATCTTATTTCTGCAAAATAATAATAATAATAATAATAATAATAATTTGTCCAGCCTGTTGTATGAATTGAAGCAGGCAAAATTCTCTCTATTGCTTCTTTCTTTAGATTTAAGAGAGGGGTTAAAACAGGACTCAAAGAAAACACATCTTTCCACAACTGGTTTTTTAAAATAAAAATAATAAACATTGTGACCTGACATTTTTAACAACAAACCTCTCTTCCACCTCTACTTGTAAATCTAAAGAAACATAAGCAGTGGAAAGAATTTTGGCTGCTTCAATTCATAAATAGGCTGGACATTTTTGTGTGGAAATCAGATATATTTTATGGATGCCTTAAAATATATATTTTAAGAAACCACAAACACCGGCAAAATCACAATCAACTTGAGCAGACATCTCCACTAGTATTTTGCTCAAAACACTCATAAAAAGCCAAAACTGCCTTCCTGCCAACACACTAAAACAACCCCACTCAAAGAGTCTGAAGAAGGTATTGAGTCTGACATTTCTGTCAGGCTTCCACAGGAGGAAAGCTGTCAGCAAGACACACCTGCCAGGTCAGTCTTTTCAGCCCATCTGCCATGGCTGTAATTAACTGTCACACTGTTTTATTTCCTTCTCCTCACAAGTCTGTGTGAAATATGCTTTTGGCAGAAACAAGACTTTTGAGAGCCTTTTATTAAAAAAAAAACATTTTCGATAACAACAACAAGCAAGGGTGGTGCAACAGTCTATATTACGAGCATTTTAAAAGATTTACTTTTTTCATTTCCTCAGATTCACTTCCATGAACTGCTTATTTTCTCAGGTGCCAACAGTACAAGGCTATGAGCACAAGGCTATAATCCAGGGGTTCTCAACCTTCTCGCGCCACAGGCCAGACCACTCCCTCTCAGGCAGCTGAGTGGGCTGGACATGTGGGTTTTTCCCACCGTAAACCATGGTGGGCACATTTGTGCATGCGTGGGCAATGTGTCCGCTTCTGCTTCCGGAGTTGTCGCCATGGGCTGGATGATTTGCCATCATGGGCTGGATCTGACCCATGGGCTGTAGTTTGCTAACCCCTGATATGAACTGTATTTGAATATCACTTCTCCTTTCCTATAGTAATACTGTTAAAATACATTGTATATACAGCAATACTTCAGATAAGGTTTGAATCAGATAACGCTAAAACTGCGTAACGTTAAGCAATCTGGGGGGGAAACTGCATCGAATAACGTTAAGATCCTATGGGATGCATCGGATAACATTTGCTAAAGTCTGTGCTGGTTACAATGTATCTCTATGGACTTTTAATGTTATCCGATGCATCGGATAAAATTAAAAATCGGATAACACTAAGACTTGTGGAACCAAGTTTTAGCGTTATCCGAGGTTTTACTGTACCATATTTGCCAGCAGGTGCATCAGAGTATAAGATGCACTCCATTTTTCTGGTGTATTTTAACGAATGCCTCGTACAGCAATTAAATAGTACAACAACAATTTGAAAAAACATTGTGCCCCGTAAGACAACTAAAATTGTTATACGATGCAATGCATCTCTATAGGGAAAATTGCATAACAAATTTTTGTTGTTGTGCAATTTTCCCCATAGAGATATTTGATGTATGATGCATCCCATAGGGAAAATCGCTATACGATGCATGCATAATATAGCAATTTTCTCATACAACAATGAGCCCCATGGAATGGATTAAAATATTTGTACAAGGAACCACTGTATTTGCCAGCATATAAAATGCATCAGAGTATAAGATGCACTCAGTTTTTCCGGTGTATTTTAAGGGGGTAAGTGCATCTTATATGTGGCAAATATAGTAGATTGCAAAAAGTGTTACTTATTCCGCACAGAGACCATCTATGTTACAGGTGAGAACTGCAGGCCTCTTCGTCTTCATCCTCTTTGACTTGTCTATGTCTAGGCCAGACATGAAACCATCAAAATGAAGGCACCCTTTAGTGAATTCATTCTGCAGTTGCCTTTGCCAGAACCAGTGTGAGAAAGATTAGCCGGCTTGATTTTATTGATGAATAAAATCAAGACTACTCGATACACATATACAAAAATGTGTTTATAGTCAGCAAGAACAACCACAATACCTTGGAACAAAATATTTCATTTTATTCTCTCAGTTCCACTTCAGAAACCCATGACATTGCTGTCTCTGTCCTTCTTTATTAATACAGTAATACCCCGGATAACGTTATGACTTGGTTCCACAAGTCATGACATTATCCGATTTTTAGCATTGTCAGATGCATGCATCGAACAACGCTAAAAACCAAAAGCCCTGACTTCAGGGACAAACCGCTTTAAAGGCAGGCCGGGAAAGAAAGAGACCCGATCGGGTCTCTTTCTTTTCCTCCCTGCCTTTAAAGCCACCCCCCATCCGCAGCGGTCTCTGCGACTGCAGTACGGTAAAGGTGCACCTTTCCCCCGACCCTACTGCAGTCGCAGAGACTGCTTGTGTCTCTTTCCCTCCCTGTATTTAAACTACAGGGAGGGGAAAAGAGAGAGACATGAACCAATCACGTCTCTCTCTTTTCCCCTCCCTGTAGTTTAAATACAGGGAGGGAAAGAGACACAAGCAGTCTCTGCGACTGCAGTAGGGTCGAGGGAAAGGTGTGTGTTTTCCCCCGACCCTACTGCAGTCTCAGAGACCTCTGCAGGTGGGGGGTGGATTGGGTAGAAGTACCCAATCCACCCCACACCCGCAGACCATTGCCTCGGATAACGCTAAGAATCATTATCCAGAATTGTTATCCAATTCTAGCGTTATCTGATGCAATCGTTATCCGGAGTATTACTGTATTTGTAGACCAAGTACAATTCTTCCTTTCTTCCACTGCCGTATTAATTGTATTGTTTTTTTACCTGTAAGCCCTGAAAACTCTAAATGTGAAGCAGGTATTCTTAAGGAGGCACATTAATTTCTAGGACAGAAACAGGGAACCTGTTGCCCTACAGTGTTTATTCCAGATATCCGCCATTAGGCTATGCAAAAGAGGATATCTCAAAAACTATTTTTTAAATATACAGAAATAACTTCAAGGAAAGCTAGCCAAATATCTTCTCCACCTCAGAGTTTAAACCAGGAATCAATTGTCTTTCACATCTGTTGAAAGTCACAGACCGTCATTTGTTCACCACTGGTCATTCCGCCAGCAGCCGATGGAAGTTGTAGTCCAACTAGGAGCCCCCCTTTTTAAAAAACAAAGGATTCCTGCAATTAGTGAAAGTGGATGGACTGCAATTGCCAGAAGCTCAAGCCAGCACTTCTGCTGATCAGGGCTTCTGGGAATTAAAGTTCCAGAACACTTAGAGTGCCAAGGTTTGCTATCCCTGTCATGGGCTTTCCTCCCTGGCCTCAAAAATACAACTAGGTTCCTTATATGGTTGTCTGTGTTCAGTAATATACAGCAAAAGGCTGGGTTTTTAAAAAAGAAATGTAAGAATAATGTTCCCTCCAATCCACAATTTTTCATGCTTGAAACTGCTTAAAACGACAAAAAGGAACAAACATGTCTACTTCCCTGTACTCCCTACAATTCTTCATATATAAACAAAATCCTATTTCCAAAGCACGTAGATATCCCAAGTTCAGCAAACAGACTGTCTGAACAGCATTTAGACAGAGGCATGTTCATTCATCACTTTCAACTTTAATTACCAAACCATTTCCTTTTGGCAGTCTCAACTGGTCAGTGGAATGAGATTTTAAATGGTCAGGATACCAAGGAATTATAACTACCCATAATTCTCTGCAGCTGCACCGTTTGTTAAGAATCCGAAGCTTTGAAAAATAAAGGATTATTGAGGAACAAACATTCCTTCTGGTGTACAGTTGCATCTGGAACATTTGTGTGGACATGACCTCAGTACAGACTTCTTCTTTGCAAAAATGCCAAAAAGAGGGATCTTGGTAAAGGAAACCCAGTATTAGTCAGAACCATAGATAAATAGGAAAGGCATCCATTTCTTCAATAGTACAAATTGTTCCTTATTGTACACTTGGACTGTGGATTGGCCAGCTTTATTTTATATATGCAAAATACATTCCTATTTTGAAGGATTTATTAAATTCTTTAACAACTCCTACGAAGTGGTTTTATGATAGTCAGCAAGAACAACCACAATACCTTGGAACAAAATATTTCATTTTATTCTCTTAGCTCCACTTCAAAAACCCATGACATTGCCATCTCTGTCCTTCTTTATTACTATTTGTAGACCAAGTACAATTATTCCTTTCTTCCATTGCCATATTAGTTTTACTGCTTTTTTACCTGTAAGCCCTGGAAACTCTAAATGTGAAGTAGGTATTCTCAAGGATACATTACTTTCTAGGACAGAAATAGGAAATCTGTTAGCCCTTCAGATATTTGACTTTAATTCACACTGGTTATGAGGAGCTGAAGTCCAACAGCACACAGATTCTCCACTTTGTATGAGGAGAGCAAAGGTTTTCTAATAAGGTCACTAGCTTGCAAAAATATGTTTGTCACGTATGCAACTTTTTTGGATCACGAAATAAATACCAACGGCATTTTTCAAAGTCATGGAGGAACAACTACATCTGTCAACACTGTAGACAATTCCTTCTTTTTAAGGGGAACTATATTTATCAATTTCTCATAGAACTCCTCTTTCAATAAAGTGGGATTTTCTGTGGTAATTCAGACTACATAGATTAAAAGTAGAGATTACTTTTGAGTTGCAACTCATAAGAGTCAAATCCTTTTCCCTCTGAGAACCTTATGTAGGGTCAAATTAAATGTTATTTCAGTACAATAACTTTCTGAAGCTGTCTCTACTTGAGAAGAATGATGCTTTGGGGCCTATTGCATTAACTAGCAAAATTATACTCTTTCACCTTAAAAGAAAATTTCCAAGCTTGTGTAAAAGTAAATTAAGGGGACTTTAGCAGGAACAATAAATATGTCATTACAACTGGGTTTGGCCTAATAATCCCATCAGACCTAACCGGTGATGAATTATGAAAAATATCATCCCAAATCAGCAGGAAAGCCCATAGTAATACACTCTACCTGTACAGTTTTCTACTCCTGTAATAAAATCCCAATCTGTAGTGATTCATCATATTTTGTGTAAGAAAAAGGACATTAAGTCTTCACCATGCCTTTGATGTCCTCTTGGAGCCAGTGAGCACTTCAAAGGTGCACTCAGGGTTCAAAATAGGCTTTTAGACAGAGAAAATAAAAACATAAGCTCTTCTACAAATGTGCAAATGTGTGTAAAGGTACCATTAATATTGTGTTGTGTGGCTATTCCTTCTGCTGCTTTCTAACTCATATTTACATATTCTGTATCTGCAGACAAGCAGTCAATTCATGAGTGCCGTTATCTACCACAAAGTTGGCTGCCTGCAGCATCCTACATTCCAGATACCTTTACACAAATAGTGCCAATTAATAGCATAGATTATAACCAGATTTTTCACTCCACAGTATTATCTGTGGGGAAAGGAAGGGATATGAGATGTTTAACAGAATCTACTTCAAATGAAATGGGGATAGTTAAAGAGGACAAAATAAACAGGTGTTTCCTTCAAAACCACAATCTGGTTACAGAAGAGAAAATTGATCTCTTGTGGCTGTAACTCATTAGCATCTCTGATGCATTTGCAAATTCCTACTGTGAAAAATCAGCCTGTAAAAACAGGTCATTTCCAATAAGTGCCTTGTCTGTTTTCCTATACCATTTAATTTCAGAGGATTCTTATGAGAATTATATTATACATTTTACCTCGCATATGGATTTGATTTGACAATACAATTGTTGTGTCTTGCTCTGCTCTTTTCTAGGCTTCAGAACCCAGATGTCTCCAGCAGAACATGACTACACATGGTCATATTCCCATCTCCAAATAAACAAGGCTAAGGCAGCCACTTTCCGTTTTTTACCATCAATCATCAGATGAGATAATGACTTAGGAAGTACACCTGGTCAGAGATATTGAAGCAATCTAGAAAAAGACGCCAATGAACTCACATTTCATTTTTATCTCTTAAAAGCATTTTGTCATATTGATTGCCTTATAATCTTCATTTTAAAAGTCTGCATTTGGTAGGCTGAGCTTAGGTAAAGTTAAGGTAAAGGTCGCCCTTGCTCGAAAGCCAGTTTATTTATTTATTTATTTATTCAATTTATATGCCGCCCTACTCGGTGCAACTGACTCAGGGCGGCTCACAAAACTCACAAATATAACATACAACACTATAATCAATTAATAAACATTTCAGCAACACTTCAAATAATACAAAAACAAATCAAAAACATATCAGAAATTCCCAAACCCCAATCACAGTTACAGTTCAAAATCCCCAGAGTCCCCAGTCATAGTTACAAATTACACAATATCAGTTGTATTCGACTCTAGGGTACGGTGCTCATCTATGCTTACAGCCAAAGAGACAGTACTGCAGACATTTCTGTGGTCAAGTGGGAGCCATGACTAGACACAGGGGTGCACTGAAAGCTGTTACCTTCTCACCAAAACAGTACCTATTTATCTACTTGCAATTTCTTGCTTTCCAACTGCAAGGTTGGCAGGAGCTGGGACAGAGACAGAAGCCCTTTAAAGCTACTTTTTGCAACAATTTTGTTATTGTTCAGTTGCACACTCGATTCCGACCCTCTGCGACCCCATAGACCACTGTCCGCCAGGCACTTCTGTACCCCACCATCCTCCTCAACTCGCTCAGCTCTGTGCCCATTGTGTCCACAATACCATCTAGCCATCTCATCCTTGGCCACCCCCTTCTTCTTTTGCCCTCCACCCTTCCCAGGATCAAGGCTTTCTCAAGTGAATCTTCTCTTCTCATTTGATATCCAAAGTACTTTAGCTTCATCTTTACAATTTGACCTTCTAAGGAGCAGTCAGGGCTGATTTCTTCTAAGATTGACCTATTTGTTCTCCTCGCTGTCCAGGGGACTCTCAAAACTCTCCTCCAGTACCACATCTCAAAGGCATCTATTCTTCTGCGCTCAGCTTTCCTAATTGTCCAGCTCTCACAACCATACATTGCCACAGGGAATACCATTGCTTTGACTTTACGAATTTTTGTTTGCAATGTGATGTTTCTACTTTTCACTATGCTCCCCAGGTTTCTCATTGCTTGCCTCCCAAGAATAAGTCGCCTTCTTATTTCATGGCTGCAATCACCATCTGCAGTGAGCTTTGATCCTAAGAAAGTAAAAATCTGTCACTGCATCTACTTCTTCCCCATCTATGTTCCAGGGACTGATAGGGCCTGTTGCCATTATCTTGGTTTTCTTGATATTGAGTCTCAAGCCAGCTTTTGCACTTTCTTCTTTCAACCTAAACAGGAGCTTCTTTAGGTCCTCCTCACTTTCTGCCATGAGGGTGGTATCATCTCCATATCTCAAATTGTTAATGTTTCTCCCAGCAATTTTGATCCCAAATTGTGATTCCTCCATCCCTGCATTGCGCATTATGTGCTCTGTGTATAAGTTGAATAAGCAGGGTGACAAAATGCAGCCTTGTCTTACTCCTTTTCTTATTCCAAACCACTGTCATTCCATATTCAGTCCTAACTGTTGCTTCTTGATTCATGTACAGATTTCTCATGAGACATATAAGGTGTTTTGGTATTCCCATATCTTTAATTACTTGCCGCATTTTGTTGTGGTCCACACAGTCAAAGGCCTTAGTGTAATCAATGAAACAGAAGTACTGTATACTTGTTTCCAATATTCCTTTTTTTTCCATGATCCATCTTATGTTGGTGATGTGGTCTCTAGTCCCCCTGTCTCTTCTGAGCCCCGCCTGCACTTCTGGTAATTCTCTCTCCACATGCTGTTGTAGTCTATCCTGTATTATCTTGAACATCACCTTGCTAGCATGTGGGATGAGCACAATTGTTCGATAATTTGAACATTCTTTGGCATTTCCCTTTTTGGGGATTGGAACATATACTGATCTTTTCCAATCCTGTAGCCATTGTTGTGTTTTCCAAATCTGCTGGCATATAGAATGTAATAATTTAATTCCAACATCTTTTAGGGCTTTGAAAATTTCAACCTGGATACCATCATTTCCGCTGGCTTTGTTGTTTGCAGTACTTTTTAGGGCCTTTCTGACTTCACTTTTTGAATGTCTGGCTCATGTTCAATGTTCTCATTGTGATTATCAGGGGTGTTGAGGTCCTTTTTGTAGAGTTCCTCTGTGTACTCTTTCCATCTTTTCTTAGTCTCTTCTGCATCTGCTAACTCCTTGCCATCTTTATCCTTTCTTTATCATGGTCATTTTTGCTTTAAACGTTCCCTTGATTTCCCCAATTTTTTTGAAAAGATCTCTAGTCCCACCCCTGATATTGTTTTCCTCTATTTCTTTGCACTGTTCATTCAAGTAGGTTTCCTTATCTCTCCTTGCTTTTCTTTGAAATTCTGTATTCAAGTGATTGTATTTTTCACTTTCTCCTTTGCCTTTTGCGTCCCTTCCTCTGCCATTTTAAGAGCCTCATCGGACAACCACTTAGCTTTCTTATGCTTCTTTTCTTTTGGTATGGTTTTCTTTGCTGCCTCCTGCATGATGTCCTGCATCTTTGTCCATAATTCTTCTGGCATTCTTTCAATCTGGTCCAAGCCATTGAATCTGCTCCACATGTCCACTGTGTATTCCTTAGGAATGTTGTCTAGGTCAGTGTTTCCCAAATGCTGTTTTTTGGACTTCAATTCCCAGAAGCCTAAGTCATTTCCCCAAAGCACTGATCAGCCAATGTACTGACTGAGGCTTCTGGGAATTGAAGTCCACTAGTGGGCTGTGTACCCCTTGTTCGGAACCACTGGTCTAGGTCATACCTGTCTGGCCTAGTTGTTTTCCCTATTTTCTTGTGTCTAAGCCTGAATTTTGCGATCAGTAGGTTGTGATCAGAACCACAATCTGCTCCTGGTCTTGTTTTTGCTGACTGTATGGAGGTTCTCCATCTTTGGCTGCAGAGTATGTAGTCAATCTGGTTTCAATGTTGGCCATCTGATGATGTCCATGTGTAAAGTCTCCTTTTGTGTTGCTGGAAGAGAGTGTTTGCTATGACCAGTGCGTTATCTTGGCAGAACTCTATCAGTTTTTGGCCTGCTTCATTCTGTGTTCCAAGACCAAACTTGCCTGTTATTCCATTTACTTTTTGATTTCCTACTTTGGCATTCCAGTATCCTATGATAATGTGTACATCATTTCTTGGTGTCTGTTCTATGAGGTGTTCTAGGTCCTCATAGAACTGGTCAATTGTGGCTTCATCTGCACTGGTGGTTGGTGCGTATATTTGGATTACAGTGATATTGAATGGCTTGCCCTCTATTCTGACTGACATCATTCTATCATTTTTGAGATTCTATCCCATTACTGCTTTTCTCACCCTTTTATTGACAATTATGGCTACTCCGTTTTTTCTGAGGTTTTCTTGTCCACAGTAGTAGATATGATGGTTTCCAGAGCTGAATTCACCCATCCCTGTTCATTTTAATTCGCTGATTCCCAAGATGTCAATGCTTATTTTTTCCATTTCCTTTTTTACCACCTCCAGTTTTTCTTGGTTCATAGATCCCTATACAGTATTGTTCCTTACAACACTTTATTTCTCCTCCCCCTTTCCTGTCCCTGCCCTTCTTTTGATCTGCTGTGCTAAGCATCCTGTTTCATCTAAATTGCCCCATTTGAAAGTTAATATGAAAGTTAAAAAAGATATAGTGTAGGTAGGGTTACTAGACATTCTGGGGATAATTCTGATCATGAAAGCAATGGCAAGAGGAGTTTAAAACATACTTTATCTAACAGACTTGTCATTTCTGTAAAACTAAGCACTTCCCCTGCTTTGATGGTTTTGAAGGGGGGAAAGTGTTAAAATATTTAATGGCAAAGGTATATTTATTTGTTTGGAATATTGCCCGGTTTCACTGAATGTGTATATCCCTAACAAAATATACCAATCAATTCTCAGTTCATTTTTCAGAGCAGATAGATACAAACACCACCTTTCTACTTGTGAGGCAGTAAAAGATCTTAAATCCTTAGCCACAAAACTCATGAAAATGCTTTATGGACATAAAGATGATGCACAGTCAGTGGTAGGGTGCCCCCAAAGAAAGGGAATGGCAAATCTCCTCTATGTATTCTCTATCTAGAAAAAACTGGAAACGAATGCCATAACTCAGCACTGACTTGACAGCATGCAATTAGTAATTATTATAAAGTGTTATTTGGAATGTCAGGTCTTTATTTTATTTACAAGTAAGCACAAAATATTTGTACATGAAGATTTCAAAGCAGTACAAGGCAATAAAACATACAGCATAAGCAATATATAAACAAAAGAGAACATTTAATTGCTCATAAAATAGACAATAAGGCTGAGCTATACCAATAAGGCTTGCAAAAATATGTACAAAGTAAGAATTAATTGAGCATTTTCAGTATCAGAGGGAAGACTTTTCTGGCAGGATATAAATGCAACATATGAATGAATATAAATAATACCCTGCTCTGAATGACCACAAAGCAAACTTCATGAGCAATAGGGGCATCTCTATACAGCAGGGGTTTGCATTCTATGGCCTGTGGGTTGCATCCAGCCCACGGCACCAAATAATCCGCCCCGACCTCATTCCAGGCCCCCTCCTGCTGGAATCGGCCACAGACTCATTTACGGCTATCATAAATGTATTTACTACAGCTGTAAATTAGTCAGCGGCCATCGTAAAAACATTTATTACAGCCGTAAATTAGTCTGCACCCATTGTAAACACATTTGTGACAGCCACGGATGTGTTTTATGGCAGTATTTATGGTGGAGGGAACCACCAGTCTAGCCCGCTCAGCTGTCTGAGGGTTTGTGGTCCGGCCCGAGGCTGAAAAACGTTGAGAACTCCTGTTATAAGTTTAAAAGCATCAAAATTCTGACTTATAATTGATCAACAAAGTAATATTAATCCAAAAGTCAGAATCAAATCAAACATTTATCACACCCTACCTATGCTAATTACTTACTAATCTCAGGATACTTATTTTATCATAAGCTTAACAGCCAGTTAGCAATGCAATAGATATTGTCAGTATTTTCTGCATATAATTTCCATCTAAACGCACTCCTTATATTAACCATTTTATGCATTGCACATATGCATAATTGGGCTAACTTTTTATATACAGTGGAAACCCACTTTATGGACGCCCTGCATAAAGGAAAACTCGCCATACCAAAGGAAACTGAAAATAACACCTAATCTTATTTATTTTTTTGCCATATGAATTTTTTTTGTGGGGGAGGCTCTTCTGACACTTCCCATGGTGGTGGGTGTTTGGAGCATGTCCGCTCCATTTTTGCAATTTTCCATTGCATTTTGGTTCTGCCAGAAGCATGCTCTGCAACCAGAAAGTGTGGGAAATTCCTCCGTTCCCTCAACAGTTGATAATCAGGGGACTTGTCCTGCAATTACCATAGCTAGCCACTAGAAATGTGCCGACTATGCATTGAAAACCAAAAGAATTAGTTCCAGAGCGCAGCAAAAAGCAAAAAAAAAAAGGCTTTTATCCGCTCAAAACTCTTTCTAAAGTGCATTTTGGAATTTGTCACCATGATTTTGCCACTTTAGAAAGAGTTTTGAACAGCTGGATATTTATTTTAGCTTTGGAAAGAATTGATTGGTTTTAAATGCATTCCTATGGGAAAATGCGCTTGGCTTTAAGGAATTTTTGCTATAAGGAAAACCCCACAAAATGGATTAATTCCGTAAAGCGGGGTTTCACTGTATCTGATTGATTCAGTCCAATAAAATATATTTCAGAATAAATGTACAAGTCTTAAGTGGCATAGACTTTCTTTTGTTGCTTTTTTTAAATTAAAAAAATGAATATTTCACTATTTTTGTAAATAAATTCTCTTACCTTCCCCGTTCTACTGCCAAGGCATCTATTTCATCGAAAAACAATATGGAAGGAGAAACAGTTCTGGCTTTTCTGAATATCTAACAAAGCCACAAGACAACAAACACAAACAAAAATCAACGTTTTAAAAGATGTTTCACATGAAAGCTCCATTTATACAATTTAACAGGACCAGCTCCAGATTCAAGTGATATCCAATAAAATGCTCTCTGATGGGGACCTCTTATACAACCTGGTCTTTCCAATCGGTTTGGAGAACATGACTGTAAAATACTCACCATTTTAACTGTACACAGTGCCCCTAATTTAGTATTCTTTTGAGGAATTGTGGGTAAGATGGAAGGCTGATCACAATGTCAATGTGGTAATTTCACACTGGCCTTCTCTCTCTCTCTCTCTCTCTAACCTACTGATCCTGAGAAAGAGAAAATATGCTACTGTTTTCTGATACAATGAATGATGTAGCTGTTTTCCAACTATTATTCCCAAGCAACAAGACATTAAGAGATTACAATTGTTCACCCAACCAATTAGTTCCATATTTCAGAAACTAACGAGACACACTCTTGGCTACATGGCTAAAACAGAGAATGGTCTTCAAGTCATTACATTTGTCCAAAAAACTAAACTAGACTTCAGAACACCAGCCATCTGCAGGAATTCATATTTACATAGCCCACTACTCTGATAGAATCAAAATCTCCTCATCATTTAAGTTCTCTACTTTGGGTTAACTAGTGGTTTATAAATTTATAATGCAAAATGGTTGCATTTTCAGAATCTGAAAAGCAAGTACAATTAACTACTTATCTGTATTTCAGTCTCACCTCTCGGACTGCACGTTCAGATTCTCCAACATATTTGTTCATTAATTCAGGTCCCTGCATGAATGAAAGTGGTAAAACAAGTAAATCAAGTACTTTTCACTGAGTTGTATATATTTTGTGCTTTACAGATATAATCTCAGTGTAATATCATTGACATGTCCATCATGGATAAGCGATACCGTACCTGCTTACCATCTCATGTTCTTTGATCTTTGGAAAACTCTATATGTGGCTACCATGGAAAACCATTGAAAATAATTATTCAGTGAAAATATGGTAGGCTGAGCTCTGTCTGCAGTCTGCTATACAGAGCATATCCCTCTGATTTCACTACACCGGAACTGGCATTCAATTCATTTCCAGTTTCCCAGATTCAATTCAAGGTGCCAGCTATTGGGTACACAATTCTTACCTTTGCCAATCATCTAGAGAAACAAGTCAAGACTATGGGCTTGGATGTCACGATAAACCATGAACAAGTGATAGATTAAATTAAGAACAGACAAAACCCCTCAACAACCTACATTTCCAGATTGCAGTTTATGTATAGGCAATTTGAGACTGAGGCATGCAGCAGTGGTGGGCTGGCCCATAGGGCTACCAGGACTCAGCCCAGGGTGCCCCCCTTGGGTGCCAATCCAAGGAGCCGAGCTGCGATTTACAGAACAATTGAACAACTGAGCAGGGCTCCGTGTTTCTCTGCCTCCCTTCTCCCCCTTTGCTGCCAAAGATAAGGTTACACAAGCAACCCTATTTACAATGGAGCTGCTGTGGCGTAGAGGCTACAATTTTGCCTTGTAAGCAAGAGGTTGTTGGTTCAAATCTCCAAAGGGGAGTTGAAATTAGAAGGTAAGTGGGAACGTATATATTTTGTTAGGGTTAAATGCCCTCATCACTCTATGTCCAGTGCCCTTTTAGCTAGCACACCCCTGGCATGGAGCACTCTATGCTGAAACTTAAGATCAGATGTACCATCTCCCTGAGAACCACATGTAACTTAACAAAAATTAGTTTGTCAGCCAAGGAACTTTTACACATCACAAAATATATGTTTTAACAAAACAAACCACTGTTCATTCTGATTTGTGAATGTAATCAATGGTCAGAAACCTACTGGCACTGTATAAAGTTTGTACAATCTGACACAGTTAATTGCAAGTAATTAATAGTGTCCTGGGTGCTTCCCAAGAGATTACATGACTAAGCACGAGACAGAGAGACACCCCAGCACCTCATTAAAGAGCCTTAGTAAATTATGCAAAACCTTACATGAACTGCCATTTTCTTAGCATCACAAAAACATTAATGAGCACTACCCAACTCTGTACCTGTGGGGAAAAAAACACAGAAATATCTGTATGCACCTGCATTTCAAAATATTCCTCTTAATAGCTAAAGTGATGTGCTTCATTCTTTTCGTGTAATCTAAATAATTAAGTCCAGAGTATATGACTGTATATGAGATGTACTAATTTTTAAAATTACCCACCTAAAGGATAACAGATGGACCTGGCAGCTAATAGACTGGATGCCAAGGGACCACAAAAAACAACTAGGTGGTCCACAAAAATGATGGAAGAAGGCAGCAAAGGACAGAACATTTTGGAATTCGGCTGATTTGCGCTTAAATAGATAAGCGACAACAAATGGATATTGGAATTTCTGAAGTACTGCATCTATTATTTGTTCAGCCATGGTCATCAAGTTCTACATTTTAATGTCAGTAATCTACAACAGATATGCCAAATAATTTCTTTCAGAATTCTTTCTTCCTGAGACTGAATTATAGTTGTTCTGGAAACAGAGTACAAGGCTTTCTAAGACTCCATCTTGCTTTCTTTATTTGTGTCAGAGGCATCACCAGTATATAATAACATACAAAGCTAAAATTAACACATCTCAAAACAAAATAGAATTAAAAAGGGCTGGATGACATCTGCCCAATCAACAGCATTTCCTCTTGCCAGCATAAGGTCCTCTTTGGTGCATGTTGAAGGGCATCGTGTACATTGTATCATATGGGAGATAGTTTGTACTTCTCCGCATTCACACAGGCTGTTATCTACAGGGAAACCCCACTTTCTTAGATTAGTCCTTGATCTTTCTACCCCTGCAGCTTTCCACACAGGCCATGGTTGTTCTTGGCCAAGAGGTAGAGTCGTGTAGTTCTGCCCAATTATCTGGTAGCTCCTTGCTTGCCTCCCATAGTTTTTTATTTTTTATTTTATCATCATACTTCTATGCCACTCTCCTCACGAATGACTCAGGGTGGCTGACAACAAATAAAACATACCAATTATACAATCCCAGAACATAAACCCACCCATCACAAAAGCTAATAAAAAGTTAACATTTAAAAACACTAAAAATTAAAAGCAAAAATTAAAATACAGCTAAAAACACAGCTAAAATAAGGCAGTCTGTGGGGGCTGGTTGTTTGGAGGGGCAGAAGTTGTGAGGAAGCTGTGCCTTGATTTCAGTCTCTGCTTTGGTGGTTGGTGATAAAATGGCAGGTAAGTTTCCGAGGAACTTGCCTTGACCCACTCTTTCTGAGCAACATTTTCTTGACAGAATTATGATGGAGGGATGCCAGGTAAGTAATGCACTTTTTGTATTGGGGTTAATCTATTTTCACTGCTTTAAGCCAAGAAGAAGAAAGAACATGGCAAAGAAACTGACCAAAATGACAAACCAAACTTAAGCACATCACAACAGAGAGGCATTTGAAGAGAGATGCAGGAAGTTATCAGATGCCAAGATGAAGTCAGAATTCTTGACACCAGTGTATATTTTTGAAATTATTGCTAATTGGAAAAAAACCAGCAGCTTGTACTGAAAGGGTTTTATTTAAAAAAGAAAATAAAACATCAGGAACATTTTCTGCCAAACCCCTTTACCGCAATTCATAATGCTTGCTAAATACAAATAATTCTCTCTTTAAATTCAACAGAGGAAAAAATTACACTGCATCACAAAAAAAAACATCGTCTGCTACTTGATCTAATCCATGTGTACTATACTAAATCAAGTGTGCTGAATCCCAATCTGAAGTCCGATTCTGCCTAGGACATCAGGATCTTAAGTTAGCAAATCTTACTTTCTTGGTTAGATTGATCTTGTGGGGTATATTTGCCACAAATGTAGCAAGCCACTAGAGAAATCAAAGGAAAGGTATCCCTACAGGGTAGCATCCTGGCACTGATAGTGAACCTTGGTTTCCAGGTGTTCTTAGATTTTAATTACCAGAAACCCAAGTCAGCACTCATGCTAATCAGGCTTCTGAGAATTGAAGTTCAAGAATAGCTGGAGTGTCAAGGTTTGCCATCTCTGGCCTAGACAGTCCAGGATCCATTGAGCACCAACTAACCACTGCCTTAGAAGATCTTTCCTTATATTATAAAAAAGCAGCTGAAGCCAAACTATTTAAAATCACAGGTCTGTGCCTTCCACTTGAAAAACAGAGAAGTTCAGAGAAAGCCTTTCTTCAGGGACTCTCATCTCATTAGATTCTCAAAGCATAACTTCACAGTTTATTGTCATCCCCCCTAAACAACTCAAGTATATTTGCTCTAGCATCCCATTTGCCTCCTCCAAGACCACATTTTGAATGAACAGAGTTATTTTCCTCTGTTGCCATTTTTCATTTTGTTGTTGTTCAGTCATACAGTCAATTCCAACCTCCTGCAGCCCCATGGACCATTTTTCATTAGGCATTCACATCCCTACATATTAATTGCAGGTACTGTACCATACTATGAACTATCTTTGCTTTGGTCTTCAACTATATCTAGAGTCTTAAGGAGCCTTCCTAGTCCTACATGCACAGGAACACAAACAGCATCTTTTGATGAGTATCAATTTGATGCAAAGACTTATTTGATTTCTGTAACACAAGGGTAAATTCTATGTTGCTATGAGAAAGGTGAAAACACTTCAGAGGAAATCAATCATGCTGGTGGGTAAAATCCATTTCAAGCTCCAATAACGATTCTAAGGTAATTTTGAGATGCTGATTCCAAATCTGGCATCTGTTTTTTTCTAGCACATCAGGTTTTTGAGATCTCAAATATTGCAATATACCTACGAACAGCAAATTTATCATCATATTCGTCGAGGTAAACAGACATACAGACCTAATAAAATAACATCCAATATGCAATACTTTATTGAACAATCATATATAATTATGAACTGAAGCACAAATTTGAGAGTCAAAGCATATTAACATGTAAGAATTGAAACATTAAGATATGAAAATATGTACAAAAAGGTAAATTGACAATATCAACCTTACATCGCCATGAACGACCTTTTCTTGGACGTTCTGCAACGTTCAATGTGTGTAATGTCTCTCATCAAGGACCAACAGTAATCTGCCATCATGTTGGCGTTCCATCGGCCTTGGTAACATTCTTCCATTACTTTAATGTCTTGATGAAAACATTCACCGTGCTCTTCGCTCACATCACCCAAATTCTCTGGAAAGTTCTCTTCAAGTGACTATGTAAATAGTGAATGTTGATGCTCATTCTACATCCAAGTGCTTGAAAACTCAAGAGCAGCTCCTCCACAATCTCTCAATAGTTGTCCGCCTTCTTGTTGCCAAGGAAATTCCGAACAACATCGGTGAATGCATTCCAAGCGTTAGCCTATGCCACCGTCATTGTTGGAAGAAAGTGTGGATCCCTGATGAGAGTTCTAATTTGAGGGCCATCAAATATTCCTTTTTCTTCTCCATGCTGACACCTGGAAAGGTTGTACATATATAGCTGAAGCAGTTTTCAGTGTGATTCAGGGCTTTGACGAATTGCTTTTTTAACCCAAGTTTTATGTGCAGTGGAGGTAATACAATTTTATTACTATCAACCAGAGGCTCATTCGTAATGTTCTTGTCACCAGGCGTCAAACTGATTCTTGGTTGCCAGGTCTTTTCCACTGTGTTTTACTGTAGCCCTACTGTCCCAATAGCAAAGGAAGCAAGGGTATTTGGTGTAAACTCCTTGTTGGCCCAGCAAAACATTTACCATTTTCAAATCAACACAGATCACCCATCCATGATGTATTTAATCTAATCTATCCAGAATTGTCTTTATAATGCCATACTCTTCTTTCATTTGTACAGAGTGTCCTATTGGGATTGAACCAAATATATTTCCATTGTGCAATAACACACATTTTAAACTTCTTCTACTACTGTCGATAAAAAGTCTCCATTCACTGGAATCATATGTGGGCAGTCCTATATGGAGAAGAAGCCCTTTAACATCATTACATTGGACCATCAGATTGGAAGTACTTTTGCAGCGCTGCTTCTCTGTTACAATAAAAGGAGACACTAGTGCCAAGTTTGAATAGTCCTTTCTCTTTCGGCCTGGAAGCCAACAATTCTGCAGACTGCTGTGGCAAATACAAATCTCTTACCAGATCATTCAATTCAGATTGACTAAACAGACTAACAGAATCTGTATCAGATGGCATATAGGTTGGAGCATCATTATCCTCATCATGTGTAGTAGAACCGGATGAACTGTGGGATTCAACATCAATCTCTGGTAGCTCTGTATATACAGGCACAGGTATTTCCTCACAGTGTCCAACTGGTCATTTGGCAGATGGGATATTGGGGTATTGTATGTGGTGTCTGATCTTTTTATTGAAACCTTTGACATTGACTAGGCAAAAGTAGCAGTCATCCACATGGTTCCTTGGTTCTCTCCAAACCATCGGCACACCAAACTTCAGCTTAGAATTCATTCCTTTAGACCATGACCGCAATGTTTCGACACAGGTTTTGCGCACTGTATGAGGAGCCCAACGTTTGTCTTGGTCTCCCAGTGGTACTTTAAAGTAGGCAAGATACAACCTCTTGACAAAGGTAGTGATGTTGCGCCTTTGATCCCGCAAGGTGAAGCTGCCACAGGTGTAACAGAAGATATCTGCGTCATTACGGCATTTCCTTTCCGATGTTGTGTCCATTGTTATAACACAAACTGCACTAAAATATATACATAAATAAGGTTATCTAAATAACATCACATTATAATCACTAATTTTATCACTATAATTCTATAACTGACTCACACCAACATGCAGTCAGGAATGACAATTGGGTTGGCCAATAGCATAAAAATGTGATGTGATAGAGCAAATCTGATATCATATTTGCAATCAGCAGCCTGAAATTAGTATAAAACTGCAAAAGCTCATGCTAGGAAAAAATTTTTTTGTATAGTTCTGTAATTGCAGTGAAAAGTACACATATCAATGAACCAAGTAAAAAGTTGTGGATAGGTAAGCCTACAAGCACTGGACACATGTGGGACTTCTTCATAATCCCCAGAAAGTGACAAGAGAGAATTGTCTCTGGTCCACAAAGACACTCATATTCCCTGAGCACTCCTCCACACCACATAAAGCAAATAGCAAAGCACACCAATTCACAACCAAATCAAATTTATCTTTAAGACAAAATGAGACCTCATGAAGATCTTTATAGCAGTGAGAATACAGGTGGTCCACATTAGAACTGAGTAGTTCAAACAGGAGGTCAAATGTTTTTGAGTCCTGAGACTGTCAAGAAGCACCCATTGGTTTTATTTACCTTCTTTGTGGTCCCAACAAACCATGGGTGGGGGTGGGGGGATGGACAGAATAGGACAACATTTTCTTTGTCCAAAGTAGAACTTGCACCAATTTTTCTTTGAAGAATTGGTGGCTCAGTGGTTAAGAAGCTTGCCATGTTAGCTGGAAGGTTGACAAATTGGCAGTTTGAGACCCAAGTACTGCATGACAGCTCCTCCCAACCTAGCAGTGTGAAAGCAAAAAATTGCACTTCGATCAATAGGGACCACATCGGTGGCAAAAGATCTTGGGGACATGAAAGAAGCCTCATTCAGATGAGCAGAGTTCCTGCAGCAAAAATGGATTCAACCCAAAAAGCATCTTTATGTGCTTCTGACATGATTTATTTTTTTAAATTCCAATAAGTAACAAATCACTCATGATGTATTTCAGAGGAAACCAAGTACAAGAAAGCATATAGAACAGAAAATACAAGCAACTATTGTTTCACAGGCATTTTGTAACATCCTGCTTGAAGAACAGCATTTCTACACACCTTCACTGCCAAGAAGTTCAATCCACTTTCATGAGCCAAAGCCTTTGCAATCATTGTTTTTGAACATCCCGGAGGTCCATACAGTAGCACTCCTTTTGGTGGCTGAATCCCCATTCGAAAGAAAGACTCTGAATACTTCAGGGGCCATTCAACAGCTTGCTTCAATTTCAATTTGACTTCTTCCATCCCTCCAATATCTGACCAAGACACCTGGGGGGGGGGGGAGAGAGACAATTTCAAGAATCAGTTGGAGACATTCTGAAGGATGTGCTGGCAGAATAAATCATCATTCTACAAGGCAATTGTAAAAGTGGCGGCAGTCCAAACAAATAATTATAACTTTGAAACTGAACTTCAGATCAGCACCAGATTTAGAACAGGTATAGCAAACAGTCTGCTCCTTTTCCATGCCCAATTTTGGGGATGTTTACACAAAGGGCTTTTGAATTATGATTTTTAAAAGAACAACTGTCCTATTTCCCCATTCAGAAACAGATAACCTCAGATGACACTCGATTTAAAACAGATCACATATATTTAAAAAGCCAATATCTTGAAAGGGAACAGTTGGCCCTCCACTTTATTTATATGGAAAGGGGATGAAGTATTGACCCTCAAAACAATTCATTCAAAAGGGGAAAACAGCTACTTTATTTTAAGTCTGAGCATGCCTAGGCCAGGCTTGCCAACAGGATTGTATTCATTCATAAGTAGAAGAGTGAGATATTGTCAAATTATCCGTGACTCCAGGCAGCCCCATGAGTAAGCAAACAAAGATACCCTTTGCTATGCAAAATTTGGCATCCTTTTTCCTGCTGGCAAGGGGGGGGGAGGTTGACATTATGCAGCAATATTAGGCCATTTCTTGGCTTTATGAATCATGGATACAGAAATACAACATCCAACATTCATAAACTGGACATTTTATGAAGAATTTAATAAAAGTAAGCTTATAATGTGATTTCCCCTTTATGTTTGGTAAATACTGTACTCCTCCAAGTACAACTCTTCTGTCCCACTACTGCACACAAGTAATGCTAGGCTCCCAGAGCCTAGACCAGTGGTGGCGAACCTATGGCACGTGTGCCAGAGGGAGAACTCATAACCCTCTCTGTGGCCATGCCCACCATCACCCCAACGCAGAGTTCACCCCGCCCCTCTGCCCAGCAGCCCAATGGGAGTGCTTCCTCCCTCTCCTCCCCAGCACAGTTCACCCCGCCCCTCTGAGGTGTAGATGACAGCCTGTTGAGTTTGGGCATTCTGTCTCTAAAAGGTTCGCCATCACTGGCCTAGACAGAGTATAATCTCTGCAGGGTCTATTAAACTGGTAAAGTTTTAAGCATGGCACCAATGATACTCTTTGTCTTCCACCCAAGAACAAATGAGTTGTGTAGAAACTGGCTAGTCACTAAAAGAAGATCCAACAAACAAACAGCAACTATGAACACAAGGACAACGTGAAATAATCATGAATCAGATCAACGGAGGGGTGTGCCAATGATTAAGGAAATCACAGATCACAAAGTCTGTTAAAATTAATTTCTTTTTTTAAAAAACCAGATCATGCATACACATGACCATTTCACCACAACAAAGATCAGCTAAAATAATAAATTAAATTCATGTTTCCCCACCTTTGCTTTTTGGACTTCAATTCCCAGAAGCCTAAGTAATTCCACAAAGCACTGATCAGCCAATGTACTGACTTAGGCTTCTGGGAATTAAAGTCCACCAGTGTTCTGCAAAACATAGTTTGGGAAACACTGCTGTAATATATATCTCCCTTCTCACTGCTCCTTGGGGCTTTGCATGGCCAAACAAATCCTGCTACTATTAGCTTCATATCGCCTCATCTAGTAAGGTGCTTTTACCCAACTTTATATAATACAAGTAAAACCTCATATAACACTAAAACCTGGTTCCACAAGTCTTGATGTTATATGATTTTTAGTGTTATCTGATGCATGTTAAAATCCTATGGGATCCACAGAGATACATTGTAACCACACAGGCTTTAGCGGTTGTTATCTGAAGCATCCCATAGGATCTTAATGTTATCTGATGCAATTCTTCCCCCCAGATTCCTTAATGTTATGCGATTTTAGTGTTATTCGATACTAATGTTATATGAAGTATTACTGTACTCTTATTTCATGTTTCTCAAGAGAGATGTCTAATAGAAGGACTTCCAGTTAGGTATGACTTCTAGAAAGTGCTATAAGCTATGTTCAGTTGTTCGTTCAACTATATTCTCTAATTTGCTTTACTCACTCCAGAGAACCCATTAGTCCTATTTGGTGAAGTCACAGATGTCATTCTCAATGTTCTAATATCAGAATAATCATTTCAGTATATTAGGCAGGAAAAGACTTACTTTTGGTACATCAATTGCTACCTCCCTCATGGCACTTGGCCTGATGTCATTCATGGCTTGCCTGAAGTCACTGTGAGAGATAATCACTGAGCCAGACACGTCATCATCAAAGAGGCTTTCTTTCTGTCCAAGTACTCTCTGAAAAGCACATAGTCCTACAGAAAGTATAAAACAGACTGTATTACATGGACTTCCTGCTTATCAGGCTCAACACTGGTTCACTTCCATCCTTTCAACATGGGTAAACTGAGAACCCAGAATGTCAGGGGCAAATGCTCATTACATTGTAAACCATCCAGAAGTAATCTGAGCACTATGTGGTGGTATACAAGTGTAATTGCTATTTCTTGTTACGCTCTCTCTCTCGCTCTCTCTCTCTCTCTCTCTCTCTCTCTCTCTCTCTCTCTCTCACACACACACACACACACACACACACACACACACACACACACACACACACACACACACACACACACACACACACACACACACACACACACACACACACACACACACACACACACACCCCTTGACTTTCCTACAGAGCCTCTTCTAAATGCTCAAAACCAAGTATGGAGGGCTAGGAAATCTTCCAAGGACTCTGGGATGTACAAAGGACTGTGGAGGGAAGGGGAGCTGTAGTTAGTTGCCAAAGCAGTGTTAAATTTAAGGCTAAATATGAATATTCAACAATATGGTATCTACCTTGGCAGCAGTTTATTTTAATTTAAAAAAGCTTTAATGCAGTCCTTCATATGCAGTAATCTATCATCTTCAATTAAAATAATACAATGCAACATGATTTACAAAGAATTGTTGTTAAATCCTAATTCAAATACACCAACACTTCCATTGAAACAGTAAATTACTCAGTAGAACATGGGTGTCCAAACTTTTTAGACAGTGGGTCAGTTATATGGTTGAGTGAGCTGGTCACATGGTTTCTCCCACGTGCGGGTGCTATACGGTACTGTTTTGCGTATGTGCAGGCACCTTTTACTTCAGCGTCCAGGAGCAGTGAGGGTGCTGTGGGCCAGATTTTTAGGCATCATGGGCCAGATCCAGCCTGTAGGCCATAGTTTAGGCATCCCTGCTGTGGAACCATCCAGTGACCCAAAACATGGCATCTAATGGTCTTTCTCAGGTGGGCTGACCTGAAGGAAATGCAGCAATAAAAGGGCTCAAATGGGCGGACACAGTGGTGGGTTGCCAAAAATTTTACTACCCCACCGTGACATCATCACAGTGTGGGTGGAGCTAACGTTATGATGTCATGATGTCATGGGCGGGGCCAAAGAAAAAATAATAAAATAAAATAAAAATAAGCACACACACACACACACACATAGAAACACACACCCCTCAACCCACCCAAAACACAAACCCATCACTTACCTGTTAGTATAAGTGCCTGGGCAGCACCATGTTGCAAGATGGATATGGTCATCATACCAGTTCTCTAGGATAATATGGTTTAATGTAAATGTAAAATAGCTGTACTCCCTTAAGGGTTCTCCAATTGGAGCAGCAATTGGAATAGCACAGGTGTAGCTTATCGATGAGGTAACTCCAAGACTTTTTTTAAAAACCCCAAGTCAGGCCGTCAGGCCTGCCAGCCGCCAGACCTTTTTAGGAACTGTGGTAGTACGTCAATATAGGTAACGGTATTAAATACACATTAAAATACACACAGACACACCACATCCAAAGGTGAGTCACTTACCCTGGGGAGCAGACTATAGGGAGCTTCAGGCTAGCAGCTTCTCTTCCTCCTCCTCGCTTGGGAGGACAGCAAGGAGGCCGTGCATACGCACCAAGTACTGTAGATGTGCATGCACACCAAGTGCTTGGTACGCATGCGCAGTGGGGGAACCAGTGAAAAGGTAATCCCTGAAGGTGGTTCCCCCCAAAAGCTGCTGCTGGTTCTCTGGGACACTGGGGAAAGTTACTACCAGTTCTAGCGAACTGGTGCAAACTTGTTGCATCCCATCACTGGGTGGATGGATGGATGGACGGACGGACCGGCCCACCCGCCCGCGCACACACACGCATGCACGCGCACACATGCACACGCACGCACGCACGCACGCACGCACGCACGCACGCACACACCAGAAGCAAATCAAGTATCAACACAGATAAGGTTCAGGAAATCGGTTAAAACACTCACTCAGCCATGAAATTTACAGTGTGGTTGTGAGAAAAAAAGCAGAGAAAGAAGGGCAATAGATTCTGTTTCAAGCTCAATGGAGGCAAATGAATCAAGGAAAGGGAAATTCTATTTCTGCTCATTGCACTGCATATAGCTAGATCTGTATTCAACCCACTCTTCTACAGCTGAGCAACACAGCAGTCATAATCTAATTTTATTTTAAAAATTACAGGAACACAGGCCAGAACTCTGCAAATTAAATCCTTGATCTATTAAGGTACTAATTTGTGCACATCATTCCACAGGTCAACCTTTACTCTACAATGCTGTTTCAATTAAAGCAACTAATGAGACACAGACAGAATACGAGGCTTTCATTCTTCTTTTCCTCTTGTTAGCAACTTGTGCTGCTGCCCTCCCTACTGACCCTTAACCCTCAACAGTGATTGCATTACTGCAAAGAATAAAAATCAAGTCAGTACCTTGCCAAAATGATAAATATATGATCCTCTTTGAAACATAAATTAACCTCTTAAACCATATTCAAGGAGAGGAAAGCAAAGATCTAGCTAACATAATAGCCATTGTAAAGTTGGGACTCTTGCAAACAAATTTAGACCAAATGCAGTCTTTATTCTGGATTTCAAGCTAGCTTTATTCTGGATTTCAAGCTACACACTTACGATCTAATTATTTATAATGCCCTATGAATAATTATTTTTTCTTAATTTCACTACAGGGTGTCCCAAAAGTTGCTATATATAGGGAAAGGGGAAAACTGTAGCTAAATGTACCTTTATGTACAAAATATTCATCCCAGAGAAGGAACTTGAAGGAGGTAAAAATACATCACTGGGAAGAAGGTTTAATTGCAAAATTATTATAACTTAACAAGTGTTATAATAATAATTTCGTGTCAGAGATTACTCTGGATTGAAAGGATTTTTGCTGGAGAAACTCCACTTAGGGGATGCCTGAATGAGGCTCCTTTCATGACCCCAAGTGCAGCCCTCAGGTATCGAAACCCGACCTTCCAGTCTCCAACTCAGCATCTTAATCTCTAAGCCACCAGAGGAGCTGTTCTTAACAAGTGTTCAACTTCATGTATGTGTCTTCAAACAGTACCACTGTTGGTTCATGTTCAATGAATGCTGAGGAGGATGGGAGGAGAAAGTATTTTGTACCACAAGACACTAAATCATAAAATTTAGCTGTCTGACCATTTTAAAGTAACAAATACCTCCTGTTGTTATTATTATTATTATTATTATTATTATTATTATTATTATTATTATTATTATTATTATTATTATTATTATTATTATTATTATTATTTTGGGGGAGGAAATAATCTTTTTCAAATTAATAACAAGAATAATTTCATGGTAGACCTTATTCTGGGTTGAAAGTATTTTTAGGTGACGCCCAAATGAGGCTCCTTTCATGTCTCTCGGGTATCAAAACCCGATCTTCTAGTCTCCAGCTCAGCATTTAACCCCAAAACACTGTGGGAGCAATTTTCAATTTTTTCAAATTGCCAGCAAAATGGGCAGTAGCAATTGATTGGAAATACAGTAGTTGGGATGGGATACTTTAGCTAGCTGTTAGAATAATTTTCTAAACTCTGAATAGAACAAATTAATAGGTATTAGCACTAGTTACACAACTTTAAAAATCAAATAAAAATATTCTGTTCCAACACTTGTTGTAAACAACCATCTTAAGGATAAAATTAATTATTCTTCAATGTGACTATTAGCAAAAACTTTTTACAGCTTAATTAATTTTAAAAGATGTCTGTTCTCACACAGCGAACTCAATAACACTGCTGATGCTATGTTAGATTTTTCTTAAGGATGGGGATTTATGCATTTTATTTTTTTAGTACGTACAGCTCCTTCAGAAACAGCCCTGGGGCCCTTTTATGGATAAAGGGTAACCTAGGAATTCTAAAAATAAAAATGAAATAATCTCTTTAATGATATGCTTTTTTTCTGTATTCCTTCTCTACATGCCAAATTTATCAGAGAAACTCAGTTTAAGATGTATTAATTACTCAAACATTTGCTTTAAACATAGGGAAGTGATGTGTGTTACACTGTGAATTAGCTATGAAAGCAGTACAAGATTTGTCCTGTTCATACATGTATAATAACCCTTAGGTCCTTTGCAACCTGAACAGTGCAGGTTCAATTGGCAAAACTATCGCATGGAGGCACATGTAATTTACAGTCCTTCATGAATAATCCAGTATTTGCTGAAACATGCCTACTGGCCTTTGCAGATGTTATGGCAAGGCACAAAAGGAGGGAAACAGATTTTTATTTCCATGAGTTCTATTACATAGATTCCCCCCCCCCCCCTTTACAACTGCACACACTATCTTCACTGCCAAGTCAGTAAGATTTCTGGTTTCAAGTATAAAAGTATTTACGGCTGAAAAACAGGCACAGGCACACACACGCACACACACAGACACACAGAAGAGATTATAAATGACCAAATGCTACTTCTTTGTTAGAAGAAATAAAAAAAACATTAGTTCTTAGTCAGACTCTTCTTTTTTCATGGACTGCCAAAATGAAGCCACTATCTTCTCTTTGTAGTTGCCCAAACCCAAGTCCTCATCAGCACTTGATTTAGTATAGGACACATGGATTAGACCAGTGTTTCCCAAAGGCTGGTTTTTGGACTTCAATTCCCAGAAGCTTAAGTCATTTCCCCAAAGCACTGATCAGCCAATGTACTGACTTAGGCTTCTGGGAATTGAAGTCCTCTAGTGGGCTATGTACCCCTTGTTGGGAACCACTGGATTAGACCAAGTAGCGGACAATATTTATTTTTTGTGATGGAGTGTAATTGTTGTGATAAACTCTGAGCAAATCCATATATGGATAGTGCTAAAAGTATGCCATTTGAAAGTCATGCATGTTTTCTGTACATACTCCCACCTCTTGTCAATCTGACAGTGCACCCACACATCTGCTGACTCAGAAAGTCAAAGCTGCTTACAGAGTATATGCCTGAGTAAGTCTGTATTTTACTGCAGCCAATATTATTTCCTCCACTTCATTCGTTTAAGGATAAACAAATGTTGTTGGGAGGGAGTTATTTCTGGATAAAAACAGATCAACATGTTCCATCTTGTTTTGCACATGTTCCCTCAAGCATCAACATCCAGATATAACTACTTCTACATAAAAGTAATTACTCGCTTCTCAACCTTTTGGCTAAAATCAAGTGTAGTAATTACTCTGAACTGATGTCCTTAAAAAACAATCCACAAGAACATATATTACAGCTTGGTCAACAAAAGTCATGCCTTGTATGCAGACATAAAAGCCGCCATGTATCACTTACATTTCTCAAAAGATAAAATAAAAATTTATTCTCTTTGTTTTCAAACAGCCATTCGGCCAATATTATGTATTTGCAAACAAGAATTCAAGGGCAATGAAGAATCTGTAAGTGATTTTTATGCTTATCAGAGAGTAAACAAAACAAAAAAATTGTACCACTTTAAAGATTAACTGCTGTATTTTAATGTTAGCTTTCATGGATCAAGTCCACTTTGCCAGCGATTTTTATGTTAACAGTTTTAAGTAAATGTAAATGTTTACTAGTAAGCAGCATATAGCCATTTGTCCCTTTGTAGAAAACACAGAGATGCCTAAAATATTACCAGGAATTAAGAAAGCTATCTTTTACTATTCCAAAATTATTAATTAGGTATTAATCATCTCTGTCCCAGCTCCATGCCAACCTAGCAGTTCAAAGGCAATAAACTGCAAGTAGATAAATTTATTATTTTTATTTACTTTTTATTAAAATTTATATTCGGCCCTATTCGCACAGGTGACTCAGGGCGGATTACAACCAATATACAATACATAGTTAAAATTCTAAAAACAGTTTAAATAGGTACCACTTCGGT
Source organism: Furcifer pardalis (assembly GCA_030440675.1). NCBI lineage: Eukaryota > Metazoa > Chordata > Lepidosauria > Squamata > Chamaeleonidae > Furcifer > Furcifer pardalis. The sequence continues at coordinate 72,442,709 of CP126892.1, forward strand.
GGGAAGGTAAACAGTCGGTGTCTAGGCATGCCTGCTATATGTCCATGGAAACGTCTGCATATGCAGACATCACTGGCTCTTTGGCCATAAACAGAGATGGATACAACTAGTTTTTGAGCAAGACCTTTACCTATTAATCATTTTACTGCAGTACTACATTAGTCACATCTACTCATAGCAGACAGAATCCCATTACTTACATACAATGGCATAAGTTCAGGGGTATAAATTGCAGTAGCAAATTGCTGCTAGTTAACGAGTCAGTCCTTCTGTTTCCCGCCATTTACTATTCACACAACTTGGCGTATTAAAAGTTTCCCCCCAGCCCAAGGCTGTTAATAGTGTCCTGGAGTTTAGCAGGCTCTGTGGAAATTTTTAATTCCACAAACACTATAATCTAATTGTCCACGTACTATGTTTGCGTAGCATTTCAAACGGGACTCCCATTTTAACTTTAAAAAATTCACTCCCAGTTAAGATTTATTTATTTATTTATTTATTTATTATTTGTATACCGCCCTCCTCACCGAGGTGACCCAGGGCGGTTTGACACATCATAAAAAACATCAGCAATTCAGATTTAAAATGATGATTTCTCTAAAGCCACACTCACAACAAATAAATACAACAAGGGTTTTTTTTTAACGACTTGTTTCATAAGAACAATTGGAAACCAATGGCAACCTGGATATACACACACACACAAATGTCCATTCGTCCATCCCCCAGAAATACACTCACAATTTGCTCAATAATGTGAATATTTGACCAGTAGCCAGCTTCCTTCTATTTATCAATAAAGGTGCAGCTCCAAGAGAGTATACAGGTGGCCCCCTTACTTGAATAAGTATACACATATTTAGTTTTTAAAAAAAAATCCATGAAATACATATAGTAAAGGTAAAGGTTTTCCTTGCTTGAATAAATCACATAGTACAGTACAGTAAAACCTCGGATAACGCTAAAACTTGGTTCCAGAAGTCTTGGTGTTATCCGATTTTTAGTGTTATCCGATGCATGTCAAAATCCTATGGGATGCATCGGATAATGTTAAAGCTCCATAGAGATACACTGTAACCGCACAGGCTTTAGCGGTTGTTATCTGATGCATCCCATAGGATCTTAACGTTATTTGATGCAATTCTCTCCCCCCCCCCAACTGCTTAACGTTATGCAATTTTAGAGTTATCTGATGCAAACGTTATCCGAGATATTACTGTACAGTAAAACCTCATATAACACTAAAACCTGGTTCCACAAGTCTTGGTGTTATATGATTTTTAGTGTTATCTGATGCATGTTAAAATCCTATGGGATCCATAGAGATACATTGTAACCACATAGGCTTTAGCGGTTGTTATCTGAAGCATCCCATAGGATCTTAATGTTATCTGATGCAATTCTTCCCCCCAGATTCCTTAATGTTATGCGATTTTAGTGTTATTCGATACTAATGTTATATGAGGTATTACTGTATCTTAAAGACACACTACCAGAGTTGACCACTAGAGGTCACTATCTACAATGTTGATTCAGAATTGCATTTTAATGAAAGCTGTTTCTACCAGACCCATTTCATGAGCAGACCTGAAGATCTGCAGAGGCATTGCCACTACACCATCCACTCATATGACTCAGTTATATGCATTAAAATAGAGGGCTTGCTGTTTTCTGGAGTTTCTGGTATCCGACTTAAAGCTTATCTTCTGTGGATACGAAGATGAGTAGTACTCTATTTCAAGAGTTGCACAACTACCAGAAGAACCAGCATGACCCAAGGCGCAGCAGTTAAAATGCTTATTTGAATGAAGTCTGCCTTATGCCATACCTTGTACCAAACAAGATAAATGGGATTTCCTGAGCCGCTCATTCACAGTGCTGCCAAAAAGAACTATGGTTGAACTTTAGGAACTATTGGCAAATTGTTGATCAGTTTGCCAATGGCTCTTGCAAGGATATAGTACAATGATAGCGAACCTTGGCACTCCAGGTGTTCTTGGACTTCAACTACCAGAAGCCCAAGTCAGCACTCCCGCTGATCAGGGCTTCTGGGAATTGAAGTTCCAGAACACCTGGAGCACCAAGGTTCACTATCACTGGTATAGCAAGTCAAGTCCCCTCCTTGGCATCAGGAACTAAATCATACCTGTAAAATTGAGCATAATGACCCAGTATGCAATAAACTCATTACCATTAAAAGTGGTTAAAACATTGTTTTTTATTTGGTTTTGTTGTTTTAGCGGCAATTCTTCTACTTCAAGAAGTATTTCTTAGTAATAATTGCTGCATGGCAACAATTCAACTATGAATCTACCCCAGTAGTTTTGAGGTTATTTATTTCCTGCTAACCCTCAAACTTTTTTTACCTAAATTGCTAACTTCAAATACTGCACAGAATTCCATCTGTATTCTCTTTTGAATTCAGAAAAAAGGTGTACATCATTGAAATAAATTGCAGCTAATTAACAAAATGACATACACCAGACATACAATCAGACATGTCACTGGGACTACGTTTACTAGCTGCAGCCTGCTGCCATGACTTACACAGTTTCATTCACCCCTGAAGAAAATTCCAATAGGATTCTGGCCAGTGCTATTTTTCCATTGAAGTTCAAAATAATCCATTAATGTGTTTAAGTCTCTGGAAAAAATTTGAATGTTTACCCTAGTATACATTTTTTAATTTCAACACTGCACTCTCCAATGTATATATACATGCCTATTTCCCTAGTTTTTCTATCGCCAGATCTTAATGTTTCTATAGTTTCATAATTTGCTCAAAATATAATTCCCCTGTTTTCTCAGTCTTTCTGACACCATCAGATTGTTGTGAAATAACAACAAAGCAAGTGCATGGAAACATACACTTGCTTTTGGAGATTTCCTTGAGGAACAAACATGGGTTAAAAATGTAATTTGTAGAAAGCTTTTAATGTGAGGAAATTTGGCAGGCTGTCTCCTGCTTCTAGTTATTTGTTCTTTATTAGTTTCTCAATTCAAGCTGATAAGATCACAATATGCACGAGGCAGCAAACCATAGCTGGTTCCTTGCCAACCTCTATATTTGGTATTTAAGCAAACTATCATGATAATTATATCAGCATAAGAGCTTTCACAATGTTCCCACTGTGAAATTAAGGTTTGCTTGCTGAAATACAGATTATAAAAGACAAGCAGAATCCATTGGAAAACTGGGTTTTGCAATTACCAGCTTTACTGAGATTATCTAAATGTGTTCATGTTTTAAATTAATTGCGAAGTAGCCCAGTCTGTTTAAGTCAATAGGATGTTATTACTTGAGACAACCATGCTCAGAGTAATACTTTTTGTCATTGGTTTGATTCAGTGAGAAGAACCAAGTTGATAGGAAGCACAATGCATCTCATTAACAGCCATAGGGTTGTCTGTTCATCATTTGTTTTTGTATCAGAGATTATTCTTGGTTGAAATGATTTTTGCAGGGAATGCCCAAATGAGGCTACTTTCATGTCCCCCATGGTCAGCTGTCGGGAATCGAACCCAAGTTTCCAATCTCCAAGCCTAGTGCCTTAACTACTATGCCACCAGGAGAGCTGCTGGGATGTCTGTTAAGGAATCATGATTAGCTTCCAATCTACTGGTTTGTAGAGCTTCCAGTAGTTTGAGATAGCCTCAGTTGTGGACTTAAACCAGCAAAGGCTCTTGATTAGGAAAGGTAAAGGTTGCCCTTGCTCGAGAGCCAGTCATATCCAACTCTAGGGTTCAGTGCTCATCTCTGTTTACAGCCAAAGAGCCAGCGCTATCTGCATTTGCAGACATTTCCAGAGACACGTGGCAAGCAAGCCTAGACACCTGAGTGCACCGAACACTACCTTCCCATCGAAGTGGTCCCTATTTATTTATCTACTGGCAATTTCTTGCTTTCGAACTCCTAGGTTGGCGGGAGCTGGGACATAGATGGGACCTCATTCCATCGTGCAGTACTCGGCTCTCAAACAGCTGACCTGCAAGCCTTCCAATTGTCAAGTTAAGCGTCTTAACCACTTGAGCCACCATAGTCCCTAGGTAAAGGTCACCCTTGCTCAAAAGCCAGTCATATACAACTCTAGGGTTCACTGCTCATCTGTTTATAGACAAAAAGCCAGTGCTGTCATCTGCAGATATGTCCTCAGGCCCTAAAAAACCCATTATTCACATCCCACCTTCTTCCTTTCAAAAGCAAAGATAATTAGAACTATTCATAATCTACATCTAGTAAAATATGGTGAAAGTGTTCAGCTGATGGTTATTTGTAGTAATAGCAATTATACTTATATACCACCCCACTGCAAGGGACTGCAGTGGCTGAAGTGACTAAGATTCTGACTGGAAGGCGGGAGGTGAGCAGTTCGATTCCCAGTACTGCAGGGCAGAATGAGCTCCCGTCTTTGTCCCAGCTCCTGCCAACCTAGCAGTTCAAAAGCAAGAAAGTGCAAGTACAGTAAAACCCCGAGTTGCATATTCCTCTACTTACATAAAAATCAACTAACATAAGGCTTTTTTGCGTAAATCGGGTGTCCCAGTTTATGCACACACACAAAAATCAAATTACGCAAGGGGTTTCACTGTCTTGTAATTCTAAGATGGCAGCACCACCATCTTAGAATTACAAATTCCACCCAGTGCCACCTGTCCCCACCACCAGAAGTCTCAAGAAATCGTTTACCTTGGCGGCAATGGAAGTAGCAGCAGTAGCGGAGGCACTTTTGCTACGTTTTCCAGAGCCCCCACTGCTTCTACTGGGACTAGGTGAACGCTCAGCTGTTTGTCAGTTTAAAAAGTGGGGGAGAAATGCTTGTCATTATCATCTCGGCCACTAGGAGCACAAGCCGCAATTCTCCACAGGGATTCATTGCAAACCAATTTCAAGCTTGTTTTTCCCCAATGCATCCCTATGGAGATGCAGTGATTTACACAAAACCGCTATTTAGGGAACATACTTTTTATGTAAATCAAGTTATACTGTAGTGAACACTTCAGTGGGAAGGTAAACAGCGTTCCGTGCGCTCTAGTGTCTAGTCATGTCTACCACACGGCCACGGAAATGTCTGCAGAAGCAGACAGCACTGGCTCTTCAGGTTTGAAACAGAGATGAGGACTGAACCCTAGAGTCAGATATGACTAGTTTTCAAGCAAGGGAAACTTTTACCTTTACTACCACCCCATTGCACTTAGTGCACTCTCTGGGCAGTTTACAGATCATTAACATTTTCCCATCAACATGCTGGGTACTCATTTTACCCACCTCAAAAGGATGGAAGGCTGAGTCAACCCTGAGTCCCACTAGGATCAAACTCACAACCTTTTGGCTAAAGTACAACAGTTTAATGACTGTGCCACTAGGGCTCTTAGATAAACGTAAGTAAATAAATAGGTGCTACCATCCTCTTATTTTCTCTGGCTCTCTCACACCTATCAACCCAAATGCCTTGTGAATTCAGAAGAATTTAGATGGGGGCAGAACTTCAAGAAGCCACTACTCCCAGAACCCCCAAGCCTTGTGGCTCAAAAATTCTGGAAACTCTAATTGTGAGAAGGGGAGGCACACACCTTCTATGAGTTGATTGAACCCTACTCACTGAGAGGGAAAGCAACAAATGCCACAATCATGAGCAAACAGCAAGTGAACAACAAAGGGGACATAATAATAATTTTGTTAGAAATTATTCTGGGTTGAAAGGATTTTTGCTGGACATATACCACCAACATGAAACATGTGCAGAAGTTGAAAACCTCAGTTTTTTCTCCCTTAAACTGTCTTCACTGCCACATGGTATCAGAGTGAGCAAATGCAGCATAACTCTACTGCTTAAAAGAACACACGTACTATTCCTTTTCCTCATTTATTCAGTCTTACATCGTTTGCACATGTTTCAAAGTCTGCATAGTATAGTTATTATCGTCTTAAAGATAAGCACAGACATATTTCAAACTAGCATTTCCTTTCACTGTGAACAAAATGGCCCTTCTCTGTTCCTGGGGAGAAAAATATAAAGTTATATTTATTCTCCATCCTCTTCAAAAAGCCTTAGAAGGACAAGTTTACAATGAAACATTGTATTTGGAAGTCTATGTTGCTAAGCATTTTGTAACACTCAACACTGTTTATTCCGTCACATTCTCAGTACCTAATTAACATGTCTCATTATGCTGTTTTGAAATCCACTGGTGGTTCCTCCGTCACCATAAACATTTAATAAAATAAAATGTTTTCTGAACAGGCAATCAGGAAAGCAGCATGATTATAAAAGAACACAAACACCCCATCATTCAGCAGTTTCCTAAAAGATAAAACCCACACCCTGCATTATGGAAAAAAACTTTTAGATTAGTTCCAGCCAGAAGAGGAAATGGTAGAAAGCTATGATATCAATTCAAGGCGTGTAGCGCTCCTCTACTTTCCATTAGAACATTTTTATGAATATCTTTTCCCTTTTAAAGAGGCAAAGTTAAGACAGTAATGTACATTTTAGGTAAGGGACATATATAGTTCTTTTGTAACAGACTGTTTAAGGCACTTCAAGTGACACTTTGAAGTAGACAATTTATGGTAAAGGCAATCTTCAGAGCAAGACTTCTAAAACAACAGAAAGAGGCTCATGGAGAGCAACAGATTAGAAGCAAAGGGGGAAAGATATAGGGAAAGAAAAGGAGAAAAATTCTCAACTGATACCATGTTTCAGCACTGCAGTAGCTCAAGTGGCTGAGATGCTGAACTTGATGACTGGAAAATCAGCAGGTCAGTAGTTCAAGACCTGGGGACTGCATGACGGAATGAGCTCCCATCTCTGTCCCAGCTCCTGCCAACCTAGCAGTTTGAAAGCAAGAAATTGCAAGTAGATAAAGAGGGACCACTTCGGCGGGAAGGTAAACAGCGTTTGGTGCACTCTAGTGTTGAGGCATGCCTGCCACATCTCTACAGAGACGTCTGCAGATGCAGACAGCACTGGCTCTTTGGCTGTAAACAGAGATGAGCACTGAACCCTAGAGTTGGATACAACTGGCTTTCTAGCAAAGGGTGACCTTTACCTTTACCTCCAGCACTGCACTAAAAAATCTGTATTTTGATGAAGAAGAAATCATTCTGAGGTAGTTGACAATAATGCTCTCTTGAGAATAATTCAAAATGCAAATCTGAAGTACAGTAATACCTCGGATAACGCTAAAACTTGGTTCCACAAGTCTTGGTGTTATCCAATTTTTAGTGTTATCCGATGCATGTTAAAATCCTATGGGATGTATCGGATAACGTTAAAGCTCCATAGAGATACATTGTAACCGCACAGGCTTTAGCGGTTGTTATCCAATCCATTCCATAGGACCTTAATGTTATTCGATCCAATTCTCCTCCCCAGATTACTTAACGTTATGCAATTTTAGCGTTATCCGAGGTAAACATTACCCAAGGTATTACTGTACACAACACTGCATTGGCTTCGAAATCAAGGTAATTTGTTAAGCAAAGCTGAGCTCTCCCTAACTAGAAGGCTGATACTTCCATCTTTCCATGACAACTCTGACACACAACTGCAGCAGTGACAGAAAGCACCGTAACTCCTACCTAAATGTAAGAGGGTACATAATGTTTGCAGGGTAGTGGGACAGCATTAGCACTGAACACAATGGAAACTTTCTGTAGCCTATAACAGGAAATATAATTCCTCACAGTTGCAGGGAATTCGGCATATCCTACAATATAAAATGTATTTTAGAAACTCTGAGGAAACTTTTTACAAAACTGGATATCGTTATGCTGGCATCATACATTTTCATCTTGTAACAGTTTAGGACAAAGAAACAAAAAAGCACTTAATAGAAAAATTCCATGTAAACTATAAAACCTAAATCTGTTATTCTTTAAAGTGTTCCAATTCTTCTGTTTTAGTTTTTGTTACACGTACTGGAAGAAAACATTTCATAATAAGTACTCACAAGAGGCCCTGCCTTCTACAGTTTTTAGTATGTTAACATTAAAACTAGTGTTTTCAAGCAGCAGAATAAGCCAATTGTATGGGTCTGGTTTTCAAAGGAAGAATTCTTATAGCTTATAAATAAATGTGGTTGCCCCCCCCCCCTCCAAAAAAAACACTTTTAAATCTAAAGATGCTGTCTACTCCCAAAGATCAAAGAGCAATTTTTTACATGAATAAGAGCTGTGTTTAGGAAACAGAGGTTAAAACTCATCTTCCACCACCAGATGTCACCCTAGTATAATTACTGATATTACAGTACAGTGGTACCTCGTACAACGATTTTAATCCGTTCCACGGGGCTCGTTGTTGTATGAAAAAATTGCTATACGATGCATGCATCATACAGTATAGCGATTTTCCCTGTGGGATGCATCATACAACAAATATCTCTATGGGGAAAATCGTACAATAAAAAATTGTTGTACGATTTTTCCCATAGAGCTGCTTTGCATCGTATAACAATTTTAGTTGTTATACGGGGCACAATGTTTTTTTCAAATCCTCGTTGTTGTACGATTTAATTGCTATATGAGGCATTTATTATACAGAGTTCTACTGTATATTGAAAGAGAACATTTCCCATTATACAATAAAAGAATCTTAACTTCTATTCCCATTTACTCATATACGGGAACTTGCTTCCCAAATATGTCACTATTTGAAATTATTAAAGATGTTCTCACTGGCAACAAAATCTGGCTCATTTTAAACATAAGAGGCAACACAACAAGTATGAAATAGATATATTTCATTATGCAATTATGCAAGGTCCCTTTCTATTCAACCTGGCAGGGAATTCTATATAATCTTGAAGGCTTATATATGTTTCAGTCAGTAGTAAAGGTTGCTATTGCTCAAAACCCAGTCACATCTGATCAGAGGCGCAGCTACCGCCGTATCAGCCATATCAATTATACGGGGGGCCCTGGCTACGGGGGCCCCCAACGGCAAAAAATAAAAATAAAAATAAAAAAGAGCAAAAATTTACTGCGCATGCGCAGAAACTCAATCTGATGCATTACGCATGCATCAGATTGAGTTTCTGCGCATGCGCACTTTATTGGAGCCATTTTTAGCTCCAATTTTAAAAAATAAAATTTCGGAGTCGGAGCCGCAGCTTCTCAGAGCGGCTCCGATGGTGGCCCTCAGAGGAGGGCACCTCCCCTGGGGCCGCCCAGAGTCCCACGGGCAGGTTGAGGCCTGCCCGGGCTGTCCGCTGCTGCCAAACCCCCATGGCCTGGGGACGCCTGGCAGAGTGCGCCACCGCCTCCTCCGGAGGATGCGCTGCTGCCCGTCCTTCATCCGCAGCGGGTCCGGAGCTCAGCCCACTCGCGAGCAGCGGCAGCGGGCAGGGAAGGCGGGAGCGCGCACCTTGCCCCCTCCCCCGACCGGCTGCCGCTCATGCGCCTCCTGCCTCCCGGGAGCGCGGGTGCCTCGGAGCCCGGCGCCATCGGAGGGCACCGCAGTCGGGCTCGGCGGGGTGGGAAGGCGCGCCTTGGAGCCCGGGGCAGAGAGCGAGGATGGAACCGAGAGGGTAAGTGAGGGTTTTGTGTTTCGGGTGGGTGGGTGGTTTATGTGTGTGTTGGGTGGGTGGGTGGATTTTTATTAAATTTTTATTTTATTTCTTTATTTATTTTAATTATTTAAGTTATTTACGGGTTTGTGTTGTGGTTGTTTGGGTGGGTGGGTGGGTTGAGGTGTGTGTGTGTGTTTGTTTGTTTGTTTTAATTCTATTCTATTTTATTTATTTATTTATTTATTTTTATTTTTGGCCCCGCCCATGACGTCATGACGTCATGACGTTGGCTCCCCCACGACGTCATGATGTCATGACGTTAGCTCCGCCCCGCATATAAAGGGCCCCCAAACAATTTTTATACGGGGCCCCGCCAAGGTAAGCTACACTTCTGCATCTGATGTCTGTAAACATTTCCATACTCATGTGGCAGTCATGACTAGCACACGGAACACTGTAACCTTTCCCACCAAAGGGCTATCTATTAATCTACTTGCAATTTTTTGCTTTCAAGAGTGTAGTCCACTACTTCTATTTTCCACCTCCAGCTGCTTATAACAATCCCCGCTGTTTGTAATGTAAGAATTTAATACTAGTAATGCACAGAATACACCCACACTAGTGGCAGGCTGTCCTGGTAGTCATGTGACAGCTGTGAAATGGGGCATGCAAGAAATTGTGTAGAGATCAGATGACTGAGGAGAAATCAGTATGAAATTGCCTTTGTTTGCAGAAAATGTCCGTTGGATTATGGGCAACATCCCCAAACAGAACACATTGTGCTGAAGGCGACTTGCACAAAAGAGGCATAATCTAATTGAAAATTCAAGAGTTAACTAGGCTCATAGACCACTTATATAACATATGTTTGCTTATTCTTGTTTTAAGTGATGAAATTTAAATGGGGAAAATATAAATTTGAACTAATAAATAATAAATAAATAAATAATTTAGGGGGACATAACTCAGCGCACAGGCCACCCAGATCAGTGATGGCAAACCTTTTAGAGACCAAGTGCCCAAATTCACCTTCGCCATAGACTCAACAGGTTGCTGTCTGTGCAGCCTCCTCACGCCACGTGTGAGCTACCTGCCTTACCCCAGACAGGAGAGGAAAGAAGCACTCCCATTAGGCTGCTGGACAGAGGTGCGGGACGAACTCTGCTGGGGGAGGGAGAAAGCGCTCCCATTGGGCTGCTGGGCAAAGGGGCGGAGTGAACTCTGTGCTGGGGGGACGGTGCATGTGCCCACAGAGAGGGCTCTGAGTGCCCCCTCTGGCACGCATTCCATAGGTTTGCCACCAGTGACCTAAACACACTAAAATTGGAGTCTTCTTGGAAAGTATGGTGAAATTTGTAGTGTCCTAAAAACAGACAAATACTTAAATACACATAAAAAACCCAGATTAATGATTTGCTTTCAAAGACTGTGACTATTTTTTTAAAAAACGATTGTGTTTAAACCTAGGAAATTAGATTGCAAAACCTTGTTAATGTTAATCCATGTTAAAGACTCCTTATGCCATCATATGTGTTTATGTTATGCAGCAATGAATGCTCTATGTCAGGGGTTCTCAACCTTTTCAAGCCAAAGCCTGGGTCACAATCCCTCAAACAGCTTCGGGGGCTGAATGGCCATTTTGCCCTGTCTGCCACACATGGCACTTCTGGTTGTGGTGGAGGCAGTTGGGGGCCACATGAAATGGTGTCGTGGGCTAAATCCGGGCCCCAGACCATACTTTGAGAACCCCTACTCTATGCCTAAACCCACTTAGATTAAGCCAGCTGTCCTGGGTTCCCTAAGCAAAGTGTGCTTTTCTCACCTGCTTCTTTGCATAGCGCTGCAAGATCCGCTCCCACATATCCATGGGTGTTGTCGGCCAACTGAGTCAACTCTATTGGTGTCAATGAATGTGGAACTTTGTTAAGAAGCTTATTCAGGATATCTAGCCGGTTCTGAGCATTGGGAACCCCAATTTCTATCTCCTTATCAAAGCGTCCAGGTCTGCGCAGAGCTGGGTCAAGTGCATGGATACGATTTGTTGCTCCAAGAACAAGGAGCTGTCCTTTGCTATCCTCCTAAAACAACAGGAGAGAGGTTGTGTTCACGAACAATGAAGTAAATGTGTGGTGAGAAAGGGCAGACACACACCCCATTTTTAAGTGGTTCATAAGTAATGGAACAAACTAACATCAACACAAACAGAAGGACTGTCTTCAATACTTGGTTGAAAATCCTTTGCAGTATATCGACAACGTATCCGAGAATGCATTTTTCTCCTGAAGCAGGAAAAGTGTCACTGGTGTGAATTTATCTAAGGTAGATACTAGCTAGCGATGAAGTGACCCACACACTATGATCACAGAGCCATCTCCTGCAGCACACATGAAATGAGACATGCAGGACTGCAATGGACTGCGGCAGCCTTCACACCCAGTTCATCTGGCATGGCCTCTTCTGCCTCCATGACCGTTGGGAATCAGAGTTCCTCCTCCACTCATTTTGCCATTCGGCCCAATATGATGGGTTTCCTGTGGCATTTCCTCCACTGAGGAGACTATCACCCCGCCTAAAGAGGCATGTATTCTTTGTATGCAGTATGTATTCTTTGTACAAGACTATACAGAGAAGGCTAACTCAAGTAGCAATTTGTCTACTTATTGAACATCATCGTCTTATGACAGTATAAATGAGGACAGCCTTATGAAATGAATAAGTTTCAAGAGCTCAATCTCAATGGAAAGAAAAGGACCCAATTTTTGCATTATCAAAAATTTCCAGTTCCATCCCACTATAATTTTGCTGTGACAAACACATGAGACACTTGCCACAGGTAGACATGTTGCATAAATTGCATCATTATCAGGTACACCTTCCAGAACTAGTAAATCCACCAAAGCACTACACTTACCGATCCAATGCCATCCATTAGTGTTAATAAGGAAGCTACAATTCTTTTTTCAGTTTCATTTTGTACCCCTTCCCTCTTTGGAAAGAGTGCATCAATTTCATCGATAAATATAATAGATGGTCGTCTTGAAAAAGAAAAAGAATAAACCACTTTATCACATGCAGATACACACACAGAGTATGACCTCAGTACCTTACTTGGGTGCTGAAATAAAAGCAAAAAGTAATCAACTAGAATACTAAAATATAGAACATCTATCAAAACCAACACTTTATTAGGAAAATCTAAAATGTGGATAGTCTTACCCTTCTCCCTCAAAAAAGCCACAGGGAACTCAAAGGCAGAAATCCTGTTACACACTTGGTTTACCTTGGTGTACCTTCTGAAAGTTAATTACCATGTGAAATAGATGCATCAGTTGAAAATCTGCAACTTAGTATATCAAATTGCACTATAGTACACCCATTAAATCAATGGGGATTCAGTGAGTCAATTAATGTAGGCCTACTTGAATTTATAGTTTATCCACCCCACTGATTCAAAGGGCCTACTCTAACATGGCAATTTACACTAAGCAACAGGGTTTCAGCTAGCACCTGTTTGCTTAATTTTGTGCAGAAGAAATGATGTCATCAGTTTGTGCTGCTAAAATTTGTTTCAAATTAGTTGTTTCCTATCCTTCAATTTTAGGTTCAGCTGGTGGCAAACTGGGGGCAATGTTTGATAATGAAAAGCTACCTCTCCTGTCCCAAGGCTTCTCTGGGGCAAAAGGGAGCCAGAGAGAGCCTCAGAATGTAACATGGGGGAATAGGAAGCATTTAATTAATTTAAAATAAATGTTAGTGGTCACCTCCTGCTGCAAAAGGTGGGACTGAGACCAAAATAGACAGGCTACCATGACAGAGGTAAAATTAAAAACCTTTCACTTTTTGATTAACAGCTCAGCCTCTTTACCACTGTGCTATATATAAATGTAAAGGTCTCCCTTGCTAAAAAGCCAGTCATGTCTGACTCTAGGGTGCGGTGCTCATCTCTATTTACAGCCAAAGAGTCAGTGCTATCAGCATGTACAAACGTTTCTATGGTCGTGTGGGATCCAGACTAGACGCTAGAGACCATGGAATAGTGTTATCTTTCCCACCAAGGTGGTACCTATTTATCTACTTGCAATTTTTTTGCTTTCAAACTGTTAGGTTGGTAGGAGGTAGGACAGAGGCAGGAGATCACTCAGTCATGGAGTACTCAGGTTTCAGGCTGCTGGCCTGCCGACTTTCTGGTCATCAAACTCAGCTTCTTCACCTCTAAGCCACCAAGGATGTAAAACTCATTAATCTGGGGACTGATGATTGAAAAGTTACACACAATTGCTGCACAATCCATGTAAATATAGAGATGCTCAGAAATCCAACTGTGATAAAATATGCCTAAGCCTATGAAAGTTCACACTCCAAATGAAAACTTTTGATTTATTATCAGAGTAAAATTGGATCAGACCAACAGTTTGTAACAGCGGTTAGCCAGACTTTTGGTGGAAACCACAAATAGGTTGTGAATACTAAAATAAATCTTTCCTGGTTGATCCCAGGCATGTGGCACAGAGAAGTATGATGACTTCAAATCATTTAACCAAGTTATTAATCATCCTTGAGAAAGCTTTCTTCCATAAATGGGTATAATCTAGGGCTGATGAACTTGCTGTTTTCCACAGGTTTGTCAAATCCAGTTCCCAGCAACCCCAACCACATGTGGGCAATGAGGAAGCATGATGGAAGTCACAATTTGCCAGCATCTAAAAATTCCCCATACCTGATGTACCCAGAGCAGGAGAAAGTTACATTTGTAGAGTGCAGTGGTCATACTTGTAAAAATGATTATTTATCTGTATTTTTATTTGCAATTTTAATGTACTAAATGAAAGTATTGTAACCTTTTAGAAAACTATGCAATTAAGATGAGTAATTTAGATTTAACCTCTGACCATTTTCAAAGCCCAAGGTAAAAAGTGTTTCGTGCCCTCCGGTGTCTAATCATGCCTGCCACATGAACATGGAAACATCTGCAGAAGCAGACAGCACTGGCTCTTCGGCTATGAAAAAGAGATGAGCACTGAATCCTAGGGTTGGATACAACTGGCTTTCAAGCAAGGGTGACCTTTACCTATTACTAAGACATAAGGTCATGATGTTCTCTGCTTTTTCCTTTCTGCATTCTGGAAGATAAACTCACAACATTGCAGAGGCTGTGGTTGCTAGGTGATTAAGAAGCTTGCCTTGTTAGCTGAAATGCTGGCAAATCAGCAGTTCAAGACCTGGGTACTACATGACGGATTGAGCAACTGTCTCTGTTCCAGCTCTTGGGGACATGAAAGGAGCCTCATTCAGGTGTTCCCTAAGTAGATTTTCTCCAGCAAAAATCCTTTCAACCCAGAATAATTTCTGACACAAAATTACATTACAGAGGCTCCACAAAGCAAGGACTGACACTAGTAAAAGGAAATTCACGATACTGTATGTTCTGTTCTGATTTGTTATACTATTATTATTATTTATTCAACTTATACTCCACCTATCTGGGATACACTCCCACTCTGGGCAGCTCACAATATTAAAAAAAGGGCAAAACAACCTGCCAACCAATGGAAACAATCTACATGTCACAACCCTATTTAAACTCTGCGATTTTCTAATAAAGACGAGTGCCTGATTTGGTGTAGCAGTCCCAGTGTTCCATATTTTGCAAAACATTTTGTGGACAGTGTTATTATTTTCTCACTCTGTCAGAAATTTTGGGGGCTGGTGCCAGAAGTAAAAAATAACTAATTTTTTAAAAAATAGAAGCCATGTTAGTCTGAGTTTCAAGAATGTCAGTAAATAAACAAAACAAAAACGCTATAGCACTTTGAAGACTAGCTGTTATATTTTAATGTTAGCTTTCGTGGATCAAGTCTGATGAAGTGGACTAGATCCACAAAAGTGAACATTAAAAGATAACAATTAGTCTACAAAGTGCTACAGCTTTTGTAACATACTGAGTTATTTTAGAAATTGTAGACCACAAAAGTCATTTTCGTGTGCCTGCAATAGCCTACTTGTTGATTTCTATAATCAATCCTGAAACTACTGCTCAACAATTTTTCTTGCCCGGGGTAGGGTGTGGGGTGTGGGGTGGAGAGGGAGGGAATAGCACTATTTATCTACTTGCAATTTCTTGATAAGAATCTTATGCTTTAGTAAAGGGAAAGAATTGGGACTACTTAGCTAATTAAACCTTATGAAAGGAAAGAAAGAAAATGAGCATGAACAGATACCGTAAAGAGGCTTCAGCAAATATTTGTCGTAACCTGGCTTCACTCTCTCCATAAAACCTGCAAAAAAATTAAGAAGCATTTAGCAGTAAAAATTCCTGGCAGTTTAACAAAGCAGCTGGCATCTTATCCATGTAATATGCAATACAGAAACACATCTTTAATTGCTTAATGATATAAGCCTTCTCATATAAACAGATAATTAATCATCCCTTTACTTCTATTTACAAATATTAAGAATGAGCTATTTTCAGACAAGAGTCAGAAAAACTGAGCAGATTTATATACATTCAGCAGACTCACTTGCTTACTATTTCTGGACCATTAATTGTGCAGACGTGGGCCCCAACTTCACTTGAAATTGCTTTGGCGATGAGCGTCTTCCCAGTACCTGGAGGGCCGTACAGCAGCACCCCTCTTGGAGGTGGGATTCCTTTAAGAGACAAATTAAAGAGTAAAAAAGCAAGCGTTTTTCACTGGTAACCATTTTCAGGTGCAAAGAGAAACAGCACAATTGTTTTAAAATTAAATAATCAGGATGATCCCAATGCTGTGTTCTTGCAGTGTCTGGCAACAACCCCATAATCTGTACATCAGTACTTCAGGCCAATGTTAACATACCCTATTAAACAATATGTAAAATAAGTTGTTAAGCATGGTTAACACAAGGGCAATGCTGGGAACCCAAGTGAGAAAATATGAAATGCACTGAAATCCTAATCTATTTTAAATGGTGACACAACTTCACAGGCTTATTCCAAAGAAATACATTGCTATACACCAGTGTTTCCCAACCTTTGGTTTTTGGACTTCAACTCCCAGAAGCCTAAGTCAATTCCCCAAAGCACTGATCAGCCAATGTACTGATTTAGGACTCTGGGAACTGAAGTCCCTCTGTGGGGCGTGTGCTATACACAATGCTATACACAAAGCTAACCACATTCTTAAACCAAGACAGATTTATCTATTATCTTGCATATCACATTCATATAGAATAAACCAAGATTCCAGAGAATCATGCCTTATTATGGACAGTATATTGATGAATGCAGCCCCTTTACTCCTGCTAGTTTTTCCTCACTACAGTGAAAGATGAAACAAGCAAGACATTTCTACATCAGGAATTCTGGTTTGTTGCTCTCTTTACCAGCCAAGATTGCAAACCAAGGTTTAATCCTGGTTTGTGAGTCCTAATTTATAAAGCAAAGGGTCTTCATTTTAGATACTAAAGAGAACATTTGTAATTTGTTTAGCCAGTCATAATACTGGAAATAGCCAAGCGGGCGCAAATTGCTGCTTTCATTATTACACAACTTCTTTGTGTTAATTGAGTTTTTCTCCAAATCCTTAATTATTGCTCCATGCGAACTCAACCCATATAAAAATAAAGAAGCAGTAAACTCACACAACGAATGTCATATTTGTTTTAAATCACTTTATCTGTCAAGGTTTCACTTCACAGAATAATAGGATTATAGTGTGGGGAGAGATGAAGAATTTTCTGCAGTTCAGAGCATTTTCTACAGCTAACTAGCTGAGAAACAAAATGTGTCTTGCCACACTGAAAATCCCAGGATTCCACAAAATGAATAAATGGCAATTGAAGTATTAAACTGCTAAAACTGTGGAATGTAGACACACTGATACAAAGCAGCAAATGATATTTCATGAGGATAAAAGCACATGTATATGAACTGCATTGTACAGTCAAACCTCGCATAAATAGCACCTCGCTTAAAGAGTAACTCGCTTAAAGAGCAGGATTTTTTCTGAATGGTCACTTCACTTAACAAATAAAACCAACCAAAACTCGCTTAACAAATAAATCGGGGTTCACAATCTCCCCCCCCCCCCACCGGAAGTCACAATTGGTCACTTACAATGGTGTTTTGCTTAAAGAGCAAACTCGCTTAACGAGCAATCCTGTGGAACGCATTATGCTCTTTAAGCGAGGTATAACTGTATACAGTTTGCTAGAATAAACTTTGTAAATAAATAAAAATAACTTATAACAAGAGAGCCACGAAAACTTATATCCTACCATAACGCCTAAACAGGTCTGGTTGTTTCAGGGGAAGTTCAATCATTTCTCTAATGCTTTTTAGTTGACTATTTAGTCCGCCTATTGAATCATAAGTAATCATTGGTCCAGGACTGCATTCTTCTGTTGCCTTTCTTGGGTTTTTAGTGAAACTGATTCTAGTCCTTGATGAGATGAAGTAAAATTTGTCAGAGTTCAATGCTGCCCCTCTTTTACTGGCTTGCTGTAATCCGACACTTGCACTGCATAGGTCACTACTTTCCAATCTGGTTAATTCAGAGTGAGGAATGGAGGCTGCAATTCCATCCCCAGGTAAACTTGCCTCAGTTGGATCAGAACTCGGCTCATCACACTCCACAGTACTCTTGGAAGTATTAGCTGATAGGCTAGGATCCATCTGCTTACACGGGGTGCTTGTAGATAGTCCTCCTTGATCGTCTTCAATAAGGAGTTTGCCAAGTTCCACAGATAACTCTAAATCACTGGTATCAGTACTCTTCAGTGACAGTTCTTCTGCTGGACTTAAAACAGAACTATTCTGCATTTTCAGAATACCGCCATCTGCTCCTTTCACTTCTGTAACCATCAGGTCACAAGATCGGCCATAGAAAGTGACTTCCAAGATGTTGCCTGGTAAAACAACCTTTCCATCTATTGGGGGGGGGGGGGGATAAGGAGTGGATTTAAACAAACAAATCTAAGCAAATCTTCCCCAATGCAGCCTTCCCAACTGAATGCCTTCTAGATGTGTTTGACAGCAAATCTTAGCACCCCTAGCCAGCGCTGCTGCTAACGGATTCTGGGGGTTGCAATCCAATACATCTGGAGAACACCTGATAGTGGAAGGCTATAATAACACACAACATTATCTTTTGTTAGTAGGAGTCATATTACGCTGTTGCTTTTACTGGGAGCCACTCTGAGTCCGTTATAGGAAAAATGGCAGTTTATGAACAAATAAAACAAATAAACTATTTATACACCATAAAGTCAAACATGGAAGCAAATGCTTTGAAAGCCTGGATATTTCTCTCAAGTAAAGCATATCATCCTAACAACAATCAATCTTATTGCACCTTCAGGTCTGAGAAGTTTCATTTGGCACGTTTGGAACTCATTTAAAATAAGCTGAGAACAAGTAAAATGTATTGGTTTTTAAGATTCTGCAAGACTCTTGCAGTTTGTGGTTACCACACAACATAATACAACTACCCCTTTTCAAATTCATGTTAAGAAGCAGGCCACATGTGTAATAAATAGAAGTACGTAAATACAAATGGCAGGGCTCTTTAGTGTACCAACTTTTGAACTAAAAGATGCACACATTTCTTCATGAGAACAAGCACTGAGATGAAAATAATACCCTCTGCTGAACTTGCATTTAGCACCCAAAATTCATTTGTGGCAGCAAATTTAGGGTAGGGTTGACCAGATGTTTTTGCTCTATATCTTCCATTAACCCTAGCCCAAAGAACCAGTAGAAGAAAAGGCTGGGATTTCAACCCCCCCAAAATCCGGAGGACCAGAGCTGCTTGTGCTTAACTATACAGTAAAACACCGGATAACGATTGGATCGGATATCGCTAAAATCACATAACGTTAAGTAATATGGGGAGGAGAATTGGATCAAATAACGTTAAGGTCCTATGGGATGGATCGGATAACAACCACTAAAGCCTGTGCAGTTACAATGTATCTCTATGGAGCTTTAATGATCGGATAACACTAAAAATCGGATAACACCAAGACTTGTGGAACCAAGTTTTAGCGTTATCCAGTGTTTTACTGTATATAACTGCATTACAATAGCATAGGCTACATGGTATAGAAACATAATTATTCCTGACATTACTTCTACTAAAATGCAATTTACTTTTAAGCACCAACCTGGTAGCATATCAGAGAGAAAACAAAACAAAAAGACAAAAAAACCTTGTGCCACCTCAAAGAATACCTGCTTTATTTTAATGTTAGCTTTTGTGGATCAAGTCTACTTCATCGTACAAAAGAGTGAGACTTCATGGCATTAAGGTATACATAGCAGGTACAGAAATACACAATGGTTAGTTAGTATAACAGATAAATTTATAAATCAATGTAGCTTTTTACAACCAGTAATAACAGAAGATCCCTGGGGAGCCCAAAAACATCCGTTGTTCTGTGAGGTGGCTTTAGGCTATGGATGAGAATCATTGACCCTCCTTCTGAAGTTTTTATTCTGTAAAGGTGGTATAGGGAATTCATAACAAAAATAAGAACACCCTACCTAGACTTCTCAGGACACTGGCAGACAACTCATCATCATTAAGACAATCATCTTTAGCCCTATAAAAATGTAAGAAAATGTTACAGCATGGAGAGCTTTATTCTACACATTAGTAAACTTTAGTGACCTCATGTCAGCCTCAACAAAATCCTAACCAAGTCACTATCTAAAAGCTATAGTTCAAAAAAGCAATACAGTACTGTACTATTAACTCTAGTCTTCTATTTCCCTCATGTTTGCATAACTTTAAGCACATCCAGAGACTTCTAACTTTCTACTTTACTAACTGAGGGGCTCAAGCACTTTTAGAGGAATAGGTACTGGAAATTATGCAAAATTATGATGGCTCCTCATTTGTTGCACAGACTTTAAGGATTTGAAGCACTCGTTTATTTCTCATTTCAAAAAAAACCAACTTGTCATTCTGTGCTTGGCATGTTTGTGTACTTTGCCTCTCAAATGTAAAAGACACTAGTTTTACCCACAGATGATTTCAGCAAATTCTACATGAAAGGGAGAAAAACATGATCCACATCCTTCTCATCTCTGGGAACAAAGAATATCATAGGGCAAGAACATTTATCACGATAAAGCTGAGAAAACCTACATCTAGGAGAATCAGGAATTTAATAAGGTTTGTTTAAAACAGAAGCTCTCAACCTTTTTAAGCCGGCGCCTGGGTCACGCTCCCTCAAACAGCTTCAGGGGCCAGACAGCCATTTTGCCCTTCTTCCACCACATAGGACTTCTTGGTGTGGTGGAGGCGGTGGGGTACCAGTTGAAATGGTGCCTTGGGACGCATCCAGGCCGTAGGCCGCAGGTTGAGAATCCCTGGTTTAAAACATCCCTAACATGTTTAATGCCACAATTCCTATAATGGAAGAAACTGAGATCCTTAAAGATTGTATTTCACTGTGCTATAGGATTTTCAGGTTATAAACGGCATCCCTGCTCTGAATCTTGACCATTGAGGAATGGCACAAATGTCCATATAATTTAACCTACCTCCGCTTCACTTCTACTTCCTCCGCCTGCAAGAGAGCACCAGTCACAGGCTGGATTAGGACTGTATCACCAGGTCCAACCTTCAGATTTTTCTGCGTAATTTTGCTCAAGCCAATTTTTCCTCCAGGAAGACCTGAAACTGGCCATGCAGTACAAACCTTCCCAAAACACCAAAGAAACATATAACAATTAGCAGGTTTTTAATTGCTCATCTTTTCGTGAGTAGCCCCCGGCAGACAGTGCTCATAGATGGTTACCTATCCTCATTAAGACCCAGACTGATCCAGCTGGGAAAACATGGCAGGTCATGCCTGCTGTTGAAGAACTAGGACAGTGATGGTGAACCTTGGCACTCTAAATGTCCTTGAACTTCAATTCCCAGAAGCCCTGATCAGCAGGAGTGCTGACTTGGGCTTATGGTAACTGAAGTCCAAGAACACCTGGAGTGCCAAGGTTTGTCATCACTGAACTAGGAGAACCAGGGTTGCCAAAAGGACAGAGTGACTAACTGAAATCCTGATCCCTCCCACCCTCAGTGACACAGAATTCTTATTATTCAAAAAGTGAATCCCTATTCACTTGGAAAAAGCCTAGAAGGTGATTCACTGTTAATAATTCATTCTCAAATTCCCCCCCCCCTTTAAAAATCAGATTGCCCCACTGTATGGTGTGTTTGGAACCACATATCTATACGAAGCATCACAACTACCCTTTTTGTAAGATTAAGTCATGTACTTTGGAAACGCCTGCAACTGATTTAGTAAGCATACTGCAGGTCGAATTAAGCAAGAAAACAGAAATCATCTCACAGGTAAGTTAATAGTCCTATTTCTTCGCCACTTGAGTACTCTTCAACTTAAGTGTTCCCATCCTGTATCCTCAAGGATGACCCAAAGATCCAGAGCAAATTTAGACAGCAGATCACTCTGTTCCTGGTTGTTTTTATTGAAGCATCATAGAAGATTTTCAATGGCTTACACTATCACCCTCTCCCCAACTAGATCGCCCCAACCTCTCCCCAACTAGATGTGACTCTAGAGTTCAGTGCTCATCCCTGTTTATCCGAAGAGCCAGCGCTGTCTGCATCTGTAGATGTTTCCGTGAACATGAGGTATGACTCAACACCACAGTGCACAGAACGATGTTTACCTTCCCACTGAAGTGATCCCTATTTATCTATTTACAATTTCTTGCTTTCAAACTGCTAGGCTGGCAGGAGCTGGGACAGAGACAGGAGCACATTCTGTCATGCACTACTTGGGTCTTGAACTGCTGACCTGTCGACCTTCCAGGCATTAAGTTCAGCATCTTAACTACTTGAGCCACCATAGTTCCTCTCCCAAACCATCGCCAAAAAAGAATTATCCTCACCTCTTGTTTTCCAGAGCTACTAGTAAGCAATGCTGGACGTCCTATGCATATATTTGCCAGTTTCATGTTACTGAGTGCCAACTGCACAAGAGATCTTCTGTATACACGTGGAACTTTGTCATCTGCTAAATAAAAAATAATTGGCTTATTGCAATGTGAAAACATAGCAGACTTCATTTATTCATCCTTTGTTTGATTATTGACTAGCTTTTGTAACTGAAGCAAATACACAAATACAGCTACCCAAGGTTATGTCCCAAAAAACAATCTACTCCATGTCCCTTTGTAGCTATTGGAGATGGAAAATGTAGCTTGTCGTGCTAACAAGGAGTTGCATAAAGAAAAGAAACCACTTGACATCAAGGTGTAAATTCTGAGATATCACTACATCCTTCAGCACCTTGCTCAAGAATAAAATATACTGTATGACACAAAATATATGACACCAGGGGAAAATTGCCCACTATTAGCAGAGTAAGGAAGGGTTCTTTTAAACAGGGGGTTTTTCTGTGGCTGTTTCTAGTCATGATAGGATAGAAGACTTGGTCAGTCCAAAAATGAGCATTCACCTGTATCTTTATACTATATCTATCAGTCCTGGCCATTTTATAATTCTTAATGGAGTCTGTTCTTAGAGATTCTAATTCAGAAGCATCTACCATAACGGGTCAAGCAAAGATCAAAAGTCATTCACTGAGCCTGAAGGTCATAGACAGGCCTCTCATTTCATCCCTTCTTATCCTTTGTTTATAACCAAATGGCCTAAATAATTTCAGACTATGTCCCTTCTTCTTTACTTCCTTTTTTTATCCATTCGGGTGTCGAGCTAGATTTGTTGTTGTTCAGTCATAGTTGAGTTTGCCCCTTTGCAATCCCATAGACCACAGTATGCCAGGCTCCTCTGTCATCTGCCATCCATCCTCCAGAGTCTGCCCTGATCTACGCCAACTATGTCTATCCATCCCATCCTCTGCCACCCACTTCTCCTTTTGCCTTTGATCTTTCCTAGCATCAGGGTATTCTCCAGTGTTCTTTCTTCTCAT
The DNA here is from genome assembly GCA_030440675.1 of Furcifer pardalis. NCBI lineage: Eukaryota > Metazoa > Chordata > Lepidosauria > Squamata > Chamaeleonidae > Furcifer > Furcifer pardalis. The sequence goes on from CP126892.1 coordinate 72,466,160, forward strand.
TTGGTGGCCAAATACTTTGAGCTTCAGTTTCCGTATCTGTCCTTCTAAGGAGCAGTCAGGGTTGATTTCCTTTAGGACTGATTGATTTGATCTTACAGTCCAGGGGACTCTCAAAAGTCTCCTCCAGCATCACAATTCAAAGGTGTCTATTCTTCAATTGATACCGTCCATAGGATTTTCTTGGAAAGTATACTGGAGTGAGTTACCAGTGCCTTCCCCAGTGGATTATGTTTAATCTGAGTTCTTCGTATGGTACGAAATCCCAAGACATTCCCTCCAAATGGGCAAACCACTTTATTTGTTGTTTCTGGACATAGTTTAAGATTTGTTCTACAGTGGTACCTCACTTAAAGAGCATAATGCGTTCCATAGGATTGCTCTTTAAGTAAAACACTTGGAAAAAATGCCGCCACTGCCATTGTGACTTCTGGTTGGGGGATTGCGAAACCAGATTTAGTTATTAAGCAAGTTTTTGTTGTTTTTAGTTGTTAAGCGAGGATGACCATTTGGAGAAAATTCTGCTCTTTAAGCGAGTTAATCTCTAAACAAGGCACTCTTTATGTGCGATTTTACTGTATTCCAATTCTTTCCCTTATAATTTCATTCCTGATTTTATCCATTCAAAGATCCATGGGAAAAGAGGCCCTGGACATAGACGGAGTTCATGGCTGAAGAACCTGAGAGACCGGTGTGGCATGTCCTCAGAAGAACTGTTCCAAGGATTTAAGAACAGGAAGACTATCACCATGATGATAGCCAATATCCAGAATGGATTGGGCACCTGCAAAAGAAAAAGTCACTCCAGCTGCCTTCTTCAGATATCTCGTTCCCGTGGAAACCAAATTTCTTTTGTGTTTTGTTGTAAGTGTCCAAGTTTGGCACTGGTAACATAAGGTGGGAATGATTGTTCTTTGCAATGGGTTATAATCCACAGAACCAAACACTGAACTAAAAACATTACTTTCAAAGGTACACAAAAAACATCTTGCCTTTGAATTATGATGAGCCAAAACAACAGTTCCCTCCCAAGAAAACTCTCCTCCTGCCCACTTTTTCTTTACATCTACCCCATCAGGCAGGTCAGGTTGAAAAGGACAAACTACTACATTATGAAGGGAATTTTTAAAAAGAGGTGGGGAGGGGGCTCCAACTAAGCATCCAAGAACAAAGGAACCCCTGGTGGTGCACTGGTTAAACTGCTGTACTGTGGCCCAAACGTTGTGAGTTTGATCCTAGCTAGAACACAGGGTTAATTCAGCCTTCCATCCTTCCGAGGCCAAATGAGTAACCAGCAAGTTGGGTGCAAAAATGCTAATTAACTTGTGAACTAAACGCAACAGGGGGGTATATAAGCATAATTGCTATTGTTAATAAAATCTGGAGGGAAGTGAGAGAAAAAGATTAATAGCTGTTAAGCAACAAAATGCATCGTGCTATATTTCATATACCTACTTTCATACCATGTGCTATGTGCAGTACATTATTTGACTCTTCTTGGAATCAGAGTCAAATACAGAAGCGCAATTGCTATCGCTAAAATGATTTTGCAAGCAAGCCGGAAACTGTTCCTAACTACTAGCATCATCCTACCTTTGTCTAGGAATTCTGCAGCAGTCAAATTCAGGGCCCCGGGGGGCACCTGGGCTCCGTCCCAGGGGGCAAGCAGGGGCGAGCTCTCAGGGGGAGGTCGCCCCTTGCTTTTCCTACGGGAGGCCGACATAGCGATGGAGGGAGTGCAAGCAACCAAGCCGAAGGCGGAGCCGGAGCAACACTGGAAACACACGTGCGCCACCCGCTTCCTCTTTGAAACCAATAGCCTCGCCCAAAGAGATAGTTCACTTTCAATGCCGACATGCTCTGCTTAACATCCACTTCCGGCTCCGAAAGGCGTCCCCAGATGTCCTCCATTAGAGGGGCAAGAAATGAGTTGGGCAAGCACAAGACACCGACCATGTACACAAACTAATCAGACTCGATCTCCCAAACGTATATAAAGCAACAGGGGGGGGGGGCTGCTTTATATACGTTTGGGTTTGCAGCTTCTTGCAGCTCCTGCCCCATATAGGGTCAGTACTGGCGAACCATGGCACTCCAGATGTTTTTGAACTTCAAATCCCAGAATTGGGCTTCTGGTAATTGTAGTGCAAGAATATATGGAGTGCCAAAATTCGCCATTATGGATTGTAATGTTTTTAGTTCAGTGTTTGGTTTTGTGGATTATAATCCATTCCAAAGCATATTCATTCCTACCTTATGTTACCAACCAGGGCCAAACATGGACACTGTGACTTGCAACAAAACATAAAACAAAACTTGGAACAAAACATATAGTCCTGGGGACAATTATCCAAAACAGCGATTCCCACCCCTACCCCACACATTTTTCAATTTACTGCAGATGGAGCTAGTAGACCTACATTTTGACAGAATTATGCCTCATCTCTAAGTCTAGCGCATTCTTAGAAGTATATGGAAAATGGGAAACGTTTGTGGGGGTAAAAAAAAAACCCCCTTTTGACAACTAAAGAGAATGATGCCCCAATATCAGATTTCTAGTTTTAACCTGATATTTTAGTAAATAAATCAGACCCAATGAAAGCTGTTTTTTCCATTCCTAGCTCTATGGCTCTTCGTGAGTGAAGATAAACGCGTCACTGTATAGTCTGATACAGTACTGTATCTAAATTTACGCGTGTATTTTCAACTGAAGTCAACATTATGCCGGAAGTGTTGATTAAAACTGCAGCAGACCTGGGATGATGAAACACGTAAAGTTGTCCAATGAGGATAAGAGAGCCCAACGTAGATCTTATGCATGGTGGCCTAAGACTGGTGAGAGTTCTCGGGCAGCATCTTCTAAACCAGGCATAGCAGAGAATAAACAAAACCAAAAAAGGCAACAAACGTTGTGGCACCTTAAAAAATACTAACTGCTGTATTTTAATATTAGCTTTCAAGGGATCAAATCCACTTCGTCAGACATAAGAATGAGACTTCATGGCATTCATTTATACATTTCAGGTAGAGAGGTGCATAATGGTTGTTTTGCTTCCAGTGGCTCAAGTCACTAAGACGCTGGCTGGGAGGCGTGAAGGTCAGCAGTTCGATTCCCAAGTACTGCAGGACGGAATGAGCTCCCGTCTCTGTCCCAGCTCCTGCCAACCTAGCAGTTCGAAAGCAAGAAATTGCAAGTAGATAAATAGGGACCACTTCGGTAGGAAGGTAACAGCGTTCCGTGCGCTCCGGTGTCTAGTGATGCCTGCCACATGACCATGGAAACGTCTGCAGAAGCAGACAGCGCTGGCTCTTCGGCTTAGAAATAGAGATGAGCACTGACCCCCTAGAGTCGGATACGACTGGCTTTCGAGCAAGGGAAACCTTTACCTTTACTTACTAGCCATTTCCAACTCAACAGAACCAAACTTCCAAAAAAAAAAAAATCTGAACCTCAATCAGGGATTATCGCTGGTTGCAAAAAGCCGCCCTGATTTGTAAACTAACCATTATGCCCCTCTGTATAAATTCATGCCATGGAAGACTCACTCTTCTGACGCAGTGGACTTGATGATCCACGAAAGCTAACAATAAAATACAACAGTTGTGTCACAACGTTTTTGTCTTTTCTGTTTTATTTATTCTCAGATATGCTTGCAGATTTAACACAGCGACCACTTCAAAAAAATCTAGCCCAGGTTTTCTCAACCTTGGGCTCCCAGATGTTCTTGGACTTCAGTTCCCAGAAACCCTGATCAGCAGGTGTGCTCCACTTGGGCTTCTGGGAATTGAAGTCCAAGAACATCGGGCGGGGGGGGGGCAAGATTGAGAAAATCTGGTTTACTGAAATAATACGGCTTTCTTTGCCATCAATCTCAAAGCCATTTCCCCTCGCAAAGATATCCAGGGGACCGTGGATAGTGTTTGTCCGAAGAAGAACATTGCTGGGGTGGGGGTGCCCATGCATTACCGGAAGCTAAGACTGCGAGCTATAGCCCACTTCTCTGCCTCTAGGCTGGGTGTCGCTTCCCTGCTTGCCGCCATGTCAGGGGCTGCAGCTGGGGGGCCGGCGCGGGGCCGGTGGCTTTTGCACCTGAGCCGGCGATGGTTGCACCGGCCTCGCCCTTTTGTGGGGGGCGCTGGAGGTCGCCGCCTCCCTTTCCGAGAGGACTCCACCAAAGCGTCCTCTACTCCGGGGGAAATAGGATTGCAGCCCCGACGGGATAGATACGGTGGCCTCAGCTTGTGTCTGTCCCAGCTGCGGACTCCAGAGAGCCTGGACGAAGCCGCCTTCCGGCACTGGCTGCAGGGCAAGTTGGTTTTTCACAGCGACCCCCCTTTTTTGGGGGGTGGGGGAGAAGAAGGGAGACCCAGAATTTCAAGAGCATCCTCTTGGGTCGCCATACAATGTCTCCTCCTCTGCACATAGCAATAGGTCTCCTTTGCTCGAAAGCCAGTGGTACCCCTCTCTAGGGGGCGGTGCTCATCCGTAGATAAATAGGTAATGCTTTGGTAGGAAAGGTAACAGTGTTCCGCGCGCTCCAGCGTCTAATCATGCCTGCCACATGTCCACGGAAAAATCTGTAGACACAGACGCAAGACTTTAGCTGCAAAAGGAGATGAGCATCAACTCTTAGAGCAGGCATGTTCAAACTATGCCCCGTGGGCCTAATCTGGCCCCCCAATGTCAATTCATCCAGCCTGGAACACTGTTGTCGCCCCCGGAAGCAGAAGTAAAATATGCCAGTATGGAAAGATGGTAAGATGATAGGATCCCAACTTATGGGTGTGTTTTACTTCCGCTTCTGGGAGCAAAGAGGGTGGCATGTGCTGGATGAATTGGCATCGGGGGCCAGATCAGGCCTGTGGACTGTAGTTTGGGCACCCCTGGCTTAAACAGAGAAAATAGCAACCTAAAATCTATCTCATCCTGTTACAAAACAGATTGCAAGGCACATTTTACTTCTGCTTCCGGTGGGAGGAACCACGTGACTGGCCTGCTGAACCACATGATCGGCCCGCAGCCTTAAAAGTTTGGGCACTCCTACCTTAGAGACTGGTTTTCCAGCAAAGGAGACCTTTACCTTTATTACCTCCGTCCTGCTTTGTTGAACCAGCATTTGTGCTTCAGACATGCAATAATTTAGAAAAAGAACATCTTAAAAATATTGTTGGACTGACCACAGCTCCCCTTTCGGATCCCCATCTGGAGTGAAATCTACTCAAGAGCCAGATGTTCATCCTTGTACCATCTTGTCAGTAATGAAATACTTATATAAAATTTAATCGAGGAATGAAGGAGTACAGTACTGTACTTTTTCACACTACTGTCTCCAACCAGGAGGTGGAATGCTGTGGTAGAGAAAACAGTTCACAGTGAAACTAAGTTGTTACTAATGGAAACAACAAAAGAGATTTTTGAAGTGTTAGCCGTGTTAGTCTGTGCAAACATATCAGAGAATAAACACACACACACCCCAGACAAAAACATGGCACCTTAAAGACTAACTCCTGTACTTTAATGTTAGCTTTCGTGGATCAAGTTCACTTCATCAGACACGAAGAGTGAGTTTCATGGTATCAATTTATACATACCAGTTACAGAGGCACACAATGAGTCCTATCTACATAGAAAGCCATGAAGTGGGTTGGCGTAAGTCAGGATAGACTTGGCGACGCACGGTACACATTTACCCAGAAGAGTGCTCCTGTCAGAAAATGGGTGTGGTGTAGTGGATAGAGAGAGTTTCAGTCCTCATTTAGCCAGGGAAACCTGCTGGGGTTCAGTAATGGTTAAACTGCTCCTTAAATATTTCACAAATCAAATGCATAATTATGGAAATGAAGATTACAAAGTCTAATGATTATGAAGCAATGAAGAAGTGTACTTGAAAACTCACATTAAATATAGCACTTAGTCTCTAAGGTGCCACAATGTTTTTTTTTTCCTTAATTTATTTTTAATTTATCTTATTTATTTTTAATGGTTTTGCTTTGCTTCTGAAACAATATTTTCATGTAATATGGAGAAAAATAAGGTCCAATGGTTCTTTGACTGGGGCCCAAATTTTATGAAATTCTATAGGTTTTTGTATAGATTATTCAGGTTTATCTTTCTCTCCTCCATAATACTCAACCTAGTACTGTATATATCAGGAAAGAGAAAATGCAGTGTTCATACTGAATGTGTGTCTACTAAGCTACATGCTAGTTAACAGTAGTATCTGGAGTCAAGAAATCACAGTCCCAAGTCAGCCCTGTTTTCTAACTCTGAAACAAGTTATTTTATTTAGCCTTTTTTTGTCCCTCATTATGATAAAAGGTTGGAAATGATTGGAAGCCCAGTGAAAACGTCAGTAATTGCTTTTAATGGCTTTCTTGGTTGATGCTTATTACTTCAGAGTGACAATCCTAGCTGCTATTCCTATGCAACTCTGTATAGACAAAAGTTTTCTTTCTGGGCAGGCACTGTTTCAACTACGTACTGGAAACCGGTGATAATAGAATTTGATGTGATCATTCTCATGTGTGTGGGTTTGAGATTTAAAGCACTACTCAAAAAGCAATCACAAATCAAAGCAGTCACACTTATATCCCGCCGCATAGTGCTTAGTGCACTCTCTGGGCAGTTCACAAGTAAATTAGCATTTTGCCCCCAATATGATGGATACTCATTTTACTGGCCTTGGTAGGCTGAGTCAACCTTGCTTCTGGTTAGGATCGAACTCACAACATTTTGGCTGCAGTATAGCAATTTAACCACTGGTTGGTGTGTGTGTATACATATTTTTTTGTGGGACATGTTTATTAAGATTAAAGCAAGTATGAGACATTTTGGGGGAGAACCACATGATTAAATCAACTCTTTTTGAGTAGTGCTTTAAATCTCAAAGCTACCCCATCGAAAAGCAAATTTCAATATTATGTGAAGGAAGTTTAGTGTGCATGTATTTCCCATGAATAGCTGTATTTGACTAATCTTTTCTCAGAAAACTGGCCATCACATACTTGACATATATATTCTGCTCTGTTTTTCCTTTTTCTAGATTCTATCAAACAATGGAAAGCTGAAGGCCACAAAGCAGTCTGGCTGCATGTTCCTATCCTACAAAGCAGGTTTATAGCTGTTGCTGCAGAAGAAGGATTTGCCTTCCACCATGCAGAATCAGACTCTGCTACACTGACTCTGTGGCTAGGAGAAGGCCCCAGCAGACTGCCCATTTATGCTACCCATCAATTAGGAGTTGCAGGTGAGTCCTAGGAAAAACAACCTACCATCATCAACTTTTTTAAAATAAATGTTAAAAATGGCAGAAGTTTCCGAATTATAGGCAGAATTGCCATAGCCTGACGTAGGCATAACTTACTACTACTGCACCCAGAAGCATGCAGTGGGCTTGCATAATCTCCTTTCCATCTACTTCCCATTTCTGTGATGCACATTTCTCCTTGTTTTCCTTCAGGTTGTAATGTTATGTCACCACGAGTGAGAACAATGGTGATTACTAACCAAAACTCTTCTGTGTTCTGACCAAAACTTGAAAGAAAGTCATTTCAGATCATAGTTTCAAATCTCAGAATTCTCTTGACCAGGAGTGCCCAAACTTTTCAGGCCACAGGTCAGTCATGTGGTTCAGCGGGCCAGTCACATAATTCCTCCCACAGGATGAGATAGATTTTTAGGCTGCCATTTTCTCTGCTTAAACTAGGCCTGTCCAAACTACGGCCTGGGGCCGGATCTGACCCTGACATGGATCCGGACCCCATATGGGCACGTTTTACTTCCACTTCTAGGAGCGGCAAGGATGGTGTGGGTCGGGTGAATTGGTGTTGTCCGGATTCAGCCGCTGGGCCGTAGTTTGGGCACCCTTGCCCTAGACCTTCTTTTTCTGTGTCGAGACCAGACTTGAAATTGCCCAAATGAAGACATCTTCTGGTGAGTTCATTCTGCAGTTCCTTTCACCCGACCTAGTGTGAGAAAGATTAGCTGGCAACACAAGGTGGCCATTGCCAGGGTTCTCTCGATTGTGGTTCAACAATACAACAGTCTTTGAGGAGGCTCTTTCTGTGTACCATAGACCATAAAAAAAATACTTGTTCAGTTTGTGGCGTAGTTCAGTCACTTGGGGACTGTAAAAATAAACATGCTTCTTTTTAAGAGCATATTTTAACATGTTTTCCAAATAAATGGGAAATGTAATAGTTCAAACATCAATACAGTAATACCCTAGATAACGTTATGACTTGGTTCCACAAGTCATGACATTATCCGATTTTTAGCATTGTCCGATGCATGCATCGAACAACGCTACAAAAAAGCCCTGACTTCAGGGACAACCCACTTTAAAAGCAGGCAGGGAAAGAAAGAGACCTTTTCCTCCTTGCCTTTAAAGCCACCCCCCACCCGCAGCAGTCTCTGCGACTGCAGTAGGGTCGGGGGAAAGGCGTGCCTTTCCCCCGACCCTACTGCAGTCGCAGAGACTGCTTGTCTCTTTCCCTCCCTGTATTTAAACTACAGGGAGGGGGAAAGAGAGAGACGTGATTGGGTCTCTAGAGAACCAATCACGTCTCTCTCTCTTCCCCCTCCCTGTAGATTAAATACAGGGAGGGAAAGAGACACAATCGCGTCTTTTTCCTCCCTGTATTTAAACTACAGGGAGAGAGGAACCGTGTCTCTCTCCCTCCCTGTATTTAAACTACAGGGAGGGGGAAAGAGAGAGAACCAATCACGTCTCTCTCTTTCCCCCTCCCTGTAGTTTAAATACAGGGAGGGAAAGAGAGACAAGCAGTCTCTGTGACTGCAGTAGGGTCGGGGGAAAGGCGCGTGCTTTTCCCCGACCCTACTGCAGTTGCAGAGACCGCTGCGGGTGGGGGGTAGATTGGGTAGTTCTACCCAAACCACCCCACACCCACAGAAAAATCATAATCCAGAATCGTTATCCGATGTAAGTTTTTTGGAAAAACTTGCATCGTTATCTGATTCTAGCGTTATCCGATGCAATCATTATCTGGGGTATTACTGTATCCCTTTTAAATGCAATGCTTTTAAATGCAATGCTTTTAATTAAAATCCTATTTTTTAAACTTTTTGTTTTGTTTTGCTAGCTAATTTTGAGCACAATGTTTGGCTAAAGATAGGATACACATTTAAGGAATAATACAAATATAATATACAAGTCTGGAAATCCTGTATAACGGGTGGCCAAACGTTTCAGGCCGCAGGCTGATTACATGGTTGAGTGGGCTGGTCACGTGGTTCCTCCTGCTGTAAAATGTCTGTCATAAATGTGTTTACAACAGCCACGGGTGGATTTACGGCAGCGTTTGCACATGTGCCGGGTGCATCCACTTCCAGTAGAGGCTAGAACGCCACAGGATGGATGATTTGGCACTGCGGGCCATAGTTTGGCTACCCCTGCTGTATAATAATGAAAAATGGAAATAGGTGGGATCCAAACTTAGTCGTTACTGAGGCCAGAAAAAATCTATAGCAGTTAATAATAGTCATTTATCAAGCTCCATGAGTCAGACATTAATTAATCAGACATTCATGGCCAAGTATAGGAATAGCTTACACAAGTAATCTTGTGTTTAAAAACAAGGGAACTGATCTAAGTACATGTAGTAGGATTTAGATAACATTGTTTTGAATATTTGTTCTACTGTTACTGAGAACATGTACAATTAGTAGTTGTTTATATTAGGTTCTGGGTCTTTTAGAAACCATTACCAAATGTGTAATGCCAGAGTGATTATTTTGCATCCATCTATTAACCATTTACCACTTCACAGAACCAAACATCACAGAAATAAATCTGAATATCAATCAGTGTAAAAAGCCACACTGATTTGCAATTGTAACTTATTCTAACCCAGGGGTTTCCAATCTGTCGGCTGCCCCCAGCCCCCGACACCATCCCATCTGGCCCATCACAGCCTCTGCCACACCTGGAAGTGGAAGCAGGCATGTTTATATCATCTGTAAAATATGCATGCACAAACACATCCACAGCTGGTGTAAAAATGGAAGTGAGTGCATTTATATCACCCATAAATGTGCCCACTTCCAGGAGGCATGATCCGGCCCACAATGCTCTCCAGGGGCATGGTCAGGCCCATGATGGAAAAAGGTTGGCCACCTCTGTTCTAACCAACCATTGTGTACTTCTGTGTCCCTACCTGATCTCGGGGCCTTGTATAAATTAATGTCATGAAGTCTCGCTCATGTCTGAAATAGTGGACTTGATCCACAAATGCTAACATTAAAATACAGTATTTAGTTTGGTCTTAGACCTGGGAAGGCAGTCTGTTGCATCCCACCATTGAGGAAATTGCATTGGATCATAACATAAGGCTGTTGTTTTTTTCATGGTGGTACTCTAGCTTTGGATTGTGGTGGCTTAGTGGTTAAGGCAACTGGAAGATCAGCAGGTCAGCAGTTCAAGACCTGAGTGCTGCACAACTGAGAGAGCACCTGTCATCTGTCCCAGCTCCTGCCAACCTAGCAGTTCAAAAGCAAGAAATTGCAGATAGATAACTAGGGAAAGGTAACAGTGTCCCATGCACTCCGGTGTCTAGTCATGCTTTCCACATGACCACAGAAACGTCTGCACATGCAGACAACACTGACTCTGTGGCTGTAAACAGATGAGCACCATAGTAGTCCCTACCCTACTACTCACCAACCCCTAGAGTTGTATATGACTGGCTCTTGAGCAATGGAGACCTTTACCTTTACCCTAGCTTTAGTATGCCCTTCCCCTAAGAGGTGTGCCTGACACCAACTTTGCTGATATTTTGGCAGCATTTGCTTGCAAGGCACTGAGGAGCAATTAATTGCCTCCTAGGGGATCTGTCTGCTGGTTGTTCATTGGTTGTGTTTATTAGGTGTTTATTTATTTAAATTTGTTTATCGCCCTCCTCCCAAAAGGGACCCAGGGCAATTTACAACAATTATAAAACCATTTAAAAGAATTAAAAAACATATTCTACTGTTCTGATTTTGTTCTATCCTGTCCTGGTGTTTCATGAAGATCTGTTATGGAATTTTAAAAGAGACTCGTGGTGTTAAATCTCCACACAGGATCCTTCTTGACCAGTGGATGTTACAGGCAAACTTCCCTGTTCTGTTGCATAATTCTTAATCCTGTTTGTGTATGAATAATTTGAGTGTCATGTAAGCCTAAATGGGACATAAAATTCCCTTGGTAAAATGAAAACTGAATAAATCCCTTTATCGTAATGACAGGTATATGCAAAATCAACATTTCCTGCTCTGCCTTCTAAACAGAAGTCTAAGTCACTTAGCACACTGCCAGCCAAGTACCGGAAGGATGAAGTCATAGACACTTGAAGACATGAACTGAGAGACTTGTGACTAATTTCCTAAGGAATGTCCTTTCAGACCTTTTCTTCATTTTCATTTATAAAACATTCTTCCCACACACAAGTGTGATTACTGTCTTAAAGTGGGGGATGGTGTTTTCAGTCACAAAACTCATTCTTTAATCTTTCCCACATGTAGGCATGCTTTTGCCTGGCAGTCTGGGATGTATGCCTCCACAGTTACAATAATCTCACAGTTTTCCAAAAGCTGAATATAGAATATAACATGGGGCAACTACACATGGGCACTCACTCGAACTCAATAGCAAAAATGCCTTCAGATGCCATTTGCCCATCTAGAGAGGAGCCCTGGTGAGGCAGTGGGTAAACTGCTGTCCTGCAACCAAATGGTTAGAAGTTCAATCTTGACCAGGGCTCCAGATTGACTCAGCCTTCCATCCTTCCAGGTCGGTAAAGTGAGTGCCAGACATGTTGGAAGCAAAATGCTAATTACTGTAACTTGTGAACCATCCAAAGAGTGCACTAAACGTTATGGAGTGGTTTATAAGTGTGATTGCTTTCCTTTCCTTTAAATCTGAGGTGAATAGAGTCAGTGACCGTTGTGGCTCAAGGGCCATAAAATTAAGGAAGAAAAATCTGATCCAAAAGAAGATTAGCCACATTGGTCTCAGGTGACAGGCATGGTATTGCCAGTCTTACTTTATGTGTTCATTTCCTAAATCAACAATACTTTCTTTTCTCGGCCTTGAATGTAAAAATGAATAATAGATCATAAAATCGAACAATATAGTAAATACTCTTTTCCCAACAGGTGCAGTATTAGATCTTCACACTGGGAAAGTATTGGTTGTTCAAGACAGGAATAAAGTAAGTTTATTTCACATTATTTTGAAGAAAGACATAATTTGGGTTGGAACCGGAGGTACTCATTCACTAGCAATAGGGCTTTTCCTGTCTTAGTTAAAGGCTCTTCTATGGAGAAAGTCAATTGAAATGTGGTATGTTTCTGATTATACTCCCATACCACCCCAGATAGACCTAATCATGTCTGATTTTGTAAGTTAAGCAGCTTTGGATCTGGTTGCTACTTAGATTGGGGACTAACAAGGATATCCAGGTAGGTCTAGGAAATAATCCTGTGTAAAACCCCAGAAAGTTCTACCACTCAAAACTTGACATTATTGGACTAGATTGGTGATGATGAACCTTGGCACTCCAGGCGTTCTTGGACATCAATTATCAGAAGCCCAATTCAGCAATCCTGCTGATCAGGACTTATGGTAATTGTTCAAGAACATCTGGAGTGCCAAAGTTCGCCATCACTGGACTAGATGGATCAATGATCTAATTTAGTATAAAACTACTTCTTATGTTTCTGTGATGGCATTGGCAGGAAAATGCTATTGGATTTCCATTTGGCTGTCAGGAAAGGATTAGCTTTGACTGTTGTGTTAATGACTGAGTTTGTAGCAGTGCCACCATCAGCTTTTCCTCCATTTCCATATTTGTTAACCTACCCTTTTTGTCATGAATGTAGTACATTATACTACAAGACTGCTCCTCTGCTTTTATAATTTTAGAATAACATTATTCAACTTACATTCATAGTTAAAAGGACAAAAGCAAATACTTTTGAGAGTGAGTCATTTGTGTGACCACCTTTTTGTCACTTTATGATCATAATTAACTGGGATAGCAATGGCCTGGAATAATTCTGACAACCTCACTAGATTTAGAAAGGGAAGTTTAGTTTTAGGTATTTTTAAGTATTATGCAACAACCCACTGAACATGTAGATCAAGGGTGCCCAAACTTTTCGGCCCGGGGGCCGGATAACATTTTATCAGATGCTCCGAGGGCCGAACTATCTCTCCATGGTACATCAATCCACCCAGCCTTGCCGCCGCCGCCACCACCACTAACGCTTTTGCCGCCGGCTCCTCTTTCGCCGGCTCCTCCTTTGCCGCCTTCGCGGTGTCCTTTAAAAGTGTCCTTTTAAAAAAATATGACAGATCCTAGAAACTCACATCCAGCTTGGTCATTGTGGCATCCAAGGAGCTGTTGTTGTGTTCCAAAGCTTCAGGTAGGTGGGATTTTAATTAGCAATGAAAAGTCATTAGCCTTAGAAAAGATCTGCTTCCTGACATCATGTCAGGAAGCAGATCTTTTCTAAGGCTAGTGACTTTTCATTGCTAATTAAAACCCCACCTACCTGAAACTTTGGATTTTAATTAGCAATGAAAAGTCATTAGCCTTAGAAAAGATCTGCTTCCTGACATGATGTCAGGAAGCAGATCTTTTATAAGGCTAGTGACTTTTCATTGCTAATTAAAACCCCACGTACCTGGAACTTTGGATTTTAATTAGCAATGAAAAGTCATTAGCCTTAGAAAAGATCTGCTTCCTGACATCATGTCAGGAAGCAGATCTTTTCTAAGGCTAATGACTTTTCATTGCCAATTAAAACCCCACCTACCTGAAACTTTGGAATTTAATTAGCAATGAAAAGTCATTAGCCTTAGAAAAGACCCGCTTCCTGACATCATGTCAGGAAGCAGATCTTTTATAAGGCTAATGACTTTTCATTGCCAATTAAAACCCCATCTACCTGAAACTTTGGAATTTAATTAGCAATGAAAAGTCATTAGCCTTAGAAAAGATCTGCTTCCTGACATTATGTCCTGCCTGGCTTGCTGCAGCCTCAGAGGGTGGGGGAACTTCAAAATTAGCGCGCATTGGGTCTCCCAATCAATTTAAAATCAGGAATTACACAATGCACAGCCATAATACTGTAAATCAATTTTGACTTCCAACTTATACCAATACTTGAATCAGTGTAAAATAAATCACTTCAGACCAGTGATGGTGAACCTTGGCACTCCAGGTGTTCTTGGACTTCAATTACCAGAAGCCTAAATCAGCACTTCTGGTTATCAGGACATCTGAGAATTGAAGTTCCATAACACCTGAACTACCAAGGTTTGCCATCACTGGTTTAGACTTTGTGCCCACTCCTGTTAATGTTTACCTGGGAAAGCCCAGATAAACTTGCAGCAGGAGGTGACATAGATTACAGCTGATTGGCAGAGGCAGCATTAACAGATCTGCTGCATCTCTCTACAGCTGCAGATCAGCTGACACCAGTTACTACCAATCAGTGGGAGCCCCTCTACTGCTATAGTGCATTGTTTTTTCAAAAAATATTTATTCAAAGTGTCATAGCACTCGGACTCTTCAAATAAACATTTTTTAAAAAAGAATTACTGGTGGGTGATTAGCTAGGAATAGCAGTTAGTCTTTAAAGTGCTACTGTGTATTTTATTTGTTTTGTTTTGTTTTCTGAGATAGCTAGGAATGGTCTCCCTTGATCAGCTGGAGTCTGTTTTCACTGATCAGTGGCTTTGATCTGCCCTGGTAGTGCAGACAGATTTCCAGCTGATGAAGGAGAACATAACCATTTGGTCCACAGCATCTCTGATGCCATCGTGACTGCCAATCGGCTTACCTGGGACATCTCTATACCGCCAGTCAGCTGATCAATGGGAAATCTCATGCCGGCAGCGGAGATGCCACTGATTAGCTGGGGACAGTTTGCCCCATCAACTGGAGCTACCTCTGCTGCCAGAGTAGAGTGCAGCCACTATAGACATACAGTGTATCTAAATAGCTTTACAGTACTGCATATATACATATGGGACTGCAGTGGCTCAAGTCACTAAGACGCTGAGTGGGAGGCGGAAGGTCAGCAGTTCGATTCCCGAGTACTGCAGGACGGAATGAGCTCCCGTCTCTGTCCCAGCTCCTGCCAACCTAGCAGTTCAAAACCAAGAAATTGCAAGTAGATAAATAGGGACCAGTTCAGTGGGAAAGTAACAAGTGTTCTGTGGGCTGCAGTGTCTAGTCATGCTTGCCATAAGACCACAGAAATGCCTGCAGAAGCAGACAGCACTAGCTCTTTGGATTTGAAACAGATGAGCACTGACCCCTAGAGTCGGATACGACTGGCTTTCGAGGAAGAGAAACCTTTACCTTTATATATACATATAACCTAGCAGTTCAAAAGCAAGACATTGCAAGTAGATAAATAGGGACCAGTTCGGTGGGAAGGTAACAAGTGTTCTGTGGGCTGCAGTGTCTAGTCATGCCTGCCACATGACCATGGAAACGTCTGCAGAAGCAGACAGCGCTAGCTCTTTGGATTTGAAACAGAGATAAGCATTGACCCCTAGAGTCGGATACGACTGGCTTTCGAGCAAGGGAAACCTTTACCTTTACTATTGCAAGTAGATAAATAGGGACCAGTTCGGTGGGAACGTAACAAGTGTTCTGTGGGCTGCAGTGTCTAGTCATGCCTGCCACATGACCATGGAAACGTCTGCAGAAGCAGACAGCGCTAGCTCTTTGGATTTGAAACAGAGATAAGCATTGACCCCTAGAGTCGGATACGACTGGCTTTCGAGCAAGGGAAACCTTTACCTTTACGATTGCAAGTAGATAAATAGGGACCAGTTCGGTGGGAAGGTAACGAGTGTTCTGTGGGCTGCAGTGTCTAGTCATGCCTGCCACATGACCACAGAAATGCCTGCAGAAGCAGACAGCACTAGCTCTTTGGATTTGAAACAGATGAGCACTGACCCCTAGAGTCGGATACGACTGGCTTTCGAGCAAGGGAAACCTTTACATTTACGATTGCAAGTAGATAAATAGGGACCAGTTCGGTGGGAAGGTAACAAGTGTTCTCTGGGCTGCAGTGTCTAGTCATGCCTGCCACATGACCATGGAAACGTCTGCAGAAGCAGACAGCGCTAGCTCTTTGGATTTGAAACAGAGATGAGCACTGACCCCTAGAGTCGGATACGACTGGCTTTCGAGCAAGGGAAACCTTTACTTTTACGATTGCAAGTAGATAAATAGGGACCAGTTCAGTGGGAAGGTAACAAGTGTTCTGTGGGCTGCAGTGTCTAGTCATGCCTGCCACATGACCATGGAAACGTCTGCAGAAGCAGACAGCACTAGCTCTTTGGATTTGAAACAGATGAGCACTGACCCCTAGAGTCAGATACGACTGGCTTTCGAGCAAGAGAAACCTTTACCAAATTTAATGCATTCTCCAGGGCCTTTTGTAGACTAAATCCTGTATTTAAATTTGAGCTTTTGTAGACTAACTCCTGTATTTAAATTTGAGCTGTACAGTATTTAAATTTGAGGTGGATTTGAGAGCAAATCCACCACATCAGGCAGAAGAGCAAAGCTTCGTGGGTTGAATTTGTAAGAGCACATCAACTCCACAGGCACACAATGACAGGGCAAGCCTAAAGGTAAAGTAACGTCTCTTTTTGCAACTGATGAAAAATCCCAGGTTATTTAAACCTTTGCAATTGCAAAAGGTTGCAGAGCAAACTTCTTTGCACAAGCGAGCTGAAAAGCAACATTTGTTGCTTCTGACAGTAAGGGAACATCCCGGGGGTCTTATTCAAACCTCCTACAAAGGGCTGCAAAACAAACTTCTTTTGCCCAGCCAATGGATGGGTGGATGCATTATGCATTGTGGCACCTGTGAAGTTGTGAACTTTTTTTGCTTCTCTTCTGATATCTTAAGTTTGCAATACACGGAGCCTGACAAAGAGATTTGAAGAACTCTAAACCTCGCTTCCCTCCCCCTCCCCCCTGCTCCTGGCTTTCTTTTTTAATTGCTTTAAATCAGGCATGCCCAAACGACTTACTTTTAGCTCCCACTGAAGTCCCTCTCTCCACTCTGGCGTATTGATTCAGCCATTCTAAAGTAGATCCGGCTGAACTCCTAGTACTAAGCAGGAGGAGGAAGGAACTAGGCAAATCACTCTTTCACTGACTTGTAATCCCTCCGCCCAAAAAAAAAGTTCGCCCAAAAAAAATTTTTTTAAAAAAAAATAAAATTATAAGAGTTCTTATACCATGTCGGGGGCCGGATGAAATGGCCTGGCGGGCCGGATCCGGCCCGCGGGCCGTAGTTTGGGCATGCCTGATGTAGATGAATGTCTACATTAATCTATTTTTTATCAGTATTCTATTTTTTAACAGTACTGTATTCTATTTAATGGTTTACTGAGAGACATCTTTGCCTTGTTTTTTTAAAAGTTTTTTGGTGAAGGCATTGTGTGTTTTCTCTCTCTCTCCTTCTTTGTCTTCTTCTTCTGCCATATCTGAATCCGAATATTGCCAATCATCATGGCGATAAGCCATGAAGACCGTCCTGAGAATATAATGCATTGGCCTTTCATTTGCTTTCCACATCGCAGTGTGACACCCATACCACTGATCCAGTTCCATAAGTCACTTTCTGGTCCTGAGCCCTTTTGGCACACAAAGTCCCCATCAGCCCTAGGGTAGTATTGATGAAGCTGCTGCCTTCCATCAAGATGGATACACTTGAGGACCATCATCCTTTCTTTCTCTTGGCAGGGTGAAATCCATCTATTTATTTTTTAATATAATATAAAGGTGAAATCTTACATATATTTACTCCCCAGTAAATCCTCTTGAACATAGGAGAATATATGATACATACATTCTCAAATCAATCCTGTGTGAATTTTTAATTTCTCTCTCTCTCTCTCTCTCTCTCTCTCGTAGCCTCGTTTCTTTTAGAATTCTAGGAGGGAAAGCAAACTGTGTGAGGTTTTAAAAATAAGCTACTGGGTGCCTGATGTAATTTGCTTGAGGATAAATTAAAAGTTTTACCAGAGACAGGAAGGCAGCCAAAACTGGCAGTGTAACTCTACTCTGTAGACTCTTACTGTATAAGCAGTAAGCCATCCTGAAATGTACATGGTATAAATGATTTGATTGGTATACATCTGTTGAATCTGGCTTAGACCCCTCTGTGATCAACACAGCAATCTTACAGTCTGGCTACACCAAGACTGAAGCCACTGTAATCAAGAACACAAACATCAGTAAGTGCAACATAATGGTTATAGGAGAAAACACATAGAGTAGCTGAAAGCTAACACAGCATCTCTATAATTCCACCCCTACCATTGCATTGTGAGCTCACTCTAGAAAAGTGTTGTGTTCACCTTTGCCAAGAAAGAAACTGATCAGTCATCCACTTTCATCTACTAGCCCCACAGCTCAGCAGAAAGGAGACATGCATGGAGAACTCATGGGCTTCACAAGAAAAACATTGTAATGTGGAAACAAGCAGCTTCAAATAATTGCTTCTCCTCACAACAAATCTAGAATCAGCCTGAATCAGAGATTATGTGAAGCTCCCCATTTCAGTGCCCATTTCATGGGCCAGCTATGTTTAATTGAGTGGCAAATCTGAATGACATCAGAATATTCAAAACAAAGAAATTGTTGATATAAATATATAACTCTTAAAAATTTTCTATTGAAACTCATAAACCTAATTACCAATAACAATAATATAGGACCTATTTTATGTGTGAATTCTCTGCCAGCAACTACAATACAGAGAAAGAGCACAATTATTTTCACTTACATTAATTTTAAATGCCCAGTAACAGCACACTTGATAAACATTTGAAAAAGATAGTATTCAAAACCACATACTGTATTTATATTATGCATAATTTTAACTCAAGACTTACAGAATAAAAATGCCCAATATTACAAGAAGCATTTATTTGTTTAGTAAGTTACAGCTTGTATTTTTCACAAAACTCGTTTTAATTGTCAGTTTGCATACACATTGCAAGCTGCAAACTGGGTATAGTTATGGTTTTCAGCACAGGAAAATTCATGCACTCCAGTTTGGGAAAATAATGTCTAATGGATGACACAGAATATTATTTTAATAGAAGCAACCATTTCCCAACAAAAACACTTCTGAACAAAAGCAGCAAATCAGTTCAGGTATTGTATTTGTCAAGGATTTGGCTTCTTGCCTCTTAGAGAATTTGCCAACAGTTAATTTTGAATACAGAAAACATTGTTTGTACATGTATATATATTTAAAAGCTTAACTTCTATGGATGCCAGATGTGTGGGCAAGGATATTGAAAGTTCAAAGCCAATATGTATTTCTAGAACCATTGACCTGTAAATGGGTCAGCAGAATTTAAGCTTGAAAGTAACTCTTCAGAGTCTTTAACAATGTTAACAATAGTGGGGGATCTCACTCCTGAAAAGGTCCCCTCCTCCACTTACATGAAACATTCCAAAAACCAAGAACATTTTCCCATGACTGAAAATAAAACCCCACCAAACACAATTTCTGTTGATTGGTTTGCTATATGAAAATGCTACAAGCCATGACTGTGAACCAGTGATTTTCCTTCCTTCCGCTGTTGATAGCACAGACAGCCTTCTTAGCAGACACCTCATTGGATCCTAGTATCCAAAAATTCACTGCCTCCCCCACAGTAGATCTGTAGTTTATGACCTTCCCAAAAAAATTTGGTCTATATCAATGAGTGCCTAAACTTTTCAGGATGCGGGCCGGTCACGTGGTTCAGAGGGGGCCCTATGCCAGTTCATCCAGCCCACAAAGCCCTCATCGCTCCTGTGAGCGGAAGTAAAATGCGCCCATACAGGGGCTTCGGGGCCCAGATGAATTGCCATCAGGTGCCAGATGTGGCCCCTAGGCCGTAGTTTGGGCACCCCCACTTTATATCTTTTGCTATCCCCTACACCAGTGATGGCGAATCTTTTAGAGACCAAGTACCCAAGGAGGATGTGGAGACACGTGAGCAGGCACCGTGTGTGACCACACAGCCGTGTGACACCACCAGTGTGCCTCCACCACCTCCCGGGTGTGATTGCAGCCTCCCCTCTTGCCTCCCCATTGGTGGAGGGAAAGGGGTGGTGGGGAAGCAGTGCTGCTATTGGCACTGACCAGCTGACAGGGCTTCACCTCGACAGCACATGTGCCAACAGAGAGGCCTCAGAGTGCCACCTCCGGCACCCGTGCCATACGTTCGCCATCACTGCCCTACACCATCAGCTTTACCAATTACGGCTGTAATCCAAAAGGATTTAGAGGGGTAGAAACAGTCATAATCACTGTAAGCAATGATACGGTGCATTTTTGTAGCAATGATAGTGCTTCAACAGAATCTGTTATCACCATCAGTACAAGAAACTGCCCAATATTGAGTTATATCATCAGCCCATCTAGCGCAGTATAGCTGACACAGGCAGTTGCTCCCCAAGGTTTGAAGCAGCAGTA
This sequence comes from Furcifer pardalis, assembly GCA_030440675.1. Classification (NCBI taxonomy): domain Eukaryota; kingdom Metazoa; phylum Chordata; class Lepidosauria; order Squamata; family Chamaeleonidae; genus Furcifer; species Furcifer pardalis. Next base: position 72,486,675 of record CP126892.1, read on the forward strand.
TTTTTCAGTTTTCCTTAGAGCATGGGTTCTCAACCTTTTTAGGTCGGTGGCCAGGTCACGCTCTCTCAGACAGTTGAGGGGACTGGACTATGGTTTCCCCTGCTGTAAACGCTGCCATAAAATGCATCCGTGTCTGCAGCTGGAGTGAGGTCAGGGGCTAGATGATTTGGTGCCATGGGCTGGATCTGGCCCGTTGGCTGTAGGTTGAGAAACCCTGCCTTAGAGAAACCAAGGAATGAAGTTTGGACCTGTTTGATGTACACTTTGTGTTCTGCCATTCAGCTTCATTTCTTTTCTCTATCATTGTATACTAAGATTAAGTAGAAGTGGGAACATTATTTTGTGTGTAGTGCATTATCACTATCACTGTCAAAAAGAGTCCTACATTGTTGACCATACATTGAAGCAGGAGCCTTACATCTGACTGGCAGATAGCAAACAAGATGTCAGGTTGAATCTCATCTGATGTTACCAGTGCAAATCAACCATTGTTACTTAATTCACAGAAAAACAAATGGTACTGTAATTAAGTATTACTGAGTGGATCCAACCCATGACGATAGAAAGTATTTCCTCTCTTGCTGCAATTCAAAAGTCATGGCCCAATGCATTTTCTATTTCTATTTCTATATTCAATTTATATTCCACAATGCAAGCTCTTATTATGCTACTGCAGTCTTGGTTACCACTTGCTACATAATTTTTGTTGAAATAGTTCATGAAATATGCAAGGAATTTTTCTTCAATGAATTGTGGATAGGTAGTATGCATTTAATTTACTATATATACTCAATTATAAGTTGTCCTGAATATAATTCAAGGTACCTAATTTGGACCCCTAAAACTAGGAAAATAGACTGACCCAAGTATAAGTCGGGGGTGGAAAATTCAGCAGCTGCTAGGTAGTTTCAGTAATTAAAATACAGTAACACCTCAGATAACAAAGCAAAATTTTGTAAAAAAAAAATTTGCATCAGATAATGATCTGTTAGTGTTATCCTAGGGTAATCATTCATAGCAGCAGGGTGGCTAGGAAGCCAAACAGGGGCTCCCCGTTCAGCTTCCCAGCCACGCTGCTGCTGTGGATGCAGCGGCGAGGTGGCTGGGACTTATAGTTGAGACTGAGGGGTTTTTTGCCCATTTCGGGCTCCCCGCCACCCCTGCCGCCTCTGGGAAGGTCTGGGGACCCAATCCGCACTGTTTCTAACGTCCCACGACCTACCCGGGTGCTGCGATCATGCGTTTGGCGCTTGGGTTGGGGGGTTGAATGGGCACGTGCCCCAGTTCAACCCCCAACTAAAGCACCAATCACACGCTGCAATCTGCCTGCCCCTTTGGAAAGGGCAGTGGGGATTCTATGTATGGAATCCCCACTGCCCTTTCCAAAGAGACAGGCGGATCGTCCCCCTGTTCCCTTTCCTCTTCAGAAAGAGAACAGGGCTTTTTTTTAATGTTGTGCAATCAATGCATCGCACAATGTTAAAAACTGGATAACGATGAGACTTGTGGAACCAAGTTGCAGTGTTATTCGAGGTACTAGTGTACATGGAAATATGGTAAAATTAATTAATGTATGCATTTGTGTGGGTATATTTTTGAGTTTTTACGGTAGTTGTTTGTTTGTTTTTACTATACAGTAATACCTCGGATAACACTAAGAATTGGTTCCACAAGCCTTGGTGTTATCCAATTTTTAGTGTTATCTGATGCATGTTAAAATCCTATGGGATGGATCGGATAACGTTAAAGCTCCATAGAGATACATTGTAACTGCACAGGCTTTAGCGGTTGTTATCCAATCCATCCCATAGGACCTTAAGGTTATTCGATCTAATTCTCCTCCCCAGATTACTTAACGTTATGCAATTTTAGCGTTATCCGAGGTAAACGTCATCCAAGGTATTACTGTATGTTTGAATTTGCACCACTGTGGTTTTGGTACCCTTAGGGTTGTTGACTCAAGTATAAGTCGAATTCCCTTTTTGGACCTCATTTTGGGGGCTAAAAAATTTGACTTATATTTGAGTCTATACAGTATACCCCAAATTTATCCCTATAAAGTATCCTAGTGGTTTATAGAATACAGGTACTAGATTTCACCCCAATCAATTAAAAGTGGCTGATTAGATTGTCACCCCTACTCCAAACTGAAACGTTCCAGGGAATATGCCATTCATTTCCTAATTGTAACTACCCTGGAAGAATACCCATCAAAATAATGTATTTAGTGCAGCTGCCTTGTGTTTTTTGTTTTGTTTTTTGGTGGTACAGATGGATTGCATGAAATAGTGAATGAAGCAGTCACAGTACACTGAAATCTCAGGTTTTTAAAAACAGTTTAATCTTCAGAACAAGTGATTCATCAGGTAACACAAAAATCTGATAAATGGTTAGCCAATGTTAAAAAAAAAGACACATTGCACGTGTTGGTTATTACAAAAGAAATTTTTATAGCCAGTGCAGCACAGAACAGTACTACAATCATAATCTGTTTAGAAAATGTAATAGTTATAAAAAGTAGACACTGAAGTAAAATATATGTGATTAAACATTGTTATACAGGCTCCAATCCAAATACAGTTAGATGTACTTAAGGCCGCAGAGTAAAGGTCACCGAAATCTATACTGGATAGGGACCACAAAATAGCACTACACATAGCAGCTTCTTTAATGTCCTCCTTACTATTTTACGTTAGTTAATGAGCAGCAATGTTGCAAGTATAAACCATCTAACAGTAACTAGACAAATCAGTAGATATCTCATTGAAATATCTTGTACAGACGTTTAGTTGTACTTGATGATCACATTTGCCAAGAAAAGGTTATAAATCAAGGGAGTAGTCAGGAACGACAAGAATTGTATCTCTGGCTCTTAAAGACAGGGTGGAGGAAAGGAGATTAAGTTGCTTGTTACTTTTGTTTTCATTTAAGACAAAAAATGCATGGAAATTTCCAGGAGGCCTCTCTGAACCTGGGGAAGATATTGGTAAGTACTTAGCTGCTGAATCGATTATATTAGCAGCACAAGCGTACATTTTTACTCAGGAACGTCATTGAGTTCAATGGGACTTTCAGCCAGCTGTGCTGGTACAGGAATGCAACCTAACGGCAGATCCTATCTCAAAAGCAATGTACTGTATTTGCACCTTCAATAACCTGTTGTGGATCAGTTTTGACAGCTGAAACAATGGGTGGGAATAGCCAAGGTCATAGTGTGGGCTGACATGCCAACACTTGCATATTGAAAGACTCAAACATGCACTGAATCCCTTAAGCAAAACAGGTGCTTCTAAAGGGGTCATACGGGCAATTTCTTTCAAGCCAGGGATCCTTCTTTTTATGATATTGTAGCTTCTCATTAGGTAAAGGAAAAGCCCTTGCTTGAAAGCCAGTCGTATCCAACTATCAGGTTCAGTGTTCATCTGTTTATAGCCAAAGAGCCAGTGCTGTCTGCATTTGCAGACTTTTTGTGGACATGTGGCAGGCATGACTAGACACTGGAGTGAACAAGAATGCCTTTACCTTCCCACTGAAGTGGTACCTATTTATCTACTTGTAATTTCTTGCTTTCAAACTGCCAGGTTGGCAGGGGCTGGGACAGAGATGGAAGCTTACTCTGTCATGCAGCACTCATGTCTCGAACTGCTGACCTGCCGACCTTCCAGTCATCAAGTTCAGCATCTTAACCACTAGGCCACCACAGTTTCCCAGCTTCTCATTACCTCCGAGTTAATAATACATTAGTTTTTTAATAAATTCAGTTGCCTTAAATGAAAATTTTCCCTGGTCTCAACAATTGAAGCTTAGAGACACTACAGCTTTAGTTTCTAGATCCACATGCTCATAGCATAAACACATTAGTTTAATGGTAGTGTTTGGTTGCTCACAGAAACTAATACAACTGAAGTGTTCTATTCTACCATCACTTTCCATATTTGTTTAAGTGACATCAAATATTTCCTGTTTCTGGACTTGTACTGCTTGTTCCAGTCACAAATGCATTCTAAGCTAAACTGTAAGGTTTTTTCACTCAATTCACCCTCATCTCAACTGCATGAGTGATTTTAAAGTAATAGATCCATTGCCAAAAAGTGTAATAAAACACTGGCAGAATTTAAGCTCTCAAGAAAAGCATGAGACCCACAAGTGTAAAATTCCACTGGATAATTGTCAACAGAAATTTTGAAAACCACAAAGCTGTGTTTTCTAGTTTTCTGCTGTTGAGCTTCACCTATAGTTAAATAACCGGGGCAGCTCAAATGTTCAAAAATATGAAAAATGAGGGTTGAAATAAATTATCTGATTAGTTCCAAATATAACAAAGAGACTTGTACATGTACTAGTGATTCTAGAGCAGGGGTTCCCAACCTACGGCCCGTAGGCCAGACCTGGCCCGTGGCACCATTTCATGTGGCCCACTGTCACTGCACCCGGAAGTAAAAGGGGATGTGTTTACATCAGCCATAATACACACCTGGAGCTGTTGTAAACACAGAAGTGGGTGCATTTGTGACAGCCGTGAATGTGCCCGCTTCTGCTTCCTGGGTGCATGGTTCAGCTGTCTGGGGGGCATGGTCAGGCCCATGGTGTAAAAAGGTTGGGAACTCCTGTTCTACAGTCAAACGTTCGACAAATCATTTCAATTTCTGACCCAATTAGAAAGAAGGTAAGGTAGGCTGAACACAAGCTCTGAGTGGGGTGAAGGTTGGGACAGGACAGCACAGGCGTGATAGAATTGAATGTTCTTGAAATATAATTTCTGGCTAAAAGTAGCATAAATATTTCCTTCTCTTAGGGAACACAGCAGTTCGAGAAGTTTTTGAAGAGACTGGCATTAAATCAGAATTCAAAGCCCTGCTAAGCATAAGGCAGCAACATAGACACCCTGGCGCCTTTGGGAAATCAGACCTCTATATTATCTGCCGCTTGGAACCTTCTTCTTTCAATATCCATTTCTGCCAGGAGGAATGCTTAAGGTGTGAATGGATGGATCTAACTGACCTTGCCAAGACAAAAGAAGCCACCCCAGTCACCAGCAATATAGCTAGGCTACTTCTTTTCGGTTATAGAGAAGGGTTTGACAAAATCGATCTCACCATGAGAGAATTTCCAGCTGTGTACACAGGTCTTTTCTACAAGCTGTACCACAGACAGCTGCCAGAGAATTATAGAAAAATGACAAACTTACAGTATGTTTAGAATTGTTTTTGTACAATACTGCTTGTAGTAAAATATACGGATATGATTTTTGAGATTAAATCCCATATTCAATTTTATGGCTTCTACAATGACAGTTCATATTATTTCACTTAAAATGCTAAATACTTTTTTTAAAACTATGGCACATTAAATATGCTTTACAGTGACCTGCTCGAATCAAATTTTAAGCTCATCCCATAGAAAAATTATGTAATACATGGTTGGAAATAAATGTGCATTGCTGTTCCATCCTACAACATTTTCACATATATGTGCACTCATGTTCATGTATATGTTACAGTAAAAACTAGTTTTCAGTTAAAACCAGTTTTTCCTAAGTACAACTAGTTCTGACTAATTGCGTTTGTGAGAACTAGAATTAACTGACGATGAAAGATCCATTTCTAGTGAAAACTGATTTTACCAAGTCAAAACTAGTTCTAAACTAAATGGCTCAGTAAAACCTAGAATTTCGATCAAGGAAAAAGTCACAGTTAATACCTGTTTCCAGTTAGACCAGGTTGTGACTAGTCACAACTAGTTCTGACTAGTCAAAACTGGTTCTAACTAGTCAAAACCAGGTCTAACTAAACGTCTTGGGTAACTAAGATGTTTAGTTAGAACTGGTTTTGATGAGTCAGAACTAGTTTTGACTAGTCAGAACCCGTTCTAACTGGAAACAGGTTTTAACTGTGAATATTTCTTTGATCGAAATTCTAGTTTTTACTGAGCCATTTAGTTAGAACTAGTTTTGACTAGTTAAAACCAGTTTTCACTAGAAATGGATCTTTCATCGTCAGTTAATTCTAGTTCTCACAAACGCAGTTAGTCAGTACTAGTGTTAACCAGGGAAAACTAGTTTTCACTGAAAACTAGTTTTAACTATAATATATATATATAGGGAGAAAGGCACAGGCTTTCCAGAAAATAATAGTTTTAATGTTTAAAATATACAATATTTTACACAGCAATGATAAGATCAATCTGTAAATGCACTTGATCCTTGCAACTATTTGGTCACATTTTCCCATCTTATGGGAACAGGAAAGGTCTACCACTCTTGTGGAGTATTTTACAGAACTTTGTCACATCAATCAACTCTTGGCAGACATGGGAAGAAAAAGTATAGCCTTCTGGCCTCGCCCTGTTCTTGATCCGAGTTTGTACTGACCAGTTCGTTTCAGTGCAACGTACCAATCACAATATTTACGAGACCGATATGTATTGTAGTTATTAGATTCCAAGCGTTCGAAAAAGAAGCATTCGTCTGTTATATATTTCTGAAAAATGAAAGAAGAATAAATTATTCTTTCTTAGCTGCTTTCACAAAATAGGGCTCGTCCAAATGAAGTAAACAGTACTTTTGCTATGTCGATTTCTACAGTGCAGGGCATGAAAGCCCAAGTAAATTTTCCAAATAACATTCCTTTTCCCTTTTGGTATTTCACCCTCCTTTTTTCTTACTCTCGTGCCCTTGGCAGAGCAGGTGATCCTCTTTGCTAGGTAAAGGTAGCCCTTGCTCAAAAGCCAGTTGTATCTTTCTCTAAAGTTCAACAATCATCCCCGTTTGCAACCAAAGAGCCAGCACTGTGCATCTGCAGCTGTTTCTGTGATCGTGTGGCAGGCATGTCTAGACACTGGAGTGCATGGAACGCTGTCACCTTCCCACCGAAGTGGTATCTATTTATCTACTTGGAATTACTTGCTTTCGAACTGCTAGGTTGGCAGGGGCTGGAACAGACTGGAGCTCACTCTGTCATGCGGCACTTGGATCTCAAACTGCTGATCTTCCAGTTGTCAAGTTCAAAACAAGGCTAAAGCTATCTTGCTTTCCTACATTCCTCCAAACAAAGGAGAAGGGATTTGTGCTGCAATACTTTCACAATTAAGTAAAGAAAATGAAGGAAGCTTAAAGGAAAATGTGGAAGCAGATTCTGCACTAGATGCTTCACTCCTTCCCCATCTGCCAACTTGTTCCAGTCAGGAAACCTTTTAAGGCATGAGTTCTTAACCTTTTCGTGCTGCGGTCCGAGCCACGCCCCCTCAGACAGCTAAGTAGGCTGGACTGGTAATTCCCCCCACCATAAATGCCATAAAATGCATCCATGCCTGTTGTAAATGGGTCTCAAACTGCTGTCCTCTGACCATCGGGACTGCATCCCAACAAGGAGAGGCATTATAGATGAGGCTATGTGCCTCTGTAACTACACCAAAACCTGAGTACTGTACAGTTATATTTAGAAAGCATTCTAGCACTTTTACCATCTCTACATTCATCTTTCATTTCCACCATAATTATTTGGGTTGACAATGAAATTATATTAGCTTTTGCTTACCAGTGCTAACAAGCGGCCATCCTCGTTCATAGCAAGGAAACGGTTTGCAGATACACCTTTTATTGAGACCACACCTCTCTCCTCTGCTTGAAGTAGCAATTTGACTGAAAGAAAAAGAAAAAAACAATTCCAATGTTCATGTAAAACAACTTCCATATTTTAAAAAGTGCAAACTACGCCAAAACATTTAAAATTAAAGATTTTAAAATTAATTTTTTAATTCTAAAAAAATCTATGCACTATAAATGGTAAATAAGTATCTTGTACAAAACAGTTATAGTAGAAGCCCGCATAAAGAAAAAGCTCCTTTCTACAGAGCTCTTTGCTATGCATTTTTTCCGTTATGCAGATCAAATGGGTGATACCTCGCATGACGAAGAGAAAATGTTCGTTATACAGGGTTTACGTTAACCAGGGCATACCCCGCTTAGCAAAAACCCTGTATAACCGGGGGGGGGGGGGTGGATTCGTTATGCGTAGTATTGCGATTGTCTAACAAATACTTCGTTATAAGATTTTTTTTTATACAAAGCATTTGTTATGCGGGGTTTTACTGTATTATCTAAATAACAAAGTCTACTGAGTTTTCACCTTCATGAAGTCATAAAAAGTTTATATGTTGACAACATCCTTTTTTGAAACTACACACTGTATATCTATCCAAAAAAAAGTAGTCTAAATCTGCGTTAATCCTAATTCCCAACTCTGGTATTGCCAAATGTATGGATTATTCTCATTTCAATTTTTCACGTTAATATTCAGAAACAGTAACAGTCCCAGTAATTTGTACCAATTCAGGATCTGACAAATATTCATAGCAAATCTTCTCTCAAATAGCTCATAATTGCCTGAGATAGATTTCATCCTGTTCTATAAACCAGTGAATAGTGAATTCCACAGCCAGAAACTCATCAAACTGTCCCAGCGGGTTCCAAATAGGGAGTTCAGGTCATGCATAAATTTTGGATAGGATTCCGTTCACAAATTCTCCCACTCCTAGTCTACAAGAAATATTTTGCTTTATCTTACCTTATTGGTCTTTTTGTTAGGTATATGAAATAAGAAATATTATCATGTTTGCCGGCGTATAAGATGCACTGGAGTATAAGATGCAGCCCGTTATTACCAAAATAGCCCACTATAGGTCACTATATACAGTACAAGATGCATTCCATTTTTCCAGTGTATTTTAAGAGGGGGGGGGGGTCATATGGCAACAAATACAGTACATAACCAGATCCTTCCTCTCCACACCAATGACCCTTTCAAACATTTGTGAATCATCTTAACATTTGTCCAAACTATTTTTATAACCCATCTTTTCCATGCCGTACAGAAGCTGGTTTAATCATAAATGGCCTGTTAAAATGATTCATAAAAACTGCTTCCAAACTATTATGAAGGCTTTTGACCTTAAGAGTTATACGCAAAATACTCGAAATAGCGTTGGCATTACTAGTGCCAATTGCTCACACCAAATCATCTGTTTAGTCTCCACCTCTGATGGAAGTAAATGTGTGAACACACTTCCTCAAAGCCAAAACTGTCCACAGATAAATGAACCTACAAACCTTTTTTCCTACTGCAATGTGTGCATTTGATTTTGACTGGAAAACCAGTGAGTGAAGAAAGCATAAGGCATCCTCAGGATTTTTTTTTCATTAACAGAGACCTGTGCCCATTTTTTATGCAATGCATAATTTGTTCCTAAAATACAGGCTTGTAAATTAGTTCTACTCTAAATATATGCACGCATACACATGTGGCATCAGTCTGCCACTGGAAAGGTATACTTGGATACACTAGGCAATTTTTCTCCCCAGGCTGAGGAGAAAATACTATATTATTATTATTATTATTATTATTATTATTATTATTATTATTATTATTATTATTATTATTATTATTATTAATAATAATAATAATAATAATAATAATAATAATAATAATAATAATAATAATAATTATATTCCGCCCTACTTTCACAGGCGACTCAGGGCAGCGTACAACCGTCATGTAATACACCACTAAAAACACTAAAAGAACTAAATAAAAATTAAAACAATTAAAAAACAACCTCTCATTCCCTAGATTGAAGAAAACCGAATAAAAGGAATGGGGGTAGGAATAGGAGGGTAGATGAAGGAAGTTAAATAAGCCAGCGGGGGGAGTCAATAAACCATCACTACCCCACACCATTCCTGCCAGCCAGGTTTTCAGGCCCTTTCTAAAAGCCAGTAACCCCGTCTGGAGGCGCAACTCCAGAGGCAGGCGGTCCCACAAGGCCAGGGCGAACAGGGAGAAGGCCCTCTTTCTCATGCCAGAGAGTTGAGCCTCTCTGGCAGATGGTACAACTAAGGCACCTCTCCGGTCCGCTCTAGTGGGACAGACAGATACCTTTGGGGAGATGAGGTCTCTCAGGTAACCTGGCCCACTACCATATAGGGCTTTAAAGGTAATGACCAGCACCTTGAATTGCACCCAGAGGCAAACTGGTAACCAGTGCAGCTCCCGAAGCAGCGGGGATGCATGAGAATGACGCCCACATCCCAACACCACCCAGGCTGCCGCATTCTGGACCAGCTGCAGCCTCCAGATGGTCATCAAGGGCAGCCCCATGTAGAGTGCATTGCAATAATCTAATCTGGAGGTGACCAGGGCATGGGTGATCATGAGGAAGGAGTGAGCACAATTGGCGAATTACATGCAATTGTGCAAAAGCCCTCCTGACCACAGCTGCCACCTGGTCATTGAGCAGAAGTCGTGAGTCCAGGAGGACCCCCAGATTGCGCACCGGGTCTGTTTGAGGGAAACTAGCCCCATCCAGAACCAAAGATGGTAACTCCTGTGTTGACCCAGGACCCTGCCAGGGTTCAGCTGTAACCCATTGTCCCCCATCCAGACCCTCACAGCCTCCAAGCACCTGGATATAACTTTGACTGCATCACCAGGATCCCCACGAGCAGATATGTACAACTGTGTATCATCTGCATACTGATGGTATTTTACCCCATGGGAACGGATTATCTCGCCCAGGGGCTTCATGTAGATTTTAAATAGGAGAGGTGAGAGAACCGAGCCCTGAGGCACCCCATAAGGGAGCGGCCTAGGGTTGGACCTCTCTCCAACCACACCAACTGAGTCCGGCCTATCAGAAAAGAGGCGAACCAGGCCAACACCATGCCCTAGATCGCCAATGCTCGAGGCCATCCCAGAAGGATGCCGTGGTTGACGGTATCGAAAGCCATTGAGAGATCAAGGAGAGCCAGGACAGTGGGATGAACCCCATCACACTCACACCAGAGATCATCCACCAGTGCGACCAATGCAGTCTCAGTACCATATCCAGGCTTGAATCCTGACTGAAAAGGGTCCAGATAATCCGGTTCATCCAGGGTCTCCTGTAACTGTCACGCCACCATCTTCTCCAGCACCTTACCCAAGAATGGAAGGTTGGATACCAGGCGGTAATTAGATACCACCGTTGGGTCGAGCGATGGCTTTTTCAGGAGGAGCCAGATCAAACCATGTTTTAAAGAGGCCGGAAAAAACCCCTCCTGGAGTGAAGCATTTATAATCGCTCCGACCCAGCCACATATGACCATCCTGGCAGTTTTTGTTAGCCAGGCAGGACACGGATCTAAAGGGCAGGCAGTGGCATGAACGGATCCCAAGAGCCTGTCCACTTCCTCAGGGACAACAGGGTCAAACCGATCCCAGATAAAATGGCTAGACTGCACCCCAGGCAACCCCAGTCCGTTATTGCCCACGCCAGGATTGAGCCCCAAGCGAATCCGAGCTATTTTCTCCGTCAGATAATCCACAAAAGCCTCAGCAGATCCCTGCCAACCAGGCCCAGACCCCTTCCTCCCAAGGAGGGACCTGGTCACACGAAACAGGGTAGCTGGGCGATTATCCACAGAGGCAATAAGGGAGGTGAAATATCGACGTTTCACCTCCCTCATCGCCACTAGGTAGGCTTTAATAGCAGTCCCTTGTGCTGGTGTAGGCTTCAGAGAACTAGTGTGCCAAAAGTTTCCCGCCCATTTTTTGCTCACGCCAAATCACACTACTTGCTGTTTATCCTATATGATGGAACAATACCCATCCACCCATTAAGAGATGCACCTGACTCACCAAATTGCTGTAAGACTTTTGTTTGAAACTGTGGGGAAGTAGCCAGAAATTTAAATCGGTAGGTCACATAGTCTAAATCAGGGGTGCGGAAACTACTGCCTGGGGGCCGATCCAGCATTCCTTCAAGCAGGCAGAAAGTAGAGTTCTATCAAGTTGCCACATCCTGGATTAGGTTGTGCAGTAGCACCCCAAATTTTTCTTCCTTCTGATACAGCAGCACACTGTCCTAGACACTGTGGTGAAAATGCCCTCCCATCTTTCTTGTCCACTCAACAGTATTATGCATGAATGTGTCTTCCATTCCCTGCAAAGCACTCTAAACCACTAGGCTGAGAGAGTGATCCTTATCTCCCTTCCATCCTAGGACCAGATTTGGGGTTAATTACAGCTGAGACCAGGCTGCAGTGGCTTAGTCATTAAGACACTGAGCTTGATAGGTTGGCAGGTCAACAATTTGAGACTAGAGTGCTATGTGACAGAATGAGCTCCCGTTGTCTGTCCCAGCTCCTGCCTTCTTGAAAACAAGAAATTGTAAGTAGATAAATGGGCACTGCTACAGTGGGAAGGTAAATGGTGTTCTGTGTCTAGTCATGCCTGCCATATGTCCATGGAAACCTCTGCAGATACAGCTCTTTGACACGACTGGCTTTCGAGCAAGGGAGACCTTTACCTTACAAATTAATAGCTGACATCTATGCTAGGATGAGCTAACCTTTGGGAGGGCTGTGTTTGAGGATAATTAGCCCTGTGAACCTAGCACCAAGATCTCATTGACTGGGGTGTAACCATTATCAGGAAAAGCATGGAGGTTGGTTAGGGTTTGGCTTTCCCTGCACGGACTGCTGAATGGGTCAGGTCAGCCATCTGACCCAAGCTGTAGGGAACTTCCAGAAGCATTGCAACATGGAGTGTAGGTAAGAGTGGGGACTAGTTGTAAGGGGAAAAACTGATGTCCTAGCCTGGCTAAACAGCCACAAGTGGGTTAAAGTTTCCACTCTTGTGCTCCTTCAAAGTGGGCAGATTTTTATGTGAACTGAAAGGTTTGTAGCAGCTTTTATTTGGCTTACAATTCAACCACCCCACACCCCACCCTGAACCGTACATGGCTGAAGGGTGTGTATAAGTCATCCAGACAAGCCTTGTTTATCTGTCCTGTTTTGTTTCTGCTTTCAACTATCAAGTTTCTTTTGTTCAAGCCATTTTGGGTGTCAAGACATCCACTGGGGTGTTTTGGGGTGCTAAATTCTATCTAGTACCTGGTTCTCTTTCATCTGCCTGCAGACAGAGAACAGCAACCAAAAGAAGGGCAAGTGCAACAAGACCTAAGCAGTTTGCCTTTCCCTTTTGGAAGACTTGCTCCAGATGTGGAGTAGAAAAGAGTGCTGGGAGTGGACAATCCCCCCCTCTCCCCGGGCTGGAGCATGGAGGTAACCCTGGTAGAGTTTTTGGTGCCTGGAAGCAATCACTGCTGAAAGCCAGTGAGGATCCTTCTCGCTGTTCCTGGGGCATCTCTTCATACCTAGGTAAAGTTAAAGGTCACCCTTGCTCAAAAGTCAGTCATATCTGACTCTAGGGTGAGGTGCTCATCTCTGTTTATAGCCAAAGAGCCAGCACAGTCTGCATCTGCAGACGTTTCTGTGAACATGTGGCAGGTATGACTAGACACCAGAGTGCACAGAATGCTATTTACCTTCCCACCAAAGTGGTACCTATTTATCTATTTGTAATTTCTTGCTTTCGAACTGCAGGAGCTAGGACAGAGATGGAAGCTCACTCTATCATGCAGCACTTGGGTCGTGAACTCCTGACCTGCCAACCTTCAAGTCGTCAAGTTCAGCGTTGTAACCACTAAGCCACCACAGTCCCTCCTATTCACACCTGCATATCAGCAAATATCTTGGGGTACACAGAAAGAGCCTCCTTGAAGATTGTTCTATTTTTAACCACAATCGGGCATGCCTCTGTTCATGGCAACTTTGTGTTTCCGGCTAATCTTTCTTGCACTAGGTCAGGCAAAAGGAACTGTGGAATGGACTCACCAAAAGATGCCTTTGTTTTGGCAATTTCACATCTGGCCTAAACATGGAAGAAGAAGAATCTAATACCCTTTGCTGGAAAGTCTGTGATGAAATATGGATATGCCTTCATTTGTGATGGCTTTATTCCAGAGTAAAGGAATGTTGGCATAAAGGGCAAAAAACCCTACTGAAATCAAATTCCAAAGTACTGTATTCATTTAGAGTAGGAGTTCTCAACCTTTTAAAGCCAGTGGCTGGGCCAAAGTCCCTCAGACAGCTTCGGGGGCCAGACGGCCATTTAGTCCTTCCTCCACCACATGGCACTTCCTGGTGTGCTGGAGGCAGCGGTGGGGGGCCACATGAAATGGTGCTGTGGGCCGCATCCAGTCTACGGGCCACAGGTTGAGAATCCCTGATTTAGAGTTTTACTAGGACCATGCAATATATATGAAAGTAGTAACGGATTTATTACACAAATATCTTATTCATTTTCTATTGCTTGAGATCTGGCAAACCATCATCAGAAGGGAAAAGTAGGGACTGACAGTGAATAAATGGTTTAATCAGATGTGGGACATAGCGACTGTGGAAAATTAACACAAGCGACAGGTATTTCTAGAGTCCAAATAAGAACAACTTTGAGGCGACATGGTTTTCCTTTATACAATTTTTTTAATACAGTAATGCTTTGGCCTGCTGGCCAAAAGGTTGGAAGATCATAAATTGTAATAATAATAATGACACCTCAGTAGACCCAGAGTACACACTAAAGTATTTGGGAAAATCTGATATAATACATGGCATGATGAATTCAGAAGTTCATTTCAACAAAAATCTATAGAGAATGCTGTATTTATTTTTTGTCAAAATTTCTACTTCCATTTGTTTGCATTTTGCACTTGTTGTTTGTACATAGGTAAAGTTGTTCATACCTAGGTAAATTTATTTATTTACTTATTTATTTAGATTTATTATCCCACCCCAATCAGGCAAACCCGACCCTAGGCAGCTCACAAAAAAGAAAGTTACACAAATGAGTGCAAACCAAACAATCCCACCACATCCCCACAAACACAGAAACCAAATCAACTTCAAATAATAATAATAATAATAAAACTATAAATTGACCAAAAAAACCCTCAAAGATTTAAAAGTTTAAAAGGTTAAAAAGGTTTAGAAAGTTTATAAGAGCAAGAGAGGGGTGGCTACCCAACATGGGACACCATATTACTTGAGCCCCACACCTGCCCTGCCAGCCAGGTTTTTAGGCCCTTCCAAAAGGGCAGTAGCTCTGTCTGTAGGCATAACTCAGTTGGCAGGAGGTTCCAAAGGGCTGGGGCGGCCACGGAGAAGGCCCTCCTCCTGGTGCTAGAGAGATGCGCCTCTCTAGCTGATGGAATGATAAGAGAGCCTCCCCGATCCCCCCTGGTGGGACGGACAGATGTTCATGGGGTGACACAGTCTCTTAAGAATCCTGGCCCATTACCATGTAGGGCTTTAAAGGTAATTACCAGCACCTTGAATTGCACCCGGAGACATACTGGCAACCAGTCCAGCTCCCGAAGCAGTGGTGAGGCACAAGAATAACGCCCGCAACCCATCACTACCCAAGCAGCTGCATTCTGGACCAGCTTCAGTCTCCGAATGGTCACCAAGGGCAGCCCCATGTAGAGTGCATTACAGTAATCAAATCTGGAGGTGACCAAAGTATGTGTGATCATGACCAAGGAGTCCCAATCTAGGATCTAAATCTTGATACAGTATTATTAATTTGTTTTAAAAGGGAATTTTGTATAGTACTGTATTCTGTATCTGCTACAGCCAGTTGCATAACAGTATGGAGATCCAGCCAAAATTATTTAAAACCATGAGAAATGCAAATTAAAAACACACAATAATTTTCACAGGCAGAAATAATACAGAGAACCAAGAAATGACAGGCTTTGGGATGTGGATATGGAAACTCCTTCAATATATATAAGAAAATTCTTGACAACGTAAAAAAAAGTACAGTTGTACCTCGCTTAAAAAGCATAATGCGTTCCACTCTTTAAGCGAGTTTGCTCTTTAAGCGAAACACCATTGTAAGTGACCAGTTGTGACTTCTGGGGGGGGATTGCAAACCCCGATTTATTTGTTAAGTGAATTTTTGATTGGTTTTCTTTGTTAAGCGAAGCGAACATTCAGAGAAAATTCTGCTCTTTAAGTGAGTTACTCTTTAACCGAGGCACTCTTTATGCAAGGCTTGACTGTATATACTGTACTTGACTAATTTAAAAACACAGGCAACTTTAACAGCATAGGGATAGTCTAACTTCTACCTTTTGATGAGAATTACAAATGATGTACTATATACAGTACTGCAAACAATATTCTACATAATTTAGGAGATGACCAACTTTATTCCTAAAAGTCAAAGAATTTTGTTTTACATCTAATTAGTAAAAATATTATATTTGGCTCAATACCTTCTGCTCATCTATTGACTAGGGGTGTAAGCACATACCGGTATTTATTTATCTGAGAAGAAGTCCCATTGAGCTTACTTCTGAGTAGACAACTTTATGAATGAATCACAGAGAACATAGCATGGCATATAAATAAATGTAAATAATGCAACAGTGCACTGCTGTTTATGTCTAGTCAGAATCAAGCCCCACTGAGCTTAAATCTTGCCACATTTGTGTAATTGGCACCAGAAGATTGACACTAATTAAGAGTCCTCACTCCTATTTCTGATTTCCACTGCATTCAAATAAGTGATGACTCACTATTAAGCAAAAGTGACTGAATGGTCAACAACCACTGGTTTTCTATCTGCTCTGTGAAATTCTATTCTGTGCACACATGACATGTCTAGAAACAGCCACAAAGTTGGCAATAGCTCACAAACAGCAAAATCCTATGCATATCATCTCAAAAGAAAATCTCATTGAATTCAATGCTATCTACTCTCATGAAAGTATGGTGTTTATTGCCCCAAAATAGTAATTTTAAATATACTGTACCTACTTTTAGTCACACATTCTATATCAGTGGTGGCAAATCTATGCCACATGTGCCAGAGGGGGCACTCAGAGCCCTCTCTCTTGGCATGCTCACCGTCACCCCAGTGAAGAGTTCGCTCCTCCCCTCTACCCAGCAGCCCAATAGGAGTGCTTCCTTCCTTCTCCAGCACAGAGTTCACCCCACCCAGGGCCATAGCCAGAGGTGGCCCGGGGGGGGGGCAAAAACATTCCTGAGCTAATAGGAGCCCCCTTCAACCCACCATGGGATGCCAATGTTATATGTGTGTGTGACATTGTTTGCCCTTCCTGAAAAAAAAATCAGTCCCCCCCCCAAAAAAAATAATAATCTAGAATCCTGGCTATGGCCCTGACACCACCCATCTGCCCAGCAGTCCAATGGGAGCACTTCCTCCCTCCTCCCAGCACAGAGTTTGCCCCTCCCCTCTGCCCAGTATCCCAATGGGCACCCAAGAAGGTGGCATCATTTTGGCAGTTTAAAGTATGACCTGGAAATGGAAGAAGAAGAAGCTGTTTTGTTCTCCAAAAGGGTGAGAGGAAGGACTATGGATTGTATTCTAGTGATATTCTAAGATGGGTATGATGTTTTGGACAGAATGAGTAACCAGCTCCACAATCTCTCTAGTTGCCCCGAGGGTGTTTTTTTTTTTTTTAAAGACCAAATTTATCACTAGATCCCCTGTATTGATAGATTAGTTTAACATCTGATCACCCTTGGATGGATAAAAAAAATAAGATATGAAATGGAAACAACTCAGATGAACTGTAATAGACTACTGTACTATGTTTTAGTGGTAGTATGTGTTTGTATATTAGTTAAAGGTAAAGGTTTCCCTTGCTCGAAAGCCAGCCATATCCGACTCTAGGGGTCAGTGCTCATCTCTGTTTCTAAGCCAAAGAGCCAGCGCTGTCTGCTTCTGCAGACGTTTCCATGGTCATGTGGCAGGCATGACTAGACACCAGAGTGCATGGAACGCTGTTACCTTCCCACTGAAGTGGTCCCTATTTATCTACTTGCAATTTCTTGCTTTCGAACTGCTAGGTTGGCAGGACCTTGGGCAGAGACGGGAGCTCATTGTATATTAGAAGATGCCAAGCTGTCCCTTTTGCCTAACATTGTACAACAGTTTAAACAACCATCAGCTTTACAGTGAACCATAAAAGGAGAGCTGGGAATCAGAAAAAAATGAATTAAAAGGAAGGAGGGCTGTGGACTATAACACAGATCCAAACACATTGGTTTGAGCAGCTAGTGTGAAAACTGGCACTGAAACAATCTGCAATCTTCATACCGTCACCTAATCTGAACAGAAGTGTAAAATAGGGTGCAGCAAAGCCAAATCATTCCAATTTAGCTTGGCAGTGCATTGACAGCCTAAGTTTCACTGAGTTCAACAAAGGTTTCCTTAAGTGGATCAGTGTATGGTTATAATCCAGTGATGGCGAACCTTGGCACTCCAGCTGTTCTTGAACATCAATTCGCAGAAGCCCTGATCAGCAGAAGTGCTGACTTGGGCTTCTGGTAATTGAAGTCCAGAAACACCTGGAGTGCCAAGGTTCGCCATCATCGTTATAGTCTAAGACTGCAATCTTAAACCAAACCTTTCATGGAAGTGAACGTGCACAGGATTGTGTTGTTAACTCCTGCAATACTCATCAGTACATACTTTGTTTTCAAAGAACCTGGTTTTAATGGTGGCAACAAAAACACTCAATACTGTACCTGGGTAGAGATTCAGAAAGGGTTGTGACAATTATATGGAGAGTGTCCATTGACTTTCCCTCTCCAATGGCAAGGAAATAGTTTGTCAAAAATGCTAGCCTCAAACATTATAACAGGGGTCCCCAACCACAAAGCCATGGACTGGTACTGGGCCACGAGCTGTCCTGAACAGGTCACAGGTGGGTGGTGCTGGGAGCTCCAATGGCAGTCTTCTGCCCTCAACATGCTTCACCGGGTCTGCCCAGCAAACGGAGCAAGAGCACGGGCCTCAGACACAGCAGATAGACAGGTGGCCAGACCCCTCTTCCACGTTGCTTAACTACGGGCGGTCCGTAGGAAAATTGTTTAGCATGAAACCGGTCCGTGGTGCAAAAATGGTTGGGAACCCATGCATTATAATCTTTCTCAAATGGTACTTGCCTATGCCTCCTTGCTCACTGTCCTTCCCCACTCCTTCTGCTTAGCTTTAGCTCTCAAATGTGTATGGTGATCATGCAATGGTGACACCACTGATAACCCCTTTCACACATTTTTTTTTTTTGCAGCTATGTATATCACTTCTTCTGGGCCTCAGCAGCAATATCCTCATCATAGCAAAGCAAAGAAAATCCCCAGCCTTTTACACAAAGCTAATTGTTCCTTCAAACTTAGAACTTTTATGTAAACAGCAATGAAAAGGGAGTAAAATTCAAAAAATCCTAGCATTAACTGGTTTCTTCCATATAAAGGAGTTAGGAGTCAGCATTCGCTGTTACTAACCTCAGCAGTTGCCTTCCTTTACTTGTGTTTTTCCCAGATTTATTTCATTGATAATCTTTCTTTTCTCCCAAATATGCAGGGTTTTAACATTCCTTGTTTGCTGAGAGCACTGTTTCAGTCTCCAGATGAAGTGGAGAACAGAAACACACACACATATACAAAATCCTTATATGTATCTTGTTCTACAAAGGAGAAAAATCACATACAGTATATGCGAAGAGAACCTTTGCCATCTTTCTGGTACATACTTCAATTGACAAAATGATCAGCTAAACACTTCTCATTTCAGTTTACATGAAGGATGTTTGTGTGCCCACTGAAAAAAATAACAAGCTGCATGTCTCTGGATCAATGACCTGCATTACTACCGTCTCCACTGCGGAAAAGCCAGTCCCAAGCCAAGAATACAAGGCCCATCTCCAACATATTTGCAGAGGCTTTCCAAGGAAAATTCTTTCATGAGGCCCTTGCATGATATACTGTAGCAAAGTTACAGGGCCAAATCCATATAAGGTGAATCTTGTTCCTTCACATTCAATTACTATAGTACAAAGCTCAGGAATAATTAAATTGCAGTCTTACTAGCTGGATGCTAGTACATAGGATGTACTGATATGGTATAGCACAGTGATGGTGAACCTTGGCACTCCAGGTGTTCTTGAACTTCAATTCCCAGAAGCCCTGATAAGCAGGAGTGCTGACTTGGGCTTCTAGTAATTGATGTCCAAGAACACCTGGAGTGCCAAGGTTCACCATCACTGGTACTATAGCAAGATCCCTTAAAGTCAAATGGAGGATAGCTTCAAACTTCCAGCGAAATAGAATGGTTGCCACAGAAGGACATGAGTGGTGAAATCTGTTTGGAGACAGATTAAAATCTGACCTAAGAAAAATGCATCCCTAAATAGTGCTGACCATAAAGATAACAAGAAATGCATGATAGATTATAAGGCAGTGATGGCAAACCTTGGCACTCCAGGTGTTTTTGGACTTTAATTACCAGAAGCCTAAGTCAACACACCTGCTGATCAAGGCTTCTGGGAACTGAAGTTTAAGAATATCTGGAGTGGCAATGTTCACCATCTAGGAGTACAATATCACATGTCAAAATCACAAGCTGTCAAAAAATGAATTGTAACACTAAAGTGGTATATACATTTGAGAAAATTAAGTGCTGTTACATTCTTCCTTTCAAAAAAGGAAACAAAATCAAAACACATCTCAATGTACATTAGGAGGAAAAATAAGATACAATTTTTAAGCAGACATACAACCCACAGTTGCCTTGTAAGGTGGTACCTCGCTTAAAGAGCATAATGCATTTCATGGGATTGTTCTTTAAGCGAGTTTGCTCTTTAAGCAAAACACCATTGTAAGTGACCAATTGTGACTTCGGGGGGGGGGGCTGCGACCCCCGATTTAATTGTTACGTGAGTTTTTTTGTTGGTTTTAGTTGTTAAGCAAGGCGACCATGCAGAGAAAATTCTGCTCTTTGAGCAAGTTAGTCTCTAAGCGAGGCACTCTTTATGCAAGATTTTATTTTAGTAAGTAATTTGAGAAAAAGTTGCAATTCTGGAGCAACTTCCTAGGGTAGCATAAATTCATTTAGTTCCAAGTACATTAAAACCCCTGAATCATGAGAATCTGGTAAGCTGGCACTTATGTAAGTTCCATCAATTTAATATCTTTACTTCAGTTAGATGTTATCAATTGGGTTTCGACCTGCCATCACTCTAAGTCAAAGTGAGAAGAACATGTTGGCTTTCCTCCTAGATATGAAGTCTAGACATTAATTTAAAGGGCTAATGACTTCCCATCCCCAAATCACATGCAGCTAACTCCCATCCTACATAATGTTCCTGAGGTCTTAGGTGTCAAATGCAATAGGTATACAGGTCAACTCCTGCTGAAATTCTTCCTGGCTAATTTTTTTCTCTGCTTAGGTTGACACTTGTTTCCCCTTTTAAAGTTTACATGCTATATACTGTATAGTCTAGTTTTGATGCTGTGTACAGTTTTTAAACTGTAATCCACCAAAAGGCCTAGGAATGGATTCTCAAATAACTGAATTAAAAACAAGGATGCCGGCTTTTGCATATATAATTTTCAATCTATCAAAATGCTTAGTGCAAGCCATCCTGAAATGGCATGTCATTCAGTCAGTGCTTCCGCTCTCCAAAATGACACATGTATTATTAACTTGTAAATATACAAATCTAAAGCAATGCAGCAGAATACAAGACAGGAGACAATCTCTAAAGAATTTATAGGTTCCAGGTGAAAACTAGAAATTTGAATCACATCTCACAAAGCTGCAAGGAGTTAGTCTGTGCACCAGGATATGGATACCCTTCCTGTAAGCAATCTCTTCTAGAAGATAGGCTGCCGCTTGCTGTAACCTTCAAAGAATGTTTAAGAGAAGCTCTAATGAAATTTTAAGCACTTCATTCTACAACAGAGATTCTCAACCTGTGGCCCATGGCACCATTTCATGTGGCTCCCACCGTCTCCACCAAACCAGGAAGTGCCATGTGGTGGAGGAAGGCAAAATGACTGTCCGGCCCACAAATCTGTCTGAGGGAGCATGACCCGGGCCCTGGCTTTAAAAGGTTGAGAACTCCTGTTCTACAACATAATCTGAACAACTAAGAGCTAAACAATGCGCCACTTAGGAAATAATAATAAAAAACTATTTCCCTTTTTAAAAACTGGAATGCAGCGACAAAGTGTTGAAAATTTGTTCACAGCCCGGGGGGGGGGGGATGGGTTAACTGCAATTTATCTAATCCAATCATTGGAAAAGAAAACATTGAAAACATGTAATGAAACCTACTCTAAAAGAAAGGCAAAGTTTCAGGATGAATAAAAAATACTTTTATTCACTAAAAGAGATGGCCACACCTCAGCTCCAAGGCCACATTGTAATTTGTTGGCTGAAATATGTTGGGCTATTATTGTTGTTGTTGTTGCTATTAGTTAAAATTTATATTGCTGTCCAATCACTGTGGCGACTCAGGGAGGCTTACAAAAATACATTACATTACAATACAATATGTTGGTGTGGCCACAGGGGGAGGGGCGGTGAAGTCCTCAACCTGCCCTGAATTTTCTTCCCCTGGCAGTTGGTGTAGGCACAGGGGGAGGGGCAGCAACCTGCCCTGGCTTCTCCCTCCCCTGGCAGTTATGCATAAAGCACATTTTTCTACATCTTCTTTTTATATTCTGCTGATCGAGATTGTGTAACACATTTTCATTCTTTCTTTCCTCCTCTCCAAATACACACACATACAGCCATGGGGAATATAGTTACCCAGAACCACCCTGAGACTAAAAACAACTTCGTTCATTTTGCCGAGGATTACACATACAAATCCATGTGTGAAATAATAAACAAAAAGTTATACTATCTTTTTACATCTTGAGTGACGAAAGGACTACAACAAATTAATGAGTAAAGCTCAGTCACAAAAGGGATGACTTCATTCTATGAGGTCTGGGGATTTTGGTCAATCTAATCCAGGGATGGTCAGACTATGGCCTGCAGGCTGGATCCAGCCCCTGACACCAATTCATCTGGTCTGCCCCACTCGCATCAGTCCTGGAAGCAGAAGGAAAATGCTCCTGCGCATGTGCAGAACGCTGCCATAAATGCACCTGCAGCTGTCATAAAAGCATCCATGACAGCTATGGGTGCTTTTAAGGTAAGGCGGCCAACCGTCCCGCGTTCTACGGGGCAATTCCATTTAGGGTGGGGGTAGTTCGACTTACCCTCCGTTCGAAAATCCTCCCGACCTCTCCCGTTGCATCACAGACGCACCTGTTTCCCCTCTGCCCTGCAGGCAGTTAAAGGGAAACGGAGCCGAAAAGGCTCCAATGAACCGCGCCTGCGCAGAGACCCAATCTGGCGCCATATTGGGTCTCTGCGCAGGCGCAGTTCATTGGAGCCTTTTCGGCTCCGTTTCCCTTTAACTGCCTGCAGGGCAGAGGGGAAACAGGTGCGTCCGTGACGCAACGGGAGAGGTCGGGAGGATTTTCGAACGGAGGGTAAGTCGAACTACCCCCTCCCTAAATGGAATTTCCCCGCAGAATGCGGGACGGTTGGCCGCCCTATTTTAAGGCAGCATTCTGCACACATGCAGGTGTGTTTTACTTCTGCTTCTGGTGGGAGGAACCATGTGGCAAGCCCGCTGAACCACGTGACCAGCCCACGGCCCAAAAGATTTGGCCACCCCTGATCTAATCCAACAATCCAAGCTACTACCTACAGGAGACATGACAAAGGTTCAGGTCTGAAGAGCTTATATTCAGGACTCACATGAAAGTGTGTGTGAATACTCATACATACATTTATTCATACTTGTGAAAGAAGAAAACGCTACATTTCAAACAAGAACCACTAGTGAAGATCCCGTCAAGAATCATGCTTTTATTGATCTCTCTCCCAACTGTGTTTTGATTACAACTAACATCACTTTTAAATCAGGAATGCTATTGGACTGGAGCAGACCTAGCCAGCATACTTAAGGGTGAAGAAAGATAGCAGCTGGAATTCACTAACATCTTCAGGACCATGCTTTGCTCACCTCTTATTTAAAACAATCAGCAAACACAAACAGTACCAAATGCTTGCACATGTCTTTACATTAATGGTTTTACACGTGAAGGTGACAATGGGTTGGAATTAGAATTTATTGCACAAGTTAATGTGAGTTTAAGCAAACAACCTTTCCTCCTGGGATGATTTGAAAAACTTCTTTATGGATGGGGAGAAGCCTCATTGTATGAATATATCTTTCATTTTGCAGCTGTCCATCCAAACTGATATAGATGAAGATTTTCACATCTCCATGTAAAAAACTTCAGACTAATATTAAGGAATTAAAAGCACTCTCCTTGAATATAGAAATACTGGAAAAGTTCCATGAAAAAGTGACTAGAAGAAAAAAGGTTACATGGCCTTCTGCTCACCTATTATACTCACATAAGAAGTCTCTCATGCTTAGTTTTCATGGTGTTAGTCATGAAAAGGAGATATTTACATATATATAACAAGTTAGGACTTGTTACATACATGGGACTGCGGTGGCATAGTGGTTAAGAAGCTGAACTGAAAGGTTGGAAGGTCAGAAGTTCAAGAGCTGAGTACTGAACAATGGCGTGAGCTCCCATCTCTGTCCCAACTCCTGCCAACCTAGCAGTTTGCAAGTAATTTTCTTCGGTGAGAAGATAAACAGCATTCCGTCCACTCCAGTGTCTTGTCATGCCTGACACATGTCCATGGAAACATCTGCAAACACAGACAGCACTGGCTCTTTGGCTATAAACAGAGATGAGCACTGAACCCTAGAGTCGGATATGACTGGCTTGTGAGCAAGGGTGACCTAACAAGCTGCTCAAGATGAGATTTTTCTGGGATTCACACAAGGACCAGAAAAGATAACAAGAACCATACAAAGGCAGAAAAGTTGGATAAGATAATTGGAGAAGACGTGAAGGTACAGACCAGGAGAAAAAGATCAGAAGAAGATGTGGTGGTAGCTTAAAAGGAAAACAGACCACAGGGTAATCTTAAAAAGAGTAGCTGAGTGTAGTTAAAAGAGGGTGAGAAAAACATGGAACAAGGCCAGATTAAATGAGAATAATGAAGGAAAGGGCTTGTTGAACTGGAAGAAAATAACTTCTGGAAAGAAGCTTTTGCAATGATTACACAGAAAATACAAGAGGCAGTGAGACAGAACTGAAAGGAGAAGTGTACTACAGAAAAGAAACAAAAGACCAACATTTATGTTGAATATTTACACTGGCCTGTATTACCAGTACAGTATAACCAATAATCTCTCAATGAGATTTCAGGAAGCAAGAAAAGACTAACTAAATACAGTCAAACCTCGCATAAAGACCGACTCGTTTAAAGAGTAACTCGCTTAAAGAGCAGAATTTTCTCTGAATGTTTGCTTCGCTTAACAAATAAAACCAACCAAAAACTCACTTAACAAATAAATTGGGGTTCGCAATCCCCCCACAATTGGTCACTTCCAATGGTGTTTCGCATAAAGAGCAAACTCGCTTAAAGAGCAATCCTGTGGAACGCATTATGCTCTTTAAGCGAGGTACAACTGTATGAGAAAATATGAGAAGTAGACACATGGATAAACTATGGAGATACATAGAATTGAAGATGAAAAACTGGTAGCATTTACTTGGAAAGAAAGAGTACGAAACTGAAGTAGACAGGTTATCATCATGAACAACTGATGATTTTTTTAAATCAATAGGAATGTGACAAAGAAAATTGATAGTAAAAGCCAGTTAACAACATACATACATACATACATACATACATACATACAGATCAAACAAGAAAAAAAAAGAAGTGAGCCCAAACCCACTTGGGTCAGGGGTCCTGAACTATCCCGGGAGCTACCATCTTTGGTTCTGGATGGGGGTTTTGCCCCAAACAGACCCAGTGTGTAATCTGGGGGTCCTCCTGGACTCACAACTCCTGATCTAAGAGCAGGTGGCAGTCGTGACCAGTAGGGCCTCTGCACAACTTTGTGTTACCGTGTTTCCCTGAAAATAAGACACTGTCTTATATTTTTAAAAACTCCAAAATATGCACGAGGTCTTATTTTCAGGGGATGTCTTATTTTTCCATGACGTATAATACAGTACACATTTACTGCTGATACAGCGGATTGCCAGGGCAAGATTTAGGTGAGTGCCTTATTTTCAGGAGGGCCCTTATATTTCCGAGGTGAGGAAAAATAGGGGGGGGTGCCTTACTATATGAGGAGGTCCTATTTTTGGGGGAACAGGGTATATGCCATTTACCCCTGCTCCTGGATCAGGACTCCTTGCTCATGATCACACACGCTTTGGTCACCTCCAGACTTGACTATTGTAATGCGCTCTACATCGGGCTGCCCTTGGTGACCATTCGGAGGCTGCAGCTAGTCCAGAATCCAGCTGCTCGGGTGATGATGGGGTGCGGGCATTATGCTTGCGCCTCACCATTGCTCCGGGAACTGCACTGGTTACCAATTTGCCTCCAGGTGCAATTCAAGGTGCTGGTAATTACCTTTAAAGCCCTACATGGTAGTGGGCCAGGATACTTAAGAGACCACATCACTCCAAGAACATCTGTCCATCACACCAGAGCAGACCAGAGAGGCTCTCTGATTGTGCTATCGGCTAAAGAGGTGCATATCTCTAGCACCAGAAGGAGGGCCTTCTCCCTGTCTGCACCGGGACTATGGAACCTGTCAATTGAGCTGCGTCTCCAGACAGAGCTGCTGCCCTTCAGAAAGGGCATTAAGACCTGGCTGGTGGGGCAGGTGTGGGGTACTGGCCATACTGTCACCCCGGTCTGCTGGCTTGTCTAATTATTCCCCTCTCTCTGTTTTAATCATTTTAAATTCCTTGTTCTAATCTTGCTTTAATTTGTAAATGTTTTGAAATTTTTAATTCTAATTTGATATTGGTCAGGGTCATATTGAGGTTTTACTGTTGGGTTTTTTTAATAGTTTGTTTTTAACACCATGTTAGCAGCCATGAGTCATTCACGAGGAGGGCGGCATATAAATATGACAATAAATATGACAATAAATAAATAAATAAAATGCAAAAGATGTAAATACAACCAGATCATAATATCAACAAAGAATTAGAAAAGTAAGAAGAACTTTTGGTCAGAAAGGAAAAAAAGGGGGGAGTGCAAAAATGTGCTCTTGATTAACCTGTGTTAAATTATCTTTTGTCCCCAATTGTTTCTTAAGAAAATGCAAATTCCTCTCATTGCAGGTGATCAGCACTGTGAACCTGAACAGCACCACCAATCTGTTCAGCACTATACAAACAAATCTAATCCAGTAATATGAATCATAATCTCATCTGAAAATTTAGAGGATGGATTGAAGTATTTCTGCCACCAGCACTTTGCATAAGACTTTATGGAATGCTCCCATAAGTTAATTATCCTTGCTAGTTCAGGCTATAAATTATTTGTGATGCATTAAAATTCATTAAAAAATACCAAATCTCCAATGATTCAACAGGCTTATTCTAGTACAGTCTGCTACAGTAAGCAGCTATTTTTACCACACTAATATCTCATTAATATTGCTAATGTTTAGGTAGATAAATTATTCTAAAGCTTTATTACTGTTGCTCCTATATTTCTAGTACAGTATAAACAAAAAGCCTTCTTCTACCATCAGAAGTGTGACATACAGTGGAACCTCGGTTAACATAATTAATGCATTCTCCAGGACATTTCTTACAGCGAAAATTACATTAACAAAATTTCCCATAGGAATGCATTGATTGCAATTTCCGATAGGAATTCATTGATAACCAAAACGTAGATTCCCATAGGAATGGACTGAAAACCAATTAATCCATTCCGGAAAAAAATCCATAAACCAAGCCACTATTTTCTATGGATTTCCTTTTGTTATTCAATTTTTATGTTAACCAAGCCGTTTGTTAACTGAGGTTCCACTGTATGGTCTACTAATGTAACTGAATGAGATGTAAAAGTCCTAGGATGGCACAGAGGTACTAGACCACAACTTATATCTAGAAATTATTTCATACCAGTAATATGGAGGTTAAAAAAATCAAAATGTTATAATGTTGTTTCAGCTATGCTTTTAGTATTCTGATGTAACAAAACTTTACCATCACTTGACACATTTAGAAGTATGGTACCCTATTAAAATGATCCCAAGTTACAAGAGTTTCTGTTATACTCTCAAGTCCATGCATTCTGAGGCAGCATATCTTCTTCAGCAAATCTTATTAGGAATCTACAGCGGTGAATTAATCAAAGATCATGAATGCCAACTTCATCTATTCAAGCACAACTAATATTTCTTGCATATCGGAGAACAAAACAAAAACGCTGTAGCACTTTGAAGACTGTTATATTTTAATGTAAGCTATCGTGGATCAATTCCACTTCATCAAACATAGGAGTGAGACTTCATGGCATCTTAAAGTACTACAGTGTTTTTGTTTTGTTTATTCTCTGATATGCCTGAAACACAGACCAACACAGCTACTATTCCTACTATTTCTTATTTTTAAAACTTCCACAGGTATTTGGACACAACATTGTTATAATAAGAAGTGTTTACTTGCCTTTTGCAGGATAACTAAGAAATCATTTTTAATGTTCTGCAAAAAAATTTTTACAGTTTTAAGGTACCTTAATGACTCATAAGTTTTATTGGACATTACATTTTCATGAACTGCAGCCCACTTCATCAGATGCATGAAATACTGCCTTATTTAGCATAAAAATAAACACATGCTTGGGTGACTGGAGGAAATAGAAGGCAACAGTTTATGCTAACTGGTGAGTCTTTAGTGATCTATTTTCATAAACAGTTACATATCTATAAAAGGATGTTCATGTTACTATCCAACTGTTTCTCAATTACCACTATTAAGTTAGTTATCCATTTTTTTGCACCTTTTGCACTACAATTTCCCCTCATAGCCACTCAACCAAGCAACTATATAAATAAATAAAACTTTGTGCTAACTTGTCTTTGTGTGCCACAAGACACATTGTAGTCCTTACTGCAGATGCCTAACCATACTGGTTGCAGCAACCACGGCTCTTAGAAATGGCTGCAAAAATAAAGAATCTGGCAGTCTTCAAAGCACGCCCTTCTTATGTAGTTTTTTCCACTGTATTTTTTAATTTTCTTTGATTCATAAAAAGAAATCACAATTGTTCCCCTTTGCTGTTTTCTAGGTGGATCAGAGTTGGAACAGATACTGCAATAATAGGTCATGACAAACTCAAAACCCACTGACTTAAGACTCCTCAGTAGATTTACTTTAAATATGAGTAAATCTGGCTTTAACCATAATTGTTACAGAATGGAACAAATTGTTAGGAACCAGGATTGGATTTTCAGGTTTTACAAGCGTTAAGATGAAAGCTATTCTGTGCTACGAATCTGGAACATGTCTGGAATTGTTGAGAAACATGGAACTGAAATTTGTCCTGATGCTACAATGGAAAGGGGGCCTGTTGTTTCAGTACAGAGGTGGACAGTTTTGAAAAGTCTAGACATCACACTACCCCGTCCAGGCCCATTTTGGCCTTCCCACCTAACAAGCTTTGTTCTGTGTCAAGAAGTATGTCCAGCAAACAAGCAAATAGAACAAGATCCATGAACATAATAACCATGTTACAAGACAAAGATTTTATTAAAGGGATGAGAGTTCCAGGGACTATAAAAACATGTAGTCTATAGGTCACATGTTACCTAGGGCTTTTTGAGCTGGAGTAGTGGATATATGCCAGTCTGGCCAGGTTATCTGGCTATGGTAATAGAGTATACCATACTGCCAGTGACTCAACAGCAAGTGTCAGGCAGTGGTTAATTAACCTGACAACCCTGAGGACTATCGGCTTTGGGTGACTAAGTCCACAGGGAAGGGTGATGGTCCCCAAGTGGGTTAAATCCCACTTGAATCCGTTCTGGTGGAGGGCAGTGGCTTCATCAATACTGCCCTCCGGCTGAGGAGGACTTTGCGTGCCAAAGGGGCTCAGGGCCAGAAAGTGATTTGCAGAACAGGTGTCACACTGCGATGTGGAAGGGAAATGGAAGGTCACTGCATTATAATCTGAGCAACTAAGAACTAAAATATGTGCCACTTAGGAAATAATGAGAAATTATTTCCTTTTTAAAAACTGGGATGCAAAAATAAAGTGAGGACTTTGCGTGCCAAAAGGGCTCAGGACCAGAAAGTTTCTCGTGGAACTGGATCAATGGTACGGGTGTCATGCTGCGATGCGGAAGGCAGATGAAAGGTCACTGCATTATGTTATCAGGGCAGTCTTCATGGCTGATTGCCATGATGATCCCCTAGATTTGGATACAGAAGAAGAAAAAGTGGATATACCTGTATAAGAGAAACTGATGCAGGTGTTATAGGAAGGTTAAGTGGGATAATATAAAAATATGGATGCTGGAGATTTAAGACTAGCAACTCACACCAGTAAAACTCAGAGGTAAAATTATACAACCTGAGGAGCAAAAAGAATACAAAGATGAGAAATAATAAAAAGAAACAATGCTGAGATTATTTACATACAGGGAATCTGAATTTCCTCCAGAAGATTAATATAGTCATAGTAGTAAAGTCCGGTCACTACTGCTATAGACACAAAAGTGTGTAACAACATTTCCAAGCAATATGAAATAAACCATGGAATACTGATGAGAGGCACTATGGGGATGCACACCTGAATGCACAAAGATGATACCCTCAGGCTGAGGCTTGATTTAGCAGACAAAAAACAGGGTGAGTATCCAATGTGAAGAAAGTGGATGACACCGTGAACCACTTCTGTCATACTAGAAGTATATCTAGAAAATCTTCAGAAGGATCAACATAAATTGAAATCAACCTGACAGCTCATTACACTGCATCACAAAAAAAATAAAAATAAACATTGTCTGCTAGTTGGTCTAATCCATGTGTCCTATACTAAATCAAGTGTGATGAATCCAAATCTGAAGTTCGATTCTGCCTAGAACGTCAAGATCTTAAGTAAGCAAATCTCACTCTCTTGGCAGTGGCGTCGCGCAGTCTTCAGCCGCCTGGGGCGAAGAACAAACTCGCCGCCGCCCCCCCCCCAGCTCGCCGCTGCCGCCGCCCCCTCCCCCCGACCCAGGTAGAAGCCGGCCCCCTGCTGACTAGCGGCGCGCTCGCGCGCCACACACCTCCATCCACTCGCCCACCACACACCTCCGTCCGCTCACACCTCCGTCCGCTCGCCCGGCCGGCTGGCCGTCGGGGGCTCTCCGCCGCCTGTTGCCCCTGGCAGCGGCTTTCAGGGGGCGGCAAAATGTCCCCTCCCCACCCTTTTGCTGGCGAGGAGGAGAAAAAGTGTTTTTTTTTAGGCGGACAATTCAAGGAGGGGCCCGCCCGCCGGGCTGGCTGTCGGTCGGGGGCTCTCCTGGTGGGCGGCCCGTGTGTGCGCGCACGCTGCCCACCTCCTCCTGCCCAGCCAGCCCCCAGGGGCTCTCCGCCACGGCGCCACCCACCCCCGACGAGCGCCCCGTCTCACGGCAAGTTGGGTGGGTGGCTGGGCGGGCGGAGGCGAGCAGCGTCCACGCGCACGCGGGCCGCCCGCCAGGAGAGCCCCCAACGGCCAGCTGGGCGGGCGACCGGGCGTGCCCCTCCTTCCCTCCCCACCCTTTTGCTGGCGAGGAGGAGAAAAAGGGGGTTTTTTTAGGCGGACAATTCAAGGAGCCTCCTTGAATTGTCCGCCTAAAAAAAACCCCTTTTTCTCCTCCTCGCCAGCAAAAGGGTGGGGAGGGGACATTTTGCCTCCCCCTGAAAGCCGCTGCCAGGGGCAACAGGCGGCGGAGAGCCCCCGACGGCCAGCCGGGCGAGCGAGCGGATGGAGGTGCAAGCGGACGGAGGTGTGTGGCAAGCGGCGAAGCGCACGTGGGGCGCTCGCCAGCAAAAGGGTGGGGAGGGGACATTTTGCCGCCCCCTGAAAGGCGCTGCCCGGGGCATCCGCCCCCCCCGCCCCCCCCACGCTACGCCACTGTCTCTTGGTAAGGTTCTTATGTTGATCACATAGGGTATATTTTTCACAAATGTAGCAAAAATTGTCTGATTTATTAATACAGCTGCGCCTTCTCATCTTTAGTTCAAAACAGATTCACTATGGCCTAGCTGTACTATCCAATAAGGTGATTTTGCACTAGAGACAAGCCCTTGGTCCATCTCGCCTTATACAATATACCTATTTCTGACATCAGCTCACTGACATGCCCAGACATGCCTGGCCACTGCTGAAACATACATGACACCAGGGATGTGATTCAGCTGAGGGCGGCAGCAGGCATAGTGATAGCTGCAACTGTTATAATGTTCCCATATAAAAATACATTACCCAATACCATTTGAAGAGCTTTAGCACACCTATAACAAAATCCGTACGCAGGGCCGGATTTTCCTATAGGCTAACTAGGCTTCAGCCTAGGGCCTCAAGATCAAGAGGTGCCTATATAATGATATATATCACAGTAATGATGTATTTTATTATCTCTCATGTAATTTACAAACTTAAAAATGGGAGGTGAAAGGGCCACATAAGTGGAATAGCCTAGGGCCTCTTTTCATGTAAATCCAACCCTGTCCATACATGATAGGCAAATTTTGAGTTCATATTTGGAATCAGCACACTTGATATCATGTAAATCACATGTGTTATTCCTAGTAGCAAAATCACTGTTGTGCAGTGTTATCAATTAAAAAACAAAGCTAAATAAATTGATACTTTTTTTAAATGTACAAAGCACACAGTTAGCATGAAGTCAACATTTGAGTTATCTTATACTTGATGTTCAGAGGGGCTCCAATTCTATACACAATTACTTGACAGTAAGCCTACCGCTGCAACAACAAAACAAAAAAAACCAACCCCAAGAGTCTTGTGACATCTTAAAGACAGATTTATTGTCCCATAGGTTTTCCTTGGCTTTGTTGTTGTTCAGTCGCACAGTCGATTCTGACCCTCTGCGACCCCACGGACCACCGTCCGCCAGGCACTCCTGTCCTCCACCATCCCCCTCAACTCGCTCAGCTCTGTGCCCATTGTTTCTACAATACCATCTAGCCACCTCATCTTGGGCCGTCCCCTTCTTCTTTTGCCCTCGACCCTTCCAAGCATCAAGGTTTTCTCAAGTGAATCCTCTCTTCTCATTTGATGTCCAAAGTACTTTAGCTTCATCTTTATTATTTGACCTTCCAAGGAGCAGTCAGGGCTGATTTCTTCTAAGATTGACCTATTTGTTCTCCTCGCTGTCCAGGGGACTCTCAAAACTCTCCTCCAACACCACACCTCAAAGGTGTCTATTCTTCTGTGCTCAGCTTTCCTAATGGTCCAACTCTCACAACCATACATTGCCACAGGGAATACCATTGCTTTGACTATGCAAATTTTTGTTTGCAATGTGATGTCTCTACTTTTCACTATGCTCCCCAGGTTTCTCATTGCTTGCCTCCCAAGAATCAGTCGCCTTTTTATTTCATGGCTGCAATCACCATCTGCAGTGAGCTTTGATCCTAGGAAAGTAAAATCTGTCACTGCTTCTACTTCTTCCCCATCTATTTTCCAGGGACTGATAGGGCCTGTTGCCATTATCTTGGTTTTCTTGATATTGAGTCTCAAGCCCGCTTTTTCACTTTCTTTCAACCTAAGCAGGAGTTTCTTTAGGTCCTCCTCACTTTCTGCCATTAGGGTGGTATCATCTCCATATCTCAAATTGTTGATGTTTCTTCCAGCAATTTTGATCCCAAATTGTGATTCCTCCATCCCTTCATTGCACATTATGTGTTCTGTGTATAAGTTGACTAAGCAGGGTGACAAAATGCAGCCTTGTCTTACTCCTTGGCTACTTGCCTCTTTATCACCAGATCTACGAAACTCCCAAATAGAGCTGCCTCAAAACATTTGGTTGCCTGAGGCAAAAGTAAAGATGACACCCACTTCACAAACCTCCTGATCCTATATAAAGAAGTCAGACTGTTCTCACCAGTGACTCTTACTTCAACACTTCCAATTGAGACCTTAATCACACCAAAAGGCACCAGGCTAGAGTCTGGGTGAATTTGGGGAGGGGGGTCAAGAAAAGCCAAGAGTCAGAGAGGATTGATGAACGGAAAGCTACCCCTGCTGCCCTCGGCATCTGCCACCTGAGGCAGCTACCTCACTCAACCTATGAAATGGAGCAGTCCTGCCCATGAAAGCTTATGCCACGAGAAATCTGTTACTACAAAGTGGCAAAAAGGGCCACATGTGAGGCTACATTCAGGGAACAGTGAAGATAGGAACTCAGGTGGTAAGGCACAGCTGGAACCAAGCCTCATGCACAATCTTCTTCTTCCATCTCTAGACCAGATGTGAAACTGACAAATTGAAGCCACCTTTTGGTGAATTCATTCCATAGTTCCTTCCTCCTGACCTAGTGTGATAAAAATTAGCCATCGCAACAAAGTTGCCATTGCCTGGGGTAGGCCCGATTGTGGTTCAAAAAAAAAAAAACCCCACAATCTTCAAGGAGACTCTTTCTGTGTATCCCAATAGCTAACAACAAATGTAAAATGCAAACAAACAAAATTAGAAACTTTATAGATTTTGGTTGAAATAAATAAATTTCTGAATTTATCTTGCCATGTATTATATCAGATTTTCCCAAATACTTCAGTGTGTACTCTGGGATCTTACTGAGGTATCATTATTATTATTACTATTTATGGTATGCTATCCTTTTGGCCAACAGGCCCAAGCATTACTGTGTTTAAAAAATTGTATAAAAGAAAATCATATTGCCTCAAAGTTGTTCTTATTTAGACTTTAGAAATACCTGTCGCTTGTGTTAATTTTCCACAGTCGCTATGTCCCACATCTGATTAAACCGTTTATTCACTGTTAGTCCCTTCTTTTCCCTTCTGATGATGGTTTGCCAGATCTCAAGCAATAGAAAATGAATGAGATATTTGTGTAGTAAATCCCTGTTACTACTTTCATATATATTGAGTAGTCCTAATAAAACTCTAGATGAATACTTTGGAATCTGATTTCAGCAGTTTTTGTCTTTTATGCCAATATTCTTTTACTCTGAAATAAAGCTTTCACAAATAAAGGCATAGCACTATTTCATCACAGACTTTCCAGAGAAGGATATTAGATGATGATGATGATGATGATGATGATGATGATGATGATGATGATGGTGATGGTGATGGTGATGGTGATGATGATGATGATGATGATGATGATGATGATGATGATGATGATGATGTACCTAGGCCAGATGTGAGACTGCCAAATTCAAGCCACCTTTTGGTGAATTCATTCTATAGTTCCTTCCTCCTGACCTAGCCTGAGAAAGATTAGCCAGCACAACAAGGTTCCCATTGCCTGGGGTAGTCCAGATTGTGGTTTAAAAACAACAACACAATTTTCAAGGAGACTTTTCTGTGTACCCCAAATACATAATCTGAAGTGGGTAAAGACTGTAAAGAGGAGAGCACCCAACCCTGGGAGATGAACCTAATACGTGTGGCTCTTCTACAGGTCACTGACACCTTGAAAAAGTGATCAATGCCATCAGACTGTCTCCCAGAAAAACACACCCAGACCCAAAGTGATGTTATGCACTCAGTTCTCAGGCCCCAGGAAACCTTTGACCCACATCTTGAGAGTAACCCCATCACCACCTGCCTGCCTCAGTTTTGTTCCAGCATCCTTCTATCAAGGGAGGAAATTGGTGCCCCTACAGCAGTGGTTGCCAAACTCATTTCAGCCATGCCCCACCTAATCATCTCTAAAATCATGATGCCCCACTTGTGACATATAATTCTTATTATTCAAAAAGTGAACTCCTAGTCACATGGAGAAAGCCTAAAAGACCATTCACTGTTAATAACTCATTCTTGAATTGCCTCCACTTTAAAAATCAAATCCCCCGCCCTCATGGGGTATGCGCCCCATGTCGGGAACCACTGCCCTAAAGCGAAGCAAAGGGAGCTCAGTGGGCACTTAAGATCTTGATGCCCTTCTTCCAGTGCTGGTGATTATTTAGAAATCTTACTAAAAAAATTCTAAATAGTCACATACGGGCATGTTTTACTTTCACTTCTGGGAGTGACAAAGACACCGTGAGCCTGATGAATTTGTTGGGGGCCGGATCCAGCCCATGGACCTTAGTTTGGGCACCCTTGGTTTAAGCAGAGAAAATGTCAGCCTAAAATCTTTCTCATCCTGTTGCAAAACAGATTGCAAGGCGTGTTTTACTTCTTTCTGGTCAGAGGAACCATGTGACTGGCCCACTGAACCATGTGACCAGCCCATGGCTGGAAATGTTTGGACACCCCTGGCCTACTGCATCGCAGCATGATCCCCATACCACTGATCCAGTTCCGCAGGTCACCTTCTGGTCCTGAGCCCTTTTGGCACACAAAGTCCCCATCAGCCCCAGGCCAGTACAGTATTGATGAAGCTGTTGCCCTCCGTCAAGATGGATTCAAGTGGGATTTAATCCACTTGCTGGCCATCACCTTTTAACATTAATTTATTCCTATTCATTTATTCGTGGTGGGGTTTTAACAGAGGCGTAGCTACCGCCGTATCTGCCGTATCAATTATACGGGGGCCCCGGGTCACGGGGGCCCCCAACGTGCGTAAACAAAACAAATCTTTACCCTTCCTAAGGGCCCCCAAAAGATTTTTATACGGGGCCCCGCCAAGGCACGCTACTCTTCTGGGTTTTAAGTCCTTCATTGACCACCACCACCACCCCATGGGGAAGGGAAGGGACTGACACTTGTTTCCGAGTCCGGCGGGCCCGGCTGGGACTCACTGTGCGGGTCGCTTTTCTCTCGGACGCCGTCCACTCGGCCGTCGGGGTTGATCCTCAAGAAGAAGCCGCCGTTTTTGCAGTAGAGGCGCTTGGGCTCCTTGAAGTGTCCCGGCGGGAAGGCGCCGCTGCCGCCGCCCCCGCCGCCGTCGTCGGGCAGGGTGCCGATGCTTCCCGCCGCCATCCCTACCGGGCCCGCCAATGCTACCCTCGAGGGCTCCCCCCGGGGGCCTCTCCCGCTCACCGCGCCGGGGGCCCCTCGCCGGCTGGCTCTGGCTCTGCCGCGGCCCCCCAGCCTCCCCTCCCGACGGCTTGGCCCTCGAAATCGCCGTCCGACGGCAGCAGCAGCAGCAGCAGAATTCCCCTTCTTAGAGAGTGGGATAGTGAGGCGGAGGGAACGGTGCCGGTGTGTGTGTATGTGTTGGATGGGTGGGTTGTGGATGGACGACGATCCTCCCTCGGAGCGCCTCTCCCCGACGGTCCTCTAGCGGGCGCCTTTATGGAGCTGCGCAACTCCGCGCTGGCGGCTCCAAACGACCTTTCGCCGGAGTCGCCCGGGCTGACAAGTTGGCCCTTTGCCGTCCAATCCACAAGAGGGAGGGAATCGAGGAAAGGGCCGCCTTCCTTTGGCTGGCAACTGTGCCCCCCTCCCCACACACACACACACACACACACACAAATCAAGGCCAATATTGACTTGTTTGTTGCGCTCTCCCTGTCCCGCCTCCCCCTCCCCCTCCCTCCGGGGTTCCCTTCTCCCTTGTGGTTCGCGCCTCCCTCCTTGGTTCCTTGCCTGCTGTCCGGGATGACTGGACGGAGCCTTCCTTGCAGCCGTTCATCCACCTGGCTCCTTGTGCTTGTGGAATGGAGGAGGACAAAAGTTTCAGCCTGCCGTTCCCCCCCCCCCAACTCACTCTAAGAAACAGCGCCTGACGGAATATCTTGCCATGAACTTTAGGGACTTTCGTTTATAATTTTCCTACCCAATCCTGCCAGACCTGGCCGGACATCCTGGAGTAGACCATACAGCCAGCGACTCAACGCCTGAGAGTTGGGCACCGGTTAACTAACTTGACTCCTTAAAGGGGCCAATGGCTAACGGTGGATGAGCCCCTTTAGGTGGGATAAAGGCCCTCCTCAGTGGAGGAAATGCCATTGGAAAGCATCAGATTTGGCCCAGCCAGAACAACCCCGAGGACTAATGGCCTTGGCTGGCAAAGTCCACAGGGAAGGGTGATGGTCCCCAAGTCTATTAAATCCCACTTGAATCCCTCTTGATGGAGGGCAGCAGTTTCATCAATACTGGCCTGGGGACAATGAGGTCTTTGTGTGCCAAAAGGGCTCAGGACCAGGAAGTGGCTTGCGGAACTGGATCAGTGGTATGAATATTATGCTGGGATGCAGAAGACAGAGGAAAGGCCACTGCATTGTACTCTCAGGACAGTCTTCATGGTTGATCGCCATGATGATCACCAATATTAGGATAGGCAGAAGAAGATCCACAAGAAACAGATGCATGCCTGAAGAAATGATCTTGAATTACCAAAGCTCACACAATGTTTCATTTTTAAAGTGATCCAATAAAAAGTATCACCTTCTCCCTGTGTTTGTTTCATTTTATGTATGGATCACAGGGCTGTCTTTGTTTGTTTATAGAGGGAGGCAATTAACTCGTTCTTCCTCCTGTGCCCAGAAACTGGCAGGGATGGAGAAGTGGCCTTTCCTCCTCATCCTCTTCCTCTTTGCATCCCTCCAAATTACCCTAATCCTGCCCAGCATCTGGACCAGGCAGCAGCTGCACCTTGGCTCTGTCCACCAAGCACTCTTTGCTCTCTATACCTTTAAAGGCATCTTTTGTGCCAAGTTGTGCTGCTTGGACCTGCATGGAAGGCAGAGGACCGCTGTGGGTGGATGGAATCAACCATGTTCTCTGTGCAAAAGAAGGAAGGGACTCTCATCTGACCTTAGGAATGGCAACACATAGAAGAGAAACTGGTGGAAACACTTTTATGGATCTCAAAGTAGCTGGTGTGGAAAAGAGCTACAAGCAGAGAGGGAGACCACAGAAATCAAATACTGTACTGTATATAACCGTTTCCCGGTGTATCTCTATAAGGGCCTAAATACAGATCAAGGCTTTCTTTCACATGTATAATAACAGAACAATATACTTTTCAGTGATAGCCAAATTGACTTGTTAATACAGTTTATCATTATGGCTGTTATCCTGGAAGTAATTAAAATCTTGACAATCCCATTCCTGTGTCATCAGGGCATTGTGACTTTATCATCTGTACCTGCACCAGGTCCTGACCCCTCATGTTGATATGTATAAGTAAGGTAAAGGTAAAGGTCACCCTTGCTCAAAAGCCAGTCATATATGAATCTAAGGTTCAGTGCTCATCTCTCTTTATAGCCAAACAGCCAGTGCTGTCTGCGTTTGCAGACTTTTCTGTGGACATGTCGCAGCAATGCCTAGACACTGGAGTGCATGGAACACTGTTTACCTTCCCACCAAAGTGGTACCTATTTATCTACTTGCAATTTCTTGTTTTCAGACTGCTAAATTGGCAGGAGCTGGGACAGAGACAGAAGCTCATTACGTCATGCAGTACTCTGGTCTCAAACTGCTTCAAGTCATCAAGTTCAGCATCTTAACCACTAAGCAACCCCAGTCCCCTTTTTGAAGATGCAAAGAACAAAACCAAATTAGATGCAACTCACTGAACAAGGATTAACATTAAAAGAGGATATGGCTGAGGAAATCGACTTCCATTTTGTCACTTGGAGGACCCATAATAGGCTGAAGATTGCAGTCCCTAAATGCAAGACCAACAGGCTCAGGCGGGGTCTTTGGGCCAACAACAACATGCTGTGTAAATGTGAAGAGATACAGAATCTGACAGTTACTGGTCTGCCAATTACTACCAGAAACATCCACCAAGGAAGATTTAATTATGGCCAACAACAAAGTGGCTTCGTTTCTGGCAGTTTCAAGCCTGACCTAGACACAAGAGTCTGATCTAGATGCTTCCCTGGTCATGTGGCAAGCATGACTGGATACTGGAGTCCACGGAACTCCATTTACCTTTCCACCAAAGTGTATAAGTATAATTTAAGAGTTTTGCTTTTGAAATGTTTTGGTAATTACTTTATAATTGTAATTGTGACGTTGCAATTGTGATATTTTGTAACTGTGATATTGTAATTGTATTTATTGTAACTGTGATATTTTGCTTTTTGTTAGCTGCCCAGAGTCGCATTGCAAGTGGGGGCAGCATACAAGTCAAAGAATTGAATTGAATTGAATTACAGAGAACATTACAGTATATGAATAATTTAAAGCCTAAACTCCACTTTGGTTCAATCTGAGTAATTCCACATGCTGTAACAAACCAAAATTGAGGGACCCTATCTGGACCAAAAACAAACAAACCAGTAGCCATAACAGGGATCCAAAAAGTTAAGGATAGGACTGCTCTGAGGATGAACAAGAAAATTCTAGGGATAAGCTGGTTTACTCTAACAATTACTTTTGATCATCAGCAAAGGGAGTGAACCAGACCATCTCTGCAGTTGTCCAAACAGTGGAACATACCATATGTCCATGATCTGATCATACCCTTAACTCCCTCCTTATGGTTCTTTATTTGACTTAAACTGGAAGAAACCTTTTCTGGTAACCCTTCAAGTGTAGAACATGTGATAACACTGTCTTATAGTCAAAATCTGCTGCCTCAAGAAGCTGTCCCGCTTTACCCAATATGAAGACCAGCCCCACATTCTTTGGATAGCTTCTACAACAAAAGGAATAGTTGTTTACTCCCACATTTCGGACACTGAACGATGGCAGAAATAGTTATCACAAAGATCCAAGTAGATAAGTATTTCAGTCAGGAATGAACCATATTGACTATAGTTTTGCCCTGAGTTCTCCCACAAAGTCAAGATAAAATGTTAAGGCTGGGGTGGCCAAACTACAGCCCGTGGACCAGATCCAGCCCACAGTGCCAAATCATCCAACCTGCCCCACTAACCAGAAGCCCATGAATGCACAAAACACTGCTGTAAATGCACCTGTGGCTGTCATAAACACATTTATGACAGCCGCAGACACGTTTTAAGGTGGGAGGAACCACATGACTGGCCTGCTCAATCACATGACTGGTTCGCAGTGCAAAAAATTTGGCCACCCCTGTGTTAAGGCAACAAAACACCAGCTAATGCTTTTCTGGACCATCATTGTTCAGATATTTTACATCTTAGTCACCATGAAGCAAGGAAAGGAAGTTTCCACATCTCCACATTTCTATTGGTGTATAGCTGTAACCCTTGTGCACAATGAAGTCACATCTTGATGTTTCCTCTGGATGGCTTAGATCAGAGTTTCCCAACCTTGGACCCCCAGCTGTTATTGGACTTCAATTACCAGAAGCCCAAATTAGCACACCTACTGATTAGGGTTTCTGGGAATTGAAGTCCAAGAACAGCTGGAACACCAAGGTTGGCCACCCCAGCTTAGATGATAGGGATGAGATGTTTGCAATTCAAGGACTCCCAGTCCCATAACTGAGTATCCATTTGCCCCAGCCAAATTGTGAGACCTGGAGCCCTTAAACCAGTGGGAGGTAGAGCAAACACCCCCCTCCCCACCTCCATGCCATTCTTACACTGCTTTTTCGAACCATTAGAAAAGTGCTCAACTAACTTTCGGGGTCACTGTATCATTCTCAAAGTTCATCTTTCAGATCTTGGCAGGACAACCACAAGAGCTCAGCAAAATTTCAAACTGGAGATAAAAAATTAATTTAGAAAATGTTATGCCAATAAATAATTGGCCATGTGTTCTTGTGAAAGAGACATTTACCAGATGTGGACTTCTAGTTACTTGCAAGAAGGCAGTCTGTTCAGGAAGATGAAAAAGGCTGAAGCAGCAGGAAATGTTATGATTCATCAACAATTGGGGTCTCGTTTTGATTGTTAAAACCCAAGAC
This sequence comes from Furcifer pardalis, assembly GCA_030440675.1. Taxonomy (NCBI): domain Eukaryota; kingdom Metazoa; phylum Chordata; class Lepidosauria; order Squamata; family Chamaeleonidae; genus Furcifer; species Furcifer pardalis. The sequence continues at coordinate 72,528,269 of CP126892.1, forward strand.
AGTTAAAACTACAAGTTTCTAAAGCCTAAAATAGAGGCTTGGGCAGACTGTCCAGAATCTGAATACTGTATTCTAATAAAACATATTGCAAAACACTGAAAGAATATATGAATATTGCTGTATTCTTCATTTTAAAGAAACTTACTTAAATCTGAAGTTTGCATCACTAACAGCACAAGACTTCTCACTAGCACATATAGTTATGTAGGATCACATCTCTGTAACTAGCCTGGTGTCCATTAAGGAACTGGAACTGGAATTGTGTTGTGCAATGTACAGAGTAGACGTGGAATGTTGTATGAAAAATAAGTATGTTTATATCAGAAAATGTAAACCACTATGATATAATTTTCTGCTATATATGGGGCAACCTTGAGTAATTTTCAATTTATTCATTTATTCACGTATCATGCAGAAAATAAATAAATTTCAAACACTTTTTAATCAGGAAGATCTGGAAAACATGGGTTTTTCCAGGAGAATGAAGACTCAACAAGTTATTTTTAACAAATTTCTCATTGGTCTTAGAAGATACATTTGTTCTAATGCAACAGCATGAAACATGACCTTATAATAACGTGGCTTCTTTAAAAAGTGCAGAAGTTGAAATGAAGGGGGAAAACCAATAGATAGAAGTAGAAAAATATGGTTCATTTTAAAAGCCCTGATGCAATCTGGCATCTGTACACTGTAATCTTAAATACATATGCACTTGAGACGTTGATAGGATCTTATTATTATACTAATGCAGCATCCACATCTGTATCTGTGCAATTGCTCATAGAATGAGTGTACTTATTTTAAAATGATTATTATTTCATTTTTAGAATTTGGATCCATTTCATGGTAAAGTTGCCCAAGCAGATAATAGTTTAAAGTAGTAGTACAATAAACACAACTCACCATCATTTTAAAAATAAATCCAGTATTAGGAGAAGAAATAAAAACAGCACCCTAGCAGCATAGGAATTAAACCAGGGATTCTCAACCTGTGGCTCATGGGCCAGATGCTGCTGCCCATGGCACCATTTCATGTGGCCCACCACCACCTCCACCACATCTGGAAGTGCCATGTGGTGAAGGAAGGGCAAAATGGCCATCTGGCCCCTGAAGCTGTCTGACGGAGCTTGACCTGGCCCCCAGCTTAAAAAGGTTGAGAACACCTGAATTAAACAAAACCATTTATGATTTCAACAACATAGCCCCATAAGCTCTAGCTGAACAAAAAGTATTATGTTGAGTCTTATTCTGAAAATCTGTTCATTTGTTTATCACAGCATGTACTTTTCTTTACCTCCATATCTTCCATTCCAGTAAGCTTTGTTTTGTGACTAGACATTGCCCAGTAAATATGGAGATCACTTGACACCTAATTGCTGAAGTATTTGCTTCTGTGAAAGCTACATTGTGGGGTTTTTAAAAACGTGCTGATCACATCGTTCTTAAAATCTATTTTATCCTTGGACCTAACCCAAATAATTTATCAGGAATGAGAACTAATACAAAGATATTTTTATTATAAAAATATTTGTGCATTCTGTTGTCTTTTATCTGTAGCTCCTTTCAATTGTTTGAAGCTGTGGTGAATATCCATGGAGGCGGAAGAGGCCATGCTAGGTGGACTGGCTGTGAAGGTTCACTTTGTAAATATTCTCAAGGCTGCGGCAGTCCATTGCAGTCTTGCCTGCCTCATTTCATACTCCGTGGCTCCATGGTCACAGTGTGTGGGTCACTTCATGGCAAGCTGGGATCCACCTTAAACAAATTCACGCCAGTGGCATTTTCCCTGTAATCCAGGAAAAATTGTATACTTGGATAAGAATAGCAGGTGATGACGATGAATATTCATGAACAGAAAGAGCACTGTAACTCCATTCTGTGTCATCCTCTTATATGGGGAAGCTGATTACTCCTGCTATCTCCTTGGCAGCAGCTTGCATGAGTCGGGACCTTGAAAAATCAGGATCCCAACTCATATGGAGAGCTCATGTAAAAAAATCATAGTCCTGATTCCCAGGGATACTACCATAGATAGAAGAATTCTCTTTCTTCACCACCTTCAGTAGGTAGGAGGACATTGAAACCAGTGATGGGGAGGAGCAGAATTAGTGTGCTCTCTTCTGTGCATGAATATTCTAAATAAAAATATTCATTGAGAACTATGAAGTCAATTTCAATTTAAGGTAATCCTTTCCATAGTTTGTAGATACTGTATAGAGAACTCTGAAGTGGTTTATTATTCCGTTCTTTAGGAAGAGGAAGGGAATCTATGGCATTGTGCAACTTGCCCTAGGCCACATGGGATGGGTCTTCTCCTTGGAGGCACATGGGAAATTAAATTTCCAGCCTCTTGCTCCACACCCAAGTACTCAATTTAGAGCCTGTGTACACTGGCATATATCACTGTTTAAATCAGGGGTGTACAAACTTTTCGGGCTGTGGGTCGGTCACATTGTTGAGCATGCTGGTCACATGGTTCCTCCCACTGGAAGCAGAAATAAAATGTGCATGTTTTACTTCCACTTCCAGGAGCAGCAAGGATGGCATGGGCCATAGTTTGGGCACCCTGATTTAAATCATATTGGATGTGTTTGGCTGGTCTCAAATAACATCATCTACACATGTTTTGACTTCAAGCACTCCATACCACCCCTTTTATTTATTTATTTATTTATTTGTTCGCATTTAATACCCCGCCCCACTCGGGAAGATCCGACTCTGGGCAGCTTACAAGGACAGGTTTCACTTACCAGTAACTGTCGTTCTCCGAGTATGTTGTTTGGGGATTCACACTGATGGGTTCTGCGCCTGCGCTGAATCCGGAGCGGAGCTGGAAAGCTGATTGGATAAAGAGTTTTGAATGTGGGACCGCCCACCATGCCCAACCCCTTTAGGCGCCATTTCGCGCTCTCCCCTCAGTTTGATATTAAAGCTGCCCGCTAAGCCTAAGGCCATCTCAGGCCGGCAGCCCTGAGGGGAGGCAGGGTTGGGTTGTGTGAATCCCCAAACAACATACTCGGAGAACGACAGTTACTGGTAAGTGAAACCTGTCCTTCTCCTTCGTGTTGTTTGGGGATGCACACTGATGGGTGACTAACAAGCTCACTTACTTGGATGGTGGGCAGCCGGCGTCCTGAGATGTAGGAGAGCGCGATGGCATCATGGATGGGCGGTCATCAGCGAAGAGGATCGGAGACCAGCCGTCAGGATGGACCTGCCCCGTCTGACATCAGGGGCGGACCTTGTATCAACCCGGTAGTGGGTGATGAAGGTGGAGGACCTGGACCAAGTGGCAGCCTTGCAGATATCCTCCATCGGGATGCCCTCTAGGAATGCAGTGGAGGAAGCCAGTGTCCTGGTGGAGTGAGCCCGGACATGAGGCGGAGGTGGCAGGGATGACATCTGATAGGCCAGGTAAATGGTACCTGAGATCCATTTAGATAGTCTCTGGGCAGACAGAGGCTGTCCCTTAGTCTTGCCACCATAAGCCACAAACAGTTGTTTTGCTCTCCTGAAGGACGCAGTCCTCTGGGTGTAAAACAGCAAAGCCCTCCTGACATCCAACGAGTGCCACACTCTCTCTTGTGGAGACGAGGGATTCAGGAAGAATGCTGGAAGCGTGATGGCTTGGGCCAGGTGAAATTCAGTCAGGACCTTGGGCAGGAATGTCAGATCTGGGTGCAACACTGCCCTGTCAGGGTAGAACTTGAGAAAAGGAGGGTCAGACCGAAGGGCTGCCAGCTCCCCTGCCCGTCGGGCAGAAGTGATAGCTACAAGGAAAGCAGTCTTGTAGGAGACAAACTTAATGTCCACCGAAGCCATGGGTTCAAAGGGTGCCTTCGTGAGTGCGGTGAGCACTGTAGTGAGGGACCACTGAGGGGGTGGTATCTTCACTGGAGGATAGGCGTTGCGTAGCCCTTGAATGAACCTTTTAACAGTTTTGTCTCTGAAGGCGGAGGACAATACTGAAGAAGGTGGGGCCTTGGCGACCACAGCAGCTAGGTGGACCTTCAATGATGAATGTGCGGATCCCAGCTCGGCTAGGTGCAGGAGGTAGGACATGACATCCTGCAGGGATGCGGAGTCCACGGTGCGGTCGCTGGATGCTAGGAAGTCAGTGAAGCGACGGTACTTGGCATCGTAGGACTTCCGTGTGGAAGGTTTCCTGGACAGATCAAGGATCCGTGCTATGTTGGGCGGATAAGCCAGGCCGTCAGGTGTAGGCTCGGCAGATCCGAGTGAAGGATCCGACCGTCTTCCATGCGGAGGAGATTCGGATCGGTGGGTAGGCGGAGACGATCGCAAGCCAGGGTTTGGAGTAGTGGGAACCACGGCTGGCGCGGCCAGGACGGGGCAACCAGGATCGTCCAGGCGTTCTCCGCACGGATCCGTATCAGGACCCGTTGGATGAGAGGGATCGGTGGGAACATGTACAGCAGTTCCTGGTGCCACGGCACCATGAAGGCATCGCCCTCCGATCCGTGGCCGATCCCTGCTCGGGAGCAGTAACGGCGGCACTTGGAGTTGGTCTGTGACGCGAAGACGTCTAGGGTCGGTGTGCCCCACCGTCGGCACAGGCGGTCGAACACCGATTCGTCCAGTTCCCACTCGTGCATTGCCGTCCCTTTGCGGCTCAGGGAGTCTGCATCGGAGTTCAGGGTGCCCTGGATGTGGACACCTATGGGGAACACATGTACCTTCAGGCACCACTCCCACATCTGGACGGTCAGGTAGAGGAGGGAGAGAGACTTGGTCCCTCCTTGCCGGTTGAGATAGGCTAGTGTCGTGGTGTTGTCTGAGGCGATCTGCACCACACTGCCCACGATCGACGGTCTGAAGGACCTCATCGCCTTCCACACCGCTAGCAGCTCGAGGAAGTTGATATGGTGGTCGGCTTCCTCGGGCGTCCATATGCCGTGAATCCGTAGTCCGCGGCAGCACGCACCCCATCCGTGGGTGCTCGCGTCGGTGGTGACTTGGATGGACGGTGCGGGAAGGGTGAAGAGTCTCCCCGCGGTCACATTCTGGTCCATTGTCCACCAGGTTAACTGGTCTCGGAGTTCGGGAGTCGGTGTGAGCCACTTCCCGAGGTTGTCGTGGGTGCCGTTGAAGGAGGAGAGGAACCACGACTGGAGGGAGCGCATCTTGAGTTTGGCGTGCGAGACCACCGCCGTGGTTGACGCCATGAGTCCTAGCAAACGGAGGGCGTCCCTCGCACGGACCCGACGTCTGCCCTGGATCCGTGCCACCACTGTGCGGATGTCGAGCAGACGTTTGGTTGGGGCGTAGGCTCTTAGAGCCAGAGAGTCTAGGACGGCTCCGATGTATTCTATTCGTTGAGTGGGGGTCAACTGGGATTTCTTGAAGTTGACCCGCAGACCGAGGCTCTGCATAAGGGCGAGGCAATGTGCAACGTCGTCCTTGGCTTTTTGTTGGGTCGGGGAGCAGATCAACCAATCGTCTATGTACGGGAACACTTGGACGCCTTGCAGTCGCAGATGAGCAGCCACCGGTGCCATGCACTTCGTGAATACCCTCGGAGCGGTGGAGAGGCCGAAGGGTAGGCATGTGTACTGGTAGATGTTGCCGCCCACCTGGAATCGGAGGAAACGACGATGTTCCCTCCTGATGGACACGTGAAAATAGGCGTCCTTCAGGTCGATGACGGTGAACCAGTCCCCGTGGTTGATCAGCGGGAGGATGGAGTGAAGGGTTACCATCCGGAACTTCCTCGCGTCGATATGCTTGTTGAGAAGACGGAGGTCCAGGATGGGACGTGCCCCCCCGTCTTTTTTGTCCACAAGGAAGTATCGGGAGAAGAACCCTTCGTGAGACTCCGACGCTGCGACCGGCTCTATGGCGCCCTTCTCTAGGAGAGCTGTTAGTTCCTCCTGGAGCGGTGGGGATGGATCGGTGATGCGGATCCGTCCGACAGTAGGGCATCTCTCGAACTCGATCGCGTAGCCAGAGTCTAAGATGGTTAAAACCCATCGGTCTGTGGTGATGGCAGACCACGCCGATAGGTAGTCGGAAAGGGGGCGGTAGGGTAGAGTCTCGGTCACGGAAGAGTCAAACACGTTGTTTGCCCTTCCGTTCCGTACGCTTGCCAGTCTGAGGCCGTTGCTGGTAGCGTGGACGGTTGGGTTGTTGGCGCTGCCGGTAGGGCTGGTACCGGGAGTAGTCCCCTTGTCTCTGTGGCGGGCGAGGTTGATACGATGGGCCCGCCTGAGACGTCGACGGCTGGTCCTGATGGTAACGGCCGGACCCACGGTGTGGAGGGCGGAGCTGTTTTATCGTGGCGTAGTCCCCTTTCAGCTCTCCCAAGGAGGTGTCGGTCTCCTTGGCGAAGAGGCCCTCGCCATCGAAGGGAAGCTCCTCCACGAGCCGCTTGACATCGTCCTGCAGGTTAGCCGAACGGAGCCAGGCGTGGCGACGGAGCTGGATGGCGGAGGCCAAGTTTTTTGCCTCCGACTCGGTGACGTGGCGGCCGGTGCGGATTTGCTGGAGGGCGAGGTGGTTGCCCTCCATGCAGAGTTTTTCAAAGTCCGCTTGTCGGTCAGGTGGCAGCAGGGACTTGAACGACTCCGCTTGCTCCCAGAGTCGACACTGGTAGCCTCCCATGGCCGTCGCGTAGTTGGACGCACGGAAGGACAAGGAGGCATTGGCGTAGAACCTCCTGCCCAGTGCGTCCAGCTTCTTCCCTTCCTGGGTCGACGGGATGGGAGTGCTGCTGATCGGCGTCCGGTGTTGGGAGCCCTTGACCACTCGGGAGTTCGGTGCCGGGTGAATGTGCAGAAAGTTGGAATCGTCCAGCAGTCTGTACATAGAGTCCACTCTGTTGGATACGGAGTGCGAAGAAACCGGCTTCTTCCACACCTCCTTGGCCGCTTTAGCAATCTTAGGGAGCAGTCCGAGGCGGACGGGGACCAACTCCTTGCGGTCGGCCAAGCCGCAGACGACATCCTCACAGTCGTCCAGGGGAGCCTCCGCCCGAATCCCAAGGGTGGATCCGAGGCGAGTGATCAGTCCGGTGTAGGTCTTCAAATCCTCCGGCTGGGATCCGTGGACGGCGCCGATGTTGTCGTCCGGGGACTTGTCGACCGCAACCGGCGGTGGCTGATGCCGCTCCTCCTCCTGATCCGACGAGTCGGAGTCTCCTGACCGCTCCGAGACGCTGGGCGGTGGCAGGTAGACCTCGGGGTCCGAGTCCGACCAGTACGGCCTGGCGGATCTCGGATCGCTCCCCGGCAAAGGCAGCTGGTACGGAGGGAGAGAGGCCTCCGACCGCGCCTGTTCCACCCTCTGCCGCTTCGGTGCGGGGCCCTCCTCACGGAGCGGTGGTGCCTCCGTGGCTGGTGGTGAGGGCAGAGGGCGCTCCCACGGTGTCGTCTGCGGGCCGTAGAGCTCGGTGTGCAGTTTCCGCACCATCGCCTCGATGTACGGGGCGATGAGGCTCAACTGGGGCGGCGGTTCGGTAGCCGGACCAGGAACCACGGAAGGACTGCGGAGGGAGGAAGACCTGTGCGGTGGTACAGGTGGAGGAGTCTCCGGCGGCGGTGGAGGGCTGTGGGCCCTCTCCGGCGTGGCGTCCCGGGCCTCGGTCGACATCCTACCCGGCGTAGGTGGAGCTGCGACCGGGGCGGATGCTAGGGAGCGTGGCGGCGAAAGGTGAGCCGGTGCCGGGGTCGGAGGAAGAGAAGACGAAGAGCTACGGCGCTTCTTTTTCTCTTTTTTGTCTTTCTTCTTCTTCTCCTGCTCCTTCTTCCGCCTGAACAGTTCAGAGGCCGAGGGCCTGGAAGAAGAAGCGGAGGTTGAAGGAGCAGACGTGGATGCGGCCTGCTCTGGAGCTGGGGGAGCCGGTGGTGCCAGTGCGGCCTCCATGAGGTAGGCTTGAAGGCGGTACTGGCGGTTCTTGATGGCGGCCTTCGAGAAGCCGCGACAGACTTCGCAGGTCTGGACCTGGTGACTCTCCCCGAGGCAGCGAAGACAACGCACGTGCCCGTCCGAGCTAGGGAACTTTCTCTTGCAGGACGGACACTGCTTGAACGCTGCCGCTGAGGCCATCCACCGAAGTAGATGGCCGAAGAGAAAAAATTATCCCGGCCGGGAGGCCCCGACACGAGATGTTGGTCTTTTTTTTGTTGTTTTGTTTTAAACGGCGGCTGAGGGCGAGCCCCAGCCACACGAGGACCAAGGGAACAAGTCCCCTAGTCCGAGAAAAATTGTAAGGTAGGAAAAATTGGAAGATTCTGAGACAATCTCAGCAAAGTACTCACAGCTTTTTTTCCAGGCTCCTGCTTGCGCAGCGGAAAAAAGCAAACTGAGGGGAGAGCGCGAAATGGCGCCTAAAGGGGTTGGGCATGGTGGGCGGTCCCACATTCAAAACTCTTTATCCAATCAGCTTTCCAGCTCCGCTCCGGATTCAGCGCAGGCGCAGAACCCATCAGTGTGCATCCCCAAACAACACGAAGGAGAAAGTACATTACCGCAATGGGTAGTCTATGACACACAATATTATGAAACATTAAAAATTCATGAGTTCATAAAAAATTTAAAACATTAAAACATTAAAAAACAGATAGAGACAAGTGATAACAGGTACAAATACCAGGTGGGGGGGGGATGGCTACCCTTAAATTAGCCATCCTGGATGGGAACCTACATTATTGTGTCCCCACACTTGACCTGCCAGCCATGTCTTTAACCCCTTTCGAAAGGGGAGGAGCTCCGTCTGCAGGCGCAGCTCTGTTGGAAGGAGGTTCCAAAGGGCCGGGGCGAACACGGAGAAGGCCCTCTTCCTAGTGCTCGTAAGACGAGCCTCCCTAGCAGATGGAGTAACAAGAGAGCCCCTCCGATCCGCCCTAGTGGGACGGGCAGACATTCTTAGGGTGACGCGGTCTCTTAGGTATCCTGGCCCACTACCATATAGGGCTTTAAAGGTAATAACCAGCACCTTGAATTGCACCCGTTGGCATACTGGTAACCAGTGCAGCTCCCGGAGCAGTGGTGAGGCCCGAGCATAACGCCCACACCCCATCACTACCCGAGCTGCCGCATTCTGAACCAGCTGCAGCCTCCGAATGGTCACCAAGGGCAGCCCCATGTAGAGCACATTACAGTAAAGTCTGGAGGTGGCCAAGGCATGTGTGACCATGAGCAAGGCGTCCCGGTCTAGGAGGGGGCGTAACTGGCGAATTACACGAAGTTGTGCAAAAGCCCTCCTGGCCACGGCTGCCACCTGTTCTTCAAACAGTAGTCATAGTCCAGGAGGACCCCCAGATTACGCACCGGGTCCTTCTGGGGCAAGACTGCCCCATCCAGAACCAAAGTTGGCAACTCCTGTGATAACACAGGACCCCTCACCCATAGCCACTCAGTCTTACCGGGATTCAGTTGTAGCCCGTTGTCCCCCATCCAGACCCTCACAGCCTCCAGACACCTGGAGAGGACTTCCACTGCACCGCTTGGGTCCCCACGGGCCGAGATGTACAGCTGGGTATCATCTGCATATTGATGATACCTCACCCCGTGGGAACGGATGATCTCACCCAGCGGCTTCATGTAGATATTAAATAGGAGAGGAGAGAGTACCGAACCCTGAGGCACCCCATATTGAAGGGGCCTAGGGCTGGACTTCTCCTTCTCCAGCCACACCGACTGGGTCCTGCCCCTCAGAAATGAGGAAAACCAGGACAACACAGTGCCCCGGATCCCCAATCCTTGGAGCCTCCCCAGAAGAATACCATGATCGACGGTATCGAAGGCCGCTGAGAGGTCAAGAAGGGCTAGGACGGACGGATGGCCTCCATACCGCTCTCTCCAGAGATCATCCACCAATGCGATTAGTGCAGTTTCCGTGCCATATCCGGGTCTGAATCCTGACTGAAAAGGGTCCAGATAATCCGCTTCATCCAGGACATCCTGTAGCTGCCGCGCCACAGCCTTTTCCAAGACCTTACCCAAGAAGGGCAGGTTGGACACTGGACGGTAGTTAGACAGTACCGTAGGGTCGAGGGATGGCTTTTTTAGGAGGGGGCGCACCAAAGCATGTTTAAAAGGTGCTGGAAAGGACCCCTCCTTTAGAGATGAATTAATAATTGCCTCGACCCAGCCACCTGCCACTGCACCTGAAGCTTTAACCAACCAGGCAGGGCAAGGGTCCAGCATACAAGCTGTGGTGCAGACAGATCCAAGAATCCTGTCCACTTCCTCAGGGCCAACTGGATCGAACCGATCCCAAGTAACATGGGTAGACTGTGCCTCGGTCAACCCCAGTTCCATACATTCCACGCCGGGCTTAAGCTTTGAACAGATCTGAGTGACTTTCCCTTCCAGATAATCAGCAAAAGCCTCAGCAGATCCCTGCCAACCAGGGCCTGATCCCCCTCTACCGAGGAGGGACCTGGTTACCTGGAACAGGGTCGCTGGGCGATTATCCGCGGAGGCAATGAGGGTGGTGAAATATTGTCGTTTCACCGCCCTCATCGTCACTAGGTAGTCTTTAATGGTCTCACACAATTAAAAATGGTCTCACACAATTAAATGCTTTAAAAATATCTAAAGCAATTACCACACATACTTTAGTATAAGCCGATCCAAATATAAGCTGAGATACCTAATTTTGACATGAAAACCCAGGAAAAAAGATTGACCCAAGTATAAGCCAAGGGTGGGAAATTCAGCAACTGCTAGTGAGTTTCAATAATCAAAATACATGAAAATATGGTAAAATTAATTAAATTGTTGGCACATCTCAATCTGGTGCAGTCTTGGGATCCTTGAGGCCATTGACCCAAGTATAAGCTGAGTCCCCTTTTTGGGGCTTATTTTTAGGGCTAAAAAATTCAGCTTACACTTGCGTATATATGGTATGTCCACTTTCAATTTGTGATTAGTTATTAGATGTGTTACAATTAATACCTTTCTAGTTAAATCTGCCATATGTTTTCCAGCTGTAAATCCACACCAACTTTCTTATATACAGTCAAACCTCACATAAAGAGCATTTCGCTTAAAGAGTAACTCGCTTAAAGAGCAGAATTTTCTCTGAATTTTTGCTTCGCTTAACAAATAAAACCAACCCAAATCTCGCTTAACAAATAAATTGGGGTTCGCAATCCCCCCCACAATTGGTTGCTTACAATAGTGTTTCGCTTAAAGAGCAAACTCACTTAAAGAGCAATCCTGTGGAACGCATTATGCTCTTTAAGTGAGGTATAACTGTATATGAATTTTTTGGAATAGTAGCCGTGTTAGTCTGTGGTTCAGGCATATCAGAAAACAAAACAAAATAAACAAAACAAAATAAAAAACATTGTAGCACTTTAAAGACTAACTGCTATATTTTTATTGTTAGCTTTCATGGATCAAGTCCACTTCTTCAGACAAGGAGTGAAATTTGCAGGCATGGTTTTTATACACCAAATTCAGGGGTCAAAGGGAGCAGGGTGTGTTCAAGCAAAATGACAGACAAGAAGCAAGCACACCCTTTGAGATTGAAAGGGAGACATTTAGAGCTAATCTGAATAATCTATTGTTGCTGATAGCTGTGGGAAGCTGTATTGTTGTGCTTGCTTCTTGTCTGTCATTTTGCTTGAGCAAACTATATACAGTATACACATATGCACATGCACATGCACAAGCATATGTATATATTTGAGTATGATTAAGTTGTTAAGATCTATAATTTGCTTACAATAATTGTGGGTTTTTTGTTATATTTATTGTTTGTTAATTTAAAAAATAACCAAAACAAAAATATATTACAAATAATTTCCTCAAGTCTATTTCTTTTTATTAGAGCCCTAACTGACACAGCACAATTCTATGCATACCAGGCTGTTTTTCTATGTCACTTATTTATATAACAAAAAAAGAGGGAAATTGTTGCAGCCCACTGAATGACAACCACTAAAAATGGCAGGGAAGGGGGAAAGAAGGAGAGTGTCAATCATCAAATTGAAGTGATCCAAATATCAATGTGGACCCTTGTCAAGGAAGAATAAACTTCCCTATTGTAGATGGAAAGGTTGTTCAAGTGAGAGATAAAAGTATTGAATTACAAATAAGAAACTTTTCAGTGGAAAAGAGACCTCTCTACTTTCCCTGCATGGACAGGACTTTAACTGAGTTTTCCAGGCAGCGAGTTTAACCATTTTAAATAAGTGAATAGAAATTTGTCTGTCTCTGTGCCTCTTTGTGTATACGTGATGCATTTCTTTCCTGTTGGTAATGTCTAAGTGGCTAGAAGCTAAGCGGAGAGTTTGTTTTGTAATGGGTTAGCGATTTAAGACTTTTTTAAAAAAAAAGTAGGCCAAGAAAGAAAGGTTAAGCAGATGTTTACTAAAGTGATATATTAATCAGCAACAGGTACAAAAAGCACAAAAGAAGTGGCAGAAGGGGGGAAAATAACCTCCTTCTTGGTAACTCAATTACAGATGTGGAAATATTACAGCATTCCAGTTTATTTTCACTGTGTTTCAGAATGATTTCCATAAAGCTAGACAATGTGGGGCCCAGCAAGGGACTCCCTAGCCTGTACAGTTTGTTGGTCATGCTCCAAGATGTTTCAAAGCATATGCCTCTCAGGCCATAAACATCTTCAGCAAATCTGAACAGAATTAGAGCCTATGGAATTATTACTTGCTTGGATGTGATCTTTTCCAACCATGCAAAACATACAATGTAATTTCATTGTCTTACCTTCGTGAATAAAGGAACAGGCAGAGCTCGTTATGACAAGATGTCTTACCATCTTTGTTTCCAAATCTTCATAAATTTTGTGTTTCGTTTTCAAAGTGCTGTAAGCCCCCTAGATCATTTGAGTTGGGTGGGGTCATGGAACAAATTTAAAATAATAAAACATTGAGGAAACAATTGTGTTTATGTTCATTTGTTTCTTTGATGTATATTTTGCTTTTGGCCTCCATATTTGGACTCATGCATCTTATTGAGAGCATAGCACATCAACTTTTTTTCAGCGTTCTATAATAATACTGTATACACTTTGGATTATGCTTGATTTTTCAACATACAGTAAAACCTCGGATAACGCTAAAACTTGGTTCCACAAATCTTAGTGTTATCCGATTTTTAATCTTATCTGATGCATGCATGCATCAGATAACGTTAAAATCCTATGGGATGCATCGGATAACGTTAAAACTCCATAGAGATACATTGTAACTGGCACAGGCTTTCACGAACGTTATCTGATGCATCCCATAGGATTTAACGTTATGTGATGCAATCCCCCCCCCAAAAAAAATTGCTTAACGTTATGTGATTTTAGCGTTATGTGATGAAAATGTTATCCGAAGTATCAGTGTATAACAAAAATAGTTGCTTTTGACTATCTGCAGTTAGAGCCTATGCATCAAATTATGCTAAGATATTTTGCTACCTATGAAAAAGGATGAAAATGTCCTCCTCCCATTTCCCATAAAGAAGCAGGTCAGAAAAGGCAATGGAATATATGATAGGACAATATAATGTACCTGATCTCAGCAGGTTAATTTACAGTACGCTGTTTTATTCATCTTTGTAATAGGTAAAACGTGGTGACAAATTTCATCCACTAAAGAAATACCCTCACTTAATTTTTGATCTTAATGTCTGAAATCCTTTTGTTTAGTCCTGCAAGTCACACTAACAATGGGCCCACTGAATGAATTTAAATACAATGCCTTCAATTTAAATGGGCTTACTCTAGTTGGGATTTATTTTACAGTAGTAAGTTGCAAATAGAGTAAGCCAACTAACCCAATAGAATTTATGGAGAAATTGACTCATCAAATCTCCACTGATTCAATGGACCTACTCCACTACAACTTACTATGCTAAGGAATATGATTTCCGGCTGACACGTTATTGGCGGCAGCGAGGGGGGGCAGTTTTACTGGCCAACTTTACATGTGGTACTGAAATTTTAGATGCTGCAGAGGGGAGGATGGTGGCAACCATCAGATATGTTAAGTCTTCTATATTGTTCAAAGTAGTAGACTAGGAAGGAAAATTGTTTTTTGGAGTCGATTTTTTCCCACATCAGTTGCCAGCAAGGGGCCCAGTAATGTTTGCATTCTGCCAAAAAATGATTTGCTTCAATAATCCAGCCAACACTCAGTTCAAAGCTAAGCTAAAATAATTATTTTAAAAGGGTGCTTTAAAAACATATTTAAATTTACAAGACTGTTCAGTATTATGTGTACTTTACACAAAAATGTGATCTTCTACACAATAAGTCATCATAGGGGATCTTATAGAAACCACTTTTTAAAAAAATAGTTTAGAATTTGAACAGATACCGATATTTTAGGAGTGATAATAGCACCTCCATTACCATTGACTCAAGCCCTACAGCATTAGTATAACAGTAGCACTTATTCATACATGAAAAAGATAGGAAGACAGGCCTTCTATGAGCAGAATGTTTGAAGGATAGTGTTTTTTGGAGAAATGTGGGGAAATGTAAACCCCACCTCCCCAAACATTCCCACCATCTGGATATCAATTCAATCTTTGTAGGTAGACTACAAAGCTCTGAAGAGGATTCCAATCTTGACTCAACACTTTACCAACTGGCTCAAGTTGGTTTCAACCCTGGAAACTCTTCCTGGCTTTATCATGTTTTCTCTTATTGTTTTGTTCCATTAATAAATAAAATTCCTCATCACTGTTTGCCTCTCCTTTTTTCTGTCCATGTGTAGGCTGTGAAGAAACCCAGGAGAAGAGTTAGTCACCCACCACCACATGGGTGGGCCCATCTTTGTTGAAGAGTTACCACCCACCAGCAATGTGTCTCACTGCTTCATTTACACCAGTTCCAGTCCAGTTACGGGAGATGAAGTCAATTATTAATTCATTAATGTGAGTCTGTATGCGACCTGGGTTATGTTTTACTAAAGCAGCTTTCCTATGGGATAAGGGTGGTGCTGCTGGATGTTCCCTAAATCATTGTCTAGTGGCTCAACTTCCTCAGCATGTGCAAACACCATCCATTTAGGGCCAAACATCTACACCCAGTCATGCTAAGAAGTAACTAGTGTCTGATAAGTTGATTTGAGCAAAAGAAAAACAATACAAATACTTAAATGTCCCTGTGGTTTGGGACATGGCTTTTTTGCTACTCATCCTCAAGTGGAATGGGTTCCTAAGAAGCAGAATGAAGTTAAATCTGCAGACAGAAAAGCCTTCTCAAATAAAAACATTACTGCGTGTGATGTCTAAAAACAGTCCCTTGCATAATAGAACTCTTCTTCATGATGATAGTACATCAGCCTCTTCGGCCTGACTCTCACCTTGGTATCTCCCCATTCCTTTCAGAGCTTCCTAATAAAGGTCTGCTCTGTGTGGAAACCAAGACTCCGAAGTCAGGTCACTTAAATGTCGTCCTGCAAAGACCTGCAGCAACCTGGGGCTTACCTGAATTGTACAGAGCCCAGACAATAATGGGGAGAGTAATATTAATATATATATGATAGCATGTGGCTTATGGTTTAACTCTTGTCTTACCCCCTCTTCCAATAAACAGACGTTGTTGATGAAGTAAAAGATGTTTATGTTCTTGAAGCATATTGTTCTCATGTTGTGCGCCAGTTACGCCAGCTCCTGGATCGGGACTCCTTGCTCATGATCACACACGCTTTGGTCACCTCTAGACTTGATTAATGTAACACGCTCTACATGGGGCTGCCCTTGGCGACCATTCGGAGGCTTCAACTGGTCCAGAATGCAGCTGCTCGGGTTGTGATGGGGTGTGGGTATTATGCTTGTGCTTCACCACTTCTCCAAGAGCTGAACTGGCTTCCGGTATGCCTCCAGGTGCAATTCAAGGTGCTGGTTATCACCATTAAAGCCCTACATGGTAGTGGGCCAGGATACTTAAAAGACCGCATCACCCCAAGAACATCTGTCCGTCCCACCAGAGCATACTGGAGGGGCTCTCTGGTCGTACCATCAGCTAGAGAGGTCCATCTCTCTAGCACGGGAAGGAGGGCCTTCTCTGTGTCTGCTCCAGCCCTATGGAGCCTTCTGCCAATTGAGTTGTGTCTCTAGACAGAGCTGATGCCTTTCAGAAAGGGGATGAAGACCTGGCTGGCGGGGGATGTATGGGGTGTGGGCCAAGCGGTCAGCTCGGTTGGTTGGCTCCTTTGAATAACCCCACCTCTCTCCCTGTTTTTGTGGTTTTAACTTTTTAACTTTTAACTTTTTAACCTTTTAACTCTTAATTTTAATTTTGTTGTTGTTGTTGTAAATACTGTGTTTTAATTGCTCTTAACTGTAAGCCACCCTGAGTCATCGGAGAAGGGTGGGGGCGGGGTATAAATGTAAATAAACAAATAATGTAGAAATAGCAGTTCATTCATTGGTTCAGGATACAAGAAAATCCAGCAAAACAATGCTGTTCAAAAAGTAAAGGTAGGGAAATCTACACTCTGGCCTTCCCCCATGAAACAAAAGGAAAACCTGATTAATCTAGTTAATTATGACTAAGCTTGGGTTGGAGTCAGGACTCGGTGTTAGAGTCTCCCTTCTGAGGTGTAACTCTCAGGAACCCCAAACTCGAATTGATTCCCAAACCCATGTGTCTAAAAGAAAGAACATGAGCTTGGCTCTCCTAATTAGCATATAGCCAATTAGGGCCCAGGGATTGTATAAACACACCCTGGTTTCCATAACAAATGTCTGGTGTTCCCAGGCTCACGATGTTGATGCAAGCGAACGTTCCAGGCCTGGAGGAGAAGACAAAACATAGGCCCGAAGCTCTGAGAAGCTTCTACTAAAGCACACCTGCTTGATAAGAGAAGCAGAAAGAATTATGAGGCCTTTGCAAAGAAGCAAAGCTACATTCTAAGACAGTTTAAAAACCAAACAGACTCCATTTTGTATAACTTGTGACCAATTCCATCACACCTCTAGGGTTGTTTTCCTTAATTTTTGTGGGATTAAAATGCATTTTCATTGTTACATGTAAAGCTTGTTCACCATATTGGAGAAAAGAGGAACTGCTATGAAAAAAGCCATATAAAGATTGTCATAAAATAAAATCCAATGGAACCTTGCTTAACAAACGGCTTGGTTAACACAAAAATCGCATAACAAAAGGAAATCCATAAAAAATAGTGGCTTCGCTAACAATTTTGTCCAGAACTGATTAATTAGTTTTCAATGCATTCCTATGGGAAACTGTGTTTCCATTTTGGTTAACAAATTTTGGTTTTCAATGAATTTCTATGGGAAATTGAACTCAATGCATTCCTATGGGAAATTCGCTTTCTTTTCTTTCTTTCTTTCTTTCTTTTTTTTGGTAGTATAAAAGGTCCCGGAGAATGCAATAAATTTGTTAAGCAAGGTTCTACTATAATCAGTTACAATAGAGTACCATGTTAATTGAGGAATCGAGCAATTTTATGATCAGTTAAGAGGCATAGGAAATAACTTTTTTTAACTATTTGTGCAATCCTGTAGTGACTGGAAGACAGACAAAGGAATAACTGTTTATCCTGAAGGTGGAGCAACACTACTATGGATCCTTTGTCTTTCATTTAGCATTTGTAGTGTAAAAAATATGTTCAGCATTTTGAATTGAGAAAGGGAGAAATCAAAAGTAACACAGTTGCCTGAGCTGCTGATGCAAAAGGAGATGGGTGATAGATGAACGCCCTTGCTTATCCTAAATTAAGAAATATCTGTAGCTATTGAATCATGGAATTTACTTTAAAAAGTTAAGCTATCTGCATAACTCCACAATAGGATTTCAGCCAACATCTTATGTGTTTCTTTCTATGTCTGTTCAATTCTTCTGAAGAATACATTTAAGACTTGGTGCCAAGGATATTATTCTTCTACAATGTTGTGTTACATCAGACATCTCAATATTTTTGCATTCATTACCACAATAGTTGGAAGGAATTCCTAGATTGATATCACTATTACTTTGCTTCAGTATCTTGATTAGTTATTAGGTCAGCAGCTTTCTGGTTTTCTTACAATCCTAAAATATTCTGTAAGTATAGGCCAGAGCAAAAACATTGTCTTCAAACCAGGATTTCAAGATTCTGGTGAAATCTGTGGTTTTACTTTATGCTGTACAGTATGTCTTTGTTAAGAAACACAAGGTAGAAACCACACATCCACACAAATATAGGCAGCTCATCATTATTAGAGAAAAATCCTTTCAAGTGGATTGTGTGTGATTATGAGAACAAGGGCATTTCTTACATGCCACATACATACTACAAATTAGTTTTCTTTGACTGGTAGTTGGTCTTCAGGAATTAAGTACAACAGTCCTTTGAAGCTTAACTTCCAAAATATGAAAGTCTGATTCATTTATGCAGCTTCAGTTGATATGTCTTCAGCATTCAAGTTACAGTATCTCTTTCTACCCATATTTGGACCAAGAGAACTACTACTAAGTAATGGTTTGAACCTGGATCTCTCCAATTGTAGTTCCAACCCTCTAGCCAGCAACAGAGTTCAGGAAAGTTTCTTTTTTGGTTTACAGCTCCCAGAATCCTGGTTTTTCCCAAGCTCTGCGTATTATATCACATTAGACACACTCTTAGAGTCAAATCAAATATTTATTACAGTCCAAGACCAGCAAAGGGAACAAAAGTTAAAATGGGGGTACTTAAAATACTATATCCTTAGAGCAGTGGTGGGCTGTCAAAATTTTTACTACCCCACCGTAGGCGGAGACGATGTCATGGGCGGAGCCAATGTAATGATGTCATGATGTCATGGGCAGAGCTAACATCATGGCAGCATGATGTTGTGGGCGGAGCCAAAGTAAAAAAATAATAAATTAATTAAATTAAAAATAAATAAAATTTAAATAAAAATACACATCCTTCCCAAACACCCTGCTGACATGCGCAGTGCAGCAGCGGGGTGTTTCGGAAGGGTGTTGGGATCTTTCCCTTACCCTTCCAAAAAACCCTGCAGGCGTGTGCGCGTCAGCGGAGTTTTTTGGAAGGGTACAGGAAAGATCCCAAGTTGGGATCTTTCCCTTACCCTTCCAACACCCCCCCCCCCGCGCTGACGCATGCGCGCCTGTAGGTTTTTTTGAAGGGTAAGGGAAAGATCCCAAGTTGGGATCTTTCTTTCCCTTACCCTTCCAAAACCACCCCGCTCCAAAAAGGTCCAACTCTGGAAAAGTCTAGGCAGCGAATGGTTGCCTCTTAGCATGCATGCGCAGAAAGTCAACCTGATGCATGTGTGATTCGCAATTGCGGCGCGCATGCGTCAGATTGACTTTCTGCACATGCGCACTAAGAGGCAGCCATTTTGGCTCTAATTTTTTTTAAAAAAAATGCTGCTGGTGAGGTGTCTGCATAAATTAGAGCCTATGGAATTATTACTTGCTTGGATGTGATCTTTTCCAACCATGCAAAACATACAATGTAATTTCATTGTCTTACCTTCGTGAATAAAGGAACAGGCAGAGCTCGTTATGACAAGATGTCTTACCATCTTTGTTTCCAAATCTTCATAAATTTTGTGTTTCGTTTTCAAAGTGCTGTAAGCCCCCTAGATCATTTGAGTTGGGTGGGGTCATGGAACAAATTTAAAATAATAAAACATTGAGGAAACAATTGTGTTTATGTTCATTTGTTTCTTTGATGTATATTTTGTTTCTTTGATGTATATCAAAAAGAAAAAAGAAAAAACCAATCCTGGGTGGGTTCTACCCCCCCCCCCCCCGAGAACCACCAGGGATTGTTCCTACTGGTTCAGGCGACCCGGTGCGAACTAGCAACAACCCACCACTGCCTTAGAGTCTTTGTCCCATACTCTTTAAATAATAACTATCTGAGCAGAAGAAAAACTCTTTTTTATAGTTCCCAAAACTTTTCTGGCAAACTGAATGACTGTTTTGTGTAGCTGCCAAATGCACAAGTTTAAAATTCTACTGTAAAAATAGGGGATGAGGAAGAACCCACAATGGAATATTAGCTTTTCAGAAACAGTTTGGTACCAAAAGATCAACAAAACTGAACATGACATATCTTTGTTGTTTAAGCAACATGCACCAGAACAGTCCAATTATTAGCCTGGCACTTAAACATGTACATTTTTTGTTTTTATTTTCAGGCTGTACGAGGATTGCTCTTTTATTATATACCGTGGTGTTATCCTTGGATTAAAAACATGTGGAATAATTGAAAGCACACTTCTATGGCCTCAGGAACAGATGGCTCTTTATAGTCTGGTTAATGTAGAGAACACAAATAATCATGTAAAAAATGGAGGGAGGGGAAAGCACTGGAACCAAAATGTTTGCAATTGGTGCATAAAGTTCAGTCCTACAATATGGGAAAGAGGGGCAAAACAAAGGAAGTACATCCATTTAATTCAGCTCTGATGTGTTTCAGATTTCTTAAAGTGAGGGAGTGGAAAAGTGTAGCCCTTCAGATGTTGTTAAATTACAGTTGCCACCAACCTTGGTCAGCATGGTTAGTTGTATGAAACAGCGACATAAATTGTCACTTATTCTCATAAGAAAGAATGAGACATTTCAATCCTTTTTTTAGGTTGTGCGGCTTTTGCATTTTGGCACTTTATGCAGAAATTCTACAGAGTGCATGTGTACATGTGCCTAAGTGCATAAAAAGTTTTAGGACAAAATGCAAGCTTTTCATGCAAAATTTAACTTATTTGCAAATGGTGTTGCTCACAAGTAGCAGTGAACTTTCATGCAGTGGTTGCCTACTATTTACATAGGGTTGCTTGATGTTCTGAGAGAGACTGCAGTGGCTTATTGGTTAAGATGCTGAACTTGATGACTGGAAGATCAACAGGTCAACAGTTTGAGACCTGAGTGCTGCATGATGGAGTGGGCTCCTGTCTCTGTCCTGGCTCCTGCCAACCTAGCAGTTTAAAAGCAACAAATTGCAAGTAGATAAATGGGTACCACTTCAGTGGGAAGGTAAACAGCATTCTGTGTATAGTCATGCTTGGCACATGTCCACAGAAACATCTGCAGATGCAGACAGCGCAGGCTCTTTGGCTATAAACAGAGATGAGCACTGAACCCTATAGTTGGATACAACTGGGTTTTGAGCAAGAGCAACCTTTACCTGATGTTTTGAGAAAACTTCTTCCCTTGAATGTGAAGAAATGTGTGTGTATTTATTGCATCCTTAGTGAGAGATGATAGTTGCTGTAGTGCTGCCACATTAGAAGCACTACCTACTCTAGCTTTAAATAAACTGTATCAATTCCAGCCACCTTTAGTAAGAGCTCATCCACACTGAGCATTTGTTCAACACTCCTTACTTGCCAGATACCAATACTGCATCCTAATGTAAAGGTAAAGGTTTCCCTTGCTTGAAAGCCAGTCGTATCCAACTCTAGGGTTCAGTGCTCATCTCTGTTTCAAAGCCGAAGAACCAGCGCTGTCTGCTTCTGCAGACATTTCTGTGCTCATGTGGCAGACATGACTAGACACCAGAGCATATGGAACACTGTTACCTTCCCTCCGAAGTGGTCCCTATTTATCTACTTGCAATTTCTTGTTTTCGAACTGCTAGGTTGGCAGGAGCTGGGACAAAGACAGGCGCTCATTTCGTCCTACAGTACTCGGGAATCGAACTGCTGACCTTCTGCCTCCCAGTCAGCATCTTAGCCTCTTGAGCCACTGCAGTCCCTTGCATCCTATTGTACATTGCTATTATTAATAATAACTTCATTTATATACCACCTTTCAACTAAAAATAGTGCTGAAGGTGGTTTCTATTAGGGACTAAGTATTTGCCATAACTGAGTTGTACAATACTGTATATTGTACTCTGCTGAAACACTGTAGTGTTGCTTTAAAGGTTTTTGACTAGGAAACACAGGTGTTGCTTACTCACTTTGCAGCCCAAGGTCCTGTATATAAAGTAAGACATTTGGTCACACACTTTCAGCTGATGTGCTCACCAGAGCCTGTGTGCTCATGCTGTTTGTGTGATCGTTGGAGCTGGTGTACTTGCTGTCTGTGTGCTTGCTGAGGACTATGCTCTGAATGCTACTTTGATGCACTCTGAGACTTCTCCACGAGAAACTGCTTGTGTGGTAAGAACTTCAACTGGAAGAAGGAACAGCAAACTCCTGATGCCAAAGGAGAAAGCAAAGCTATCTGCTTTTACTTGCTAAAGACTTTGAAGCCACTTTGTAACTGTGGATCACTTGACCAGCATACCAGTGGACTTAACAACTACTCAGCCAAATATTGCCTTTTTAGCTGAGCAATGTAACTTGTGAGTTACACCCTTGTGTTTGTTTTGCTGAATGCCACAGTGAACTGAACTGTGTGCTACATAGAGAAGTTATCTTGCTTATGTTACTGTTATCTTGTACATAATTGAAGCCTTCCATTTGCACCTTCAGTAAAGTATTTCTTTGGCACAGAACAAGCCTCAGTTGTTCTGCATTGACCAGAAAACTCACACCATCTGCTATGCGTGGCCTCTGGCCACTCTGCTACACCAACAATTTTCAGCTTCTTAAAAGAATAAAATCAAATAAAACCATGTTTTCCTTTTAAAAATCATAAAATCAACCCACTAAAATCAAATATATTTAAACCACTAAAAACAATAAATGATGCAGTTAAAAACAACACTGGAGGACAAGAAAACCAGTAGATACCAATCTGAAAAGATGTGTTGTTTTTTATTCCCTGTCAGAATAGAAATGGGTAATACTTCTCCAGGGATTGTAGTTCCACAGTCTGGAACCACAAAATCCAGAGCTGAAATTAGTGTCAATTGACTCAAAGGAGATCATAACCTCTTGTTTTCTGGAGTCCCCCCCCCCCCCAAGTGATGGTGTATTTTTATATTCTGCTTTGCTCCCATTTATTCCACTGGAGGATCTGTTTGCACAGAGCCTAGCACTATATTGTTTGGTGCTGATCCAACATCAGTTTGGGGAATGTGGTGGACCATTAGCAGATGGTTTGGTATGCTTACACTTTGCATAGTCATGCATCTTTCAGGCATGGGAAGAGTCACTTCCAAAGTAGTGTTTTACATCAGAAGAGGAATAATATGCCAGACCACTCTAAATTGCAAAGCAGAAGCAATGCTTGGTAGATGGAATCCAGAGATGAGCATGCTGTGTAGATGATTCTCTCAAAGGATAATTCGATTCCTCGATTGACCAGACTATCAAGGGATGAGTTTTTGCTGGTCACAACTTGCTTTCCTTTTGCTGCCATGCTCTTCTTCTCCAGGTTCAACCAAAATCTTTCACAATTGTGTCTTCCCATCTTTTGGGGTGTCTGCCAAGGGGTCTTTTTACTCGTCTGGGATACCATTCGGTAACTGCTGCTGTCCAACACCCATCTGTCATTCGAGAACTGTGTCCAGCCCAGTGCAACTTCCACTCCCTTTTAATCAGAATTTTTAATTATTGGGCCCGGGGGAGAGGGGGAGTAGGTTTTTAGTGTTTTAAGGGTTTTTATAGTTCTTAGGGTAGGATTTATATATTTCATGATGATAGTGTTGTATGCCACCCAGAGTCGCTTGCCGAGCAGGCGGCAATACAAATCTGACCAATAACTAAATAAATTTATGATATTCAAAACCAGCTTCGTTGAGTCTGCTTTGTTGAGAATGTGGTTGGGAATGTGGTTGTGAAAGGATACCTTTGGCATTGATGTTTCAATGGCTCTTATGGCTCCTGATAGTTTTTCTTCCTCAAAGGATAATTAGCTTTCAGAAATATGCCCAGAAAAGACATCAAAGGCATTTTGTCCCCAGTGATGATAAAAGGCATCATAGTTCTAACATGGACAGAAAGGCTAGCTGGTATTGGGAAATAGAATTGGTTCTTTTTACTCCTGCCAAAAGTGTCTTGTTTCACCCTGTTGTTGGCCAAAAACAGTACAGCTATCTCCGATCAGCTTTATATTGCAACTTTTCTCCATGTCCTCTCCTGCACTCCTACTGTCTTTGGATGCTGTGTAGGACACTCTTCAATTGCTAGTGTGGAAAAATGGTTCTTTGGCTAGTCTAGTTCACTTCTGTACATAGAAAATAAGCAAGAGTACCATTTTGATTTGTTTGCTACAGGTACAAAATGTCTTCAACTGGCCTTGGATCTAACCCATTAGAAATACTGGACAGGAAATATGTTACCAGTAAACAGCTGGGAAAGTCAAGGAGCAGATTCTGTCTGCTTTTAACAGGCACAAATTATCTCAGTTTGCCAGGGACACTTCCTCTTTTGGAAAGCCCATTCCAGGTGAATCACTGTCCCTTTTTTCATCCTCATGGGGAAGTTGTGTTAAAATTGTGTTCCTGTGAATGTCTAGGATTGTTCTGGGAGGTGCTGGCACAATTCTGTGAGTAATAAACAAGCTTTGAGGTCTTCAGAGAGACATGGCCACAAGGAGAGGAAAGCTCTTTAAGAGTCCTTCAGTTATTCCAAACAATTCTAATTATTCTCTAACTCAAATTAAAACCTGATCCAGGGAAGAACTCCTAGTTTATACAAGAAAAGAACAGATCAGTTGCAATTGGGGGGGGGGGGAACAGATGGGACTTCAAGAATGAAAAAGCCCCCTGCACAGGGGGGGGGGGATTTACTACCACACTGTCGGCATGGTATGGTGGGCATAGCCAGGGGGAAAGCCCTGCATTGCACCCAAATTAGGACTACTTTATTTCAAAACTTGGATGGGCAGAGCCAGCCAGAATGTCTGCTACCGGTTCTGGTGAACTGGTGCGAACCTGTTGATGCCCACCACTGCCCCAGCATAATACAATTCCTGACATATTTTGAGGAAACTATTCCTTAAGGCACACAACTATGGAAACACTACAACTCTATTAAGTTATGAAATTGTGTACTCTAAAAAGACTACCACCAATGTAACTAACGACATGAAAGAAATACAAGAGTTTTCTGGCTATAATGAACACAGTACAGAGAAGTTAAAAACTTCATTCTAAATCCCATTGCTTGTCCCATAAACTGTTAAATGATCAGTAAAGGTTGCCCTTGCTCAAAAGCCAGTTGTATCCAACTCTAGGGTTCAGTACTCATCTCTTTATAGCCAGAGCCAGCGCTGTCTGCGTCTGCAGGCATTTCCGTGAACATGTGGCAGGCATGCCTCAACACCAGAGTGCACAGAACACTGTTCACCTTCCCACCAAAGTAGTCCCTATTTATGTACTTGCTATTTCTTGCTTTTGAACTGCTAGGTTGGCAGGAGCTGGAACAGAGACAGGAGCTCACTCCATCATGCAGTACCCGGGAATCAAACTCCAACCTTTCAGTCAGCAAGTTCAGCGTCTTAACCACTTGAGCCACCAGCACTACATGATAAGTATTGATATCATATTACTGTAACTGGAATGAAAAATAAGACTCTGGTTTTCATTTTTAAACAGTCTTCAGAATTCCCGTCTTACCCACTATCCTTAATTTTGGTACAGTATGTCTTCATTCCCAAGTTACTTACTTTAACAGCCTTCCAGTCTCTTAAAAAAAATCCCTTCCTGTACTCCCTCAGTATGTACCAAATTGCATGTTCCATCAGAGTAACAACAGCGGAAAGTTTTTTCTCCTGCCAGACTGGCTTCAGGAAGGGGGAGGTGTACAGTCTCCTTCTATCCCCACATACTGCACTAGTGCTTTGCCCATTAATGGCCTGGAAGCAAAAGGATTGTTTTATGCACAGGGGAGGTGGGGAAGAGATTCTTAAATAAGATCATAAGAACAATCCTGGCAGGTAGTTCAGCTAAATAAACTACTAGCTCTACATCACAGGTTTAGTAACGTTATTAATCTTATATACTAATTTTACAACTTCTTAACTGAGCAGAAATACTCCTTTCAAAAATATATTTTAAGTACCCTCATTTAAATTTCTGCTCTTTTTGCTATACTATGCTGGTCTTGGATCGTAATAAAGATTGATTGATTCTTAACTATTAGAATGAGCAAGTATATTTTGGAAATAACTCGCAGACAAACTAGGCAGTACATTTTACAAGTATATAGAAGTAGTGCTCCCTGTTTGAATTATGCAAGATCTTTTTTGTCATAGCACATCATTTTTCTTGCTTCCCTTTCTTGTATTCCAGCAGTGGTTTTGTTTAGCAAGTAATCATGGTGGGATACAAATTTGAAAGCCTGGTTGCAGAGACATGTAGGTAAAATTAGTTTCTTCTTCTGTGTCTAAGTCAGACATTAAAATTCCAGAATGAAGCCACCTGTGATGAATTCATTCTGTAGTTCCTTTCACCTGGCCTAGCGTGAGAAAGATTACCCAGCACAACAAGGTTGTCATTGCCCAGGGTATGCCTGACTGTGGTTCAAAAATACTACAATCTTTGAGGAGGCTCTGGTAAAATGAGTTAAGAACTGGTAATAGTGTTCCCCTTAACATTTGCTCTCAGTTCATTTCCGATTCAATGTAAGCTGAGCTAGAAGATCCTTGTTCATCTCTTCTTATCATTCCTCACAGTTCAAGGTGTACCACACACTTTCTACAAGTTAGATGCCTGAATCGGTAATGGATGTTTCTTGTATCATCAAAATTAAGGAACTATAGTCTGCCATTTCATATATGAGTAAGATTAATTTTGAACTGCTAGTGCAGGGGTTCTCAACCTTATCAAGCCATGGACCAGACCATGCCCCTCAGACAGCTGAGCGGGCTTGACTGGTAGTTACCCCTGCTGTAAACACTGCTGTAAACCACATCAGTAGCTGTCATAAATGCATTTACTACAGCCAGGGGCACATTTATAGCTGTCATAAATGCACCCACTTCCAGCAGCAATGTGGGCCACATGAAATGGTGCCATGGGTCAGGTTTGGCCTATGGGCCGTAGGTTGAGAGCCCCCATGCTAGTGCATATAAAATGATAAGTATGTTTGCTCTGTGGGTCTTATTGAGAAAATACTTGACACAAGAATTGAGTGCTACAAGTATATCCCACCAGTAGCTTGTGGGTAGATTGGTATCCCTTGCTCTGCCATTTCAAGAGGGTAACTCTCTAATTTACTAATGAGCTACCTATGGTGTGTCCCTCGTTTCCTCTGTGAAATGTTGCACAATAATTCAGCACCCAATGTGGTGCAGAAGATAAAATTATGGGATTTAGGAGCTCTGTGATTAAATCCCCATTCAACCATGAAAACTCACTGCGGGTATGGAATTGGTAAAACCACTTCTTACATATGTTGAAAGCCCTATTATGGTTACTAATAGTCAGTTCCAACTTGACAGCACATAAAAACAAGTTCCGCACCAGGTCCAAACCAAACAAAGCATCAGTATATAAAATATAAACAGTGTCTAAATCATACCAAATTAAAGAGAACAGAAAATGGCTAGGAAGTTAAACAGTATAACTGAGCTAGGGGAAAAACAGAACAAGGAAACAAAATTTTGTTAAATTACAAATCAATCAAGTCTAAAAATAAATTTTACTGATTTAAATATTTATCACAAAGTCCTAATACAGCAACTCCTGTGGGATGTTGAAGATAATTGACAAGTCTGATATGGAGAAGAAGACTATGACAAAACCTCTAAGCCACCAATTAGTAGGCTGATCCTGTGTGGCTAATTTAGAAATGACTGCATGTCCTGATTACCAGAGTACTGTCCAGTGATGGTTGTTGACTCCCATTTCTGGGATGCTTCGGCTCCATCCCAGGGTTTGTTGAACTTTTTATAGAAGTTATCCTAGCCACTGAACTCTGTCCCCCAAATAGGTTTAGTACCTTGAAAAACTCCTGTAAAGTGCATATTAAAACATAGGCTAGACCCACAGCATCCATGAAGTTGAAGCCCAAGTGCCTTCATCAAGAGTTTTCCATTTTGTGGTGCATCACAATGGGAGGAAGTCAGAAGTTACTAGCGTTTCAGTGACAGATTGATGTCATGCAACTCATATCACGGACTAGTGGTCAGGAGTCCCTAATGAAGAGAGTGTCAATATTCACTGAGTTTCTTTGAGATTTCATATGACCAAGATTTTTTGGGACATTTGGTACTCCCATGTGAATATTGGTATTTGTCATTTAAAAAAAAAAACAGTGTAACACATGTGCTAATAATTATGACTCACTCATAGAGAAGTTATATACCATGAACACATGGCACTCATGTGGAAACAATGAACAGACTATACTTTTAAAAAATAACATATGTTTTTACAATCCCTCAAACCTCATCTCTTCCTTTAGTGGAGGTGATTTTCTAGACATCATTTGTCTGAAGCACAAGTATCTCAAAAGCAGATGTAATCAGGTGAAAGGATGTTAGATCCAAAATCAAAGAACTTGGCAAGATGTGGAATATACAAGAACAATCTTTTTCTGACTCCTTTTGCATATCTGCTATCCTGTTAAATCAGGGGACCCCAATCACCGGGCCATGAACCGGTACCGGGCTGTGGGCTGTCCTGAATTGGGCCGTGGAGGTTGGTGGTGCTGGGAACCCCGATGGCAGCCTTCTGCCCTCAATGTTGCTTGATGTCCTCAGAGAGAGTAAAGATGGAATGGTTGACTGCCAGTCATTGTTTTTTTATTTAAAAGTAGCTACTAACCTTTTCATTGGAATCCATTGAAAAAATATCAGAGTGAATTCCCAGAAAAGTTGAAATCATAAAATGTTAAAGAAAGATGAGAGTTAAAATGTGAGTTTAAGGCAAAAAAGGCACTTCATCTTAATCTCTTGCATTTTTAGTTAGATGCAAGTATCATAAATTTACTTCCATGTAAGTGTACAGATAAATTTAGCCTAGGGAAAAGAGGAGTGAAGCAAGCAAGGAGAGAGAAGAGAGGCTATCAGTTGTTTCTGCATTTTAATTTTGTTTGATGTTATCACAGCACAAAAGTCCTGGTGTTTGATGTTATTTTGCATCACAGCACAAAAGTGAAAGCTGCAAATTTTATTTTAAAAAATGAGAAGCATAGTAAAGTCTGGCTAGGTTATCCTGTCATGGTAGTAGAGTAGACCATACTGACAGCGACTCAACACTGAGAGTCAGGCGGCCGTTAACTAACCTGACAACCTTGAGGACTAATGGTCTTGAGTGCAAAAAGTCCACAGGGAAGGGTGATGGTCCCCAAGTAGATTAAATCCTACTTGAATCCATCTTGATGGAGGGCAGCCAAAAGACTCAGGACCAGAAAATGACTTGCTGAACTGGATCATTGGTACAGGTGTCATGCTGTGATGTGGAAAGCAAATAAAAGGCCACTGTACTATATTTGCAGGACAATCTTCATGATTCTTGATGTCCTCAGATGCCAAGTATTTCAGTTTAGTTTAGTCTGGTCTGTGATGTATTTGGTGGTGGTGGGTTTTGATTCGCTGTGGGTATTGTTGTTATTTGTTTTCTGTTTGTTCACCGGCCAGAGTGGGATAACACCTAGATGGGCGGTATAGAAACTTAATAAAGATGCTGCCATGGCCGTGCGGGTGGCTGCTTTCACCACCCTGGCTGCGCGGGTAGCCACAGACGTCTCTGCCCTTTCTTGGACTCAAAACACCTGTCCGGGGGGGGGGGGGATAGAAAAGGGCCACCAGCAGGAGCCTTTGCCAAAAATGCTGCCCCAGCCGTGCAGGTGGCCACTTTCGCCACCCCAGCTGTGCGGGCAGCAAAGGATGCTTTGCCCCATTGCTCAAACTTTTGTGTTTTCCCCTTCTTGGTGCCCTTATTTTTTTATTTTCTAGTTCTATATTTTATATGTAAGCCGCTGTGAGTCGCCACAATGTGGCAAGTGGACGACTATATAAATATGAATTATAAATAAATAAATGATTATGATAGCCATGCTGCAATGCGGAAGGCAGCTGAAAAGCCACTGCTGATCACCATGATGATCGCCAGTATTCAGATACAGGAGAAGGAGGAGGAGAAGAAGAATGTAAAATTTTGGCACTCGTGAGTGGGTGGCACAAGGAGTGAAGGGAATAGGTAGGAAGGTTAAGAAGGCAGTCAAAAGAGAAGTGCAATCAGTATTGGAAATGAAACCAAAGGAAGCAATTCTGGAAGCATGCAGACATTGCGTTTAAGTATATCCATCAACAAATACCCTTCCCATATGTGGAGGCTGATACAGGGATGATGTGTGCAAAACTGCAACAAAAAATACCAGAATGACCCAAAGTAATCCCAAAACTGCTGGGCAAAACAAGAGTAGACAAGCACTTCATCATATTCCCACCTAGGAAAGAGAATAAATTTGGTAGGTTTTTATTTTCTGATGGAAATATTTGCACTTCCCAAGACTAGCAGTACAACAAAGTACAACCTATCTTCAAATTAAGTGCATTTCTGAAGCTTGTAAAACCACGCAAGGGGGGGGGGGGATGATGATGATGCACACAAACCAATGTATAGATTGGAAAGAAAAAGACGATTAAAATGTATCTGAAGAAGAAAAGTTTTGTTGACTCTAAAGCTCTACAAATATATTGTTTGTATGTTTTCCAAAAAATGTATCTTCAGTTGCCTGTCTTTCCTGGGCAGGCCAACCACTTCCAGTGTCCACATAAAATCTAGTGGTCTCCAGGCCCGGTAGGCTAACCAAGGGGTGTCAGCTATAGTGACCCCCTCACACATATAGTATATAAACCCCGATAATATTTGTACATTGAAAGAAGTAAAATCAGTTTGGCCATGTTATCCTTCTTCTTCTTCTTGTGTGTCCTAATCAAACCCTGGACTGCCAAAATGAAGCCACTTTCTTCGCTTTGTTGTTGCCCATGGTGCATGTCTCTGGCAGCAATTGGCAGACCAGTAAATGGGCCGAACTCATTTACTGACATCTTAGACTTCTATGGCAGGTATGGCCAAACTACAGCCCAGGGGCAGGATCCAGCATACGACATCAAATCATCTGGTCCACCCCCCTACCAGAAACAGACATGCCCCTGTGCATGCACAAACCACTGCTGTAAATGCACACATGGCTGTCGTAAACACGTTTTTGACTGCCACAGACATGTCTTACATGACTAGCCCGCTCAACCATGTGACCGGTCTGTGGTTCAAAAGGTTTGGCCACCCAGTGCTATGGTAATAGAGTAGACCATACTGCCAGCGATGCTGCTCATTAGGTGGCAGGGTTAACTAACCTGACAACCCTGAGGACTACCAGTCTTGGGTGATGAAGTCCACAGAGAAGGGTGATGGTCCCCAAGATGATTAAATCTCACTTGAATCCATCTTGATGGAGGGCAGCAGCTTCAAGGCCTGAGGCTGATGAGGACTTTGCGTGCCAAAAGGGCTTAGGACCAGAAAGTGACTCATGGAACTGGATCAGTGGTATGGGTGTCACGCTGTGATGCAGAAGGCAGATGAAAGGCCACTGTATTATATTTGCAGGACAATCTTCATGATGATGATAGCCAATATTCAGAATTGGATACAACACATGAAGAAGAAGAAGAAGAAGAAGAAGAAGAAGAAGAAGAAGAAGAAGAAGAAGAAGAAGAAGAAGAAGAAGAAGAAGAAGAAGAAGAAGAAGAAGAAGAAGAAGAAGAAGAAGAAAGGAGGAATATAACTGTTCACATTACTCAACAAGAGCAACAACAAGAGCATTAGGACTGCTGGATAGCTCTGTGGTTTGGGTAGCTTATGGCAGAGCAAGAGGTTGGCAGTTTGATTCTCCGCCATTACTTCTTGACAAGGGCTGGGCTTGATGATCCATAGGGCCTCTTCCAGCTTTGCAGTTCAAAAGTGATGATGATTATATTATAACATATTTTACAATGCCAAGGCAGCAATTAAACAACAACTACTAGCTGCATTAAAAAAACCATATGAATAGAAAGGTTTTCATCTGCCTTCTAAAAGTTGAATTTGACAAGTCCTTTTAGGGTACCATAATGTTAATTTATTGTGCTTATGATTTTGAGACAATGCAGGACAAGAAACTGTCTCTCAGGAATACTGTGCTCAATCTGTCTGTTTTAATCTGTATTACAGAACTAAGTCTGCAACTTAGCACAAATTGGCTCCTTTCAATACTTTTTTAAAAATCCTGTTGAAATAATTTTGCTTAAGTACAAGTAATTCCTGGATCAGTCTCGGCTACCCTAACTTCTTAATTTAGGTTTGGCCTTTGATCCAAGTTCAAGATTTTCTTAGTCATTTTTAACCTGGAATTTTCCTTCCTCCAGTAGCTGCAAAGTTTTTAGGCTGGATTTCCCATCATCATGACCAATATCCACAAATAGCACTTATCTTGTTCCATTTACTTTTGAACTCTTTATCCAGGCATATGAGTCGTCTCTTTTCTGTTTTAAATAATAAATCTGGAAGAGTGGGGAAATGCCCAGCATGGTGCTTTTTGATATCTTACACTATTATTACCCAAGACAAATAGGAAATAATTTTTACTGATCTAGAATCCTTTCTCCCACATCATATTTTAGCATGGAGGAGTTGGCGCACACAACTCATGTGAACCAAGAATGGCTGCAGGAATTATTCCAGCTGGGAGCAAAGCAGTATGATGTTCCAGAACAATTTACATATACAGGACACATATCTACAACACAGTGTATCCCTGTGTGTATGGTAAAATAATAGATACATTAACTAGGGATTTTGAGGTGGCAATTTCTCCCTCTCTTTGAGCGCCTATTGTATCTAACTGAAGCAGGAAAAATGCCATTAGCAGGAATTTGTTTAAGGTGGATTCCAGCTTACCATGAAGTGACCCACAGACTGTGATCATGGAGCCATCTCCTGCAACACATATAAAATGAAACATGCAGGATTTAACACCGCAACTGCAAAGGACTGCTGGAGCCTTTAGGATATGGACAAGGTATGCCTTCACAGCCAGTCCATCTGACATGGCTTCTTCCGCCTCCATGACTATTGGGAATCAGAGTTCTTCCTCTGCTCATCTTGCTGTTGGGTCCAAAATTATGGTTTTGAGTGGCATTTCCTCCACTGAGGGGACCATCACCCCACCTAATGGGGCTCATCTGCCCATAGCCATTGGCTCCTTTAGGGAGTCAGGTTATTTATTGCCATCCAACACTTGGTATTAAGTTGCTGGCTGTACAGTCTACTCCATTACCATAGCGGGATGTCCAGCCAGATATGACTATTGTATATATTTAAAAGTGAAAGAATTTGGCATAGAAAATGGGCTATTTCTTGGGCAAATCCAGAAGACACTTTTGCTTGGGTTTTTTCTTGTCTGATATGCTTGCACAGACTAACATGGTTACTGTTTCAAGAACTTCAACATCTGGTGTTATAAGCATATCAGAGAGTAAACAAAACAAAAAGACAAAAAAATTGTGGCACTTTAAAGACGAACTGTTGTATCTGGTGTCATGTAATTCTTACTTGTTCTACTTCAAATAGTACTCCCAAGTAAGAGCAAACCTAGCTCTTATTATTTATTCCTGCCCCAAGCAGGACTGCAAAGCAGCTTCAGTCTAACGTTTGCAATCTTGCTGTTCTGGATAGCAAATGCAGACCCAGTTGGATTCTGAGATAACATAAGTCAGTCACTGAAGAAAAGTCATCCCCTCCGCCAAGCAGATATGTGCACCCCTAAAAGTCTCTTCATAGGATCCATTGCCCTTAAACCAGGGGTTCCCAACCCTTTCAAGCCGGGGGCCGGGTCACACTCTCTCAATCAGCTTCGAGGGCCAGATGGCAATTTTGTCCCAGCTTCAAAGGGTGGGCATTTTGTTTCTTGAATGTCCTCGGAAGGGTGGGGGAACCACATGGAATGGTGTTGTGGGCCACATCCAGCCCACGGGCCTTAGATTTGGAACCCCTCCCTTAAACAATGCTGTGACGGGTATCAGGGCAGCATATAAAGGAAGATTTTTCACCGTTAGTGTAGGCTCTCTTCAGGTGCAAGCCAAATTTGGAACTGGTTTCCTCTCTATTAGGAAAATGCTACTCTCCGCCATCCAACATTCTACAGGAAGCCACCTAAATCACTAGAGCAACTTTTCAGGAGGTGACTGCGAAGAGGATAAAAAATGGTTGTTCAGTGAACTTCTTTAATTGAACTTCTCTTAGGATCCAAATCAGTGATAAATATGGTGGAATATGAACTTCTGATCAACTGGGTGAATGACTTCAGTTTTGGGAAATAGCTCTTCAAATTATTTTCCAAAGTTGTGATCCAAAAAAAGAGAAGAAGATTCTGACTAATTAAGAAAGAAGCCCAAAATAACTAGCAAGAGAGGGAGAGAGAAAGGTGACTGTTTTAACATATGTTTAAATAATCATGAAGGATGGGAATGGAAGTGGGAATTACTCATTGTACCCAAAGGGACAATCAGGAAATGTTGGATACATGCTATGACTTTCTGCGTCCCCTGTTTCAACTGCATCTTTGATCATTACCCAAAAAAACTGCTCCCAAACTTCAACTACTTTCAGGACTTGCTCCCAAAATTCAATGGCCTTAAGCCCAAGAAACCATGTTAGGAAAAATATAAGAAAAGGCTCGGTTCATGCAACGGAGAGATTACACATTTTTTGTTGTAACCTTTGTTCTGCAAGGTTCTCCATAGGTAACTCTCAGGCACAGCATTGAATAGAACAAGCAAGAAAGGCTTTACTGGCAGGTATCTTTCTGATCTGCACTATATCCTTGAACAGTTTATCAGACTATTGATAGCTTCACCCCCACCATAAAGCTAAAGCCCTCAGGAAATGAAATGACCTGGTTAAGAGGCAAGGGATTTCTGTGGTTGGACAAATCAAAAACAACAAAGAAGGTCTTACTTTTGTTTTCGGCTTCTTCTGTCACATTCTGAAAGAACACCTCAGATATACTAATGACCTGCTTCAATTAGCGAGAGGGACACAGGTCCACCATCATCTTCTATGTTTCCTTCGTTCATTCCGCTGATTCATCAACATACCATATTTGCTGGCATATAAGACCCACTTTTCCACCCTTAAAATACACTGGAAAAATCGAGTGCATCTTGTACTATATATAGTGGCCTATCGTGGGCTATTTTGGTAATACAGTAATGGGGTGCGTCTTATACTCCTATGCGTCTTATATGTCAGCAAATACAATATGTAAAATCCCTCTCACTAAGGTGCTCTCTCATCTTCTTCCCTTGCTAAGAGGCAATCACTGCTTTGCACTTCATCCCCTTGACCTGCCAGCCTCATGACACTTTCCATTCCTTCTGCTCCTGTCGCTGTGAGCATAGATACCTCACCCAGACAGCCATGTTCTGGTTTCTTCTCTTTCCCTCTACTACTGGCATGCATGTCCCTTTTGCCCAGCCAGTCCTGCTGTTTCTCCTCCAAATTGGGGGGGGGGGGAGAAACAAACCAAAAGGACCCTAAAGAGGCACCTCCTTTCCTGGTAAATGAAATGAACAGCACACAGAAAGAAGAAACACCAAAGAGGCAGCCCTGGAAAAAAAAATAGCAATAGCAATTACCGCCCCATAGGGCTTAGTGCACTCTCTGGCCCCGGGTTCTCAACCTATCGAATATTAAAATCAACTGTGTATGATGCCTTAAGGCAGAGATTCTCAATCTGCAGCTCGTGGGCTAGATGAAGCCCATGGCACCATTTCATGTGCCCCCCCCCTGCCTCCACCACACCCAGAAGTGCCATGTGCGGAAGGCAGAGCAAAATGACCGTCCAGCCCTGAAGCTGTCTGAGGGAGCGTGACATGGGCCTCGGCTTGAAAAGGTTGAGAACCGCAGCTCTGGCCAGTTCACATATTAATTAGCATCTTGCCCCCAACATGCTGTGTACTCTTTTTACCGATCTTGGAAGAATGGAAGGCTGAGTCGCCCTTGATACCTGTCAGGATCAAACTCACAATGTTTTGGCTGCATTATAGCAGTTGAACCACTGCAACACCAGGGCTCTTCTTCAGAATGAACTTAAAATGAAATGAGAGTTCCCATCAACCACATGCCTAATGACAGTGGTGGACATAATTTTTTTTTTTACTGTGGGCATGTTATGGTGGGTGTGGCCAGGGGAAAACTCATGCGTTGCACCTGAATTAGGACTACTTAATTTCAAAACTTGGATGGGTGGGGGCAGCCAGAATTTCTGCTACCGGTTCTGGCGAACTGGTGCGAACCTGCTGGTGCCCACCACTGCCTAATGAATATTCAGATAAAAAACAAACAAACAACCTCCTGTTTATGAATTTGGGATAATGTGCTTCTGCATCCATGATTCAAAATGCCAAGAAATGATTCAATATT
The DNA here is from genome assembly GCA_030440675.1 of Furcifer pardalis. NCBI lineage: Eukaryota > Metazoa > Chordata > Lepidosauria > Squamata > Chamaeleonidae > Furcifer > Furcifer pardalis. Next base: position 72,564,472 of record CP126892.1, read on the forward strand.
GTTGCACAATATCATGTTTGCATTGCTAGCAGAAAAAAAGGATGTCAAACCTTACCTAGCAAAGGACAGCCTGAATGTTGACAACACCAATGGCAGCAGTCAAGAGAGTCTACAGCAGGAGTTCCCAACCTGCAGCCCGTGGACTGGTCCTGGCACCCAACACCATCCTATGGCAGTGGGTGCCATTGCTCTATTTTTTGTTTACTTAGGCAGCCTCTGCCACTTTCCACAGTGGTGGGAGGATTTCCCCAGCATTTTAGCTCCATTTTTGGAATTTCTTGCCATGTTTCCACTGCATTTCAGCTGCTAAAATGTGGGGTTTTGGCACTTCCGCATTCTGCAGTGGGAACTGGAAGCTCTCCTGACCACGGGAAGGGTCAAAGCCTTGCATTTTAGCATCTGAAATGCAGCGGAAAAAATGATTTAAAAATTCTAAAAATGGAGTGGAAATGCTCTGAAAAACCCCCTACCACCTTGGGAAGCAGCGGAGACTGCCCAAGCAACTGGGGAAAAAATGGTACAATTGTACCTTCCACTGCTACCTCCTCCAAAAATGAAGCACTGGGAGCAACCACAGCTGATTGTTGGGGACAGGTCCAGCACATTACCAGAGCTAGCCACTAGAGGCCGCTGACTGACACCCCCCCCCCAAAAAAAAAAAAAACCTGGTCGTATTGCATTGAAAACCAATTAATCCGTTCTAGAGGTCATAAAAAGTTTTTAAAAAGTCTTTTATCTGTTCAAAACTCTTTATAAAATGGTGGAAATGTGATGAAAAATTCTAAAGTGCACTTTATAAAGCATTTTGAACAGATAAAAGATGAGGGTTTTTTGCTTTTTTACTTTTTTTTCTGACCTCCAGAATGGATTAATTTTTTCTCAATGCATTCCTATAAGAAACTGAACTTTGACTTACGAATTTTTTGGTATATAAAAGGTCCTGAGGAATGGATTAAATTAGTAACTCATGGTTCCACTGTATCAGAAATCATGACTCAAAGTGGGATAGGAAATTAGGGTTTGCTGTTCTATGTATGATTTGCCATGCCTCAACTGATAAAATTATAATGATGATAATTGCCTCTAAACACACTGCAATTGAAAAATGAATAATTGCTTACTTGTCATTGGCTATGGAAGTTGGACCTGGCAGTGAAAACATCTTAACCATGCCACAAAACACACTTTATTGTAGTATTTAAACACTTTATCCTCGTATATAAACAGTTATAAGCATTTCCAGGAACTGGAAGTGTGCATGATATAAAAGAAACAAAGAAAAACATTATAAAAATATGGAGAAGAAAAGGAAAAATAATAATGGGGATGAAATGCATTATAAAAACTCTTCTTTACTCATTTCAAAGCATTGCACTGTACAATGCATTGTTTCTGAGTTGAAAGGATTGCCAACTCTGATACCCAAGGAACACTCATGTAAACACACAATGCTTTCTACTCTCTGTTGAGGCTCCTTCTGTATCCCCCATAAAACATTTGCCCACCTTACTATAAAGAACATCCCAGTAAAATCTGTATCTTTTTTCAGAGAGTCACTTTGCATTTCTCTTCCTTTTATAGCTCACCACTTAACTTTTTCAGCCAGGTCTAGTTTACAATGAAACCCCAAGTATTAAATATCGCTCTGCATTAAACAACAATAAAACATCAAAATTACAACATAAACAAAACCAGTTTTAAACATGAAATAGCTAAACAGTAGCTGCACACAACTTCCCAAAACCTTCCAAATCCAAAAGGATTTTAAAGCCTCTCTGTTGTGGTGGTGGTTAAATAAGAAAACAAGCCAAAAGAATGGCAAGCTTCTTTATGAGAGAAATCCCCTTGTGAATGAAAAGTCCCTCATGTAAGGAGACATCAAACAAAAGAGAAAATGGATCAAGAAAAAATATTGTATTATAATGTAACATTATAATGTTACTACAACTACTGTAGTAACAAAATCTTTTTTAAAATCCTCCAGTTTATGAATTTGAGCTACTGCTTCCATATCCATGACATATGATACGTATACGCAGTGGTGGGCATCAGCAGGTTCGCACCAGTTCACCAGAACCGGTAGCAGAATTTCTGGCTGGCCCCACACATCCAAGTTTTGAGATAAAGTAGTCTTGTTTCAAGTGTAACACAGGGCTTTTCCCCTGGCCATGCCCACCATACCACGCCCACAGTGTGGTAGCAATTTTTGTGTGTGCCCACCATTGCGTATACGTATTGCTTTGTTGTTGGCCAAACCTAAGTCCTCATTGGTGCATGTTTCAGGCAGTAATCGGCAGATCAGTAAATGACCCAGATTCTGTATCTCTCCACATACGCAGTGTGTTGTTGTCCACCAGTAGCCCCCACTTGAGCATGTTGATCTTGCCTTTAGAGACTCCGATCCTCAGCCTATTCAGGGCCCTCCAAGTGACGTAGGGGAGATTGAGTCAGTGATGGGCAGCCAAAACATTTACTACCACACTGTGGGCAGAACTGATGTCATGGGCGGAGCTAAAGTTTAAAAATTTAAAAATACAGTACAGGCTGGCTGGAGGTGCCTGAGACCTCCAGCCTGCCCCATCTTAAAGGAGGCAACCCAGCACTCCAGGCGCTTGCCTCGTGGAGGTGGGAGGGCTTCCTTCCCCCCCCCCTGCAAGGCAAACGCCTGGAGCACTGGGATCTAGGCGCTTGCTTTGCGGAGGGGGGGAGGGCTTTTCTCCCCCCCCTCTACAAAGCAAGTCCCTGGATCCCAGTGCTCCAGGCGCTTGCTTTGCAGAGGGGAAGAGGGCTTCTCTCTCCCCCCCCCCTTCTGCAAAGCAAGCGCCTGGATGGAAAGGCAACTGAACTGGTCACCTAAAAGAAAAGTAGCAATCTTGGGTGGTCTCCCTGGAAAGTTACTCCCCCCCCCCCCCGGAGACCACCCAGAATTGTTGCTACCAGTTCTGAAGAACCGATCTGAACCGGCCCATGCCCAGCACTGGATTGAGTTCCTCACCTATATTCTCCTTTAATGTTGTTCCTTGTCCAGTGTGCTTCTTCCTCCATCTTCTACTTTGGTTTTGCTCTTGTGTACCCTCAAGAATGTTTGTTCTTACCATAGAGCTCTTCCTGGATCTGAGATAGCAATTTCAAGTAGATAAATAGGTACTTCGGTGGGAAGGTAACAGTGTTCTGTGCACTCGTTTCTAGTTATGCCTGCCACATGACTACGGAAACATCTGCAGATGCAGACAGCGCTGCCTCTTTGGCTGCAAACGGGGATATGAAATGTTATTTCATATTCCATGATATGAAATGTTGCCCAATTAGGGTTCCTACCACAAAGACAAATAATGTCTATTGAGCAGGCTTCCTGACCCTGACCTGATGCTTCCACAAGAAGGGTGTTGGTAGAGGTGAAGCCAGGGAACATGACAGTGATGCTGAAGCCAGTATGTGTGATTTTCTTTGTATAACTGTACAACTGTTAACTGCATAATTTGGATTGGAAGATTTAGGGAGCTAAGCATCCACCCAGAGCTGGTCTCAGATATTTTGCAGGCTTGGATAAAGCAGCAGGTAATACTCTATTCTCCTCCCCAATGTAACACACACAGCATTCAAAGCGACTCATCTTTGGCCTACAGGGAAGAAGATCTCACAAAAACTGCTCTCCAACTGTAGCAATAAGATACAATTGATACAGTAAATAATGAATGATCTCTTCTCCATTTATACCTCGGATCTGCTTTCTGAAGTGACAACTTCAGCCTGCCTGGTGCTAGGCCAGGTCCTGTCGTCTATTTCTACTGGTCAGCCTGTGAATGCTTTTGCTTATGTAGCCAAAACAGAATCACAGATAAACAAAATGTTGAGGGAATCCCTGGCTTGACAAAGCAGCAAACAAAACATTTTTAAAAAAAACCCAAGTATGAAAATCCATCAAATTGCTCAGTGATGGTTGAGTGTTGCTAGTGGCCATGAAATGCTGTCTATCTATATGGTAATAGGGAAATAAAAACAAGGAAAGGTGGTGTTAAGATGAACCCTATATCCCTTCTTAGCGTGTTTTACTTCCGCTTCCAGGAGCAACGAGGGCTTCATGGGCCAGATGAATTGACATTGGGGGCCCAGATCTGGCCCATGGGCCATACCGGGCCAGCACGGCCTATAGACCATACTGCCAGCAACTCAATGCTGAGCGTCAGACAGTGGTTAACTAACCTGACAACCCTGAGGACTAGCAGCCTTGGCGAAATCCACAGGGGTGATGGTCCCCAAGTGGATTAAATCCCACTTGAATCCATCTTGATGGAGGGCATTAGCTTCATCAATACTGGCCTGGGGCTGATGAGGACTTTGTGTGCCAAAAGGGCTCAGGACCTGAAAGTGACTTGTGGAGCTAGATCAGTGGTATGGGTATCATGCTGCGATGTGGAAGGCAAATGAAAGGCCATGGCATTTTATTAGCAGGACAGTGATGATCACCAATATTTGGAATCAGATACAATACAACAAGAAGAATAAAGAACCACAAGCTGTCTTGAAGTTATCCATCCACAGTGAGCATGTAGACAATTGACCGCTGTTCTTACCCAACTGAGCTGTATTACCATTATATTAAAATTTTATTTAAAACATTCTAATGTTGCATATTTACACCTAAATTATCATATGTGATTTTATGTCCTCTCTTATTTTACTTCAGCCCTACTTTTGTTCTTCTCATTGCTGCAAAATATGGATGTTTGGGGACATGTACAGAACAAATATATACGCTACTGACAAACATTGTTTTAAAGAAATGGTTTCATTAACAAATGTAAAATGTTTTATTAGGCATTGTCACAGTCTTTAACATTGATCAAGTTCAACACATTTCACATCAACTTAAGACGGCCTTAAAAGTACTGGGCGTAAAATCTCAGCCAAGCCATACTCTTTCTTCTTCTTTGTATCTTCTCTTGAATACCTGCCCTTGCAAAAGACAGCCAGAGGAAAAAATGAGCCTCTTCTTTCTCTTAAGAGATCCCTCAGGAGGAGGCCAACGCCTGTACAATGTTTTTAATTTGACAGCTGATTGCGATTTGTCCCTCTAGCCTCATAAAACTGTCCTATGAACAGACAGAAGAGTCATATTTAAATATTCATTCTAACTTTTTTCCATTTGGGGTAGCTCCTGAAAGCTCTTTGCTGTCAAAAATTGTTTTAAAAAGTTGCCACAGCTCATCAATTCCTGTCCAAGTAGTAATTCGTAAATGCTGTAGAGATGCAGGTTGTTAGTCATATTGTGAAAGCCCTTTCTCTAAGCATGCCTGTTCTGTGCTCTATTCTCAGTCTCTTAGAAAACAATCTGAATGCCCCCGCCACATATCTAGCAATCACTCAACTTACATCTAGTTTTCAGTATTTATTCCTTGCAAACTTCTCATTAAGGGCTGCAGTGGCTTAGTGGTTAAGATGCTGAGCTTGACAACCAGAAGGTTGGCAGGTCAGCAGTTTGAGACCCGAGTACTGTGTGACAGAGTAAGTTCCCGTCGTTGTCCCAGCTCCTGCAAACCTAGCAGTTCGAAAGCAAGAAATTGCAAGTAGATAAATAGGTAACTGTGGCATTGATATATTGGCAGAGAAAGGCCACCAACATAGGAGCAAGAGTGAAGACAATGTTAGTGTGTCAGAGTCACCTACTTGAAAACAATCTGAGCACCCCCATTTCATTCACTCACTCACTCAATGAATTCTGTCTTGCAGCATTAATGTATCACCTTGCCCCCAAAACAAGCAATATCCTTCTGGCTTCTTGCCACAACAAAAACTGTTAAGCAGTTTGCATTGTTTACAGTGAGTAATGGTACTGGATTTTGTCCAGATTCTATAGCTTTGATTTCTCATACTGGGCTAAACTAAATATCACAGCTTATTTTATCCATTTTTAAATTTGGAAGTGATTTTCTTTTAAACATCCCTTACTGTGTGATCTCTGTGGAACTGATCATCCAAACAAATTCAAGACAACACTCACTCCACCCAACTCTTTGCCATTTCTGAGTACTGCTCAAAACATGCACTTTAAAAAAACAATTGGGTTGTGAGATCTCACACTTGTGTAAGCTCTAAACCAGGCACTGAGCTTCAGAAGTAGCATGAAATATAATTTGAAGCTTGGCATTCAGCAGTAAACAGAAAGTTTAAAAAGTGGGCTAAAGCATTAATTCAATTCTGAGACCACAGAAAACCACAGTTCTTGGTAACCATGAAAGAAATGGGGAAGCAGGGAATGGATTACATACATTTACAAACTATGTCAGATTACCAATCCACGGATTGGTAATCACAGAATGTGTGATGTCTCTAGCCAGCTGTGGTGTTTTGCCAGTGGTGGGCAGCAAAAAAATTTTGCTACCATACCGTGGGTGAAGCTAACATCATGGGCAGAGCATATTTCATGGGCGATCTAGTCATGCCTGCCATATGGCCATGTATACATCTGCAAACACAGGCAGCACTGGCTCTTTGGCTGTAAATGGAGATGAGTACTGCACCCTAGAGTCAGATATGACCAGCTTTTGAGCAAGGGAGACCTTGAACCACTTGCAGGGACAAAACCTGATGGGGCAGGGCAGGGAGGTGGGCATGGCCACCCAATTTCGCTACCCCCCCCCCTGCCAGAAGGCCACCCAATTTTGCCAGCCCCCTAACTAGAGGCTTCCCAATGTTGCTAAAAAAAAAAACTTCCCAGAGGGGTGCAGACCTGCTGCTGCCCACCACTGTGTTTTGCACTAAATAAATCTGTTTTGCTACTACTTATTTACTTGGTTTGTGCATTTTTGGCTACATTTCCTTAGTACCTGACATCATTCATGAGGTACACATCTGTCTCATTTTTTCTGTTACCTAAATTCCATCCCTTGTTGCAAAAATACAAAAATACAGACACTGGAAGAAAACTACCAATACAAACTTTTACCAGGGTATGTGAAACAAGCCAAAAAGTAATTTATGTTTTAAAATTAACCAAGACAACTTAGACTAGCCCACAGTTTCCCTCACGGAAGATTCCATGATCCTGCTCATTAAAATCTTCTCATCATGAAGGTTGCTGGAGAAAGTCAAATGTGATTGCAGAAAACATGGGAAAACTGTCTTGTCTTATATCCACTAACTGCAAAATATCAAAATGCATTTAAAACAATTCAAAATGATTGCCCAGATCAATCTATCTACTGATCATTGAGCTTCTTATGCCAATAGTAATATCTTAATACAAGGATTTCAAAATCCATGTGGCTACCAGGAGATGGTGGTTCATGAGTACCAGTAAATCGTGGGTTATGTGACAGATTAGGAAAAGATAATCCTCCACATACTGTTAATTAATATTTTTATTTTTGAACATACAAAAATGACATGCAAATACTACAAGAAAAAAAGGAAAGACAATTTTTTTTAAATACATACTGTATAGGCCCATCACCCGGGGACATCACTTCTTATCTACATTAAGTGTAAACAGTTTATCATCATCTGAAGAACCACCCTCAACCCCAGCAGCCCAATGTCTATGCATATCTTCCTCTTCTTTTTCTTCCTCCCTCTTCCATTTATATGGTCTAGTTCTGGTTCAACTAATTACTTCTGGTCTATCACAGTGATAAGACTTGGATCCAGAGAAACACACATGGAAAGAGGTTGATAAAACACATTTTCTAGCTCTTTTTCTTTTGATAATTCTCCAAGCCATATCCTAAAAGGATCAGGGATTTTGGGTGTCTAGGCCTTAGCCGGGGGGGGGGGGGAGGGATAAAGTAGTAACAGCTTCCATAAGTGGATCTCACTTGTCTATTGATCTTCATCAGTCTCTGTCTCCTGTGGTTTGTCCCATCCTGTAAGGTCACCTGATCGTTGGTTAATTTTTCGGGAGGTTCTAAGGTACACGTAGAGACAAAAAAAAATCTATCAAATCCATTTGCTACCCCATTGTTACCCAATCTGAACTGAGATGATTTGAACTGAGATTGAGTGAATCCATCACTCTACCCACTACTCCACACTGGCTTTTTGACAGCTACAATTAACTGCTTTTAACAGAGTTGTGAGCTCGATCCAGACCATGGCTCAAGGTTGACTCAGCCTTCCATCCTTCTGAGGTTGGTAAAATAAGTACCTAGCATGTTGGGAACAAAATGCTAATTAACTTGTGAACCGCTCAGTGAGTGCACTAAGCGCTATGGGGCGGTATAGAAGTGTGAATGCTACTTTTAGCAAAGTGAAAAATCAAACAATTCTACAGTGGAGTCATTATACAGTAAAACCTCGTATAACGCTAAAACTTGGTTCCACAAGTCTTGGTGTTATCCGATTTTTAGTGTTATCCAATGCATGTTAAAATCCTATGGGATGGATCGGATAACGTTAAAGCTCCATAGAGATACAGTACATTGTAACTGCACAGGCTTTAGCGGTTGTTATCCGATCCATCCCATAGTACCTTAATGTTATTCGATCCAATTCTCCACCCCAGATTACTTAACATTATGTAATTTTAGCGTTATCCGAGGTAAACGTTATCCGAGGTATTACTGTATATTTTATAGGGATCCCCTTCCCTATTGTTCTGTTTGAGCATCAAAGTCTGCCCTTGATAGGAGTCAGGTGTATGGGAAACATGCAAAATGGTGCTCTCTGGAACACTAGATTCCTAACCTTGGTGCTCCAATGTTCTTAGACTACAGCTGCCAGAAATCTTGGCCAGCACAGCCTATGATGAAGGCTTATGGGGTTTTTGATCAAGAACATGTTGGTCAAAAAGGTTGGAAACGAATACACTAGAGATATGAAGCAGTTCCAGAGGCCTTTTTGTTCAGGGATCTGACCTTTGACCATCATATTCTGATTGCTTAATGTTGCAAACATAGCACAGACATTTCTGAAATGTCAAATCAGATTAGCTCTCTAAGGCAGCAATTTTTGTGTGGAACAAAACGCAATTGATTTTAATGAACTTAATTTACTATGACATGTTTAGGGCTTATCTATAAGGGGGGAAATATCATAGGTTGCCACCTAGTGGCTAATGAGTAGAGTAAAATAATAATGGGTAAAACACAACAAGTAGAAGATAGGTAATGGTAAAAGTTGCCCTTGCTCGAAAGCCAGTCATATCCAACTCTATGGTTTAGTGCTTATCTCTGTTTATATCCAACGACAGTGATGGGATGTCCCCAGTTCCAGACGGTTCCCTGGAACCGGTAGGACCAATTCCGGAGGGTTCTCCGGGAGGGGAGTCCACTTTTGAGTTTCTGCGCATGCGCAGTCAATTGGAGCCATTTTAGCTCCAATTTTTAAAAAAAATTGTTTTAGAGCTTTCAGGACGGCAGCGGCGGCACCAGCCCTCTGAGGAGGGCACCTCCCCCGCGGCACGTTGAGGGCTGCCTGGGCCGTCTGCTGCCGACAAGCCCCATGCCCTGGGGACGCCCGGCGCGGCGCATCGCTGCCGCCTCCTCCTCCGCCAGGCGCCTGTGGGCTGGGTGCCTGCAACCGCCACCCCCCGCCACCAGAGCTGCGGCTGCCTGCATCCCTGTGGCCTCCTCCTTGGGCCGGTCCCTTTTTAGCCCGGCTGCGGCACCTGGCGGAGGAGGAAGCTGCAGGCGGCGCGGCATGGGGACGGCCCAGGGAGGCTCGGCAGCCGCAGCTGGAGCCACCGCCAGAGCCACTGCTGCCCGCCGCCCCTGGCCGTGGCCGGAGCCGGGCTAAAAAGGTACCGGCCCGAGGAGGACGCCACAGGGGTGCAGGCAGCTCTGGCGGCGGTGGCGGCTGTGGACGCAGTCAGGGTGCTGGGTCCCAAGAAAGGTAAGCGAGGGGTAATTTATTTGTGTTTTGGGTGGGTGGTTGTTTTTATTTATTTATTTATTTATTTGTGTCTGGGTGGGTGGGCTGAGAGGGAGGGGTGTATGTGTGTATGTTTATTTTTATTTTTTATTTATTTTTATTTTTGGCCCCGCCCACAACATCATGACGTCATGACGTCGGTTTCGGCCATGACGTCATGACATTGGCCACGCCCATGACGTCCGTGACGTCATGGCGTGGTAGTAGAATTTTTGTCATCCCATCACTGTCCAAAGAGCCAACACTGTCTGTGTTTGCAGACGTTTCCATGGACATGTGGCAGGCATGACTAGACACCTGAGTGCACAGAAAGCTATTTACCTTCCCACCGAGGTGGTCCCTATTTATCTACCATATACACTCAAGTGCAAGCCAACCCAAATATAAGCCGAGGTATATAATTTTGACCTGAAAAACCAGGAAAATAGATTGACCCAAGTATAAGCCGAGGGTTGGAAATGCAGCAGCTGCTAGTGAGTTTCAATAATCAAAATACATGAAAATATGGTATAATTAATTAAATTGTTGGTACGTCTCAATCTGACGCGGTCTTGGGATCCTCGTGGTCATTGACTTGAGTACAAGCCGGTTCCCCTTTTGGGGGCTTATTTTTGGGACTAAAAAACTAGGGTTATACTCAAGTACTGTATATAAGACGGAGCTGCTGCCCTTTAGGAAGAATCTAAAAACATGGCCATGGCTGACAGATATGGGGTGTGGAAGGTATAATGACCCCAACAACTGGATAATCTGAGCCCCCCCTCTCTACTTTTTAAATTAGTAAATTGTAGCATTTGGTGTATTTTTAATCTTTTTTAGATTTTAATTTTAACAGTTTTAAGGTTTTAGGTGGAAGCTTCCACTTCCTAACTCTAGGCTCTACCTGTCCAGAGAAGGATAAGACTAACGTCCTCTGGCCAGGAGGAGGAATGGACTTCAGCTGTAGGAGGCAGCAGGCTGATAAAATCTGCGCCCTCACCTTTACCAGACTCAACGTCCCCCGGATATTTATGTTGTGTGTTGATAGTCATGAGGCACTTTTAGTCATTGTGTATTGATTTATTGTGCATCGATCTATTATGATATTGATATTTTAATGTTATGTGATATTGATATTGATAATTCATGATTTATTGACATGTTGTGTTTATGAACATGTATTTTTACATGTGTTGTGAACCGCCCCGAGTCGGTCCTACCGAGTAGGGTGGTACAGAAATCGAAATATAATAATAATAATAATAATAATAATAATAATAATAATAATAATAATAATAATAATAATAATAATAAGAAGAAGAAGAAGAAGAAGAAGAAGAAGAAGAAGAAGAAGAAGAAGAAGAAGAAGAAGAAGAAGAAGTATATACTTCTGCTAGGTTGGCAGGAGCTGGGAGAGAGATGGGAGCTCACACTGTCATTCAATACATGCAGTGGAAGATAGTCGGGGCCAATTTGTAAAGTAGGGGCCATTATGTACAGGGCAAATCCACTTATTAGTCCCAATCAAATGCACTGAATCAATGGGAACTTGGTATGTCCAAACTAATGTAAATTCCACTGATTAATGGGGCTACTCTAATTGGAACTAACATGAACATATGCCTGAATGCAGACTATGTTATTAAGCAGGAAAAGACCTTAGACAACCTGTGCATGACTTGCTTTCATCCTTTTAATTTTACTCTGAAACTGTGACAACGTTCATGTAAATACTTGAGAGTATTTTCATCCATGAATACTGTATATATAACTTCAGGAATATGCCAACTCTATGTGAGGAACTTTACAAGGCAAAGCTCTTATACATCACATAAACCTACATCACATTTATGACGTCAATCATTAAGGCCCAACAAGAGCCAAAAATTGTTTCCAATTCTCAAACACACTGAAACCTGTGTGTTACCAATGCCACACTTTAAAAGTTAGCGTAATTGCAGCACAAACAATAATGCCCTTTTTAAAATCTTTATTAATGTTAAAAAAAAAACTTTGACAAACTTTGATGTGTTACAATAGATGTTGCATCAAACAAAATACTTTACAATGGAGGTAGTTTGCATATTCCACTCTTAAAGAGTTTTGAAAGGATGGGTGATGTATCCCTAAACGAACCAGCCACCCATACAAAGACACTGCAATTAAGGAACCTCTCCACAAGTAATTTGAATACAAATAAATAAGGATTGTAGGGTCTGCAGTGGCTCAAGTGGTTAAGTCACTGAACTTGGTGACTGGAAAGTTGGCAAGTCAGCAGTTCGAGACCTGAGTACTGTACAACAGTGAGCTCCCTTCTCTGTCCCAGCTCCTGCCAACCTGGCAGTTCAAAAGCAAGAAATTGCAAGTAGATAAATAGGGCTCACTTCAATAGGAAGGTAAAGTTTCCCATGCACTCCCGTATCTAGTCATGCCTGCCACATGTCCACAGAATTGTCTGCAGACGCAGACAGCGCTGGCTCTTTGGCTGAGTTGTGGAGGCAGTTATGCTTTGTCTGTTATCTTAAAAGCACTCAGGAGCACCAAACTGCAAATTATGTTGAAGACACTTTAAACTTTTACAGGTATCAACCACGTTAGGAAACAGAGAGAATTTGGATTTAGACCATGGAGGGGACCAGGTAAGATTATTTTCCCTTTCATTAAAATACTGTATATCTGGAACTGCCCAGCCTTCCCTGCAGCTATTTGTAAACTTTTCAAGTGAAGAGACAGAAAGTATGACATAGTAGCTCAAGGGTTATACTATTAATAATACAAGAAATAAATGCACACAAAGAATCACAGAACTGAAAAGTGGAATGATTTTCCCAGGAGTTATCTAATGCAATTCCCTGTCAATGTACAACATCCACATAGACGATCCCTATAAAAACAGGAACTCACAGGATGCATCAGACTTCAACAATTCATCCCTCTTAGGACCTGTGACAATTTCAGCATCTGTCTGAACCACTAATAGCACCAAATCTAGAGCTCTGCGCCATGCTTCTGTTTTAGCTGCAACATTGTCATACACTGACGCCACAGATTCAGCGCTCACTGCTCCAAGAATCCCCTTCTGAAATGCATCCAGGATGTAAGTTGATGGGGAACTGCTCTCTGCTGCTTCTCTGAGATGCTGCTCTATGAAAGTGCTTGCTTCAAGCTTTGAGGCACACGTTGCTGTGTTGCACATGAGAGTACAAAGATACTCATGCCAACCACTTGCCAAACTGTTTAGCACTAAGGCTTTATAATGCATGGAAGATTTTGCAATCCAGGAAGAGCCACAGTGATGCGATTCTGAAGAATTTTGGGCTGATTTTGCCAGATTCTCAAGGTATGTGAGACACAAGAACTCAACTATGCCACCTCCTGGAAAGACAGCTTGATCAAGAAGGGCATAATGCACGCGATAAGCACAGGTCCAAAAGCAATCTTCAATGGCTTGCATTTTGGACGCAACTGGGCAACTAAGCACTGCAGTTACCAGCCCCATTCCTTCTGCTGTCAAACCAACTGGAACCTGGTCACCCAATCCTACCCAATTTATTTCCCGAATTCCACACAGCTTCATACATACACCCTCACCAACACAATGTTCACTCATTTGGGTGAGGTAAGTCACCCTTTCTGCTCGTGTAATATCACTAAAACTCCTTAACACATTGGGAGCTACCTGATTAATTATCACTATGTTATTCAACAGGCATCTCTCTTCTAGGTTTTTACATACACTGCCTTGTACCAAAACTAAGTTTACATCAAACTGAATCAGAATATCCAGCATAACGTCAACCCAAGAGCTTGGGCTACTCTTTAGATCAAATCTGCTTCTCAAGAAGAGTCTCACATTCTGAGGCCTATTAAATCCAATATGGTGATAGCTTTCAGTTAGATCGCCATCTGCAAGAATAATACGAAGAGGCTTATCCTGAAATTGTTTAGCAACAGCAGCTGTCTGTGGGTGTACTAAAGCGATGTACCCGGGATAAACACAAGAATGGCTTTCAGACATGCCTGGTAAACAACATGTTACGACTTCAAAAACATTAAACTGGAAAGTGGTAGTATCAGCCATTTTGTTTCTGGTCTGCAGTTGGTACCTGAGAACATCCTGCACCAGTTTCATGATGGTCCAGTTTCCATGGCTAAGAAACATTGACAGTTCTCCCAAATCTATGAGCCCATCAAAATCCCTCATACATGGGCCTGCCTGAATTGTCTGCTTCACTGAAGGGCTTTCATCTACAGCACTAAAGTACCTACTATGGGTTACTTTTGATGTCTTGTTACAGTTTGATACACCTGAGTGATAGTTTGACAAACTGCAGTTTTTCTGAATCACAGTTTTGCCAGCTGTGAAAGTACAACTAGTACTATTCACCGAAGACATAGTACTGCCTTTAGCAAATAAATCTGAATACCCACACATTCCCCAAGAATCCCATATGTTTGGTTGCTGGATGGTGGGATCTTCCCATCTTTCTCCTGATTCTTTTCCACATTCATGAGGGCCTTCAACCAAGTTTAAAACAGTACTATTCATTTTTTTATATGTGGTTTTCTTTTCAGTAACTGGACTTTCAGATGGGTTGCCACTATGGCTGAAAAGAGCCTTATAATCCCATTCTACAGGAGTTTCATCTAGTCTTTTCTGTATATTGTTTAACGGTAATGCAAGACTTTCTACATACTCAATGCAAGAGTTCAGACTTTCAGACATCATGGTGGCTATTACTGAAATAGGAACATCCTGTTGAAGGCATTGAAGTACAGCATTACTCCATGCACTAACAAGAAATAATAGGGTAGTTGTCCCTGTTTTATATTCTTTGTTCTGTGCCTGGATGGTGTCATTAAGAAGTTGTCCCACTGCGCCGTCCAAATCCAAGTTCTCAAGAAGTCTCACTGCAGAGCAAACCAACACACTGCCAGGAGTACTTTCATCAACTATAAATTTGGATGATTTTGCTGGTCCTAAAAGGGTCCTTCCAGTAGTTGCCCAAGCTGAAAGTTGCTGCAGTCCAATATGCCTCTTTCTGCTCATGTTTCTCACAGTTATGATCCCTAGGCATCTGCAAATGAAACACAGACTTATTTTTGTCTGGCTTTTGTTGACTTTCAGCTCTTGCTTCATCTATTCCACATGGAAAGCTACTATTACTGTCTCTAACAGGAATACAGAGACTCAACATTTTTCCTTATGGAACTTTAACTCCACAACTTTCACAAAGAGGGTCCTGTGCTCTGTGTTGATGTGCATTCAAATGGTAATCAAGATCTCAACATTAGAATTAAGATGCAAGAGGAAGAGAAAATCAGCAGAAAAGGGAGAAGAAACAAGGATATATTCCACTCTCAAGTGAAAATCTACCACAATCTTCAAGGAGGCTCTTACAGTAAATGTTCTAAAGGAAATAGATTTATAGATTTTGTTTCTAGTCTCACTGACTTTTCCTTTTGCACAGTTTTAAATCTCATCTTCAATACAGTAATACTTCGGATAACATTTATCTCGGATAACGCTAAAATCGAATAACATTAAGCGATCTGGGGAGGAGAATTGGATCAAATAACGTTAAGGTCCTATGGGATGGATCGGATAACAACCGCTAAAGCCTGTGCGGTTACAATGTATCCCTATGGAGCTTTAACGTTATCTGATTCATCCCATAGGATTTTAAAATGCATCGGATAACACTAAAAATTGGATAACACCAAGACTTGTGGAACCAAGTCTTAGCGTTATTTGAGGTATTACTGTACTAGACCCCATAGAGAATCTTCAAATCATTTGTGACCCTAGCTTGTGGAATCAATCATGGGGATCAGGGTGGATGGCATATGTCACAGCCAGATCACTCTCACAGCCCAGCTTTCCAGTGTGGGAAATGAATGCACCTCTGCCTCTAGAATGATGGCATGTATATAAAGAAATAATATTGAAATAGAATTGCAAAAATTCTCACCCATCTTACAGCAACATTACGTATTACAATGACACTACCCTTTTACTTGATTAATTAATTTCGTGACTGAATTTATTCTGGGATGAAAGGATTTTTGCTAGAGAATGTATGAGGCTTCTTTCATGTCCCCAAAATATTTTCCCACCAAAGTGGTCCCTATTTATCTACTTGCAATTTCTTGCTTTCGAACTGCTAGGTTGGCAGGAGAATAATAATTCTGTGACAGAAATTATTCTGGGTTGAAAGGATTTTTGCTGGAGGAACTCCACTCAGGGGACGCCCGAATGCGGCTTCTTTCATATCTCCAAGATTTTTTCCCATCGGTGGTCCCTATTTATCTGCGTGCAATTTTTTTTGCTTTCAAACTGATAGGTTGGAAGGAGCTGGGACAGAGACAGACACTCAATCTGTCATGCAGTACTCACATCTTGAACTGCTGATTTACCAGCCTTCTAGCTAACAAGGCAAGCTGCCTAACCACCGAGCCACCACAGCCCCTACACTTTTACTATACAGTAGTGATGAATCCCAATGGTAAAGGTAAAAAAGTCATCCTTGCTCAAAAGCTTGTCGTATCCCACTCTAGGGTTCAGTCCTCATCTGTTTATAGCCAAAGAGCCAGCATTGTCTGCATTTGCAGATGTTTCCGTGGACATGTGACAGGCCGACTAGACACCAGAGTGCACATGGCTCAAGTGGTTAAGATGCTGAACTTGAAGACTGGAAGGTCAGAGTTCGATACCCAAGTACTGCATGAGAGTGTGCTCCTGTCTGTCCAAGCTCCTGCCAACCTAGCAGTTCAAAAGCAATAAGTTGCAAGTAGATAAATAGGTACCACTTCAGTCGGAAGGTAATGGCGAGGATACAAAATGCAAAATCTTGACCAGGTTTCTCTCGGGAGGGATCTAAATTGCTTTTAATGTCAAAGGACTGCTAACCTTGGGAAATAGCGTTTGGTTTCCTTCCCACAAATGCCCCTGAAAAAATCATTACCTGGGAAAGAAAGCAACGAACCGGAAAACCACCTACCCATCCCCGTCTTCAGTACAGCCACTAAATGCTGGATTTTTCTGGGATTCTCTGAGAGAGCAGAGTAAGAAGCAAAGCAAACCCCACACACTCATTGAAAGGCTAACTGCGCGCCCCGGAGACAATTAAAGCGCCTTCTGCTGAGCATGCGTCCAGAAACCGAGCATGCTCAATCATGCTCACTGACGCCTTTCCTTTCCATTTCCCTTTCCCGGGGAGAGGAGATGCTTTGGCGATTGTGCCCCCTGATGTTGGTCCAGCATTTCCCAACCTTAGGCGTTTTTTTGACTTCAATTCCCAGAAGCCAAAGTCAATTCCCAAAAGCACTGATCAGTCAATAGACTGAGGCTTCTGGGAATTGAAGTCCGAAAACCCAAAGGTTGGGAAACACTGGTCCAGACAGAGTAAATGTGGGAGAACGTGATATCAGTAAGGTCTCCCTTGCTCGAAAGTCAGTCGTGTCCGACTCTAGGGCGCGGTGCTAATCTCCGTTTACAGCCCAAGAAGAGCCATCGCTGTCTGCGTGTGCAGCTGTTTCCAAGGTCATGTGGCAGGCAATGATGAAAACGGGGGACAGTGGTGAAAAATCAGAACACTTGGAGGGTGGAGTGACTAGGTTTCTACCCGATCCCTCCCTCCCTCCTCCTCGCAGGTCACGTAGTTTTAAATCAGTAGTTCCCAGCCTTTATTAAATTAAATTTTGGGCATACCCCACCTCAGGATCCCTAAATTCCTGATTAGCCCCCCCCCCCCGTGACATACAATTCTTATTCAAAATGTAAACTCTCATTCGCGTAAGGTAAAGGTCACCCTTGCTCGAAAGCCAGTTGTATCCGACTCTAGGTTCAGTGCTCATCTCTGCTTATATATCCGAAGAGCCAGTGTTGTCTGCGTTTTAACTTGATCTAACTCATTCTCGAATTCCTCCCCCCCAAAGAAACCACCAAATCCCACCCCCGTGAAGTGTATGCCCCACGTTCTAAACTTGAAAGAAACTTTGCAGTGGTGGGATGTCAAAATTTTTACTATCCCACCGTGACATCATCACAGTGTGGGTGGAGCTAACTACATCATGACATCATGGACGGAGCCAACGTCATGATGTTGTGGGTGGGGCCAAAGAAATAAAAAATAATAAAATAAAATAAAAATAAGCACACACACAGCCAGAAGAGTAGCGTGCCTTGGCGGGGCCCCGTATAAAAATTTGTTTGGGGGCCCTTAGGAAGGGTAAAGATTTGTTTTGCTTACGCACGTTGGAGGCCCCCGTGGCCCGGGGCCCCCGTATAATTGATACGGCAGATACGGTGGTAGCTACGCCTCTGCACACAGCCCTCAACCCACCCACCCACAGCACAAACCCGTAAATAAATTAAATAAATAAATTAAATAAATGAATAAAATAAAAAATACATTAAAATACCAGAGCTTAAAGCTTATTCTGGCTAATCTTTCTCACACTAGGTCAGATGGAAGGAACTACAATGAACTCACCACAAGATGGCTTCATTTTGGCATTTTTCAACTTTTCAGCAGTTAAAGAAGTTAGGTACTAAGTCTTTGCCTAACCAGTTCTCTAGGATAATATGCCTTAATGTAATTTTTAACAATGGGTTTGGGTTGGGTTTTATTATGCTTTTATGATGTTGTACACCGCCCTGGGTCGCTCCAGCGAGAAGGGAGGTATAGAAATGTAAATAAATAAATAATAAATAAATAAATAAATGTAAAACAGCTGTACCTCCTGACCTTAAGGGTTCTCCAATTGGAACAGCAATTGGAACAGTTACAGCACAGGTGTAGCTTATTGATGAGGGAACTCCAAGACTTTACTTAAAAACCCCAAGCCAGCCAGTGAGGGAACCAGTGAAAAGGTAAGCCTCGAAGGTGGTTCCCCCCAAAAAGCTGCTACCGGTTCTCCGGGACACTGGGAAAAGTTGCTACCGGTTCTGGAGAACTGGTGAGAACCTGTTACATCCCATCACTGACTTTGCACATGCTCAAAGGCACTTTATTGTTATTCGGTTATAGTCGACGGGCCCCGCCATAAAAGCGTGCGTCACCGCCACCCGTCTGCTCCTGCATGTCTTTAGCCACGCCCACTGGGGGAAATCCACCTTTCTTCCTGTCTTCAGGTCGGCGGGCTGCAGGCAGGCGCTCAACGTTCCGGCGCCCTCCGTGGCGGGAAACGGTTGCCATGACGCCGACGC
Organism: Furcifer pardalis; assembly: GCA_030440675.1. NCBI lineage: Eukaryota > Metazoa > Chordata > Lepidosauria > Squamata > Chamaeleonidae > Furcifer > Furcifer pardalis. The sequence goes on from CP126892.1 coordinate 72,583,529, forward strand.
CTCTTGTTTGTTGTGCCTCCATCCCCAAAGAGCAACCTGGCGTTCTGTGTGACGTCACAGCGGCCGCTTTCCCACCCCACGCACCCACCCCTCGCGTTGCCTGATTGGCCAAAGGGAAAAGAGCCGCGAGGGGCGCCGTGGGAATCCCTTCTCTCATTGGACGCCCTTGGGCTTCTCAGGGGCGGGACGCGATCAAAGAATGCAGGTGAGCCAAGGTGTGGGTGTTTTTTAGAGGGTCGGTTCGAGCAGGCGGCGGAGCGAGCGCAGTGAGGAGGCGCCATGGTGAGTGTGCGTCCGCCTCCCTCGTTTGGGGTCCCGGGCAGGTAAAACAAGCCCCGAGAGGGACTAGTAGGGGCGTGCAGCCAACACCTGCCTTCGCCTTGCCCGCCCACGCGTGGAAGAGCCTTGATGGCGCAGTTGTTAAACTCCTGTACTGCAGCCAACACATTGTGAGTTCGATCCTCACTAGAGTACACGAGGTTGACTCAGCCTTCCATGCTTCCGAGGTCGGTAACATGAGTACCCAACATGTTGGGGGCAAGATGCTAATTAATTTGTGAACCGCTCAGAAAGTGTACTAATAAGCCCTATGGGGCAGTAAGGTCTTGCTGGTTGGAAAGCCAATCGTGTCTGACTCTACGGGGTGGTGCTCATCTCCATTTACAGCCATGGAGCCAGGCTGTCTGCATCTGCAAATTTTTCTGTGGTCATGTGGCAGGTACGACTAGACACTGAGGCGCATGGAACGCTGTTACCTTCCAATTGAAGCAGTACCTATTTATCTCCTTGCAATTTCTTGCTTTCGAACTGCTAGGTTGGCAGGAGCTGGGACAGAGAAGGAAGTTCACTCCGTCACGCAGGTCTAAGCCACCGCAGTCCCATTATGTCACATTAAAATACTGTACAGCAGTTAGTCTTTAAGGTGCCACAACTATTTGCTTATTCTATGTCTTATATATTTACTGTAGGCTAAAGTAGAGAATACCTGTCCACCAAGGTGGCCCAAAGTGCAGAGCAGGGCACCTGTGTGTGCCACTTGCATAGGTGCAGTTCATACAGAACCCCCAAGGGATACCTACAGAGTTCATTGAATTTTTTTGGAATAATAGCTGTGTTAGTCTGTGGTTCAGGCATATCAGAAAAACAAAACAAAAAACACTGTAGGACTTTAAAGACTAACTGCTATATTTTTATTGTTCACCTTTGTGGATCAAGTCCACTTCTTCAGATCTCTACAGAACTTTACAGAGTTCAGTGTGCATCATAGGCAAAAGTGGTGTGGTTGATTTCTTGTAGTAAGAAATTTAGTCTGGTGGCTTCTGCCTATATCTATTGAACTCTATGGATACAGGTGGCATTCATCTGTCCTGTTCCTCAGGTGTGTATGTGGCAGGCCAGTGGGGCCAGTGGGAGTTTTGGAGAACAACGCCTGGCATCTTATTTACTATCTTGTGATAGACTGAATTAGGCTCAGGGGTGTGGAACTTGTGGCATTGAGGGGAGTCTGGCCTTCTGGGAATTGAAGTCCAAGTACACCTGGAGGCCAAAGGTTGAGAAACCCCAGCCTAGAGGAAATGGGCTAGTCCTCCAGGTGTTCTGGAACATCAGTTCCCAGAAACCCAGGCCCCCCTCAAGGCGGTGGGTTCCCCACCCCTGGATTAGGTAAAGCATATTGTCCAGTCAGCCTTCATGATCTAGATCTGTGAGGATATTAAACAAAGTTTGGGGAATGAGCTGTTTAAGTACAAAAATAAAAGACGTTTAGAAACAAAGGCAGAAACAGGTATGTGTTTTATTGCTGTAGCTTCTTGGTGCCTTTTATTTTTACAAGTTTGACAAATCCATATCAAGTCTACATGATAAAAGCATTTTTGTATTCTTCTGCCACTTCTGATTTTCTTAAAAGATTTCTTTTTCTTCCATAACTTGAAGGCATCTGGTTATAAAAAGACAAGTTTGGGTGCCTCCCAACGAAGTAAAAGTGGATTGAAACTTGAAATATCTGAAGAGCAAGAACAGGAAGTCAAAGAAGCTTTTGATTTGTTTGATGCTGATGGTTCAGGAACAATTGATATTAAAGAACTGAAGGTATGCATATATTTGGTTTTATTGTTATTATTTTTAATTTGTCTGATAAAATTTATTTTGAGTCTTCCAAAGCTCACTTGCAAGTATTGCCAAGAAACAAGGGGTATCTGGCCTACCATTTGAACTAAAAAAGGACTTACCTGGCTCTTTTTAGTTGCTTATGAAAGGTCCCATACGTCTTTCCTTATTTGACTTTGCTATTTGTGTGTTGCATCGTCTACCTTGTCTAGTTCAAGAGAGAGGAAAGTGTGGTCTTCAGGTATTGTTGAATTGCAACTATTTGTTCACCCCAATCTAATTTTAAAATTGATTGTAAACATGTGAAAAATACAAACATTGCAATGTACACAATAATGCAGACAGGCTATCAAATTACTTTATTTAAATGTGAAAACTAATAGCAATCCTGTATCTTTTTATAATGAAATAGTCTCATTAAAGTCTGTGACTGTTTATTAATGGGTTATTTATATCAGCAGTGCTTGGGATACTGTGATTTAAAGAAGCCAGATCCTAAGTGGAAATGGATGTTATTTAAGTGTAAGTTCTGTGAACTTGCAATATCCATGTCTAAAACAATTCCATTGTATTTCTAAAAATATTTTCAAAAGACTTAGTTTGAAAGTATGCTGGAGAGAAATGCACGAGAGACTGTGTAGTGCAAGTGTTCCCAACCTTTTCACTCCGTGGGCTGGAGCATGCCCCCTGGACAGCTGAGCTGGCCAGTCATGTGGTTCCTCCTGTTACAAACACTGCCGTAAAACACATCCATGGCTGTTGTAAACGTGTTTATGACAGTTGCGGGTGCATTTACAGCAGGTGTGGGTGCATTTACACATTTGCTGTCATAAATACATTTGCTTCTGGCAGCGATGAGGGCGGTGGCGGGCTGTAGGTTGGCCACCCCTGGTGTAGTGCTTCAGTCAGAGTGTTTGATTGGGACTTTGACGATTCTCCCTGCCCCATGGAACGCAATGGATGAAATTGACTTTGCTCATTGACTCTTTCGCAGAATAACCCAGCATTCGCGTTTGTTGTAAGGATAAAATGCAGAGGAAGAGAATTATGTATGTGGCATTTAGTTCACTGGAGGAAAGGCAGAATATAAATGTAACAAATAACAATATATGCTTATATGAATAGCTTGGGCCATGGTGGCTTAGTGGTTAAGACGCTGAACTTGACAACTGGGGAAGTCAGCAGTTTGAGACCTGAGTGCTGTGTGACAGAGTGAGCTCCTGTTGACTGTCCCAGTTCCTGCCAACCTAGCAGTTTGAAAGCAAGATGCAAGCTTTCTTAATTATCTGTAGAAGCAATCTGCATTTTCATTACAGGTTGCAATGCGTGCACTTGGCTTTGAGCCGAAGAAAGAAGAAATTAAAAAGATGATAGCAGATGTTGGAAAAGAAGGAAGCAATGTCATAGAATTTAAAGATTTCTTGACTATGATGACTCAAAAAATGGTGAGTTGGAAATGCATAATTTTGCTTTTATAGTAAAAAGCAAATTTTAGGCTCCCCCCTCCCCCCCAGTTTCCAATCCCTTCTTTTTCTAGAATGAAAAAGACAGTGAAGAAGAAATCCGGAAAGCTTTTCGATTGTTTGCTGATGAAAGCAAAGGCAAGATTTCCTTTCAAAACCTAAAACAAGTTTCCAAGGAACTTGGAGAAAATGTGACAGATGAAGAATTGCAGGTAACTAATTTCTAGGTGTGTATCAATATATTTGGTGAATTATTTAAATAAGACATGGGTCCTGCCTTGCAACTTAGCAGCTTTGATGATCATAGGATTGGTCTGTTTTCCTTCTTTGATACAGAATGACTCTACACTCTGTTTCCATGCTTGGCTTGATTTAGACTCTCCCGCCGCCAACCTTGCTCCAGCTTTCAGTTCCAAATAGTTATAACAAAAAACAGGGTCTTTAGTTCAATTTTCCATAGGCAGCAGAATTAACCTTTCCTTAAACCGATGGTTTTCCTATTTTATGATCATCTAATCCCAGGATGCCCCTACAATAGGGGTCCTCAAACTTGGAGTTCAATTACCAGAAGCCCAAGTCAACACACCTGCTGATCAAGGCTTCTGGGAATTAAAGTCTAAGAACATCTGAAGAGCCATGTTTGAAGACCCCTGGCCTAGAAGAAGGGAATAGTGAACCACTTATGTGTATTTTCTACCTAGAGAACACTGGGAAGGATTCCTGTAGGTCCACATTGACTTGACAGCACAAGTCTACCACTTGATTGAAGTTTATTGCATTTTGCTTCTGTTTTCATACTATGTCCCCTCCAGCCCTAGATAAATAGCTAAAGTAAAGTTGGTAGCTTATATTTGAGATGATTTAAACAAGGGGTTCCCAACATTTTTATGCCGTGGGCTGGACCATGCCCTGTGGACAGCAGAGCGGGCTAGACCATGCCACCTGGAAGGCAGCTGTAAATTACAACAGCTGTAAATGTGTCCACTTCTGTTTCCAGTGCAGTAGTGGCAGCAGTGTGGGCCACAGAGCAGTAAGAAATAAATAGCACTGTAAAAATATAGTATTGCAATGTTAAATATCAAGAAAGCAAATTATAAAAGCTGTATAAAATGATATAAAATTAATTTACAACACTGGCCACCTGACACAGAGTTGTCCAGCTTTAAAAAAGGCCACAGTAGCTTTATGCAGACCTGTGACTCATCAGCTGCTACTGAAACAGTTTTCAACAGAGAGCACATAGAGAAGAATATCAGAAGAAACCCCTAAAGGCAGGAGTTCTCAACCTTTTAAAAGACATGGCCTGGGTCATGCTCCCTCAGACAGCTTCGGGGGCTGGACGGTCATTTTTCCCTTCCTCCACCACATGGCACTTCTGGGTGTAGTGGAGGCAGTGTGTGTGTGTGTGTGGGGGGGGCACATGAAATGGTGCCATGGGCTGCATCTGGCCCACGGGCTGCAGGTTGAGAATCCCTGCCTTAAGGCACCATACACAGCTGATTTTAATAATTATTTGGTTCTTTGCTGCCATCAGTATTTGTGTGTCTCCTACAGTGCGCGTCAGGTAAAGATAAAGGTTGCCCTTGCTCAAAAGCCTGTTGTGTCTGACTCTCGGGTTTGGTGCTCATCTCCACTTACAGCCAAACGTCTGCATGAATAGACACTGGAGTGCATGGAATGCTGTTACCTTTCCCACCGAAGTAGTGCCTATTTTATCTACTTGCAATTTCTTGCTTTCAAACTGCTAAGTTGGCAGGAGCTGGGACAGATATGGAAGATCACTCCATTGTGTAAAACTGCTGGCCAACTGACCGTCCAGATGTCAAGTTCACCACCTTAACCACTTAATCACCACAGCCCTGGGTGTTAGTTTAAAGGGAATCTTTTCTTAGTTTACTACTAACACTAAGAAACATAATTTAGTTCTGTAGCAATGTTGCAATACAACATGTTTAAGTAGTCCTATGCAGTGTGCCTACCTTTCAGCCTTCAACAGAATTCTCTAACTTCACTCCATACAACCATAACCCTTAATAATCAGCATTCCACAGATACTGGGCATGCAGATTGAGCTATATTTTTCACTAGCTTCTAATCTAGAGTTGTTTTCAGGAAGGATTTTGTATATTTCTGCAAACCATGAAGATCTTCCAAGCTACAAGGTTGTCCCAAAATAATTCCCATGTGTATATATATCAGGGGTTCCCAACCTTTTCAAGCCATGGGCTGGGTCACACTCTCTCAGTCAGCTTCGAGGGCTGGATGGCTATTTTGCCCTGTCTGTATGATACCCCCCATTTTGCCCCAACAGCTTCAAAGTGTTAGCCATTTTATTTCTAGTATGCCCTTGGAGCGATGGGGGCCACATGAAATGGCACCATGGGCAGGATCCGTCTCGTGGGCCTTAGGTCAGGAACCCCTGAGATACAGTGGGTTGAAGATCTCAGGATAGCCATTCAGATACTTAGTTTACCCTAAATAAACACAGTACTTTCTTATAACACATTTCAGGTTTATGCACCCTGAGTTTTAAATTCAAGCTATGTTGAGTGCACTTAAACAAATGTTGGTTACTTCCAGAAAGATGCTTAATTGTCATTATTTTTTACAGGAAATGATAGATGAAGCTGATCGTGATGGAGATGGGGAAATAAATGAGCAAGAATTCTTAAGGATCATGAAAAAGAGCAAACTATATTAATAGCTCTGTAATGTTTGAACTTAATCTGCAAGGACTTATAAAGATCATGTTTTCTGAAGAAGACACTAGATTCCTCATGGATGGGAGAGGATTCTTTTCAAAATGACAAAATTAGTTATCAGACGTTTTTTAAAGGTGTGTTTTAATTTACAGTAATACCCCAGATAATGATTGCACCGGATAACGCTAAAACTGCATAATGACGACAAATTTTGGGGGAAGATTTGCACCAGAGAACGTTCTTTCTAGCGTTATCAGATGCATTGTAATAAAGAAGTAAAGGAGGCCAAAGCTCCTCTCCCTGCCACTTCCCTTCTTCCTCCCCCCCCCACCCCCTGCAATGGGGTGTCGTACTGCCAAGAGAATCCAGCCCAGCCCTGGCCCTGCTTACCTTCAAGCCACTACAGCTGCTGCTCCCACCAGGTTCCCCAGGCAGCCCTTTGCACTGGAACTCATGGCTGGCCCAGGCAAGGGTAGCGTGCACGAGCCTCACCCATGTGGAGTCAGCCTAGCTGCTCTTTGCTCCTTGCTCCACTGAGCCAGGCTTGACCAGCCGATTGCAGAGCACAGTGCTATGCCTCATGGCAGGCAGAAGCAGCCGAGCGCCGATGCAAGAGATCAGAAAATGGAGAGGAATGGTTGCCAAACAGCAAGAGATGCATGCATCAGATAAGGCTGAAAATCGTATAACGTTAAGACTTGTGGAACCAAGTCTTAACGTTATCTGATGTATTACTGTATTTCCTTTTGTTGGGATGAGATTAATTAATTCAGTATAATAAATGTAATATAAAATCTCTATGTGTTAGCAAATTGTCCTAGTGAACCAAACTAGGGATGATGTATTTTCTGATCCCTCTGGGAAACACATTATCAATAGAATTAGATTCAGTGAGACCATGAGTACAGGGGAGAAACAGGAAACTCTGTAAACAGTGGACAATCATGTACAATAGGATGTTTATTGCTCCTGGTGTGAGATCATCCAAGCCTGAAAATAAGCTTGTTTGTGAAAGAATGGAAAAATACGATATGCCATATCTGCTTTATTCTGTTTTATTATACAGCTATATACTGTAAGCTGTAAGCTGTTTGAATTTTGATTGCTGTGTGACATAGCCAGATGCCATGACTCCCAGCTTCTTTCTTGATCAATCAACTAGCTGTATTATTAAAAGCCAGTTCACTGTTCTGGTAAAATGCTGGTCTAGAATAGCTCAACCCTTTTTAACATCCAATTTGTAAAAAATTAATAAATGTTGCCTGTGCCAGTCCATCACTGGACTGGCACAAAATGTTGATTGTTTACTTTTTCCTTCTTGCTTCAAACTTAAAGTAATAAAAATATCTTGGGGTGAATTTATGCTTTTTGCTATGTTTCAAAAATCTCTTACGTAGAATTCTTAAGAATTTGAATTCATTCAAAGTAAGATATTCCTTGATTATCAGTCTCAAGCTGCTCGTGACATCTCTGGAGTTTTTTAATTTCCAGATAATTGTATAGTGACATGATGGGTGGAATTTTTGAGATTATGACAGATGTGGTGGCTCAGTGGATAAGAAGCTTGCCTTGTTAGCTGGAAGGCTGGCAAGTTGGCAGTTTGAGACCCGGGTACTGCATGATGGATTGAGCGCCCATCTCTGTCCTAGCTCTTGGGGACATGAAAGGAGCCTGATTTGAGTGTTCCCTGAGTGGAGTTTCTTCCACAAAAATCCTTTCAACCCAGAATGATTTCTGACACAAAATTACAAAATTTAACTCAACTAACATTAATACCATCCTCAACCACAGAGCAAAAAACAAATAGTAATTGCACAGCTTAAACAAGTGAGTTTTGGATATTTATTCTCTACCCTTTTAAAATATTTTAAAGTTTTTTTTTTAACAACTAGGCAGAAAATCTCTTTGTAAGCATTAACCTCTGTTTGGCCAGGAGTGGTTTAAAAATTCAACTGGATCCTGACTGACAGTGTCAAAAGTTCAGATTACCCCAGACCCAGAGCTGATTTCATTTTTGAAGACTTGGGTCATCAGAAACCCTGAGATAATGTTTACTGAAAGTACTTGGGGCTGGAATTAACACCCTGTTTCTGTAACGCAGAAATACTTTGAATGCATCTGACAGAATTGTATGTCAAGTCCCTATAGAGAGAGAGCAAAATGTCCTCCCTTTTTGAAGGACTATCACTCCTATATTTTTAAAAAGCAAGCCTGTTATTTTTACTCTTAACATATCTTTCAACTGTTTCTGTGACTTTTCATTGCCCTACAGCAGGGGCTCACAACCTTTTCAAGCTGAGGGGCGGGTCATGCTCCCTCACACAACTCTGGGGGCCAGACCGCCATTTTGTCCTTCCATGGCATTTCCTGCCACACATGGCACTTCCAGGTATGGCAGAGGCATGGGGGGCGGCGGAACATGAAATAATGTTGTGGGATGCATCCGGCCCCCAGGCCATAGTTTGAGAATCCTTGCCCTAAAGGCTTCGTGGCCCATAAAGCTGCAACAATGTATCCACTGCTAATCTCATGCAGATTAAGATTGTTCAATATAATATAGTCACTTTTCTCGTTTTGAAAGGCATTTTTGAGGATCAGTATTTCAGATGCTATAGCTTTGATTCATTCCAAATTTTTAAAAGGTGGGTGGGGCAACAATTCTCTTTCAAGATAAGCAAGATTGGTCTTTTCAATCTATATGAACCCATTTCTGAACAAGAAGGGGTACAACAGTTTCACTTTTAAAATTTTATAACTCAATTACCCTTTGCCCAAAATTGGTAGAGAACAAGAACAGGGTGTCTTCTATACCTGTGCTAAATTTGGTGATGCTCTGAAGTCCACTTTCAGAGTTACAAATTTTTTTAGTTTCAGCTTCCCCCATTTTTAAAATTGCCTTGGCGTATATTGATTTGCTCTGCTCCATAATAACATTACTGCACTATCGTGCAACTATAAGGACAGGTTTCACTTACCAGTAACTGTCGTTCTCCGAGTATGTTGTTTGGGGATTCACACTGATGGGTTCTGCGCCTGCGCTGAATCCTGAGCGGAGCTGGAAAGCTGATTGGATAAAGAGTTTTGAATGTGGGACCGCCCACCATGCCCAACCCCTTTAGGCGCCATTTCGCGCTTTCCCCTCAGTTTGATATTAAAGCTGCCCGCTAAGCATAAGGCCATCTCAGGCCGGCAGCCCTGAGGGGAGGCAGGGTTGGGTTGTGTGAATCCCCAAACAACATACTCGGAGAACGACAGTTACTGGTAAGTGAAACCTGTCCTTCTCCTTCGTGTTGTTTGGGGATGCACACTGATGGGTGACTAGCAAGCTCACTTACTTGGATGGTGGGCAGCCGGCGTCCTGAGATGTAGGAGAGCGCGATGGCATCATGGATGGGCGGTCATCAGCGAAGAGGATCGGAGACCAGCCGTCAGGATGGACCTGCCCCGTCTGACATCGGAAGCAGACCTTGTGTCAACCCGGTAGTGGGTGATGAAGGTGGAGGACCTGGACCAGGTAGCGGCCTTGCAGATGTCCTCCATCGGGATGCCTTCGAGGAACGCAGTGGAGGAAGCCAATGTCCTGGTGGAGTGAGCCCGGACATGAGGCGGGGGTGGCAGAGATGACATCTCATAGGCCAAGTAGATAGTGCTTGAGATCCATTTGGAAAGTCTCTGGGCAGACAGAGAGTGTCCCTTGGACCTGCCACCATAGGCCACAAACAGTTGCTTGGCTCTCCTGAAGGACGCAGTCCTTTGTGTGTAGAACAGCAAGGCCCTCCTGACATCCAGCGAATGCCACACTCTCTCTTGTGCAGACGAAGGATTCAGGAAGAATGCTGGAAGCGTGATGGACTGGGCCAGGTGGAATTCAGTCAGGACCTTGGGCAGAAAGGCCAGGTCCGGATGCAATACTACCCTATCGGGGTAGAACTTGAGAAAAGGAGGGTCAGACCGCAGGGCTGCCAGTTCTCCTGCCCTCCGGGCAGAGGTGATGGCTACGAGAAAGGCAGTTTTGTAAGAAACAAACTTAATGTCCACTGTAGCCATTGGCTCAAAGGGCGCCTTCGTGAGCGCGGTGAGCACAGCAGTGAGGGACCACTGAGGAGGTGGTATCTTTACTGGAGGGTAGGCATTACGCAGTCCCTGGAGGAATCTTTTAACAGTCTTGTCTCTGAAAGCGGAGGACAATGCTGATGAAGGTGGGGCCTTGGCTACCACCGCAGCCAAGTGGACTTTTAGGGATGAGTGTGCAGATCCTGACTCAGCCAGGTGCAGGAGGTAGGACATGACGTCCTGCAGGGATGCCGAGTCCACGGTGCGGTCACTGGATGCTAGAAAGTCTATGAAGCGACGGTACTTGGCATCATAGGACTTTCGCGTGGAAGGTTTCCTTGAAAGTTCAAGGATCCGTGTTATGTCGGGCGGATAAGCCAGGCCGTCAGGTGTAGGCTCGGCAGATCCGAGTGGAGGATCCGACCGTCCTCCATGCGGAGGAGGTTCGGATCGGTGGGTAGGCGGAGGCGGTCGCAAGCCAGGGTTTGGAGTAGCGGGAACCACGGCTGGCGCGGCCAGGATGGGGCGATCAGGATCGCCCAGGCGTTCTCCGCACGGATCCGTACCAGGACCCGTTGGATGAGAGGGATCGGAGGAAACATGTACAGCAGTTCCTGGTGCCACGGCACCATGAAGGCATCGCCCTCCGATCCGTGGCCGATCCCCGCCCGGGAGCAGTAACGGCGGCACTTGGTGTTGATCTGTGTCGCGAACACGTCTAGGCTCGGTGTGCCCCACCGTCGGCACAGGCGGTCGAACACCGATCCGTCCAGTTCCCATTCGTGCATCGCTGACCCTTTGCGGCTCAGGGAGTCCGCCTCTAAGTTCAGCGTGCCCTGGATGTGGACACATATGGGGAACACATGTACCTTCAGGCACCACTCCCAGATCTGGACCGTCAGGTGAAGGAGGGAGAGGGACTTGGTCCCTCCTTGCCGGTTGAGGTAGGCTAGGGTCGTGGTGTTGTCCGAAGCGATCTGCACCACGCGGCCTGCTAGGGACAGTCTGAAGGACCTCATCGCCTTCCATACCGCTAACAGCTCGAGGAAGTTGATGTGGCGGTCGGCTTCCGCGGGCGTCCAGATGACGTGGACCCGTAACCCGAGGCAGCACGCACCCCATCCGTGTGTGCTCGCGTCGGTGGTGACCTGGACGGATGGAGCGGGGAGGGTGAAGAGCTTCCCGGCGGTCACATTGCAGTCCGTTGTCCACCAGTTCAGCTGGTCCCGCAGTTCGGGGGTGCTGTCGAAGGAGGCTAGGAGCCACGACTGGAGCGACCGCATTTTGAGCTTGGCGTGCGAGATCACTGCTGTGGTCGACGCCATGAGTCCTAGTAAGCGGAGAGCGTCCCTGGCACAGATGCGACGACTGCCTTGGATCCGAGCCACTACCGTGCGGATGTCGAGCAGACGTTTGGGAGGAGCGTAGGCTCTCAGAGCCAGAGAGTCCAATACGGCTCCGATGTAGTCTATTCGTTGAGTGGGGGTCAACTGAGACTTCTTGTAGTTGACCCGGAGACCGAGACTCTGCATAAGGGCCAGGCAATGGGCAACATCGTCCTTGGCTTTCTGTTGGGTTGGGGAGCAGACCAACCAGTCGTCTATGTACGGGAACACCTGGACGCCTTGCAGCCGAAGATGAGCAGCCACCGGCGCCATGCACTTCGTGAATACCCTCGGAGCGGTGGAGAGGCCGAAGGGTAGGCAGGTGTACTGGTAGACATCGCCGCCGATCTGGAAGCGTAGGAATCGGCGGTGTTCCCTTCTGATGGATACGTGGAAGTAGGCATCCTTCAGGTCGATGACGGTGAACCAGTCCCCGTGGTTGATCAGTGGGAGGATGGAATGAAGAGTCACCATCCGGAACTTCCTCGCGTCGATGTGCTTGTTGAGGAGACGGAGGTCCAGGATTGGACGTGTCCCCCCGTCTTTTTTGTCCACGAGGACGTAGCGGGAGAAGAACCCTTCGTGAGACTCCGACGCTGCAACCGGTTCTATGGCGCCCTTCTCTAGGAGAGCTGATAGTTCTTCCTGGAGCGGTGGGGACGGATCGGTGACGCGGACCCGTCTGACAGTAGGCCATTTCCTGAACTCGATCGCGTAGCCAGAGTCTAAGATGGTTAAAACCCATCGGTCTGTGGTGATGGCAGACCAGGCCGATAGGTAGTTGGCGAGGGGACGGTAGGGTAGAGTCTCGGTCACGGAAGAGTCAAACACGTTGTTTGCCCTTCCGTTCCGTGCATTTACCAGTCTGGTGACGCTGCTGGTAGCGTGGACGGCTGGGTTGTGGTCGTGGCCGGTAGGGCTGGTACCGGGAGTAGTCGCCTTGCCTCTGTGGTGGGCGAGGTTGGTAGGACGGACCCACCTGGGACGTCGACGGTTGGTCCTGCTGGTAACGGTTGGACCCACGGCGTGGAGGGCGGAGCTGTTTGATGGTGGCGTAGTCCCCCTTCAGCTCTCCCAAGGAGGTGTCGGTCTCCTTGGCGAAGAGGCCCTCACCGTCGAAGGGGAGCTCTTCCACCAGCCGCTTGACGTCGTCTTGCAGGTCAGCGGAGCGGAGCCAGGCGTGGCGACGAAGCTGGATGGCAGAGGCCAGATTCTTCGCCTCCGACTCCGTGACGTGGCGGCCCGTACGGATCTGCTGGAGAGCGAGTTGGTTTCCCTCCATGCAGACCCGCTCGAAGTCCGCTCGCTTGTCCGGTGGTAGCAGCGACTTGAAGGACTCCGCCTGTTCCCACAGTCGGCACTGGTAGCCCCCCATGGCCGTCGCGTAGTTGGACGCACGGAAGGACAAGGAGGCATTGGCGTAGACCCTCCTGCCCAGTGCGTCCAGTTTCTTCCCTTCTTGGGTCGACGGAACGGGGGTGCTACTAATCGGTGTCCGGTGTTGGGAGCCTTTCACCACTCGGGAGTTCGGCGCCGGGTGGACGTGTAAGAAGTTGGAGTCTTCCAGTAGTCTGTACATGGAGTCCACCCTGTTGGACACCGAATGGGAAGAGACGGGTCTCTTCCAGATCTCCTTGGCCGCCTTGGCGATCTTCGGGAGTAGCCCCAGACGGACAGGGACTAGCTCCTTCCGGTCGGCCATGCCGCAGACGACATCTTCGCATTCGTCCAGGGGAGCCTCCGCCCGGATCCCCAGCGTGGATCCAAGGCGGGTGATGAGGGCCGTGTATGTTTTCTGGTCCTCCGGTTGGGAGCCATGGACGGAGCCGATGTTATCGTCCGGGGATTTGTCAACCGCAACCGGTGGTGGCCGATCCTCCTCCTCCTGGTCCGACGAGTCGTCGGAGCCTCCTGACCGCTCCGAGACGCTGGGCGGTGGCAGGTAGGCCTCGGGGTCCGAGTCCGACCAGTACGGCCTGGCGGATCTCGGATCGCTCCCCGGCAAGGGCAGCTGGTACGGAGGGAGAGAGGCCTCCGACCGCGCCTGTTCCACTCGTTGCCTCTTCGGTGCCGGACCCTCGTCACGGAGCGGTGGTGCCTCCGTGGCTGGTTCGGGAGGCAGAGGGTGCTCCACGAACTCGGATGGTGTCGGTCGAGGGCCTTGGAGCTCGGCATGCAGCTTCCGCACCATCGCCTCGATAAACGGGGCGATGAGGCTCAACTGGGGTGGCGCTTCGGAAGCCAGACCAGGAGCCACGGAATGGTCGCGAAGAGAGGTAGTTCGTCGCGGCGGTGGAGGTGGAAGGGCCTCTGGCGACGGCGGAGGGCTGAGGACCCTCTCCGGTGTGGTTTCCCGGACATCGACCGGCATCCTGCCCGGTGTAGGTGGGGCTGCAACCGGGGCGGATGCTAGGGAGCGTGGCGGCGAGGGGTGAGCCGGTCCCGGGGTCGGCGGGAGAGAAGACGTAGAGCTACGGCGCTTCTTCTTCTCTTTCTTATCTTTTTTCTTCTTCTCCTGCTCCTTCTTCCGTTTAAACAGTTCGGATGCCGACGGCCGTGAAGAAGGAGCAGAGGTCGAAGGAGCAGACGTTGAAGCAGCGGCCTGCTCTGGAGCTGGGGGAGGCGGTGGTGCGAGTGCGGCCTCCATGAGGTAGGCTTGGAGGCGGTACTGGCGGTTCTTGATAGCGGCCTTCGAGAAGCCTCTACACACCTCGCAGGTCTGGACCTGGTGGCTCTCCCCGAGGCAGCGGAGGCAGCGCACGTGTCCGTCCGAACTAGGGAACTTTCTCTTGCAGGACGGACACTGCTTGAACGCTGCCGCTGAGGCCATCCACCGAGGTAGATGGCCGAAGAGAAAAAATTATCCCGGCCGGGAGGCCCCGGCACGAGATTGCAGGTTCTTGGTGTTTGTTTTTTTTTTTTTTACCGGCGGCTGAGGGCGAGCCCCAGCCACACGAGGACCAAGGGATCAAGTCCCCTGGTCCGAGAAAATTTGTAGGGTAGAAAAATTGGAAGATTCTGAGACAATCTCAGTTAAAGTACTCACAGCTTTTTTTCCAGGCTCCTGCTTGCGCAGCGGAAAAAAGCAAACTGAGGGGAAAGCGCGAAATGGCGCCTAAAGGGGTTGGGCATGGTGGGCGGTCCCACATTCAAAACTCTTTATCCAATCAGCTTTCCAGCTCCGCTCAGGATTCAGCACAGGCGCAGAACCCATCAGTGTGCATCCCCAAACAACACGAAGGAGAATACTTATATCTCTTTCTTGCCTCCTCTGCGATCCAAGTGATGAGAGAAAATGGTGCCATTAGCCCCAATCAGCAAAGCCGATGGAGCAGGAAAATGGAAATCTCAATCCAATGATTGAAGGAAGGGCCACAGTTTCCTTCCTCTGTTGCCTAATGCCCTTGATGGCAAACCTTTTAGAGACCAAGTAAATGACCCACGACTGTCATAAACATGTTTATGACAGCTGTGGATGCATTTACAGCAGCATTATGCACATGTGTAGGCGTGTTTTACTTCCCCTTCTGATGGGATGAACCATGTGACTGACCTGCTCACCAGGTGACCGACCTGCAGCCCAAAACGTTTGGGCACCCCTTGCTAAAGAGGAAGAATTTAAAAACCATGAGCTCAGCACAATTGCTATTGAAACTGAGTTGACCCCTACCAATTGGCACTGTGCCATGTAAAGAAAGTAGTATTTTGATTTATCAAACTTTTATTCAAATTAAAAATGATTATAATGTGTGTGTATCATTAAAGTATGTCACACATTAAATGGACCTTATGCAATTATGAATCTGAAACTGACTAGTACATTTATGGAAACTCAGCAAAATATATGAACCAATCCTGAGAGACTTTAAAAAAATAATTCACCCCTGTCATTGGGCATTTTTATGGCATTTAAATCAAACTAATATAGCTTAACATGTTTATTATTTTAGTCCAATCTTAGGGTTTTCTGCATACAGTGGATACTGAATTCTGAACTGTCATCTATGGTAAATTGCCAGCAAAAAATCTCTATTGTGTTTAATAAATCTTTAACCATTCCTGTCTGTTTATATACCTCATTAGTTTTAGAGTCACATTTACAGTTCTAGTTTCCTTCCAAAATATTTTCCACTTGGAGGTTTCTTGATTTTCATTTTCTATATTTGTATAAATTATGGCTAGATTTTTAAGTTACCAAAAAAACAAACAAACCTCAATATACTGTACTCACAAAATCAATGGGATTCACAGAAATATTGACTTCACACTTTGCATTTAATGGATGGTTCCTCGTCCAGATTTTTTACAAACAGATTTACTTCTCAAATTCAATTTTTAAAAAGGTTAGTGTTTAACAAGATATTCCAATTATTTTAAAATAAAGTATCTGAGTACACAGCTATCATTGAACTTAATTACACCTGGAAACCTCAAAAGTATACTTTGGTTACTTGAGCGGTGGAAGTTTTCCACAAGGAAACCTAAAGAAACATTTTTACTTTTTCCATTAGTTACCAGTGTGCAGATGTAGTAAAGCCGCATAAAGAGTGCCTCACTTGGAGAGTAACTTGCTTAAAGAGCAGAATTTTCTCTGAATGGTCACTTAGCTTATCAACTAAAACCAACCAAAAACTCGCTTAACAAATTGGGGTTCACAATACCCCACACCAGAAGTCACAACTGTTCACTTACAATGGTGTTTCGCTTAAAGAGCAAACTCGCTTAAAGAGCAATCTTGTGGAACATATGCTCTTTAAGCGAGGCACCACTGTGTTAAGATCTAAGTTACCGGAGTCTAAGGCAATTTGGGGCAGGCAGGAAATTTGACAAACAGAAATCGAAATGTGAACAGCCAAAAATACGTCAAAGAGCTGCATATAGTGTCAAATTGCCCAGACATTTGGTGAATACCACATGAAGCACACAAAATTGTCTACCAATTGGTTGTGAGGAAGGATTTCTGTCTGGCGAGGAACTTTTAAAAATATATCAGAATAAAAGAAGGCTTTGGAAACAGTATACCCACCTACATATTTTCTTTACAATTACGATAACATTACAAAACAGTTGTGTTTTTCTTTGTTTTCCATTTTCCGATTCATGTTTTATTTGTGGCATATTTCTCCAACACTTTTTTAAAAAATATGAAGATGGTTACTTTTTCATATTTCAAGAGACAAACGCCCTCCTTCATCCTAGGGAGATAAACCTTCATTTCTAATTTACAGCATTATTTGTAACAACTGAACAACAACAACAACAAAACACTGTTTACATTTAGATTGACTCTGCCAAATTCGTAGTTTGATTTTGTTCTGCTTTCATTAGTCCTTTGAGCCTTGGTTGTTCTTATGAATTACTACAATGCTTCTATTTCTACGGCTTTGATTTGAGTCACTAAATGATAGAGACCTATGTGTTTCTCATCTGTTGAGATGCAAACAGGCTCATTGCTAAATATATGATTTCATCATTTTGACTCACTATTTGTGGTTAACAGTCTAATAACTCTTGAGAGGCTGAAGTGACTCTGTGACCTGCTGTGAACATTGGCAGCTAATCTTTACTCTCAAACTAAAAAAAAAACTTTGAAGCAACCTGATTAACAGATACATAAAGCTGCAGAATAAATAATGCTGGTTATCATTTAAACAGCAAATACCTATGCCCCCGACTATTTACTTCATAAATATAGATTCTATATGAAGCTGCTGGGAGAAGTCACTAGGAGTTTTGAGTAAGTGCCATCATTAGCTGATTACATTCAACTCTACTTCTTATCAGGATCAGCTGAGGCTGTGCAGGTGTTGGAATAATATCTGGGCTGAAGGCCAATACACTGAAGCTGAATCTTGACAAGATAGTGACTGGTTTTATTATTTTGTGAGCTGCCCAGAGTCTTCAGAGTTGGGCAGCAACAGAAATAAGAAAAATAAATACATTTGATGATTCCTAGTTCTAAGATTTGGGCAGGGGGTGTGTTCTACACGAAGTCACACACACACCAGGAGCAGAAATGTCATTTGGGGGGTACTCCTAGATTCATTTTTGTCATTAGAGGCTCATGTGAGCTCAGGAGTTCAGATTGCTATGGGCCAGCTTTAATTAGTTTGCCGGGTACAGCCATTCCTGGACAAGCATAGCTAGAACAACATAGTCCATGCTCTAGTAACCTCCCAGTGAGATTACCACAATGTAGTCTGCATGGGACTATCCTTGATGATGATATGGATTCTGCAACAAATGCAGTATGTAGCAGTTAGACTGCTAACTGGTTGTGAAGGATTTGCATTGGCTGCCAATATCCTTCCAGTTTAAGTTCAAGGTGTTGATGATAACTTCAAAAGTCCTAAACAGCTTAGGACTTGGGTATCAGAAGGATTGTGTTTCCCTATATAATCACTAAGATCTACTGGGGAAGCCCTCATCTGTGTCCTACCAATGAAAATAGCTTATGATTTTGAGACAGTGGGGAGGACTTTCTTGGTTATACCTTTCCAACTGTGAAATGCCCTCTCCATAGAGGTTTGACTGGAATTGATCATTTCAGTAGCACATCAAAACATACTTTTTAAAGGACCTTTCATGTTGAGGATCATGGGCTGTGAAGGTTTTAGTGCAATGATGTTAATGTTTCAAATTCATAGTTTGAGTTTAAATTGTTTTAAATATTGTATGTTTTAAAATTGCTTTATACAACTTTGTAACCCACCTGAGATCCTGTGATATAGGGAAGGCTATACAAGCAATGAGAAATCTAGGCAGCATAATAAAGAGGAGAGACATCACCCTGCCAACAAAAGTTCGCATAGTCAAAGCAATGGTATTCCCAGTAGTAATGTATGGCTGTGAAAGCTGGACCATAAGGAAGGCTGAGTGTAGAAGAATTGACACCATTGAACTGTGGTGCTGAAGGAGACTCTTGAGAGTCCCCTGGACTGCAAGGAGAATAAATTAGTCAATCCTGAATGAAATTAACTCTGACTGCTCATTGGAGGGACCAATACTGAAGCTGAAGCTCAAGTACTTCGGCCAGCAAATGAGAAGTGAGGACTCACTTGAGAAGGCCTTGATGCTGGGAAAGATCAAAGGCCAAAGGAGAAGGGGATGGCAGAGGATGAGGTGGTTAGATGGCATCATTGACATAGTGGGCTTAGAGCTGTGTTCTGAATTGTGCATTGGTTGTTGTGTTGAACATGGCTAAATCACAACAATCAGATTGTTATCACGTTCATGAATTGGTACTTAATTAATTCCAAAGATATCTGTTGGCTCATTGGGGTGGAGTGTCATCTTTCTTTCAAATCTGTCTTAACATTTGGTGTTATCATTTAAATGGATTTGCCCCAGATATCTGATGGGAAAAAATAAAAGGAAATAACATAAATGCAAAAATATTTGAGCACTGAAATAAAAATGTCTTTTAAAAAAAACCTGCAGGGCATAGTCATACTTTTAAAAATAGAAAGCTACAACATGTTCTGTGGAAAATGTTTACTGAGCAAAATTGCTTGGTCCATCAGTGATGTGATGAGAACTGAATTAACTAGCAAATTTGTTTAAAAAGTCCCCGGAAGCATCATTGCATTTATCAGACAATTTTCAAGTAAAATGCTACCACATTGCAAGCATGGTAACCTCAGAATTGACATGCAGATGATGATGCAGAGAAAAAGGGAATGTGATGATTAACTTCATTTAGACTTTCTATACTGAATCATAATTATTTGTTTTGTTTTGAGTAACATGCAGAGAAAGGATGAATCACCTATTTTAGAAGTAGTCCCCCTTGCATTTCTATGGATTGCTGACAGACAAAAGATATAAAAAGAAAATAAATCATTTTAAATTATTCTCTCTCAAGCACTCATTTTACTCCCACCATCTCTCCATTCCTCTGAAACTAAACTGCATTAAATTATCACTGGATTAGTTTACTGAAGTTCTTTGAAAGCAGTTCATATCATCAGTAGGGTTTAACATGTTGAACTGTATCTAACTCAGTGGTAGCTAGGGTGTCAGGAAAGTGTTTCTTAGTTTAAGACGGGTGGGGAAATATGCTCTGTAT
This sequence comes from Furcifer pardalis, assembly GCA_030440675.1. NCBI lineage: Eukaryota > Metazoa > Chordata > Lepidosauria > Squamata > Chamaeleonidae > Furcifer > Furcifer pardalis. The sequence continues at coordinate 72,603,306 of CP126892.1, forward strand.
GAAGGTTTGATGACTTAAGATAGCTGACTAGCAAATGACTAAAAGAGAATTAAAAGGATTTAGCTCAATTGCCTGGATTACAATTCTGATGAAAGAAATGTAAGTCTCAAGCAACCAAATTACATGTAGCCCCAGCATGTTTCTAAGTAACATGACAGGAAAATATCTGCTGTTGTCAGATGAAGGGCATACCAGTTCTTTCAAGAGCAAAGATTACGATGAAGAAGACAGAGAAAGGTTCGTAGTAGAAATAGTGTTAGCAATTGCACAGAACACTGTTGATCGTTCCTCATTTACTCCATGCGCAGTTATGGAACTAGCTGTCCAAAAAGTCATAGCTAGCACCTCCACCACCACCACCCCTCTCCCTCCCCCTCCTTCTTCATCCACATCCTAATCATAATGAGGGGCAGCTCTGTGGACTGGCCAGCCCAGCCATAAAAGACCTTGCTGCTGCTGCCTCCACGACCACCCCAGGAACATCACAGAACTCTCCCTGCTGTTCAGACAGGGAGAATGAGGGGCAGCTGTGTGAACTGGCAGGCTGGCCGAAGAATGCTGTCTCTCTTGATTGTACTATATTATTTACACTGTACTTTATTTTATTGTTTTTTTTTCTTTTTATGTAAAATTTATTGATTGCATTATCTGTGCTGAATCTGTTGTTATATTTTTATATTATGCTGTATTTATATTTGAGATTGTGATACTGTATATGTTGCTTACGTTATGTGAGCGGCTCTGAGTCACCTCAATAATAATAATAATAATAATAATAATAATAATAATAATAATAATAATAATAATAATAATAATAATAATAATAATAATAATAATAATAATAATAATAATAATAATAGTGATCCTCATGGTGATCAGCCATGAAGACTGCCCTGATAACATAATGCAGTGGCCTTTCATCTGCCTTCCGCATGGCAGCATGACACCCGTACCACTGATCCCGTTTCACAAGTCACTTTTTGGTCTTGAGCCCTTTTGGCACACCAAGTTCTCATCAGCCCCAGGGCAGTATTTACAAAGTTGCTGCCCTCCATCAAGATGGATTCAAGTGGGATTTAATCCACTCAGGGACCATCACCCTTCCCTGTGGACTATGGCACCCAAGACTTTAGTCCTCAGGGTTGTCAAGTTAGTTACCGTAACTGCCACCTGACACTTGGCATTATTATTATTATTATTTATTGTATTTGTTACCCCACCCCAATCGGGAGAACCCGACTCTGAGCGGCTTACAACAAGACAAAAAGTAAAAACATAAAACACTCTACATCAATAAAAACATTAAGAGTTAAAAAGTCTCTGGCAGTATGATTCTATTCTATTACTATAGCTGGATAATCTGGCCGGAAATTCATACATACATTGGACTTTTTGGTTCAGCCCAATGGGCCAAAAAATCCTAGGAAAGGGCTGTAGTTCAGGATTTGAATTAGAAAGAGCAAGAAAGTTGGAGAACAGAAGTTGTTCTCACAAAGGAAGGATAAGGCTCTTACTACCTTCATTTAGGTAGTAGGATTTTAATATATTTCTGGAAGAGGGGCACTGGGAAGGTGGATCGACAGTGACCTTACATATTTGCATTTTATTTTAGTGTTTGAAAGACTGTATATGTGGAGCCCATTCTTAGCAATAGTAATGGCAATTACACTTATATACTGCCCTATAGCACTAAGGGCAGTTCACAAGGTAATTATCATTTTGCCCCCCAGCCACAGAAGGATGGCAGGTTGAGTGAACATTGATCGCAAGATCAAACACACAATGTTTAGCTGCAGTACAGCAGGTTAACCACTGTGCCACTAGGGCTCTCAAATATAGCAATTACACTTACAGTGGAACCCTGACTTACAGAATTAATCAATTCTTTGGGATTCTTCATATGGTGAAAACTCTGTAAGTTGAATTGCTGTTTCCTATTGGAATGAATGGAAAACCAATTAATCCGTTCTAGAGATCAGGAAAAAAAGCCATTTTTTGGCTGCTTGGGCAGCCTGCGCTGCATCCCACGGTGGGGGGAGAATGTTCGGAGTGTATTCACTTCATTTTTGGGATTTTACATCATGTGTTCACTGTGTTTTGGCAACTTAAAAAGTGGACATTTGGCACTTCTGGTGGCAGGGGAGTTTCTGGTGGTGCCTGGGTTCCTGAGAGGTTCCAGCAGTGCCTGGGCTTCTGTGAATTGAAGTATAACTGTGTAACCAGGAAGTGCCAAACTGCCACATTTGAGTTGTCCTAACGAGGTGAAAACATAATGGAAAATCCCCAAAATGGAGTGAATATGCTCCGAACACTCTCCCGCCACCATGGGAAGCAGTGCAGACTTCCCAAGCAGCCAAAAAATAATAATGCACAGTTGCACTGAGATGAACCAGACAGCTGAGTATTGAGGACAAATCCGGCACATTACCAGAGCTGTCCACTAGAATCTGCTGTCTGGCCCCTCCCTCAAATCTGAACATATGGTGAAAAAAAGTAAGTCAAGGCATAATTTTCAATGGATTTCCATTCATATCACGAGGTTTACATTAGTCAAGGTGTTTGTAACCCAGGGTTTCACTGTATATACCAACCCATAGCGCTCGTCAGGTAACAGACTAGATACCAAGAGCCCACAAAAGATCACTAGGCAGACCCCAAAAATGATGGGATGAGCTGATGATAAAGGTGTTTGGCCACAGATGGAAGCAGAAGGCAAAGGATAGAACATTTTGGAGTTTGGTTGATTTGCGCTTAAATAGATAAGCAATGACAAATCAATATTGGATAGTGCTTACTGTACTCTCTGGGTGGTTCATAAGGTAATAAAAATTTTGCCCCAACATGCTGGGTACTCATTTTACCAACCTTGAAAGGATGGAAGACTGAGTCCACCTTGATTCTCATCAGGATCGAACTCATAACATTTTGGCTGCAGTAATACAGTTTAACCATTGCACCACCCAGGCTCATTATATTGTGGATGTCTTACTTCAGCTGATAAATATGTCTTGGACTGTGTTCTCATTTAGTTTCAAAGAGACATTTGAATTCTTCTTTAATTCTTCAAGCAACTCCCACTCTAGTACAGTGGACCCTCAGTTAACGTAATTAATGCGTTCTCCAGGACGTTTTGTATGCAAGAAAAATGCCAGATGATTGCATTTTACTTCCACTTCCTGGAGCAATGAGGGCAGCATGGGCTGGATGAATTGATTTCTGGGGCCAGATCTGGCCCATGGGCCATAGTTTGGACACCCCTGGTTTAAGCAGTGAAAATGACAGCTTAAAATCTATCTCATGTTGCAAAACAGATTACAAGGCACGTTTTACATCCGCTTTTGGTGGGAGGAACCACATGATCAACCTTCTGAACCACATGACTGGCCCACTGAACCACATGACCGGCCCATGGCCCAAACCCTTGTACTAGAGTCAAAAGAAGGGACTGATAACTAGGAAATCCTGGCAAGGGCAACCATAATTCACCATCTGTTAGATAACACATAACTTAAATAGGCACATAGTTCTGCTATTAGTATGGTTTCAAACCCTCTCAAAAGCATGTACTCTTCAGACATCTTGGTATGTTGCAAATGTTGACTCTCATCAACCCCCAGTCAGGCTAAACATTAGGGAGTGCTGGGTGTTGTATCGAAATCATATGGAAAGCTCTAGTTTGGAGAAGGTTGATTTCTGCCAATACAGCATTTTACATATACAGTACTGTACAGTCAGTTATGGATGGGATAATGGCCACTGTGGCTTAGTGGTTAAGATGCTGAATGTGATGACTGTAAAGTGGGCAGGTCAGCCGTTTGAGACTTGAGTGCTACATGATGGACTGAGCTCCCATCGTCTGCCACAGCTCCTGCTAACCTAGAAGTTAAAAAGCAAAATATTGCAAGTAGATAAATAGATACTGCCTCAGCAGGAAAGTTAACAGTGTTACGTGTACTCTGGTGTCTAGTCATGACTACCACAAGACCATGGAAATGTCTGCAAATGCAGACAGTGCTGGCTCTTTGGCTGAAAATGGAAATGAGAACCGCAAGAGAGACCTTTACCTTTACTTATGGATGGGAAAATATCCACATAGAAAAACAACTAGCTAGTAGTTTGAATTCCATGGGACATGTTAAGGATCCAGCTCAGACAACAATTGCTTCTTCTGTAGTTATTCATCCAATGTTTCCAAAATCAGCACTGTACAATACAGTATGTGAAAGCCATGCTATGGCTAGAGTGCTGAACATGGGTTGAAATCCTATCTTTCTTAGTAAACATGAGATAGTTACCATCTTTCAGGCTGAACTCCCTCACAAGACTGTAATGAAATTAACATGTGAGAGGAAAGCAAACATGAAAAGTTTACTACACTTCTCTTTAACGTATCAAGTTTTTATGCAAGATGGATTTATGACATGGGACACTTTCACATTAGCAGTTCCTCACTTGAAACAGTTAGGGAGAAGAATTCTCTGTCATTTCCCTGACAAGATTTCTCTGGTTCCAACCCCAGTGATTCATACTAAGAGACATTAGTAAAGTAATAAACTTTGCAACTGCCCAATTCCATCATATATGTCGCCCTACAAATCTAACAAACCAGTGTTCTAGATAAGAGCACATAACTAGCAAATCAAATTTATATTTAGAAGCTGAGGTAAGACTTGAGCAGTTAGTCTGGAAATTGTTTTGCCATATCAAGGCAGACAATAGTTCATGAGTAGCAGTGGAAGCACCCAGCACTTTATTTACATATGTCTTATAGTGTACCATCTGACTCATACTAAAAATTGGAATTCACCCTCTCACTTTTTCCCTGTCCAATATGTGAATGGGACATGGTTTCATTCAAATCCCTGCTCCTACGCACAACCTCCCTCAACTATGCGCATCTTGACAGTGGAAAAGAAAAATGGGGTTACCCATTAATCAATGAAAAAAAGCTTTCCAATCTGAAATATGTGGTTTTTCTTATCTCTCCAGAAAGTGTTAATAAATAGGTAGGTATAATGAATCTGAGAACATTAATCTAACTCTTCAGAGAGTGGTTATTCTCTTTCTTTAATTTAAAGCTCTTGAAAATATGGGAGAGATGCTATTTGGTTGTCTGATTTGTATCTGTTGTATCAGTTTGGGGAGAGTTGCACCTGAACAATTCCCAATATTTGAACAGCTTTTAGGTACTGTGCGACATTTGAATGCAACAGTAAAAATGGTAAGTACATTGTCCTTAACGATCTAGATAAATTATCCTCAGTGTTTACTATGAAAAGTATTCTTTCCATTTATTGGAAATGTATTATACCAAGTGTAAAATGTATCTATTTTTTGTATTTCTTTAGGACACTAAAGAACTATATTCACCAGTAATTAAACGGGTAAGATTTCTGCAGCATTGCTTAGAAATGTAATGAGAAACAATTTATTTTTTATTTTCAGAAACTGGTTATTGTAGGCATGTCTGGATGACTTTGAGTAATACACACTGTAATGTATAAAATAGGTATGTTACAGCTAATTGCAATATGTATTGCTAAGCCATCATTACAGATTGTCATTTTACCAGAAAACTATACCTGATAAAAAGTGCCAAAAAATTAATTTAGCTACATTAACATATTCTCAAACATCATCCACCAACTATTTTACAAACATATTTTGTTTACCAAAACATATCAGTCATATCATATAGTGTAGTTTTGTTCAAGAAAAGTTTTTTTTAAACTTTAACTGTTATATACATTTTTATTTCTATATTTTTGTTGTTGTTCAGTCGCACAGTCGATTCTGACCCTCTGCGACCCCATGGACCACTGTCCGCCAGGCACTCCTGTCCTCCACCATCCCCCTCAACTTGCTCAGCTCTGTGCCCATTGTCTCCACAATACCATCTAGCCATTTCATCTTGGGCCGGCCCTCTTTTGCCTTTGACCTTTCCAAGCATCAAGGCTTTCTCAAGTGAATCGTCTCTTCTCATCTGATGTCCAAAGTACTTTAGCTTCATCTTTATTATTTATTATTTATTATTCATCTTTATATTTTTAGCCTGAATAAATGTTACATTTCTAAAAATTTGGAATCATTACAAAGAATTGTTAAATTAGAAATAAAAAAATCCACTCCTGAAAATTTTTAGAAGGTAGTTATCTATAAAATAACATAATTTCATGAATCTGCTGCTAAAGAGTAATATATATTTCAAATCTGATACTGATACTTTTAAATCACAGCATATATTATAACTGCAATCTAACTTCAGATTATGCATAATACATACTACAAATAGGTTAAAAAGAACAGAAAAAACACTCACCCAATTTTTTTCATCGCTACTACATTCTGTTAGTGGTTCAACTTTTTGTTGTTCTTTCTCCAGTAGACACCAAGAGCAAAAAGACATTCTACTTCTTTTTATTTTTTTCATTTTCTACTTCGAGATTTTGCTTCTTTGATAACTCATAATGCAGCTCAGAAATAGAATACACACCAAATTGGCTCCTTCAAATGGCTAAATATTTGTATCAAAAAATTTGCTTATTGTTTAGAAAAGCAGGCTAGGATTCCAGAAACAAAGTAACTACAGTTAACGACTAATCATATCTGTCAACCATGCAGTCACAATAGCTGTCTATCATGTCCAGGAAGTTAGTGGTTTTATACACAAGCACATAGTCTTTCCTGACCTACTGTTTTCTAGCACTGAAGAAACTTCTTGGAGGTAGCACTCTCATTTTATTGTGGTATAACTTTTATTCATTGGTAACCATTGACATATTTATTTGGACTCATTTTAGAAGGGGACATCCTTTTTTTTAAAAAGAAATCTAATCAGTAGTGTAGAGTTTCAGTGTGGTCTTTGACTAACTGTTGACTTTGGATATTTCAGACTTGTGCATTTTAGTTTCAATCTGTATTTTGCTTTCTGATTCATAGTTTTGCTTCATATTTCTTGTGCTGCATTTCTGAGTGCCCTGTGTGCAAAAATTGAGGTATAAATATATTAACTGCTTTTAGTTTGAGAACTTCATTATTATGGTGTATGCAAGTTTTCTAGTTCAAAAGCTGTATGTGTAGAGCAGATAAAGTATATTTGCGGCTACAAAGAATTCTTATTACTCGAGTATCCTAGAGTTATTCTTGCTTTAAACAAGATGATATACTTAGCAGGTGTTTACAAATGAAGCTATCTCTATTAGAGAGACATCTGTTTGCAGTGCACCTGAGAGATCTCATCTGAATTTCTGAATGTTATATAGCTACCAGAAGCAACCCATGAAGCAACCCATCCTATTCCCAAAGTGGTCCAAACCACAGGATAAAGCACTGTCTGATTGTACCCTAAGACAGTGATGGCAAACCTTTCAGATACCAAGTACCCAAACAGAGAGGCAAGGTGTACTCTGTGCTGGGGTGAGGGAAGAAACACTCCTATTGGGCTGCTAGGCAGAGGGACAGAGCCAACTCTTTGCTGTGGGAGGGAGGAAGCACTCCTATTGGGCTGCTGGGCAGAGGGACATGGCAAAATCTGTGCTGCAATGATAGCCACGTGCCAGCAAAGAGGGCTCTGAGTGCCATCACTGTCACGTGTGCCATAGGTTTGCCACCCCTGCCCTAAGACATCTGGTATAGCCTGCTCAGAGCTGCTGCCACCAGTTGTAATGAAACTTTAGATCAGTTTTGTGGTTCGTTTCCCAACATGCTTTATGAAAGATCCATTCCAAAAAATGTTTTTGTAAGTATGCAGTTGTGGCTATAACTAGATATAACCTGGCACACAGAAAGAGCCTCCATGAAGATTCTGGTATTTTTGAACCACAATTGGGTGTACCCTGTTAACGGCAACTTTGTGTTGCTGTTCATCTTTCTCACACTAGGTCAGGCAAAAGAAACTGCTGAATGAACTCACCTAAAGGTGCATTCATTTTGGCAGTTTCACATCTGGCCTGGACATGGAGGAGGAAGAAGAAGACCAGATTATTATTTATTTATTTATTTATTAGTTCAAATTTATATTGCCGCCCACTCACCGTGGCGACTCAGGGTGGCTTACAGACAATACATTACATTACAATACAATATGTTGGGGTGGGCACAGGGGTAAGGGAGGCAAAGTCCTCATCCTGCCCAGGCTTCCTCTTCCCCTGGCAGTTGGTATAGCCACAGGGGGAGGGGCGGCAAGGTCCTCATCCTGCCCTGGCTTCTTCTTCCCCTGGCAGTTGGTATAGCCACAGGGCGAGGGGCGGCAAGATTGCTTTTAAACAGATATAACATTACTTCTATTTATGGCAATTTGAAGTCCTAGGTGTGCAGTTCAGAGAGGAAATTCTCTGTATTGAACAAATGTAACTGGGATAATTACTGCTGTAATAAAGTCAGTGAGGTCATACATGACAAAATAAATATCTAGCACTATTTATTAGATGAGACAAGGGTGTTCTCTGTATCATCTGGAAAACAGAACATGTTGAATTTATTGTTCAGTAAAGGCGGTTTACTATAACAAAGATGAGAAAAATATCAATATGTGCCTTTTATGGTATAGTGAAAATGGTAATAGTTACAGATACTTTAGCCTGAGGATTAAAACCCAGAAAACAAGCAACTAACCCTATTAACCTTTTATAGTCCATATGGCAAATAAAAACATGTAGACCTAAACTTTTAAAAACATATTTGGGGATTAAATATCATGTGTAATGACAATGCCTATCGTGAACTATTAATCACTTCTCATGTGCCTCTAGCTATTTTTTTCATTCTGACTTTTTTTTCATTCTGACACAAAAATATGTTTTGCCTGCAATTCTATCTTATGTATGACACAGAGATGCCAGAAAAAATAGCAGCAGAAGGAAAGGTTCTATGAGCACCAAATAATTTTAGGAGACAAAAAGGCAGACTGTAGGTTTCCCAGATATCTCTGGAGTTGTCAAAGTTGTCACTTTTTGGAAAAAGAAGGAGGAACTAGAAAGAATATTGGTCTCATCCAGACAGGTTTCTATCTTGACTGTGGGAATTTTCATCTACATATAGACCTGTGGTTCAAATTACCCTCCCATGGGGGGGGGGGTAATTTGACTTTTAAGGGGACAATTTGAGAATTAGTTATTATCAGTAAATGGCCTTTTAAGCTTCTTCCATGTGAATAGCAATTTACATTTTGAATAATAAGAAGTACATGTCACATGGGGAAGGTATCAGGATTTTAGAGATGTTTAGGTGTGGCATGACCAAAAAAAAAGGTTGGGAACCATTGATATAGACACTTCAACATGGAAAATATTTAGCCTAGTTAAATGTCTAGTTTTCATGCAAGCATTGGAGGGAATGTGGTTTTTGCTCCAAATGCTATGAACAGGTATGTAAAAATGCTTCAAATAGCTACCTATTGTACTTCACAATATCATGAAAAGCAATATAAACTAATAAAATTAGTATGGCTGTGAAACTACTTATGGGGGAGCATAAAGTGGCAATTCATGTGTGATTTGAAATCCAGAAATATATTTCAATAGTACAATGGTTTTTTTAAAAAAAAAAAATTCTAGGGCTGCCTGCTCTCTGCTTACAAGTGCTTTGTAAATCAGTCCTCACTACTGGAACCGGCGGACCATAAAAGAGAAAATGATTTCAACATGACTCTTTCCAGGCTCAAGTATTCCCTGCGTAATGTTAACCTCATTGACACTCATAAGGTATGACTAATAATATTTAACAATTAATTATTTGCTTTCTCATACGTTCTGGTTGTGAAGATCCTATCACATTGTTAATGAATAAAGAACACAGAAATGGTTTACCAGTCTTCTCCTTCTGGTGGCAGATTGATATTCAGCAGGTTTCCCAAGGTCACACAGATGTCTGGGCCCATAACCGCATCATCTGGGTATTGTTGATGCAATAATTCAAGGCAACATCACCTTGTCTATAGCTATAAGCTTTATTTATCTACATTACATATATGTTCCATGAGCACAAGATACTTCAAAAATTTGACACACACACACACACACACACACACACACACACACACACACACACACACACACACACACACACACACACACACACACACACAAGCAGCCGGAGGTTTGAGGGTGGGCAACCCTGCCTAACCCCTGGCTACGACCCTGAGTGGTTCCCACACAGGGGGACTTCAATTCCCAGAAGCCTAAGTCAGTACATTGGCTGATTTGTCCTTTGGGGAATTGACTTAGGCTTCTAGGAATTGAAGTCCAAAAACCAAAGATTGAGAAACACCGGCTTAGAGGCGAAACACTGGATAAGTAGATCAAGATGTATTAATAATAATAATTTTGTGTCAGAAATTATTCTGGGTTGAAAGGATTTTTGTGGGAGAAACTCTGCTCAGGGAATGCCCCAAATGAGAATCCTTTCATGTCCCCAAGAGCCGGGAGAGAGATGGGCACTCACTCTGTCATGCAGTACTCGGATCTTGAACTGCTGACATGTCGGCCTTCCAGTTTAACAAGGTGAGCTTCTTAACCACTGAGCTACATGATACGTGAGATTAGCCAGTTATATGTCATACTTGTAAGGTAAACACAGAACTATATTATTTTATTAAAATGCAGTATCCCGTTATAAAAATATAACTTTATTTGAATTATAATGTTGTACATTCTATAAAATACGCTCATAATGATGAGGCTTTTTCATTATTTTTCAGATCTGTAATTCTTGCTACAGTTACAAGGTGCGATCCCCAAAGACATTTTTGGAGAACTTTCGGTCATTTCTACAACAGGTAATAGCTTTATCCATATAATTTTGTTCCCTTGGAATTTTGTCTTTTACTTTGCCTATGAGTAGGCTTTGCTATTATGCTATTTAACCTTTTTTCTAAACATATTTTATTTACAGCAGAATCGAAACTACCTGAAAAACAAGAGGACTACACGCCACCTACCATTTAAATAGTCATGTTAATATATCATGTTGTTCTTTTGCAAAAGATGCACTCTAAATTAACTTGATGGCTGAAATCCATTATTTATTTATTTATTTATTCAATTTATTCCCCACCAATCTGTGATACACTCCCACTCTGGGCAGCTCACAATGTTAAAAAAGCAGAACAACACAATACTGTAATACCATAATACCCCACCCACCCAATCCATTTCTAAACCTGGTCAGTGTCCATTTTAGAGGACATGAGAGAATGAACTCATAGTTTATTAATTGGTTAACAGAAGGTTCATTTGTTAGAATGTAACATTTCTTGTGTAAAAACTTGTAATAGTTTACAAGCAAATATGTGCATGTTTGATAAAAGTGTGAGTTATCACATCTTGGCTGTGTACTCCCCAAATTAACAGTGAACGAGTCAGGTATACTATTGTCCTGTGTTGAAAGTTGGCTGCTTCTTACAACAACATGTAGTGCCAGGAATGCAGAATGAGTAAAATACAGAACAGCACAGTTTTACCAGTATTGCAAGGTTTAGAAATGGATCGTTGCTCTTTGAACCCTTTCAAAAACTCTTAAAATAAAAAAAAAGGCCAAAATGTTGCATTTTGCAAAATCTTTTATCACATTTTAATAGCAATATCAATCACACTTATATACTGTCCTGTAGTGCTCAGCTTAGTGCACTCTCTTGGGCATTTCACAAAGTCGTTAGCATTTTGCTTCCAAAATGCTGGGAACTCATATTACTGACCTTGGGAGGATGGAAGGCTGAGTCAACCTTGAGTCCATCAGAACTGACCTTACAGCACCAACAACTGTTTAACCACTGCCTGATAGCTCCTATTAAAATCTGATAAACTGTTATTCAGAAATAAAAGGAAAAAAATAAAAGCAATACAGTCATACCTCGCGTAACAAATTTAATTCGTTCTGTGAGGCTGCTCGCATAATGAGCTTTTTTAGGGGGAAAACTTGCATAGATAATTTTTTTGTTATGCAAGTTTTCCCCTTAGAAACGCTTGTTATGCGAGTTTTCCATAGGGAAAGTCCAACTCGCATAGCGAATATGTTTGCTATGCGAGTCAGACTCGCATAATGAAAAAATTTTGTTATACGAGTTTTCCCCCATAGAAACGCTCGTTATGTGAGCGTTTCCATAGGGAAAGTCTGACTCACATAGGGAAAATTTTCATTATGTGAGTCAGATGACTTTTTGAAAAACCCGCTCGTTATGCGAGTTTTTCGTTAAGCGAGTTGCTCACTAAGCGAGGTTTGACTGTACTAAGTCATAACTAGATTAGATCCATTGAATCAACTGAACGTCTAGAGGAGAGAATTCACCAATTTTTCACTCCTGCTCTATTTGCAACTTGCTACTGGATTTCAGCCAGTGTGTTGTATGGAGGAACTTCTGGGCATTTAAAATAATATCAGGTATTTTGTGTATTATTCAAGTAACAGCATTAAAGCTGCATTCATGTACACATTTACTAAGAGGCAAGACCAAACAGTGGGATGTCTAACTAACATACACAAGACTGTACAAAAGTCAGAATTTGTATACATGTTTTTGTTAGAGGCAGGAATGTAGGAATTTGCCTTGTAGTGAATTAGGTCATTTGCTTATCTAGCCCAGAACAGTTAACTCTGATTGGCAGCAACTTCCCAGAGTTTCCAGGATGCTTCCATAGTCTTAGCTAGAGATTCCTAGTATTCTATGGTGGGTCTCTCATTCAAATGCTAACCATTCTTAACCCTATTTAGCATCCAAACCAAGACACACCTAGTCTGTTGTCAGTGATGTGGTGGTAAATAACCTAACACATGTAATACTAATACAACAAAAACTTGCAATGTGTCCAGTTTAGAATACTACTGTAATCTATGCAGAACAGATCTAAGTGAAAATATTGTGGGGAAAAAATATCTAAGAATATGTTATCACTAATCTAAGCTAATAAAAACTCCAGCAGACGACTGTTATTCAGGTTTAAAGACAGAATTCTTTGTCAAGCCTTTGGCGGGAAAGACGCTGCCAAATAAAAAACAAGACAAGATCACACCAAACTCAGTTAACTTCATTGTGTGGCCAGTTCTATAATATTGGCAGCAAGAGAACAAACTATTGGGAGAAGAAATTAGTGAGAACTCCTATAATGTTATCATGTTAGCTGAACAGCTCTGTGAAGATTCGCACTGTGGCAAACAGTGAAAAATTTATTTTCTCCCAGGGAGGATTAAATTTTTTATGATATCAGTCATAAATGTTATCAGTATGTATTCTAACATAGCTTGTATATTCATCTTCTGAAAATTATGCATTTTATTTTAATTTAATTTAATTGATATTTATTACTTGTACAGTGTGAAATTCAAGAATCTTGTTTATTTATATGGTCGAATATATTTAAAAATTGAACTATTAAAAGCTATTCAAATGATATATTTCTCATTAAGTGTCCCAATTTATTTCCCAAACCAATCTTCTCTAGGGTGATAAACTCACCAGAAAAATATGTGCTACATAATATAAGCCTATTCATTGGGTTATATTACAACTGCAAGTACAGTAGTTGATTCTCAACCCTTCATTTACAAGCAAACTACATTATAAATGTACTGTATTTGATAAATGTTGACAGTCTCATTTATGTGGGGTACTGTGGAGTTTTATGTTTTAACCTGTGAGCCACCTAAAATGACTTGCATTAATAGGGCACTATGTAAATTATATAAATAAATAAAACAATGCTTTTCTTTTCTCACCAGATGATATACTGATTTATTAACCACACAAAGTACAAATCAAACACAGCTGCTCCAAAACATCAGATTACTGTAGGAGAATCACAATTAATACTATTTATTTGTCATTCCATCTGACTAAATCAGACTTGAGTTTGTGCATCGTTTCTGTTTTGCACTCCTCATATACAAGATTGTTTTGTCCTTCTCATTTTCAGTGCACTTCACAGCACTGGTTCACATCCTATGACAGTTAAGACCTTTTCACCAGTTTGCTACATTGTGAGGCATTATTTCCTGTTTGAAAAATCAGACCTACAGAAGAAGAACATGCTTATTGTCTGAAGACCAATTACAAAACAAAGCAATCTGATTAACAAATTACAGAGTGTGACATAAACTTCTATTACAACAGTCACAGACAATCAGCCCTTTTAAATCTCCTGCTGATGTGTTATCTATAATTATGTAGCTTAGCTTGAAGAAATCTAGTTTTGGTGCTCTCAAAAGGTATACACATTGGGACACATATAGAGAAGACTCTGAAAAATCTATTTCCAATCTCTTGTACCTTCTGGACCTGCTCAGTTATTGACCCCAACAATAAAGTGAAAGGTTGCTCTAACACTAATTTCAAATGATTTTTTTTTAGTGGAGGTAAAGAATATGGGGTCATGTTCTCCCAGTCCTGATCATCATAGCCCAACTGCCTATGTCATCAAAGCACCACCCACAGACACTTCCCCCAATTGTTATAAGAAGGAATCACAACTGACTGCATGTCAGTTGTTCTGGCATTAAAAGAGTAGTGCTCTTCCCAAGGCAGAGAAAAAAAAATGAGCTGAAAGCAAAAAGCATTGGATAGATTTGAATCAACTTTTAGATCACCTGGTGTAACATATGAAGCCTGATTGTCTGTCAGGAAAATGGTTGAACTTGTGAGAGGAAGAGGTTAAAGACCTAACTAAAGTGTAGTAGAGGAAATTGTTTTGGGTAACTCTTTATCACCAGGTGCAAGGTGGCCTTGTGAATAATGCCAAATATGGAGTAGAGTGAACTGTAAACATCAAGTTGTAAAATGTTATGGAAATGAAGACATTGTTATGGGTTAGAAATGCTTTGAGTGGTTAATTCTAATGAAATGGGTAATGGTTGTTTTGGTTCAGTGTTACATGGGTTTTAGAGTAGGAAAAAAGATGGGTTTTGAGTTAGTTCGATGTTGGACCTGAAGAAAATATGTAGTCACATAAGCTTGCTGAAATGAATTAGGAATCTAGCCAAAAAGATTACCTAGATGGGTTTTATTATTTTATTTGGAAAGGAACTCTATTGATTGGCTCTAATATGTTTTGGTTAGTCATTTTTACTTATATCTATTTTTGATACTGGAACTTTATACCTCTGGAAGATCTTTTTGTTTTTACTATCCTATATTTTTAATAAATGAAGTATTTTAACGGTATGTCTTCTTATTGAAGAAGGGGGGAGGGGAGAATTGAGAGTTGCCAGGCAATGGGTGCTTTTTGAGAAAGGCTTATACTACTATATTTCTTTGTCTCTCATACAGAAGTAGCTTGATGCAAGGAGCTATACCTCAATAGGGCTGGACGCTTAACTCAGCCAAGTGAAAGCCTAAGATAGACTTCCCAAGTCCTGGTTGTTTAATGCACTTTGGACAAGTAAATCTTTAATGCTCAGGTAAAATGTTGAACAGCAAGAGACCCAGGGCAGAGGGTCCTGACTTAGCAGGATCTTCATCAGGTAAAGCTAATTAGACCCAGAACTGTACCCTTACACCTAGTCAATAAAATATAACTCAATTCACCTGATTTATAAGCTAAATGAAACCCAAGGATTTATGGTGTATAGGACTCTTAATTATGTAATTACATTCCTACACTACATCAGCTGCATTCTCACAATTAATCTCATTTCTAAATTGAATTTTGATTTAATCCTAAAATGGAGATTATAATCTCCATTCAGGTCAATACATTCTGAAGGAGAGTCTATTGCTAATCTAAAACTTGAATATTTTAAATCGCATGCATATAGCTAACTAGTAAGGAAGTCAATTCAACTTTCATGTTTTAAGGCATTTGTGCCACATTTGTGCAGATTCACCCAGTAAAAGGCTGTCTTTTCCAATAAGGTGTTTAGTTATATTAATATAGTACCATTTAGAAGCATTTTGTCTAGAGTAGTGTCCATACATTCATTTCAGAAGCACTAATGTACAAAACTACTTGTAAAACTATCAGGCAACTTTGTACTACATACTCACAAAACGGTATATCATCATCTGCTGTTACTTGTATCCAAACATACATTTTTCCTGGAAGTCATTTTCTCGATGGATGTGTCTTGTGACTCAATAAACCAATCCTAGCATGAAACATGCAACCACATACATTACACTGAATAGATGATGAAGGGTGTAGTTGAGTTTGATGAAGCTTCTGTGCTTGTTGCTTAGTTTCTTCACATCTGTGGCTTTCTCCTTTGAAGTGATAGGTAGCAGCAGAGATGGTTTGGTGCCAAAGTGGGTGATCTATAGCCGCTATCTCCCAAATTTGTGGGTTTATACCTGAAAACTTCATGGCAGTGATGATGAACCTTGGCACTCCTGGTATTCTTGGACTTCAATTACCAGAAGCCCAAGACAGCACTCCTGCTGATCAAGGCTTCTGGGAATTGAAGTTCAAGAAAACCTGAAATGCCACTATCACCGACTTCATGGTTTGTTTCAGCTGGTCTTTATAATGCTTCAAAGGAGCTCCATGAAGTCTTGTAGGGGAGCTAAATTCCCCATAAAAAATATGATGAGGAAGCCTGGAACCATCCATACAGAAGACACACCCTATTCATCTAAGACAATGGCCTATGATGGAAGCTTCAATACTATTTACATGTGCTTTCTCACACAAAATGATATGTAGCTCAACAGAAAATTGTCTTGTACTGCTCTCTGGTGGATCTTTCCCAAAAATGACTCTTGTTAGCAGGCAGTGACAGCAAAATGAGCTGGAAGGAATACAGGATTAAATGTGAGATGGAACCTTCACCTTCTTCCTCACTGTTCCCTTCTAATCTACCCCCAAAAGTTCCTCAACACTGCAGATTAGATTTTTTATTTTGTGGGAGATAGAAAGGCATGCCAAAAGAAAAGAAGTGTAAGAAAGCTAAGTGGTTGTCCGATGAGACTCTTAAAATAGCAGAGGAAAGAAGGGATGTAAAAGGCAAAGGAGAAAGGAAAAAATACAATCACTTGAATACAGAATTTCAAAGAAAAGCAAGGCGAGATAAGGAAACCTACCTGAATGAACAGTGCAAAGAAATAGAAGAAAACAACACAAGAGGCAGGACTAGAGATCTTTTTTAAAAAAATTGGGGAAATCAAGGGAACGTTTAAAGCAAAAATGGCCATGATAAGGGACAAAAATGGCAGGGATTTAGCTGATGCAGAAGAGATTAAGAAAAGATGGAAAGGGTACACAGAGGAACTCTACAAAAAGGACCTCAACACTCCTGATAATAACAATGTTGAGGAAATTGAACTTGAGCCAGACATCCTAGAGAGTGAAGTCAGAAAGGCCCTAAAAAGCACTGCAAAAAACAAAGCCAGTGGAGATGATGGCATCCAGGTTGAACTTTTCAAAGCCCTAAAAGATGATGGAATCAAATTATTGCATTCTATATGCCAGCAGATTTGGAAAACACAACAATGGCCACAGGATTGGAAAAGATCAGTATACATTCCAATCCCCCAAAAGGGTAATGCCAAAGAATGTTCAAATTATCGAACAATTGCGCTCATCCCTCACGCTAGCAAGGTGATGCTCAAGATAATACAGGATAGACTGCAGCAGCACATGGAGAGAGAATTACCAGAAGTGCAGGCGGGGTTCAGAAGAGGCAGAGGGACAAGAGACCACATTGCCAACATACGTTGGATCATGGAAAAAACAAAGGAATATCAGAAACAAGTATACTTCTGTTTCATTGATTACACCAAGGCCTTTGACTGTGTGGACCACAACAAAATGTGGCAAGTAATTAGAGAGATGGGAATACAGGAACACCTTATATACCTCATGAGAAATTTGTATATGAATCAAGAAGCAACAGTTAGGACAGAATACGGAAGGACAGAGTGGTTTGGAATAGGAAAAGGCGTAAGGCAAGGCTGAATTTTGTCACCCTGCTTATTCAATGCATACACAGAGCACATAATACGCAATGCAGGGATGGAGGAATCACAATTTGGGATCAAAATTGCTGGGAGAAACATCAACTTGAGATATGCAGATGATACCACCCTAATGGCAGAAAGTGAGGAGGACCTAAAGAAGCTCCTGATTAGGTTGAAAGAAGAAAGTGAAAAAGCTGGCTTAAGACTTAATATCAAGAAAACCAAGATAATGGCAATAGGCCCTATCAGTCCCTGGAAAATAGATGGGGAAGAAGTAGAAGCAGTGACATATCTTACTTTCTTAGGATCAAAGCTCACTGCAGATGGTGATTGCAGCCATGAAATAAAAAGGCGACTGATTCTTGGGAGCCAAGCGATGAGAAACCTGGGGAACATAGCGAAAAGTAGAGACATCACATTGCAAACAAAAATTCATCTAGTCAAAGCAATGGTATTCCCGGTAGCAATGTATGGTTGTGAGAGCTGGACCATTAGGAGAGCTGAGCGCAGTAGATGCCTTTGAGATGTGGTGCTGGAGGAGAGTTTTGAGAATCCCCTGGACAGTGAGGAGAACAAATAGGTCAATCTTAGAAGAAATTAACCCTGACTGCTCCTTAGAAGGCCAAATAGTAAAGATGAAGCTAAAGTACTTTGGACATCAAATGAGAAGAGAGGATTTGCTTGAGAAAGCCTTGATGCTGGGAAAGGTGGAAGGCAAAAGAAAAAGGGGGTGGCCAAAAATGAGATGGCTAGATGGTATTGTAGACACAATGGGCACAAAGCAAAGCGAGTTGAGGAAGATGGTAAAGGACAGAAGTGCCTGGCAGATAGTGGTCCATGGGGTCGCAAAGTTTCGGAATCGACTGTGCAACTGAACAACAACAAAAGTGAGGCATTGCTTCCCAAAATGGATGTCAGGTTCTGAGGCACTTCCAAGTATTTGCAGGATGAGTTCCACAGAGGTAGTTTGATGCTTGTAAAACTGTACCCCCAGCTTGGAGGGTAGGAAACTCGCCCTTTTCAAGCTGTTCAAGCTGTGATTCAAGATTATTTCTTCAGGCATGCACCAATTTCTTGTGGACAGTACAGGAAAATTAGCAATTAAAGTCCCCAAAATTTCATGACAAGATTGTATGCCAAGTTTTATTAGTTAAAAGGTAAAGGTCGCCCTTGTTTGAAAGCCAGATGTATTTGACTCTAGGGTTCAGTGGTCATCTCTGTTTACAGCCAAAGAACCAGTGCTGTCTGTGTCAGCAGACCGTTCTGTGGACATGTAGCAGGCATGCTTTGACACTGGAGTGCATGGAACGTCTTTCCCTCAGAATACCAGCCAGCATCACTTGTTCCTCCCAAATGATACAGCTCCAGATGCCGACCCCAAGATTAGCAAGAAAGGCTGAGACTTAGAGAAGAGCCTTCTTGGTGGCAGCACCAACTTTATGGAATTCTCTTCCAGTTGAGCTGTGCTAGGCTCCATCTCTACCTATACTTAAGAAACAACTAAAATCGTTCTTCTATAACAGTGGTGCCCAAACTTTTTTTAAAGCAGGCCAACACACATCTGTGGGAGCTGGAGATGGGCTGCTCCCTCTGCTGACAGTTTTGACGTCAGCAGCAGGGGCCGGTGGAGGCAGCGACCACGCTTTACCCAGGCTACTCCGAGCAGCCTCTTGCTTGGTCCCATCCCCTCAGCAGCCTTTGCTAAAGCTGATCACTGCTTCAGGGAAATTTTCGGAGCCTCCTGTATTCCATAATTCGAGGTGCTGGAAGGGTAAACCTGGTGCGCTGCAGTGATGTTATCCTGAGTGTGCCTGAGGCTACTCTTAGTGCCGCAAATTTTAAAACACAGGAGGCTCCAAAAAGTTCCCTGAAGCAGCGATCAGCTTTAGCAAAGTTTGCTGAGAGGATGGGACTGAGCAAGAGGCTGCTCGGAGCAGCCTGGACAAAGCACGGTCACTGCCTCCTCCGCCACTGCTGCTGATGTCAGGCAGTGGGGATGGGGGTGTATTATTTTTGTTTGGTTATTTATAATTTATTCAGTTTGTTTATTCTTTTTGTTTAATTTGTCATTGTATAGATTTTTAAAACGTGTTGTTAGCTGCCCAGAGTGGGAGAATATCCCAGATGGGTGGGGTATAAATGTTAAAAAAAGTGGCAGGTAGAGTCTAAGGACACTACCATCAGGGATTTAGTGCATGAATTCAATGTGTTGAATTATGCTCATTAGTTCATTTATTTCTTTCATTTCATTCATTAGTTAAGGGTGATGTTTCAAATGGGGGAAAATAAAGACATTATATTCACAAAATTAAGGTTTTCATAAAATGTTCATAAAATCTAAGGTTTTCTGAGCTAAGTTAAAGGTTACCCTTGATCAAAAGCCAGTCATATCTGACTCCAGGTTTCAGTACTCATCTCTGTTTATAGCCAAAGAGCCATGTCTATGTCTGCAGACATTTCTGTAGACATGTGGCAGACATGGAATGCTCTTTTACTTCCCACCAAAGTTGTCCCTATTTATCTTCTTGCTTTTGAACTGCTACGTTGTGTTAACCCAAAACCATAAATTCCAATTTCATTTGTGTTTATTATTATTTTATATATTTTTCAATAAAAATGCTTTTAACCTTAATTTTCCATTCTCCCCAACTCTACCCACTATACACACATGTCCATAAACATCCCACTGTACACACAACGATTCACCACAGGTGAAGGATCTATTTTTAATAAATATTTCAATAGTCAAACCGCAAAGTAAAAGAGTTTTTCCTTCATGATTCCTTGAAAGCAGTTCTTCAATAAGAGGGAAAGCCAAAAGGGAAAGTGGTTATAACTTCAAAGGAGAAACTTGCTACAGTGTATCCATTCTCACAACAATGTATCTATTCTGGCATGGAGAGATACTTTTTTTTTGAAGGAAAGAAGGTTAGAACGTGTATTTTTTTGTTTTAAACCTTCATAGAAAATGTTTCTGAAGTCCGGTCCAAATTGTATAAATGTCACAAGAAAGGTTATTATGTCCTCTATCAATCACACTTTGGATCACAGTCAAAGCAATGGTATTCCCAATACTAACATATGGTTGTGAGAGCTGGACCATAAGGAAGGCTGTGCGCAGAAGAATAAATAAATGCATTTGAAATGTGGTGCTAGAGAAAATTTTTGAGAGTACCCTGGGCAACAAAAAGATCAAATAACTTGATCCTGAAGGAAAATAACCCTGACTGCTCCTTGGAAGGTCAAATATTGTAGATGGAGCTAAAGTACTTTGGACACCAAATGAGAAGAGAGCACTCACTCAAGAAGGCCCTGATGCTGGGAAAGATTGAAGGCAAAAGGAGAAGGGGGCACCAGAGGTTGAGATGGCTAGTTGGCATTGTTGATGCAATGGGTGTGCAGCTGAGTGGGCTGTGGAGGATGATGGAGGATAGGGGTGCCTGGTGTGCAATGGTCCATAGGGTCGGACTTGACTGTGTGACTGAACAACAACAAAACAGTAGCTCTAGAAATGTATTCATTTTGCTATACACTGCCCATTATTTGGATTAGGCGCTATGATTGACAGTACTGTATCTTCAATTTTCAACAAGTCACTCCTATGTGGTTGAAATCTGCCTTTCCTTCTTCACAAAAGAAGCCTGAACAATCATAAAATCTCACAGGAAGTTCGTGGTCACCCCTTTCACCTTGTAAGGATAACGAATACTGTTTTATATCTAGCTGACTATGGCAATGTTGTTTCTTATGCTAATCTGTTTATTGGCTCAAATATAATTCCTTTTCCAGTTATTTTCAGGTGTAAATGCTTTTTTATCCTTTGACACCCAATGGGGTAAAAGAGGAAGCAAAGAAGAAGATGCATTTTTCCTAACCTCGTAGCTGCTTTTATATCCAATTCTCAATGCAAACATGCTGCCATTTTGTTTATCAGAGGTTTCAGAACAAACGTACTGAAACATAACCCACATGTTGCACCTTCAACCTCAGTGCAACCAAAAATATAAAAGGAAGTCAGCCCACTTATTTAAAGATGCATAAAGAAGTTTATTTAAATACAACTCTCCAATTTGACTAAGCTGCTGGAAGATGTTTTGTTTCAAAGAGAAGTTGACAGCACATGAAACACTGAGAGAGTGAGAGGAAAGCTCTCCCCCCTCCCTTTAGCTGCCACTATCAGGAAGAAAATACACTTTTATGGGGAATCCCCCATGTTCCATCTTACCTACAAATCACGAATAGCAGAAAAGATGACATATTGGTAAACCACAAGAAGTTTTCTTGACTATGTATACAGTTATTACTCAGGACAGGAAAAACCAGGTATGTTCCAGACTATCACCTGTATTTCTTTACAAGATCAAAGTTGCTAGCTAGCTCAAAGCTCTAAAAATGTCTATAGTTATTCTATTGTCTTTATCCCTAAATTTGGGAACTTGGATTTGCTGGAGCTCAATCTCAGGAACCAGAGTTAGGTTGCCCTTGTTTGAAAGCCAGTTGTATCTGACTCTAGGGTTCACTGCTCATCTTTGTTTATACCCAAAGAGCCAGTGCTGCCTGTGTTTGCAGATGTTTCCATGGATATCTGGCAGACATGGCTCAATATCTGAGTGCATGGAACACTGTTTACCTTCCCACCAAAGTGGTCCCTATTTATCTACTTGCAATTTCTTGCTTTCAAACTGCTAGGTTGGCAGGAGCTGGGACAGGGACAGGAGTTCACTTCATCGTGCAGTACTCAGGAATCGAACTCTGACCTTCCAGTCATTGAGTTCAATGTCTCAACCACTTGAGCCACCACAGTCCCTGAACCAGAGTTAGCAAGGCCAATACCGAGAGTTTCTGGCAACTGTAGTCCAACACTCCTTGGGACCCAAAAGCTGGGAACTTCTGTTCTATCCAATCTCTTCCCAACTGGTGGAAACAGTACAGTGTATTGGGTAGGAGTTCCATCTCTATTGAAAACCTTCCTCAGCCACAAGGTTCTCTGAACGATCATTTTTCATCTCTTGGAAAGTGACTGTGAGATAATTTGCATAAGGAAACCTTAGATGTGGCCTGATGTCTGTGAAGGTGTATCTGAATCAAAAGAAAACCTCTGGCTAACATGCCTTCCAAAGAAGCCTCACATCATCTTTGAAGTCTTCATCATGTCAGAGTAGCGAGAAGGTGGGGAAGAGCACTTGGTGGCTCTGATTCAGTCAACCTTCCTTGAACAGGAAAGGCCCAATCCTTTCCAAACTGTCAACTCTGTCAGTTCATATGTGAATGGTTAATTAACCTGACCACCCCGAGAACTAACGGGCTTGGGTGCCAAAGTCCACAGGAAGAGATGATGGTCTCCAAGTGGATTCAATCCCACTTGAATCCATCTTGATGGAGGGCAGCAGCTTCATCAACACTGGCCTGGGGCTGAGGAGGACTTCATAAGCCAAAAGGGCCAAGGACCAGAAAGTGACTCGTGGAACGGGAGCATGGTAAAGGTGTCATGCTGCAGTGTGGAAGGCAGATGAAAGGCCACTGCATTATATTTTCAGGACAGTCTTCATGGCTGATTGCCATGATGATCACCAGTATTTGGATTTGGATACAGCAGCAGAAGAAGAATGATCTCAGAATATGCAAGAAGTTCAACAGCTATAAAAATGATTTTTTCATAAAACCCTAAGGAAATTATATCTGTTAAATTCTATTCACTAATAATTAATAAATAAGACAGAGGTGCCTGGAGGACAATGGTCCATAGTGTCACAAAGGGTCGGAATCGACTGTGCGACTGAACAACAAAATAATTAAGCTATCAAACAAAGAACAGCCTAGCTCCGTGATGGCAAACCTTGGCATTCCAGATGTTCTTGGACTTCAATTCCTAGAAGCCCAAGCACCCTGTGAATCCACACGAATGGGTTCACTGTGATTCATCCGGCCCGCGCTGCCCTTGTTGCTCCCGGAAGCGGAAGTAAAATGCATCCGTATGGGCCAGGCCATTGTAGTTTATGCATTAATAACTTCCTGTCTAGCACATAACAATTTGTTCCACATGTAACTAACTGCCTTTGTGGTGATACAAAAGCATCAGACTGTACACAAAACACCAGCTAAATTGTACAGAAATCATACAACATAGGTTTTAGAAGAACTACTGTCAACATTCTTCCAGCCCAAGTGATAACAGTTGAAGTTTGAAGGGGCTTTGGTTGTCAATTTATAAGGAGGAATATATATCTGCCTAAGTGGTTGGAAAGTCTCTCACTCACTCACATTCACACACTCTTATATACAGCCCCCAACATGCTGGGTACTCAGAAGGATGGAAGGCTGAATCAATATTGGTTCCCATCAGGACTGAACTCACAACAGTTTGGCTGCAGTACAGCACTTTAATTACTATGTGGCTGGGGCTTCATTGTGAATTATTATTTTATGTTTTTATACGGACTGTTTTTATTTATATACCCTATCCTGGGATTCACTGAGATGGAATATGTTAGTAAAAGTAAAGGTTGCCCTTGCACGGAAGCCAGTCGTATGTAATTCTAGGGTTCAGTGAACATCTTTGTTTATAGCCACAGAGCCAGCACTGTCTGCATCTGCAGATGTTTCCATGGACACATGGCAGGCATGCCTCAGCATGGAATGTTGTTTACCTTCCCACCAAAGTGGTACCTATTTATCTACAGTACTTGCAATTTCTTGCTTTTGAACTGCTAGGTTGGCGGGAGATATGTTAGAAGTGCTTTAATAAGCCAGCAAGAAATGGAAAATACAGCATCAGGAACAGATACATAGAAAATATGACAAGCTCTGATCACAAGATGACAGAATCATATTTGTAATGCATTGTTTGTTTTAAGACATTCCTCTACAAAAAAAGGGAACTTTTCCAAGCTTCTTTGTAGCTATAAGTCCTCAAAAGTCTCATACACTTCAAATCAAAGGGATAGCTTTGAGGGGAAATTCAGCCTCTTTCCTAGCCATTTGCTGATGGTAGAAAAGATTGCTGATTTCTCCAGGGAAGGTGTCTGAGAGCCAAACATTACAGACAACCCTTCAGTGGAAAACAGAATTACTCAAGATTTGTGTGATTGTCATAACGCCAGTTCCTGAAATTTGCTTGTTCTGTGATTGATCTTCAAGCCAGAGGCATCTTTTTCCGTTGTAGATCTGCTTTCTCAAGCAACAGCTGTAGAACGAAGACAAATTAATAAAACCTATGCCTCTAAGAGAGACTCTAACAAGTTGTACATCTTGGACTTAGTCTCCATCTGAAGCCATTATCACCAGTGGCAGATCAAATGCTCTATTCAGAAGAGCCCCAAGAATTATTTAAAACCCAAATGTGCAATTGCTGATCTTTCAATAAAAATATTCAATGTGTCATTAAAAAGAAGTTCTGTACTAAAGATTGGAAAGTAGCCAATGAAAAGAGAATAAGGTAAGGGTTTTCAGAAAAATTTACTACCCTTTTAATGCCTGTTTATTTATTTATTTATTTATTTATTTATTTATTTATTTATGATTTATTATCCATCCCCAATCAGGTGAACCTGACTCTAGGTGGCTTACAGAAAAAGAGAAAGATTATACATCATGAGTACAAAACTAAACAATCCCACTATACCCCTACAAATTCAGAAATTGAAACCCAAAAGTTCAAAATTAATTTTAAAAAAATTAAACTATAAATTTACAAAAAACTCAAAAATTTAAAAGATTTAAAAGGTTAAAAAAGTTTAAAAGAGTGAGAGGGGGTAGCTATCCCATCAGATCAGCCACCCAACATGGGACCCCTTATTACTTGAGCCCCACACCTGCCCTGCCAGCCAGGTTTTTAGTCCCGTCCGAAAGGGCTGTAGCTCTGTCTGTAGACATAACTCAGTTGGCAGGAGGTTCCAAAGGGCTGGGGTGGACACGGAAAAGGCCCTCCTTCAGGGTCTAGAGAGATGCTGTCACCGCCCCCCTGTTTCGTCTGGCTAGAGGATTGAGGGAACGTTGGTGTATTGGGGTGCTCTTACTTCTTGTGTCCCCTTTCCTGACCGGGAGGGGGGGAAATGAACTCTTAGGCCATGCAGTGAGCCAAAGACCATTGTTATCATCGTCGTCCCCACCATATGTTTACATTCTGATTCTATTAACTGCATTGTTATAATGTTATATTTATGTTTTAGATTGTAATATTGTATTGCATTGTATTTTTTCTTTTCCCCTGATGTTTAGATATATTGATTGTATTATCTGTATTGTGTTATGATGATATGCAGTGTGGTTTTGTTTTATTGCACTGTATTTTGTAAACTTAATTTGCATTGTGGTTTGTTTTATTGCACTGCTGTACTGCATTGTCATATTTATTGTATTATACTGTATGACCTCTGATTATGTTATATTACTTTTGATTGTCTTATATGTACAGTTCCTGTAAACCGCCCTGAGTCGGTTGTACCAAGTAGGGCAGTATACAAATCGAATAAATAAAATGAAAAAAAAAATGAAATGCACCTCTCTAGCTGATGGAATGATAAGAGAGCCTCTCTGATCTACCCTGGTGGGACAGACAGATGTTCTCTGGGTGATGCGGTCTCTTAAGTATCCTGGCCCACTACCATGTAGGGCGCAATGACCAGCACCTTGAATTGCACCTGAAGACATACTGGCAACCAGTGCAGATCCCAAAGCAGTGGTGAGGCATGAGCATAATGCCCGCAAATCATCACTACCCGAGCAGCTGCATTCTGTACCAGCTGCAGCCTCTGAATTGTCACCAAGGGCAGCCCCATGTAGAGCGCATTACAGTAATCAAATCTGGAGGTGACCAAAGCATGTGTGATCATGAGCAAGGAGTCCTGATCTAGGAGCGGGGGTAACTGGCTAATAACACAAAGTTGCAAAAGAGTCCTCCTGGCCACAACTGCAACTTGCTCTTCGACCAGGAGTCATGAGTCCAGAAGACCCCCAGGTTACGCACTGGGTCTGTTTGGGGCAAAGCTACTCCATCCAGAACCAAAGATGGTAGCTCCCGAGATAACACAGGACCCCTTACCCACAGCCACTCAGTCTTGCTGGGATTCAGTTGTAGCCTGTTGTTCCCCATCCAGACTCTGACAGCCTCCAGGCACCTGAATAAGACTTCTACTGCATCTCACCCAGTGGTTTCATGTAGTTGTTGAATAGGAGAGGTGAGAGTACCGAGCCCTGAGGCACCCCATATTGATGAGGCCTAGGGCTGGACTTCTCGCTCTCCAATCACACCGATTGGGTCTGACCTCTCAGAAATGGGGGAAACCAGGCCAACACAGTGCCCTGGATCACCAATCCTTGGAGCCTTCCCAGAAGGATACCGTGGTCAATGGTGTCAAAAGCTGCTGAGAGGTCAAGAAGAGCCAGGATGGACGGATGACCTCATTCCCATTCTTGCCAGAGATCATCATCAATGTGACCAATGCAGTTTCCATACCATATACAGGCCCAAATCCTGACTGAAAAGGGTCCAGATAATCCGCTTCATCCAGGACCTCCTGTAGCTGCTGCACCACTGCCTTCTCCAAGACCTTACCCAAATAGGGTAGGTTGGATACCAGTCAGTAGTTGGTAAGTACCATAGGGGCGAGGGATGGCTTTTTCAGGAGGGGGTGCACCAAAGCATGTTTTAGGGGTACTGGAAAAAAACCCTCCTGGAGAGATGAATTTATAATTGCCTTGACCCAACCGCCTGACACAGCCCTAGATGCTTTCACTAACCAGGCGGGGCATGGATCCAATTCACAGGCAGTGCCACGAAGAGATTCATGGAGCCTGTCCACTTCCTCAGGGCCAACTAGATTGAACCAATTCCAGATATATATGGCCAGACTGCACTCAGGTCCACCCCAGCTCTATATCTTCCACACTGGGAATAAACGTCAAGCGAATCTAAACGACTTTCTCCACCAGATAATCACCAAAAACTTCAGCCGATCCCTGCCAACCAGGGCCAGACCCCCCTCTACCGAGGAGGCACCTGGTCACCCGGAACAAGGTTGCTGGGCAATTATCCGCAGAGGCAATAAGGGCAGTGAAATATTGTCATTTCACCGCCCCCATTGCCACTAGGTAGGCTTTAATTCATTCAGTGTCATCGTTGGCTGCAACTCGTATCCGACAATGCATTTTTTCATGAGGCATGAAATGACCCACACACTATGATCACGGAGCCATCTCCTGCGGCACATATGAAATGAGAGACATGCAAGATTTAACACCTGGATTGTGATGGACTGCCGTAGCCTTGAGGATATTATCAAGGTGTGCCTTCACAGCCAGTCCATCTCGCATGTCCTCTTCTGCCTCCATGGCCATTGGGAATCAGAGTTCCTCCTCTGCTTACTTTGCCGTTGGGCTCAATACGATGGTGTCCAGTGGCATTTCCTCCACTGAGGGCATCATCACCTCACCTAAAGGGGCTCATCTGCCGGTAGCCATTGGCCCCTTTAAGGAGTCAGGTTATTTACTGCCACCTAACACTCCATGTTGAGTTACTGGCTGTATGGTCTACTCCATTACTGTAGCAGGATGTCTGGCCAGACATTCTGTGTAGAGAAAGCAGATAGAGATTCGTTTCTTTCTTTAGTCATTTTAATGTTCAGTCTTCTAGTTTTCAAAAATCTGTGAGGAATCCTTACATTTTGTTTTTACTCAATAGCTGATTTGATCTGATAATAATCACATCTGGCCCTCTCACCTCCCTTGTCATAGGTCTTAATTATGCATATCAAATCAGCTCCTCATTCACAGTCAAACTGTGGAATATGTAGCCTGACATCGTCATTGTTGGCTGCTACTCATGTCTGAGTACACATTCCCCCACCCCCGAAGGTTTCAGGGAAAATGCCATTGCTGTGAATTTGTTGAAGGTGGATCCCAGCTTGCCATATAGTGACCCACACACTATGATCACGGAGCCATCTCCTGCGGCACATATGAAATGAAACATGGAGGATGTAACACCGGGACTACAATAGACTGCCACAGCCTTGAGGATATTGACAAGGTGCGCCTTCACAGCCAGTCCATCTGGCATGGTCCCTTCTGCCTCTATGCCCATTGACAATCAGAATAGTGAAGTGGTTCCTCCTCTGCTCATTTTGCCATTGAGCCCAATATGATTGTTTCCACTGGCATTTCCTACACTGAGGGGGCCATCCACCCTACCTAAAGAGGCTCATCTGCCTGTAGCCATTGGCCCCTTTAGGGAGACAGATTATTTACCGCTGCTCAACACTCGGCATTGAGTCCCTGGCTGCAAGGTCTACTCCAGGGGTGGCTAAACTACAGCCTGCTACGTCAAATCATCCAACCCATGCTGCCCATGCTGCTCCCGGAAGCGGAAGTAAAACATACCCACACATGTCCAAAATGCTGCCATAAATTTAATTTTACAGAAGCATTTTGCTCATGTACGTGTGCATTTTACTTCTGCTTCCGGTGGAGGAACAATGTGACTACCCAAATCTGGAGAACAGTGACTATAGAAAGCTATAGGTTGTATCACTTCCTCCAAGGTTCCATCACTATATGCTTTACATTCTTCTACATACCAACCAACTCTCACTGGTGGCAACACACACACACTCACACACCTAAGTTTATCTCCAAAGTACAGCACAACAGGTAAATATCAAAGAACAAATATAGCAGAAATGATGTGGGAACAAACTAAGCCAGGAGTTCTCAACCTTTTAAAGCCAGGGGGCAGGTCATGCTCCCTCAGACAGCTTCAGGGGCCAGACAGCCATTTTGCCCTTCCTACACCACACAGCACTTCTGGGTGTGGTGGAGGCCATGAAAGGCCACATGAAGTGGCTCTGTAGGCCACATCCAGCCCATGGGTCACAGGTTGAGAATCCATGAACTAAGCCATCTTGATCTTAAGTTCCAAGGAACAAATAAAAACAATCATAAGAAAAAAACCAAGATAACAATCATTATGAGATCAACAGCCATTGAGGCATGTTTTACAATAGATAAACATATTAGTTAAAAATCAGTGGCTGAGTTCTCAAGAGAAGAAACTGCCTCTTCTTTTTTTGTGTGTCCAGGTCAGAATTTGAACTGCCAAAATGAAGTCTTGGCTTTCTTGTTGGCTAACCTTAAATCCTCATCGGTATGTGTTATCGGCAAACCAGCAAATGTGTCTCTCCACGTTCACACAGAGTGTTGTTGTCCACCAGCAAGTCCCACTTGTGCATGCTGGAGAGCAGCCAAGACTGAATATCTATCAGACTACCAGTCCTGGAAAACTGAGGCAGATACAGTAATACCCCGGATAACGATTGCCTCGGATAACGCTAGAATCGGATAACGATGCAAGTTTTTTGGAAAAAACTTTGCATCGGATAATGATTCTGGATAATGATTCTTAGCATTATCCGATGCAATGGTCTGCGGGTGTGGGGTCGTTTGGGTAGAACTACCCAATCCACCCCCACCAGCAGCGGTCTCTGCGACTGCAGTAGGGTTGGGGGAAAGCACGCGCCTTTCCCCTGACCCTACTGCAGTCGCAGAGACTGCTTGTGTCTCTTTCCCTCCCTGTATTTAAACAACAGGGAAGGGGGAAAGAGAGAGATGTGATTGGTTCTCTAGAGAGAACCAATCACATCTCTCTTTCCCCCTCCCTGTAGTTTAAATACAGGGAGGGAAACGGAGGGAGAGAAAGACGGAAGCAGTTCTTTTTTCCTCCCTGTATTTAAACTACAGGAAGAGAGAGGCTTGTGTTTTAAATACAGGGAGGGGAAGAAAAAAACACAAGCCTCTCTCTTCCTGTAGTTTAAATTTAACCGCTGCGGGTGGGGGTGGCTTTAAAGGCAGGGAGGAAAAGTTCTTTCCCTGCCTGCCTTTAAAGCGGTTTGTCCCTGAAGTCAGGGCTTTTTTTTTAGCGTTGTTCAATCCATGCATCGGACAATGCTAAAAATTGGATAACGTCATGACTTGTGGAACCAAGTCATAACGTTATCTGGGGTATTACTACAAGTTCCTCAAGTCTTTAGCAGCTGTTAAAATTCTTTATTTCTTTCAAAATCAAAACATCTCTTGCAAACACACGCATGCATATATATCCTGTTTCAGGATGGTAAGATCTCTTTTATGCAGTAAGAGTTTCTCTTGTGCATTGAGGCATCTGCCCAGGAATCTGCATTACATGCTTGCCACTATGCTTATATAGGGTCTGCTTTTGCCAGAAAAAATACAACACATGCAGGAATCCCTTTCTTTAACTTGCCCTTTGATCCCACCAATAATTAACAGAAAGAGAGAGAAGAGTATGGGAAACGTCTGCTTTTTATACCATCCACTTCAAACTAAATCACTATCTGTGGGCAGTTGCAAATCAAAGGAAATTATCTTGGCACAACAAGCTATGTTGCTTCCTGTTATTGTGCTCCAAGGTTCTGATTTAAGAAAAAGAAAAGAAAATGCATTTTGTATTAAGAGTTTCAGCTTTAATCTACTTAATCAGGGGTGGCCAAACTATGGCCTGTGGTGCCAAATCATCCAGTCCATGGTGCCCTCGCTGCTACTGGAAGTGGATGCATCCCATGTATGCCAGTTTGCCTCCGAGTGCAATTAAAGGTACTGGTTATTACCTTTAAAGCCCTACATGGTAGTGGGCCAGGATACTTAAGAGACCGCATCACCCCAAGAACATCTGTCTGTCCTACCAGAGTGGGCCAGAGAGGCTCACTGGTCGTACCTTCAGTTAGAGAGGCGCATCTCTCTAGCACGAGAAGGAGGGCCTTCTCTGTGTCCGCTCCAGCCCTATGGGACCTTCTGCCAACCGAGCTGCGTCTCCAGAGTTGCTGTCCTTCAGAAAGTGTGTGAAGACCTGGTTGGTGGGGCAAGTATGGGGTACGGGCCAGTCGGTTACCCATGCCTGCTGGCTCATTTGACTTCTCCCATCTCTTGTGTAAGTTTTTAATCTGTGAATTTTAAAATCTTTTTTCTCTTTTTAATCTTTTAATCTTTAAATTTTAACTTTTTTCTTGAGTTGGGTGGGTATTTTATTGTTGGTTTTATTGATGATTATGTTTTAACTCTTGTTAGCCACCCTGAGTCATTCATGAGGAGTGCGGCATAGAAATACGACTAAATAAATACATAAAAATATACAGTTGTACCTCACTTAAAGAGCATAATGTATTCCACAGGATTTCTTTTTAAGCAAGCTTCCTCTTTAAGCGAAACACCATTGTAAGTGGCCAATTGTGACTTCTGGCAGGGGGGGATTGTGAACCCCAATTTATTTCTTAAGCGAGTTTTTGGTTGGTTTTATTTGTTAAGCGAAGGGAACTTTCAGAGAAAACTCTGCTCTTTAAGCGAGTTACTCTTTAAGTGAGGCGCTCTTTATGCGAGGTTTGACTGTACTGTATGTGCACACACTGCCATAAATGTACCTGTGTCTGTTGTAAACATGTTTACAACAGCGGCGGACATGTTTTATGGTGTTTGCGCATGCACAGGTGTATGTTAATTCTGCTTCTGGTGGGAAGAACCATGTGACCAGCCCAATCAGCTGTCCTGGGAGCATGGTCAGGCCCATGGCACAAAAGGTTTGGTCACCCCTGCACTAAATCCTCCCATTAGACATATGTGTACTGTACACTGAAAATAAATTCACAATGCAGTACTCAAATGAAAGTACAAAGGGCAATGATGCCCCACCCCTGCTACACCTACCCACAGTGATTAAAATGTGGACACATCAGCGTTGGAGTGCTCGACCAAAGTGTGGAAAAAGTTTCTAAGGAAAAACTATACACAGTCGATGCTTCTGCAACCAAAATGCCTTTTATCGACATCCCTTTGAAACAGAAATTCCAAAGTGTCATCAATGGAGGGGGAAAAACCTTCAGAATATGAAAAAAGGTGTTACAACTCTGCAATGCCACCTCTTCTTTTTTTAAAAAAGTATATATATACACACACACACTAACAAGCTCAAAATTAAGCAGACTCAAACTTTTAACACAATGTACAAAGAAGCAAGTATCTGTTTTGTGGCAATAATCCTAGTTACTGTAGGCAGAACATCATTGACCAACCAAAGCTGTCTGGAAGCGATACAGACTGACATCAAAATGCTTCTTAAAAAGTTGCCAGTAAGTGGAGATTTTTTTCCCTTGTTAATTGTTTATCTTATACATTGAACAAGACAACAGTATTTACTTTACTTTTTTTTTAAACAGAACAGTAATGTTAACCTATATACCCCAAAGAACCATGAGGTAAGTAGAATGCAGATATTATGCTTACATAATTGCAACTTGTGGTATGTTCTTTTCATTCAAAACATTTGAGCCAAAGCCAGCCTGTGGTTTAAAATTTCACTAATGTCAGTGGTAAAATTAAGAATGTGCATGGATCTTCCCTATTAAAACAAATGAAATATTGCTATTAAAACAAATGACTTGATTGTATTCCCAAATTCACTGGGATTTCTAATATTACTTTTAAATGCATTGCAACATCTTCTCAATACCATAGAAGATATAAATGAATTTTATTAATGTGTTTTCAGATTTTTGTTGCTTTTCCTTTGGAACATTATTCTCATTTCCCATCCAGCCTTCCTACTGATACATTACCTATCTTATCCTCTTTGGTTTCCCAAAACTTCAATGCAAGGACTTCTCTCTCCCTTCCAACTTGCTCATTTAAAATGGCTACAATGTATGATAGAGTATAAAAGGAAACACAATGGAAAAATAGCTGGGTGGAAACTTCAGTGAGTTAGATATCTTGGGAATTTACTTCCCTACCGTGCATGTCAGAAGAGCCAGCTTGTGTAGCCATGGGCAAAGCTGTATAGTCCCAGGATGCTCCCTAAAGCGAATGATTAAAAACCCTGAAAAGTTACTGTAAGTCTGAATTGACATGATGCCTTGGATACCTTGGAGTCGTTATTCAGCTAGGAGTCCTCACATTGGTAGACGTTTCCGTGACGACATTCTGCACTTGAGAAATTAAGAGCATTTGCATGTGTTTTTTTAGCCATTCTGATATCACATCACCCACTGGCTAAGTGGACCATGACATGTGCCCTCCACTTTCACCTTGGCCAAGTTTGGTGAGGTTTAGTCCTGGCCTAACATCATTGACAAGAGATGAGCAACACTGCCTAGTTAGACTGCTAAAGCCCCCATACTTTGACAAGGCTCTCACCTTGATGCCACACAATTATTAATAAAGGAAAAAAATGTGGCTGCCCAAGATTTTGCAAGATGATGTAGACTACATGAAAAACAAAAGACTTCTAAAAGATAAGATCAATAACCACAAGCTTACTTTTAGTGAATATAAACCTGTTTGAAAACCTTACTTCTCCTTTTGATGAAGTTTGTCAGCTAGCACATGACAATGTTGTTTCAGAGACCTCGGTGACAGATCGAAGGAATAATTGCCTTACAGGTTGTGTATCAAAGCTGGTCTTGTGTTAATGTTATTTGTTTGGAACCAAATGACTTCAATTGTTAATAACTAAAACGTTAAAAAATTATTTTTGTTAATGCCAGTTGCCAGACCTTGCTTTGGATTTTAAGTGTCAGAAAACACAATTGCTTTATCTGTCAATTCTGATCTGCTAGTTCCCTGTAGCAGGTTTGTCTCTTGCTTAATCTCTACCTTGGCATTAGTCTACATACAACAATCCTTTATTTATATAGCCAAAGAAATAAAGAGCCCAGTGTAGTATGGTGGACAGAGCAACAGACTAGGACTCAAGGGTTTGAATCCCCAAGCAGCCATGGAAACTCATTGGGAGCGTGGAGCTGGTAAAACCGCTCCTTAGATGTCTCACTTACTTTGAAGAACCAATTAAGGCTGCTATAAGCAAATTCTGACTTGAAGGCACACAAGAACAAATCTTTATGTAAATCAGAAGAGAAACATCTGAGCTTTAAAATCTATATTTTATTCAAGAATTGCTATCTTCAGGTAAGACAAAGACTGAACTCTTTTCCTGCTGGTTTCTGAATTTAACTACCTTTATTATCAGTGTGAGGGACTGCAGTAGCTTAATGGTTAAGATGCTGAACTTCATGACTGGAAGGTCAGCAAGTCAGCAGTTCAAGACCTGAGTGCTGCACAACAGAGTGAGCTGCTATCTTTTTCTCAGCTCCTGCCAACTTAGCAGTTTGAAAGCAAGAAATTGCAAGTAGATAAATAGGTACCACCGGTAGGAAGGTAAACAGCTTTCCATGCACTCCCATGTTTAGTCATGCTTTCCACGTGTCCATGGAAACGTCTGTAGCCGCAGACAGTGCTGGCTCTTTGGCTATAATCAGAGATGAGCACTGAACCCTACAGTCGGGTACAATTGGATTTTGAGTAAGGGTGACCTTTACCTATTGTCAGTGTTGTGTCCATCCATTTCTTCACATAGAGACTGGCTTGTTTGTTCTACATAAATGCTATGAATTATTGGAAAATGATGACATGTATCTCTTTGTAGTATGAAACCCTGATACAGTCTTGTATTGTAGATTAATATTATTAAGCCCATCAACAGGCTTTGGACAACACTGGCATTTTGGTAGTTCCCCAGTTGAACCCTATGCTAGCAGAAGTACTTCCTGTTATCTGTTCTGATTCTCTTAATCATTCCTTTTCATTGGATAAATCTAGATTTAGATATTATAAGAAAACTCTTGAAGAGGGAGAATAATTGCCAACTACATTTAGGCCATGTAGATTATATATGTGACAGCAGATTTGGAAAACACAATGGCCACAGGATTGGAAAAGATCAGTATACGTTCCAATCCCCAAAAAGGGTAATGCCAAAGAATGTTCAAATTATTGAACAATTGCGCTCATCCCACATGCTAGCAAGGGGATGCTCAAGATAATACAGGATAGACTGCAGCAGCACATGGAGAGAGAATTACCAGAAGTGCAGGCGAGGTTCAGAAGAGGCAGGGGGACTAGAGACCACATTGCCAACATAACGTTGGATCATGGAAAAAACAAAGGAATATCAGAAACAAATCTACTTCTGTTTCATTGATTACACTAAGGCCTTTGACTGTGTGGACCACAACAAAATGTGGCAAGTAATTAAAGAGATGAGAATACTAGAGCACCTTATATTGTATACCTCATGAGAAATCTGTACATGAATCAAGAAGCAACAGTTAAGACAGGATACGGAAGGACAGAGTGGTTTGGAATAGGAAAAGGAGTAAGACAAAGCTGCATTTTGTCACCCTGCTTATTCAACTTATACACAGAGCACATAATGCGCAATGCAGGGATGGAGGAATCACAATTTGGGATCAAAATTGCTGGGAGAAACATCAACAATTTAAGATATGCAGATAATACCACCCTAATGGCAAAAAGTGAGGAGGACTTAAAGAAGCTCCTGATTAGGTTGAAAGAAGAAAGTGCAAAAGCTGTCTTAAGACTTAATATCAAGAAAACCAAGATACTGTACTGTAATGGCAACAGGCCCTATCAGTCCCTGGAAAATAGATGGGGAAGAAGTAGCAGTGACAGATTTTACTTTCCTGGGTTCAAAGCTCACTGCAGATGGGGATTGCAGCCATGAAATAAAAAGGTGACTGATTCTTAGGGGCAGGTGATGAGAAACCTGGGGAACATAGTGAAAAGTAGAGACATCACATTGCAAACAAAAATTCGTCTAGTCAAAGCAATGGTATTCCCGGTGGCAATGTATGGTTGTGAGAGCTGGACCATTAGGAAAGCTGAGTGCAGTAGATGCCTTTGAGATGTGGTGCTGGAGAATTTTGAGAGTCCCCTGGACAGCAAGGAGAACAAATAGGTCAATCTTAGAAGAAATCAACCCTGACTGCTCCTTAAAAGGGCAAATAGTAAAGATGAAGCTAAAGAACTTTGGACATCAAATGAGAGGATTCACTTGAGAAAGCCTTGATGCTGGGAAAGGTGGAGGGCAAAAGAAAAAGGGGGCGGCCAAAAATGAGATGGCTAGATGGTATTGTAGAGACAATGGGCACAGAACTGAGCGAGTTGAGGATGGTGGAGGACAGAAGTGCCTGGCGGAAAGTGGTCAATGGGGTCGCAAAGGGTCGGAATCGACTGTGCGACTGAACAACAACAAACATGTAGGCTAAGACACAATTGTGAAGATGAACGGAGAGCATGGGAAGACTTCTCATGCACCTTACATCTTGTTCAACTGGATTCCATTGTGCTTCTCTAAGAAAACAGCCAGCCATTAGAACTTCAGCAGGCAACTTTGAAATGAGCATCGCTCCCTTGTGCAATTTATATCTGCTTAGTTATGTTCCTGACAGCCAACCAAACAGCTGCTTGTTCCAAGAGCAATTATGCTGTGAATAAGGTATGGTTCCTGCATCCCCCATTTCAAAGCAGAACTGCTGAGCTGTTATGACAGAATAATCCCAAATGGATCATTTACTCCTGCACTCAAGATAGACTTCCAGGATGCATTTCTTATCTCTAGGATGAAATAAATCCGAATTTGAAGTACAGGTACTTTAATTTGCAAATTATGACTAGAACTGCAAAATAAATACTTACATAAAGCTTAAATAAAATATTTAAACTGTGTGTAGTAACCTCTTCAAGGAACATAATTCCTCACAGGTGTAGCACTTGGCCGATTCTCCGCCTTGTCATAAGCTGGACATCAAACCTTCGAACAGAACAGGGCTTAATGTGTATACAAGGAGGCTGCAAATGTATCCTTATGTAACTTATTTAAAGTCCAACTGTTCATGTAATTGGCCACTGGGTGAATAGAACAGACTAAGTGTGTACTGGTTGTCATATTCTTCTTCTTCTGCTGTATTCGAATCTTGGTGAGCCTCATGGTGATCAGCCATGAAGACTGTCATGGGAATATAATGTAGTGGTCCTTCATCTGCCTTCTATATCACAGCATGATCCCCGTACCACTGATTCAGTTCCAGAGTCCCTTTCTGGTTCTGAGCCCTTTTGGCAGGGAAAGTACTCATCAGCCCCAGGCCAATATTGATGAAGCTGCTGCCCTCCATCAAAATGGATTCAAATGGGATTTAATCCACTTGGGAACTATCATCCTCCCCTGAGGCCTTTGGCACCCAAGGCCACTAGTCCTCAAATGTGTCAGATTAATTAACTGCCGCTTGGAACCCGATGTTGAGTTGCTGGCAGTGTGGTCTACTCCAGGAATAGACCTTTTTAAGCCAGGGGCCAGATAGATTTGGAGGCCAGATGGCCATTTTGCCCTTCCTCCACCACATGGCATGTCCTGGTGTGGTGGGGGCCCACATAAAATGGCCAGTGGTGGGATTCACTCTGGTCTACTCTATTACCATAGCAAGTTAACCTGGCAAGTTGCACGCAAAGTACTACTAGAAGGATGTCCGAGTATTTAATTTGTACTTAGGAAACCTGGGACGGTCACCATGAGTTGGAATCAACCTGATGGCACATACAGTACTTGTAATTTATGTGCAAACGCATTATTGTGCCTACTTCTGTAATATTTAACACTAGATTTTTCTCCTTATTCAAGGTGAAATGTATAAAGGAAGCCATGGAATGCTTTATGAAAGAAATGAATATTATTAAAGAAGAACATGAAAGTAACATAACGATTATTAATACTGCAGAAAGGATCCAGAGAAATGTCAAGGCTTGTTGGGTAAGCATATCTAGAAAAGGTTAATTTTGTGTTGTTGTTTTTAAAGATGAGGCATAAGTCATGCAAGCAAGCAGCCCAGCAAAACTGGAACCCATCTGAACTGATAACATAATTTACCTCTTTCATTTATTTCTATGTTGCTGATGGGGATTGACTAGAATAGCACCAGACCATACAACCACTGAATTATATTTCAAACATGCTTCCTTCAAGAAATATTTACATCGAATCATCTGGGATAATAGCAATTTATATCAATGGTACCTTACCATACTTCTGGTTATTGTTCTAGAACTACTATCAAAAACACAACATCCTACTTGGACATAGCTGCTTATGTCCAATTATTTTCCCTGATCTGTATTTTTCCCCTCTGCCACTGGGGCTTCTACTTTTTGGAACTGAATACATTTGCAGTGGTCCAAAACGTGTGATTAACTTGAGGTGATGTGAAAGGATTTGTAGCTATTCTATTTGAAGCCATTTCAGTTTGCTACAACAGCAGCGTGACAGGCAGGACAGCAGGAAAACTGGCAACCCTTTGAATCCTCTTCTCTTCTACCAGGTGCCTACACATTTTATCTTTCCTTCTTGTTTAGGATCTTCTTTTGACAATTTACTAATCTAGGAGGCTAGGGCAGTGTTTCCCAAATGCTGGTGTTTGGACTTCAATTCCCAGAAGCCTAAGTAATTTCCCCAAAGCACTGATCAGCCAATGTACTGACTTAGGTTTCTGGGAATTGAAGTTCCCCTTGTTGGGAACCACTGGGCTAGGCTAGGGTAATAAGGCAATCAAGGAGTAGGCAAGGAATCAGCAAAGAAGGAAAGTTTAAAGTAACCACATTCCAATCACCCTCTTGCAAATTTGGGCAGCCACCACACCAGAGTGCTACATTAATAAGCTGGAAAGCATACCGAACACTTCATTCTCTGTCTGCCAGTTTTGTGCCCTTTCCCTGTTTCTACCACTGGAAAATCTGATTTTCTGGGTGTGACTTCACAGCAGATCTATTTGCACATTTCCTGCTCTGTAGCACCACCAGTCTGAAATGACTGGTATATCTTTCTTTGTTCACTAAATTTGAAGCAAAAATTCACTGGAATACACTAAGTTGAAATTTTCGAAGTGGTAGCCAGGTTAGTCTGTGCAAACGTATCAGAGTAAACAAAACAACAAAGACATAAATGTTGTCGCACTTAAAGACTAACTCCTGTATTTAAATGTGAGCTTTCATGGATCAAGTCTATTTAAATATAGGAGTTGAGTCTTTAAAGGTTTTTGTCTTCTTCATATGCTTACTTTCTGATCTATGCAAGACACTTTCCCTGGCCTCTTAGCATTCATTGAGCTAGAAAATAAAGTGCACATCTTGTTGAGCAGGGTACTGGTTGACATTGTGTTGGCTCTAGGTTCTAATTCCTCCTTGTATTCTTGCATAACTTGTTGAGAATATAAATACTGTAATGCTTAAACTATAGCATGGTCCTTTTCTCTTTAGAACAGATAATATTAAGTTAGATAAGTAAGTAAGTTTTCTTTTTGTTGCAGAATGGAACTGCAGGAAATGAATGTCCTCAGTGTGAATCGTATGAAGGTCAAAACTATAAATTATTTTTAACTGAAATGATGGAACTAGTGCAACTTACAAATCATATTGGACACTGGAAACACTAGATACTTAACATGTTATTTGCTACACTATTTAAAATATATTTTATTTAAAGTCTACTTTGTGAGATTGCTTTGCTTAACAAACTTCTATTACTAAGTTACATAATACTAATTAAAGAATTTAACCATTCAAAAACACCTTTAGACTAGTATCCTGGTGGTGAATCTATGGCACGCATGCCAGAAGTGTCGTTTTTAATATTGGTAGTGGTGGTGGTATTACTTTTGTTTTGTTATTCAGTTTATTTTAATTTATTGTATAAAATTTTTAAATTTGTCAGCTGCCCAGAGTGGGAGAATATCCCAGATGGACAGGGCATAAAGGCAATAATAAAATAATAATAATGGCATGCACAGGTCTTTCTTATATATGGGCCATTGAGGGGAAGGTGTAAAACACGCATAAAGGCAGCAACATACATTTTGCCTTTTAGAGAGAAAATGTAGGAGCAAGTCTTGAAATCATGCTTCCACAATTTGTTGGCTGATGTAAAACCCAAACCCACCGTTTTAGGTAGTCTTCCTTGCTCAGAAGCCAGTCATATCCGATTCTAGGGTTTGGTGCTCATCTATTTATAAACAGAGCCAGTGCTATATGCATTTGCAGATGTTTCCATGAACATGTGGCAGGCATGACTAGACACTGGAATTATATACTCAAGAATTGTAATAATGTAGATGGTTTTATGGTAGTTTTAGATAAAACCAATAGTGGATATTTTTATCAGTGCCCTCATCTGAACTATCTACCAGTCAACTGTACAACTCCCCAGTGCAAATGCAACCCAACAGATGAACAAGAACACCCAGTAGTACCAGGCAGTGGCCACACACAAAATCAAAACACAGATGAAGTGCCAACTTCATGCATTCGTGTTACTGCAGTGCCTTCTTCTTGTGACATGTCAGATTCCAAGTATTAGCTATCATCATGGTGGATCAGCCATGAAGATTGTCCTGGGAGCAAAATAATGGGGTAGTCTTCCATTTGCCTTCCATATCACAGCATGACACCTGTTCCACAAGTCCAGTTCCACAAGTTGCTTTCTAGTCCTCAGACATTTTGGCACACAAAGTCCTCATCAGCCCCAGGCCAGTATGGATTCAAGTGTACTACAGTGTACAGAGAACATTTGTGTAAATGTTTTTGTTACAGTAAATTTTAAGAGGGAAGTTCTTTACCTTAACTCTGTTTCTTAAGAATCCCTTACCTTTCACCACTGATTTCCTCAGAGACAAATTACAAGAAGGGAGAACAGAAGTGCACTAAGCACTATGGGGCGGTATATAGGTGCTATTGCTAACAGTGAAACATAAAAAGCATGAGTGTTTTTGAAATAGGATCAAGGAACGATAAAATTAAGAAACATTTCTAAGATTTATGAAAAAATTAAAGGAAAGTACAGTAAAACCCCAGGTTACGGATGCCTCAGGTAATGGAAAACTTGACTTGTGGAAGGAAATTCTGAGGAAATCACATCCCGAGTTATGTAAAAAAAAACTCACATTATGGACAGGTTTTTTGCGTGTTCAGATGCTTTGCACGGTGGTGGGTGTTTGCAGAATTTTCGCTCTGGTTTTGGAATTTTTCATTGCATTTTGG
This sequence comes from Furcifer pardalis, assembly GCA_030440675.1. Classification (NCBI taxonomy): domain Eukaryota; kingdom Metazoa; phylum Chordata; class Lepidosauria; order Squamata; family Chamaeleonidae; genus Furcifer; species Furcifer pardalis. The sequence goes on from CP126892.1 coordinate 72,645,121, forward strand.
CAGAATATTTCAAGACAACCAGGAAGTGCCAGGAACCAACCCCCGCCCCCCAATATCAGCTGTTCATCAGCACTTTTCCTGCAATTGCCAAGGTCTGGCCACTAGATGTCGATAATGTGATGAATATTGGGGGGAAAAAATCTGCTCCGGGCCTCACTAAAATGCAAAAAACCAACCAACAAACATTTTTTCTGTTCCAAACTTTTTCTAAAGAGCACTTTTGAATTTTTCACTGTTTTCGCCACTTTAGAGTTTCCAACAGAAAAATTATGGGGTCTTTTTGTGTGTGGCTCTTTTCTAATCTCTGGAACATTTTTAAAATTTTCAATGCATTCCTATGGGAAATTGTGCTTCAATTTACAGAAAACCCGCTTTACGGAAAACTTTCCGTAACAGACTATTTCTGTAACCTGGGGTTTTACTATATTGCTAAGCAAAGGAAAAGAAATTTCTGAGAAAAGGCAGATAAATGATAAGGGAAGCTTTAATAAAAATCTCTAAGATTTATGAAAAAATTAAAGGAAAGTATTGCTAAGCAGAGGAAGAGAACATTCTGAGAAAAGGCAGATAAATGATGGGGGAAGCTTTACGTATGGCCACAACATAGCCCAAAGCTTCTTTGTGAAGTAACCGCTTTTTGTGTAGGCAATAAAAGGGGATTCCTCCTTCCTGAGTGGTTTCACCACTGGAAACAGAATAATTCTTCATGGTTTTGCTGTAGCATGCTGCTTTCTGGAAGAAGGAATGAAAAAAAAAACCCCACACACACACTGTCCAGTTAAAAAAAAAGAACATTACATTTTAGACTGTTCATGATTCACAGGAGAAACAATGTTTTACTGAAAATAATCATTTAGCAAATAAAACATCCAATGTTTCACTAAGCAGGAAGTTACTGTGTTACCTTACATATACATTCCAATACAAACCATAATGAAAGGAAATTTTAAAAATGTTTCAACTCAAAGATTCTAGTTGAATTGAAACAATGCAAAGCTAACAACTAAATTTAAAATCTAACAGTACAACACGTTCATTAAATCTTCAGAGATTAAAGACTGGTTCATAACAATGGTAACAAAAAGAATGGAACTGAGCTGCTGTTATTTATTTCTACTTGTTGTGGAAGTTCTTTGTCATATAGTTATGTACAACCAAAGAACAATTGCTACACTTTAACCACTAGACCTCACAAAAACTCTGCATGCCATCATGGGCCCAATTAATTAGATGTATGGGTTGGATTAGGCCCATGGGCCTTAGGCTGGCCACCCATGTTCTATGATATATTTAAAATTCTAAGCTTTTCCAAGATGTCATATAGGTATAAGTTAGTGCATCTGGGCCTGCTCCAGAGAACAGGAGACAAAGAGCATGGCATCTCCTTCCTAGCCACTACTTTGTTAATTTTACATACGGATTCTATTTGCATACCTAAAAGTATGGTTGTGAACCTGAGATATCAAGATATTTCTTCACATTAACTCACCATTCAAAAATAAATCAGGTTTTTAGAATGTGATTACCAAGCGTTCAAAAAGTCCTTTTTTTGTTTAAAGCAATATAACTCAATGTTTATGAAAAATCAAATAAAAAGGTAAAGGTCTAAGGCTCCTGTTACAGCTTCTAAGAGTAGACATATTGCAAACAAAAGCAAGAACAGAATATTACAATTGAAAGTTTTAAAAACGATTTCCATGATGTCTGGCTTGTATTTTTCAGAATGTTTGTGTGTATTTCCTTCTGTCAAGTACCATAAGTACGATTTAAGTATCCTACTACCTTGAATACAAACGTCTACTTCTGAAAAGGCAGATAGCCCACTAAGTTTCAAGTTGATTTAGAACTGTGCCTTTTAAAGGCAGAACAAGATCCAATCTCTTCACAAGCAAATCAAATATGCTGTATCAATGATGGTGAACCTCGGCACTCCAGGTGTTCTTGGACTTCAATTCCCAGAAGCCCAAGTCCCTGCAAATCCACACAAATGAGTTTACCGAGTGTACTTTGAGGATTCACAGGGACTTGGGCTTCTGGGAATTGAAGTCCAAGAGCACCTGGAGTGCCAAGGTTTGTCAGCACAGTGCTATATTACCTACCATTGTTCAGTTTAACGAACGTACCTTTCTTAGACTACAACAGTGGTGCCCAAACTAAGGCCTGGGGGCCAGGTGTGGCCCCCGATGCCAATTCATCTGGCCCACAAAGCCTTCGTCGCTCCTGGAAGCGGAAGTAAAACGCGTCCGTACGGGTGCGTTTTACTTCCACTAGCGACGAGGGCTTTGTAGGCCGGATGAATTGGTGTCGGGGGCCACACCTGGCCCCCGGGCCTTAGTGAGAGGCTCCTTGAACCACATGATCAGCCCATGACCCAAAAGGTTTGGGCACCCCTGGATTACAATATCAAAAGCACCACATCTGCATGGCAAGTGGGTGAGACATTCTGAAAGTCAAGTCTCAAAGTAACTTTGACCAACTTTAATAATTTTGTTGTGACCAGTACCAATCATACAACTTTACTAATAAAATTCAGTTAAAAATGAAAAACCCAGAGAAATCACTTACTATTGCTGCAAGTATAAGACTACTTTTCTGTATTGTTTACAGTGGCAAAATCTTAGTATAGAACATGGCCTGTATAGATTAACAAGTCACTTAGTTATTTTACTTTTGTGTGAGCACAATTATTTTACCTATCGGATGATGCAAGAATGATCTATAACTAGCAACAAATGAAAGATTATTTATTGTGATAAAACTGCTTCAACAGATCACAGCAACCTTTACATACTGAAATGTTCAATTTGTGGAGGCTTCACAATCCAACATCCATAACCCTGTTGCTCCAAGTAGGTATTCAGCAAATGTTTTGCTCTTTGGTACGATTCAGCCATGATCTAAATTAGAATTTTTTAAAAAAATATCAGAGACTAATACAACAAATCCCATAGGAAAATGTTTTTCCCCAGTACAGTACTGTCCTTTTTAATAAGCTTATGCAGCCGAGTCATTAGTTTACTTACGAATTCTACAATCATTGAGATACGGTCAGGTTCAAAATACTAGAACAAGGGTAGCTTTATTAGCATGTGGCTTCCGCACACCACCACAGTGAAGATGAAAGGAAACACTCAAGAGGTGAACAAAGTCAGGATTGTCAGCTTTAATGCAAGCGGGTTGACGAAAGTGGGACATTAAAACCCACAAAATCATAAAAATTGACAGCTGGATTAAAATCTATTCTAAAAAGCAGTAAAATAAGGTCTGGGGTTAGCACCAAATTACAATAATGAAGGCATGAAGTAAACATCTCTGGGGAGAGTACTGTACAATGTGAGCATAAAATGTTGTTGCGCTATACAGTATAGGACACTTCACCACTCTGCTTCTGTTTTGTATCACATGGGAGTGGGGAAGCAATAGGAGATCAAAACTATTACAGTAGAACCTAGGTTAATGTAATTAATGCATTCTCTGGGACGTTTCTTAACAGTGAAAATTATTTTAACTGAATTTCTCATAGGAATGTATTGAAATCAATTTCCCATAGGAATGCATACAAAACCAAAATATACTTTAATTCAAATGCAATTTCCTATAGAAAGGAATGCATTGAAAACCAATTAACCCATTCTGGGGAAAAAATTCCGTAAACCAAGCCTCTATTTTTTTTATGGATTTCCTTTTTTTAATGCGATTTTTATGCCAACCAAACCTTTTGTTAACCCAGGATCTGTTGATAATCATAAAGAAGAAATCAATTCTGTAAGAATTAGTGAGTCAACCACTAAGGCAGCTCAAAGTAGGAAATTACAAGAGCATACATAATTGCAATTAAATTCTTAGTCACAGTGCCATGCTTACAGTTACATCACCATATTATATGTACAGTCAAACCATGCATAAAGAGCGTTTCGCTTAAAGAGTAACTCGCTTAAAGAGCAGAATTTTATCTGAATGTTCGCTTCGCTTAACAAATAAAACCAACCAAAAACTCGCTTAACAAATAAATCGGGGTTCGCAATCCCCCCCACAAATGGACATTTACAATGGTGTTTTGTTTAAAGAGCAAACTCGCTTAAAGAGCAATCCTGTAGAACGCATTATGCTCTTTAAGCGAGGTACAACTGTATTCACAATAAATTTAACAGGTACAGTAAAACCTCATATAACACTAAAACCTGGTTCCACAAGTCTTGGTGTTATATGATTTTTAGTGTTATCTGATGCATGTTAAAATCCTATGGGATCCATAGAGATACATTGTAACCACACAGGCTTTAGCGGTTGTTATCTGAAGCATCCCATAGGATCTTAATGTTATCTGATGCAATTCTTCCCCCCAGATTCCTTAAAGTTATGCGATTTTAGTGTTATTCGATACTAATGTTATATGAGGTATTACTGTATTAGTCTTCTTCCATGTCAAGGCCAGATGTGAAACTGCCAAAATGAAGCCACCTTTTGGTGGGTTCATTCTGCAGTTTCATTTGCCCGACCTAGTGTGAGAAAGATTCGCCGGCAACACAAAATTGCCATTATTAGGGTACGCCTGATTGTGGTTCAAAAATACCACAAACTTCAAGGAGTCTTTCTGAGAACCCCACAGGTATTCGTAATAAGGAACTATCAGATGTCAATCAATATCAAAACGGGCTCAGATATTTAATACCACATACCTGCCACTTTTAACTTCTGCAAACAAAAGGTGTCCAGGCAACTACTTTTGCAACCACGTGTATTGACCATGTTATATACATGCTGTACTAATCAACATAATGGTGCTCATGAATGCTTCTGAGTACTATCTTTTACATGTGCTATATGAGCAAATTACAGTAATACCCCGGATAACGATTGCACCGGAGAATGCTAAAACCGCATAACGATGACAAATTTGGGGGGAAGATTTGCACCGGAGAACGTTTTTTCTAGCGTTATCCAATCCACCGTAATAAAAAAGTAAAGGAGGCCAAAGCTCCTCTCCCTGCCACTTCCCTCCCCTCCCCCCAAGTAGTTTGGGGACTCCCCACACCCAGCCCACTGCCTGCTTGGCCACGAGAGAATCCAGCCTGGCCCTGCTTACCTTCAAGCCACCATAGCTTCTCTTGCTGAGCTTCACGCTCCGACTGAGCCAGGCTTGACCAGCCGATTGCAGAGCACAGAGCTATGCCTCATGGAAGGCAGAGGCAGCCGATTGTCTTTTTTCCTTCCTGTATTTAAACTATAGGGAGAGGCTTTTTCCCCCCTTCCTGTATTGAAACTACAAGCCTCTCTCTCCCTGTAGTTTAAATACAGGGAGGAAAAAGACGCGATTTTCTTTCCCTTCCTGTATTGAAACTACAGGGAGGGGGAAAGAGAGAGGTGATTGGTTCTCTAGAGAACCAATCACATCTCTCTCTTTCCCCCTTCCCTGTAGTTTCAATACAGGGAGGGAAGACTGCTAAATACAGGGAGGAAAGACTGCAGTAGAGTCGGGGAAAAGGTGCTTTCCCCGACCCTACTGCAGTGGCAGAGACCGCTGCGCGTGGGGGGTGGCTTTAAAGGCAGGGAGGGCTCTTTCTTTCCTTGCCTGCCTTTAAAGCGGTTTGTCCCTGAAGTCAGGGATTTTTTTTTTAGCGTTGTTCGATGCATGCATCGGACAACACTAAAAATCGGATAACGTCATGACTTGTGGAACCAAGTCATAACGTTATCCGGGGTATTACTGTATGTCAAAGACTATATTATCAAATTCCTACATCCCCTACTAAAATAAAGGTAGGCAATACACTTAAGGCCAGTAGGTAAAGTTCTTCTATACAACAGAAACTATAGCACTTCCTTAGCCATCTGAATGCTTATAATGGTTTGGTCAAAAATTAAATACTGAACAGATCACTGGAAAAATATAGCCATGACTATGGAAAATCACTATGGAAAGTCATAGCCACATGTACCAAAGCTGCAACACAAAACACAAGTGTAAACTATTTAGCATCTTTCCCTTTTCCTCATGTACCAATCCCTACTATGCAGATGTTTTTGAAAAACATCCACTTTCACCCTTTTAAATTATTGTTCTGCCATATCCAAATCCAAATATTAGCAATCGTCATGGCGATCAGCCAGGAAGACTGTTCTGAGAATATAATGCAGTGGACTTTCATCTGCCTTCCTCATCACAGCATGAACCCTGTACTGCTGATCCAGTTTTGCGAGTCACTTTCTGGTCCTGAGCCCTTTTGGCAAAAAAAGTCCTCAGCCCCAGGCCAGTATTGATGAAGCTGCTGCCCTCCATCAAGATAGATTCAAGTGGGATTTAATCCACTTGGGAACCATCACCCCTCCCTGTGGATTTGGCACCCAAGGCTGCTCAGGGTTGTCACGTTAACCGCCACATGACAATCAACATTGAATCGCTGGCAGTATGGTCTACTCTATTACCATAGCAGGATAACCTGACCAGATAACCCCTTTTAAACATAACTGTAAATTGCCAAGTCTACATAACCATATCATTTCAGGGACTGACATACCTTCTTTATTTCCATTGCTCAATGAAAACTTAGTTTGCCAAATAAAACCACAGTATCATCCAATTCTGAAGAAGTTGTGAATGCACATAAATGCTGGATTAAAATTAAAGACACCCACGCTTACACTAATTTTTTCTTTAATAAATCTTACCTTTGCTTCGTGGTATGTTCCTGCTTTAAGTAAATCATCTCTCTTTGATTCTTTCACCACTAAGTTAAACCGACTTAACATTGCAGCCTTGCAAAGTCGACTTGCCATTGAAACACCACTTTTGAATGGTGAGCTAAGCATGGGGAGAAACAGCGATTATGAGCAGCGCACTCCATGAACCAATATTACGACCTACTTATTAGGCTATTTAAAATGATTTTTTTTAAAAAAAAATGTAGACAAAATGGACAAATCTGAACCTATTTAGGGTGGATTGATAATATTCAGAAGCTATCATTTCAAAGTTAAGTTATAAGGTGGCTAACTCTAAGAATGTCCAACTAAACTCTCTATCACTTATTAAACTTGGCAGTACTCTTTTCCTTATTCAGTCTTGGACAGAAGAGAATTAAATGCAGGTTTTTCTTTAAACTTAAAATACTGAATATAAAAATTACCTTTCTGTGATCTTCCCATTTAGTCCACTTACAATCTCCAGTGATAAATCTCCTTGAGACCAATTCACACTCAGAGATTTGTGTAGCAAGTCCACCTGCACAGGAAAAGCAGCTGTAACCAAGCTCATGTGAGGCCTGTTGACCAAGTAAAACATGGGCAGCTTTGAAGTCAGTGAATCATCCACACGCTGTTTGATAGCTATTTCTAGTCCACGTGTATCATGGCAGCTTCCATCTCCTAAAAACATTTAGAGCCACACCATTAATTAAAAACAACAGAAAATTCACATGCATCTTTGAACCTTTATTCTACTGATATGTAAAATTCGTTTTCACCTTGAACCTTAAGCTAAATTTCTATAAAATGTATCACTTATCAAAACTTAAACTTAGGTAAACTTACTGATATAACACAGTACAACTTTATAAGGTGGAAAATCAGAAAATAAGAAAAGAACTAAAACTTTTATTGTATTCCAATCTTACCTAACTTGAGACTCGCATCTAAACATAGGAGCATTCAATGGATTTTCAGTAAATACTGTAGCTTAACTGCAGCTCTCTGCTCTGTGTCTATGTCTACAAACAGAATTCTCTCAGGCACAGATCTGCTAATGTGTTAATCATAAAATAGGCCAGCAAATGACAAACTTATTGGCCAGATGACATTTGTGAGATATGTGTCTAGGTTAACAGTTCCTTGAATACAGCTTTGCTCAGAAAAGACCTATAAATAATCTGATGAAGTCTTAATTGTTCAGAGATAACAGAAGTCAACATGGCAAACCTTATCTTTTGTAATAATCATGAGATAACAGAATTACACACAATTCTCTTACCAAGGAGGATTCCACTAACATAAACTGGCTGAATGAAGTGGCTCAGCAAGGCTCCCTGGATACCCAGCACTTCCCATTTTGTTAATTTATCACTGGCAGACATGCTGCTTATTCTAGCAATGTCAGCAGGACAATAGGTCATGAGGTAAATTTTGCCATCAACAGCAACATGGAGAGACAGTTCTTCATTAGCTTCAAATGCTGACACAGAATGTGGACTGAGGCGTCTATGGCAAAAGTACATTGTAAGATATTAAGGTAAGCAAATGGCAAAGCAAGCATACAATCACACTGAAATGAAAGTGAAGTTTTGAGATCACTTAGAAGAGGTTTCCCATTTCTTTCTTCTTCATCTTGCTCAAAGACACACAGAGTAGAAATTTTGGGATGCATAGTGGGGAACTGAATTCCCAACCTCTGGATCCACAGCCAGATACCTGAGCCACTGAGCTATACAGTTCACTCCTCATTAGTGAGCAAGGTTTGCATATGCATGCATGCCTACCTTATCTGTAAATAGAGGAACTTCATTAAAATATTCTCAAATTGGGTCTCTATTACAGCCATTATAAATTTTATCCTCCAGGGAAAGAATTAACCAATCTCAAGCTATATACAAAAAGACCCAAAGACTTAGATTTCTGCTCAAAAGGTTTCACTTCTCATTTTTAACTACATGTCCCTCCCTCCTCAAATTTAAATTTTATTTATTTATTTATTTGTTCTAACTTATTATCCCTCCCCAATCGGGAGAAACCCCAACTCTGGGCGGCTTACAAAACGGGTTTAAAAATACATAATTAAGACCACCAATCAAAATTCAATTCCCTAATAATAGTTAAAAATATAAATTAATACAATATTAAAAAATAGGCTAAAAAGAAATTAAACATCTTCAGTTAAAAATCACAAAGATTATGAAAGAAGACAAGGACAGGAGTAAGGAGGCAAGAGCAGAGGATGGCTGCCTCAACCGATCAGCCACCCAACATGCGATCCAGCACTCTTTGATCCCCAAATTTGTCCTGCCAGCCAGGTTTTGAGGCCTTTCCGGAAGGGCAGGAGCTCTGTCTGTTGTCGTAGCTCGATTGGTAGGAGGTTCCACAGGGCTGCACAAATTCTTGTGCAGAACTATTCCACACCTAACAATCTTCTTTTATTCATTTTTGAAACTTGGCACTTAAGAGGTATGGGGTTGATTCTGTGAACGTAGATGTGCAAAGTACAATTATAAGATAGCTTAGATGTGACCTATGTATTCTATACTGCTAAAACATAAAAAATTATTGCATATAGTGCAGAAAAATATGTATTCTATGAAGCCTCAAGTTTGCTACATTTAATACTTACATATCAGAGAGTAAACAAAACAATAAAATTGACAAAAAAGTTGTGGCACCTTAAAGATTAACTCCTTGTATTTAAATGTGAGTTTTCATGGATCAAGTCCACTTTGTCATACATAAGAGTGAGTATTTCAGGTGCCACAAGTTAACTTTCTGATATACTTGCACAGTACAACACGACTACCACTTCAAAAATTAATACTTACAGTGTGGACTTTATCTGAGCAGATCCTTTTGGCAACTGATTCATGTAGAGAAATATATTTACATCTGGTTTTAATGCAAGCAGGTTTGATGTTGGCTCAATGCAAAATATGGATTTAGCCATCATAGCAGGATTTTTACTGTAGTAGAGTAAAAGTTGTCTATAAAAATACCTTAAAATAAAAAAACATTGAGAAATATAAAGCCTTTAAAATTTACATTAGTTTTTATATACATACGCTACTACCTCCCCCCACTAGGTGAGAGCCTTGACGAGGGGCGGGGGCTTGAGTGGTCTAACTAGGCAGTGCTGCCCATCTCTGGTCAATGCTGTTAGTCCGGGACTAAAAGCAAACCAATCACACTTATACACCGCCCCATAGTGCTTAATGCACTCTCTGGGTGGTTAACAAGTTAATTAGCATTTTGCCCCCAATATACCGGGTACTCATTTTACCGACCTCAGAAGGATGGAAGGCTGAGTCAACCTTGCGGTCTTGTCAGGATTGAACACACAACCTTTTGGTTGCAAGATAGCAGTTTAACCTCTGTGCCACCAGGGCTCTTCATCAAAGTGTCCTCTGTCGGATCCCTTGGGCCAGATGAAAGTGGAGGGCATATGTTATGGTCTGCTAACCAGTGGGTGACATTATATCCAAATACTGTACAGTAATACCTCAGATAAAGTTTACCTCGGATAACGCTAAAATTGCATAACGTTAAGAAATCTGGGGAGGAGAATTGGATCGAATAACGTTAAGGTCCTATGGGATGTATCGGATAACAGCCGCTAAAGCCTGTGCAGTTACAATGTATCTCTATGGAGCTTTAACGTTATCCGATACATCCCATAGGATTTTAACATGCATCGGATAACACTAAAAATCAGATAACACCAAGACTTGTGGAACCAAGTTTTAGCATTATCCGAGGTTTTACTGTAGCTAAAAAATGCATGCAAATGGACTCGAGTTCTCAAGTCCATTTGAATGTGTGAAACGTCGTGCAGAGATGTCTACCAATGTGCAGACTCCTTGCTGCATAATGACTCCAAGGTATCCAAAGTATACTACCTCACTGAAGAGCCAAACAACATATTCATTAGCATCATAACAGAGCTGAAAGTTTAACTTGAGGAAAGGCAGAACCACCATACACCTACCTGAGAAGAGAGCGCCTAGCAACAACAAGAGCATGACTGTCATGCAATAGTCTCCCATCATATTCACTACCTTGACTATAATTATATTCACCGGTTCCAATCGCAACCACTTCATGCTGTCTAGCTAGAAAAAGAAATATAGTTTTCTAGTTCAGAATTCACTCTGATTTTAACTTTTACTGTTGTTCAGTAACTTACTTTCTAGATATAGTGCCATTATTCTTTTAAAAGTGATATACAATAGAACCCCGGACAACGTTATGACATGGTTCCACAAGTCATGACGTTGTCCGGTTTTTCACGTTATTCGATACATTGATTGAACAAAGCTAAAAAAAAAAGCCCTGACGTCAGGGACAAACCACGCTGAGGCAAGGCTCGGCTTGTCCGAAATCCAACCCCCCGGGGTAGGCACGTGATCGCGTGTCGTTCGGGGTTAGGGCAAGGTACGGGAAAGACCCCCGTATCCTGCCCTAACCGCCGCCGAGGCGCACAAGCCTCTAAGCTGCCCGAAGTTGCGAAAGGGTAAAGATCCTTACACTTTCGCAACTTCGAGCACGCGCGTCGTTCGGGGTTAGGGCAGGATACAGGAAAGACCCCCATATCCTGCCCTAACCCCGAACGACAAGCACGCGCACGCTCAAAGTTGCGAAAGTGTAAGGATCTTTACCCTTTTGCAACTTCGGGCGGCTTGGAGGCTTGTGCACCTAGGCGGCGGTTAGGCGAGGATGCGGGGGTCTTTCCCGTATCCTCGGCTAACCCCAGCCGAGGCGCGCGTGCACGCCCGAGGTTCTGAAGGGGTACCCTCTCGGAACCTCGGGCAGCTTGGAGGCTTGTGCGCCTCAGCGGCGGTTAGGCAAGGATGCGGGGGTCTTTCCCGTATCCTCACCTAACCCCAGCCGAGGCGCGCGTGCACGCCCGAGGTTCTGAAGGGGTACCCTCTCGGAACCTCGGGCAGCTTGCAGGCTTGCGCGCCTCGGCGGCGGTTAGGTGAGGATGCGGGGGTCTTTCCCGTATCCTCGCCTAACCCCAGCCGAGGCGCGCGTGCACGCCCGAGGTTCCGAAGGGGTACCCTCTTGGAACCTCGGGCGGCTTGCAGGCTTGCGCGCCTCGGCGGCGGGTAGGCGAATATACGTGGGTCTTTCTCCTATCCTCGCCTAACCCCAGCCAAGGCGCGCGCGCACGCTCGAAGTTGCGAAAGTGTTAGGCTCTTTACCCTTTCGCAACTCGAAGTTTCAAAAGGGTAAGGATCCCTGTACCCTTTCCAAACATCGTGGGGGCGGGCGCTGGGGAGGGGTTGGATTGGGTAGATGTTCTACCCAATCCAACTCCCCCCCACGCATACGCTTGTTCCGAATAACGTGAAAATCACGTTATTCGATACAAGATTTTTCCGAAAATCTTGTCACGTTATGAGGTTTTCACGCTATACGGTTCTCGCATTACCCGGGGTATTACTGTACTTACCTCTTTCAATTACAAAAGCAGACACTGAACTACTAAAGCTCTGGTACTCTGGGTAGTTAGCAGTCAAACTGTTGAATGTTTCCTTAACAACTTGAGAAATCTTTCCATATAGTAGATGCTGGCAACCTATTAAAATATTCAGAAACAGATCAAGTAGCAAAAAAATCAGAATCAGATATTTAGTAGTACTGAGATTATGATTAATTAAATATATTAGATAAGTGATCTTCAATTGTAATGCAAACGCCTAAAGATAGTAAGGTGGCTGAAATAGTTCTTAGCAAAAGTCAACATACAATTTCCTCAGCACTTACATATGAGTTTTTACAAATAGAACTCAAACACATATTCTCATCTTCAAACTGGCATCTCAGTCCCCAGGTGAAGAAAGAAACAAAGTTTATCTCTAGCCCAGGCTGCTCTCCTGTCAATTACCAACTGAGACCCTCAAAACTGCCTATCCATGAAACAAAAATATCCTCCAAGTTTCCAGGAGATAAAACAGATTGAATGGTTTTCCAAGACCAGCATGTATTTGCTACAGAAACTATGCAAACTAACCAAACATGGGTTTATGTCAGACATATTGGATACCTGAACTTAATGCTGGTGTTAAGATGAAGTAGTAGTAATACATTTGCTATTCCCTATTTATTCTCCTAATTTCCATCAATGTAATCTTATTACACGAAAGAGAAAGAATGAAGAATGTACAGTATATCTATGTGCTGGAGAAACAGAAAAGATATTCCTACCATAAGGAATCTTTGAACTGTAACCAATTTCAGCTGCAGTTCGCATTTCGCCCACATTTGGATTTTCTGAAAGGACCATAGGATCTGTAAACATAATCAATTGCAAACCTTATAATGAGTTAAGTAAGCATATCTTCAGTTTTATATTATAGATTGAAGTTAGATCTCCGACTATCCTACCACAGAAATGACTCTCTTGAGACAGAGTTCGTTGCAATCACAAAGCAATATATACAGGGATCATTTAAGACAGGGGTGCCTAAACTACGACCTGTGGGCCGGATCTGGCCCATGCCACCAAATCACCCAGACCATGCCACCCTCACTGCTCCTGGAAGTGGAAGTAAACCCTGTACCTGTGCAAAACACTGCTGTAAATGCACCCATTGCTGTTGTAATTGCATTTACAACAGCCGTGAGAATACCACATGATCAGCCCACTCAACTACATGACTGGCCCACGGCCTGAAAAGTTTGGCCACCTGTGATTTAAGACATACACTGTAAGTTTAGCAATAAAGTGAAACCACACTAGTAATTTTGTGTCAGAAATTATTTTGGGTTGAAAGGATTTTTGCAGGAGAAATTCCACTCAGGGAACGCCCAAATGAGGCTCCTTTCATGTCCCCAAAAGCTGGGACAGAGATGGGCGCTCATGATCATGGTGTCTCCCCTGCCAAAAGTTAAACAGAACTACAAGATGTTGTGGCGCTGGTATATGACGCCAGTTCAGTTAAATCAAATAAATAGTAGCAACTCAAAAAAATGTTGGAGGTGTCATCAGGAAATTGGGACATACAAACATATGTGGTGGGATTGTAGAATTATTTCCAATTTCTGGCATAAAATGGAACAAGAATTAGAAAAAAATTTAAATATCCGTTTAAAGTTGAATGAAAAAATTGTTTTATTAACGGACTTAGAGGATTTGAATCTAGAGGAAAATATAAAAGAGTTATTGTCTATCTTTTTGACATTGGCGAGACAACAAGTAGCCAGAAATTGGAAAGGTGATATGAATTTAGAAATTGGTAAATGGTATGTTGATGTTTGGGATATGGCATTAAATGAAAAACTTACATGGGAATTAAATATAAAAAGGGGATTAATAAAACAAAATAGATTTTGGGACATTTGGAAACCTTTTTTGCAACACACATTGATGGATAATAAAGGAGAAAAACCTGCTCCGAATACAATGTATTTTTGGCAGAATGATTGAGTTGTAAAAGGAGTGGCTGGTAGACTCAAGGACTATAGTGCACTGGGTGGTAGGAACTATGTACAAAATAATAAAGTTGTAATATGGTGGTTAAAGAGGAGAGTGGATATAAAGGTGAAAATATACAGTATAGTAAATGTATAGAAAATAATGTCTGACTACATTATATTATATTGATATGTATTTTTTTCTCCCTCTTCTCATCTTTTAACGCTGTAGGATGTACGTGGGAACTACTTTTTTTTCTTTGTTTGTATGTAATTGTTTCTTTTATGTTTTGTAGATTGTTTTGTTAGTTTGTTTTTAATATTGTAAAAACCTTAAAATAAAAATTAAAAAAAAAGAGAGATGGGCGCTCAATCTGTCATGCAGTATCTGGGCTTTGAGCTGCTGACTTGCCGGCCTTCCAGCTAACAAGGCGAGCTTCTTAACCACTGAGCCACTGAAACCCATGTCAATCAAGCAAGCAAACTTTATTGCAGTTGATGACCAGTGCAGTAAAGAGTTTAAGTGCATGAAATTTTGTCAAAATGCATCCCCACAAACACATTCGTTTGAATTAAAACAAAAGAGAATAAAATCAGTTTTTAAATTTATGCTACATTTGGGACAGGTACCTGGTTTAAAAAGAATAAAACAGCACATAAAACAGTTTAAATGTGATAGTTACAGTTATTAAAAAAAGGATAAAATGTCTCTATATAAGTGCACATAATGGATATAATTACATGAATAGGATATAAAACAGAATTACTAGTGCAAAATAAAAATCGTTACTGTTGGTTTTTAACTTTTCCCTGCTGCAGCTGGTTCTCCCTAACGCTACATACCTGGTAGCCCTCCAGGCAAATCTGGCAACAACAGCCGTCAGCTCAGTGGGTCTATCTGAGAGCATGTCTCTAAACATATGGTTATTTAACTCAATCTGAGGGAAGGCAGCAATGAGATCATGTCTAAGGTTGTCATAAAACTGGCATTCTAGGAGCACGTGATCACATGCCTCCACCTTCCCAGCCTGACAGATACATAAGTGCTCCTGAACAGGAACTTTCATAAATAACCTCTCTCTGAATATTGATGGTAACATGTTAAAACGCAAAAGAGTGTATGATTTCCTATGCTCTGGGTTACTTAAGCTGGATAAATATGATAAGGGCCTCATATTATTGGGTGGGGGCATTTCAAAGAGTGGACTATTTATTTTATTTAAATCGTGTTGCTGATGGATCTAAAATATCCTTTGTTTTATTGTCTCTTTTGCTGTGTCAAGTACATGCCAGATACAAACTACTACAACTCAAAAATATATGGGTTCCAGAGGAAAGCAGTTCAGAAATCCAATTTGATCTTTAATTCAAGATCAGGCTTCTTACATAAAGTAACTAGACAGTATTTAACACACTGCTTCACAAGCATTATATTACTCTCTTGTCCAACACATGATTCTCATAAACTTTTACCTGGAGGTTCAAGGGACTTTGGTTCTGCCTCCTCCAACTGCAGCAGTTCATCAAGAGCAAGTTTTGCTGCATTTGATTTAGATTCCTTTTTGTTTTGTCCCAATCCAGTCTTATACTGAATGCCATCAACTACAGCGCAAAAAGCGAAGTAAGCACCCAAAAGATTACCTTGAAAACATGAAAAATGAAAGTCTCTATTAGCATGTCTTTCAGATCCTTCTTTATTCTGGTCAAAAATATCACAATTAAAATAAAAACTAAAATGTAAGATTTAAATTTAAAATATAGTGATTCACTCATTCAAACATACTGTATATACATACCCCATCCATCTGATAGAACCCTACTCTGGTCAACTTATGAAGTATTAAATTACATAAAAAACATTATAAAAATATCAAATCATTCACTCACAAAGCATGCCACATCAATCGAAACAAACACTTCATTTTTTGGGGAGTAAAAATCCAAACTCTCATGCACAAACAACATGATGATCAGTATGCTGGTTTACTATTTCATGCAAAGCGACCGAACTGTTTTTACAATGATGGAAACACTTACCTGTTGCTACAGTTTCCTTTAATTCAAGTTGTACACGCTGCATCTGTGCAAACTGATGCAAAGCTGACACTGGGTTTATCTCCCCTCGTTTATATTTCATGATGAACTCCCTTGGAATTTTCTTTGGAGGAAGTGAAGTAACTGGAACAACAGGTGATTTTGAATACTGGCTGTCAGGAGCTTGACCTAAAAAGTATTAGTTGAAAATACTTTAAACAGGATGAAAGAGGCAAAATATTGGCCACTTGAATGCACACTGAAGCTGTGCAACTACAGCTAATAATAATTTATGCCCCTCAACTACTAATGTCAACTTACAAGTTATAAATTTCTTACCTGTATCCTCTTAGCAATATTAGTTTTTAATGATTTTAATACAGGGGTTCACAATGTTTTTGCGCCACAGGTCGGACCCGCCTCCAACACACAGCTATGGGGGCACGTCACATGGCAGCGGGAAGGAAGGAGGGACTATTTTCACCATGTTTTTTTTAATTCCTGCATATTGCACTTCTGGTTTTCCCAGCGGTGGCCTCAACTGCGGCATTTTGGGGTGCTTTTGCTGCCTCTGCTGCTTCCCATGGCTATGGAAAGGAGGTGGACCATTTTCACTGTGATTTTTAAATTTTCCACTGGGTTTTCACTGCGTTTTCTCAGAAAAAACATTACGTTTTCAGCACTTCCGGTGGCAGCGGGGAGCTTCCAGCAGTGCCTAGGTCCCCATCGCAGCCCGGATTAATTGGTACCATGGGCCAGATTAGGCCAAGGGGTCATAGGTTGCGAATGCCTGTTCTAATAGTTTAAGATCAAATTAAGTGTGATAACACAAACTGACATGGAAAAATGGAACAATATAAAATCAACAATTGCTTGATATATTTTAGTATCATAAAAAAGAAGAGCTTCAAGTACATGGGGCACTGCTACAAAAATTACAAAACTGTTAACATTACTTGTCTCAGTGTACAATTCTACCAACAAAACCAGGACATATTATGCAAGACAACAATCTCAAAATGGAGATATTAACGTAAATATTAGTTCACTGTACTAGTAGTCTCTATGGAACAGAATTACAGTACTGAAATGTTCATTCTGCAAAATGATTTCTGAATGTGTAGTTTTATCTAAAATAAATCTTGAATACTTGAGACTATTCCTCTAAGCAGTTTTCTTCTGCTGCTGTATCTGAATCCAAATATAGGCAATCCGCATGGTGGTCAACCATGAGAATATAATGCAGTGGCCTTTCATCTGCTTTCTGCATTGCAGCAGTTATTTATTTATCTATCATCATACTTCTATGCCGCCCTCCTCACGAATGACTCAAGGCGGCTGACAAAAAAATAAAACATACCGATTATACAATCTCACAATATAAACCCACCCATCACAAAAGATAATAAAAAGTTAAAATTTAAAAACAGTAAAAATTAAAAAGCAAAATTTAAAATACAGCTAAAAACACAGCTAAGAACACAGAGGGGGGGTTTAATAGGAAGTCAAATGAGCCAACCGGCCTGAGTGACCGTCTGGCCCAGACCCCATACCTGCCCAGCCAGCCAGGTCTTAATATCCTTCCTAAAGGGCAGCAACTCCGTCTGGAGACGCAATTCTGTTGGCCAAAGGTTCCATAGGGCTGGAGCGGACACAGAGAAGGCTCTTCTAGTGCTAGAGAGGTGTGCCTCTCTAGCTGATGGCACCACCAAAGAACCTCTCCAGTCTGCTCTGGTGGGACGGACAGATATTATTGGGGTGATGCGGTCTCTTAAGCATACACCTGTACCACTGATCCAGTTCCAAGTGTCACTTCCCGGTTCCGAGCCCTTTTTGGCACAAAGTCCTCCTCAGCTCCAGGCCAGTATTGATAAAGCTACTGCCCTCCGTCAAGATGGATTCAAGTGGGATTTAATCCACTTTGGGACCATCACCCTTCCCTGTGAACTTCGGCACCCAAGCTGTTAGTCCTCAAGGTTGTCTGGTTAGTTAACCGTCACCTGACACACCATTGAGTTGCTGACAGTATGGTCTACTTTATTACCATAGCAGGATAACCTGGCCAGACTCTAAATAGAATGAAATAAATAGCCTGTTTAAATAAGTGGATGTAAAAACAATACTTCAGATTGGCAGGTAGGTTATTATGGATCTTGCTTAATTTGAGTTCCCCCAAACTTTAAAATAATCCCAAAGTCACTGTTTTATATTCCTGACATTCCAACCAACACAAAAATACAGATGTATTTTATAGTTTCTGATCAGCCATGAAAGTATCTCTTTTGGTTCAACAAGCCAGAAAATCAACTCGAAATAGCTCAGGTGTGGAACAACCATTCTCACATTACCAAACTACATGCCCAAAATAATGTAAACATTTTGACTATCTGAACTAGTAATGCAAAAATCACCCTTATAGACGTGTGAAAGACCAAGCAAAATTAGCAAAAAAATTAAAATGCTAATTCAATTACAGTAACAACATAAAGGCCAGGAAGAAAGTACAAGGATTACCTATTTAAAGCAACTAAGGTCCAAATGAGATTATCTTTATTCTTCTGAAATATTAACTCACCTCCAAAACTATGACTCAAAGCAGCTCACAAATTAACTGTAATGGAATTAAAGGCGGCAAATAATTATGATTATATAATGTTTGTTTGCAGACAGTATTGAGGCTTCCCAATTTAAAAAATAGTAGCAGCAACTATGATGGGAAAAAATTCCTCTTATAAAGCAAGTGCAGAAAAAAAACCCTCACAATTAAAAGAAGATACCTGTGATAGATGTCATCTGAGATGCTAGTCCTGAAATATTAGATGCCTCAGCTGGTAGAAACATTTGTTTGGCAATTTCTACGTGTGGAAGTAATGGAGTTGGTGGCTGAAGCGGAGCTTGAGATGGCTGGGCAGGCAAGTTTTTCTTCAACATTTGAGCAAAACTCGGTACTCTAGAGACAGGAGGCCAGTCGTTCGCCATCTTACCCTCACCTGGGGGGAGGGCACAGAGCAGTACAGTATTTCCTAGCAATCCTTCAACTAAAAAGGCCCATAAAACAACTCATCCACTAACAATTTTTTAGGGTAAGGCCATCCTTGCTTGAAAGCCAGTCGTATCAGACTCTAGGGTTCGGTCTTCAACTGTTTATAGCAGGGGTGCCCAAACTATGGCCCGGATCCATACAGGCGTGTTTTACTTCTGCTTCTGGGAGTGATGAGAGTGGTGTGGGCTGAATGAATTGGCATCGGTGGCCAGATCCAGCCCACGGCTGTAGTTTGGGCACCCTGAACCACATGACTGGCCCAGGGCCTGAAAACTTTGGACACCCCTGGTTTATAGCCAAAGAGCCAGCACCGTCTGCATCTGTAGAGATTTCTGTGGACATATAGCACGTACGCCTAGACACTAGTGTGTACGGAACTCTCTTACCTTCCCACCAAAGTAGTACCTATTTATCTACTTGCAATTTCTTGCTTTTGAACTGCTAGGTTGGAAGGAGCTGGGACAGAGACAGAAGCTCACTTCATCATACAGCACTGGAGTCTCGAACTGACCTGCCAACCTTCCAGTCATCAAGTTCAGCGTCTTAACCACTAAGCCACTGCAGTCCCTTTTTTGAGGGTGCAAAGAACGAAACCAAATTAGAAGATAGAACTCACTGAACAAGGATTTACATTAAAAGGAGGATATGGCTGAGGAAAT
The DNA here is from genome assembly GCA_030440675.1 of Furcifer pardalis. Classification (NCBI taxonomy): domain Eukaryota; kingdom Metazoa; phylum Chordata; class Lepidosauria; order Squamata; family Chamaeleonidae; genus Furcifer; species Furcifer pardalis. The sequence goes on from CP126892.1 coordinate 72,664,966, forward strand.
CGACCTCCATTTTGTCACTTGGAGGACCCTTAATAGACTGAATATTGCAGTCCCTAAATGCAAGACCAACATGCTCAGGCAGGTTATTTGGGCCAACAACAACATGCTGTGTGAATGTGGCTCAGTTATTGGTCTGCCTATTACTACCAGAAACATCCACCAATCAAGATTTTAATTATGGCCAACAACTAAGAGGCTTCGTTTTTGGGAGTTTAGTCTAACCTAGACACAAAAAGACCAATTTTATGATAACCAATTAAACATCAAAGATACCTACTTATAAATTTGCACCTCTTTGTTTTAATGTTCTGTTTTGAAGATCTATGGGGGGAAAAGAGACTCTTGTGAAACTTAAAAAAACAAGTTTAATTGTTTTGACGATGTGGACTTGGTCCACAAAAGCTTACATTTAAATACAAGAGTTAGTCGTTAAGGTACCACAACATTTTTGTTTAGCTGTTGTTTAATCTCAGATAAATTTGATTTGGTATCCGTTTAGCTAACTTTAGCATATATACCGAGCAAGATGTGATGGTGGCCAACAACGCCCTCAAAAAAATTGGCTTCATTTTGGCAGCCCAAAGTTTCATACGGACAGGAAAGAAGACGACGCTTGAACAAAAAACACGACTCACAAAATAATAATAATAATAATAATAATAATAATAATAATAATAATAATAATAATAATAATAATAATAATGGAAACGGAGGGGAGAGAAAAAGCCCCATAAAATATGTGAATGAACACACACACCCCTCATAAACAAGCAAACAATATTATAGCCCTTTTCTTTTTAGTTTACTCACTCACACAAGCCCGCCTTTCTCACCTGCAGCAAGAAGTGAGCCCAAGAGCCAAAAAGAAAACGACACGCGTTTCTTTTCAAGCTTTCTTAAACGCGGCCGGCCGGTTAAAGCACGCAGAGAGGAGGGGGAAGAAAGGGGAGCTCTCCGGGCTCGAACCCGACCAACGAACTCTTAACGAAGCTTCACACTCACACACTCTCGTTCTCCCCCCCCCCCCCGTCTCTCTCGGCTCCCTCTCGTTCTTTCCTTCCCTGGTAATCTTTCTTTTTCTCTTCCCTCCTCCCTCAATAAGCAGCCACGAAGCCCCTTTTGGACGCCTTTCCCTCCCTGTTGCCCTTTTCTATTCTCGCTTCCAGAATCCCGCGCAGCAGGACACACGTGCCTCGTCTTCCCCAGGTGACACGTGTTTAATGTTGCCCCCCACCGCTTATTCAGGGCTGCTGCACGTCATTTGCGAGTTTGGGTCGTTTTCCCCCCACCCCACCCCACATTCCCCAGATAAAATGTTTCAAGTGGTAGCTGTGTCTGTGCAGCAAGCAGAGTAAACAAAACGACAACAAATGTTGTGGCACTTTAAAAACTAACTTCTGTACTGTATTTGAATTTTGAAGTGGTAGCTGTGTTAGTCTGTGCAAGCATATCAGAGAGTAAACAAAACGACAACAAATGTTGTGGGCACTTTAAAAACTAACTTCTGTACTGTATCTAAATTTTGAAGTGGTAGCTGTGTTAGTCTGTGGAAGCATATCAGAGAGTAAACAAAGCGACAACAAATGTTGGGGCACTTTAAAAACTAACTTCTGTACTGTATCTAATTTTTGAAGTGGTAGCTGTGTTAGTCTGTGGAAGCATATCAGAGAGTAAACAAAGCGACAACAAATGTTGGGGCACTTTAAAAACTAACTTCTGTACTGTATCTAATTTTTGAAGTGGTAGCTGTGTTAGTCTGTGGAAGCATATCAGAGAGTAAACAAAGCGACAACAAATGTTGTGGCACTTTAAAAACTAACTTCTGTACTGTATCTAATTTTTGAAGTGGTAGCTGTGTTAGTCTGTGGAAGCATATCAGAGAGTAAACAAAACGACAACAAATGTTGTGGCACTTTAAAAACTAACTTCTGTACTGTATCTAATTTTTGAAGTGGTAGCTGTGTTAGTCTGTGGAAGCATATCAGAGAGTAAACAAAGCGACAACAAATGTTGGGGCACTTTAAAAACTAACTTCTGTACTGTATCTAAATTTTGAAGTGGTAGCTGTGTTAGTCTGTGCAAGCATATCAGAGAGTAAACAAAACGACAACAAATGTTGGGGCACTTTAAAAACTAACTTCTGTACAGTATCTAAATTTTGAAGTGGTAGCTGTGTTAGTCTGTGCAAGCATATCAGAGAGTAAACAAAACGACAACAAATGTTGGGGCACTTTAAAAACTAACTTCTGTACAGTATCTAAATTTTGAAGTGGTAGCTGTGTTAGTCTGTGGAAGCATATCAGAGAGTAAACAAAGCGACAACAAATGTTGGGGCACTTTAAAAACTAACTTCTGTACTGTATCTAATTTTTGAAGTGGTAGCTGTGTTAGTCTGTGGAAGCATATCAGAGAGTAAACAAAGCGACAACAAATGTTGGGGCACTTTAAAAACTAACTTCTGTACTGTATCTAAATTTTGAAGTGGTAGCTGTGTTAGTCTGTGGAAGCATATCAGAGAGTAAACAAAGCGACAACAAATGTTGGGGCACTTTAAAAACTAACTTCTGTACTGTATCTAAATTTTGAAGTGGTAGCTGTGTTAGTCTGTGCAAGCATATCAGAGAGTAAACAAAACGACAACAAATGTTGGGGCACTTTAAAAACTAACTTCTGTACAGTATCTAAATTTTGAAGTGGTAGCTGTGTTAGTCTGTGGAAGCATATCAGAGAGTAAACAAAGCGACAACAAATGTTGGGGCACTTTAAAAACTAACTTCTGTACTGTATCTAATTTTTGAAGTGGTAGCTGTGTTAGTCTGTGGAAGCATATCAGAGAGTAAACAAAGCGACAACAAATGTTGGGGCACTTTAAAAACTAACTTCTGTACTGTATCTAATTTTTGAAGTGGTAGCTGTGTTAGTCTGTGGAAGCATATCAGAGAGTAAACAAAGCGACAACAAATGTTGTGGCACTTTAAAAACTAACTTCTGTACTGTATCTAATTTTTGAAGTGGTAGCTGTGTTAGTCTGTGGAAGCATATCAGAGAGTAAACAAAACGACAACAAATGTTGTGGCACTTTAAAAACTAACTTCTGTACTGTATCTAATTTTTGAAGTGGTAGCTGTGTTAGTCTGTGGAAGCATATCAGAGAGTAAACAAAGCGACAACAAATGTTGGGGCACTTTAAAAACTAACTTCTGTACTGTATCTAAATTTTGAAGTGGTAGCTGTGTTAGTCTGTGCAAGCATATCAGAGAGTAAACAAAACGACAACAAATGTTGGGGCACTTTAAAAACTAACTTCTGTACAGTATCTAAATTTTGAAGTGGTAGCTGTGTTAGTCTGTGGAAGCATATCAGAGAGTAAACAAAGCGACAACAAATGTTGGGGCACTTTAAAAACTAACTTCTGTACTGTATCTAAATTTTGAAGTGGTAGCTGTGTTAGTCTGTGCAAGCATATCAGAGAGTAAACAAAACGACAACAAATGTTGGGGCACTTTAAAAACTAACTTCTGTACTGTATTTGAATTTTGAAGTGGTAGCTGTGTTAGTCTGTGCAAGCATATCAGAGAATAAACAAAACGACAAGAAATGTTGTGGCACTTTAAAAACTTAACTTCTCTACAGTATTTAAATTTTGAAGTGGTAGTTGTGTTAGTCTGTGCAAGCATATCAGAGGGTAAACACTGATTGTATTTTATTACTGGTTGTAAATAACTGGTTGTTTTGCATATCTGTCATCCTGCCAACCTAGCAGTTCGAAAGCATGAAATTGCAAGTAGATAAATAGGGACCACTTTGGTGGGAAGGTAACAGTGTTCCGTGTGCTCAGGTGTCTAGTCATGCCTGCCACGTGACCATGGAAACGTCTGCAGAAGCAGACAGCGCTGGCTCTTCAGCTTAGAAACAGAGATGAGCACTGACCCCTAGAGTCAGATACGACTGGCTTTCGAGCAAGGGAAACCTTTACCCCTGAACCAACCAACTTTGCCCAGCTACTCTGGGCCTCTACATCTGATGTATAAATGTATGCCAGTGGTGGATTCAATTTTTTTTTTACCACTTACTCCGTGGGTATGGTATGCTGGGCGTGGCCAGGGGAAAAGCCCTGCATTGCACCTGAATTAGGACTACTGTACAGTACTTTATTTCAAAACTTGGATTGGTGGGGCCAGCTGGAATTTCTTGTACTGGTTCTGGTGAACTGGGGCGAACCTGCTGAATCCCACCACTGATATATACCATAAAAATCCACTCTTATGTCTGATGAAGTGGGCTTGATCCACGAAAGATAATATTAAAATACAGGAGCTAGTCTTTAAAGTGCTACAACATTTTTTTTTCTTGTTTTGTTTTGTTTACTCTGGTATTCCCAGTTAAAGTGTAGGATGAAGGACGTTGTACACAGAAAGAGCCTCCATGAAGATTGTGGTATTTTTGAACCACAATCAGGTGTACCCTGGGCAATGGCAACCTTGTGTTGCCGGCTAACCTTTCTCACACTAGGTCAGGCGAAAGGAAGTATGGAATGAATTCAGCTAAAGTTGGCTTTGTTTTTGGCAGTTGCAAGACTGGCTTAAACATGGGGATGGGGGGGGAGGAGGAAGGACTTGATCTTTCTCAGAACAGCTTAATGGTGTTGAAGGAGCTTTTCTGTGGGAGTATTTTTGCATTCCCATCAGTGGTGGGATTCAATTTTTTTTACTCTCTACTCTGTGGACATGGTGGGCATGGCCAGTGGGAAAACCCTGTATTGTTTCAAAACTTGGATGGATGGGGCCAGCCAGAATTTCTGCTACCAGTTCTGGCAAACTGGGGCGAACCTGCTGAATCCCACCACTGAAAATTAACATGTAAAATAAGATTCAAGAAGAGAGAGATAAAGGATAATGAGTTTGAACTTATATGGGGAGAGTTTGTTGACTATGTCGTTCAGAAAGCAAAAGGAGTTAAACCAATCCAGGAAGTTTATTATTTATTTATTTATTTATTAGTTCAAATTTATATTGCCTCCCACTCACCGTGGCGACTCAGGGCGGCTTACAGACAATATATTACATTACAATAAAATATGTTGGGGTGGGCACAGGGGGAGGGGCGGCAAGGTCCTCATCCTGCCCTGGCTTCTTCTTCCTTTGGCAGTTGGTGTAGGCACAGGGGGAGGGGCGGCAAGGTCCTCATCCTGCCCTGGCCTCTTCCTTCCCTGCCAGTTGGTATAGGCACAGGGGGAGGGGCGGCAAGTCATAAAACTTTGGAAATAATGGATGGAAAATATGTAAATTAGAAGGAATAATAGTTAAGGTCCCAGGTGGAGGGTGCAAAGTGTTTATGTGCAGTACTTTAATAATTAATGTGTTTAAATTAAAATGTAAATAAAAAGATAATTTGAAGGGGTGTTGTTTGAAGTGTTAGTCTGTGCAAGAGTAAACAAAACAGCAAAAAAAAAAAGACAAAAAATGTTGTGGCTCTTTAAAGACTAACTCCTGTATTGAAGCGGTCAGATTATAAGACGTTGTAGTTATTAGGTGAAAATGTATATGGTGTATTTTTGTTAATTTTTTTGTATTAGGTGTTCATGCGATTGTTTTAGAATGTTTTGCATGTTATACAAGACAAATATATGGTTGGCGTCTTTGACGAGAACTGAATCTAGTTGCCGTTTCTGTGAGCAGGCTGTGTAGGCAGCTCCATTGGGGCAAAAGAGGCAATGCCCCAACCCAGGCTCAATCCACCGTGGTAAAGATAAAAGTCTCCCTTGCTTGAAAGCCAGTCATATCCAACTCTAGGGTATGGTGCTCATCTCTGTTTACAGCCCAAGAGTCAGCCCTGCCTGTATCTACAAATATTTCCATGGTTATGTGGCAGCCATGACACAGGAGCGCACGGAACATTACCTGCTAGGTTGGCAGGAGTTGCAACAAACAGACGCTCACTCTGTCATGCAGCACTCGGGTCTCGAACTACTGACCTGCAAACCTTCTGGTCAAGTTCAGTGTCTTAACCACCAAGCCACCGTGGCCCGTGGATGCTTCTACTTCCTCCCAAATGTCAGGGATGGGGAACGTCATTCCGTCATTCCGTCTTGACAATGTTGATTTATGTGTAGTTATTCTGCTGTTTATTGCATTATATTATTGTATTTTTATGATATTTAATTGCTATTACATTACTATTATTATTTTGTTATATTGTTATATTTTTCATATTGTATGTTATGTTTACCTTTTAATTGTAGTACTGCATCTTGATTTATTAGGATGTCCTGATGTTTTGTAATAGCAATTTTTATTGAGATATATATATACTGTATATGTGATACTGTATTTGTAACTTACTATGTAATATTTGTAACTTTTTTTTATGCTATGAATGTGTTATGTACTGTAATTGTTTCTTCTGTAAGCCGCCCAGAGTCACTATGCGAGTGGGGCGGCATATAAGTCGAAAATACAAATACAAATACAAACGCCTTGCCTCACAGCCTGTCTGAATTTGGGGAATTGTAGTGATGGAGTGCATAGGAAAATTTCTAGTTTGAGGGCAAGGCAGAATTTGCTGTTTCTGTTGTATTATATGGCAAATGAATTGAGTGAAGATGGGGGGGTCTGTGTGTCCCATGTGTGAATACCAACTTTTACCTCTTGCCAATGTAACCCGAGGGCTCTACTAAGCACTGCTCATGTGTCTTCAATAAATAGCAGACCACTGTTGGTGGCCTCGCAAACCAAAAGATGGTGGTCTTTTTTGCATGGCGATTTCTCTCCTTTCCTACAATAGCCACGTAATAGGCCCAAATGCACCTTTTCCCAACCTTGAGGTTGTGGGGAAAATCTACATCAGTGGATTCCAGGGTGTGTCACCACTCAGAAAGGGTAAGTGCTACTCAAGGGCAGAAAGAAGCAGATGGCATTTCAGTAATTCCCAACACTGTATATAAACTGCTATCCTTGTGTACAGAGACGGTTTGGCCCACGATGATTGCACTTCACTTGTGTTGCTGGCTAATCTTTCTCACACTAGCTCAGGTGAAAGGAACTGCAGAATGAACTCACCAAAAGGTGGCTTCATTTTGGCAGTTTCACTTAATGGAGGAAGACCGGGATTTAGAACAGGAACATTTTCCAGCTTAGAATTTTTTACACACAAAGCATATGCTCTTTTTTTTGCCAGAGCTATAATGTAAACACTTCAGCATCCCAGAGTTATGCAAGTGTGAGTTCATGCAGGGTGTAACTCCCATTTCCCTCATTGGCTGAGATTGCTAGGACTATGGGAAGTTGCAATACAACAACTGCTGGAGAACCATGTAATCCCTTTCTGTTGCTTTACACCTGTTGAGTGTCATGGCAAGCTTCTTTAACCTGTTTGTCAAGCCTTTTTGTTATGGGTCACCATCCTATGGTCACTATGCACAAATGACATCAAAATGTTGTTATTAACAGCTCTACTTTGGGCAAACGAAACCATACATTTTCCTTTGCTGAGTTAATTTATTTGGCCTTCTTTTCAGCTGTTCTCCACGAAGAAGTTTACACTATATTGTGATCTCATTAGAAACACATTTTTGTTCAGGTAGAATACTGGGGAGACACCAACATTTAGCTCAGCTGAACATAAGTTTTGACCATGTTACCAATGAAGTGGTGCTTCGAAGGAGTGGCTTGTGCAAATTACTTAACATTGTTTGTTTCAAGCATATCAGAGAGTAAACAAAGCAAAACAAAACAAAATGTTGCAGCACTTTAAAGACTAACTGATGTGTTTGCGAAAGCTAACATTAAAATATTGCAGTTAGTTTTTAAAGTGCTGCAACATTTTTGTTTTGTTTACTGGCTTTAATGTGTAATTGTCTATGTCAGTGATGGTGAACCTTGGCACTCCAGTTGTTTTTGGACTTCAATTACCAGAAGCCCAAGTCAGCACTCCTGATCAGGGCTTCAGGAAATTGAAGTTCAAGAACATCTGGAGTGCCAAGGTTCGCCATCACTGGTCTATGCACTCACTATCAATCTGGAGAGGCTTCTACATACAACAGCATTGATTAAATACACTGTATTTGATAATAAATTTTATTCCAACTGTAACAAACTTAAAACATTTAGCACTATCGTGATCACAGTCTCATAAATTATATACATATAGGATTTATACAATCTAAGAGGTCAAGAAAAAGCCATTCATGGAATCACATTATTCATAAGGGTTTTCAGTGTTATGGCAAATAAAAGTTACAAATATTCACAGTTAATCTGTAGCTTTGAGATGCAGAATATTGCACTAATACGGTTGTGAATGTTAAACAGCAGCTTTTACTGTTTTCTTCACAAATATTGGTCATGCAATGCTAGACTGAAGAAAAATGGCATTATGTACCACAGTAAACAGTTACTCACAATGTTGATCATTTTTAAATATAGCAGCAAAAAGCTGTTAGGTTCTTTCAGTGTAAATCATACTCAACGCTATACATCTGAACAAACTGAAAAACAGAATTTGTGTTTGCTGCCTTAATTTTAGAATAGCTTTAGTGATCTTCTTTGTCCTTTCCTTTCTTTTCTCTTTCATCCTGTAGAGCAGTGCCAAGCTTTTTGATAAGAACTGACAGAACTTTGTCCAGCGGGTCCATGACTCCACGTTGAAGCCATTTAGGAATAGTAGTTCTTGCATGATGGAAACCTAACTTCTGAAGAATATAATCAACACCTACTGGATCAATCTTTCTTCCAGTCCAAGAGATCAATCTGAAAGTTAAAACATATTAACACTCTCAAGGTTTCAATGCAATCTTAACTTTATTATTTTAACATTCATAAATAATGTTATTCCAGACAAATTTAATGTTTTCACTAGTCTTTGTTCATTAAAAGAGAATAACATGCCACAACGTTCATGATATTACATATACTCTTCACAATGTTTAAAAAATAAAGGAAAAAGGAGCACATATGCCAGATTATCCCTTCTTCTCCTTGTTTTACTGCAGCCATAGGTAAGGAAGCCACAGATTCAATACAGTTCCTTAGGCTTCCAATGGCCTTTAAAATCATGCGATCCAAAATGGCAATCAAAGAGTCTGATTTGCCATCTAAATGAAATCCCTCCCCCTTTAAGAAAATGGAATGACTACTCAACCACACTATGATCTAAGACTCAGGAGAGTAAAAAAAGTGGCCCTTAGATCCTCAGAAATTCTTCACCCTACTTTATTGATACATTCCAATAACAACTCTGGTATAAAATTATGCTGGCTATAGACTTCCCACTGGACAAATGGAGTGACAAGATTCAACATCAAGGCTATTGATAAATATTAATCAGACTACCCAAGATAATATTGTTTGTTCCATCTACCTTCACATCTACCTTCATACTAAACATTTCTGTACTTGTAAATGCAACTTGTTTTTTGTGAAAGCACTTCAAATATCACATTTTCTCCTTTTGTTGTTTTTGTTTGGACTATTACAACTTTTCAGAGTGCATTTTAATTTGCCTTCTGTTTTAACCAAATCACTCTGGAAAGAATCTTGTTACCTCACCACAATCACTCATGTGCAGTCACACAGAGCTTCACCCTCTAGCAAACTCTTCTTCACAGTGTACAAAAAGGTGATCCACCAAAGGGAAAAGGTGCTGCTCTTGTGCATTTGGCTTTTGTTAATAAGATTCTGTTGCATTTTAATTTTATTCCTCTTTATATGTTTTGCTTTTGCTAGCCTTGAATACCATTATGAGGAAGAAAAGTCAAATATAACTCTAATAAATGAATACCTAAGTGTAGGCTCTAGATGCCATGTATTACAGATGAATTCTCTCCAATCCACAGATGTGTAACTAATAGCTTCTTCCAATTCTTTTTCAGCAGAGTTCTCATCAAGTACACTGACAGGGCTTTTCTGTCCTGGCCGACTAGATAAAATGCGAGGTGGAAAGATAGCTAGGGGAAAAAACCACACAAATATACTGATAAAAATGATATTGTTATGTACAGAACGTGCCAAAATGTGTACACATTATAGGAGATGTTATCTATGTCTTACATTTTGAAGTTGAATTTAATTATGGTAGCAATGTGTAGTTTGATCTTTGCTCAAAATAATTAATACTAGCATCACCATGTGACCGACAGTTAAAGAAATGTGAGATGTGAGAACGTATCTCAATGAGAACTTGCCAGGACAATGGATACCACAAAGAGATGCGGTTGAGTTCCCCCCAATTCTCCTGACTTAACATTCCTTGACTTATACCTATGGGAGACCTTAGAGGATGTGGTGTACCATAGAAACCCAACTACACTGGCGGTACAGTCAAACCTCGCATAATGAATGCCTTGCATTGCAAAAAACTCACATAACGAGTGGGCATTTAAAAAATCTTTCTGATTTGCATAATGAAAATTTTCGCTATGTGAAACTGTCTTTCCCTAGGGAAAAACTCGCATAATGAAAATTTATATGGGAAAAACTGACATAATGATTTTTTTCCCATAAACTCGCATAACGAAAAACTCGCATAGTGAACAGCCTTGTAGAACGAAATATTTTCATTATAAAGGTTTGACTGTACTTCGGGAAGGGATTGAAATATGTGCAGTAATACAAATGGACACTTTGGTCAACGTTGCTCAAGCAGTCGTTCACTGTAATCAAAAGTGTCTGGATGCTGGTGGCAACCACTTTGACCACTTCTTGTAATTGCAAAAGTCAATTATGACTTGTCTTCATTATTTTGTTATCAGTATATACTGAGTATTAGAATTTTAACCCAGTTTTTTCCTTTCTTAAAATGTGTACACATTTTTTGCACCCTCTATTTATGAAGGCAAATGGTTGCTTTTTAAAGTGAACATCAGAATTTTAAGATCTGTAAGATACCGTAGTTAACAATTATCTGTTCAATTAAAAATCTTCTATACAGTGAAACCTGGGTTAACAAATGGCTCTGTTAGCATAAAAATTGCATAGCAAAAAGGAATCCATAGAAAAGAGTGCCTTGGTTTACATAACTTTTTTGGAATAGATTAATTGGTTTTTAATGCATTCCTATGGGAAACCGTGTTTCGGTTAAAGTACTTTGGTTTTCAATGCATTCCTATGGGAAATTTGGTTAGAGCAATTTATGCTGTAAGAAACATCCCAGAGAACACATTAATTACATTAACCGAAGTTCCACTGGATTTGTATATAATCATGACTCAAAATATTTTTCGATGAACTTCAGATAATTTAAAAATGATCTCATTTACTTCATGAACTTTCTGTATTTAATGTCCATCCTTTATGTAATATATTGAAAAGATTACAAATAAAAGCAAATGGCATTATCAAATGTGTCATTCCATGGAATTAAAATAACCCACATGGGTAAGACCAATAAAGAAGTTTAACAGATATACCTTTTTCCTTTTCTTTAAGGTAAGCAGATACTAAGTCATGCAGGAACATTATCAGCTCTGCGTCCATAGTTACACATATATGATCAGTGAATTCAGTTACTACACTACATTCCACCTTTGGTTTATCATTGGCATCTGTAATGAAATTCTGTATAAATCATTTTGGGCAAAATGGTCATTACATGCAAACTTGGCCACACAGACATTTTCAACAGCAAACATTTAAAATGCAGACAATGGTTTAATTAGTAAATAGCATAAACACTGGAAAATGTTAATAACTTACCACATGATGTGAAAGAGTAATTTCTCCCTATTCATGTGAGGACAGTAGCTTTAGGACAGTGGGCCGCATGTGGCCTGCAACACTATTTCATCTGTCCCCCCCACTGCCTCCACCACATGAGGAAGTGTCATGTGGTGGAAGAAAATGGGCAAAATGGCCATCTGGCCCTCGAAGCTGTTTGAGGGAGCGTGACCTTACCCCCAGCTTAAAAAGGTTGAGAACTCTTGCTTTAGGACATTTCTGCTTAGTTGGGTGTGCACTTGCTTATTTCAAACAAACATTTGGAACAACTGCTAGAGCTCCTGAAATCTGTTTATCTTCAGCAGATAAGTTAGTATTAATGGTTTCAATGTGGTTTTTTAAAATTATGTTTTAAATTTTAGTGCTTCAGAATCAGATAAATAAATAAATTGCTGTTCCAATATTTTCTCCTGCTTCTGCATCAGAACAGGAGGTGTTAAACTAGGAGGCAAAATAAATAAGAATAAAGATTCAAGCTGTATTTCCCAATGATTTTAAGATTATACCATAATCAAAATCCTTGTTAACTGGCATATGTCAAAAAGTCTATAACTTTCTCTTATTTTTGCTTACCGGCTTAAACCCTTTGCCATTCTTGGTCTGCTGCCATGTGATCTTAACACAACAGTGCTTGGAAGTGGCCAATCCACATGTTTTGTAGCCATGCCTAAAACAATCACTTATTTTACCCCTGATTTCTATTCAAATCATATAATTCTTTCACCTATTTAATAATAACAAATGAAATGCTGTATCAAATATACCTATCTATAAATTTGCAACTCTTTGTTAAATATTCTGACAGCTTTGAAGATCTATGTGAAAATAGCAAGAAGTCTTGTTGACACTTTAAAGACCAGCGACTGGTATTAACAAAAATATAATTTTTTTAATGTTTTTATTCTAGCTTATCACAAGCTTGAATTATGCTCTGTTCCTATACATAAGATTACAGTAGAAGTTTAGAATAATTACCGCATGTTGTTTTACCTTGTAATAAAGGTTCCTGTGGTTGTTGAACATGAATGGATTTGAAATCCAGCTGCATTCTTGGTAATGCAAAGATAGTTTCAGTTTCATGATTATAACTAGAACCTCCTCTGAATCCACTTAACAGGCTGGAACTTTTCACCGTGGTACTATTTTCTGAATTATTTGCATCAACATTTCGAAGAAGGTTTAACTCTAAAAATGGAATGGTAACGTACATTTCATAGTTATTCAAAATATTCATCAATAACTAGAAGCATTTCAAACAATCCATAGTAACTTAACAAGTTCTGTGTTGCTGTGTAGAATTTATTTTCCAACTAGCTTTTGACTCTTTATACTTACCAACACCATACTAAGATATAGAAACCATTCTAAATGTCTTACTTATTTTCCAAGAACAACGGCCCGAGGAAGAAGATGCCAAGGCCTAGCAGTGGCTGAGAACATCGCCCCCTCCTCTGGGCCCACAACAACGGCCCGAGGAAGAAGATGCGAAGGCCTAGCAGTGGCTGGGGACCTTGCCTACTCCTCTGGGCCCACAACAACGGCCTGACGGGAGTTAGTTTGTGTTCTGGTTTGGTTGTTTTATGTGGTTGCATTTTATAATTTTTATTGTACTATTGTTGTTTTGACTGTAAGCCGCCCTGAGTCGACTCGGCGAGTGGGCGGCAATATAAATCTAAATAAATAAATAAATAAATAATGGTGCAAAATACAAACAATTCACTGCTGGCAAATGAGGTAAAACAGATTTGCACATAGATTTATTTAAATTAGAATTCCTGTAAATTTATCATCCTCCATAAGCAGTAATCATACCAACAAATATAAATTTGATAGACCTAAATCCCTACCTTCATTCCTAGTAGCTGTAACATAATTAAACCACTCTTTCACACTTGCAACTCCGTGTGGTGGGTTTTCATGACGACGTCTTGTTATCTTGGTGATAGTTGCCATTGGACTTTCTAGAGCCCCACATGGTTTTGTCACCATCGTGTTGTGACCCAAATGGAAGTCTAGTGTTTGCACAACGTATGTAGAATGTTCACTAGAACCTGAAGAGGTAAAGCAATTTAAGAAATATTATTCATTTATTGACGTGTTTAATCATGCTGAATAAGTTAGATCTGTAAAGTTGGCACAAGTTAAGAAACAATGTGTACCACAGCTATGAAAAATAAGTGCAAGCTTCAGTAATATTTTCAATTAAGGCAATGGCTGAAATCATGTTGCTTAGTGTAGTAAGTCACACTGAGTAGGCCTTTTGAATTAGGGGAGTGAATCAACTCCTCTCTAGGTTCCAATGATTCAAATGGCCTTGCCCTAGTACAATTTACAATTATTTTTCTTCTTAAAGTGTCAAATCAGATTCTGAATATTGGTGATCATCGTGGCAATCAGCCATGAAGATTGTCCTGAGAATATAATGCAGTGGTCTTCCATTTGCCTTCCGCATTAAGTGTGGCACCTGTACCACTGATCGAGTTTCATGAGTAACTTTCTGATCTTGAGTCCTTTTGGCACAGAATGTCCTCATTAGCCCTAGGCCAGTATAGATGAAGCTGCTGCCCTCCATCAAGATAGATTCAAGTGGGATTTAATCCTCTTGGGGACCATCATCCTACCCTGTGGACCTGGCCACCCATGGCTGTTAGTCCTCAGGGTTGTCAGGTTAGTTAACTGCTGCCTGACGATTGGCATTGAGTTGTTGGCAGTATAGTCTACTCCAGGAGTTCTCAACCTTTTTAAGCCGGAGGCCAGGTCACGCTCCCTCAGACAGTTTTGGGGGGCAGACGGCCATTTTGCCCTTCCTCCACCACATACTTCCTGGTGTGGTGGATGCAGTGGGGCCCCCACATGGAATGGTACCGTGGGCTGCAGGTTGAAAATTCCAGGTCTACCAGTCTGGCCAGGATAACCTGGCCAGACTAGTAATTTACTATACTAAGCAACTAAGCCTATGCATCAGATACTAGATTTCATTCAATGTTCCTCTTTGCAATTGGCTGACAATAAAGAGTTTAAAGGTCATCAAATATATTACAAATGGCTCACTTCACAGGATATTTGATTACAATATTCACCCAAATACTGGAGTTTATCTAGATTCAAGAAGTCGTTAACCAAAATCCTGGTGGATAATGTAGTAAATCATACTAGAGTAAGTCCAATGAGTCAAAGGGGATTTGTTGAGTCAATTCCTCCACAAGTTCCATTGATTCAAATGGTCCTACTATACTGCAAACATACTATGTTAAAGTAAGTCAGTTACAGCAGACCAATTTGAATCAATGTAGCTTACAGAGAATTTGATTTGCCGCACTGATTCTGTGGGTTTACTATAGAGCAGTGGTTTCCAACATGGGCCCCCCCAGAAAAAATCCTTTCAACCCAGAATAATTTCTGACATAAAATTATTATTATCCTCCTCAACTCAGACTATATGAATATGCATGTAAATTAATATTATATTAGAGCAAGAGTCTGCAAACCTGGCTCTCCAGATGTTCTTGGGCTTCAATTAACAGAAGCCCAAGTCAGCAGTCCTGCTGATCAGGGCTTATGGAAACTGAATTCCAAAAACATCTGGAGAGCCAGGTTTGCAGACTCCTGTACTAAACCATTATTGGAATTGGTACAATCGGCAAACATCCCATCACATATATTTACAGCAATGTTAAATAAATTGTACTGTCTGTCTTGATTTCTGAACCAAGTTTCAGTTTGTTTGTATTGACTCTCAAGATGCTGAAGATCCTGAACAGGCTAAGACACAGCTATTTATGTGGTTGTATGTTCTAATCACACCAACATCATATGGAAATGCTAGCATTTTCCATGTGATGGTATTACAGCATTCTGCTTATTGACCTCACCTAAAATATATGATCAGCAATTATGATGCAAGTGTGCCAGTGAGTTAAAATGTACTTATTGATGTACAGTACAGTACTCAAAATACTAAAGTGGTAAATTAAGTCTTGAATTACAAATTAAAATGGGAAAGGCCTTTATTAAATATTACCAAAAAAAAAAAGTTGGAATACCTTCTTGCCAAATTTTTTGTGCTTCTGTCCAAAAAGCAATATTAGGTTCTTCAAGATGAAAAAGAGCCCATGATTTTGAACGGAAATTAGGGCCATGGAAACATGCTAATGTCATGTGATTTCCGTGCAAGCTCATGGAGCCCCCAAATTGCATTCCATCTTCTGGTAAAGGGATCTGAAATAAAGATATGTGGCAACCAGAGATGACTTTTAGAACCCCTGGCCAGTGGCGATGATGTGCAGCATCCATTACTAAAAAATAAAGCACAGACAACAGAGCAAAGTCAAAGTCAATTAAATGAATTTTATAGAATCAGTAATAGAAACAATGATGCTACTGAATAAAGAAATAATACAGGGTGGGGCAGCATAACTTCCTGTTTTCAAAACTTAATAAAACCCATTGTATGAATCAGAAAAGTTTTATTTGTTTTTTATAATGTAGGCGCATACCTAAAGTTTTGTTTTACACAGTTTTGAAGATCAAATCTGGTAGGTGACATCCCCAATTCTCCATACACTGAGTAAACTGATTTCTGGCGTTTGTCATGACTCTTTCCAGCATAGCAGGCTGTATGCTGGGTTGCGATCACTGAATAACCGCTCGAAAAGTAGGCCTCAATGGCAAATGCATGCTCCACACTATTCCAACACATGAAGGTGACTGAACTGTGTTGGGGCAAAACTTTATAGTCCCACCTCTCGAACGAGACCACTAGCGCTCTGCTACGACATCAACCGACTGAATTGCACGTATTTTAAAAAAGAAATTTATGCTGCTGCACCCTGTACTATACAGTATTTGGGCAGATTACCCAGGGCTTGAGAATGTGACATGATATACAGAACTGGAAAATGCTTTCTCATCTTTTATGTCTTCTGGTATTGATTCAAGTGTAGGTTATGATGAAAGATAAAAAAAAAATCAGACACTTCAAACATCTTTTCTCTTCAGTAATAGAAAATACACTTTCACATCAAATACCATAAACTTTAATGTTTTTTGTGGTTTTCCACAGCAGGATATAAGCATTTGCTTAAAATGACACATAGCTAAAAATAGATATGCTGTTGAGATGCAGATTTCCGTGCTCAAACACTTTGCAGGTGCACCTCAAAAACAAGGTGAGCCTTACAATTGACACATTCTTGTCTTGCTTGGGTATTAATTTGAGTAAGAGAAGAGCACCATTCTTTTCTTGGTACTCCCCAACACCCATCCACCTAGCAGCAATATTAGTAGCGCTTAGTAAAATGGATTTTTCAAGGAGTAGGGACTGCAGTTGCTTAGCGGTTAAGATGCTGAACTTGACAACTAGAAGGCTGGCGGATTAGCAGTTCGAGACCTGAGTAGTGCATGATGGAGGGAGCTCCAGTCTCTGCCACAGCTCCTGCCAACCTAGCAGTTCAAAAGCAAGAAATTGCAAGTAGATAAACAGGTACCTCTTTGGTGGGAAGGCAAACAGTGTTCCATATCTAGTCATGCCTGCCAAATGTCCATGGAAACGTCTGCAGATGCAGACAGTGCTGGTGGCTCTTTGGCTGTAAACAGAGATAAGCACTGAACCCTATAGTTGGAACCGACAGGCTTTCGAGCAAGGGCAACCTTTACTGCTATATAAGTTGCCTCACGGGAAATTGTGCTTTATGAATGACTAGAGGTGCAAACAAGGACTACAAATATCACAAGAAAGAGGCCTCATTCCTAACTTGCTGCCACAGTGTCAGCAGAAGGCTCAGTGGTTAAGAAGCTCACCATGTTAGCTGGAAGGCTAGCAAGTCGAGGCCTAGGTACTGCATGACAGATTTGAGCACCTGTCTCTGTCCCAGCTCCTGCCAATCTAACATTTTGAAGGCAAGAAATTGCAAGTAGATAAATAGGGACCACTTCAGTGGGAAAAGGGGACATGAAATGAGCCTCATTCGGGCGTCCCCTTAGCGGAGTTTCTCCAGCAAAAATCCTTTCAACCCAGAATAATTACTGACACAAAATTATTATTATAGCAAATACACTGAGATTAAGTGCTATGTGTTTGAAAAACTGACAGAACAACTAGATTTGAGGAATGTTTTGTTGTACAGAAATCATATCTATTACTATGACCACTACCATCACTTCCGCCCCAATTTATTTCAAGACACATGGTTTAATGTTATGGAAAGCTCACCCATCTCCATTTAAACACATTGTAACTTGTAATGTCTACAACCCTAATTAAATGTTCAGTGGATCTACTGTAAAAAGTGTTCAAGAATATAACTAAGTCTCAAATATAGAATGCTTAATCAAAGGCTGACCTAAACCACGAAATACATACATTGCTGATGTGAACTTTTCTCTACCGTACTGGCTACAGTCTTGGGTGGAAGATAAGGGACAGGTCCCCATGTTGACAGTGCTCTTTTGCTGGTATCAAACTGCTGAGTGAAGAATTCTTGAAGTTTCATCCCTATTTTGATGAGGTCTGGTGTAGTTGATCTGGAAATCATTACTTGAAAAATATCCCACTTCAAATCTCCATGAACAAATATCACACTAGAATGGAACAATGATAAAAACTTGTAAGTTCACATTTACTTAGTTCAGAAGAGAACTAGTTAAAATCTTAAAAATTATCACATTTAGTAGGAAAAAATTAGCAATGGCTTACGAAATGAATTTTTTACAAAATAGTTTGGTTTGACATCATAGGTACAGCTATGTATATCATCTGATATAGTGGGGAAACCCTCCCTTCATACCTTTTATCAGTAATGCTGGACTCTAAAGTATTGTAAAGATTAACTTTCCATTCATCCTGTAGCTTAAGGTCTGCGTTGCTAAAAATGCCCATTAGGATGCTGGAGCCCATGTAATCAACACGTGCTTCAGTAGAACCCATGGTAATCTGAATTTTATGACTTGGCTGTTGGTTGGGATGTTCTGAAATATGAGCTGAAAAATAATTGTTCAAATATCAACTTAGCAGCAAAGAGAACAAAAATAGTCATATTACTCTACTTCATCTGGCCTATATGTGCCAGCTTCCATTCAATACTACCATATAAATCATATTGTAGCAAACATTTTTATTGACGAAACAGCCTCATGAATATACTGTATAACAGAATTTTCAATCACAAAATGACTTATTACTACTATAGAATAACTGAGCACTGTATCACTGCATTCTTCACACAATACTTCAAGGATGTCTTATATTATATGGGAACCGAATCGTATGACTGCAAGACAAAAAAATAATAATTGTCTGCTACTTCGTCTAATCCATGGGTCTTATACTAAATCAAGTGTGCTGAATCCAAATCTGAATTCTGATTCTGCCTAGGACATGAGGATCTTAAGCTAATTACGCATATAGATGTGATTGTCTGGTTTATTAACACAGTTGCACCTACTCATCTTTAGCTCAAAACAGACTCACTATGGCCTAGCTGTACTATCCAATAAGATGGTTTCACACTAGAGATAACCCCTTGGTCCATCTCACTTTATATGCCTAATTCTGACATCAGTTCACTGACTTGCCCAGACATGCCTGGCCGCTGTTAGAACATGCATGCCACCAGGGCCGTGATTCAGCTGAGGTAGTGGCAGGCATAGTATAATGTTCCCATATAAAATACATTACCCAATTACCAACTATTTCAACAGCTATAGCATGCCTATAACTTAAAATTTGTACGTGACAGGTAAATTCTGAGTTCAGATTTGGAATCAGCACACTTAATATCATGTAAATCACAGGTATTATTCCTAGAAGCAAAATCGTTGTTGTGTAGTGATTTGACCATTATACATTTTGACAATTTACTAATTAATCTATATCATTGTTTACTACCCTATATTATGAATGGTGATATCTACAATATTAGTGTACTGGACTGGAGTCAGAAAACAGCTGGAATTACAGTCATACCTCGCATAATGAAAATGTTTCGTTCTGTGAGGCTGCTCGCTGAGCAAGTTTTTCACTATGCGAGGTTTTTTTTTTGCATAGCAAAAATTCCTATGGAAAAACTTGCATAATGAGCATTTCTATGGAAAAACTTGCATAGTGAAAATTTTTCATTATGCGAGTTTTCCCCATAGAAATGCTCGTTATGCAAGTTTTTCCATAGGGAAAGTCCGACTTGCATAGCGAAAATTTCGGTTATGCGAGTTGGATCACTTTTTGAAAAACCCGCTCATTATGTGAGTTTTTCACTAAGTGAAACACTCGTTACATGAGGTTTGAATGTATTCATTTTTAAAATAGCATTAAAATAAACCAGTAAGTGAATACATTCAATACAATATATTTAATTATTCCTAACAACTCTGCATTTTCTATCTAAAAGTGCTTTAGGACAAGATATAATGGAAATGTACAGTACAGTGCAAGTCGTAGGCTACCACCAGATGATTTGGGGAAAATTCAATGTGTGATTTGAGGGCAGGGAGGCATAACTCAGCCACCTAGATACTCCAAAATTGGAAAGTGTCTTCTGATAACTATCCTCTCAACCATCTCCAAGTTTGGTGATGTTAGGGTGTCCAAGTTATGTCCCACCCAACACAACTAGGGTTTATGAAGAATGTGAGATTAATGGATGTTGTTGTTTTTTACCAGTGTCACCCTTCTCTCTGCATTTCCATGGAGCAATGGGGACCTGAGCTGAAGATACCTGAACCCTAATCCAACACTATAGTACTATACTACACCTGCTGTCAAGCAAGGCTAGTAAGCATTTATATACTATATATGTCAAGTTCAATATGTCTATACAATCTGTATCTTCTGTGTAAACTCTGTGAAAGTATTTTTATTCACCAATGAGTTTAGCCTACTTCATGATCAAGCTAGTATAAATACTGGCTAACATACCCTTCTATTGTTGCTTATAATGAACATACATTAGTACCCCGGATAACGTTATGACTTGGTTCCACAAGTCCCGTTGTTATCCGGTTTTTAACGTTGTGCGATACATTGATCACACAATGTTAAAAAAAGCCCTGTTTCCCTGGAGGCTGCAGCAAGCCAGAACGTCGGGATTTGAATCGTGACATTTTGGCTTGCTGCAGCCTCCAGGGAGGTGGGGGAACTTTGGAAACAGCTTGGATCAGGTCTCCCCACCTCCCTGGACCCAGCCGGGGGGGGGGCAGAGACCCCAAAATTGGTAAAAAAAGTCCTTTTTTAAAACCAATTTTGGGGCCTCTGACCCCCCCCCCCAGCGGGTCCAGGGAGGTGTGGAGACCCGATCCAAGCTGTTTCTGGGCTTCCCCGACCTCCTCAGCCAGTGCAGCAAGCCAGAATGTCGGGATTCGAACTCTGACATTCTGGCTTGCTGCACTGGCTGAGGATGTCGGGGAAGCCCAGAAACAGCTTGATTGGGTCTCCACACCTCCCTGGACCCGGCAGGGGGGGGGGGGTCAGAGACAGCTGCAGGGTGGCTGGGGAAGCTGACGGGGACTCCCTGTCGGCTTCCCTAGCCATCCGCCCTCGCCTCCGCAGCTGTGGGGTGGCTGGGGAAGCCGACGGGGGAGCCCCCCGTCAGCTTTTCAGCCTCCCCACCCCTGCCTCCGTAGCTGCAGGGTGGCTGGGAAGCTGAACAGAGAACCCCGTTCAGCTTTCCAGCCACCCCGTTGCTAAGAACGACTGTATCGGATAACGTTAAAAATCGCGTTATTCGATACAAGATTTTTCTGAAAATCTTGTAACGTTATGCGGTTTTCACGCTATACGGTACTCACATTATCCAGGGGTATTACTGTATATAGAATTGCCTTCCTCCTGCGCACGCACATGTGCATATATATTGTGTCTGCATCATATCCCAGCTTTCTTTGTGAGACAAGAGAAATTGTTCTGATCCTTCAAGATGTACCATAAAAATAAAAATTATCTGTCTTTAAGTTTAACAGATCAACATAATCTTTAATATGTTTTTATACAACGCACTAACATGCACAAGCAAATGCTCTTTAACTTTCCAACTTACCCACCATCTCCAAGGCATTAACGTCTATAGTACCTCCAACTACACCTCCTCTAGAATCCAAATGAGATCTCCCAAGACCAACTGACATGCTAATTTCTCTATCCCTGTTACTGCCCACAGATAAACGACCCTGGCTTTTCAAACCACTAGTAGTCCACCTAAGATAAGGGCAAAAATAAAATATACATTTAGTCTCACACATATGCCTCTTATTTACCAAATATATGCGTTCTAAGAAGGATTTAACATTATCAAAGCAAACATATATGGGTAAGCTACTGAATCGGTGTGTGTGTGTGTGTGTGTGTGTGTGTGTCATAATAATCTGCTAAGAAAATTATTGCATTCATATTTCACAGAGACCCTTCCAGGGAAAAGTACTATCATAGCATAAAAACTAAGACAATGAGAATAACAGGACTACTTTATTTGGCTCTGTATTTGAATATCTGCCAATTATGTATCCAAGCAAATGTCTTCAAGGCCCACAACAATGGCATGACAAGAGTTAGTTTGTGTTCTGGTTTGGTTGTTTTATTTGGTTGCATTTTATAATTTTTATTGTACTGTTGTTGTTTTAACTTTAAGCCGGCCTGAGTCGCCTCGGCGAGTGGGCGGCAATATAAATCTAAATAAATAAATAAAAATAAATAAATAACAATCAAGGTTCTCTGAATTCAAAGTCCTCAGATAGAACAGTAGAGGCATGAAGCAAAATGAATCAAAAGATATTATACAATCATACAGAACATTAATTTTAGTCAAAGACAATAGAAATTAAAAACTGATCAAATCAACAGATTTACTTACGTAGTGTTTCCCATTACATTGCTCATGTTCATTTGGACATTTAATTGTTTCAGGTTCATAGCAAATACAACCAGTGTTTCCCATGGTGTTACTTGCTGACTTCCAGCTTTGTTTGGTTTATTAAATGGAGTTGATGTTTTTGAAAGTATATCTACAATGAAGCATTAATCAAGTTAGCAAATGAGAACCAAGACCTGTTAAATTCAGTTTTTAAAAAGCCCTGCGTGACTACTCAACAGAGAGTTTTATGCAATCCGATTACAGCATGGATGGAGTTCACTGCATTGTCAATTAACTATTCCTTCTGCAGTAGCAAAAGGCCTGCGGTGGCTTAGTGGTTAAGACACTGATCTTGATGTCTGGAAGGTTGGCAGGTTAGCAGTTCGAGACCCACTGCATGACGGAATGCGCTCCCGTTGTCTGTCCCAACTCCTGCCAACCTAGCAGTTTGGAAGCAAGAAATGGCAAGTTGATAAATAGATACTATGAGGAAAAGTAACAGCATTCCATATGCCTGCTACATGACCACAGAAATGTCTGCAGACACAGACAGCACTGGCTCCTCGGCTGTAAACAGAGATGAGCACCAAACCTTAGCGTCAGGCACAACTGGTTTTCCTTTACCTTTACCTGGGCAGCAGCAACCTCCCTCACTGCCATTCATATTTTAAATCTTTTCTCATAGGCACCGCTGCTTTGCAAGAATAATACAAACTTGTGTTTCATCTATTGACAGGTACTGATTAGCACTTCAAATTTGTTTTCGTATGATGAAGGCCAATTTTGGAAAGGGGGGATTATTTTTCTCCCAAATTGCGACAAATACTCTTACATCCCTTGCTTGCTTAATTTTAGCATATAATAAATATTTATATTTTATTAGCACAGCTCGTCTTATAAAAGAATGAGTGATGATTTCTGCAAATCCTCATAACCCTTACTTTTCAAAACAAAGCTCTTGGACCCCCTCCGATTCCTCTTTTATTCCCCATATCATTCACTGTCTCTGTAAAGCAGGGGTGCCCAAGCTACTGGCATGTGTTACTTCTGCTTCTGGGAGCGACGAGGGCGGTATGGGCCGGATGAATTGGTATCAGGGGGCAGATCTGGCCCACGGGCTGTGTATGGCTACCCCTGGTTTAAGCAGAGAAAATGGCAACCTAAAATCTATATTATCTTCTTGCAAGCAGATTGCAAGGAGCGTTTTACTTCGGCTTCTGGTGGGAGGAACCATGTGACTGACCTGCTGAAACACGTGACCGGCCCGTGGCCCAAAAAGTTTGGGCACCCCTGTTGTAAAGGCAGCTTCCACAACTTCTCTTTCATACACACAAACCCCACTCTCAAACATTCCAAATTCAATGCTCGCCTTGCCTATTTCTGACTACATTAATACCTCAGATAACGTTTACCTCGGATAACGCTAAAATCGCATAACGTTAAGTAATCTCAAGGGGGGAGAATTGCATCGAATAACGTTAAGATCCTATAGGATGGATCGGATAACAACCGCTAAAGCCTGTGCGGTTACAATGTATCTCTATGGAGCTTTAACGTTATCTGATCCATCCCATAGGATTTTAACATGCATCGGATAACACTAAAAATCGGATAACACCAAGACTTGTGGAGCCAAGTTTTTGTGTTATCCGAGGTTTTACTGTACAGTAATACCCCGTATAACGCGAGTACCGTATAGTGTGAAACCCGCATAACGTTACAAGATTTTCGGAAAAATCTTGTATCGAATAACGCGATTTTTAACGTTATACGATACAGTCGTTCTTAGCAGCAGGGTGGCTGGAAAGCTGAACTGATGTTTTTTTTACCAATTTTGGGGGCTCTGACCCCCCCGCCGGGTCCAGGGAGGTGTGGGGACCTGATCCAAGGTGTTTCTGGGCTTCCCCGACGTCCTGAGCCAGTGCAGCAACCCAGAATGTCAGGATTCGAATCCCGACATTCTGGCTTGCTGCAGCATAAAAGAGGGTGGGGGAAGTTCAAAATTAGCGCGCATCGGGTCTCCCGACCTCCCTAGAGCTGATGCGCGCTAATTTTGAACGTCCCCCACCCTCTTTTATGCTGCAGCAAGCCAGAATGTCGGGATTCGAATCCTGACATTCTGGGTTGCTGCACTGGCTCAGGACGTCGGGGAAGCCCAGAAACACCTTGGATCAGGTCCCCACACCTCCCTGGACCCGGCGGGGGGGTCAGAGCCCCCAAAATTGGTAAAAAAAAAGTCCGTTTTTTTAACCAATTTTGGGGTTTCTGACCCCCCCGCTGGGTCCAGGGAGGTGTGGGGACCCGATCCAAGGTGTTTCTGGGCTTCCCCGACGTCCTGAGCCAGTGCAGCAAGCCAGAATGTCGGGATTCGAACTCTGACATTCTGGCTTGCTGCACTGGCTCAGGACGTCGGGGAAGCCCAGAAACACCTTGGATCAAGTCTGCCCACCTCCCTGGACCCGGCGGGGGGGGGGTCAGAAACCCCAAAATTGGTAAAAAAAAACGGACGGTTTTTTTTTTACCAATTTTGGGGTCTCTGCCCCCCCCCGGCTGGGTCCAGGGAGGTGGGGAAACCCACTCCAAGCTGTTTCCAAAGTTCTCCCACCTCCCTGGAGGCAGCAGCAAGCCAAAATGTCAGGATTCAAATCCCGATGTTCTCGCTTCCTGCAGCCTCCAGGGAAACAGGGCTTTTTTAAACATTGTGTGTTCAATGTATCGCACAACGTTAAAAACCGAATAACGACGGGACTTGTGGAACCAAGTCATAACGTTATTCGGGGTACTAGTGTACTTCCATGCAGTATTATAAGTTTCTTGCTCAGCTAGTCAGGGGGTTATTTTCAACAAGAGTCTCCTCCCCAACCTGACATTGTTGCCACGTTCAGCCTTCTTTTTATTAAGAGAACTAAAATGATTCATACTATTAAAGTTGCAAGTAAACGTTAAGCTAATCAGGACTGAATTAAGTTACATCACCATGCTAATGCCATTTGGTCATTACTGGTTTAAAAGTTAATATGTGTAGCTAACTTACATAAAATAATTAGTTTATTTCAAGCTTTGCAGCATTATGTAAGCAGCTGACACCATACAGTAAAATATGAATTTAAGGACCAAAAATAACTAAATATCTTACCTCTCTGAGTAACGGAAGAATCTGACACACTCCTGGATCTTGAAACAGCTGGAGATTTTAAGTTATGAGCTGCTGTTCCAGGCGACATGTTATTAGTTGTGCTGTGCTCGTTGAAAACATTTGGCGATTGTGCCACGTGTGTGAATGAAGCAGACTGGCTTGGCTGCTCCCAAGTTCTACAATATGCTTTTCGAGATGATTCAGGGGACATGTGCTGGTTCAGCCCTTCGACAGAATCAGGTGTTCCCGGTCCAGATGTCACTGAGGAGGAAAAAATTAGATCTATTGTCATTCTGTACGGTTAGCACTAGCAAGTTGTTATTTCCTAAAACTGAATCAATGGGTCTCATAGGTAAGATAAAGACTATTAATTAATTATTATAAATTAAACCAAGCGTAGAGTTTAAGTTCAGTACAGTATTAGATAAGAGGAACAAAGGATAAGTCAACTATGTATTTAGCCAACATACATCTCTCTGCTACCTTAACCACAGTATTTCTTCACCCTTAACTAGAAAAAAGGAAAATGCATTAAACATAATCTCATGGCAACCATCATCCTCAACTGTAATGGCACTTTCTTCTCCCTTCCTTTCTGAAAAAAGGTTCTCTAGCTCCGTTCCGTGCACTCTGGTGTCTAGTCATGCCTGCCACATGACCGCGGAAACATCTGGAGAAGCAGACAGCGCTGGCTCTTCAGCTTTGAAACAGAGATGACAACTGAACCCTAGAGTCGGATACGACTGGATTTCGAGCAAGGGAAACCTTTACCTTCAGCTCTCCTCAGATAGTGAGTGATATAAGGTCCCTTCAGTTACCTGTAGTTAGTAGTTATATCAGGACAAGAGTCTTCCTAGTTCCATTCCATCAGCCTAAGTCACCTAATCAGATGCTTCAACAGCAGCGAAGTTTACAGAATAAGCAATTTATGAAGAAGAAAAATGTTATTGTATTAAATGGGTGAGTGTGTAACATACCTGGCAAATTTATTGTTTGGTCACCTAGAAAGAGGCGTCTTGCAATACTTCTCCTGTACCAAGCTCTTGGGAATGCTAAAATCTCACTCAGTCTCCTCATGTCATATTTAAAAGAAGCAGATCCTATATCACAAACAGCTAATAAAAACAATAATAAATGTTGTAGAAATTCATGTTTTTCCTCCAGATTTTACTTAAACTGCAATATCAGATATGTTTATAAATATAAAGAGATGTCATGTTTTACAAAGTATGATGCAAAACAGAAGCTAAAACAAACTCATCACATTTCTACACTGTCAGTTTCAGCACAGCCTGATTTAGGCAGTACAGTAATACCTCGGATAACGTTTACCTCGGATAACGCTAAAATCGCATAACGTTAAGTAATCTGGGAAGGAGAATTGGATCAAATAACATTAAGGTCCAATGGGATGGATCGGATAACAACCGCTAACACCAGTGCGGTTACAATGTATCTCTATGGAGCTTTAACGTTATCTGATCCATCCCATAGGATTTTAACATGGATCGGGTAACACTAAAAATCGGATAACACCAAGACTTGTGGAACCAAGTCTTAGCGTTATCCAAGGTATTACTGTATAGCATGTTCACAGCAACAGAGGCTGCCGTGGCTCAGTGATTAATAAGCTTGCCTTGTTAGCTAGAAGGCCAGCAAGTCGGCAGTTCGAGACTCAGGTACTGCATGACAGTTTGAGTTCCCGTCTGTGTCCCAGCTCCTAATAATCTAGCAATTTGAAAGCAAGAAATCTCAAGTAGATAAGTAGAAACCATTTCAGTGGGAAA
Source organism: Furcifer pardalis (assembly GCA_030440675.1). Lineage (NCBI taxonomy): Eukaryota > Metazoa > Chordata > Lepidosauria > Squamata > Chamaeleonidae > Furcifer > Furcifer pardalis. Next base: position 72,692,438 of record CP126892.1, read on the forward strand.
AGATCTTGGGGACATGAAAGGAGCCTCATTCAGGTGTCCCCTGAGCAGAGTTTCTCCACTAAAAATCCTTTCAACCTAGAATAATTTCTGACATGAAATTATTATTATTAGCAACAGGTTTTCTTCAGAAGCTTCACATACCCTCCCCAATCATATATTAACTTGCTAATCAGAATATCATGGGACAGTTTGTCAAAGGCATTGCTGAAGTCAAGATATACTACATCTGCAATAGTGTTCCCCAACCTTTGGGTTTTGGACTTCAATTCCCAGAAGCCTAAGTCAATTCCTCAAAGCACTGATCAGCCAATGTATTGATTTCTGGGAACTGAAGTCCAAAACTGAAATGTTGGGGAACCCTGATCTACAACATTCCCAGAGTCTACCGAGGAAGTGACCAGGTCTAAATATGAATGACCCAGTCCAACATTACCAAAATCTGGTACATACCAGATATGTTTATTAACGTAGTGTCCATCTTGTTTGCAGATTTGCTTGCAGACTGACTCTCAAAAAAGGTGGGACCTCCTGAACGCCGTATTCGTGACAGGCTAACTTTCACAAACTCAAGGTTGATGCTCAATGAATCTTTGCGACCAGTTACAGATGGTGGTTCTTCATCTACATTTCCTGAAAGCACAAGAAACCATATGATATGTCCCTCAATTGAAAACCCCAATATCTACCTGTTTTTCCTCCAAAATATATTTTGTTATCTCGGGAGTTACCAGCTTTGGTTCTGGATGGGGCAGTTTTGCCCCAAACAGACCCGGTGCGTAACCTGGGGGTCCTCCTGGACTCACGACTACTGTTCGAAGAACAGGTGGCAGTCGTGGCCAGGAGGGCTTTTGCACAACTTCGTGTAATACGCCAGTTACGCCCGCTCCTAGACCGGGGCGCCTTGCTCATGGTCACACACGCTTTGGTCACCTCCAGACTTGATTACTGTAATGCGCTCTACATGGGGCTGCCCTTGGTGACCATTCGGAGACTGCAGCTGGTCCAAAATGCGGCGGCCCGGATAGTGATGGGATGCGGGCATTATGCTCATGCCTCACCACTGCTCCGGGAGCTGCACTGGTTACCAGTATGTCTCCGGGTGCAATTCAAGGTGCTGGTTATTACCTTTAAAGCCCTATATGGTAGTGGGCCAGGATACCTCAGAGACCGCGTCACCCTAAGAACGTCTGTCCGTCCCACCAGGGCGGATCGGAGGGGCTCTCTTGTTATTCCATCGGCTAGGGAGGTTCATCTCTCTAGCACTAGGAAGAGGGCCTTCTCTGTGTTCACCCCGGCCCTGTGGAACCTCCTCCCAACTGAACTGCACCTACAAACAGAGCTCCTGCCCTTCCGGAAGGGCTTAAAAACCTGGCTGGCGGGACAAGTGTGGGGACCAAGGTATGTGGGATCCCACACAGGGTGGTTGATTTAAGGGATAGCTTCCCTTGCTGTGGGTTTTATTCCGCGGTGTTATTTGTTCCCGGTTTTTACTTCTTGTTTTTATGATCCTTTTTACAGTTTTAAAATTTTAATTATTAGTATTTATTGGATGGGGTTGGGTTTGTGATTGTGTTTTATCTTGTAAGCCGCCCAGAGTCGGGTATACTTGATTGGGGCGGGATAATAAATGTGAACAATAAATAAATAAATAAATAAATAAATATTTTGAGTTTAGTACGGTTAACAAAAGGCTCAGTTAACATAAAAACCACCTAACAAAAGGAAATCCATAGAAAATAGTGGCTCAGTTTACAGACTTTCCCCCCAAACAGATTAATTGGTTTTCAATGCATTCCTATGGGAAACCATGTTTCAGTTAATGTATTTTGGTTTTCAATGGATTCCTATGGGAAATTCAGTTAATGTAATTTTCGCTGTAAGAAACGTCCCGCAGAACGGATTAATTACATTAACCGGGGTTGCACATGCACGTGCGTATGCACGTGCACACTTTATTAATATTCAATTACCAAAATTGAAGAATGCATTCTTTTACTGGTTTTAAAATTTGAATGAAGGGAGAATAATACAGAAAGTGTTACTATTGCACAAGGGAACACTGAAATGTGCATACACAAACCTAACACTTAAGAGTAGATTTACATATGTGTGCAAATGCTTCTGTATTGGGGTAAATGTAAGAGAAAACCTTTGCACTATTTCTTTAATATTTTCTTTTGAGGAGCTTCCTTCAAAGCTTAGGAATAATCAACAATTTTGTTTTGAAATTTTATATTCTGTGTTTACCTAAGGATCCTGATCCAGAAGACAGGCCAGTCACAGTAGACTTCTGCTTTCCAGCTCCATATGGATGGAACACATATAAAGAGAAATCAGACATGCAGGCTGTGAAGCTCAGACCTGAAGAGCTGCTGCTAGAGCCTGTCAAATCTGACTGGCTACTACTGTGCCGTGTTCTGCCAAAAGGGCTGCCCAATGCAGGAGATGAGCCTAGCACACCAAAAGGAAAGGAAAACGTGTATTTATTAACTGAATGACTGAAGAGTACCAACTACATATCCAGAAATAGTTTACAGTTAGATTACATATGAAATCTTAATGATTTAGGTCCAAGACACTTAAAAGGCTACTTGCTCCTAAAACAGTGATGGCGAACCTTGGCACTGCATGTTTTTTTGAACTTCAATTCCCAGAAGCCCTGATCAACAGGAGTGCTGACTTGGGCTTCTGGGAATTGGAAGTCCAAGAACACCTGGAGGACCTATGGGATACAGCAATGGTTCTCAACATGGGGACCAGGTGCCACAAGGGGACTTCAATTCTCAGAAGCCTAAGTTGGTCCATTAGCTGCTCAGTGCTTTGGGGAATTGACTTAGGCTTCTGGGAATTGAAGTCCAAAACCAAAGGATGGTAATCGCTGGGATTGAGGAAGGAGCACAAGGGACAGGGGAGATCTCTTTGATACCATTTCAGAAGGTGAGTCTTAGGTAAGTAGGTGTGTTTACTGGGTGCTTGATATTATGGAGACCAGCCTTAGGGTGGTTAGTGGCCAGAAGAGCAACGGGGCTGAGAATGTCAATCCAGTGAATACCAAGGCAAGACCCGGGTTAATACTATGAAGAACAAGATCTGGATTGTGAGATGTCCTTCTTAGTGAATGGGGTGGGTGGGAAGAGGCCTCTGAATCTAAGGCAATTTGACACATAGAGTCAAGGTGGAGAAAAAATAATTTAGGGCTGATAATTGAGGCACACTTTTAGATGCACAAGGAGTGATATGGGAAACGTTACCATTGAAAACTTAGCTGGGGAACATTCCAGAATGTGGCTCCACATATGCACAAACCCATTTGTATGGTCCTAAGAGACCATGAAGAACCAACTGTGGTTTACAGTCTTCTAATCAATTCAAGCATCAAAGCCTCTGAAGCAGAGAAAATGGCAGCCTAAAATATATCTCATCCTGTTGCAAAACATATCAGATGGAAAATAGATTGCAAGGAGGGTTTTACTTCCGGTGGGAGGAACCATGTGACCGGCCTACTGAACTACATGACCGACCCACAGCCCAAAAAGTTTGAGCGCCCCTGGATTAAACATTTTAAAAGTACATTTTACCTGGCGAGATAGTTTTAGCAGTCATCTTTGATCCACTTTGTAAGGAACTGTCTGTGGGACAGCTTGTACCTAAGGTTTCCAGTTCCCCTCGATTCGAAGAAAATACAAGGTCAAGGGAAGGAAGTTTCAACATGCATTCTACCCGTGATACAGGTAAGCAGCTGAATTTAATCTGTGAAGGCTAAAGAAACAGAGACAAATCTTTAAAATGAGAACAGAAGAACCAACAACCATCTCTACATAACTTTTTACCATTAATTTTTGACATCAACATATTGAGGTATTATGAAGTTCTACAGAAGGAGCCAAACAATTAATTACTTTTATTCGTTAGTCTCGGTCAAGATCATAATCTTATGAATTCTTTGCATTAAGTATAGATTGATTATATCTGGCACAATGATACAGCATAGTAAGTTGCTGATAAATATAGCTCTGCTCCAGATAGTATCAGCTAATCTTTGATAGCAGTGATAAAAGGGTTAATAGTCCACTGTTAAACCTAAGGATGAAATCTAGTTTATCTCATCATATGTATCATATTGCACAAGTGAGAAGCTAAATAACTCAAGTCTTTGTTTTACATATGCAGTAGCATAACTTCCAACATCATTATAATTTCTAACACAACGGTAACAACAGAACTCACTTTATAAAAATGTATCTACATCTAAGCATTATCTAAAGACTTTTATCACTGAAGCTATTCACAATATTCAAACAATTCCCATTTCACATTTAAGAACCCAAGAACATTTTGCAAGGAATCATACTGGTTAAAACATTATGTCACCGTTTTCAGAGAAGTAGTCATGTTAGTCTGCTTCAGGAACAACAACAAAACTGTAAAAAGTCATATTTTATACTAACAAATATATTTTACAGACATAGGCTGAAATTAAGTTGTGCAGTTTTGCTTGTTCAATGTGGATGATGAAATCAGCAGTGGCAAATTGCTACTGATTAAAGGCTTATTTTGGCAATTTTGGGGTACATGTGACTTCATCACCTAGGATATGATTCATATGCATCTAAAGATTTCCTTTAATCAGCAGCAATTTGCCTTTTATAAGTTACAATTTGCCACTACTGCTGATGACATTCCCACTGTACACATGGAGCTCTACTGATGTAGACGTAAAATTAATAAGAATAAAATATGAATTAAATAATGCTTGCTGCTAAAGAAACTAAGGCTAACATTAAGGCGACGTGCCAAATTGAAAATAATGCTTACGTGTAAGGTCCTGATGATTGCATGTGTAATGTTGCAAAGTACCAAAAGGTTAGCTTGAACTTAGTATTATATTGCAATAGCACCGTCCCTGCGTGGACAATGTTGAAACTTATGTATGCTAGGGGTACACAGAATGTTATATAAATATAATACAAACATCCATGACCAGAAGATGACCTGGTCATGGGTCATAAGAAATATATATCCCCAATGGTATGTAGAAGATCTTACATAAGTATCCTTTTGAGACCTCTGTAATTGGTCAACAAATGTAATGATGAAAGTATGGAGTAATAATTGTATAACCTGACCCAAAAAGGTCACTGTAATCGGGTAAGATGTCTTGGGTAAACAAGAATGAAGGAGAGAAAATTGTATAAGAATGCTCTGTCTTTCAATGGAAGTTATTCTCGGTTAAGTGATTACACTGACCAAGAGAATCTTTTCTGATCAGAAAATAAACAAGCTTTTCTGATTCTGAGTCGTGGAGTGCTGAATTTCTTTGGTCCTTTGAATTGCTATAACACTACAACAGGAATTTAGCAATGGATTGTACCCCAGGAAAGATCACACTGAATAAATATTATTCCTCAAGTGCCAAAATACTTTTGTTTTTGTTTTATCTTACAGTAACTCAAGGAAATGTGTAGCTAAAAACAGAGAACAAGTATTGATAGTTTTAATTATTAAAGTTGTATATTTGTATACAAATATATACAATTTAGGGACTGTGGTGGCTTAGTGGTCAAAACACTAAACTTGATGACTGGACGGTTGGCAGGTTAGCAGTTTGAGACCCGAGTGCTGTGCAACGGAGTGAGGTCCCGTCTCAGTCTCAGCTCCTACCAACCTAGCAGTCTGAAAGCAAGATATTTATAAGTAGATAAATAGGTGCCATTTTGGTGGAAGGTTAACAGCGTTCTGTGCACTCCAGTGTCTAGTCATGCCTGCCACATGTCCATGGAAACACCTGCAGTGCTGGCTCTTTGGCTGTAAATGGAGATGAGCACCAAACCCTAGAGTCGGATATGACTGGCTTTTGAGCAAGAGTGACCTTTACCTTTATTTATATACAATTTAAATTTGTATACAACTGAGGGGAAGCAATGAAATAATTAGAAAAGAAGATCAAATGTATGGGTGTGTCACTGGAGACAAGACGAAGATAATTCATTCCAGTGTATTACTCATCGGTATGTATGGATGAAAAAGTTGGACAGTAAAAAAAGGTGACAGGGAAAAAATTGATTTGTTTGAAATGTAATAAAAAAGAGCTTTGCATATTACTAGATTGCCAGAAAGATAAACAAGTGGATCTTGGAGCAAATGAAGCTTGAACTGTCTCTGGAGACAAAAATGATGTAACTGAGGCTGTTCTACTTCCGACATATTGTGAGAAGGCAGGATTCACTGGAAAGATGATAAAGGTGGAAGGGCCACAAAAATTCTGTGTTTATCAAATGCAAAATGTGCCAGTGTGAAATGGAAATTAAGTGGTGAATGAAGAAAAGTACTAACACAAGGCTATAATGCCTACATACAACCTGGTGTTAGAATAGTGAGAATCTCTGCCAGTGCAGTTCTACTGGTCTGCACCAAATTATATAACACACAAACAACATTTTACCCTTGGTTTCATCAGGATATGTATAGAATATGAATCGTCAAGCTATAATTTGTGTTAGCTTTCATCCTTACCTGAACCCTTACATATACCACCACATCAACAGGGAAGGAAGAATATGCTGACGTTGATGAAGATACTAAGGAGGCTGTAGATTCCTCTAAAGGATCTTGCATATCAAACTGCCCAATATCTTCATCCTGTGAACTGATAGCTTTAAAACAACAAAGAAATCCTTGTAAAAATAAGATAAGCTTTCATGAAACTACACATAGATTGTAGAAAGAGGTCATTATCCTGTGCACATACAGTAATACCCCGTATAACGCGAGTACCCAATAGCATGAAAACCGAATAACGCGACAAGATTTTCGGGAAAATATTGTATCGAATAACGCGATTTTCACGTTATTCGATACAAGCGTATGCGTGGGGGGGGGGCTGTTGGATTAGGTAGAACATCTACCCAAACCAACCCACCCCCCAGTGCCCGCCCCCACGATGTTTGGAAAGGGTACGGGGATCCTTACCCTTTCAAAACTTCGAGTTGCGAAAGGGTAAAGATCCTTGCACTTTCGCAACTTCGAACATGCTCGTGGGTGTCGTTCGGGGTTAGGGCAGGAGACGGGAAAGACCCCCATCTCCTGCCCTAACCCCAAACGACATGCGTGCGCACGCTCAAAGTTGCGAAAGTGTAAGGATCTTTACCCTTTTGCAACCTCAGGCGGCTGGAGGGTTGCGCGGCACGGCGGCAATGACGGGAGGATGCGGTAAGGTCCCTCGCATCCTGCTCTCACCGGCGCCGCGGCGTGCGCTCATGCCCGAAGTTCCGAAAGTGTAAGGATCTTTACCCTTTTGCAACCTCGGGCGGCTTGGGAGGGTTGCGCGGCACGGCGGCAGTGACAGGAGGATGCGGTAAGGTCCCTTGCATCCTCCCGTCACCACCGCCGCACCTGCAAGCCTCCAAGCCACCCGAGGTTCCAAAAGGGTAAAGATCCTTACACTTTCGGAACTTCAGGCGTGCACGCGCAGCGCCGGCGAGGGGAAGATGCGAGGGACCTTACCACATCCTCCCGTCACTGCCGCCGCGCCGCGCAACCCTCCAAGCTGCCTGAGGTTGCAAAAGGGTAAAGATCCTTACACTTTTGCAACTTCGGGCGTGCGTGCGTGGCGCGGCGCCAGTGAGGGGAAGATGCGAGGGACCTTACCGCATCCTTCTGTCACTGCCGCCGCACCATGCAACCCTCCAAGCCGCCCGAGGTTGCAAAAGGGTAAAGATCCTTACACTTTCGGAACTTCGGGCGTGCGCGCGCAGCGCCGTTGAGAGGAGAATGCAAGGGACCTTACCGCATCCTCCCGTCACTGCCGCCGCGCCGCACAACCCTCCAAGCTGCCCGAGGTTGCAAAAGGGTAAAGATCCTTACATTTTTGGAACTTCGGGCGTGCGTGCGCGGCGCCGGTGAGAGGAGGATGTGAGGGATCTTACCGCATCCTCCCATCACTGCCGCCGTGCCGCGCAACCCTCCAAGCCGCCCGACGTTGCAAAAGGGTAAAGATCCTTAAACTTTCGGAACTTCGGGCGTGCGCGTGCGTGTCGTTCGGGGTTAGGGCAGGGGACAGGGGTCTTTCCCATACCTTGCCCTAACCCCGAACGATACGTGATCGCGTGCCTACCCGGGGGGGGGGGGGAATGCCGAGCCTTGCCTCGGCGTGGTTTGTCCCTGATGTCAGGGCTTTTTTTTAGCATTGTTCGATCAATGTATCGAACAACGTGAAAAACCGAACAACGTCATGACTTGTGGAACCATGTCATCACGTTGTTCGGGGTTCTATTGTACATGGGTTCCAGCAGCAGAAGCTATCAGTGACCTGACAAGGGGCAGGTCACACATGACCAAGCATATTACCAATCTGCTTTGGCAGCTTCTCCAGTCTGAGTTCTGTTCAAACAGATACTGAATAGGACATTGACCATGTTAGGTCCTAAGTTTTAGCAGAGGCTGTTGGGTAGCATATTATACTGCTAACTTTTCCTTTAAGAACTCTGTATGTTTTATAGTGTTAGCTAATTAGCCTTGTAAAATGTGCTTAAAACCAAGGCCACTTCCACTGTGAAAGCTGCTGGCTGAGATGTCCTGTTTAGAGAACTTTTGCTCTTGACCTCTGCAAAAGAGGAGTGCAGTACACCGTTGGATTTTCTGCACATTCAACTACTGGTCTCTGCTTACTGGTTCTTGATACCAGAACTTTGCCAGCCAAAGGAATGCTAGGGAAAGAAAACTGCATACTGGACTCTGTAAGCTATATTGAAAAGAACTATTGTTTCCAAGTTCTCTTGGCAAGTTTGCAAGACTGTTATCTTTTGATTACTTGCTCAGAGTACTGTGTTGCATATGAACTGTACTTGACCTGTAAATAGTTGATTGATACTTCCTACAGAACAGAGTAGTTATCCAATTTGTTTTCACTGTAAATATCTTTGAGACCGTCAACTTTATTTTGCACCTTCAGTAAAGACAACTCTGCACCAAAGTTATTTGTGTTCTCCTATATCTACTCAGACTTTTGCTGAAACCTTCAGCACAAAGGTCACTCTGTCAATTTCTTTAACAGACCACAATGATAGAACTAAGTAAATCTGTCATGCAATACCTGTATAATTCCTTTCTATTGGAGTTATAGGAATTGTTTCTAGTGCTTTCTCCAGGAAGTCCAACAGGCAGGGACTAATCACCATTTCCTCCGGCAATGACTGGAGAGCAACCCAAGCATACAGTTTTGCTGTTTTTATACCACCGCTTCCTTTTCCTTTGGCTAAAAGAAGGGAGGAGAGAAAGATAATTTATTCAATGAAATCACTTCAATCAGAATACAAATTGCAACACGAGGAAAGTTAATTTAAGTCAAATTGACACAAGTACATTTTAATTAATTCCTTATACACTTTTAATTACAAAAATTCTTGTTCTCTTTATATAGTAGCTAAGATCTCAGATCATTTGAATACAGTCTTATAAAATGGGATCAATTTAAATCACTAGAGGAGCCAGGTTAAATCAAGATTAGGCCCCACCAGCTGAAGCCCAATGTTTGCAAGACCTCCTGGATGCCTTCCAATATGGAGAAAAAATATGACAGCATAGCTTCCAATCACTTTTGTGGGGATGATTAACTTCTGGCACAGATTCTGGCAAACCACGTCTTGGCTGGGCGTTTTCCCCCTTATCTCTCTGGTGCACAAGCAGCTTGTTTATGTCTTGCCTGGGCATTTCCCCCTTATCTCTCTGGTGCACAAGCAGCTTGTTTACGTCTTGCCTGGGAGTTTCCCCCCTTATCTCTATGACCCAGCTTGTTTTCCTTGTCACCGTGACACAGCACATCTTAGCAAAACAGCACGTGCCTCACCCTGGCCTTAGCCAATCATGTATTGCTTATTGATAGGAAAGCTAATAAAAGAGACGTTCCGACAAAGCTGGGCACGCCTCACCCTGAAGAGTGGCTTGACTCCATGTCTTCTTGATCCCTTCATACTTTCCCATCTAATCTGTGCTGATTCTAATCTGTTCACTTATTGAAGAAGTATGTCTACCAATATGTCCCATTCCTTTTAAGTTGCTTTTCAGCATAATACCACATTCAAAATGGCATGCAAACCAGATTTATATATTTATATATTTATTTAGATTTATTATCCCGCCCCAATCAGGCAAACCCGACCCTAGGCGGCTCACAAAAAAGAAAAAGACAACACAAATGAGTGCAAACCAAACAACCCCACCAAACCCCCACAAACCCAGAAACCAAACCCCAAGGTTCAAAATCAACTTGAACTGCTTGAGCTCCACACCTGCCCTACCAGCCAGGTTTTTAGGCCCTTCTGAAAGGGCAGTAGCTCTGTCTAGAGGCATAACTCAGTTGGAAGGAGTTTCACAAACAAGACAACTAAAATAGTAGTGAAGTAAAAAAGAGAAGAGCTAGAATTCTAAAACAATTAAAACAACAATGTAGAACATATCTCAATGCCATGAGAAGAGGTTTTAATTTCTGATCAAAAAGTGTCAAGAGAGGAAGTTTGATAGATTGAACTTTGAAAGTCACTGCACAATCAAATGTAGTTGTGCAACTGAATATATTATAAACAAGAAACATGATCCAATATCTTCTTTATTTTAATTTTACTTAGGAAGATAATTAAGAATTTTTGCTTGTCTGAACACTTTTAGCTAAAAATTTCCTGACAGAAAAACTGGTACTGAATAAGTAGGTAGTATATCTATAGTTTGTAGAAAAACAACTAATATTTGCCTGATTTTATTTTATTACTGTTGCTGTACTGAAATGGTATTGCATTTTAAGACTGGTTTTCACTGTTGTTACCTGCCCCATGAGTAAGGTATAAGCAAGAAAAGGGTGAGATACACATTCTTCCATGAATATGTATATATAAATAATAAAATAATTATGTGCTGTCAAGTCAATTCTGACCCACAAAAGAGAATACAGACATAAGCACTGGACTCCACATGACAGAGAGAATTAAATCAAAAGGTACAGCATGAAAGAGAAATCACTACCTGATGGGATAGGTGGGGGTTGGGGAGGAAGTAAGGTTTTAGCCTTGCTGTGGGTAGAAGGTATGGCAGTATCTTTCATACCGTACAACTTGGATTCTTTGGAAAGGGTCCTTGGCAAAGATGAGCCTCGTGACGCATTTGGTGATTCAGTCTTTAACATCTTAGAGTTATAATGTAGCTGCAATGAGACCAAATTGCATTTTTACCACAATCTGCAAATGTCTATTTATAAAGACACTCCCCCCCCCCCAAAAAAAAAGAAAATTCTATGCTATAGCAAAATATAACCCAAACAATAACTAAACTGGCTGTCTACAATTGCACCATTGTCAGTCCCATGTGTATAGAAGAATAAATTCAGGAAAACTTAATTATTTACCATAACTTAATGCTCACTATATAAACTTCCCATCTACTTATCCACTGTTTCTATTATATTATCCATTGATAAAGCACTGTGTCACTGGATCCATCTAGTTCAACATCTTCTTTTAAATTGCTGCTTTGTATAGTAGTCATCCCTGCAGAATTAATATTCTTTGAGGAATCCCTGCTAGTTTTCAGACTTGTGCTCAAACTTTGATTAACAACAATGATCTAAAATAGTGTTTCTCAATGTTTGGTCCTCCAAATGTTTTGGACTTCAATTCTCAGAATCCTTGACCACTAGTCATGCTATTTGGGAATTTGAAGAACTGAAATCCAGAACATTTTAGGAGGTCAAATTTTGAGCTCACAGGCACAGTCTGTAGAAAGCCACAGGAGAAATATAATAGACAAGTTGTACACTGAGTCACATTCTAAAGAGAAGTAGCATACTCTAAACTGGCCTTAACATTTACTTATAGTAAAATTTGAATTTTGTTATATTCTTGAGTGGAAGTAACATTACATTATCTTTGCGCAGGAGAAAACCTATTCAATTATTAAACTTTAAAGATATTTGTCTCAAGGAGATTGTTTCCCAGCCTTCCTTTATTTTTATTTTAAGTTTTACCTTTACATCTACACCAGGAATGTAAAATACTGTTGTTTCCAAGTCACTAGATTTTGTCTGCAGAGATGATGGTACTTTCTTTCCAGCCAGTAGGTGAGTGGTCGATGCATAATTAGTTTGAAATTTCTTCTTTTTTGATGGAGATTCCTGATCTAAACTTCTAGAACTGCGATCATAGCTCCTAAAAGGGAGTCGTTAGTGCATGGTTTTCTTAAAATAAAATTGTTTAGATCTATGCACAAGATAAAAGAATTAAACAAAAAAATTGCACTAAGAATGCACTTACAAAAATGCACAGTGATAATGAGTCTGACTTGAACTTTGAAAAGTACAGTACTGCGTCAGAAATAAATATAAATAGAAACTGCTTCCACTAGTGTTCTTACCGTCTTAAGCCTACGTCGTCATGTTCTTGCTGAAGTGTTGTTGGATGAAGTACACATTTCCCACAGTCAATTTCAACTCTCACATCAAGTTCAAAGTCAATATTCCTCTCTGTAGTGGTTCCAGTCATATTTCTGGTGGCTGGAGATGTTGGCCACCTTTCAGTAAACAACTGGTGGACAGCAGCAAAACCTGATGCTTTTTTACGGGAAGCAGCCCTGTGGAATTATAAAGTAAGACAGTGTTTCTTAAACCTATGTTTCAGTTGTTATAGCGTTATGCTAGATATGAGAGTAAAGACCAACCTATACATTACACTAGATATTTTTTACTTTCACAGGGAAAATATATAAGAGTTGTCCAGTTTGAATGGGGGTACAGTGCTTTGCTAATGTAATTAAAAACCACATACAGTAAAACCTCAGTTCCTAACTGCCCTGGCTTACATTTGTCACGGTTTATGATGGGAAGTCTAGTGAAAATTACATCCTGTTTTATGAAGTTTTCTTGCCTTATGACCAGGAATTAGACCACCAGCACCATTTTACTCTAAACGCCATTTTAACTCTAAAATGCCCCCCCCCCCGGCTGCTGGAAGTTGCAATTCATCACCTACCACTGTGGTGGGAGGGTGTTTGGAGCCTTTCTATTCCATTCTTGTAAATTTTTGTCCCTGTTTGGTTCTGTTAGAAGCTCACCTCACAACCAGAAAGTGCTGGAAATCCCCCCCCCCCCCATCAGCTGTTGATCAGAGATTTTTCCTGCAATTACTGGGCCTGGCCAATAGATGGTGCTGATGGAAACATGACAAATATGCCTTGAAAATTTTAAAAAAATCAGCTCCAATGAGAACCCAGGCAGCCTTGCTCAGAGCCCAGGAAAGTGGTGCTGGTGGCAGATTCTCAAGTGGTGGCAAAGGTAGGAAGCTTAGTTTCATCACATTTTACTGTGCTTTCTGATTGTTTGGAATTTTTTGATTATTTTTTCTATTTTTTGTATTATTTTTCAGAGCTTCAGGACCTTTTTTATTTTCCAATGCATTCCTATGGTAAAATGTAATTCTGCTTACAATTTTTGTAGGCTGTCGGAATGGACTTAGGTCATAAACCAGAGTTTGACTGTACAGTGGAACCTTGGATAACAAAAACAATGCATTCCCTGAGTTTTTTCATATAGCGAAATTTTTCATTATGCGAATTTCCCATAGGAACAAATCTATATACAATGTAGTTTTAGCAAAAACTCGTTATGCAAAACACTATTTCCCATAGGAATACACTGAAAATTGAAGAAAAAAACGCTATGAAAATGTTCATTATCTGAAGGTGCCATTCGCATTTGATTTTTTTTTTGTTATGTGAGTTTTTTGCTATCCAGACCTTCCCTTATCCAAGGTTCCACTGTGTCTTCACCCAAAGAAAAAACTAAAACGGTACAAGGTTAATCCATTTTAGGTTTTCTTCCTCCTAGCTAATAGTGGCTGGAAGGTGGAAAAGTATGTGACACCCATAACTCGGTTCTTCCACTGTTGCTCTGAATGACATTAAATGATCTGATCATGCTGACCCAGTTCTAGGCTCTTTAGACTACAGAATGGAGGTCCTGCCAGAATGGCAGGACCTCCATCGCCGCCCTGCATCCACCTGCGGCTGGGTGGAGTCGCTACCATAGCAACTGGTGCTGTGACCTTCTCCACTTCCAGATCCTGGGATTCTGCCCCTGGTTGGGGTTTTCTAAAAGCTGCAATCACCCTGGGACATTGGCAGCTGTGGGGGAGAGGGCGTTGAATATCATTGTAATGAATAGTGAGTGGGAGCTGCTATAAAGATCCTGCCCCTGTCGCTCTCAACAGACTCCCACTCTCACCTAGTCAGGAGGGAAATGGACTAGTGAGTGAGGTCAAGTTGCGATGGTTTTTAATGAACTGTTTTGAATTAGTTTATATTCTTTACGACAACCTCACATTTTATAATTGTGATTTGGGGTTTTTTGATATGTTTTTTATATGTGTTTCTGATATGTTTTGTGATGTGACACTTGTAACTTTGATACTGTATCTTGTTTTTCTGTGAGCCGCCCAGAGTTGCTGTAAAGCAAGTGGGGCGGCAAATAATAATAATAATAATAATAATAATAATAATAATAATAATAATAATAATAATAATAATAATAATAATAATAATAATAATAATAATAATAATAATAATAATAATAATAATAATAATAATAATAATAATAATAATAAATGTGCCAAATTTGAATAAGTGACACAGAACTCTGGGTAGCATTAAACATGTTAATAAATTTCCTACAGCATATGCAATATAACTGGCAAAATTACTCCTACAATTTAAGAATAAGAAATGCACAAATGATTGTAAGAATCATACTTAGAGTGCTCCGCATTTAAATGAGGGGTAGGGATCCTGTAGTTTCTAGAGCAGTGGTTCCCAATTAGTGGTACGTGTACCCCCAGGGGTACGTGAGATTGCATCAAGGGGTACGTGCAGCAATCTCTTAACTAAAATATTAAATCCTTAAAAAACAATAATGCAATAACTGCCAAAAAATTATTCAATTTAATTAAACGATCAGTAGGTAAGTCAATCGTATGCATCAAGCGCTTTCTCCCGCGGCAGCAGTTTTTCCCGCGCCGCCAGCGTCTCGTGTCACCTGATCGCGGCCGCCCCTGTTCCCGCCTATTTGCTTGTCATTGTCAATCAGTCAGTTCGGTTTATGTCGCGTGAGCGTGTTGCTGTGCTCATTGTGTTGTTTTAATTGTGAATTAATAAATATCCGTCGCACCGTGTCGCGTCGATCAGCCTTATATAACTACCTCGGTAAAGGGTAAGATAATGTTTTAAAACTGTGTTTAAAATTGCACTTTCACTATAAACTGCAATACAATGTAATGATGTTTAGAAAATAAAAATAATATTCAAGCTGCTTCAGTTGTAAGCATGTTCGCGGATTCTGTTTTCTAGATTTTAAGTTACATTAATACTATTTTCATTGTAAATTTCAATACAAAGCAATAATGTTTAATTTGTTTTCTACTATGTACCTACTTTGAATACAGAAGGACAAATTCAATTTTTTGCTTGTTCGCAGTTTCTGTTTTTTCTTTTCTTTTCGGTTTTCTAAGCTTTTTAATTACTTACATTACAAAAATACAAAAGCTGAGTTAATAAGTCCCCTTGTTTTTTAGATGGAACAGTGGCTGCTAAGGCGCCAGAAGGTTGAGGAGGAGGTATCAGAAAATACTGAATAGTCGCCTGCTAATGATGTGTCACCCTCTACTAGTACTCCGACACACACAAAAAGAAACCTTGATAACAAGGAATTGTCTCTCAAAAAAATGAAATATGATGATAGTTATATTCAGTTTGGTTTTACAAGCTCTGGAGATCCTAATTCCCCATTGCCGCAATGTGTCGTTTGTGCAGAAATGCTGTCAAATCATTCGTTAAAACCATCCTTACTACGTCGCCATTTAGAAACCAAACATGCTAATTTGAAAGATGAATCTGTATCCTTTTATCAACATAAATTAAAAGACTTCAAACAAAAACAAAAATGTATTGAGGCTCTTTCTTTAAACACGAATATGAACGTCCTGCAAGCCTCTTTTTCAGTTAGTTATTTAATTGCCAAGCAAGCAAAACCGCATACAATTGGGGAAAACCTTATACTGCCTGCAGCAAAAGAGATAGTGAAATGTATGTTCGGAGAAAAAATGGACCGAGAACTTGATGTTATTCCTATGTCAAATAACACTGTCTCTCGTTGTATTGCAGACATGTCAGATAATCTGAAAAACCACCAAATTCAACGCATTTTACAAAGCGATTACTTTGCCATACAACTTGATGAATCCACAGACATATCAAACTTGTCTCAACTTTTAACATATGTTCATTCCAAAAAGGTTCATGAAGAGTTCCTAATTTTGTCATGCCCTTCTGATTCATACTACCGGGGAGGACATATTTCACATGGTCAATGGTTTTATAAAAGAAAACAAATTGGATTGGTCGAAATGTGTAGGAATATGCACTGATGGTGCCAGAGCAATGACTGGTCGTTTTTCAGGACTTGTGAAGTGAATACAAGATGTAGCCCCAGAAGCAAAATGGACCCATTGTGGTATTCATCGAGAGGCACTTGCTTGTAAAAAAAATTCCAGCCTGCTTAGATAGTATTCTTTAAAATGCTGTGAAAATTGTCAATTTAATCAAGGCCCGTGCCACAAACTCAAATTTTTTTACAGACATTTGTAAAAGTGTGCATTACACACTTATTTACCAGAAATAACTGGGAACTGGGTAAACAACCCCTTTGGAAACTGTCCCACCGATCACCTATCCATCTCTGATCAAGAGGAATTAATAGACATCTCATGCAACAGTAGACTCAAAAGTTGTTTTGTGGAGCAATCACTGGTTAATTTTTGGGTTGGTCTTAAAGACGTTTATCGTGTCAGCGAAGTATCAATAAAACATTTACTGAAATTTTGCATGACGTACCTTTGCGAGAGCGGATGTTCTGCAATGACTAACTTAAAAACTAATCATCGTCACAGACTTCAACTTGAAGACGACTTGAGATTGAAGCTGATCAAAATGCAACCAAATTTTTCAGAGTTGTGCAAAGAAAAACATGCACATTTGTCACATTAATGAAACATGTGTTCTCTGTCATTAGAATGTCTTTTGATGATAATAAATATAAAACACACCTGATTTCATTTTTTATTTAATGTTCCTGCAGTAAGGGTTTCGCACGTTTGAGGTCTTTCTTGAAGTGGTACGTAGAAAAAACTAATTGGGAACCACTGTTCTAGAGGATATATAAACTCACACAAGCCTTTCTTTGTCCCCTTTTGAAAGCCTTAAGCACCCCCCTCCAGTTTTTATGTACAAGCAAATAACTGAAAATGCTTCAGGATTTACAAGGATATAAACAAGGGGCTCTAGGCAATACCTTTTTAAAAACATGAGTTAATGCTTATAGTCTAATGTAAAGAAAGAATATAAAATTAAGGCCAATTATAGTCATTTTTAGAAGAAAATATGAAATGTCTGAACCACCTTCTGGTAGGATATGGCCGAAATCAAATTACAAATAACAAGTGTTGACTATTTGACCCTGCCTACCTATGGGAGTGCAACATAGAGATACTATAGCATGTTTCAAAAGTTGCCATACATATGTAAGATGTTTCAATGGTCATGTGGCAGGCATGACTAGATACCAAAGCACACAGAATGCTGTAACCTTTCCCACCAAAGCAGTACCTATTTATCTATTTGCAATTTCTTACTTTCGAACTGCTAGGTTGGTAGAGCTGGGACAGACAATGGGAGCTCACTCCATCACGTAGCACTCAGGTCTCAAACTGCTGATCTGCCAACCTTCTTGTTGTGCAGCTCAGCATCTTAACCACTAAGCCACCACAGCCTTTATACATAATTGCTTTTAATTAATGGTTCTTAACATCTGCAGCTGTCATAGATATTTTTAAAATATGCTCACGGTGTTTTCCGATAAAAATAAGGCCTCTCTCTTTCATGCTCTTCCTCCTTTTCAGAATCCTCACTTGTTGAAGACAAACTGTCATCTCGTCTTCCTTCTTCACGCTGGAAGGGAATGCTTGGTGAAAAGACAGCTGAAGGTTTGGGTGAATTGAATACTGAGCATGATCCTTCACTATTGGATGAGTAATGAGATGGACCATCAATGGTTACTGACAAAAGATCCAGTTCTGTTTCCTCTGGAAACTGATTATAGAGAGACAAAAAAGGATACCCAAGTTATAGTTCTACTAAGTTCTACCAAGGAAAAGGAAAATCAGATGTCTTAGAGACAATGATTTTCAAGGGAATCTTTCTCATTGAGGAATTGGCTAAAGCAGTGATGGCAAACCTATGGCATGCGTGCCAGAGGTGGCACTTGGAGCCCTCTCTGTGGGCACCCATGCAGTCACCCCAGCATGGAGTTTGCCCCACTCTCTGCCCAGCAACCCAATGGGAGTGCTTCCTCCCTCTCCCAACACAGAGTTCACCCTGCCCCTCTGCCCAGCAGCCCAATGGGACTATTTCCTTCCTCCCCTGTTGCTGTGTTGGCACTTTGCAATAAATAAGAGGGTTCTGAGTTGCAGTTTGGACACGTAGTCTCTAAAAGGTTTGCCATCACTGGAATAAAGTATTGGCATAAAGGAAATTAAGCCACAAAAGTATGTTTTACGAATAGGTAAATGATAGGACAGGTGAGCACCTTAGAAAGAAATGAATTAAAAAGGTTATATAGATAGCACTGAGCTTTGATTGGAAAATACAGTGCTATAATAATTAAACTCAGTATTTGAAAGAAAAGCTACAGAACAGAAAAAATCCCCAAGACCACAATCACATGGGAGGAACTGACATACACTGTTAGTGAAGTGCATGCAAAATGCTGGCAAATAACATATAGTATTGTCTTAAAATGTGCCTTTTAAAATACTAGGGAAAACCACTGACGTAACAATAATTATTTAAGGAATAAATTGGTTTGAAGGCGCCTTTCTAGCAATTAGGGGTTTTTTTTATTAGCAAAGGTGTGAACATCTAGATTTTGAGTAAACTGAGCTGAATATTTTGATTCAGTTTTATTGTTTGTTTGGTTGTTTATTTGGTACAGGGAAACAACTTGAAATACTGGGTAAGCTGAAAAATTCCTCAGAAAACACAGAATCTCTGAGCCCCTGAGAGCAGCCAGTTATTATCCCACTCCTTTTTCAGGCAATGAATTTGTCAATAAAACGTGCTGTGGATGTGGTGTTACTCAGTCCAGTACTAGCATGAAATAATACTGCATTAGCTAATATGGCAACAGATTTAACATGAGAATTTCCCACCTAAAATTCTTAACACATTCACATAGAATTTACAATTGCAAATACACTAGTACCCCGGATAACGTTATGACTTGGTTCCACAAGTCACGAAGTTATCCGGGTTTTAGCGTTGTCCGGGGTATACACTGAACAACGCTAAAAAAAAGCCCTGACGTCAGGGACAAACCGCGCATGCGAGATGGCGCCTCTCTCTCCGGGATCTCCCCAGGCTCTTAGTGGCTCACTAAGAGCCCGCGGAGATCCCGATGATAGGCGCCTCTCTCCGGGATCTCCCCAGGCTCTTAGTGGCTCACTAAGAGCCCGCGGAGATCCCGATGATAGGCGCCTCTCTCCGGGATCTCCCCGGGCTCTTATCAAGCCACTAAGATCCCGCGGAGATCCCGCAAGGATTTAGCAACGGGAGGCAAGAAAACTGTACAGTACAGATCGATATGGAGTCAGATAGAGACATAACTAGCATCAAAGTGGGGTGAGGGGATGGGGTGAGGAAGAGACCTGAACAACTTATGATGGAAGAGGAGAAATTAATTACAGCTCACGTTGGTTCTAATACTGTATGACCAAGCGAATGTCTGACCGCAAAGCGAGTTAAAAATGAACCCGATGCTAGGTGGGATTGAAGGGAAAGGGGGGGAGGACGGACAAATTGCAATGTTGGTCTGAGATCCTTTAGCTACAATCCTTTTAAACAGAAGAGGGGGGTGGGCAAAATAGAAGGTGTCCTCTTTCATCGCCTTAACCCTATTACTTTCTCTAATTAGTTGTATAAATCGCTGGCCTGACCTGTATTAAATCCCATTTCTGAAATCGCAATGGGGGTGCGAGGAGGGGGGGGGGAAGAGAAAAATGTTGTGTGGCTTGCTCTTGTTATTCACAAAAGCAACAAGGAGAATCGAAGATGGGAGGTTTTTGATTTTTAGCTTTTAAAAAACGCATCTCCCCCAACTGGCTGTCAGGAAAAAAGAAAAGAGGAGGGGGAGCCCACAGGGTGGGGGGAAATCTCTCTCTCTCTCTTTCTCTCATTCTCTCTCAGCCTTCTGCCCGGAGGGGATCGGCGGAGGACGAAAGTCCGCGCAGGATCATGTTCAAGCCGCTTCTTTCAATGGGGAAGTCATTTGTTTTGCTAGCAAGACAGGCCCGGCTTGGGGTCCTCCAATGTCCTCCTGCCTGCCTCTCTTTCTCTTCCTCCCACCATCGCCTCAACTGTGGGACTGAACAACATTGGAGGGCCAGGGACTGCAGGGGCTCAGTCATTAAGACGCTGAACTTGACAACTGGAAGGCCAGCAGTTCAAGAACCAAGTGCTGCATGATGGAGTGAGCTCCCATCTCTGTCCCAGCTCCTGACAACCTAGCAGTCTGAAAACAAGAAATTGCAAATAGGTAAATAGGTACCACTGGCGCGCCTGGGCAAGGAGCGGCTTGTCCGAAATCCCCCCCGGGAGGGATCCCAGTGTGGAATCAGGCAGTCATCCACAGCTGTGTTCGAGTTGCCGAAGCGCAGCAGAGAAGTGGCCACTCCTTGGTTAGCGGATTTCCTTGGTTAGCAGATTTCCTTGGTTAGCGGATTTCCTTGGTTAGCGGATTTCCTTGGTTAGCGGATTTTGGACAAGCCGCTCCATGGTTAGGTGCGCAATTTAGCCCGACCCTAGTTCAGTAGCAGTGATCTATTGCTGGGGTGGGTGGATTGGGTAGATGTTCTACCCAATCCAACCCTCCCCCCCACACGATTGTACCGGATGACGCTAAAAATCGCGTTATCCGATGCAAGATTTTTCCAAAAATCTTGCATCGTTATGCGGTTTTAGCGTTATCCAGTACAATCGTTATCCGGGGTATTACTGTATGTTTATTTGCCAAGGAGTGTATCTGCAATATCTTACCTTTAACAATGAATTTGTTTTCTAGATATTCTACACTAGCTTACATTGCTACAACAGCATCATGCACACAACAAAGGGAGTTAGCAGACTTAAAGGAAACCCAAGATTAGAAGACATATGAAACGATCTGTTTTTGACAAGGGAGATGATCCCGAAAAGTTCCAATGAGGAATGAGAATACTTAGTGGTACAAAATGCTGACTTGCTTTCAGGCAAAATCACAACCATAAATAGATGGGATAGAAAATCCTGAAAGATGTCACAGCTGGCCAATATCCTAAACAGGAGCATATCTAAATGAAACATTTTGTTGTAGGTCCCTTTCCTACTTATATCTGACATTAAAATATTTCTGTTTCCCAATCAGGATAGCCTCTCTGTTACTCCAAAGCTAGCAGAAAGCAGTCTGAAAAATGCTTTCAAGACATTGGCGGAAACACCTGTTATCTACAAACTAGTAGAGCAACATGTTTTGCTGGCAGGATTTAGGAAGTGTTGATCTGACATTGGTTAACTGTAACATCATATTCCACTGAATAACTAAAACAGGGGTGTCCAAACTACAGCCCGCAGGGCTAAGTAATCCAGATCACACAGCCTTCACTGCTCCCAGAAATGGAAGTAAAACACGCCTGCACATGTGCAAAACGCTGCCCTAAATGACCTGCATTTATGATAGCTGTGGGTCATTTACAGCAGCGTTTTGCACATGCATGGACACATTTTACTTCTGCTTCTGGTGAGAAGAACCATGTGACCAACCCACTCAACCATGTGACTGACCTGCGGCTCAAAAAGTTTGGTCACTCCTGCACAAAACAGACAAGGAGAAGCGGGCAACTTTTTGCTGCGTTCATTAATCTTAGTGCAGCCTTTGTCTCTATAAATAAGCTTCATCTCTCGGAGAAAATGTTTGGCACATACATAGATTCAAGGTTGTTGTTTTTAATGAAAGCTGTTTGCTCCAAAACCTGCTCCAGGGACGAAAAAGGTGTCATTTATGCTCTCTCAAATCCTACTCCAACATAGAAAGGTGCATTTTAGCCCAAATTCTTTCGAATTTTTATATAAATGACATTGTTGAGGTCTTGCAAAACCAGGATTGCCATATGACTAAAATCTTAAATAGATTTGTAAATGTTTTACTTTATGCAGATGATGATTTTATTGTTAACTACTCAAGTTGTCTTAGCTCTTTGTGCAGAGCATGATCTTGTCATTAACAATGCTAAATCCAATATTCTAGACATTGGTAAAAATAAAAAAGTGCACAGATAGTATATTAATTCAAAAGTATTAGAGCAGATAAAAGTCTACTGCTATCTTGTATAACTAAAGAGAAGTGAACTGAAAGCAGGTACTTGCCTATTATCTTTAAACGGACTGTTAAATGTTATACCATATCTGCTGGCTTATAAGATGCATCTCCGTATAAAATGCACACTGATTTTCTGGTATATTTTAAGGGGGGAAAGTGCATTTTATATGCTGGCAAATATGGTATATCCAGACACTTTATGCCCAATTCTAAATATCTTCAAAGCAAAGGTAATACAGTTAAACCTTGCATAAAGAGCGTTTCGCTTAAAGAGTAACTCGCTTAAAGAGCAGAATTTTCTCTGAATGTTCGCTTCGCTTAACAAATAAAACCAACCCAAAACTTGCTTAACAAATAAATTGGGATTCACAATCTACCCCACAATTTGTCACTTACAATGGTGTTTCTCTTAAAAAGCAAACTCGCTTAAAGAGCAATCCTGTAGAACGCATTATGCTCTTTAAGCGAGGTACCACTGTACCACTTTTGGTGAGAAATTATGAGGGTTTGCTGATCTTACCAACATTGAAAGAACTGAAATTTGTTTTCTGTGTATGCTCTTAGGGCTTTAAAAATCTACTCTTTCTTATTTAATTTGAGCAGAATTGGGCATGGGAATGATTTTTGTGTGATACATGTTAGGATAGTCAGCTATTGGCATAGAATTAAACAGATGAAGGAAAGTAGATTTTCAAAGGTCTGTCTAGAGCATGGTTCCTCAAACATGTCTCTCTAGGTGTGCTGACTTGGGTTTCTGAAAATTGAAGTCCAAGAACTCCTATAATTGAAACCAAATCTGGATGAGAATTAGTATTTTACTTACTAGTTTTCAGAAGAAAAGTCAAAGAAAAAGAAATAGTGAACTATGTCATAGTGCCAGATTTGCTTGATTGCTGTCCATAGACTTTATGATACATTCTGTTTAGCTGACAGAAATGATCAAGGAAGCAGATTTTCCATGCGATTAATTAGTATATGTGGTGATTTTACAAATACCTGAAAATACCCTTCCCCTGGGCAGCTGGATTGTTGTGTAATCCCCAAAATTGTTCTATTCAACTTAATTAGAAGCAAAAAAAAAAAAGAACATATTAAAAGAAATATAAAAATTGACACATTTAAAGGGGCATTTAAATATCAACTTGTAAACAAATAAACATACAAAAAGCTAAAGATGATACATTGCTAAATAATCCTAAAACATCAGACAAGGCAGAGCCCAATCACATGGATAACACAACATGCATGTAACATTATACATACATATATTAACATACCCAAAGATTTACAGTAAATTGCATATATTTTTCACATGCCAGTTAGTAGACTGGATGTAGTTTACATATCTTAGCTTGTAAAATTATTACAAAGGAAAATGACATTAAGTGCTATGTTCTCCATGTATCCATCCTCCTATTCCTAATAAGTAAATCATTATTACAGTTAATGAGCCACTGGACAATACATAAGAACTGCCTTACCGTCTCCTGTACATTGAAAGTCACTCTCGGTCCAGGAGATGACCCATCTATACGTATTTCAGGAAGTTCTTCACTATCTCCAAGCCGTGTACTATGACCAAATAACAAAAAGGAAAGGAATTTATTAACCAAAAATCCTCTAAGCATGTCAATGTGCTATATGGACCTCTTGGTTGTATCATGCACATACAACACCTGCACAATAAAGAGAGAAAGAGAAAGTCTTGATGGTTGTTCCATTCCTACAGCATCTCTTCCAAATAAGGATCACAGACTGAATATCTTCTGGAAGTATTAAAAGGTACTCCAATTTTGGTAGAGTTTCAGAAGGCACACTAAGCCAAAACTGGATACTTTCAACAGACCAATCTTACAAGGATTATTTCCTCATGTTATAGTTTCATACAAACTATAATTCATGCTAACCCTTTAGTTAGGGGCAGAATAAATAATCTAAGGAATTCAAGAACAATTATTTGGGAGATAGGATTCTCAGTGACATAGTTTTTTTTAAAAAAAGTTCCTTTTAACATTTAACAATACCAAGGAAATCAAACGTATAGCCATGGGATATAGAAAAACACTATGGTAAACAAAGGGGCAGGAATTACACAATTGGCAGTTAATTCAGTTCTTCATAGTATTTTTGTTCTTTTTTTCCTTCAATTTATTGAATTTACTGACATTACAAAAACAAACGACAACACAAACAAAAGCAAATAAGAGACACATATGACAAGAAAAAAAAGAAACATATATAACCTTACATTACATACAGTATATAAATGGGAGGAAACATAATATATTAAAATACAACATGAATTAACACATAGAATGGGTATGCTTCTTTGTCTTATATATTCCTCGCGTTCTAATACATTGTTCTATTCACTTGTATTTATATTTTAGTTAATTGTTTGCCAGAGTTACTTTCGATACCTATATAAATATGTTTAGCACCAACCAAGGGGAGGGGGAAAACATACATGACATTACATTACGATACAATACAATACAGACGTATACATTTTAAATGATAACACCCCGTGCTATTTACAATATCCAGAGAGGTTACGATTAATCCAAGTTCAAATATTCCTCCAGAAACTCATTTGTTCCGGTGCTGGTTGTGTTGATTTTTTGTTATACAATGAGTGTTCTATAAATGGATGCCATATCCTCCAAAATCTGTTCTCTTGTACTACACCCTTCCTAACTTTCACTTCCCAAGTCAGTTTGTCATTCAACGCCAATTCCCACAGTTCCTTGTACCAATCCTCCGTGTTAAGTTGGTTATCCTTCTTCCAATTTTTAGCGATGCAGTGCCTGGCTGATGACAGCATAGCGGCTATTAACTCTTTTTTGTCTTTGTCCACATTAATTTTTTCCACATTTGTCAATAGCACTGTATCTGAGTCTAGTTCTACTCGTATTCCCATAATATTTTCCATTTCTTTTTCGATTTTAGTCCAAAAGGCCTTTACCACTTTACACTCTAGCCACATATGCTCGTATGTACCCAGTGTAGATTAGCATCTCCAACATTTATTGCTCTTTTTCTCATCTATCTGATGCAGTCTTATAGGTGTCAAATACCATCTCCATAACATTTTGTAGTTATGCTCCTTTACTCTTACTGATAAATTTTTCATAATTCTTTTACTCCACTTTTTTTCCCAATCACTATCCGAAATTTTCACTTTTAATTCCTCCTCCCATATATTTTTCAATATTTCCTGGGCTTTGCTCCCTTTATTCAATATTTTATATATTTTACTGACCAGCCCCTTAATTCCGATTTCCCCCTTCCTTATTTTAAATATTATTTCTTCAATTTCTGTATTTGGTCTCTCTAGTGATCTTTCTTGCAGATATTTTTTGTTCCACTTTTCTACGGCAATTCGTTGAAACCAATTCCATCCCATCCGCTCAAACAACTCATCTTTTTTTGTCTTATCTTTACATAGCCTTATCCACTCTTTTACCAACGTTGCCGCCCCTTTCTCCAGAATATCAAATTTTGTGTCAATTTTTATGGGAAAATTTTTAATATCTTGAATTTCCATGATTGGGGATACATTTGGTGCCAATTCTTGTTTTGATTTTTTCCACTCTTCCAACAGAATTTTTAACATTTTGTTTTTAATTCCTACAGTTTTAATTCCTTTATCTAAAAATATTGAGTTCCCAAATTGTCTCATTTCCTTCAGCTCGATTTCTTGCCATATTGTCTCTTCCCTCATCAAAATTTTTATCACATTTTTTATCTGAAACGCTCTATAATAGTTCTTGAGATTTGGTAAGCCTAATCCCCCCTCCTGCTGAGACACATACCATAAACTTTTTGCAATCCTTGCTCTACGTTTCCCATTACAGTAATTGTTTAATTTATTTTGAAGTTCCTTCATCTCTTTATCCAATATTCTAATAGGTAAGGTATCAAATAGAAAATTGATCTTTGGTATCAACATCATCTTACAAAGAGCGATTCTGCCAAACCATGACAAATTCAATTTTTGATACTGTATTATCTTTCTCTCTAGTTCTTTCTTCATTTTGTCATAATTTAGACTTTTTAGATCCCCCAATTGTTTGTAATAGTGATGCCCAAATATTTCAGGTTATTTTTAACCTGTATGTTGTATTTCACTTTGATTTTGTCCTGCTCTTCCTTTTTGCTTAAATAATATCATTTCTGATTTATCCCAATTTACTCTAAGGCCAGTGATTCTTTCTAACATATTTAAATGTAGTTGTATTCTCTCCAGTGTTTTCATGGGGTGTTTTATTATAATTAGAGTGTCGTCCGCATATAAGTTTATTTTGTTATTTTCTAATCCTTTTATTTCCCTATCATTTCTTATTGCGTTTGCAAGTAACTCCATGGCCAGTATGAATAATGTTGGGGATAGTGGGCATCCCTGTCTTGTTCCCGCCTCTAGTGGAATGTCTGCCGTATAAGTGTCGTTGACTCTAACCCTAGCAACCCCCTTCTGATATAATTTACCAATAGTTTTTTGAAATTTGGTTCCAAATCCATATAGTTCTATCAATTCCTTTATTGACGCCCATTGGAGTGAGTCAAAGGCTTTGAAGATGTCAACAGCCAAAAAACCCACATTTTCTTTCTTTTGTTCTGCTATGTCTATCAAATTCAAAACCCTTCTTGTTAGATCCGCCATATGTCTTCCTCTTAAAAAACCCACCTGGTCCCTATTTATATATTGATCTATAAAGGTATTCAACCTATTGGAGAGTATAGTGGTAAAAATTTTTGCATCCAAGTTTATTAGAGATATGGGTCTATATGAATCTATTTTATCTGGGTCTTTCCCCGGCTTCGGAATTAATACAATTATAGATCTATACCAAGAATTTGGGATCTCACCTCCATCAAGAATAAAATTATACAATTTCACCAATTTTGAAACTACCACTTCCTTAAATTCCTTGTAGAATTCCGCCGGTAGTCCATCTTCCCCTGGAGCTTTTCCCAATTTCAATTTTCCTATCGCTACTTTGACCTCTTTTTCCAATATTACTTCCTCTAATTTGTTCTTGTGTTCATCTTTTTTTTTTTTTGTTCTGTTCTCGAAATCTATTTTTCAGTTCATCTGCGTCTATCTCTTTTCTGGAGTATAATGTTCGGTAAAAATTTTCCACTATCTCTAATTTTTCTATTGTCTTATTACATCTCTTCCCTTGATTGTTTCTTAATGTCGGGATTTCCCTTTTACATTTTTTTTCTTTTGCTGCCCTTGCCAGAAGTTTTGAATTTTTGTTACTTTCTCTTTTTAGGTAAATTAAGTCCCTTTTTACTCTTTCTATATCTTTTCCCACTAATTCAGTTTTTAATTTTTGCATTTTATCAAATGTTTCCTGGTTCCTATCTTTTGCATGTTTGTTCTGGAGAGATTTAATTTCTCTCTCCAACTCCTCATCTTTGTTTTTCTTCTGTCTATTCATGATGCTTGCGAGTTTAATACTCTCTCCTCTGAATATCACCTTCATTGTGTCCCAAACCATATTAAATCCTACTTCCCCGTTGTCGTTCCACTTCCAATTCTCTTCCCATTTTTTGATTATTTTGTTTTTATAGTTCTTATCCTTGTAAATTCTTGAATCGTATCTCCAGTTGTTAATTTTTTTTTCATTCCTCCTATCTTTATTTCTAATAAAACTGTTGTGTGGTCCGACTCCTTAAAAATTCCAGTTTCTGTATCCTCTAACCTTTTAACTAAATTATCCGTCACAAATATGTAATCTATTCTCGAGTATGAATTATGTATTTGAGAGTAGTATGTGTATGTTCTTTCTAAACCTTTCATTTCTCTCCATGTATCTTTTAATCGAGTATTTTTGTTCTTAAGGATGAAGATGGCATATAATTTTGGACATGCTTGAAACTGGGCAAAATATGACATATACATAAAGCTCTGGATTTGCTTGTGAGGTGGTAGGTATTGACTGGGGGAAACAGCACAATATACAGTACTTTAAGGAACCAATCACATGTTTAAAAAAGAATGTGCAGGACATGTGCAAGTTAATGCCTCTCAGAAGAATTACCTTTTAGCTGTTTTTTTTTAAAATCAGTTTACCTTGCTCTGTCCATTCTTTTTAGAGGTGGTCTTCCTGAGGCTGAAATACTTTTGGATCGATTATAGCTAGGTTTGTAACCTAGACCCCATTTGTCTTTCAGAGATGCTGCCTAAAATATGCATACACATACAGTGTTATTTTCACAATCCATCTTAAAATGATTCTTACTTACCTTGAAAATACAGAAAATGAGAAGACATTGCTAGATTACAAATATTACAAACTGACAACTAAATCTACAAAATGTTAAGCATGTTTAAATGTTCTTGACCACTGGGTTATGTCTTAATCGGGTTTATGTAACATCAGGTATGTGAGAAAATTCAGGCCCACCCTTTAGTGTCATTCATCTCACATCTCCCATTCGAATCAGCAGAATTCAAAAAGCCTCTAGGACAGGAGTTCTCAACCTTTTAAAGCCAGGGCCCAGGTCACGCTCCCTCAGACAGTTCCGGGGGCTGGATGACCATTTTGCCCTTCCTCCACTACATGGCACTTCTTGGTGTGATGGAGGCAGTGGAGGCCCACAAGAAATGGTGCCATGGGCTGCATCTGGCCCACAGGCTGCAGGTTGAGAATCACCGCTCTATGACAGTGTTCCCCAATGTGGACCCCAGGCCCCACAGGGGGACTTCAATTCCCAGAAGCCTAAGTCAGTACATTGGCTGAGTAGTGCTTTGAGGGATTGACTTAGGCTTCTGGGAACTGAAGTCCAAAAAACCAAAGGTTGAGAAACACTGCTCTAGAAGTTAAGGTAGGAGATTATCCAACAGAAAGTATTATGCTGAACGTGCTGAGAAACGTAAGCAACTGACCATAAATGAGGTGGAATGATCTTATACATGTAGATTCCACTCTCTTAAAATTAGTCTATTTTAATAATTGTGTAAAATCTCCCTTGCTGGAATATTTAAAAACGTACAACCTGTCACCTACTCAAATACAAACTAGCATTTTCACATACTGTACTACTATATGGGCTATTACAACCTTAGAAAACACTACAGTTAATGTCATATGTACATGGGTCTATCTGCTTTGAATGCTCTATAAAAGAAACTGCAATACTTCTGCTTGAAAAAGGTATTGCTTACCCTCATGCTTGACCTGCGCAGTTTTTTACGAACATCCCTACGAATGTCATTGACGGCTACTGACTCCAATTGTTGATATCGCTGGATTTCCTGATTTATGGTTCCTTCACTTGCACCTAGCTTCCTGAGAACAAAGTTAAGTAATCAAAATTCTGAATAGATTATTATTCTTTCATGTATTGATCAAACCCTGAACTGCCAAAATGAAAACACTTTCTTGGCTTTGTCATTGGCCAGACTAAAGTCTAATAGATTATAGTACAGTGTTGTCAGTAATTTGATGGAAAGGTCTGATCACAATGAAGTAAAACAAGAATAGAAATGTTGATTATGAAAAATTTTAGTGGAAGATTTTGGTTTCACATGGGTGAGAACAGCACTTGCTTTTGCTGCATCAAGGACTTCAGAGTAATCCAAAAGATATGAATATGCCTACCTCGCATGAGTTAATGCTATTAACTGGTGGAATCCACAGTGCATCCCATAACCTCATCTGCCCATCCCATGCCCATACACAAATAGTGCCACAAATAGTAAATATTGAGATGTGATGAGATGATAAATCTGTGGACTAATAATTATTGGAATTTGTATTGCAATATAACCTTTTAATTCTATTTAGGTAGTCCAGAAATGTCAATGATTGTGAAACAATCACAATTTTTTATCCTGCAGCATGGTTTAAAGTGTCAGTAGCAATACATCAAAAGCAAAAGATATAAATAAATGAAATATTCTGATCGAAAGAAGCTGTTGAGAATGGAAACACATACTTACTTTAGATCATCAATTACTTTGGCTTGCTCGTTCAGTTCTCTTATATCTACTAAACGTTTTACATACTTTCTTCCTCTTTGCTCTCCAACTTGGCTATTAGAAATTGCCTGCCTTCGATAGTCAGCATTCTCCTATTTTGAAAACAAGAACAGTGTCCAATTCTTTTGCTTGCTAACCACAGTAAAACTTAAGTAGTCAGAACAGATTTTGCACCACCAATCACATCAGCATGCAAAATCAGTTTGAAAAGAAACCATGATTCTTGATTAGTAACCCACTAATTTCACCAGTTTTTAAAGACAGATGCTCCATATGCTACATACATGTCCCCATGAGCAAGACCTGCCCGCTTTTAAGTGTGAACTGTTAGAATTAGGAGTATCACTTGAAGTTGATCCAGACAGATATTCTACAGGAACAGAGTAACGCTGGCTTTTGGGGCTCAAGCCAAGCAGGTGATTTACAATCCGTTGCCCAAAAGTGAGCTTGTGCACATCTCCACAAAGTGAACCACCATCTGATTTCTAAATGTAATAAATAGCAAGATTAATAATTCAGAAAATATTGATGCCATTATTTCCCCCACTGTATAGTCCTACTCAGAGGTTTTCTAAACGTTCTTTGCCTGAAATTTCTCTTCAAACATTTTCAGAAGACATCGCTCAATGTATGGCTCAAATATTAACCTTGCTAACTGTAAAATACTCTTCATTTGTTGTTGTTGTTCGGTCGCACAGTCGATTCCGACCCTTTGCGACCCTACGGACCACCGTCCGCCAGGCACTCCTGTCTTCCACCATCCCCCTCAACTCGCTCAGCTCTGTCCCCATTGCTTCTACAATACCATCTAGCCACCTCATCTTGGGCCGTCCCCTTCTTCTTTTGCCCTCGACCCTTCCAAGCATCAAGGCTTTCTCAAGTGAATCCTCTCTTCTCATTTGATGTCCAAAGTACTTTAGCTTCATCTTTACTATTTGACCTTCAAGGGAGCAGTCAGGGTTGATTTCTTCTAAGATTGACCTATTTGTTCTCCTCGCTGTCCAGGGGACTCTCAAAACTCTCCTCCAGTACCACATCTCTTCATTTATCCTGGTCCTATTATTCTTGAATATAACTAACCTACTACCTCTTTCCAATGGAGATAAAAATTGGAATTTACAAACCACGAAGAAGAACTGGACTACTGAAAGTGCCATGAAAGTGTTTAAGTAGTGCTAGTTATTTGAATCAAAGGAATAATTTCAACACTATATAGCAATTAATGATGTTCTCTTGTTGAAACACAATGGGAAAATCCTTATTAGCAATCATGGATTTTAATTGCTTCTTGAGTAAAGAATGTTGTGACTGCTCCAGTGAAGGGTGGCTAACCAATTTGCAATTTGACATCCCTATAAAACTACGGGCTATATCAAGCAACTACAGTATTTTGCTAATTTTCACACTAGATATGTTAATCTATTCACTAACCATACTAAGAGTGGGAGACATAGTATCAACTTCATCTTCATCAGATAGATCAGCTATATTAACAGAATTAAGGTCAGCAATGTCATCTATGTCTTCTTCTCCAGTCAATGTTGTGAGGGTATTTCCGAGTGCATTTAATCTTTTCCCAATGTTAGGGTCCATGTGCACATCAATGCCACACATCTTCCATAGGACATTAAGAGTCCACGTTCCAGCACTATTACTTTCTGTTTCAATGGAAAGAGGAAAGAGAAGTACTTTATTAGTTTTTTTAAAAAATAAGAGAATGTAACACACAAATAAACAGAATCAGAGATTCTGTACATAGCTTAAGATATGTCTTCTTAATTGCACTGTATGTGGTAAGCACTACAACAGGTTAACAAAACCAGTAACCTTGCTTATAGATTGTTGCTGCCAAGTGAATTGTCCAGCTATTATGAGAACACATTCTTCAATATTGAATGACCAGTAACACAGGTAGCTTAAAATGTTCTGTTTTTGGACCATCCTGAACCTATGATCTAGGAACATTTCCTCTTTGCTATTGTAAGGATATAGACGTAACGCTATATCATATATTAGGCATTGTCCACCTGTCAACCTGAGTAACGATGTGGTGAAGGTTAATGGATGACATCTTTGTATGCCATATGTTGTATGCTATTGTAATCTGTTAATAAAAAGAGCTGCTGGGAGAAGGAGATCAAAGAGAAGAGTGGAGAGAAAAAACCCAGCTAGCATCCCACAAATCTTGTGTCATTTTGCTGGTCAGAATCCCCTGTAGTTTCTACAATAGATGAAAAAGAAAGTGCAGAAATCCTTCCAGTGGCCAATTAGGATATATTTTACTACTATTTTTCTCTAGTGAGTCAACATTCTCACTCATAGACTAACTAATAACCAGATACTGAATTGTGTGAAGAGAAGTAACTAATGAACTGGAGCTCAATGTACGCTAAATATTTCAATAATAAACCTCCTAACTTAGTGGGCAGTGGGAAGATATTCCATCTTTCCAGATGCCTTGTAAAAATTATCAAAGAATGCACTGATATAGTCTGTAACTTACTCATTAGAATAGAGTGTTGGCACTCTAGAGGGGGCCGCTTCCTATATCCAAGGAGCAACCCATGCAACTCAAAAGTTCTGAAAAATTGTAACTTCTTTTCAAAATCACTGTTGCCTAAGCATATGAGAGTGAAAGAAGTGACAGAAGGTCTAGGACACTTTTTGTTAATTAAATCATGGGACATGGTGATGAATACACATTAAAAATGGAGAACATTAGAAATTTAAGATCATGGGCTAGAATCCCTAAAGGGGAGGGCCAGAGGTGTAACCCAGTGATGCAGACACAGCTTTTGCTCTCTATGGAATGCTGTGCAGCCATTCTGCAAAATCCGAGACTTGTGGAAGGAGGAGGGCTGAGAGCTTTCCCTGGAACCTTAATGGTTAATTTCTGCTTTGAAATGCTTGCTGAACTTTGGATGAACTGCATCCTGTATTTTACTATGCTTTCAATATATTTTTGAAGAAACGTGGAATGGTTATTTGGCCTAATGCTACCTTTTCTACACACATCTGGGGCCTGGGTTGTCCAACTAGAGAAGTGCAATCCAGAAGAACGTAGGGGCCTACTCGAGAGGCAGGTCCCTTCTGTTACAGAAGAAATCTATGGGAAACTATGTATCACAATAGACCAGGAGTTCCCAACCTATGGCTTGCAGGCCGGACCTGGTCAGCAACACCATTTCATGTGACCCGCCACTGCACCCTGAAGTGGAAGCGGGCGTGTTTATGACAGCTGTAAAAGGTGCCTGCACATGTGCAAACATAGTTACATAGGCTGTAAAAGTGCCCACAGCCGTCGTAAACGTGAAAGTGGGCACATTTACTTCCACTTCCAGGGGTGTGGTCTGGCCCACTCAGCTGTCCAGGGGTGTGGTCCGGCCCACTCAGCTGTCCATGGCATAAAAAAAGGTTGGGAACCACTGTAATAGACACACACGTCAAATAAATGTTACCTGCTGCAGCCTGCCCTGTTGTTCTTGAACACACCTCATAGGTTCCATCTGGTACTACACCTAAAGGGGGGAGAGGAATGTAGTGATTTATTATCACATTAAAGCAAATATAAGTGAACGTTGTAAAAAAAAAACTTACGGTAATAAATTACATATGAAATATCCTTCCTGGAAAGAGACATTTTCATACCAATTTTAAATTCTCAGTTCTGTAAAAAAATTTTGTATATAACAGTCATGTTTTGGATGACTCAAATTGTCTAGGTAAGGAAAATTTAACTATTTCTTTAAATATGTGGGTGAAATGAAACATATGCCTGTGAAAGTTCTAGTAGCCACGAAGACAATGAAAGAAATGCTTACACGCATTCATAACCAATTCTCCTCGTATTTCTGGCTTCCAGTCATCCCAGCTTGTCTCAAATCCATCAGCAAAACGGATGCAGAAGTTTTTAAAATGACCTTTGCTGACCAAAGACTCTGAAGAGCAGGCAGTAATTAGAGTACTTTCAATAGTCAAGACTAATGCAGAGCCAGTGTCTAGATCTGCTGTATGGTTAGGCTGTAAAAAAGAAATAATACAGTCATAGCAAAATCTTCCTGTTTCAATAGTAAGTTTTTGTTCTGTTTTACATTTACGCTTAAAAGTGTACAATTTTAACAATAGTTACTCTAAGATAGCTTTCAATAAACAATGGGCTACCCAAAATCTCAAAGACAAATGTTTTGAATAAATACAGTGAAACACCGCTTTATGGAATTAATCCATTTCACAGGGTTTTCCTTATAGCAAAAATTCCTTAAAGCAAAGCACAGTTTCCCATAGGAATGCATTGAAAACAAAAAGATCTGTTCAAAAGTCAATGCCCGGTTTTTAATGCATATTTGACATATTTCTGACAGTGCTATCTAGTGGCCACCTCTGGTAATTGCAGGAAAAGTACCGCTGATCAGCTGTTGAGGGGAGGGGGGATTTTTTGCACTTCCTGGTTGCAGAGAGTGCTTCTGGCGGTACCAAAACACAACAAAAAATGGAAAAACAAGTGGACATGCTTTAAGCATCCTCCCACCACCATGGGAAGCATTGAGAAACTTTTCATGGCAAAAAAACTGTAACCTGAGATGTCATTTTCTCAGGATTTCTTTCCGTATAGCGAGTTTTCTGTTACATGAGGTGTCCCTAAAGCGGAGTTCAACTGTTTACCATTTTCTTTACAATACACACAATCTTACAATTTAACCTAATCTACTTTGATTCTTTCTGCTCTATTGTTATAAGTTTTAACAATAAATGGAAGCATTTCTTAATTCTGGTTACGTGTCTTAAAATACCATATGCAGCATTTGCAAAACAACGTTAACAAGCTAATGTCTACCTAAAAACTATAGCACAGCACAGGTGTACAAAAAGCAGTTTAAGTTTCATATTTAATATGAACTTAAGGGAGTACTGAAAACATCTGAGCCACTCACTTTCAATTACATTCTGTTAAACACAAGGAAATACACACAGCTCATCAGATTTGGTGATTGACATAACACTTATTACTTACACAGTACTTCTGTTTTTCTTTCTGTCCCCCAAAATTAATCTTGTGCCCCTGCCTCTGAATCTGTACCAATATTAAAGGCATTATATTTATATGTTTTGGTTATTGTTTTGAAAAGGTCTCAAATTAGAACAAGTATAGTATAAAAATACTGGCATCCAAATCTCAACTCCAGTTGTAGTATGCAGTTCAATTTATAATACATATATTTTATCACAACACCTCATTGTTCTACAAATAACAATGAAATTGAGCATTAGTAACTATCATACTACACGTCATAGATGATAATTTTAATGTGGTCTTATTAAAACTACATTCCTTATTTATTTTGATCTGTATCTACTTAATTGCTATGGTTGGAATCCTGTTGCATAACTTTTGCCTGCAGAAGGCTTGGTGACGTAGGAGATTTTCAGTAATTAAAGATTTTTCGATTCTATCCCATGGCTTGTCACTGAACAGAAGCTATGGGTAAAATGAGCAAGTCTTTAATTACCAACAATATGTGTTGCTAGATGACATTGACATGGGGATATTTTCAATAATCAAAGCTTTCCTCCTTCTGTCCTTTCACTTCTACACTGAAACAGATTACAGTAATACCCCGGATAACGTTATGACTTGGTTCCACAAGTCATGACGTTATCCGGTTTTTAGCATTGTCCGATGCCTTTAAAGCCACCCCCCACTGCTGTGACTGCAGTAGGATCGGGGGAAAGCACCTTTCCCCCCATTCTACTGCAGTCTTTTCCCTCCGTGCTTACCTGCACGCTCCGATTGAGGCTTTTTTTCCGTCCAAAGTCTCTTTGTCTCTTTATTTCCTTCCCTGTACATTTAACTACAGGGTAGGGGGAAAGAGAGAAATGTGATTGGTTCTCTAGAGAACCAATGACCTTGCTCTCTTTCCCCCTCCCTGTATTGTGAATACAGGAAGTAGGAAGTGAAAGAGAAAAAGCGATCAGCTGCATGTCAGAGCTCCAAAGCAACAAGAAGGTATAGCTAGGCTGGATTCTCTCCGAGCAGGCAGTGGGGTGGGTTATGGGTAGTACCCAAACTGGGGGTGGGGGTGGGGGAAAGGAAGGAGGGAAGTGGCAGGGAGAGGAGCTGTGGCCTCCTTCTTTAACACGATGGATCGGATAACGCTAAAATGAGCGCTAAAATGAGCATTATCCGGTAACACTGAAAATTATGCTTGGGTTTATACTAAAACATGATTTCGGCCGTTCAGCTTCAGGCTTTCAAACACCACTTGCACTTTGAACAATGTTGTGTCCAACAAGCAAGTAAAACAATTTCAAAACTGGTGTGTCCCATCCTCTAATAGTAAAACTCATTATGAGCTTTGTGTGTATACAATGAAGGATGGTCACACTTTCAAATTCAAAAAGAAGCCAGTTATCTTTGATGTACAGTGATACTGCAAAATTACACCATCTATTCTGCAAACAAATTGTTCCATTAACAAGTTTGGACTCCTCCATTTTCTTTTATACCTGTGGCGTGTTTGTGATAGGCAGGCAAATTCCCAAGTCATTAACTGTTAATTGGAGGAAGAGTGTTCCAAAAGCCTGAGCAGATGTTTGCTGGATTCCAGGTAACATATCAACTATTTCCTTTGTAGCCATATGAATATCTTTATTCAAAGCCATTCGCTGTTCATTCCAGTTGTCATAAGCAGCCTTGTAGTTCAGCCAGAAAAGCACAGCTTTATAGGGAGAAAATTGTATTTAGGTATTATAAAGAGCACATCACAGAACATGATATTGTCGTTAGTGACAGTAAATTATTGTGCCTATCATAGCTATTGAAGATTTAGAAAACTCTGTACTTTTAAAGTAAAAAAAGTTAAGTAGTACCTCTATCAAAAGCTACAGGTTGAGCAAAAACGATTGGCCTGTTCAAAGTAATGAGTACAGCTTCTCGATCTGATGAACCACTGATTTCCTCTCTAAGGGCA
This sequence comes from Furcifer pardalis, assembly GCA_030440675.1. Classification (NCBI taxonomy): domain Eukaryota; kingdom Metazoa; phylum Chordata; class Lepidosauria; order Squamata; family Chamaeleonidae; genus Furcifer; species Furcifer pardalis. The sequence continues at coordinate 72,729,891 of CP126892.1, forward strand.
TTTCTTAATCCAATTCTTGTTTTAAAGTAAGCAACTTGATGGAAATCTGATCCAGCTTCTTCATAAACCTGACAAAATTTCAAACACAGAATATTTATTTATTTATTTAAATTTATTATCCCGCCCCAATCAGGCGAACCTGACTCTATATAACAGTGAGAGAGAAATATAAGAAAATGTAAAACATTATACTTTAAATTAAGAGAAGGGACTTAAATGTACACTATTAGACTGCTTTCTGAATTATGTCAACATTTCGCTTATAGAATAGGGTGCTCTTCACACCACTTTCAACCCACAATACTCAAGTGAAAATCTTTGTAATTGGGGACTCTCTAAAACAGGGGTTCCCGGCCTTTTCAAGCTGAGGGCCAGGTCTCACACTCTCTCTGTCAGCTCCGAGAGCTGGATGGCCATTTTGCCCTGCTTGCACAAGGGGGTGGCAATTTTGTCCCAGCAGCTTCAAAGGGAGTGGCCATTTTGTTTCTTCAATGCCCTTGGAGGGGTGGAGGCCCACATGAAATGGCACAGTGGGTCAGATCCAGCCCACAGGCCTTAGTTTGGGAACTCCTGATCTAAAATCTTTAAAAATTGCATGGGAGCTACAAGGGAAAGAGGAACAGGTTTTCTTCTCCTTCTACTTATGGCAGCTTCTTTTGGATCCTTCTGTTCACCATACCACAGACTAACACGGCTACTATTCCAAAAAATTCTGTTCCCTAGAAGAGCAATTTTGAAATACAACCCTAAGTTTTACAAAGCTGAGTTTAGCATTTCCTTTTTTATACCAAATACCACCAGCAAGCTATTGAAACAGAGGGCCTTCTCTGTGTCTGCTCTGGCCCTATGGAACCTCCTGCCAATTGAGCTACAACTCCAGACGGAGTTGCTGCCCTTCAGGAAAGAACTAAAAACCTGGCTGGCAAAGCAGGCATGGGGCACTGAGGGTGTGGTGACCCCCCACCAGCTGGCTGATATAGTAATATCGCTCCCTCACTCTTTTTTAGCTGTCAGGCTAATTTTTTAAATTGTACTTTTAATTGGGATTTTTACTGGTTTTAAGTTTTTTATATTTCTCTGGTGTGTTTTATGTGGTTCATGATGTGATTGTTGTATGCTGCCCAGAGTCACTTGCCGAGTGGGCGGCAATACAAATGTGACTAATGATGATGATGATGATAAACAGTAATCGGAAAAAACTCACCTGATGTTTAACAATTTGTCCTAATGCCAGATTCAAGTCTACTTGGCATTTACCAAAGAGTTTCAAGTAACTAGTGCTACCAGGCATCGCTTTAGTTTGTATTCTATTTGAGAGCTCCAGTTCAATCAATCCTGTTTCAAATCGTACAGCCCTCATGGAGGGTGTTGTGGCTGTCACCTGGATACCCTAGCAAAGGAAAAATATTTAAAGATGCATCTTAACAATCTCCTTCTTTCACTTGTATATAGATCTTTTGTAAGAAGTCTTCTTAGCAGCAGATTACAAGTAAATGAATCATGTTCAGTTGCTTTTAGGGGGGGGGGGGTCTAATTTAGAAAAGTTTACTATGCACACCACAAAAGTACAGGACACAGTTTGATAACCACTCTTAGGTGACTACATTGATGATTTACCCTGCAATGTGCTGATGAGAGAGAGTCAATGCTTCTCACTTCTTCTTTCATGTCTCAATCAAACCCTGCACTGCTAAAATGAAGCCACTTTCTTGGCTTTGTTGTTAGCCAAACTCTCACTTGAACACCCCTTGTTTCTGCACAATTTATTTCTATTTTTCTTTAATATTTTACCTTACCGCTATAACTTTGGATCACTTAGGAGAACAATAGGGAGACAGAGAGAGATGAGGACATCCAGAGCCAGAGGTGTACAGGGCACCATGGGAAGGCGCTGGACAGGGAGTGGTGGGGGCACCTATTTGTGGGATGGGGTGGGAATCCCATACATTGTTATTGGTGCCCCAAGGCGACAGAGGCAAGGGGGTGTGTGAGACAAAACCCGACTGACCGATATTCCAGCACGTGCCTGTTCAGAACATGTGTGGCTTGAGGTGTTATATGCCCTGCCATACGTGTGGCACAGTTTCCAGACAACTGCCAGAAGGCAGGTGTGGTGAAAACACATCTGAGTGCTTCACATCCAGAAAACTCACATAGGCTCACCATAAGCTGGAACTGATGAGAGCACTTAATTAACTGATTAACTAACTGAGTGATTATAATAAGTCTTTATTGATGTTATATGTTGAAAGATATATGACTGAAGAGAATGAAAAATACCTTAAACTGCAAACTTAAAGAGTAGAGGAGAATCTTTGGCTTTTCTCCATACGTTGTTCCATCATGTTCATTCCAAAGAGGAATAGGTTGCTCTCCTCCTGTATCATTAAAAAAAAAGTTCCTGAATGTTATCAAAGCTTTGACACATCAGGAAACCAGCAGTTTTGCAGAGCAAAAATGCAAAACAAAAAAACCTCCCATCACTTTTAAATAATCTGTTATGATACACTAGTACCTTGGATAACGATGAGACTTGGTTCCACAAGTCTCGTTGTTATCCGGTTTTTAACGTTATGCAATGCATTGATCGCACAACGTTAAAAAGAGCCTCGTTTCCCAGGAGGCAGCAGCAAGCCAGAACGTCAGGATTTGAATCCTGACGTTTTGGCTTGCTGCAGCCTCCAGGGAGGTGGGGGAACTTCAAAAATAGCGCGAATCGGGTCTTCCAACCTCCCTAGAGCTGGCAGGGAGGTCAGGGAGCCCGAAATGGGTTTTAAAAAGTCATTTTTAAACCCATTTCAGGCTCTCTGACCCCCCTGCCAGCTCCAGGGAGGTCGGAAGACCTGATCCAAGCTGTTTCCAAAGTTCACCCCCTCCCTGGGAGGCTGTAACAAGCCAAAATGTCAGGCTTCGAATCCTGATGTTTTGGATTGTTGCAGCCTGGAGGAGGGGGGGGGACTTCAAAATTAGCACCCATCAGGTCTCCCGATCTCCCTGGAACCAATGCGTGCTAATTTTGAAGTCCCCCCCCCCTCCTGGAGGCTGCAACAAGCCAAAACGTCAGGATTCGAAACCTGATGTTTTTGATTGTTGCAGCCTCCAGGAGGGGGGGACTTCAAAATTAGCACCCATCAGGTCTCCCGATCTCCCTGGAACCAATGCGCGCTAATTTTGAAGTCCCCCCCCCTTCCTGGAGGCTGCAACAAGCCAAAACGTCAGGATTCGAATCCTATTGTTTTGGATTGTTGCAGCCTCCAGGAGGGGGGGGACTTCAAAATTAGCACCCATCAGGTCTCCCGACCCCCCCTTTCCTGGAGGCTGCAACAAGCCAAAACGTCAGGATTCGAAACCTGAAGTTTTGGCTTGTTACAGCCTCCAGAGGGGGGGGGGACTTTGGAAACAGCTTAGATCGGGTCTTCTGACCTCCCTGGAGCCGGCAGGGAGGTCAGAGAGACCAAAATTAGTAAAAAAAAAAAAATCCATTTTTTTAAACCCATTTCGGGCTCTCTGACCTCCCTGCCGACTCCAAGGAGATCAGAGGTCCCGATCCAAACTATTTCTGGGCTTTTTCCACTTCCCCGGCCAGTGCAACAAGCCAAAATGTCAGGGTTCGAACCCTGACGTTTTGGCTTGCTCCACTGGCCAGGGACATCGGAGAATTGGCGCCTGACCCGAAAAAGGACAAGCACCTGAAAAAATTGAGATGGCTGCTTCTCTTGTGAAGAGGAAGCAACCCTGAAGTAAAAAAAATACCAAAAACCTCTCCCCGCGAGGGAAACAGTCACAGTTGAGGTGATCCTGCCCAGAGGACAAGATCACCAGAAAAAAATTATCTGAGAAAGGCAGTTTCTGAGGGAAAAACAACGAAAAATTGGTAGAGAGCTCTCAGCGGTCTCATGCTACTACGGCAGAAAGAAGAGAACTGAGGAAAGAGCGTGAAATGGCACCCGAGGGTGGGCAGTTTGGTGGACAGCCCTAACATTCAAACTTTATCCAATCAGCTTGAAAGCTCCGATCATGGCTCCGCACAGGCGCAGAACCCAAAAGTGGGGATTCACAGGCTATATTAAGGAGAATGTGGTGTGTCTTATACACTGGAAAATACAGTACTTTTCCTTCCAGCCAGGTTTCTACTCGTAATTTCATAACCAACTCAAGACACGTATTTCTAAGTACACACGTGTAGAACTGCATTGAAAGTTTACACCAAAGTTTACATGAGTGACCTGAGCAGACATGAATATGATTTGCCCAGATCTAAAAATATGTCCAAATCTATTCACAATGTTGCCTATTCATAGTTCTGAAATATTGTGAAACCATAAGAGGCCACACTTTTTAAACTTTTTTTTTTTATATAGAACAGATTATCTGTAGCTTAACTTGAAGCAGCAACTTAAATATTAAGGATAGGATTTTTTATTTCTTAGGAGTACTGATCCTGTAATTGTCCATAATGGGAATTATACATGACAGACAGACACTATACAGATGCCAAAATGTGGCTCACCTGGGGGAAAGGCCTCCACTAGAAGGTTTTGAGGCCAATGGTTGGGAGTTTTCTTTCTGTAAAGGAAAGTGTCACCTTTCTTCCAGAACTATATTTAACTGTCCATGAGATGCCTGTCATGTAGAATTCCCCAAATGAAGAACTGTGGGACTTGTAGTTTCAAGAAATCCAAAACTCCTATCTCTATTAAGCTTATTTAATAAAATCCTAAAGCTATTAGACTTACCTGAGACTTTCTGTATTACTTCATTGACCTCTTTCATAAATACTTTCTGAACAAAAACCAAATGGTTCAAAAGCTCTGTTGTGAGATTATGTTCAAAGGATCCAACCTGCAAAGAAAAATGATTTCTTGATATTATATAAAAATAACAATGCAAGGTTATCAGTGGAACGGGCATGTGTGCCGCTTCAAAAATGGCAAGTGGAGGAAAGTTATCACAGAGTGGATACCATTTGACATAAAGTGATCACTAAAAGGCCAACAACCAGATGGGAAGACCAGTTCAGTACAAAGTTCCCGATGCCCTGGATGAGACTGGCATAGGATCAGAAACAGTGGGAGATGATGCTTTGATCCACCATGTCAAACTATGTATATTGACGTGTGAAACATGGATCAACCAAGTAACCAAGTAAGTATATAAAAATAATTGTTAGTACATTATATTTTTCTTAATATGAAACAAATTCATGATCAAGAATGAGGTAAAATGGACACCATCAGAATTGTAATCTTATTTTTCAGCTAACAGAATGTTCCCTCTCAAAGTGAATGTATGCAGGACATAACATGACAAACACCTGGATGCAAGAAAGCACAAGGCAGGCTTCACTACTATGCTTTGGCAACACTGAGGGTAAAATTTTAAAAAATATTATGTACAAAATGTCGTGGATACATAATAGGAAAATGCAAATGAAACGTTTGAGAAACTAGAAGCATACTTAAATACCTACCTCAGCTACACAACGCAAATAGTTCCCTTGGAGATAGTAGCCCTGCTTAGTAGGCAGCTCATCTATACTCCATATATGATCTGAGTAGGTATCGTGTTCTTCCATTATATATTTCCCTGACATTGTGACAGGAGGAAGATTAAGACTGGCTGAAGGAGGGATGGTAGACAGGTCGGTGGCAGAGACTTTAGAGGTGAACCTCAATCTGTGATTTGGCAGCTCAAATGTAAATCTCGTTTGTGCACCTGTGAAAGGAGAAGATATGGTCTCAGTTTGGCACTTCATATATGGAAACAGTCACCAGCTTCTTGATTCTATTTCAAATGGGATATTAAAATTTTGGACTGACATTTGCAAATTCAGATGTAATGTTTTTAAATCATGCATGTTATTTATAATATAAATTCTCAAATACCTAAAATATGTTTTTACTTTTGTCATAAACTTCTTTTTAATACTTTCATTCTCTCTATCTTCATTAAACAAAACCATCTTAATTTTATTCCAATTAATTTTAAGTCCAGTACCTCTTCAAAACTTTTACTGGTTATCACTGTATAATTTTAATCTGATATTGTATATATAAAGTAAGCCACCCTGAGTGGTGCTTGCATCAAAAGGGCGGGGCATAATTGTGAATAGCTAGCTAGCTAGCTAGCTAGCTAATGTTTTTAATGATTCCCACAAATATCAGGTATGAAGTAAAACACTGCGTGTTTATCAGCGAGAACGCCAAAATAAACTTTTTTCATTCAAACAGGAAAAATTAAACATTCTACTGAAAACCCTAGTCTTTTAACTACATCTTAAATCCCAGTCAATAGTATTAACAATACATCCTCACATTGTTTACATGCAATTATTACATTTATGAAATTTTATAGAACAAGGTTACCTGTCATTCCGTGACTTCTCATTCTGCCCATCTTGTACTCAGCTTTCAAGGAGGGCAAGAGTGCTGCTCCAATTGCAATTCCATCAATCATGGCACTAAATTTGAGAACAACAGGCTTCTTTTCCAAACCTTCTGGCAGCTGAGGAAATTCGTTTGTTTCAATGGGTGTCTGATTTACACTTGTAGGTGTTTTTTCTGCAGGCAGTGGTGTTGCAATATCTTCTTTTGCAGGCTGCGGACTATTCACACAAAAGGCACAAAACAATCACTATATTATACTATAAATATAATATGCAAAGCATTGGATCCATCAGATACATTTCTTCTTCTTTCTTCTTCTGCTGTATCCAAATCTGAATATAAGCAATCACATCATAGTGATCAGCCATGAAGATTGTCCTGAGGATATAATGCAGTGGTCTTTCATCTGCCTTCCGCATCGCAGCGTGACACCCATACCACTGTTCCAGTTCTGGGAGTCACTTTATGGTTCTGAGCCCTTTTGGCAGGCAAAGTCCTCATCAGCCCCAGGCCAGTATTGATGAAGCTGCTGCCTCCATCAAGATGGATTCAAGTAGGATTTAATCCACTAGGGAACCATCACCCTTTCCTGTGGACTTTGGCACCCAAGGCCATTAGTCTTCAGGGGTGTCAGCTTGGTTAACTGCCACCTGACACTGGGTTACTGGCAGTATGGTCTACTCTATTACCATAGCAGGATAACCTGACCAGATTCACACATACATTTAACTGAAGCTTTAAAAAAATCAGGATTCCAAATAACATAACAAGTGCTGTACTCACCCTGTACTCGGCTGTCGAATGAGATCAGATATCTGTTTCGAAAGCTGGTGAGAGCTGCGTACCATCATACTGTGAAGTGTAGCTGGATGTTGAGGAATGTTGATGCTAATAGCACCTACTTTGAAGACGGCAGCATTGTTGGTTTTCAGCCCCCTTTGGGCACTATAAAGAGCCTGGGATTTGGCAATGCTACATTTCACTACAGTTCTAAGAAGAAACAAAGGAGTTTTTACATGCTTTCAAATGTTAAAATACTTAAACATTAGAATCTTTAGGGAATTGCCTTGTACTATCAAATAAATTGGTCAGCAATTTGAGGAAATCTATATAGATGTGCCTGCTTTCTAAAATGAGAGACCTATTGAGTTATAGCAATTATGCTCATTTTACTAGAAAACTCACATACTGACAGAAAAGGACACAGCACACCTGTGCCTACCAAGAGAGAAGACGCAAGAATAGTCCATTTCCACACCATATAAAACACTCCAGTTCCAAGTCTCTACACCATTGTTTCCCAATGTGCGGCCCATGCCCCACAGGGGGACTTCAATTCCCAGAAGCCTAAGTCAGTACATTGGCTGATCAGTGCTTTGGGGAATTGACTTAGGCTTCTGGGAATTGAAGTCCAAAAACCAAAGGTTGAGAAACACTGCTTTACACTGGGACAGAAGTTGTGAAAAGACTAAAGTGAAGAACCATCCGAAGCTAAGCAAAGATGAAGATGTGGTTATTGTTAGTTTAGGTAGTAATTTAATTTTTAAAGCTGATAGGCATGCACAATGAAGTAATGTTAATTATTAGAAAAACACAAAACACATTTGGGAAGAAAGACGACATATCATGCATCTTTTTGTTTTTCTCTCTGCATGATTTAATTTTATTTCATCTGTGAACATTTTCCTGTGCTGGTTCACATGCTATTTTGGCTCTCAGCTTCTTTATCTGAGATAACACAGATTATCAGCAGAGATACACCTGAGCTTATATAGCTGCTGCAAATTCATTGCAGCCTAAACTGTTTACCCAAAAGTAGATGTCCTTATGTGTGTGCTACAAAACCAGGCACCACAAAAAACATATCTCAACTGTGAGGATAATCCAGTGAACTACATAACTTGTCTCCCTGGACAAAGGGGGACTGATTATAGTTGCTGGGGCAGAGGTAGCCCCATGGTAAGCAAAAATTTAATAAGAGTACCTCTTGGCAATTAAAGTACTGTAACTTGAACGTGTGCAGTAGCTGCATGAAACAGACACCTTCCGATACATTAAGACCCAATCCAATATATTCTTAGCATAGCTTTTATAACTCACTTGATATTGTAACGTGTGTCATTGTCACAGTAAAAGCATAGATTTAAAATAGATAATTCAAGCCTAATCCTTGTATTACAGCCTGAATTAGTAATTGTAGAATTTTTTTCCTTCATGAAGATTAGGGGGAAAAACTTGTTTCATTATAATTTTATGTAATTAATAAAATGGGTGAAAAAACATTTAACCCAGACATTTTCTAAAATACTGGTAGGCTAGTTTAATATATCATGCCAATTCGATTTCATCATAACCATAATTAAGGAACAACTTAGTACAATTAGAGATTGGAGGAAAGCATCTTTACTACACTATACACAGTGTTAACTGGAAGCCATTTAAATATAAGGTGACATACAGAAATTCTTGTTTGGCTGTGCTTGTTGGTGATGTAGGGAAATCCTCCAGTCTATAGGCGAAGTTTGGAAGAAAACACAGACAAAAACAAAGCAAAATAGGGAATAAGCAATAATGCCAAAGAATTAGTCAGGTATTTGTTACTCAAACTATTACCGGTTGTTTGAAAATATAAAGATTGTAGCAGTGATACCTTACAAGTATGAGAGCACCATGAATACATAGGTATGCTTTCAATGATTTGATTGTTCCTTTTGCTGCAGATAATATTTCTGACTGCTCTCAAGGTTATTTGGGTAGAGTTATTCAATGCCCAATTAAGTGAATGTCAAAGTCACCTGCAGCCATTCAAGTTCAAACAGAATAACCAACATAAGGAACTCCCAATTTTTTTTTTTAAAAAAACTGCTTCTGATTGTATTACAGAGTCCCTGTTGATCAGGGCTGTATATAAATTTGAGAAATTTTAGCTATCTTTTGAGACTGCATGTGACTGACAAATTGCATTTACATTCCTTACATTCATCTATAAAATCATTTAATTGGGACTACTATTGATACTAAAACTTGCCGATACTGAAAATGTAGGACAGGGCATATGACAATAGTTCAATTGCTCTGTATGTGTGTCCAAACCATAACTATTTCCAAGGATTCTAAATATTTTACTATTAATTTCAACAGTTAAATCAATGCTTTTAGGATTATCTCAGTGGTTCTGAAAAGTCATGGGGGAAGGACAGGTTGTACTTTGGGGATTCACACTGATGGGTTCTGCGCCTGCGCTGAATCCTGAGCGGAGCTGAAAAGCTAATTGGATAAGATTTTTAAAATGTGGGACCGCCCACCATGCCCAACCCCTTCTGGCGCCATTTCGCGCTCTCTCCTCAGTTTGATACTAGAGCTGCCCGCGAAGCGTAAGGCCATCTCAGGCCAGCAGCCTTGAGGGGAGGTAGGGTTGGGTTGTGTGAATCCCCAAACAACATACTCGGAGAACGACAGTTACTGGTAAGTACAACCTGTCCTTCTCCTTCGTGTTGTTTGGGGATGCACACTGATGGGTGACTAACAAGCTCACTTACTTGGATGGTGGGCAGCCGGCGTCCTGAGATGTAGGAGAGCGTGAAGGCATCATGGATGGGTGGTCATCAACGAAGAGGATCGGAGACCAGCCGTCAGGATGGATCTGCCCCGTCTGACGTCAGGAGCAGACCTTGTGTCAACCCGGTAGTGGGTGATGAAGGTAGAGGCCATGGACCAAGTAGCGGCCTTGCAGATGTCCTCCATCGGGATGCCCTCTAGGAATGCAGTGGAGGAAGCCAATGTCCTGGTGGAATGTGCCCGGACATGGGGAGGTGGTGGCAGGGATGACATCTCATAGGCCAGGTAGATGGTACTTGAGATCCACTTGGAGAGTCTCTGGGCAGACAGAGAGTGTCCCTTGGACTTGCCACCATAGGCCACGAACAGTTGTTTGGCTCTCCTGAAGGACGCAGTCCTTTGTGTGTAGAACAGCAAGGCCCTCCTGACATCCAACGAGTGCCACACTCTCTCTTGTGCAGATGAAGGATTCAGGAAGAATGCTGGAAGCGTGATGGACTGGGCCAGGTGAAATTCAGTCAGGACTTTGGGCAGAAAAGCCAGGTCCGGGTAGAATACTACCCTATCGGGGTAGAACTTGAGAAAAGGAGGGTCAGACCTCAGAGCTGCCAGTTCTCCTGCCCTCCGGGCAGAGGTGATGGTTATGAGAAATGCAGTTTTGTAAGAAACAAACTTAATGTCCACTGTAGCCATGGGCTCAAAGGGCGCCTTCGTGAGCGCGGTGAGCACAGCAGTGAGAGACCACTGAGGAGGTGGTATCTTTACTGCAGGGTAGGCATTACGCAGTCCCTGGAGGAATCTTTTAACAGTCTTGTCTCTGAAAGCGGAGGACAATACTGATGAAGGTGGGGCCTTGGCCACAACCGCAGCCAAGTGGACCTTTAAGGATGAGTGTGCAGATCCTGACTCGGCCAGGTGCAGGAGGTAGGACATGACGTCCTGCAGGGTTGCTGAGTCCACGGTGCGGTCGCTGGATACCAAAAAGTCCATGAAGCGATGGTACTTGGCATCGTAGGACTTCCGCGTGGAAGGCTTCCTTGATAGTTCAAGGATCCGTGTTAGGTTGGGCGGATAAGCCAGGCCGTCAGGTGCAGGCTCGGCAGATCCGAGTGGAGGATCCGACCGTCCTCCATGCGGAGATTCGGATCGGTGGGTAGGCGAAGGCGGTCGCAAGCCAGGGTTTGGAGCAGCGGGAACCACGGCTGGCGCGGCCAGGACGGGGCAATCAGGATCGTCCAGGCGTTCTCCGCACGGATCCGTACCAGGACCCGTTGGATGAGAGGGATCGGTGGAAACATGTACAGTAGTTCCTGGTGCCACGGCACCATGAAGGCATCGCCCTCCGATCCGTGGCCGATCCCCGCTCGGGAGCAGTAACGGCGGCACTTGGTGTTGGTCTGTGTCGCGAACACGTCTAGGTTCGGTGTGCCCCACCGTCGGCACAGTCGGTCGAACACCGATCCGTCTAGTTCCCACTCGTGCATCGCCGTCCCTTTGCGGCTCAGGGAGTCCGCATCGGAGTTCAGGGTGACCTGGATGTGGACACCTATGGGGAACACGTGTACCTTCAGGCACCACTCCCAAATCTGGACAGCCAGGTGAAGGAGGGAGAGAGACTTGGTTCCTCCTTGCCGGTTGAGGTAGGCTAGGGTCGTGGTGTTGTCCGAGGTGATCTGCACCACGCGGCCCGCTATTGATAGTCTGAAGGACCTCATCGCCTTCCACACCGCCAACAGTTCGAGGAAGTTGATGTGGTGGCTGGCTTCCGCGGGCGTCCAGACCCCGTGGACCCGTAACCCGAGGCAGCACGCACCCCATCCGTGCGTGCTCGCGTCGGTGGTGACTTGGACGGATGGTGCGGGAAGGGTGAAGAGTCTCCCCGCGGCCACATTGCGGTCCATTGTCCACCAGTTCAACTGGTCTTGCAGCTCGGGGGTTGGTGTGAGCCACTTCCCGAGGTCGTCGTGGGTGCTGTCGAAGGAGGCGAGGAGCCACGACTGGAGCGATCGCATCTTGAGCTTGGCGTGCGACATCACCACCGTGGTCGATGCCATGAGTCCTAGCAAGCGGAGGGCGTCCCTCGCACGGACCCGACGTCTGCCCTGGATCCGTGCCACCACCGCACGGATGTCGAGCAGACGTTTGGGCGGAGCATAGGCTCTCAGAGCCAGAGAGTCCAATACGGCTCCGATGTAGTCTATTCTTTGAGTGGGGGTCAACAGAGACTTCTTGTAGTTGACCTGTAGACCGAGACTCTGCATAAGGGCCAGGCAATGAGCAACATCGTCCTTGGCTTTCTGTTGGGTTGGGGAGCAGACCAACCAGTCGTCTATGTATGGGAACACTTGGGACGCCTTGCAGCCGAAGATGAGCAGCCACCGGCGCCATGCATTTCGTGAATACCCTCGGAGCGGTGGAGAGGCCGAAGGGTAGACATGTGTACTGGTAGATGTCGCTCCCCACCTGGAAGCGGAGGAAGCGACGATGTTCCCTCCTGATGGATACGTGGAAGTAGGCATCCTTCAGGTCGATGACGGTAAACCAGTCCCCGTGGTTGATCAGTGGGAGGATGGAGTGAAGAGTCACCATCCGGAACTTCCTCGCGTCGATGTGTTTGTTGAGGAGACGGAGGTCCAGGATGGGACGCGACCTCCCGTCTTTTTTGTCCACGAGGAAGTAGCGGGAGAAGAACCCTTCGTGAGAATCCGACGCTGCGACCGGTTCTATGGCGCCCTTCTCCAGGAGAGCTGAAAGTTCTTCTTGGAGTGGTGGGGACGGATCGGTGACACGGACCCATCCAACAGTAGGGCATCTCTTGAACTCGATCGCGTAGCCAGAGTCTAAGATGGCTAAAACCCATTTGTCTGTGGTGATGGCAGACCACTTGGACAGGTAGTCTGCCAGGGGACAGTATGGTAGAGTCTCGGTCACGGAAGAGTCAAACGCGTTGCTTGCCCTTCCGTTCCGTCCGCTTACCGGTCTGATGGCGCTGCTGGTAGCGCGGACGGGTGGTTTGTTGCCTTGGTCTGTAGGGCTGGTACCGGGAGTAGTCCTCCTGCCTCTGTGGCTGGCGAGACTGGTAGGACGGGCCTGCCTGTGATGTTGACAGCTGGTCCTGATGGTACCGGCTGGCTCCCCGGCGTGGGGCTCGGAGCTGTTTTATGGTGGCGTAGTCCCCTTTCAGCTCCCCCAAGGAGGTGTCCGTCTCCTTGGCGAACAGCCCCTCGCCGTCGAAAGGCAGTTCCTCCACAAGTCGCTTGACGTCGTCATGCAGGTCAGAGGAACGAAGCCATGCGTGCCGGCGAAGTTGGATGGCGGAGGCCAGGTTTTTCGCCTCCGACTCCGTAACGTGGCTTCCGGTCCGGATCTGTTGGAGGGCCAGCTGGTTGCCTTCCAGGCAGACTTTCTCGAACTCCGCTCAGTGTTCAGGTGGCAGCATTGCCTTGAAGGATTCCGCCTTCTCCCATAGGTGGCACTGGTAGCCGCCCATGGCCGTCGCATAGTTGGACGCACGGAAGGACAGGGAGGCGTTGGCGTAAAACCTCCTGCCCAGTGCGTCCAACTTCTTCCCCTCTTGCGTGGACGGGAGGGGAGTGCTGCTCACCGGGGTTCGGTGTTGGGAACCCTTGACCACGCGGGAGTTCGGTGCCGGGTGGACATGTAGGAAGTTGCAGTCGTCAAGAAGCCTGTACATGGAGTCCACTCTGTTGGACACCGAGTGGGACGATACAGGCTTCTTCCACACTTCCTTGGCCGCCTTGGCGATCTTCGGGAGGAGGCCCAAGCGGACAGGGACCAACTCCCTCCGATCGACCATGGCGCAAACCACGTCCTCACAGTCTTCCAGGGGAGCCTCCGCCCTGATCCCGAGCGTGGATCTGAGGCGGGTGATCAGCGCCGTGTAGGTCCTCTGGTCCTCCGGCTGGGAGCCGTGGACCGATCCAATGTTGTCGTCTGGGGACTTGTTGGCGGCAACTGGCGGCGGTTGATCCTCCTCCTGGTCCGACGAGTCATCGGAGCCTTCCGACCGCTCCGAGACACTGGGCGGTGGTAGGAAGGCCTCGGGGTCTGAGTCCGACCAGTACGGCCTGGCGGTCCTCGGATCGCTCCCCGGCAAAGGCAGCTGGTACGGAGGGAGAGAGGCCTCCGACTGCGCCTGCTCCACGCGGTGCCTCTTCGGCGCCGGGCCCTCCTCACGGAGTGGTGGTGCCTCCGAAGCTGGTTTGGGAGGCAGAGGACCCTCCACGAAAGCCGGCGGTGGTGGCTGAGGGGCCCGGAGCTGGACGACCAACTTCTGCACCATCGCCTCGACAAGCGGGGCGATGAGGCTCAACTGGGCCAACGGCTCGGAAGCCGGGCCAGGAACCACAGAAGAGGCAAGAAGAGAGGTGGTCCTCCGCGGCGGTGGTGGCGGAGGAGTCTCCGGTGGAGGCGGTGGTGGGCTGGGAGCCCTCTCCGGCGTGGCGGTGCTCAGAGCGTCGACCATCATCCTACCCGGTGTTGGTGGAGCTGCTACCGGGACAGACGCTAGCGAACGTGGCGGCGAAAAGGGAGCCGGCCTCGGGGTCGACGGAAGAGAAGATGTGTAGCTTCGGCGCTTCTTCTTCTCTTTTTTATCCTTCTTCCTTTTCTCCTGCTCCTTCTTACGTTTGAACAGTTCTGCGGCCGAGGGCCGCGAAGAAGGAGCAGAGGTCGAAGGAGCGGATGTAGAGGCAGCCGCCTGCTCTGGTGCTGGGGAAGATGGCGGCGCAAGTGCGGCCTCCATGAGGTAGGCTTGAAGACGGTACTGGCGGTTTTTCAGTGCAGTCTTCGAGAAGCCTTGGCAAACCGCACAGGTCTGGACCTGATGGTGTTCCCCCAGGCAGCGGAGGCAACGCACGTGGCCGTCCTTGCTCGGGAACTTTCTGTTGCAGGACGGACACTGCTTAAAAGCAGCTGCTGAGGCCATCCACCGAAGTAGATGGCCTAGTGGAAAAAATTATCCCGGCCGGGAGGCCCCGACACGAGATTGCGATGAAGAAGATTTTTTTTTTTTAGCGGCGGCTGAGGGCGAGCCCCCAGCCACGCGAGGACCAAGGGATTATGAGTCCCCTGATCTGAGAAAAATTGTTTGTAAGAAAAAATTGAAGATTTCTGAGACAATCTCAGCTAAGAAACTCACAGCTTTTTTTCCAGGCTCCTGCTCGCGCAGCGGAAAAAAGCAAACTGAGGAGAGAGCGCGAAATGGCGCCAGAAGGGGTTGGGCATGGTGGGCGGTCCCACATTTTAAAAATCTTATCCAATTAA
This sequence comes from Furcifer pardalis, assembly GCA_030440675.1. NCBI lineage: Eukaryota > Metazoa > Chordata > Lepidosauria > Squamata > Chamaeleonidae > Furcifer > Furcifer pardalis. The sequence continues at coordinate 72,745,121 of CP126892.1, forward strand.
CTTTTCAGCTCCGCTCAGGATTCAGCGCAGGCGCAGAACCCATCAGTGTGCATCCCCAAACAACACGAAGGAGAATTACCTTTATTCCCACAATACTTTGTAGCATCCTGCTATTCTAACTTGAGTGTTCAAATTAACAAAAAAAACCTAGCAAACAATTTCAAACATATGAACTGTGGAGTGTGGGCATATTCAGAAAAATATTCAAATTGTTAATGGGTAGACACATTTGTTTTAATAGCAGACTGAACAATATCAGGACATAAATATAGAAAGTGAAATCAGCATCATTGAAAAACCTTATAAATCATGTAAAAGGTAAAATATGTAATACAGAACACAGTGGGGAAAAGGTCACTGGCTATTTTAAAATAGTTCAGTAAATATGATATAATAGCTCCATAAGATGTTACTGTATACAATTAAGAGCATTTTGACCTGCCATAATTTCCCCAGAACTCTATGGTTTTAACAATACTATAGTGTTGAAAATATTAGCCAATGACAGAAAGAGAAGAAAAATAATAAAGCCAAGTTACAGAAATATTCAGGTTAAATACATGCAGACTGCGCAGACAATAGTCAAAGAGGTAAGAAACCAACTATGCAATGTCAATTTTTATTTTTATTAATATAGTTCAATAATTATTTCACATGCCACTGTAACAAAACATGCTTGATTAGATAACCCATAAGAATCTATCTATTACTTCCTATGAGAAAGCTGATCTATACTATGCAATGAACTCATCATTTAATTTTAGTCATCTCAAATATCACTGCTATTTTCATTTGTAGACTTATGCCTATGAGTGAAAGTAGACACAAACATGTTCCTTCACATCATATTGTTTTCAGCTTGCTTAAATATTGCATGTACCCTTAAATCCAGAAAAATTAAACATCTAGTAAGAATTATGCCTGATCCCAATTGCTAGTCCCCACTAGATTAGACCCATTAATCAATGGGAGTTACCTTTAAATTGATTTACCATTCAACAAGTGAGCAAACAGGTCTGCTGTTGCTGAGACTAACAACTGGATTTAGATTTTGGAAAGTAAGCTTTATATCACGTTGCATAAGTGTTCATCTTCCATTAAAAACAGTGGTTCAAAAATAAGAAAGTTTGAGTTCATACTCACTGAATGTTTGGTGTGATCCCTTCAAGAAGAACAATATTCACACCACCTATGTGAGCTGTAGCGCATGTTTCAGTCATCTTTTGATGCAACACATCTTTTAAAAGAAAAATAGACACATATTGTAAAATTACATACTATCTGCTTCTTGAAACGCAATAGGCCAAACGTAGAAAACATAAGGTCTGCTAGATATCGTCCTACTACTCCCTTTGGCCTCAACAGTACACTGCCTTTTCTCTATTCAGAAACACATGAAATTAAAAGCAACAGCAGATGAGCTGGTTTAATTAGGCTCTTTTTCTGATACTAGTCTTCTTCCTGTATGGCCAGGTTATCCTGCTAGGGTAACAGAGTAGACCATAATACCAGCCGAGGGTCAGGTGGCGATTAACTAACCTGACAACCTTGAGAACTAATGGCCTTGGTGGCAAAGTCCACAAGAAAGGGTGATGGTCCCCAAGTGGATTAAATCTCCATCCTAATGGAGGGCAGGAGGTTCATCAATACTGGCCTGGGGCTGATGAGGATTTTGTGTGCCAAAAGGGCTCAAGACCAGAGACTCATGGAACTGCATCAGTGGTACAGGTGTCATACACTGATATGGAAGGCAAACGAAAGGCTACTGCATTATATTTTCAGGACAGTCGTCATGGCTGACAGCCATGAGGATTGCCAATACAGTGATACCTCGGATAACGTCTGCATTGGATAAGGCTAAAATCGGATAACGTTGGGGAATTTGAGGCAAACATTTGCATTGCACAACGTTGTGTGATACAAATGTTTGCCTCAAATTCCCCACCTTTGATTTCTGTCCCAAAGCCTGCAGGGGTGAACCCTGCGGGCTTTGGGGCAGAGATCTCCCCAAAGGTGAGAGAGATTCTTCCTGCCTCCCCTGCTGAAACAATAGGGTGGGCAAGACGAATCCCTCTCTATTAGACGAATCCCACACTAAAAGGCTAACAGTGAGGAATTCATCTTGCCCACCCTGTTGTTTCAGCAGGAGAGGCAGGGAGAATCTCTCTGCCTTTGGTTTGGAGGGGGGGAATAAGGACTCCAGTTCAGCCCCCAACCCAAAGGCAAAAGGCAAAGAGATTATCCCTGCCTCCCCTGCTAAAACAACAGGGTGAGCAAGACAAATCCCTCACTGAAAGGCTTGCAAACCTAACAGTGTGAGATTCCTCACGGTTAAAACGAATCCCACAAGGCTAACAGTGAGGGATTCGTCTTGCCCAGCCAGAAAGGGAACAGGGTTTTTTTAACGTTGTGTGTGATCAATGCATCACACGTTAAAAACTGGATACTAGTGTATTTGGATACGGCAGAGGAAGAAATCTTCTTTATCCCCATCTCTATTTTCTCTCATCCCTTTTCACAATCATCTAACAGCTGGTGGGAACAGAACCTATTATGTCTCCTAAACTGACTGCTTGCAGAGCTTTTGAGATTAGGCCAGTGGCCACATGAAATCAATTCGAGGTTGTACAGAGCCTCAGCCCAGCAAGTTGCCACCATTCCCATTCCACTATACTATGATAAGCAGAACACATTACAGGAAGGAAGAGGGTTAGCTTAATACATTGTCTACATTACAAAATACTATTCTAAGATACCTCTACCTTTCATTTTTTCTTTCAGCGTAAAACTACCATGGATCCTCTTCAGTTCAGATTCCATTGTAAGTCCACCAATATCTGCTTCAAGATGAGTACGATTCACCATGCCTATTCCAAACACTATCAGAGTGACATGCTGAGGTTCAGATATGACCAAACTACGTTTTCTTTGTGTTCTGTTCAGGCTGCTGTTGTCTTGCTCATTCTCAAATGCAACACGGCATGCAGGCTCAGTAGGACTCCGAACGCCTTGAAAAAAATTGAGAAGTAGATTATAGATTTGATAAACCATATTCTACATGCAATTCACAATTAGACATACTAGATACAATTAATTCACAAAAAGTCAAACCTGATATTCCATTAATCCAATGTATGAATCCTATCAAGCAATTTCTGCAGTCGCTCCCGGTGGAATGCAATACAGATGTTTCATTTACTTTATAATACATACTTCTACAGTAGGGTGTTATATTAGCTGAACAATGCTTTTCCACATACACATTGGACTTGCAATTGTATAATCTATTCTAAACTGTGAATGGGTCATTAAAAATGGTAGAACAGAAGATCACATAAAATAATATACATTATATTATAACTGTATCACATTATAGCCAGAATCCTATTGAGGAATACCACATGAAGGGAAAACGTGTAAATGGTTTTCACAACTATCTGACCATCTGTTATGCAGCCAGTATACAACTGAGTATACAACTGAGTATAAGACCTAGGTATGTCAAACTGTGCAACAGACAGCTGGCATGATTATAAACATCAGTTTAAAAAATCGGGTTTCAGTTGTACATTTTGAACAGAATTATGGCCCATAGCTGACCTATATTATGGCATATATACTGCTTTATTAGGTAGACTCACTAAAAGAAACTACCATTAGTGCTATTATTCAGATAACTACAGGAGGCAGTAATTAGTTGTACACAGGTGTCACATTTTCAACCTATTAAATCATACCAAGGGAAAGAAACAATTTGTGCACTTCCTTTTCCCTCACTTCTTCATTTTTTAATTCCTGGTTTAATACGCTAGAGTAATCTGAAGCTAAAGTTTGCTGTGACAGTTGAAAGCTGTCATTTAAAACAGGCCTGCAATCTATGGTTCCATCCTGGCTTTTTTAATACCATTGTCCATTGCAGATCAGAAATAGAATACCTTAATATGAATACTATCATCTGGTGTTACTGCTAAATGTTTCAGTCTCGAGCTGAATGCCACTGCCCTTCTAAACATTCATCTACAACTTAATGGAAAATCACACAATTAACAGAATCTTGAATTCTAACATTTTAGCTGATATTTTTCGAGCCAACTAGAATACCAATGATGCCTCATTCATTTACAAAAAAGCATCTTTTTGGACAAAAATAAAGGTTTCACAATTTTAACTGCTTGATGTCAAACATATTTCTTTGTTTCATCAAAAAGTCCAGTCTTCCTTCTTTTATGTTCACACCATGACCTCTTTAGATTCCAAGTTCTCAACATTGTTAGAACCAAAACAAGTGTTAGAGCACTCTGTTACTGAGCAATCTGCACTGTGAATCTAACTAAGAAACTCTGTAAGACAACTTTGCAAAGACCCTTACCTGCTGGATAAAATGTTTCAGAAGATTTTTCTAAAATCCCTGTTGGGTCTGAGATAAGTGAGTAGAAGTTCAACAGTTTATACATATTTTGCCAACACTCTGCCGAAGGTTCACTCTGTTCTGACACTGTAATTGAATCAGAATCATCCATATGAATGGCCACATGATCAACAACATCTTTTGAACCTTTCCTGGATACTTTAGAAGTTCTTCTTTCTGACCGCCCAATAGAATTTTTGTTTCGAGATTCTTTTTTATTGTTCTCATTTGATCGTTTGTTTTTTGCATTATTTACTCTGTTCACACCATTGAGGCTCCCTCGAGAGCTACGACTGAAGTCAGAAGAACGGAAGTCTCTATGTTTGCGGGTTTTAAAAGTAGGTGTTGGAGAAGCCGAACCAGCTGTGTATCTACTGAGTTTGATATCGGTTTGTGTAGCCTTGATATCGTCTATCATTGTACTAAACTGGTGGATAAGACGAACGAGAGCCATGTCTACATGCTGACTTATAGCTTGACATGAGATTGTAAAATTACAATGAAATGTGCTATAATGACGTTTATTAAAGTCATGAAAGGCAAGAGCGTTGGTGGAGTTCTGAGGTGTACACACGGATTTCTCCATTATAACAGCACTGATACTGAAGGTTTCTAACATTAAGGCTGGTTTGAATTCAAGTGGAGGAAGATTGACTGCTCCTTGTCTAAGAAAGAAAGAAAGAAAGAAAGGTTAAAAAGCAGTTAGACATTAACAGTGATTCACACTGGATAACTAACCTATCCTCTGTATATTTTGTTCACATTTACTGTATGACATAGGTACCATATACTAAATATGTAGCATTGTAACCTACTAAGCACTGTTGTTATGGCTTAGAGTAGGGGTGCCCAAACTTTTCAGGCCATGGGCCGGTCACGTAGTTCAGGGAACTGATCACTATGGCCCGGGGGCCGAATGCGGCCCCCGATGCCAATTCATCCGACCCACAAAGCCCTCATTATTCCTGGAAGAGGAAGTAAAATATGCCTGTACAGGTGTGTTTTACTTCCACTTCCAGGAGCAACAAGGGCGTTGTGGGCCGGATGAATTGGCATCGGGGGCCCACATCCAGCCCCCGGGCCATAGTTTTGGACAGTCCTGGCTTAGAAGCATGAAAAAGAAATCCTATTGGGTCACCTAGCATTAGAACATACAATATCTAATTTTTGTAAATGAATAAACAAGCACATTTGAGGATCAGGTGATTATGGGCTTCATGATGATAGGTTGATCAATCACTTCATCACTTCAAGAGACTAAATTTACCACCACAAAATCTTCAAAATACAAGTAGTCGCAAAACGTCTGGTGGCAGAATTTGCCTTGGCTTCTAGGAAAGCGAGTAGTCTTCTGTTACACCAAATAAGCTTGCCTTTCAAATTTCTGACTCATACTTTTGTTAAAATTAAACTGAATTATTTTTAACAAGTTGGAATAAAGGAGAGGCATTGAAAGAAACTAAAAAGGCCAGATAATTTGAAGTGATTAAAGAGCAACGAATGATCTTTAATACTGAATGCGTTATTGTAACTTACAAACCATACCTTCGCGCTCTTTTGCTTCTTCTTTCTTTTGCCGTATCTGAATCAACAATGTCTGCCCTAAGGCAATCCAAAGTCCCTGAGAATGAAAGATGCTCGCCAAAATACATTTTATAACACAATGGCACAGCATCTTGAGACTGAATCCCTGTATGGCTCAGAAGAGGTTTGAAAACAACCTATTGAAAAATAAAGAATTTTGTTTATTTATTTCAGTGCTATTAAACTTCTTAGCATATACAGAAACCACAGCTGCAACACTGACAAAATAATGGTTTAGAGTAGAAGTGAGAAATGTGACCTGTAGCTCACTGCAGATGTCTACAAGCAGTTTTGCAACACCTTTCAGCCCCTTTCTTTAAAAAAAAAATTAAAAGCCCCCTATAACCTCTATGGAGGTAACTGTGGTGGCTTAGTGCTTAAGACGCTGAACTGGGTGACCAGAAGGTTGGCAGGTCGAGACCTGAGTGCTGCATGACAGAGTGAGCTCCCTTCTCTGTCCCAGCTTCGGTCAACCGAGCAGTTCAAAAGCAAGAAACTGCAAGTAGATTGGTGGGAAGGTAAATAGTGATCTTTGCACTCCGGTGTCTATTCATTCCTGCCACATGTCCACGGAAACGTCTGCAAATGCAGAGAGCACTGGGTCTTTGGCTATTAACAGAGATGAGCATAGAACTGTAGAGTTGGATACAACTGACTTTTAAGCAAGGGCAACCTTTACCTATAGCCTCTACGGTGTGCGAGTTGAAATTCAGCCATATTCTGAGACCCAAGCACTCCACCCTCCATATATGTTTTTGCTAAAAAGGAGGGGGATTCTTCTGTTACTTTTTTAAATGCTTATACCCCTTTTTCTGTTAACAAAAATCTCTTGCAGAAAAATCCCTTTGGAGTATACAGTGGTACTTTGAGTTATTAATTTAATGTGTTCCCCGAGACGTTTTGTGTTACGAAAAATTTGTAACTCAAATTTCCCATAGGAATGCACTGGAAAATATTCGTAACCCAAAACATGGTTTTCCATAGGAATGCACTGAAACACCAATTAATCCATTCTGGAGGAAATCGTAACTTGAGTGATTATTTTCTATGGATTTTCATTCGTAACTTGAAAATTTTGTGACTCGAACCGTCCGGAACTCACGGTTCCACCGTATAACCATTGTATTAGAAATGTACTTTGAAAAGAATGAAGATATGCATGCAAATTTTCACTTTGGTTACGACTCTCTTCGTAACCTTTAGCACAGACCTGGGAATGCAACTCTCCAGCTGTTCACAAATCTGAAAAACCCTGCTGAGACCATCCAGTTTATAGTTACTTGTTCCCTGAATAGCTACTATGATTAATATAAAGCAAGTTTATCCTGACTACAAAAAACAAGTTTATCTGAAACTATATTATACATACCAATTCTAAATTGCAATTAATACTAAAGGAAGAAAGAGAAAATGTACTCTGAGAAAGAAATGGGAGAGAGAATGAATATCCTTAAGGCTTGTTCCCTTAGTTCTTTGCCAAGAAATGGCAAAGGTTTCTTTAAAAAATATGTGTATATTGCATCATACAATTCAAAACTAGAAAGCAAAGAGTCACTTAGCTCAACTGCTAATTCCTTGATTAGCATCAAGTGCCATAACAAGATTCATCCAAATACTTGTCTTATATTTGTCAGCTTCTGTATCTAGATCAGTGTAAGATAAGCCTTTTCCTTTTAGATAAGCTATAAAACATTATAGAATACTGGGTACATCCAATATTAAGAACACTCACTTGGGCATCTGCAAGTTGAACAGCAGGGAATCCTTGGTTACCTTCCTCAATACCAACAATGTCATCTTGACTAGTACTGTGTTGTGAATGTGTTCCATCCAATGTGTTCTGATCGCTTGACAATACTGTATTGAAGTCAGATGCTGAAGGTATGGTTGGAAGATTTGGGGCCACACCTAGAAAACAGATCTTTCATTAAATTGTTCTGTAGCATGCTAACCTCTTTAGCTTGCTGGAGAAGAGGGAAACTTAAATAGAAGTCTGGCATTTCAGAGACAATGGCCTTAAAAGAACATCCATGTTCACAGGCAGTAAAACTCTGAAAGTTTTGGAGGAAAAAGAACACACAAATCCTGCTTAAGGATTGGCTCTGATTTGCTTGAAATCTTTTCCCACTTTTAGGTGGTTGAGTATGGCCATCAGCAACTGAAATGCTCATTTTTACCTCATTTGAAAAAAAGCAAAGATTTTATCTAAAGAACAGTTATGACATGAACTCAAATACTGAATTTAAATTAATACCTGTTTGGAGACTGCTATGTCCAGATTTGATGACAGGTGACTCTTGAACCACACTTCCTCTGTTCCCCACAGCATTTGACATCCAGTTATAGAAGCTTACAGATGATGGCTCCGACAATAAAGGATGTTCAGATAACATTTCAGAGGGCACTGTGTTCAATAGGAGAATATATAAAAACATCTTGATACACAGGACATAATCCATAAAACTGAGTAGTACAGTATAGTAATACTGATAATACATTTCTCCGTTTAGGAAATGAAATAGTATTTTTTAAAATAAAACAGTGTAAACTGGAAACTTTTTATCTTTTGGTAAATGGATTGTGATTTTGGCAGCAGTAGAAAAGGCATTGAAGAAACCTACATCCCCATAGCTCTGACTTTGCTACCACTGCTTCATTTCTGAGCCTACTCTGCATTAGTTTGCTTCTGTTCTGAACATATTAATGTCTTCTTCCCCTGTCATCCATCATTCTTCCTTATTGCTGTTCTCTTCTTTAACAATTAAAGATTCATATAGTCACAAGCTAGTGTGCTTCAAACGAGATCAGCATTATGATGACACTAAAACAACTTATCAACTAAGACTGTAAAATAACCTGCACTGAATTATATTTTTACTAAGAGATATAATTTATAGATACTAGTACCATTTAAGCTAGATTTAGCTACAAATTTAAATTTACATCCTGTTTTTCCAATAATGTAAAACTCTTATGATTCATTTTCATTTGAAGGAGGATGGAATATATGCTTCATGATATAAATTCTTCTTGTTCTCCAAAAGTGGACCAGTCTGGAATGCAGGAATGGCCAATCCTGGTGCTCTAAATGTTCTTGAACTTCAATTTCCAGAAGCTCTGATCAGCAGGTATACTGACTTGGGCTTCATGTAACTGAAGTCTAAGAATACGTGAAGCACCTAGGTTGGCCATTCCTGTTATAAAGGGATGATCTCTTCTCTGTCTACCAGAAAGCAGATTCTTTGAAGAAAAGACATGTAGGCAGAATTGACCAGGAAGTATAAAAACCTCCAATTGAAAATATTTCCTTAAATTGTTTAAGTGTTCTTTTTCTTAATATATATTATTTAAATGTTTGAGCTGAACAGAAGACAAAGGTCTTTGTGTTGGTCATAAGAAAAATTCCCAAATCCTTATTGGTCTAATACAGGGGTTCCCATACCTACAGCCCGTGGGCTGGATCTGACCTGTGATGAAACTGCCACAGCCAGAAGCACTGAAAACACCCTGGAAGCAAGCTGGAAGCACCAAATATGCTCTGGAAATGGGCCACCCTCTCTCCTACCGCCATGGGAAGCAGTGGAAGTGGCGAAAACAACTGCAAATGTACCTTCCGCCGCCATCACCTGAAGTGGCAGAAGCGGTGAGGGGAACCATGCCTCCAGCCCGCACAACTGTCTGAGGGGGCGTAGTCTGGCATGTGGCATGAAAAGGTTGGCTACCCCTGGTCTAATACCTTAAATAGTTAACTAAAAGGTCAAAATGTTGGTACAGAAAAGCTGTTTGATTATGTGATATATGGCTATTTTACTAGTTACTGGACAAATGAAAGTGGAAAATGTATCCCGTAGTCAGCTCCTGGTGGAAGTTTCCTGCTAGAAAAGAAAGATCTGGAAGGTGGCATTCTGGAAGGTGGCATTGTATTAAAAATATCAGCTGGTATGAAAATGAGCTCTCAGTGAATGTTTAGATTCTCCAAAAGTTCTGTACCTGTTCTTGTCAAAGAACTACTTTTAGGAGGTGCAGCATTCCTTTGAGGCGTTCCTTCCAAGAGATTGTGTAGGCTGGGAAAACTTCCTGTCAAATAGCTGAGCAGACTCTCTTTTCTTGGACTCTCCTTCATATGCAGCCCAGACCGACCAACATGTACTGGTGAATCTGTAGCTGTATCTCCACTAGTGTAGCTCAGGGAATGATATGGATGGATACCCTGAAATGGAAACATAAACAATTGCATTAAAATGACTAACAGCCAAATCCCACACTTGTTATTTCTCTCTCCAGTGTGATTCACTCATCTCCACTTTCTTATTACCAGTCTAATCACTCAGGGCACACCTAGAGAAGAGCAGGACTAACTTCCAAGTAAATGAGATTAAGATTAGATTGCAAAAACACGTATTTCCATTCCATGATTTGACTTTATTCAACTATAACAGTCAACAAACATATCCGTTAACAAGATAGATTATGAACCAGGCTATGGCAACATCTTGGCCAAAACTAAAAAATGTAACTATGGTAACATCCTTTCTGTTATACGTTTGAGTGTATTTAATCTCTACTTATAATAGCTTTCCACTAAAATAGCAAATTATAACAATAAAAACCCATATCCTGGTGGAAATCATGGGACATTAAGTAGTGTTCCACATGATCTCTAGGGACTAATTGCCATGTTGAAATGAACAGGGTCCTTAAACTTGTGCAAGGAAAAGCGTTATGTCCTTGCCTCGCCATTGCTTTGGGAGCTGCACTGGTTGCCAGTGTACCTCTGGGTGCAATTCAAGGTGCTGGTAATTACCTTTAAAACCCTACATGGTAGTGGGACAGGATACTTAAGAGACCATAATAACCTCAAGAACATCTGTCCGTCCCACCAGTGCTGACCGGAGAGGCTCTCTAATTGTTCCATCTGCTGGAGAGGTGCGTCTCTCCAGTACCAGAAAGAGGGCCTTCTCCGTGTCCTGCCAATTGAACTGCATCTCCAGACAGAGCTGCTGCCCTTCAGGAAAGGGTTAAATACATGGCGGGCAGGTGTGGGGCACCAGCGATGTGGTAACCCTGGCCTGCTGGCTAATTTAGTAGAACACTCTCTCACACTTTTAATCTTTTAATTTTTTGTCAATAGTTTTAATGGGTTTTTAAAATCATTTTTAAATTGCGATTGGTTTTTGTTTTCTGTGAGCCGCCCAGTCTTCAGAGTTGGGCAGCAATACAAATCAGAAAATAAATAAATAAATAAATAAAAATGCCTCCTTTACCAAGTTAAGTAAAAGTTTGGCCCCTGCACAAGTTAAATGGATAAAGAGGATAGTGGCCAAACACTTTAATTTCATCAGCTTCCCCACCTTTGGTAAACATTATTTGAAGTACAGTATTTATTTATTTATTTACTTACTTAGATTTGTATCCCGCTCTCCTCGGTAGCAACCAACACAGAGCGGCTCACAAAAGTATACTAAGTATACTAAAGTATACAAAGTATACTAAAACTTATAAAGATTTTTGAGTACCTCCTCCAAGAAACTAGTACAACTGCACTGAAGAAAAAGTATCTTGACCCAAAAGTTATTGGACTTTAATAAACTGATTATATAAACTATTGATGACTTCATCTTATTTTTGTTGCATAGTTTCAAATCCGTATTACAGGAAAGATCAGATGGTCAAAGAATGGGCAACTCGTGACATGAAGAGATGTTATGACTTCAACCTTTCAAGTCTAAATATACAGCACATCATCATCATCACCACCACCACCACCACCACCACCACCACCACCACCACCACCACCACCATTATTATTATTATTATTATTATTATTATTATTATTATTATTATTATTATTATTATTATTATTATTATTATTATTATTATTATTATTATTACACTAGTACCCCGGATAACGATGAGACTTGGTTCCACAAGTCTCATCGTTATCTGGTTTTTAATGTTGTGCGATACATTGATCACACAACGTTAAAAAAAGCCCTGTTTCCCTGGAGGCTGCAGCAAGCCAGAACGTCGGGATTTGAATCCTGACGTTTTGGCTTGCTGCACTTGCTGAAGACGTCGGGGAAGCCCAGAAACAGCTTGAATCGGGTCTTCCTACCTCCCTGGACCTGGCAGGGGGGTCAGGGACCCCAAAATTGGTAAAAAAAAGTCCCTGCTGGGTCCAGGGAGGTAGGAAAACCCAATCCAAGCTGTTTCTGGGCTTCCCCGATGTCCTCAGCAAGTGCAGCAAGCCAAAACATCAGGGTTCGAACTCTGACGTTTTGGCTTGCTCCACTGGCTGGGGACATTGGGGAAGCCCAGTAACAGCTCTAGATCGGGTCCCCTGCCTGCTCCAGAGAGATCAGAGGACCCGATCTACAGCTGCCGGGTGGCTGGGAAAGCTGACGGGGACTCCCTGTCGGCTTCCCTAGCCACCCGCCCTTGCCTCCACAGCTGTGGGGTGGCTGGGGAAGCCAACGGGAGAGCCCCCCCGTCAGCTTTCCAGCCATCCCACCCCTGCCTCCGTAGCTGCAGGGTGGCTGGGAAGCTGAACGGAGAACCCCATTCAGCTTTCCAGCCACCCTGCTGCTAAGAACAACTGTATCAGATAACACTAAAAAGAACGTTATCCGGTGCAAATCTTCCCCCCCAAATTTGTCGTCGTTATGCAGTTTAAGCGTTATCCGATGCAATCGTTATCTGGGGTATTATTATTATTATTATTATTATTATTATTATTATTATTATTATTATTATTATTATTATTATTATTATTATTATTATTATTATTATTTGCTGCCCCCACTTGCTTTAAAGCAACTCTGGGCAGCTCACGGAAAAACCAGATATAGTATCAAAGTTTCAAGTGTCACATCACAAAACATATCAAAAACACATATAAAAAACATATCAAAAAACCCCAAATCACAATTACAAAATGTGAGGTTGTCATAAAGAATATAAACTAATTCAAAACAGTTCATTAAAAAAAAAACCTCGCAACTTGACCTCATTCACTAGTCCATTTCCCTCCTAACCAGTCGAGAGTGGGAGTCTGTTGAGATACTAGATTTGTAATTGTCTTTGAAGCTCAGAACCTAGATGATTGTCTTCTTGAAAGAATAACAGAAGTGTGACACAGATCAGCAATAACAGAAGTGTGACACAGATCAGCCTTCCTAAATCACTGCCCTCTCACTGTGAAGAATTACAACTTCCAAGGTCTCTAGCCAGTATAATAAGCACAATGACTAGAGCAGTGTGTTCCCAAACTATGTTCTGTGGAACACTGCTGTTCCATTGAGGACTGCAGCCTTAGCCCGCACAGCCAATACTGAAGACTTCTGAGAACTGTAATCCAAGAATACACAGGGACCCAAGTTTGGGAACCACTGGACTAGAGATAGTAACATACTTTCCAAAATTGATCAGGGAACCTAACTCTATGGTGATCTGTTCCAGTTTCTCCAAAAAGCTTAAATTTCAAAAACTCAGCCACCTCTTTTTCTTTTCATAAAAAATTACATACATCATCTCCTCCCCATTTTAAGAATAAAACAGTTTTACCTTTATTTTAAGACCTGAATCATTATGTGTATGAGTCTTTGATAATTTTCTCATAATCTCAGCCCCAGTAACAGGGCCAGAAGAAACACCTGCAGGTTGAGGCCGTGTTCCAGTTCCTTCCAGAAGCATTGTATGCTCACTGACAGTGGCTGAAAAAATGGAACAGTTGTACAAATTAATTAGCTAAGGCTACTGGTTATTGAAAATATTTATATGAGCTACCCTATCAGCTACTATGTAGATCTGGTATAGAAAATTGTAAACAATTTAATCCCAATTAATGATCTTAAACATTGCTAGTGTTAGAAATGTAATGCAATTCTTGTTTTGCCATTATAGAGTTCTAATCATAATAACAAAACAAGTATACCTACCTATTATGCAGCCTACTTAGCATCTGTAACTAAACTACCAGACATTTAAATTCTTGCTGCTCCCATAGAATTTAGTTCCTCCGAACCACTTCCCCCATGAAGGCTCATCATGTCCAACATAGAGCCTTTATTCCTCAGTTGTATCAAATTTAAATTTTTTGGAAAAGTTTATTATTCTTTTAGTTGAAGCCTCTAGAATTCTGGCTTGGGGAATTCCAGCAAATATCTGGGGGCTGTAGTCCAAAAACTATAAAAGTCTAATCATAACAATGTTAAGTCAGTGAAAACCTACTCTAGAGCTGACATAATTAAAGCAAATGGGAAAAAAAAGGCAGGAAAAAGTTCAGAAATTAAACAAAGTGTCCCAGATGTATATACTGTTATTAATATAGGGGCTTCCTCAAGTCATCACAAAAATCACACACTTGGCTACCTCACATATGCTAACAGTTTTAAAGTGGATGAAAGAATAAATATTACAGCAAATGGAAGGAAAAAAATGAAAAACTGAAGACAGTATCAAATACATAAAAATTTACATGAACATTCGAAGCAAAACAATAAATTCAAAGAGACATGATGGTCTGAGCAATGCACTGGCAAGGCAAGGAAGTGTGCATAAAAAGATCAAAGCAGTTCTAGGTTGGGCAATATCTTCACTGGATTACTTATATCAAATGAATATCAATATTGTAATCAAAGAATCAGGACTGTCACTACTCAAGAACATTTCATTTAACAAGGATACAGAAAGCATCACATAGAAACTAAATATGCATACTGATTAGCAATGATGACCTCCTTCCCAGAATAAGACATGCTAACCTCAAGAATATAGAACCACTGAACGAAATCCTGATGCTTTGTTATACATGCAGAAATCCAGTCGATTCTCAGGGGAGGAGCACACAATTGCTGGATTAAAATATACTTACGAATCCTAGCAGTAATTTTTAATTGCAGGTTAAAAGCAACCGAAATTTATTCTGTTTGGCTTTTATAAGTGTAACAAAGCACTGGGATTTCAGCCACTATTTGAGAATGTATGTTAGAGGAGAGGGAGGGCAAAAGAAAAGAGGTTAAGTAATATAAGAACCACACAATATGGAATATGTGAGGGAATGAGAAGATGTGACTGAAATACATCAGTACCTGCATCAAATTCAAATTCTGCTCCATCCGCACTTGTGTCGCTTTGAAGACCACCTCCATTGTCTAAGCCAAAGCCATCCTCTTGCTCCTGGGGTGCAGTTGGCTGAATTTTGATTGGCTGAGCTGGCCTATGTAAATTAACCCCTTTGAAGGTAGGTGTTACCACAATGAATTTCATCCATTGCCTAGCTAATGCAATAAGGCCTTTTTTTAATGTTACCAGAGCAGGAAGTCCATCACTCTAGAAAGCAAACAATGGTATCCATCTTAGTGTCTTATTATAGTAACCACTTAGGGAAATCCCCTTGCAGTGCAATCCTAATATAAACAGATATTAAATGGCATTTATTACTGTCCCTTCTTAAGACAGCTAGCTCTCATACAATCTCCATAGCAATAGAAGATTCTGATTGCCATCAGCTCAGGCACAGACTAACCATATCATGCACATCACAGAGACCATGAAGAGGAACAGATAAGTTTTCATATAACAGCCATATTGATTAAAAACACACACATACTGAATTATAGTTAAAATATAATTGTTCTCTGAAGCATCATTAGTTACAGGCTACAGATGTTAAACATAGATATATTATACATTTAAAACTTAAGACACATTGAAACATCTCCATCCAAACTGGCAGAAGAAATAAAAAAGAATTAATAACAGTTTTAAAATGTCAAGCTATCAACAGCAATTTAAAGCACAGTGGACTACAAGTTGTTTTTATGGCATCTTTAAAAGCACCTAAAGACTTAAAGAAAACTCATTTTATCACTGAAAAGACATCAGGTCTTATGCCACCAGTCTAACTGATATTGGTGATAGGCCTTTAAACAGGGATTCTTGTGGCTCTTTGACAACCCTGGAACATTTCAAATTGCCACGAAGAGGAATATTATTTCAAACAAGATGTGCTGCTGAGGTCATGATATTAGGAACTTACCATAGTTGCATCTTCAATGATAGAATAGTTTGCTTGATGAAGATAGTGATGCAGTATATTACACAACAAACAAGAAGGATTTTCTTGCAGGTAACGGGCTAATTTAGTGAGTCTGTTGTACTTGCTTCTCAAAGGAAAGTGTACACTTTTGTTCTGCACATGCAAACATTGTGAAATTAGTTCAACTCTTTCACTCAATGCAAGTCATTTCACAAATCTAACATTAGAACAGTATGTTATTTAAGTGTATTATGGATCAGTCTACTTTGGTCTGGATTTACATATGCTTTTATTCTCAAACCAATTTCCTCTGTAATTTATGTTTTTAAAAACTTCACGAAAGATACACACACACACACAAAGTTTATTTTCTCATAAAATATGCCTTTTTTTTAAGAAAAAGGAAATAACTTTCTGACATGAAAAGGAAACAACTGCATGCTACAAGTTATCTGAACTCATTTTGCCTTCTAATTATCTTTGTAATCACTGACTGTGTTAGGGGCTGTGGTGGCTCAAGCGGTTAAGAAGCTCGCCTTGTAAGCTGAAAGGCCGGCAAGTTGGCAATTTGAGACCCGGGTACTGCATGATAGTTTGAGCGCCCGTCTTTGTTCCAGCTCCTGCCAACCTAACAGTTCGAAAGCAAGATATCGCAAGTAGATAAATAGGGACTATTTCACTGGGGAAAGATCTTGGGAACATGAAAGGAACCTTATTTGGGCGCCCCCTGAGCAGAGTTTCTCCAGCAAAAATCCTTTCAACCTAGAATAATTTCCGACGCGACATTATTATTATTACTGACTTGTTAAGGAACAGTTTTCACACATAGGGTGCATTATTTTTGAGATAAATGTTGGAAGTTAAATTTTCAGATATGTGCTATTATTTAATATGTTAGTAGACACAATCCAATCTAATTTTAAAAAATTAATTTGACAATCCATTATATATTTTTAGTTGGATGCAAATATATCACAAAACATTGGGGTGGTCTTCTCATTAACAGGAATGTGAATTACTTTTAAGAACAGCTATTATGTAGGCAGCTAAAATAGAGGATATTCTGAAGAATGTTATTTGAGGAAGTCCTTGCAACAGTACTCAACACCAAACTTTTGCTGTAAGACTAGCAGAAATCAGAAGAAGCAGGAAGGTGCAACTGCTTCATACTTATGCAGCCCTTGTGCATTCCCGAAATCTATCCTAGAGGGTTGGGAGGTTGCTCAGAAAGTTGTAGGAGGGAAGAAAGAAGAGGGGAGGAATACCATAATGCAGTGATGACGAACCTTGGCACTTCAGGTGTTCTTGAACTTCAATTCCAAGAAGTCCAAGTCTCTGTGAATCCACATGAATGGTATGCTCAGTAAATCCATTCATGTGGATTCACAGAGACTTGAGCTTCTCGGATTTGAAGTTCAAGAACACCTGGAGTGCCAAGGTTCACCATCACAGCCTCAGTGCCAGGGCTGCACTGGATTCATTTTTTAAAATTATTCTCAATCATAACATTCACATTTGAATCTACTGTGCTCAAAAAGCTTCAAGCAAAACCTACGATGCTATTCCATTTATTATAAAGAAACAGACAAGAAAACTATACAATATCCAAACTATGTTCCATGGACATAGTTTGGACTTCAATTCCCAGAAGCCTAAGTCAGTACATTGACTGATCAACGCTTTAGGGAATTGATTTAGGCTTCTGGGAATTGAAGTCCACAAACCAAAGACTGGAAAACACTGTATTATATTTACAAATATTTGCAGGCTCTGAAGAACCTCCAAAGACTATTTTGTTTTCTAAACCATTTGTCAAAATCTGGCATAATATACCCAGCTTTTTTTTAAAAAAAATTGTTATTAGTTTTAATAAACATAATACAAAAAGAATTTTAAAAAGACAAAGCAATATAACATGATACAAAATATTGTCTTGGTCATAGTGGGTATAACTCATATTTCTAACTCCTGTTATCTATCTTGAAACATATTACATCTATACATTTTCTTCAATCACATATAAAACTGTATTATTCATTTACCCAGCTTTTATTTCTTAATATCTCATAACAATTCAAAATAAACATTTTCACCCTTGTGTTATCTACATTGCCCTGGGGAAAACACCGTATTTGTCATGCAATATATTATTTCCAAAAACTCATTTGATCTGGTACAGGGCTGCCACCTTTACTCTTAATCAGCTTTTTACCTGTGCTCCAACAACCAACTCACCTCTAAGGCTTCTGTCATTATACATCCCATGACGGCACAGACTCGTAGTGTCCCTTCAGTTTCTAATTTGTTTAAAGAAGACTTGACTTGATCAATGGGAAGAAGCCAAGCACCAACTGCAGGGGTTGCAGTGCTTAGGAGATTCAGCTGTCTATTGAAAGCAATATCAGTAATAAATGTAATATGTGTCCCTGTGGAGAAACACTACTAAGCTTCATTTGCTATGTTTAAATAAACAGCAAGAATTCTGACTGTAAATTAAGAGCCTAGTGCAACGTGAACTACATTTTTAATTTGGTCACAGATAAAGCTATGCAGAACGAAAAGGAAACAGATGAAATATATTAATAAGAAATGCAAAGTATACCTAATTGGTCACAAGAGAAACTATTAAGCAGCAGTGAGTTATGAAAATAAACTATCACTGATTGTGTCATGTATTATAATCGGCATTTTGAAATAAAAAACCCTTTGCAAAGAAAATTCAGGTATAAAAATGCTGTCAAATGGAACTGCCAATACATCTACCAATGGTTTCCAACTTTTTTTGGCCATGCTCCACCTAAGCATCTCTAAAATCCTGATCCCCACAACCTGTGAGATATAGTTCTTATTATTCATAAAGTGAACTCCTTCAAGTGGACGAAGCCTAAAACTCTCTGTGGTTTTTTTGTATAGCACATGTGCTGGGTAATTTAACATTTTATCCTTTTTCATCATAGTACAGAGTGTATATACCCGGATGTAGAATCCACTGTACCTTGAAAACTTGTGGGCAGGTGAACGCACATTTGTAGGAGCAGCAAAACTGAACCAAATTTCTTTGATTGTCAATTTCATGCTACAAGACTCAGGTGGGGGAGGCCTTAACGGATTGTCTTTTTTCAGATCATCAGATTCAACCCCTTCGTCCTATACCAAACAGATAAAGAGAGAAAAGTACATCTTAAGTTTATATCTCAGAGTGCAAAAGCAGATTTGCCACATTCTAAATATACATGTACTGTATAATGAATCACCTGCAAAACACAAACAACACTAGACGTATTAACATAAGGCCAAAATGCTTATGGATTGCATAGTATCCAAACAAACAGTGTGAGCACATTAACAGAAAAAACTAACTTAATTTAGCAAATGCAAAAACCTGTTTACTTTCTATCAAATGTAGGGGCTAAGAAGCCTCCTCTTAAAATATTAGGTAAAGGTTGCCATTGCAAAAAAGCCAGTCATATCCGACTCTAGGGTTCAGTGCTCATCTGTTTGGCAAGAGCTGGGACAGAGATGAGAGCTCACACTCTCGTGCAGCACTCGGGTCTCGAAGTGATAGAATAGTTTGCTTGATGAAGATAGTGATGCAGTATATTACACAACAAACAAGAAGGATTTTCTTGCAGGTAATGGGCTAATTTAGTGAGTCTGTTGTACTTGCTTCTCAAAGGAAAGTTTACACTTGTCTTCTGCACAGGCAAACATTGTGACCTTCCAGTCATCAACTTCAGTGTTTTAACCACTTGAGCCACTACAGTCACCTTAGAATATTAGGAAACATCTTACTTGTTCATCTGAAACTGAATTTGGATGAGTGTCTGAACCGGCACTTATTCGATCACAAGGGAGATTTTCCTCAGACACATCAGTATTGTAGCCACTACCAGTTGGGGAGTCTGAAGAGTTGTTGGATGCAAGTAATCCGTCTCTATCAGTGGCTGCAGATTTACCGATGTTCCCAAATGCATTAAATAAAACAGCACCTGATTGCCTGCCACCTGTGAATATAAGAAGGCAAAGATATACAGTAATTCCCCGTATAACGTGAGTATCATATAGCGCTAAAACCGCATAACGTTACAAGATTTTCGGAAAAATCTTGTATCGAATAACGCGATTTTAACGTTATCCGATACAGTCGTTCTTAGCAGCAGAGTGGGTGGAAAGCTGAACGGGGTTCTCAGTTCAGCTTCCCAGCCAACCTGCAGCTACGGAGGCAGGGGTGGGGAGGCTGGAAAGCTGATGGGGGGCTCCCCCATCGGCTTACCCAGCCACCCCACAGCTGCGGAGGCAAGGGCGGGTGGCTAGGGAAGCCGACAGGGAGTCCCCGTCAGCTTCCCCAGCCACCCTGCAGCTGTAGATCGGGTCCTCTGATCTCTCTGGAGCAGGCAGGGGACACGATCCAAGGTGTTTCTGGGCTTCCCCGACGTCCTGAGCCAGTGCAGCAAGCCAGAATGTCAGAGTTCGAATCCTGACAATCTGGCTTGCTGCACTGGCTCAGGACGTCGGGGAAGCCCAGAAACAGCATGGATTGGGTCCCCACACCTCCCTGGACCCGGCGGGGGGGTCAGAGACCCCAATTTTACCAATTTTGGGGGCTCTGACCCCCCCGCCGGGTCCAGGGAGGTGGGCAGACACGATCCAAGCTTTTTCTGGGCTTCCCCGACGTCCTGAGCCAGTGTAGCAAGCCAGAATGTCAGAGTTCGAATCCCGACATTCTGGCTTGCTGCACTGGCTCAGGATGTCGGGGAAGCCCAGAAACACCTTGGATCAGGTCCCCACACCTCCCTGGACCCAGCGGGGGGGTCAGAAACCCCAAAATTGGTAAAAAAACGGACGTTTTTTTAACCAATTTTGGGGTCTCTGACCCCCCCGCCGGGTCCAGGGAGGTGTGGGGACCCGATCCAAGCTGTTTCCAAAGTTCTCCCACCTCCCTGGAGGCTGCAGCAAGGCAAAATGTCAGGATTCGAATCCCGACATTCTGGCTTGCTGCAGCCTAAAAGAGGGTGGGGGAAGTTCAAAATTAGCGCGCATCGGGTCTCCCGACCTCCCTAGAGCTGATGCGCGCTAATTTTGAACTTCCCCCACCCTCTTTTAGGCTGCAGCAAGCCAGAATGTCGGGATTCGAATCCTGACATTTTGGCTTGCTGCTGCCTCCAGGGAGGTGGGAGAATTTTGGAAACAGCTTGGATCGGGTCCCCACACCTCCCTGGACCCGGCGGGGGGGGGGGGGGTCAGAAACCCCAAAAATTGGTAAAAAAAACCGGACTTTTTTTTACCAATTTTGGGGTTTCTGACCCCTCCGCCGGGTCCAGGGAGGTGGGCAGACACGATCCAAGCTTTTTCTGGGCTTCCCCGACGTCCTGAGCCAGTGTAGCAAGCCAGAATGTCAGAGTTCGAATCCCGACATTCTGGCTTGCTGCACTGGCTCAGGACGTCGGGGAAGCCCAGAAACACCTTGGATCGGGTCCCCACACCTCCCTGGACCCGGCGGGGGGGTCAGAGACCCCAAAATTGGTAAAAAAAAAAAAAAGACTTTTTTTTACCAATTTTGGGGGCTCTGACCCCCCCCCCCCGGGTCCAGGGAGGTGGGCAAACCTGCTCCAAGCTGTTTCCAAAGTTCCCCCACCTCCCTGGAGGCAGCAGCAAGCCAAAATGTCAGGATTCAAATCCCGACGTTCTGGCTTGCTGCAGCCTCCAGGGAAACAGGGTGTTTTTTTTAACATTGTGTGTTCAATGTATCGCACAACGTTAAAAACCGGATAACGACGGGACTTGTGGAACCAAGTCATAACGTTATTCGGGGTACTAGTGTATTGTGTTTTTCAATTAACTGTGTGAAGTCACAAACAAGACAGTTGAACAGAACATTTACCCTTTATTGTCAGGTTTTCTATTCCACATTCAAACATTATCCAGCCCCATTTCTCCTGGCTAGGGCCTATCCTTGTGATATCTGGAACTGCCTGATGATCAGTTTCATCTACAAAAGAAAAGTCATCCAACTCTTCCAATGTAAAAAGAACTTTAGACTTTTCGAAAGGGATAGCTGTTATCGCACAGGTCCCAATATCTGCAGAGGAGAAGAAAATGCTTTAGTAGTTGCTTTTAAAGAAAGACAGGAAAATAAATGTTATTACTCTTATGCACATTTTATTAGTAAATACTTGGTACTGCCAAGAGATTTGGGTAGGAAATATTGAGAACAGGGAATCCATATTTCAACTCTTCTTCTTCCTCCTCCTACCCCCCCTTCTCTTCTGTTGGGAACCTCTGCTATAGACGACACTGATGTTCACAGGCAAATGAATCAAGCCTTCCTACATCCTATCCATAATACTCTTTACTGGTCCACAAACATTCTGAACTTTTATGATTAATAAAGATAGTTGGGAGTTTCCAATACTGTGAAATAGAGACACAGATAAGAGAGAAAAACTGAGAAACAGATAGCTAAACATTATGTTTTACACGAGACAGCAAGTTGAACAAACTTGGATGCTACAAACTGTCAGGCTGCTAAACCAGTGGAATTTGCAAGTGGGCTTACCTGTTGTATCAAGGCCTCTGAGCTGTCCATGAACACGGTGAATATTAAGCTTAGCCGCAATTTCTTTCCCTTTCTCTGCTCCAGCATTTGATCGCAGGGAGCCAGAAGATTGGGGTTGCATTTTATTGCTATGGACATATTTGTCAAAAGTTACAGAACTTCTCCTTGTTTCTGTACTGTTTGGATTCTCTTCAAGCACACCCCTTTCAAACAAACAAACAAACAAACAAACAATTTTTTAAAAAAAATTGTTGGTTTCATCATTTAAAAAAATCAGTTTGGTTTTATTCATCAAATAGACATAAACTATCAACTGACAAGTAGTATTTTAGCAAAGGTTAATTATGTGAAATTGATATGGTTCTCACTAATACATATGTGTAAGTGAAAGAAAACCATGATAATAATCATTTTTTCATATGTATCAAATCTGCATATGCTATATAGCAATACCCTGATTAGTGTTAGCACCACACAACACTAAAACCGGGTAACGAAGGGGAATTTGAGACAAACTTCTGCATTGCACAACGTTAAGATAATGTTGCGCAATGCAAAAGTTTGCCTCAAATTCCCCTTTGTTGATCTCTGCCCCAAGGCCCGCAGGGCTGGAGACCAGCCCTGCAGGCTTTGGGGCAGAGATCTCCGCTTAGAGTGGCGGTTTGGTTGGGGGGAGGGCATGCCCACCCAATCTCTCCCCAAACAAACTTGTGCTCCCAGCCTACGAGCCTCAGTTTGTTTAGGGGGAAATCAGGCTGCCCAATCTCTCCCCAAACAACCCGGTGCTTGGCTTGCTCCACCTGCCTCTTTGGAAAGGGCAGCGGGGATTCCAAAGAGGCAGGCAGATTGACCTCCTGTTCACTTTCCTCTTCGGAATGGGAACAGGGCCTTTTTAAAAAAACGTTGTGTGATCAATGTATCGCATAACGTTAAAAACTGGATAACGCTAAGACTTGTGGAACCAAGTCTTAGTGTTATCCAAGGCACCAGTGTACTGTATTTGCCAGTGCATTAGATGAATTAGAATATAAGACACATCTCATTTTTTACACATTTTTAAGGGAAAAAATAACTTTCTACTTTTTTCATGACATGAATTTCCAAACTGATTTATTGTACTAATTTTATAGTTATTTATATCTACAAAAATGTAACCAGAAAACATTGTGGTTAGGTATCTTTTAATCTTCATCCTCCAAACACAGAAATTCATTTCCAGAGCTCTACCTGCCCTCCCAGGCTCAGGCCCCTTTGTAAAAGCCTGCAGGAAATGACCGGATGGGGAGGGGAAGGGAGCCCATCCCATCCCTTGCATGCAAACATCTGCATGCTCTTGCAGATGTGTGGCTGACACCCCTCCAGGCGTGAGGTGAACTGGCTAAGGAGATTGGGAGAGGGAACAAAAAAAGGGGGGAGGCGCCCCCGATCTGGCAGCGGTTCTAGCCAGGTGAAGGTGGATTCAAAAAGACCCGCTGGTTTATGGCAAAATAAACCCATTCTTGATAATCCATTCCCCTATCCTGTTAAAGAGCTCACCCAAATTCCTCCCAAACTCCTGTTTTGAGGCTAGAATGCTTCGTAAAGGTGCAACCCAAACTGCCCACTCCTTCCTCACAAGGCTCCAGAACTACATATTACCACAACAGCCCACTAGGTAAAGATTGCCCTTGTTCAAAAGCCAGTAGTATCCGACTCTAGGGTTCAGTGTTCATCTGTGTTTATAGCAAAAGAGCCAGCACTGTCTGTTTGCAGACGTTTCCATGGACATGTGGCAGGCACGCCTAGAGTACATGGAACGTTGTTTACCTTTCCATTGAAGTGGTACCTATTTATTATTTGCAATTTCTTGCTTTCAAACTGCTAGGTTGGCAGGAGCTGGGACTGAGACGGGAGCTCCTTCAGTCTTGCAGTACTCGGGTATCGAAATCCGACCTTCCAGTCTTCAAGTTCAGCGTCTTAACCACTTGAGCCACCACAGAGGCCACTATATACAATGAATACCACATGCCTGCACATAAGGCACACTCCATTTTTCCGGTTTAGTTTAAAGGGGGAAGTAGGTCTTATACATCAGCAAATACAGTAAGTCTTTCTTTTTCCATCTTAATTAAGATTTTTATTTCTGATTTTGAAAGTTACTATCAAGAAATGACTTTGAGAAAACTTTACAAAGCTTTGATAATAAGTTACTTACAAATTCTATAAATTATTTGAAGGTCCTGTCTTACCTGTTCATTCGAACCTGTGTAGCAATTCTATCAAAACATAAAGCTACTAAAGACACATGGGTTATGCTTTTGGCTGTGCCTGATGACTCTTCCACAGATGCTTGCAGTAAACACAAATTTATCTACAAAAGCAAATACAAAAAAGAATGGATATCATAGTATTTTTTTTAAAAAATAATAATTTTATTCCATTTTTAAAAAAAAAATCAGTTAATTTAATATTATTTCTCCCAATGTTACATTATCAGTGCTATTTTTTATCCCATACTTAATGCGGATATGGAAGAAAAGTAAAATTTCAAATAAATAGCAATAGTATCATGCTAGGTAACCCAATACCACCTGATATTCAATAATAAGAGATGGAGTGTTTTCTCTTCAGATGGCTGGAAGGTAGCTCCAGACCTGTTGGATATCACTATCTGATCTCCCTCTAAGCTCAATTTAAGGAAGCTAGACCCAGGTCCATCTCAGTGCTGTGCTGAACTTTGGACTCACCTTCTTTCAACTTTCAACATTTATCCCTTTATGCAGACAAATATTAGTACCTAGTTGGAAGGGCTTGGCTTGGAAGAAAATTTGGTCTGCATTTATGATTAACCTAATGAATCAGAGGGTTCATCTTCCCCACAATAACATTCTGAATTGCTGTTTTAATTACTATACTCTATATTTTTGTCATAGTCATTTGGCAGACACCAGAAATGCCCATAGCTGAGGGAAACAATGGTTAGCAATAGCAATCACACTTATATACTACCCCATAGTGCATAGTGCACTCTCTGGGCCAAGAATTCTCAACCTGCAGTCTGTGGGCCAGATGCGGCCCACGGCATCATTTCATGTGTCCCCATCGCCTCCACCATAGCAGGAAGTGCCGTGTGGTGGAGGAAGAGCAAAATGGCCGTCTGCCCTCTGAATCTGTCTGAGGGAGCATCACCCGGCCCCTGGCTTTAAAAGGTTGAGAACTCCTGCTCTGGGCAATTCACAAGTTAATTAACATCCCCCCCCACACACACACACACAAGCTTGGCATTTATTTTACTGACCTTGGATGGATGGAAGGCTCAGTCAACCTTGTGCCCTGGTCAGGATTAAAGTCATAACCTTCTGGCTGCAGTACAGCAGTTTAACCACTGCACCAGTGGGGCTCCAAATTGTGGGTGATAATTCAAGGCCAGCCCAGTCAAGCCCAGCTTTATATCTAACATTTTACCACAAATAAGTCACTAATTTTTCATAATGCTGTGAAGGGCCTGCCTTTTCTCTTTTTGGAAGGCACTCACAGTGAGTCTGTCTTCCACACTTTATGTAACAACCAGACCAGTGGAGCATTTCCTTTAGCAGCTGGAATGTCACAGAACCAATTCCTTAGCATGTCAAACTCTGTAAACTGAACCAATTATGCCGTAACCATTTTAACCCATTGTATGACTCAACATAATTTTGGCTCTCAAATACCACCCCACCTCATGCTACCAGTACAATAGGTTATATAAAATAAAGTTAGTGTACAAAATGTCCAATATCTCAAGACTATTACCTTAGGCAGTGTAACATTAGCTTGAAGACCTTTAATAGTCACATTATCTTGCTTAAGAGAAGGATTTGCCTGTGTTTTTGTCTGAGTTGTTCCCGTAGCTGGGGTCTCTATTTTTGTTCCTCTAACATCTTGCTTTGAGGACAGCTTAAAAAAGAAAACACCAATTTAAATGTAAAGGCTTTAGCATTGCACAAAAATATATACAGTCAAACCTCGCATAAAGAGCGTTTCACTTAAAGAGTAACTCGCTTAAAGAGCAGAATTTTCTCTGAATGTTCGCTTCGCTTAACAAATAAAACCAACCAAAAACTCGCTTAACAAATAAATCAGGGTTCGCAATCCCCCCCACAACTGGTCACTTACAATGGTGTTTCGCTTAAAGAGCAAATTCGCTTAAAGAGCAATCCTGTGGAACGCATTATGCTCTTTAAGCGAGGTACAACTGTACTAATCATATGAGGATTCTGACTCCTCAAAGAGATAGCCACTCCACCTAAGGAGGGAACCAGGCCCCCTATTTGGGCAGAGGGCCCACCCAATAATGCGACTTCTGTCTTGTTGGGATTCATCTTCAACTTATTAGCCCTCATCCATTCTATTATCAAGGACAAGACTGGATCCACTTCAGAAGATGTAAAGGAGGGAGAAAGAGATTTGCATATCATCAGCATATTAATGACAACAGACTCCAAATCTCTAGATGCCCTCCCCCGAAGGCTTTACCTCAGGGTTCTCAACCTGCAGCCTGTGGGCCCATGGTACCATTTCATGTGGCCCTCCACTGCCTCCACCACATGCGGAGTACCGTGTGCCTGAGGAAGGACAAAATGGCTGTCTGGCCCCCCAAGCTGTCTGAGGGAGCGTGACTTGGCCCTCGACTTTAAAAGGTTGAGAACTCCTTCGTTACATAGATATTAAATAACATTGGGGAGGTAGTTGACCCCAGAGGAATTTCACAACAGGGTATCCACAGGGACAAAACAACCTCAAGTTGAATCTTTTCATGACACCCATTAGAGAAGGATTGAAGATGTTGTAACACAATGATTCATTCATAACCCCGACAGCCTCTATTAAAAAATACTAAGGTTGATGGTATCAAAAGTCACTGAGAAATCCAGCAGCACTAGGAAGGGAAAAGAACTGATATATTTACCAGATAAAATTATCATACAGCATGATCAATACAGTCTTAGTGCCATGCCTTCTTGAACCCTGACTGGAATAGATCAAGGCAACAGGTTTCATCCCCCCCCCAAAAAAAAAAACCTGCAGTTGATCAGCCATCACCCTCTTAATCACCTTGCTCATAAACAATAGATTGGTGTAAAGTTATTTACATCATTGGTCGCCATATTCAGGACAAGATGGTGTACTGGAATCTCAACCGGGACTACTGTATCAATGAGAAGTTAACATCAACTGAGAAGGTCTTATCATATGCTTCAACCTTGGATCTAAAATGTGTGGCAAAATGCCCAAACATTTAGCACTTACACAAACTTCAATCAAGCAATACATACATTTTCAGAAAAAGTTGTTCTTCTGTTCTGCATAGCTTCTCTGAGGACTTTATAATGTAGATTATCCACAATAGCTGCTGGATGACATGTGCTAGCACAGTGAACCATTGCCTCTATATACCTGCAGGAAAACAAAATTTAGAACTACAGTAAAACCTCTACATAAGATTTTTTTCCATTCCACAACATTATTTGTATGTTGGGGGAAAAAATGTATGTCAAAAACACATTGGATTAACAGAAGAAGCCAGTAAATGTCACCGTATTTATTTGTATGTCAAATTTTTCCTATTAAAAATTTGTATGTCAAAAAAAAAATTAAGCTAAGATTTCTATTTGTATGTTGAATTTTTTGTAAGTTGAACCTTTTATATGCCAGGGTTCCACTGTGTTTCATTTCCAAAAATAGAATACAAATGTTTTACATGTATCTAAGCTGAAATATTTTAAAATAAGATACAAGTAGCTTTTAACTTACATGCTTCTATAAAAATGTGGAGTAAATAAAATGAAATAAAACAAAGGAAGAAAAAAGTATTTAAGAAAGTTGGATCCAAATCTTTTCCTTCTTAAAATCATGTACCATTACTGACTGTAAAAATCATATTTTGTCCATTTTTTAAATTTCACAAATACCTGTCCAAAGCTTCTGCTACAAGAGGAGTAAGAACTATATCCACAGGGCCCTTTATTTCCACAATAGCTGTTGTTCTGGTCTGAGATACTGGGTGGTCAAGAGTCCATTCTTCTGTTATTGTTTCATCATCAGTATTGTCAAGATTTTTTCTGTCCAAAGGAGTATACGGGGTACTAAAAGAAGAGAATAGATTATAGTTTTTGAAGACATATATATTTTGCTTTTGCTTGGCACAGTAGAAATGTAACGTGCACAGTGTGGGACTGCTTCACATAGAAGCAACCACCATAGTCCTGATAACAAAGAGTGAACAGCAATAAATTACTTACTTAGATGATGACCCAGTAAGCTGCATACCTCGATCTAGGAGGGCATTAGCTGTGAGTCCTTGTTTAACAATCTAAAATATAGAGAACTATGTTACTCTTACTCTGGAGCTTTTGTCAGTAACACTCAGTAATGTTCACATGCCTAAAAAAAATTAATTTCTTTTCTACTCTCAACATTGTTAAACTTCTTTTGTGACTTTGCATTTCAAAGATTCTTTTTGTGCAAAGATATCATAATACAACTTTTCCTACTGCTACAGTAATTATATAATGAAAAAACATGATCTCCAAATTACCGAAACACTGGTTTCATTTTATCAATTACATTCTATTCATATGTAAAATATACATAGCAAAATCTGCATTTTATAAGATATTTTTACTTGAAAGTCATGATATGTAGGTCTAAATTCAAAATTACAAATATTAAACAGAATTAAATATGCCCTAGAAGCCTTGTAATAAAAAAAACACAGGCGAGAACTTTAACAAATAGCAATTCCCTCCATTGAACTCTGAAATAGAAAATTATACAAAGCATTCATTCATAAACCGCAGCCTCATGAATACTTGAAATGGTGATATAACCAATTCACTGTATGTTTATGACTACAATGAATCACAATATGTTATTATTGCCAAAACAAACATTGTACTAATCAGTTAACAGGTTAAATTACATACAGTACTTGTGTGCTTAACAAATAAGTTAATTAAATGCTTCTAAAAACCATTTATATTCCTCAATTACAGGGATAATTGCAACAGATTTAACTATGGGATTATCCATTGCTGAATAATATGTTGGTGGTGTTTTTCCCGCCATCCAGAGACTGTAATGCCGATATTAGTAAAACCAATGACAATTCCATGCCTCCTTGTGCCTTTTTGTCTTCTTTTAAGGCATGGCTTTTTAAAATCTGTATGTTTCTGCCAACACAGTAGCTTTATGTTTCTTCACATGGAGCCTCTCACGGCTTTCAAATAACATGTGTGGACATGTCGCAGGCATGACTAGACACACAACACCGTGTACCTTTCCCACTGAAGCGGTACCTATTTATCTACGTACCTGCAATTTGTTGCTTCCAAACTGCTAGGTTGGCAGGAGCTGGGACAGAGATGGGAGCTCACTCTATTGTGCAGCACTCAGGTCTGGAAACACTGACCTGCCAACCCAAGTTCAGCACCACCACTAAAGCCACCATAGCCTTGAGGAGAAGTTACGATTTTTTATAGTTCAAGAAGGACTCAAATTTAATTTAATTTAATAGTCACATTTATGCTGCCACCCTGTCGCAGAGGTGGCTCCGGGTGGCTCCAGTAAGCCCCATTCATCTCTCCACCAAACTGCATCAACAGCAACAAATTGGCATGGAATTTTGCCCTGGCTGTTGCTAACAGTGTTTTGCTATAATTCTGGCACGCTTCCTCACAGTACATCATAACATAACAAGGATCCCACAGTATTGTGCATTAGGAATGATGAGCACTATGAACAGGCCTGGTGGGCCGAATTTTTACAGAAGGGGCCAGCTGATATGGAAATGGCCATTTGGGGCCATTTTAAAAAATATTAAAATCCAAAAGTGTTCTGCGAGGCCTCTAACAATAACAATGCTGCTCCCTGGAAGCCTTCAAGAACTGAAAGGTGTTTTTTTTAAAAAACCCTCTTCCTCCCCAGCCTCAAAAAAACATTGGGGAAGTTTTGGGTGGTCTTGCAGGCAACAGAAATGTCTCAGTGGGGAGGGCAGCAAATGGCCAATGGGCAGTATGGTGCTCATCTCTCACATAGTCTACACCAGGGGTGCCCAAACCTTTTGGGCTGCAGGCCAGTTATGTGGCTCAGGGGTGCCCAAATTACACCCCAGGGGCAGAACCCAGACGCCAATTCATCCGGCCCGCAAAGCCCATCACTCCTGGAAGCGGAAGTAAAACACACCCATATGGCACCCTTGGTCTACACATTTTCCACAAGCTAATAAAAGGATAAATCAAATCCCAGCTAAAATATTAAATGAACCAATGGGATGTACACATCAGCCGGTCAGTGGTTCAAGACCTGAGTGCTGCACAATAGAGTGAGCTCCCATCTCTGTCCCAGCTCCTGCCAACCTTGCAATTTGAAAGGAACAAATTGCAAGTAGATAGATAGGTACTGCTTCAGTGGGCACCCCTGGTCTACACATTTTCCACAAACTAATAAAAGGATAAATCAAATCCCAGCTAGAATATTAAATGAACCAATGGGATGTACACGTGCTCAATCAGATTTAAGCAAAATTGTTTTACTTTCACCTAAAAGGATTTCAAAGGCAGTTGGCTACATTTTACCTTAAAGACTGGGACAGAGAGCTGTTCAAAAGATGAAGAACTTTCCTCACTAGTTGGAGTATCAAGATCTAGTGGCCGATGTAAGGATGATTTAGATGTCCTTTTATTTGTCGGATGCTTTACTGACCAGTTAACCACCTGGTATTGGCTAAGGTAGTTTTGGTAGCAATTCATTACGGGTTGCTGAGAAGTGATTTGTTCATTCTCTGATGCCTTCTCAGTTTCCACAACATATAAATGCTCTACAATTTCATCTTCTTCTCCTAAAGCAGAAACAAAGGATGCTTGGGAAGGGTGTGTTTTTATTGGTAAGGTTTTTGCATCCTGGCTAACTTCTCTATGTAATGTTGTAGTTAAGGGTCCTTCTATACTGTGATAAATTGAGCCTCTACCATAGTCTATTTGTTTGGCTTGCTTTCTTTTCTTCTTTCTTCCAGGATACGTTCCTGGTCCTTCATCACTGCTTATGGGCTCAAAGTCTTCAGCTGCTGAAAAATAGGCTTCGCTGTCAGCCATTGACATGCTGGAGTCCATGGAGCGATACTGGTGAAATGAATTTGAGTCCGCAGAAGGAGTATATGGGAAAGAACCAAAACTTCTCCTTTGCTTTGGCGAGTCTAAAACATTCTCATCACTGCGGGAAACATCAGTGCTGAACTGCACACCAGCTGGAACGGGTGGCTTGTCACCATAGAAGGCTGCAGTAAGACTTTTTGTGCTCCCAAGTCGAGCTGAACACACTGAGGCTTGTCTTTTCAAAGGAGATCTAAGAGGAGACTGCCCAACAGGCCTTTCCTGAAGGTTAGGAGAAATAGGACTACTTCCTGAAACTTCTGCTGTGGCACTGAAGAGACAAGGGGAAAAAACATATTTGTTCATAAGTTGTAGTTTTCAAAATGGCAGCCATGTTACTCTGTGCAACTATTTCAGACATGAAATAAAAATAAATAAAGACAAAAAATGTTGTGGCACCTTGTGGGATCTTTGATCTGTAGTCCTTGTTCTTCTCTTGGAGAAGAAACATGACAGAACAAGGATCCGGAGACAGACAGCTGAGATAAAATATATTACATATGCTGAGAACCAATCTTAACCATTTGGGTATCAGTCATGGGTTCTTGGGCCGTATAGCGAAGAACTCCATGGAACGGAGTTTTTCTGTTATGTGGGGTTCTACTGTATGTTATACTGCTGCTACAGGGTCTTATGTATATATATTTTTCTCAACCGTTGTGAATGTATGGCCGTTCTTCTTCTTGTGCCTTATCTGATTCCGAATTGGTGATTGTTATGGTAACAACGGCCTGAGGGAGAAGACTCCATGGTCTGGCTGGCAGCTGAGGTCCTTGCCCACTCCTCTGGGCCAACAACAACAGCCTGAGGGGAGTTAGTCTGTGTTCTGGTTTGCTTGTATTTGTATTTTGTGAGTTTATATTTTATAATTTTTATTGTACTGTTGCTGTTTTGACTGTAAGCAACCCTGAGTCACCTCGGCGAGTGGGCAGCAATATAAATCTGAATAAATAAATAAATAAATCAGTCATGAAGACTGTCCTGAGAATATAATGCAGTGACCTTCCATTTGCCTACCACATCACAGCATGACACCTGTACCACTGTTACAGTTCCGTGAGTCACTTTCTGGTTCTCAGCCCTTTTGGCATCCAAAGTCTTCATCAGCCCCAGGCTGTTGCCCTCCATCAAGATGGATTCAAGTGGGATTTAATCTGCTTGGGGACCATCACCCTTCCCTGTAAACTTTGGCACCCAAGGCTGTTAGTCCTCAGGGTTGTCAGGTTAGTTAACCGCCTAAGGAAACAAGTGCCTAAGGACAACCCCAGATAGTATTAGTAACATTGTAGAGAAGTAATAGCTGGCTGGGAACAGTGGGTTTAGATCGGTATGCTCAGTGGGCTGCATAAAGTAAGCCCATACACCTTCACTCCACCCCAACACAAATCACCCATAAGCTGCAAGAACCTAGGCACAATGGTGTGGTTCACTTCATATAATGTTTGCTCTTGGAAGAACTATTAAACCTGAAGGGAGCAGCACTTCCTACTGCAAATTCCTAGCAAAAGGAGTATGCTCTGAAGACCTAACTACCAGTAAGTGGTGGCCTTGCTTCCTATAGAGAAAACTATTGAAAAGTGGTACTATTTTAAAAAACCTGAGCTTGTGGATATTTGGGGATAATTTATTGAGTATACGTTGGGAAAATCTAAAGGTGTTAAACCTAGAAATGAACATATGATATTTTGGAGACAGGGGGAAAGATATTTGTAATATGTACAACTAGTTTAAGTAACTGTATTAAAAAACAACTGATGTCCCCCAGATGATGGGTTTACATTGTACCTGTATTTATATGTTATATGTACAGTACTGTATATGCATCTTTTCTTTTTATATCTGTATGGGGGGGGGGGGTTGTTTATATTTTTTAAAGTTTAAAATAAATTTTAAAAAGAAAGAGAGAAAACTATTGTCTTCATCTAGCTGTGAGTGAAGAATCTCCTGGTCCATGACTAAAGCTCAGTAACCACGCAGTGGGAATATACTCACTTTCCATGGACATCTTCTTTCTTTGAACCTGGAAAGAATTCCTTTTGTCCCAAGTGGTCTTCAAGAACAGAAGAAGGGCTATCCCTGTCACCACCAAGCAAGGGGAGTGCAGCGCTTGAACTACTATTTTCTTCTGAAGAGGAAGAGGAACTATGAGATCTCAGTGGTACTTGTAAGTTCAGGTGCTGGGATTTCCTTTCTGATTCTGTTCCTACAGATCGGCACTCCCATTCTTTCCTTTTAACACCATTTGCTTTACCTAAGAAAAAGGAAAGTCTTTTGTGATATTAATGCTAATTGCATGTCACTGGATCAATTCTGGCTTAAACAACACATTCCAAGACTTCCTAGACAAAGGCTAACAATCTTATTGCTTAGCACTGTCAGTCACAGCTAAAAAAGTGAAGGCCTGGGGAAAATGAGAAAAATTCATAAAATTGTTTTCCCCCACATTCTTTTCCCCCTGAAGCCTTTTTATTACTGGGGGGGAAATGAAAAAAGGAAGAAAATCTTTTATTTTAGCATAGTGAATAAAATGTTTACAAGAAGATGTTCATAAATTCTCCAAATCACTTAAAAACTATGTACAATATCAGACTTTTCTAATTTCTGTGCACTCAATGGTGACAAACCTATGACATGCAAGGCAGAGAGGGAACTCTGAGCCCTCTCTGCTGACACGCATGCTGTCACTTCCTCCCTCCTCCCAGCACAGAGGTTGCCCTGCCCCTTGGACCAGCAGCCCAATGGGAGTGCTGCCTCTTTTCTCCCAGCACAGAGTTTACCCGCCCCTCTGTTTGGGCACTTGGTTCCTAAACTGTCCTAGGTTAAAAACCCAACTCTCCGATGCAAGAGCAAGATGCACTTCTTCCTTTAGGGGGCATTACTATTGTCACAAGAGAAGAAAAAGGTTTCATTTTGAATTTGTTTGTGTATGTGTCTCTTTGGTTTTGTTCTCTCCTCTTCTCTAGGCCTCAAAGGAACGTCAAGGACCTGAATATATATACAGTAGAACCCCGTATAATGAATGCCTCATACAGCAATTAAATCGTATAACGACGAGGATTTGAAAAAACACTGTGCCCCGTATAACAACTAAAATTGTTATACGGTGCAATGAATCTCCATGGGGAAAGTCGTACAACGAATTTTTGTTGTTGTACGATTTTTCCCATAGAGATATTCGTTATACGATGCATCCCATTGGGAAAATTGCTATACAGTACAATGCATGCATCATATTGCAATTTTTTCATACAACAACGAGCCCCGTGGAATAGATTAAAATTGTTGTACGAGGTACCACTGTACCTAATTTTAAAAAGTAATAGTTTAAATTTATCTGATTTCAGAAAACTGAACCATATTTTAGCTACATTAGTTTATCTTTATAACCTTTATGTAAACAATTTAATTACTACTAATCTGGTTCTTTACTCCCCCCCCCTTTCTCCTTCCGTAATTCATTTTGTCTTCTGTTGTTAGTTAGCCAGTGTTAATTAGCAATTATTTATCAATTACCTAACTATAACCCAAAATATGTTGGTATCTGTTTAGAAAACATGTTAATATTCGATATCTTTACTTAATATCAGTTTATCTGCATACATATAAAAACACACAATTGTATGCATGCATGCACATGTCAACAAAAACATACACATGTAAGCACAAAACACAGAGGCATGCACATTACCATCTATAATTTTCGGAAGCTCTTTGGTAATAATCCATTCTCCTGGCTGAAGTAAAGATTGTCCATAGAACATATCTGATTCTGCACTTGTACTTGAAAAAGCAGAACTACTTGAAGGTGTCAACTCCTCGAGCTTAAAGAAGTCTAATCCTGAAACCGTTCCACCAAAAAACCGACAGCCACCAAGACAACCACACTTGTTCTTGCTTCTCTTATTCTTTGTATTATCATCTGGCCATAAAAACCATAACCTGTAAGTGAAAGTAAATCACTGACTAAATGAAATAGTAAAATTCCAACTGTGATTGACGTAAACCCGTGATGGCAAACCTTGGCATTCCAGATGTTCTTCGACTTCAATTCCCAGAAGCCTAAGTCTCGGTGAATCCCATTTGTGTGGATTCACAGAGACTTGGGCTTCTGGGAATTGAAGTTCAAGAACACCTGGAGTGCCAAGGTTCACCATCACTGAAACATTTCCAGAGAAATCCTGATAAACATTTCATTCCCTTCAGTAGATAAAGATCAGGGGATCTGTATGTGACGCATTGCTCATTCAAACTGTTCCGTGTGTTATCAATCAATGCACTTCCCATTGCAATGCATGCCACATATAAGGCATTTGATGATTCCCTGATTGTCAAGATACATTTCAAGTAATGCAAGGGGCTACAGCAGTGGAAAGGAGATGTGAAAGATTACTCACATAAGTGATACTCCATATATACAACATCAAAACCAACCCAAACATGTCAAAACACATAGCTGAGAAGACACATACTAAAAATATAATAATTCCAATACATTTTAACACAGAATTTCTAAATTGACAGTTGAAATATTTGAATATATTAATGTGTTAAATTAAATTAAAATATTGCTATTCAATAGAATCCAACTAAAGATCATGCTTCTATTTGATATGAATGTAAACATGTTATGACAGTAATATTTCACACATAAACCAACTATTGACAATTAAAGAGAATGTTCAGCCATAAACTTTAATTTCTTTAATTTAATTAAAATTCTGTTTACAAATTAAAATCGTTATCTACACCTTTAGATCTCTTTGTATTTTTGTGATTGGGTATTAATATTAGGAATCACTTATTTTTGACCCTTCACTAAGGGATAGTGGAGGGCAGGAGGTTATTTTTCCCTGGGTCTTCCTTTTCCCTTCGCCACCCAAAAATATGTTCAAGAATTCAAGGAACCATCAGAATAACCCACTTTGTTTATTTTATGATGCAAAGTTATTACAAAATATTTCTGCAATTATTAATTAGGTTCCACCCCCCCAAAAAAAAAACCTGTCACTGACTTTAAGGACCTCAATTTTCAATTGATAAACAACTTCTTTTTCTTGAGCCGTATCTGATTCCAAATATTGGCAATCATCATGGCGATCAGCCATGAAGACTGTCTTGAGAATATAATGCAGTGGCCTTTCATCTGCCTTCCACATCACAGTCTGACAACCATACCACTGATCCAGTTCTGCAAGTCACTTTCTGGTCCTGAGCCCTTTTGGCACGCAAAGTCCTCATCAGTCCCAGATCAGTATTGATGGAGCTGCTGCCCTCCATCAAGATGGATTTAAGTGGGATTTAATCCACTTAGGGAGCATCACCATTCCTGCTGACTTTGGCACCCAAGCTGTTAGTCCTCAAGGTTGTCAGGTTAGTTAACCGCCACCTGACACTCAGTGTTGAGTTGCTGACAGTATGGTTTGCTAAACACAAAGTTACATCACGGTAAGAGTATTTCCCTTTAGTAAATTTTTCTTAAAAGCAATGATACATTAAAGATTTTTAAAAGCACCTAACTCTTAATTTCATACATAGCTTTATATTCTTCTTACTATCATAAATTCAAGTTTTAAACAATCTGCAATCTACTGAGGATGTCCACATTTATCCATTTTATGCCAAAAGGACTCTTTTGTAAGACTTTTTCCTTACCTCTTAGTTCTGCTATCATGAGTTTCCAAAAAATGTCTCTGTGCCTCATGCTTAGAATGATGATCTGCTGCTAAAGCAACATCAGCAGTAATAAGGCCCAAGTTGATTGACCCTGCCTCCAACCAATAGGCCCTGCGCAGCACTGCTGGCTGAAGGCTGGCTCGATTATTGTTCCCCTGCTCAATGTACTGTCGTAACTGGAGGTCTTGAATAGCAGCACTTATACCTTCACCAACAGACTGATTGTGGAGGTTGCAACTGGCAATACGTACTGCACCCATCTAAATGTAAATAGGAAGAAAAGGTTAGCAGAGAGTAGCAAAAGGCCAACTTACTCAATGAGCCCAGAAAGAGTCTCCATAGTTTAAATTTCTCATAGCTCTAGAAATCCCATTTCCATAAGTCAGGGGTTCCCAACCTTGTGCTGCAGCCTGGTCATGTAGTTGAGTGGGCCAGTCACATGGTTCCTCCCACCCGAAAGTGGAAGCAGAACACACCCACACATTCACAAAATGTTGCTGAAAATGACCCATGGTTGTCATAAACATGTTTACAACAGCCATTTACAGCAGCGTTTTGTGCATGCCCGTATCCGTTATATGTACATGCATGCAAATTTTACTTCCACTTCCTGGAGCAGAGAGGGCCGGATGATTTGGCGCCGTAGGTTGGGAACCCCTGCCATAAGTATAACACAGGATGCATTTCTCTTGTAAATATAAAAAGATGCTATGTTCTACATTTCTAAGTTAAGCACAGGCACATAAAACAAAGTGTTACGTAAAGTCTGAGAACATGTGAGATGAACTGGAAGTTTAATCAGACTTAACAGCTACTATTATCAATAGCCAGCTAACAACAAAGGTACATGTACAGTCACATTATACAGTATTTCCAAAATTCCAGTAAGACACAAGATATTATCTCACATCTTATACACAAATTCCAAATGCAATGTGCAATCTAATACTTATGATACTTCCTTCTTTAAAATCTTAGGGTTAAACCCTATTGCTACTCTGAACTAGACAGATTGAATGAATTAATTGAATTAATGGGACATTACAGCTGACATAATAAGTCTCATTTATTAAATTGATGTAGTCTATCCTAACTAGCAAATGGATTTAAACACTTTCTTAGGTTCTGTTTTCTATGCAAATCACATACGGTAATACCTCGGATAATGTTTACCTCGGAAAACGCTAAAATCGCATAACGTTAAGTAATGGGGGGGGGGGAGAATTGCATCGAATAATGTTAAGGTCCTATGGGATGCATCGGACAACAACCGCTAAAGCCTGTGCGGTTACAATGTATCTCTATGGAGCTCTAACGTTATCCGATGCATCCCATAGGATTTTAACATGGATCAGATAACACTAAAAATCGGATAACACCAAGACTTGTGGAACCAAGTCTTAGCGTTATCCGAGGTTTTACTGTATATGTGTAGAATACTTTTCTTTCATCAGAGTAGGTGCACTTGTTATTGTTCAGTCACATAGTCAAGTCCGACCCTTTGCAACTCCATGGACCATTGCACACCAGGCACCCTATCCTGCACTACTGATCAATATAAGGAAAAGATAACTATATACCCTATATTTTTAAAATGTGTTGTTTTTCAGTCGCACAGTCAATTCCGATCCTCTGCGACCCTATGGACCACTGTCCTCCAGGCACCTCTGTCCTCCACCATCCTCCTCAACCCGCCCAGCTCTGTGCCTATTGTATCTACAATACCATTTAGCCATTTCATCTTTGGCCACCCCCTTCTTCTTTTGCCCTCTACCTTTCCCAGCATCAAGGCTTTCTCAAGTGAACCCTCTCTTCTCATTTGATGTCCAAAGTACTTTAGCTTCATCTTTAGTATTTGACCTTCTAAGGGCCAGTCAGGGTTAATTTCTTCTAAAAATTGAACCAGTAATTAAAGCAATATGAAGCAAAAAAGCATACCTTTATATTTGTACCACAACCATGCTCTACAATGTATACATCTGCACCATCTACCGCCAGACGTGTCATAGTGTACTTTAATTCATTAGAAGTTGGACATGGACCAGAAATGCAACTTATCTAAATAAGAATTTAAATACAAAACATAATTACAGATCATTCTTGCTACAAGTTAATAATATTTCATTTTTAAAGACAAATTAAAGCATTTTATGGCAATTATACCTCTGCAAACTGTGGTATATAACAGGAGTTCTCAACCTTTTTAAGTGGGGGACGGGTCACACTTCCTAAGACAG
The DNA here is from genome assembly GCA_030440675.1 of Furcifer pardalis. Lineage (NCBI taxonomy): Eukaryota > Metazoa > Chordata > Lepidosauria > Squamata > Chamaeleonidae > Furcifer > Furcifer pardalis. Next base: position 72,784,785 of record CP126892.1, read on the forward strand.
CTTTGGGGGCTAGACATTCATTTTGCCCTGCCTACACTACATAGCACTTCCTGGTGTGGTGGAAGTGGTGGTGGGCCACATGAAATGGTGCCACAGGCCGCAGGTTGAGAATCCCTGGTATCTAGAATACATTTCCCACATTCTAATCTAAACAATGAAGATAATTCTCCTTATTAAGATCCTGTTTTTCAAGAGACAATATCAATTTGAAAATTTCATTTCTTTTCTTTTTCTAAACTATGAAGCTCTGGTCTCTATTCCCCATGCACATCTCATGCTAGTTGAACAAGAAAGGGTAAATCTGTCCCCCTCTTCCCCTTAGAAACATCCTTTCATGCAGCCTTTGAACTCCACAGTCTGTCTCATTGAGAAATGAAAATGAGAGATTGCTGCATAATTAGCATACCAAAAAAAAAAAAGAGGCAAATGCCTTGGACATCTTTCTAGCTTTATTCCTTGCAGGCTAAGATACTGTTATGGTTTTGCAGGGACACTTCCTGTTTCATTACCTCTTTTTGTTGTTGTTCAGTCGCACAGTCGATTCCGACCCTCTGCGACCCCATGGACCACTGACCGCCAGGCACTCCTGTCCTCCACCATCCCCCTCAACTCGCTCAGCTCTGTGCCCATTGTCTCCACGATACCATCTAGCCATCTCATCTTGGGCCGTCCCCTTCTTCTTTTGCCCTCGACCCTTCCAAGCATCAAAGCTTTCTCAAGTGAATCCTCTCTTCTCATTTGATGTCCAAAGTACTTTAGCCTCATCTTTATTATTTGACCTTCTAAGGAACAGTCAGGGATGATTTCTTCTAAGATTGACCTATTTGTTCTCCTCGCTGTCCATGGGACTCTCAAAACTCTCCTCCAACACCACATCTCAAAGGCGTCTATTCTTCTCCGTTCAGCTTTCCTAATGGTCCAACTCTCGCAACCATACATTGCAACAGGGAATACCATTGCCTTGACTATGCGAATTTTTGTTTTCAATGTGATGTCTCTACTTTTCACTATGCTCCCCAGGTTTCTCATCGCTTGCCTCCCAAGAATCAGTCGCCTTTTTATTTCATGGCTGCAATCACCATCTGCAGTGAGCTTAGATCCTAAGAAAGTAAAATCTGTCACTGCTTCTACTTCTTCCCCATCTATTTTCCAGGGACTGATAGGGCCTGTTGCCATTATCTTGGTTTTCTTGATATTGAGTCTCAAGCCAGCTTTTTCACTTTCTTCTTTCAACCTAATTAGGAGCTTCTTTAGGTCCTCCTCACTTTCTGCCATGAGGGTGGTATCATCTGCATATCTCAAATTGTTGATGTTTCTTCCAGCAATTTTGATCCCAAATTGTGATTCCTCCATTCCTGCATTGCGCATTATGTGCTCTGTGTATAAATTGAATAAGCATGGTGACAAAATGCAGCCTTGTCTTACTCCTTTTCCTATTCCAAACCACTCCGTCATTCCATTTTCTGTCCTAACTGTTGCTTCTTGATTCATGTACAGATTTCTCATGAGGCATATAAGGTGTTCTGGTATTCCCATTTCCTTAATTATTTGCCACATTTTGTTGTGGTCGACACAATCAAAAGCCTTCGTGTAATCAATGAAACAGAAGTAGACTTGTTTCTGATATTCCTTTGTTTTTTCCATGATCCATCTTATGTTGGCGATGTGATCTCTAGTCCCCCTGCCTCTTCTGAAACCCGCCTGCACTTCTGGTAATTCTCTCTCCACATACTGTTGCAGTCTATCCTGTATTATCTTGAGCATCACCTTGCTAGCGTGAGGGATGAGCGCAATTGTTCGATAATTTGAACATTCTTTGGCATTACCCTTTTTGGGGAGTGGAACGTATACAGATCTTTTCCAATCCTGTGGCCATTGTTTTGTTTTCCAAATCTGCTGGCATATAGAATGCAATAATTTGATTCCATCATCTTGTAGTGCTTTGAAAAGTTCAACTTGGATACCATCAGCTCCACTGGCTTTGTTGTTTGCAGTGTTTTTTAGGGCCTTTCTGACTTCACTCTCTAGAATGTCTGGCTCATGTTCAATGTTCTCATCATTGTGATTATCAGGGGTGTTGATACCTCTACCATCCTCCAATTTTTCTGATTTTTTAACAAGTTCCATGGAATCCATGAAAGACAATCCTAATCTATACTGTGCCTTGGCCTTGTTTATTTTATGCAGACCACTTGTGTTCACATACTGCTTATTTGAAGATAACAAATCAGGATTTAGTACTAACCAGAATAAAGTTCCACAATTCTTGCATACCAAAAAACATGAGTTTAATGTAAAATTTGAAAGCCAAAAACGTAAAGCATACATAGTGACGGGTAGGGGTCTCCCTCCACAGTTTCAGAAACCATGGTTAATGTCTGAACATAGCCTACTGCTTGATAAAAAGAGTAGATAGTCAAAGTCAGGGGTGCCCTACAGGGTAGATGGCCTACAGGGTAGATCTGACCCATGGCTCCTAATAATCCGGCCCATGCCACCCTGGCCACTCCTGGAAGCAGAAGTAAAATGTGCCCACACATACACAAAACATTTACGGCAGCGTCAAGGGATAACGCTGCTTGTTATCTTCCGGTTCTTCTTTTAAATAGTTGGTGGCTGTACAATCCAAGCTAGGGGAGTCAGAGCTGTAGGTGCATTTAAAAGAAGGGGAAACATGTTGAAGATAAAGGTAGCAAACTTCATTGGTATTTGTTTAGATTATTGTTATAAGGCAGTGGTTCTCAACCTTTTAAAGGTCACACTCCCTCAGACAGTTGAGCGGACCAGACTGGTGCTTCCACCCTCCGAGAGAAGTGGGCCATATATACATTTTTTATTTTATGTAATAGCTTTGTAGTAATTTTATTTTAGATTTCAATTTGTAATAAGTATTTGGCCCACATATGTTTATGCCACTCTTCAGCAGAGCTGCACGCAAAATGTAGTAAAATAAGTATCCTAGTAAGATACATTTAAAACAATCAAGTTATCAGGAGCTACAATACTAAAGGCAGAAAATATGTAAAGCTGGTACTGTATATCATATCAACCAGCTCAGGAAACAAAATAAAATTCTTAAACCAACAAATAGGTTTTGAAAAGTCACCAAAAGAGTATAAAAATGCTTCACAATAAATGAAACTTGAGTTTACTATATATATCATAACAAATTTGCTAGCCCTTTAATGTATTACATTACTGGCTGCTTTTGTGCAACAAATTACCTATCTGAATGTTTATAGTAATGGATCTATAACCATTTTCCTGCCTTATTTTATAAAGTTCATTCAGATGGAAGGCCCATAGGTATTAGTACATCTTTATTCCTTTGGAATCCTATTCACCCTTACTTGCATGTAAGCCCTAGTGAACTTGGCAGGACTTCGCTTTCATATACTTTTGTACAGGACTTTGAAACATGTTCAGCATAATTAAAGAGAGTTTCCTTTGCACCATTTCAAGGTTTGCATAACTCTAAGGGTATGGGTGGAATTTTGGGTGAATCCTGAAACAGAGAAAATGGAAACAGTCCAAAATGGAGATGGTAGAGTTGACCTATTGAAGTCTTAAGGCTTCTACAGAAAGTGCTAGAATATTCTGATTTAGTTAAAACAAAATGAACACAAAATGTAATGTTCGGAAGCTGGCCAGGCAAAACATTTGCAAGAAAGATCTGCTGTCTCTGTTGCTCTTTGAGACAAGAAGCAAAACACTGTCCTCACAGCATCCATTGTGCTAATCCTGCCTCCCACCAGGAAGGTTTTATCAAAACAATACCAGCTACAAAAGGGAGTCAACACACTTTTATGCAGTTGGCTACTTCTCAAATGTTTGGTTCTATGGATTACACTGCACAAACAATTTTCTAGGTCACACCACCATTAATGTCTGACTTTATGGAGCTAGGCATATAGGAAACCACCACCTTTGGAGAGTGCAGAAGGAAAGGTTGCACTTACCTGTAACTGTCGTTCTTCGAGTATGTTGTTTGTGAATTCACACTGATGGGTACTGCGCTTGCGCGGGAGCCATGTCGGAGCTGGAAAGCTGATTGGATAAATTTGAATGGTTAGTACCACCCACCATCTCCACCCGCCCTTTGCGCCATTTCGCGCTTTCCGCCTCAGTTAATATTAAAGCTGTACAGAGGATAAAGCATCTCATCCCTGCAGCAGTAAGAGGGGAAGGACAGGTGGGTTGTGTGAATTCACAAACAACATACTCGAAGAACGACAGTTACAGGTAAGTGCAACCTGTCCTTCTCCTTCGTGTTGTTTGTGAATGCACACTGATGGGTGACTAGCAAGCTCTCTTACCTGGATGGTGGGTAGCTGGTGCTGTGGTGAGATGTGCCGCCTGGTGGAGATGTGGTCTGGTCTCAGGATACACTCGAGGGTCAGGAGGTCATCATGGCATTGAAGCGTGAAGACCTGCTGTCAAGACCGAGCGTCCCAGCCTGGAGTCGGGAATGGCTCTGGTGTCCAGTCTGTAGTGGTTGACAAAGGTGAGTGGCCTGGACCACGTTGCGGCTTTGCAGATGTCTTCCATGGGGATTCCCTCCAAGAAGGCAGTGGAGGTGGCCATGGATCTGGTGGAATGAGCCCTGACGTGGGGTGGTGGTTCCCTCGATGTCAGGCGGTAGGCCAGATAGATTGTCTCGCAGATCCATTTGGAAAGGCGTTGGGCAGAGAGCGCGTGGCCTTTGGATCTTCTGCCGTAGGCGATAAATAGTCTATTAGATTGTCTAAAATCTCTGGTACGTTGTGTGTAAAAGAGCAGCGCTCTTCGTACATCCAAGGAGTGCCAGCTTCTTTCCTGGGTACTAGAAGGGTTGGGGAAGAAGGCAGGTAAGGTGATGACCTGGGATAGGTGGAATTCTGTGACCACCTTAGGGAGGAAGGAGAGGTCCGGGTGCATGACCACTCTGTCGTGGAAAAATTTGAGGAATGGGGGATCATTTCTGAGGGCTGTCAGTTCCCCTACTCTGCGGGCTGAGGTGATGGCCACCAGGAACGCAGTCTTCCACGAGAGCAGGTGGATCTCGGCTGTTGCTAACGGCTCGAAGGGCGGCTTCATCAGGGCTTCCAAGACGGTAGACAGTGACCATTGTGGTGTGGGTCGTCGTGTGGGGGGGGGAAAACATTCTTCAGGCCCTTAAGGAACCTCTTCATGGTGTGGTCTTGGAAGGCTGAAGAGAGGGCAGAGCAAGGTGAAGCATGGGCGACGACTGCAGCTAAGTGCACACGTATGGAGGAGTGTGCCAGACCGGTTTCAGCTAGGTGGAGCAGGTAGTCCATCAGGTCCTCTAGGGAGGCTGTGGTCAGTTCCTTGTCCCGGTCCCTGAGGAATGCGTCAAACCTCTCCATCTTGTTCTTGTAGGACTTGGATGTGGAGGGTTTCCTGCTCTGCTCCAGGATCCTGCTTATCCTGGGATTATGAGCCAGGCCGTGAGGTGGAGACTCGGTAGGTCTGCGTGGAACATCTGGCCCCGTTCCATGTGGAGGAGCGACGGGTCGTCTGGGAGGGTGATCGAGTCCGTCGCTAGTTCCCTGAGCAGTGGGTACCAGTGTTGCCTGGGCCATGCTGGTGCAATTAGAATGGCTTGGGCCCTCTCCTGGCGAAGGCGGACTAGGACCCTCTGGATGAGCGGGAAAGGCGGAAAGGCGTAGAGGAGACTTCCACGCCAGGGGACCATGAAGGCGTCCCCCATGGATCCCTGTCCCGCTCCAGCTCTCGTGCAGAACAGGTTGCACTTCGTGTTGGTCTGGGACGCGAAGAGGTCCACTTGTGGTCGGCCCCACCGTTTGCACAGGAGCTCGAAGACCGATGCGTTGAGCTCCCATTCGTGAATGTCCGAGGTCTTGCGGATGAGGCCGTCCGCTGTTGTGTTGAGTGTCCCTTGGATGTGCACTCCGATTGGTAAGATGTGGTTCTGGAGGCACCACTCCCAGAGTTGGACTGCCAGGTAGAGTAGGGATGGTGAGTGAGTCCCTCCTTGCCGGTTGAGGTAGGATAGGGCTGTGGTGTTGTCCGAGGCGACCTGAACCGCCGTTCCTCGGAGGCTGGATTGGAAGGTTTTCATGGCCTTCCAAATCGCGAGTAGTTCTAGGAAGTTTATGTGGTGTGCTCGTTCCTGTCGAGTCCACTTGCCGCTTATCTCCAGGGATCCGCAGCATGCTCCCCATCCGAGTGTGCTCGCATCCGTGGAGATCTGGGTTGACGGTGTGGGAGGTAGGAAGGGTCTCCCGATGGCCACGAATTCGTGGTTGGTCCACCACTGTAGTTGCTGTTTGAGTTCGCGGGTTGGTATGAGCCGTTTGCCCGGATCGTCCAACACAGGGTTGAAGAGGTGTAGGAACCATGACTGGAGCGATCTCATCTTTAATTTGGCGAACGGTATGACTGCCGTGGTGGAGGCCATGAGGCCTAGGAGTCTCTGTGCCGATTTGGCACTCACCGTGCGGCTTTTCTGGAACTGGTGTACCAGCGATTCGATGTGTGCTAGGCGCTGGGGAGGGGCGAATGCTCTTGCCTTCATGGCGTCCAGGATCGCCCCGATGTAATCCATCTCCTGGGCCGGTTCTAGGCGTGATTTCTTTACATTGATCCGAAGACCGAGATCCTCCATGGTCTTGAGGGTGAATCGCACGTCCCTCCGTGCCTGTTCTGCAGACGGCGCCGTTATCAGCCAGTCGTCTATGTAGGGAAATACTTGGATGCCCCGGGTCCGTAGGTATGCCGCTACCGGTGCCATGCATTTCGTGAAGACTCTCAGTGCGGTGGAGAGACCGAATGGTAAACAAGTGTACTGGAAGGCTTGTTCCCCGATGCAAAATCTGAGGAATTTGCGGTGATCTTGGCGTATTGAGATGTGGAAATACGCATCCTTGAGGTCAATTACTGCAAACCAGTCTCCGGTCTTCAGGAGAGGGAGGATGGTCTGGAGCGTGACCATGCGGAACTTCGCCACTCGAATGTGTTTGTTGAGGCGACTGAGGTCCATGATGGTTCTGAGTTCTCCGTCTTTCTTGCTGACTATGAAATACCTGGAATAGAATCCGTCGGAGAGAGATGTTGGGGCGACCGGTTCTATTGCCCCCTTGAGTAGAAGTGCTGAGAGTTCTTCTTGCAGCTCGGGGGACGGGTTGGTGGTGCGAATGTGACCTAAGCTTGGCCATCTCTCGAATTCGATGGCGTAGCCAACGTCTAAGATTCGAAGTACCCACCGATCGGTGGTTATTGAGTCCCAAGTGGCTAGGAAGTTCCGGAGCGGTATGTACGGCATCGGATGGGGCGAGGGAGGATCTTCAGTTCGGAGGGAGTCAGGGCTGTTGTTTTTGCCTCCGGTCAGAGCGCTTGGTGTTCTGGCCCTGGTACTGGAAGCGGGAGCGGTTGTATTGTCTGCGCGGCTTGAAGAAGTGTTGCTTGGCTTGGTCTTGGGATCGAAAGGACTGGCAGTTGCGGTAGTCCTGGCTGTATCCCGAGGAGGACCTGCGTTGGTATCCGCTGGTAGAGCCAAGCCGAAGTCTGTTGGACGTTATGATGTCCTTGTGAAGCTCGTTAAGGGCATTGTCCATGTCTTCGGCGAACAATCCCTTGCCGTCGAAAGGGAGCTCCTTGATGAGCCTCTTCGTGTCATCATGTAAGTCGGCCGATCTGAGCCATGCATGGCGACGCAGCTGTATCGCGGCCGCTACGGTCTTAGCCCCTGAGTCGCAGATGTGGCATGCGGTTCGGAGCTGTTGTTGGCTGAGTTGGATCCCTTCCTCAGACAGGGTCTCAAACTCGGCGCGGAGATCGGGGGGTAGTCTGTTCAGGGAGGCTTCCACCTTGGCCCAAAGCTTGATGTTGTAGGCTGCCATGGCTGCCTCGTAGTTCGCCGCACAGGTAGAGAGGGAGGAGGGGGCGTAGACCCTCCTTCCGATGGCGTCTAGTTTCTTTCCCTCCTTCGTGGATGGAACAGGTACACTGTGCACGGCAGTGCGGTGTTGGGTGGCCTTAACTACCCTCGAATTCGGCATGGGGTGCGAATGGAGGAACTCACCCTCCTCCCCAAGGAGCTTGTAGATCCCATCCAGCCGATTGGAGACGACGTGGGATGAGACCGGCCTGCTCCAAACCGTCTTGGCCGAATGGGCGACGGCCGGAAGGAAGGGCAGATGGACTGGAAGGATCTTCTTGGTGTCCGCCAATCCACACACCTCGTCCACGAACGGAGCCGGCGGGTGTTCTGCCCTAATGTTTAATATTGGGCCCATGCGGGTCAGGAGGGCAGTGAAGGATTTCTGATCTTCCGGCTGCAGGTGCTCCTTGGCGCCGATCTGTTCCACCGGGGACTTTTCGGCATCGACCGGAGGAAGATCGTTCATGTCTTCCTCCTCGCCTTCTCCCTCGGACGAATCGTCCGAGCCTCCAGACACCCCGGCAAGGGGTGGGGGTGGCAGTGAGGCCTCGGGGTCCGAGTCAGACCAGTAAGGCCTGGCTGAACTTGGTTCCTCCCCGGACACAGATGGCGGTGGTGGCGGCAGCGGTTGGGAAGCCACGGATTGGGCTCGGCGCCGTTTGGAGGCCACGGATGCGTGATCGGCCTTCCGTTTGGAGGTAGCCCGCGATGTAGGATCAGGCGGGGGTCCAATGGTGGCGAGTACCTTGTCGGTGATTTTCTCCGTCATGGCCTCCAAGAGCGGGGACAGCATCTCCAGGGTGAGGAAGAGCTGTGCGGTGGTCTCCAATCCCCGTTCACCACTTCTCCCATCGGGAAGTAGAGATGCCCCCCATGGAGGTGGTGCCGGGGGGGGGGTCTCTTGGTGCGGCGGAATGCCCTCTGACTCCGGCTGCGACGCACGTGGAGGTGATGGTGGCGGCAATGTAATGGCGGCCACGAAGACGGCGGAGGCCGGGGAAGCAGAAGGAGACGGCCGGTGTGCTCGAGGTGTGGTAGGTAGGGAGGAAGAGTGTTTCTTATGTTTTTTCTTTTCCTCCTTCTTCCGTTCCTCCTTGTTCTTCTTCTTTCTGAAGAGCTCGACGGTGGTGAGCTTCTTGGTGGCTGGCGGTGCCGAAGAGGACGTCTCTTGGCGGGCCTCCGTTGGGCGGCTTGGGCCTTGTGGTGCTAGGGCGGACTCCATGAGGTGGGCCTGCAGTCGGTTCCTCCGGTTCTTTAAGGCAACCTTGGAGAACTTCTTACAGGCTGAGCACGAGTGCACCGGATGGTCTTCGCCCAGGCAGATCAGGCACTTAGAGTGGTTGTCGGTGCTCGGGATCTTGGCCGAACACGAAAGGCACTTTTTGAAGGCCGCCGACGATGCCATCCACAGTGGGGTGGCGAAGGGCTAGAAGGGGGGATCCCCTTCGCGGCTCTTCTACTTTCTTCTTTTTCTTTTTTTTTAAAACAAAAAAGGTACTGGATAAACCAGAAGTATAAGTCCCGAAAGCTATCCCGGATTAAACAACCGAGCAATTCGGTAGTGAGGGAAAAACGGGAGAGCTCTCGATCAAGCTCCTGCTGTAGCATGGAAAAACAAGAACTGAGGCGGAAAGCGCGAAATGGCGCAAAGGGCGGGTGGAGATGGTGGGTGGTACTAACCATTCAAATTTATCCAATCAGCTTTCCAGCTCCGACATGGCTCCCGCGCAAGCGCAGAACCCATCAGTGTGCATTCACAAACAACACGAAGGAAAACAGGCTTCACTCTCCATAACACAAGAAGCCCCCCTCCCCCAAGGAAGAGTAATACCGAGTTGACTACGTCTGGAATTCCACTACCAGAAGTGGCCAATAACTGGGTGTCATGGGAGGTCCAGCCATGAAGAAGAACATGAATCTTATCTGATGTTTTTCATATGTAGTCTTACTGAATCATAGAAGATATCAGATCGTATTTACTACAGACCATGTACCTTAGCTTCACAGAAGCGACGATCAATCCCATGCTGACACATGATTAAAGATTTTGGTCTTTCCAATTCAAATTCACGGCATTCCACATGAAATACAAATGTCTGTCCCCACTCAAGCAAGCATGCAAGCTGCAAATAGATAAGAACATTTTAACTACACAGAAATTCTCAAAACAAGTTTGATGGAATTTAGAATTATTTGAAGATCTTCATGGCTTCACAATTAAAATTATCAAAGCACAAAATTCAAAGCAAAACACTAACTTCAAAGTTTGCACTTTATAACAATGTTTGCACGGCTACAAGAAAGGGGGAGACTATCAGAATTTAGTAATCCAAAGAAGAGAAAGTACTGTGTGCTCACTATTTAATCTGAACTAGTTGTAAATGGAAAATTAACACTAACACAAAAAAAGGTAAGTCAAAAGAAAAGGCTATCTAAAGAGTCACTTCACCAGAATTAAAATTACATTAGATAAAAGTGCAGAATGACTCTGTAACAACAAACAGATGAAAATAAAATAAAAATAATACATTCAGCTTGTTAAATCCAAAGATTTCAGCTTCCTTTTTCATGATGTGGCCAAAGTAGAATAGGCTCGATTTAATTTTTTTTTGTTCCAGAGGCAATCCAGGCTTGATTTATGCTAATCATAGCTTCTTGTCCAAAATACAAATTATATAGAACAACAATCAAGTATCCAACTCTAGGGTTCAGTGTTCATCTCTGTTTATAGCCAAAGAGCCAGTCCTGTTTTCCATGGTCATGTGGCAGGCATTACTAGACACTGGAGCACATGGAACACTGTTTACCTTCCTACCAAAGTGGTCCCTATTTATCTACTTGCAATTTCTTGCTTTCAAACTGCTAGGTTGGCAGGAGCTGGGACTGAAATGGGAGTACTCGGGTCTCAAACTGCTGAGGATCTTAACCTCCCCAACATCACTTGGAGGACCCTGAATAGGCTGAGGGTCAGAGACCCTAAATGCAAGACCAACAGGCTCATATGTGGGCTGCTGGTGGTCAACAACACACGGTGTGAATGTGGAGAGATACAGAATCCATTGGCTAATTGGCTGGTCTGCCAATTACTTCCAGAAACATGCACTGATGAGGACTTAAGTTTGGGCAACGACAAAGCCAAGAAAGTGGCTTCATTTTGGCAGTCCAGGGTTTGATTTGGACATGAAAGAAGAGCAAGCAAAATACATAGATTGATTTCTGAAGCTTAGCTTTGTCTGGGGCTGCATTGCAGCTGTGTGGGTTGCTGGAGGCGCACAAGGGACTTCTACCCAGGCAGGAGAGCCAGAGGTGGTCCCGCCCAGCTGAAGGAAATTTTGAGGGGCTGAGCTCTACAGCCGCACATGCATGAGAGCATGGGGAGGGACCTCCCCATGCTCTCATGCATGTGCTGAGGCAGATATCCACAGTCACCGTGAAAAGCCAAGCCGAGGGTTTTTTGGTGCCTGTGAGCTGAGCGCGACTCTGGCAGCGGCATGGGAGAACTTGGCTTGGCACGCACAGAGATCTGCCTCAGCACATGAGCACTGAGCTCTGCACCCGTGTATGCCTGAGATCATGGGGAGGGGCCTCCCTATGCTCTTGCGCATGTGCTGAGGTAGATCTCAGCACGCATGCACTGAGGTAGGTCGCACGCAGTGTCAAGCCGAGGGTTTTTCGGAGCTCTAGAGCTGCACACATGCATGGGGGCCAGCGGGCGTGGCCACCAGAAATTTCCACTACTGGTACGCCTTATTAGGGGTGTACCGGCTGGTGCCCAACACTGCCCTTTCTTTCAGACTAGCACCTAGGGCAGTGATGGTGAACCTTGGCACTCCAGGTGTTCTTGGACTTCAAATTCCCAGAATCCCAAGTCAGCACTCCTGCTGATCAGGGCTTCTGGGAATTGAAGTTCAAGAACATCTGGAGTGCCAAGGTTTGCCATTACTACCCTAGGGTTTCATGATCCACACAGGCAAAGGTTTTGTTGCAGTCTATAAAACAATGTGGATCATGTAAAACTATGGGCTGTTCTGAAAGAAATTGGTGTGCCCCAGCACTTCTACATAACCTATGTTGTGGAGAGGAGGCGTTATTGTGGGCAGGTGTTACAAGTGACGCAGAACAAATTGAACAATTATCTGCCTGAACGTTATCTGAAATGTTTTCTAGTTATCCTCAACAGGTAATGGCTGCTTGCTAGAGATCATTCTAGTTGTAGTTCCAATATATCTAGAGAGCATCAGTTTGGAAAGCCTGTTTTTAGAAATATATAAACAAAAAGCTGTCTACTATTGCCAGGGTAGCAACATAAATCAAAGCTCATGAGCTCTTTCATTTTTCTTTCAAAAATTTCTTACAAATGTAGAGTTTTGATTTAATTTTTTTAAAACAGAAAGAAAACAAAAATATGAGATTTTCCTTCAATACATGATCTCATATGGAATAACTGGGAAACCTAAACCAGACTGTTATAATCCAACTCTCGCTTTTTCTCTTCGGCTGTGTTCCAGTACATAGGAAGTGTATGCTGAAAAATCAAAGTACACATTTCATTTGACGTTAACTTACCTGTGGTACTGTAACTTTGGCTGTCAGGCTTCCAGCCTGAATATCAATCAACCATGCATATTCTAAAGAATCAGTTCCCAGAGGCAAACCTTCTGCTGAAAACATCGCATGAGCCCGTAGTTGCAGACCCGAAAGACTTATATGACCCTCTCGAAGTACTTCATCCACAGTGGGTCTCTGTTAAAGAAATAAGGCTATTTTTAGGGGAGGAAGTGAGGAAGAGCTACATTAATTAGCTAGGTTCAATATGATGTGCCTATATCACATGGATATAAACTGGCCAGAATCTTACTGCTTAGTTACAACATTGTAGGTACAATAGTGTGAAGTGTAGTGGCAAATTGTCACTGGTTATAAGTTACTGCTTACAAGCTGGTTGCATGCTATTCATGTGAGTTGATTCACAATGAAGGATACATGCAGCAACTTGTTAGCTAGCAGCAAAATGTCACTACAGTTCTTGATACTGCTATTACACCAACATTACTAACCAATAAGATTCTGAAAGATCTCATTTTTCCATTTAAAGAGCAAAGTAAACTACATGCAAATTTAGACAAGACATTTATGTTTTTAATTTTGTTTCTCAGTGAAGAACCTAATCGGCAAATGACAGACTCCTGAAATTGTGATGGTAGGTAAAAGGAAACTGGCTGTGTATCTTTTACAAAGAATTTCATAAATAACATAAAACAAACATTCATGCACTTCTCTATTTTATCACATTAGTCTCAGTTACAGTGGCATAAAAAGAGTCCTTGTGGTGCAGTGGTTAAACTGCTGTATTTCAGCCAAAACTACTGACACTGTGAGTTCAATCTTGTCTGTACTTTCTACATTTAGAGCAGTTGTTCCCAACCTTTTTTTTTTTGCCATGCCCCATCTAAGCATCTCTAAAATCCTGATGCCCTTAGATTCTTTTCACTCATTGATTATGTGCCTCCTATCCACTTAGCCATTGAAGCATGAGCATAATAGTCTACTAAGTAAAGCAACATCCCATGCATCTAATGAAATGGCCATAAGCCACAGATGCTTTTTTTACCTGGTAGTTATCATTCAGGAATAAATTCATCGGTGATAGTACAAGTTGCAACATAGTTTCTTTGTATCCTTTTTTCATTTCAAAGCATAACCGTTCCAAAAATCCTGTAGGACAATCAGGACCATCACTACTGCAATGCTAAAAAAAGAGAACAAGAGCATCATCATCATTAATCAGAATATCACAGATATTTTAATTGTCAGATTATGGAATATACATATAATATTGTTTGTGAAGAATATGATTCATATTCACCAGAGCAGAACTCTGACTCGGTGGAGGTATATTTTCATAAAATATTTTCCTAGCAAGTTGGAAAATGTTGACAATACCTGTAATTGTTTTCCAGCCAGCCCGCAAGAACAACAAACAAAATCTCACCATAAAAATCAACATTTTAAATTTTATTTGCTCACCTTTAAAAATTGCTCTCCTTTTACAGAACAATTTGTTATAGTTACAATTTGGAGAGGCTAATCAGTTTTATAGAGTTTTACTTTTCTGAAATCACTTCATTAGAAAAACAAACTAAAATTCATACAGAAATATTATTAACTGATTTTACTAAAGATTCTTGAGATCAAAGGGACTTTGTAGTATAATATTTATGTCTGATTGTTCTGCAATCCAACTGTTTGTGAGTTAGTCATTGTTTTAAAGAAAACAAAAGCCAATATCTACTGCAGTCTAATAGGACTATTGAAGCAGATATGCAGTGGTTTGTAAATGCTTTTTCATCACTTTTTTCCATATGCTACCTTCTCCCCAATGGTCACATGAAAAGCCAAGCAGAGCCAACAAAGCAATGCTAACAACTTTATTCTACATCTATGCACATTTCAATAAAACACATCTAATATTGGCGGGGGTGGGGATTAGCACACCCATTTCTCTTACCATTGGAAGTCGTCCATGCACTTTGTACACATTAACAAGCACAGTAATATCCCAAGGGCGCATAGTAAGAGGATGTGCTTGCTTGGCTGATGTATCATTCTCCCTTTTATCAGCATCCAATCCCACTGCAGTCCATCCAGAACTTGAAGAAGTTGATAACGACAAGACAGGGCTTGAAATCACCTCCTCAAAATCAGTGTACATATCATCCTCACCAAAATAATTTTCCTGGCAGGATGAATTAACAACTATTATTAGAAAAGAGTATAATATAAACTTTCACATCTCAATGAAGTTCTGTTCCAACAACCAATTAGAATCCTTTTTTAATCTTATGGGAAGAATCTTATGATCAGAGTGAAGTATTATTTTCAGATATTTGTCAGACTTATAGCTTCCCACTATCTAGCATTTTAAGTAACTGGCAAGTCAGGAGAGATAATTTAAAACAAAAAATAAACAATTTGTTTATTAAAGGTCCAGTATTAGGGCAACAAAGGGACTGCAATTGGCTTAGTGGTTAAGATGCTTAAACTGATGACTAGAAGGTTGGCAGGTCAGCAGTTCAAGACCTAAGTGAAGTGGTGGGCAGCAACAGGTTTGCCCTCCCCCGGAGGGGGTAGCAAAATTAAATGGCCTCTGGGCAAGGGGTGGCGAAATTGGGTGGCCTTCGGGCTGGGCAGGTAGCAAAATTGGGTGGCCACACCCACCTCCCTGCCCTGCCCCATCAGGTTTTGTCCCTGCAAGTGGTTCAAGGTCTCCCTTGCTCAAAAGCCAGCCATATCCGACTCTAGGGTCCATTGCTCATCTCCATTTACAGCCAAAGAGCCAGTGCTGCCTGTGTTTGCAGATGTATACATGGTCATATGGCAGGCATGACCCATGATGTAGGCTCCGCCCATGATGTAGACTCCACCCATGATGTAGGCTCCGCCCATGACATAGGCTCTGTCCATCGTGTGTTAGTGAAAATTTTTGCTGCCCACCACTGCCTGAGTGCTGCACGACAGAGTAAGCTCCTGTCTTGGTTCCAACTCCTACCAACCTAGCAGTTCAAAAGCAAGAAATTGCAACTAGATAAATAGGTACCACTTCAGTGGGAACGTAAACAGTGTTCCGTGCATTCCAGTGTCCAGTCATGCCTGCCACATGTCCACGGAAACATCTGCATACTCAGACAACACTGTTCATTGGTTATAAATGGATATAGGCACCGAACCCTAGAATCGGATGCATCTGGCTTTTAAGCAAGGGTGACCTTCACTTTTACCTTTATTAGGGCAACACAGCAAAATGGAATAAACTACGAATGAGCTAGTAGCCAAAAATACTGATATTGAAACCAGATAGAGGGCTAGTGCAAGTTAATCTTTGTCTCTCCTAAAATATCAGACTTCAAATAAGACCAGACTTTTTCTTTCTTATAGATTTATACATGGAAGAAAACACCATTTTACATGCCTTTGGAATGTTGGAAGCTCCTTGCCTACCTATCAGCTCAGAGAGTTCTGCATACCTTTATAGACAAGAAAGCTTTCAAAAGAGGTCCATACAAAGTTATCTGGGAGTCTGGAGAAAGCTCTAGTTCAACATGGAGCCTGTCAGGTGGAAGCTCTGAGGGGTCAATAGGGAGACGGGAAGAACCTGACGGTGATATGACTCTGTCTGCCATTTTCTGTGATGGTCTCAATGCAGATAAAAGTGTTTCTTCCATTTCTGACACTAGGGAATAAATGACAAAGTAAACTTCATTAAACACTCCACCAATACGTAGATCAGAAAAAAGACAACCACTAATCAAATGGATATCAGAAAACAAAAAATAAAAAATAAAAACACTGCAGCACTTTAAAGAATGACTGCTGTATTTTTAGTTTTTAGTTTGTCTCTATTTATTTATTTGTTTGTTTGTTTGTTTGTTTGTTTGTTTGTTTGTTTAATTCAATTTATATTTCCACCCTCTCGTCTGGGTGACTCCAGGTGGCTCACAAATATAAAAACATCATACAACAATAAAATCACAAGAACCTTACTTAAAAACCATTAAAACTATTAAAATATTTAAAATATATAAATACCCTCCCCAACCACATTAGATTTAAAAACTAAAGCCCGGGTAGCCCTCATATAAGCCAGCATGGAGTGGCTACCACACCGGCTGCACCCCAACACCTGCTGTGCCAGCCAGGTTTTAGGATCTTTCCTGAAGGGTAAAAGCTCTGCCTGGAGACATAGCTCGGTCGGCAGGAGGTTCCAAAGGGCCAGAGCAGATGCCGAAAAGGCCCTCCTTCTCGTGCTAGAAGTCTCTTGCTCTAGTTAGTTTTGGTTTTATTTTTTATTTTCTGATATGCCTGAACCACAGACTAACATGGCTACTATTCCAAATAATCAAATGAAAAATGTGAAGTTGCAGGTATTTAGCATCTAGGTTAGTGGTTATTAAAGTGGGGCACAGGCCCCACAGGGAGACTTCAATTCCCAGAAACTTAAGTCAGTACATTGGCTGATCAGTGCCTTGAGGAATTGACTCTGTGAATTGAAGTCCAAAAACCAAAGGTTGGGAAATACAGATCTAGATGATAAACATGTTAATCAAGTACAGTAATACCTCGGATAACGTTTACCTCGGATAACGCTAAAATTGCATAACGTTAAGTAATCTGGGGAGAAGAATTGGATCGAATAACGTTAAGGTCCTATGGGATGGATCGGATAACAACCGCTAAAGCCTGTGCGGTTACAATGTATCTCTATGGAGCTTTAACGTTATCCGATCCATCCCATAGGATTTTAACATGGATCGGATAACACTAAAAATCGGATAACACCAAGACTTGTGGAACCAAGTCTTAGCGTTATCCGAGGTATTACTGTATGCCAAAAAAATTAAAGAGAAGGAAAGGAGATTTTTTTAAAAAGGGAAGGAAGGAAGACAATTTCAATCAAAATGAGTATTAATTTAAAAATGTGCACTAGATATGTCTAAATTAAGAGGTGTCTGTACTTTTTGTTTGTGCATAAAAAGCTACTGATAATTCTACCTAATGTTATTTAGACAACTGCAGCCCAACTTAATAAGAAAACGGAGCATTCATTAAGTTGTAAGATGGATTAAAAAGTCCATGCATAATACAGTAATACCCTGGATAGCGACTGCATCGGATAACGCTAGAATCGGATAACGATGCAAGTTTTTTGGAAAAAACTTGCATCGGATAATGATTCTGGATAATGATTCTTAGCGTTATCCAATGCAATGGTCTGCGGGTGTGGGGTGGTTTGGGTAGAACTACCCAATCCACCCCCCACCTGCAGCGGTCTCTGCGACTGCAGTAGGGTCGGGGAAAAGCACCCGCCTTTTCCCCGACCCTACTACAGTCGCAGAGATTGTCTCTTTATTTCCCTCCCTTTATTTAAACTACAGGAAAGAAAGAGACCTCCCTGCCTTTAAAGCCACCCCCCACGAGCAGCGGTCTCTGCGACTGCAGTGGGGTCGGGGAAAGCGCCTTTCCCCCGAACCTACTGCAGTCGCAGAGACTCTTTGTCTCGTTATTTCCCTCCCTATATTTAAACTACAGGGAAGGGGGAAAGAGAGAGAGGTGACTGGTTCTCTAGAGAACCAATCACATCTCTCTTTCCCCCTCCCTGTATTTTACATACAGGGAGAGAAAGAAAGACGGAAGCAGTTCTCTCTCTCCCTGTAGTTTAAATACAGGGAGGGAAATAAAGAGACAAAGAGTCTGCAACTGCAGTAGGTTCGAGGGAAAGGTGCTTTCCCCAACCCTACCACAGTCGCAGAGACCGCTGCTCGTGGGGGGTGGCTTTAAAGGCAGGGAGGTCTCTTTCTTTCCCTGCCTGCCTTTAAAGCAGTTTGTCTCTGAAGTCAGGGCTTTTTTTTTTTTAGCGTTGTTCGATCCATGCTAAAAATTGGATAACGTCATGACTTGTGGAACCAAGTCATAACGTTATCCAGTGTATTACTGTATTCTGATGGTTCTGTATCAGTGATTCCCAGATCAGTGATTCCCAGATCAGCAATTCATTTTCTGCTGTACTTAGTAAACAAATAAGGAAACAACTAATATTCCTATACTGGCTCAAAAGCAAAGATATAAATAACAATGTTTTGAAAACAAGGTATTTTATCTGAAAGAAATAATAGCAGGAAATATTAAAGCAAAGCAAAGCAATCACACTTATATACCGCCCCATAACCCTTAATGCACTCGCTGGGGGGTTCTCACATTAATTAGCATTATGCTCCCAACATGCTGGGTACTCATTTTACCAACCTCAGAAGGATGGGTCAACCTTGGGCCTTGGTCAGGATCGAACTTACAACCTTTTGGTTGCAGTACAGCAGTTTAACCTCTGCACCACCATTATGGTTTACAAATGTATTTGACCAACAGACTGCCCAACAGCAGACAGGGGCGCAACCTCAAATTCATAAAAACCCCTAATATTTCGAAACCAGAAACCACCTGGAACTATACCACCATGAAATACAAAAACTCCTTTTTCAAATACATATGGTATTCCCTGTGGCAATGTATGGTCGTGAGAGCTGGACCATTAGGAAAGCTGAGCGCAGAAGAATAGATGTGTTTGAGATGTGGTGCTGGAGGAGAGTATTGAGAGTCCTCTGGACAGCTAGGAGAACAAATAGGTCAATCTTAGAAGAAATCAACCCTGACTGCTCCTTAGAAGGTCAAATTGTAAAGAAGAAGCTAAGGTACTTTGGACATCAAATGAGAAGAGAGGAGTCCCTTGAGAAGGCCTTGATGCTGGGAAAGGTGGAGGGCAAAAGAAGAAGGGGGCGGCCAAAAATGAGATGGCTAGATGGTATTGTGGATGCAGTGGGAACAGAGCTGGGTGGGCTGAGGAGGATGGTGGAGGACAGAGGTGCCTGGAGGGCGGTGGTCCATGGGGTCGCGGAGGGTCGGAATCGACTGTGCGACAGAACAACAACAAAATTCCAATGTTTTACATTCAAATCGAACTGCTTCAGCTCAAACTCAGGCAGGTAGTTATGACTCATATTCAAACTAACCACAGGTCTATGCATAATATACTTAGAGGAGTGATGGTGAACCTATGGCATGTATGCAAGAGATGGCACTCAGAGCTCTCTTTGTGGGCACCCATGCAGTCACCCCAGCACAAAGTTCGCTTACCCCTCTGCCCAACAGCCCAATGAGAGTGCTTCCTCTCTCCCTCCAGCACAGAGTTTGCCCCGTCCCTCTGCCCAGCAGCCCAATGGGAGTGTTTCCTTCCTTCCCTGTTGCTATGCTGGGTTATGGGTTACAGTTTGGGCACTCGGTCTCTAAAAGGCTTTCCATCACTGACTTAGAGCATAAGAAAAAATTAGAGAAAAAAACACCATAATTTCACACCCAAAGATTCTCCTGGTTTTATTGTGCTAAAACTCCACTTTTCTCTTTCAAAATACTTTAACACTAACATTGTCATTTTCAATGCATTTCAACGTCAAAAGATTAAGAGTGAGACTTACAGGATTGTTTTAATTGTTCATCAGCCTTCTGAGGATATATGGGATGCCACATGTAATCAATTGTCAGCATGACGCTCGGTACGGTCCAGCATTCAACCCAGCCGGCCCTGTTAAAAAAGATTGAGTTCTCCAATAACTGATTTGTTTCAAAAACTGCATCTTTGTACTTAGGATCAGAACAGAACTTACTCTTCTTGAGTCATGTTTCGCCACCTTAATTTGCTTTGTTTTTGTCCACTTTGACTATCAGCAGAACCACAAGTCTCAGGATTTAGTTTGTTAGGATGGCAATCCTTCACCAGCATAAAGAGAGAATATTTACTAGGGTGACAGTCAGGTAGCAGTAAGCGAAGATAAAGACCTTCTCCCTGAAATATAGCATAAATATCAAGAATTACACAACATGTTCATACAAGAGCTTCAAATCATTGTGGAAAATAACTTTCTTAATAGTCAATACTCTCAATAGATTACTTTGAATACAACTGGAGGATAATAATCAGTTTCACAAATGATTTGCTTCTGTTCTATATCCAAAGGAGAAAAACAAATATTCTTAAAGAATGTATTTGGTGATTGTGGGTAGGAGTCATTCTAGTTATAGTAAAAGCATGGAAAGGAAAACTAATGAAAGAGTCTGTTGCAGGTACTGCTGTAAGTTATTCAAAACTATATGAAATACACTGTCATGCTAGCACATATTATACAAAGGCCTAAATTGCTAGTCTTCATGTTTACCTGAGTAAAATAAAAAATCAAGAATATAAAAGTAACTACATAATGATTTTTTTCCTGAAACAGAACTTTAAAAGCCAGAAATGGCATCTAAAGCTGATGGATGTCAGTTCCTAGGATGCCAACATGGATTACAGAACCACTTCCAATCACTTCCTATCAAAGAGAGGGAGAGAAATTACTGATCATAAAAATAAATGGTTCAAAGAAAGTACAACATAAAGTCCTTCTGACTCAGCTGGAATAATAAAGTCCTATAATGTAGAGTTATAACAGAGATGGTAACTTGGATCTGATAATGCTGAGAATTTGTTTTCCTTTTTTTTTTTTTTTTTTTTTTGCAGGTAAAGGGAAATGTGGGAACAAAGAATAGGCTAGCAAGGAGCCAGAGAACAATGAGAAGCTAAGACTTTGTTTGTTTAATTTACAAAAATTATAGGAGAACGAAGAAGGCAGAGGAAAAACGATGACCAAATTGGGAAGATAAAGATGTACCATAGTTTAACTCTACAAGACAGTAGGAGATGTTTACTTCATAAGAACTGAAGGGGGAAGCCATTAGGCATAATGACATGTGCAATAGGGTAGGTCTCTCCCGCTTGTTCTAACAGCTTCACATTTCAGTTCTAGAATGTTTTTAGGATTAACATGTGTGACTCACAGAAACCATGAAGAAAGACAGAATCTAAAAAATATTTATAGGAAACAATAATGTCTAATCTTTAAGGGATAGAAAGGTTTCCTTCTGCATCAACAAGATGACACTATGACTTGTCACTCTAGGATAACCCCACCTACCTTCAGAGAGAATCTTGTACTACATGTGCTTGGAACAAAGTCAATAAAAGGCAAAGAAAAAATGATGTTTAATGTTTCCCCACAAGCTGCCACGTAGACTGCAAGAAAAGAAATACAAAGAATCTTTTAAATTTTTGTTTACAAAGACCACTTGTAATGTTACAACTGAGTATTCAGCTTACCATTCCTTTGTTTTATTTATTTATTTATTCATATTTATCCACCGCCCTCCTCACCAAGGTGACTCAGGGGGGGTTACACATCATAAAAAACACAACAACGAAGACATAAAAACATTCCCTAAAAACCCTCAAATTTAACACTATAAAGGATTAAAAATTAAAATCTTTAAAAAAATTAAGTTACTACATCTTACTGATTAAACAGTTGAGGGAGAGAGGGGACTTAAAACCAGCCTGTGAGCTGGGGTTATTGTGCAACCCATACCCCATACCTGCCCTGCCAGCCATGTTTTTATATTCTTCCTAAAGGGCAGCAACTCCATCTAGAGACGTAGCTCTGTTGGCAGGAGGTTCCATAGGGCCGGAGCAGACACAGAGAAGGCCCTCCTTTTGGTGCCAGAGAGACGCGCCTCTCTGGCAGATAGAACAAGTAGAGAGCCTCTCCGGTCCGCTCTAGTGGGATGGGCAAATGTATATCTCTCCCCTCTCCCAATAAAGGGACCAGACATGGCTTACTAAAATGTTTATAAGAAAACGATAAAACACTTAAAAATGTAATAAATTGCAATATTAAAAAGATCTCATAAACACAAAGGGCACAATGGGAGTTTTTGAGCAAAACCATTTAAAAAATACAGTATCGCCGGATATAGGAAATAATGTAATGTAATGTGATTGCTTCAACAAAGTTCTCACCATTTTCTTGTTGCTTTGTAGAACAATCAATCCAATTGTGCTGATTTGCTGCCCAAATCATTTCAAATTGATGAAACATGATTTTAAAATTCCAAGAATAGGGAACAAATGAGAAGATATCAGGAGCACTGTCACTCGACCAATCCTGAATCAAATCTAAATATAAAAGAGGCATGTTATCAAAGGCTCCTTCAGTGGAAACAGGGCAATTTATAACTGCATTGTTTTGCACTTTTAAAATCATCATTAACTTTTACTTTGAGAAAATATTAAGAGCCAACAAAATTATGCCTGCAATTTAGACATAAATGTTTAACTTTAAAACATGTACTGCTTTTAGTTATTCAGTCTCAAAACCAATTGGCTATATAGTATGTTTAAAAATGGGGAAACATACTCTTTCTGATTGTACCTGCTCTGGTCATAGTTTGTTCCATAGTTAAAAATAAATAAATAGCTGTTACATTTCAACTAACAGAAGTCTTTGCTATTTTACACAAGGACAAATCTAGCAACGATCAATGGGTCTTACAGTCAAACCACGCTTAATGAGCGTTTCGCTTTGCGAAAAACTTGCATAATGAGCAGGTTTTTCAAAAAGCGATTTGAGTCGCATAGCGAAAATTTTCGCTATGTAAGTCAGACTTCCCCTATGGAAACGCTTGCACAGCGAGCGTTTCTATGGGGGTAAACTCGCATAATGAAAAAATTCGCTATGTGAGTTTTTCCCCTAAAAAAACCCTTGTTATTTGAGTTTTTCCATGGGAATTTTCGCTATGCAAGTCTGACTCGCATAGCGAAAAACTCACATCGCGAGCAACCTCACAGAATGAATTAAATTTGTTATGCGAGGTATTGCTGTACTTTAATTATACATGCAAAGGATTGCACTATTATAACATTAAGTACTTTAATATTTAATATAACAAGTATGCTTCAGATTTAAAACAACTTCTTTATGTAATTTTGCAATTAATGGGGCATTTTAGGCCCACCCAGCCAGAGGAAGGAGGAACACCTGGGGAAGGCTAGTGTCTGTTTAAAAACTGCTTGCTGCCAGACACTGGCCCCTTACCCACCCGGCCAGAGGAAGGAGGAACACCTGGGGAAGGCCAGTGTCTGTTTAAAAACTGCAACCAGCCCTCCCCAGCTGTTCCTTTGCCACAGTTGTCAATGTGTGTGTTGGTCTTTTACATTTTATTGCACTGTTACCTTTTATTGTATTGTTATATTTTATTGCATTGTTATATTTAATGCATTGTTGCATTTTATTGCATTGTTATATTTTATTGTACTGTAATGTTTGATATGTTGTGATTTTTGTGAGCCGCCCTAAGTCGGAGTATGCTGAGTGGGCGGCATACAAATTGAATAAATCAAATCAAATCAATCAAAATATAGTAAAGAAAAACATTTGTAAAATAATGAAAGTAAATAAAAATACTGAGATCAATATTCCTAATATTCTATAGTTCAATCCTTAATACAGTTTAGCTGCCATTCTCAAACTTATTTCCACAACAATCCAGTAATGTTGATAACAAAATGTTTGTTTCAGCATAAGATTAATTTGACTGTGGACTAATCTAATAAACTAAGTTCAGAATTGAAGAAATTATTACACTTCTGTCCCATTTCTCTTGCAATGACCTCAAAATGGAACACAGGGTTCTCTTCCACCAACTTTCTTTATCCTTACAAAAGCACTGGAAGCTCAGTTAGAATCTCTAACCACCCAAAGCCCAGTCTAATACTCCAACTACCATACTACACTGGCACATCTCTAATCTGCTTTGACTGATCTATTAAATTTTAAATGTTAATGCAAAGTCTTAAATACTTATAATACTGTACTGCCAATTACTGAAACTCTGCAAAAGTTGACAAAATCTCTTGAAAACTTCTACAAAAAGAATTTCACAGTGGAAAATTCCAACTGAAGAAAATTGGTGAGGATCTAATCTTTAGTAACTCTATTCTTCCCATATGTTGCCTCTTTTTCTGTTCCACAGATTCAAGAGAGTCCTTGGAAAATATAAAATGTGCCTCCGGGTGCAATTCAAGGTGCTGGTTATTACCTTTAAAACCCTACATGGTAGTGGGCCAGGATACCAAAGAGACTGCATCGTCCCAAGGACATCTGCCCGTCCCACTAGACCAGACCGGAGAGTCTCTCTGGTTGTACCATCAGCTAGAGAGGCACATCTCTCTAGCACTCAAAGGAGTGCCTTCTCTGTGTCTGTTCTGGCCCTGCAGAACCTCCTGCCAACTGAGCTGCGCCTCCAAGCAGAGCTGCTGCCCTTTCGGAAGGTTGTAAAAACCTGGCTGGGAGGTCAGGTCTGGGGTACTGGAGGCACAACGACCTCAGCCTGCTGGCTGGTTTGACCTCCTCCCCTGCTCCCTTCAGTTCTTAAGTTTTTAAATCATGCAAAGTTTTAGTCTTAGTTTTAATTGGTTTTAACTGTGGATTTTGAGAACTTTTAGAATTTTAGCCTGTACTGTTTTTATGTTTTTTAGGATGTGTTAAACCGCCCTGAGTCGCCTTCGGCGAGGAGGGCGGTATAGAAATTTAAATAAATAAATAAATTTAAATAAATAAATAACACTACTTTACATATAATACACTTGTCCACCTAGCTCAGTAGTGTAAATTCTAACTGACAGCAATCTCGTAGACTAAACTCAGGATTCTTCCTCAGTCCTATTGGGACCCTGGTAGTTCAGTCATGGCTTCCATACAATACTAATCAGACTTGAATCGATTGTCTGAAATAGCTTGTCTGAAATGTCAGAAGACTAAGTCTGTCCACTACAACATGGTAACCCTCTAAAACAAATTTTCCTTCAAACCATCTTTGAGTAAGACAAGGCTGAAGAAAATCAGAAGTGTTGCCCCCGGCCCTTTTACTCCAGCACAAGCAAAATTTACATAAGCAACCTTCTGGACACTCACCATAATGATTATATGTACTAAACAGTATAAATCTGCCATAGTTCAATTCTTTTCTAATACTGTGGCATTGAAATCAGGAAATAAGCACTTGAAAAAATGCATATTATTCCATTTTTCCTTTTTCTTAAACTAACTTAGAATCTTTCAATAGGACTTTCTAGCTAATATGAAATCAATAAAGAACAGTCTGAACTAGGCAGGGTGGGGGCTGAAGGAAGCAGCTATCATTGATTTAATGTGAACACATAACAAGACAAAAATGTTTAATTTTGGAGACATAAATCATTTAGATGACTAGTACGCTGGATCTTCCTTATTGAAAAACTGCTGTGTAGCTTTTGTGAGCTTGTATATCTTTTAAAATGGACACACTATAATCAATACTGTTTGGACAATGTGTAATGTATTCCATACAAACAGGACAATTACCTGTAAAGAAGCTCTTTTGAGCAAAGATGAAATGATAAGTTGCCTTGTAAACTTCAACTTCACACTGCCATATTTGTGGCATGTTCCATATCCGGGGATAAGAAGCATTAATGTGAAACTGAAAAAAATATATACAGGTATCATTTATCTACATTGTGATTAATGGCCAAAACTACAGATCAATAATGTAATTGGTGAGTAATTTGAAAGACTGTCTTGAAAGGTAAACAGATGATTAGGCAGCCCAGTTTATTAACTCTTCAAACTTACAAATGAAAAGTCATTATTGTATGACATTTGAAAACCTCAAGAAATGAAATCAGATTATATATTTAGTTGCTTTCATGCTTTTTCCAAGTCTTTTATACAGAATCCATTTTTAAATACAGTACAGTACCTCTAAAACTATGCTACATAATTACTCAATATTGTATAAAGAAAGTAGAGAGTTGAGGCAAGAATGTATTTAAAGTATTGAAAAACTGAAGTAGATATAATTGGCTGTACACGTCAGTTTTATATACCGTATGCACACTTTTGTCTCCTTAAAATACACCAGAAACATGGAGTGTGTCTTATGTGCCGGTAAATACTGTATTTATTTTATATAGTGGCCTCTAGTGGGCCATGTTGGCAATAGAGGAGTGCATCTTATACAATAAAACCCCTACTTACATATGCCTTGAGTTACGTAAAATTCAACTTACGTAAGGATTTTTCACTAAAATGGTATCCAGATTTATGTAAATGTCCCAATTTATGTAATGTGATTTCCTAGGATTTCCTTTGATTTATGTAAAAATTTCATCCCCCCCCCCATGGGTTTGCTTCGATTTACATAAAAAAACCAATTTATGTAAAAGGCTATAGAACAGACTTTTTACATAAGTAGAGGTTTTACTGTACTCGGATGCATCTTATACGCCAGCAAACACGGAACACACCAAGGCAAGTCAGATGTTAGAAGGACCCTGACTTGTGTACAAGTAGTATGCAAGTAGATTGCTTCCATACTTCCCAGTTGTGGTACCAGAAGTTCCACAAACCATGGAACTTCACTTGGAAAGTAAAATACAAACTATATTTGTAGTGTTGCTGCCTACATTTTGCAGCATTATAAACAACCAATGGCTGTACTCTCTTGGGGGTTTTAGTTGCTTCCTCTGCAAGTGAAAGCAATGAAACAGCAAGCACCTGCCAGATAAAACTCACCCAATGTTTGCAAGAGATTGAACTAATCTATATATTCATAGAAACTGCAAAAACAGGATGTTTACAAAGTGACCAGGAGGTAGTCCCCATGTTCAGGGAAATAAGGGTTTAAGTCAAAGTTGCACCAGCTTCCGAAATCATCAAGAATCATACAGTATCTGAAAGTTAGTGAAAGGCCACTAACTGGAGTCAGAGACAGTAGCCAGGTTATCCTGCTATGGTAATAGAGTAGACCATGCTGCCAGCGACTCAGCGCCAAGTGTCAGGCAGTGGTTAACTAACCTGACAACCCTGAGGACTAATGACTTGGGTGCCAACGTCCACAGGGAAGGGTGATGGTCCCCAAATGGATTAAATCCCACTTGAATCCCACTGGGAAGTATGGAAGCAATCTACTTGCATACTACTTGTACACAAGTCAGGGTCCTTCTAACATCTGACTTGCCTTGGTGTGTTCCGTGTTTGCCGGCGTATAAGATGCATCCGAGTACAGTAAAACCTCTACTTATGTAAAAAGTCTGTTCTATAGCCTTTTATATAAATTGAAGGGCAGAGGCTTAATCAATACTGGCCTGGGGCTGAGGAGGACTTTGCATGCCAAAAGGGCTTAGGAGAAGAAAGTGACTTGTGGAACCGGATCAGTGGGTCAGGTGTCACGCTGCAATGCAGATGAAAGGCCACTGCCATTATATTCTCAAAACAGTCTTCATGGCTGATTGCCATGAGGATCCAAGATTTGGATACAGCAGCAGCAGCAGAAGCAGCCCACATCTGGTTTTATTGTAAAGCCAGCACTGCTAGGAATTTTTTCAAAATAATTTTCCTACAGGGGGTCATCCAGGAAATTAAAAAAAAAAAACCTGTTCTGTGTTCAATTTTTTATCCCTGTTAAAATCTAACACTTATTTGAAATTACTGTGCATAATACTTACAGCTAACATTTCTGCTTCTAAAAGAGTCCGATACTGCATACTGCTGGTAGCATCTATGTGTAAAAGTTGTCCTTTAATAGTGGGAGAGTAGCCTAGCAAACAACATAAAAGTATCAATATGTTATACTTTATTATGTCTCTTTCAATACAAATCGGATCTATAACATAAGGTTCTGGCACATCTTATCTATCATTAGTAAGCAATCAGCGTAATATGAACAAGAATTGGAGAAATTATCTTTTTGGCCGACAGATATTGGATATTATATAAAGTTATAGTCTTAAAAAAGGCACTTTCTCCATCTCTAAGCTCAAACTATTTAGAAACAGAGATTTTAAGTGAGCCATCTGTTTTGTTAAGGAAAGAGATGATACAAGAACATTTCCCCATAATTTATTATTATTTTTTAAAAATTCCAGATGATATAGTTCAAAAGGTTTTCGTTCATATTAAGTAAACTAATCTTGAATTACTTCAATACCATACATCTTAAAGGAAGGATAAAGGTAAAGGTTGTCCTTGCTCAAAAACCAGTCATATCTGACACTAGGGTTCAGTGCTCGTCTCTGTTTATAGCCAAAGAGCCAGTGGTAGTCTTAACTCTTTACATTAGCAATACAGTACTTATATTGAAAAAAATGCCTTGAATATTGAGATTTGCTTGATTTGACCCAGTCCCAGCACTTATGAAACCACATTTTCAGAATTATGAGGGAGCTGGCTTTTCTTTCCTGAGTTTTTGCCTGGGAAACAAAAAGCACTTTTACTTTCAACTTACCATTTTCAGCTACAGTCATGGGAATATTAATTTCCAAATAAGAGCCTGCTCCAACATTTACATGTACTGCATTGGTTTCCTGCCAATAAAAACCAGACATTATTTCCATTATTCTCACTAAGATTATGTCATATTTGTGCCAGGTTATTATTATCAAGCTTAAACTGCCAGCACTTATGAAAATTAAACAGTAGAGCATAGTTTATTAAAAGCATGATTAAAGTAGAAACCTAAGAAATGTAACAGTACAGTTGTACCTCGCTTAAAGAGCATAATGTGTTCCACAGGATTGCTCTTTAAGCGAGTTTCCTCTTTAAGCGAAACACTACTGTAAGTGACCAATTATGACTTCTGGTGGGGGGGGGGATTGCGAACCCCGATTTATTTGTTAAGCAAGTTTTTGGTTGGTTTTATTTGTTAAGCGAAGCAAGCATTCAGAGAAAATTCTGCTCTTTAAGCAAGGCGCTCTTTAAGCGAGGCACTCTTTATACGAGGTTTGACTATATTTCAGAAAAATATACTCAAGGCACGTTAAGTATTCATTTGAAGCCATCAACAGAAAAATCAATAGCAGTCATAAAAGTGAATAATTGCTAATGACCAAGCTATTGTACATAGCAGTTATTCATGGCGATGACAAAACTTCTTCAGGTTCATGAAAAACATTAATTACTAAAGAAATGGATAGATTTAGCAGGAATCAAGCAAATGGAGCTACTAGAGCATAATATTTTAAAATCAATAAATAGTAAATTGCTTTCATGTAGTAAAAGCCAAATGATACTGGGTAATATCCAGTAGTAAGTCACAACTAAAGTAGGTCACTTGAATCAATTGAATTTAGGGAGGAGTTGACTCATCTAATCACCACTGGTTTAATGAGCCTACTCTATTTGTGACTTACTACTGGATTTTAACCACTGTACAGAGAACAGCTGGTTCAAAATATTGACATTTAGGCTTACACAGAATAAGAAACTAATAAAAGCAGTAAGAGTGGTTTAGACAAAAAGAAATATCTAAATCCACTACAAAGGCTCATTTAAACAAATCCCTTAAGATTTCAAATATTGGATTGTTTTGCACACATATACACAAAACATCTTCCAAAATAAAGGTGGGACACCTCAAAAGAAAAATATATGTGATTAATAAGAATTAGCACAAAAAACTCCCAAAATTTATACCAAGTTCTGCCTATACTATTTACCCTGTTTTTTGTGAAGAGCAAATCAATAGTGGCATCTGCAATGATATTCATCCGTAGCTCAAAAGCAAGGATCTGCCTTGGCTTCCCTGGTTGAGGAATTTCTGAGATTTTCATGACTTGGTAATCAGGTGGGAAAAAGAATTTCCATAAACAGTCCCTTTAAAATGACAAACAGTGTTATTTATAATGAGAAAAATGTGAGTCATTCACAAATTTTCTTCTAATTTTACAGAACACACAAGAAACAGGTGTGATGACATTAAGAGAAGTTAATCTATCTACCTTGTTACATTGCTGAAAACCTCACACTTCAAACAGATGATCAGTAGTTATATTCCATGGACTAAATTACCCCAGACATTTTTATTATCATTTATTTATTACAATTTATGTCTTGTCTTTCTTTCAATGAGCTAAAGGCAGTATAAATTTTCATTTTAACCTAATAATAAGACTGTGAAATAGGTCAGAGTAAGAGTATATAATCAGTTGAAAATTGAGGGTACACAGAAAGAGCCTCCTCGAAGACTGCAGTATTTTCAAACCACAATCGGGCATATCCTGGTAACGGCAACCTTGTGTTGCCTGCAAATCTTTCTCATACTAGGTCAGGTGAAAGGAACTGCAGAATGAATTCACTAAAAGATGCCTTCATTTTGGCAGTTTCACATCAGGCCTAGACATGGAAGAAGAAGTTGAAAATCACCTCCTGAATTCCATGGTCAAGTGGGGTTTTAAACCAAGTCTTGGTTAAATCCAGGACTGACCAGGCAATTTAAAATGTAACAATTCTGACTACTGACTTTCTGAAATGAATTAATGAGTCTTCTCTGGCATCAAGACAGAAATGATTTATAGCAAGACTTTCAAGATAAATGAGATATTTAAGAAGTAGTTTTACCAATGCTACTATCCCTCATAAGTTCCCATGGCTAAATGAGGATTCAGCTCCTACTCTATCACTCTTTCCACTACACAATACAAACTAATGAACCTTTATAAAAATTCAGATTTGTGTAAAATTACACCTAAAGAAGAGACAACTATAGATTTTAATGGGGGCTCTTTGTATTTTCAAAACAGAGATTGAACATTTATTCTTTTTTTAAACTTGTTTGTCCCCCAGGAAAATTTAGAGCCAAACAAAGTGAA
Organism: Furcifer pardalis; assembly: GCA_030440675.1. NCBI lineage: Eukaryota > Metazoa > Chordata > Lepidosauria > Squamata > Chamaeleonidae > Furcifer > Furcifer pardalis. The sequence goes on from CP126892.1 coordinate 72,815,789, forward strand.
ATCTAACATGTGGTAAGCCCTATTTGAGAGTCTGGAACTTTCCCTCCCTTTCACCTTAGGACACCATGCAGACTGTACAGAGCAGTGATGGCATACCTTTTGGAGACCAAGTGCCCAAACTGCAACCCAAAATCCACTTATTTATCACAATGTGCCAACACAGCAACAGAGGAGGAAAGAAACGCTCCCATTGGGCTGCTGGGCAGAGGGGCAGGGTGAACTCTGTGCTGGGGAGAGGGAGGAAGTGCTCCTATTGGGCTGATGAGCAGAGGGGTGGTGCAAACTCTGTGCTAGGGTGACTGCACGGAAGCCCACAGAGAGGGCTCTGAGTGCCACCTCTGACACGCATGCCATAGGTTCGCCACCACTGGTATAGAGGCATCAGCGCATCTTCACCATTTGTTTGTAACACTGCATTATCTCAGAAATCTGTACGGAGAATGTTGTCCCTTCAGAGTTGGCCTCATACATTTGTTACATAAACTAACGCAGCTAGCCCTCCATTTTGTATACTGTATTTAACACTAGTCTGACAAGGAGGAGAAACAGAAAGCCCAGAACCCGACTAGAGAACTGGTCTTCTATGTTGTGCTGGACCTGCCAGAGCTATTTTTGTTTTTTTTAAAATGCCCTTAAACAAATGCCCAAGTTTAATTGGAAGTAACTCAATGCAAATGAGGAATATTAATTCAGTTTTGTGGAAATGTAAGCATAGGTTTAGCTAGCACATATGCAATTAGACATAGATTTCACTGTTTTCATTGAGAGACAAATGTATTATGTATTGTTTATAAAAGTCAATTAATGTTTAAACTCAATTTTAAGCTTAAAAACTCAATTTTTATCCATCTTGTTGGTGCTTGTGCAAAGAGGAAAATGAAAACATTTAGTTAGTCTTCTGCTATAGAAAGAAAAAATGAATGCAGGGAGAAACATTATGGTACCTTTGTCTATCAGCCCAAGGACCATAGTTGAAATCTGTTCCTTTGCCACAAACTATATCTAGTCCCCAGCAAGGAGGGAGATCTTGCAATTTGCTGTCCTCATTACTTGTTTCTCCTTCATTACTTTCCTCTGTTTCTTCAGGGACAAGACCTATAATTCAGAAAACGGCAAAACAGTTCTTAAAATATAAATACTCCAAAGAAACTGTAACCTGTAGGTTAATCCTAATTAGCATAAAACCATGTACACAACATAAAGCAACTAAAAGAAAATAGCTCTTACAGGCTACTTTCTCAAAAGATAATAATAATAAATATGCATATTTGCTAGCAAGAGTTCCAAAATAAATTTTGGGAAAATTTGATTGTACATTTTACCTCAAATGAGTATAGCTTATAAAATTTGTGTTCACATTTCTGTTACATGCTGTCCAAGGTATGGTGACACAAATGGGGTTTCCATGGTATGTGATATGTTTGAGCAGTTGTTTACCAGTATCCTCAGCAAAGTTACACAGCCAACCAGGGATATGATCCCAGACATCCTGGATTTTTCAGTAATTACTTAGTCAAGCAGAGAATAGACAATATTTGCTAAGGCAAATGCCATTTCAAATTCCATATGGGATTTTCTACTGCACATGGTGTCCTTTTCCCATAAAAAAGAGTGAAGAAACAGAGCAGGAATGGAAAAAAGAAGTGGCCCTGATGCCACATCAGATCTCACACAATTCATCCACCCAAACATGTTATACTATTAGTTTTTGAAACAACTATTTGCCATACAGTGGCCTGCAACTGGTTGGGAGTCTTAAATTGGGAGTTTAATGCTTACCTGGTTCATCCCTGTAATAGTAGATATCAACATCATTTGACTGCATCACAACAAAACCTTCTCCCATTAATCTTGGTGGTCTATTACAAAAGAAAAACAATGTACAAGTGAACAAATATAAACATGACACATTCTACCAAAAGGCAAGGTATATATTATTGAATAGTCAGTTATTTCTGTACATCAGGACTATGACTATAAAATGGTGAAATTTTGCCTTCTCATTAATATGTGGGCAGCACTGGGTATCAGTTACTGTAATCTACTCTGGGATTTGAAGAACATAACAGAGAGACTGTTCTCAGCCTCATCATACATCTATTGAAATGCACTTGAAGGACCAAAAAGTTATTTCATAATCAACAAGTTCTGTTCCACCATATTTTTTTTCAACCAATGCATCTAAAACTACAGTAGAATTGTTTTATGTCTGATTAGGAAAAAATGCATTTTTCTCTTTGGACTAACTTTCACTGATCCATGACAGTCTTGTTTTGTTTTGTTGTTTTTGCTTTTGTATCTAAAGCATACTTAAAATACTTACTTACTCAGATCAAAGCTGTCATTTTAACTCAACTCAGTCAACAAAACTATTTTTGAAAATTGTTTGCTTTCATAGCTCAAAGTTTCATTTGTCTTCCACTTTTTAAAAGTTGCTTTCTCCTTGCCCTATATTTCATTTTTAATTTGCTAATGGTCTTCAGCTAAAATAGAATCTGGGCCTCTTAGGGATAGACTATCTTCAGCAATTAGACCAACAGTATAAACACATATGTAAGGAATAAAGCAGTTTTAACTTGAGAATATCTGTATGTTATAGCTAATAAGAAAATATTCAGTTATATGCTGCTTTAGATAAGCACCACACACAATTATTTTAACCATCTCTACAATAAGCTAACTTTCCTCCTTGAACACGGCCTTGCTATAGCAACTCTGAGAGTTTTAGAATAAGCAATCTCAATAAGAAGTGAGTATTTAACAAAGTTGATATGATAGAATGCTTTCAATCATTAAACAAACATCTTTTCAATAATTGATTATTGTTTACAATTACTGTACCACTCATTTTATCCATTATTCGTGTGTGGCTGGGATGTAGCTTACAAGTAAACTTTACTAATTACTGTATATACAATATCAAGAATCTAATTTCTATTTAATATTTGTTAAATTATCCCTATTTCTTATTTGTCAAATTATTAAGTCTCTGTTGTCAAAAAATAATGCAAAGAATTATAATGCATTCCTACTTAAGCAAAGGTTGTTTCAGAAGCCAGTAAGTGAACTAAGAATCACTAAAACAAGTGAGGACAACTCTTCCAAACATTGTTGGGTTGCAACTTCAACAATCCCTCACCATCTAATAGGCTACAAGTTGTCCCATCTCTGCGTAAAACCTCTTTCCATTTCAGTACAATAAAACCACACATAAAGAGCACCTCGCTTAGAGACTAACTCGCTTAAAGAGCAGAATTTTATCCAAAAGGTCACCTCGCTTAACTAAAGCCAACCAAAAACTCGCTTAACAACTAAATCAATGTTCACACTCTCCCCGCCAGAAGTCACAATTGGTCACTTATAATGGTGTTTCGCTTAAAGAGCAAGCTCGCTTAAAGAGCAATCACAAGGAACACATTATGCTCTTTAAGCGAGGTATCACTGTATTAGAGTTATGATTGAGAGATACAGGATAATCTGTAAGGTATTACTAGAACATAGGTTGGTCACTTTTGGGATCAGAGGATGCACTGGCCCCATTTTTCCAATACCACCACCACTCCACACCTCTCATTTTCCAATCTAGAGAGAGAGAGTGGCAGATCACACCACTAGAAATCTCCAAGTGGCACAACTATCTATTTTGGGCCACTTTAGTTAATCTGCACTTGGTCCACTCCCCTTCTAGGGATTATAGCAACATAGTACTTTCTGTCAAGAGTTAGGAGGCAAAATGCCCCACTGTTATAGCAATTCCTTAAAGTGATCTACTGCTGGAAGTATTCTGTAATTGTTGCTTGTTATTAAATGTATTTATTTTTTTAAATTAAGAGTTGGGCATAAAACAATGAAATGATATTTCAAACATCAGAATATTAAACTACAAACACATGTTTCAACCTATAGTTACTTACTCATCATTTTGAAGTCCAACATATCTTGGACTTGGAACAAGCATAACTCTCACATTTTCCAATTTTCCTTTCACAATGTGCATAAACTGGTCAAGGTGGCTTGAAGGTGGCTTTGTAGTGTATGTTAAGAATGCATCATCAAAATTTATACAGAGGGTCTGAGGCTGATAATGGTTCCCAAAGGCTAAACGACCCTAATATAAGAGAAAGAGAACTGCATATTAGCATTAACATTGTCACAGATATCATGTTATACTCTACTGTATAAGGAAAGAATTTGGAGTCTTTGTCTCTTAGTAAGGGCTATGACCAGTTCGAGAAAGCCCATTAAAATATAAAACATATAAGAAGAAGAATTGATCGATTCACCATTATCCATTGCTACAATTCAAAACCAAAACCTTCTGAGATATCCTCTCTCAAAAGGAGTTATAATTTAGTTTCCCTCCCCCTCTTTTTACAGTATTTATAATTCTGTTTTGTAATTTTGATTGTTTGTTTATTACTATCTGCCACCTGTCAGGTTTATCTGGTGTTTATTCTGCTGCTTTGTCTAAAACTTGTTTGTTATTGTTGTATTCCTATTCACAAGCTGTTCATCACCTCGAGCAGTGACTGCACTAAGTCATGTGGTATAAAAATGGCTAAATATTTGTTAACAAACAAAATACCTTTGAGCAGTGATGGCGAACCTTGGCAATCCAGCTGTTCATGAACTTTAATTCCCATAAGCCCTGATCAGCAGGAGTGCTGACTTGGGCTTCTGGGAATTAAAGTCCAAGAACACCTGGAGTGCCAAGGTTCACCATTACTGCCTTACAGCAAAAGTCAAAGAGATGGAGCACAGAACATCACCCTCCAGTTTCCCTCAGATTTTAGTTCCAGCCTAAGTGATAAGGTATGAAGAAATCAAATTGTGAAATGCTTCCTCAGAATCTTAAGGAAGCACATTCTTTCTAAAAGATGGATCAACTTGTAATGTCCTATTTTAATGCATTTTTCTCAGTTCAAAATGGAAACTTATAGTGACTATGCTATTTGAATTAGTCTTCAAGCTGCATAGAAAAAAGGAGCATAATGTAAATAAATAGGGCATCTTTTACTTACTGTGCTAACATTGACTTTGATTACAGGAATAAGAGATCTCCATGATGAGGATGGGTCTTGAGATTCACTTTTTACTTTAACACTGAGAGAGAAAAGCAAATTAAAAACATCTATTGAATCCACAACCAAAACAACCTCACTGAAGTCCCAATCACAAATGGGATCCAAACTCAATTCCATAGGGTGACCATATATAGCTCAACTTATCTATGAATAATTACCTGACATCATATGTACCTACTGCAGAAGCATTTGCAAAAGCTCTATTAAAAAAACATACATTGGAATCAGGAGGCTTCCTAGCAGTCCTGAAACATGCCCTCAAATTACTGTACCTTTCAAAATTCTTATTTTCATGTTTTTCATTAAGGCAGAGAGCTACTTATGGTTAGCTCCCTATTGAATACCGCTGAATAGGCAGAAAACACATGGATAGCCAAATAAATAGTACAGGTATATATGAAATTCTGTTCCTATTGTGCTGGTTGAAAAATTCAATCTCTGTGAATTTACATGAACTATTTTGCATCTTCTATCATTCACAAAAACATGCACCTTCTAGATGTTCACACAAAAGCTCAAAATATGGATCAAACGTTACTTCAAAATCACCGTTTTCAGAATAAATCCATTTAGAAGTGCACATTTTAGAAGGAACATCAAATATATACGTAAATATAAAATGAATACCTCTGAAGGTTTTTTATTTAAATCCATAGATTAACATAGGTGGGAAAGAAAAATCTTAGGAGATAAATAATATGCAACCATGAAACAGGCTGCCTCTAACAAACCTCACATAATGAATTTTAACAACATTCTTATAAATTGAAAACATTCTTGGAAAGACTGATACTAAGACTAATATACTTGTTGTTGTTGTTCAGTCGCACAGTCGATTCCAACCCTATACTATAAATTACTAATTCCCTACAATCAGCACTATCAAGGAAACTAAACTATTATATGACACTGTTCAATGGACCCAGTATTATTTCAGTTATTATTACTCTTTTCTTACATGTTCACTTAAGCAGAAAGGATCTCCAAACAATACTGCATTGTGCAACATCAACTAATTGGGTAGTTCTCTGTTGAGCACTCTTAGGCCATTAATCCTTTAGAAAGCTTTTCTTATTCCAGTAAGAAAGGTAAAACAGAACAGCTACAGGTAGTTTTTTTTAATTGAAAAGTTATTATTATTGTTGTTGTTGTTCGACTTGTATGCCGCCCCACTCGCCATGCAATTCTGGGCAGCTAACAAAGATATAAAATATACAGTTACAGTTACAAGGCAATAATACATTTAGCAGCAAATTATTATTGCTATGGACATGAGCCAGATTGTATAAATCACTGCAATACTACATTTTTCTGGCCTTTAGTCCACAAACTGGAAAAGAAGCTTGGGGGTTTTCCTGAAAATTTTAAATCGAAAGTGCTGATAAAATTAAAAAAGGAACAAATGAGTAGATTAAGAGATTTGCTAGAAACAATGAATACTAAAGAAAAATTAGGGCAAGAATGGATGGAGTGTTGTTATTTTGGAAAAACTTAATTCAATTGAACCACTGGATTAAAGAGGAGGGGGGGAAACAGGTTATGTAGAAAAATAAGGAAATTTGAGGAAATTAAGTGCAACAAGGAGAAAGAAGAAAAAAGATATCAAAGGATCAGATAAGTAATACAGTGGTACCTCATACAACTATTTTAATCCATTCCACAGGGCTTGTTGTTGTACGAAACAACTGTTATAAGATGCATGCATCGTATTCAACTTTCCCTATGTGATGCATCGTACAAACGATTTTTTTTTTTTTTTGCTACGTGGTTTTTCCCATTAAAAAATTGTTGTACGATTTTTTTTCCATAGGGAAAATTGTTATGCAGGATGCCTTTTTTTTCAAAACCTAATTGTTATGCGATTTTGCTGTTATATGGGGCAATTGTTGTATGAGGTTCCACTCAGTAATACCTCGGACAACGCTAAGACTTGGTTCCACAAATCTTGGTGTTATCCGATTTTTAGTGTTATCCAATCCATGTTAAAATCCTATGGGATGGATCGGATAACGTTAAAGCTCCATAGAGATACATTGTAACCGCACAGGCTTTAGCGGTTGTTATCCGATCCATCCCATAGGACCTTAACGTTATTCGATCCAATTTTCCTCCCCAGATTACTTAACATTATGCGATTTTTAGCGTTATCTGAGGTAAACGTTATCCGAGGTATTACTGTACAATAAATCCTAATTGTACAACTGTCTGCTGGAGGTATGGTAAAGTTACTGGTATTTATTTCCATTTCTGGTGAGAATGTAGAAGGATTATAATTTTAGAAGCTACCGTATTTTTTTCACACCATAAGGCGCACCAGACCATAAGACGCACCCAGTTCTTAGAGCTTTATTTTTTTAGCATTTTTAGAGTTTTTAGAGCGATCAGCACTCCAAAACCTCTTAAAAAACGCTCTAAAAACCTGGGTGCAGGATCGGTGCTTGGGTTGTGGGGGAACCGGTGCACGTGCCCAATCCTCCCCACAACCAAGTGCCAATCGATCACAGCACACGATCGGTGCTTGGGTTGTGGGGAGGAATGGGGAACACGTGCTGGTTCCCCCAACCCAAGCACCGATCGCACGCTGTGATCGATCAGCACTTGGGTTGGGAGGAACTGGTACATGCACCCATTCCTCTCCACAACCCAAGCACTGATCAATCTCAGCGTGCGATCAGCACTTGGGTTGGGGGGAGGAATGGGCATGTGCGCCCATTCCCCCCAACCCAACCGACGATCGATCCGAACCGAAGCCCTGGACTTCGGACACAGCGCGGAAGGGCTTTGGGGGAAGGCCAGCCGGGCTAGCCTTCTTCCGCAGCCAGTGCGGGCTGTGTCCAAAGCCCATTCCTCCCCACAACCAAGTGCCAATCGATCACAGCACACGATCGGTGCTTGGCTTCAAACACAGCCCAAATGGGCTGTTGACAAAGCCTAGCAGCACTCGGGCTAGCTAGCCCAGGCGCCGCTAGGCTTTGTCCAGCAATCGCTCAGGCTGAACTAGGGTCGGGTTGAAAAGCAGGCACCCGCATGCCTTTCCCCCGACCCTAGTTCAGTATCAGCAATCCATCGCTGGGGGGGTGGGGTGGATTGGGTAGATAGTCTACCCAATCCAACAAACACCCCCCCCACACACACACACACATGATTGGCTCGGATAACGCTAAAAATTGTGTTATCCGATGCAAGGTTTTTCCAAAAATCTTGCATCGTTATCCGATTCTAGCGCTATCCGGTCCAATCGTTATCCGGTGTATTACTGTATTCTAATTGGGAAAAATTGTGATTTGCGCCCTCTTGTGGCCAGTTGAATAATTGTGCCTCAGATTCTTTCTTGGTAGAAGTCCCGAAACTTACTTTTAAAGTGCTGAATAACTCAAGAACACCTTCATATTTTTAGACCCTCGTGGTTGCTGGCTCATGTATAAGCCGAGTCCCCTTTTTAGACCTCATTTTTGGGAATAAAAAACTCACTTTATACTCGACTATATACGGTATAATGATAAGTAGGCATGTAATATTAAAACAAAGAAAGGATTGATAAAATAAAATGTGACATTTGGAGGGATTCTTTCAATTTTACATTAATAAAAGGAAAAGGCAAATTACCAAAGAGATTATGTTCTTTTGGAAATTATATGGAACAAGATTAAACATGAACTGTAAATTTTGATACTCTATTGGTCCTGGTGGGGAGTGCAATATTGTTTATGGGTTTTCATGTATTTTATATTGATTTTTTTTGTTTAAGTATTATTATTATTATGCTTGTTTTTTATTTTACTTTGTTCTGATGAATAAAGAATTAAATTTAAAAAATAAATAGAGAAAGAGCCAGAGAAAGTTAGAAGGTGAGGGAGACAAAGTTAACCAACCACAGACCGTCTTCATTCTTGTAGAAAAAGACAATGCTGTGGCTTGGAAGATTATCAGGATAGGGAGTAATTCACTTCTGGTGCACCCACTTTCTCTGGCACTTTTATTTCAATTTTTGATGTTTTAAACACGTATCCTTTAGATTAATGGACCCCTCAGGGACTTCTGAGTCTTAGTGGTTAAGATGCTGAACTTGATGACTGGAAGGTCAGCAGTTCAAGACCCGAGTGCTGCATAACGGAGTGAACTTCTGTCTCTGTCCCAGCTCCTGCAAACCTAGCAGTTTAAAAGCAAGAAATTGCAAGTAGATAAATAGGGACCGCTTTGGTGGAAATGTAAACAGTTTTCCATACACTCCAGGGTTTAGTCATGCCTGCCACATATCCACAGAAACGTCTGCAGACGCAGACAGCGCTGGCTCTCTGGTTATAAATGGAGATGAACACCCAAACCTAGAGTTGGAAATTACTGGCGTTCAATCATTGGTGACCTTTACCTACAGTTCTCAAATGAAGGGTTAAGCTTCTTGAAAATAACCTCTTTTGGGGCTGAAATAGGTCTAGGCAGGGAGCCAAAATAATGTACTATACACCATCTTGAACCTCTCTCGAAGTTTGTGTGAATATTGTTCACCATTTTTTCTGACCTTTTCCCCACAGCATGAGAGTAGTCAACATAGGCATGCCAAAAAAAAACCAAACAAAATCTGATTAATTCCACAACATGGATATGCTGAAAAGAAAGCACATGCATGCCCACCTCTTGCATCCCAAATGGCAAGAACAAAAGCCACCATTGAAAAGTTCAGTGTGGGGGTAGTTGCAAGTAACTTACCTCACTCACGGTTAAAAGTATTATTTTACAATGTAAAATGTAATGCTCTATTGTGGCATTTCATATCCTACAGGTCATTTCAACAGTAAAGCAGAACTTAAAGAGGCCCAAAGACTTAAGTAGCCCAACAGCCCACACAAAGAGATATTCATGCTCCAACATTCTTTAAACATCAAAATGAAAATGTAAATGTTCAAACAAGACGATAATCATATATTAGAATGAAAACTTACAAATGAAAAGATGATACATGACACAGCATTTTAAATTACTCAAGTAAATAAGTAGCCATACCTATCCAACTTTGTATGCGTTCTCTCTCTCCCATTTTCTCGTGCTTTTTCATCATCTTTCTTTGGAGGAATTATGGTTGGATCCAAACCAAATAATTCCTGAAGTTGCCCATAAAGGTCAGAACGGTTGTAAACATGAAATTCAAAATCATTCACCATGATATACAGTCTTGTTTCTGCCTTTGGATCTACAAAGGGCAACAAAAAGATTACAATTCTATTAAATGGTTTAATTGCCAGCTAATCAAAAGAAATGCTTCTCAGGGATAGCATACTAAAAACATAAGAACATCCTTACATAGAAAGGTGTAACAAAGATCAAAAGAAAAGTATAAGCTAATGCAGTAACTGAAAGATATACTGTATTAGTTTGGAATTTCTACTCTAGGATACTAGGACACTTAACCAAAATGCAACATTTACATATTTAATTCAAGTACAACTCTATATATAAGCACATAACACATCCCACTCAATGATATAACTAAATGCAAAGCCAAGCTTTGAGTAAAACTGAAATTCCCTGCACACGAACGGAGGGAACTGAAGAAAGTTAAAAACAAAGCACAAACAGATTTACTGTTACAAAATTTTTCACAGACTACAGGCCATTTCATTAGGTATATGAAATGTTGCCCTCTAGGATTGATTACTCAGGAAACCAACAGCAAGTACATGCCCTCATCTCTCCTTATTTATTGCTTTTTCAGTGACCAATTCTTTTTAGGGTTTTAAAGGGGTAGAAATCGGGACTATTAGCTATAAACAAAAGGAAAGGCAAGGAATCAGTGGTATCAAAAGTACGTATTTTGTCTCTAATCCCATTTAGCTTTTACTTTTAATCCTCTATGTGGCTTCTATATAAGATGAAATCAGGTGTTTGTTATGTAGTTGCAGTTCAACCCATAGCTCATAACATTGTATTCAGCTTCTAAGTTGCTTCTGCGTCCATTGCCACAGCCAAATCCAGTGGTAGAACATCCTGCTGAATTTTGGTGCCAAATTTTCTGCCAGTTAAGTGACTTTTGTGGATTGCGTTTAAAATGTGGTGAGGTGTTTCACCACCAACCTTGGCAGTGCATCAACTCATGGTAATTCAGGGAAACAACTCAAATTTGTAGTTTATACCACAGTCAATAGCAATAAGTATAAAAGATTATTTACATAGTATACTACAGAGGTGATTTAAGTTGCCAAAAATTGAATTCATAACATTAAGTGGTAATATTCAAAGCTGAGTAAACAATGATACAGAAAAATGCAATGCATTAATGATGCAGGACACCTTAAGTTTCAAAAAGTATGACCTAATATAAAACAATGTTGTTATAATTAACTATTTTTTTCTTTAAAGACAACCTTATTACTTATTTACTCAAGAGACATGAACTCGTTTGGTATTTCACTAAACTGGGTCTCTTAAAACCAATTAGCGGACCATGCAGTTCTGAAACCTAAGTCGGCTAGAATTGCTTCAATAAGTAGAGCTAATGTTATCATAACATAACTTTCACGCAAACATATGTAACAGGTGGAGTTTTGTGCATTTAGCAATCAAGAAATAATTAAAATATAAGAAAAGAAAAGCACTTCAGTGAAATCAACATTAACAGGCAAACACTACAAGAAATAAAAACTGAGTAACTAAATGGACAGATATAATATTTGACCTTTAAAAGCTATTTATGTAAGTGTAACTCTTTACCTTTCTTGGAGCATTTATAAGGATTTGTTTGCTTTTACAATATACAAACATTCACTCGATATAGAATAACTTCATCATCAACAGAGAAATTCCAATACAGTAATACCTCGGATAACGTTTACCTCGGATAACGCTAAAATCGCATAACGTTAAGTAATCTGGGAAGGAGAATTGGATCAAATAACGTTAAGCTCCTATGGGATGTATCAGATAACAACCGCTAAAGACTGTGCGGTTACAATGTATCTCTATGGAGCTTTAACGTTATCCAATACATCCCATAGGATTTTAACATGCATCAGATAACACTAAAAATCGGATAACACCAAGACTTGTGGAACCAAGTCTTAGCATTATCCGAGGTATTACTGTATTATTGGGTTTTTAAATGTACTGTATTACTTCTGAAGGCAACTTACCATGTTGCTTCTGCTTTGGGTTGTACATCTTCCACCAACGAAATATGATAAATCCATCCTGTATTCTAAAAATGTTTTTATACAATTAGAAATATTTCAATATGTATTGATGCATGCTTTATATATAATGAACTAGAAAATCTCTCCAGCTAACATAAAATTTAGCAAATTAGGTTATATAAACATATTTCTGATTTCTTTTCAGAGCCCTACCTAAAAGACATAGGCTATCTCGCTATCTGAAACCTAACACCATTTACAATTCTGTTCATATTGGCCAAGAGCATCAACCACCAGGTTCGCAACTACAGTCAAACCTCGCATAAAGAGCGCCTCGCTTAAAGAGTAACTCACATAAAGAGCAGAATTTTCTCTGAATGTTCGCTTCGCTTAACAAATAAAACCAACCAAAAACTCGCTTAACAAATAAATCGGGGTTTGCAGTCCCCCCACAATTGGTCATTTTCAATGGTGTTTCACTTAAAGAGCAAACTCACTTAAAGAGCAATCCTGTGGAACACATTCCTGGACTTGAATATTTGAGCCAAAATGGACAAGCACTGATAAACGCAACATTTGATTACTGTTCACACTCTGCATAGGGATACTTCTGGATTTAACTTGCAGGTTGTAACTAGGGCTCCCTAGTCAGACCTCCTACTAAGCACATGTAACTCCTAAGCTGAAAGATGCCCAGTGGTTGCCAATTAATAACTATATTATTTTTTAGATATTACTTTGTCCTAAGTCTAGGATAATACATGAGAAGGTATACTACATCGAATTAAGATAAAAGCACTTTTATAAACCTTTTATATTTGTACAGGAATGTCTAGCTCCACCCTATTTTGGTCTATCTTCATTCAAATAATAGAATGATTGAAATAAAAGATGTAACTGAACTGCAACATCCATCAGCCCTGTGAGAGGTGATGGGAATTGTAGTCCAGCTTGTATACACCATCCCAGCTAGTAGAACAAATCATTACATGATAGCAATTTTGAATGATAAGAATAAGCCTTCTAGATAGATAGCATTTTTGAGACAAAACATAAGCTAGTTAAATACCTGATAGACATGTCTTCTGTAATATAATAGATTTCACGGACCATGACTTTCCCAGACAGCACAGAGAATGAAAAGGAACCTATATGAAAAAAAATCTGGTAAATTACTCACAGTATTAACTGCATCAGCGAAAACAAACTTTCCTCTCTTTGGCTAGTTAAGATTGAAATCCTGCACTAGAGATCTGCTGGCTATATGGCCTTCAGGTTTTGTAGAAATCCTGCTACATCAGCAGAACTCAAGGCATACTGATGACACAAAACAGATACTGTACTGTCAGTATTCCACAGATGTATCAGTGGAATAAATACAACAGGCCAGAGTTTTCAGCAGCACTGAGGAGCATCCTTATGTATCCTAAAGCCTACAGACAGAGCAACTTGATACTAGTTCCAGTCCTGATTTGACAAATTCCCCTCTATCTTCTATAATAGGATAAATAAAAGGTAAATAGCAACTCCCTCTGAGAAAACCACTCTCTGCATGACACTGCAACACAGTTCAGTGGTTAAGAAGCTCGCCTTGTTAGATGGAATGCTGACAGGTCAGCAGTTTGAGCCCCAGGTACTACATGACAAATTGAGTGCCCATCTTTGTCCCAGCTCATTTGGGTGTCCCCTAAGCGGACTTTCTTTCACAAAAATCCTTTCAACCCAGAATAACTTCTGACACAAAAGTATTATTATTACCACAACACAGCACAGAATATGCTGTAATTCAGAATCCAATTACAGCAAACCACCATTAACCACATACAAGAGCAATCAGAATTCTAATGACAGAGTACATGGCATGGGTCTCCCTCTCTGATATTGTGCTAGGCATGCTTCAGGTCATGAGAAACATTTTATTTTATTTATACCTCACCTTTCTACTGTCTTGCAGAGATGCCAATAAAACAGCTAAACATACACGTCACTCTCCCTCTCACTAAAATCAGTAAAACTTTATCCAGACTGTGCTCTTCCCCTTTCTTGTCCAACATTTTAGTATCTACTACAAGGTACATTTTTTATTTAACAGCAATGATCAGAAAACTTACCGATGTGGATGTAGCCATTTTTATGTAATCTATTAAGAACTAAAGTCAAAATAATTCCAATGTTGCGGGAATTGTAATAAGTTAGATAAATAATCCAACTACAGGACAAAATTGTAGCTGCAAAAGAAATTATAAGACATGTTAGACAAGTAATACCTTATTCTTATAAAAGTGTTTTAATATTTCACCATACTCCAGAGTGCTAGACGTCAATTTAGAAAACCCAGATGTCTGCCCTTCCTACAAACTGAACCCATTCTACATAGCACAGAATTTCAGTTTAGAATTCCATCAAGCATGGATGCCAGAAGCTAAAAGATGTTTATTTTCAACTCACCACAGCTATCTGAACAGGGACACTTACTGTGGTTTGTACTAGCTACAGTTTACTAAAACAAATGAGGATTAGTGACCACAGTCTGATGTTGACTTGTATCTATAAATTATAATTAACATTAACCACATATTTCTGAGGCTTTAGAGTAGAAAACACAGCCAGCTGAAAATGGAAGTAAATACTTCCTATCTGAGACTAAACATAAATTTTTGAAACAAGTTTTACTGACAATAAAGGATATTCTTCCTTAAGTCTTAATGCTGAAGATATAGTTTTCAAGGGTTGCAGGAAAGAGAGAACATAGTATTAACCTCTATTCACCTCTCTCCATAAGCTGTGCCTCAGAGAATTCACACTTTATTTAAACTTTACACTGGCAATAACTGATTTTTTTTCTGAAGTGTGAAAGCTCTGAAGGCTCAAGGTAGAGGGGCCGTGAGCAGATAATGAGGTTTCACATACTGCAGAATTCCCACTCTTGACTTTGACAATTCTTCCGAAGGGGCGCCGTCGACCCAGCGCCCCTTCGGCCATTCTCCCTGTGGCCAGAGGGAAAAGGAAGAGAGGAGGACGAAGCCACGGGTCGGGTCGGACGAGGGAAGGAGCGCACGCCGCCGACCCAGTGCCCCTTCGGCCATTCTTCCTGTGGCCGGAGGGAAAAGGAAGAGAGGAAGAAGCCGCGGGTCAGGTCGGGCGAGAGAAGGAGCGCGCGCCGCCGACCCAGCGCCCCTTCGGCCATTCTCCCTGTGGCCGGAGGGAAAAGGAAGAGAGGAGGACGAAGCCACGGATCGGGTCGGACGAGGGAAGGAGCGCGCGCCGCCGACCCAGCGCCCCTTTGGCCAACCCCCCTGGCCGGAGGGTAAAGAGAAAGAGAAGGAAGAAAAGCCGCGGGTTGGGTGGCGAAAAAGACTCGCGCTGCTGACCCAGCGCCGCAAACCCAGAAACAAGTAGCTAAATGCATATGATAAGTAATTCATTTACACTAATTTAGTTGACTTTAGAGACTTTACAAATAACTGACTCGCACAATACTGAACTTACAGTAGAGACTTATAGTGAACTTACAGTAGAGACTTTATATATTGGACTTCATAACAAGGATATTTAGAAACTACTGACTTATAACTTCATATAATCAATGCTAATTAGCTATTTTTAGTCTGATATTGTTTACACTGTGATAATATGCATGATAATACTTTGTTTTAAACTGTGATAACATGTATGATGAGAGGATACTGGCGTAGAAACAACGTCAGGAATTTTGCCAAGAGAACCCTATGGACCAAAACAAAAGGCAAAACAAATGGTGCAATTTAGATGTAATAGGATGCTTAGCACAGCAGATCAAAAGAAGAGGAGGGACAGGAAAGGGGGAGGAGAAATACAATGTTGCAAGGAACAATACTGTATAGGGACATGGAATGTGAGGTCTATGAATCAAGGAAAACTGGAAGTGGTAAAAAAGGAAATGGAAAGAATAAGCGTTGACATCTTGGGAATCAGCGAGTTAAAATGGTCAGGGATTATTATTATTATTATTATTATTATTATTATTATTATTATTATTATTATTATTATTATTATTATTATTTATTACACTTGATACCCCGCCCCAATCGGGAGAACCCAACTCTGAGCGGCTTACAAAACACTAAAAATAAAAGTAAAAGCATAAGAAACAGTTTACTCCAATAAAACATCAGTTAAAAGGTCATCAAAATATTACCACAAAAATTAAAAACAGTACACAGTCCCACTTCCAGACCCAGGTTGGCAGTCCTTTAAATAAGCCACCTGGTAAGGGAACTCGTATTCCCAGGTCCCCAAACCTGTCCAGCCAGCCAGGTTTTCAAACCCTTCCGGAAGGGCAGGAGCTCTGTCTGAAGGCGCAGTTCAGTGGGCAGGAGGTTCCAGAGGGCCGGGGCGGACACGGAGAAGGCTCTTCTCCTGGTACAGGCGAGATGCGCCATTCTCGCCGAAGGAACAACGAGGGAGCCTCTCCGATCCGCCCTGGTGGGACGGGCAGATGTTCTTGGGGTGACGCGGTCTCTTAGGTATCCTGGCCCACTACCATATAGGGCTTTAAAGGTAATAACCAGCACCTTGAATTGCACCCGGAGACATACTGGCAGCCAATGCAGCTCCCGGAGCAGCGGTGAGGCATGAGCATAACGCCCACACCCCACCACTACCCGGGCTGCCGCATTTTGAACCAGCTGGAGTCTCCGGATGGTCATCAGGGGCAGCCCCATGTAGAGCGCATTGCAGTAATCAAGTCTGGAGGTGACCAACGCATGTGTGACTATAAGCAGAGCATCCCGGTCCAGGAGTGGGCGTAACTGGCGTATTACACGAAGTTGTGCAAAAGCCCTCCTGGCCACGGCTGCCACCTGCTCTTCGAACAGTAGCCGTGAGTCCAGGAGGACCCCCAGATTACGCACCGGGTCTGTTTGGGGCAGGGCTGCCCCATCCAGAACCAAAGGTGGAAGCTCCTTTGTTAACACGGGACCCCTTACCCACAGCCACTCAGTCTTGCCGGGATTCAGCTGTAGCCCGTTGTCCCCCATCCAGACCTTTACAGCCTTCAGACACCTGGAAAAGACTTCCACCGCACCGCTTGGGTCCCCACGGGCGGAGATGTATAACTGGGTATCATCTGCATATTGATGATACCGTACCCCGTGGGAACGGATGATCTCACCCAGCGGCTTCATATAGATGTTAAACAGGAGAGGAGAAAGTACCGAACCCTGAGGCACCCCGTATTGCAGGGGCCTAGGGCTGGACTTCTCCTTCTCCAGGCATACCGACTGGGTCCTGCCCCTCAGGAATGAGGCAAACCAGGACAACACTGTGCCCTGGATCCCCAGACCCTGGAGCCTACCCAGAAGGATGCCATGATCGACAGTATCAAAAGCCGCTGAGAGATCGAGAAGAGCAAGGACAGACGGTTCCCCTCCGTCCCGCTCTCTCCAGAGATCATCCATCAAAGCGACTAGTGCAGTTTCGGTACCATATCCGGGCCTGAATCCTGACTGAAACGGGTCCAGATAATCCGCTTCATCCAGGACCTCCTGCAACTGCTGCGCCACAGCCTTTTCCAAAACCTTACCTAAAAAAGGTAGGTTGGACACTGGACGGTAGTTGGAAATTATCGTGGGGTCGAGGGACGGCTTTTTCAGGAGGGGGAGCACCAAAGCGTGTTTAAAAGGTGCAGGAAAATGCCCCTCCTTTAAAGAAGAATTGATGATCGCCTTGACCCAGCCACCTGCCACAGACCTGGAAGCTTTTATTAACCAGGCAGGGCATGAGTCCAGTGCACAGGTCGTGGCGCGAACAGATGCAAGAAGCCTGTCCACTTCCTCAGGGCCAACAGGATCGAACCGATCCCAGGTAACATGGCTAGACTGTGCTATGGTCAGCGCCAGCTCAGTATGTTCCACGCCGGGATTCAGGCTCGAGCGGATCTGAGCGATTTTCTCCGTCAGATAATCAGCAAAATCCTCAGCTGATCCCTGCCACCCAGGGCCCGGCCCCCCTCTACCGAGGAGGGACCTGGTCACCCGGAACAAGGTCGCTGGGCGGTTATCTGCGGAGGCAATAAGGGTGGTGAAGTATTGGCGCTTCACCACCCTCATCGCCACTAGGTAGTCTTTAATAGCAGCTCTGACCAGTGTTCGGTCAGACTCGCTCCGAGTCTTCACCCAGCGGCGCTCTCGGCGTCTCTTAGCCCATTTAAGCTCCCTTAGCTCCTCAGAAAACCAAGGGGCAGATCGATCCCCACGGACTCGGAGAGGCCGTAGTGGCGCGATTACATCCAAGGCTGCCGTCGCTTTCTTGTCCCAAGCGTCGACAAGGGCCTCGGATGAATCGCTTTGCGGGTCAAGAGGACATTCCCCCAGTTCCCTCTGGAATCCCTCTGGATCCATTAGTCGCCGGGGGCGGGCCCATTTAATCGGCCCCGCCTCCCTGCGGTAGAGACCAGCCCCTTGGAAGTCTAGAGTCACCAGATAGTGATCTGACCATGGCACTGGCGTGATAACTAATTTTTGTAAATTCAGATCACTCTGCCACAGCTCTGATAAAAAGATGGGTGAATTCAGCTCTGGAAACCATCATAGCTACTACTGTGGACAAGAAAACCTCAGAAAAAACAGAGTAGCCATAATTGTCAATAAAAGGGTGAGAAAAGCAGTAATGGGATATAATCTCAAAAATGATAGAATGATGTCAGTCAGAATACAAGGCAAGCCATTCAATATCACTGTAATCCAAATATACGCACCAACCACTAGTGCAGATGAAGCCACAATTTACCAGTTTTATGAAGACTTAGAACACCTCATAGAACAGACACCAAGAAATGATGCACACATTATCACAGGAGACTGGAATGCCAAAGTAGGAAATCAAAAAGTAAATGGAATAACAGGCAAGTTTGGTCTTGGAACACAGAATGAAGCAGGCCAAAGACTGATAGAGTTCTGCCAAGATAACGCACTGGTCATAGCAAACACTCTCTTCCAGCAACACAAGAGGAAACTTTACATATGGACATCGCCAGATGGCCAACGTCGAAACCAAACTGATTAAATACTCTGCAGTCAAAGATGGAGAACTTCCATACAGTCAGCAAAAACAAGACCAGGAGCAGATTGTGGCTCAGATCACAACCTACTGATTGCAAAATTCAGGCTTAGACTAAAGAAAATAGGAAAAACAATTAAGCCAGAAAGATATGACCTAGACAACATTCTTTGGGAATACACAGTGGAGGTGTGGAACAGATTTAATGGCTTGGAACAGATAGACAGAGTGGCAGAAGAATTATGGACAGAGATGCTGGACATCATGCAGGAGGCAGCAAGGAAAACCATACCAAAAGAAAAGAAGTGTAAGAAAGCTAAGTGGTTGTCCAATGAGGCTCTTAAAATAGCAGAGGACAGAAGGAATGCAAAATGCCAAGGAGAAAGGAAAAAATACAGTCACTTGAATACAGAATTTCAAAGAAAAGCAAGGAGAGATAAGGAAACCTACCTGAACGAACAGTGCAAAGAAATAGAGGAAAACAATATCAGGGGTAGGACTAGAGATCTTTTCAAAAAAAATTGGGGAAATCAAGGGAACATTTAAAGCAAAAATGACCATGATAAGGGACAAAGATGGCAAGGAGATAGCTGATGCAGAAGAGATTAAGAAAAGATGGAAAGAGTACACAGAGGAACTCTACAAAAAGGACCTCAACACCCCTGATAATCACAATGATGAGAACATTGAACATGAGCCAGACATTCTAGAGAGTGAAGTCAGAAAGGCCCTAAAAAACACTGCAAACAACAAAACCAGTGGAGCTGATGGTATCCAAGTTGAACTTTTCAAAGCCCTACAAAATGATGGAATCAAATTATTGCATTCTATATGCCAGCAGATTTGGAAAACAAAACAATGGCCACAGGATTGGAAAAGATCTGTATACATTCCACTCCCCAAAAAGGGTAATGCCAAAGAATGTTCAAATTATCGAACAATTGCGCTCATCCCTCACGCTAACAAGGTGATGCTCAAGATAATACAGGATAGACTGCAACAGTATGTGGAGAGAGAATTACCAGAAGTGCAGGCGGGTTTCAGAAGAGGCAGGGGGACTAGAGTTCACATCGTCAACATAAGATGGATCATGGAAAAAACAAAAGAATATCAGAAACAAGTCTACTTCTGTCTCATAGATTACACTAAGTCTTTTGACTGTGTCAACCACAACAAAATGTAGCAAGTAATTAAAGAGATGGGAATATCGGAACACCTTATAGGCCTCATGAGAAATCTGTACATGAATCAAGAGACAACAGTTAGGACAGAAAATGGAATGACTGAGTGGTTTGGAATAGGAAAAGGAGTAAGACAAGGCTGCACTTTGTCACCCGGCTTATTCAACTTATACACAGAACACATAATGCGCATTGCAGGGATGGAGGAATCACAATTTGGGATCAAAATTGCTGGAAGAAACATCAACAATTTGAGATATGCAGATAATACCACCCTAATGGCAGAAAGTGAGGAGGACCTAAAGAAGCTCCTGATTAGGTTGAAAGAAAAAAGTTAAAAAGCTGGCTTGACACTCAATATCAAGAAAACCAAGATAATGGCAACAGGCCCTATCAGTTCCTGGAAAATAGATGGGGAAGAAGTAGAAGCAGTGACAGATTTTACTTTCTTAGGATCTAAGCTCACTCCAGATGGTGATTGCAGCCATGAAATAAAAAGGTGACTGATTCTTGGGAGGCAAGCAATGAGAAACCTGGGGAACATAGTGAAAAGTAGAGACATCACATTGCAAACAAAAATTCGCATAGTCAAAGCAATGGTATTCCCTGTGGCAATGTATGGTTGTGAGAGCTGGGCCATTAGGAAAGCTGAACGCAGAAGAATAGACGCCTTTGAGATGTGGTGTTGGAGGAGAGTTTTGAGAGTCCCCTGGACAGCGAGAAGAACAAATAGGTCAATCTTAGAAGAAATCAACCCTGACTGCTCCTTAGAAGGTCAAATAATAAAGATGAAGCTAAAGTACTTTGGACATCAAATGAGAAGAGAGGATTCACTTGAGAAAGCCTTGATGCTTGGAATGGTCGAGGGCAAAAGAAGAAGGGGACGGTATTGTGGAGACAATGGGCACAGAACTGAGCAAGTTAAGGGGGATGGTGGAGGACAGGAGTGCCTGGCGGACAGTGGTCCATGGGGTCGCAGAGGGTCGGAATCGACTGTGCGACTGAACAACAACAACAACAACAATAATAATAATAATGGCAGCAGTAGCAATAATACCACTTTTATATTTATAACAAAAATAAAAGAGTTTTAGCAGTTTGAAATTGATTTATTTCAATGTGAACTTTCATGGAATATAACCAATTTCTTCAGGCACTGACACAATGATACATTCCAGTGACGCTAGCTAAGACCTGAATATTCCTCAAAAACTTTGATAACTTCCACCTTGCCATTAAATATGAACCTAACCAAATCTACACAACAGGTACAATTTTTGGACAATACTGTACTGTGAAACAACACCATGGACATAAAAATACCATATTACAACAAAAACACACTCATCATTAAATTTGTTTACAAATGTAATGATCAGTGAATAACTATTGTAAATACATAGCATAGTAATACAGAGCTACCACTCAACATCTCTACTGCAGATCACAGAATGTAATGTTTTATAACATTGAAAATTATATGAAATATTCAATTTAAAAAAGCTACATACCAACTAGGAGCCAAACAACATTAGAGTCATGTTCAGTAAGGAAGTTTTCAAGCTGAGTGATACTAGGAACAATGCTCTCATTTCTCTCCATAGCTAGAACATTTCAGCAGGACCCAGATGACTGAAAAGAGAAAATAAATTGGTAAATAAAGTATCATTGGAAGCAACACTGCAGTGGATGCCATTCTCTATTACAAAACATGCAAAATATATTTTTTTCTGTTAGAGGAGACACACAGTTTCAGCCTTGATGTAGAAACAGCATTTATTGTTAGATAAGTGCCTGTAGGATTTCAGGAGTAATGCAGTGGGGCTTATACATAAACCTGGCAGCACTGCATTATTAGAGATTTTATAAATGCAAAAATTCCCTCATAGTATATGGAGAATGTGAAATCATTTATTCCTTGAGTATAACATACACTAACCATAAAATCTAAACAATGTTACTGATTGGGTCAACTTACATGTTAATCATGTTTCATGTATTTTGTTGTTGTTCTAAATCAGGGGTTCTCAAAGTTTTCCCGCTGTGGGCCAGACCATACCCCCTCAGATAGCTGAGTGGGCTGGATACATGGTTCTCCCCACCGTAAATGCTGCTGTAAAACGTGTCTGTGGCTGTCGTAAACATGTTTATGACAGCCACAGGTGCATAAACATGTTTTTGCTGTTTTAGCCGCTTATGGCGGTGGTGGCAGAAATGAGAGAAGTACTTTTTTGCTGATTTTGCCGCTTATGGCGGTGGTGAAGGACCACATGAAATGGCACCGTGGGCCAGGGCCAGTCCATGGGCCGTAGGTTGCAAACCCCTGCTCTAAAAAGCAGCTGCAAGGCTCCTGATCAAGACTAAGCCTACAGCATAAATTTTGGGGGGAAGATTGAACACCAAACCCTAGAGTTGGATATGACTGGCTTTCGAGCAAGGGAGACCTTTACCTTTACCTAAATGTGGGGACTGTATTGAATGCAGCCAGCTGCCATGACTTAATGTCTTTTATATCAAAGATGCCTTTGAAATGTGGTGTTGGAGGAGAGTTTTGAGAGTACCCTGGACAGCGAGGAGAACAAATAGGTTGATCCTATAAGAAATCAACTGCTCCTTAGAAGGTCAAATAGTAAAGATGAAGCTAAAGTACTTTGGACATCAAATGAGAAGAGAGGATTCACTTGAGAAAGCCTTAGTGCTGGGAAAGGTGAAGGGCAAAAGCAGAAGGGAGCAGCCAAAAATGAGATGGCTAGATGGTATCGTAGACACAATGGGCACAGAGTTGGGAGGGCTGAGGAGGATGGTGGAGGACAGGGGTGCTTGGAGGGCAATCGTCCATAGAGTCGAAATCGATTGTGCGACGGAACAAAATTATATATACTGTATCTGCAAATCAAAATTAGGAGACTCAAAATAAAGATAGAACTAGTAAGTTTGAAGATCTGAATAGCTGTTAAGAAAAAGAGGAAGTTGCATGTCAGAAGTACTTGCACTGCTTGCCCTTTTGGGGAGTTCTGTGGACAAGCTCTCTCTGCATGAAGTTGTTCTTTGACCTGGAATTCTCTTCCCATTCTCAGGCTACAAAGACTTTTTTCCCACTAGTGTTTACAGATTTTGTTTTCTTCCTGAAGATAACACCATGCTTCCTAACAATGTTTCTCAAAGGCTCCTTTGTAAACACTGGACACACTGAAGGAATTCTAAAGCTTCAAGCGTTTTATTTTGTTATAATTATGTAAGATTAGCAGGAACAGATACAGCTAAAAATTTTGCTACAGTACTTGGTGCTGTAATTCAAGTTCTGGTATAAGTAAGAGTGACAAAAATATCTGCATAGGTTTTGTTTTTGTTTTTTGCATGTTTAATACTCTTTACTTTGCCACCCAAAATGCAACATATCTTAAAACACTTAAAAGTGAACACATTTTTATTTTCTGATACAATCCTTCAGTCAAGATTATTCCAATGTTCAAGTAAGCCCCTGGCTTACTTGGTATTTCAAGTGTGTTATCACTAATAGTTTGATCTAGAAATTAGATTAGACTCAACTCTAACAAAGACTGGAAATAACAACATTTTAGATCAGGAATTCTCAACTTGCGGCCCACAGCACCATTTCATGTGGTGGGCCCACCGCCACCACATCCGGAAGTGCCATGTGGTAGAGGATGGACAAAATGGCAATCCAGCCCCCTAAGTTGTCTGAGGGAGTGTGACCCAGCCCCCGGGTTTAAAAGGTTGAGAACTTCTGCTTTATATTATAGTTTATTATTTATAGCTGTACTGTATATGAAAATCAAGTCTTTAGAAATGCTACAATGGTCTACGTGTCTTTCAATTTCACAAAGATGTTTTTTAAAAAAATTATTTCTTTTTCTTCCTCAGAACTATGTTTATGTTTTCTGTTCCTTGCAATCTCTTCATTCTAAATGTTATTCTCTCATTCAAGACAATGGTATTTCAAGAGTCTTTGTAGTACAGTAATTGACATTCATATGTTTTTGCTTGCTTCCTTTTCCATCAAGAAAAGACCAAGAGAGCCTATCCCTGAGAGAAAATGTGTGTTTATTTAGCTGTGGAAAGTACTGTAGAGGAAACAGTTATCTTTGCAAAAAAAAAAAAAAAACCCTGCCTCATAAGCCAAGAGGAAGGACATTTTAAAATAGAAAAATATTTGATGCCATGTTGAATAACAATGTGATTTAAAATAAAACTAACTACAGTTATGGTATCAAAACTGTAAAAAATAATAATCCTTGTTCCATATTTTGCTAAGAACTATGAATAGATGGATATGTGTGCCACATCTAATATAAAATGTCAACATATGTAAATATATGTAGACCAAAAATCTAAAATGCATTTTAAATTAACATTCTTATTATAATTTCAGAATCTACATTAAGCTTTTCATTCATGTGCAAACCAAGAGAGTAGAGGTCATCAACGTATTTAGAATTTCACTATATAAAACAGTGGTTCCCAACCTTTTTTATTTGTGCCATGACCCCTCCCCCTGTGACACATAATTCAAAAAGTGAATACCTATTCATGTGGAGGAAGCCTAAAAAGCCAATAACTTGGTCAAAATATGCTTCCAAAGAAATTCACTGTTAATAACTCATTCTCGGATCTAAAGTAATTTGGTCATCCCTACACCCAGTTACCCAACTACTGCATCCAGATCACTTATATATTTTTTCACCAACTTCAATTCCATTAAAGCAGTGTTTCCCAACCTTTGGCGTTTGGATTTCAATTCCCAGAAGTCTAAGTCAATTCCCCAAAGCACTGATCAGCCAATGTGCTGACTTTGGCTTCTGGGAATTGAAGTCCCCCTGTGGGGTGTATGCACCACGTTGGGAACCACTGCATTAAAAGAAACTGAAAAGGAACGTGCCCTAGTTGCCAAAAGCTGTTCAAAAGCATATAATCATTGCCCATCTTAGGTCACCCTTGCTCAAAAACCAGTTGTATCTGACTCTAGGGTTGAGTGCTCATCCCTGTTTATAGCCAAAGAGCCTGCACTGTCTGCATTTGCAGACGTTTCCGTGGACATGTGGCAGACATGATTATACACCGGAGTGCACGGAACACTGTTTAATGTCTGTTAACCCTGAAAAATTTCAGACATAGTGCTTAAATTGAAAACTACAGTAGATATAAAATTTTATCCTTCACCAACTTTATCTGACACAATTCTTCACTGTTTCTTTCTGCCTATCAAGGAGGTAGAAAATAGAAAGTCCAATCAAGGAAGGTTATCCTGGTAGGTATGAAAGAGATCATAAATAACCTAAGAGTCTACATTAGATAAGGAAGCTTTCACTCTATTTCTCAGATGCTACTTCTTCTCTAAATTTTTCAAAAAAGAGCCAAGATTTTATAAAATAGAGATTTGCTCTTAAAACAAATCCTGTATATAGTCTCAATTTTTTCCAAACTTCATTGCAATTTAGTACTGTATTTTAAAAATCTGCCTTCTTGATGAAATGAAGGAAATATTATCTGTTAATATGAACATGTGTCCAAGAAATGAATTATTACTTAGTTTTTGAGATGTCCAGCTGGAATTTGATAAAGAATTATTACATGGAGACAAGGTTAATTATAACTAAAGATTAGAAGGTTAATTTTGTTTTACAACTTGAGGAATGGTATAAGGAAATTTGGAATATTGTGATTAATAATAAATTGACAAGTGAAATAAGGTGTTTAAAAGGTTTAATTAAAAATAGATTTAAATATATTTGGGAACATTTTAGGATAATATATTATCTAAAGAAAAAGGTATAAAGGCAGTGGAGAAAATAATTTCTTTTTGGAGAGGAATGGGGGGGGGGATGTGAAATATGGTAGGTAAAGGTCACCCTTGATCAAAAGCTAGTCATATCAGACTCTAGGGTTTAGTGCTCATCTCTGTTTATAGCCAAAGAGTCAGCTCTGTCTGCATACAGATGTTTCCATGGACATGTGGCAGGCACGCCTAGATACAGGAGTGCATGGTACGCTACCTTCCCACCGAATGTTCCCTATTTATCTACTTGCAATTTCTTGCTTTTGAACTGCTAGGTTAGCAAGAGCTGGGACAGAGACAGGAGCTCACTCCGTTGTGTAGTACGCAGGTATCAATCTGCCAGTCTTCAAGTTCAAAGCCTTAACCACTAAAGCCACCACAGTCCCTGAAATAAGGCCAATGCTATTTTAAGCTTCATTAACAGAAGTATAGTCTCCAAAACCCGTGAGGTACTAGTCTCCTTCAGCACTAGTTAGATCACATCTAGAGTTCTGCGTCCATTTCTCTTTAAGAAGAATGCTAATAAACAGACTTCAGTTCCCAGAAGCCTAACAAACTGAGCTATTTAGCCTTTTGAAAATGAGACTGAGAGGGGAAATGACAGCACTTTTCAAATACAGTACAGTACATGAAAGACGATCTTAAATAGGAGTGACAGGATCCATTCTTGATCATGCCAGAGTGTAGGACACATAATAACAGACTCAGGTTACAAAAATCCAGATACTGGTACAGGGTAAATATTGGGGGAGGGGGAATCTTAACCATTAGAGCAGTATGACAGTGAATCCATGACCTTGGGAGGTGGTGAGAGCTCTAATGTTGGAGACATTCAAAAGAAGATTGGACACCATCTGCCAGATCTGTTTTGATCTGGATTCTTACATTAAGTAGGTGTTGGATTGGATCAGCTCATAGGCCTCCTTCCAACTCAATTATTCTATGACTTGTATAAGTATCTGAGGCTGTTAATTTTTCCTCTCATCCAGTGGCCGGGAGGCTAGAACAACTCAACTGGATCTTGCCAACATTGCAGCAGCTGCTGCTCCTGTTACCCACCCTTTTGCCTGCTACCACTGCCATGGTTATGGAGCAGAATCCTGGCCACCCCAGCCACTGTTCTCAATGCTGGCTGTCAGCAACCACAGCATTGGGGTAAGGAAAAATATTTTTCCCCTGTTTAGATTATTGCTGCAGGGTGACAGTTGTCATCTGGTAACTTCAGCAAAGATCCACAGAGTTTTAACCTACACTGCTGAAGGGTCAAGCGCATTCTCTAAAGATGAAAGGGGCAGCTATGGCTTTTGGCATCTCCAACTTAATTAGCCAGAATTAGGACTTACCGTAAGTTTTCTTGGTTCATTACTGTGGGGTATGTATTCTTGAAACCATTCTAAGTTTCAAAGGACTGAAACTCCAAGTTAACAGTGCTCCTATGCAACTGTGTGCTTATTCTTGAACAAAGCCAACCTATAGAAAATTGACCACGTACCACCAGTATGGGGCCCAAATTTCCATGGCAATTTTCAGCAAGTATGCCTTGTTATTCGAAGGATTATAAGAAAGGTTGGGCTCACAAAACATTATGATGGAAACTAATAAGTGCTAAGTAATAAAAAGCAAATAATCAAGGCCTCTCCTCTGAAAACAAATTTTGCCATTGTTTGCCTTGGTCAGAAAAGTTCAATTGTAGATAACTGCAAAAGAACAAACAAAAGCAGCAGCTCTCACTGCTACTGTTGCTATAGAATGTTTTCTTTTTTTGGTTCTCAACACATACTAACTACTGTACTTTATTTTTCATGAAACAGTTGCAAAACCACAAGTTTTTTCTGATATGTCAGAACCACAGACTAACACGGCGACTATGCCCCCCCAAATAAAAAAAACACAAGTGTTTCCTCTGCAGAGATAAGGCATTCTTCTTTTAATAAGCTCCCAAAATATACCACTTGTAAACCGAATTGTAATACAACATAACTTCCAGGAAGTCGAACATCATAACTTGTTATGCACACACCATGGCTGAATTCATGTAGCTACCAGTACAGCGTAGTCATGTTATTAGCATCAGCAGTAGGTAGTCACCAATTAAAGACTTCTCTTAGGGATTTTTGGAGGGATTGCAAATTTGTTGCATTGTATACAACTCTCATACAGCCCAAAATCTAGAAAAACCTCTTCGCCCCAATTATTACTTTAAAAAGATTGCTGTAACATATGAAAAACCATTGATGATCTATCCCAGAGGTGCCCAAACTACGGCCCCACAGGCCAGATATAGCCCCAAAGTCATTCCACCAGCCCCGCAATGTCCTTGCCAAACCAGGAAGTGAATACGGTTGCTTCTGTGCAAGTGCAGATGCATCCTATTTATTTCCTGGTTCAATGCGGATGTCCTCACACATGCGCAGAAGCATCCATATTTTATTTCCTGGTTTGGCGTGGACATGCTCGCATATGCGCAGAAGCATTGGCACTGAACCAGGAAGTACATATGACCGCTTTTGCACATGCACAGAAGCCTCCATGTCAAACCAGGAAGTAAATATGGACGTGCATGCACAAACACACCCTGTTCCAGGGGCGTGGTATGGCAGCGTGGTCATGGCCCCGGCCCAAAAAGTTTGGGCTTCCCTGATCTATCTAAATCATTGTTTACCTGCAACATATTGTTTAACTTGACCTTTTCTTTGTCATATGACAGCATTGCTTAATTAGATTATTGTTCTAATACTTTAATGGTGTCATTAGATCTTTGTTTGTAAACATGGTAGAGCATAAATTGCATGAAGAGATCTTTGGTGCAGTCATTAAGCTGCAGTAGTGCTGTCAAAACTCTGCTCATGATCAGAGTTTGACCCTAATGGAATCAAAGTTGAATTAGCCTTCCATTTTTTTCAAAGTGAATAAAATTGGCATCCAAATTGTTGGGAGGCAAAATTCTAATTACCTTGTCAACTGCCTAGGTAGTGCTCTAAGCTCTATGGGGTAATATATTAGTGTAATTGCTATTGCTTTCTATTGACTGAATTTCTGCACACTCATAGAAAGTTTGTCCTGTATCCAAGTAACCCCATTTTCTTCTTCTTCTCCTTGTGCCATATCCAATTCCAAATATTGGTGATCATTATGGCGATAAGCCATGAAGACTGTCCTGCGAATATAATGCCGTGGCCTTTCATCTGCCTTCCGCATCGCAGCATGACCCCATACCACTGATTCAGCTCTACAAGTCACTTTCTGCTCCTGAGCCCTGAATGTGCAAAGTTCTCCTCAGCCCCAGGCCAGTATTGGTGAAGCTGCTGCCCTCCATCAAGATGGATTCAAGTGGGATTTAATCCACTTGGAGATCATCAGCCTTCACTTTGGACTTTACCAAGGCCATTAGTCCTCAAGTTTGTCAGGTTAGTTAACCACCGCCAGACGTTCAGCAGTGAGTTGCTGGCAATATGGTCTACTCTATTACCATAACAGGATAACCCCATTTTATTCAGTTATATTCTTATTTTCCTACTTCACTTTGAAATCTATTAACTCACTTTAAAAGGCCTTAAAACCTGGCTGGCAGGACAAGTTTGGAGATCCAAAAACACCGGATCTCATGTTGGGTGGCTTATCAGATGAGTCAGCCACCCTTGTTCTTACCTCCTCACCCGGTCCTTGTTTTTAATAACCTTTGTCATTTTAATAACCTTGGTGATTTTATATCTTGGAAATAACTGGGAATTGTTTAATCTTTTTAGCTTAATCTGTGAACATTGTATTAATTTATATTTTTTTAATCTATTAAGAGGATACTGTATACTGAGTTGTATTCTTTAACTATGTATTTCTTAAATTTGTTTATGTAAGCCGCCCAGAGTTGGGTTTCGACCCGATTGGGGCGGGATAACAAGTTGGAAATAAATAAATAAATAAATAAAATAAATCTAGCCAAAATCTTGTCCTAATGGGAGACACTGTGTGTTGTTTTGCTCTCTATAGATTTAGCTTAGCCTCTTCAGGCTTAATATTTAAATCTTGAAATGTGTGCAGAAAACTCTTCCTTGATTTATGCCCTCATCTAGGGCAGGGGTCAGCAAACTTGGGTCTACAGATATTTTTTGGATTTCAATTCCCAGAAGCCCTGATCAGCAAGTGTACTGAATCGGGCTTCTGGTAACTGAACTCCAAGAACTCCTGGAGAGCGAAGCTTGCTGACCCCTGATCTAGGGGGTTAGTGCCCATGAACTGAATGGACTTGGTGCTTCATTACTGCATTTTACTCATTATTTGCTAGTACCTCTTGATGTACATCTGGAGGGGCAATGCCAGCCAAATAATAGACTTTTTCCATGCAGGCATTACTGACAGCCAGTAACAATCATGCATTAAGAGCTACAGCCACTTGTTTTGCTCAGTAACTTTAACTTGACTGAGGAACATGAAGAAAGTGAAGCTACATTAAACCATTAAATGCACTGTATGACCTGAAAACAGAATACAGCACTTTAACTGAAACATATCACAGTACTATACAATTAAACTATAAATGTCAAAACTATAGTAAAACCCCAACTTGCGTATGCCTTGAGTTATATAAAATTTGACTTACGTAGTGATTTTTTGCACTAAAACCATGTCCCAATTTACATAAATGTCCCGATTTACGTAACACAATTTCCTATGGGTTTACTTTGAGTTATGTAAAAAAATTCATTTTTCCTATGGGCTTGCTTCAATTTACATAAAAATAATTTCCCTATCGGTTTGCTTTGAGTTACATAAACAAATCATTTTTCCTATTGGTTTGCTTCGAGTTAAATAAAAAACCAATTTACATAAAAGCCTATGGCACAGACTTTTTACGTAAGTAGGGGTTTTATTGTAGACAGGAAGCTATTTTGTGTGTTCTGATACTGCGAACCAAAGTTTCTAAGATTTGCTAAAACACTTGTTCTTATATGCTAACATTCATTTTATTGTAGGCAAACTGCTGATCATTAAAAATTCAAAATCATTACTCATACTGCTCTGCAATGACATTTCATAACTAGTGTGCATATTCATTATAACTGATATCAAGTACTCTTTAGTATTTATCTTTAATATTCTACTGTGCTAGCTGTCAAGGAAATAAAAGACTGTTTAAGAATAACTTTCCCCAAAAAAGGTTCTAAGCAATGATTCTGCCTTATATTATTGATCTTACAGCATAAAATCACAGGTTGTGATGTTCAAATAAGTCATACTGAACAGACCGCCATTTATTTCCACGTAAGACTGCACTGTTTGGCTATAATTCTAAAAACCTACTTGGCAGGAATGGAGTCCAATTCAACATACTGTGGCCTACATCTAAAGAAGCCAGTTGCAGGCTGCATTAATACTGAGCAAAGAGGAGGATATGAACCAGTTGTGGGTGTGTGAGATCTCACTGACTGTCCAACTACAAAACAGGCCATTCTTCAGGCTTAGTCATGGCACAGCAAAGAGTCCTGTACTGGCATTGAATGTGGGGCACTGGGAGAATCCATGGGGTTTCTCTAAGCATAGTAGAATCATAGAATCACTGAGTTGGAGGGACAGTAGAGGAAACCACCTGCTCAATGCAGGAATCCAAAACAAAGCAAATATGACACATGGTGGTGTAACTCTCTTGAATGCTTCCAGTGTTGGTACTGCTCTAACCGTTAAGATGGTTTTCCTGATATTCAGGCTATATCTGGCTTCCATTATTTTGAGCCTGTTATTATGCATCCTGCACTCTGGGACAATGGTAAACAGATCCTTCCCTTCCTCTTTATGATTACCTTTCAGGTATTTGAAGAGAACTATCACATAGTATAGATTTCCAAATTAAAAGGACTTGGATGTACATCAGGGAGGGTGTGGGAAAGCACCTCCATGGGAGGCGTGGAGAAAGAGTTCTCCAGCTCCCAGTCTGTTTTTTTTTTCCTTTCTTAAAGATTATTAAGCAACAAGTAGAGGTGCTTTTAGGAGCCAAGATGGTTTAGTGGTAAAGACGCTGAACTCGACAACTGTAAGCTGAGTTCGATTCCTGAGTACTGCACAACAGGAGGGAGCTCCCGTCTCCGTCCCAGCTCCTGTCAGCCTAGCACAGTGTTTCCCAAATGCTGGTTTTTGGACTTCAATTCCCAGAAGCCTAAGTCATTTCCCCAAAGCACTGATCAGCCAATGTACTGACTTAGGTTTCTGGGAATTGAAGTCTAGCAGTGGGCTGTGTACCCCTTGTTGGGAACCACTGGCCTAGCAGTTCGAAAGCAAGAAATTGCAAGTAGATAAACAGGTACCCCTTCGGTGAGAAGGTAAACAGTGTTCCATGCACTCAGGTGTTGAGGCATGCCTGCTATGCCTCCACGGAAATCTCTGCAGACGCAAGACGGAGCTGGCTCTTTAGCTATAAACAGAGATGAGCACTGAACCCTAGAGTTGGATACGACTGGCTTTGAAGCAAGGGCAACCTAGAGATGCTTTTAGGGGCCAGGGTGGCCTAGTGATTAAGACACTGAGCTTGACAATCGGAAGGTTGGCAGGTCAGCAGTACAAGTGCAAAAGCAAAAAATATATATAAAAATTTTTTGCAAGTAGATAAACAGGTACCACTTCAGCATGAAAGGTAACACCGTCCCGTGAGCTCTGGAGTCTAAAACGGAGATGAGCACCGCCGCCTAGAGCCGGACACGAGTGGCTTTCGAACAAGGGGGACCTTTAGCTTTACTAGGGGGACCAAAGAAGGCACCTCCCCGCCAAGATGACCGCCTCGGTCGCCCAATCTGGCGTTGGAACCTCCCTGTCTCCGTCAATGGGGCTCCACTGGAGCGGGGAGGCCTGGAGACCTCCCGCCTTCCCTCCCCGAAGGGAGCCTGTCCGCTGGGCCCTCCTGGCCACCTCACGCCCCTCTCTAAGCGTCAAACCGCCCCGGCGCTCTCGCCCCACTTACTTACCCCCATTGTCCAGTATTTACATCCAACCCCCTTGTCGGGTCCTTTTACTACCAACCCGGAAGCCGGAGCCGCCGCCTCTGCTGCAAACGCCGGTGGCCTCCACTCGGCCCTCCCCTCAGAGCGATCCCACCAATCACGGAGCGCATTCCATTCTAGGGTGGCCAATGAAACCGGGCCGCAAGCGGAAGAGGAGGCGGGGAAACAAAGGATGTTAGCCAATGGTCATCGCGGAGTTGCAAATGAGGACCCATAGACTAACGAAATCTTGTACCTGCAGTGGCTCAAGTCACTAAGACGCTGACTGGGAGGCGGAAGGTCAGCAGTTCGATTCCCGAGTACTGCAGGAGGACGGAATGAGCTCCCGTCTCTTTCCCAGCTCCTGCCCAACCTAGTAGTTCGAAAGCAAGAAATTGCAAGTAGATAAATAGGGACCACTTCGGTAGGAAGGTAACAGCGTTCCATGTGCTCCGGTGTCTAGTCATGGCCTGCCACATGACCATGGAAATGTCTGCAGAAGCAGACAGCGCTGGCTCTTCGGCTTAGAAACAGAGATGAGCACTGACCCCTAGAGTCGGATACGACTGGCTTTCGAGCAAGGGAAACCTTTACCTTAGATATATTTTTTAACAGCAGGCATGTAAGGCTGTGTTTCAAACACATCAAAACAAAACATGTGTAGCACTTTGAAGACGAACTGTTATACTGTATTTTAATGTCAGGACTTCATCTACGAAAGCTAACATTAAAATATAACGAAAATCCAAGATAATTTTTTGGAATAATAGCCGTGTTAATTTTTGTTTTCTGATACAGTACTGTGCGACTGAACAACAATGCCTGAAAATAAAAAAAATAAGGACTGCAGTGGCTCAAGTGGCTAAGATGCTAATTGGAAAGCCTGGAGGTCAGCAGTTCGAGTCCCGAGTACTGCAGGCCGGAATGAGCTCCTGTCTCTGTCCCAGCTCCTGCCAACCTAGCAGTTCAAAAGCAAGAAATTGCAAGTAGATAAATAGGGACCACTTCAGTGGGAAGGTAAACAGCATTTTGTGCGCTCCAGTGTTTAGATATGCCTGCCACATGACCATGGAAACGTCTGCAGAAGCAGACAGCACCGGCTCTTCAGCATCGAAACAGAGATGAGCACTGAAACCTAGAGTCAGATACTACTGGCTTTCGAGCAAGGGAAACCTTTGCCTTTATGCCTAAAAATGCAGGAGGAAGGCGATACCTTTATTGGATCACTCAAAATTTAAAACTAAAAATAAAAATATAACAGTTCGTCTTCAAAGTGTACTATTCAAAGTGTTATTCTCTGCTATGTTCCTGTGGGGTTTGATAGAGTTGGGAAACGCAAGGTGTTTGCCTGCCATTCAGTGCACCAGGATTTCTGGGCAATTTCACGCTTGAAATTGACAGGATACAAATACTGTACAGTACTGTATAAGAAAAGTTGTGTTGTGCTGTGCTGGGTTGGGTGGAAGGATGGAAAGTCATAGAAAGTGGACATTGTGGGCATTGCATAAACGTTGGTTGTAATACTGTGATCCACTGTTTAATCATCAATAAGTTTCAATTTTGTTGTTATTTTGTTGTTTATTTTATTTAGTTCTTCAAAAATCCTCCATTTTATCAATGTGGCATATTATGGTTACGTAGCCATCACTGAAAATGCCAGGTAATGGTCTGATATTGCTACAGCTATTGTGCTGAATGTTAATGACACTGATGTCAGCAGTCATGATGATCTACAGCAGGGGTCCCTAACCTTTTTGCGCTGCAGGCCAGACTACGCTCCCCGGACACCTAAGTGGGCTGATCATGTGGTTCCTCCACCATAAACGCTGCTGTAAGATGCATCTGCAGCTTTTGTAAATGCGTTTACAACAGCCACGGGCGCATTTACGGCAACTTTTACAGCAGGCACAGGTGCACTTACCCAAGTCCTGGCACATTTTACACCTGTCGTAAACGTGTCCGCTTCTACTTCTAGTAGTGGCAAGGGTAGCGTTGGGCCACATGAAATGGTTCCTCAGGTGGGTTTTGGTTGGCCACCCCGATCTACAAGATACGTTCTTGTACTCACTATCATTCATAGTTACCAAGCAGGGGGAAATTGCAGAACCTGACTCGATTTTCCATCAGTTAACCGCTTCCAACCCAAACACAAAGCAATTACAGTACTGTATCAGGGTTGAAATAATATGTATAATAAATCTAAATAAATAAATAAATAAATAAATAATGTATGCTAGAACAAAGCACAGCTGCTATCTGTTCTAATGTAAGATGAATACTTTTATTACCTTGGATAACTTGGACTCGTTATTCAGCAAGGAGTCCTTGTATGAGTAGATGTCTCCACAACAACATTCCACACAACTCCTATCCATAACAATCTGTCCCTGAAGTTCTTCTCCGTGTTGGTCCAACATTTTTCTTGAAAAAATCTTCCCATCTGCGAGATGGTCTTCCCCTAGGTCTTTTGCGACCTCTTGGATACTAATTCATTATTCTGGTGCACCTTAATTTGTTCATCAGATATTCTGTTATACAGATCACTGAATACTTTGAAGATTCCTTACAAAAACGTATCTTAATTCCCTGAAACTGCATGGCAAAATGTCCTCCTTAGTTGAGATCTATGATTCTATTAATTCCTTTAGAGCAAACCTGTTTTTCATTTTCTAAAATAACACTGAACTTCACTGCAGGTTTGTTCACCATCCTTTCAGTCTCAACATCATCTCTAATTTATTAAAACATACTATATTATAAGTCTGTGGTAAGCCACTTTGCTCAGCCAGAGCCTGTTGAACCTATAATATGGGAGCAATAATGTTGGGTCCCATTTTTTAGAGTTCTATAAGGTTTGGAATTCAATATTTAGTATTGTTACATGCTGTCAAGTTGTTTTTGACTTAAGGCGACCCCAATATGGTTTTCAAGATATCTGAAGTGTTAATGGAGTGGTATATCATTTCCCCACCCCCACTCACCCCCTACTTCATGGCAAATTGTGGAATTTAACCCAGGTTGCTCAAGTCCTAATTCAAGATGGTGCCAGAAGTGGGGAAATGTCCTATTTCCCCAGCGTCCATTAATTCCACTATGGATTTCAAAGATAATAGCCTGACTTGCTTTTACTAGTCTCAGACTTGGCATATTCATATTATTGTGTCTGGAGAAGCACAAGACGGTGTCTGTGTAGACCAGGAGTTATCAACCTTTATAAGCCAGGGGCTAGGTCACACTCCCTCAGAGAGCTTTGGGGGCTGGACAGTCATTTTAACCTTCCTCTACCACATGGCACTTCCTGGTGTGGTGGAGGTGGTGGGTGCCCATATGAAATGGTGCTGTGGTCCACACCTGGCCCACAGGCCACAGGTTGAGAATCCCTGGTGTAGACCATCTTGACGGCTGCCACTGGTGTTGTCAACATTCTGACCAGCCTTTATTATATAAATGTCATCACTCTTTCCTGCTGGCAATACGGGGACAATATCAGACCATTTTCTAACATTTTGACTCACAATTTTTTTGAAGAATTGAATATGTTTATTAGTAAACATTTTGACTGTGCCAATGATGGCAAGTTTTCACAGAAAATGATCAGATCACAAAGAGGATGAGATTGCTACTCCTTTAATTTTTATGCCATCTAAATTTGTCAGAAGTTTTTTGAGATAATCCTATCTTCATTTGCATCTGACCACAAAAAATACCCAGTGGCCAATCTAGGAGGAGTATTTGGGGAAATGTAATCTGAAAAAGTAACTTTTCAAAGCTCCGGAGGTTGCTTTCCCACACTATATTTTTGGCCTGCAGCTCTGTCATGTAGTCTTCACCTCTGAATTAGAACTTTGATTGGAAAAGCAGACAAAAAAATCCCTCAGAACCATGAAGAATTCATTAACTTCCCAAGGTGGACCATTTTAAAAGATTCTCCATGCTTGCAAAGGACCAAATCTCAACAGCAAACAATCTAACCAAAGGAAAGGAACACACGTTAAATACCTTAGTTTCAAATCACAATGCACTGAGAAACTTGAGAAAAACAAATCTGGAATATACAGTACGCATTTATCTGGTTATTTGCCTGGAGTCCTGAGCTTGCCCAGAATAAAGGAAATCTTGGCATGAATATTGATCCTCAAAATCTGCAGTTCCACATCAAAGACCAGTTCTATTAATTTAGGCCTGTTTTCCAACTCCTTCCCCCTCCTCAACAATATTATTCTTAATACATTTTAACTCCAGATTTCATTTCTAGTGTTATTTCTTTCTTCCAACCAACCAAATTTCCATTCAATTTCCAACATTATCCCTAAAGGGGCTGTGGTGGCTCAGTGGTTAAGAAGCTTGCCTTTTTGGCTGGAAGGCCTGCAAGTCAACAGTTCGAAACCTGGGTACTGCATGACAGATTGAGCACCCATCTCTGTCCCAGTTGCTGGAGACATGAAAGGAGCCTCATTTGGGCATTCCCTGAGTTTCTCCCGCAAAACAATCCTTTCAACCCAGAATAATTTCAGTTATTCCTTCTGATATATTATTCTCACAAAAGCCAACACTACTGAGTTTCCTCTTAAGACATGTATAAATTAACCAAAAATATATTTCAGGCCTATATAATGTATTTATAAAAATGCCCTTCAGCCTTGGCTAAATAAACAAATAAATCTTTCAGATGTGGATCTATTAATTTATACTAAGGGCAAGTAGGTGATGGGGAATTGACTAAACATTGTGGTGAGATTCTGGCATTGAAGGGAGGCAACTCTGGCCTCAGTCATCAACCAGATATAGAGGGCTTACTGGGAATACCATTTCTCCTGATTCCCAAGAAGGAAATCAGCTATCCCTTGACCAGCAAAAGGAACAGCTATGGTGATCTTGCTTCCCTGACTCACTGCCAAAAATAATATTTGGCTCCAGCTCTCAATTGCTCTGAAACCACATAAGCAAAAGAAAGTACCCTCTGGCCCCATCCATCAGCCAGAGGGCAAGACTCGAACTGCCTCATGTCAACAAGACAGAGGGGTATACTATTACAGCCTTTTGCTTGTAAGCTACCTTGACTATTATTTTCTCTGAAAAACAGTGTATGAATCTTCAAAATCAAACGAACACCAGGCTGTTATTAGCATATTTCAAATTTCTTCTAATTATGGAATGATATGGCTCCAATAGCCAGCTATTAAAACAAAACAGCATAATTTATACTGATTTCCAAAATAATAAAAAGTTTTAACACTGAGTCAAATGAAATGTGAATCATTTGTGTGATTTGAAATTAAGTTGAATTTTAAATCCATATAAATATCATCGTAATTATTAATAATATCTATTTTATCAAAGGAGCTGTGTTGAGAAGAAAACCCTCCACTACCAGTGGTGGACATCAGCAGGTTTGCACCAGCTCGCTAGAACTGGTAGCAGAAATTCTGGCTGGCCCTGCCCATCCAAGTTTTGAAATAAAGTAGTCCTAATTCAGGTGCAACACAGGGCTTTCCCCCTGGCCACACCCAGCATACCACGCCCACAGTGTGGTAGTAAAAAAATTTTTGAGCCCACCACTGTCCACTACCCACCCCAGTTTAGAGAAGCAAGCAGAGGAAGCCGTGCTCCATCAGAGACAATTCTAATTGTACCTGCGTTCATAGGATTCATGCTTATTGGAGACAAAGAAAATATCAGGAAAGGTGGAGCCAAGTGAGGAAAATTACTCCTGAAATGGAAATGAAGTAGGAGGGATTGATTCAAGACTCTGGCAACATCATGCAGATCTATTAAACTAATCTAAATCAATTATTTAGCAAAAATAATGCACTGATAGTAGTCTCCTTGAAGTAACAAGTTATGGGCAATTGTAGTTCACTGTTTGAACTTAATTTTTCCATGGTAACAAGGCAGTTACGTTTCAAAAGTAACATATCGTAGCAGCTGGCATTCCAACTAATAGTTTTCTTACAAGTTTGATTTGATTAATCTTCAGTATGCATGTCAAATACAGTACTGTACTGTACTACTAAGTGAGGCTGAAATATGGGATCTGAGTCTGACCAATTGGGCATAGCTGGAGATTATTAGAATTTCTAAAATGGCTGTAGCCCCTCTAAAGCCAATAAACTATTATTCTTCATGTGGGCTTTTCATGTTGGCAATAAAGAAAATAAATATAAATGTTATAAAATTTGCTATACAATTTGTCCATAACGTTCATTCTAAACAAACAAAAAACCTACACATTAATTTGCAATTAATTTTAGCAGAAACCTTTTAAAGTATTTATTTTTTTCAATAGTTTTTTTTCAAAACCATATTCTCTCTGCTGGGTTTTGTTTTGATTTTTAAACAGATTAGAGCCATAATGGAAAATTTCCAACCTGAGCCCTTTTCAATGGAGATTAACCCCCACCACTAATCTACTGTGGAAATCACTTGTCCTTCACAACAACTCATTTTACAAAGGCAAGGAAACTGTATAAACCCTTGAAGAATAGTCTTCTGTGCTGGATTTTTTAAATTATTATTTTGTGGATTACTGCTAATAATGAAAGTTTTTGACCTAAGAAGCTCTTGCTGCCTGAATTCAGTCTTGGCATGAAGCAAACCAACAAAAAAAGCACCTATAGAAGGAGGTTTCAAAAACTATTAGAAAGCCAGGGCTTTTGTCACGATTAGTACCAAGTTTAGCTTTGCATATTTTAGCAGTGAGGGAAATCATAATACTGTACTGTAATCAGTTTTGATGAGCCTCAAATGATGAGTTATATCTACATGTGTTAACAGTTCTGGTTTTGTGCAGGGGGAAAGGGAGGACCTCTAGTCTTCTGCCTTTGGGCAATGCTCCGACCTTGTACACAAGAGAAGAAACGTGCCTGTCTGCAAGTACATGGACTTCCAGGATACTTCAGTTACACATTCTGGTTGTCTATTTTGGGTCAATTATAGTTCACACTGTTCTGTATTTGATTATGAGCTCCTTCTGCAAGAGATAAGAATCAGGTGTTGCTATACACTCCTTTATTTTAAGCTAAGCAGGGAGATGATTAAAAAACTACATTCTTTGCCTTGGATACTTAAGATCATATAAAGACATATTAAAAGACTGAATAGAGTCCAGGAATCAATGCCTTAATGTAGCAAAGTCAGAAACATTCCGTTATTGATTTTTATTTTTGGTGTGATTTCACTACTTTCTCTTAGTTACAAATCTATGCAATGCACTTACCAACTGTGTGGGGAAATAACCACAGTAATCAACACTTGCATTTTTTTTTCAACAAATTTTGATATGTAAGAAGCATAATATTATTAATGTGTATTAATGCAGCTCCTCCGGTGGCTTAGTGGTTAAAGGTAGTGAGCTGGAGACTGGAAGGTCGGGTTTCAATACTCTAAAGCTGCAATTGGGAACATGAAAGGAGCCTCATTCAGGCATCCCCTAAAAATCATTTCAACCCACACAATTGGTCATTTTCAATGGTGTTTCGCTTAAAGACCAAACTCGCTTAAAGAGCAATCCTGTGGAACGTATTATGCTCTTTAAGCGAGGTACAACTGTACCAGGAAAGCACCAATATACTAAGAAGGCGGCAGCATTTGTCATAGTCTAACAACTCAATGCTTCTTTTGTGAATATCTCTTTTGATAAGTCTTTGGTGGTGTATCCTAAATCGCAAGAGACTAATATAAGTCTCATGTATTGTATGATATATGTTGCAGGTATTATTGTGTCTAGACAAACTTGAGATTGAGCTGTTGGTTGAGCCATAATGAAAGAACATGAAAAACAGGATGGAGAAAAGAAAGGAAATCTGTTTCTACCTATAGGTTTTCCTCTAGAGGACAGGAAAGAGCCAGAGGGCGGGGGAAATCAATAAAAATAATAGCTTTTAGGATGTTGTTCTTTGGTGTATGTAGCATCATACAGTCTAAATTTCACTCTGGTGGATTACCAAAGCAATATTTTTGAACCCAATGGAGTTGTAATCATTTTGGCAGAACTCAAAGAAAGACTTTCATCAGTCAAGAGCAACATGGATTAAGACACCAAACATCTGAAATATATGGATCTGTTACCTCAGAATCCAGAAACCCCAATTTTATTTGTGTTTATTATTTTTTAATCTGTTATTTTTCAATAAAGATGACTTTAACCCTTATTTTCTATTTCTTTTCTGCTTTAACCAGTAGACAGTATGTTCACACAAGCATTTATATGTTAACACACAACACTTGAGCAGCTGTGGGTAAATAACCACAGTCCATATATTTATAATAAATGTTTTTGCACACAAACTGCTAAATACAATAACTAAGAAAATCACCCATTATAGTCAATGGGAGGCAAAAGCCATTGAATTACATTGCAATTCCCCCCCCCCCCCAATCCTACAGGCACTCCGTCCACGTGGCAAAGGCTAGAAAATGGAGTTAATCCTTTATATTCCAGTGAACTTTAAATGTACAAAATTATTAATAAAGAAATGTTTTCTTCCCTTTAAGAAGCAGAAAACCCTTTGGAACTTGGAACATCGCTAATCCAGCCCCACAACCATGGAAAGATCTGGGATCCCTCAGGAGTAAAAGCCTCATGGCTACACCCCAACTTTAATTAATAAAAAAGTGTTTATTTCCCCTTTTCTCTTCACAGGCAAACCCCAGAAATGGCCCGCATTATACTCTGAATGTCCAGATGGAGTTTTAATCTAAAAAAATAATGTTTTAATAAAGAAATAAGGATTGTAATGTCTAACAGAATAAAATTATGTCTTTAAAAACTACAGGTTACCCAAAAAGGAGATCTCTAAAGATGGGGGGCGGGGGCGGCAAAAGGAGAAACAAAAGTGCACTCTAAAAGACTCATTTACTGCTAGTCAATATGATCCTTCAGTAAACTAAGCCCCAGGACAAATCCCATCAATGTTTTCTGCCACTCTTGTTTA
The DNA here is from genome assembly GCA_030440675.1 of Furcifer pardalis. Lineage (NCBI taxonomy): Eukaryota > Metazoa > Chordata > Lepidosauria > Squamata > Chamaeleonidae > Furcifer > Furcifer pardalis. The sequence continues at coordinate 72,857,911 of CP126892.1, forward strand.
GATTCCAGTTTAGGCTATTTGCATGTGTGTACCTTTTTGATGGCTGCAAAGGGATTATCTTGTAAATTTATAGTTTATTTATAGTTTAATTTTTTAAAATTAATTTTGAACCTAAAGGTTTTAATTTCTGAACTACATAAACTTGTCATCACTTTCAAAAACCTAGCTCAGTAATCATAGTTACATATATAGTGATTGTGGAAGGAAATATATAGTATATACAATACCAAAAGAACAATAATATTTACAATTATACTGTCATTTACATGAAATTGTTACCCAAATTCTCGGGGCCCAGGTACGTTTCTCTGGCAGAGGTATAGAAATCCTAAGAACTTACAACGAGACAGATAATTCGATCAAAACAAAATGATTTATTGGGAGCAAAAGCAAAGGAAAGCTATCGAGATTATAGTCTGGCCAGGCCTACAACTAAATAGCTACCTTCCCTCAATCGTTTTGAAGAAAAACCCGCTCGTGATCTCAGCCCACGAAATTATGTGAACCAAAGATGCCCCCCTCCCACTCTAAAGGGCTTATATCTATTTTCCTAAACTAACTCTACGTGCCAGGGGGAGGGGACTGAAACTGGGAAGGGGGAAAGGCAATTAACACATTTTAATTACATGTAAACATAAAATACAAAGCAGGGTATGAGGTAAGGGGTTTGAATGTAAAGAAACAGCAGATTACAGTTATTGCTGAGAAACCGGTTACAGAGAGTTTACATTGTGTCAACAGGCATAGGCAGGCAATTACAAGAGCTTTTGTTCTTTTGTGAATGACACAGAGGCTGCTGGAAGGCGTGACCGGCTAGTGCGTCTTCTCCAATGAAAGGTAGGCTAGTAGGATCGTCAGCCAATCATCGTTTTGCAGCCGAAGACTGCACTCAAGTTGAGGCAAAGCTGCTTTGCTGGTCAGGAAGGATTAGTGTAACTGCCTGTCTGTTTCTTAAGTACAAAAATAAAGAAATAATTTAGTTCTTTTGTTTCCTCTGCTAGGTAATCAAACCAGGGACCCTTGATGGGAGAAACCAACATTTAATTTTTAATTAGCCTTTTACAACCTTTCTGTTGCGTACATGAGAGATGGGACGTCCGCTTGTCCCTTGCAGCCCTGCGCTGTCAGTTTATTGTTGCGCAAGGGCTTTTCTTAGGTTCTTCGCTTGTTTCCCCCCTCCCCTTTCCAAATATGTTGTTTTATGGTCCTTGTGTTCTGCACATGATTGTGTTTATGTTGGTTTCTCTCCCCCCCCCATTTCTTCGCTTGGGTCAGTGTTATAGCAATGTTTAATTAGACTTTATTAAGGAGAATCAAACCAGAGGTATGAGTTTACAATTCAGTCATTCAGCTTCTTTCCTTTGTTTCCTTTGTGAAGGAATGAAAAGGATTTTCTGCTTGCTATCAGGGAGCCAGTTTTTACACCTTTAGGCAAAGCAAATTTGAGGCTTAGGAGCTAAGGACAATGGAGACAATCAGCGAGACCATCATTTTTACATTCCTTGCTAGAGTCTATTGGGTATAATCCCCCCTCCCTCTGGAGAGTGTTCCAATTGCATGACTCTAAACCCTTGGCTTCTCCCCTATTTTCCATGTGTGTACAGTGGGTTCAATTTTGATGTCTCAAAATTTCTGGTAACAACTCCTTCCTTTTTTTCTTAAGATGGGGGGGGGGGGCTATGGCTACTCCCATCTTAGGCTGAGTGGGTCCTGGTTTGGTGGGCAGCTGCCATGCTGATCTTAAGGATTGCAAGGGTGGGACACAAAGCACAAATGGGGAAAAGTCAATTCTAATCCCTGCAGTGAGCAAGTTTTGAGATGCCCCATGTCCGGCATTCTTGTAGGTGAATGGCTTTCCTTTCCAGTCTGGGAGGGAGGCTAGGTGTTAATGCAATAATTTGGGGGCAACAGCTAGGAGGTGAGCAGCTGCCTCCTGTCCCAAGGAATTTCCGGGTTTAATGTAAATGCTGGGGACATTTGCAGCATGCTTTCCCAAGTATTCCCAGCTATTTTCATAAGTACTGACCTGGTGGGGGTGGCACTAACTATCCATAGTACAAAATACATTCTAACATTCCAAACATGCTAATGCTTAATAAAATTTGAAGGACAGAGAGGAAGCTTACTTTAAGGAAACTCAGATTTCTAAAAGGACTTGAAGACAGACAGAGAGAGAGAGAGAGGTAGATAGATAGATAGGTAGAGAGAGAGAGAGAAAGAGAGAGAGAGAGCTTAAGGGAATGTGCCATCAGCGTTGAAAGGGAACGGGGTGATAGAAATACTACTAATAAAAAGACAAGATACTCCTCCACTGAATTTTAGACATGCTCTGGTGCACTGTGATCAGTTCATCATTGGGATCCATCACAGGGGCTTTCACATCTTTAGGTTTTCCTGTAGTGAGAGAGAGAAAACACAACACAACTCCCCAAAACCCTCCCACATTTATTAAAACTTTAAGTTTAAACTTTATTTCTTTTCCCCCTAATAACAATAAACGACAACAAACATGCTTTAATGTACTCCCATTCCATTCACTGTTGTTCCTTGTGGATTTATATAAGGGACTTCCCTAAGATGTCAATTTCTGTAGGAAAATAGGACTCCCATCCTGCAAGCCCCATACTTACTCCAGAACCACTAATACATGATCCAATTACTACTGTGAGTGCTTTTTAAAAAGCAGGAATTTACCTTCCTTTGCCCTAATCAATGTAAACCAAATTAAATACTTTAAGCAAACGATTGTTTCATTCCCATCTGAGGAAGGTGCGGCCACCCCAACCAAACTCAGCCTCCCCCTCCTTCTTGTGAATCTGGGAGTAATTTAACTAATTCCTAAACTGGCCTCGTTGTAAAATCTATTTATTTACCTTTACCCTGTTTCTCCTTCTGGCATCCTGTATAATAAGAATGAGGGGTTGACAGACACACTACAGATGTTTTGAAATAACTTTATTGTTGGAGTTGCAAAGTAAAATTTATGGTTCAGTTTCTTTAACTAGGATTCTAATAGGGGACAGGGCACAGGGACACTGAAATTTCCTTAAGATTGTGCACTTAGTAGGGTGAGAGGAAGTTTCCCATGTGCGATGTACCAACAATCTTTCAGAAGCCACTCACACAACATACATGCAGACAAGACAAAACACAGCTCTTTTAGGTTCAGCAACAGAACGGACTAGACAGGGCACCTCTCCTGCCTTCCTTAAGGGAATTTTTGGCAGGGAGCTTGCCCAGAAATACAAACATTTAGCTTTATTAATTTTAATTATGCAGACATCCTTTGTGATATTAAAGACTTAAAGCTGCTCTTAAGGAGCAAGCTACTATGTGCCTATCTATTTACTATGCAAAACTTCTCCCACCTTTTTCCGGAACTCTTGTTGCAAGGTTCTGGGTTCGAATCACAATGTTTTTGAAAAGATTCCTTTTTTTTTCCCCAATCAAATGTGCTTACTGGGGCTTTTTGTGTTTCACTTAAGTCAATCCCAGTACATATATATATAAATGCTTTAGGCCACATTGTACAAAATCAAATTTGCAGCAACCATTTCAGAAATGCATATGTTTTCAAAGGTTTTAATAGTAGGTTTATGTTCAAATTAACTCTTCACTATGGAGCAGCAGTTTCCTTTTGAGCAATCACCTTCTTAGGCAATCAGTATTTATGTACAGATAAGCAGAGCCTTGTATGGACATGATTCTTAATTTCCGATTTAAACTATCCATATTACAGCACATACACAGCCTCCCCCTTGTTCAAACAAATACCTGATTATACAGGACAATGTTCCATTTCCCTTGTGCCACGAATTTGCAAGTTCCCTCTCATTTAATACCCCTCCACTCTTTTCCTACTAGGCCATATCCCTTTTATTTCTGAAAATGGGTCTTCCAGTGCCACAATTTGGAGACTTAAGGCATACACATCAGACAATCCAAATTCTGAGTTTGCATGGCCCTTTTAAGAGGTGGGCCTGATTTTCGGGACATAGTTTAGGCAGATGCTTCTTGACCCCCCTCCCTTCCCACAAAACTGGGTTCCCAAGTGAGACTCCAATTGCCCCTTTTTCCCAGGGAAAAAGATAAGCCAAAACCTCCATTTCTGCTATCCTCATGCCCTGCCTTGGGACGAGACATTGGGCTACCCAGAACTCCAGGATTTGCTCCGAAGGCTTTCTTGGGGTCCTTTGCCTATCTGCGAGCTTTTCCAGTTTAATTATAATATTTGCCAAGTTGAACTGGACACTTCAAATGAAGCTGGACCTTAAAGGATGTCTAAGGTGATTAGCCTGAATTGTACTAATATTTTATGCAGGCCAATCGGCCTGCAGGTAGTACCCTTAATTTCCACATTTGGGATATAAGCCAGGTAGCAAACTTATGTTTCAAAATTAGCCTTTCATCAGGTGAGGCTCCTTATTACATATTTATGTTGCCCACCTTGCTGGACAGCAAGGTGACACAGATTAATTTGAGGCACAAGGAAAAATGAAGAGGAGGTCCCCATTTCTTTGCCAACTAGGGCAGTAGAATCTGAGTTTTGGGTGGGGCAGTGCAGATGCCTGTAATCTTGGACAGTATGCGACTCTGTTTCCTTAAGTGGCTAAGCAGGAAATTCAACTGAAGGCCCATGCTTAGTGGAAGAGGAAGGAGGGGCTGCTTCCCCCCTCAGGCTATTGTGAATGGAATGCTTTCTCTCTGCAGGAGGTGATCTCTTAACAGCTCTGCCCCTTTCCTGGCTCCGTCCTCGATAGAATCGTCTCTGCTCTCTGTTCCTTTAAATAAGGCCAGTCCAATTTACTTGCCAGAGCTCCCCAAATTTCTTGTGATGAAGGACATTCTTTTGCAAAATGCGAACAGGTTTCTCTCGGGGGTTTCTGGCCTGTTATCCCACCTCTAACATTCTGGCATCTTATCCTCCTGCACTGCTGTTCCTCTTCCTTTTTCCATGGGTAGGTAGCTCCTACATTAAGTACCTGATGATATGCCCTCCACCTCATTTCTCACAGACAGGGGGGTATATTCCCATCTTTAAACACAGACAAGTCCTCCTCCCCTGGCTGCAGATATTCCGGCAGATTAGTCTTAGAAGCCCACTTCTCTCTGAATGGCCTAGCGATTCTTTCCTCTATGGCCTCAGTGTAAATAACTTGCTTTGACTCCCTCACTGTATCGGCAATCTTAAGTGTGTTTGCCCTCACCGCCCAACGATTGACTCCCTCCACCATATCTCTAACGTACGGCCTCATTCCCGTTTTCTTTTTTCTTTTAAATGATTTTATTTATAGTTTTCAAACAGAAAAAAGAATAACAAAAAATAATAACAATACAATACTACAATGTTACAAAACTACAAATACAGAAAATCACAACTTGAATTTTAGTTCTTGTTACAATCTTACTAAAATATACATTGACTAAAAGAAAAATCACCCTTGTGCTATATATAATGTCCAGGAATTACATCAATTCATTTTTCCCAAAAGTAAGCTTGTTCTGGTACAGGTTTTATTCCTTTGTTTTTAACCATCACATGTTCCACAAATCTTTTCCAAATTCTCCAGAATCTATTTTCACGAACTATGTCTTTTCTGATATTCAACTCCCATGTCAATTTATCATTAAGTGCTAGTTGCCACATTTCTTTGTACCAATCTTCTATTTTTACAGTTAACTCATTTTTCCATTTTTTTTGCTATACATTGTCTAGCTGCTGACATCGTTATTAACAGTAATTCCTTGTCATCAATACCCATCATACATTTTTCTAAAATTGTCAATAGCACTGGTTCTGGACCCAAGTCAAGTTTCTGTTCAAATATGCATTTAATTTCTTTTTCTATTTCCCCCCAACATTCTTTCAACTTATTGCAATTCCACCACATGTGTATATATGTCCCTGTTGATTGTTTACATCTCCAACAAACATTACTTGACCTATTATCTATTTGATGTAGCTTGACCGGGGTCAGATACCAGCGCCACAACAACTTATAATTATGCTCTTTGACACGTACTGACATAGTTCTCATAATTCTTCTTCGCCAAATTCCTAGCCATTTTTTTCCTCTCTATCATTTGCTACCTCCATCAGTTCCTCTCGGCCTTCCTCTTCAGCTAACACAGCAAAAGAATTACTGAGATTCACACTTCTCCTTTCCGATCCTCTCCTTTCTGTAATTCAGACATTTTTATTCCGCGTTTTCCTTCCTGCCATCTGCCATTCCTCTTTTCCTTTCTCTGAGCTGGTTGCTACCTCCGAAGGTCGCACAGCCTGCAAGACCTCTCCTGGCTCCGTCCTCATTCCCAATCTCCTCCCTATCTCAGAAACAGAGTCTTTTTGCAGACCTTCCTCTGCCTCCTTCCTCCCTGCTGATCTCACTCCCACTTCATGCTCAGAGTCTTTTTGCAATCCTTCTTCTGCCCTCTTTAACGCCTCACTCAATCTCCCTGGGTTCTTTTTATTGTAGAAGGAGCTTGGACACCAAGCGTATGGGTGCCCCACCTCCCGACACAGATTACGCGTCACCCTCTTAATGCAACGTAGAGTGGAGTGTCCCCTCACCCCACACTTGGAACATAAGAGAGTGATACAGTCCCTTCGGATATGATCAAAGGCACCACATTGAAAACATGCCATGGGTTGGCCAGCATATCATGTACAGCCCCAATCTGCTCCCAGAAAGAAATATTTGGGTAAGTGCCTAGAGGTTCCCCCTGTTCCCGTTCTCTCCAAAGCAACCACAGCTCTAAATTCTCCTGTCCAAACTTCCTTACTATCTGTTTTCTTCAGGGGGGCCATCAGGACTTTCCCGTATTGGCCCAACCACAGAGCCACATCTTGTTCTGGGATCACCGTTGTCCTAAAAGCAACCGTCATGACTTTTGTTTCCCCCCTGAAAAGGGGCACCACATCATATTCAACCAAGGGGTTATCGCCATTCACCAGGGCCAGCCTACATCGGTTCCAGAACCTTTGGTAGTTCCTTTTGCTAGGAAAACAGATATCAATCTCCCTCATCCCAGGAGGCACAATAATGGCTAACACATCGGAAAGTGGGTAGTTCAACAACCTCAGCATGATAGTTTCCTCCACATATTCCCTGGTGGCTTTCTTCTCCTCCACCCCTCAGTACCTCAATCTTATTACATATCTCTGCCTTTCATCCCGTTCCTCTGGCAGACTCTGGTAGTACGCATCTAACATTTCCTCATCCTGTATTATATCTCCCAAATCCTCTCTTCTCCCACCCAAACCACCCTCCCATCTTCTCACTCCAGATGTAGCCGCAGAAGCGTAACTCATCCTGGGAGGCCTCCCTCTAACCTCTTCCAAATTCCTAGCTTCCATCCAAATTCCTTCATTCCTTCCCCTTTCCTCAGTGATTAGAGTATCCTCATGGAGACTCGTGCCTTTGCCCAGGTCAGCACGTGTCACAGAAAAATCTGTCAGGCCTGGTGGGTGGAGGGTCTTCCCCTTTCTTTGTACAACATCCCCTCCCCCCAGAGTAGGGAAGTCTTCCTCCAGTTCCAGTCCTCCTGTCCCTCCACTCGCTTCCAACTCAAGGCCTGTTTCAGAAGTCTTCTTCTCCCCAGTCCAGGTCAGTTTTTTTTAGGTCCAGTCTTTTGTCTGTCAGAGTCTGGTCTAGTTTCATCCACCCCTTTCCTCTTAGTCTCTGTTCCTTTCATTTGAAATAAATCCAGAGGGGGACCAGTACCTGATTTGTCCTTCTCCCCAGTCCCCTCCTGACAGTCCTCTACCTGCCCTGTTTCATTTCCATTGTCTCTCCCCTCTCCAGTGATATCTATATGGTCAAGAGTATGGCCAGCTGGTCTGCTTTCTGTTCCTTTTCCGTCTTTCCCCCTTTTCTTCCTCGGTGGAGAGGAAGGACTTGGCATGGGACAAACCTCACCCAGAACTGGTTCGCTGTCTTCTCCTCCCTCTCCACCCCTCTCTTTTGGTATTCCACCACCCTTCCCTCCTTACTTTCCTGTTCCCTTTCATCTCTTATCTCCCTCAGAAAAGAGCAAGGGTGATACCTCCCCCTCCTCCAAATTCTGTTGAACATTTTCCATCACCTGACCCACTTGCATGGGCTCAACCAGAGCAGAGACCCCCTTTCCATCAAATCCAGCTGTCTCTCCCAACTTCTCATCTCGGCACCTCCTATGGCTCCCCTTCTCTGAGTTGAGTCCTTTCCACTGCTCCAGTCCAGGCCCTAACCCGCCAGCTTCCAGCAACTGTAAGCCATCCATTTTTCTCTGGACACGATCCTCCAAAGCTTCCTTCAGGCACTTCATCCAATCTGCCATCTCCTCCACAGTCAACAGTGGAAATCGCATAGCTGAGGTGTCCCAGTTCCCTCTCATCCCAGTGTCCTTTGGTCTCAATCCACTACCTTCATCACGTCAGTAATTTTCCAGTCTGGAGAAAAGATCGATCAGTTGAGATTCTGTTAACCAATCTGGGGTCAGAACATCACAAACTTTTGATTTCCTTCTTCTCAAAAGTCATTCCAGAAGACTGAGAGTCAAGGTTTTTACATAGTGTCCCCTTTCCTTGTCTTCAAAATCTTTCCCCATAATGAAATCTACAATCTCTTGTTTTAGAGAAGAAAAAGAGTCAAAATGTTTTTTCTGAGTCCAGTTCCTAAGAACACATTTCAAGTCAATGCAGTTGTAATCCATACGGTAAACTACAAAACCCCAAAGCTTCAGTAAGTCATCTTCATCCCAAGGGGGGGTCACACAGCCAGTCTTGAAATTCACGATAGTCCTTGTTTAATTGTTGGGTCCAAAGATCCATAATCTTTTTTCCCCAAGACCTCTTAGGTTCTTTTCGTCCTCTGCCCCTTTTGCGGGACTTCCTGCCATCTTCATCTGAGCAGAGATAGTCCTCCTCCGTGTCAGCATTAGAGTCATTTCCCCTTTCTTCCTTAGGTTTCCACTCCTCATCTTCCTCTCCCGACACAAGAAGGGAATATGCCAAACTCATCTCTCCATCTCTTTCCTCCCCTCTGTCACTAAGAGGGGATCAGTCTCGTTTCTCCACAGTCCAGTCTGCCCATCTGGCTTTCTTTTGATTTTTCTTAAATTTATCCCTCTTGGCCTCAGCACTATTTCTTGTGGGTCCCAGGGACAGGGGAGACTCACAGGTTTCATCAACAACAGTCAGATCCAGTCTCAGGTCTGGGATCGATCCTGTTTCTCTTACTGTAGAGGAGCAGTTTAAATATTGTCCAAAAGGGCCCTCATTTCTTTCTGCTTCGTTCGGGGTTTCTAAAGAGGGTGTAAGATCAGACAGCTCCTCTTCTGAAACTTCAGGGCCCACACTTTGAAATGAGTCTAGAATAGTTTCCCCAAATGACAGTATCCCCTCCTTAGTAGCGCCCCCTTTCCATACCCCTCCTTTCTCCTGGTTTTCCTGGGCAAGCCGCCTACTACAGGCTGGGGATGCAACAGACTGGAAGGCCTCAGCAGGTGGGCGCTTTTTCATGGTCCCTTCCTCCCTTTCCCAATGGGTTTGGGGGTGATTTTTTTAATAGACTTTTGGAGGGAAGACCCTCCCCTGAGAAACTAGGGTTTTCATCTACCCCTTCAGGGTGCGCAGGGTCCCCTTGAAACTCACATAACAAAGGCTGTTTTCCATCAGAGTCGGGTTTACCCGATTGGGGCGGGATAGTAAATAGGAGGAAATAAATAAAACCCTGATCGTCCATTGCCATATGCTTGGCAGCCACTCCATTCAGCGACCTTGAAATTTCATCCACTGACATCTTCCTCACCCGAAGGTGCAGCTGGATGGGAGATGTCTCCCTGGATGCACAGGAATTTCAGATTTCAGCTGCCCCCCAAAGGTGGGGGGCAACCCCTCTGAAAACCCAGGAAAAAACTCTTTTCCACAAGAATGATTCACCAGCTCATCCAATAAACCTCCACCTCCAAGAAGAAGAAGAAGAAGAAGAAGAAGAAGAAGAAGAAGAAGAAGAAGAAGAAGAAGAAGAAGAAGAAGAAGAAGAAGAAGAAGAAGAAGAAGAAGAAGAAGAAGAAGAAGAAGAAGAAGAAGAAGAAGAAGAAGAAGAAGAAGAAGAAGAAGAAGAAGAAGAAGAAGAAGAAGAAGAAGAAGAAGAAGAAGAAGAAGAAGAAGAAGAAGAAGAAGAAGAAGAAGAAGAAGAAGAAGAAGAAGAAGAAGAAGAAGAAGAAGAAGAAAAGTACTGCTACTGCTACTGTTCGGCCCTCAGATTTACCAACAAGTCACTCTGTTGCTGGGTTCTTCTGGGATGGCCTTTGCTAACAAGTGTGAAGGTGGTCTTCCAGTCCCGGCACTACCCCTAGAGCCAGATAAATTATTTAGGAACTAATGCCAGGTAAGGTAAAGGTAAGGTAAAGGACTTCCTTGCTCGAAAGCCAGTCGCATCTGAATTTAGGGGGCGGTGTTCATCTCTGTTTGCAGCCCAAAAGCCAGTGCTGTCTGCATCTGCAGATGTTAACGTGGTCATGTGCCAGTCATGATTGACACCACAGCACATGGAGCACTGTTACCTTCCCCACCAAAGTGGTACCTATTTATCTACTTGTAATTTCTTGCTTTTGAACTGTTAATTTGGCAGGAGCTGGGATCATATGATTATTTAAATCCTAATTTTGTAATGCTGACAGTCTGGTTCTTTCTATTTGCCAGTGACTAGGCAACATACTGCAGATCATGAGCCAGCACGATTCTGTTCCACTTTGGATTTTTTTTGATCCATCAGCAGGGCTGCTCTTTTTCTTGAGCAAGCTGATGGTATCAAAAGTGAGGTAACTTTTTCTGGGATGACCCAATGCAATCATTATGTCACTATCTGATAGCACCCTAAGACAGGGAACATGTGGAGATTTTAGACCAAATCCAGTTTTCAGTCCCAAGAATTGATTTAACAAGCCTTATTGATAAAATGTGTTTCCTTTAGCTGGGACCAAGAATGAACTTATCCCCTTTTATTTTCTGCAGTCTATATAGTTAAGTCCCAGCACTGGAACCCTCAATTTCATCCACACAATTAAACTGCACAAAAGTTTGTTCAATAACAAGTGTTACACTTCTGGTATTTCCAATTTTATCAGGAGGGATATTTTCAAGCTCATCAGAGGATAATCAAAACATGTCATTCTTTCTTTCTTATTTTTATACGAAATTTAAATCTGATTTTCAGCAAAAGAAGGTTTGAAAATGAACCTAGTGGAAAAACAGGAAATAAGAAGTTCACAGTATATGTCAGTGCCCAATTTATCAGCGAGTTTGCTAACATTAACAAACTGTTGTGCATGTTCCTTGGACGGATTCCAAGAAACATCAATACAAATGAGACTCATGTCATGACCGGAACGCATACTTCCTGTTTTCCATTGTTAAAAAAATCAGCATGACAGAATATAAACATTTCAAAGCAATATTGAAGTATCAAGTGTTCTGCCAGATTGTCCATCATAAACAGGACATTTATGGAATATTAATGACTGGGCTATGTCACAACTATCATAAATAAAGTGCATGGAATTTTCTCAAGGCAGCAGCATAAGTTTTGCAAATGGTGAAAAATGAATAAGTGTGGGGAAAAGAACATTGGGTTAACTAGACATATCTTAGATTTGCAACAAATTGCTACTGGGGAAGCAAATTGGAGAAGATGGATAGAGGATGGAATCGTTGCACTGTGTGAACCTGTATTTTTCTGAGCAGAAGATTGTCAAGGAATTAGGTAAAATGGAACTCACATCTTCCTATGCATTGAAATGGCAGAAAGTGACAGCAGTTAAAGTCCAAAATATCTGGAGAGTTCCAGAGCATAGAAAGTTAGGATAGTGCATATTTAGAAGATCCAAATTAAGTCTTACAGTCCATCTAGCACAACTGGAAGATCAAGGAGTACTAAACAATATGCAATGATAAAAAAGTCAACATTGTGTGTGTGTGTGTGTGTGTGTGTGTGTGTGTGTGTGTGTGTAGATGTTGTTATTTTGATGAACCAATCACACACTTGTAAACTATTATCTAGTTCACAACTGATCCACAAGCATTGTTGTTGATGCACACTTTATAAACAAAGATGAGCATCGAATCCTAGAGTTGGATATGATTGGCTTTCGACCATTGCTGATGCACTGACTTACTTAGGTTAAACTTTAAAAATAACTTCTTTGCCTTCATGTGAAGTTCAGTATTGTTTTCCCCTGTCTCTTCACAGAGGAACAGGAATACAGTAGTGTTAAATTTGCCAATATCCTGAAGTGGCTTCTTTTGTACTTCATGATACTTGGAAGAGGATTGCTCAAAGTCAATATGGATGTGAGAATTGCTCCAAATGGCATATTGCTCTTCACCTTTACCTCAAGTGACACTATTTTGACTAGGGTGCTCAAACTTTTCAGGTCACGGGCTAGTCACGTGGTTCACAGGTGCCCAAACTACGGCCCAGGGGGCTGGATCCGGCCCTCAACACCAATTCATCTGGCCCACGCCACCCTCGCCACTTCCAGAAGTGGAAGTAAAACACACCCATAAACCCACCAGCCCATAACCAAAGGGTCGGTGCAGTTTTGCCCTTAGATATTTTTAGAGTTTTCACAGCTGACAGTATACTGTGGCTCTCAGCATCAGGCTCTAGTAATTAATTTTAAGAACATTTTAGTCCTTGCAGATATATCTTCATATTGTCAGCAGCTTCCATACAGATTTTGATTTTTTTGAAGCTGAATATACCACTGTGACAACCATTTCCACAGTAGGTCACCATCGTAATTAGTCAATTATGTGCAATCATCTGCATTTTGAAGTGGCTCATCTCAGAAGTGCATGGAACTAAAGTTCATTATTTGTGGTTTGATATCATATTGTGTCTGATGCTGTTAGACTGCAGCTCCTATCTTTTTTCTGCATTGGTTCTCAATGGTGTCCACAGGAATTTGGGAGGGGGACAGGGGAGAGCCAGAGGGCAAAGCTGCATAAGGTAAAGGTCGACCTTGCTCAAAAGCCAATCGTATCTGCCTCTATGGTATAATGCTCATCTCCATTTATATCCAAAGAACTAGCGCTGTCTGTATCTGCAGATATTTCCATGGTCATGTGGCAGGCATTACTAGACACTGGAGTACACAGAATGCTGTTACCTTCCCACCAAAGTGGTACCTATTTATCTACTTGCAATTTCTTGGTTGTCAGGAGCTGGGACAGAGAAGGGAGCTCGCTCTGTGGTACAGCACTCGGGTCTTAAACTGCTGACCTGCCAAACTTCTGGTCATCAAGTTCAGCACTTTAACCACTAAGTCACCACAGTCCTTAAAGCTGCATAGCAGCATGTTGAAGTAATTCCTGTCTGTCATATGTACCGCCACAACACAAAGTATCTGTCTGTGTAAATAATCAAGAATCTTTGGATTCAGGGAGAATATACACAGTAGGGGGCAGCAAAAAATAATAATAATAAAATTGCTACCACACCGTGGGTGGAGCCTATGTTGTGGCCAGAACCTACATAATAGGCGTGCCTGCCATATGGCCATGTATACATCTGCAAACGCAGGCAGCACTGGCTCTTTGGCTGTAAATGGAGATGAGCACTGCATCCTAGAGTCAGATATGACTGGCTTTTGAGCAAGGGAGACGTTGAACTAGTGTTGGGCATCAGCAGGTTCACACCAGTTCGCCAGAACTGGTAGCAGAAATTCTGGCTGGCCCTGCTCATCCAAGTTTTGAAATAAAGTACGGTAGTCCTAATTTGGGTGCAATGCAGGGCTTTCCCTCTGGCCACACCCACCATACCACACCCACAGTGTGGTAGTAATTTTTTTTGGAGCCCACCACTGCGTTGAACCATTTGCAGGGACAAAACCTGACATCAAATTTGAATACCAATCAGGGATCTTCTGTTATTAGGTAAAGGTTGCCCTTGCTCAAAAGCCAGTCATTACCAACTCTAGGGTTCAGTGCTCATCTCTGTTTATACCCAAAGAACCAGTGGACTTGATCCACAAAAGCTCAGATTAAAATACAGCAATTACCGTAGTCTTTAAAGTGCCACAACATGTTTGTCTTTTTGTTTTGTTTACTCTCTGATATGCTTGCACAGAATAAAACTTTTCAAATGGTAGCTGTGTTAGTCTTGGCAGGGCAGGGAGGTGGGCGTGGCCACCCAATTTTGCTTTTTAAAGAAACCCGCCCAAAGGCCACCCAATTTTCCTAATTAAAAAAAACCGCCCAAAGGCCACCCAATTTTGCTACTTGTTACTGCCCACCACTGGATGTACACTTCCAGACACCTATGTTTGGTTATGCTGCCTAATTAGGGCTGCAAACCAATAATAGGGTGAGCAGCACAAGTCACATCCTCTCCTAATTTAAATGACAAGTTACACATACAACGTTGGCTTTTCTTAATAGGAAGCAGACATATTTTGTAATGTTTCTATAACCATTGGGCCCAAAGTTTATATTTTGAATCTGAATCAGCCACTTGGGTATCAGAAACATTCTGGAAGAGCTGGTGCTGATGAGAGCTTGAAAATGTTACTATTTAGGATTACAGAATCCCTCCAGCTCACATAGCCAATTCTGAGAAAGAGATTCTGAAGCAATATTTCAAAAAAGTAACTTTTCCAGCTCTAGCCCTGAAATATAGAAAGGTTAAAGCAACTCCTGTTGAGAGCATTTCTTGATGGGAGAGATGAAAGCAAGACTCTCAATGTACAATTTTCTTTTCCTTCTGACCAGTATGGAGACCGTACTGTATAGCATGGGTCCCCAAACTATGGTCCGTGGGCTGGATCTGGCCCCTGGTGGGCTGTAGTTTGGGACTCCCAGGTTTAAGGAGAGAAAATGGCAGCTTAAAATCTATCTCATCCTGTTGCAAAACAGATTGCAAGGTGCATTTTACTTCTGCTTCCGTTGGGAGGAACCACGTGACTGGCTCACTGAACCACGTGATCAGCTTGTTGAACCATGTGACTGGCCCATGGCCCAAAAAGTTTGGGCATCCCTGCTATACAGTATGGTCTTCATATTGGTCAGAAGAAAGGTAAAGTGTACGTTGAGAGTCCTAACTTCATCTTGGTTTTCTTTCTAGCCATACTGAGAAGACAAGTAGTCATTCAGAGCACGTTGGCTATTACCAAATAATTAAATACTTCACAACAACTTTACAGTGGGGTGATGAAAGGAATAATCTAAATGCAGGTTAGCCGTTGTGTTGTGTTCATATGGAGTAACATAACTGAAATTGATTGACATGTCATTAACTTCAGCCTCAAGGTTTACTTTGCATTCTGCAAAACTCAGTGTAATGTAAAATCCAGTGTAATATGTGTCTCCCCACTCCCACCCCCATTTCCCACTTACATTAATATGATGGAGCTTGGGTGCTTCTAGCCAAAGCTTTTATAATGTAATTGGACTGCCTCATTTGTGAACCTTTCAAGAAACTGTATTCTGGAAATGGTCATCTTTCATTTGTAACTCTCCTCTAACCGTTTTTTCATTAATTCTTCAGTCTTCTTTGTTACCACAGAGAACCGGTCAAAAGGGGAATTGTGGTGCATAATGCCTTTTGATTGATAGCAACATGAGTTATCCACTGTTTGCCAAATCTCTTCTGTCATTTGCCTTTAGTAAAGCACAGGAAGGTTATTGCCTCCTTTCCCCTCTTTCCAGCACAAAGATTTCCTCCACACTCCTCTTCTTGGATAGAAATGGAAGCAACGCCAGAAACATCACTATTAGGTTCTGTCCTGAGCCAGAGTAGCACCTGAGAAACCTAAGACCTGCGCAAACCAATGAGCAAAAAGGAAAAAACTAAAAAATAAAATAAACAAAATAAAATAAAAAACACTGTAGCACTTTAAAGACTAACTGCTATATTTTTATTATTAGCTTTTGTGGATCAAGTCCACTTCTTCAGACAAGGAGTGAAACTTACAGGCATGGTTTTTATACATCAAATTCATGCCTGTAAGTTTCATTCCTTATCTGAAGAAGTGGACTTGATCCATGAAAGCTAACAATCAAAATATAGCAGTTAGTCTTTAAAGTGCTACAGTGTTTTTTATTTTGTTTTGTTTATTTTGTTTTGTTTTCTGATATGCCTGAACCACAGACTAACATGGCTACTATTCCACAAAACTGTAAACATGACTCTCTTAATATAGGGCCCAAATGATATGAGAAAAAGTGGCCACAGTTCATTCCAAGTGTTCTGTAGGTAAGCATCCTGAAGTTGGCTGTATGGACAGAAATGAGACTGATGCTTGCAGTATTAAATTTGTAGAACCACAAATTTAGACAGACCTTGGTAATCAGTCAGGATTTATGCTAGCCATTACAGTGGCTATTGATCCAAATCAGGGACAGGGAGTGATGTGATGTCATTTAAAATTTCAGAAATGCTCAGAAGTAGAGAGAAAAATTGCTGGTTCAAAACACCTCAGAAGCCTGAAGTGAGTTCGGAAATTAGTTTCTACCTATCTCTAATTTTGTCCATACCTCACATTTGTTAACTAATAGATAGTCAGCACAGTAATTATGTAATTATATTTGGGGAAATCCCCTAAATGGCTTTCAAATACTATTGCCTGTATCTGCTTTGATTTAATATTAATCATTCCTAAAATTGAAAGTTGCAGTGACTGCTACTCGTGTCTGAGTATATATATTTTTTTCCTGAAAATCATTTTCACAGTTTGTTTTGTTTTCGTGTCAGAGATTACTCTGGGTTGAAAGGATTTTTGCAGAGGATGCAAAAATGAAGCTCCTTTCATATCTCCCAATGTGCAGCTCTTGGGAATCAAACCCTTTCACAGTTTTAAGAAGAATGACAAACAAGAAAAATGCCATTGGCATGAATTTGTTTAAGGCAGATCCCAGCTTGTCATGAAGTGACCCACATGGAGCCATCTCCTGTGGCACTTATGAAATGAGACATGCCGGGTTTGATTCCAGGAATGCAATGGACTGATACAGCGTTGAAGATATTGACAAGGTGCACCTTCACAGTCAGTCCATGTGGCATGGCCTCTTCCGCCTCCATAATAGTTGGGAATCAGAATAGTGAAGTGGTTCCTCCTCTGCTCATTTTACTGTTGGGCCCAATATGATGGTTTCCAGTGGCATTTCCTCCACAGAGGGGGCCCGTAGCGACTGGCCCCTTTAGGGAGTCAGGTTATTTACCACTGGCCAATACTCAGTGTTGAGGTGCTGGCTCTACAGCATACTCTATTACCATAGTGGGATGTCCAGCCAGACATAACTTTTGGCCACAGATATAAGCCTGGTGTCATGAAACTGAGCTGAGGAATGGGTCTTCTCTCCCCTGCCCACTGTTATGGGACTACAATACATATAATTCCTCATTGATAGCAGTGAAGGATGGTGCAGATTCTGGAGGACTTCATGTTTGTCCCCAGAAGTTAAACCTGAGTGCAGCATCAAGTTACCCAAATATACAGTGGTTTTGTGCAATGAAGAGTAAATTGATTTTCATCATTTGTCAAGGTAAGCATCTTATGATAAAATAGACTGACAAAGTCAAACTGTCATATTGGGCCAAGCTAAAGAAAATGTTACATGCATCTTTTCAATCGATGTATAAGTGGCTTTAATCAAGTCAAGGTGACACTGATCACAGCAAGAGTGGGAAGAGAGATTACCCTCTTTTACCTACTGCAACGCCTTGAAACATGCATCCTTGGAACCTAACAACACTTTTGGGAGGGAAAATGCCCATTGATGCCAATGCAAATAACAAATACAGAGGGCATGGAGTTTGGCCTTCTATTGCTTCATGAGAGACTAAATGACTTGGCATGCTTCATATGTGGAAGGAGCTCTTGGTCAGTTAAAAGACAGAACAGGAAACAGAGATTCAACCTCCGCTGGATAGAGTTACCTTCCTGCTGCAAAATCAGGTTCACAGGTTAGCTGTGCTCCCAGATTCATTGCAGAGCCTGGATGCTCAATTCTCAGTAGCAGCCAGGAGTGTCTTTTACTGGAAATCTCTGACTTGGCTACAGTGATAGATGCTTTAGTTACATCCCATCTGGATTACTGCAATGTGTTCTATGTAGGCTTGGAAACTTCATCTAGTCCAAAACAATGCTGCCAGATTGTTGCCCATGGCCAGATATAAGAAACACATAATTCCTTTCTTCAACAGCTTCACTGGTCAATGCAATCGTTGTCAACTGCAACTTGTATCTGAAAATGCATTTTATCCTGAAGCAGGAAAAATGTCACTGGTGTGAATTTGTTTAAGGTGGATCCCAGCTTGCCAATAAGTGACCCATACACTATGATCACAGAACCATCTCCTGTAGCACACATGAAATGATACATGCAGGATTTAACACTGGGACTGTAATGGACTGCCGCAACCTTGAGGATATGGACAAGGTGTGCCTTCACAGCCAGTCCATCTGTAATGCCCTCTTCCATCTCCCTAACCATTGGGAATCAGAGTTCCTCCTCTGCTCATTTTGTCGGACCTAATATGACGATTTCCAGTGGCATTTCCTGACTGAGCGGGACCATCACTCCACCAAAAGGAGCTCATCCGCCCATAGCCATTAGCCCCTTTAGGGAGTCAGGTTAGTTAACCACCACCTGACACTCAGTGTTGAGTTACTGGCTGTACAGTCTACTCCATTACTGTAGCAGATTGTGCAGCCAGACATATGGTCTAGCGGTTAGGATTCCTGGTTTTCACCCAGGTGGCCTGGGTTTGACTCCTGGTATAGGAATAGCAGTCGATGTAATAAATAATAAATAAATATTCTATTTCTGAGCACAATTTAAAGTCCCTGTTATGATTTATGAAGCTCTATATAATTTTGGTCCAGGCTATCTGACAAACCACATCCTCCCATACAGTTGTCATTTAAAAAGTAGAGGCTTAAAGGTAACAGTATTCTATCAGTTTTACAACTATTTCAAGGACTCTTGAGCCAATAGAGACGTCTAAATCCCACCCTTTTTGCATGTAAGTTGAGTCTATCTTCGGCCTTCTTCCAAACAAATGTTTGGGGATGTATGACTACTAGCTGTTACCTGTTTTTCCTCTCCTTTTCCTTTAACAGACCTCAGTCAGTGCCATCGCAGCCAATGGCATGCTGTAACTGTACATAAAGGAGCAGTGGAAGAATGAAGTCCTGGGTCCCCTGACATCATCATAGCACTGCTCAGTTATGGATGGATTTAGCCCGTTGTTATATTAATTCTTCTATAAAGTGCTTTTACAGCTCTGCAGGAAACTCTAAGCATGCAGAATTACACCACTAACTTAAAACAATAAGAATCATAAGAACAACCATGGTCTGACAAGAACTTGTGCTCAAGGAGCTTCTAGGAGCTACAGGACAGTTAAGCCATGCAATATCAAGTTTGCCTGCCAGAAAAAGTGATTTGGGAGGGGGAGTGGAATGAAGGGGAGGCAGAAATTGGTCTTCTTGAACCTAATAGTTTATTACATCCTTGTGTGAGGATTAAGGTTTGAAGGGTATCTGCCATGCCAAGAACTCTGCTTCCTCCCACAGAGCTAGAAAAAGAAACAGGTTGCTAGGTTCAGTTCTTTCTTTTTTGTGTCCTGATTAGACCCTGGACTGCCAAGATGAAGCCTCTTTCTTCGCTTTGTCATTACCCAAATGCAAGTCCTCATTGGTGTATCTCTCTGGTAGCAATCAGCACACCAGCAAATGGGCCAGACTCTGTGTCTCTCCACATTCACACCGTGTTCTTAACTTGACTAGCATGGGCATAGTTTCCCCAGAATGGGGCAGCATATCCTGCAACACAGAAACACAGGGCAGGGGCAGATGTATGGACAACATTAGGCACAGTCCAGTTTTAACCCCAGGTATTTTGGATTGTCACAGTTTAATTTGTGGCCTCTCTCAGGTTATGTTCAGCTTCTTTCTTGTCTCCCTATTTCAAAAATTGAATGTACTGTACATATTTGTGTTTTTCCAGATTAGGTTTCAGGTGGTTGTTGTCATAATAGACAGCTAGCTCTTCAAAAGCTTAGTCTCTACTTCTTCAACATTGTGCCATGAGTGCCGATTGCAGTGTCGTTTGAATAAATGAAGGCCCTAGTTCTGTTATTGATTGTCTGGTCATTGATGTAGATATTATGTAACATAGGGGCAGTGGTGGGCTGTCAATTTTTTTATGACCCCACTGTGACGTCGTGACGTCGTGAGCGGAGCCAACGTCATGACGTCATGATGTCATGGACGGAACCAATGTCATGATGTCATGGCATCATGATGTTGTGGGCGGAGCCAAAGGAAAAAAAATAAATTAAAAAATTAAATAAAAATTAAATAAAAATACACATAAACATTACAATAATCAACCCACCCACCCCAAACACAAACCCGTCACTTACCTGGCCTGGGGTCAGGGAGCTGGCACTAGGCAGGCAGGCAAGAAGTGTGGCAGTGCGGCAGCAAACTGCCGCAGCGGTGCGGCGGCCTGGTGGCCCGGCGTGGCCTGGCAAGGAAAGGCCGCCACCACCGCTTCTTCAGGCGCTGCCTGCACCCTTCCTTTCCTGGCAGCCAAAATGGCTGCCGGGAACTGCACATGCGTCAAACTTCCATTTGACACATGCGCACTAAAAAATAGAAATGTGCATGCATCAAATGGAGGTTTGACTCATGCGCAGTTCCGGACAGCCATTTTGGCTCCAATTTTGAAAAATTTTGTGGTGCCGGTGAGGCGACCGAACCAGACACCCCCCCAAAAAAAAAAAAAAAAAAAAACACCAATCCCAGGTTGGTTCTAACTCGCCCCCCCCCCCCCGGAGAACCACCCGGGATTGTTACTACTGGTTCAGGCGAACCGGCAACAACCCAGCACTGGATGGGGCCAATACACTTCTTTGGAGAAGGCCATTTTTTAAAACTCTCCAACTCCTTTTTTTTTTTTTTTGCCTTGTGACAAAAAACTGTCTATTCTTCAATAGATACCAAATGAGCTGTTTCAGTTGATAGACCTTATACCAGCTTTACTAATACAGAGCGAAAGAACCAGATGGTTTGTACTGAGTTATTTACAAATCCTACTAAACGTCTATGGAAATTTTCAATGCTTTAAAGAATGAGGATTGTTTGTAAACATGGGCAGATGAAGCTCTTAATTATTAGCAATGGCAGATTTATGAATGTGGAAAGATAAATAAGGATAGGGGTAACAAAGTTTAAAATAATTACAAAATCCTGTTACTTCATATTTTGTCCTAGAACAAGGGGGAGAAACAGTAATAAAAATTCCAACACTCTATCTGTCTTATAGGTAATAGTGAGATAGAGATGTAAGAACAGGCATTTTAAAAATAAATCCAAATATATTTCAGATGGAAATTAGTACTTTAAGACACTAGAGCAGTGTTTCCCAACCTTAGGTTTTTGGATTTCAATTCCCAGAAGCCTAACTCAATTCCCCAAAGCACTGATCAGCCAATGTGCTGACTTCGGCTTCTAGGAATTGCAGTCCCCCTGTGAGGTGTGTGTCCCACATTGGGAGCCACTGCACTAGAGTCAACTTATGGTTGGTCTTGACAAAGACCTTTTAGGTGAATTCTTTCTCTAGTTCCTTTTGTTTGACGCAGTGTGAGAAAGATTATCTGCCACAACATGGTTCCTGTTGCCCAGGGTGCACCCTTTTGGGTTCAAAAATGTAAAATGTAACACAATCTTCAAGGAGGCTTTTTAGAGAGTAAAGTGCCAATTTTGGTCTTAAGATCCATGCTCAGGTTTTCCATATGAAAGGCCATGGCTTCTTTTATAGAGAGCATCCATACAGTATACCGTAGTTAATTTTTCTTCTTTCCCAACTACATTCCATTTTTCTTGGCACATGAATACTGTATCTCTGAAAAGTTGCATTTGGGATTTTAATCCTATTTCTGTCACCTTTGCTTCTAATCGATCTTTAAAAATTTAAAGAGTTTAAACTTCATCATCATCATCATCATCATCATCATCATCATCATCATCATCATCATCATCATCATCATCATCATCATCATCATCATCATAATTTTGTGTCAGAAATTATTCTGTGTTGAAAAGATTTTTGCGGGAGAAATTCCACTCAGGAGATGCCAAATGAGACTCTTTTCATGTCCCCAAGAGCTGGTACAGATCAGGCGCTCAATCTATCATGCAATACCTGAGTTTCGAACTGCCGACTTGCCAGTCTTCCAGCTAACAAGGTGAGCTTCTTAACCACTGAGCCACCGGAGCCCCAGAGCTTAAACAACTATTCAAGAGCAGTCTTTTTCTGTTCTTTTCTGATAATATCTGTGATTTCAACACACAATTGTTTAGGTTCATGGTCAATTGAGTTTAGTAATCTAAACTTTTTCACCAAATCCTTAAATTCATCATGAGTATTATTGAAATTATATTTTGGCATGGCTGTTTTATAGTTTTTCTTCAGTTTTACTCTACATTGTTGTATAACGAGTACATGGTCTGCTTCAACATGTTTTTGTACAGAGAACAGAACTTCTATACCTTATATTTCTAATTATATAATCTATTTCATTTCTACATTAGTGATACCCATGTATGCAATTGTCTGTATGCTTGTAGCACATATTTGAGGGAGGGTGGGGAAAGCGTGGCTGCCAAACTCTCAGGGCCATAGCCAGAGGGGGGCCAGGGTGGGCTAGGCCCACCCTGAGTTAGCAATACCCACCTTGGTGAAGCGTGGTTTATCATAGGAATGCATTGAAAAGAGGCTAATGACGAAAGTAAGGTTCCATAACTGCTGAAATTGCTCACCTCTTAGCCTAGTCAGACAAGAAAATAAGAGTGTATCTACACCAAACAGTTATAGAAGTTTGGTTTCACTCAGTGATGGGATGTCCCCGGTTCCATCCGGTTCCCTGGAACCGGTAGGAACAATCCCGGAGGGTTCTCCGGGCGGGTAGTCAAGAATTTTTTTTTAAATTGGAGCCAAAATAGCTCCAATTGACTGTGCATGTGCAGAAACTCAATCTGACACATTGCACATGCGTCAGATTGAGTTTCAGCACATGCACAATCAATTGGAGCCATTTTGGCTCCGATTTTAATTTTTTTTATTTTGGAGCTGGAACTGCACCTTTCAGGGCGGTGGTGGCAGCGGAACCAGCCCTCAGAGGAGGGCACCTCCCCCGGGACATGTTGAGGCCTGCCTGGGCCATCCGCTGCCGCTGAGCCTCCATGGGCTGTCCGCTGCCGACAAGCCCCCGTGCCCTGGGGACGCCCGGTGGGGCGCACCGCTGCCTGCAGCCTCCTCCTCCGCCGAGCTCCTGTGGCCTCCTCCTCCTCCTTTGGCCGGTGCCTTTTGGGCCAAAAAGGCACCGGCCCAAGGAGGAGGAGGAGGCCACAGGGCTCCTGTGGCCGCGGCCTTCGGAGGAGGAGGAGGCCGCAGTCGGGGCGGCGCGCCTTGCCAGGTGGCCCCGGGCCATGGGGGTTCGTTGTCCCAAGGAAGGTAAGTAAGTGAGGGTTTTTTATTTGGGGTGGGTGGGTAATTTATTTGTGTTTTGGGTGGGTGGTTGTATTTTTATTTATTTTTTAATTTTATTTATTTCTTTATTTTATTTATTTAAGTTATTTACGGCTTTGTGTGTGTAGCTATCTGGGTGGGTGGGTGGGCTGAGGTGTGTGTGTGTGTTTATTTTTATTTTATTTATTTTTATTTTTGGCCCCGCCCACAACGTCATGACGTCAGCTCCGCCCATGACATCATGACATTGGCCATGCCCATGACGTCCGTGACATCATAGTGTGGTAGTAGAATTTTTGTCATCCCATCACTGGTTTCACTATAGATGCAATGGCTCCATCATATGGACTCCTGGGATTTATAACTTGATGCGGAACTTAGAATCTCTGTCAAAGACTTTTCATGCCCTCCCTTGAATTACAGCACTCTAAGCAATGGATCCATCAAACCACAGATATCGCAGTCATATAGGAGGGAGCCATAGCAGTAACTAATGTCACTTCTCATCTAGTCCCTCTTTCCTTGTTGGGATAATAGCAGTTTTGCATGTCCTAACACTTAGTATCAGTGGGAGGTGGCTTTACAACCTAATGTGATTGTCCTTTGCAACTAACCTGTCTAGGTAAAGTTCTCTGGAACTTGAGGCAAACCTCACCCCTTCTTCCTGTTAGTTAGTTTGCTTCTATTGTTTTGTGGATACTGTACAGTAAAACCCCTACTTATGTAAAAAGTCCATTCCGTAGGCTTTTGCTCAAATTGGTTTTTAATGTAACTCAGAGCAAACCCATAGGAAAATTTTTTTACATAACTCGAAGCAAGCCCATAGGAAAAATGAAATTTTTATGTAAATCAAAGCAAACCCATAGGAAATTGTGTAAATTGGGACATGGTTTTAGCACAAAATCATTATGTAAGTTGAATTTTATGTAACTTGAGGCATATGTAAGTCGGGGTTTTACTGTACTTCTCTTTTCTTCCTCTGACCTTCCTACCTAGCAGCATGCATGAAGGTTCTCTCCAAGTGTTGGAGACTCTGTTTTTCTATTATCTTCTTCTGACTGTAACTATACATGGTAACTGTAAGTAAAGATACCTTTTTCTGCTTTAAATGATTTTATCATGCAGTGATTTTATCATGCAGGGTGCTAGTTTGCTTGAAGAAAAACAAGGGTGGTCAACAAGAGTGAATTCATCTCTCCATGTTTCCTCTGTGCTCTTGCTTTTGCTTTTTCCAACATATAGTCTGCTAACTAAAAGGAATAACACCCCCCCCCCCAATATCCTTTACTATTTTAGCAAATGTATAAGGTGGCATTTCACATAGAAACATGAAATTGTTTATTTAAGCAGTACTATTTAAATGGTCCAAACATTCATGTGAAATATGAAACAATATATGGAGTCACACAGTGGCTGGAGACCACCAAAAGACAGAAGAGATGGTCTCCCTTATGTGATCTCTTTGCTTTTGGATAAAGAGACAGGCTTTGTTTTTGGCAGGAATCATAGGAAACCTTCAGCTTCAGAATGAGGTCACAGAGGCACAAAACTTAGAAATCGCTATGTCGGATAACAATGATTGTTGCTAAAGATAGAAAACAGCCTACAATTTTAAAAAACTTCACATAATTTATTCCATTGTATGATTATGCATAATCTTGTTTACATTTATAAAACTGCTATTAGGTCTTGACAACTTTTGTACTTCACAAACTTGAGGAAAAGGCAGCAGATAAAACGAAGAAAGTTGTGCATAGTTAAATACTTCATTTTGATATTTTTTGAAAGCCTTTCTTTGTACAACCAGGGAGGTTCTTTTTTCAACATGCACCAAATCTCAATAAGGCACAAACATCAGCCAGGAATCTTTGGGACTCTTGTTATAATTCTTCTACACCAGGGGTCTGCAAACTTGACACTCCAGCTGTTTCTTGGACGTTAACTACCAGAAGCCCAAGTCAGCACACTTGCTGATCAGGGCTTCTGGGAATTGAAGTCCAAGAACATCTGAAGAGCCGCCCAAACAGATAGATATTGTTAAATTGATTACTATGTAATTAGTGATTGTATTGTGATTATATTGTTTATTGTCTATTCTGTACTGGGTATTGTTTATGGATGGTATTCTGATTATATTGTGTTTATATTTATTTTATTGTACTATATTTTATACTGTGATATTGTATTATTGAATTGTTACATTGTACAGTATTTTATTGTATGTTGTGAGCCGCCTTGAGTTGGTTTTCACCAAGTAGGGCGGCATATAAATCGAAATGAATGAAATGAATGAAGACCCAAGTTTGAGGAACCCTGCACTAGAATACTCAACACTTTGCAGCTCCACATTGGCGGCTGCAGACACATAGTCAGGACAACAGGTCTCCTATTGTCTTGAAAAACAGAACAAACTCCCGGTGATTGTGCCAGTGCCACATGTTGACCACCCAAAGTATACATTGTCATGTACAGTTGTACCTCGCTTAAAGAGCATAAGGTGTTCCACCACAGGATTGTTCTTTAAGCGAGTTTGCTCTTTAAGCGAAACACCATTGAAAGTGACCAATTGTGACTTCTGGCGGGTTTGTGTGTGTTTGTGAACCCCAATTTATTTAAGTGAGTTTTTGCTTGGTTTTATTTGCTAAACAAAGCAAATGTTCAGAGAAAAATCTGCTCTTTAAGCGAGTTACTCTTTAAGCGAGGTGCTCTTTATGTGAGGTTTGACTGCATTTCGGCATGTGCTTTCAGTATCAGCTTCACTTCATGCAGAGGTGGAAACTGCTGTCCTGAAGCTCTGTAAAGATTATCTCATTCCGTCAAGCTATGCATTATATACACATAAATCTTATTAAATTATCAAAACATGTCTTTCTACCCTTTATTGTATTTTTTTTAAAAAAATACTGTATGTGTTAACTGTGGCATTAAAATTGTTTTTCAATTTTGCAGGTACACATTCTTGAGTCTCTAGATTTCATTTCACTAAATGTGTAATTATTTCCTTTGTGCGATGTATAAATAACTGAATATTTTATGAAACAATAAAAATTAGATTGCAGTAATTATGTATAATGATTTTGAAAAAGAGCATGTGCATCATTAGAGCTTTCTCTGAAGACATCCCTGAAGGTATAATTGTTTCAAAAGAGAAGTGGTCAGATCATGATTTTGGCTTCTCTTTTTTGCTTTTATTTAAGAAGCTTTGTGCTATGTAATATGCTTTAGTGCAAAATGAATACTAAGAATTTAGCAAATAAGTAGCAAAAATCTTTCAAGTGATGCAATTAGATCAGAAGGTTTTGAAGCTATCAAAGATACACTCTAACACAAATGTCTAGTTAGATCATGTGTTCCCAACCTAAAGTCCACCGGCCAGAACCAAGGGCATTCAAGAAACAAAATGGCCACCCCTTTAAAGTTGTTTGGACAAAATGGCCACACACACACACCCATCGTGCAGGCAGGGCAAACTAGCCATCCAGCCCTCGAAGCTGACAGAGAGAGTGTGACCTGGCCCACGGCTTAAAAAGGTTGTGAACCCCTGAGTTAGATAGATAGGAATAGTGAAGAGGTCAGCTATCTATCTATCCATCTACATGCCTACCCACTTGCATGCTTACTTACAACACCATTGGCTAAAGCCACTCAGGGCAGTGAACATATATTTTTAAATCAACATTAAATACAATAAATAACAGTAAAAAGTTCATAAAACAAAATAAACCTTATTTACAGCTTCAAACAGGCTCAACTACAACAAAATCAAACATCATAAACTTCAAACTACAAGAGAGGCAGAATGTTGTTAGCTGCCTCTCTCTACAGCTTGACCTTCAAAGGTTTAAAGGTTGCCCTTCCTTGAAAGCCAGTCATATCCGACTCTAGGGTTCAGTGCTCATCTCTGTTTATAGCCAAAAAGCCAGCGCTGTCTGGGTCTACAGACATTTCCATGGACATGTGGCAGGCATGACTAGATGCTCGAGCACATGGAGCACTGTAATGCATGGAGCACATGGAACCTTTCCTGCCAAAGTGGTACCTATCTATCTACTTGCAATTTCTTGCTAGGTTGGCAGGAGCTGGGACAGAGAAAGAAGCTCAATCAGTCATGCAGCACTTGGGTCTAGAACTGCTGACCTGCCAATCTTCTGGTTGCCAAGTTCAACATCTTAACCATTGAGCCACTGCAGTCACTCCCATTAATCTGTATATGTTCCAGAAAGTTGAAGCAATTACCAAAAAGACCTCACCCCTTGTGGCAGATTTTCAGGTCTTTCTCAAGCCCTAATGCCTGAGAGGACTGGGTAATCTAGGTCAAAATCAGTTGGGAGAGATGCTATGCCAGGTCCCAAGATCCCTAGCCATGAAGGGCCTTGTACATTAGTAGCATTACCTTAAATTGGTATATCCTTCAAGGGTCTATTATGCTGGTAGTTTTTAGAATAATTTTGATAAAACATTGCTCTCAGTTCATCATAATAGATTTTAAGAATATCCAGAAAACTGGAAAATTGGAATCTGCATTTGGAGCAGTGAGGGATGACCCCGGTTCCATCCGGTTCCCCAGAACCAGTAGGAACAATCTCGGAGGATTCTCCGAGAGGGTAGCCCATTTTTAAGATGTCCAATTCCGAACGCCTCACCAAAAGAATTTTTTTTAAAAAATTGGAGCCAAAATGGCTCCAATTTAGTGCACATGCGCAGAAACTCAATCTCATTGTGTTGTAGCTGTCTGGTTGGGTGGGTGGGGTGAGGGGTGTGTGTGTGTGTGTGTGTGTGTTTATTTTAATTTTTTGGCCCTGCCCACAACATCATGATGTCATGACGTTGGCTCTGCCCATGACATCATGACATCATTACATTGGCCACACCCATGATGGCCGTGACGTCATGGCGTGGTAGTAGAATTTTTGTCATCCCATCACTGATTTGGAGTTTTAATATATAGGTCCAGTGATTAAGAATGATGTACCACATCTCTGCTTGCCCATAAATTATCTTCCTTAGACCCACACTTTTTCTTTATCTTTCAGGAATAAATCCCACTAAGTGGGAAGAGCATAGAGTGCAAGAGACTAACAAGGTCCTGTATTGCCTTATGGAACTACAAAGCTGTTGAACCTTAAGAATCCTGCTATGAATTAACCAATATGCAAGCCAAATTTTTTTTTTTTTTTGCTTTCATCTGGAAATGCTCAAATACATAGAATCTCTCTCTTTCTCTCTTGGCTGGAGTAATATCTTTTTTCCCTCTTTGTTCCTTGACTAACATTACAGCAATTTATCAGCTTTATTGTTTCCCATCAAAAAAATTCAGTTGATAAAATGTCAGTGCTCTTGAGATGCAAGGTGCCATTACATAATTGGCTTCTCCAATTTTTAAAGTACTCCAAAAGTAGCTTCTGCTCTAAATCTATCATTTCAATCAGTTCAAGCTTATTTGTTTCTTACTTTACTTTGCTAAAATGAAATAATAATCATCATCTATCATATGTAGATTTTACATCACTCTTAAACAGTTCTTCCTGCAACTTCAGTTGTAATATTAAGATGGGTATACTTTAATTACTTATGGATCATCTTCTGAATCACTTTATCTTGAAAGAGACTGATATTTATTCTTTATTCTTTACATACAAATGGTTAAATATGGTTCATATGGTGATCCACCATTTCTAAACTTCCATGTTTATATTCATTTATAGTTAGCAACACCACATTTGTATGGGAATAGCTCTGCGTACCTGCATGATGGATATGTTAGTGCAGAGTGCAAGTGTGATAGTCAGCTGTAGGTTTGGGGTTGGATGATTTCATGTGATTGGAGTGTAATGAGGAGTCAAGTCTGTGTGAGCAATTTTTAGAATTGAGTTAGGGAGGAGAAGTCTCTGTTAAAGAGTCTTTCAGAAGAAGTAATCTGTGCCATAGTTTATTAGAAAAAGATTTGTTCTGGGAGCCTATATCATATGTGTTAGAAGTTTAAAGGGTCTGTGAAGAAGGTACTGTATTTTTATCTAGAATTACAGAAAGAATACATTTATATTTTACTGCTGTTTTGACAGAGGGGTGTCCAAACTATGGCCTGTGGGCCAGATCAGGCCTGCTGGGCCTAATAATCTGGCCCACACTGCTCCCAGAAGTGGAAGTTTAATGTGCCCGTGCATGCACAAAACACTGCCGTAAAGCATCCATGGCTGTCGTAAATGCATTTACAATAGCCACGAGTGCATTTATGGCAGCATTTTCCCCATGATTGGGCACATTTTGCTTCCACTTCTGGTGGGTGGAACCACATGACCAGCCCGCTCAACCATGTGACCAGCCCATGGCCTGAAAAGTTTGGGTACCCCTGTTTTGACCTTTATGATTTGTACCTTATAACCTACGTTTCCCATCATTTCAAATAGCCATGGTCCCTCAATAAACATCCTTTTTATTTGTTTAAATCAAGTTCATTTTTCATTTTATGTTTAATTAAGAAGTTAAGTAGACTACAAACAGATAACAGTACACCCACGTCACACTAAGCTACCAGATGGACCAAAGTGATTAACTACGTTCTTCATCAGATGGCCATTTGTCCTCTGTTAGGAGTGCTGCAGATGTAAGGTTCACTTTCTCTCTTTTTGGTGTGTGTGTGTGTGTTAGATAACCTGAATAGGTACTCCTATCAGCTGCTAACAACTTGTCAGCTAGCAATTCTTTATCTCTGGGATTGATTCCCTCCAGCATCAACATTCCTCCTCTAGGAGGAGGAGAGCCTAGACCAGTGATGGTGAACCTTGGCACTCCAGCTGTCCTTGAACTTCAATTCCCAGAATCCCTGATCAGCAGGAGTGCTGACCTGGGCTTCTGGTAATTGAAGTCCAAGAACAGCTGGAGTGCCAAGGTTAGCCATCACTGGCAAGCCTATACAGAGTGAGAACAAATGGTTTAGCTGACAAGCTGCTAGTAGGCAAAGAAGTGTTGGAGGCTGACTGCCAGTGATAGTGGTGACCGTTGACTCAACCACTGCTTCCCATAGAGAATTTAGCGATATAACTCAGTGGTCAGCAAACTTGGCTCTCCAGCTGTTCTTGGACTTCAGTTCCCAGAAGCCTTGATCAGCAGGAGTGCTGACTTGGGGTTCTGGGAATTGAAGTCCAAGAACACCTGGAGAGCCAAGTTTGCAGACCCCTGATATAGCTGAATTTTTTGGAATAGTAGCCATGTTAGTCTGTGTTTCAGGCATATCAGAAAACAAAAACAAAAACAAATTCAGCACTTTAAAGACTAACTGCTATATTTTTAATGTGAGCTTTTATGGATCAAGTCCACTTCATCAGACAGAGGAGTGAGACATCAAGACATGAACCAGATACTGAGGCATAGAGTGATTAAACAAATAAGAATGCAAATCAATACAGCTTCCTACAGCTGGCAGCAGCAGATGATCTCTGGTTGTTATTCAGATTAGCTCTAAATGTCCCCTTTTCAATTGTAACCAGTACTTACAATTGAAAAGGGGAAATTAGCTATAACTGTGGTTGCAGCAAAGCACTGCAACCACAGCTATATCCCAGCAGGTATAGTCATGATTTTATTGCTTTGCTACCTACTTTGTGTCCATCCCTCTTGCCCTGGGTGCCAACACAGGAAATCAGCATTTCTACCTGCTCCACATTGGGGGTGAACCCCCCTTCTGTTGTCTTTACTCCAGTCTTTTTTTAAAAAAATAAAAAATGAATAACTCAGAACTGTGTCGAATAAACCTTACATGTCTTCATAACATTGCAGTATGTCAAATCAGTGTTATGCCTCCTCAAGAAATAAAGAAATAACAAAATAAAAAGGAATAATAAGCATGAGTTTTGTATTTTTTGAGAACTGGAGCAATTAACCGAAGCAATTTGACATCAGTATGAGCTCTCCATGAAACAATTTGGGAAAAGTGCATTTTTCTATCTGAACTGAAGGATTCATTTAAATGTCATAATGTACTTCCAAGCGACCCTTCTGAGCCTTATTTAGTCTGATCCAATTTCCAAGTCTAGACACACTCTTACAAGGAAAAATTCAATATCAAGAAAGGACCTTAGCCATAAGAATCTCCAAATATTCATACAAGTGATGATTCAAAAGTAAAAGTAATTTAAGAAGTAATGTCTGAAAATTTATTTTGATGAAACATCTTATTTTGCTCAAAAATAGAGTTGCAAACTTGTTCATTAGATCTTGAAATTCTGTTTGTTTCCTGCAATTTATTTCCCAATTCCCCAGCAATTACTCATTTCTCTAAATGCCAGGAAATGGAAGCCATAAGACTCCACCTGATTCCTCTCAATTGGTGAGGAAATATAATTGTTAGAACCATTATTTTTGTAAAGAATAAAAAAAATCTTCCATACAAGAGCTGCCTTACTGACACTATATTCCTCATATTACAAAAACAAAAAACCCAAGCCTATATTTTTTTTGCCCATGTAGAGTTAGCACAGAATACCCAGTGTGATGTAGTGGATAGAGTGATGGAGGAGTCCTGGTTTCAAATCTGCATTTAGCCTTTTTTTTTAAGATCCCTTTAAAGGAAGTCTTTCAAAAGCTTAACTGTAATTGGCTCATTTTTGGATTTCTTGGATGGGGGCTTGAGATGCAAACCTCCTAAATGTTCACCCATGGGGAAATTGGGCTTTAAAGAAAACCCTCTAGTATTTCCTGAAGGATTTTTCAAAGTCATATTTCTATCAGTGGCATTTGTGACACTGAACTGGCTGAGAGAGAGAGAGAGGAAGGAAGGAAGGAAGGTCCTCTTCAAGCAATCACAAAAGGCGTTTGAAGGTGAGATGAGGAAGTTCTAGCCCCACCAATATATAAACTGTGAGAGTTTATATACATTGATTTTTGTACAGGACGGTGGTACCAACTCTGTGTCCACTCACCAATG
Source organism: Furcifer pardalis (assembly GCA_030440675.1). Classification (NCBI taxonomy): domain Eukaryota; kingdom Metazoa; phylum Chordata; class Lepidosauria; order Squamata; family Chamaeleonidae; genus Furcifer; species Furcifer pardalis. The sequence continues at coordinate 72,890,358 of CP126892.1, forward strand.
GTTTGTATTGTACCCCCCCCCCCGGACTCTCTCTCATCCCTGAGAGGACATATCTCTTGGAGAAGAGGATTTTGTACCTTTCTCTGAATGGATCACAAAAATGTATTGGACAACCTAAGGACAGCCTAGAATGTAAATCTGCTGGATATTAATATGAATCTGGAGATAAACAAACCATGCCATGTTCATTTTGTCCTGCAACAAGCACGAAGGAAGATCTTGTCCGAGGACTTTTTGTCCATTTCTTTCTTTCAATGGACAGTTACTGAGTGGACTGTTGAATAAACAACACATGGTGGTTAAAAACTGCAAACTGTGTGCCTCTGACATCTGCCTGTCCTTAAATATGGCCCCTGAATTTAATAGTTGAGCTTCTATTGCAACTTAGCAATTAGTCCCCTGTTATTTTATTCAGTTTAGTTTTAATATTTTGATCTCAGCATGAAGTACGTACATAAGTTGATGACCACTTCGAAAATTCTGCTCTTGGCAGATCAATAATTATCTTCTGAACCAAATATGAGAAAACTACCAGTTTCCTTCTCTTTTCAGGCTCATCATCAGCAGATTTCTAATTTCTCCCATCCTTCTCATGTCCTATTTTATAATGCCTATTTTATAATGCCATGTTTTCCCTGACAATTCTGTGAATCCTTTGAGAAGCTGTTAAAAAATGTAACACAAATAAATTTCTGGAACAAGTTTCATATACTGTAAATGAAACATTAGGGTTTTTTTCATTGCTAAAATCAGGGGGAACTAAGATATTTAAAAATAATAAGTTGAGACGAATGGGGAGGCTATGTATGAGCAATTAATGTTTTGATGTAAAAGCTTCAGAACAGTAATGTGAAAACTTAGCTAGCAGGATTATAACATTAAAGTACAGTCTGAACCAAAATATTAGCTCCTAGGAGAAGTGATAATATAAGCATTAAGCAGTCTATTAAAATAAACTGTAATGAGTGCTGGTAGCATAAATAACTTGAATCATTGTACATATCATTGTAGATGCTAAGCATCTGATTGTGAGGCAGTTGCTCTGCAAATCAAATAGTGGGGAATTTGGTATGGATTAGTGGGAATTTGGTGTGGTAACTCCACTGTAAATGTCATTGATTCAATGGGCCTGTTCTAGTTGTGACTTACGACTTGACTTCAGGTACTTCCCCCCCATTCATTAAGTGTATCTTTACCAAATGGGCAGTAATAGTCACAAACAACTAGTAAACTAGTTTTATTCAGTTTAAATTATACAGCAATAATAATAATTGTGTACCATCAAGTAAATTCTGACTTATGGCAACACTTTTCAGGGTTTTCTAGGTAGAGAATATTCAGAGTGATTTACCATTCCCTCCTTCTGGGGGTGCCCTGGGACTGTGCAGCTTGTCCATGACTACATAGGCTGGATCTTCTCTCAGGAGGCACAGTGTGGAACAGGAGAGTAGCGTGCCTTGGTGGGGCCCCGTATAAAAATTTGTTTGGGGGCCCTTAGGAAGAGTAAAGATTTGTTTTGCTTACGCATGTTGGGGGCCCCCGTGGCCCGTGGCCCCCGTATAATTGATACAGCAGATACGGCGGTAGCTACGCCTCTGGTGTGGAATCAAACTCCAAATACTGTATCTGACTTTGCAGCCAGATTCCTAAACCACTGAAATGTCCAGCCAGCACTTCTTTCCCAATATACTTGTCTTAGATACATAGAAATTTGCCTTCTACTGAATCAGATTATTGTTCTGCCTCTGAACTGTCAACACTGACAAGCAGCATCTCTCCAGGATTTTAAGACAGTCATTTTTCCAACTGGAGATCCAAGCTTGGAATTATAGGTTGAAATCCAGTAGTTGAGAGTAAACCCACTGAATCTGATGGATCTGATGAATTAACTCCTCCATAAATTCCATTGATTCAAATGAGTTATGTTTTTGAATTATAAGAAGGACATCCTAACACATGTGGCACACCAACAAATAATGTTCCCTCACCTGCGGAAGCTAAAACCATAAAGATTATAATAGTGTATCAGAAACAGGAAAAAACCAAGGCAACTTGATCATTCCTATCACTAAAAACATGGCAGAGATAGCATGCTTATCTGATAAGAGCTCCCCAACGAGAGAGTCATTTTCAATTAATCCCTTCAATTCCTGTGCATCAGAGCAATGAGGTGGTATCATCCTTCACAAAAGGCTTTGATATAAAGGATTTATCCTTAGTACTAAGGGAGGCTGAAAATAGACTTCACAAAATTGATTGCATCACTCTTGTAAAGTATTAAGTCTTGAAGAAGAGGAGAAAAAGAAACTACAATCTGATGGTCAGTGAAGTTGATGGATCTGAGTTTGGAATTACAGAAGAAATACTGCACCGGGTATTATGATGTGATAAGACACCAATGAGCCATTTTAATATTGATCTCTGAAAATTCTGCATGTGGCTAGGATTTGTTTTCACAACATATGAATTGGACCCTTTCAGTTTATAGTTCAGTAATGCCAGGTTTTCTACACGTCAGTTACAGAGCAATGTTGTTATTGTTCAGTCACACAGTCGAGTCTGACCCCATGGACCGCCGTACGCCAGGATCCTCTATCAACTGCCAACCTTCATAGTCTTCCCAGATCTATGCCCACTGTATCAACACTGCCATTTAGCCATCTCATCCTTTACCACCCCTTCTCCTTTTGCCTTCATTCTTTCTTAGCATCAGGGCCTTCTCCAGTGAGTCCTCTCTTCTCATTGGTGGCCAAAGTACTTGAGCTTCACCTTCAATATTTGTCCTTCCAAGGAGCAGTCAGGGTTGATTTCCTTCAGAATTAACTGTTTTGGTCTCCTTACTGTCCAGGGTACTCTCAAGAGTCTCCTCCAATACCACAGTTCAAAGGAGTCTATTCTTCTGCACTTAGCCTTCCTTATGGTCCAGCTCTCACAGCCATACATTACTACTGAGAAGACCATTGCTTTAACTATGAGGACTTTTGTTAGCAGGGTGATGTCTCTACCTCTTATTATGCTGCCTAGGTTTGCCATAGCTTGCCTCCCAAGAAGTAAGCATCTCTACAACAATATATTGATAGAGTCAAAAAAGTAAAAGGTATTTCTAAATACTTTTGTGGATCATTCTTTCAGCCTTGTTTTAAGCTTTGGATGACAGAAATGTTGATCCATCAAGAGCTGCAACTATGCTTGCAGAAAACTGGTTAGTTTGCTGTCAGTGATGCCAGCACTTTTGTTGTTATCAGCCATTTATTTCTGATTTACAGCAAACATAATATGATTTCCAAAATGTGTAAGATTTATGGTGACCCAAATATGATTTCCAAGTTTTCATCACAGGGGTCCTAGTTCAGAATTCCATCCAGAATGCCACACTGTCTCTACCACCAGCAGATAGCAACTTCTAATTCTGTACATATTATTGCAGCAACACAATATTTTCAAGGAAACGTTATTGGGAGTTACTGCCCAAAAAGTGACTTTCCCAAACTCTGGACTGTTCCAAAGAAGAAGGAGAGACTTTTTGCACCAGCAAAACTCAGAAAAAAACCCAAAGGAAGGTATGACACACCCATGTAGCATTTGAGGTTGGAGGAAATTTTCTCCCATACAAAAGCATTATTTTTCCTCCCCAGCAAAAAGCGTTGAATATTCTACATAGCCTCTCACAAAATATTAGTGTCATTTCTATATGGATTATACTGATAGGTGATGGTAGCTTTATGCATTATGTATCAGATTTAGCTCAATTTGCATAGTCACATACATTTCAAACTGTACATATTTTGACTTTCGAATAGCAAATAAATGAAATACATATACTGTATAAAGCTTTAATTTGTAATTATGGGGTAGACAGAAAGAGTCTCCTCAAAGATTGTGGTATTGGGCATACCCTGGTAATGACAACCTTCTGTTGCTGGTTAATCATTCTCACTCTAGATCAGATGAAAGGAAATGAAGAATAAACCCACCAAAAGGTACCTTGATTTTGGCAGTTTCATGTCTGGCCTAGACACAGAAGAAAAATAAGACTTCTCAATTATCATTAAAGATTTAAGACAGTCCTTTTCTAATTCTTCTTTCCCTATGTCTAGACCAGACACAAAACTGCCAAAATTGAAAGCATCTTTTGGTGAATTCATTCTGCAGTTCTTTTTGCCTGACCTAGTATGAGAAAGATTAGTCAGTAACACAAGGCTGCCATTACCAGAGTATGCCCGATTGTGGTTCAAAAATACCACAGTCTTCGAGGAGGCTTTTTCTGTGTGCCCCTCCTCTTCTAAAGAGTAAATGTGTTTCAGGGCACATCTAGATTAGTAAAAGAAAAAAGTCTAACATTTGTGACAGTTTTGCCAGATTTGAAATGAGTTCAAAGATTGAAGGATACATGACACACAGCTGTAGCACACATTACCTTGCCAAAGGCAGGTTATTTCAAACCTTCTGCCAGAGGTTGTTTATTTTGCTGTGGTTCTTGAATTCTTTGAACAAGGATGTATGCACATACATGTCAATGCATATTGTGCTTCTTGGGACTGCCATGTAGGGGTGAAAGACATGGCCAGGGCAAGCTATTGGGAGAAGAGCTAGCCCAAGGATCTAAATGGAGTTGCTTCTTTTGCAAAAACATTTAATGGACAATTTGCAAGAGACACCATTCACCAGTAATTAGCTTTACTTTTATGATAGAAAATAGATAATACATTAAAACAATTTCCATTCAGATTCCTACTCTGTCTCAAAAGGCCTATACACTTAAAATCAATATTTAATTGACTATTCATGCCATCAACACTGTTATTCTCTCTGAGCAATTTCCTGTTCCAAATTTTGTAAAACAAGGATGTACTCTTTCTCCAACACTTTTCAGTCTTTTGTGTGTGTGTGTAAAAACAAACAAACATGAACAACAACAATGAAAAACACAGCCCCAAACTGGATAGTACAATCTGTACGCTCTGAAATCTTCTCACCAGCACGAGTGCAGGAGCCTTTTGAAGAAACAATGTAGAATGCAAATATATCTTTGAAGCCAAATAAGAATAAAGTTTTGGGCATATTTATTGACTAAGGTAAGAGATCCACAACATAAAGGAAATATCAGAATATCGTAAAGGAAATAGTTTCAAGAAGACAATCTCTAAAGCCATAAAATATAAATTCAAATGCGAATAAATAAGATTACTATGTGGATTCACCCTTCCAATGTCCTTTCTGCACAAGCATATTGAAATTCTACCACTTAACCAAAGGTAGCAAAGTCCTTATTATCCTTCAGGAGAACAGCAGTTCCTGCCTCTCCAGCAATTCCACCTTCTCAACTGAAATCTGAATCTCAGTCCCTTTTTAAAATTACTCCATCTATTGGGCTGAAACAAATACTCTCTAGTCTTACACTTACAGGGAAGAAAATACTGGTGTTGACCTTCAGTATGGCACTGACAGGAAACTATTCAGTTTGTGGTACCTGCAAGACATAACTAAAATCTTGTTTTGTACAATGCATGAATATTTATTTGCTAATAACAATAATCTTAATGCAACCATACTTCTGGATATGGAAAGAAGTCTCAGTCTATTGTTTGCCTGTGAAAATTTGGGTTTGAAGATCAACACTGATAGGATGATGGTGATGTACTAACTTGTTCCAGGTATACTAATGAAGAAACATTTCTGAAGATATTCAAGCATCCTCCTTAGATAAGTTCACTTATCTTGGAAGCACTGTCTCCTGCTGTGTCCTCAAATGACAATAAAGTGACTTCAAGAATCTTTAAAGCCAGTGCTGCCTTTGGAAGACTTTGATCCTCTGTGTGGAACTGATGGAATTAAACTTTCTATTACGTTAGAAATGTACAAAGCTGTTGTTCATCCTCTCTACTTGATGGAGTGGAGACATGGATTATCTATCAACATCATGCAGGAAAGCTTAGTCATTTTTATCTTAGGTATCTTTTGATAATTCTCAACATCAAATGGTAGGATAAAGACCCTGAGACGGAAGACTTGGAGGAAACATAAATGACAAGCAGTTACAATCATAAAACATTGACAACTGCATTGGGCCAGCCACAGTGGTGGGCAACAACAGGTTTGCACCCCTCCCAGGAGAGGGGGTAGTAAAATTGAGTGGCCTCTGGGCAGGGTGGTGGTGAAATTGGGTGGCCTTCAGGCGAGGGGGGGGAGAGCAAAATTGGGTGGCCACACCAAGCTCCCTGCCCCGCCCCATCAGGTTTTGTCCCTGCAAGTGGTTCAAGGTCTCATTGCTCAAAAGTCAGTCATTTCTGACTCTAGGGTGCAGTGCTCATCTCCATTTACAGCCAAAGAGCCTGTGGTGTCTGTGTTTGCAGATGTATACATGGCCATATGGCAGGCATGACTAGATTGCCCACGACGTAGGCTCCACCCATGGCATAGGCTCCGCCCACAACATAGGATCTACCCACGACATAGGCTCCACCCACGGTGTGGTAGCAATTTTTTTTTTTGCTGCCCACCACTGGCCAGCCATGCTGTGAAGGTGTTTGACGCCTTTCTCCCAAACATATTTTCTGTGAGAGTTTGTTGCAGGTTCTCTTTCCAGATGTATTGACCTACACATCCTAAGTTTGTTTCATGGCTGGGATTTGTGGCATTTGCAGTGCCTTTGCATCTGGAAATTATATGCCATGGAAAAGCTGTCTTAAATGTTGAGATTTAATAACCTGTTGAATTGAATTTTGTAACTAATCTTCATATTTTGTCATTCTACTTCACCATCATATATGCTGTCCTCCTACCCATTAAACACTGTGAATTGTTTGTCTGGATTAGAAAAGGTAAATAATTACTTCCTTTTCACTTTTGTGCATATTAGCCACTAGAGGTCCTTTTGGATTCAGCCTAGTTGTGTCATTAGCAGTAGATCTATTGTACTTGTCATTTGCTTTTTCCAGCTATTTCATTAGATCAGGAGTTCTCAACCTTTTAAAGCAGGGGACCAAATCACACTCCCTCAGACAGCTTCAGGGGCTGAACAGCCATTTTGCCCTTTCTCCACCACGTGGCACTTCATGGTGTGGTGGAGGCAGGGGGGGACCACATGAAATGGTGCCATGGGCTGCATCTGGGCCACAGGTTGAGAATCCCTGCATTAGATGCTTTCTGACCTGGGAAACTCATCCTTCAGCAGTATCTATTGCTTCATTTTGGCCTGTCTCATCATAGGATTTTAACGGTAAAGAAAGTCCAGCAGGGATTTGTCATGGTCACCGACTGCACACAAACTGGTTTGGATGTCACTGTCGTTGCTTCTCTCCCAATGTCACCTTCAGCTGCTACTGCTGCCCATTGTCATCCATGCTGTTCTGCATTTCTCCAGAGCTTAATGTTTGACTTCCTAATTATAGAATGATTAAAATCTTTCCAAATTTGTTTGGTCTTAGTTGTTTGTGGTGGAGGAAAAGCATTGCTAATTGGTGTAAACTTTATATGCTTTGCGATGTACACTATTTATCCATCATGGATTTGAATTTAACTTGTAACTCATAGAGCCTGTAGCTTTCAAAAAGGTTGACTACTCTGTCATAGGGAAACAAAGATACACCTTCCAGCTGGAAAAGATGTACAGTACTGTATAGCTATTTCCATTAACAAATTGCTTATAGACACTACATGTATAACATTGATCTCTCTCTCTTTCTTTTTTTGACAGGAAGTCAGGGAAAATTACGTTAGTATTTTATTTAACAGCCTAATTCTGTTTTGGGTCTGTTACTTGCCTGATAAGTTGCCTCAGCAGGAAATACTGACAGTAAGAATGACTGCACTTGTCCAAATTTAGAGATGAGAAAAAATTCCATCAGAAGTGGTTGTTTATAAGAACTCCAGTTTTTAATAGTTCCATAAGCAAAGACAGCCATGTGATCCATGCACAAAATAAATGCAGGATGAAGGTGATACCTTTTATAGGATCACTTTTTAAAAATCAAACATGTGCGAACTTTTGTGATTCAAGATCACTTCCTCAGGCATGCATCAATTTCTTGTGGATAGGATAGGAAAATTATGAACATTATGCCATGAACTTTCGGGACTTTCCTTTATAATTTTCCTACCCGGTCCACAAGAAATTGATGCATGCCTGAAGAAGTGATCTTGAATCACAAAAGTTCACGCAATGTTTGATTTTTTTAAAGTGATCCTATAAAGGTATCATTTTCCTCCTACATTTATCCAATTTTTAAGACTCAAGTTTTACCAAACTACCTCTTGTCCTGGTACCGCTCTATTGCTTATAAGAGACAGAGTTTTTGTAGTGATGTTCCCAATAAGCCCTTGGTGGGAGGCCTATACTTTCTTATAACTACCCCTTCCCCCATTGTAAACAATAATTGACTCACAACAGATGAAACCACAATGATACAGAGATCCTGCTACAAACTTAGATGCCAGCTCTGTCCTCATATATGCTCTGGCAATACAATTACAGTCACACACAACATCAGGGGGTCATTTAGTTCCTCCTCTGCTAATGTTATCTGTGCCCAGAAGCGTAGCGTGCCTTGGCAGTGCCCCGTATAAAAATTTGTTTGGGGGCCCTTAGGAAGGGTAAAGATTTGTTTTGCTTACACACGTTCGGGGCCCCCCGTGGCCCGGGCCCCCCGTATAATTGATACGGCAGATACGGCGGTAGCTACGCCCCTGTCTGTGCCATTCTTTACCAATAATGTCACTCTGTCTACACTCTATGTAGGATAAACAGAGCAATGCCTGAATTGATGGCCATAAATCTGACATCAAGAATGGCAATACACAAAAACATGTATCAGAACATTTCAATCTATCTGTAGACTTTTTAAATCACTTGAAAGGCAGGTATTTTATTGTTATATGGTTTTATTCTTGATAAGCGTTGGCTGATGTTATTTGTTTTTCCTATGTTCTCTATTTACTCATTGTTGTGAGCTGTCCAAAATGGCGCTTGCACCAATTGTGTAGGATACAAGCTAAATAAATAAATAAATAAAAAGTTGAAATGTTGTAACTGAGCACAGTAAGTGGCAACAGAGTAGGCCCATTTAATCAATTAAATTTATAGAGGTACAGTAAAACACCGGATAACGATTGGATCGGATAACACTAAAATCGCATAACGTTGGGGAATTTGAGGCAAACATTTGGATCGGATAACATTATTTTAAGCATTATGTTAACCATTATGTTAACGTTATCCGATGCATCAGATAACCTAAGTATTTCTGAGGCTAATGTTTGCCTAAAATTCCCTGAGGTGTGGCTGTGACTCACCAGTTTCTCTTGGGAGAAAGAGAGGGGCTGCCTGCTCTCAAGCTTGCCACATTTGAATAACAAAAGCTTGCAAAACCAGTCTGACTAGTTTAGCAAAGCAAAAGCGGATTGTAGCTCCGCAAGCCTCATGCATTCTCAATGGAAAACAAGCAGACACTGAAACCTTTCACCTACAAAGCAATTAAGCTTTTCACACCCTGCAAAGCCCTGAGGGAGCTTCCTTTATTACAGCAATGGTAGGGGGGCTGATTCTAAAGGAAAACATTTTCCTAGCTTCTGTTCAGAAAGCCTCCGTCTGGCTTGCTAAGGGACATAGTGATGAAGGGTGGGGTTCCTTAAGAGAGGCTTAGGACCCTTTCCCCAGTGTAACCTAGAACACTTTACAGAAAAATAATTGCAAAGAGACAATTTGACCCAATTACCTTTATGAAGTTTCCCCTTTAAATTCTAAACAGCCTGAAACCAAGATTGTAGCTCCGCAAGCCTCATGCATTGTCAATGGAAAACAAACAGACATTGAAACCTTTCACCTACAAAGCAATTAAGCTTTTCACACCCTGCAAAGCCCTGAGGGAACTTCATTACAGCAATGGTAGGGGGGCTGATTCTAAAGGAAAACATTTTCCTAGCTTCTGTTCAGATCTTTTAAAACAGCACTTTATAAAATTTTCAAAAATTTAAAAATGCTGTATGGCTTTGTTCTCCTAAAGTCAGGGTGATCTGGCATGTTTTTGTAATGTATTTACCCTTTAGACAATTATTTCTTAAAGTTCTTTAAGTTTCTAGCATGTTTCCTTGACTTTCCCTTGAAGCCTCTGTTGCTTATCTCTATTGGAGTTAACATTATCTGATCCACCTGAATAAGATTTTAACGTTATCTGGTGCATGCATCGGATAAGGCTAAAAATCTGATAACGTTAAGACTTGTGGAACCAAGTCTTAACGTTATCCGAGGTATTACTGTACTAACTTACTGAATCTGCACTGATTCAATGGGCCTACCCTGCTTTCCTCTTATAAAATAGACACATATCAACACTGAACAGCCTCAAGAGGGAACTCTCAGGACAAGTTGTGGTCTAGGGGAGGTACTCCCAAATTCGAGGTTGGATGCAGTGATGGGATGACACCGGTTCTGACCGGATCCACAGAACCGTTTTAAGGATTTCCGGAGGGCTCTCCGTGGGGGTAAAACCGTTTTTGAGGCGTCCGGATCGGACGCCTCACCGGGAGGAAAATTAAAAAAAAAAATTGGAGCAAAAATGGCTCCAATTTAGTGCGCATGCGCAGAAACTCAATCTGACACATGTGCACTAAATTGGAGCCATTAAATCTGCCGTTCCTCTTTAAAGTTCCCCTCAAAACCCGGCACGGACGCCCACCCAGCCTCCCCGGAGACCCTGGGCGGGTGGGCTTGACCGGTTGAGGTGAAGTTGGGTAAGAAAGCCAGTTGGCAGAGAGTCTGGGCTTTGCCTTTCCAGGGCATCAAATATTCATGTTGCAATCATTCCAGCGCCATGTCGCTTAAATGACAGAACAGAGAGGCCTGGAAACGCCTCGGGCGAACCCATGGGGGCCCCTTCAGATTCGCTTACCCACTTTCCTCCCTGCCGCTTCATCTGCTGCTTGTGACAGTTACCAACCTTGCCTCTTTTCTCTCCCACTCAACCCCTTTCCCCCCCCCCACACACACACATACTTCTCTCTAATGGCAACGATAATGGCGGCGGCGGAGATTGCAGCAGCGATGACTTTGGCGGCCGCAACTCTCCACGGCGGCGCTCCTGGCTCCTAGCGCTGCCGAGGCTCGGGGCAGCCCGTGGAGAGTTGCGGCCGGAAGCCCTGGGCCGCCCGGCTAGGAGCGCCGCCGGGCGCCGAGGCTCGGGGCAGCCCGTGGAGAGTTGCGGCCGGAAGCCCTGGGCCACCGGGCTAGGCGCGCCGCCGCTGGGCACCGAGGCTCGGGGCCAGCCCCAACGGTCCCCATTGTAAGTGGGGTTTGTGTTTGGGGTGGGTGGGTGTTTGGGTGTATTTTTATTTAATTATTATTTTATTTATTTATTTTATTAACGGTTTTGTGTGTGTGGGTTGAGGGGTGTGTGTGTTTTATTTTTATTTTATTTATTTTATTTTTGGCCCCGCCTACAACGTCATGACGTCATGACGTTGGCTCCACCCATGACGTCATGACGTTAGCTCCACCCACACTGTGATGACGTCAGGGTGGGGTACTAAAATTTTTATCATCCCATCACTGGTTGGATGTGATGCCCTTCCCTGTGATTAAATCAAGTAATTGTGACAACTAATAAACTTTTTCCTTAGAAAATGAATTTACTAGTCTAACCTCTTTTTGACCTGTTGGCTACATAGATGGCAAAATGATGAGGAAGGTATAAAGAAGTTAGATGCTCTTACACAGGCTGACAGTAATCTCTTGAATCTTCTGTTCAGACAACTGCACAGGCAATGATTTGAAAGATGAAAAGAAAACTCTGCATTTTAAGGTTTCCTTGTGTTGGCTCAAGATTCACAAAACTGGGGAACTGGAATCTAAATTTTGAGTTTTAATGTATAGGTCTGGTGATTGAGAATGATGTACAACATCTGTGCTTGCCCATACATTATCTTCCTTGGACCAACACTTTTCTTCATCTTTCAGGCATAGGTAAAAAAGTCACCCTTGCTTGAAAGCCAATTGTATCTGACTCTAGGGTTCAGTGCTCATCTTTGTTTACAGCCAAAGACTCAGCACTGTCTACACCTACAGACATGTCCATGGACATGTGGTAGGTATGACTTGACACTAGAGTGCATGGAACACTGTTTACCTTCCTACCAAAGTGGTACCTATTTATCTACTTGTAATTTCTTGCTTTTGAACTGCTAGGTTGGCAGGAGCTGGGACAGAGATGGAAGCTCACTCTATGCAGTACTTGGGTCTCAAACTGCTGACCTGCCAACTTCCCAGTAATCAAGTTCAGTGTCTTCACCACTTGAGCTATCACAGTCCCATCTTTCAGGCATAAATTCATCTAAATGGGAAGGCCATGGAATGGCTGGGACTAGCAAAGTCCTGTATTGTTATAAAAGCTACACAACTGCTGAACCTTAGGAATCCTGCTGTGAATTAATGGATATACAAGCCTATATTTTACTTTCATCTGGAAATGCTCAAATACATAGAGTCTTTCTCTCTCTTTTTCAACTTTAATCATTATTGCCCTGTTCCACTTTTGATGTCTCGTATTTGCATATTACTGGTGTGTTTTCAGTGGCTTCAGATTACATGTGCCAATCAGAAGTCTCCTCCTTTTAAATGCTGATCCACAGCTAAGTAAAGACTGGTTGCCAAATTGACAAGAACAAGCAGGGTGGTAAATACATCCTGAGACACAGGTGCTCATTCTAAGTCCATATAGGAACATCTACAGTAAAAAGGATTCCTTTTCCCACCACCCAATAGAAACAGTTTATCTTTAAGGAAGTACAGTACAATAGTTCATTTCTAGCAGAAATAAATATTGAGGGCCAGTTAACTATCCCAGACAACCTAGCAGCTCAAAAACAAGAAATTACAAGTAGATAAACAGGGACAAATTTGTTGGGAAAAGATCTTGGGGATGTGAAAGGAGCCTCATTTGGGTGTTCCCTGAGCAGAGTTTCTACAGCATAAATCCTTTTAACTCACAATAATTTCTGACATGAAATTATTATTATTATTCCAGCAGAAACAGATATTTTATTAAACAAATGAGTTTTAATTACCTAAGGATAAAATGGTAATAAGATAGTCTACATTACAATAGGTATGGTTCAGAACAATATATGGTTTCTGGAAATATCCATTTTGTCACACAAGCCACTCCAGAAACTGCAATAATTTAAGAGAGAATAGGAAAGTTTCAGGATGAGTGTAGTAACAGATGATGCCACCTATAAATGCTAATCCAAAATTCCAGCCTGGTCTAAAGATGCAAGATAGCCTGTGAAAACTACACATAGGTTTGTTCTACAACACCAGGGGAATAACAGAGCCCTCAGGAAGAACTGCTAGCTGCAACTGCTGTCTGTGACAAGTGTCTTATTCTGCTTTACAATATGGTCAGCCCTTCATGTTAAGACTGTTAATGTGAACACAACACATTAAAATGCACAATGTAAACTTGAGAATGCTGAATGGAAAACAGAAAATTTATTTCATCGCTTGCTGTATGAGCCTTAGTTATTGCAACAAACTCATATAGCAGAATAAGAATTAAATGTTTTGGGGTAGCTACTATTTACATACTTACATAATTAAATATTATAATTTACTTTAGCATAATGAAATATTGTCACTGGGTCAAATTCCACTGTACCTATGTTATTTCATTCCCCCTATCAGCAAAATTTAGCCAATGAGAGCATAGGATTATCTTGACAGCAGAAGAATGTGCTAAGCAAGGAATATCTGGATGGTGTGCAGTAATTCAGTTCTTTTTCTCTAGATAAAGAGTACATAATCAAGAAAGGCATAACACATCTAGAAGAGGAGACTTTAAATCTGATTCTGTTCTACTTTCTGTCTTACAATGTTAATATTAATTTGGGCAAACAAAGAAGGTCTGAGAAGTCTGAAGATGCTTTTAATATGTCATATCTAAAGCACATTAACCCTAGACCAGTAGAAGCAGTGACAGATTTTACTTTCCTAGGATCAAAGCTCACTGCAGATGGTGATTGCAGCCATGAAATAAAAAGGCGACTGATTCTTCGGAGGCAAGCAATGAGAAACCTGGGGAGCATAGTAAAAAGTAGAGCCATCAAACTGCAAACAAAGATTTGCATAGTCAAAGCAATGGTATTCCTTGTGGCAATGTATGGGTGTGAGAGTTGGACCATTAGGAAAGCTGAGCGCAGAAGAATAGACACTTTTGAGATGTGGTGTTGGAGGCGAGTTTTGAGAGTCCCCTGGACAGCGAGAAGAACTAATAGGTCAATCTTAGAAGAAATCAACCCTGACTGCTCCTTAGAAGGTCAAATAATAAAGATGAAGCTAAAGTATTTTGGACATCAAATTAGAAGAGAGGATTCACTTGAGAAAGCCTTGATGCTTGGAATGGTCAAGGGCAAAAGAAGAAGGGGGAGGCCCAAAATGAGATGGCTAGATGGTATTGTAGAGACAGTGGGCAGAGCTGAGCGAGTTGAGGGGGATGGTGGAGGACAGGAGTGCCTGGCGGACAGTGGTCCATGGGGTCGCAGAGGGTTGGAATCAACTGTGCGACTGAACAAAAAAAATCTAAAGCACATTAACCCTAGATCACTGAACATTAGAAATGATTCATGAATCTTTCTAAGGAGTCACAGATTAGTTGTTACATGCAAGAAATGTCTTTTATTACTACCTGAAGGTGTAACTGTGTTAGTCTATCCAAGCATATCAGAGTGTAAACAAATCAAATCAAAACAAAAAGACAAAAAAAGTTGTGGCACCTTAAAGACTGTTATATTTTAATGCTAGTTTTTATGGATCAAATCCACTTCGTCAGATGTAAAAGTGAGACTTCACAGCATTAATTTATACATATCAGGTACAAAGGCGCACAATAGTTGGCTTGCATAACAAATAAGTTTATAAATCAGTATGGCTTTTTACAACCGGTAATAACAGAAGATCCTTGATTGGGGTTTAGATTTATTACTGTGAAGTATTTACATTTGTTGTTAGTATATAACAGTTTGTTACATTTTGTTATATACTGTAATTTACCCATATTACAGAACTAAGTACATATTCACGGAACTAAGTACAGTACAGTTGTATCTCGCTTAAAGAGCATAATGTGTTTCACAGGATTGCTCTTTAAGTGAGTTTGCTCTTTATGCGAAACACCATTGTAAATGACCAATGGGGAGGGGATTGCGAACCCCGACTTATTTGTTAAGCGAGTTTTGGGTTGGTTTTATTTGTTAAGGGAAGCGAAAATTCAGAGAAAATTCTGCTCTTTAAGCTAGTTACTCTTTAAGCGAAACGCTCTTTATGTGAGGTTTGACTGTAACTGGTTCCTGGCAAGGTCACTCATGCCATCCTCAATTAACTCATTAGCAGATGTGTAATGCAACTATGCTTATTTTGAATCCTTCTGAATTTTGTTCTGTAATGGTGACATGGGTAAATTACAGTACTGTATATAACAAGATGTTATATTTTAACCACAACTGCAACCATTTACAACTCAACCGAACCACACTTCAGAGTAATACAGTAAATCTAAACTTTAAAGTGCCCCAACATTTTTTTGTCTTTTTGTCTTGTTTTGTTTATTCTCTGATTTGCTTAAAATACAGCAATGAGTCTTTAAGGTGCCACAATGTGTCATGAGGTTGCAGTCACTAGGTGGTTAAGAAACTTGCCTTGTTAACTGGAAGGCTAGCAAGTCAGCAGTTCCAGACCCTACCCAGATACTGCTTGACGGATTGAGTGCCCATCCCTGTCCCAGTTCCTGCCATCCTAGTAGATCGAGTGCAAAGAAATGGCAAGTAGTGTAGATAAATAGGGACCATTTTGGTGGGAAATTTTTTTTTTGCGGGGGGGGGGGGGAGAGATGAAAAAAGCTTCATTTGGGCATCCCCTGAGCGGAGTTTCTCCAGAAAAAACCCTTTCAACCCAGAATAATTTCTGACACGAAATTATTATATTAAAGGTAAAGGTAAAGGTTTCCCTTGCTCGAAAGCCAGTCGTATCCAACTCTAGGGGTCAGTGCTCATCTCTGTTTCTAAGCCGAAGAGCCAGCGCTGTCTGCTTCTGCAGACGTTTCCATGGCCATGTGGCAGGCATGACTAGACACCGGAGCGTATGGAACACTGTTACCTTCCCACCAAAGTGGTCCCTATTTATCTACTTGCAATTTCTTGCTTTCGAACTGCTATTATTTTTTTGGGGTGGTGGTGGTGGTGGTCTGGCACAGACTAAGACTTCAAAAATCCTCGTAGGTAGGAGGCGAGTGTTCCCTTTTCCTAGCCCAGGGGGAAATATCCAGCGCCGCCTTGCCCTGTACGGGTGTGCGTGTCTTGGGGTGGGTGGGGTGGTGAGACTGAGGCTCCCCGGTCTTCCTTGACTCCTACCAGAGAGGCTCCGGGCCCGCCCCCTTCCTTGGTCCTTTTCCCTCAGATGGCCAAAAAGGATCGATATCATCCACCCAGGGCTGGCGCTGCCTCGCCCTCTCCCTCCTCCTCTCCTCCCAAGGGTGTTCCAAGCTCACCAGCTGAAAGAGAAAGGAGGGAAAGAGGGCGAGGCAGAGGCAGGGGCACCTTCGACGTGGGCAGGAGAAGCCAGAAGGAAGGAGTCCAAGAAAGAGCGAAGGCAGCCAGGCAGGCGAAAAGCTCCTTCTGCCTTGCCTTTCCCGCGAGGGAGAAGGCTGCCTCCTCTCCCTCGGCCCGCTTCCCTCCTTCTGCCCTTGCGGACCCCCCCCCCTTTTCTTTCTCCCCGCCTTGCCCGCCGGCTTCTTCGCGGGGTCGCTTTATTAGGGGGCGGGGGTCGCCCTTTTTTGGAGCCAAAGCGGCCGAAGCAGCCGGGGCGGCGGGCAGGCAGAGCATGTCCGGCAAGGGCGGCCAGAGCAAAGAGCAAGGGAGAGTGACCTTCTCCCAGCAACAGCGAGGAGAGGAGGAGGAGGATGATGATGAAGAAGACGAGGACGGACCCGTAGAAGGGAAGCAGCAGCCCCGGTTGCGCCGGGGCTGGAGGGGAGTCAATGGGGGGCTGGAGCCCCCCTTGCACCCGGCGGTGAGGACCCAGAGGCAGATGTACGGCTACTACCCGCCCTCGCCCATGCTGAGCACCATGTAAGTCGCCGGCGGCCCTCCGGCCGTGGCTTCCCTCCCTCCGCCTCTTTCTTGCCTGCCTGTTTCCCCCGGGTAGGTTTGGGGGGGTCCCCGGGAAGGCGCCTCGCTTCGGCAAAGGAGCCCATCTTCTGCCCAAGGGCTCGAGTGGGGAATCAGCATTTCAAAAGTTTGGGGCTTTGTTCAGGAGCACACCATCCATCCACTCCGGTTCTACTCCTGTTTCACCTCCAATGGTGCAATACCAGGAGCAGTTCACGGCCACCACGAGTGTGTGTGTGTGTGTGTGTGGGGGGGGATACCTTGCTAGCCAGGACCGAAAACAAGGGCTTCCAATCCAGGAGAAACAAACGCTTGTGAGGAATGTCCTAGTTAGGCTCTATTAAGCACCAGCATGGTGTCCTGTTGGACTAGGATTGGAATCCAGTGCCCATTTCATCCATGGAAATTGTCTGAGAGGTGTCACTGGGGAAAATGCTCCTTACTTATCGCTCAAGCCCTCCTAAGGCACCGATAGTTAATTCATATGTAGATTGATTTCTTCTTCTACTTCTAATTCTTCTTCTTCTTCTTCAGACGTTAAACTGCCAAAATGAAGCCACTTTTGGAGAATTCATTCCGTAGTTCCTTTTGTCTGACCTAGTGTGTGTTTAGCTGGCACACCAAGGTTGCCATTGCCTGGAGTACACCTGATTGTGGTTCAAAAATACCACAGTATTGGAGGAGGGTCTTTCTGTGTTCCCCATGTAGCTTGATGGCATGCAACAACAATTTTTTAAGTACAGTACAGTACATACTGTATTGTCTTATTTGTACTTTCTCTGATGGGAATTATTCTAAGGTAGAGTGAACTAGAAAGAGAATACTGTAATTTTACTGCAGCTTAACTTGGAAAGGGTTGGTTTGACAGCTCAGTGATTTAAGTGGGAGTTTGATTCCCCACTATGCCTTGCAGAAGAAGAGCTATTCTGTGTCTCTTTGGGCAAGCTGCAGAGTCCCAGGGTGTGCTCTGAAGAAAGGGATGGTAACCCACTTCTGTGTATTCTTTATCTAAAATATCGTGAAAAAGGTTGCCATAAGTCAGAATTGACTTGATGACACACAATTATTATAACTGGAAGAGTTATATATATATGTACATTCTTCCTAAGCAATTTCTTATTTTAAACTTTTAACAGTTGGATGTTACTGGTACTTTTTAGGATTATTTGTTGTGTTGAGTGGATGTAGGCTAAATATGTTAAGTGCTCAACTAGACATGTCTTGCTTATCATTTCTGTTCCATTCCATTTTTTAAAAACCTCCAGTCATTTTTAAACTAATCTTTGTCACATTTTATGTTGATGCCTGCTTGGTCCTTCCATTTTAAAACTGTAGTGTTAATAAATTACAGATTTCTATAATTAAACTGATCCCTGTAGCATCACAGCATGACAGAGAAGGGAGGACTTTCAGATGTATCATAAAGAAGTTGAGTCCAGATCTTTCTGGGGTGGGTGGGAGGTAGAGTTAGCCTAGTATTGTGAACCACAGATTCAAATTTACCGCAGGAAAAGAAAAAGAGGATTGATTATGAAACAGAACAAGCAGGATAAATAACGGCAACATGAAGGTGTGAGTGAAAATGTTTCCAGGTCACTCTTCCCCAGGATAAGCTAGCCAAAGGAACATGAAATAACTATTTCAAAAGAAATAACTTGAAAGACTGGAATATATATTGATAAAACAGAAAAAATGAGGATAGTTGAAATTATATTGGCAACTTTGACACAACGGTTTTTCATGCCATTCTCTTCCAGTTCTGCTCACAGTAAATATGAATTAAAAAGAGATCCACATTTTGGAGATCTCTTATTTATAGAGTCACCCTAGGTCAGAGACAACTTATAGTATGGAACAACCACACAGGGACCATCTGGGTGCTTGTATGGACTACAGGTAGCTGATGTTCTGATTTCACAGGCATTTTTATATGTGCAAATACAGCCATAACATCCTTTTGAGGCTGTGATAAGTGGACTAGTTGAAGGTAAATAGATATCTCTTTAATGACAGAGACAACTGGGAAATGGAGCACTAAACTGGACCAAGAAGTTGCAGAGATGATGTTGACTAGCTGCCTTCTTGTGTGATCGATCTCCTATAAATGATAGTGGCTGGTAAAGAATGGTTGGTCAGAAAGCACATTTGTATGTGTAGATGTCAGACTCTTAAAAAGTGAAGCATGTAAGCAAGAGCTACACAGGCAGAAAAGAGGTACAATCCATTCCAATTAGGTATTTCTTTTTAAACGTATACTGTGTATATATATTCTAAGATCATTTATTCATGAAATTAAATACTCCATAGATTACCGAAAATATAGCAATACAGTATTTAACTATCAGCGATGGATGTGAATCTTCTGATTATTTTTGAGAGTTGAAATGAGAAGTTAGAAGAGGTTACTTGATGTACTTAAAAATGAATTTCCATTTTACCAGAGTTAATGTGAACATGAAAAAAAAATTTCCTTCAGAATTGTTTAGTATGAAAAAAGAGAAGTGCTAGGTTTAATTTGAGCCAGAAACATTGAAGATAGTAATTTGAGAGTCCATCTATAGTTGAAAATGGGCAAATACCTTTATTTGCTCCAGTAGGGAACCACAACAGTTTTCCCTATGTGCAATTTCTGGGTGTGAAAGCTCCAGAAATTTGCCAATGTTACATGGTTGCTTCTCCTCTAGTTTTAATGTACAGTACTAGATGACAGCTCTGCATATCTACTCATGTCTGCTATGCATGTCACACCCAACCTAGGGGGAGTTACTAACAAGTATTACTGGCTATATCTTGTAGCCTTTGTTGATGGGTAGGTCCTTGATATGCATGCAGAAGTGACAGGTAACATCTTTGAAAATGGTCATGTACCATTTTCTCAATCCTACAACCTGTCTACTACACTGAACATAGGATAGGTGGTTTTTCAGCACCCTTTGGAGTCCATCCCTCATGGTCTCAGAAACCACTTCCTAAAAACCCATCTCTTCACAAACTGCTGTATATATTCATGCCTATTTACAGTTGAGCCACCCATCCACATTTCCAAATATAGGCCGTAGAACTATATGCCTTAGTGTAGTTCTTGCTGGTTATCAGAGACCTAGCTGTGGCTGGCTTGTTTACAAAACTTGAAAAGCATATTTTCTTTTCCGATTTGATTCAGCCTAAGAAAAACTTTTATTTATACTTTTGCAAGTTAAATATAAAACGTTGTCTAAAGGGACATTTAAACTGGCTAAGTAAAAGGCTTTCTATCTTTTCATTA
Organism: Furcifer pardalis; assembly: GCA_030440675.1. NCBI lineage: Eukaryota > Metazoa > Chordata > Lepidosauria > Squamata > Chamaeleonidae > Furcifer > Furcifer pardalis. Next base: position 72,910,774 of record CP126892.1, read on the forward strand.
CAGTTTATGGAAATGTGAGACAGCAGTCAGTCTAGCATGTTTTAATATCCGGCTAAATATATTTAATTGATGTTGAAAGCATGAATGTAACATACAGATACAGATTAAACAGCTGAGAAGCTTCCTGAGTCACTTCGATCTTGACAGTTGGTGCAATCAGTTTGTTCTTTTGCCTGTAAAAACAGATAAATCACATTGCTTCCATGCTTTGTGTTTATTTTTCATATGGCCAAATGTATTTGTCAAAGGCAAGCATGTCATTTTGGCAAAGAAGGAGAGAGGTAATGTAAAGGTACATTGTATATTTACAATGTACCTTTTATAAATTAACTAAGTGGTTTTTTTTAAAAAAAAATAAAAATCACTAACCTTTAAAACATTACAAGATAATTATGTTTTCTAGAATTGCAACTTTTGCAAAATATCTCTAAAGATTTTATAGTCAGGGTTTTTCTTTAGAGTTAGCTTTTCTAGATCTTGATAGTAGTGTTCCTCTGAAGAACTGTATGGCAGTGTTGACATTCATTGTGTCATGCTGCACTGAATTTTCCTCCCCATGCCCCATGACATGTGAGGTACAGATGGCCATTACCTTATGTCGTTAGATTGGATTATGCCATGATTCTAGCAACTGCATAGCTTTGATTGGTGAGATGTTTTATGTTATCTCCCTAATACATACTAGTGGCGGAAACAATTTTTTTGCAACTTTAAAAAATGTGTGGTTTTTAATTTTGCCTTTTATCCAAATGAACAATCTAGAGACGCAATCAAGAGGTCAAAATTATAATTTTCTAGCCCTCCCACAGTATGAATAGAATAGATTGTCTGATCTTAGAACATGCCTCCTGGGGGAAATCTTTGAGCCGCACACTAATTGTGAGCTCTACTTTTTAGTATGCAACACTTGTCTTTTTAAGAAAGAGGTTTAAAGAGCATACCCCTCATTTTTGTCAGTGGATGTGGTTTTCTTATAGATCCATCTGTTTGGGAGAAATTAGTGAGTGCAAGGTGCTTTGCTGCTATTGCTTATTTGCTTTATTTACATATTGGCTTAAATATTAACCTTAACTTGTCCAATACAGGCAGATTTTCTTTGTTGTCATTACATTCTCTGTGATTTTGCTCTTTAAAAGACAGGGAATTCCCAAAAGGGGAAAAACATTTGCCTTAAAGCAAAGGGTTATGATTGAAATTGTAACCCGAAAAGTAGGAAAATCTAGCTCAATTTTCTCAGTAAAAACATGTACTCTTTTTCTACTTGTCATATCCTACCTGTTGTATGGCCGGACATCCCGCTACGGTAATGGAGTAGATCGTACAGATAGTGACTCAATGTCAAGTGTTGGGTGGTGATAAAAAACCTGACTCCCTAAAGGGGCTATGGGTGGATAAGCTCATTTAGGTGGGGTGGTGGTCCCCTCAGTGGAGGAAATGCCACTGGAAACCATTTTGCCAATGGCAAAATGAGTGGAGGAGGAACTCTGATTCCCAACGGTGATGGAGGTGGAAGAGGCCATGCCAGATGGATTGGCTGTGAAGGCACACCTTGTCCATATCCTCAAGTCTGTGGCAGTCCATTGCAGCCCAGGTGTTAAATCCTGCATGTCTCATTTCATATGTGCCACAGGAAATGGCTATGTGATCATAGTGTCTGGGTCACTTCATAGCAAGCTGAGATCCACCTTAAACAAATTCACACCAATGGCATTTTCCGTTCTTCAGGAAAAAATGCATTCTCGGATACCAGTTGCAGCTGATGACGAACGACAATATCCTACCTTTCCTTCAGTGCACACAACACACTATATGTCTGTTTCCTTGGGACATTATTCTCACAGAAGCCTTGTGAGATAGCAAAGGCTGAAAGGGTATGTTTGGCCCAAGGTCACCTACTGAGACTGACTGATAACTGGGACTTGAAGAAGGGTCTCCTGAGTCCTAATTCAGCACTGCAACCATTATATCAAGGTATCTCTCTATACTTGTATTCTGGGCACTCTAGCAAGAGACTTTCCTTCTGTGTATGCTATCTGTATAGAGGAGGATTCCTCCTTTGCCATTCGGTTCTTCTAGAGTGCAACCAGCAAGTAAGAACTATACATGTTGTGTACATCGCTGACTGTGCTTATTGCACAGTACCAACTCAGTACCAACTCAGAATTCTCTTAGTTGGTAGTATACAGGACTATTACAGTACAGTACTTGCTATCTATTACCAGGAGATGTTGCTCACTCTAACCTTTTTTCTCCTCACAGGTTGGCTATTTAATGTATGTGCTCAATTGATGGTTAATATTTTAAATAGATTCAAACTGAGCTGTCAACTGGAAAGATGAAGATGTTTTTGAGAAGAGATCTGCTCGCACCATTGTTATAGTTACTATAATGCCTGTGACAATGCATTGTACAATACACTACATTATACAGTGATAGCTTTCTTTGCCCTTCGTACTGGGGTGGCTTAGTGGTTAAGATGCTGAATTTGAAGACTGGAAGGTTGGCAGGTCAGCAGTTCGAGACCCGAGTGCTGCATGACGGAGTCAGCTCCTGTCTCTGTCCCAGCTGCTGCCAACCTAGCAGTTCAAAAGCAAGAAATTGCAAGTAGATAAATAGGTACTAGTTTGATGGGAAGGTAAACAGCCTTCCATTTACTCCAGTGTCTAGTCATGCCTATCACAAGTCCATGGAAACGTGTACAGATGTAGGCAGTGCTGGCTCTTTGGCTATAAACGCAGATGAACACTGAACCTTCGAGTCAGATACGACTGGCTTTCGAGCAAGGGCAACCTTTTTCTTTTAAACCAGTGCTGATCACAGCTGGCAGGATCTTTGCAGGATCATAGACTAGTGTTATCCAGTTGTTTAGCTGGACATATCAGAGATTGACCTGTATAGGCTAACTACAGTACTGTAATTAAATATGGATTCAAAGTGTCACAGACATCAATTGTACTTTTGGGTGTAAAGTCTTTATCCTTGACACAATATATAGTTATGGATTTTATATAAATTATTATACTACAATATTTGTTTGAATTTGCCAAAGGGTAATTTAGAGTAGGGACTGCAGTGGCTCAAGTGGTTAAGACGCTGACTGGAAGGCAGCAGGTCAGCAGTTTGATACCCAAATACTGCAGGACAGAATGAACTCCTGTCTCTGTCCCTGCTTCTGCCAACCTAGCCGCTCAAAAGCAAGAAATTGCAAGTAGATGTTTAGTCATGCCTGCCACATGACTACGGAAACTTCTGCAGATGCAGATAGTGCTGGGTCTTTGGCTATAAACAGAGATGAGCACTGAATGACTGGCATTCGAGGAAGGGTGACCTTTACCTTTAATCTAGAGTAGTTTTTCACAAAAGTCATTATCATGTGATATTTTGCCACTGTTGTGTCACAGGATTAATGGGTCACTAACAATTCTACATTTGATAAAAAACAAGTGCTCTCCTCTTGAACTGCATTTTAATTTGCAGATCATAGGCTTTCAGTGCATACTAATGAGACAAGTGTGGCAAAAGGTAATGCTAAATCCTGTACAGTATTTAACTTACTTGTGGTTAAAGCCTTGTTGGTATTACTATGTGCCAATAGCTAGAAAAATGTGGAAAAGTGATAGTTTGCAGTGGTACGTTCCGCACTTGAAATATTTTCTAGGTTTTATTATAGAAAGATTACTGGAAATATTTCCCCAAGATTTTATAATGCTATCAGAAGGGGAAAAAATAAGAATTTTATAGCTTAAGCCTCTTCCCTCCATTGCAGGAAGGCATTACACTGACAGAAGTCGCTGCAACATTTTCCTTATCTGCATTATGTAGATAATTATTAATTTATTAATAATTTGAAATAGTTTCTAGGTCACCTTTCTGCCAAACTAGAAAATGGTTTTCCCCAAAGACCTTTTATGAGTGATTAATTATCTTAAGAAGACACTTGTTTCCAGAATTATACATGTTTGCATCATCGTGTTGCCAATCTGACACCGGAGCAAATCTAGGCAGTAATAAATGTCCTTGAGTTGTCACAGGCTTGTTTCAGTACTTAACTCAACATTCCCGTCATAATTACTCTGGTTTGGTGATTTGTTTTTTGGACAAGTTCTATAATTGTCACTCCTTCTTCTTCTTCTTCAGTGTCTAGGCTGGACGTGAAAATGCCAAAATTAAGCCACTTGTTGGTGAGTTCATTCTGCAGTTCCTTTCACCTGACCTAGTGTGAGAAAGATTAGCTGGCAACACAAGGTTGCCATTACCAAGGTATGCTCGGTTGTGATTCAAAAATACCAGTCTTTGAGGAGGCTCTTTCTCTGCACTCCATAATTGTCTATATATAAAATTGAATGATGGGCTAGCCCATAACTGGATCTCCAGGTATTCTTGGACTTCTGTTACCAAAAGCCCAAGTTAGTACACCTGCTGATCATGGCTTCTGGGAACTGAAGTCCAAGAACATCTGGACAGCCAAGTTTGTTGACCCTTGGGCTAGCCTATCATTCAGCTTTATATAGTGACCACCTAGCCTGTGAGTAGCCTACAGATGGTCATTAGAACAGTAGTGTTCTCACTCTGTTGTTCCTTAGCAACTAGTATTCAGAGGTATACTCTGTGACTTTGTCGATAGTAACCATTGACTCTAATTATAATAATAATTTTGTGTCAGAAATTATTCTGGATCGGAAGGATTTTTGCAGGAGAAACTCTGCTCAAGGGACGCCCGAATGAGGTTCCTTTCATGTCCCCAAGAGCTGGGACAGAGATGGGTGCCCAATCGGTCATGCAGTACTTGGTTCTTGAACTGCTGACTTGCTGGCCTTCCAGCTAAGAAGGCAACGTTCTTAACCACTGAGCCACTGCAGCGCTACATTGACTCTATTTGATACTATAGCAATAGAAGAAATAATGCACTGACAGTTACAATTTTTAAATTTAATTTAATTTTCCCCTTTGTATGCTGCCCAGTCAGGAAGCCCGACTCATTAGAGCTATTGCCAAAAATCTGGGAAACGTGGCATTTTTCTCCTTTTCCTTCAGTGTTCCTATCACATTTCATAGTGTAATGAATGGTTCTTTAGCACCCAGCAGTAAAATGTTGTGCAGTGCCAAATGGAAAAGAAGGTCCAATTCCATGCGTGGAATTCTGTAGAAGTAATGATTCACAGCACAATTTAGTCTACATGGTGATTGTACCAAAATGGGAAATGATCAGTGGTGAGCAGCCAAATTTTTTACTATCACACTGTGGGCGGAGCCAACATCATAGGTGGAGCCAACATCATAACATCATGGGTGGAGCCAACATCATGATGTCATGGGCGAAGCCAACGTAAAAAACCTATAAAAATAAATACATATAAAAATACAAATTCAATAGACATAAAAATAGACGTAAAACACAAAATGCATATTAAAATAAATACACATTAAATAGACATAAAAACACATAAAAATACAAATACACATAAACAAAAAATACACATTAAAAATAAATACACATTAAATACACACTAAATAGGCATAAAACACATAAAATACAAATTAAATACACATAAAACACATAAAAATACATATTGAAGATAAATACACATTAAATACACATTAAAATACACACAGACACACCACATCCAAAGGTGAGTCACTTACCCTGGGGAGCAGGCTATAGGGAGCTTCAGACTAGCAGCTTCTCTTCCTCCTCCCCACTTGGGAGGACAGCAAGGAGGCCGCGCATGCGCACCAAGCGCTGTAGGCATGCATGCACACCAAGCTCTTGGTGTGCATGCGCAGTGGGGGAACTGGTGAAAAGGTGGTCCCCCCCCCCCAAAGCTGCTACTATTTTTCTGGGACACTGGGAAAAGTTACTACTAGTTCTGGCGAACTGGTGCGAACCTGTTGCTGCCCATCACTGGAAATGATATTGATGACCATGTTATGGTTTGTAAAATGGATTGCATTAGGCATATTTGTGCAACTATCCAATGTCTCAGGAAGGAGAGAGATTTGAGTAGTGTGGCAAAATTGCCTGGTGGTAAGAAGTAGTGTGAGATTGTGTGTTTGTCACTCTGAATGTGGCCGCTAGTCTAGCAAGGGTAATATTAGCTACTCATGTGACAGCAGTTCCCCATTGTCTTAAGGATAGATCTTTCCCAATCCTACTTCCTTTAAACAGGCTTAGATCTTAAACATGCAAAGCTATAGCTCTTTCCAGATATAGCATACAGTTCATGATATAGGGACCTGTGCATAAGCTTGAGAAAACATAACCAGAGAGCTATCAGAAGCAAATCCTATAGAGGGCTATAGGGGATATTATTATAATGAATGTTTGGTTCACTTGCTTTTGTAAATGTGTTACTGTGGTGCGTGGCACAAATGGGCAACTGTTAGCCTTCTTGAAGTCTGGGATAGGAAACACTATAATCTCTTATCATTTACCATGCTGACTGGGTTTCCATCAAGTTTCTTCCCAAGTAACCTAGAAGGCCAAACATCTCTGTCTTTGCTATACAGTGTGTGGAATTTGAAAGACTCCCCAAGAACATCTGTCCGTCCCACCAGAGCGGACGGGAGAGGCTTCCTAGTTGTCTCATCTGCCTGAGAGGCCACTCTCTCTGGCACTAGAAGGAGAGCCTTCTCTGTGTCTGCTCCGGCCCTATGGAACCTCCTGCCAACCGAGCTACGTCTCCAGATGGAGTTGCTGTTCTTTAGGAAGATCTTAAAAACATGGCTGGCGGGGCAGGTACAGGGTCCTGACGGTACAATGACCCCAGCTCACTGGTTAGCTTGAGCTCTATCTCTCCCTTAGTCTTTTAGTCTTTCTATCTTTTTATTTTTTAAGATTTAGCTTTTAATTTTTGATTCACTATTGTATCTTTTAAATTTTTAAAGATCTTTTATAAATGTAAACTTAAAGTTTTGGGTACTGGCTTCGGTTTTTATGGTGTTGTAAACTGCCCTGGGTCGCCCCGGCGAGGAGGGCGGTATATAAATCCAAATAAATAAATAAATAAATAAAATTATGAGATTTCAGATTAAAGATGGTCATATATGGCACACCAGATTTTTTGGGACTACTTTACATTGAATATGCTGACTAGGGTGGTTGAGAGTAGTCAGCCAGAATCTATGATGAACCACAGTGACCCATCCTAAGTAATACATTGTTGATATAAAACAGGAGTTTTCAACCTTTTAAAGCTGGGGGCCGGATCATGCTCCCTCAGACAGCTTTGGGGGTCAGACGGCCATTTTGCTCTTCCTCCACCACATGGCACTTCCTGGTGTGGTGGATGCAGTGGATCTTAAACATGCAAAGCTATAGCTCTTTCCAGATATAGCATACAGTTCATGATATAGGGACCTGTGCATAAGCTTGAGAAAACATAACCAGAGAGCTATCAGAAAAAATCCTATAGAGGGCTGCAGGTTGAGAATCCCTGCTATAAAATATCCCAGAATGTTTGTTTTTGTTCTTCAGGTCCATTGATGGAAGCCCTTCTTTGAGACGTATGACTGTGATGAGGGAAAAGGGAAGGAGGCAAGCCATCAGAGGTCCAGCATTTATGTTCAATGCCAGGGGCACAAGCCTTACAGCAGAAGAAGAGCGCTTCCTGGATGCAGCAGAGTATGGCAACATCCCTGTGGTACGCAAAATGTTGGAAGAATCAAAGACGTTGAATGTCAACTGTGTTGACTATATGGGCCAAAATGCCTTGCAGCTCGCTGTGGGGAATGAACATTTGGAAGTGACAGAGCTTCTGTTAAAGAAGGACAATTTGGCACGGATTGGCGATGCCCTGCTGCTTGCAATTAGCAAAGGATATATCCGGATAGTGGAAGCAATCTTGAATCATCCTGGCTTTGCAGCAAGCAAGCGGCTCACACTTAGCCCCTGTGAGCAAGAACTGCAGGACGATGATTTCTATTCATATGATGAAGACGGTACCCGCTTCTCACCAGATATCACTCCCATCATTTTAGCTGCTCATTGTCAGAAGTATGAAGTGGTACACATGCTGTTGATAAAAGGGGCAAGGATAGAGAGACCTCATGATTATTTTTGCAAATGCAATGATTGCACTGAGAAACAAAAGACTGATTCCTTTAGTCATTCCAGGTCAAGGATAAATGCTTATAAAGGACTGGCAAGTCCTGCCTACTTATCCCTGTCTAGTGAAGATCCAGTTCTTACTGCTCTAGAACTTAGTAATGAGCTTGCAAAACTGGCTAATATTGAAAAAGAATTTAAGGTAAGAATTCTCTTTTCATGCCTTCGCTGCCTACTGCTTTGGTTTCTCTGGCTTCACATACTTCACAAAATTCCTGTTTCTGTCACTTGTTCCTGTTGGTATTGCTGCTGTGATCACTTAAAAAGGGGAAAAAACCCACACATTAGTTTTGCTTTATATGAAAATGCGTCAGCATTTAAGTACAGGGCATAATCAGAAAAATGCATTAGTTCCCTGGAAAAGATGAAAATTGGATTGTTGTTTCTTTCACCCTTATGGAGAATAATGGTTTTTATTGAAGCGCACCCAAATGAAATGATGTCATCTAAGCTACCAGGAGGGAAATCACTCAGTTTTTGAGTGCTTGGTCTTAAATGAATAGGCTTGTTTCCATTCACACCTTTAGAATGCTGTTACTTACAGGTTATGAAAGCTACATGCATTTATCATTACTGCAGCCAAACTTTTCGCACCGTGGGCTGGTCACGTTCCTTCCACCATAAATGCTGCCATAAAACGCATCCGCAGCTGTTGTAGATGCATTTGTGACAGTCGCGGGTGCATTTACGGCAGTATTTCTGCATGCGTGGGCGCATTTTACTTCTCCTTTTGATAGAGGTGAAGACGACACAGACCAGATGATTTGGTGCCATGGGATAGGGCCAGCCCTCAGGCCATACTTTGGCCATCCCTGATCTACTCAGTTATCTCGCAGAAATGTACTGGTGTGCCAAGAGCTAGCTATTAAAATTTTTATTGATGCTGCACCTTTCCCCCTTTTTGACTACACCCATTACAGTGTTGCAGAATAGTTATTATTCTGTTTTCCACCTTTTAAAATTAGGCTTTCACAAACACTGTGCAGTTCTGTCCATTTAAACTAATGGGGTTCTTTATCATACCATCACAGCAGTTTACTCAAGCAAATCTTGCTGACTAAAAAAAAAACCTGGCTCAAAGAACAAAAAACTGATTGTAAACAAATTAAGTTATACAAATTGCACTTATACCCATATAACAGGTTGCTTCTGATCACTATGGAACTCTGCATCTTTATTTAATAATGTTTATGTGCAAGCAAGTCAGTTAAGACTTACAGTGATTTTTACCAGGGTTCCTAGGTATAAATCAGTTGTGCCCAAACTAAGGGCCGGGTGCAGCCCTCAACGCCAATTCATCCGGCCTGTGAAGCCCTCGGGCGCATTTTACTTCCGCTTCCAGGAGTGACGAGGGCTTCGCTGGCCGGATGAATTGGCGTTGGGGGCTGCACCCGGCCCCGGGGCCTTAGTGACCAGCTCCCTGAACCACATGATCAGCCCATGGCCCAAAAAATTTGGGCACCCCTGGTATAAATTATTTGGAACCATTTGCAAGTTGCATCTAGGCCTGCCCAACTTGCCCATGGCTTTACACATTGACTCTTTTCTGGGAGGCATCTTGGGGCATCAAATGCCTGATCCCTGGTTCCATAACCAGATGGCCAGACTGACTAATATATTCAACTAGCATCTTTCATTTATATTTTCCTAAATTATTGTGAGGAAGCCAAAAACAGTTTATGAAGCCTGTGCAACCTGACACACATGTAGAGTAAATGTATATAATGGTAGTGCACCAGCTAATCTTTCTCATAGTAGGTCATGCGAAAAGAACCATGCAGGGCAGTAGCCAGGGCCCCCGAAAACCTTCCTGAGGTTACAGGGCCCCCACCCTATGATGCCAATGTTATATATGTGAGTGTGACATTCTTGCCCCTCCTGAATTTTTTGGCCCTCCTGAAAAAATTTCAACCCCCCCCCCCCCCCTAGAATCCTGGCTATGGCCCTGGAACTATGGATTGAATCCACCAAAAGCTGGCTTCATTTTGGCAGTTTTATATTTGGTCTAGGCACAGAATTTGTTGTTGTTGTTCAGTCGCACAGTCGATTCCGACCCTTTGCGACCCCATGGACCACTGTCCGCCAGGCACTTCAGACACAGAATAAGAATAAGATATTGTAAAAATGTGATCCTGTATTGCCAGCTAAAGGGAGAAACAGTCTAATAACATTTAGGAGGCTGTATGTTTCTCTACACCGATATATTTATGCATAGGTTTACTGTAGTAGAAAGACTTTCTGTAGTGCCCAGATGTGGTGTAGGTGAGCCTGCCTTTTTCCATGCAACATTGTTCTTTTATTTAGTTATAGCACAGTTTTATAAATATTTTGTATTTCATTAGCTTTTTTATTGCTGCTGCTGCTGCTGCTGCTGCTGCTGCTGCTGCTGCTGCTGCTGCTGCTGCTGCTACTACTACTACTACTACAGTGGTACCTCAGATAACATTTGCCTCAGATAACGCTAAAAGCGGATAATGTTTGGGAATTTGAGACAAACATTTGCATCGCACAACATTAAAATAACATTGTGCAATGCAAATGTTTGCCTCAAATTTCCCGATCTCTGCCCCAAAGCCTGCAGGGCTAGAGGCCAGCCCACCAGTTTAGTTGTAGCAGCGGTGTGGCTGGGAAGCCAACCAGGGAGGCAGAGAACAGCCCAGTGGGATTGAGGCTTAGATCTCCGCCGGTAATGTACCCTTGCTTTTGTGAGGCTTTGCAGAGATCCCAGCCTCAATCCCACTAGGCTGTGTCAGGGGTTTTCCCGGGGGTCCCTAGAGGCTTTGGTGTGAGTACTGAGTGTGATGCAGTCCACCCCAACTTCCTTCTTCCAGCCTCTGCCAGCCTCCCAAAAGGACCCCGAAACCACCTCTGACCTTACCAAGTCACAAGGAGTGAGGTTTTTCCATAGTAGCTTGGATGTTGCAGTAGCAGTGTGTGGTTGAAGCAGAGAGCTCTGTGCCAGTGCTATGCCTAAGCAGAAATCAAAAAGGTAAAGTCCCAAACAGAACTTTATTTTATATTCCATAAGATAGTGAAGCAAAGTTGTAGAGAATCAAACCCCCCAAAATCTCATAGTCTATATGTCTGTAGAGTAAAAGAACTACCCCCAAGTCCATTAGTCTTTAAAGGGGCCAAATGGGCCACATATCAGCATAGTCCAGTTCCATAGGATGGCATAGTCCAGTTCCATAGGATGGCATAGTCCAGTTCCATAGAATGGCATAGGATGGCAATCATCTCAGGAAAATCTTTCATTGTCCATGGCCTCTCTGATATTCATCAGCTTCCTTTGGTAGTATTCTGCTATGCGTAGATATTCCTCAGGAAGGGAATTATGAGTCTCGCTAACAAAGCATTTTTGCCTCAAGTCAGAGGACCAATTTGAAGTCTGAAAAGGCACTCTTTAAATAGTCAAAAGAGGGATTTCCTCCCACCACAAGAATCCAATGATCTCATACTAATTACATCATTTAGAACTTTCTCAAAGGTTCTGGAAGCTTCTTGGCCTGCAGGTGTTTAATAGAATACATGAGGTCATGAGAAGACAAGTCACTGTCCAGCTTAATCTGACTAAAATCTGAGATAAGGGTGACAAGGCATATAGTTACTTAGTAACTGTCTTAACAATGGGCTGTCGACCTAAGTTCATGACATGGGGAATCTGAAATATGTACAGTAATACCTCACATGGCGAGCATCTTGCATAGCGAAAAACTCACTTAACGAGCAGACCTTTCCCCATAAGGGTGTTTTGGAATGCGGCTGGGGACTCCCCTGTCCATGTTCCAAAACGCCCAGCTGGGGAATCCCCCACCATGTTCCCCACAGCAGGGGAATCCCCCACCATGTTCCAAAACACTCCCCAGACGCATGGTACACGTTAATGGGGCATTTGGGAAATGTGTGGGGATCTTCCCCATACCTTTCCAAATGCCTCACATGCACATGCGCGTCAGCAGGGTGTTTGGAAAGGGTACTGGAAAAGTCCCCCCGCCGTTCGCAAGCGCCCCGCTGATGCACACTCCGCAGCAGCAGGGCGCTTACGAAGGGTGCGGGGACCTTTCCAGTACCCTTCGCAAGTGCCCCGCTGACGCGCACGTGCATGCAGGGCATTTGGGAAGAGGTCGGGGAAGGTCCCCCCGCCCTTCCCAGATCCCCTGATGATTAGCGAACCAAACCACATTTCCCTATGGGAAATGTTTCTCTGAACGAAAAACTCGCATAACGAGTAACTGTGGAACGCATTTTGCTCCTTATGCGAGGTATTACTGTATAAACAAATGACAGAAAGCAGACAGCAAAGTCAGTCTGGCTAACTTTAAGTAGAGCAAGTAAATATGGCTATCTCAAATCATGACAGGCTGTTCTGTGCCTGTTGAGGCTGGGATCTCTGCCAGTAATGTACCTTTGCTTTTGCGAGACAAGCCTCGCAGAAGCAAAGGTACATTACCCGTGGAGATCCCAGCCTCAACAGGCAGAGAACAGCCCAGTGGGATTGAGGCTGGGATCTCCGCCGGCTTTTGCGAGATAAGCCTCGCAAAAGCAAGGGTACATTACCAGTGGAGATCTAAGCCTCAATCACACTGGGCTGTTCTGTGCCTGTTGAGGCTGGGGTCTCCGCCGGTAATGTACCTTTGTGTGTGGTTTCTCCCCAAACACCCCCGCAGTGGCAGCGATTGTGCACTGGGATTGCAGGGGTGTTTGGGGAGAGATTGGCACCTGCCAAAGAGGCAGGCAGATTGTCCCCCTGTTCCCTTTCCTCTTCAGAAAGGGAACAGGGCTTTTTTTTAACGTTGTGTGGTCAATGTGTTGCACAACGTTAAAAACGGATAACGCTACGACTTGTGGAACCAAGTCTTAGCATTATCCAAGGTACTAATGTATTATATTTCAAATTGCATGCTGCCCTACTCGCAATGCAACTCTGGGCAGCTAACAAAGAGATAGAATATCACAAATTACAGTTACAAAATATATTAACACAATAAAAAACATTTCAGAAGTAATACACATTTCAAGAGCAATACACATTTCAAGAACAATACACATTTGAAGAACAATACAAAAGCAATTCTTCTGGCCACACCACTCAGCTGTTCTTCATTCCCTCAAGGCCAAGCTGCCCAAGGAAAGAACATCCGGTAGTGGCGGTGGCAGCGGGGTTGGAGTTCTTATGTTTGGCTAACTGTGCCGCTCAGCTGTTCTTCATTCCCTCAAGGCCAGACCGGCCAAGGGAAGTGGATCCGGTGGTGGCGGGGGCAGCAGTCTTATGGGCAGCCAGCCGCGCTGCTCAGCTGTTATTAATTCCCTCAAGGCCGGGCCAGGGAGGGAAGAGCATCCAGCATTTTGCCCCAACATGCTGGATAATCATTTTACCAACCTTGGAAGGATGGAAGGCTGAATCAACTTTGATCCCCGTCAGGATCAAACTCACAACATTTTGGTTGCAGGACAGCAGTTTAACCGTGTGTGTGTGTGTGTGTGTGTGTGTGTGTGTGTGCGCGCATGCGTGCGTGCGTGCGTGTGTTTAGGGCAGGTGGAAATCTTCAAAAGACACTGTGGAGCCCTTGCTTCACAGTGTGTGGGATTTTTACCCACTAAAACCACCTCCCATTACGCCCCGCCAACCTGCAGAACTGCCGTTAGGCATTACTTCGCAGGGGGCAGACTGGCTGTTAAAAAGGTGTGTGTGTGTGTGTGTGTGTGTGTGTGTGTGTGTGTGTGTGTGAGAGAGAGAGAGAGAGAGAGATTGCCAATTGCCTTTATTCCTTGGTGCTTGAGTTTCATATCCACATTTTATAAAACTGTCTGTCATTAGAATGGCGAAGGTCTTGTTGCAAGATTATAATTCCAAGAAGCGTGACATGCAACTGTTTTAATGCTGTAAGAAATACTTTACGGCTTTCAATAAAGTAGTCACTGTTTACTCAAAATATACACAGATCATGTTGTGTTATATGGTTGTGGAAGACTAATTGTGTAAGCATTCCTTATATTCCAGCAGGTTCCTGTTGAGTAACCAGCATTGAATTGCTTGCGAGATTGGTTGTGCAACTCTTTGTACAACAGGTTGCCCACCAAGGTATCTGCCAGGGCAGGAGAAGGCTTGCATGATTTCCTTCACAATCTGAACAAGATACGAGCAATGAAGTGTGGCTTTTTAAATGCTGTGCTGTTTGGTGAAGGATGGAGAAATGGGAGTAATAGTATAGGATCATTTGCCTCCTCCTGTAAAAGATCTGTTTTGCTGGCTAGCAGTGTACATATGGGGCACATTTGTCTTTCTTCTTCTTTCAGGTTTCGATGCTGTTGCTTTGTTAATGCTGTACCAGGTTTTGCTCCATTAAACTGATGGATTATGCTTTACTGAGAAACTCCCCAAAGTTGTGGCCATTGTTTTACTTAGAAAACCCCATTCCACCACCAGTGATGGGATGTCAAAAATTCTACTACCACGCCATGACGTCACGGACGTCATGGGCGTGGCCAATGTCATGACGTCATGACGTCATGGGCGGAGCCAACGTCATGACGTCATGACGTTGTGGGCAAGGCCAAAAATAAAAAATAAATAAATAAACATGCACACAGACCCGTATATAACTTAAAGAAATAAAATAAAGAAATAAATAAAATAAAATTTAAATTAAAGTACAACCACCCACCGAAAACACAAATAAATCACCCACCCACCCTAAATATAAAAGCCTCACTTACCTTCCTTGGCACTGACGAACCTTCATGTGGCCCGGGGCCACCCGGCAAGGCACGCTGCCCCTGACTGCCACAGCCGCCATAGCCGCCTGCAGCCCCTGCCTGGCCACCGAACTCCCACGGGCACGTTGGTGCCTGCCCGCGCCGTCCGCCCACGCTGCGCCGTCCTAGGGACTTGGGCCGGACAAACCCCCATGCCCTGGGTAAGCGCGGCGGGGCTCGCCACCGCCGCATCATCTTCCGCCGGCCGCCGGCAGCTTCCTCGGGCATGGGGGTTTCTCGGGCCCAAGTCCCTAGGACGGCGCGGGCGGGCGGCGCGGCGCAGGCGGACGGCACGGGCGGCGCGGCGCAGGCGGACGGCACGGCCAGGCACCAACGTCCCCGTGGGAGCTCGGTGGCCGGCTAGGGGAGGTGCCCTTCTCTTAGGGCTGCCGCCGCTGCTGCCGGAGCCACTCTAAAAAGAGGCGGCTCCAGCTTCGGAAGATTTTTTTTTTTTAAATTGGATCCATTTGGCTCCAATTGACTGCGCATGTCCAGAAACTCAATTTGACGCATGCGCAATGCGTCAGATTGAGTTTCTGGACATGCGCAGTCAATTGGAGCCATTTTATCTCTGATTTTAATTTTTTTTTTCCTTTCGGTCAGGCGTCCGGAACCGGACGCCACAAAAGTGGACTTCCCCTCACGGAGAACCCTCCGGGATTCATCTTACCGGTTCCAGAGATCCGTCTGGAACCGGTGACATCCCATCACTGTCCACCACCAACTAAGATAGGTGATGTTCTATGTGTGCAACTGGTATGCCTTGAAGAGTTGGGCTGGACAATTGGGAAATTGTGGGCACCATTGAAGAAAGGTTAAGGGTAAATGTAATGAATAATTAAATATCAAAACTATGTGGAAATTCTGATATTTCTTTTTTTATGCTGGTTATGACATTTAAAATCCAGATTTCTCAGTGGAATACTGTATAATTACATGGAAAAGTCTTCAATACAATCAGTGTGGTGCTATAGTTAGGGTGTTGAACCTGGAAGATCCAGGTTCAAATTCCCATTTGGCCATGAAGTTCTTTGGGTGACCTTTGCCTGTCACTGTCATTCAACCTAATTTGTTACACAGAGTTGTTATGAAGATAAAGGGGAGAGCAACAAAATATGCTGACCTCGGTTTAGGGGTACTGTATTGTGAAATAAGTAACTCAATAGGTATACCATTGGAACCAACTAGATGGTGCATAGCACATACAAGGGAAACAGCATGTGGACAGATTTGCTTGGTTGGTCTCTCACCCATCTTGTGCCAAGACGAGAGAGTCCCAATTGCCTGCAGAGTGTGGGACTGAAATGCCAAAATCTTTGAACAGAGCATAGCTAATAACACAGGTGGCTCATGATTCCTGCATTGAGCAGGCAGTTGGACTTAATGGCTTCATAGGCCCCTTCCAACTCAATTGTTCTTTGATTCTATGATGAAGTGGACATACACTGCCATACCTTTATTTTATATGACTTTGAAATACTGTTTATGTAGGGTTGGAATGATTTTAGTTGAGGGAATTTTACCTATTATGTATATGTGAGTGAGTGAGTGAGTGAGTAAGTGAGTAAAGCCAAGATATGACTAATGACTATACAGTCAAACCTCGCATAACGAGCGTTTCGCTTAGCAAAAAACTCGCATAATGAGCAAGTTTTTTGCTAAGCGGTCCAACTTGCATAATGAATTTTTCACTATGCGAGTTGGACTTTTCCCTATGGAAAAACTCGCATAACAAACATTTCTATGGGGAAAACTTGCATAGCGAAATATTTTCACTATGCAAGTTTTCCCCCTTGAAATGTTCCTTAGGTGAGTTTTTCCATAGGGAAAGTCTGACTCGCATAGCGAAAATCTCGCATAGCGAGCACCCTCGCAGAACGAATTAAATTCGTTATGCGAGGTATGACTGTATTAGTAACAGAAAGAAAAAGAGCATACCTAACACCATATGTTTTAATTTCTCCCCCTCTCCCTCCAGATTATTTAATTATGTAAGGGTTTACTTTCTTCAATAAATTCTGTGGTTTCAATAAGGAAGGATTTCCAGTTCTAAAGAGAATCTGGTTTGTTATTAGAGGTATGTAACTATGAAAAACCATTTGAAACAGAACAGTTATAAAATTTAAAAGTACGTATACGTTTATGCAGGTTTGAAATCGATCAGTTCTGGGATTGTTGACTAGTATTGTTGGCAGATTTAAGAAAATTCTTGCTCTTATCAAGGTTATTGCTGCTCTGCAAAAATGAAAATCCTTTAATACTTTAAAAGACAGTTACTGCTATTCATTAGATTATCTCTTGTCAAGGAGATATAGCTGGCATTATCAGAGCTTTCTCTTTTAAAAGCTTTAATCATGATTCAGTGGAAACAAATAATCATGAGAAAACTTTCAGTGATTGAACTATGAAGTATCTTGTGGCACTTTAAGGATTGGCATTTATGTTGCAGCAGAAACTTTCATGGATCTCCATCAATGCCTTATGAACTTTAAAAGCTGAGGTCAGAAGAATTTAAATACTAAATACAGAATGCAGACTCTTTACTGTTTACAATCTCGCCACCACATGTAACTCAACATAATCTTGCATCCAATGAAGACAAATAATTTCATGTCAGAAATTATTCTGGGTTGAATATTTTTTTTTTTTTGCTGGAGAAACTCCAGTCAGATGATACCCGAATGAGGCTCCTTTCATGTCCCCAAGATCTTTTTCCACCAAAGTGCTCCCTATTTATCTACCGGTACTTGCAATTTCTTGCTTTCAAACTGCTAGGTTGGCAGGAGCTGGGACTGAGATGGGCATTCATACCGTCATACAGTACCTGAATCTCAAACTGCTGACTGGCTGGCCTTCCAGCTAACAAGGTTACCTTCGTAACCACTGGGCCACTGCAGCCCCACGAAGATGAAGTTCACAATAAAACTGCATTGTACTTCTGCTAATCTTTAAGATGGAACAAAATTTGTAAAGTGTTTTCAATACTGTATACTGCCCAAAGATATCTGGATCAAAACCATTTCATTGTAAAAAGCAAAACCATGAAGCAAAAAAGAAAGAAAAAGAAAGCAAAAAAAAAAGCTGATATCTTTTCAGCAAAGGGTACATATAGTTTTTTAAAAAATATTCTGTCTCTCTTCCTAGAATGAATGTAATTACATATTGTTTCTGTTGTACCTGTTGAAATGTGCTTCCCCATTTGCTGTATGATGTTTAAGCTATGAGTGATGTAGGATGTTTACTTGCTAGGGATCTGTTTTACATGCTTTGAAGTCAAACCAGATTCACATTAATAGCAGGAGTTCAGGAAAAAGAGGACTCTTTCAAATAGCTATCCAGATAAATGAGAAATCGGGAGGGGTTGCTACATGTACACAACATTAGAAAACAAAGTCAGTGTCACTAACCATTGAAAAAAGTGCTCTAATTTTGCAAGGCAATTGGGAGAGCCCTCACATAAAGCTGACCCTTTTTGCATAATTGTGTGATTATTTGCAAAGTAATTTTAAAATGTGTAAGGTATTTGACATGAACTGGACAACTCAATGAACATTGGGAGTTCAGTTCTATGCTGAACTACATCCTCCAGGGAGAACAGCCAACCTGTGTGTCATCTAACAGATTGCACAGTTCCAGAGCAACCTGAGACAAAAGGAATGGTAAACCACTTATGAGTACTCTTTGCCCAGAAAACCCTGGAAATTGTCACCATAAGTTAGAATTGCCTTGATGATAAATTATTATTATTATATATGTCACTTGGTAAACATATGGAAATAAAATTGTGGAGAGGAGGTTTATTGTACAGTGGTGTCTTGTCTATCATATCTTCAGGTTACACTGCTAGATCGATCTGCATATATTTAATTTCCATTTATTTTAGATTAAATATAACCTCCCGTAACTGGGCATAGAATTGAATCTATTTGATTCAGTTTACGTCTTCTTCAAAATCATGAAGAATGAACATAATTGATTCAAAACTGTATCTATAATAATACAGAAATAAAGATTTAAAAGAAAACATGCTGGTAATTTACAATATGAGATGAGACTAATGTAATAAACTTAAGTGTGGACAAATGGGCAGCAACAATGTTAAGCGAATGAAAGGTATGAATATGTCAGTGTGTTGGATAAACAATACAGATGGTCAAGTGATTCTGTAAAGATGTGTGTTCGTATTCTATGTTTATATAAGTCTGACACACATGCAGACAGTTCTGCAGAAATGGGGGAAGGAGATAGAACATTCTGTCTTTTAATGCAAGGGAGGTAGAGGTAGAGCATATTTAACAGCTGGAAGAAGAAGCCAAGGTGATGCTGCATAAATTGACATATAGATATTTTCTATGAAGATAATAAGAAAGGATAGAGTAAGAAAAACTAGGAGAGGTATTGTTGTGTACGAACAGCCAAGTACAGAGAGTATGAAACCTTGCATAGTGGATAAGAGCTGGATTAGTATGATTGGAAATTTAGTGACAGACTATTGACAGATGTGGAGCACTACTTCATGAAGGTGAATAACCCGATCAACCAACCGAGAGCAGGAGTTCTCAACCTTTTAAACCTGGGGGCCGGGTCACTTAGATAGCTTCAGGGGCTGGACGGCCATTTTGCTCTTCCTCCACCACATGGCACTTCCAGGTATGGTGGAGGCAGTGGGGGGGCCACATGAAATTGCACTGTGGGCCATATCCAGCCCATGGACCACAGGTCGGGAACCCTTACCTAGAGGAAAGAGATCCACAAACTCTTGCACAATGAGCATTCTTTGACTCAATGTCCAAGCTAGCTGGGAAATTCTGGATATTAAGTTGTAAAATTAACTTCTTCAAATTCTGTTCAAGGTACTGTTTTTCTATACTGTACTTTTAGAAATTATTTCTTCCCCTGTCTTCACCACAGTCTGCTTGATTAAACACACCACCCATGTGACAGATTATTAAATTAAATACTTTATGCATTTAATTTCCCTCTGACCTCACTGTCAATAACTTCATCCACAAATGTGCGTATTTCACAGTACACTCATAGTTTAATGTGATTCATAGGACAAAGTGCTTGTTAAGGTAGATTGATGCCAATCAGTGCCTAGAGAAGGGCATATTTTGAGTGGATCTGATTAGGATCTGATCCAGAAATTCTTTTAATACAGTATTGGTACAAAATAGCAATTATGTGAATGGTATTAAAACAAGTAGATAGCAGGAAAGGATGACACAAGTTTGGGCACTTGGAGGAAGTTGATACAGTACTTTGCTTATATAACTAATATTGAGGCAGCAGCCTCCCCACCCCTTTACAATCTGCTCTGAAAAAAAGTTCCCATCATTGTAAGTAGGAGATTCCCTCCCAAAGCAAGTAGCATCACTCCACACAGCTAGACTAACAACAGAGGGAAATTGCTGGTTGCTGGAGTATCATATCAGATTTGAATCTTAGAATTACATCAAATCCTCAGAAAAGAAGAGTAGATCATGAACTAAAAGATGAGAAAGTATGCTATAAACTAAGGAACACTAATGTGACTAAATGATAGTGATGTGAAAAAAGGAAATGTAGTTTTTATTTTCCAAAAGGTATATATATTGAAAACTTTATTATGTGGTAGAAAAGGGGAAAAGCAGAATAATTCTAGTGTGCTGTGACCTAATTTATCAGCTTAATTTTCTTAGTCATTTTTTCTGGATGCTAGGTTTTTCTTCATTTTCAACTTGATACTTTTATTGTTACAGTTGTACCTAGCTTAAAGAGCATAATGTGTTCCACATGATTGCTCTTTAAGTGAGTTTGCTCTTTAAGCAAAACACCATTGTAAGTGACCAATTGTGACTTCTGATGGTGGTGGGGATTTATTTATTTATTTGTTAAGTGAGTTTTTGGTTGGTTTTATTTGTTAAGTGAAGCAAACATTCAGAGAAAATTCTGCTCTTTAAGCGAGTTACTCTTTAAGCAAGGCACTCTTTATGTGAGGTTTGACTGTACAGTATCTCTGTTTTAATGGATTGTAATGCATAAATTGAATGCCATGACATCAAAGGAAGGCAAAGAAGATGTCATCTAAGCTCACCGACAGAATTTACATGTTAAATAAATATTTATAATTGAATTACTAAATTGCAACACCTGTCCATTTAAACTGTACATTGATGTGAATCAAGGACCTTTCTGTTTTTTGTTGCTTAGAATGACTACCGCAAGTTGTCTATGCAATGCAAGGATTTTGTGGTTGGTGTCCTTGATCTTTGCCGAGACTCTGAAGAGGTAGAAGCCATTCTAAATGGAGATTTGGAGGCTGAACCAGTGGAAACACAAAGACATAGAGCTTCACTGAGTCGTGTCAAACTGGCAATTAAGTACGAAGTCAAGAAGGTATGTACGGTAGCTGATTCTTTAAGGCAGCATATTTTATATGCTGCATCTGAAGCTGTCTGTTCTAATGCAGCATGGCTGCAACGTAAGTATTTTTGGAGCCTATGCTAGAGATCTTGGTATGTAATCCAGTAAATGTGGTTGTGGAGGCAATAGGCCAGTGATGGCTAACCTTGGCATTCCCTGTGTTTTTGGACTTAAATTACTAGAAGCCCAAGTCAGCACTCCTGCTGATCAAGGCTTCTGGGAATTGAAGTTCAAGAGCACCTGACTTGCTAAGTTTATCCATCAATGCAATAAGCCATAGCTTGTTTGTAGGACATGTATATTACATAAATCTAAATAAATAAATAAATAATAATAAATAAAGAAGGTGCCAGTTTCAATCTGTGCCACTTCTAGTTAGGATTGGAATCACATCAGATGTATCATTCTTGATAATAATGGGCAAGATTGTCCAATAGTTTGACTCAAACAATGCAGCTTTCTGGGGTTTCTTTCTTTGTTAAGAGAGACATATCAACAGCCATATTCCACACTGGCTTCTGCACAGAGGGAACTTGAGGGAAAAATCCTTTTGTAAACATGTGTGATTCTGTATATTTATGCCTTTTATTGCATTGCCACTCTACTCATGCCTAAAGTTAAACATATCTGCATCACATTGCTATCGGTACACTTTGTGACTGTAGATCAAAACGGAACTTTTCCAAACTTTAGTCAGGTCCTCAAATTTATAACTTGTTAATAAATACTTGCTGGTGCTTAAACTTTGTGATTGTGGATTTTTGTGTATATTTTTATGCATACAATTCTCTGTTTATATTTATACTGTATATGTATTAAGGCCTTTTTGTTTTGAGATGAGGTGCATTGATGCAATTCCTCTAATGCATGCTGTATACCAGGGGTTCGCAACCTTTTCATGCCACGGGCCAGACCACACACTCTCAGAGAGCTGAGTGGGTGGAACACATGGTTCCTCCCGCCATAAATGCTGCCATGAATTCACCTGCAGCTGTCGTAAACACATTTATAACAGCTGCAGGTGCATTTATGGCAGTGCTTTCAGCTGTTTTTGCCGCTTCCATTGCTTCCAGCAGCAATGGCGGTGGCAGGGGGCAACATGAAATGGCACTGTGGGCCATAGGTTGCAAACCCCTGTTGTATACAAATTCCAGAGCTTCCATCCTATCCAAGTTCCCTTCCAATATTGGTGTTGCATTTTCCTTGGAGAAAATACACTTGGTTGTGGTTTTTTTTTGCAAGCACATGTTCTACTAATCCTGGTTGTCCAGATGGGAACCTAACTAGAGGGAGAATAGGAGGTTGCTAGACAGATGGCCCATAATTTGAAATTAGTGTGCAGAACAGCCCTGAGTGATCTGCAGAGATAACACCAGTGTGTATTTTTCACAATGTACCGAAACAAAACCTTCTGTCTGCCCAATTATATGGCCTTTATGAACATTATTAAATTAATTAGATCCTGCTGGTTTTTAAATACATATATATTTAAATTGTAGCCCAGTGTCTTACTACATATATTAAATATATATATTGTATTATTTATATTTCTTTAGCTATGGAGAAAAACAAATTAGGAATTTATTTATTTATTTTTTATTTTATTTTATTTATTTAAATTTGTTTATCGCCCTCCTCCCCGAAGGGACCCAGGGCGATTCTCAACACACATTTCTACCAGAGTTTTCCTATTGTGGGACAGAAAGAAAAATTGATTTATTTGGATGAAAATGTAGTTGGTTTTATTAGTCAGTAAAATATTGACATTTTCTGTATAGTACATTGAAAATGTGTTTATGTAAAGCCCAGTTTCTTCTTACTCAATGAATTTGTTCCATGATATTTTGGATTAAATGGAAGAGGTTTATGCTCTAGATCAGATGAGAGTTGCATAATGGGTAGTAATTCTCGGTCTGATCACATTTAAGGCAAATATTCTTACAACCACTCTCTTTCTCAAAGCGTACAGATTTTTCACTGTTAAATGCCTGAGACATCTGACATACAACAGAGGCTGCCATCTCCCAGTAGACCAATTACAAAATAAATGCAGGCTAAATTTGTTGAGAGGAATGAAAAAAGCTCTAGTTAGAATAAAAAGACATTATTTTCCATTGCTTCTAGTTGTGGAATCAACCTCTACTCTAGTGAGGCCTTTTGGGACTACAGTATATGAGTTTGAAAACTCTGTGAGATATGAAGTCAGAGGGTAACCCTCCAGTAATTGAAACAAGTGGTACTCACCAAACAACCGTTGTGTTAAAATTTTAATTATTATTTTGCTCATAAGCAAATTAACAGTCGTTTGCCATGATAGATTAGTTTTTTGTTGTTGTTCAGTCGCATAGTCAATTCCGACCCTCTGCAACCCCATAGACCACTGTCCGCCAAGCACTTCTGTCCTCCACCATCCTCCTCAACTCGCTCAGCTCTGTGCCCATTGCGTCCACAATACCATCTAGCCACCTCATTTTTGGCTGCCCCCTTCTTCTTTTGCCCTCCACCCTTCCCAGCATCAAGGCCTTCTCAAGTGAATCTTCTCTTCTCATTTGATGTCCAAAGTACTTTAGCTTCATCTTTACAATTTGACCTTCTAAGGAGCAGTCAGGGTTGATTTCTTCTAAGATTGACCTACAGTAATACCTCGGATAACGCTAAGACTTGGTTCCACAAGTCTTGGTGTTATCCGATTTTTAGTGTTATCCGATGCATGTTAAAATCCTATGGGATGTATCAGATAACGTTAAAGCTCCATAGAGATACATTGTAACCGCACAGGCTTTAGCGGTTGTTATCCGATACATCTCATAGGACCTTAACGTTATTCGATCCAATTCTCCTCCCCAGATTACTTAACGTTATGCGATTTTAGCGTTATCCGAGGTAAACGTTATCCGAGGTATTACTGTATTAGTTCTCCTCGCTGTCCAGGGTACTCTCAAAACTCTCCTCCAGCACCACATCTCAAAGGCATCTTTTCTTCTGCGCTCAGCTTTCCTAATGGTCCAGCTCTCACAGCCATACATTGCCACAGGGAATACCATTGCTTTGACTATACGAATTTTTGTTTGCAATTTGATGTCTCTACTTTTCACTATGTTCCCCAGGTTTCTCATTGCTTGCCTCCCAAGAATCAGTCGCCTTTTTTATTTCATGGCTGCAATCACCATCTGCAGTGAGGTTTGATCCTAAGAAAGAAAAATCTGTCACTGCTTCTAATTCTTCCCCATCTATTTTCCAGGGACTGATAGGGCCTGTTGCCATTACAGTATCTTGGTTTTCTTTATATTGAGTCTCAAGCCACCTTTTTCACTCTCTTCTTTCAACCTAATCTGGAGCTTATTTAGGTCCTCCTCACTTTCTGCCATTGTGGTGTCATCTGCATATCTTATATAGATTATATAGATTAGTAGAATTGCCATATTTTAAAACATACAACCGCTTGCTTGGCCATTAAATTTTTAAATGTAATCGATGTGTTTTAACTGTGTTTTTAATTTTGTATACCACCCTGAGTCTTTGGATGAGGGCGGGGCATAAATGTGATAAAACAACAACAACAGTGTTCCACTGTACATTATTTCAAAAGCATGTAAATGGTAATTAGCCATTCTTATCCCCTCTTTTTAACTACCCATTAGCTGATGAGTAATTATTATTTAGTTTTTGCATTATCTTCTATCCTATTTTAGGCCCAAAGTGCATAAAATAAGTGAAACCCATAAGTCATAAATACATCAACATACTGTATATACAAGTTCTTTTAGCAGAGAGTGCATTAAGAGATTTAGAATTCATATATATGTTTTAAAAATTACTATAACAAATTAAAACATAAGAGACTCATAGTTTATTTCAAACTATACCCCTCGGTGTTTCCAGCCAGCATGTTGGCTGGAAATTCTAAGAATTGTGATAGGGGAAAATATCTAAAGACAGAGAGACACAGGAAGAGTGGGGAGAGATTTTTTTTAAAAAAATTATCCAATAGCAATTAGCTAGTGGTGATGAAAATTCCTTTGTATGTGTGTTAATGTCAAAAATAGGTGAAGAAGCATTTGAACATATTTAGATTGCCCCTATGTTAAGAGGAGCAAATGAAAGCTAGAATTTAGGAATTCCTCTGATTTTTGTCACAGTGTGTATAAATAATGATTCTGCATTTAAAAAGTTATAACTATTTTCTTCACTTTGGTGCTAATGATCTTTGATTGTTTTTAAATGCTTGGTAATTTAACAGGCAAAGCTGAGTTTCAGTCAAAGAATAAATTAATGTATGAGAGATGTTTAATATAATGATCACATTTGCTCCAAAAAAGAGCGATTGTTCATAATTTTAGTTTCCTAAAATACATATTTCTCATCTCATTTGAGCCTGTGGAGATGTTAGCATGTTGCTAGCAACTCTGCAACATGCCAAATAAGCAAACTTAGTAATGCATAACATTGTATGGTGATAGTACATTCAGGAGCTTTTAGAACAGGGATCCTCAACCTACAGCCCATGGGCCAGAAACGGCCCATGGCACCAAATTATTTGGACTGCGCCGTTGCTCCAGCCTCCTCAATCCTTGTCCCCTCTGCTTGGCTTGACGTTTTCCTGCTGGTGCTCTGTAGAAGGGCAGATGTTGTAAGGCTTACAACATCCACCCTGCTACAGACTGCCGTTAGGGAAATGCCAAGCCAAGCGGAGGGGACAAGGATTGTGGGGGTGGCAGTGACTGCCCTTGGCCACCTGCATCTTTCCTGGGGGCCACTCTGGCCAAGTGCGGGCAAGAAGGACAGCCTGGACCCCTGCTTCACTCACGACATGCAGCTCCTCCAGGCTGATAAGCAGGGAAGTGGTGTATGCTGGAGTGTGGCTTGGGGTGGTTCCACTGCCACTGGCAGCAGTGGGGGGGGGGAGAGGGGTGGTTCCACCAACCACGACAGTGGTGGTGGGGAGTGGTGGATTCCCACCACCACCACTGTTGGCAGGAGCACCAGTCTGACCTCTCAATAGTCTGAGGTGATGTGAACTGGCCCCTGGCTTAAAAAGGTTGAGGACCCCTGTTTTAGAATCTTAAAATAGCCTAGTTTTGGATAGATTGTAATTTAATATTTATAAGGTGAGTTTGTAGACAGATGAGTTGAAGTGACATTCAGAGAGGTTGCTATTATATAATTTTAGTTCTGATAGTGCCACTTATAAAACAATTACCTGAATTACGTTGGCAACATCATAGTGAAATAGAGCATCTCACTGCCACAAATGATATTCAGTATGAATTCCCATACACCTTAATATGTGTCAAGACCCGTTTATATATTCCAGCATTGTTCTTGGGGTGACGCGGTCTCTTAAGTATCCTGGCCCACTACCATGTAGGGCCTTAAAGGTAATGACCAGCACCTTGAATTGCACCCAGAGACATACTGGCAACCAGTGCAGCTCCTGAAGCAGTGGTGAGGCATGAGCATAACGCCTGCAACCCATCACTACCTGAGCAGCTGCATTCTGTACCAGCTGCAGCCTCTGAATGGTCACCAAAGGCAGCCCCATGTAGAGCGTGTTACAGTAACCAAGTCTGGAGTGATTGTGCTTTATGTACAGATCTCTACAGTTTACAAAATTGAACTATTTGGGAGGGAGGGATCAAATGCAGTTGAGTTGTTGCTTTATTTTCATGGTATTGCTTCAAGTAGATTTTTCTCAGATGTGGCATCAAATTCAAAAGAAATAATGTAACTCACTATGCTCTAGATGTGGAGTGGGCAATTTGTTGCTCTCCAGAATTGTTGGATTGGAATACCCATCAAATCTATCCAAATAGTTAATGGTGAAATTGTAGCAATTACTAGCCAAAAATATCTGGAAATGCACAAGATCATCTCTTCTAGATCATAAAAGCTAATTTTACTTGGTTTTTATGTTATTGTTCCCATCCTGAAATCAACTTCAAAATTCCTAGGTAGATACAGTATGTTTTAACCAATCAATTTTAGGCAGTATTTCCTTCCATTGATTGTTGGGGTGGATTATTATACTAGCTCCAAGAGTGATTATAGACTCAGATCTGATAATGAATCATGTTGGTTTCAGGGACGTGTAGGGGAGATGAAGGGGGTTTGGATATGGTGTCTCTACCTCAGTAAACTTGGTTTTCTTCTGCTGCAGTGATAGCATGTCACCTGCAGAATATCTACATTACTGGAGGTTTCTGTGAGTGGTTCAGGAAACATCTTGTAATTTGTCATCATATATTATACCCTAGGTAGTCAACCTTGGCACTCCAGCTGTTTTTGGACTTCAATTATCAAAAGCCCAAGTCAGTACACCTGCTGATCAGGGCTTCTGGGAATTGAAGTCCAAGAAGATCTCGAGTCCCAAGGCTGGCCACCCCTGTAAGAATATCATGATCTTTGCAGGTGTAATAACAATTATATTTCTCCCTTTGCCCCATCAGGAAGCTTGTTTGTGAAGGTAGGATTACTTTCTTCCTCACAAATCCAGGAAGATTTTATGAAAAGTCTGATCTCATTGCATGTATTGGCTGAAACATCTGTTTAATACATTTCAAAATATTTACCATGTTCTTAGGAAACAGCAAAGAGGAAATGCTGCTGTAAATTAATTAGGGGTGTGATGTATCTGTGTAATTTGCTTTTCTCTTTTCCCCACTGCAGTTTGTGGCCCATCCCAACTGTCAGCAACAGCTGTTGACAATCTGGTATGAAAACCTCTCAGGATTACGGGAACAGGCCATAGCCATCAAGTGTTTAGTTGTGTTGGTAGTTGCTCTAGGCCTTCCATTGCTGGCCATTGGGTACTGGATTGCACCATGTAGCCGGGTAAAGATTATTTCTTTAATGATTTGTATGTTTTTTTAAAAAAAGTCCTTCTCTTGTAATTATTTTCCTTGAACAAGTTTGCTACATGCACAGGGGTGGGGTTGGGTTGCATTATATGAAAATAAACTTATATTTATGCAAGTAAACATTATGAACAGCTTTATATTCAGTTTCCCAAGAAAATGTGCTTGTTTGTGTTTTGCTTTGAGAATCGGCAAAACCACCCTTAATGTTATGTCCTTTGACTGGCTTGTGTGAGGTTTGATTCATCAGGCTGATTTAACACCTACTGCCAGGTATACCTTAACAGTAATGTTTCCGTAGCACTAAAGGCAGTCATAGAGCAAACCTGATTTTTGATCCAGTGTAACCCAATAACTTTGCTGGGGCTGAGGTTGGAAACCAACTTTGATGTACAGTAATACCGCAGATAACGTTTACCTCGGATAATGCTAAAATTGCATAACGTTAAGTAATCTGGGGAGGAGAATTGGATCGAATAACGTTAAGGTCCTATGGGATGGATCGGATAACAACCGCTAAAGCCTGTGCGGTTACAATGTATCTCTATGGAGCTTTAACGTTATCTGATCCATCCCATAGGATTATAACATGCATCGGATAACACTAAAAATCGGATAACACTAAGACTTGTGGAACCAAGTCTTAGCGTTATCCGAGGTATTACTGTACTTAGGAAAAAAGAAGAAAGATGTTTTGTCATGTGACAACTTCCAAAATTAATCTACTTAGTTTAATTTCATTTTTTTAAAAATAAAACTGTGCCAACCATCATAAAAAATTATTCTAAGACAGATTCCAGTGGTCGCCCTTGCTCGAAAGCAAGTCTTATCCAACTCTAGGGTTCAGTGCTCATCTCCTTTTATAGCTAAACAGACATGTGGCAGGCATGATGAGACACTGGAATGCACAGAAAGCTGTTTAGGAACACATGGCAATAATATATAGGAATTATTCTAAAGTATTTATTTATTTAACATACAGTTGTACCTCGCTTAAAGAGCATAATGCGTTCCACAGGATTGCTCTTTAAGCGAGTTTGCTCTTTAAGTGAAACACCATTGTAAATGACCAATTGTGGGGGGGATTGCGAACCCCGATTTATTTGTTAAGCGAGTTTTTGGTTAGTTTTATTTGTTAAGCGAAGCGAACATTCAGAGAAAATTCTGCTCTTTAAGCGAGTTACTCTTTAAGTGAGACACTCTTTATGCGAGGTTTGACTGTATCTCTATACTTCCCATCTAACATAATAGTTCCTCTAGGTGGCTTACAAAATCAGTAAAACACAACAACAAAAAATACACACATCCAACCCATCCGGAACTTAAATATATATTACATAATTACATAACAAAATATAAACCAAACACAGTGATAGTAAGTAAAGGAATAAATCATTCATCAGAAGAAACAAACAGTGTAACAGAAATTAAACAAAATTAAGATTAACAGAGGTGAGATGGAGCCCAACAGCTCCTTGTAAAGCTCTACCTTAATGAGTTTATGAAACACTGAGGGTGGGGGTGGCAAACATGCAGTGGCAAGGTGTTCCAGAACGACAGTCACTACTGAAAGGTTCAGTTCCTTGCTGAAACCTTCCAGGCCTCCTTCAAGGTAGCAACATCTGGGTTTGGAAGAACTAGTTGTCCAGGTCCACTTTACCAGAGAGAAATATCTTATTAGGTAAAGGTAGCCCTTGCTTGAAAGCCAGTCGTATTTGACTCTAGGGTTCAGTGCTCATCTCTATTTACAGCCAAAGAGCCAGCGCTGTTTGTGTCTGCAGATATTTCTGTGGGCATGTGGCAGGCATGCCTAGACACTGGAATGGTTGCCAAATTTTGAGTCGTCAAGTTCAGCGTCTTAACCACTAAACCACCGCAATTCCCCAGCACTGACATACAAATCCCTAAATAGTTTACGACATCTGTATCTAATAAGGTGACTGTGGTGGCTCAAGTGTTTAAGACGCTGACTGGAAAGTGGCAGGTCAGCAGTTCAAGACCCGAATACTACATGACGGAATGAGCTCCTGTCTCTGTCCCAGCTCCTGCCAACTTAGCAATTCAAAAGGAAGAAATTGCAAGTGGATAAATAGATACCATTTTGGTGAGAAGGTAATAATATTCCATGTGCTTCAGCGACTAGTCGTACCTGCCACATGACCACGGAAATGCCTGTAGATGCAGACAGTGCTGGCTCTTTGTGTACACAACCGGCTTTTGAGCAAGGGAGACCTTTACTCTTTACTATGTCAGTACTAAAACATTGAATTGGGCACAGAAGACTATAGATAAGGTGGGCCAAGGTCAGATAAATCTGGTCAAATCTCTGGATCCCCAACACCAGCTGAGCAGCCCCATTCTGTACTTGCCACATCTTTTGTACCATTATCAAAGGCAGCCCCACCTAGAGTAATCCATACTAAAGATTACCAGTGCATGGACCAGTATCATGAGGGACTTCCTATTGAGGAATGGACAGAGCTAGGCTATCTGATTCAGATGGAAAAAAGCAGACCTGGCCACTGTGGAAATTTGCTTCTCCATAAATAGAGCGGGGTGCAGAATAATGCCGAGATCTCATGCCTGGTCCTTCAGAGAATCAATAACTCTATCAAGATAAGACTGGTTGACACACAGCCTGCCAGGCAAACCTCCCAACAACAGGATCTCCATCTTGTCCAGATTCAATTTCAGTTTCTTAACCCTTGTCTACTTTTCTATCACGGCTAGGCAATGACTTAGAACTTGAACGGCATGCACTATTGATGATGTAAAGGAGAGATAGAGCTGTGTGTCATTGGCATACTGATAGCAACACACTCCAAATCTCCAAATGACCTCCCTCAGTGGCTTCATATAGATGTATTGTTGTTAGTGCATGCAGAGGACTGCTCCATAGAAATACAGTATAATATTAAATGCCTCTGCGATATATTGTATAGTACAGTACATTCTGCCTCTTGGGTACATGCTGAACACAGAAGTATTCATAGTATTAAAACAATAAATGAGCATATATTTTGCATTTATTTTTCAGCTTGGGAAAGTTCTCCGAAGTCCATTTATGAAGTTTGTGGCTCATGCAGCATCATTCATTATTTTCTTGGGGCTCTTGGTATTCAATGCTTCAGACAGATTTGAAGGCATCTCAGTTTTACCAAACGAGACAGTTACTGACTACCCTAAACAGATTTTTAGGATTAAGACCACTCAGTTCACTTGGACAGAGATGCTGATCATGGTATGGGTGCTTGGTATGTATAGTACCTCATCACTACTATACCTCATATGTTTTTAAATAACTTACTGCTAATCTTGGTTTTTAGCTGTTGCATACTGTTCCAAGTGGTAGAGGAAGACACAATTAACAATCAGTCCTATTGTGGTTCACAGTCCTGTTTGTAGAATGTATCAAATAGGATAGTGTGGGCAACCTTATAGGGCATGGGGCCCAGTTTTCTATCCCCAATCTGTGCTGGAGACCTGAAGATGATTTTTTAAAAATAGTGAAAAAATAAGAAATGGCTTGGAGTTCATTTCTGCAGGAGGATATGGGATAGCACTCCATCTCATTGTACAGTATTGCATAATTGCCTGAAGCTGTTGTTCTCTTGTTGTTCAGGAGATGGTCAAAAAGCTCTGAGCACCTGTCAAAACCTGCACTCTCCCCAGATCTTTTCTGCAGGAAACCAGTTCCTTGACAGAGAAGCTCTGAGCACTTTTGCTAGCATTGACTGAGATCAGGTTGTTCCTTACCTGGAAAGTGTATGTGGATACACGTCTGAATATATTTGTGTGCACAAAGACATGCACAGACTTGCTTTACTGATGGTCACAGGCAGGGGAGAAAGTCTTGGTTCCTGCAAATTTTGATCAGGCTACCCATGCAAGTCAAAAATAGCAGTTCCATGAAACATGTCTCTAGAAATGACTGGGGCCATATTTGGCATGCAATTTGAGAGGAACTAGCTGGCTGGAAAGACTTTAGAGAAGCAAATGATTGGTATATAATTATTAAAGGCCACCACCACCATTTCATACCTCCCATTTGCTTGCTGGAGCAACAGTAGCTTCTCATGCTGAAAGTCTTTCTAGCTTTATATGTGTACTGTATATACTCAAGTATAAGTCTAGTTTTTCTAGCCTTCAATATGAGATCCAAAAAAGGGACTTGACTTATACTCGGGTCAACGACCCCGAGGGTCCCAAAACCACGATGGTGCAAATTCAAACATAATTTTTTTAAACCACTAACACTACCATAACAATTTGAAAAAATGCCCGCACAAATGTCTGAATAAATTAATTGTACCGTGTTTTCATGTATTTTAATTGCTGAAACTCACTAGCAGCTGCTGCATTTTCCACCCCCTGACTTATACTCGGGTCAATCTATTTTCCTAGTTTTAGAGGTCCAAATTAGGTACCTCGACTTATATTTGGGACGACTTATAGTCGACTATATACGGTATTTGAGAATGAGCCCATAACTGAAGGCAGATGAGGCCATTTATTTATCAGACAATCTTGTACACATCCCAGGGTCCATTCAGACACTCTCCCCCCCCCATGCATAAAACTTTCTGTTTGCAATGAGACAAGGACAGGGTCTGAGGATTGTGCCATATGTGATGGAGTGTGAATCAGAGAGAAGGGGGTGGGATCATGTTGCTTAAATCATAAGCTGCCATTAGGTTGTACACTTTTCCTACTGTCTTCTACTGTATGAATGAAGTAATTCACGCAACAGAGAGATCTCGCTACATTTCTCATTTCAGAAGTGAATATGGTACCCTCTTCACTTTCCTATTAAGAGTGTGCTTGGTTCCCACCACCCTCCTCTAATGTATCTGGCATTAAATGTTTTGAAATATAATTCCAAAGATATTAGAACTTGCAATTTTTTAAAAAGGGACTCTTATGGCACTTTAAGACCAGTGTGGCTGTTGTCTCTGTGGCTCCATCCCACACCACAGCTGAGTCTCTCTAGTAATATTAGAATACTGAAATAACTTGGAGAGCACAACTTGTGGGCAAATGCCAGTTTCCTGACCTCTTGATTTCTGGTCATTTCTGAAGTTCTAGTGTTTCTGAGTGCATAATCCCATCCACATATGATTTGGTTAGTCACCTACTCATAATTATTTCTGCCACATGTTTGCATGGTGGCTTACAAAAATGTGTGTCTTTAGTGTGACCAATTAGATTGGTGTGGTTCTTTTTTTACACCAGTGTATGTACACTGGACTCTGAGTTTGGAAATGTTCCTTTTTAGAGTGATGGGTCCCACAATCTTTGAGTGAGCATGGCAACGGGTCGTGCAAGCTGGAGAATTCTTGGAGTCTGAAAAAGTAACATTTCCATGCACTGGCTGGACTGCAGCCTTAATAACCTCCTTAGTCTCTCTCACTGTATTTCTCATTTTAGGTATGATGTGGTCTGAATGCAAGGAGCTCTGGTCAGAGGGACCCAGGGAATATATTTTACAGCTATGGAATGTTTTGGATTTTGGAATGCTCTCTATTTTCATTGCCGCATTCACAGCCAGGCTGTTGGCATTCCTGCAGGCTACAAAAGCACAGAGGTTTGTGGACAAAATGCCAGGGACAGATCTACCTGTTACACTTCCACCGGACATAGAATATTTTACTTATGGTAAGTCCAAGAGGGTTTCAAGTAGAAAAAATGCCAACAATTCTTTTTAAATAAAAGAGAAAGATTGATATTGAAAGGGTTATTGTGGGAAACTCCACTCAAGGAACACCCAAATGAGGCTCCTTTCATGTCCCCAAGAGTTGGGGCGCTCAATCCGTCATGTAGTACCCCAGTTTCAAACTGCCAACTTGCTGGCATTCCAGCTAACAAGGCAAGTTTCTTAACCATGGATCCACTGCAGCCCTTTATTATATCTGAGGTTTCTGCATCACCTTTGTTCTTCTAACACTTTAATTTTCAGAAGAGAATCTAAACTTTAAAAACAATCTGGAAAATGATTGGAATAAATCCAGCCATTATTTGTTTCTTAGAAGTATGAGTTTATAAAGTTGGCATCTCTAAAGAAGATGACTAGCAAACTGCTACCTGACTGGGGGCATGGGATGTGTTTTTCAGAATATAGGTAAAGACTAGTTGCTCAGAAACACCTATTGAGCTCTGTAAACATGTCATTATAAAGATATATGCACATAGAACTGCCAGATATTTTCTTTTGTTATGAAAATACAGTAAAGAATGAGTGAAATAACCAATTTCCAATTTGTTATTCCTTTTAGCTCGAGATAAATGGCTCCCATCCGACCCACAGATTATATCAGAAGGCCTTTATGCAATAGCTGTTGTGCTAAGTTTCTCTCGAATTGCTTATATCTTGCCAGCAAATGAAAGTTTTGGCCCACTGCAGATTTCACTTGGAAGGACTGTAAAAGACATCTTCAAGTTTATGGTCCTTTTTATTATGGTATTCCTTGCATTTATGATTGGGATGTTCATATTATATTCTTATTATCTTGGCGCCAAAGTAAATGCTGCTTTCACAACGTAAGTAGTAAATTGTGTTTGTGCAATAAGAAAGACAGTTATTTTTGCCTTCCATTTCTGATGCAATTGATTTGGGAGGCTTGCATTAAAGTTGGTGCATCCTGTCTGTTATCACAGTGATTAAACACTCAGTTATTTGGGATATATACCTTGCCTGGCATTACATAGGCAAAAAAATAGAGAGATGCAAGGCACTTCATCTAGCTGTAAGTCACAAATAGCATAGGCCCATTCCTTCAGTGGCACTTTAGCAAGTCAACACTTACATATGTTGCATTGATTTAATGGCTCTCCTAGTTAGCATCAATAATTTGATTTAGCCCAAGAAGATTAAAATAAAGTGTAATGAAGAATAATGGGGAAAGGAAAAATAAAGGAATGGAAGATTGAAAGTAGGAAAATGCAGCTTTGTGTATTTAAAGCCTGGTTTTAGCTGGGAATGGAAGTACAGGACCTGCCCAGAACTGGTAGAATTGTTCATATAGTTTCACAGAATTGCAACTATATTATAGTTGTTTGGAGAGATTGTTATCTCTAGATTATTGTCTGTACAATTGATATCTACATTATCAATTCTTTAATGCCACTGGAAGGTAAAAAGAAACAAAAGCATGGCAAGGTTCGATCCAACTGTATGGTCTGATAGTACAGATAAATATATTTCCATATGATACAGGTTATGGAGAAAGTTTTGAATGACTATTATGTTGATGCCGGTTACCTGAATCTACCATGGTGACTCTCCAAACAAATTAGCTCTTTCACATGTTTATGTTGGATTAGTATGTGCTAGTCTGCTGCCATTGAGATGTATTAGAATACAACCTAGCCATCCCCATCCAGCATAACACAACTATATTGCTGGGGCAACATGATTTGTAATCTAACTCATTTGGATAATGTCATGTTGGAGAAGGCTGTTATGTAATGTAAAGCTTGGATTGGGGTTGTTCTGTGATTTATTATTTATTTATTTATTCAGATTTATATTGCCGCCCACTTGCCGAGGCGACTCAGGGTGGCTTACAGTCAAAACAGCAACAGTACAATAAAATTATAAAATATAACCTCACAAAATACAACCAAACCGGAACACAGACTAACTCCCCTCAGGCCGTTGTTGTGGGCCCAGAGGAGTGGGCAAAGTCCTCAGCCACTGCTAGGCCTTGGAGTCTTCTCTTCAGGCCATTGTTGTGGGCCCTGAGGAGGGGGCGATGTTTTCAGCCACTGCTAGGCCATGGAGTCTTCACCTCAGATGATGGCTGTTTGAAACATAACTGATATTGCAAACTCTCGATGATGAAATGTTTTGTTTGAACTGGCCTTTATTCACAGCTAAGGAGTCTTTACTTGATCCTATCAGCTCGAACTATGCAAAGTCTTATGTTACTTCCATATTTCAAGTTCACTTCTTTTTATCTAACACTTTAGTTTTGTGTGTTATCTGCCCATTCTGTGACTTTTTGCATTTAAATATGCACATTGTTCCCACACAGAACTGTATTACAGTATAATATTTTGAGGACCTCTTTTGAATGTAGGGTAATGTTCCTGTAGCTTGATTTCTAACACTGTCTGAAGTCCAGTCATATTTACTTTTTTGCTTTTTAACAATCCTGCCAGGTTTCCTATTTTTGTTATTTGTATGCTTTCATTTTTTTGTAGATTGCCTATTTCTCCAAATGTCACAAAGTGGCTTTCACTAGAAGTGAAAATAAACATATGATAATTACCATTATAAAAGCAAAAAGATAAATCATATCAACCCATTAATACTGACTCTAATAATCATGTTCCTGTTATTTGCTTACTCCTAATAAGCAAAACCACAGGAAGCATAACAAAGTTAAGCTATATATAGAAAGATCACAGGCTAATAGGACGTAACATCTGCACCAGACTCACCTTTTTTGAAAACTGATGCAATGGCAGCAGGTACTGTAGGAAACTTTAGGGACAGCAGTGGCTCAAGTGGTTATGATGCTGACTGGAAGACAGCAGATCAGCAGTACCCAAGTACTGCACAATGGAATGAGCTCCCGTCTCTGTCCCAGCTCCTGTCAACCTAGCAGTTTGAAAGCAAGAAATTGCAAGTACATAAATAGGTACCACTTGGTGGGAAGGTAACAGTGTTCCATGTACTCTGGTGTTTAGGCATGCCTGCCACATGTACACAGAAATGTCTGCACACGCAGACAGTGCTGGCTCTTTGGCTATAAAGAGAGATGAGCACTGAACCCTAGAATCGGATACGACTGACTTTTGAGCAAGGGTGACCTTTACTGTAGGAAAAGATAGTACAGTACAAGAAGATTTTTACAAAGCAAACCTTTACAACCATCAAGCCCACCTTACCAGTAAGAACTGGTAAGAAGTTGACCTTATCCCACAAGGGTTTAATATCTTTAACTCCAAATAATGGATTAAAGGCAATCAAAAGTGCTTGTCACAGGTGTTCTATTTTTATTCTGGCAGAACAGAAGATTGCTGCACTTTCCTTATGTTCTTATTTTTGCTCCCTTCTTACATCTCCCTTCTTCCATTTGTGTTGTTATATAAGATTCACTTCCAAGCCACTTTGGCAGCAAAAACTCAGCAGCATACTTTATACAATGCTTAATACCAAGCCCTTGATAAATAGCACCAACAGCATCAACAAAGAATAACTAGCTCATCTTTCAGATGACAATTCTTTTTGATGTGTTATCATCTCATGTTTAATTCTTAAACCTATACTGGCTGTAATTCAGGAAAGTTAAGCACAGTTAAGCTCATAATAATTAATAGTCTTCAGAACCTATATTATTATGGATATGATTTAGGATCTTCTTTCCTGGATGTCAGAATTCCTTGTATCTATAGCAGTGGTTCCCAAAATTGGGCCCAAGGCCCACAGGGTGACTTCAGTTTCCAGAAACCTAAGTCAGTACATTGGCTTATCAGTGGTTTTGGGAATTTACTAAGGCTTCTAGGGATTGAAGTCCAAAAACCAAAGGTTGGGAAACAGTGATCTATAGAAACTTGCCAGTCCAATTAGGATGTCGGGTGGCAAATATGGGAATTAAGTAGGCTTGTGCTAACAATATTCCACTCTGTGGAAAAAGGTAAAAGGGATCTTTACAGATCTTCTATTTCCTTTGCAGTCTGCTAGGTGGACCTCCCATTCAGTTCCAGAAAACTCCCTAGAATGCATGGTGAGATCCGCCAAGATCTCTTTCTTCTCTTTCACCCTGTGGAATGTTCCAAGTGGAAGTCTAGGGAAGAAGGGTTCCCATTGATAGAATAGAAGCCAGTGTATAATTTCACAGCTCTCACATTGTGGGTTCATGTTATAATTTGTCAGAAGACTTTAGCTGACTCTACAAGGGAAAGTTGTAGGAAGATGGAAACAATCATTTAAATCTGGTAACATCTGCTGGTAGTTCTTGTGATGTTTCTGTTTTCCTTTATTGAATAAGTAGCTTATCTAAGTTGCACAGCTGCATTCTGGCACACAAAGATATAAAAATGACAATGTGCATCTTTATCATTTCAAATTTATTTGGGTTAAAATATCTTACCGTTCACAAACATAATTGTGAATATTCAATTACCTGGGGATAGAGAAATAAAATATGCAAATATCAACGTCTCTCTGGAAAATATTTTCTGCATCTTGCTCCAACCCAATGTCTGTACAGTATTCAGATCTATTGCTATTTTGTTCATTTATAAAATGATTCAAACTATAACACATAAGTATTATATTTCAGTTGATTAATATTTTGCTTTTCCTTCTAGTGTTGAAGAAAGCTTTAAGACCTTATTTTGGTCAATATTTGGTTTGTCGGAAGTCACATCAGTTGTCCTCAAATATGATCATAAATTCATTGAGAATATTGGCTACGTATTGTATGGAATATACAATGTTACAATGGTTGTGGTTTTACTCAACATGCTGATAGCCATGATCAACAGCTCATATCAAGAAATTGAGGTAGGTCTCAATAATTTCTTCTTTATTTAAATGTTAGTTCCATATATTCTTAACACATTATGGTAAAAATGATGGTAATGTGATAACAAATGAAGGTAACAGAAGGAAGGTTTCCATCCTGCTCGCTCTTTCTGGAAAACCTAGAACCGTGATGGTAAACCTTGGCACTCCAGCTGTTCTTGAACTTCAATTCCCAGAAGCCCAAGTACGCACAGTAAACCCATTTGTGTGGATTTACAGAGACTTGGGCTTCTGGGAATTGAAGTTCAAAAACAGCAAGAGTGCCAAGGTTCGCCATCACTGCCCTAGAAGGTCTGATAGTGCAGACTGGACAATGTAATATGAGGTATTGGCACCTCAGAAGCATTTGTAGCTCTGCATATTGTTTCATTCAACTGTCAAATGATAATTATTTATAGCAGCATAGTTTCCAAAGAGAGGAACCTTCAAAAACAGTTTGTATTATGGCGTGGGAGTAAGTTTTTCAAAGGAGAAAAGTTAAATAAGATCCTACCGGGATTGCTAAATTGATGGAAGAACTTGAAAGAGCAGCCATAAATTGTTTTCTCATCTTCCAAAAACACAGTTTTTAAAAAAGTACAGAAGGGTTTAAGAGTAATGTAACAAAGGAGGAAAAGAATGTGCATGCTTACTGGTTTACTTCATTGTTTTACAGACTTTTAAGATACCTTTAAAGACATTAAAAACAGTCAGTAGAATAATATTATTCTTGAAATATCTTCAAATACTCATAGTTTGAACAGGATGAACAGTGTAACAGTCCTCAGAATAAAATGGGGAAAGTAATGAAAAGTCTTCAATTAAAAAATAAATAAATTCAAAGACCCAAACACAATAATAATAAGGTAACATGAATCATGCTGTGAATAAAAAAATGAAAAAATATGGGGAATGGATTCTACACATGGGGTGACAAGTGTGTGTACCCTTATTAAAAAGTAAATCTCATTATAATAATAATTTCATGTCAGAGATTACTCTGGGTTGAAAGGATTTTTAGGGGACGCCCGAATGAGGCTCCTTTCATGTCCCCAAGTGCAGCTCTTAGGTATCGAAACCTGACCTTCCAGTCTTCAGCTCAGTGCCTTAACCACTAAGCCAACAGAGGAGCTGCAGTAAATTTCATTGTCTTTAGTTCACTGAAGTAAATATATTTATGCTACTAGAATTGTGAAAAAGGAACAGAAAGCAAATACTTAATGTCCACAATATTCCCTTTGCTGGATCATTAAAAACAGAAGAAGCATATAGCCAGGGTGTTTACAATTAACCATTCTGTGTCTCTAATTGCAGGATGACAGTGATGTGGAGTGGAAATTTGCTCGCTCTAAGCTGTGGCTATCATACTTTGATGATGGGAAAACTCTGCCACCTCCGTTCAGTGTTGTACCAAGCCCCAAGTCTTTTGTTTATTTTTTCATTAGGATCTTTAAATTATTCAGGTGCAGGAGGAAAAGGCTACAGAGGGATATGGAAATGGGAATTGGCAACTCAAAATCCAGGGTAGGTGCATGGCAGAATTTCTGTGTTTTGTGAAACAGTCTTTTTTTCTGATACATTTAAAAAAACATATATAATTTTTTACACTTATGAGATATATATGGTTTATCAGGTTTATTGAAGTGCAATGCTAAAATATAAAGATGGCCAAAATATCGATTTAATTTTACTTTATTGCATTAATGCTGATTATGGCCAATGAGAACTAGAAGTGTATGAAAAAGCACCATTACCACACTTTTTGCAGAAAATGGAGGCATTTCTAATATAGTTCAGCAGTCTCTATACCAGGGGTACCCAAACTACAGCCCACTGGCCGTATCAGGCCCCCAATGCCAATTCATTAGGCCCAAGACACCCTTGCTGCTTCCGGATGGGGGACGTGTGTCCAGAGCCACTTCTGGGAGTGGGCAGGAACACATTTACGCATGTGCAAAGACATCCAGAACCACTTCCAGGAGTGGTGAAACCACTTCCGGGAGTGGTGCAGACACATTTGCGCATGTACAGAGATGTCCAGAACCACTTCCAGGAGTGAGGAACCATTTCCGGGAGTGGCGCGGACACATTTGCGCATGCACAAACACATCTTGAACCACTCCTGGAAGTGGTTCCTGATGCACATTCACAAACGTGCCCACTTCCAGGGGCATGGTGAGGCCAGCTCAGCTGTTCCGGAGGCATGATCAGGCCTCTGGCACAAAAAGTTTGGGCACCACTGCTCTACACCCTACTAACATTAACTTGCTTTCTCTGCCCTTTCTGACATCACTGATGCTGTTTCTCTCCATGGATCCAAGGGTGATAATAGTGTAGTAGTGAGATTGGTTCTATATTGTGTGGGGAATCTAAACAAGTAGAACAGCTGCCTTAAAACTCAGCTATAATGTCTGAATGCATGTTAATCATGTAATGGAGAATAATGCCTAAAGTTACTGATCACTTAGAGGAGATTCATTCTTGAATAGGGCAATTTTCCTGCAGTAGTATTACTTTAATTGTGTGAAGTAGAATTAAGCCTGGCCCTTGTATTACGTAATTGCCTTAAGTTGCAAGTACTGGACTGGGGAGAGGAGTGGTAGCCTCACTCCTCAGATGGCACTCCTGTGTCCTTTAGTCAGTCTCCAGTCTTGGAAGACAGAGTTGTCAGTGCCCACAAAGCCTGGCCTACTGTATGTAACCTGCTACTTTAATATGTGCTGGAGGAGAATATTCTGTTGCCGTTGTTGAAGTAAAATTCAGCTGCTAGTCCAGCCAGCAAAGAGCATCTGTATATGAAATTAGTTTGGGCCAAAATATATAGCAAATTTTTACATATCTTACTACAAGCTTGTTTTAACAATGGCCTATTATCCAAATGAGAAGAGAGGACTCACTTGAGAAGGCTTTGATGCTGGGAAAGATCAAAAGCAAAAGGAGAAGGGGATGGCAGAGGATGAAGTGACTAGATGGCATTGTTGATACAATGGGCATAGAGCTGAGCAGGCTGTGGAGGATTATGGAGGATAGAGGAGCCTGGCGTGCGATGGTACATGGGGTCACAAAGGGTTGGATTCGACTGTGCGAGTGAACAACAAATTATCACAAGTGGTAAATCACAATTGATTTAATTGAGCTGATTCGTGTGCAATGAAATTAGTTCCATCTTGTATAATTACCCCAGCAAACAATAATGAACAAATAGTTGTACATGCAGTATATTAAAATAAAGTAGCCCATCCACTATCCTAAAGCATGATGTGAGTGAAAGGAGCAGGAATCACAGGTGGGTCAGCATTTGATTCACTGATATGTATGGCCCTTTTCTGTCATTTCCCTTTATGCTGAGAGTTTAAATACGTAGGAAAAGACTCCCATGTGTTCTACAAAATATTGGTGGATGTCCATTTTATAAGCTTAGCCAAATGTTAATTCAGACTTGTGGCTTGGAAGTGCTTTAGCACTTGGTGATGTGGCCTACATATGAAATCCATCTTTCCCCTCCATGTATTTGGCATATTATTTTTTTAAAAGTTTTTTTTTAATTGGTGCCCATTTACTCTGGCCAGACATCCTGCTATGGTAATGGAGTAGACCATACAGCCAGTGACTCAATGCCGAGTGCTGGCCGGCGGTAAAGAACCTGACTCCCTAAAGGGGCCAACGGCTATGGGCCGATGAGACCCTTTAGGTGGGGTGATGGCCCCTCACTGGAGGAAATGCCACTAGAAACCATCATATTTGGGCCCAACGGCAAAATGAGTGGAGGTGGAACTCTGATTCCCAATAGTCATAGAGGTGGAAGAGGTGGAAGACTGACTGTGAAAGTGCACCTTGTCCATATCCTCAAGGCTGCGGCAGTCCATTGCAGTCCCGGTGTTAAAGCCTGGATGTCTCATTTCATATCTGCCTCAGGAGATGGCTCCGTGATCATAGTGTGTGGCTCACTTCATTGCAAGCTGGGATCCACCTTAAATTCATGCCAATGGCATTTTTCCTGCTTTAGGAAAAATGCACTCTCAGATATGAGTTATAGCCAACAACGATTTGGTGCAAGGAAGCCTCGTGTCTCCCTTTTAAACTTCCTTTCAAAAGATTTTTTTTGTTTCTTAGATATAGATGTCAGTCTGTCTATTTCTCTCTATATATATTGCATTAGACTAGAGAATAAACCCCAATATAATTGGTCTCTTTGTGTGACTTAGATGATGTGCTGTGAATTCATTTATTTACCTCCTCCTTTACTCTTTGTAGCAATTTATTTGCTTGTGTAAACATTTTTAAATTGGAGCAGCTAAATATTTACAGTGTTAGTGCTATTTGTATTATTATAAAAGAAGACAAAGATTAATGTGAGATTAAGATTCCTGTTCTGAGAACCTCGTTTCGCTTTTTTTATCATTGTTCTTTATAAATATATAAATGCTATTTATTGCTGCCTTTCTACCAGTTTTATCCTGCCAGCAGATGGGGCTATTCCAACAGTCCGAACCAGTCTTAGGCTACTGTCTTAGTACATTTGCTTTTAGGCATATTCTTCAGGTTTCTGGTTCATAATTTTTTTAAATACATATTATAATATGAGAACGTTGTTGAAATTGGGAGTAAATGTATGTGTAAGTAATTTGTAGAATTAAAGCTCAACTTGTTTCAGTATTTTAGGCTGAAAATTATGGGTTTTTGTAATTTGTGAAAATGTGATGAAAGAATGTAGTCAGCTTCTGTGAAAAAAATATTCTAATTTAGATTTATTCTTTCCTAGCTAAATCTCTTTTCTCAGTCCAACTCAAGGGTTTTTGAGTCACACAGCTTTAACAGCATTTTGAATCAGCCAACGCGTTACCAGGTAAATAGTTACTTGAGCAGCATACGAAGTGGTGATTGTTTAAATCAGGGGTAGCAACCTATGGCCTGTGCCTCCAAATCATCTGGCCTACCACCCTCAGTCCTACCAAAAGTGGCAGAAGTGGCAGAAACAGCCATAAATGCGGATGCAGCTGTCATAAATGTGTTTTTATGCATTTACGGTTGTCATGTTTATGACAGCCATAAATGCGTCCATGGCTGTCGTAAATGTGTTTACAACGGTCGAAGACATGCTTTATGGAAGTGTTTACAGAAGGGGGACCACCAGTCTGAGGGAGCGTGACCCAGTCCCCGACTTAAAAAGGTTGGCAACCCCTAGTCTAAATTATACCATGAGTTTCCTTGCTGTTGTCACAGTATGAAAAGGGGAGATTTAATGGCAGATCTTAGCAATTTATGGTTTTTCACTGTAGACCAGTGGTTCCCAATGTGGGGAATTGACTTAGGCATCTGGAAATTGAAGTCCAA
Organism: Furcifer pardalis; assembly: GCA_030440675.1. NCBI lineage: Eukaryota > Metazoa > Chordata > Lepidosauria > Squamata > Chamaeleonidae > Furcifer > Furcifer pardalis. The sequence goes on from CP126892.1 coordinate 72,954,740, forward strand.
AAAACAATGGTTGGGAAACACTGATGTTGACATTACAGGCAGGACCTGATACACCTATGTTGATTCCCCCCCCCCCAGTGATTCTTCTTTGTTCTTAATTTTGATAAATTCTTAATTAATTAAAGCTGTTGAATCTAATTGATAAAAAAAGATTGCAAAGGATCAGTTGCATATATACATTATAAAACACTTAGACCACTGAAATATCAAATGAACAAGGAATTGATTTAGCTTCAGATCCTTGGCATTAAACCCACATTTACTCCTAGCGAGATAAGAATGATTGAAATAAATGAGATTTCTGTTAGTCTTAACAAATCCCATTTGCTTTAATGAGTCTACTCTAGCTAGGATTCAAATTGGATATAGCCTTTTAGTTTCAGCTCATGGAGAGTCTATATATAAGCAAGGTATACCTTGCTTAACGAAGCCCTATATAACAAACTGATTTTGTTATATGGAGTATCGCCAGTAGTGCTGCGAATAATGAAAAAAATGTATAAAGCCCTGGGGAGCAGAGTTTTTCTGTTATACAGGGTTCTACTGTACTGTTTTTAAGGAAGACATTTTAGTTGGAAGCATCCCCATCTCATCTGACATTTCATGAATAGTGAGGTGATTTTTTAAAAAATGCTGACCTCTTATGGTAGAAAGTGCTTGCAGCATCAAAATGAAGCTACTTTTGCCCGTTTGTTATGTGCATAATTTAAATGCAAGAGAGAGAATTCTGTGGGACAATGCAAGAAGAGCTGGAATGGATCAGACCAAATGCTTACCTGGTTCAACATACAATTCTCACAGGAGCCAGCCAATTACCTATGGCATAGTTTCTCAACCTTTGCCCCCCACATATTCTTAGACTTCAGTTCCCAGAAACCCTGATCAGGAGGTGTGCTGACTTGGGTTTCTGGTAATTGAAGTCCAAGAATACCTAAAGGACCAAGGTTGAGATACCCTGACTATGGGAATCCTATAGGCAAGATATGAGTAGAACTCCATCCCACATTTCCAACCACCTGTCATGATTCTGTTACATACACCTTACCTACTGGTTTAAGTCAAACAATATAAATTTGCTGTAGCAAGTTGCTGCTAGTTAAGAAAGTGAGGCTTTTATTTCTCATTGCATGCTAATCACATGACTTGGTGCAGACCAAGAAATACAAGTGCCAATTTTTAAACAAGTGACTGTTCTCCACAACAGTTTACACCATTTGACTTAACATTGGCAAGTATAAGTAACAGGATTCTGGGCACTGACACACAGAGGAAGTTCCTGGAAGTCATATATAGCCATGGGCACAGAGCTGGGCGGGTTGAGGAGGATTGTGGAGGATAGGGCCCCCCGGCATGTGATTGTCCATGGGGTCGCAAAGGGTCAGACTTGACTATGCGACTGAACAACAACAAAATTAGCATCAGTTGTTCGCCCTAGCTGTCATGAATTTATTTACTCTACCTTTAAAATGATTCCAGATATCAAAAACTAAAAGTGAAGACAAAGTATTTTTACTGAAATGAATGTTTTGTTTCTAAGGGACACACTTTAGGAATTTATAGACTCATTCCAATTACATTTACAGAGATGTGCTGCTGAATTCTGTAGGATTTGATTTTTAGATGTTTATGCTGAAAGTTGCAAGTGTCAGTTGGCAGAATGATGACCTGATGTGGAGTGTTTTTCTCCCTCAATAGCAAATCATGAAGAGACTTATAAAACGTTATGTTTTGAAAGCACAAGTGGACAAGGAAAATGATGAAGTCAATGAGGGTAAGAGTGACTACAGACTTAATACTGATTTTCACATAAAATACATGGGCTCTAAATGTCATACATAAAAATAGAAATATTGAATACCATGCTGCCGCCGCCCCCGCCGCCCCCCCGCCCCCCCGGGGCATATCCAGCCCCTGACACCAATTCATCGAGCCCACACCACTCTCATTGCTCCCAGAAGTGGAAGTAAAATGCGTCCATATGGGTGCGTTTTACTTCCACTTCTGGGAGTGACAAGGATTGTGTGGGCCGGAGGAATTGGTATCAGGGGCCGGATATGGGCCCCAGGCCATAGTTTGGGCACCCCTGACCCATGTGACCGGCCTGCGGCCTGAAAAGTTTGGGCACCCTTGCTGCATTAGAATAATTAGTAACTAGTTACCCTACCAAAATTGAATGTTTCAGCAGATGCCTGGGGCAAATGAGAGAGAGATAATTAAACTTTCCTTTTTTTTCTATTCCATTTCTGGAGATACCATGCTACATCATCATCATCATCATCATCATCATCATCATCATCATCATCATCATCATCATCACCACCTATGCATAATAGTTGCCCAACCCATTAACCTAAAATGAGATTAATAATATTTTCTTGTGTACGAAACTTAGTTCGGAAAATTTCAAAAAGTGCCAATACTTTTCTCAACAGCAGCATAACATAGCAAGTTATCACTGTTGCAAGACAGAGTATTTTCGATTGGAATGGTTATGAAAGGACAGTTAAGATCTATTATCTTTACATGTTTACAGATGAATAGCTACTTCTACTGGAGACAAAAATTGCTAGAACTAATTTATTGATACTGCATGCTTTTCTAGAACTTTTGGAGGAACACATCTATGGGGTTTATTAGTTTGGGAAATATTTACAGCATGAGCAAGTAATAGTCTTAATTGAGTAATCTTGTTGATTGCCTAAATGTTGCAGCTGTAATGTATTTGTATGAACCAACTCTTTTTATATGATTATTCATCAGCAAAAAAACACCAGAACTTTAAATACTTGTTCTTCCTATGAATTACTAAATGAATACATACCCTTTTGATATTTGATAAATTGTCAATAACTTTTTATATTGCTTACACAGGTGAATTAAAGGAAATTAAACAAGACATTTCAAGTCTTCGATATGAACTCCTTGAAGACAAGTCGCAAGCAACAGAAGAGTTGGCAATTCTCATACACAAACTCAGTGAGAAACTCAACCCCAATATATCAAGATGTGAATGATCTCAAATTACATATCCTAATTTAATCTTTGGATTTTGATTACAGCACAAGTATTGGCAATAATATTTCTGCAGGGCTTATACTTGAAAAGTACATTGTAGATTTTTAGCACTAAAGAACTATGTACAGCTTTATTTGAAATACTATCATAGGAAATTTTATGAATTTCATGCAAAAAAATTAAAACTATTTAATGTGTATTATAAAGTGTATTTTGCATTTATTTAATATGATGAAAATGTACCTTTTATTGCTAGGATAGTTTTCTCAATAAAATGAATATTCTTTGCACTGAACAAAGAAAACTGTAGATCCAGGGGATAAGTAGCTGAGATTTCTGGACTGCAGTTTCCATAACCTCTTAACATGGACTATGATGACTAGGGCTGAAGGAAGCCACAGGCCAAAAATAAAAAATATATATGGAGAATTAGTTGCCCAACCCTGCTATAAACCTATCCTACAGTCCTAAAGCTGCTTAGTAGGGAGTAAATGTTTAGGATTGTATTGTATTCTCTGTCATGATGGTGTGAACACAATTCTATGTAATGCATTAACTATAGTTCAGCAGCTCCATGAAAGATTACTTGATATGATTCCAGCCAAAGTTAAATACATTTGACTTCCATTAATTTCAGTGGCATGTACTTTCTCATTGTGTTGGAGCCAGACAATCATACTTAGAGTAGACCCTTTCAAACGAAATGGCCAACTTACACATTATTAATCAAACTCTCATTAATTCCATGAGTGTTCTCTAAGTATGACAAAAGCCTATTTAGTGGTTAAAACTAAAAGTGAATCAGGCTCAGAGGGTGGTGGGGACAAGTTCTCTACCCTTCTGTACCTGGAAGTCATGCAGATTTTTGCATGTTCAGCACAAAAATCTGCACAGCCACCAGGGGTGTTCTAGGCACCTTAGGACGGTGGTGGACATGAAGTGATGGGGTGCCCGGGGGGAGGGGAGAAATCCCATACATTCCTATTACCTCTGCCTGCCTCTGGCGGGGCGCCAGTCACTGGGCGCACTGGGATGAGTCTCTGTATCCTTGTGGGCCATAACTCTACTGACAGCCACTTATCAATGTATTTAGCTGAACAATCTTATTCCCACATTACCACCTTTGTTAAATGCTACACACTTTCAGGCTTAACACTTGAATAGGGTTCCAACTGAGATACCATCCAGTGAAATACACAAAATAGGTATGTTAACTTGGAAGTAATCCCCTGAGCTTTGTGGACCCATAGGACTAAAATTGTTTGTGTGCTTAACTTTTACTGGATTACATCCTCTTATTTATTAGCTTTCTTAATGAACAAAAAGCCATGACATGGGCACTGAATGTTTAATAATAGAGATAAAAATGAGACCATGGCATTAATAATAGTGTTACATTTAATTACATAGATAGATTTCACTGTACTTGCTTTCAGAATAGGATGGTATTTTTATTTCTAATTTGAACTGTCAAAACATCCAATTTCATGTGGTGAAGATAATTTTTTAAAATTTAAGATACTATGCAGAGCCGATATTTTGTTACACTGTTCTGAATAATGCCTCTGATGCTTTCTTGTTAAATAAAATAAAATATTCGTACTTTACTGACCCATTGCTTTTAGTGCTGTATCAGTGGAATTGGGCTGAGTGGATTGGATACTGTAGATATCCTTTAGTGTTTAATAGGTCTACTGGAAAGAAAGTCCCACAGAGCCTAATGGGCTTAGGTAAAGGTCGGCCTTTGCTTTTAAAGCCTGTGTAACTAGTTTATTATTACAAATTTAATAAATTAGATGAATACATTTACAGTTCAGATATATTTAAGATGTGGCAAAAGCTGGTGTAGGCTGCGGTATTTTAGAGATTAAGATGGTGAGCTGGATGACTGGAAGATCGTAAAGGCAGCAGTTCCAGACCCGAGTGTTGCGTGTTGGAATGAGCTTCCACTGTCTGACCCAGCTCCTGCTAACCTAGCAGTTCAAAACCAAGAAATTGCAACTAGATAGATACTGTTTTGGTGAGAAAAGTAACAGCATTCCATGCACTCCGGCATCATTCCATGCCACATGACCACAGAAATGTCTGCAGACGCAAACAATGCTGGCTCTCTGGCTGTAAATAGAAATGTACACCGCCCCCTAGAGTCAGACATGCCTGGCTTTTGAGCAAGGTTGTAGGTATCCTTCTTACTCCAGTAATGTTTTCCTATTGGCTCCATGTAGCACTGTACAGGCAATTACTAGGAGCATGAGAATTGCAAACATCCATCTTTATTCAAACTTTCTCCAGTTACTGATAGTGGCTCTGGTTTTTTGTATGGTTGTTGAATGCTTTTATTATCCATTAAGTTTTAAATTCATAACTTTTTGGCCTCCTTAAGTGTTACTATTTTTAACAACAGTGAGTTTGAGGAATGGGTTGGATGAGTAGCTGTTTTGTAAAAGAGGCACTCCAGCCACTAGTAAAATTATAAACCATTTAGGACTTTTTAGGTGTTAACCAGCACTTTGAAAGATGCTGTCAAGGAAGGACTGGAACTACTGAAAAACTGTCCCAAACTATTCAAAATATATATGTTTGAAAGTTGTGAAAGCAAGTCAATATATACTATTTTAAAAAGAACTATTCAAGTTCTTCTGAAATGCCTTTTCTCTTGCCTTGGAAATACTGCTAATTGATTCTAAAAGGGGAGCAACAGTCTAGAATTGCTAATAAGATGAGGTCAGGCATTCTACTCAGATCTATTTCATTTGGGTTTTTTTTTAAAGAATAGATAGGACTATAATGGAGCTTAATCAACAAGAAGGTACACAAATCGTAAGATGTGAGCAAAGTGTTGTGACAACAGAGGTGAGCAATTCATAACCCATGGGCTTGTAAGACCCCTAATGAGTCTTCTGCTAACCAGTACAATTATTTGAGAAATGAAAAAATTCTGGAAACATAGTTGCTCTTTAAATAATCCCTATTAAGAACAGGAATCCTTGCTTGGGAATCACAGAAGTCATAGATGATTCTTTTTTCTGGTCATAAACATGCTGGCTGAGAATTTATGTTCCTTCTAAGAATTCCTCCCAAGAAATTCTGCCTCTGTCACATTAAAATAAAATTCATGTGCTTGCTACCTGTATGAAATAAATTTAGCACAACATATTCTTCCCGTTCCTCATATTCCCATCAACAAGACTTGGCATAGACATCGGACAGGAAGTTTTAGGACAACTTTTCTGTACTATCTATAAAATATTGGTGCATAAGCCTAAAGTTGATTTTTATCCACAAAAGCTTGTGCTAATTGTCTGATTTCTTTTTGTGGGCTAATAAAACCACCTCCTATATTCTTCCTAGGTTTGTCAAAGATTACATACAGACAATAGCTCTGAGAATTATGCAGGATTACTTATTTTAAGGGAAAACCCTGTAAACGGCACACATTTTAGACTGCATTTACTTGGTATGCTAATCTAAAATAGAAAATGTTCCATGAAGGCAGTTTTATGCATGTTCAGAGGTACAAGACACCTTGTCCAAACAAGGGTGACAATAGTTGCTCTGAATCCAAATAGTTTTGGCATCCAGCTAACAGATGACACTTGGTAAGAGTAGAACTCATCTCTCAAAAAAGCTAGGCTAGGGGAAAGACTCTTCTTTCCAGGCATCTCTTTGTCATTTGACTGTGGCATAATCCTACCCTCTATCTTTCTGTATGGTTTGATACCTTGTTACCTGGTGGAACTTTTCTCCCAAATATCTACAGCCCACATTACCTGGTCCTCTTAGTGCACACAGCTCCAGGTGCTGACACCAAGAATGGCAAAGGCAACTATAATTAGGAAGATAACCCTCTCAGTGGCACACCTTCCTTGTGGAATATCTTACCAATGGAGTTATAACAAGCTCGCTCTCTGGAAATGTTTTTAAAAGCCTTAAAATAGAATTATTTAGGGAAGCATATAAGGATATCTTTCCTTATGGATAATTATTTTTATTCTGCAGTTCTACTTCCAGATCCAAACATTTGCTCCTTGATAATTTTTATTGATTTTTATTTGTAGTACATTGCTTATCAATGAGAGGGTTGCACATACTATCTTTGTTTTGCTTTATATCTATCTATCTAGTCAGTTGCAAATCGTATCCAAGAATGCATTTTTTCCTGAAGCAGGGAAATCAGATGGTGATTGCAGCCATGAAATAAAAAGGCGACTGATTCTTGGGAGGCAAGCGATGAGAAGCCTGGGGAACATAGTGAAAAGTAGAGACATCACATTGCAAACAAAAATTCGCATAGTCAAAGCAATGGTATTCCCTGTGGCAATGTATGGTTGTGAGAGCTGGACCATTAGGAAAGCTGAGCGCAGAAGAATAGACGCCTTTGAGATGTGGTGTTGGAGGAGAGTTTTGAGAGTCCCCTGGACAGCGAGGAGAACAAATAGGTCAATCTTAGAAGAAATCAACCCTGACTGCTCCTTAGAAGGTCAAATAATAAAGATGAAGCTAAAGTACTTTGGACATCAAATGAGAAGAGAGGATTCACTTGAGAGAGCCTTGATGCTTGGAAGGGTCGAGGGCAAAAGAAAAAGGGGATGGCCCAAGATGAGATGGCTAGATGGTATTGTAGAGTCAATGGGCACAGAGCTGAGCGAGTTGAGGGGGATGGTGGAGGACAGAAGTGCCTGGCGGAAAGTGGTCCATGGGGTCGCAGAGGGTCGGAATCGACTGTGCGACTGAACAACAAAAGGTGGATCCTAGCTTGCCATGAAGTGACCCACACACTATGATCATAGACTAGAGCCATCTCTTACGGCACATATGAAATGAGACATACAGGATTTATCTATCTAATTCTAATTTCTGATATATTTTCCCACTCTGGGAAGTGTACAATAGTTAAAACCAATTTTTGAATTATTTATGTAAACAGCCTAGAGTGGGAACCTTTTTAAGATGATTGAGTGAATGGTCTCCAGATTGCCACTTCCAGTGGGCACACGGGCTGCGGATTATGCGATTTCAGTCCAAAACATCCGGAGCAGTGGTGGGATGTCAAAAATTTTACTACCCCACCGTGACGTCATCACAGTGTGGGTGGAGCTAACATCATGATGTCATGACATTGTGGGTGGAGCCAAAGAAAAAAAATTAAAATAATAATAATAAAATAAAAATAAGCACACACACACACACCTCAACCCACCCACAACACAAGGACAGCAAGGAGGCTGTGCATACGCGCCAAGCACTGTAGGCATGCATGCACACCAAGTGCTTGGCGTGCATGCGCAGTGGGGGAACCAGTGAAAAGGTAAGCCCCGAAGGTGGTTCTCCTCAAAAGCTGCTACCGGTTCTCCGGGACACTGGGAAAAGTTACTACTGGTTCTGGCGAACTGGTAAGAACCTGTTACATCCCATCGGAGTGAGCCAGATTGGGGACGACTGCTACTCCCATTTACCCAGGAATAAGCCCCTAGCATTTCCGAATTGCACTGTATGCCTTCACCAAATTCTGCAACTGTGAACGGGCAACTGTGTTTTTGCCCTAATATCTGGAGGGCTTTTCCTTTTAAGTTTCAGCTGCCGAACCCTTCCTCCGCTTCCCCTGTTCACACTTTGCACTCTCCGCCTCCCTTATTCAATAACTCTCACCTTCTTCGTTGCCGACTTTCTCGTCCAATCCCGGGGCGCGGCCCAAGCGGAACCCGCCTCTCCGCTCCAGGCCGTGGCCAATAGCGGCGGAGAGAGGCGCCACATAGCGTGAGAAGGAACCACCACTACCAAACACTGGCGTGTAGGCCTGCTTTCGTCGTCATGGTAACGGGGATTTGGCGACGGCGAGGCCTGGCTTTGTGGTTTGGGCCGAGGAACATCTAGATTTAGCGTTGTGGCACTCGGAGCGCCGTTTGAAGGGGAATCTAGATTATTATTAGTCAGAGGTTTACAGTGTCGCCGCCGGGATGGATCTGAACCTGAACCGGGTGGATTATCTGCAGGTAATGCGTGCTGTGTGCGGGGAGAGTCCGGTTCTTCTTACCATTCGTTCTTTTTTATTTATTTAATGTATTTATTCACATTTATACCCCGCCCTTTCGATGCGACCAACACTCAGGGCGGCTATTGTTTTTGCTGTTGGACCTGGCAGCCTTCCCGGGCCAAACGTTCTCCTTCTCTATATTAGCTTGACAGGCAGAAGTTCCACCGGTAAAGGAGGCATGGAGAAAGCTAAATTTCTTTTATAGTTACCTTGTATCCAATAAAAAGAGAGAAGCTCTGTCAGAAAAGAGTTGAGGAGAAAGACCTGATTTTATTCCCTTGGAACGAATTCATTTCTTCTGACATTAAAAAAAAAAAATCTTGGAGAGAATATGAGCAATACTTAACCATCCCAATACAGTATTGTTTAAATAGTAAGTTAAAAAATCCATTATATTGGCGATGTCAGGGTGGTGGTGTGTGAGGAAATATCTATCTACCCATCCATCCATCCATCTCTATATCTCTGTCTGTCTGTCTGTCTGTCTGTCTGTCTATCTATCTATCTATCTATCTATCTATCTATCTATCTATCTATCTATCTGTCTGTCTGTCTGTCTGTCTGTCTGTCTGTCTGTCTGTCTGTCTGTCTGTCTGTCTGTCTAATCTAGTTCACGAACCACTCTGGGCTCCTTACAGCAATAAAAGAACAGCCCATAAAGCAGTAATATATTTTAAAAAAACACAGAACAATCCAAACAAAAAGAAATGATGAACATTAATACGCTTCATTGAGAGGAGATCTCCTTGAACATCTGTGATGGGAAGCTTTGGAGCATCACAGAACCGCTTTTCCTAAAAAGTATCCGGCGTTTGTATTATTAAGTTTCCAAGTGTGGAAGTATTTTCCACAAGTGTCTTGGAGGGCTTTGCACCAAGCGCATGTATAATTAACTGGAGACTAAAAACTGGTTTTGTGTATGTGTTCTTAATAATTCAGATACCAGAAACTTAAATTTGTATGTTTAATTTTTTAAAATGTTTTGATCATAAACTTATGCTTTCAGTTCATTCTCCTTAGTGATGAGAAGGAATGAACATTTCAGTAGTTTCAGTGCATTTAAACTTCTTCCATGTCTAGGCCAGACATGAAACTGCCACAATGAAGGGATCTTTTGGTGAGTTTATTCTGCGGTTCCTTTCACCTGACTCAGTATGAGAAAGATTAGCCGGCAACACAAGGTTGCCTTTACCAGTACGCACCTGACTGTGGTTCAAAAATACTGTACCACAATCTTTGAGGAGGCTCTTTCTGTGTACCAGTATGTACCTAATGTTTTTTGACTGGCATCCCCAGAATACTACACACATTTGTAATATACAACTGTATAGTTCTAGGAGTGCACATTCTATCTGCTTTGCCTCCTTTGCTATTGTTTTCTCAGCCAGCATTTGACCTTAGATAATATCGGAGGGAGGTGATAGTCCAGGAGGTGGCCAGTATAGTGTCTTTGCTTACTTGACTGCTTCCCTCTCCAGTGAGGTAATCTCATATTTCACAATAAGATGTTTATTGTGCTGTGCAAGCCACTTTCTCGTTGATAGACTGTTACATGGTTGAGGTAGTCTAGAGCATGGTTCCTCAGACTTGGTTCTCCAGGTGTTCTTGGACTTCAATTACCAGAAACCCAAGTCAGTACACTGCTGATCAGAGCTTAAGGGGATTGAAGTCTAATAATAACATCTGGAGAGCCAAGTTTGTTGACCCCTGGTCAGATGATGCTTTCTTCAGTTTGTAGCCATCCCATGTTTAGCTATTGCCGCTTCTGCCTTTTTTTCTTACCATATAAATATATAGAAAAGGGTTTCTCAACCTTGGGTTCCCAGATGTTCTTGGACTTCAATTCCCAGAAGCCCTGATCAGCAGGTGTGCTGATCAGGGCTGGGACCCTGGGGGCCCCAAGGCTGAGAAACTCTGGTATAAAATAGTCTGGGAATTGTAGTACAGAAAGCATTTACCCCTATTTTTAATTTTGATTGTTGGCCCTAAGTGGTCTGTTCTGTCTAGAAACAACTATGGTTTGTGTTGCCATCTGGAATGTTTTACTTATTGATGCAGTATTGTTTGGGTTGCATTTTTGAAACAAATTTATTTTAATCAATTAGGCTTACCATAACCCTGATCATGATTAACTTAAAGTTAAGATGTTGTTGATACTTTCTTCCAAGTTAAATATACCGGTATATAAAATCACACCTTCACCCCAGATTTTTGAGCATTTTTACTTTCTATTTTTTTATTGCAGTTTGTTTTGTTTAACATAATAAATCATTTAATAATTCACATGCTGGATGAAAATAAAACGAATCAGAGCAATATATTTATTTCTGTATGCCCTTGGCTTTATTATGTTTTTCTTTTTAAAACAGAATTTTCAGAGAACTTAATATAGGATTAAATATCAACATCCTCTTAAGAGGTTACCTTATATAAGTGTTTAGATACTGTTTCTATTGTGTTGATAGATCTTCTTTCGACTCCTGTGCATCTATTTTTGCTTCTTCTACAACGTTAGTGTTCTCTAACATACTATGTATGTTAAACGTTTCAATTCTCCTAGGACATTTTTTTTCCATGAGCATGTTCTAAGACAAGGATTCTCAACCTACGGCCCACAGGCCAGATGTGGCCTGTGGCACCATTTCATGTGGCCCACTACCACCTCCACCACACCAGGAAGTACCATGTGGTGGAGGAAAGGGCCCCTGAAGCTGTCTGAGGGAGCGTGACCTGGTCACGCTCCCTCAGACAGCTGAGCGGGCTGGACTGGTGGTTCCCCCGCTGTAAACGCTGCTGTAAAATGTGTCTACAGCTGTCGTAAATGCATTTGTGACAGCCACGGGTGAATTTATGACTGTCATAAATGCCTCCGCTTCTGGTGGCGACATTGCAGATCGGATGATTTGGTGCCACAGGCTGGGTCTGGCCCATGAGCCATAGGTTGTCCACCTCTGATCTGGAGGCTCAAGGGTTCCTCATCTGACTTAAGACAATTGGTTAGTATAACTTTTGCAACCATGAGAATTTATTTACCAGCATAAATATTTCATTTAGTGTCTGTGATTATTTCAGTAACCTCCAATTTGTTTTGTTTTGATTGATTGGAATGTAATTAAGCTAGCTGTCTGAGGACAGAATGAATAGGATGAATGCTGGAAGAGTAACAGGTAATACAGTGTAACATTTGGGAGAAGAGAAGAATATGCCTTAATTAAACTGTTTTTCCCAGCTATTGGCTGCTTTCCCCTGCCTGTGTAATGGTAATAATATAATAATATGCTGTCTAATCAGTTCTTCTTCTGTGTTTAGGCCAGATGTGAAACTGGCAAAACGAAGCCACGTTTTTGTGAATTCATTTCAGCAGTTCCTTTCACCTGAGAAAGATTAGCCAGCACAAGGTTGCCATTGCCCAGGTTACACCCAATTGTGGCTCAGAAATACTACAATCTAAGTCAGTTCCAAATTACAGGGACACTACTCAGTGGTGTTGTCTAGGTATAGAGTACAGTACAGTAAAACCTCATATAACACTAAAACCTGGTTCCACAAGTCTTGGTGTTATATGATTTTTAGTGTTATCTGATCCTCTATGGGATCCATAGAGATACATTGTAACCACACAGGCTTTAGCGGTTGTTATCTGAAACATCCCATAGGATCTTAATGTTATCTGATGCAATTCTTCCCCCCAGATTCCTTAATGTTATGCGATTTTAGTGTTATTCGATACTAATGTTATATGAGGTATTACTGTACTGTACTCAGAAGTGGTTTATCAACTGAGCTTATCAAAGGCAACACAAGCTGCCTCTTCTGGGATGCATGGGGGAGGGGGAAGGAATTAAACTCCCAACTGTGCAGCTAATTACCTAACTCACAGAACTGTCCAGCGAGCTCTGTGTGGTGTTCGCAATATACCGTACATAAGAGTGTGACAATTTGGGGGATGTTAATTAAAATAGAAATAATAATAATAATTTCATGTCAGAAATTATTCTGGGTTGAAAAGATTTTTGTGGAAGAAATTCCACTCAGGGAACGCCCAAATGAAGCTCCTTTCATGTTCCCAAGAGCTGGGACAGAGACGAGCGCTCAATCCATCATGCAGTACACTCAATCTGTCATGTAGTACCCTGGTCTCAAACTACTGACATGCCAGCCTTCCAGCTAACAAGGTGCGTTTCTTAACCACTGAGCCACTGCAACCCCTAAAATAGAAATGGAGAAAGATTAGGGTCTATTGATAGAGTATAGTGATAGGAGATAGGATTAGGGATGGAATGAGAGAGGATTAGGTGTAGGAAGCAGCTGTTATAAATAAAGTCAAATGAATGATAGTGATAGGATATGGACTGTTAATAACTCATTCTCAAACCACCACCACCCCATGGGAACCACAGGTCTAGACACTTTTGATTTTGGTAAACTACTGCTTGAGTAACATTGACTAAAGCAGGGTGGCCAAATTACGGCCCATGGGCTGTCATAAATGTGGCCGTCATAAACGTGGATGTGGTTTACGGCGGGAGAAATCATGTGACCAGCCCACTCAACCATGTGACTGGCCCACAGTGTGAAAAGTTTGGGAACCCCTTAACTAAAATGTCCTGGATCCATCTTGCTCATCACACATATTCTTATATAAAATATCAGTTTTGTATCATTTCAAAATATAATAAAACGACATTTCTCAATTAGGTTGGAGTGACCTCTCAGAAGACAATGAAGCTGCTCCCTGCTTCAGGACGCAAAGCAACGCAGAAGGTACAGAAATTTGGTTAGCTGAAATATGAAATATTTGTATTTATTCATGGTTACATAAATAAATTACATTCTATAATAAATAGTCAGCATATATAAAATAGAAAAACTATACTTTTCAGATATTTCATCTCTCTCTGTGTTAGTAGCTTTTAGAATAATGGTCTAATGTTGTAGTCTTAATGGTTGAAACCCTGTTGTGCAGTTACACAAATAGTACAGTGGAACCTCGACATACGAATGGTTCTACTTACAAAAAATTGACATATGTTCGGAAATTTCAGGAAAAAATCAAATTGACATACGTTTTTTAATAGTAATTTTTCGACATACATTCTCCTCTGTTGTGCCCACTACTTACGTTTTGGCAGTCGTTGTTGGCAATCATGCTGCTTTTCTGAGTTTTTGTACAGGCTCTGTTGCTTCCCAGGGTGGTGTTTGTATCAGCACCTGGGATGACTGCACGGAACCAGGAAGTAGCCCATGGCCACTCTAGCCACCGAAGAGCAGGTGAGAAGAAAGGGAAAGGTCCCAAAATGGAATGATTGTGCTCCTAAAAGGCTCCGCCACCATGGGAAGCAACGGAACTTGTGCCAAAACCTGGAAAACAATGTGATTTCTGCCAGCACCCAAAACCTAAGCAGTGGGTGCCAACATGCTTCCGGCCTGCACTGCTGCCGTCTGTCACCCTGGGAAGTGGTGGCGGCTATGCAAGAAGCTATGAAACTGGCGTGGCAGAAGCGTCCACCACCACAGTAAGTGATATTTTTTGACTTCTGATGGTGGGGGTGGTGTTAGAGGTGCCCGGGTAGCTAACGCGGGCTACGTTATAAAGAATTCTGAACAGTTTAAAAAAAATTTTTTTGCTATTTTTCCGAACTTTGGAATGGATTTTTTAACTTTCAGTGCATTCCTATGGGAAATTGCGGATTGACGTATGAATATTTCAACATATGAACAACCAATTACATACGTACGTTGAGGGTTTACTGTATAATGTTTGAAAATGAATTGCTGTAAATTAAGAAATCTCCATAAGCATTATCTATATTCTATTGTATTTGAAGTCGCATGATCTGGTGCGTAACAGATAATGCCTATACATATTTCTTAACTTTCAATAATTCACTTTAAAAGTTATGCCATTTGTATAATTGAGCAACAAGATTTCAGCTATCATGATTTTTTTTTTTGGTGTAGTGCAATATTTATTATTTATTTATTTATTAGTTCAAATTTATATTGCCACCCACTCGCTGTGGCGACTCAGGACGGCTTACAAACATTACATTACATTACATTATATTACAATATGTTGGGGTGGGCACAGGGGGAGGGGGGTGGCAAGGTCCTCATCCTGCCCTGGCTTCTTCTTCCCCTGGCAGTTGGTGTAGGCACAGGGGGAGGGGCGGCAAGGTCCTCATCCTGCCCTGGCTTCTTCTTCCCCTGGCAGTTGGTGTAGGCACAGGGGGAGGGGCAGCAAGGTCCTCATCCTGCCCTGGCTTCTTCTTCCCCTGGCAGCTGGTGTAGGCACAGGGGGAGGGGCGGCAAGGTTCAACATGCTCAATATACACTAGTATCTTGGATAACGATGAGACTTGGTTCCACAAGTCTTGTCGTTATCCAGTTTTTAATGTTGCGCAATGCATTGATCGCACAACATAAAAAAAAACCCTGTTCCCTTTCCAAAGGTTCTCTGTTCGGCTTCCCAGACACCCTGCAGCTGCGGAGGCAGGGGTGGGGTGGCTGGAAAGCTAACAGGGGGCTTCCCCGTCAGCTTCCTAAGCCACCCCACAGCTGTGGAGGCAGGGATGGGTGGCTAGGGAAGCCGACGTCCATTTCCCCCCCACCCATTTCAGGCTCTCTGACTCCCCTGCCAGCTCCCTGACTCCCCTGCCGGGGGGGGGGGTTGGGGGACCCAATCCAAAGTTTCCCCACCTACCTGGAGGCTGTAGCAAGCCAAAACATCGGGATTCGAATCCCGATGTTTTGGCTTGCTGCAGCCTTGGGGGGGGGGGCGCTTTGGAAATAGCGCAGACTGGGTCCCCTGTCCTCCCCGGAGCCGGCGGGGGGGGGGGGTGTCAGAGAGTGCGAAATGAGTAAAAAAAGTCTGTTTTTTCCACCCATTTTGGGCTCTCTGACCACCCTGCCAGCTCCGGTGGGATCAGGGGACCTGATCCACAGCGGTGGGGTGGCTGGGAAAATCGATGGGGAGTCTCCGTCGGCTTCCCTAGCCACTCACCCCTGCCTCCGCAGCTGTGGGGTGGATGGGAAGCCGAACAGAGAATCCCGTTCAGCTTTCCAGCCACCCTGCTGCTATGAACAGTTGCATCAGATAACGCTAACAGATCGTTATCTGATTTTAGTGTTATATGATGCAGTCGTTATCCGAGATATTACTGTATTATTGTTGTTATATGATAGGATGTTTCCTAAGCTTTTAAAGAAGTAATAGCTTTTTTTTTACTTTTAAGGTTGTCATTGGAGATCATGATGGTGTTGTTACCTGTTTTGGTATTAAAAAAGGAGAACCTGTGGTAAGTAGATTTCTTAAAAACTTAAATAATTATTGTTAACATTGTTTTTCAAGACATTTACCAATGAGAGATTAATTCACGAAACATTGGCTTATTAAGACTATTCATGGGCTTATTAAGACTTATTAAGACTATTCATGAGACATGCTGATTGGGAGAAAATAAAAGCTTTGACTCTATATTTGTGTTTTATTCTAGACATTTTCAGACCAGGCTATGGATATTGAGTGCATCTAAGTGTGTCAGTATGCACAGTGGTAATTTTTGATTCCATCCAGTAGTATCTGTCCACTAATAAAACTGACCCATGAGCAAAATGGATTCTCAGTCTATACCTCCTCACATAGTTTCCCTTTAGTCCTTTGTGCCAGAGACTCAACGCTGAGTGTCAGACGGCGGTTAACTAACCTCACAACCCTGAGGACTAATGGTGGCAAAGTCCACAGGGGAAGGGTGATGGTCCCCAAGAGGATTAAATCCCACTTGGATCCATCTTGATGGAGGGCAGCGGCTTCATCAATACTGGCCTGGGGCTGAGGAGGACTTTGCATGCCAAAAGGGCTCAGGACCAGAAAGTGACTCACTGAACTGGATCAATGGTACGTGTGACATGCTGCAATGTGGAAGGCAGATGAAAGTCCACTGCATTATATTCTCAGGACAGTCTTCGTGGGGGATCGCCATGAGGATCACCAGTATTCGGATTCAGATATGGCAGTAGAAGAAGTACTTTGTGGAGGGTCAGGGTATCCTCTGGATCAGTGGTTCCCAACAAGGGGTACACAGCCCACTAGTGGACTTCAATTCCCAGAAGCCTCAGTCAGTACATTGGCTGATCAGTGCTTTGGGGAAATGACTTAGGCTTCTGGGAACTGAAGTCCAAAAACCAGGATCAAATGACTGGGGAGTGGAAGCAGTTAATTGACATAGCTTTGTAACTTTGTTTATGTGTCTGTAATAAAAGAAATAAAGTAAGTTTTGTGGGTCATTTGAGGCTAATAGATTTATTTTAGCAAGAGCCTTTGTGTATTATATTACAGTATGCTTCCACTCATTCTAAAATTAATGTTAGATTTAAAGATGTCAGAATTTTCCCTTTTCTTGTTAGACATTGATTTCAGTGTTTCTCCAGTAGTTGATTCTAGTGTTAGAATTTAATAATTAGAGCAGGCATTCTCAACCTATGGCCAAACCTGGGCCCAATGCAAATTCATCCAGCCCTCAGTGCCCTTGCCAATCCTGGAAACAGAATTAAATCGCATTCTGCACATGCGCAGAACGCATTTTACTTCCGCTTCCGGATGAGAGGAACCACATGACCGGCCTGAGCATCAGTCCAGAAGGCGTGGTCAGGCCCGCGACCCAAAAACCTTGAGAAATCCTACTTTAGAGCGGTGTTTCCCAACCTTTGGTTTTTGGTCTTCAATTCCCAGAAGCCTAAGTCAATTCCCCAAAGCACGGATCACCCATTTTACTGACTTAGACTTCTGGGAATTGAAGTCCCCCTGTGAGGTGTGTGTGCCCCATGTAGGGAACTACTGCATTAAAAGAATTAAAAAGCAATATTTTTGTATGTGTACAATCATATTTAACTTGAGATTATACCAAGCATTATTGTTTTTCATTTTAGCCAATATTCAAGACTTTGCCAGGGGAAAAGATTGCAAGGCTAGAGCTTGGAGGTGCTCTTAATACACTACAGGAGAAAATATTTGTGGCTACAGGATCTGAGGTTAGAGGTTTCACCAAAAAAGGGAAGCAGTTCCTTTCCTTTAATACCAACCTTACTGAGAACATCAAAGCTATGTATGTATATTGAAAGTTATAATCTTTAGATGTGTTGACATTTAGATGCTCTTGTACCAAATGGATAGAAAATTTGTTTAATTCCCCCCCCCCTCTAAATAATAACTTCATGTATTAGAGGGCCGTACTGTATTATGTGTTCTGGGGACTGCAGTGGCTTTGTGGTTAAGATGCTGAACTTGATGACTGGAAGGTCAGCAGTTTGAGACCCGAGTGCTTCATGATGGAGTTTGCATCCATCTGTCCTGGCAAGAAATTGCTAGTAGATAAAAAAGTGTCATTTCAGTGGGAAGGTTATATATAATAATAAATATGGAAATAACTTGAGTCATTGAAACCTAACCAGTTTAATTGAAATAAAATCTTCTAGAAAGTATGGTGTTCCAGCTAAGCCACAATTAAATTGAATTCTAATTAGGTTAAATGAAATCAAATCTTCAAATTATGTTTCCCTAGTACCATTAGTGTGACTGTGGTGGCTTAGTGGTTAAGATGCTGTTAAAGGATTGGATCCGGAAATGTAGGAACAAAGATGAGAGATTAGAGATATATAGACAAATGAACTTGAATTGGTTTCAGACTATATTGTTGAATAAATGGAATAACAAATATTTGATGGAAATTAGTTTGACAAGGAATAGAACAGAATTTGAAGAATTGATATTGAAAATAAGAAAAGGAGAAATCAGAATTAAGGGTTTAGTTAGCAAGATATATAAGATATTAAATTATGACAGTAGACCACAAGAAACATTAAAGACAATTTGGGAAAAAGATTTAAATATAAAAATTTCTGATGTGACTTGGAATAATAAATGGAAGAGAAGGATTATGAAAACATTGTGTGTTAGGGTTAAAAGAGCATAATTATAAAATATTGTGGAGGTGGTACCTGACCCCAGTTCGGCTTAATTAGATGGACAGTTCAAAAACAAAAATGTGTTAGAGATGTAAAAGAGTATTGGGGACTTACGAACATATGTGGTGGAGCTGCAATGTGCCATTTTTGGTTAAAAATAGAGAGACATCAGGAATAATGGGAATGAGCTTTAAACTGGAGTCGGGTGCCACCTTACTGACTGAGTTAGATAATATGAACTTAGATAAGTATAAAAAGGAATTATTGTCCATAATATTAACTGTAGCGAGACAATGTATTGCAAGAAATTGTAGGAGTGATTCTTCATTAAAAATAGAAGATTGGTATAGAGAAATGTGGCAAATTGTATTAAACGATTAGTTAACATGGAAATTGAACTATAAAAAAGTTAATTAGAGAAAATAATTTTGGAAATCTATGGAGATCATTTTTGAATTACACGTTGATTGAGGGTAAAGGTAGAATGCCAGTACCAGATCAGCTGAAATTTTGGATATAACATGAGAAAGTTGAAATAGCCCACAATCACCAAGGCATTGTAAATATCACCCAGGGTTGGTGGGTATTATTATTGTTGTTGTTGTTGTTGTTGTTGTTAAATATAATAGAAAATAGTTTATATGTATAAGTAAGATGATGAGTTATATAATACTGTGCGAAATATAATATGTGAAGTATAAATATGAAAGATAAGTTAGAAAAATGAAGATATAATGAGTATGAGTCATACTTCACTATTAATATTATGTTTAGTTATAATTTGTTGTTTAGAGTATTGTAATTGGTTTTGGTTTATTGTATGTTGAGTGTTTTTCATTTTTTTTAGAATATTGTGATTCTTTTTTCTGGTTGTAGTTTTGTAGTTTTGAAAATTAATAAAAAATATTTTTCAAAAAAGATGCTGAACTTGATGACTGGAAGGTTGGCAGGTCAGCAGTTTGAGACCTGAGTACTGCATGATGGAGTGAGTTCCTATCTCTGTCCCAGCTGCTGCCAACCTAGTACAGTAATACCGCAGATAACGTTATGACTTGGTTCCACAAGTCATGACGTTATCCGATTTTTAGCGTTGTCCGATGCATGCATCAAACAAAGCTAAAAAAAAAAAAGCCCTGACTTCAGGGACAAACCGCTTTAAAGCCAGGCAGGGAAAGAAAGAGACCCAATCGGGTCTCTTTTCCTCCCTGCCTTTAAAGCCACCCCCCACCCGCAGCAGTCTCTGCGACTGCAGTAGGGTCGGGGAAAGACGCGCCTTTCCCTCGACCCTACTGCAGTCGCAGAGACTGCTTGTGTCTCTTTCCCTCCCTGTATTTAAACTACAGGGAGGGGGAAAGAGAGAGACGTGATTGGTTTTCTAGAGACCCAATCACATCTCTCTCTTTCCCCCTCCCTATAGTTTAAATACAGAGAGGGAAAGAGACAGAAGCAGTCTCTCTCTCCCTGTAGTTTAAATACAGGGAGGAAAAGAGTAAGATGCAATCCTCCCTGTATTTAATCTACAGGGAGGGGGAAAGAGAGAGACGTGATTGGGGGAGGGTTGTCACCCAAGCCGAACCGAGTTGCTGCTGGAGATCCCTAGCCGCAGCTTGGTTTGGCTTGGGTGACAATCCTCCCTCCGCGCGGGGGGAGGATTGTAGCCCAAGCTGAGTCTGTTGGGGAAATGCGCTTGTGAGCGTGCATTTTCCCCACCCTACTATGCTCGCAAGAATTCTTGCAAACACAGTTGGGTCGGGGGGAATGCGCGCTCACGAGTGCCCTTCCTCTTGAACCTACTGCGCTTTCAAGAATTCTTGCGAGCGCAGTAGGGTCAGGGGAAATGCCCACTCACAAGCGCCCTTCCTCCCGAACCTACTGCACTCGCAAGCATTCTTGCGAGCGCAGTAGCGTTGGGGAAAATCCCCGCTCACGAGCACCCTTCCTCCCGACCCTAC
Organism: Furcifer pardalis; assembly: GCA_030440675.1. Classification (NCBI taxonomy): domain Eukaryota; kingdom Metazoa; phylum Chordata; class Lepidosauria; order Squamata; family Chamaeleonidae; genus Furcifer; species Furcifer pardalis. The sequence goes on from CP126892.1 coordinate 72,975,704, forward strand.
TGCTGCGAGCGCAGTAGGGTCGGGGAAAATGCCCGCTCGTGGGTGGGGGTGGATTGGGTAGATGTTCTACCCAATCCATCTCCACTCCCCAGACGATTGAATCAGGTAACGCTAATGGATAGTTATCCAATGCAAGTTTTTTCCAAAAAACTTGAATCGTTATCCGATTCTAGCGTTATCCGATGCAGTCGTTATCCGGGATATTACTGTACTGTATCATCATTTTGTGCATAGTACTGTATAATCATTTTGTGATTCCAAAAGGGAAGAGAATATAGGAATGAACTTACTCTTTTTAATCAGTACCCTGACTGTCTTGTAATGGTTGTTTTGAAAGCCAGTCAGGGTAGGGCTCAAGAATTCTATTTATAGGATTTTGAGGATATAAAGCATTAAGTGCTCCTCCCACCCCAATGCTTTTCTTTCCCTGATCATTTATCTCATATTTTTGTGGTTTGGAGCTAAGTGTATGCACTGTTTTCACACAGTTATGGCAGCAGATAGATTTTAACTTGTACTGGCCATAGTGATAAAGTATTAATTGTAATTATCATTTTAGGTATATATCTGGATCAGATCTCTTTCTTGGTGCAAGCTATATTTACAACCATTATTGTGATTGTAAGGACCAGCACTATTACTTATCAGGAGATAAAATCAACGATGTCCTCTGTCTTCCAGTTGAGAAAGTGTCTTCCATTACCCCTGTCTTGGCATGCCAAGATAGAGTTCTTCGAATTTTGCAGGTAAAGCTTGCCTTTTGCCAGTATTGTCAATTGATAGCAGGTCAGAGGAATAGGTAAAGGTAAAGATCACCAGGAAACATGGAAATAGCTAGCAAATAAACATTTACCTCTTCTTTCAAAGCTCTGATTTGAAGGTTTTAAAGTGATATATAACAGTGATATATATAACATAATATATTATATATTAATAATATATTGTAAAAATAAGTTAACATTCAACCTGTGTCTGAAAATAAAAATGGACAGAACATATAAGAAGAGAAATTATTCTACAAACTCAGTACCACCGTGTTAAAAGCATTACAGAGTATTAAATGCTGCTCTCTTTAGTTACTGTTGACCATTGTCCCATTCCAGGAAATAATACTCTGGGACCTGTAGTCCAAAGGCAAATAAATAAATAAATAAATAATAGAGCCACCAATGAATGGGTGTTAAATCATCTCTTAGAAGACAATTTGGAAGATGCTGTCAGAGGGCATCATCGTATGGGCCCTCTAGGCAAGGTCCGAACTGCTGTTGCTGTTCTGTTGTTGTCAGGAGGAAGATAACACAAATAGCATATCACTGTCTTATTATCTTTTCTTCAGTTGTATAGATGGGCCTACCTTTAGCAGTAAGGTCATAGCTGATATTTATGTTGGATTAAATATCAGGTTTCATTCCATGTTAAAAATGGGAACACTCCGTTGTTGTTTAGAAAGTTTTGATTTTACACATCTATCCCCTTCTTTGAAATTAAAATGAAGGAAAAAGTCAAGGTTTAGAACTAACAGTATTTCTATTTCATTTTCTTCAGGGGTCAGATTTGTTATATGAAATGGAAGTCCCAGGTCCACCTGCTGTTCTGGCTTTGAATAATGGAAATGGGGGTAAGTGGAATTACCTGTTGCATTTTGGCTTTAATTTTTAAAAAGCATGATACAGATATTTTTCATAGATTAAAACTGGACAGTACTAATGGTTCTCAGTACTGCTATAGGTAATGTCTTAAGCAGCAGAATACACTTGTCCAATTTGCTTTCTAGTGTGGACATGTTTCTATTGCTGTAATGAGGCTTTTTCCACAAGCCAGAATTAAAGAAACATTCCCAAAATTCTGAATCGCAGACTAGTTTGCCAAATCCTACAAATTCATTAATCATAACTTTACGTTATATTCTTAGGTGACTCTGGTGAAGAGGTTCTGTTTGGAACATCTGATGGTAAAATTGGCCTAGTGCAGATCACTGGCGTTTCTCCAGTTGAAAAGTGGAAAATTGGAAATGAGAAAAAAAGGGGTGGTAGGTATTTTTACATTTTCCCCAGATCAAAGTTATAAACAGGAGTGTGTGAAAGAAGGGATGACTCCCATCATAACTACTTCATCTGCCGTATCCAAATCCAAATATAGGAGATCATCATGGTGATCAGCCATGGATACTGTCATGAGAATACAATGCAGTGGCCTTTCATCTCTCCTCAGCATTGCAGCATGACATCCGTACTACTGATCCAGTTCCTTGAGTCACTTTTAGATCCTGAGCCTTTTTGAGATACAAAGTCCTCCTCAGCCCCAGGCCAATATTGATGAAGCTGCTGCCCTCCATCAAGATGGATTCAAGTGGGATTTAATCCACTTGCGGACCATCACCCTTCCCTGTGGACTTCATCAAGGCCACTAGTCTTCAGGGTTAGTTAACCGCTGCCTGACGCTCAGCATCAAGTCGCTGGCAGTATGGTCTACTACTCTATTACCATAGCAGCAGAACTTGGCCAGACTGTACATCACAGCTGGGAGTTATCTATTGTGTCTTAAGTTGTAGCTTTTAAGAAATGACAGGGTTACTGTCTGTTACTAATATAATTCAGTTTATCAGCCATTCAGACATGGAGTTCTCCTATTATGCCTACAGTTACGACCCTGACTGGGAATGGTTTCCTCCAGATTACAGCTGGAGAAACAGTTCTACCACATTCTGATCCAGCTCCTGCCATGTTTATGTAGTATACACTATTACACCTGTCCTCCCTTTATTGCTTGGTGGCTAGTAAGATACATACATATGTATGTGTGTGTATATGTGTGTAAGACGGACACTGCAGGCTAATCTGTGCATGTATCTTGAACTATTTAGATCTCATTCATCTTCTGTTTTCCAGGTGTATTATGTATGGATTGCTTTGATGTTGTGGGAGATGGAGTTAAAGAACTGCTTATTGGCAGAGATGATGGAATGCTAGAAATCTATAGCTTGGAAAATGCAAAAAATCCTGTTCTTAGATATGAATATGTAAGTTTTAAAACCTGTTGTTTCAGGAATGTTATTAATATTTTTTATTTTTAATAAATTTCAAAAACAAATCTGTGATGTTTATTTCACATTTACTCAACTGTATTTTTATTAACAAGAATGAGAATTGTAAAAGTGTCAAAATAGAGGTTAGCTCATGGCTGTACATCCTGGGTCTTGCATATAGGTCTGAGATGTTGTCTTATGTCATATTCAGACATGATTCAGTAAAATTGAATCTTGTACACCTAGAAGAGAATACTCTTAAGCTAAAAATTTACCTTCATGTCAAATGTTTCTTTGTCGTGAGACTTTTTGGAGCAAATGGTAGCAGACCTGTTAAGAGTACACAGAGTTGGCACCTGACATCTATGCCTTACATCTGCCATTTGCTGTCTTATAACAAAGGTGCCCAAACTACACCCCATGGTCCAGATCTGGCCCCTGATGCCAATTCATCCAGCCCATGCTGCCCTTGTCACTTCCACTTCTGAGAGTGACGAGAGCGGCATGGGTCGGAATAATTGGTGTCGGGGTTGGATCTGGCCTGTGGGCCATAGTTTGAGCACCCCTGGTTTAGGCAGAGAAAATGGCAGCTTAAAATCTATCTCATCCTGTTGCAAAACAGATTGCAAGTTGCATTTTACTTCCACTTCTGGTGGGAGGAACCATGTGACTGGCCCGCTGAATTCATGACTGTCCCATAGCCTGAAAAGTTTGGGCACCGCTGTCTTATAGTATGTGTAGGAACAATCAGAATTAAATGCATTTTTTCTGATTGAAAAGTATTCAAAAGCATATCTTCACCTTTTTTTGTGTATCTTGTTTTCAGGCTTTGTCAGAGAGCGTCACATCTGTCCAAGGTGGATGTGTTGGCAAGGAAGACTATGATGAAGTCATAACATCTACATATTCAGGTTAATTTTCATGAGCACATTCTGTTTTTGTGTATGATCAGTTTCCTCTTGGGCACTTGCATAGAAGCTTTCATCTTTTTTGTCTTGAATATTTGTGACTGAGAGGCTATGATGCAAAGTCTGACTGAATACTAATACTCTAACATAGGGTTCCCCAACCTGTGGTTTTTGGGCTTCGATTCCCAGAAGCCTATGTCAATTCCCCAAAGCACTGATCAGCCAATGCACTGATTTAGGCTTCCGGGAATTGAAACCCAAAACCTAAAGGTTGGGGAACCCTATGTTAGAGTATTAGTATTCAGTCAGACTGTGCATCATAGCCCCTCTGTGCTTGTGCTGTTCCTTGCTTCATTATTAGTCATGCAGTTTCTTTTCACTCTGTTGTTTCCAGGATAAAACTCTTTGTAATTGTTTTAAGTTTCAGCTTTGTAGCTATGCTCCATTTAGGTGCCAAAGATAGATTTATTTTATTGAAAATATCCTTTTTCTAGACCACATTGGCTTGTTTATAAATAAATGTTGCAACAGTTAAACATTCTATTTCTTATTTTACAGTTTCAATATTCTCTTGCTTTATACTTCTGAAATTCCATTTTCTGTTACTGTGCATCAGCAACTAGATAGCCTTTCATCTTCAAAGCAGTTGCTTCATTAGCAGCAGTGCCTATTCATGTTAATTCTTTCTTCTCCCTGATTAGCTAGCTGACTGCCTTCTGACCAGGGATTCTCATCTTCCACCATTATTTTTCTTTTTTCTTTTTTCGCATTTGGATTGATACATTATCTTTTCCATAATTTTTCATTTGTACTTTTCAGGCTGGGTGTCAGGTTTGACTACAGAGCCTATACATAGAGAATGTGGATCAGGGGATGGATTAAAGATGACTCATGAGATGCAGACCAAAGTCTTATCCTTAAGGTAACATAATTGTTACGTTGGCATCCATAAGAAGGGTGACTGTAATTCTTTTATTTATTTTAGTTTATTTAATTTGTACCCCATCTTTCTTCCAGTTGAGAACTCAAGGCAACTTAGAGTGAATTTATAACACTTTTGTTCTGTATGTCCAGTGGTTAGTTGACTTATTTACCTAATTATTATTTTTTGTGACAGTATAGCATTTCATCAATATTACATTTTCAGTTATACATTTCTTTGCATCACTTTTTTTCTATAAGTCTCTTTCTAATTTTCGTCTTTCTTGTTTGAAAATGTTGTCGGTCTACAAAATGTTCCTCCTGCCATTTGGAGATTTAAAATAATTTTTGCACTTACTCTTGTGTTTTTGTGGTATTCCTCTTTCAGTTGAGAGACAGAAAATGAGGCTTTGTAAACTGTGATTAATGTAACTGCGAATGACAGCAGAGGTTGAGTGTTCCTCCAGCTGTCCTTGCTCAATAACACTAATTTAAAATTATGGCTTCCATTAAGTGATGACTCCCATTGTGTCAAAACCAGAAAATTCTGGCTTTACGATAATCTTTTTCATATTAGGTCAGGCAAAAGGAACTGCAGCATGAACTCACCAAAAGGTGCCTTCATTTTGACAGTTTCACGTCTGGCCTAGATACGGAAGAAGAAGTTGATCGATAAGAAGAGTTAACTAGGATGTTCTCATATCCTGGCTTATTTTTCTGATAGGTCAGCGAATGAGATATGGTTCCCATTTCAGACATATTTCTTTAATACAAGTCAGGATCTTTGTACTGAAGCTGGTGCATGGGAGAAGAAAAGCAGGAGAACATTAGGCCTAATATTAATTTTTTAAATACTGTATATGTGAAATTATTCTGTTAATTTGATCTTGTTACCTAGAGACAATTTTTATTCCTGCTCATCGTTCTCTTTGCTGCAGAAATGAATTGGAACAGTTACAAAGCAAGGCACTTCAGGAACGCGAAAAATACCAGCAGTCCTCCATGTCCAGCACTGCAGTTTTAGCAGTCCCACCGTTCAGTATAAATGATAAATTTACACTGAATAGAGATGATGCCAGCTACAGCCTTGTTTTAGAGGTCCAGGCAGCAATTGATACTGTTTTGCTACAGGTGAGAAAAGTTTTTTGTGACTTTGCAGATTTGGATATTTGGAAATGTTCCTATAGTAAAAATGTATTAACTTGCTTTTTCTGAATGAATTTAGTTTATATTACAATTTGAAGGTTTCAATAAATAGAAAAAAATCATTTTATGATGTGTCTTAAGCTTTCTCTGAATCTTGCACTTGTGTAGAATATACCCTCTCTTCCTATATACCAGGCTTTCTCAACCTTTTTTGGGTGGGGCCGGATCACTCCCCTCAGAATGGCTGTGTGGGCCAGTCACATGTTTCTGTGTGAGTTCTCATGCGAAATGTGCACTTTCGGTGAGGTCTCACAATATTTCAGTGAGATCTTGTGAGATTTCATGAGATCTCGTGAGAGCTCACAAGATTTCAGTGAGATCTCACGAGATTTTGCTGAAAATGCACATTTTTGCCAGTTTGTGGTGCTTCCAGGCAGTGAAGGCGGGAACAAGGAGGACATCGGGGGAGGGATGAAAAGACTCCAGGGGCCAGATTTGGCCCACAGACCGTAGGTTGAGAATGCCTGCTGTATACTATCTATGAGCCATCTAAAACTTGTGCACAAGAACATTTCTGTTGTGGGTGCATCCTGGCTGACTATATCAAAACATCACTGAAATTAAGAAGATTTAAAGAGATTGATGAATTCTTGATACCTATTGGAATGAAACTGAGATATGCCAAGTTTTATTTTTTCCTTAAGGTTCTTTGCATTTCATGAGACATATGACTTGAACTAACTTGTTTTGCCAATAGCCTGGTCCCTTTTTTATATCTACTTCTTGTCAAGCTCTCACTTGAGACCATCTGCTCTTGTTTTTATGTATGTGTGCTGGCTTTTGCAAAACAGCTGTTTCATTGGGTGAATATGATGATGATGGTTGTGATGACTATTAAGAACACTTAAATTTCTGCAGTCTAAACTAGGGTACATATAATATTGTAAGCTGCACACTATCTGTACTGGTACAGAAAAATAAGGAATTCCTGCTTGTATAGGTTGCCTTTGCTTGAATGCCAGTCATATCCGATTCTAGACTAAGGTGCTCATCTCCGTTTATAGCTAAAGAACCAGCACTGTCTTCATCTGCAGATGTTTTTGTGGTCATGTGGCAGGCATAACTAGACATCGTAGTGCATGGAATGCTGTTTACCTTCCCACCAAACTAGTGTCTATTTATTTATTGCAATTTCTTGCTTTCATACTGCTAGGTTGGCAGAAGCTGGGACAGATGATGGGAGCTCACCTACTTGCATACTCATGGACTAATGTGAAGTCTCATAAACATGGGTGTTCACAGTATAGTCTTGGAAGCTGATGGGAGTCCTATTCACCTTCTTCTACAAACAGAGTAGAGAGAGGCTTTCACTTCACCACTAAGCAATACCGAGATCCTTGCTACTATAGTGAAATGTTTTAATCACTCAATCCATACATGTTATGGTGTGTGCAAGGGGTGGGGAAAATATATGTGCATGTCTGTACATATTTACTGCTTCTCAGCCCAGCCTACATTGGATATTGCCATTGGGTCTGAAATATTTGTCCACCCTTGAATCAATACAGTAGAAAAGAAAGTGCAGTAGTACCTCGCATAACGAATGCTTTGCATAATGAAAAATTCACATAATGAAGCATTTGTTATGCAAGGGGGATACCTTGCATAACGAAAAAACCATTTGTTATGTGGGGTTTTCAGTAGCTGGAGTATATCCGCTCAATGGGAACCTGGTTAATGAACTTCTTTTTTTCTTATGCGGGGTACCACCAATAGTAAAGGTAAAGGTTTCCCTTGCTCGAAAGCCACTTGTATCCGACTCTAGGGGTCAGTGCTCATCTCTGTTTCAAAGCCAAAAAGCCAGCACCGTCTGCTTCTGCAGACATTTCCATGGTCATGGTGCTTCGCATAACAAAAAAATCTGCATAGCGAAGAGCTCCATGGAATGGAGTTTTTTCATTATGTAGGGTTCTACTGCAATGTGAAGGGAAAGAGAAAGCAAGTACTGTACCTGTATTAAAACAAATGCTCATGTTATAAGCAGTGATTGAATATCTGGCCTTATCAAAAGGTTTTTTAACAAGTCAAAGGAAAGTAGATGTCTTTGGACTCAAATATTAATGCTTCCTATTTTCTGGGATTGTTTGTTTCCATAGTGTGATGTTCCAATAGACCTAAAGGATGTGGATAAAAATTCAGCAGTGGTTAGTGTTGTTGACTGTGATTCAGAGGTACGTAAAACTCTAGATTTTTTTCTTTTCTTCTTAGATAGATCCAAACACTGTGCTGAAGATTTGTTTAGTTCTGTGGACTATATTCCAAGGGCATTTATTCAATTATATTTATTAAACTGCTTGATAATAAAAGCTTAAGGTATGAATATTTTAAGGTAATAATACAATGCACTGAAGTCACTTATTTATTTCTCTTTCCTTTCTCCCCATAGGGGATTTAAGGTGGCTCACAAGGATTAAAATTATACAATAGCAGATTTAAATAAGAATATTTTCAAGACATGTTTTGGCTCACAGTTTGGAGGAACAAGTTAATGCATGTTTGCCATGATGAACGGCATACAGTTAATCATATTTTATTTTCATGTGTTTGTAATTTGCCAGAGGGAAAAATGATCTTTTTGAAGGAGAGAATGAAAGTCCTATAATAAATTCACACATTAAGAACAACCTTGTAACAATCTAGTATCTTTTTGTTTTCTAAGACAGAGGTTTCCGAACCTATTGCCCATGAGTTGACCCTGGCCCGCGGCGGCATTTCATGTGGCCCATGTTGCCTCCGCTACACCTGTAAGTGGAAGCAGATGCATTTACATCAGCCGTAAAACACAACTGCGCATGCATAAATGCGCCCACAGCTGTTGTAAACGCGGAAGTGGGCGCATTTATGACAGCCGTAAATGTGCCTGCTTCTGTGGGGAATGGTCCAGCCTCCTCTGCTGTCCAGGAGATGTGGTCAGGCCTACAGCATAAAAAGGTTGGGAACCCTTGTTCTAACAGCACAATTGATTTGCAGCCTAAATGCTTAGCATATTACTCTGCTGACAGCCAGCATGTGGTTATACAAGTTATATCTCATCTCTGTCCCAGCTCCTATCAACCTAACAGTTCAAAAGCAAGATATTGCAAGTACAGTAAAACACCGGATAACGATTGGATCGGATAACGCTAAAATCGCATAACGTTAAGCAATCTGGGGAGGAGAACTGGATCGAATAACGTTAACGTCCTATGGGATGTTATCCAATCCATTCCATAGGATTTTAATATGGATCGGATAACACTAAAAATCAGATAACACCAAGACTTGTGGAACCAAGTTTTAGCGTTATCCGAGGTTTTACTGTAGATAAATAGGTAAAACTTTGGTGAAAAGGTAAACGGCATTTTGTGCACTCCAATGTTTAGTCATGCCTGCCACATGTCCACAGAATCATCTGCAGAAGCAGAGAGTGCTAGCTCTTTGGCTATAAACAGAGATGAGCACTGAACCCTAAAGTTGGATACAACTGGCTTTCGAGCAAGGGCAACATTTACCTAATTATACAAGTAGACTTTGTCTCATGGAGTCAGATAGCCATTTCTGTAGAAAATGTAGCACCAAAAAGATCTCTACTGTTTTTGTTATGAATAAAAATAACTTTGAATACCATTCCTGTTTTCTGAGCTTTCTAATTTTCAATGTTCAACAGCCAAATGGCAACTTCCTCCTTGCCACGTATCGATGCCAAGCAAATACTACAAGGCTGGAACTTAAGGTAAGAGAGAGAGAGATATAAATGATTTTAGCATGTTTATTAAATTTTTTGTTGACACTGAACTTTGAAAAATAGTTCAGAGGAAAGCAGCAATAATAGTAAGAATGAAAGAAACAAGAATTTTTCAGCAATAGATGAAAAGTCATGATTATAAATTTTGAGGACAGAAACATGAATTGATTTTTTGTCATTCATTACACCAGGGGTGCCCAAACTTTTCAGGCTGTGGGCTGGTCACATGGTTCAGGGGGCTGGTCACTATGGCCCGGGGGCCAGGTCCAACCCCCAATGCCAATTCATCCGGCCTGTGAAGCCCTTGTTGCTCCCAGAAGCGGAAGTAAATACGGGCATGTTTTACTTCTGCTTCCAAGACCAATGAGGGCTTTGTGGGCTGGATGAATTGGCATCGGGGGCTGGATCCAGCCCCTGGGGCATAGTTTGGGCACCCCTGCATTGCACTATCAATTTGCAAATATACAAAAAATGCCTGATATTAAAAGTTAGAAACTGGCTTCCGTAATCAAACACAATAACAAGGTATTAACAACACTATTCTGTACCTACATAGGTAGGTGAGTCTCATTGAACTCACTGAAATCTATTTCTGAGTGAATATGTGTCAGGTTATGGTATATGGGTGAGGTTTTGTTTTCAGTAAATACATTGAATATACATCTGAAATGGATGATTAAAGATTATAGTATTGTTCGTCTTCATGGAAAGAAGCAATGTTAACTGGTTTATCTTGGCACTAAATAAGACATCCTTGACTACATATCACTTGCTGGCATAAATTCAGCATTGAGTAGCCACAGCATAGCCCAATAGAATTGTCGTCTTCTGCTTGGCTGCCAATGTAGCTGCCTGAAAACAAACTGCAGGTAATTTCTCACCCTTTGAGAACCAGCTTTTGGAGTGTACATGGCATGGGAAAAGGACATTGTTCTCACATCTTCACTTCCTCAAGTGGAAGTCCATTATTAATTATAGGCAAGATCTAGTTTTGAAAACAAGTCAAGTTATTTTTATCCTCCTCCTTCCATTACCAGATTCTGTCAATTGAAGGTCGGTATGGAACACTGCAAGCCTATGTCACCCCAAGAGTTCAGCCCAAAACATGTCAAGTTCGGCAGTACCAAATAAAGCCACTTTCACTTCATCAGAGGACACATTGTATCGACCGTGACAGGTATTGTGAGACCCACTGGCTTGCTTTTGTTTGAATGTAGCAAACAAGTGTACTCCAGAACACTATTGATTGAATGACAAAATGGTTTAGCTGGAAGATCCCCTATATCAGTGTTTCCCAACCTTTGGTTTTTGGACTTCAGTTCCCAGAAGCCTAAGTCAGTTCACCAAAGCACTGATCAGCCAATGTACAGACTTAGGCTTCTAGGAATTGAAGTCCCCCTGTGGGAACCCCCAGTTGGGAACTACTGACCTATATAAACTGAGTGAAAATATCTGGGCTGAAAGAAGCCATTTCCCAGCAGTGTCAACTACTTCTTCTTGGAGAAAGGTGCTTCTCTGATTGAAGCCACCTTCATCAGAGAATGCTTCTCAGGATCTAGCAGCTCATAGAAATCTGTTAAGATTTCACTGGATGTAGCATTTGCATAGTTTTTGTTGGAGTTTTCTAAAGGGATAACATATTCTGCTAAAACGTAATGCTGAAAACAGTATGAAATAGAAAACCAATGTTAGTGTAATAGTTATCTGTGAGGATTGCTGAATGAATCTTTTCTCGTGGCTTTCTTTAATACTTCTGTCTACCTGCTTTGATCTGCCTCACACGATGTTGAATGAAACGGAATACCATAGGATAGTTCATAGAATTTTCATTTTGTTTCATGTGCAGATCAGTAGCATAAGTTGCACTGTTTAACTGTACTTCTTTAGAATATCTTATTAACAGAGGTTTGCTAAAGAATGAACAACATTTTATTGATTTTCCTGAAACATGCTCCACATAAATATGGTTAGCATGAGATAAAAAGAAACAAGATATAAATCTTAATTTTGATATAACTTGCTTGGTAAGCAATCTATGTAATCTGGAAATCTATCTGCTCTGCTATGAAACTATACCCTTAATGAATCAAACTAACTTTTAATGATTGGTGGATATGAGATGTTCACAGGTTTGTTTTATCTTATATTTTATCTATAACAGCAAGATAGTGATTATTTTGTTATAATAAATATCTTTGATTTTCAGACCCATGAATACATTGACCCTCAAAGGCCAGTTCAGCTTCGCAGAAGTTCACTCCTGGGTTGTGTTTTGTTTGCCCGAAGTTCCAGAAAAGACACCAGTGGGGGAGAGTGTCAGCTTTTACTTTCAAAACACTTTTTTGGATACACAGCTTGAGTGTACTTACCGGTAAAATGAAACGGTTACAGAAGAATGCTGTTTTGCTTGAAATTTAGTAAATAAAATGTGGAAAAGTATATATCCTGATCATAGGAAAGATAGTGCTTGTTAAGAATATTGCATTCAGACACTACTATGCATTTTCTGTTCAGTTAAATCATAAGTTTTCTCTGGATCTCCCCTCCCACACAATATGTAAGGTTGCCCTTGCTGGAAAGCTAGTTGTATCAGACTCTAGGGTTCAGTACTCATTTCTGTTTACAACCAAAGAGCCAGCACTTTCTGCATCTGCAGACATTTCTGTTGACATGTGGCAGGCATGTCTAGACACTGTTTACCTTCCCACTGAAATGGTACCTATTTATCTACTTGCAATTTTCTTGCTTTTGAATTGCTATTGTGGCAGGAGCTGGGACAGAGATGGGAGCTCACTCTGTCATGCAGTGTTCAGGTTTCGAATTGCTGACCTGCTGACTTTCCAGTTATCAAGTTCAGCATCTTAACCACTAAGCTATCACAGTCCCTTGCTGATATGTATCAGTCCTTAAGAAAAAAGTTCTGCAGATTTTAATAGAGCTCTTTTCAAAGTAAGGCTCTTACAGTTCTGAAACTTCTCAAATGTTTCCAGATATCACTGGAAAAAAGTTTCAGAAGATCTAGCACAGGAGTTCTCAACCTTTTAAAGACAGGGGTCAGATCACACTCCCTCAGACACTTTTGGGGTCTGGGTGGCCATTTTGCCCTTTCTCCACCACATGGCACTTCCTGGTGTTGTGGAGGCGGTGGGGCCCCCACATGAAATGGTGCCATGGGGCGCATTCGGCCCATGAGCTGCAGGTTGAGAATCCCTGATTTAGCAGGTGAGCAGTAAACTTCCAGAGATGATTAGGAAAAAAAATACAATTTGTACGTTAGGTGTAGCATTTTCACATGCAGCCCTTCCAAATATATTTCTGGAAGGATTTTCTTCTGTATGTGAACGTTTGTGTAAATGTATGAGTGAGAGATGTGACTACGTTCTACTTAAGTTAATGTTTATTACACACATTCTTTCAAATGATTGATTACCAACATTATTTACATAGGAAAGGAGAAGGATACTTCAGATCAGACAATATATCCACAATATCTATCCTGAAGGATGTGCTTTCTAAAGAGGCCACTAAAAGAAAAATTAATCTTAATATATCATGTGGTAAGGATTTTGTTTTCTCTTGTCTGTTAAACATAGAACACATTGTATATACATATGCTTAAGACTATTTAGTTGCTTTTTGTGGTTGTCTTGTAGATATAAATGAAGCATCTGTGACTTACACCTTAAAACTAATCCATCCAAAATTAGAATATCAGCTGATGTTGGCTAAAAAGGTAGAACTAATAGATGCTTTAAAGGTAAGTTTCTGGTACAGTATGTTCAAAATGTATAGGAACTATGGAGATTGTTATGGTAATTTTGATTGTTTTGTTATGAAAATTGTTTGTTTTCAATCTTTGGAGACTACTGTATTTTTCAGCAGTTGTTTTAAAATGATATGTTACTGGCAAATATAAAACTACTATGTAAAGAATCTTAATGTTGATTATCAAATATAGCTGAGGGCTCTTGCATCATTAAGTAGTAGATTACATGCAGAAACTCCCAGATTTGGTCCTTGGTGCCTGAAATTAAAATAATCCAGGTATGAAGTACTGTGGATCCTCCATGACTAGCGCTTCCCTTTCCCAAGAAGGCTGACAATACCGGCTTTAATGGGGAGATAGTATAAACCAATGATGGTGAACCTTTTAGAGACGGAGTGCCCAAACTGTTGTCCACGTCACACCCTTATGTCTCTTCCTATCCTTATTGGATCCATTTGTTTTTCAACTGCTGACCTCATTTTAATGGTATTAATGTTTTATCATCGTCTATTTAAGGAATTACAAGCCCATGAAGGTAATATGGACTTCCTGATTCCAGAGTACCGCAACATTTTGGAGGAGGCAGAGCAGTTACTCAAAGAACACAAGAAGCAACCTACATCTCTTGAAAGACTTTATGGTTGGTTCATTAACATCCCCCCCCCCCCCGGCAGTACTTTCTTTCGTTTGTGTTGTGTTGCCTTCTCAAAACAGAAGTGTGCCAGTTCTGGTAAACCTTCATGTTGCTTACCCCTTTAATGGTGTGCAGTATTTCAGATCAACACACCACAGGGACTTCCATGCAGAAGCTGTGATGTGCAGTTGATCTTTCTCAAATGCAATAGTGTTACTCTTCATTTTAAAGAAGCAGATCAGTTCTTGTATGTTATTATGCAGGAATTGTATCCCTAGTTAAATTGTTCCTGTTTAGGTATCAGTGTGCATTGAAGTGTGAGATGGAGTGGGTGGCATTTATGAATTTTCCTCTCTTAGGTACAGATATCCCATGTGGTGTGGTGGGCAGAGTGACAGAGTAGAACTCAGGAAGCCTGGGTTCATATCCCTTCTCAACGATGGAAACTCATAGAGGATGTGGAGCTGATAAAACCACTCCTTAAGTATTTCACATACCTTGAAAGCTCTATTAGGGTCATTGTAAGTCAGTTCCAGAGTAGTTGATGACTGGAAGGTCAGCAATTCGAGACCCAAGTAGTGCGTGACGGAGTGAGCTCCCATCCCTGTCCCAGCTCCTCCCAATCTAGCAGTTTGAAAGCAAGAAATTGCAAGTAGATAAATAGGTGCCACTTTGGTGGGAAAGTAAACAGTGTTCTTTGTGCTCCTGTGTTTAGTCATGCCTGCCACATGTCCACTGAAACATCTGCAGACACAAACAGTGCTGGCTCTTTAGCTATAAATGGAGATGAGTACTGAACCCTAAGAGTCAGATACTATTGGCTTTCAAGCAAGGGCGACCTTTACCTAAGTCAGTTCTACCCTGATGACATATAATTAGTATGACAGCATAGTCCTCCTAGGAGCAAGCTCATCCCTGTAGACATACAGTACATAACCTGGAACAAGCTGAAAGAGAAGTAAATGTGGCACATCATCTGTGAAAGTATTAGCTTGAGAACACCTTCCATGGCAGTAAATGGTGAATATGCCATTGGTTTTAATAGCAGAATTCAGTGGTTTTGTATTACTCTTCTGAGTTACATGACTTCTAGTAGAAGCTGAACCATTATTCAAATAATTTACCATGTGTTCCATGTGCTCCAAATCCTTTTAGGGTAGGTAGTTGTCATTGATTTATTAAAGAAAGCAACTGTAGTCTTGTAATACAAAGATTGGCTTCCTGATTTTTCTTTTTTCAAACACCAGTTTTGTCCAAGTAATAGTATTTTTTATGTTTTTTTATTTCAGGTATGATCACAGATCTATTCATAGATAAATTTAAATTCAAAGGTACTAATGTGAAAACCAAAGTTCCTCTTCTCCTGGAAATTTTGGGAAGCTATGATCAAAATGCATTGCTTGCCTTTTTTGATAGTGCTGCCTGAACAGGAAGGATTGAAACAGCAGTGAAATTTCTCTAAAAGATGGTATCAGATTCTGATCAAGAAAAGTGGACCTTCATTTACATAGCTTTAAATGTATTGCAATGCCTGTTTATTTCTTTTGATTTGAACAGATCAGAGAAGGGTATTATGCTTTTTATTAGGCATTGTTAAAAAAAAGACTGATAGCAACTGTCAAGAACATTATATAGGTGAAATCATATTCATGATTGCCTACTGACTGTTAGAGTTAGCAAAAGGGCAGACATATATGCTTTAAAGATATTTTATACCAAATTGTTTAGATAACAAGGGGAACATATTGCCAGTTTCTTAGCTTTTAAAAATTTACTTAGATTCAAATTTATTCTATATAATTAAGTTAAGAGGCTTGAAGATTCTGAATCTGTAGCTTTATGAAATTTTGTACAACTTGGTATATAGAGCAGAGGAGTCCTCTACCCCCAGGTTAGGTAGATGATAGGAAACTGGTTTAACATTACCCCATATTTTATATTGGTTTAGTGCAGATTAGAGTGGAACATGTACTGCTTTGAAAGCCACAGGATTGAGGGAATGAATCCCTGCTAGTACTATTGGTGTTTACCAGTAATGGGTTGGTGCCCCAAGTCAGCCAGCCACAGAAAAGAGAATGTTTGCTCATTCCATCTCTTATATAAGGTACAATCTGCCAGGTACTCTTGGTGTATTTAGTAATGTATATGATACTGTTTATAGATATTATGCATATTGAAAAGGAATATCTTATTGTATTGAAAATATATTTTTTCCATGATAATTTAATTCATTTGGTAAATAAAATTTCTAAAAAAATACACGTATCTGGACTACTGAATATGTGGCGGCAGCTGCTACTCGTGTACAAGGATGCATTTTCCCCTGAAGATCATTTTGAAACAGGAAAAATGCCATTGGCGTGAATTTGTTTAAGGTGGATCTCAGCTTGCCATAAAGTGACCCACACACTATGATCATGGAGCCATCTCCTGTGGCACATATGAAATGAGACATGCAGGATTTAACACCGGGACTGCAATGGACTGCCTCAGCCTTGAGGGTATGGACAAGGTGTGTCTTCACAGCCAGTCCATCTGGCATGGCCTCTTCTGCCTCCTTGAATGAAATAGTGAACATTAACATGAAAATATTACTGCTGTGTGGGGGAAAGACAAGCAGTAAGAGCTTGTCACATTTGAAAGTATAGTATATAAATTGCTACATAGAATTATATTTTCCTAGTTCAAAAATTCATTTCTTCAGCATTATTATCAGATATGTATTTTACTGTAATAAAAACTCAACATCTGCCATAATCTTTAGTCAACCTTAAACATTCAGACAATTCAGGGGCTATGTATAAATGTGAGAAACTATCACATAATGAAGTCAAGAAATACTGGTTCGATATTAAAATGCTGACCTCTGTTAGAAAATCTGTATAAAATAGAACAATGTTTTGTTCAGTCGCACAGTCGATTCCGACCCTTTGCGACCCCATTGACCACTGTCCGCCAGGCACTGCTGTCCTCCACCATCCCCCTCAACTCGCTCATCTCTGTGCCCATTGTGTCCACAATACCATACACCTGATCTTAGCCAAAAGGCCAATAGGAAATACTTGCGATTGGGTGGAGATGAAGGAATTGGGAATGGAGGGAGATGACTTGAAAAAGTATATTGGTCATATTCCTCAGCTAAGGGGTAACACACGTGACCCACAGTGACTCAACACCGAGTGTCAGATGGCGGTTAACTAACCTGACAACCCTGAGGACTAACGGCTTGGGTGACAAAGTCCAAAGGGAAGGGTGATTCTCCCCAAGTAAATTAAATCTCATTTGAATCCATCTTGATGGAGGGCAGCAGCTTCATCAATACTGGCCTGGGGCTGAGGAGGACTTTGTGTGCCAAAAGGGCTCAGGACCAGAAAGTGACCTGCGGAACTGGATTAGCGGTATGTGTGTCATGCTGCAATGTGGAAGGCAGATACAAGGCTACTGAATTATATTCTCAGGACAGTCTTCATGGCTAATCACCATGATGATCGCCAAGATTCGGATACGGCAGAAGAAGGGGTAACACATAAGAGGGGAAAGTGGGGATGGCAGCCTGGGCATATCCTTGGGCAAGGCATACCCAAACTTGGCAAAACCACAGCGCTACATTCTGATGGCACAACCTGGGGTGGGGGTGGGTGGGGGTGGAACTGTGGCTGCAAATCATCACAAAATACAGTATCTGTTTTCCCATTGCTCTTTGGGGTAGGTTGTTTATCATTTATTTGCATTATCTATAAATAGATATAAACAATCCCATTTCCCCATAATTCCATTTTATTCCACAGAACACAGAGTTAGTAAAATTTATTCTTAATACTAACTTTGTAAAAGTAAATTAGATTGACAGATTAATTTCTGCAAGGCCAATCAGTGAAACCGTGGCCAATGCAGATGATTTTGCTGGTTAATCTATTCTAGATACAAACCTTTTCTTTCTTTCGTGTCCCAATCAAACCCTGGCCTGCCAAAATGAAGCCTTTTTTTTTTTTGCTTTGTCATTGCCCAAATCCAGCCCACATCAGTGCACGTCTCTGGCAGCAATCAGCAGACCAGTAAATGAGCTGGATTCTATGTCTTTCCACATTCACACCATGTGTTGTTGCCTTGCCAGCAGCCCCCACTTGAACATATTGGCCTTGCATTTAGAGACGCCATCCTCAGCCTATTCAAGGTCCTCCAAGTGACAAAGGGGAGGATGAGTTCCTCAGCTGTATCCTTATTTAATGTTCCTTGTCCAGCGAGCGCCTTCCTCCATCTAATTTGGTTTTGCTCTTGTGTACCCTCAAGAATGTTTGTTCTTGCCATAAAGCTATTCCTGGATCTGAGTCGGTGGGCTTGAGGCTCATATCGATTCAGAAGGTGTCTGGGGTAATTCTCTTGCTCAGTTCTCTCAGCATCTGCTGCTACTTCTCTCCTGATCTTAGGTGGAGCGATACCAACAAGAGGGTAAAATTTCTCAACTGGTGAACGTTTGAGGCATCCTTGTTGTTGTTCAGTCGCACAGTCGATTCCGACCCTCTGCGACCCCATGAACCACTGTCCTCCAGGCACTCCTGTCCTCCACCATCCCTCTCAACTCACTCAGCTCTGTGCCCATTATCTCCACAATACCATCTAGCCATCTCATCTTGGGCCGTCCCCTTCTTCTTTTGCCCTCCACCCTTCCCAGCATCAAGGCTTTCTCAAGTGAGTCCTCTCTTCTCATTTGATGTCCAAAGTATTTTAGCTTCATCTTTATTATTTGACCTTCTAAGGAGCAGTCAGGCTTGATTTCTTCTAAGATTGACCCATTTGTTCTCCTCGCTGTCCAGGGTACTCTCAAAACTCTCCTCCAACACCACATCTCAAAGGCGTCTATTTTTCTGCGCTCCGCTTTCCTAATGGTCCAGCTCTCACAACCATACATTGCCACAGGGAATACCATTGCCCTGACTATGCGAATCTTTGTTTGCAATTTAATGTCTCTACTTTTCACTATGTTCCCCAGGTTTCTCATCGCTTGCCTCCCGAGAATCAGTCGCCTTTTTATTTCATGGCTGCAATCACCATCTGCAGTGAGCTTTGATCCTAGGAAAGTAAAATCTGTCACTGCCTCTACTTCTTCCCCATCTATTTTCCAGGGACTGATAGGGCCTGTTGCCATGATCTTGGTTTTCTTGATATTTAGTCTCAAGCCAGCTTTTTCACTCTCTTCTTTTAACCTAATCAGGAGCTTCTTTAGGTCCTCCTCACTTTCCACCATTAGGGTGGTATCATCTGCATATCTCAAGTTGTTGATGTTTCTCCCAGCAATTTTGATCCCAAATTGTGATTCCTCCATTCCTGCATTGCGCATTATGTGTTCTGTGTATAAGTTGAATAAGCAGGGTGACAAAATGCAGCCTTGTCTTACTCCTTTTCCTATTCCAAACCACTCCGTCATTCCATTTTCTGTCCTAACTGTTGCTTCTTGATTCATGTACAGATTTCTCATGAGGCCTATAAGGTGTTCCGGAATTCCCATCTCTTTAATTACTTGCCACATTTTGTTGTGGTCGACACAGTCAAAAGCCTTAGTGTAATCAATGAAACAGAAGTAGACT
Source organism: Furcifer pardalis (assembly GCA_030440675.1). Taxonomy (NCBI): domain Eukaryota; kingdom Metazoa; phylum Chordata; class Lepidosauria; order Squamata; family Chamaeleonidae; genus Furcifer; species Furcifer pardalis. The sequence continues at coordinate 72,995,473 of CP126892.1, forward strand.
TGTTTCTGATATTCCTTTGTTTTTTCCATGATCCATCTTATGTTGGCGATATGGTCTCTAGTCCCCCTGCCTCTTCTGAAACCCGCCTGCACTTCTGGTAATTCTCTCTCCACATACTGTTGCAGTCTATCCTGTATTATCTTGAGCATCACCTTGCTAGCGTGAGGGATGAGCGCAATTGTTCGATAATTTGAACATTCTTTGGCATTACCCTTTTTGGGGAGTGGAACGTATACAGATCTTTTCCAATCCTGTGGCCATTGTTGTGTTTTCCAAATCTGCTGGCATATAGAGTGCAATAATTTGATTCCATCATCTTGTAGTGCTTTGAAAAGTTCAACTTGGATGCCATCAACTCCACTGGCTTTGTTGTTTGCAGTGTTTTTTAGGGCCTTTATGACTTCACTTTCCAGAATGTCTGGCTCATGTTCAATGTTCTCATCATTGTGATTATCAGGGGTGTTGAGGTCCTTTTTGTAGAGTTCCTCTGTGTACTCTTTCCATCTTTTCTTAATCTCTTCTGCATCTGCTAACTCCTTGCCATCTTTGTCTTTTATCATGGTCATTTTTGCTTTAAATGTTCCCTTGAGTTCCCCAATTTTTTTGAAAAGATCTCTAGTCCTACCCCTGATATTGTTTTCCTCTATTTCTTTGCACTGTTCGTTCAGGTAGGTTTCCTTATCTCTCCTTGCTTTTCTTTGAAATTCTGTATTCAAGTGATTGTATTTTTCCCTTTCTCCAATGCCTTTTGCATTCCTTCTGTCCTCTGCTATTTTAAGAGTCTCATCGGACAACCACTTAGCTTTCTTTTGCTTCTTTTCTTTTGGTATAGTTTTCTGCCACTATACAAATCGTTAGGGACCAATATGCATCTAGGTTTGAAACGAAAAAAATACAAAATGGCTAGAATCCCAATCCTGCATATTTAGATTCCTAACCATAAACCAGTTTTTCATACTCCTTTCAGATAGCCTCCTTTTGTGACAAGCTTCTCCAAACATAGTTTATCTAGCTTCTTATAGCAATGAGTGGTTGCTGATGGAAACATTACAACGTCTCTGTTCTGTTAGTCATGAAAATCCGTTTTGGGCTACACTTTTCATGAGCTTTTGCTCACTAAATAACTCTGTGCTTTAGTTCATCCAAGGATGGGGCCCAGTATACTGTGGAAAATTTTTAAAAATAAATTTCAGTGTGTATGTTTAGACTGGCTTTCCAGAACCAGGCTGGTTTTTACAGAAACTTGTACAGTATTGGAGAAAGAGATAAACAGCCATTTGCTTGATAAGACTAGTCTAGTCTTGATAAGTGTCTAGTCTCGGGATTCTTTTCTTGCGGGAGAGAAGGAGCCTGGCACTTTCTCACTAACTAATTATAAATTAATTCCAATTGGATGAGATTCCCCACATGAGGAGTTGCTATCAAAAAGAACAAAAACAGAGTGCGAGGAATTGCTATTTCACTATGGAAGTCCGGGGTGGGGTGGGTGGCAGCCTCACAGACAGACCTGTGAGAACAAGGGAGGCAGAAGGGCCAACCCAGTATAAGTTTCTTATTTTTCTATGTATTCTTTGGAATGACTAGACTGCAAGTTTGATTTCCTATGCTATATTCATTTCTTTAATTCACTTAAATAAACTTCATAAAATAGAGATCCTTTGTGTCTATTGAATTGGGATAAGGGACTGACTGGACCACGCTCAGGCCATGTTTTGCTACCTAATTTAAGTAATCTGAGCCCTGCATACTCACTAGCCTGGGCCACGTGGAGTCACAGAGGAGCTCTTAACACCTGAGTTGCCCCAAAAGGAGGTGATAGACATGATGATAAAAAGACAGAGGGTGAAGTGTGGCAGGAATGAATGAATGAAACTCTAGTTAAAAAGAACTCAGTCATTACACTGTTCACAGACTAGGAAGGGAAGCATTAAAGAATAATTCTGCAAAATGATTTGGAAGAAAGGCATTCACCAAGTGCATCCTTGACTAGATGTTAGCGGAAGTAGAATTATGTTACTATCCAAAATGTCTAAAGCAAATATGGCGCTAATGTAGCTTTTTTATTTACCCCAGAAACAAAGAATTAAAATGCTGTTTTGTCTATGTGTCGTTTAGCTGGAATTCTGTTCTTCTAGGCACAACAATGCATCACATCCATGTAAAATCGCTGAGCCTTCTGTCAAGGCAACATTGATGGCACAGCTATTTCAGTCCCATTCTTAAACTTTCAAAGGCTTCTCGAGGGCCGCTTACACCACACACGTGCTTAAAGTAGACATATGGAGGTACAGATGTAATGCATGTGTTGGAACCAGGTAAGAATAACATGGCCCATTGTGTGCAAGTGGAAGAATGAACACAACATGTGAGAATGTGTTTTGTATGAGAAAGAATGGTGTATAAGAGTGGCACGGGGGTTAAGAATGGTTCCAGCTCTGTGTGAGCGGAAGATGTGAGACATCTTATGAAGTGAGAGAATGGAGCCAACAGGTATGAGTGATATAAATTGGTGAAAGTGTTTGAAGGAGAAAGAACGTCTCTGGTGGAATGCATGTACAAGCAGAGAATCAACACTGGGATTGTTCTTGCTCTTTGATTTCACTTTCACATGTGGTTAAAGTTTTTAAAAAGTGTTTCACAAACATATAACAGGTGAAAGCTACTCTATCCCTTTAAGTTGGCAAAGCAGTTAGCAAACGACCTCAAAAAACAAAGATGACGCCTTTTTCTAAAAATGATCCGCCTCTTTCGGCTTCCTGATGCGTGCTGAATTCCACAAACTTTTCCTACTGTTTCTGGAGTATGTTTTTCTATTTATTTATCCACATTTATACCCAATCCTTCTGGTGCAAGCACCACTTCCTACCCCCGCTCTTCTACATATACTGCCTTGGGCAGTCTCTTAAAATTGCTCCATGTGCTATTGTTGTGGCGCCTGAATCTGATTCTCTTCTCTTCCCTTACTAAAAACCAGTTGTTCTTACTTGTGGGGCTTGATCCACCATTTTATCACCCTCCAGCTTGAAAGGTGGAGAGTGACAAAGTGCCTGCAGCACAGCCTTTTTGCAAGCTTTGGAAAAAGAAGAGGAAAAAAAAGGGTGGTGTAAGTCCAGCTGTATAAAATCTGCCAAACAGCAAGAACGGGCCCTGCTCTTTACTTTACTTTACTATTCATATTTGGTATCCCACCCCAATCAGGCAAGCCCGACTCTGGGCAGCTTACAGCATAGATTAAAAACATCAATATTTAAGAAAAATTAAAAATTCATGAAAATTAAAACAGTATCGAGGGTATGATCAGAAAGGGTGGATTATCTCTAGACTAGCCAACCCACATGGGATCCCCCATTCCTGGATCCCCACACTTGTCCTGCCAGCCAGGTTTTTAAGCTCTTCCGGAAGGACAGGAGCTCTGTCTGCAGGCGCAGCTCAGTTGGGAGGAGGTTCCAGAGGGCCGGGGTGAACACAGAGAAGGCCCTCTTCCTAGTGCTAGCGAGGTGAGCCTCCCTAGCCGATGGAATAACAAGAGAGCCCCTCCGATCCGCCCTGGTGGGATGGACAGACGTTCTTAGGGTGACGCGGTCTCTTAGGTATCCTGGCCCACTACCATATAGGGCTTTAAAGGTAATGACCAGCACCTTGAATTGCACCCGGAGACATACTGGCAACCAGTGCAGCTCCCGAAGCAGTGGTGAGGCCCGAGCATAACGCCCGTATCCCATCACTACCCGGGCCGCTGCATTTTGGACCAGCTGCAGTCTCCGAATGGTCACCAAGGGCAGCCCCAAGTAGAGCGCATTACAGTAATCAAGTCTGGAGGTGACCAAAGCGTGCGTGACCATGAGCAAGGCCTAGGAGTGGGCGTAACTGGCGTATTACACTAAGTTGTGCAAAAGCCCTCCTGGCCACGGCTGCCACCTGCTCTTCGAACAGTAGACGTGAGTCCAGGAGGACCCCCAGATTATGCACCGGGTCTGTTTGGGGCAAGGCTGCCCCATTCAGAACCAAAGTTGGCAACTCCCGTGATAACGCAGGGCCCCTTACCCATAGCCACTCAGTCTTGCCGGGATTCAGCTGTAGCCCGTTTTCCCCCATCCAGACCTTAACAGCCTCCAGGCACCTGGAAAGGACTTCCACTGCAGCGCCTGGGTCCCCACGGGCCGAGATGTACAACTGGGTATCATCTGCATTTTGATAATACCTTACCCCGTGGGAATGGATGATCTCACCCAGTGGCTTCATATAGATGTTAAACAGGAGAGGAGAGAGCACCGAGCCCTGAGGCACCCCATATTGCAGGGGCCTAGGACTGGACTCTTCCCTCTCCAACCACACCGATTGGGTTCTGCCCCTCAGAAATGAGGAAAACCAGGACAACACAGTGCCCTGGATCCTCAGGCTTTGGAGCCTACCCAAAAGGATGTCGTGATCGATGGTGTCAAAGGCCGCTGAGAGATCGAGAAGGGCCAGGACAGACGGATAAACTCCATCCCGCTCTCTCCAGAGATCATCCACCAATGCAATTAATGCAGTTTCCGTACCATATCCGGGCCTGAATCTTGACTGAAAAGGGTCCAGATAATCCGCTTCATCCAGGACATCCTGTAGCTGTCGCGCCACTGCCTTTTCCAACACCTTACCCAAGAAGGATAGGTTGGACACTGGACGGTAGTTAGTCAATACCGTAGGGTCGAGGGATGGCTTTTTTAGGAGGGGGCGCACTATGGCATGTTTAAGAGATGTTGGAAAATACCCTTCCTTTAATGAATTAATGATCGCCTCGACCCACCCACCTGCCACGGCCTTAGATGCTTTGACCAACCAGGCAGGGCATGGGTCCAGCGCACTGGTCGTGGCGCGGACAGATCCAAGAAGCCTGTCCACTTCCTCAGGGCCAACTGGATCGAACAGATCCCAGATAACATGGCTAGACTGTGCTTCAGTCAACCCCAGTTCCGTACCTTCCAAGCCGGGATTAAACTTTTGAGCGGATCTGAGCGACTTTCCCGGCTAGATAATCAGCAAAAGCTTCAGCAGATCCTCTTCTTCTTCCTCAACCACTCCACGTGCAACAGGGCAGCGACTCTCCAACATCTCAGGTAGTTTTAAAGGTCAAGGTCTCCCTTGTTTGAAAGTCAGTCATGTCAGACTCTAGGGGGTCATTACTCACCTTCCTTTACAGCCAAATAGACATTTCTGTGGTCATGTACCAGCCATGACTAGACACAGAGGTGCATGGAACGGTGTTACTTTTCCTGTCGAAGCGGTACCTATTTATCTACTTGCAATGTCTTGCTTTCGAACTGCTAGATTGGCAGGAGCTGGGACAGAAGCAGGAGCTCACTCCGTCGTGGGGTTCCCCTGTAGATGACAGCCTGTGTGAATACGGAGAAGTACAAACTATCTCCCATATGATACAATGCAGACAATGTCCCTAAACGTGCACTGAGGAGGACCTGTTATGTTGGCAAGAGGAAATGCTCCAGAAGTAGGCAGATGTCATTTATTTATTTAAAGACTTATATGCTGCCCTCCTCAAAAAGACCCAGGGCGGCTACCAAAGCTTTAAAAAGCCATAAAACACAATATATAATCCAGTTTAAAATATTAATATTAAAATAGATTAAAACTAAGCAAAGTTAAAAGATTAAAAAAATCCATACATTGAGAGAGGGAGGGGTCAGATGAGTCAACAAGCTGAAGCAACTGTCTGACCCAAAGTCCATTATCTGTCCCGCCAGCCATGTCTTATTAACCCCCTTTCTAAAGGGCAACAACTCCGATTGGCAGGAGGCTCCATAGGGCCGGGGCAGACACAGAGAAGGCCCTCCTTCTGGTGCTATCGATGTGCGCCTCTCTAGCCGATGGTACAATCAGATATAGCCTCTCCCGTCCGCTGTGGTGGGACGGACAGATGTTCTTAGCCCTTTTAATTTCTATTTTGCAAGTCACTAAGACCCTGACTGGGAGGCGGAAGGTCAGCAGTTCGATTCCCGAGTACTGCAGGACGGAATGAGCTCCCGTCTCTGTCCCAGCTCCTGCCAACCTAGCAGTTCGAAAGCAAGACATTGCAAGTAGATAAATAGGGACCACTTCGGTGGGAAGGTAACAGCGTTCCATGCGCTCCGGTGTCTAGTCATGCCTGCCACATGACCACGGAAACGTCTGCAGAAGCAGACAGCGCTGGCTCTTCGGCTTAGAAACAGAGATGAGCACTGACCCCTAGAGTCGGGTACGGCTGGCTTTCGAGCAAGGGAAACCTTATTTTAGTTTTGTATGTGTTGCTATATGTTGGTGGTGAATCTGACGCAAATAAAGACTCAGCCGAGCAGCACTCGGGACTCGAACCACTGACCTGCCGACCAAGCTCAGCATCTTAACCAAGAAGCCACTGCAGCCCCACGCAGGGTCCTAAAGCGCAGCGCAGGTTAAATATAAAAAACACCCCCCCCTCTCCCTTGGGCTGTCAATCAAACAGCCTTGCCTTCACTCTACGCTACGATAAGCAACAGCAGAGGGAACACTTCCCCACCCAATCCCCACGTGATCTGAACAGCCCAATCCTCTCTCTCTCTCTTCCCTCTCTCTCCTCGCCCTCTTCAAAACCCACGCGCTCCGCCTTTCTTGTGGGCCTCGGACCTTTTCGACCCTAGCCGGCCCCTGTCGGCGTGGGTGACGTCAGGCGAGTCGCCCTCGCCCATTGGCGGATTCAATCCTCGCGGGCTACTTGAAACTGCGAAAAGCGGAGCGGGACTCCCGAGCAGGAGAGGTTCCGTTTCATACCGGCGGGCGCAGCCACCCGATTCCCGTCGTCTTGGCGGCGGCGGCGGCGGCGGCGGCCATGATGTCGGCCGAGGCCTCTGCGGACCGGGAGAACCAGGAGAATGTGCCGCCGGGGGCCAAAGAGGCCCCGCCGCTCAGGGGCGCCTTCTTCGGGCAGCAGCGGGCGGCCCTGGGGCTCCTGCAGCAGCAGGCCAACCAGGGCGGGTCGCTCCAGCCGCAGGTGAGGGTCGCGGCCCCGCGGGGAAGGGCTGGCCCAGCCCTCGCCAGTGCCGGTGCCGAAGCGGAGGGAGCAAGCGGGCGGCTGGAAGCGGGGGGGGGGGATCCGAGCCCGCCATTTTAGCGCCCTCTCCCGCTTCCTTTGCTCTGCAGCAGGGGTGGGGGGAATGTTTTCTTTCTGTATTAACTTTCTTACAAGCTCTTATTCCGGGTGATTAAATGAGGAGTGGCCGGGATGGGGGTGGTCGCCTGGTGACGCCCCACTACTTAGAAGCAATTAGCAACTACACTTTTATCTCGCCCCCATAGTGTTCTCTGGGCGGATCACAAGTTAATTAGCTGGGTACTTATTTTACAGACCTCGGAAGGAAAAGCTGAGTCAAGCACCCTGTCAGGATCGAACTCGCAACGTTTGGGCTGCAGAAGAGCAGCTTCGGGCCAGGGCTTCTCCTGGGGTTTGGGAAAGGGGGGGGGGGAAAGGCGGATTATAAGGGCAGAAGGTCCCCTGGGGAGACTCTTCAGACCCCCCCCCCCCGGACATCACCTCCCCGCCACTGCCCGCAGCTCGATTCCAGTGGGACAAAAGGGCATTTGGCGCCTAGAGGTTGGCTTAGCCCGGAGAGGGCGCCAACGTGTGCCGCGCTCTTGCTTCCGACGCCGCGATCGGGGCTTACGATAAAGGTTATATCAGAAAGCAAAAAAAAAATTAAACAAAAAACACGGCACCATTTTAAAGACTTAACTACTATTTTTTTTTAATGTGAGCTTTTGTGGATCAAGTCTACTTCTTCAGACATAGGCGTGAAATAGGATGCATGAGCTTATATACACCAAGTACAGAGTCATAGTGTGATTAAATCAGAATGACAGATAATAATGCAAATCAATACAGATTCCCACATGATTATCTGTCATTCTGATCTAATCGCTCTATGACTCTGTACTTGGTGTATATTAAGCTCATGCCTGCTATTTCACTCCTATGTCTGAAGAAGTGGACTTGATCCACGAAAGCTCACATTCAAAATATAACAGTCTTTAAAATGATGCAGTGGTTTTTTTTTTGCCTTTGCTTTCTGTTATGCCTGAAACACAGACTAACACTGCTACTATTAAAAAAAAAATATTAAAAGATAAAAGTCATGATCTTCAGGATTCTAAGAGATGCTCTGATTAGTTGGCACTCTGACCCTTTGGCTTTTAAATGAGAACATCTGCTTAACAAGGGTGGACCCCCAGATGTTTCTTTGGGAAGCCTACAGCCATTGATAAACCATGGTGAGAGGTAATTGCAAGGAGAGCCCCTTGGATGTTGCCTGTTCATATTTAATGCAAAATTGTTCCAGCCACCCTCCTAGTAGGTCAGGGCGGGGTGCCTTGTTATCTTCCTGCCACACCTTCCTCTTGTGGTGATGTTGGGTTTTAGTTGAGAGATTTTTTGTTTAACATTTCCATGTTGGCTGTGAACAGGAATGTGAACCAGATGAATAGGTACTGCTTCAGCAGGGAAGGTAACAGCATTCTATGTGCTCTGGAGTCTAGTCATGCCTGCCACATGACCACAGAAACATCAGACGCAGACAACACTGGCTCTTTAGTTGTAAACTCAGATTAGCACATACACCTTAGAGCTGTGGTGGTGAACCTTGGCACTCCAGGTGTTCTTGGACTTCAATTCCCAGAAGCCCAAGTCCCTGTGAATCCATTTGAAGTCCAAGAACACCTGGAGTGCCAAGATTAGCCATCACTGCCCTAGACTAGAGTCAGACACTACTACCTTTCAAGCAAGGGAATTCTTTACCTTCATAATCCTAGGCTCGAGTGAGGATATTAATGACGAACTCTTGTTCCAGGTCCCTCTCTATACAATCCCCTGGAGTACAAATGATGAGAACTATGTTGGAATCCCTCTGGGGAAAATGGGGAGTAAGCAGCCTGCCTTCACAATCCATGTGTCTGAGCCTGAGGACACAAGACAGAAGAAGCATGTGTCCAAAAGGGCTTTATCTAATGAAGAGGCTCTAGGCTTAAAAGCAGCTGTTGCTTCAATGGGAATTAGGAAACCACTGACGCCTATCGACAATCCAATGGATTTTACTTCTGGTGAGTAGCACATAGGAATAGCTTAAACTGTTTGGAAACTTCTTTTATATTTAGACTTTGCTAACAGGTGGCCATTTTGCCAGTGCTCAATGTCTGTGCTCTGTTCTGCAGTTTGCTGTTTATAGGTGACATTGATGAATCTAGTCATTTTCATACCTTTCAAAGGTAGTCAGTTTTGACTACAGGTATTTCCCACCCCTTGTAAGGAAAATCTTATTTGACCTCACACATTTAAGTCATAACTTCCTTAGTTTTTGCTGCCACTTCTGCTATTTTTGTTGTTCAGTCACACAGTTGATTCCCACCCTTTGCGACCCCATGGACCACTGTCCGCCAGGTACTTCTGTCCTCCACCATCCTCCTCAACTCACTCAGCTCTGTGCCCATTGTCTCTACAATACCATCTAGCCATCTCATTTTGGCCGCCCCCTTCTTCTTTTGCCCTCCACATTTCCCAGCATCAAGACTTTCTCAAGTGAAATCCTCTCTTATTTGATGTCCAAAGTACTTTAGCTTCATCTTTACTATTTGACCTTCTAGGGAGCAGTCAGGGTTTATTTCTTCTAAGATTGACCTATTTGTTTTCCTCGCTGTCCATGGGACTCTCAAAACTCTCCTCTAACACCATATCTCAAAGGCATCTATTCTTCTGCGCTTAGCAGAAGAGAAAAATATATTTTTTTAAAAAAAACCCAACTACCTACTGATTGGTGTGTGCAGGCATGTGGTTTTATATACACACATGCAAAGCCAGATGACATCAACAGGGATTAATTATTTTTCATTCACTCCTCTCCCTTGTTCTTGCCTGCCTTTAATTTTGCTTGCTACCTAGTGAAAGTGGCCTGGATTTACATATAGCTATTGCCATAGTGCCGTGATGGCAAACCTGGGCACTCCAGATGTTCTTGGACTTCAGTTCCCAGAAGCCCAAGCACCCTGTGAATCCACACGAATGGGTTTACTGTGATTCATCCAGCCCACGCTTCCCTCATCGCTCCATATGGGCACGTTTTACTTCTGCTTTCGGGAGTGACGAGGGCAGCGTGGGCCGGATGAATCACAGTAAACCCATTAGTGTGGATTCACAGGGTGCTTGGGCTTCTGGGAATTGAAGTCCAAGAACATCTGGAGTGCCAAGGTTTTCCATTACAACCATAGTGTTTGTTATCACTGGAAGCCACTTTTAGGGGCTCCTTGGAAGGAACTTGGATATCTCTGTTCCTTCTGAGAGCCATAAGCTAGCCTTGCAGTGAAAAGGGTAAAGGTGAAGTTTACCTTTAGAATGTAGTTGGGGAATTCAAGTTAATTGTTTGGAGGATGAGAAGGATGAAGCAAAAGTGATTAAGATTACAAGGTGACTTTTTGAGAATATTTTTCTATTTAAAATATTGTAGAAACACCATAGATCAACAAAAGAAAACACTTATATGTCACATATATGACCTGAGATCACCTTTACTTCTAACTAACAATCTGACTTACCTATCCCACCGTCTTACCTTCTAATAATCAGATACATTTTATTATATTTTATTCTTGATTTTCTTATTTGTTCATTGGAGATAAAGTCAGTTTAAAGTTATTCCTAAACTATCAGAATTACATCTATTATCCACACTTTTTTATTGGGTGTTTTTTTCTCCCATGGCATCTCCCCCTTTCATCACGCCCTCCCTTCTGCTCCATTTTGATCATTAGCTTGTTCCATTCCTTTTCAAATATTAGACTCTGATCTTTGCAACTCCCTTTGGATCATCTTTCACAGTGATGCTGAACCTTGGCACTCCAGATGTTCTTGGACTTCAATTCCCAGAAGCCCAACCCTCCATGAATCTGCATGAATGGGTTTACTGTGATTCATCAGGCCTGCACCGCCCTCGTCGCTCCTGGAAGCGAAAGTAAAATGTGCCCATATGGACGCATTTTGGTTCCGCTTCCAGGAGCAAAAAGGGCAGTGTGAGCCAGATGAATTGCAGTAAATCCATTTGTGCAGATTCACGGGTGCTTGGGCTTCTGGGAATTGAAGTCCAACAACATCTGGAGTGCCAAGGTTCGCCATCACGGATCTATCAGCCCTTTGGGTCATCTATCAGCTCCTTCCACCACAAATAATTTTCATATGCCAATGAGAATCTCAGCCTGCTGGCTAATTTAGTAGAATACACATTCTCTCTTTTAAAACTTTTGTCAGTAGTTTTTAATTGCTTTTTAAACTGTTATTCATTTTATTTTCTGTGAGCCGCCCAGAGCCTTTGGAGTTGGACAGCAATATAAATTAGAAACTAAATAAAAAAAAAACAAAAAACCCGAAAATACCAAATCTTATGGTCTCTCATGATTTCATTTACAAATTTTAAATTTTTACACCATGATAATGTTTTATTGCATAAGTCTTGGTATAAGTAATACCTCTGATAACGTTAAGACTTCGTTTCACAAGTCTTAACGTTATCCGATTTTTAGCCTTATCCGATGCATGCATTAGATAACGTTAAAATCCTATGGAGATGACTCAGATAACGTCAACTCCATAGAGATACATTGTAAACACAGACTTCAAGGGAAAGTCAAGGAAACATGCCGGAACCTTAAAGAACTTTAATAAATAATTGTCTAAAGGGTAAATACATTACAAAAACATGCCAGATCACCCTGACTTTAGGTGAACAAAACCGTACAGCATTTTTAAACTTTTGAAAACTTTATAAAGTGCTCTTTTAAAAGATCTGCTCCCTCTTTTTGCTGACATGTTTTTTTTCAATGATGCCATGGCACACCAGAAAAACTAGGTGAGCAGAAGAAAACTAATTTTAGTTTGTTTACTGTGCTGTACTGTAGTGCACTGACCTTCCAAGATCAAGACATGCGGGAAAACTTTCAATATGTCCTGACTCCATTTTAAAAGCTAAGAGGGATAGAAGCAGGCCCAATGATGACAACATTTACCATCATGCAGAGTGGCCATGTGGAGCCATGTGAGCAGGGATCAATTTTAAAAGCTAACAGCATGGGTGCCAAACTTTTCAGGCCATTGGCCAGTCACATGATTCATGGGTGCTGAAACTACGGCCCGCAGGCCGGATCCAGCCCATGACGCCAATTCATCCAGCCCGCTCCACCCTCATCGCTCTCAGAAGCAGAAGTAAAACTCACCCGTCTTCTGCTTCTGGGAGCGATGAGGGTGGCATGGGCTGGATGAATTGGCATTGGAGGCCACATCTGGCCCACGGAGTAGTTTGGGCACCCATGAGCCACGTGACTGGCCCATGGCCTGAAAAGTTTGGGCACCCTTGCTGTTAGCATTTAAAATGAATTCCTGTGAAGGTGGCTCCAGATGTCCACCTTGCATGTTGGTAAATGTTGACATCCATTTTGGGTCCTGCTTCTATCCATGTTAGCCATGGGTGCCCAAACTATGGCCTATGGGCTGGATCCGGCCAATGATACCAATTCATCTGGCCCACGCCACCCTTGTCATTCCCAGAAGCAGAAGTAAAACTCACCCAGCTTCTGTTTCTGGGAGCGACGAGTGTAGAACGGGCTGGATGAATTTGTGTCAGGGCCGGATATGCAGTGATGGGATGTCAAATATTCTACTACCACGCCATGACGTCATGGACGTCATGGGTGTGGCCAATGTCACGACGTCATGACATCATGGGCGGAGCCAACGTCATGACATCATGACGTTGTGGGCAAAGCCAAAAATAAAATAAAAATAAAAAAATAAACACGCACACAGACCCGTAAATAACTTAAAGAAATAAAATAAAGAAATAAATAAAATAAAAATTAAATAAAAGTACAACCACCCACCCAAAACACAAATAAATCACCCACCCACCCTAAATATAAAAGCCTCACTTACCTTCCTTGGCGCCGACGAACCTCCATGTGGCCCGGGGCCACCCAGCAAGACACGCTGCCCCCGACTGTGGCCGTTTCCTCCTACGAAGGCTGCGGCCGGCCCTGCAGCCACCGGCCACGGCCGCCACAGCCGCCTGCAGCCCCTGGCCGGCCACTGAGCTCCCACGGGCACGTTGGTGCCTGCCCGGCTGTCCGCCCGCGCCGCGCCCTCCTAGGGACTTGGGCCCGACAAACCCCCATGCCTTGGGTAAGCCCGGTGGGGCTCGCCACCGCCGCATCCTCCTCCGCCGGACGCCTGCAGCTTCCTCGGGGTGGTGCCTTTTCGGCCCGGCTCTGGCTGAGGCCACGGGCAGCCAGGGCCTGGGGGCAGCAGTGGGTATGGTGGCGGCTCCAGCCGCGGCCAGGGGCTGGAGGCACTGGTGCCCCCAGGCCCTGGCCGCCCGTGGCCGCAGCCAGAGCCGGGCCGAAAAGGCACCACCCCGAGGAAGCTGCAGGCGCCCGGCGGAGGAGGATGCGGCGGTGGCGAGCCCCGCCGGGCTTACCCAGGGCATGGGGGTTTGTCGGGCCCAAGTCCCTAGGAGGGTGCGGTGCGGGCGGGCGGCCGGGCAGGTACCAACGTGCCCGTGGGAGCTCGGTGGCCGGCTAGTGGAGGTGCCCTTCTCTTAGGGCTGCTGCTGCTGCTGCTGGAGCCACTCTAAAAAGGGGCGGCTCCAGCTTCGGAAGAATTTTTTTAAAAAAATTGGAGCCATTTGGCTCCAATTTAGTGCGCATGACCAGAAACTCAATTTGACGCAACCGGACGCCTCAAAAGTGGACTCCCCTCCCGGAGAACCCTCCGGGATTGGTCCTACCGGTTCCAGGGAACCGTCTGGAACCGGGGACATCCCATCACTGTGGATATGGCCCACAGGCTGTAGTTTTGGCACCCATGAAACACGCGACTGGCTCGTGGCCTGAAAAGTTTGGGCATCCCTGCTTTTAAAATGGATTCCTGTGCACATGGCTCCAGATGGCCACTTTGCATGATGGTAAATGTTGGCATCCATTTTGGATCCTGGAGTGCCCAAACTATGGCATGTGGGTCAGATCTGGCCCATGATGCCAATTCATCCAGCCCACTTCACCATTGTCGCTTCCAGAAGCGGAAGTTAAACTCACCCGACTTCTCCTGGGAGCGATGAGGGTGGTGTGGGCCGAATGAATTGGCATTGGGGGCCGGATCCGGGGAAAAGGGGGGTGTCTGATCCTCATTGTGCCCCCTTTCTCCCAAGGAGGCAAGCTGCTGAGGATCAGATGCTGTGATCCTGATTGTGCTACTTTGGGAGAAAGAGCAGACTCCCCCTTTCTCCCAAGGAGGCAAGTTACTGAGGATCAGATGCTGAGATCCTGATTGTGCCACCTTGGGAGAAAGAGAGCAGACGCCCCCTTTCTCCCAACGAGGCTAACTGCTGAGGATCAGATGCTGTGATCCTGATTGTGCCACCTTGGGAGAAATAGCAGGCAGCCCCCTTTCTCTCAAGAAGCCATGCTGCTGAGGATCAGATGCTGAGATCCTTATTGTGCCACCTTGGGAGAAAGAGAGCAGGGAGAAAGAGAGCTTTAACGTTATCCTATGCATCCCATAGGATTTTAACATGCATCGGATAACACTAAAAATCGGATAACACCAAGACTTGTGGAACCAAGTCTTAGCGTTATCCGGTTATTATTGTATCTTCTTATATGCTTCATGAGAGCTTGTTTCTTAAAACTAAGAAATTTTAACAATTATGTCCCTTGGGTATTGACTTCTCTTCCTAGGACCAATACAAAAAACTGATTCAATATCCACTCTTATACAGTATTTAGTGATTTGTGTCAGGAACAAATTTACTCATGAGTAGGTCTTCCTGACCACCAGTGGTCGGTTCCTGCTTCCAAGCTGCTGCCCTCCAGCTAAGCAGTCCATGATACTAGAGTAGTGTAGTATTGGTAGTGCACAGCCAAGTAAACACTCCAGGCATCTTCAGGTATTTTAAAAGTACAGTGGAACCTCATATAACAATCACCCCATATAGCAATGAAATCATTTTTTTGGGGGGGGGGGGAATAGTATCTTGCATAACAATTTTCCTGTGCAAAAAAAAATACAACAATTTTTCATTGGGAAAATCCACTTGACAAAAAAAAAATCGTTGTACGATGAATCCCATAGGGAAAATCGCTATATGAAGCATGTATCACAGTGTTTCCCAAATGCTGGTGTTTGGACTTCAATTCCCAGAAGCTTAAGTCAAGTCCCCAAAGTGCTGATCAGTCAATATACTGGCTTAGGCTTCTGGGAACTGAAGTCCAAACACCAGCATTTGGGAAACACTGATGAATCATATAGCAATTGTTTTGTACAACAATGAGCCCTATGGAACGGATTAAAATCGTTGTACAGTATGAGGTACCACTGTATATTGTAATCGGAGTATTGAAGAAAATTTATCAAACATTCAGAAAGCACATCAAAATAAAGACAGCTTCTCTAACTGAGGAAGCCCAAGGGCCCCCTCCCTACTTTTAAGACCCTACATGTTTGTCAGTTCACAGCTCATCCTTAGAAACATCCAATCAAGAGAGTGTCTTGCCTCTTCCTTCTGGGTTATATCTCCTCCCTCAGGGTCCACCTCCTTGCCATTCCCCTAAAGGAATCCAGCCAATGACCATACAGCATAACATGTCTATCACACATTAGGTTTCATTTCTCCCATGAGGCCAGCATGTTTACACATTCCAGTCTTTCTAAGGTATGTGCTAAAGGTTCTCCCACACATTGAAATCTCCATCTTGGCTGAAGCTAAAACCAGGGCACAAATCTTGCCCTGACAATTTGATCCATCCCAAGACTATTGACTTCAGGTCTTCTTTGATTGCTTCCAGAAGAAATTGAATCCTTAAATTATTTATTCTAATTGAGTCTTGCAGTTGAGCCTTCTGCCTGTCTTTTTCCACCATGGTGTCCTCATGGTCTGTAAGAATAAATGCAACATCAGATACAGTAATACCCCGGATAACAATTGCATCGGATAACGCTAGAATCGGATAACGATGCAAGTTTTTTGGAAAAAACTTGCATCGGATAACGATTCTGGATAATGATTCTTAGCATTATCCGATGCAATGGTCTGCGGGTGTGGGGTGGTTTGGGTAGAACTACCCAATCCACACACCCCAGCGGTCTCTGCGACTGCAGTAGGGTCAGGGAATAGCACCTGCCTTTTCCCCAATACTACTGCAGTCGCAGAGACTCTTTCTCTCTTTATTTCCCTCCCTGTATTTAAACTACAGGGAAGGGGGAAAGAGAGGTGATTGGTTCTCTAGAGAACCAATCACATCTCTCTTTCCCCCTCCCTGTAGTTTACATTCAGGGAGGGAAAGAAAAGAAAAAAGCAGTTCTCTCTCTCCCTGTAGTTTAAATACAGGGAGGAAAAAAGACGCGATTGTGTCTTTTTCGCGACTGTATCTTTTTTCCTCCCTGTATTTAAACTACAGGGAGAGAGAGAACTGCTTTTTTTCTTTTCTTTCCCTCTCTTTCTCTAGAGAACCAATCACATCTCTCTCCCTCTTCCCTGTAGTTTAAATACAAGGAGGGAAATAAAGAGAGAAAGAGTCTCTGCGACTGCAGTAGGGTCGGGGAAAAGGCGGGTGCTTTTCCCTGACCCTACTGCAGTCGCAGAGACCACTGCTCGTGGGGGGTGGCTTTAAAGGCAGGGAGGTTTCTTTCTTTCCCTGCCTGCCTTTAAAGCGGTTTGTCCCTGAAGTCAGGGCTTTTTTTAGTGTTGTTCGATGGATGCATCGGATAACGTCATGACTTGTGGAACCAAGTCATAACGTTATCCGGTGTATTACTGTACTTTAGTTTCCACCTGCTGGATGTTGGAATCTCCTTCCTTCACTCTTTGATCCAAGCCTTCAATCTGTTCAACCAGGGTTTTTTTTTAAGTCCAGAAATTCTTTCATAAACAGGCGTTGGAGCTTATCACTGTTGTCTAATATTTCTGTGATTTTTCTATCTGTCTCCATCTCTTGTTCCAGTACTTGATTTCTTATGAGCCGTGCATAGCTCTGGTTTGAAGGCTTTCTCCTGTTCCAAAGCTTTTTAGACATTAGTCATACGTTAGTCACACATGCCTCACTTTGCTTACAAATTTTGAGTTGAGCTTTCAATGGTTATTCCTGTCCAGTAGGTAGCAGTGCAATTCAATGAAATATGAAAAAATCACAACTGAGAAATAGCAGTGCTGATGGATGATGCTGAACCCACATGCCTTCTTGAAGTTCTTTTTAGCATGCTGTATTTAGCACTGTGCAATTGTCATTTTGACTCTCAGCAGGAGACAGAAAAGAAAGTTTGTAAGGAGATTTTACTCCCTCCCCAGTTCTTATTCAAATATTCTTTAAAGTATTGTAGTCCTCAGTTGTTTTATGCCACAAGCGGATGGTTTAAGAATAAATCAAAGCTTCAGATTTCAGGCTCGGAATAAAGTTTCAGGGGAGGGGAGAAATGTTTCAGTTTTCTTTCCCTTAATTAGGAGACACATCACAACTGCTCTCCTCTTAACTGTCAAGTGCTTTCTCACAAGCACTAAATCCTTTCTAAATCACAAATACCCTTCTTTTTTAGAACCACAGTTGCTTTAGGTGTCCTTTGTTTGTTATTCTGGCTTTTGAAACCTTCATCCAAACATTTTAAAAAAGGCTTTTCAATATTTTTTGTAAGGTTGGTCTTTCTCCTAGCTTGGGAGTTCTCAACCTTTTAAAGCCAGAGGCCAGGTCATGTTCCCTCAGACATCTTCAGGGGCTAGATGGCCATTTTGCCCTTCCTCCACCACATGGCACTTCCTGGTGTGGTGGGGGCTGTGGGGGGCCACATGAAATGGCCACAAGTTGAGAATCCCTGTCCTCGCCCATCTGAGGCTCCTCCCTGCAAGGTGATTTATTATTTATTTATTTATTTATTTAGATTTATATCACCGCCCACTCGCCGTGGCGACTCAGGGCGGTTTACAATCAGGAGAAGAAAAAACAACAACAAACAAACAAAAAAAAAACTCCAGGGATAGGGGGTTGGGATTTAACTTAGCATCTCCTCATTTCCTTTGCATAGAAACAACAGTTTAATCTACCTATAATCTTGTATTTTAGGGTCACCAAGTATTATGGATATGTCAATAGTCCAAGAGGAAGAACAGAGAATTAATGTTAACCATGTACCTGACTACATTGAAGACATCTATAAGTATCTTAGGGAAATGGAGGTAATAACAATTAATATAGGGAGTGGGAGGATGCTGCTTAATTAAGTTCAATATTCTTCTTACATTATCTTGGGGCTTGTACTAAGGATGGTTGAGTGTATTATTAATGCTCTTTTGGTTTATTTGTCTTCAAAAACAAGAATAGAAATAAAAACCTATTTTCCCTTTTTTTAGTATCCTCTTAGCACAAAATCTAAAGAGTCACAAGTTGACTCATTACGTAGAGGCAAGAGTTAATTACAACACGGTTCTTCTTCTAGGTGAAATGTAAGCCCAAAGTGGGCTACATGAAGAAACAGCCAGACATTACAAACAACATGCGAGCTATTCTTGTGGATTGGCTGGTGGAAGTTGGTGAAGAATATAAACTACAAAATGAAACTTTGCACTTGGCTGTAAATTATATTGACAGATTTCTGTCCTCCATGTCGGTCTTAAGAGGGAAACTTCAGCTTGTGGGAACTGCAGCCATGCTCTTGGCCTCGTAAGTCAATTAAATGTGTTTGATGCTAGCTTTACTTAGCAGCTTCGACCTTATGGGAGACACAAGCTTTCCAGCTGGATTTTATAGAAGCTAGGGCAAATTCACTGTATCTTTGCAATATAGTGCATAGCTATAAACCTTTATTTAAAAGCTGATGTTATGCCATGCTTGGTTTGTTTAAAACAATTGGGGAACACCTGGCCCCCCAAATATTATCGGACATCACTTTTCATCAGTGGTTGGCTGCATAGCCAAAGGCAAGATGCTGCTAAGGTGGATGGCCACAGTTTTCTTATACAGTAATACCTCGGATAACGCTAAGACTTGGTTCCACAAGTCTTGGTGTTATCCGATTTTTAGTATTATCCGATCCATGTTAAAATCCTATGGGATGGATTGGATAACGTTAAAGCTCCATAGAGATACATTGTAACCACACAGGCTTTAGCGGTTGTTATCCGATCCATCCCATAGGACCTTAACGTTATTCGATCCAATTCTCCACCCCAGATTGCTTAACGTTATGCGATTTTAGCATTATCCGAGGTAAACGTTATCCGAAGTATTACTGTACTGTACTTTAAAATATTTTCAGGTGCTTTAAAATTGCAGGTGAGGGCATTCTGTACCCAGAGGGACTGGATTGTATTTATTTTTTACATTTCTACCTTTTACTAGAGAGTAGAGTTTGCCTACTTAGAATACTTTCTTATATGGGCAGGATTAGTGAAGTACTACTGTACTATATGCAGAAGTAGCAAGAATACTCACTCAACTTAGGATAAAAGCCAGCAGCACTGGCTACTTTATTTCTCCAAAGGATGGGTGGAGAGAAACATGGGTCAGTGGTTATGATTTGTACAACCGTGCTTTCCTTCCTATTGTAGGAAGTTTGAAGAAATCTACCCTCCTGAAGTTGCAGAATTTGTTTATATCACAGATGACACTTATACAAAGAGACAAGTCCTGAGGATGGAGCACTTAGTTCTGAAAGTACTATCATTTGACCTGGCAGTGCCTACAATAAATCAGTTCCTTAGTCAGTATTTTTTACATCAGCCAGCTAGTTCCCAAGTAGAAAACCTGGCAACGGTAAGATACTTTTCCGCAGGGGGTGTGGGTGGGTGGGGAGGCAGCTAGAAACATGCACAGAATTGTGAATGGGTTACCTCTGTGATGATAAGAAATATTGAACTTGTAAAGGTAAAAGTCGCCCTTGCTGGAAAGCCAGTCATGTCTGACTCTAGGGTTCAGCACTCATCTCTGTTTATAGCCAAACAGCCAGCACTGTCTGCGTCTGAAGACGTTTCTGTGGACATGTGGTAGGCATGCCGGAGTGCAAGGAACACTGTTTACCTTCCCACTGAAGTGGTCCCTATTTATCTATTTGCAATTTCTTGCTTTTGAACTGCTAGGTTGGCAGGAGCTGGGACAGAGATGGGAGCTCACTCCGTCATGCAGTACCTGGGAATCAAACTCTGACCTTCCAGTCAGCAAATGTATTATTTATTTTATTATTTCAATTTATATTGCCACCCCACTCCAAGGACTCTGGGCGGCTCACAAAAAGTCAAAAGATTAAAAGGAATACAAAACCACAAGATTAAAACATATAAGATTTAAAAATTGAGAGAATTAAAAGATGAAAAGGGAGGAAGAGAGTCACTGAATCAGCCAACAGGCCAAGGCCACAACGTTATTAGTACCCCAGACCCTGTGTCTTACCACACCAGCCACTGCAAACCCCTCAAATTGTAGCCTTGTTTACATTTGGGGACATTTTTAGGGCTCTTCCTCTCGGCTAAGCTTTTTGGGTTTTTGTGAGTCGTATGGCTTGAAGTAGGGGTAGAACTATAATCTGGGAGGAAGAGGTATAAATCCTGCAGGGTTCACATGTCATGACCTCTCTAACCTTGGAAGACTTGTGTTAGTGATGTAGTGTTGGGTAATTTTCTAACATTGTTAAGAGAATGGGACTTTTTCAGGCAGAGCAGGGTTTACCTGTTGGAAAGGTCTTTCCAGCTATCACATCTGGTTCAATGAATCAAAGCATCCAATCCATGAGTCTGCAACATTCGAAGTTGTCCAGCAAGTTTGTAAACTGGGAATGGCTGTGAAAGAAGACTCCCATGATTTAGTTTATTGGGAAGAATGTGCTAAGATAGCTTAGTGCCAGAAATTAAATTAAAATTATTTTCTTTCTCTACAGTACTTGGGAGAATTGAGCTTAATTGATGCCGACACATTTCTGAAATACTTGCCATCAGTAATTGCTGCAGCAGCGTTTCATATAGCAAACTATACACTTTCAGAGAAAAGTTGGGTATGTATAAAAAGTACTTGTCCCTCCTACATGTGTATCACGATCGAGCTGTTTATCCCAGCCGTCTTTGCATTTCTGGGCACAGATAACCTTCCTGTTATGCAGTCTATCCAAACTGTGTCAAAAAGTAGCTAGAAAGGGGGCCTTGGTGATTTGTATCCGAGAAAAGCCGCCCTGACAGCCACACTAATGTGGGTGAGCTTTTTTTTTTTTTTTTTTTGCACCAGACTGAAATCTCCATCTTCTCAGACTGATAAAGTGGAGGCTTTTATTTCTCATTATTATTAGGCATGATTTCTTGGCATTACCTCATAAGCGATAGGTTTGTAAATAAACTTTATTAGCAATTGGTCGTTAAGGAGGCAAGCGATCTTGTACTTGAAGCACATACAAAACACAATTTAATAATCCTTTACCTTGAATTGAGTAACCAATAGTGTTCAGAAAAGTTTATTCTTAAATAGCCCACTTCTCCAATGGTTACTCAGAAGATTTGTTGAGGCTCATAGATTCATGGGCTTTAGTTTCTTGCTGCTCTCTGCTTTGAACTTCAATGGCATAAAAATGAAATTTAATAAACACATTTCTTTTATATACTAGGACATTTCCAGCATGAGCTAGCTTAGGCATCTCACTCTTCCTATGTCCGCGTCCAGTTTCATAAATGCCCTAAACCTGGGGTGACCAGGTGTTGTTGGACTGCAGTCCCTTCCCCTCTAGCCAGCAGAAGCCCAGGACTCTTGTAAGCTCCAGCCTCTGGTTCTAAGCATGTGCCACAAAATCATTATTTCGTATGATGAAAAAACCCTTAGGATTACATATCTAACAGTCTGTGCTCTTGAGGCATAGACTCTGCTAGCAATCAATTACAGGGCAAGTACCATAAGTAGCATTTATACATGAGAACTCGCTTTTCTGTGTGCTACAAGAAGGGTTGAGTAAATGCCTGGTGTTTCCTTGGCAGACGGACTCCCTTGCTAAAGTGACAGGATACACGCTTGAAGATCTCAAACCTTGTCTTCTCGATCTCCATAAAACATACTGCAGAGCCGCACAGCATACTCAGCAGTCAATACGAGAGAAATACAAGTCTGTAAAGTAAGTATTGGAGCCAAATGGCAGTTAACTGTTAGGTTTCATGGAGTGATTGCTACACAAATGTAGCTGACTAGATTGGAGCGTTGTGCTGGAGAACAGATAAAGTTCATGTAAATTCTTTCTTTTTCAGATACAATGTGGTATCCCTCATTGACCCGCCAGAGACGCTAAACCTGTCGTAACACTCAAATTAGGACTTGATGCCTCCAAAGTGTATATTGCCGCGAGCAGCAAATGTACAGTTTTAAAATTGTTTTTAGATCCCAATCACTTTGGTATATTACCATAGAAAATTAAGGACTTTTTTACTTTTATAGTGTTTTAATGTAAACTTTTGTACATGCAATCTTGTACGTGCTTAGATGTGACTCCTTTAAAGTTCTGTTGAAACAGACCTAAACCATCCAGGTAAACCAGTCATGTTCAAACTTTTTTAAAAAACTAACCAATGAAAAGCAGAATATGCAGGGATTTAGAGTAAATAGGAAATCAAGATAGCTCCATGGAGCAAATCTACACACATGAGAACAAAGTTTTAGCCTCTCTGCAGACTCCATGTATAATTAAGCTGTAACGGTGTATTTGGAAGTTAGCTATTGCCTATAAACTTACAAAGTATGGGAAATGGAGCGGCTGGGACTTTTCCTGCTTCCAGCTGAGAAAGCTCAGAAGGGTACTACACACCTGAAACAGGTGTGAACACTTGTACATCAGACTCTGGCAGTTCTTCTGGACTACAGTTCTAGTACCTGGACCCTCTCAGAATCCTGGGCTTTGCCATCCAAAAAGGTAAACTTTCTGAGGTCTGCTTTTAAGACATGCTGTAAAAACTGCTTCTAAGAGATAATGTTAGTAACTTTTTGTGAAATTGATAGCGATTGAGTCTAGAATCTACAAGGCATTGATCGGCTTGAATCAATAGTTGGCAAATACTATACTGTACCTGTAAGCTACTTGGAGTAAAGTCCTTCTAGCCTCACTCCTTACTGTTGCTGGAAAAATCACGGTCCTCTTCAGATTCCTCTTCTACAGGAATGTGGTAGAGTGGCCAACTGAAAATGGGGTGCGACTAGGGCGCTCTCCTTGATTTGCATCTATATAATTTGCTAATGGCTGCAATCCTGCTGCAACAGGTTGGGTGGAGGTAGCTGTTGCTTTTGGAAGACTGTTCCAGCCTTGTTCTTACTGAGATCATAAAGTGGGATTGAACTTGTTCTTGACCATCAGACGTAGAAAGGGATAGGGGTACTGCACAGATCTTAAGTAACACCGTGGGGTAATTTTAGAAATGCAGTGTTGGGACCCTGCATTTGAGATATAGCTGGACAAGGTCTCTAGGGTGGATAGCTCATCAAATTTAATTTTTGTATAGTTGAGGGAAACTGAGACGGTGTGGAAAATAGCGTGCGTCTTGTACAAAACTAAATCCTAGTTCAAGCTTTTCTGTATTGTATGGGTGGCTAGTTTTATGCATATAAAGTGAGATTGGATTATTGTAAACAAGACTAACACTGCTTGATATAATATGCTCACAGTAAACCAAATGCATGGAAAGACTGGACTGTAAACCATCTTGAAGCTGGTCAATAAAACCTGTAAGAAAAGGACTTGGGCTCAGTAGTGATTTGCTTTGGGGAAGGAGATTTGACTAATATTGAAATAAAGTTCATAAATGTAAGACATATATAGGTACAGTAAAACCTCGGATTAACATGGATTGGATAGTGTTATCCAATCCATGTTAAAATCCTATGGGAAGGATCAGATTTATTTATTTATATTTATATTGCCGCCCACTCACCGAGGCGACTCAGGGCAGCTTACAGTTAAAACAACAACAGTACAATAAAAATTATAAAATGCTTTATAATTATAAAACAACCAAACCAGAACATAAACTAACTCCAGTCAGGCTGTTGTTGTGGGCTCAGAGGAGTGGGCAAGGTCCTCAGCCTCCTGCCAGGCCATGGAGTCTTCTTCCTCAGGCCGTTGTTGTGGGCCCAGAGGAGGGGGCGATGTTCTCAGCCACTGCTAGGCCTTGGCATCTTCTTCCTCAGGCCGTTGTTGTGGGCCCAGAGGAGGGGGCGATGTTCTCAGCCACTGCTAGGCCTTGGCATCTTCTTCCTCAGGCCGTTGTTGTGGGCCCAGAGGAGGGGGCGATGTTCTCAGCCACTGCTAGGCCAGATAACGTTAAAGCTCCATAGAGATACATTGTAACCGCACAGGCTTTAGTGGTTGTTATCCGACCCATCCCATAGGACCTTAACATTATTCGATCCAATTCTCCTCCCCAGATTACTTAACATTATGCGATTTTAGCGTTATCCGATCCAATTGTTATCTGGTATTTTACTGTATTGTATACTGCTTTTCATTTTAAAAAATGCAATTCCATGACTTGCAAACCACACCTGTGGTATCTTCCAGGAACTGTGGAGCCAGGCAAATAACATCTTGATGTTGAATTGTTTCCATCAGCCCTTAATAGTATGAGTGCTGTGGGTTGCAGGCTGACAAACTTGGTTGGTACTTCTTTGCAATGTTTTTGTTGATCACAAACAACAAAATCAGAGTAAACACAAGAAAAAACCTTGTGGCACCTTAAAGATTAACTCCTATATTTTAATGTTAGCTTTCAAGGATCAAGGCCACTTTGTTAAACAGGAGTTAGTCTTTAAGGTGCCTCAAAGTTTTCTGTTGTTTACTCTGATATATTTGTACAGACTAACACAGCTACCACATCAAAAATAACCAAAGGTGGATTAAAATGCATAGGGCCATGGGCTAAGGCAGGGATTCTCAACCTGTGGCCCAGGATGTCCTTTCACGTGGGCCCCAAAGCTATCTGAGGGAACCTGTCTAGATCTTGTCTGCCTATAACTAGTAGAGGAAAAAATACCTTAATAGCAGGAGCCTACAGTTTTTGATCTTTTACCCTTTTTATCCTCAATCATGGGAGATTTGCTTTAATAAAGGCAGAACTAGTGTTGTAGTTGAAGTAAATATCTAAACTTAACGTTCTCTCATTAGCTGTACTCATTACAACTCCCACCATAATAGCAAGCTTTCAAACTAATGAAAATATGTGTGATTCACTTGGGAAGAAAAAAATGCAGATAAAGGAACAACAAACAATCCAGCTGCAGTTATGGGCTCCCCTTAGTGGTTAAAGCGCTAGGCTTGGAAACTGGAAAGACTGGGGGAGCGGAATGGTATAAAAGCACTCCTTGTGTATCTCACCCTAAAAGCTCTATTAGGGTCCCTACAAGATGATTCTGACTTAACAGCACATAACAATAGAATGGATCAGGCCTCCTTGCAGTTCTAATATTATAAGACCAGAATAACAAAGGGTTTTTATTAGAAAAAAATTGTACAGACACAAGCACACTTAGGCAACAGTTTGTCTCATAACTCATTTCAATAATATACACTTACATAATAGCTACAAAGAAAATATTAATTTTGAATAGGAAACACTGAATGTACAAAAAGACATGCATTTATTTAGCCGCTCTTTTCTTCCTCTTTTTGCCAATTGGCTTTTTATTTACGCTCTCCCGTTTGTGCGAAAACTCTGTTCTGTAGTGAGAGAAAAAGATTTTTAAGTGCACATAAAGTTATTTAGTATTCTGTTAGAACTGCATCAGAAGGGTATGCAATAAATTTCAATTAAGCAAACTAAGCATGTCTGTTTGCATGATCAGGGCAATATTTATTTATTATTTTTATACCCTCCACATCTAGATTTTCCTACTATGGGCGGCTAACATGAGAATCTTAAATGGCAGAAAGCACAACTTATGACTGTGAACATGTTTAGAAGTGTACTACAGTGAAATACTAGATTATGTCCACTCAATGCCTCTGTCCCCCTTTCTTTGGGCATTACTGCCAGAGTTATAAGGCCTAAAGTCTTTAGTGAAAGCTTACTCAAAGGGTCATAGAGAATTCACAAGGCTAAAATTTCTATGACCATTCCATTTCTCCAGCTGAAGAATATGCAACTGAAGAGTGCCTACTGCCCTATCTGCAGTTCTGTGGATCCTTATGCTCTAGCTCAGGGGTCCCCAACCTAAGGTCCGCAGGCTGGATATGGCCTGTGGTGCCAGGTCATGTGCCCCCCCCCTCCAAGGGAACTCAAGAAACAAATGGCCATCCCTTTGATGCTGTTGGGACAAAATGGCCATCCCCATTGTGCAGGCAGGGCAAAATGACTTCCTGGCTCTCAAAGCTGACCGAGAGCATGACCCAGCCTTTGACTTGAAAAGGTTGGGATTCCCCGGTCTAGCTTCCTACTGCCAGGATTTTTAACACTAGTAGTCTTCCTGGGATAGGAAAGCAGAAGACATGTGCTATAACTTCACCAGATGTAGGCCTTGGTGCCCCTGGAAGATTGCTCCCTGACCCAAAAGTTTCTAGTCTTCTCTAGACTATGGAGGGTGTAGCATGAAATTTACTTTCAGCTACATCTTATCCTTCTCCCAGCTTACCTGTTATTGTTGGTATGCTCCATACTTCTACTTTTTATCTAACATGAATAATAAACATGCTGCAGACTAGGTCTCTTACAGGGGTCACCACACTTTGGGCAAAAATACTTAGAAACGAGACAGGAAATTATCACATTTGCATGGAGAAAAACCATTGGGCTCTCTGTCTCGTCAATTGGCAGACACTTGGTTATATTGACTTTGCATGCAGCAGCTCTAAACAAGGAAGTTGTTACTCTCAAACAGGGACTGCAGATGCTCCAGTGGTTAAGACACTGACTGGAAGTCTCCCAGATTTTTTAGGCTTTATATTACATTCTACTTACTGCACTTTTCTCATTTAGGCATATAATGCTCAAACTTTCTCACAATGTGAGCAAAGTATTTTTGTTTTTTTAAATGTTATTAGTTTTATTTCTTGCTCTTTATTCATTTGTCTTAATATCATATGCTTGGTTCAAGAACTTCCTGTGGTAACTCAACGTTTCAAATGCTTCTATCTTTTCTATAGTTGCCTATGTTGAAGCCTGTAGTCCTTGACATGCAGTAGAACCAAATGAGACCTTCAGAAAAGATTGTGTGGGTGTGGGTGTTGGCTACATATCTGCTGGCTGGATGCAGGACTTGCCCCACATGGTTGAGAGTAGCCAAGGCTTTGAACCACGTGGGGTGGTTCTTCTTGCATTAACAATTGTCTGCATTAAACATAAGCAGAAGTGGGGGGGGGGGATTTGTTTCAATTACCTGTTCTTCTGAGTTATTTCTGGCTCTAGAATAACAACTTCTTCTTCTTCGCTGTCAGATAACACAATGGTCTCATCTAGAAGATACAAGGAAGCTGTTGGTTGCCATCTCTTTTTCACGGACTGGTTTACACCACAGATCAATATGGCTCAATCTGATATCATCCATGTCTACTCCAAGATAAATCACAGTCTTTCCTCACTGATTTCTATACCATTCATTATATATTTCTGGCACTGACTGGTCAACCTGAAAAGGTTCTATGCAATCTGGAAGACCCACACGATAAATCTACCTGCTCTAATAGCTTTGGAGAGAGGACAGCATGGGTATACAGAGTCGGGTTCTCCCGAGTGGGGCGGGGTAATAAATTCAATAAAATAAATAAATAATAAATACCACTTTGAGCAACAGGTCAACTGTTTAAAATGGTGGTGCCCAAACTAAGAACCAGGTGCGGCCCCCGACGCCAATTCACCTGGCCCGCGAAGCTCTCGTCGCTTCTGGAAGCGGAAGTAAAATGCACCCGTACGGGCACATTTTACTCCCGCTTCCAGGAGCGGCAAGGGCTTCAGCAGCCGGGTGAATTGGTGTTGGGGGCCGCACCTGGGCCTTAGTGACTGGCTCCTTCAACCACATTATCGGCCCATGGCCCAAAACATTTGGGCACCCCTGGTTTAAAATGTCTGCTTTCCCAAACTTAAGCAAAAAAGGACACTATAATGTCAAATGTAAAGCCGTAGCTGTGTAACAGTTGGGTCGCAAAATGATACACAGTACTTATAAATATTTTTTCAATCGCCAAATCCACGAACTATTCCTTCAACTGCAACACCAGATACGGAATGGAAAACCAGATATTCCAGACAAACATGCAAAGGTTAAAACAGAAAAGAAG
Organism: Furcifer pardalis; assembly: GCA_030440675.1. Taxonomy (NCBI): domain Eukaryota; kingdom Metazoa; phylum Chordata; class Lepidosauria; order Squamata; family Chamaeleonidae; genus Furcifer; species Furcifer pardalis. The sequence continues at coordinate 73,023,770 of CP126892.1, forward strand.
CTTTTCATTTAACTGCAAAAACTTTCAAAACCGCCTTCTTTCACCTTGCCACATGCTTAGCTGTATAGGATCCCAGTTAATTGCTCTTGTTTATTTAAAATTATGCACTAGAGCAGAAGCAGGCCTAGAGGAATAAATTTGCAATTTGATATTCTTTACTCCGCTTTATCCACACTCTTTTCAAACAACACTGTTTAACAAAAAGAAAATACCAACCTTTTTGATTTCTTGTTTCAACTGCAGCATCTCCCGTTTCCATATTCTGCTCTTCTACAGTTACAGGTTCATCTGGAACGACTTCATCTTCCTCATCTTCTTTTTCAGACCCCTCAAAATCCCCCCATGAATTTTCAAGACCTTCGCCAATCTGGGCTGTGCCGGAAGTCCACAGCACAGGCTTGGCCAAACTAATCTCTTTAAGAAAATTTTTTGAACTTATCAAAAATTCATTGTAATATGATGGACTTGATAGGCTGACTCAGCTATGCCCTCAGAGGAGGTGAAGAAACACATTTGTCAGAAATGCCCTTTTGACAAATGGCACCTACATATACAATGACAGAAGTACAAATCATTATAATTTCCCCAAGGATTTTTCTGTATTAATAGCCATTTGCATGCAGCTAAAATACATTCCTTCAGGGATGTGCAGCTGTTGACTAGGAATCCAAGGTCTGTCTAGCATTGCCTGCTTTTTGACTAGGAAAAATACAGTAGTTCAACCAATTTATCTACTGTGGCTCTCTATAGGGATAAATGAATATCACTACTTTGTTATGCAGGGCTACAAAATTAGTGATGAACCCACTGATGCTTCTGATGCTCCCATGAAATCTGTGGATTTTTATACATGAGTAACATTTGCCATGACTCTTGACTAAATGCTTACCTTACTGATGAATGCTGGTTCAAAACTAGGTTTCTGATTGTGTTCTGGTTTTATTCGCTTATATTCTATTATCAAAACAAGGGGCTGTGGTGGCTCAGTGGTTAAGAAGTTTGCCTTGTTAGCTGGAAGGCTGGCAAGCTGGCAGTTCGAGACCCAGATACTGCATGATGGATTGAGCACCAGTCTCAGTTCCAGCTCTTGGGGACATGACAGGAGCCTCACTTTGGCGTTCCCTGAGTGGAGTTTCTTCCGTAGAAATCCTTTCAACTCAGAATAATTTCTGATCTGACACGAAATTATTATTATCAGAAGCTCCCTGGTGGCTCAGTGGGTAAAAGCACTGTGCTTGGAGACTTGAAAGGGCGGGGTTCGATTCCCCGAGAGCTGTACATCCCTTGCAGAAATCTTTTCAGTCCAGAGTAATCTCTGACACGAAAACACACACATTATTATCAGAACAACGGGGAGCTTTGTGACACTTTGAAAAGTAAGAAATATTTGGCAAGTCTGTATGGACTTTAGGCCAGTTCTGAAGATGCAAGAAATTGCAAGCAGATAAACAGGTACTGCTTCGGCAGGAAAGGAAACATTTAATTATGCCTGCCAAGTGGCCACAGAAATGTCTGCACACGCAGACAGCGCTGGCTCTTTCGCTGTAAATGGAGATGAGCACCACACCCTAGAGTCAGACATGACTTGCTTTTGAGCAAGGGCAACCTTTATCTTGCAGCATGCAAAGACTTTATTTTTATTTATTTTTAGTAAAAATACTATTTTTGAAGAAAAATAGGACAAAGGGGTATAGAAAATACCCTCTAAGGTCCAAGGAGCAGATGATCTCTGGGACTCTCCAGCCATGTATACCGATTAGTACAAACAACTGAGATCCTTAAACATTAAACTAGGGAGTCCACACTTGATTATATACTCTACTTCTCCCTTACAACTCAGAGGAAAAGGGTTCTGTCCTATGCATTTATACCCAGCATAATCATGTAATCCTCTGTACAATACAATGAAAAGGATACATTTCTGATGGAGGAAATGCTTCTGCAATTATTTCCTCAGCTTGTTCTTGTACATCTTTAGTATCAACTGGGACCTCTTCTATCTTAAAAGCAGTTATTCTTTGGTTAGGGATTGATTCTGCAAATCCAAATTTCCCTCCTTCTTTCCTATTAAAAGAAAAATATTTTACAAGCCTACATTTGCATCAACCTCTCAAACACCATAGATCACACAAAACAAATTATTTCCAATTTTGATTTTAGATATCCCCCCCCCCCAAAAAAAAAAAATTGTTGTTGTTCAGTCGCACAGTCGATTCTGACCCTTTGCGACCCCATGGACCACTGTCCACCAGGCACTCCTGTCCTCCACCATCCCCCTCAACTCACTCAGCTGTGTGCCCATTGTCTACAATACCATCTAGCCATCTCATTTTTGGCCACCCCCTTTTTCTTTTGCCCTTCATCTTTCCCAGCATCAAGGCTTTCTCAAGTGAATCTTCTCTTCTCATTTTAAATATATATACAGTATTGTAAGAAGAGAATACAAAGATGAAAACCAAGGTTACTTGGCAGCAAGCAACCAAACATCAAGCTAAGATAACACTCTCATCTATAAAAGTATTTTTTTTGCCAAGAACCCTACTGATCAGGCTTCATATTTTAAAATGGTCTTTTAAAAATACTGATGTCCTAATTGAACTGTTTTGCTAAAGAAAATCTGCCAGTACATTTTATATAAAATGTGACTCAAGTTCATAGTTAGTAATTTACATGGATACGTATGTCATGCAGCATTTCAAAACTCACCTAACTTTTTGGTCATTCTCCAAGGCTTTTTGAATTAGCTCTGTGATTTCTGCTACTTTAATTCCAGTTATTTTACTGCATCTCAGAACCTAAGGTAAAATAAAATTGGCCAAATTCAAATGTTAAAACACTTAATCAGAGGATAAAATTATTCCAAATCACGTTCTTAAGATTGTTTTTTTTTTGATGTTGAGTCTAAAATCATAGCCTGGGTCTTAACATCATTTATAATTCTTAGAAAACTGCTTTCCTTTTGAACAAAAATTAAATTTTAAAACCATTAAAATGAAATGCAAAGAGGTTTATGTTCTGAAATGTGAAATAAAAATATGTTTATTGTATTTAATTAATTTACAAAAAGACAACAGCTATACATCCTATGTAAGAAGCACCACTAATACGTGTACCCATCAACTGGTGTATAACAAAGATGGGCAAATGTAGCCTTCCAGATGTTTTTGAAGTGTAATTGTCACCATTCCTTATTATTGGGTTAGTGAATCAAAGTTTTTATACAAGCAAGTTCTTCTTTCTCACCCTAAATCTACCAAATATCTGCTGTACACTACACACCGATCTAGACCTAAACTCCCGCAAATGCCCTTCTGTTCATAGAAGGAACTAGGAGCCATTGGAAGTTCGTCAGTGGAGGTAGAGGGGAAATAAGACAGCCATTTTCTGCTATACATTCTTTCCCTTTAAACTGCTGCCCAATCCAACTCCTCCAGCACTAACAGAACTCTCAATAATTTTAATCCAATTTACTTGGTTACTTAGTTGATCCATACTTCACACATCTAGTTTGACAGTGGTGGATCGAAGCATTGTCTCCCAAGAGATTTTAGCGGCCTCTCACCATTGGAGAGGTTCTATAGCTACTGTAGCAGGGTCCGATGGTGCACAGGGACTGAGGCCCGTGTTTTTGATGCTCTTTTAGCCATTTTAAATATAACAACATAACAGGCTGGGCTCATGTCAAAGTTAGTCATGTTAGAGCAATGCACTGGCGGGTGCATTGCCCAAGTACCCAACCTCACTTAGTTGACCTGTGGTTCCAGAATGGAGAACAGTTCTGGACCGCTAGCCAACATCTTTGTGGCATGGTTGAACCTGTCAGGGGAATACACTTCTGCCACCATAGCTATTGGACAACTAGGGTCACCGCTGCATTTTAAACCATCCAGTTCAAAGTTATATTAAATGTTATGATTTTATGTGAAGAAAGAATCAAGAAGGATTGTCTACCAATGCATGATCTAGTTTACACCTCCAAACTTTAGAAACACATTACCTGATCTTTTAGCAGCATAATTCCACCACTGGACTGAATTGTACAAATCTCACGATGCTTATTCATGGCAATTACAAGGAGGCCATCCATTACCCGTTCCTCTTGTTCACTGGGATCAACTAATAAGTAGGTTCTGGAATAATTTTAAGATAAAGAATTAGAATTCTATATCATAGCAGCATATACAAGAAAAGCAAAATAATTCAATGGGCTGCATAATATTAAATATACTCTTAATGCAGGTTTTATTTCTATGTACCATATTTGCCGGCATATGAGACGCATCAGAGTATAAGATGCAGACTGTTATTACCAAAATAGCCCACTATATAAGGTATAAGATAAATTCCATTTTCCCAGTGTATTTTAGGGGGGGGAGTGGATCTTATACGCCAGCAAATATAGTATTCTACAAGCAGTTGTAAAATAGTAAATGGTTCCTAGCAAAATGAGCTTATGAAGCACATGGAAATAAACTCTGCATTAAGTATATACTTAATATACTTCTTCTGTGTCTAGACCAGACTTTAAACTGCCAAAATTAAGCCCTTTGGTGAATTCATTCCATAGTTCTTTTCACTTGACTTAGTGTGAAAAAGATTAGCCAGCACAATAAGGTTAATATACTGATTTCTTCAGATGATCATTCTTTATTTGTTTATCATATTTTAGCCTACTTTTCAGCTACCTGTTTCCCCAAATTGGCTGTACTGTATCATGGAGATCCAGAGGGGGGAAAGAGGATTATAATTATTATCACATTTTAAAGAAATTGTTCTGTAGTTTCTCTTTGGCATTTATGTACTATAACTGGATTAGAACTGGCAAATTGCTTTCAGATAGGGGAGCAATGCTCACTTACCCTTGCTGGAAGAAAGCAAAGCTTACACAGATAGGCATATGGTGGATACTCAGAGGGACAGGATCCCGTTCCTCAGGGGTATACTGAAAAATCCAATCAACAACATTACTTTAGTTAATCAATTGCATACATAAAGCAAAAGAAGGAAATACACCACTGATAATTGTTTTATCTGAAACTTCATTTCTAACCTGACAAAAAGATCTGAAATCACCTTTTTGTACATTCAAGCAAACAAAGTTTATACAACTACATTCATCACTTGCAAAAGAATTTCAAGGCTTACAACAGGAATGGGACAAATTTTATTATATTGCAAAGCATAACCTTTCATATGTTGCTATAGGGCAGTGATGGCAAACCTTGGCACTCCAGCTGTTCTTGGTCTTCAATTACCAGAAGCCCAAGCCAGCACTCCTGCTGATCAGGGCTTCAGGGAAGTTAAAAAAAATCTGGAGCGCCAAAGTTTGCCATCACTGCTGTAGTGCATTCCCCAGTATTCTTCACTACTGGCTAGTCCAGCAGTCAGCAACCTGGCTCTCCAGCTGTTCTTGGACTTCAATTTCCAGAAGCACAAGTCAGTACACCTGCTAATCAGAGCTTCTGGGAATTAAAGTTCAAGAACACCTGGAGTGCCAAAGTTCGCCATCACTGCTCTATGGACTACAACACACTGAGTATCTGCATTAAAAACTAGGTTAAAACAATTAGTTGTTTTATGGCTGATCATGGCTTCTGGGAATTGAAGTCCAAGAACATTTGGTGAGCCAAGTTTGCTAGCCCCTGGGCTAGGGAACTCAGAACGAACTGCAATCTAACAATGCCTGGAGAGCTACCCTTTCTCCGCCTCTGACAGATAATAGGTATGTACATATATTTATTGTCAATATATTTATGCGTACATATTGTTATTTCCTCATTTATATGCCATTGGAACTTTTTCTCTCTTATTTCAATGAAGAGCTCGTTAGCATCAACGAACTATCTGGCCAGAATCCTACTGGCTTACGAAATTATGTATAGTCAATCATGCAAGCAGGCTGTCCTGTGCCAGGTCATCCCAACAGCACAACTGGTTACACATCTGGTTGCACAACAACTAGTCACAAAAGAGTGAACACTGCTTGCCTAACTGCACTTATCTGCACGGTTTTCTGCCACATAATATTGACTATATAGCTAACAGATCCTGTCATCCTGCACTAATTTCCTATTTTCTCTAAAATTTCACATTTAATACACAAAAATCACCAACCGAAAAACTGGTAAGATCCAGATGAGATTTACTGACTAGATGTGAATGGATATTGCAATCTACTAGCACCAACCAAGGTCTGCTGGGACTACTGTAAACAATGCTCTATCTTAATACGTATGGATAAGAGATTTCTTATATTCTGCTTGACTAACACATTCATATTTTAATACTACCAATTAATTCAGGGGTGGCCAAACTTTTTGCGCCGCAAGCCAGTCACATAGTTGAGCGGGCTGGTCACATGGTTCTCCCCCCCCCCCCCCCCGGAAGCAGAAGTGAAACACGCCCATGCAAAACACTGCCATAAATGCACCTGTGGCTGTAGTAAAGGCCTTTGGGAGTGATGTGGGCCAGATTATTTGGTGCCGCGGGCTGTAGTTTGGAAATCCCTGGATTAGTAAAAATAAGTAATGCTTTAACGATAAAGAAGCTCAATATATGCTGTCTTCCTTTACAAAGGAAAACTACAGATTGGCAAACCGTCAGGATTCTAGCTTTTTTTTTAAAAAGCAGAGCTTGTGAGACTGAAGCCAACCCAATACAGAGTAAATACCCAGTTCCAAAGAAAATTACCAATGTTACTTCTTCTCCTTGCACAGATACATCTGGCCTCCGAAAGTGACAAAGTGACACAATTGCGGCTATACTTGCAGCATCCATAATATTTCCATTATGATTCAAGACATGAAGGTCTACTCGAATTTGCCACACCTTTGAGAAAAAACAAGAACGTTATTTCAAACCTTTTCATACAACAAAGTGTTTTATTGTTCAGCATTACGTGAGCCTGAACAGCTCTCCTTTGCAATGTTTTGCCTAGGCACTGACCAGTTATAAACTGCTACAGGAGTACTGTAAACTAAAGAAAATATATCAGAAAACAAAATAAAATAAACAAAATAAAAAACACTGTAGCACTTTAAAGACTAACTGCTATATTTTTGTTGTTAGCTTTCGTGGATCAAGTCCACTTTTTCAGACAAGGAGTGAAACTTACAGGCATGGTTTTTATACACCAAATTCAGGGGTCAAAAGGAGAAGGGTGTGCTCAAGCAAAATGACAGACAAGCAAGCACAACAATACAGCTTCCCTCAGCCATCAGCAACAATAGATTATATTAGCTCTAGATGTCTCCATTTCAATCTCAAAGGGTCTGAGAAAGCCCATTCTGGTCTCTGATCAACCTTTGACCTGCAAACAAAAACACTGCACCTGGTTACTTCCTGTTTTGCTAAAGAGAATTGGCAGGAAGATTGTAATATAATATATAAAATATCTAATAGCATATAGCAATCTGTGTATCAAATTTGATAATGTTCCAGAAACCCTTCGCTAATATTTAATCCCCTGTGATGGGTGTCTAACAGATGGATGTACAGTCAAACCTTGCATAAAGAGCGCCTCACTTAAAGAGAAACTTGCTTAAAGAGCAGAATTTTCTCTGAATGTTCGCTTCGCTTAACAAATAAAACCAACCAAAAACTCACTTAATAAAAAAAAACAGGGGTCGCAATTCCCCTCCATTGGTAATTTACAATGGTGTTTTGCTTAAAGAGCAAACTCGCTTAAAGAGCAATCCTGTGGAACGCATTATGCTCTTTAAGCGAGGTACAACTGTACAGTCAAACCTTGCATAACGAGTGTTTTGCTTAGCGAAAAACTCGCATAACGAGCAAGTTTTTTGCTAAGCGGTCTGACTCGCATAACTAAACTTTTTGTTATGCGAGTCGGACTTTCCCTATGGAAAAACTCGCATAACGAGCGTTTCTATGGGGAAAACTCGCATAGCGAACTTTTTCGCTATGCGAGTTTCCCCCCTTGAAGTGCTTGTTATGCGAGTTTTTCCATAGGAATTTTGTTTGTTTCACATAGCGAGCAACCTCGCATAGCGAGCAACCTTGGATAACGAACTAAATTAGTTATGCGAGGTATTACTGTATTTGATTTCTGCTGTCTCCCTTTCAAACCTAGTTTTGTAATTTCTCTGTTCCAGAATGGTAACTTTCAGGTCTTGGACAGAGTGTCCAGTTAGACTGAAGTGGTTTGAGACAGGTTTCTCCATGTTGCCATTCTGGATGTCTGATTTGTGTCCATTAATTCTTTTGTGTAACGATTGGGCTTTCTCAGCCTTTGAGATTGAAAGGGAGACATTTAGAGCTAATCTGAATAATCTATTGTTGCTGATGGCTATGGGAAGCTGTAGTGTTGTGCTTGCTTGCCTGTCATTTTGCTTGAACACACCCTTCTCCCTTTGAGCCCCTGAATTTGGTGTATAAAAACCATGCCAGTAAGTTTCACTCCATGTCTGAAAAAGTGGACTTGATCCATGAAAGCTAACAATAAAAATATAGCAGTTAGTTTTTAAAGTGCTACAGTTTATTTTGTTTTGTTTTCTGATATGCCTGAACCACAGATTAACACTGCTACTATTCCAAAAATTGAAAGAAAATATGGCTCTTGAGTAAACAGCCAAAACTCACAGAAACATAATACTACACATGCATGCATGAAAGCACACATAGAGTACATGACATTTTTAGTATCCAGCTTTTTCCCAAAGTTGTGTAAAACAGCAAAAAAGAAAGAACTCTATGGAATATTTTTACACTGTCTTCTCTATGACTGTACACAAAAATACAACACTGTATTGCTTTGAGGGCAAAGTCACAACAAAATAATCTTCACATTTCTCTTTCATCAGAGTGACACTGAAATACATTTCTTTCATAAACAATCTAAAACATCCTGGCAAGATTGTACGTGCTTTTCCACAAATTTTAACAGGGCTGTATATAACCTTTAGTGGGTTGAATAGTTCTGCAAAATAGGTATTTAGCTGCAAAATCATAGGTTGGCAGTTCAGTTCCCTGCTGTGTATCCCAGAAGAACTTAGCCTGCGTAGCTCTGGGCAAGCTACACAGTTCCAGGATGCCTCCAGAAGAGGGAAATTGCAAACAACGTATGATTACAGGCTACTTAGAAAACCATGAAAGAGTTGCCATAAGTCACAATAGACTTTATTTATTTATTTTGACTTATTTAACTGCCCCCTTACCAAGGTGACTCCAGGCGGTTTACAATGCAAGAAACCACACTGACATAAAACACTCCAACACACAATACACATAAATAAAACATCATAAAACTCTAAAATAAAAAAATCTTTAAATCTCAAATCTCAAAACCAGATTTTAGAGTTGACTGATCATATGAGCCCGGGAGGGGGGTAGGTTCAGTAGAAGCACCCCACACCTGCTGGGCCAACCATGTCTTTAAGTCTCTTCTAAAGACCAACAATTCTGGTTGGAGGTGGAGGTCAGTTGGCAGGAGGTTCCAAAGGGCCGGAGTGGATACCAAAAATATAATCTTTGGAGAGCCAGTGTGGTATTGTGGATAGAATGTTTGACTAAGACTCATGAAAACTGGGTACAAATCCCCACTCAACCATGGAAATTCACTTACGGATTGGCAAATGCCATCTGCCTAGCTGAAGACTGCCTAGCCATCCTCAGCCTAATGTATAATTAGGTTATAAGTCCAACAGTCTGCTATATGTGATAACTTCTGTACAAACCCAGAGAACTTAAGTCCTTCACTTAAGGCTCACAGTCCAAAAGTACAGTGAGTTAGTCACAAACTGAATTATATTTAGAATACACCCACTTGCACCAGTGGGGATTGTTAGTTCTTCTCTTCTTCTTGTGCCGCATCCGATTCTGGATATTGGCGATCATCATGGCAATGATGATGTTAATTATAACTTATTTAAATCGAACCTCCTGCCAATGGAGTTACATGTCCAGACGGAATTGCTGCCCTTTAGGAAAAAATTAAAAACATGGTTGGCAGGGCAGGTATGGGGTGCGGGAGGGACTATGCCCCCAGCCTGCTGGTTGATTTAAGCACCGCTTGACCTCAATTAGTTTTTAGATTTTGATTTTAGTTTTAAATTGAGGGATTTTTTTAAGGAATGCTTTTAAGAGTGTTTTCTTGTGTTTTTTTATGAATTGTGAGCTGCCCTGGGTCTCCTCAGTAAGGAGGGCGGTTGATAAATATGAATAAATAAATAAATAAATAAATAAATAACTGATTTCAATAGGTGCACTCTATGAATGGTTGTGGCTAGACTCAACCCATGATATAAAAAGGACTAGAAAATTGAGAATCCAAGAACATGGCAAATTACACAGCCAAAAATAATTACTATATTCAGTTACTTTACAGATAAAGAACATAATTCATAAAGAAAGAATGGTCAGATTACACTATGTGTGAAGAATACAGAGTTCAATTTACACAGAATTTCATGCTTCAAAATTTAAATAGTCACACACCTTTTCACCAGCAACAACACAGAGAGATTCTGTATCTATGCACTTGGAGTTCCTGAGGCATCTTTCCAATAGTCGATTCAGTTTTACAAGTAGCTCTGATTGTCTAGAATAAAAGTAATAACAATTGAGAAATTGAAACAGTAATTTTCTTGGATCAGCTTTGCTTCCCATACTGGTGTGAGGTTTCCTACCTTCCAGGCTCAAAGGCAGGGGAGGCCATAGGGGAGAGCTCAAGATTAAAGAAGAGGATGCCTTCAGTTGCACGATTTGGCTTTGGAGCAATAAGTTCACAAGATACTTGTCCAAGAACTCTGTGGAAAATAGAAGACTCCTCAAACACAATGTTTTAAGACTACAGTTTCAATATCTGTGTTTTAATACATGTATTTTTAGAAAGAAGAATGAATAAAAATAAAATAAGAGTTGTTTTAAAATTCCAGTCCCAACAAATGAGAGCAATATTTACATAGGAAAAATAACGAACACTTTGTGGTTTGCAGGTAGCATATTAGAAGTAACATTATGGGCAAATGCTCATTGCCTTATACAATCACGTAAGTGATGGTACCTGTTTTCTGGGGTGTCACATATCCAACCTTCCCCCCTCACTCTTAAACAATGATGCAAATGATATTGTGCCTGGACATGTAACCATCAGGCCAGGAAATGTGTGACTACTCTTACACACAATTTTTTTACAACTGTTCTTATTTATGAAGCAGCAGATAAAGAAAAATGTGGAACATGAAATACTTTCTCATACAAAGTTAAACAAATGGTCCATCTATTTCACTGGGTACACAAATCGGCAGTGGCTCCAGCATACCAGGCAGAAATCAGCCACAACCTTATCAGGATATACTGGGGACTGAACCTGAATCATTTGACATGCAAATTATATGCTCTACCACTGAGCTGGGTACTCAGTGTGGTGTAGTGAATAGTGATAGACTAGGACTCTGAAGACCAGTTTGAATCCTCACTTAGCCAAAGAAACTCATTGTGAGTGTGGAATTGGTAAAACCACTCTAAATATCTCACATAACTTGTTAGGGTCGCTATAAGTCAGTTCCAATTTGATGGCACATAACTAACTACTACGCACTTTGCCAGCTGACTATTTCTCTGTCCTTTCATCTAATGCAGGGATGGCCAAACTTTTTGGGCTGTGGGCAGGTCACATGATTCAGCAGGCTGGTCACGTGGTTCCTCCCACTGGACGTGTTTACAACAGCCATGTTTACAACAGCCACGGGTGCATTTATGGCAGCATTTTGTGCATGGATGGGCGCATTTTACTTCCGCTTCCAGGAGCGTAGCATGAGCAGAATGTTTTGGTGTTGTGGGCTGCATTTGGCCCACAAGCCATAATTGCCCCCCCCCCCCGATCTAAAGCCTTCCTTGCTTGTTATAGTGAGTAAGTGGACTTAATGCAAAGAAGCAGTCAAGGACAAAGTAGCAGGAGCAACAGTTAAGGGAATCAATCATACACAGATGGCGCATTCCTCATTGTGAGATACTGTACCTAGTTTTCCCGAGCTCCACGATACAGCAGCCATAGTCAGTACCAAAGGAAATGCGGAGGTTTCTGTAGTCATAACACTGTCTTCCATCCAGGCGCTACAAAAATAGAGTGGGGTTACAAATCTGAAGAATGAAACTAAGATGGAAATATTCTGCTTAAACAGAGGTCCTCAAACCTAATGAAAGTGAAAAACTACTTCAAGATTAAACAACTGTCCTTGCATGCTCTCCAAGTCCACCTTTTTATAGAGAGGCATTTTGTGCCTTCAATCAATTATATCAAAGAAGTTAAAAAGTATATTTCTCCCTACATCTGTATCTCTTTAATTATCATCTGGAGTTGTGCTGATTAGGGAACTGCTAAAGTCTCAGAAATAAAAAAGGGAAGTAATTAGTCAATTCAGTTTATCACTGACAAATTTATCAGTTGACATTTTTGAAGTGGTAGCAGTTAGACTGTGCGAACATATCAGAAAGTAATTTTTTAAATAAAAAAAAAGACAAAAATGTTGTGATGCCTTACAGACTTTGTCAGACAAAGTGGACTTGATCCACAAAAACTAACATTAAAATACAGCAGTTAGTCTTTAAGGTGCCACAAATTTATCAGTAAATTTGTCAGTAAGGGGCTGTGGACAGTCCCCTAAATTACATCTTCTCCACCCCTTTCAGTCACAGTGTATTTAAACATATTTTGTTCAATTTGCTTCTCTTATAATCTCCTGGTTACATTGCACAAAACCAATTTTCCTGGAAATATTTTAGGGGCTAGAGAGGACGCTTCTCTTCTATATAACTTGATGAACATAAAATTAATGGCTGTATTCCCTACAAGCCAACAAAAATTGTGACCTTCCAGGAGAAATCTACCATATAAGTGAAATAAATTGTGGTATAAAGATTTATTGATTAGTAATATTTATTATATATGGTTCCTAAAGCAAATATATCAGAGTAAACAAAACAAACAGCAAAAAGACAAAAAAAGTTGTGGCACTTTAAGGAATAACTGTAATGTTTTTGTTGTTTCCTTTACTCTCTTCTTCTTCTGCATCCCAATCAAACTCTGGACTGGCAAAATGGAGCCACTTTCTTTGCTTAAGTCCTCATTGGTGCACGTTTACTCTCTGGTACGGGCTGCGGTGGCTCAGTGGATAAGAAGTTTGCCTTGTTAACTGGAAGGCCAGCAAGTCAGCAGTTCAAGACCCAAGTACTGCATGATGGTTTGAGCACCCGTCTCATCTCCTGCAGTTCGAAAGCAAGAAATCGCAATCAGATCAATAGGGACCACTTCAGTAGGGAAAGATCTTGGGGACATGAAAGGAGCTTCATTCAGGCGTCTTCTGAGTGGAGTTTCTCCAGCAAAAATCCTTTCAGCCCCAAATAATTTCTGACATGAAATCATTATGCTACTCTCTGATATGCTTGCACAGACTAAGACGGCCACCAGTTCAATCAAATATCTCACATTCATTTGAGTCCATGCATCATGGGTCCGTTAATTAATGGATTAATTAACCCTTATATCCAGACCATCTGAGATATTCTCCCACTCTGGATGTTTCACACCCTCCCAGAACTGGATTTGAGAGCGAGGCTGTCCGCACGTGCAGGAGGAGGTTGCGCCATCATCGCCAATGCGCACTTCCTCCCTGGCGTGGCCACACGTTCAAATACGCTTTCTAGGATCCTTCCTATTGCACCTTTCGCTCCTCGATAGCCCGCAAGATGAACCGCTTCTCGCAGTTGGACAACGGCGTCTCCTTCATGCCGGCGCTCCCTCCTCTCCTCCTCGGGCTGCTTGGCTCCTAAAAACCCAGGGATCCAGACCCTCGTTTCCTCTCTTCTTCCCGTCGCCGTTCCGATGACGTCACAGAAGAGCGCCGTTGAGGGAGAGCGCGGAAGTTTAAAAAGCGTTGCCAAGGGGTGCTTCTTTTCTCCTTAGCAACGGGGCCTTGACAGGAAGAAAAAGTGGCCTTAAAATATGTGTGTTTATAGCAGGGCAGCCATTATTTTAAAAGTAGAAGAAGGAAAATAAATAAATAAATAAATCTGTTTTTTTTCCTTTCTTCTTCTTTCATGTCCCGATCAAACCCTGGACTGCCAAAACTTTCTTGCATTTGTCGTTGGCCAAAGTAGTAGGGTTTGAGTTCCTTGGCTATAATATCCTCCTTTAATGTTGTTCCTTGTTGTCCAGTGAGCTTTCTCCTGTAACAATATTAGAGAGTAAAACAAAACAAAAAGACAAAAAACCTTGTGGCACCTTAAAGGCTAAATATTGCATTTTAATATTAGCTTTCATGGATCAAACAAAGCATTTAGTCTTTAAGGTGCCACAAAGTTTTGAGTCTTTGTTTTGTTTACTCCCTGGTAAGCTTGCACAGAGTAACACACGGCTACCATATCAAACATTTCTATAATAAGTGTATGGAATAGAAAATACCTGGTTTTTAGAGTCTAGACACCGAAAGCATTGGCATGTAGCTATTGTGATCTGTTGTTAAAGTCATTGTCTGCACTACTATTACTTCTCTGCCACATCCTATTCCAAAGATTGACTATAATTATGGCGATCAGCCATGGTGATTGTCCTGAGAGAATATAATGCAGCGGCCTTTCATTTGCCTTCTGGATTGCAGTGTGACACCCGTACCACTGATCCAGTTCTGCAAGTCATTTTCTGGTCATGAGCCCTTTTGGGCGGCACACAAAGTCCTCATTAGCCCCAGGGCCAGGCCAGTATTGATGAAGCTGCTGCCTACCATTAAGTGAGATTTAACCTATTCAGGGACCATCACCCTTCCCTGTGAACTTTGCCACAAAAGGCCATTAGTCCTCAGGGTTTTCAGGTTAGTTGACTGCCACCTGACAATCGATCGGCATTAAGTCACTGGCAGTATGAAAGGAGCCTCATTTGGGCATTCTCTGAGTGGATATTCTTCCACAAAAAATCCTTTCAACCCAGAATAATTTTTGACAAGAAATTATTATTATTATTACTGGCAGTATGGTCTATGTCAGTTGTTCCCACCGTGGGGCCCATGCCTCACAGGGGGACTTCAATTCCCAGAAGACTAGGTCAGTACAATAGCTGATGAGTGATTTGGGAAATTGACTTAGGTTTCTGGAAATTGAAGTCCAAAAACCAAAGTTTAGTAAACACTGGTCTAGTCTTTTTTAAAAAAATTGGGTCAGAAACACACAAAGTGCTTTTGGGGGTTGAAAAGATTTTTGCTGGAGGACAGCCGAATGAGGCTCTTTCATGTCCCCAAGATCTTTCCCAACCGAAGTGGTCCCTATTTATTGACTTGCCATTTTCGAACTGCTAGGTTGGCAGGAGCTGAGCCAGAGATGGGTGTTCATTCTGTCATGCAGTACTTGAGTCTTGAACTGCTGATTTGACGACCTTCCAACTAATAAGAGGAGCTTCCTAACCGCTGAGCCACTGCAGTCCATCTACTTTATTACTATAGCAGGATGTGCTTCTGGGGTTGGATTTTCCAGAGCCAGGAATTGGGACTTTGAGTCATTACTATATTTCCCAGGAAAGGGGTCAGCTAGAGGGAAGGATGAACTGTTCCTGTGTGCTCTCTATGTGGAAAATGTGTTTGGAGGGGTGTCTCAGTTAGTCAGAATCACTTGTTGATACATAATTATTTATTATCTATATAGGTCAGATGGTGTGAGTATTTGGACATGACTCTAAAGAAGATGCTTATTAACATTCTGTTGCCTTTTCTAACACAGTTCTGCAGTACAAATATTTACAGACTTCTACAATACTGTATGCCTTTCATACTCTGCATCTTACAAAAGGAAATGTTTTCCCGGGGGTGGGTGGGTGGGTGAGTAGTTTCCTTATTGGCAAATCACAATATCCCGATGTGTTAGATGAAGCTTTGTTACACAGTTCATTATCACATATAATTTTATTGCCTGGGAAAATCCACATGAGAGATTACCAGAGCACAGATATCTTTAACAGAGCTATCCCTGTCCAGATGGGATCATAGCTAGTTGATTAGCTGAAGCTGATAAAATGTGTAGCAAACTACCAAGATGACTTGTGCCTTTAATGTGATGCTAAGAACAGCCTCAGATGATGAGTATAATCTATTAAAAGAAATTTACTACCCTCCAAAATAAGATGACAACCAATAGCTGAAATGATATAGTCAGCCACTATTATCAAAGACTTTATAGAACTGCCCACTGACCACATTGATCAGAGAGTCAGCTTACATTTATCGACACCTTCAGGGAATGTTTCTTCTTCTTTTTAAAGGTTTTAATTACTTGAGAAGACATGACATAGCTTCTGCATAGCTTCCTGCTCTGTAATAGTCAGCCTGATGAATATTTCTGCAGAAACTGAAAGTTAGCTGTTGTTTGGGATATTTTTGTAGTTTAAGAAGATATCATTCATCCTTGTCTTCACACTCTTTTTTAAAGGTTATTTGGATGTTGACTATGTAGTAAAACTTAATTTTACACTGCTTTAAGCAAGAATAATGTGCAACAAAAAGAAGCAGATCTCAATATTTGTCTGTGGTTAGCCTCAAGCTTCAAGGCAACATGTTGCTATCTAAAATATAATGATTCACAACAAAATGTTGGGCATCTACCTTCAGCTTAAAAAACTCTCTTCAATGATGATTTTAATGATGCTATTGGAGTAGTTTTTGACAATGCAATGCAACTTTAGGTAACACTATAATTCCAATGACAATGTTTAACTTGCAGAAATTGTTTTGTAGTGGCAGTGAATTATTATTTACATCTACCTAGAATTGAATGCCATCACAGTGAAGGATAGCTGTACTGTCGTACAACTGGTGCAACTGTGGATCTTTCTGAAAGTCTTTGTGTAGCAGTGGGGGCGGGGGTGCGCGCGAGGAAGTGTGATTATGAGAAAAATATGTAATCTATGTATTTTATAAACACTAAAAAAATTAGTCGATTTGTTTGTCATTTTTGGTCCATATTGATTAAGAAGTCAAAATGAACAGTCACATTTTCAGTGTGCTGAACTGTTTGTAAGCATAGTAAGGACAATCTGTCTGCACAAAATAGTTATTAGAGTCTACTGAACTATTGATTCAGGCTAGAATTGGAAAAAACGTTTGCAGCTCGATAGCAACATCTTATCAGAACCTCTTATTAATGGCAACTGCAGCACCAGACAGTTTCATTCTCACATGGAAAGTATGAAGACTGAAGACAATACAGCCTACAGTATTTTAAAATGCCCAGTACAGTACAGTGGAACTTCAGATAACAGATGGCTCACATAACAAAAGAAAATCCATAGAAAATAGTGGCTCGGTTTACAGATTTCCCCCTGGAATGGCTTAATTAGTTTTCAATGCATTCCTATGGGAAAACGCATTTCGGTTAATGTATTATTGTTTTCATTGCATTCCTATGGGAAATTCAGTTAAAGTATTTTTTGCTGTAAGAAACATCCCAGAAAACACATTAATTACATTAACCAAGGTACCATTGTATTCAGAAAAACAAGAAGAATGACATGCTGGCTTGAAATTGTACATACACACTGAAATAATAAATCAGTCAAATGGAAATCTAAGGGGAAAGTGCTCACCTGTGCTTCTTCCCCAAACACCTTTATGCTGATTATAAAAACATTGAATTCCCCACCACTCTATTCTCTATACTGCCATGTTTGGCATGACATTCTCCTTCTCGCCTGATGATCCACAGTTGGTTACATAAAAACTTAATAAAAATAATGATCTTCAGTTTAAGGACTCTGAGCCAATCTGGTTTAATGTTTAAACAGCTGGATTTGGGGTTGTGAGATGCTGCTTCAACTGAGTCATGAAATTCTTCTGCTGACTTTGAATTCACTCTTTTATTCCAATTTACTCCGTATTAAGAACAATACAGGTAGTTGGAAATGTTACTTTTTGAATAGTTGACTGAGAGACTTGGGGGGCTGTTATTCCAAAAGGATATTATGCCAGGTATTGTTTTTCTAGATCTCCCAATAATTTGTAGTGTTGCTTATTGTGTTTGTATGGATACACAGATACAGCGTACCCAGTGATGGGTTGTCAAAAATTTTACTACCCCACCGTGACATCATCACAGTGTGGGCGCAGCTAATGTCATGATGTCATGACATTGTGGGTGGGGCCAAAGAAAAAAATAAAATAAAAATAAGCACACACACACACCTCAACCCACCCACCCACAACACAAACCCATAAAATAAATAAATAAATAAATAAAAATTACATTAAAATACACCCACCCACCCAAAACAAATCAATCCACCCACCCACCTCAAACACAAACCCGTCACTTACCTGTTAGTATAAGTGTCTGAGCAGCACCATGTTGCAAGATGGATATGGTCATCGTACCAGTTCTCTAGGATAATATGTCTTAATGTAAATGTAAAACAGCTGTACCTCCTTAAGGGTTCTCCAACTTGAACAGCAATTGGAATAGCACAGGTGTAGCTTACTGACGAGGTAACTCGAAGACTTTGCTTAAAAACCTCAAGCCAGGCCGCTAGGACTGCCGGCCGTCAGGCCTTTTTAGGAACTGTGGTAGTACGTCAATATAGGTAAAGGTATTAAATACACATTAAAATACACACAGCCACACCACATCCAAAGGTGAGTCACTTACCCTGGGGAGCAGGTTATAGGGAGCATCAGGCTAGCAGCTTCTCTTCCTCCTCCCGGCTTAGGAGGACAGCAAGGAGGCCGTGCATATGCACCAAGCACTGCTTGGCATGCATGCGCAGTGGGGGAACCAGTGAAAAGGTAAGCCCCGAAGGTGGTTCCCCCCAAAAGCAGCTACTGGTTCTCCAGGACACTGGGAAAAGTTACTACCGGTTCTGGCGAACTGGTGCGAACCTGTTACATCCTGTACCTGTATATAAATGGATATTATGTTTTGGTATGCATTAGATATGGGGATCATTATACTGTACGTATTTGTTATCATTCTAAAAACAAGAACCAATTTGGGAAGGAAGTACACACAGCACTGTTGTTTTTAAAGAGGTCTGATTTATGTATTTAATTTGTCTAGAAATCCCATTGCTAAACCTTGGGCAAACACCATGCAGCATCTATTGATTTTCTAGTTAAAGCCTTTTAAAATACTACAACAAGGGAAAGAAATGCTATAAATGTGTGCTTAATGGTGGAATTAGCACAAATAGTGACAGTAAGCCTAAAGCAAGGGAAAGATCTATATAGTATGTTGTGTTATTTACATCATTTTACAAAAAAACTCCCAAATGAGTGTGCTTTTAGACAGAACTACCAGGTGTGGAAGTAGAATCTGGCATTACATTCCTGCAGCACTTGCCAGATGCATGATTAGTCTTTAGTAGCATACTTTATATACTCTCTGATTATTTTTATACATTGTTCTTTACCACTTGATGATACCAACCTGAACAGTGGACTAGTCCAAAGGGAGTGCAAGTCTTTATCTTGAAATTTAAGTCCCTTCCCTAAAACTGTTTAAGTCTATGTAAAGTTCTATATAAAGACTTTCAGGGAAAATGTTTTATAAATTGGATATTCTGTGATTTCACTTACAGGACTTAAAAAGGCTGGACAACTTGTTCCTACAGTCTGGGAAGAAATACACCCTGTGCTACCTTGAGAACTTGAAACCAACATGTTGTCATGTCTGTTAGCTGTTTTCTTTATTTCTCTATTGAGTTTGTTATATGCGCCAATTACCTTTAACCAGATTCTTTTAAAAAACTAAACTGCTTCTGTATCAGTTTATCATTATAAAAGAACAGACCACATAGAGACGTGGCTCATCAGAAAACAGCAAGATGCCAGCTTCCCATCTAGCAATTAGATTCTCTCACCTTCCTTTGACTTGGATGACTGGATCTGAGAAATCCTGTCCAGATGGTTAGTTCTGGTGCATGAAGCTCTGATATAACCAGCAAGTACCTATGGAGGAAACAACCTACGATAACCTTCTCTATGTTGACAGCTTCAAAACTGCTGGACTAGAACTCCTGCAAATACCACTCAACATTGGCCATGCAGCCTGAGGATGATGGGAATTGTAATTCAACACACCTAGAGGGCATCCAACTGGGGAAAGTTGCCCTACTCAGTCCATGAACTACCCCTGCCTCTGAGGAAAATACTCATTGTACCTAAGATGGAGAATAAAACAATTAAACCTTTGCTCTTATTATTTATTGTTGCCCTGATTATCCAGTCTGCTGTGTAGTCCAAACTCACAGTCTAGTGGATTTTTCAGACAAGTGGAAAGAGCTGTTATAAAGTGTTGAAAAAATAAGATGTCCTCTAATTAAATGTTGATCTATTTTTAAAGTTGACCAACGCACTAATGCATTCATAAATTAAAAATGTACCCTCATAGAGGTGGTCATCTGGGCACAATAAATGATCTTATATTTATATTCAGGCTCTGACTATAGTAAGAATAATTTCTTACTCTAATCACCCCTGGGTGTTCAGATATTCCCTTTCTCTAATTGTATGAGAAACATTTTCCAGAGTGCTCTTTTGAGGAGAGAATATCACAGAGGCAGAGGGTGAAGGTAGGGCTTGAAAGATCAAAGCACAGGGACTTTTGATTAGCAAGGGTAATGATGTCATTTGCATTAACTACTCTTCTCTGCCTTTCTTGAGGATTGACTGCAATCCTCACAGGAGCTTAAGAGAAAATGGATTGTCCCATTTCTTGGGCCACCCCTGCTTTATTTTGTGTGTGTGTGTGTGTGTGTGTGTGTGTGTGTGTGTGTGTGTGTGTGTGTGTGTGTGTGTGTGTGTGTGTGTGTGTGTGTGTGTGTGTGTGTGTGTGTGTGTGCGCGCGCGCGTGTGTGTGTGCGCGCGCGCTTGGTCTTTAATAAGCAATGAAGACCTACTAGCTTTACAAAAGATCTGCTCCTGTGGCGATCAACATGCTAGAGCTTGTTTGTTGAGGTATTGCTAGTATCCTGTTGGAAAGAACATGGGTGGTGTAGAGAGGACCCACAAGAGGTACTTGACATGCCTTTTTCTGTCCAACACACACACTCATCGTAGGCTCCTCAGAGCTGTCTGTCAAACACATTTCGCTTTGCAGACTTTTAAAAGTTATTGATAGAAAAGTATCACTGATGGTTATTTACTTATTTATTTATTTGGTGCAATTTGTATAGCTACCCAATCGACGGGCAACTCTGGGTGGCGTACAGCAATTCAATAAAAATACTGTACATAAAATCCCCACAATTCCCTATAAAATCCTTGTTATTGATTACAATTTTTTTGAAAGTTATATAAGATAAAGCATGCACATTGGTCAGGTGTGCTCAAACTATGTCCTATGGGCCGGATAAGACCCCCAACACCAATTAATCTGGCCCACAATGCCCTCGCCACTCATGAAAGTAGATATGGGATGCGCCCGCCAATGTGCATCCAGAACCACTTCAGGGAGTGGCACGGACACATTTATGCATGTGTGGGGATGTCTGGAGCCACTTCCAGGAGTGCTGCGGACACATTTGCACATGCATGGGAACATCTGGAACCACTTCTGGGATGTCTGGAACTACTTCTGAGAGTGGCACAGATGCATTTGT
This sequence comes from Furcifer pardalis, assembly GCA_030440675.1. Lineage (NCBI taxonomy): Eukaryota > Metazoa > Chordata > Lepidosauria > Squamata > Chamaeleonidae > Furcifer > Furcifer pardalis. Next base: position 73,045,356 of record CP126892.1, read on the forward strand.
GCATGCGCAAATGCATGCGTGCCAGTCCCAGAAGTGGTTCTGGATGCACATGTGCAAACATGCCCACTTCTGGGGGCGTGACCAGGCCCTCTCAGCTGTTCCAGGGTCGTGGCCAGGCCCCAGGTGCAAAAAGTTTGGGTACCCCTGACATAGGTGATGATTTGGCACTAGGCTACATGCCAATGAAAAATCATCCTAAAACTAATCTTCTTCTCCTCTTCTTTACTTCCTCTTTTACCACTTCAGGTATTGAGGGCAATACAAGGTTCTTGTTGTTGCCTAGAATGGTTATTAAACCTGAAGCTCCCCATAACTCATTTATGGTTGTGCATTTATATGCTGTCAAGAGGCACATACTGAACTCTGTGGTATTTGTTAGTGAGTGGACACAGGACTCACTAGCATAGTGAGGGGCAGTGTTTCAGTTGGGTAAATTGAGACTGTGGCTTAAATGGTCTTGCCTAGGCAGATAAACATTGTCCATGCTCAAAAGTCAGTTGTATCTGACTCTAGGGTTCTGTGCTCATCTCTGTTAACAGCCAATGAGCCAGTGCTGTCTGTGTCTGCAGTTGTTTCTGTGGTCATGTGGCAGGCATGACTAGACACGAGCACACAGAATGTTGTTACCTTTCCACTGAAGTGGTACCTATTTATCTACTTGCAATTTCTTGGTTGGCAGGAGCTAGGACAGAGACAGGAGCTCACTCTGTCATACAGTTCTTGGGTCTTGAACTGCTGACCTGCCAACCTTCCAGTCATCAAGTTAAGTGTCTTAACCACTAAGCCATCACAGTCTCCTTCACTTAAATTTGAAAGATGTTAGGCGAGCCTGTCTGAGTGTGGGAACTGTCCAGCTCATTCTTCTGAGAAGAGCCTGGGCAACTATGCCCCCAAACCCTTGTCCTCAGGGCACCATTATAAAGAAAAATTGACCCTACTGTGGTCTCCATACCCCCTATCCTTCTCATCCCCATGTTGTGAAAGATGACAAGCTGGCCATCTCTATTGCTAGACGTGTTGTTGTTGTTCAGTCGCACAGTCAATTCTGACCCTTTGCGACCCCATGGACCACTGTCTAGTAGGAATTTTTAAAGACGAGATTATCCAGGGGGCCAAATTTCAGCCTAGGGGTAACTACAACAATGTCCAAAGGATTGCATTTCAGGGGAAAAAATAATGTTGCGACACTTTAAAGACTAACTACTATATTTTAATGTGTGCTTTCGTGGATCAAGTCCACCTCATCAGACACAGGAGTGAAGCATCAAGGCATGAGTTTATATACACCAGATACAGATGCAGAGAGTGATTCATCAATTATTGCATCTGCATCTGGCATTTATTGATGCCTCACTCCTATGTCTAATGAAGTGTACTTGATCCACAAAAGCTCACATTAAAAATATAGTAGTCTTTAAAGTGTCACAACGTTTTTGTTTTCTGATATGCCTGAAACTACTAGACTAACACGGCTACTATTCCAAATGGCTGCAGTTTCTCCTTATGAAAGAAAGGGTCTTATTTCGAATATTTTTTTAAAATCACAGCTTCCCCATGGCTCGACCATTATGTTTCTGGAGCTCAGCCTTTTAATTACTTGGGGTGGGGGGCCCTCTTCCGGTAACAACAACTCTCTCTCTCTCCCTCTTTGTCTGAGATTGATACTATCCCAGGTGGGCGGGATAGAAATGTGATAAATAAAATGATTTAATAATAATCATAAAAACAAACTGCGGCTGCCCTTTGCAGAGTCTGCCTTTCCGCTCCTGCTGCTCCCCCTCCCTCCTTTCCCTTGAATCCCTTCTCCCAGGCTGGCTTCGGACCGGGTTTTGCCTGCGAAAGGAGACTCTCCCTTTCCCTCCACCTCACAGGAGGGCAATTGCGCGGGAGCGTTTGTTTCCCCTCTAGGGTTGGCGGGATTTGGAAATTGAGCTTCCCGAAGGCCGGGCACTGACATTTGGGGGCTCAGAGAGGATCGAGAGATTATTACACCGCCGCCACCACGGAGGATCCACTTCTCTTCCTCCTCCTCCTCCGCTTCTGCCCATTCGCTTTTCGGATGGCGCCAGCCTCGCCGATGCAGAGGGGGCGAGGAGATGCCCGCGACGGCTGAACGCGCCTCCCCCCCCAACCCCCGGTTGGGAGTTATTATCCGGATCTCCGAACAGGACTGCGGTGGCTCGGGGGTTAAGAAGCTCGCCCTGTTCGCGGACCGGTCGGCGAGCCGCCAGTTCGAGACCCGGGTACGGCGCGACGGAATGAGCGCCCGTCCCTGTCCCCGTTCCTGCAGATCGAAAGCAAGGCATTGCAAGTAGATCAGTAGGGACCACTAAGGTGGTAGCGGTGGCGGTGGGGAGATCTTGGGTCCATGCAAGGAGCCTCGTTCGGGCGTACCCCCCTTTCAACCCAGAATAATTTCTGACACTGACATTGTTCTTATCCGGACCTCCGAGGGGGCAACCGGGGACGGATGGGCACGGCAGGCGGCGGGGCTCCGGCAGCAGCAGCAGCAGCAGCAGCAGCATGGAGTGGGAATTCAACTTGCTCCTCTACCTGGCGCTTTTCTTCTTCCTCCTCTTTCTCCTCTTCCTGCTCCTCTTCGGGGTCATCAAGCAGCTGAAGAACTCCGTGGCCAGCACCGGGGCGCTCCAGCCGGGGCGCCCCTCCTTGCGGGAGCCCTGGGGCTTCTGCCGGGAGCAAACCCTCTGAGAGGCCGCCGCCTCGGCACTCCGGAAAGCTCGGAACGAGCGCCCCTTGGGCCCCCTTCCCTCGCTCTCCCCACACTTCCCTCCGGAAGGAACAGCCTGGTGGGTTGCTTTGTGTCTTGCTTTAGCTAACTAGGGGGGCATGGTTGTGGCTTAGTGGTTAAAGACGCTGAGCTTGATCAGATCAGCAGTTCGAGACCCACCCAAGTGAGCTTCCCTGTTGTCCCAGCCCCTGCCAACCTAGCAGTTCGAAAGCAAGAAATTGCAAGTAGATAAATAGGGACCACTTTGTTGGGAAGGTAACAGCGTTCCATGTGCTCCGGTGTCTAGTCATGCCTGCCACATGACCATGGAAACGTCTGCAGAAGCAGACAGCGCTGGCTCTTTGGCTTAGAAACAGAGATGAGCACTGACACCTAGAGTCAGATACGACTGGCTTTCGAGCAAGGGAAACCTTTACCTTTACTGAAATGGGATTAAGGGGATCTTTTCTGGAAGGGAAGGGGCCACGGTGGCTTAGTGGTTGAGATGCTGAGCCTGAGGTCCAAAAGGTCAGCAGATCGCAAGCTTGAGACCCCAGTGTTATGCGATGGAGTTCCCTTTGGAGTTCCCTAGCAGTTTGAAAGCAAGAAATTGCAAGTAGGTAAATCGATACTGTTTCAGCATGAAATGTAACAGTGTTCTGTGCCCTCCAGCATCTAGTCATGCCTGCCACATGGCTATGGAAATGTCTGCAGATGCAGACAGCACTGGCTCTTTGACTGTAAACAGAGATGAGCACCACCCTCTAGAGTGACATACAACTGCCTTTTGAGCAAGGGAGACCTCTTTCTTTACAATCTGTAAGGAATAGTGTTCAGTATCTAAAATAAAAGAAATCTCTGAGTAAAGAAGACTAGAGGAGAGCAGTTTTTCAGACTGCAGCAAGGATTTCTATAGGAGCTCCATCCATCTGACAGCAGTATTTTGTTGTTTTCTTCTTTAAACTGACTTCATTTTAGATGCCTGCTTGTTTTTGGTTTGCTATGTATTTTCTATACAGTGTTTGGAAAGACTTGTCTAGATGTTTTCTCAATCTTAGCTAAACCATGATTATATTTTGTATATCTCCTGCTTTTTCTCTTCCTTGCTCTTGTTTCTTTTACGTGTTATTTATATAATTCAAAAATCCAGTGAAAAATATACATTAGCTGGCAGAGTGATGCTTACATGAAGTAGTGTAAAGGAAATGACCTGAAACATTCTTTGTGTGTCATTGGTGGTATTGTCATCTTAATATTAGTAATATCAATTTGTACTATTCAGCAGTAAAAGTGTTTAGTGATTCATCAAGTCCATGGCAAGATGTATATGATTATTTGTCCACACTTTTGTCATCAGAACAGCCGTGTGAGACAGATGAATACTGAGAAACACCCAGCAAACTTTATGGCTATTACCTGTACTGTATAAGGATTTGAGCTCAGATTTCTTCACTCTTATAACTAGTAACACTGGATGTGCAATTCTTCACATTTTTAGTCAGAGATAAATTGAGGTTTACTGCTAGGTAAATGCAAATAAAATAACCATTCTAGAAGTACGCTTTCAGCATTGCCTGCTGCTGGGTTCCTATATAAAACTGATCCCCCCCCCCCATCCAGTCAGTTATGAGAGAGGGAGATTTTGGTTCTCCAGATGTTTTACACTGCAAACATGGTTCTTTATCATTAGTCATTAGGCTGGGACTTCTAGGAGCTGAAGTTCACAACATTTGGCAGGCCTACATTTTCCTAGCCTGCTTTACACAGTAGATTTTAAATACAGAATGTGCCATACAGTTTTATGTGTGGCTAGGAATATATTCTAAAAACCATTATACAGTACTGTACTTCAAAAGACAAATTAAGAAGCATAACCATTGACTACAATCTAACAAGGTACTGTATAGAATAGTTTGGCTACTTAAGATACAGCCTTTATGTCTAGCCATCTTCTCTGAAATCAGTCTGGCCTAGACACACAAGAAGAAGCATATACACTCAGCCGGATCCCAATGCTCATTTTTTTAACTTAGGAAACTGGCCACAACTTTTTTACTTGTTTGTATTTTATATCCTATTCTCAGACTTCAAATGTTTCTGTAGTTTTAACTTATGAAACGATGGTCATAACTTTTTATGTTTTTCTTGTTTGCACTTTATATCTTATTCTAGACTTCAAAAGATTCTGGGTCACACCCAAAGCAGTTTTTGTTGTTTAGTCACACAGTCAATTCCGACCCTTTGCAACCCTATGGACCATTGTCCTCCAGGCACCTCTGTCCTCCACCATCCTCCTCAGCCTGCCCAGCTCTGTGCCCACTGCATCCACAATACCATCCAGCCATCTCATTTTTGGCTGCACCTTCTTCTTTTGCCCTCCAGCTTTCCCAGCATCAAGGCCTAAGTGAATCCTTTCTTCTCATTTGATGTCCATTAGGTCCTTTTAAAATCAAGGTAAAGAATTAATCTCTTTGCTGTAAATAGTAAAGACTGCTGGAGTTTCAGTATTTCAGTTGATCTCTTTATTTTCCAAGTGGAGTTTTGCAAAATAGATGAAGTCTATTTTTTTCAGAACAGTCAGAATTTGATAAGTGCCCTTTGGAAATTTTGGAACTCAGTTTATCTGGAAGAAACTTGGGGTGTGGTGAAGAAAGTTAATCTGTGCAGAAGCATGCCTGAAGGAAAACTTCATGTTTTTCATAAAGCTGAGAGATTCAGGACAGACCAAAAGAAGTGATTCATCATGCAGCATGGTATTAAGCAATGAAATTTGCTACCATAAGATAAAGTGATTGCCATCAATTTGACCAGTTTTAAAAGATGTTTAGGCAAATACATGGATCACCAGGTTATGTATGACTACCAGTCCTAATGGTTATATACTGTGTTGCTGTTATGTGCCATCAAGTTGACTCCAATGTATGGTGACTTAATGAATAAATGATTTCCAGGCAAGGGAGACACCTTGATCATGAAGTTAATTTGATCTAGGAGCAGAAGAGTAGCGTGCCTTGGCGGGGCCCCGTATAAAAAATTTTTGGGGGGCCCTTAGGAAGGGTAAAGATTTGTTTTGCTTACGCACGTTGGGGGCCCCCATCGCCCGGGGGCCCCGTATAATTGATACGGCAGATACGGCGGTAGCTACGCCTCTGTCTAGGAGCCACTTGCTTTTGTTTGGGTCCATGGGATCTGCAAAGGTATCCTGCAACATGCACTTCAAACAAAACAATTATTTTCCTGTTGGCTTTCTTCACTGTCTAGCTTTCATATTTATGTGTAGTAATTAGGGATATAATAGTGTGGATGATCTTGGCCTTTGTCTCCAGTGAGACATCCCTGTACTTTTTGAATTCCTTCATTGCTACTCTTCCACAGCTTTTGATTTCTTGACTGCAGTCTCAATTGGGGTTGATGAATGAACCAAAGTGTTCAAAATCTTTGACAATCTCTTCATTGCCAACAATGAAGAAATATCAACAACCTTAGATATGCAGATGACACTAATGGCAGAAATTGTAAAAGACCTAAAGAACCTCAATGAGGGTGAAAGAGGAGAGTGCAAAAGGTGGCCTGAAACTCAACATCAACCACACCACCCCCAGATCATGGCACCCAGCCCCATCACTCCCTGGCAAATAGACAGGGAAGAAATGGAAGCAGTGACAGACTTTACTTTCTTGGGATCTAAGCTCACTGCAGATGGTGAGTGCAGCTATGAAATAAAAAGACACTTCTTGGGAGGCAAGCTATGGCAAACCTAGGAGGATAATAAAAAGTACAGACATCAACATGCCAACAAAAGTCCGCATAGTTAAAGCAATGGTCTTCCCATTAGTAATGTATGGCTGTAAGATCTGGGCCATAAGGAAGGGTGAGCAAAGAAGAATAGATGCCTTTGAACTGTGGTGCTGGGGGAGACTCTTGAGAGTCCCATGGACTGCAAGAAGGTCAAACCAGTCAATCCTAAATGAAATCAACTCTGACTGCTCCTTGGAAGGACAAATACTGAAGCTGAAGCTCAAATACTTTGGCCACCAAATAAGAAGAAAGGACTCACCCGAGAAGGCCTTGATGCTGGGAAAGACTAAAAGCAGAAGGAGAAGAGGGCAGCAGAGTATGAGATGGCATCGTTGATGCAGTGGGTGTAGATCTGGGCAGTCTACGGAGGATGGCAGATGACAGAGAAGCCTAGCATTTGGTGGTCCATGGAGTCACAAAGGGTTGGACTCAACTGTGTGACTGAACAACAACAAGTTCTGTAGCTGTACTGGAGATTATATATTGCCTCTGGTATTAGAAGCAATGTATTCCTCTAGAGCAGGGATTCTTAACCTGTGGCTCACGACACCATTTCATGTGGCCACCCACCACCTCTACTACACCAGGAAGTGCCACGTGGTAGAGGAAGGGCAAAATGGCCATCCAGCCCCTGAAGCCGTCTGAAGGAGTGTGACCTGACCCCCAGCTTAAAAAGGTTGAGAACTCCTGCTCTAGAGGTACCAGCTATAAGGGTTTGCAGATGCTGCAGTACATGTTCTACTTATGGGATTTATACTCTGATGGGGTTAGGCTCACATCAAGCTATGATTTGTAGTAATTTTTGGCTATAATGCCATGGTCTATATCCAGCATTAGCTGGCTTGGCAGCTGGGTGGGTTAGGTATCTGGGTGCAGAGGCAGAGTTGGAAGTTTGATTTCCTACTGTGCCTCCTAGGAGAAGAGCCAGCTTTTGTAGTCATGGGCAAACTGCACAATCCTAGGGCACCTCCAAAAGAAGTGAATGGTAAACCATTTCTTCGTATTTGCTACCTAGAAAACCTTGGAAAGGGTTGCCATAAGTCAGAATTGACTTGACAGCAAACACAGTAATCATTATTATAATATTAAAAGCCAGTCCTACCTAGAGAGGACCTGCTGAAATAATTTGAGTGGGTCTACTTTCAGTGAGACTAAGCTTGGATTGAGAATGGTATTTTACCTTTTAGAGGTAGTGTGTTGGTTTCAAAATGCATTTATATTATTATTTAAAATGGGTGGGGTTTTTACGTCAGCAAAATCTCTAGCAACGATAGTTTTAGGCAGTGTTTAAATCTAACATCCAAAGATCTGTCACTTTCTTCATGTTACATTTTCAGAGTTGAACACTTGGTTAAAATAATCACACAGCCTAAACAGAATGAGAATACAGTACTCTCCTAATTTCCTGGTTTTTCTAACTTTTGTTACTGTGTTTCTTTCTGCCGATGCCCTTGTGAAGAAGCTTAGAATTGTATAGCCTGTGGATCTGAATGAAGATAATTTTCAGAGGGTATGTAGTGAATACATCTGTTTTGCCTGCCGTTTAGAGAGCCGAGCAGATGGAAGAGGTCGGAGGCTAACAATCGTTTGAAAGAAAAATTACATGCATGGTTAGGTGGTTTCATCTGCATGCTGCAAATGACACCTAAATATTTTTAATCGTTGAGACTAATGACTAAACTGTTAATCTTTTTTGTAGAAGGAAGCTTGTCATGAGATCCTGACAAAGAGCTCTGTGACTGTTTTTTTTAATAGTCCCCATTTCCAGGTGTGATGCATGGAGGAAAATAATAATGAAGTCAGGTAATTCATTTCTTTCATAGGTCTTGACGCCTGGTGATAGCTGCTAGACACTTACCAATATGTTAGACACTTACCAATAACTGAGGTGTGAATGTTATCCAGATTGCATTGTAAGAAAGCATTTCATTCTGTCATAAAATATAGAAACCCTGAAGTATATCCAAAACATCTTACTTAGTGTCTAACACTGTATTGTTAAACACATACATAAGCAAAAAGATACTATTCATCCTTGATGTGAGAGACTCAGGTTTAAATTCCATCTCATCGATAGATACACTGGAGAGCCTTTGCTGTGTCACTAGCCAACTTTAGAAGTGACTTTAAGCTGGAGCAGGGACAGCTCTAGCCTAGACTCGGGTGGTGGTGACCCTTAACAGCAGTAATCAGATGGGCTCCAGTATTCTGTAGTTATTATCAAAATGTGATCAAGCTTCCATGCCTCTGATACCTACTGAACAGCCATATTTTGAACCTGTTGAAGCTTCTGTATCAACTTCAAGTGCAGCCACATGTAGTCAGCACCGTAGTAATCAATCCTTGAGGTTACAAAGATGTGAACTAGTGTTAAGGATGCCCTGTCCAGACAGAGGCATTTGTAGGCAATCTGTCTAAGTTGGTAAAAGTCAGAGCTGGCCATGGCAGATATTTGCTATTCCATAGAGAGAACTGGATCCAGGATTACACCCAGGACACAGAGAGAGTGTGAACCATCCAGGCCATGATGGATGCCACCCAAATGGCCAGTTGTCTCTCCCAACAAAAGGTCTCTCTCTTCTCAAGATTCAGTTTCAACCAGCTAGCTCTCATCCAGTCCATTACTGTGGTTAGACTATACCCTAGAACCCCAGCAGCCTCCACTACTGAAGATGTAAAAGGATAGAGCTTTGTGTTATCCACATATTAATAACAACACACTCCAAATCTCTGAATTACCTCACACAGTGGCTTCATAGCAATGTTAAGCAGCATTGGGGAGATGATTGACCCCTCCAAGACCCCATAATGCTTTATCTTGTACAGTCAAACTTCGCTTAAAGAGCATTTCGCTTAAAGAGTAACTCACTTAAAGAGCAGAATTTTCTCTGAATGTTCGCTTCGCTTAACAAATAAAACCAACCAAAAACTCGCTTAACAAATAAATTGAGGTTCACAATCCACCCCACAATAGGTCACTTACAATGGTGTTTCACTTAAAGAGCAAACTCTCTTAAAGAGCAATCCTGTGGAACTCATTATGCTCTTTAAGCGAGGTACCACTGTATCCTTAAACTGGACCATCTTGACATGATAATCAAGGAAGGACCAAAGCCAATAGAGAACTGGACTCTGATAACCTATCCAAGGTACCATAGTTGACAGTATCAAAAGCTGCTGAGAGATTATTATTATTATTATTATTATTATTATTATTATTATTATTATTATTATTATTATTATTATTATTATTATTATTATTATTATTATTATTATTATTATTATTATTATTTAGATTTATATGCCGCCCTACTTGGCAAAAACCAACTCAGGGCGGCTTACAACATAAAATCGAATACAATACAATATAACAGATCAACAGTACAAAATCACAGCATCCCACAATACAGCGCAACAAAATAAATATAAACATAATATAATCAAAATACAGTCCGTAACAATATTCAGTACAAATAGACAGTAAACAATATATTCACAATACGGTTCATACCCAATATGAAAAATATAACAATATCATAACAAAATAATAATAGTAATGTAATAGCAATTAAATATCATAAAAATACAATAATATAATGCAATAAACAGCAGAATAACTACACATAAATCAACATTGTCAATACGGAATGACGGGGCTCGGAAGGCGGGCGGGAGCTTCGCCTCACCTCCCACAGGTGCAGGCATTCTTCTCCTCCCCCGGGCGTGATGGCAGGGGCCCGTGGGGAAGGCAGGAGCGTCCTCAACCTGCCGTGGCTGAAAGGTCTTTTATCAGCCCCTGTGCCGGAATGACGGGGCTCAGAAGGCGGGCGGGCGCTTCGCCTCACCTCCCACAGGTGCAGGCATTCTTCTCCTCTCCCGGGCGTGATGGCAGGGGCCCGTGGGGAAGGCAGGAGCGTCCTCAACCTGCCGTGGCTGAAAGGTCTTTTATCAGCCCCTGTGCCGGAATGACGGGGCTCAGAAGGCGGGCGGGCGCTTCGCCGCACCTCCCACAGGTGCAGGCATTCTTCTCCTCCCCCGGGCGTGATGGCAGGGGCCCGTGGGGAAGGCAGGAGCGTCCTCAACCTGCCGTGGCTGAAAGGTCTTTTATCAGCCCCTGTGCCGGAATGACGGGGCTCAGAAGGCGGGCGGGCGCTTCGCCTCACCTCCCACAGGTGCAGGCATTCTTCTCCTCTCCCGGGCGTGATGGCAGGGGCCCGTGGGGAAGGCAGGAGCGTCCTCAACCTGCCGTGGCTGAAAGGTCTTTTATCAGCCCCTGTGCCGGAATGACGGGGCTCAGAAGGCGGGCGGGCGCTTCGCCGCACCTCCCACAGGTGCAGGCATTCTTCTCCTCTCCCGGGCGTGATGGCAGGGGCCCATGGGGAAGGCAGGAGTGTCCTCAACCTGCCGTGGCTGAAAGGTCTTTTATCAGCCCCTGTGCCGGAATGACGGGGCTCAGAAGGCGGGCGGGCGCTTCGCCTCACCTCCCACAGGTGCAGGCATTCTTCTCCTCTCCCGGGCGTGATGGCAGGGGCCCGTGGGGAAGGCAGGAGCGTCCTCAACCTGCCGTGGCTGAAAGGTCTTTTATCAGCCCCTGTGCCGGAATGACGGGGCTCAGAAGGCGGGCGGGCGCTTCGCCGCACCTCCCACAGGTGCAGGCATTCTTCTCCTCACCCGGGCGTGATGGCAGGGGCCCGTGGGGAAGGCAGGAGCGTCCTCAACCTGCCGTGGCTGAAAGGTCTTTTATCAGCCCCTGTGCCGGAATGACGGGGCTCAGAAGGCGGGCGGGCGCTTCGCCTCACCTCCCACAGGTGCAGGCATTCTTCTCCTCTCCCGGGCGTGATGGCAGGGGCCTGTGGGGAAGGCAGTCCTGAAGGACTAACAGTGTCACACTCCCCTGGTTAGCCTCCCCTGGTTAGCCTCTCAATTACAAGTATTAAAATCAGATTGAGACCTAAATGGATGTCTAGCATTGGTGAAGCTATGGATGCCTCAACAGAGCTCCATCTGCTGATTTGATACCTCACTAATGAACTTGACAGTATGCATTTTTAGCCACTTTTATGTCATTTCTGTAGTCTATGGACAACTTCCTAACTGTAATTAAATTACCCTCCCAGGGAGGTCTCCTAGCTTTCTAGCCTTCTTATTTTCCTTGCTTGTAATTAATCCATAAATCATTGCTGTGCAGTGAAGAGGATGATTGAGAGTGGTTGCGTCAACTGCTGGAGGCACCACTGAATTCTGCTTGGTGACTTGTGGTTTGACAGGAATGCCAACCAGGTCAACCCAAAGCCCCAAGTTGAAGACATCAGAAAACCAGCTCTGGAAGGTTTCTTGCCACACAGAGCAGGATTTTGGAGTGTATATCAGATGCGGTGTGAAGAGGAGATTCCTCTTAGCCAATTTTGTTGGATTTTTCTGTTCTGCCACTAGAAATTCACTGTTGCATATTGTTCCATGTATAAGTGAAGACATCTTATGCCTTATCCCTGGTGGTGCATTTGTACCTCTGTAATATGTCTTAGGGATAACCAGTATAGTGTAGTGGACAAAGTGATAAACTTGGACTCAGGAGGCTTTGCTTTGAATCTTCGCTTAATCATGAAAGCTCATTGGGAGTGTGGAACTGGTAAAGCCACTCCTTAAATATATCAATTATCACTGAAGGTAAAAAAGGGGATTAATAAAAAAAATGATTGTAGAGAATTCTGGGGAGAATTTTTAGATTATGTATTAGTGAAAGGGAAAAGAGTAAAGCTGTACTTTACTCAGAGCAAGCTGTACTTTTTTATTTTAATAAGATGGCAAATATATAAAAAATTAATGATACTGAGAACATTTAATTGAAAAGGTTTATAAGCCCCACTGGTAACAGGTGCATGTAGTAGTTGTACTATGTGTAATTTTATTAAGATTTTATATGTTTTTTGTTGTGGTTTGTTTATTTTTGTGGGGATTTTTTATTTTAATAATAATGAAGAAAAATATCAATTGTCTTAAAAGCCGTATTAATCTCACTGTAAATTGATTATGACATGAGATAGTTTGTCTTAGTGCTGGGACTTGTAATTTCTAGGAGTGCCATATCAACACTATTGCTAGATGAGTTATGGCTGTCCTTAATACAATCTGGCAATGCTCTGCTAAGTGTCTCTAGAAATTTGTAAATTGAGATTATAATGGCACATCATTTTTTTCTATTTGACTGTTGCCATGGAAAACATTAGGCATATCTAGTTCTGCAACAAGGTTTTGTGAATTTGATACTATCTTAATTGTTGTGACTCTTTCTTCAGGATTTCTGGGAGCTGTTGTTGTTTAGGAATTTGGAATTACTGTATATGCTAGTGAGTTTTAGTATGTTTGCTTGAACCACAATTCCCAAGGTGTTTTAAGAAGAAGGTTTGAGTGTTAAATCACTGAAGGGGAGGGCAAAGCCCATCCCTGCAGATGTCGTTGAACTGCAATCTGACCATCTGCTATGCTGTTGTGAATTGTAGGAGAACTGCATTTTACCTACTTTCTTTCTTCTGTGCCGTTAGTAGGATATGCCCGATTGTGGTTAAAAAATGCCACGATCTTCAAGGAGGCTCTTACTGTGTACCCCATTTTACCTACTAGCTTCCTTACATCAATAAAATGTTTTTGTATATCCAGCATGATCATGGACAATAGCTAGGGGTTGAGCAAGGGAATGAACTTTCCCATGCAGCAATATATTAAAATTAGTTTTGATTTTTATTCTGCAAAATATTCTGGAGCATCTTACTTTTGGTTTTGAATGGGCAATTAAGACCTGTCAGCAGAAAGACTGCTCCTGCTGAAGATGAAAATTGCTAGAACAATTTTGTTGATATGGATTCTTTTTTTTGGACAATCCTTGGAAGTGTGCTGTGGAATGTAGGCAGGTACATGTACTTCAGAATTTGCCACTATCACTTATCACAATACTGTGCCTAAGAAAGTCTGCTGATAGAAGATATGGGGATGGATTGCGTGCAAATAGCAGGTAAATGAATTTTTCCTTCAGATGCCTTCTGAGCTGATAAAGGAGCCAGAAGACTGATGTTTGTTATGACATTTCAAACAGCTTATGCTTAAAATAGCAATGAGTTCTATCTGCTACACAGAATGTCCAGAACTTGTAAATTCTTGTTATGGAGATGAATAAATGGCTACCTGGAGATGGGAAGGAGACAAAATGTAAATAACGGTGGAGAAATAAGTGATGATGGTTTGTAGCCAATTAAGTCATTATTCTTATATATTCTGGGCAACAGAGGAGAAATTTTAGTCAGCTGGCTGTTTGGCTTTAATTATATTGCCTAGGTACAGTGATGGCAAACCTTGGCACTCCAGGTGTTCTTGGACTTCAATTACCAGAAGCCCAAGTCAGCACTCCTGTTAATCAGGGCTTCTGGGAATTGAAGTTCAAGAACAGCTGGAGTGCCAGGGTTTGCCATCACTTGCCTAGGAAATACTCTGCACGGTTATCTGCACTGTTATCACTAGACCAATATTGACTAAATGTGGGAGACAGAATTTTACTCTTTATTGTTGGGGAAAATCCTGTTCATGCTAGTGTAATAGAAAGTTACACTGGAATAAATGTGGCAGATGTTATCCTCAATAAAAAGTAGCTGTGTTGTGCAATTGGGCATGTGGATAGCTCCATGGTTTAGGTATCTGCCTGCAGAACTTGAGGTTGGGAGTTCGATTCTCCACTGTGCCTCCTTGACAGGAGCTGGACTCAATGATCCTTAGTTCTGCAATTCTAAGGTATATTGTACAGTTGTACCTCGCTTAAAGAGCATAATGCGTTCCACAGGATTGCTCTTTAAGCGAGTTTGCTTTTTATTTTATTTTTTTAATTTTTTTAATATATATTTTTTATTAACACATGTATATTGTGACAAACATATAAGACAATATTATAACATAAAATAAATGAATAAACAATAAACAAAAACCAAAATTATACATCTAATAACAACTGCGAATACACCCACCCATTCCCATACTAACTTGTAAACAAAGCACATAAATCATGCTAGCTCATATTGTACATATAATCCCAGATAAGTTGAGTATCTTGTAGATATTGAAATCTCAATTCTGCCAAAACTTCAACATTTCTTGGCTTGGTTTAATGCCTTCATTACTAGTCATACCAAATATAACAAATAGTTCCCAAATTTCCCAAAATACATTCTTAATGTTTAAACCTCTTCTAATCTTTATTTCATTTGTTAATTTGTCATTGAGAGCTAAACGCCATGCCATATTATACCATTTCCCTTTTTCAATTATAAACTTATTTTTCCATTCAGCAGCAATTAATTGTCTCGCCACAGATAGTAAGGTGATCATTAACTCTTTCTTATTCTCACTTATCTTCACTTCATCTGTTTCCCCCAGTAACACAGCTTTAGCAGATAATCTAATCTCAGAAGACATAATCTTTCCTAGCTCTTTTTCTATCATTTTCCAAAATTTGTTTGCGAATTCGCACGACCACCACATATGAGTATACATTCCAGGTTCTTTACCACACCTCCAACATAGGTTTGTTTCAGCCTTTCCCATTTGCCATAAGCGTATAGGGGTGGTGTACCATTTCCATAATATTTTACAGTTGTGTTCTTTCTCTTTTATAGAAAGTACTTTCATTAGTCTTTGGTTCCATTTCCGTTTCCATTCTTTATCACATATTACAATACCTAAGTCCTTTTCCCATGATTCTTTTAGTATTTTTTGTGGTCGTTCGTTTTTATTAATTATCCTATACATTTTGCCAACTAATCCTTTTTCCGGGGTTAACCCCTTCTTTAGTTTGTGTATAATCTCCTCAAAAGGAGTTATTTCTCTCCCTATGTAATTTTTTAATCTCTGTTTCCTATCGGCTTCAAACAACCCAGTACAGGTATTCAGTATTTTTCCCAGTACAGTACTGATGTTCTCACATATACAATAGTAATTAATTATCCTTTTCAATGATTCAATGTATATTGTTACACTTTGTTTATATTACTTCCTGGTTTTCTCTGCACACATTGTATTCTGTTAGGAGACACTGTAACTTCCAGATAACATTTTGCTCTACAGAAGCAGGAAATGACATTACCTAGTTAATTTCACCCAGTCCATTCTAAACAACGTTACAATATTCTAACCCACATTTCTTCCATGCTATTCTGCATTTTTAAAAATATTATTTTAACTTTGCTCAATATTGTAGCAACAAAGCTTTTGACTCTGCAGCCAAAATATAGGAAAGGCAAGGAAGAAAAGAGAGGGGATGGGCAGAGAACAGTGAAAGAGAAAGGGGTAAATACACTTTTTTGTTTGCTGTCTCCCTGTAGACATCTGCCCTAAGTAATGGAGTGACCAGCCTAGTATATTTACTTTCATGTGGAGCTACTTATCTACACAAGACATGGTGTTAATGATTTGCTAAGGTAAGATTATCTTCTCTTTCCAGATGGACCCCTTGTCCCACTGAGTGTCAGGAGAGAATAGGACATAATTTGTCCTCAAGAAAAATATATATAAGATGATGATCTTTGGAAAAAAGCAATCTGGTTGAAAATGCAGCTGCATTTGAAGATTAGTGAAGTAGCAATATAGACAATAATGGTTGTGCAACATAGCAAATGTGTTTGAGTGACAAACTGCAACAATTGTCTTACAATTCTTGTTACCCCAAATGATGTTTGCTTGTTTTGCTGATCTCTACAAACCAATTAGCTCATGAATAGCTTTTCTCCTGTGGATACCTCCGTCACAGTGACTGAATGGCAGAGATCTCTTTAGACCAGTGATAGAAAACCTTTTAGAGACCAAGTGCCCAAACTGCAACCCCAAGCCCACTTATTTATCGCAAATTGCCAACACTGCAACAGGAGAGGGAGAAAACTCTCCCATTGGACTGCTGGGCAGAGGGGTGGGGCAAACTCTGTGTTGGCAGAGGGAGGAAGTGATCCCATTGGGCAGGGGGTGGGGTGAACTCTGTGCTGGGGCAACCACATGGGTGTCCACAGAGGGGGCTCTGAGTGCCACCTCTGGCATGCATCCCTTAGGTTTGCCACCACTGCTTTAGACTGCAATAATAAAATTGAATGGAAATTTATACAACAGTATCTGTACTCTCTAGTGATCTATGCATCTGTTTTTCTGGGAACACTGAACTGAAACAATAACACTTGCAACAGCATTAAAGAATACAGTACTGACCTTCAGCACTGAAGGTGAAAAGAACAAAAATCCTCATTTAATCATTATTCTAAAAGATCCATTAAGCTGGAACATAAGTCAATAGTGTGTCTACTCTAAAGAGCTTATAATGCTTGCTAACTATTTCGGACTACAAGGCTGTAGTTACTGAGCTACACAAACAGGCAGCATCCATGTGGCTGAATATATTTTAGAATCTTTTACAGGCATCCCAACCTGCTGGCTTATCTGATTACTTTTTTTAATCTTTTAACTCTTCTAAATTTTTAATCTTTTAAATTTTATGTATGGGTCTGGATTTTATCGACAAATTTTATTAGATTGTTGTGTTTTTATTGCTGTGTTAGCTGCCCTGGTCGCTTCGCGAATAGGGCGGCATACAAATATGACCAACAAACAAATAAATAATAAATGAGCATCTATATTTGGGGGAAGTTAGTTCTCCTTATACCTAAAGTGACTGCAAAAGCAAACCCAACAGAGCTTGTGCAGATAGAGTAGAGGGCATTAATCTAGTAGAAGCAAGTACTTAATCTGTATATAGATCACAGAATTATGACTTCTTGAAAAGCAGAAGTCCTCAACTTTTTTGGATTAGTAAACATATTTAGCATGTTGCTAAAGTTTAATGGACACCATTTATACAATTATTTCCATGGAGTGGGCATTGTCCATTGCAAAACAGCTGCTGTGATAGGCTTGATCAGTCATAAAATTTTCAAAAAGGCAGACTGGTAGGCTAACAAATCAGTTGTTTAAGAAGCCAGCTTGATACAGAAGCACACTTGTAAATTCAAGGTTTGTGTGATAGCTCATTATAAAAATTGCAGAAGGGCTAGCTAGCTGCTTATGTCCCACATTGCCCCCAAAATTAATATTTGCCAAGTAATTTATTGTCCCAAATACAAATATCGGTCAAATTAGTATACACAAAAGGTCCACATCCCATTTTTGCTAAAGCACAAGAACCTCTCTCATAATTATATTTTCTCTTGCATATACTTACCCCACTGCATCTATTCATAGATCTAAACCTATTCACCAAACAATCATATACAGTAGGCACTTTGTCTTCTCTAAGTTGATGCCATCACCCACCTAAGCTTATATTAAAATCCTTTCTAATTTTAAGGAAATTGGGAGAGGGCAAGGGACCTTGCGTGGCCATCACAAATGCTATATTCTATTCAGATCATGCTAAGGGAACTGCTATTAGTCACTTAGTAGCCTCTGTTTTAACATCTTGGGGTAAGAAGCCTGACTCTGGCCAAGGGAACTAGTGTTGCATTTAATTGTTATAGTTTGAGTGTTCATGGTAGCTTAATCATGTATAAAGGGAAATGTGCGTTTTTCTGCTGTTACAATATTTTTCTCCAGCCATGTCATTTTGTCAAAGTTCTGTGCTGACTTGCAGACAAACCGTATACTTTTGATGAGTTATCAGAAAAACAAAGCAATCAAACTTGCAACATGCAGAATGAGGTAAGGTTCCTTTTGAAGGGATTTTCTCATCTAAAGATATTCTGACATGAGGTGCCCAAACTTTTAGGGCTGGTCACATGGTTCAGGGAGCAGGTCACTATGGCCCAGGGGCCAGATGTGGCCCCTGACACCAATTCATCCGGCCCACGAAGCCCTTGTCGCACCTGGAAGCGGAAGTAAAACGTGTAAAGTAAAGCGGAAGTAAAAAGTGTCTGTATGGGTGCATTTTACTTCCACTTCTAGGAGTGACAAGGGCTTCATGGACCAGATAAATTGGTTTTAGGGGCCACATTCATCCCCCGGGCCATAGTTTGGGTACTCCTGTTCTAACAGTATCATTTATGTCTGCCCTAGGATTCGGCAGATCTACATAGCATGGGGACTTTGTGTCCTGTCACCACTGGGAGGTGCCAGGTTTCCACAGATGGTCCTACTTCAATCACGTTCCAGGTTCAAAATGTTCTGCATTTTCAACACATATTAACTTATAGTTAATACAGTAATAGGTGGAAATGATGACACAAATAAAAATGAGAAATACACAAACAATTGGAATAGCTGTCTCCAGAGTGTATATTAGTGATGGTGAACCTTGGCACTCCAGCTGTTCTTGAACTGCAATTCCCAGAAACCATGATTAACAGGAATGCTGACTTGGGCTTCTAGTAAACAGAGGCGTAGCTACCGCCGTATCAGCCGTATCAATTATACGGGGGCCCCGGGCTACGGGGGCCCCCAACGGCAAAAAATAAAATAAAAAATATTGGAGCAAAAATTTACTGCGCATGCGTAGAAACTCAATCTGACGCATTGCGCATGCGTCAGATTGAGTTTCTGCGCATGCGCACTTTATTGGAGCCATTTTTGGCTCCAATTTTAAAAAATAAAATTTCGGAGTCGGAGCCGCAGCTTTTCGGTGCGGCTCCGATGGTGGCCCTCAGAGGAGGGCACCTCCCCTGGGGCCGCCCAGCTCCTACGGGCAGGTTGAGCCCTGCCCGGGCTGTCCGCTGCTGCCGAACCCCCATGGCCTGGGGACGCTTGGCAGAGTGCACCACGGTCCAGCAGCGTAGGAAGGCGGGGTCCACGGGGGCCGGTTGCTCCCAGTGGCGCTTTCCAAAAGGGGCAGCAAAGCCTTGGCTCCTTTCCCTCCCCCTCAGCTTGCTCCACCACCTGGGTCCGGCGGTGGTGGCGGCGACAGCAGCAGCGGCAAGCGGCTCCGGAAGAGGAGGAGGAGGCTGCAGTCGGGGGCAGCGCGCCTTCCCATGCGGCCCCAGGAGGGTAAGTGAGGGTTTTGTGTTTCGGGTGGGTGGGTGGTTTATATGTGTGTTGGGTGGGTGGGTGGATTTTTATTAAATTTTTATTTTATTTCTTTGTTTATTTTAATTATTTAAGTTATTTACGGGTTTGTGTTGTGGTTGGTTGGTTGGTTGGTTTGAGGTGTGTGTGTGTTTGTTTGTTTGTTTTAATTCTATTCTATTTTATTTTATTTTTTTATTTTTTTTATTTTTGGCCCCGCCCATGACATCATGACATCATGACGTTGGCTCCCCCACGACGTCATAATGTCATGACGTTAGCTCCGCCCCGCA
Organism: Furcifer pardalis; assembly: GCA_030440675.1. Lineage (NCBI taxonomy): Eukaryota > Metazoa > Chordata > Lepidosauria > Squamata > Chamaeleonidae > Furcifer > Furcifer pardalis. The sequence goes on from CP126892.1 coordinate 73,065,186, forward strand.
TATAAAGGGCCCCCAAACAATTTTTATACGGGGCCCCGCCAAGGTAAGCTACGCTTCTGCTAGTAAATGAAGTCTAAGAACACCTGGAGTGCCAAGGTTTGCCTTCACAGGTATATACCAATGATAATGCATATTATTTTAAGAAGCCTTTCTGTTTAATTACATGTACCGTGTAACAGATCAATAAAGTATTAATCTCTTTTCATCTGTGCACACTGTCCCTTCAGATCTTTGGTTTATGAAGCTAGATACTCATTAATGAAGAAGTATGCATTTATACTGCATTGGTTTCTTTTCCTTTTTCTTCAGGATACCTCGTGTGGATGAAAAAGAGGAACCGATGGGTTGTGAAAGGATTATCTACCTTTTTCAGTCCATAATGAAGACTTAAAAGTTCATGACAGCCCAATGAGATGGAGCATCCAGACTGCAGAGGCAAAATTCAGGGGTTCAGTTCCCCACTGGCAGTCCAGAAAAAGAGCCAGCCTGCATACACATCAAAGGCTGGAAAGAGCTGAAATGTGGCACCTGGGGAATCAATTTAAGGGTCAAAATGGACAGTCCATCAAGAAGGTTATCAATAATTTGTTTAAATAAGCAAACAAAGGAACAACAATAGCAGTGAAAGACACAATCCAGAGCAGAATTACAGTGCAGAGGAAGGGGGATTTAAAATTACAAAACCTTTGCATTCCAAAGCTACTGTTTGTCCTGGATAGTCGATTACCTGTAGCAGCTCCTATCTCATGCTAAGCAGCTTTCAGGATATCACAAGAGGCATCTCTCCACTGGGATCACACACAGACTGCCCTGGTGTAGGGTTTAAAGACTAAAGACTGAATTCGTTGTTGGCTGCAACTCGGTCTGAGTATACATGGGGTTTTTTTCCTGCCCCAGAACACTGAGAGGCCTGGTCTTGGAGGTCAGCTGGTTCTGGGCTGCCTTCGCCCTCAGAGACAATAAGGGAAAATGTCACTGGTGTGAATTTCTTTAAGGTGGTTCTCAGTTTGCCATGAAGTGACCCACACACTATGATCTCGGAGCCATCACCTGCGGCACATATGAAATGAGACATGCAGGATTTAACACCAGGACTGCTATGGACTGCTGCAGCTTTGAGGATATTATCAAGGTGCACCTTCACAGCCAGTCCATCTGGCATGGCCCCTTCCGCCTCCATGACCATTGGGAATCAAAGTTCCTCCGCTCATTTTGCCGTTGGGCCCAATCTGATGGTTTCCAGTGTCATTTCCTCCACTGAGGGGACCATCACCTGACCTAAAGGGGCTCATCTGCCCATAGACAGTGGCCCCTTTAGGGAATCAGGTTATTTACTGCTGCCCAATACTCGGCGTTGAGTCATTGACTGTACGGTCTACTCTATTACAGTAGCAGGATGTCCGGCCAGGCCTAAAGACTGAACTAATACAGTGAGTAAGACTTTAGAAACAGAGTTGCCTGAAAAGATGAAATACTATTGATCTTAACACGTGCTTGCCTCAATAATCATTTTGTAAATTAAGGAGTGGTGGCTCTTTTTGGTAATTGGTTTTCATTTTAAACACAGGCTTCCTCTGATGTCTGATTAGTAGACTTCTGTTTGGAGGGAAGATACTGCAAGAGTAGGCAATATAAGTTCCTGTGATGGATGATCTTACTCAACTACCTCTGGGAAGGTAGCCACCATTCTGATTTGTTACACTTGCAAAACTTAATGAAAGAACTGCGAAATAGATACAATATGTGCCACAGATTGTTAAATGTGCACTGTTTATAAGAATCATGATAAGAGAGTACAGTACAGCTCAAATGGACAGCATAATGTTGACTACTAAGGAATACTGTACTGGTTTTCTGTATAAGGCATTTTTGTAAATGTATGTCAGCATGTATTTTTGGTAAAGAGTTAAATTCACTATTAATGAACTAGAGAAGACTAGAAAAATCAATGGGATTATGTAAGTGGTGTCTGATAAGGCCAATTTATTTTAGTGGACCTACTTTAGTTGGAACTTTTTAACTTGTGCCTTAAGAGAGCTTTGTGAACATGAATAGACGACTACATTTTAAAGTTAAAAAAAATATAACTCAATAAATAGCCAAGATTTTAGCATGTAAGTTCTGAGTCAGGAACAGATTCATTTTTTAAACATTTAAATCTTCTGTAACTGTGAAAAGTTGATTTTACTATAAACTTAGAGCACAAATAACATTTTTTCAGTGTGGTGTGCAGAAATTAAAATTTGCAAGCTGATTTACATATGGTTTCATGCAGGAGAGTCTACTCTACAGCTTATAAATGCTAAATATTAGATTGACTTTTATCTGGGACAAATAGAATATTTATTGTGGGAGATCAAGGCCATTTTTACTTAGAGCAAATATGTCAGTCAATGTTAGTTGGTGACTAAATTTCCTCAAAACTGAAAATGGGTTTGAGCATCAATCCTGAGGACTCTTAGTACTGTATACCCATTTATTTAACGCCTGTGCAAGTTAATACAGTAATACCTCGGATAACATTTGCATCAGAGAATGCTAAAACCGCATAATGTTAAGCAATCTGGAAAAAAATTGCATCGCATAACATTAAATCCTATGGGATGCATTGGATAAACCTTGAATTTGCTAAAGCCTGTGCCGGTTACAATGTATCTCTATGGAGTTTTAACGTTATCCGAAGCATCCCATAGGATTTTAATGTTATCTGATGCATGTATTGGATAACATTAAAAATTGGATAACACTAAGACTTGTGGAACCAAGATTTAGCATTATCCGAGGTTTTACTGTACTTGACATTCATTTCCTATGTAGATATTCTTGGGGAATTTTCATTCTTATTCTTAATTAGCAGAATGTGAGGTAGAATAACAAATGCAGGAGCACAGAGAAATGTGAAGAGTTCAACTTGGTCTCTACAGCCCCTGGCACCGATTAACATTTTATAGGGTAAAAATACTCTAGAAGCAGTTAAAGTATAAAACAACAACAACCCCTCAGCAATACAGCAGGTAGTAACATCTTTGCTCCCCTCACCCCCAAGATTATCTAAATGCAATGTTTTAACTTGCTTTCTAAAAGCAAATAGGAATGGAGTTTCATGGGTTTCTTGAAGGAGCTTGTTCCATAGCAAGAGTCTACCACCAAAAAGATCCAACTTCTTGCTACAGATTAATGGGCCAGTTTTGAGTGATCCTGTGGTGGCTTAGTGGTTAAGACACTGAACTTGATGACTGGAAGGTTGCCAGGTCAGCAGTTTGAGACCTGAATATTGCATGATGGAGTGAGCTCCCATCTCTGCCCCAAGTCCTGCCAACCTAGCAGTTTGAAAGCAAGAAATTGCAAGTAGATAAATAGGTATAATTTTGGTGAGAAGGTAACAGCATTCTGTACACTCTGGAGTCTAGTCATTCCTGCCACATGTCCACAGAAACACCTGCAGATGCAGACATTGCAGGCTCTTTGGCTATAAACAGAGATGAGCATCGAACTCTAGAGTTGGATATGCCTGGCTTTCGAGCAAGGGCGACCTCAACTATGAAACCTGGGAGGATCTGATGTGTTGTACTTGGATGGAGGCACTCCATTATGTAGCAAGTTTCCAACTTTGGGAAGCTTTTATATGTAAGGGTCAAAACCTTGAATCTGATGCAGTAGCTAGTGTAAAAAAGCTAGAACCCTCTTTACACACAATAAAGGATACAGTTTTTCTTAAACCAAATGAGAAGGTCTTGTTTCAGCCAACCCCCTCCCCCTCTCTTTTAAAGCGTCTGGAAGTATTTTTATTTTATTTTATTCATTTATTTATTTACTCTCTGCTTGCTTTTAGCTTTGTTTGGAGAGACTAACGTTGCCCTGAGAATGTCTGGAAGACAGGGAAATGGTTCACAGACCCCTAAAAATTTGAAAAGCTCTGGCTTTGCTCTGATCTGAGAGGTATAAATAGGGAAGTTGATGACATGTGCTGAGAGAGATGCTCAGTTCTTCATTAGTTGAACCTCTCATTTCTCATTGTGAATCCCATTTAGCATTTGTCCCAATTCCATACATGCAAAGGCCGAAGTTATTTACATACCTTTCATGCATTGGTACTAACCAATTTAGTATTTATATGCACTGGTATTATCCAGTTCAGATTTCACTCAATGCCATTTCTCAAAACATTTTTGTTGTTCAGTCGCACAGTCAAGTGCAACCTTTTGTGAACCCATGGACCACAGTGCACCAGGCTCCTCTGTCATCTACCATCCTCCATAGTCCACCCAGATCTATACCCACTGTGTCAGCAATGCCATCTAATCATCTTATCCTCTGCCTGCCCCTTCTTTTGCCTTTGATCTTTCCCACCATCAGGGCTTTCTCCAATGAGTCCTCTCTTCTCATTTGGTGTCCAAAGTACTTGAACTTCATCTTCAGTATTTGTCATTCCAAGGAGCAGTCGGGGTTGATTTCCTTTAGGATTGACTGATTTGATCTCCTTGCAGTCCAGGGGACCCTCAAACACCAGTGCTGATGCAATGGGCACAGAGCTGGGTGGGTTGAGGAGGATGGTGGAGGACAGAGGTGCCTGGAGGGCAGTGGTCCATAGGGTTGCAAATGTTCAGAATCAACTCTGCGACTGAACAACAACAAATTCTTCTGCGCTCAGCCTTCCTTATGGTCCAGCTCTCACAGCCGTACATTACTACTGGCTGGGAAGACCATTGCTTTAACTATGCAGACTTTTGTTGGCAGGGTGATGGCTTTATTATGCTATCTATCAAAACATAAACACCTTTTAATGCCATTTTATGCCCTCCTCCATGATGGTTGCTTAACTGTTCATTATTTCAGTCTATCATTTGAAATGTTTGATTGTGCTGTCTCTGATTATGAAATAAATAATCATACTTCTTACATTTATGAAATGAAAATGAAAATGTACTAATTTCCACTATACTGGAGCAATTAAAAAGACTCCACTGTGTCATTAATGGGAGTGAAATGCCAATCCTTAGCTGTGTGTTTTCTTTCAGTTGTGATTATCAAAAGAAATTGAGTTCTGGGTGCTAGAATCATTGGAATGATCATTGTAATTGGGTATGGATTTAGGCCATTAGAATTTTCCAGGTTGGTTTAATCTCTTGTTTCTGCTTGACATTTCTTTTTCTTTCTTTTTTTAAAAAATCTATTTTTAATTTGCTTCATTCTGATAAGCCTAAACTAGACTTGTAGCTCTCTCCTTTGGGGACCGAATGCCACTATTAAAAAGTCTTAATATTGGAGATAAACAAATTTAGTTTATAAATTTTAAATTTTTTATTGATGTGTTTTAATTTGGGCTGTAAACCGCCCAGAGTCGGGCTTGCCCGATTGGGGCGGGTTAGCAAGTGTGAGATATAAAATAAAAAGAACTCTTAACATTGGAAATAAAGATATAAAATATATCCTGATGCTTAGATAATTAATGTAACTATGAAGTTTGGGTTTAATTGTTTTAACCTAGTTTTTAAACATAGATACTCAGTGTGGTGCAGTACATAGAACAGTGATGGCAAACCTTGGCACACCAGATGTTCTTGGATTTCAATTCCCAGTAGCCCTGGGATTACCAAATGTTAAAAATTATTATAGAGTCTTTCAATTTAAAAATATGGTTAAATTTTTAATGAAAGAGGAGGCAATATGGGAAGAAAATGAGATGAAAGAATTATGTGGGGCAGGCAAAGCAATTTTTTTTTATAAAGAAAGATTATAGATTAGGGTCAAGCATAAAATTATGAAGACAATAATGGAGGTTTGGAGGAAATTGAAAAAAATTGGCCTCAGATGTATCTCCAATTACGGAAAGGTGGGATTTAAAAAGTTTTCCTGTGAAGATTGATAGAAAAGTGGAGGAAGTACTTCTGAAGAATGATGCGTTTCTGCTGAAAGACTGGGTTCAAATATGCAGGGATGAAGAAAAAATTAGAGTTATTTAGACAGATGAAATTGAATTGGTTGCAAATTGTAATGGTAAATAATTGGAATAAAAATATTTAGATGAACCAAGTTTAGAAAGGGAAAGGACAAAATTTGAGGAATTTTTTTATTGTCTAAGAAGGGGGCAGATTGGAGCTAAAGGCTTGGTTAGTAATACAGTATTGTATATATAAGATTTTAACTCAAGAAAGTAGTGCACAAGAAAATTTAAAAATAATTTGGGAACAAGATTTAAATATTAAAATTACAGGTTCGTTGGAATGGTAAATGGAAGAGAAAGACGAAGTTAAAGAAATAATGGGGGTGAGCCTAAAGTTGGGAGCAGGTGCTGCCTTATTGACTAAGGTAGATAATTTTAATATAGATGTGAATAATAAAAGATCTGTTATCTATTATACTATCAAGAGCAAGGCAATGTATTGCAAGGAATTGGAAGAATGATACTGAGGTAAAAATGGAGGATTGGTATAAAGAGATGTGGGAAATTGCATTGAACGATAAGCTAACTTGGGAATTTAATCAGAAAAAATGTATAATTAAGGAAAATAAATTTTGGAATATATAGAAATGTTTGTTGGAGGTAAAGGGGGCAGACCAGTACCAGATCAATTGAGTTTTTGGAAACAGTAAGAGTTGGGGGGAAATTGCAACCTCCAGGCCATTGTAAATAGCATGGGTGATTTTATTATGTTGTTTTATTTTTCATTTACACATATTGGTCTTTGATTATTAATGTGGTAATTAATATGAATGTGGTTTCTTTTCATATTATTAGAAAGTTGAGTGTAAAATATATACTTATTGAAATATACAGTTAATTATATAATTGAACATATAATATAAAAGATAAGGAGGATATACATAGTAAATAATAGGTTAAAATTTGAGTTTACTTCAAAAATATGGATATTAAAAGGTTAAAATTATTTTCTTTTCTTTTCTTGTATCATTATTGTTATATATTTAGTGTTTTCACTTTTGTAATTGTATTGTATTGTATTTTGTATTGTGTTGTAATGTTTGGCGTTTCGATTTTTGTTGTATGATTTTTTGTTATTTGTGTTATTTTCTTTAAAAGTTAATAAAAAATATTTTTAAAAAAATTCCCAGTAGCCCTGATCAGCAGGAGTTGCTGACTTGGGCTTCTGGTAACTGAAGACCAAGAACATCTGGAGTGCCAAAGTCCGCCATCACGGCACCAAGGTCTCTGTGGCATTCTTAGTTCCTCTTCTTACCAATAGCTTGATTTTTCATCATCCACAAAGAGGAGTTTCATCTCAGAACTTACTGTAAAAACACAGAAGAATCAGGGGTAGGAGCAATTACTGTAAAGCTTGTGCCCTCTCCAGCAACAGCATCACTAAGAAGGCCATCAAATATTTTCGATCCATATCCCACAAATTGCTGCAAGCCACTGTACAGACAGCTATCTATGTCTATTAGGTCCTATGCAGAACTGCAGTCTCATTTGAAAAAATAAAATTGCATGAGATTCTAGTGTACTGATAATGCCTTGACACACTCCACCAGTAATGATATAGTATTCAGCAAGACAATAAGCCCAGAGGTATGACGGATATGTGTGTATAGTAATATTAATTTATAAACCACCAAATATAACATTTTGTTTTGAAAAGCTGTATAATATAGAAAGGGACTGTGGTGGCTTAGTGGGTATGATGCTGAACTTAATGAGTGCTGCATGACAGAGTGAACTCCTGTCTCTGTCCCAACTCCTGCCAAGCTAGAATTTTGAAAGCAAGAAATTGCAAGTAGATAAATAGGGACCACTTCAGCGGGAAGGTAAACAGTGTTCTGTGAACTCCTGGTGTTTAGTCATGCCTGCCACATGTCCACAGAAAAGTCTGCAGATACAGACAGCACTGGCTCTTCAGCTATGAAACAGAGATGAGCACTGAACCCTAGAGTTGGATACGACTGGCTTTCAAGCAAAGGCGACCTTTTTTTGTTGTTCAGTTGCACAGTCGATTCCGACCCTCTGCGACCCCATGGACCATTGCCCGCCAGGCACTCCTGTTCTCCACCATCCCCCTCAACTCGCTCAGCTCTGTGCCCATTGTCTCCACAATACCATCTAACCATCTCATCTTGGGCCGTCCCCTTCTTCTTTTGCCCTCGACCCTTCCAAGCATCAAGGCTTTCTCAAGTGAATCCTCTCTTCTCATTTGATGTCCAAAGTACTTTAGCTTCATCTTTACAATTTGACTTTCTAAGGAGCATTCTGGGTTTATTTCTTCTAAGATTGACCTATTTGTTCTCCTCGCTATCCAGGGGACTCTCAAAACTCTCCTCCAACACCACATCTCAAAGGCATCTATTCTTCTGCGCTCAGCTTTCCTAATGGTCCAGCTCTCACAACCATACATTGCCACAGGGAATACCATTGCTTTGACAATACGAATTTTTGTTTTCAATATGATGTCTCTACTTTTCACTATGCTCCCCAGGTTTCTCATCGCTTGCCTCCCAAGAATCAATTGCCTTTTTATTTCATGGCTGCAATCCCCATCTGCAGTGAGTTTTGATCCCAAGAAAGTAAAATCTGTCACGGCTTCTACTTCTTCCCCATCTATTTTCCAGGGACTGATAGGGCCTTTACCTTTACTTATAATATGGAAAACCAAAAGTCTTACTTTGTAGTTGGAAATTTCAACATCAATAGCAACATTTGGGGCTATGAACATGATGATGGAAATGGAAAAGCTGGACAGAATCCCATTCAATGCACCTTATACAAGTACAGTCAAACCTCACATAAAGAGCGCTTCGCTTAAAGAGTAATTCACTTAAAGAGCAGAATTTTCTCTGAATGGTCACTTTGCTTAACAAATAAAACCAACCAAAAACTCACTTAACAAATAAATCAGGGTTCACAATCCCCCCCACCAGAAGTCACAATTGGTCACTTACAATAGTGTTTCGCTTAAAGAGCAAACTCCCTTAAAGAGCAATCCTGTGGAACACATTATGCTCTTTAAGCGAGGTACAACTGTACATGAAAAGAATATGGCACTACCTGGACACAGGACAGGTTTTCTGTAAATGTGGAAAAATTATATCAATGCAATATTTATGTGCATTCAAATTATGTCTCATCAAGTATACAAAAGAAAATACTGTATAGTAAATTGACAAGATAATGCTAATAAAGTACCGTAGCTTGCTTCTGGTCAAACCAATCTAATACTTTCAACATTTTGTTTTTGAGCTTTACCTATATGTAGTATCATAATTGTGTGCTGTCAAGTTAATTCTGAATTATGGCAACCCTTTCCAAAGTTTTCTAGGTAGAAAATAAATAGCAGTTTACCATCCCTTCTTCTGGGGGCACGCTGGGACTGTGCAGCATGTTCACGGCTGAATGAACCAGCTATATTTTATATACATCCATAATTTTAAATTGTGTAGCATTCTGATATGAATAAAGAAGAAAGAAATGTAACACTGTATGTGTATATTTTGACTATTTAAAAAAAATATCTCAGCTTCAACTTGCTGTTTACAGGAGACAACGGCAGAGAAAATGTATTGTGCCATTCACTTCCTGAAAGCTGGTGTATGACTAATATCATGAGTGACAATTTTGGAAGGACTTAACCTGACTTATCTCCAGCATGCCAAATGTTAAAAGCAATCTGCTGCTGTGAAAGTAAGACTTTTCCTTCCCTAGAACAGTTATTTTGGAAGCAGAGAGCAAAGGAGCTGCTGAATTTTATTTTTAATGAAGTGGAAGAAGCACAGTCCTTCCAGACAAGGTTTTTATTGCACAGTTTGCATGCCACAAATGTGGAATTTGAGGAGATGTTAGAGTGTCTAGCCCTTGTTATTTCTGCACACAATTTTTCTGCTTTTTCCAAGCCTGTCTTTCATCTTTTTTTATTTCTAGCTGCAGATAAACCCCTAAGAAGGATAAAAAATGGAATAGCTTCCTGGTGCATTTTGACTGGTAACGGTAGGACATTTCTACCCATCATACATTTTTACCACTCCTCTTTTTGGTTTCCAGCATCCTTCTTGTTGTTGAAACATTTAAACTGGAACCATCTCAAAAATTCACATCCACTTTTGACCATTATGGCCAATCCATTTCATGATACTGTATTACTCTTCTATTCTATCCCATTCTACAATAGTCAGCTCATTAACACAGCAGAGGGGCCATTTTCAAAATAGTTTTCATTGTGGTTAGGAGGAATATATATAGATTCACTGAATCATTGAGGCTTAATTGGATGCAGTCTAATGCCTCCAAATCTCTCTCTCTCTCACACACACACACACACATACACACACAGCACTTCATAGTTTATGAGTCTTTTTCAAACTTTAAAAACTTACACACTTACAGAAAAGTTGGGAAGGTATAGAAATTGTACCTTTCAAAATGCAAAAAAAGAAAAAGAAATAAAATAATGTCTATTTGCTTGATGTGTTTTGTAGTGTAGCTTGTCTACACTTCAAAATGGAAGCTATGGAAGAGAGTTTTTGCATATGTGGAAGAGGCAACTTGGGAGTTGGCTGGGCTAGAGTAAACCTCTACACTGGCATTTGCCACCTCCTTTGAGTGAGAGAGAGCTCTGGTGGTGCAGTGGTTAAACTGTTGTACTGCAGCCAGAACACTGTGAGCTTGATCCTAACCAGGACTCAAGGTCGACTCAGCCTTCCATCCTTCCGAGGTTGGTAAAATGAGTACCCAGCATGTTTGGGGCAAAATGCTAATTAACATGTAAACTGCCCAGAGAGTGCACTAAGCGCTATGGGCAGTGGTGGGCAGCAACAGGTTTGCACCCCCCGGGAGGGGGTAGCAAAATTGGGTGGCCTTCAGGCAGGGGGGTGTAGCAAAATTGGGTAGTCATGTGATATATAACTGTAATTCAAATATATCCAGTGAGTTATATATCTAGGAGCTGGGGAAACATGTAAAAACAGACAAGGACCTAAGTGAAAGAAGATATTGCTAACAATATACAGTACTGTACTTCAAATTTATTCATAACAATTTAATGTATGGTAACTACAGCTTTAAAAAAGTGAAATTAATACATACCCTCCAGTACTTTGGTAAATTGTCTGGAAAATCACATCATTGTATTAAAAAAACTGTGTTCTTTAATATGGTAGTATTATGTTTAGGATTTTGACTATACTAAAGAACTCTGCTCTGAATTTCATTGGCTGAAATCCTGTTGCTTAGTGCAGTAAGTCTCAAATAGACTAGGCCAGTGATGGTGAACTTATGGCACACATGCCAGAGGTGGCACTTGGAGCCCTCTCTGTGGGCACTTGTGCAGTCATCCCAGCACAGAGTTTTCCCATTGGGAGTGTTTCCTTCCTCCCCTGTTGCTGTGTTGGCACTTTGTGATAAACAAGTGGGGTTGGGTTGCAGTTTGGGCACTTGGTCTCTAAAAGGTTTGCCATCACTGGACTAGGCCCACCAAATTAATGGATCTTAGGGAAGAGTGACATTTTTTATGCAGTAGAGATCTTACTCTGCATTTGTTATGGAATAGAGATTCTCAAGTGGATTAAATCCCACTTGAATCCATCTTGATGGAGGGAAACAGCTTCATCAGTACTGGCCTGGGGCTGAGGAGGACTTTGCATGCCAAAAGAGCTCAGCATCTAAAAATGACTCATGGAGCTGCATCAGTGGTACAGCTGTCACACTGTGATGTGGAAGGCAGATGAAAGGCCAAGGCATTACATTCGCACGGCAATCTTCATGGCTGATCATCATTATGATTGCCAATATTCAGAATTGGATACAGCACAACAACAAGAAGAGATCTAACTCTTGCTACAAATATCTGAATAGTGAGATGCTACGTATTCCCAGGGTTGCTGTATGGCATTAAAGCTTGGATGTTAACTAAGCTAAAGCATCTGAGAAGAAAATCAAAGCTTTTGAAATGTGGATCTACAGATGGCTGCTAAGGATATAATGAGTTGACCATGTGACTAACGTAGACGTATTGTGCTGAATTGATAAAGAATAAGAACTGTTTAAGACCGTTAAGCAAAGAAAGCTCCATGAGCTTGGCCATATCATGAGGAACAACATAAAGTATAAAATACTGTACTCCAATTTGCTCTGCAAGGAAAGATCCCTAGGAAAGAGAGACCTTGGATCTAGATGGACTTCATGGCTGCAGAATCTGAGAACTGGAGTGGCATGTCCTCAGAAGACCTGTTTCAAGGAGTTAAGAACAGAAAGACTATTGCCATGATGATAACCAATATCCAGAATGGATATGGCACAGAAGAAGAAGAAGAAGAAGAAGAAGAAGAAGAAGAAGAAGAAGAAGAAGAAGAAGAAGAAGAAGAAGAAGAAGAAGAAGAAGAAGAAGAAGAAGAAGAAGAAGAGCTGATTTAATGGCCCTACTCTACTTGAGTCTGAGTCTGCAAACCTAAACAGGATTTCAGCCACTGAATTTGAATACAAATTCTCATTAATTTACTAAATGGATTCACACTTCCAAAGTCCTTCCTGCACACATATACTGTATTGGAATTATACCTAAACCAAGATGGTAAAGATCTTATCAACTTCCAGGGGAACAGCATCTCCTGCCTCTCCATCTCTCCCTCAGTTCAGATCTTGAGTCACAGCCCCTGCCTAAGGCATGACTAAACACCTTCCCACCAAAGTGGTACCTATTTATCTACTTGCAATTTCTTGCTTTTGAACTGCTACATTGGCAGGAGCTGGGACAAAGACGGGACCTCACTCCATCATGCAGCACTTGGGTCTTGAACTTCTGACCTGCTGACCTTCAAGTCATCAAGTTCAGTGTCTTAACAACTAAGCCACCACAGTTCCCAAGGATCCACGTACAGGGGCTCAAAAAATAGCATTTGGGTGAAGTCAGGAGCATTCTAGTGTCCAAATAGTGTGGACATGATAACAAAATGTATGGACCCTAAGAGTTCCAGCTAGTGATTTGTATGCCCTGACTGCATATGTTCAAAGAGTCCTTGCAAATTTCCAGTTATGTTCACTTCAAGACCTACACATCCACACTCTAGCCAGCTTGTTTCAATGCCTGTGGATATTTTATACATCAAAGGCAAGAAAAATCTAATTCTAAATAGATTCATCACTGATCTACTGCACTTGGTAATGCTATCAATCATTAGAAGAAGGTGCCTTATCAGAAAGCACAGGAATTAACTTGCTGTGAGCATCCTATTTTTTCCTTCTGTGAGCAGAACAGAATTCATATTCATTGAGCAGGATTCTCTTGTCTCCTGACTTCTGAAGTCTCTTGTACTGTTCAAAATGGGATTTTACAGGGAGGCCCTTGAGAATTGTGCAGATTATAGCAGTAGGCTGCAGATAGAGGACTTGGAGGAACTAGGTAAAGGTAAAAGTCACCTTTGCTTGAAAACCAGTCATATCCACCTCTAGGTACAGTGCTCATCTCTGTTTATAGCCAAAGAGCCAGCACTGTCTGTGCCTGCAGATGTTTCTGTGGACATGTGGAAGGCATAATTAGACACTGGAGTGCAGAGAACACTGTTTACTTTCCCACCTATTTATCTACTTGCAATTTCTTCCTTTTGAACTGCTAGGTTGGCAGGAACTGGGACAGAGACGGAAGCTCACTCTGTCATGCAGCACAAACTGCTGACCTGCAGACCTTCCAGTTGTCAAGTTCAGCATCTTAACCACTAAGGAACTACATGTTAGCATTTTCTCCTTCTTTCTTGCATGAATAGGGAAACAACATGCTGACAGTGGGCAGCTTGTGGCTCTCCAATCCCCAGTATCCATTACTACTGACTAGTAGCTAGATCCATCCTACTGAATTCTGGGATCCATTCTTCCGGGATGTGTACCTAGAATCACTCTGGAGTTCTCACCAAATGACAAGATTCCGTAGGCTGGAACCATGGCAGTTAAAAAGTAGTACTGTATTGAATTGTTACAACTACATAGTCTAGCTACACTATAACTTAGAGATGGTTTTCTTGCTTTAGTGAAATTCTTCACTGGTTTATTTATTTATTTTTAGGGTTTGTACTGCATTATGCAAAGACTGGTAGGTAGAATCTGATATTTGCACACCCACCTATAACTCAGCAAGTCTGCAGATTCCTTTTTGAAACTGGGGTCATAAACAGTTATTAAAGATAGGAATTCTTCCAGACTTTAGTCAACTGAAGAAAGTATCTGAGTGGCAGGGCAGGAACATATTTCACCTCCGGCTTTATGGAAATCAGTTTCTTTTGATTCAAGATTAATTTTAAGGATTTAAGGAAAGGATTCCTTTGAAGTCTGATTCTCAAATTTTAAAAAACTACCACAGTCTACTCTCTGCAAAATTGATAGACTTTCAGCTGCAATTAGTGGCTATCTCTAACTGCCTGTTGCTGGCCTGTCTGTAACTAATAACACAGAGAACAATGTATAGCAATTCCCTATCAATTAGACTTCTCTGCTTCTTTCCACACTTTCTAATTTTTGTAACACATACTTTGAGGAAGCATTTTGCACAACTTGGAAGTCTTATATACTTCTGCCAGTATATGGGGCACAGGAATGGCCAAACTTGGTGCTCCGGGTGCTCTTGGACTTCAGTTACCAGAAGCCCAAGTCAGCACACCAGCTTATATGTTTATTTATTTTGACTTATTTAACCACCCCCTTGCCAAGATGACTCTGGGTGGTTTACAATACAGGAAACAACACTAACATAAAACTCTCTGACACACAATACACATAAATAAAAAATCATGAAACTCTAAAATCTAAAAATATCAAATCTAAAAACCAGATGGCAGAACTGACCGATAATCATATGAGCCAGTGGGACAGGGGGAGGTCCAGTAGCAGCACCCCACACCCTCTGGGTTTATCAGGGCTTCTGGGAATTGAAGTTCAAGAACACATGGAGCACCAAGGTCAGCCACCCCTGATGAGTTAGAGCAAGAGGCTAAGGGTGCATTAACATGGGCATCTAGATCACATTTTGGATTGCTTATGGCACAGTCCAGTGTGAACTGTTTCCCAGCGATCATACCATGGGGACTAATGTTCCAGCCCAACCCCAATCTGTGTCCTAAATGCAAATGTAACTGCTTATATTCCACCCCATAGTGCTGAATAGCAATAGCAATTTCCACTCTCTGTGTGGTTTAAAATGTAATCAGGCAAACTACAATTTGTCCCTAGCAAGCTAGGTACTCCTTTTTCCAGCCTTGCAAGGATGGAAGGCTGAGTGGACCTTAAAACCACTGGGACTGAACTCAGATTATGAGCATAATTTTGACTGTAGTACTGCAGTTTAACCAGTGTGCCTCTGGTCCAGAAATAGGTCCACTGTTTTGGGGGCCCAGGCTGAAGTAATTCCACAAAGGATGGAAGGGTCACTTTAAGAGAGATCTGTTTTGGCAAAGTGATTTTTCCCAATGCAATCAGAAATGTACCCTTCCAGAAACCCAACCACATTCTTACACTCAAAGGATTTGGGTTTAAATTTCCATTGCCTCTGGCTCCTAATCAATGGGGCAGCAGACTGAGGCTGATAATGGTAAAACCATGGTTTGAATATTTCTCGTACCTTGAAAGTCTTGTTACACTTATCATTAGGTGGATCAGATATGACGATCCATATCAACAACCAACTAGGGAAGTGTTCTAGAGAACTTGTAATCTTGTATACTTTTGCACACTTAGTATAAGGATTTTTATTTTATTTTGTGGAAGCATCTTTCTGCTGATGGTTCAATGTGCTTATATCTGTTGTTGGTGCAATTACTTTTTCAATCACTGTTCCTCTGCAATCATCTCTCACAATATTTTCTGTAGTAGTCTTGTATGGTTTCCCTGGCCTTACAGCTCATGCTTTAAACATCCTTTTCACATATTCCACCTGCTACCTTTTAATTTTTTTCCATCTTCCTGCTAAAAGGCCTTTTTGAGTCTTGACTCAATGTAAGACCAACATGCTCAAGTGGGGGCTGCTGGCAAACAGCAACACACTGTATAAATGTGGCGAGATACAGAATCCAGCTCATTTGCTGGTCTGCTGATTACTACCAGAAATATATACTGATGAAGATTTAATTTTGGCCAATGACAAAGCCAAGAAGATGGTTTTGTTTTGGCAGTTTAAAGTTTGATCTGGGCAAGGAAGAAGAAGTCTTCGTTTTACTTATATTTTAGAATCCTGCTTCATGTTGCTCCTGTAATTTTCTTTTTCCACGGGCAAGATCAAATGGCAAGGCATTAAAGCAGGGTTTCTTAACATGCCCCCCCCCTTCTCCACCGCATCAGGAAGTGGGATGTGGTGGAGGAAAAGCAAAATGGCTGTCTGGCCCCTGAAGCTGTCTCTGAGGGAGTGTGACCCGGCCCCCAGTTAAAAAAAGTTGAGAACTCCTATATTAAATGAAACATGAACATTTCTCCAGTAAACTAATCTACAAGGTCAAATAATATTACTGTAAGTGTTTTGGGGCGGATGTGTGTTCCATTAGCTTTCTCTTACAACAGGAGGAATCACAGGAGATTTCAAGCATCTTCCAGTAACATTCATTTAGACTCAGCTTTGGTTGGAAAATAATGATTCTTCCCTAAGAAGTGCTTTCCTTGGGACTCAAAATGAGCACTGACAACTTTCAAAGTGAGTGCTGGAAAGTTGGGGGGGAGAGAGAGAGTCTTCTTTACACTTGCAGTCATTAGTTTGACCAGAAATCATCCATGACTTCTCATATACATTACTGTATAACCAAAACAGATATATGATATTCCTGCCTGCCATTCTAAGTTTAGAAATCTCTGACAGTCTTGCTGCTTATGGTAAATAGCTATTGAGAGACTATTTCTGAATTCCATAACAATTAATGGGAAAGGAAAAAAATGCTTTACAATGTTTCCATCTTGTTACTGGTTTAATAAAGGTAATACCTACTGATGTCTACTGACTCACCTGTTATCTTTTATCTGAGGAGTTTCTACCACATTTGTGGGAAATGGTGCCTGTGTTGGAAACAAAATTTTAAAAGTTGAGGAGGATGGTGGAGGACAGAAGTGCTTGATGGACAGTGGTCCATGGGGTCGCAAAGGGTCGGAATCGACTGTGCGACTAAACAAAACAAAACAAAAAAAGAATATGCTGTGTTCCAAAGTCCATAGAAGTCTTCAGGCTGAATGAAAATATAAATACAGTACCACATAGCTCTACAGAAAGTAAAGTTGCATTCATTGCCTTTGCTAGTAGACAGATGGGTGATTATGCATCAGGTAAATACAATGGTATTTCCTGTGGCAATGTATGGTTGTGAGAGCTGGACCATTAGGAAAGCTGAGCGCAGAAAAATAGACTCCTTTGAGATGTGGTGTTGGAGGAGAGTTTTGAGAGTCCCATGGACAGCGAGGAGAACAAATAGGTCAATCTTAGAAGAAATTAACCCTGACTACTCCTTAGAAGATCAAGTAATAAAGATGAAGCTAAAGTACTTTGGACATCAAATGAGAAGAGAGGATTCCCTTGAGAAAGCCTTGATGCTTGGAAGGGTTGAGGGCAAAAGAAGAAGGGGACGGCCCAAGATGAGATGGCTAGATGGTATTGTGGAGATAATGGGCACAGAGCTGAGTGAGTTGAGGGGGATGGTGGAGGACAGAAGTGCCTGGCGGACAGTGGTCCATGGGGTCGCAGAGGGTCGGAATCAACTGTGCGACTGAACAAAAAACAAAACAAAAAACAATACCTTCCATAGAGCACAAATCCTGATTTGTCACAAGACTTTCAGGCTGCCTTTACATTATTTGGTTTTCTAGGTTGTGTATTCTTTATGTTGGTTATGCATTCCTAGTACATTTCTGAAACGTCAGACAAATGTGCAAATTGGTTTCTCTTTGTAAGATTGACATTCAATTTATATTTCAGATTTAACAGATTACTGTGCCGATACCTTCCTACGGAATGTCCTTGGGGGAAATAATACAATTATGTCCATGAATACTAGTTGCATAAAGTAGAGATGTTTGCTTTCAAGGTAAAATTCCTTTTGTGTCCAGAAATCCTCATGCAAATAAGTAAGCCATTCAGCAGGGCAAGTAATAGCAATATTTACAGACCTTGAGATTCGGTTCGAGCCCTGTTCAATGCTAAATGGCCTGTTTCCCTCACACGGATGGATTCACTGGTTGTTCACATTGACTTGGTCCAAAATCTGAGTTTACATTCAGAAATCACTGGAAATATAATTTTTATTTATTTATGTACTTCATTTGTATCCCACCTTTTTCAGAGACCCAACATACTTGAACAGTATTTCTGATGAAGTCTAGCCAAAACAGAATAAAGTAATGTAGCACTAGTACTTTCCTTGATCTAGAAGTCAATTCCAGCCTAGATTTAATAATACTGCTTACCCATATCGCATTGTTGATTAATGTTTCGCTTGTGGTCTACTAAGATCTCATAGATTCTTTCACACATTATATTGCTAAGCCAGGTGTCACCCATCCTATATATTTGCATCTTAGTTTTCCTATCAAAATGAAAAAGTTTAGGACCCCCTCCCTTTTGAAATCCATCTGGTTTGAACCAAGTTCTCAGATCTGTTATGGTCATCTTGAATACTGATTCTGTTTCGTGAAGTTCTCATTGACCATCCCAGTTTGGTACCATTGGCTGTGGTCAAACAAAGAGCCACAAATTTACAACCAAACTTTCAAAGAGCTCAGAAAAACTCTAAGTTGACAGACACAACTTCACCCACCATTGCTTCTTCTCCACAAACCTTGCTTTACTCACTTTGTCCAACCCCCCCGCCCCCCCCCCCCAAAAAAAAAAACACCTGCTCATGTGCCGCACACAAAAAGGAAAGGTGGCAGAAGTCCTAGTAGTAAATAAATGACGGGCTTTCCATACAGGCATATAGCTCATGACTTAAATTACTTTAATGCAGTTTGGTTTGAACCAAATTATGTTGTCCACACATGTTTTGATTTAGAGTGCTCTATTCTGTCTCTTTTTAAAGCTGCCCTACTCCTTTCTGTCAGTCTGGTTGGACATCCAGCTATGGTAATGGAGTACCGTACAGCCAGCGGCTCAATGTGAGGTGTTGGGCAGCAGTAAATAACCTGACTCCCTAAAGGGGGCCAATGGCTACAGGCAGATGAGACCCTTTTGGTGGGGTGATGGTCCCCTCAGTGGAAGAAATGCCACTGGAAACCATCATATTGGGCCCAGAAATAAAATGAGTGGAGGAGGAACTCTGATTCTCAATGATCATGGACTGATGCCAGATGGACTGGCTGTGAAGGTGCACCTTGTCCATATCCTCAAGGCTGCAACAATCCATTGCAGTCCAGGTGTTAAATCCTGCATGCCTCATTTCATATGTGCTGCAGGAGATGGCTCTATGATCATAGTGTGCGGGTCACTTCATGGCAAGCTGAGAGCCACCTTAAACAAATTCATGCCAGTGGCATTTTTCCTGTTTCAGAGAAAAAATGCATTCTCTGATACGAGTTGCAGCCGATGACGACTCCTTTCTGGTGTTGTGCTAAGGCTATAATTGAAAGTGTGTATGTTTGTGTGTGTGGGGGGGAATATGATTCTGTACATTCCTAATAATCCTATTCTGTAGCCCATGTGGACTAATTGTCCCACTAAAGTACAGGTGTGGGGAATGCTATCTGCATTTATAATCCTGTGACATATCTGGTGGGTTGTGGGATTGAAAGGCATGAGGAAGAGGTAGAAATTTCCACATCATTGTGACTGTAATTTTTTTATTTTTAAAAAGATAATAAAACAATGTGAACTACACTATTCAGTAGGTAACAAACGGCATTTGTACTGAGATGAAAGCCCAAACTACAGGACAATGCATGAGGGTTCCTAGTTGATCTATGGGCAGGGGACTATCTCCCATAACCCCTGCCCCCTCCCCCTGCACCAATGGGTCCATGTTGGGATGGAAACATTTTGCTTTTAACAAAGGCTTTTCTCATGAGAATTTGAAAACTATGGTACTTTCGCATAGGAAACATTCCAGGCAATACAATCCACTAAGATTAAAGCTTATCACTAATGCTTAAGATCTTTACCTTTAACAAAAATTCTTAAAATAAAAATAAAATAGATTCACTTCACACTCTAAGTCAGCATTTCCCAAACTATGTTCTGTGGAAAACTCATGAACTTCAATTCCCAGAAGCCTAAGTCAGTACATTGCCTGATCAGTGCTTTAGGGAATTGACTTAGGCTTCTGGGAATTGGAGTAAAAAAACCAAAGGTTGGGTAACACTGCTCTAAGTGTACAAGTATTCAAAAATTGAACAGTGATTGTGCAACATGCTTTCTTTCTTACTTACTTACTTTTGAGTAGAAATATGGAGATAGAATTTTGTCTTATGTGTCCCTGAAATCTATTCTGCAGATTAATGTTTGCCTCCCTCCTCTAAGTCACTGTGATCTTGTAAGAAAGTCACTACAATTATGAGGCATATAAATTCTTTCAAGATTACAACTGAGGCTGCTCTCCTCTCACATTTTTAAAATTTTCCTGCTGACTTTTCTTTTCCCTTCCAGGGGTTTCACCACATGAATGTGACACATAACCATTTGACTCATCTTCACTTTATTACACTTTAGCAGATTTTCAATCTGCCTCATTTCTGCATGCAATTGTGCAAATATTACCACACTCAGTCCTGCTTTGGGGAGTTAGAGAGTGTTTAACAAAACCAGTTTAGATTCTGCTTCATGTACATCTTCTCATTTTCTCATATTATCAGGATACAGCATTTCAAAGTTAGGAAATCTTTCAAAGCATTATTTACTCTCAATCAGCTTCCTCTCTTATTCTTTCTTTCTTTCCAGGGTCCTCTTACTCACAAGTAGCATCTTGGCCTCCTCATATGCTCTCCTGGCTAAATCATCCAGGCTTTTTTAAAAAAAAGCTTGACTTCTTACTCCTGATCTGAATCTAGGTTGTAAGCAAAGTAGTGCAAAGGAAATTAAATACTCCAGGCATCTTCAGGTATTTTAAAAGTACAGTACTGTATATTGTAATCAGAGTAAATTACAGAATAAAGTTCATCAAAAGTTCAGAAAGTATATCAAAGAAAGCTGCTCTTTGGGGAAAGCCCAGAAGCCTCCTTTCTGGCTTAAGAAACTACATGATTGCAGTTCATCCTTTGCTCAAAGCATTGGGGCAAGAGAGACTCTTACGTACCCTCCCTCTGGTTATATCTCCTCCCTCAGGGTCCACCTCCATGTCATTCCCCTAAAAGAGTCCAGCCAATGATCATACAGCATGACATGTCCATCACACATTAGGCTCCATCTCTTCTAACCCAGGAGGCCAGCATGATCACACATTCCAATCCCTTTGATAAGTCTAAATCCAGGGCATAAATTCTGCCCTGACCTTTCTTTCTTTCTTTCCTCTTTCCTTTCCTCTTCTTCCTTCCTTCGTTTCACTATTCCTGATTTCTTCTCGCAGTGTTGTTTTAGATTATAAATCACAGGACAGGAACTGAATATCTTTTTCATTGATATGTAAGCTTCTCTGGCAGCCTGGACAGGTAATAATTTAGAGCACTGGAGTTGTCAGTTTAAGTCCCCACTGTGCCAGTTATGGCAAGCTGCATGGTTCCCTACATGACAGAGCAACTAGTAAACTACTTCTAAGTAGATTTAGAAATTCAAGAGAACCCAGATTATATCTAGAACATCCTCAGAACCAACTTGACAGAATAGTGTTGTTGTTATTACTTTTATTAAGCTGTTTTGAAGAGATCTTCCTCCAGAAACTTCTGTGGAATGGAAATATCAATGCTAGGAATCACAGAACCAAAGCTTCACAATTCAGTATATTTGAATTCATAATCATTCTCCCACATTTTCATTTTACCAGAGATATGCCCGTGTTAGCAGAAAATTGTACTCAAGACCTACATCTTGAAATCTGGAAGAACAGAAAGGTGGGATTGACACGCTAAAATGAATGTGTTTGATGATATCAGGGTGGGTTTCCAAGGCTATTTAATAAGTGCTTTTACTCACTCATTAATGGGTAAGTTTTCATGGTCAAGCAGGGATTTGAAACCAGATCTCCGGAGTTTTGCTCTAGCATTCCATTCAGTATATTACAAGGCTCTCAGAAAACAAAAACATATAAATAAAAGTTAGATACATCAATCCAATTGGTGAAGTGTCAGAGAGATTGTTACAAATTCCTTCAACTAAGGAGATTTCAGCCTAGGATTATTTTCAGTGTGACCCTAATCCCTACTTTTTGAGGCACTTCCAGGGGAGGCTTTTTCCTGCATAATCACCTGTGAGGTCCATGTAATTGTAATTTTAATTGCGATATTTCATTTCTTTGTTAGCTCTCCAGAGTCACTTTGCGAGTTGAACAACAATAACAACAACAAATTTAAGACCAACATGATCAAGTGGGGGCTGCTGATGGACAACAACATGTGCTGTGAATGTGAAGAGATACAAGATCTGGCTCATTTGCTAACCTGCCAACTACTACCAAAAACATGCACCGATGAGGACTTCAGTTTGACCAATGACGAAACCAAGAAGGTGGCCTCATATTGGCAGTCCAGGGTTTAATTGGGACACAAAAAAAGAGAGTAAACAAATGTGTAAACCTATCTGTTATGCTAGCCAACCATTGTGTGCATCTGTATCTGATGTGTATAATTTGATGCCATGAAGCCTCACTCTTATGTCTGATGAAGTGGACTTGATCCATGAAAGCTAACAGTAATATACGGCAGGTAGTTTTTAAAGGTGCCACAATGTGCCTTGTCTTTTTGTTTTGTTTACTCTCTGAATGTTTACTTTTGATCTCAATCAGGAAGTTAATAATTTTGTTACATTTTGATTTAAGATGCAGCCCCTTTTAGGCCATGGAAGCTCACATTTAAATACAGTAGTTAGTCTTTAAGATGCCACAACTTTTTGGTCTTTTTTGTTGTTTTGTTTCCTGCCAACCTAGCAGTTTGAGAGAAAGAATTTTAAGGCCATAGCCAGGGAATGGCTGGGGTGGGCCTGGCCCACCCTCAGTTACCAGTTTACCCACCCTAGCAAAGCGTGGTTTCCCATAGGAATGCATTGAAAAGAAGCTTTGTTGCCCATCCTGAAAAAATATTCACTCACCCACTAAGGCCCTGGAGAAATTACCAGTAGATAAATGGGTACCACTTCGGTGGGAAGGTAAACAGCATTCCTTGCACTCCAGTGTCTAAGCATATCTGCCACATGTCTGCAGACTCAGCGCTGCAGACTCAGACAGCGCTTGCTCTTAACAGGGTTCTGGAGTGTGGTACTTTCTGGCTATTGTAATGCTTGGAGATAATTTTATTCTGAGTTTAATTGTGTGTAATTTTTTTTAAATAATTCTTGATTGTTGTATGATTGGTTTTATATCAGAAAACAAAATAAAAAACACTGTAGCACTTTAAAGACTGTTATATTTTTACCAAGTCCAATTCTTCAGACCATTTATTATGTTAGCCGCCCTGAGTAGGGATGATTTTTTCCTTAGAGGGGCAGGATATGTGTAAATAAATAAATAAATAAATAAATAAGATGAGCACTGGACGACCCTAGAGTCGGATAAAACTGGCTTTCGAGCAAAGGCAGGGCCGTGGCCAGGGGATCAAACACCCCCCCAGCAAAGTTCTAATTTATATATATATATATATGTGTGTGTGTGTGTGTGTGTGTGTGTGTGTGTGTGTGTGTGTGTGTGTGTGTGTGTGTGTGTGTGTGTGTGTGTGTGTGTGTGTGTGTGTGTGTGTGTGTGTGTGTGTGTCATTCCTGCCCATCCTGAAACACCCCCCCCCCCCAAATCTAGAATCCTTGCCAGGGCCCTGAGCTAAGGCGTCCTTAGTCTCTGATATTTTAGGCTTGGGCACCCTAAGGTCGGAGGCCTCCATATTTCCCCCGAGGCTTGCGGACTACAATGGCTTGTAACTCAAGAGACCTCATGGAGCAATTTCTGCCTCCGCCTTGGAAACTCCCTTGGAAGAGGGAGAGGGAGAGGGAAGGGGGGGCGGAGGGAAAGCGGGGCTAGCTCGGAACCAAAGCCCCCCCCCTCGCCGCCTCCCCCGCCCGGCAGGGAGAGAGTCCATGACTCAACAGGGCGGCGAGAGGCAGGCAGACCCGGGCTTGGGTTTGGCAGGCAGCCCAAGGCAGGCTCGGATCGCAGGGTGTGGCGGGAAAGCCGAGTCGCCCCCGCCGCTGCCGCCGTTTGCACAACGCTGCTTCTCTTCTGCCTGCCGGCTTGGTTGAAGCTCCCTCCGCCTGCCAGGTTCGCGTCCCAGTCCGGGTGAGTTCCGAGGTGGGGAAGGCGACCCGTCACATCCCGGTGGGTCTCTCGATTTGCTGTGCACAGTAAATGGTTCTGGCCATCAGAGATCTTAAATAAATAGAAGGAGACGCGGCTGCCCCGAGGAGGATCCTTTCCTCCGTGCCCCTTCCCTGGTTAAGGGCGTTGGCTAGCCCTAGATGCCGAGAAGGAGAGAGGCTTCCCCGGGTGCGCGCAGCTTGTTGGTAACAATTCACTCTGCACACTTTTGAACTCCTCGGGGCTCCTCCAGTCCAATTACTGTATGTCTCTTGCTTTTCTTTTTGGCAGGTTTCCTTCTCGCCGAGTCTCTCCCCCAAGGCACAGCAATGGTAAGTCGTACCTTCCGGCTCCGCTCCGCTTTAACTTTTTAAAGTCAAGGGTAGGAAGGAGCAGAATTGATTCCCTGTTCTCGTCAGGAGCGCTCATTTTCAGACTTATCAGAGAGTAAAGGTCACCCTTTCTCGATAGCAAGTCGTATCCGACTCTAGGGTCCATTGCTTATCTCTGTTTTACAGCCGAAGAGCCAGCATTGTCTGCTTCTGCAGACGTTTCCATGGTCATGTGGCAGGCATGACTAGACACCGGAACGCGCGGAACACTGTTTAGTTCCCCACCAAAGTGGTCTCTATTTATCTACTTGCAATTTCTTGCTTTCAAAATGCTAGGCTGGCAGGAGCAGGAATAGAGGACTGGAGCTCATTCTGGTGCTCAGGAATCGAACTGCTGACCTCCTGCCTTCCAGAGTAAACAAACAACCAAAACCAACCAAAAATGTTGTGGCACTTTAAAGACTAGCTGCTGTATTTCAATGTTCACTTTCATGGATCAAGTCCTCTTCCACTGTCCTTTACAGATGTCTTCACACTGATATTGCTTTTATCTCAAACTCAGAAGGTCTTAGGGCAACATAATGTGGTCTATGTCACTCACTCTGCCTCTCACGGTTGTGATGTGAACTAGGTCGAGAGACAGCCCATAAACCTGTTAACTGGAAAGAAGACCCATGACTGTTGTTGCTTAAAAACTGGTGTTTGCGATTCAAACTGGCAAGTTTGGGGATACTTTCTCAAGAAAGTCTGTGATCATGGCCTCTTTGCATCTCTTTAAAATTGGGCTGGAAAGTATAACAATAAAATTTATTTTAATTCTTACTTTTTGGGACTACAAAACCCAGAACTCTCTAGCCAGTATGTACACTGATTAACTGGAAGGTACTGGAATTATAGTTCAACAAAATGTTACACCCCAGTTGTAGTTGTTAGAAGTCACACTTTCCCTTCTGCTCTAACTGCAGTGTGGCAAAATGCTGGATTCTGCCAGATAAAAGCCATCCAGCTGTGCAATTAGAGACTGGATTGGGAAGAGTGTGAACTCTTTCTCGCTATGTGAAATCCACGTCAGACTTTTTGCATTTTCCATGATTTTAGCCAAGTTTTCCTACACTGGTGGAGAAGCAGGGGGAGGGGCTTCTGATTTCTCCCTTCCTACTCTCCCCTTTGTCTTTATTGACTTTTCTGTGGTTAGGCTTCCTGTTTCACTACATTCCTCCTCCGTTTCCTTTTTTTTAAAAAAAATTGAATGCTTTTGAAAAAGTAGTTCCTTTATACATTTTTGAAGTGAATTTCCCCCTAAACATTTGAAATGTATTTGTTCAACTTTCTTCTTGGTCTGTGCAACAGTTGCAGCTGAAGGTTAAATTATGCATGGAAAGGAGTAGTTGAAGATTAAATTGCACATGGTAAAACTAGTCTCCCCAGCATCTTTTTGAATTATAGAAAAATCCATTGCTATAAGGCAGGAGGCAGTAACATTTGGACTGGGATAGCTGTGGCAAAGAGCTTTAATACTATCCCATTGAGTTGCAATCCTTGTGACCCCCTGTCCCCTACATTTCTTTTAGCCACATACAGTATGTCTAAAGTCTCTGCATTTTAGCCTTGACTGCTGATAGATATGAGGAATTCTAACTAGAGCAGTGTTTCTAGTGGTGGGCTCAATTTTTTTTTACTACTACACTGTGGGCGTGGTGTGGGCGAGGCCAGGGGGAAAGCCCTGCATTGCACCCAAATTAGGACCACTTTATTTCAAAACTTGGATGGGCGGGGCAAGCCAGAATTTCTGCTACCGGTTCTGGCAAACTGGTGCAAACCTGCTGATGCCCACCACTGCATGTTTCCCAATGCAGGCCCCACACTCCACAGGGGACTTCAGTTCCCAGAAGCCTGTCAGTGCATTGGCTGATCAGTGCTTTGGGAAATTAACTTAGGCTTCTGGGAATTGAAGTCCAAAAACCAAAGGTTGGGAAACACTGGACTAGAGTATCTGAGAGTAAACAAAGCAGAACAGCAAAAAAAAAAAAAAGTTTATTGTTGTTTTTGTTCAGTCGCACAGTTGATTCTGACCCTTTGTGACCCTATGGACCATTACATGCCAGGCACCCCTATCCTCCACCATCCTCCTCAACCCGCCCAACTCTGTGTCCATTGCATCAACAATACCATCTAGCCATCTCATTTTCTGCCACTTACTGTATTCTTCTTTTGCCCTCCACCTTTCCCAGCATCAAGCTTTCTCAAGTGAGTCCTGTCTTCTCATTTGATATCCAAAGTCCTTTAGCTTCATCTTTACTACAGAATTTGACCTTCCAAGGAGCAGTCAGGGTTGATTTCTTCTAAGATCAACCTCTTTGTTCTCTTTAAAGACTAACTCTTCTATTTAAATGTGAGCTTTTGTAGACCAAGTCCACTTCATCAGACTTGGTCCAGAAAAGCTCACATTTAAATACAGGAGTTAGTTTTTAAGGTGCCACTACATTTTTGTCTTTTTCTTTTTTTGCTGATCTGTTCTGTTTTGTTTACTCTCAGATATGCTTGCATAGACCCCTTCAAACATTTCACCAGGACTAGAGGAATCTGCCCAGACTAAAGAGATTGCCTCACCCCTGCATCACAATCCCATTTAATCGAGTCTGGTTTTTTAAAAATAGAAAAATAAAGAGATATTTGAAGTTCCAATAACAGAACAACTATGTCAGGTGCTGGTGTTTGAAGTGGTCTGTTTTTCTACCAACAGGTCCCATAATCATCTTATAGTTGAGGGATTCTGGGAGTTCTAGTCAAAAATGAAACTTGAGAGCTCTAGTGGGTTGATCTTGTGCATTTGATTAATAGCTTTACTTCCTCTCTTGGCTTTTGATGCCCCATTTCTAAACCACAGCTTGAAATCAAAACAATAACAGTTTTCTGTCTGTTGCCCCCTCTAAGAAGCTTGGTTGGGTCATGTCCACTGTAACTGTAAAATAGAATCCAGTCTGCTCCTTCTTTGAGATGTTCTCCATGCGCTACTGTGAAATCTAGGCCAGTACATAACTCAGATCCAGCCAGTATGCAGAGTGAAGGAACTGCCTCAGGCAACATGTATTGGAAGGAAAGGCTGGGCAGAGATATCTGTCTCCCATGTGTTCCTTCTGGAAGTGTCCTTACTTCATTAATGCATTTTTGCTTACTTGTTGCTTGTGAGTGATTGTATTTTATGCCAGTGTTATCTCTGCTGTTTGTTTTTAAATCTTCCATGACATCAATACAAACCAGGGCCGTAGCCAGAGGGGGCCCAGGCTGGGCTTGGCCCACCCTGAGTTAGCAGTTTACTCACCCTGGCAAGGTGCGGTTTCCCATAGAAATGCACTAAAAAGAGGCTTTGTTGCCCACCCCGAAAAAAATATTTGCCCACCCACATCTAGAATCCTGGCTATGGCCCTGAAACAAACTTATTTCAACAAACTTTTGTTGAATTTAGCTGTTTTAACTCAAACAAACATTAACTTTGGCAGCAGCTTTTATTTCGTTTGCTATTATGGAGGTTTTATTGTTCCTGTTATTTTAAGAGAATAGATTTTATTCTTGCAAACTGAGTTGGAGGCTATAGAGGTAGTATATAATTTTTCTGTGAACAATTGTACACTGTGTTACTAATTTTAAAACTTTGATAGTGTGTTATCAATCTTGTTGTAAATAGAGTTGTATCTGCTACATTATATTCAATCTAGTTTGTGTAGACCAGTGGTGGCCAAACTAAGGCCCGGGGGCCAGGTGTGGCCCCATACACCAATTCATCCGGCCCGTGAAGCCCTTGTTGCTTCTGGAAGCAGAAGTAAAATGTGCCCATACGGGCGTGTTTTATTTCCGCTTCCAGGAGCGACGAGGGCTTTGCGGGCTGGATGAATTGGTGTTGGGGGCCATACCCGGACCCCAAGCCTTAGTGACCAGCTCCCTGAACCACATGATTGGCCCACAGCCCAAAAGGTTTGGGCACCCCTGGTGTAGACTAGGGACTGCAGTGGCTCAGTGGTTAACTAGGGAATGTGGTAGCTTAGTGGTTAAGAAGCTCACCTTGTTAGCTGGAAGGCTGGCAGTTTGAGACCTGAATACTGCATGTTGGAATGAGTGCCCGTCTCTCTCCCAGCTCCTGCCAACCTAGAAGTTCGAAAGCAAGAAATTGGAAGTAGATAAATAGGGACTACTTTGGTGGAGAAAAGATCTTGGGGATATGAAAGGAGCCTCATATGAGCATCCCCTGAGGAGAACTCCTCTCAACAAAAATCCTTTCAACCCAGAAAGCATCTTTGTGTGCTTCTGACACGATTAAAATTTTTTTAAAGTAAGTTAGGATTGATTAAGGGAGAAGGTAATGCATATTTCTAGCCCCCAAAGTCAGTTTAAAAAGGAATTGTGTGAGCAGCTCTAAAGTTCCCCAGATGTTCATTCTTTCTTCAGTGCCTTCATAAAGAAAAGTTAAACATTATGTGGGTGATACTAGAAACAGTTATTTTAAACAAGTGGATAATAGTCTTGCAGGCTACAGAAAGGTGTTTACATTTCTCCTACATCTAGTCTATTTTGACTTTGCTGTAACATTCAGATCATCCTGTCAAAAAACATAAAATGTGGAATATGATGAATGCTCAAACAAGAATTGACTGCAAAAGAAATACAGTAATATATTTCACCAGTTTTAGGGAAGGCATTCAGGATTTTAGCTTTTTTATTTAAAATGTTGATGCTGTATTTGTGCTCCTTAATAACAGCTGTATTGCTACAGTGGAGTACAGTACCTTTCCCTAACGTATTAAGTAATCCTCCTGTGGCAGTGTTTACCTGCTTCCTGAGTAACTGGAGAAGGTTTCTTGACCTGCCTGACTTAACTTTCCCAATAAGGCTGTTTCTATAGCAGCAGTTGCTGATGCCAAAGTGTGTGAGCCTGTCACCCTTAGAGGACTAGAGGAAATCCATTAATGTATTGATATCAATTGCATGTATGTTTTGTGATGCACAGTTTTTAAAGTACATCAAATAGAAAACAAGAGCCTTTATTGTTTCTAGATTGATTGGTCAATCTAGGATTGGTTTTTTTTTTAAAAAAAATCTGCTACTAATAGTAACAATAACTCTGTTAGAGGGCTAAACCAGGGTGCCCAAACTATGGCCTGGGGGCTGGATCTGGCCCATGACACCAATTATTCTGGCCCACAAAGCCCTCGTTGCTCCCAGAAGTGGAAGTAAAATGAGTCCATACAGGCATGTTTTTCTTCTGCTTCCGGGAGCGACGAAGGCTTTGTGGGCCAGGTGAATTGGCATTGGGGCTGGATCCAGCCCCCGGGCCATAGTGACCAGCCCCCTGAACCATGTGACCAGCCCATGGCTCAAAAAGTTTGGGCACCCCTGGGCTAAACTATAAGATAAAGACAGCCAGCCATTGAAAAGGGGAGTTCTTTTCATGTTGATAGTTTGTGATTGTTGGAGCAGGAACTTTTCTTCCAAGAGTTTGGAGACCAGTTGACTCTCTCATTTTTATTGTTAGTTTTCATGACACATGTATGGTCTTCATTTTAAAGTCTGGTTTCTTAACCATGAAGACTGCTTGAGTCACATCTCTGGAACACTAATATAATTTTAGTTTTGATGATGAATTAGTAAATACTGTGGTTGAGATGTGGGAAGAATAACTTTTTGGAACTCCCAATTCCCAGAATATTCCAGCTGGCATGGTCACTGGAATCTGTCTTCCAGAAAAATAATATTTCCCATCTCTGTACATGTTTGAAAAAGTGGTCCATTGACTGTTTAAGATTCAGAACCTGGATAGCTTTTCCAACAGGCTTGCGGTGACAGACTTTACATTCGTGGGATCCAAGATCACTGTAGATGGTGTTTGCAGCCATGAAATAAAAAGGCAACTGATTCTTGCGAGACAAGCTATGAGAAACCTGGAGAACATAGTGAAAAGTAGAGACATCACCTTGCAAACAAAAAGCCATATGGTCAAAGCAAAGGTATTTCCGGTAGTTATGCATGGTTGTGAGAGTTGGACTATAAGGAAAGCTGAGCGCAGAAGAATAGATGCCTTTGAAACGTGGTGTTGGAGGTGAGTTTTGAGAGTACCTTTGACAGCGAGGAGAACAAAAAGGTTGATCTTAGAAGAAATCAACCCTGACTGCTCCTTGGAAGGTCAGATAGTGAAGATGAAGCTAAAGTACTTTGGACATCAAATGAGAAGAGAGGATTCACTTGAAAAGGCCTTGATGCTGGGAAAGGTTGAGGGCAAAAGAAGAAAGGGATGAAAGAAAATGAGATGGTTCGATGGTATTGCTAATGCAATGGGCACAGAGTTGGGCAGGTTGAGAAGAATGGTGGAGGACAGAGGTGCCTGGCGCGCAGTGGTCCATGCGGTCACAAAGGGTCAGAATCGACTGTGTGACTGAACAGCAACAGCAGCAGCAGCAGCAGCAGCAGCAGCAACAACAGATAATGTCACTGTTTTTTCTATTTGGAATATCGCTGTAATGAACTCTAAGCATGCATATGCTGGCAAGAATTGGCCCTTGTACAATCTGATCTCTTTGAATGGGACTATTTGCGTGACAGTGAAACTGTATTAAAAAATTCTGCTTGAAGGTAATGTATGCTTTCCCTCTTTCTTCTGAGAGTTCCCTTTGTCATGATACACTGTTGATACACTGTTGGTATTTGCCAGTACTCATGATAAAGATCTAGGAATCCACTTAACAGCGCTCACATGAGCTGTGTGTAACATTTTCCAGTCAGACAGCTTACTGCAGGGAACCTCCATGTTTAACAGTGGGCAATATTTGTTTTTGCTGTATTGTCATAAAAGTTCTGTTTTTTATTGTAAGAATTATTGATTATTACAATTTTGTGTGTATCTATATATCTACATCTACATCTATACAGTCAAACCTCACATAACAAGTGTTTCGCTTAGCGAAAAACTCGCATAACGAGCAAGTTTTTTGCTAAGCTGTTTGACTCGCATTACAAATTTTTCGCTAGGCGAGTCGGACTTTTCCCTATGGAAAAACTCGCATAACGATCATTTCTATGGGGAAAACTCGCATAACAAATTTTTTCTCTGGGAGTTTTCCCCATAGAAATGCTTGTTATGCGAGTTTTTTCATAGGGAAAAGTCCTACTCGCATAGCGAAAAATTCGGTATGCGAGTCAGACTCGCATAGCGAATTTTTCGCATAGCGAGCAACCTCGCAGAATGAATTAAATTTGTTATGCGAGGTATGACTGTATCTATATCTATATATCTATTTTACAAATGTACAAATGTACATTTTACAAATGTATCAATGGGATCAAAATTCTGTTTGATTCATTGATTGGATTTTATATCTTCCCACAGTTAGTCCAAATACACTACTCTTGGTTTATGCATGGTTGTGAGGTGCCCAGAGTAGTGTGTTTGGACTAACTGTGGCAAGATATAAAATCCAATCAATGAATCAATCAGAATTTTGGTCCCATTAATACATTTGTAAAATATAAATTATATACTTTATACTTTATAATTATTCATATAAAATATAAATTATTAAATGATAGTAGAGGTCAAAGGGGAATTGATTGGCATACCACTGCAGATGGTATGCCCATTTAAAAGCTGAAGTTCTGATAATTTATTTTGGAGCTTTTTAAAAAAATTAGATAGCTGAGCTGGTGAAAGATGTCATTTATTTTGACAGAGTCTTATCATTGAAACATCCAGTGATGGAAAATATTACTTTTTTGGTTTATAACTGTCAGAATACCCTCTAGTCTTGCTGCCCATGTACTGAGATGGCTGCAGTCCAGGTTTCTGATCCCTGGCTTCATGTTGTCTTGTTGTATGGCCTGTTAGTGGGGTGCAGGGGGGAGGGGCCGCCGCCAGAGCCACCGCTGCCTGCAGCTCCTGGCCACGGCTGCTCCTGGCCACGGCTGCTGCCACCGCCGGAGCTGCACCGAAAAGGCAAAACTAGGCAAAAATTGGGCAGCAAATGGCTGCCTTTAATCGCGCATGTGCAGAAATTCAATCTGTGCATTCGCGATTTGCAATTGTAGTGTGCATGTGTCAGATTGATTTCTGCGCATGTGCACTAAATTGGAGCCATTTTGGCTCCAATTTTAATTTCTTAATTTTTTTTAGGCATCGGAACTGGATGCCTCAAAAAAAGGTCTACCCTCCTAGAGAACCCTCCGGGATTGTTCCTACCGTTCTATGGAACCGGTTGGAACCCGTATCATCCCATCACTGGAAGTGCTATGTGATAATGGTAGTAGAACCCTTAGTCTTAGATGGATAGGGCATGTCCACCATATGGATGGTTCCAGGCTTCCTTGCCAAATTCTTTATGGGGAACTTAGCTCCAGTAAAAGACCTCACAAAGCTCCTTTGAAGTTTTATAAGGACCAGCTGAAACAAACCATGCAGGTGCTATGTATAAACACACAAACTTGGGAGGCAGTGGCTGAAGATCACCCTCTTTGGCACCAAACCATCTCTGCTGTAATGATCTCTTCAAAGGGGAGCGCTACAGACATGAATAGGCTAAGCAACAAGCACAGAAGCTTTTTCCAACTCAGCCATGCCCTCCACCATCTATTCAGTCTAATATATGTGGTTGCATGTTTCATGCCAGGTTTGGCTTATTGGATCACCAGAGACACATCCATCAACGGAGAAAATAATGACTTTCAAGAAAAAATGTATGCTCAGACACGAGTAGCTGCTGACAACATATAGAAGCCTACATTATTGGTTAACTTTAGTGGTCCAGAATTTCAGTTACCATGTGCTTCTTCCTTTGCTGTGGGCCCTTCCTGCTAGCCTTTCTTGTGGGAAAGACAACAGAAAACAAAATGAATTGGATGTTACTGTGAATGCTGCCCCTTGACAGGGAGGTGTATGTTGTGTTGGCACCTTGTGTTTCAGGGAAATGTGGCAGTTTATTCAATAGGAGGTAATGGTCTTTCAAATGACCTTCAGCCTTTTTGTCGTCATGCTATTCTGAAAATACCCAATTTGTCTGTTTGGAAAAAAGGTGTGATTGGATGTGCTTGGGTCTTGGATGGCAAGCAACCAGGGAATTTAGGATCACCAAATAGGACTAGACTAGCAGCCCTGGATTATATGGACCAAATTGTCTGACTTCTGTATAAGTTGCTGTCTGTGTCCCTGTGTTCATTCCAGCAATGGAACTATGGATGGAATAGGGATTGTTGCATAGCTGTTGGCATGAATTGCTCCTCTTCCTTCATTATCAATGTTGGAAGATAGCAAAATCATTCATTGCCCTCACCAGAGGGCATTGACACCACCACAATGGCATCAGTCATTATCGTCATTTAGCTGAAGTGGCTTTTGTATTAATACAGTGTGGCTGTCATGTTGTGATATAATGAATCTACTTTGGCCTGCAATTACAAACACCTGCTGCTACTGAATAAAATATAGCTGCTGCTAAGATGCCAAATTCTGCTTGATCTTCTGCCTACACTTTTCCTTGGTGACTTGCCCTGTAACCTACAAGCATTTTGCCAATTTCTAACAATAGGGTTGATGAACTGAAACTGATAGAGCCACATTTCTTTCCTGGGATGATGGGTTGAATCCAGAATTTCAGAATAAGGAGGTAGTTCTTGCCATTCTACAGTGAAAACTGCTTGTATTGGGATCGGACCAGGAGTGTATAGTGAAAGTACATAGAAACATTTTGAGTGGAGGAATAGAAAGAAAAAGGGTTCATTTCCACAGCTATTTTCCTATGACAAGGTGACAGCTAGAGTAGATTCAGATCAATAACTTGAGATGTTGAAGCCTTTTTCATGTCGTGTCCATTTTGCATGCTTTGTTACATCACCAAAAGATTCAAGGATATAGTGATTCATCATTGTCAGTGACATATGATCTCCATATGGAGGAAGAAAATTCCCTGTGCCTTCTAAAGCTGCTTATTTGTATGCATCCTCATTTGTGTCAAACATCCATAAAGATGCTCAACTCCAGTGAATAGATTTGGCATACATTGTCTTATCCCTTCACCCTGTAGCAACTGAGTCTCCCTCTCCTTTTCAGAGGTGTTGGGATGGTGTAAATGGTAAAACTGTTCACAAGAATTTATAAATGTTCATCCTAAGTGTCATTTTGTCATTTAAAAAACAAGTATGTTAGCCAGGTAGAATAAACTATAATACTGTCTCCTTTTTTAGGGTACCAGGTTTTAGCCATACCGATTAGTCCTATCCGTTTTATCTTTGAGATTCTTTATATATTGTGCATGTGATGGTTTATTATTCCAAGCACTTATTCTATTCCTTAGCACATCGTCCCTATATGCATGGACCTAAGGCAGCTTAATACATACATTTTTAAAGGTTTACTACAAAATGTAAGTTACTGTAATATTTTTCTTCTAGTATTCCAGAGGTACTGTGAAGCCTGCCTCCGGCTTTGATGCCAAAGCTGATGCTGAGGCCCTTCGAAAGGCCATGAAAGGTCTTGGTAAGCATTACATGATATCTTATAAAATAAAGTTCTATTTAGGTCACCCACCCATTAAAATTTTGAGAAAAGAGATGGGATGAATCTGTTGAACCCATATCCTCCATCACATCTGTGTCACTGTTCTCATAGTCCTCCACATTTCAGAGAGGATGCTTCTGTAGCAGAGACTCTTCTCTAGTTATATAGGTTGTCTCGTTCATACCTTGATTTTCTAGAGCAGCATTTCCCAAACTTTGATTTTGGGACTTCAATTCCCAGAAGCCTAAGTCAAATCCCTAAAGCCCTGATCAGCCATTGTACAGACTGAGGCTTCTGGGAATTGAAGTCCACTGGTGTTCAGCAGAACAGAGTTTGGGAAATGCTCTTCTACAGACTGGAAAAGTTACTTTTTTGGATAACAACTGCAGTGGTTCCCTAGCCACTGGGACCATGCTGTTTGGAGGATATTTTTTTTAAAAGTACCTTTTGCAAGCTCCGGTTCTGAAACCATGTGGGAAACTTCCACAGACTGGGTGGTTCGAAAATGGACATTCATCTCAATTATGAGGAAAGCTGAAGCAATAGGCAGTGAGGGTGTAGTATAAGAAAAGGGTCAACAAATGCTTGAAGAATGGCCATGAGTCAGTGGCACATGCTTTCCATACAGAAGGCCCTAAGTTCAATTCTTGGCATGTCTAAGTAGGGCTGAAAATCATTCATATGAAACCCACGAGGTTTGCTGCCAGCCATGACCAATGTTGGGTTAGATGGATGACATGGTCTGACTTTACATCTTCTGTGTTCTCATCCCAGTCATGTTAATGATCTGGGGCCAATCTCTCCTTGAGGTGATTTGCCCTGCCAGGAAAGGCTAAACTACCTTAACCTGAATTTGTTGGATGAGGTTTCTTCCTGTTTGCAGCACAAGCCATCAGTGGGTTAGGATTTAGGAGTGTCTCAACAAACATGGATGTTTGGGACTAAGATCTAAATCCAACTTGCCAGCTTGTCTTAGTTTTCTACTTATTGATATTTACATAAGCGGAAGGTAGCATAATACAGTAAAACCCTGGGTTCCACCTCCTCGGGTTAAGCTTGCTGCGGTTTACAATGGCAAATCCTATGGAAATCCCATCCCGGTTTACAAAATTTTAATGTATTTTTTTGGGGGTTACAATGATCAATTCAGGACAATTTTTTTATTTTTCAATGCATCCCTATGGATGTTTCGGTTTACAATTTTTTCAAGTTATAATGGAGGTTGCTGGAATGGACCTCCATCATAACCCGAGGTTTTACTGTACAGTAGTACCTTGTTT
This sequence comes from Furcifer pardalis, assembly GCA_030440675.1. Taxonomy (NCBI): domain Eukaryota; kingdom Metazoa; phylum Chordata; class Lepidosauria; order Squamata; family Chamaeleonidae; genus Furcifer; species Furcifer pardalis. Next base: position 73,101,644 of record CP126892.1, read on the forward strand.
AAAAAGCATAATGTGTTTCACGGGATTGCTCTTTAAGTGAGTTTGCTCTTTTAAGTGAAACACCATTGTAAGTGACCAATTGTGACTTCTGGTGGAGGGGAATTTTGAACCCCGATTTAGTTGTTAAGTGAGTTTTTGGTTGGTTTTAGTTGTTAAGCGAGGTGACCATTCAGAGAAAATTCTGCTCTTTTAAGCGAGTTAGTCTCTAAGCGAGGCACTCTTTATGTGAGGTTTTACGGTATATTAAAAAAGCAATTATTAACATTTTATGGTTTCCAGTAAATGGATGAAATTAATTGATATTTTAAACCACAGGTTTATGATATATGAATGACTTTCTCAGTATGTCATCTTGCTTGTGCAAATATTGTTAGATAGATTATAAACAGGAGCAGGAACCAGAATCTATCCTCAGACTCAATGATCCAATTAATTTTCTATCTCTCAAAAGTTGGAACTAAGGCTGAGCCAAAAGGAAGAGGCATTTTACATAGAAATAGTTGTCCCCATGAAGTGAATTCCTTATTACTCTTGAAAACAAACAAAAGTGTTTGCCTGTCCACTATACTGGTGGAACATGGTTCACAATCTAACTTGGCTTCATGATGGCATGACATAACTAGTAGGGCTGTATAGCATCACAAGAAGCCTGTTCAGAGTAAGGGTGATACTTATTTCAGCTCTGAGTTACAACTGTCTTTCTTTTAATGTTGTCCTATGGCTGAATCTGATTATTTACCTAAAAGTACAATGTTTAGTAGAATAACATCCATAAGAACCTGAGCTATTTTTTTTAAAAAATGTACTAAAGTAGATGATTGGGAAGTAAGAAGTCATAAACAGCTTCTGGAAACTCTTGAAAAATATAAGGATTTGGAGAAATTCTTGCCTTGCTTCTGATGTAATAGTCTTTACATGAACATTTTTGTTGGGAAAAGGATGTAGCCATGCAATAAATGCAAATTGAAGTAATTTTGGATTGCTGATTGTAGGTTGACAAGAGACAGAATGTAAAAATTGCAAATTATAAAAATATATTTATAGAGTGTTGTCTTAGTAATGCAGGATTGGTAGAAAGTGAATGGTCATGTGTAATTTAGCCCACGTCCAATGTTTTGATGACTCATTCATTTACAAAATTGTCTTGTTTTTCATTTGCATAATTTAAGGGACTGATGAAGAGGCAATCCTGAAAATCCTAACAAGCAGAAGCAATGCTCAACGCCAGGAAATTGCTCTTTCTTTTAAAACTCTCTTTGGCAGGGTAAGCACAGTCTGCTTTAAGTCAAGTGTTGTCTCTGTGTGTGAATGTGCTCGTGTCAAATCATTGTGATGGACAATTTGTGTGTGTGCGTGTGTGTGCGCGCATGTGCGTGTGTGCGTGCGCACGCGCCTGCTGGTCACTCACTCTGTACTCTTCTCCACCCATCAAATCTACATTGTTCCTCTTGAATGTTTACAAAAACCCTTTTAATATCTAAGTTTATGTGACTGGTGGATTACCTTTGAACTCTGTTAATTAACTCATTAATTAAGCATTCTTTATTTTGTCAATTAGGATGCAATTGCTGATCTTAAAGGGGAACTTACAGGCAAATTTGAAACCTTGGTGGTTGAACTGATGAGACCCAGCCAACTTTATGATGCTCATGCATTGAAACATGCTATTAAGGTAATATGAGTAACATAAAATAAAATATTAATTAAACATGTATTTTTTTCCTAGAACATTAAGTTACCTTCTTTCATTTACCCATTTGCTCTTATGGTTATTGTTTATTTATGACTGTTGGTTATTTATGACTATTCTTTTCATTTGCATTGCTTCATTCATTTTCTTATATTCATGATTAATTCTCAAGAAAGTTTGATGATCAAGTTTGGAATGGTCATTTGTCTTTTGCAAGAGGTGTATACAGTATTTATTTAATGGACTTTTTTTGTTGTTCAGTCTATATGCAGTAAAATAATTCAACCCTCAATCAGAATTTCATTATTACAACGGCCAAAAACCCTTTGCTTAGCATAGTAAATTCCATTGATTCCAATTAGCAGACTATAAATCAGAGAGTTAATCCATTTGAATTAATAGAACCTATGAAGGAATTGTTTCACTAAATCCATTACTTAGTGCAATTGATTATACTAAGCAATAGGATTTTGCTTCTATGTTGCTTTGTTCTATGTTCTATGTTGCTTTTATGTTAAATTCATCACTCAAACTCAGTGAATACTTCATTATGCAAGCTTTTTTTATTTTAAGAATGTCACCTGCTCTGGATTGTGACTAAATATATTGTTACTGCACAGGGATGCAGGGATGTTATTATGTGGCAGAGCAAAACAACATTCTACGAAGCAATTCTAAAAATGGGGACACCTCAAATGTTTTGTCCTTAACTTTAAACTGGGCTTTCGATCAACACATTTGACATACTAGGAATAGACAGTATGTTGTTGCTCTGTGCCACATTTGGTGACATTTGGCCACATAGTTTTGAAATTATTTTAAAAGTACAGATGTGATCTACCCCCTTCACCTTGGAGATGTGGTGATCTTTTTTGTTAGCAGGTAAACTGCTAAAAAAAAATTTAAACATAGATTTTATATGTAAAAAGAATATAGTTGCCTTAATTCCACCTATTTATTTCCAGAACATCCATCCAGTAGTTGTAGAAGTATTGAAAAGTTAAAACACTATTTTTTAAACACAAAAGCAGCATTTTATAAATATGGAGCATGCTCAATAGAAGCCTTTTGCTCTTAAAGGGCCAGATACTATATAACAGCCTGTGATATCTTGTTTTAAGAAAGGCTAGTTCTCCCCTCATATCTCCACTAGTTGCCTTTTCACTTAAAAATTGTCTCATTCCTTTTGTGAAAAACAACAACAACAAACCTTTCTCCTTCTTTTCTTGTTGTCCCCTATAATTTAAATTTCTTGTTGCCTCCTATTTTTAAAATTTAATTTAAATTATCACTTTTAGAATCCTATAATTCTGGACTTTGTTATCAATGGAGTTTTAACATATCAGAATTAATGATTCCATATTTCCGGTTGTGCTTTTTCAAATGTGAGTGGATGGTAAAGAATATAGCACAAGGGGAAGGGTAAATTCGAGGAAGACTTCTAGCCTAGCTATGAAATCAAATGAACTTGGGCAATTATACCTACCAAAGAAAGAAATCATAACAAACTAGCTAGAAAATGTGTTTGTATTCCTCCAGCTACTCTCTAATTTGCATGTAAAACTAAAATCCTTCACTTGGGTCATTGGGCTAGCAAAGAAATACAGTGGTACCTCACTTTACAAATGCTTTGGTTAATGTAATTTTCTCTTTATGAATGAAAATCCATTTAAAATAATGCCCCACTTTATGATCCTCCCCCCAACAGATTAATTGGTTTTCAGTGCATTCCTATGGGAAACCACGTTTAGCTTTATAAATTTTTCATAATACGAAATGTCCTGTGGAACGCATTAAATTCATAAAGCGAGGTACAACTGTAGAGCAAAGTTGGTCATGTCAGAGAGTCTCTTGAACAAATTGCCCTGTCACCTAATGGTTGAAGAGTGTCCATGGGCTGGTTTGTGGGGCAGAAGGGTATATTGGGTGAAGTCTTGATTTAAGTCTTTAGTATGAGACATGCAACATAGTCTAGGAAACACTGAAGTGGTTAACTGATGAAAAGAGTCAGCTTCTTGGATTTTCCCTTGCTTGGTATGTCTATATGAATGGAAGTGAGTACAAGAGGATATCCTGTAGACCATCTTGACTGCTGCCATTGCTGTTGTCAACATTTGGGCTGCCCTTTGCTAGGTAAAGCTTGACATCCTTTTTGCTGCATTTTGAATCATGGATGCAGAAGCACAATGTCCCAGATTCATAAACGGGAAGGTTTTTTTTTTTTTTAAAAAGAATTGAATTCTTTACTAATCTGCTGAGAAAGGGTGGGACCAGAATCCTGCTGAATCAGACAATAAATTTGTCTTTTGGTTCATATTGACCTGTTGCCTTTTAGAAGCCTGCAGACAGGCCACGGAAACAATGGCTTCTCTTATTTTTGTTCTTCAGCAGCGATTATTGGGAAACACATTAGTTCTGATCCTTGATTTTTATGTAAGGATCATGTGTATATTAATGCTGATTTTAGGTCTTCAGATGCTTTATACTTGCATAGCAATGAAAATGGAAACATGATGAGTTTTGCATATGTGAAAAAAAGTTTGCAAAACTCAGTGAAACAAAGAAAACAAATTGTAATGAGTAGTCATGTTGCAGATGGGAAGTAAAACCATATTCCGGACAATAAGGAAGAGACATATAGATATGAAAATTGCCAAGAGAACAGTCTAATTATCTGGATAGGCCAGTGTCTGATTCTTTTTCTGCCTATGTCAGATGCATAGAAACCAGGGGAGAGATATGAAATTTTAATGTGGCTGGGATTGAAGTCTCTGTGTTCATTCCACACCCATTAAAAAAACCCCAGGATTTAGAAACAGCTCCTGTCAGCAGAGGTTTGAGCATGCTTATAGTGAAAACAGAACACTGATTCCTTGTTATTGGGAAGGGGGAATTGGATGGAATATATAAAGTCCTAAGTGAAAGCACTCAGTCCTGCAATGTAATGCTGGTGGCCCCATTTGTCATTGACTTGTTATAATCTTCTATAGATTTTTCTAATCCTTCCTGAAAAGCTGTCTAACCTATTAATGTGTGGAATTTGCTGTTGCAAGATACAGCCTATTGGGTATATCTCTTAACAGCAAATTCCACACATTAATTTACAGATTGTTTCACTAGTTAAACTGCATGTGCCACAGGGTCTTCTGGTTAGATCTGAGAATTCTGAACTTGCCTGTTCTTTACTCTGTCACCATAGACAAACTAACCCAAAATTCAGTCACCTATAAGTAAAGTTACTGTTTAGCTATGTAAATACCTGCCATTCCAGTGGTCTGACCAACCAAGGAAAATATCCCAGTTAAATATTGACATTTTTGTTTCAAGTTGAAGTATAAATGGGAAGGGTGAGCTGGTATGAGTGTACCAGGGTGGTTGAGAAGACAACACCTGGATCATTTCTTATTGATTTAAGTGTAAATATCAGTTGGCTGGACACTAAGGAGAGGTGGGATGGGTAATTCTGATGATGTTGTTTCTACTCCTTTCTCCTTATTTTCTTAGGAAAAGCAGTGGGTAATCTTTAGAGAAATTTTTATAGCACCAGTTAATGATAATGTCTCCTGTGTTACTGATTAAATGAGACAGTTCATGTAAGACCAGTTGGTTGTATTATGTCAGTGAGTAGAAATGTATGAGGCCAGAAGGCCTATGAAAGGAGGCATTGACTGAAGTGCAAGGTCACTCACCTTCTACCTCTTGCCTCAGAGGTTGAAACTACTGTTTGGCACTCAGCCCCACTCTGAGTCCACATCTCTGCCCGTCACCATTAATGTAGGTAAACATACTTTTAGAAGAAAACCAATAGATATCTGAAGAGTATCTGTTCTCTCACAAATCCCAGCTCTTAATAAGATAAACAAAAGGAACCTTATTACTCAATCTTCCATGAGGACTAGAAATGGGAATGTCTGTATGGTCAGTCAGGCCCTAATTTGTTATGGCCTCTAGGTTCTTAGAATTCACTTATTTGTTGGCCATTTCACTGTATGTGTTGAAACAATGCTGTTCACGGCTTTGTCTTGCTTTTAAAAAAATGATGCTAAGGGTAGTTTGTGGCTTAGTTTTGTGAGTTGCACTTCTATGTAGTGTTTTTGTACCACTTTGTCTTTTTGATGATTAAATTATTTTTTAACTTTAATGTTTTGCATTGTCTTTTTTCTCCCAGACTAGCAGTTTAGGGGTGTGAAGCTTTAGACCAGGGGTTCCCAACCTTTTTGCATTGTGGGCTGGACCATGCTTCCTGACAGCTGAGCAAGCCGGTCACATGGTTCCTCCCGTTGTAAACACTGTTGTAAAACATGTCAGTGGCTGTCGTAAACACATTTACGACACCCGTGGGTGCATTTATGGCAGTTTTTACAGCAGGCACGGGTGTGTTTGCATATGCATGGGCACATTTTATGGCTGTCATAAATGTGTCCGCTTCCAGTAGTGGAGAGGGTGACAGCGGGCCACATGAAATAGTGCCATGGGCTGGGTTTGGCTTGCAGGCCATAGATTGGCCACCCCTGCTTTAAACCCTCAATATTTTGGATTATGATTCCTGTAGTTCCTTACCACTGACCATGTTGGTTGGGAATTCTGGGAATTGAAGTCCAAATGTCTGGGGAAGTCACCTCTGCTGTAGTTCCAGATAAAGGTTCTTCTTCTTCCATGTCTAGGCCAGATGTCAAATTGCCAAAATGAAGGACCTTTCAGTGAGTTCATTCTGTAGTTCCTTTTGCCTGATGTACTGTGAGAAAGATTTTCTGGCAACACAAGGTTGCCGTTATCAGGATATGCCTGATTGTGTTTCAAAAATACCATAATCTTTGAGGAGGCTCTTTTTGTGTACCCCCATAAAGGTGCTACGAATGTAGTTGCAATAGCTCTGTGAATACAGGGTTGTTTTTTTTTAATTTTGGAGTAAAGCAATTACTTGACCTCTTCATTGTCAACTGTACAGCTTGACTCAACTAAAAACTATCACAAAACTGCTGGTAATAGTTGATTTATAAGTGTTGTGATATCTCTGGACAATATAAAGTTTTCCTTTACTCAGAAGACTTACAAATATTTATTGGGAACTTGAACTATTCTAAAGTCCTAAAGTAAACAAATGAATCATAGTTGGTTATTATTCATGAAGCAATTCAGAGATTAGATGGAACAAGTCTGAAGGTTTAACAATAAAGTAATTAAAGATTAATTTATAAAATACATTGTGGCATGTATGTTACATCTAGCAACTGGTGGGGTATTTTTTAAAAATGTTTTGGAGACTGGTATAGAGCCCCATGACTACTAGGGGCAAAATTGTGCATCATAATACTGTATAAAATTAAATGGGACATGAGGCATAAACACATGACTTCATGAATTTGTTAGAGAAAATGCTATGTGTTTAGTAAAGAAAGTGCAGTGAGCTGATTCTTTCCGCCACAACTCAAAATTTTCCATCTGGAGGTTCTACTGATAAAATGGTACTTAGATGTGGCCAGTCTGTACCTTCTCAGTGAAAATCAGTATGCTGGTAAGTTTACTGGAAAAGATTACCGGTCTTTCCTTTTATCTTCATTGAAAGGATAGTGATACAAGAAGCTGTTAACTTTACCATAGGCTTCCTGTATGAGTCAGTATCAATTCTATTTATGGAGTTTCATGAACATTATTGGTCATGTCCTGTTTATGAAGCAGAACTTCTTTGTCTTGAGAACTGTGGATTTATTTTTTAAAAGAAAACACCACTACCTATGAATGTTCTTTTTAAAGTTTAAAAAAGTCTTGATTTTGGTGCCTTGAATTTTTTTAAAATAGAGGCTGTAGAAAACAAGCACCATATATCTTTAACATGTGGGGTGACATTAACTATGCAAATTGAACAAAAATAATTTCATGAGTCAATTTCATTGGTTACAGGGGGCAGGAACTGATGAAAAGGTCCTGAATGAAATTCTTGCATCAAGAACATCTGCTGAAATCCGGAAAATAAAACAAGTTTATCAGGAAGGTAAAATGTAACAAGCTGTTCTCTGAAAGACTGCTATATTTGTAGTATCTTTAGAAAATGTGAATCATTGAAATATTATCAGAGAGTAAACAAAACAAAACAACAAAAAGACAAAAAAAGTTGTGGCACTTTAAAGACTAACTTCTGTATTTAAATGTGAGCTTTCATGGATCAAGTTCACTTCATCAGACACAAGAGTGGGACCTCATGTGCTGGTACCTCTAATTAGTGACCTCTGTGCTGGTACCTCCATTGAATTTTGTGGTTGGAGGCTAGAAAGGACTGTGTTAATGGTGCCATAGCTAGAGGCAGGATTCTGTTTTTTGAACTTCAGCCTTCCCTGGCATGGTGCCTTCATATCTGTTGGACAATACCTCCCAGAATTTGAGAGCACACCAGGATGAAGAAGGCTACTTACAAAAAGATAATGTGCAAATAGCCTGATAAATACCATAGTCTTTATTAGTTTGGGTCATAATTCCCATCATTTTTTCCTCCTCTAAATCTGGTTTGCCTATTTTCTTCTCTCTCCCTTCATGTTATTGCTCTTTCCCAATGCGTTCTCTGGGCCCATTGGATCCAATTTTATCACCAAGTGAACATTTTTGACGTTAATTCTATGAACGTCTTATGTTTCGGTTGGGTGATCTGGCAGCTTTTGCAATGTAACAAAAGTCATGTACTTTTGAGAAGCTGCAACACCAAAACTAAGGCACCCACAAAAATAAGGGTTATGTCATTTAAAAGATTGTCTTGGCAACTTTAAGAATTGAATCCAAAGGCCAAAAATGCAAAGCGATGACATCATCGCTTTCGGAAGTAGCATCGGAAAAGTGACAGTTTTGCTGGGGTGGTGTTGGCTATTGGGGGGGGGGGCAGATAAAAAACTACCCAACCAATTCAGATTATCCAAAGTGCATTTGAAAGAGGAAAGATTAACTGTTGTGGGGACACTTTCAGATTTGGAATTGAGCTTTAGAAAAATAATCTGTGAAGTATTTCAGAAAAAACACTCAAACGAGGTCACAAAAACCCAATAAAAGGAGGGAAAATCAATTTAGAAACTGAATATGACAACTTCCCAAGGTGGATACAGTTCGCATACAACATGTGGAGAAAAAAAGACACCGAAGCAGGAATCCACAAAAATATATTGAGGAAAAACGTAACTTGTTAAATTGATATTTCGGGGGGGGGGCAGTGTTTGGTGGTGATCAGTAAAAAAACCAATTGACCAATTGAAGCAATCCAAAGTGCACTTGAAAGAGGACAGAATAATCTTTCTTTTGACACTTATACAATTTGGATCGGACTTCAGAAACATTTTCTATGAAGGTTTAAAACAAAATAAAACCCCACTTTCTTTCTAACTTTCATTCCTTCAAAAAAAGTATCTCTCCACACCAGAATGTGGTGTGAGAATGGATACACTGTAGCAAGTTTCTCCTTTGAAGTCATAACTACTTTCCCTTTTAGCTTTAATTTAATTTTTAAATTTATATCCCTCTTATTGAAGAACTGCTTTCAAGGAATTGTGAAGGAAAAACTCTTTTTCTTTTCAGTTTGACTATTGAAATATTTATTAAAAATAGATCCTTTGCAGTTATTCACCTATGGTGAATTATTGTGTGTACAGTGGGCTGCTTATGAACACGTGTGCATAGTGGGTAGAGTCGGGGAGAATGAAAAATAAAGGTTAAAAGCATCTTTATTGAAAAATAAAATATAAAAAAATAATAAACACAAATGAAATTGGGATTTATGGTTTTGGGTTAACACAATGTAGCAGTTCAAAAGCAAGAAATTGCAAGAAGATAAATAGGGACCACTTTGGTTGGAAGGTAAACAGCATTCCATGCCTGCCACATGTCCATGGAAATCTCTGCAGACACAAACAGTGCTGGCTCTTTGGCTATAAACAGAGATGAGCACTGAAACCTAGAGTCGGATATGACTGGCTTTCGATCAAGGGTGACCTTTACCTTAGTTCAGAAAACCTTAGATTTTATGAACATTTTATGAAAACCTTAATTTTATGAACATAATGCCTTCATTTTCCCCCATCTGAAACATCACCCTTAACTAATGAATGAAATAAAAGAAATAAATGAACTAATGAGCATAATTCAACACATTGAATTCATGCACTAAATCCCTGACGGTAGTGTCCTTAGACTCTACCTGTCACTTTTTTTTTTTTTACAGAACAGTGGTATCTCAGTGGCCACATTAACATTTCCATTGTCATTGCGTCTAGACGGCATTTACTTCATTCTGTGCTTAATCTTCACAAAGCCAAGACCATTGCCCATAAACTGATTTGTGAATAACTTTTCTTAAATTGCATTAGTTCAGGTTCTGTTTGGTAACTGGTGCATATTCTCTTGTTTCAGAATACGAAGCTGATTTAGAAAGTCATGTAAAATCAGACACTTCTGGTTTCTATCAGAGGATGTTAGTAGTTCTTCTTCAGGTAAGTTTTGGCAGTCGAAACGTAGATGTAAAATTCAAAGCAAGGACTATTTTGTTCAAACTGGAGTCCTGATAATATAAATATTCTAGTCTGTCTTCTCCCTCACCCCATACTTTGTGTCTGATATTTGCCTGTAGGGCCTAGAATCAGTGATGGTGAACCTTGGCACTCCAGATGAAGTTGAACTTCAATTCCCAGAAGCCCTGATTAGCAGGAGTGCTGACTTGGGTTTCTGATAATTGAAGTTCAAGAACACCTGGCGTGCCAAGGTTCGCCATCACTGGCCTAGATCATGAGGATAGGCCTTAGAATCAAGTAGTGGGTGTAAAATCCTCTCTTGTTCTCCTAAATGAGAACAAAGCTCTTCATGAACAAGGAAAGTGAGGAATTTGCTTACATTTTCCACTCTGTTCCTGTTGGAAGCAATATTGTGTGCAAACAGTTGGGGATTTATTTTTGACTATATTTTGTAATTTAGGCAGATAAAATGAACTTGCATAAACTAGGATAGGTGTTGGGTTTGTTTTTTCAACATTTAAGAATGTGTAACATTGAATACATTGTTAGCTTGGCCCTTAACAATTAGGCCATCAGTTGGGTGTGTGTGTGTGTGCGTGCGTGCGCGCGCGCGCGCGCGCGCGTGTGTGTGTGTGTATTGCTCTTTTATATAAAGTAAAAGAAAGAGATTTGCTTCTTAAATAAAAGAATACTAGGTTTTGCAGGTTTATTTTGTGAATCTCTTTGTTTCAGTCTTGATTGAAGGTAAGGGCATTTTTCTTTAGGACTTTCAAATTCATTGTGTGTGAAATTATGATTGAGTATATAATTTGCCCAGGCTCCAGACCAAAATGGATAGAAGAAAAGGTGAACCAAGAGGCAGCAATGTACTAACATCCAGCAACCTGCCCTTTCACAGTCTATCATATCCATTTCTTTTGTGTAAAAAGGTAAGGCTGCTCAGCCTTCCTTTCCTCATTGTCATTGATTCCCTCTTGTCATTGATTACCCCTCATACAACCACATTTTGCAAATTTGGTGAAACTTCATTGAAAACAACTAAGACACAAAATGGTATGAATAAACCTCTCTGAGCAAGTGCCCTAACTTTGCTATAGTTTGATTATTACAACAGATTATTACTTGTTGAAAACACCCCCTCTCTTTTTTGTAATACTGACATTAAGGGCATTGGAGGTTTGTTCAGGGGTTGAATCTATTTTGCTCATCATTTAAAACTCAAAGGCTACCTGGCACCTCTGTGCATCAGGATCCAGTATCTTGAACATCAATACTGTATATGGGAGGCAGTGATTTCCATAGGCCAGTGATGGTGAACCTTGGCACTCCAGGTGTTATTGGATTTCAATTCCCAGAAGCCCAAATCAGCACTCCTGCTGATCAGGGCTTCTGGGAATTGAAGTTCAAGAACACCTGGAGTGCCAAGGTTCATCGTCACAGGCATATGCATTATACAGACCAGGGCAGTACTCGCGAAGAAGGGAGAATGGGTGTAGAGAAGAAGTCACCTGCCAGAACCTAATCCTGTTTGATAGTGTTGATATTAATGTGATGTCCAGTCATCACTCTGTTTCATACTTTCAATAATCTGTACTTGTGGGTGTTTTTTTTTTTTTACCATTTAGGCTAACCGAGATCCTGATGGCCCTGTTAATGAGAAGCTTGTGGAACAAGATGCTCAGGTAGGTGGAGGATACCCTGTCCATCTTATGCAATTGTATCTGAAATAACCACTTAAAAGATCCAAGTAATTCTAGAAGTTATAGTCCAAAATATCTGGCGGGCAGAAGATTGGGAGAAGCAGCTTGACTCTGTGGGTTGAGTAAGGTGTGCAACAGCATTGCAATTACTTGTTGTGGGTTGAAAAGGGATGGGATTATCTGAGTTGCAGTAAAAAAATAAAGGAAGAGGACCACAGTTGTCTATCCTTGAGTTATAGCAGTGAAACATTCTCTTCCTTGTAGTCTGGCTTGAAACTGCTCCATTCCATTCCTCTTTCTGTTTCTCTAAGCCTCAATTTGTTGTCTATGTCTTTTATTCTCTTTGTTTGTCAGCTATATGAGATGGAGTCATCTCTTTCTTCATGTTTTACAGAGCCTGGAGAGTACATCTGGAATGCCTACCATTATTATTATTATGTGTTGTTATTGCTGTAGCTGTAAATTGAAGGGAAATAGAAGTAACATTCAAGGTTCTTAGAAGGATGATTGTGAATTCCAGATGTGTGCAAAGCAACATTAGTAAAACTTAACAAAACTCTGTTGGAATTGTGTTTATCAGATTTTACTATCCTGAGGGGAGTTTAATTAAAGAAAATGCCTGTCTCCCCTACCAAGTGATGACCATCAGTTCTTTGTGCTAGCTGCCATGTTTCCTACAAGATAGACCTTGTTAATCAGCATTGCGGGGAAACTAAAAAGTTTGGGCACCTCTGCTTTAGACTATCCTACCACATACGTGGTAGCTTAATGATTAAGACACTGAACTTGATGACTGGAAGGTTGGCAGGTCAGTAGTTTCAAGACCCAAGTGCTGCTTGATGCAGTGAGCTTCCGTCTGTGTCCCAGCTCCTGCCAACCTAGTAGTTCAAAAGCAACACACCGCAAGTAGATAAATAGGTACCACTTTGGTGGGAAGGTAAACAGCATTTCATGCATTCCAGTGTTTAGTCATGCCTGCCACATGTCCATGGAAACGTCTACTGACTCAGACAGCGCTGGCTCTTTGGTTATAAACAGAGATGAGCACTGAACCCTAGAGTTGGATATGATTGGCTTTTGAACAAGGGCAACCTTTACCTTCACCTTACCACGTATTGTTCTTGCTGTGTGATATGTAAATGATCCAGTATCATTTAATACCCACTTCTGCTTTCCCTGTGTGGGGGTGTGTGTCTTTAAACTTAAACAATTTAGAAGTCTTTAAACTTAACTTAAACTACTCAGAAGGATTCTCATACTACATGCACTGAAAATATAATGTAAGTTGTTGTAATATATTTTATTCAGGAAGCTCAGGATTGTATATCAAGACATACTGAGAGGTAGATTACACCATAAAACAGGTTTTACCCTAGTCTAGTTTTCCTCAGTAAGTTTTTCTTCTGTGGATGGATTTTAAGCTGTTACATTACACTGATTCAAGTCATTATATTTCTTCATGTTAAAGTAAGTTAGAGGACTATCTTGTAATAAGATAGCATGCTGAAGCTTCTGATTTAATATTACTGAGCTTGCTATTACATTTCTGGCTGTCTTCTTAAGAATCTTCCAGGCACTGAGAAGCTTCTGATGAATAACTGTTTCCATGGTTCTAACTTGTTTGCTCTGAGTTGGTTTACAAACAGGAAGAAGGAGTGGTAGCCTCAAACCATTGCTTAGGTCACGCTGTATTTTAGCTCTGGCTGCCTGTCTGGTTAAATTATAGTAATCTTTGCTGTTTCCTCACACAACGACTTCATCAAATGCTGTATTTTTGGTAGTTTCAGTTCACTATTTTTATGAATAACACCCAGATGTGTGAAAAGTTTTCCAGAAAGGAGGAGATATAAATAGAAACATAACAAAAATGAGAGGCACTGAACTGGCCTTGTAGAGATAATGGGAAAATGTGTGCAATGTACATTTGTCAACTTTTATGTTGGCTTCTGTGGTCCTGATGAAAACTTCCTGCTGTTAATTGAAAATTGGACTTTGCAAAGTAGCAGGGAAATGAAGACTGTTAATTTAATCAGTGGCTTAAGTAATTTTCTCTCCCCTGTGTACTTGAAGTTGCTTGTTGGTGTCTCTAAATATACAGACAGGTGTTTACAGAAATGGATTCCCAGATTAGTTCTGAAGAAATACCATTACAGCCTCCCTGATTTGTGTAAAGTCATGGCATCTCACAATGCAGTACTTTCCTTAGAAAGCCCACACCATTCAGTTTAGATTCACAGGAGAGTTTGTTTATTGAAGGAATGCCTGCCTCTTGAAGAAGGCAAACATTTATTTATTTTTGTGTGGTGTAGCTGAAGGAAAATGTTTGCAGACACCATTGATTTTAGCCTTGTGGCTTCCAAGCTTTATCTGAGTCATTTTTCTTATTGATGGGTATATGTATTCAAAAAGCATAACACTTCCTCATGTGCCTTTAAAAACTCCCTGATACCTTCAGGATGCATTGTGGGGGAAAAGCACTCACCTGACCTGTCAGGTTGACCAGGCTCCAGTGCTCATTCATTCATGTGTCCCATCTTTTTCTCAAGGCGGGGACTCACAGCTTACAAAATTAGTTCAGTTGGTGAAAGCAGGTTGTAACTTTAAAATCCTCTACACAGTTGAATGGAAAGCATAGTAGTAAGCAGAACAGGTCACCTAGCAGTTCAGAGGGCCTTTTACAGCCCATTAGACAGTTGTGAAAAACCCTGGTGAGATAAAATGTGCTTTGCCTAGTAGAATGACAAGAAGAAAGAGACCAACTTAGCTTCCCTTGAAGGCAAGTTTCACAGGCTGAGAACCACCACTAGGAACATCCTCTTCAGTCCTATCTATTGTCACTCATCTTAAAGAACTTTGATCTCACATTGTGTTTTTTGTGCTTATTGTGTTATTTGTGGCTCTTTGGCTGTAAACAGAGATGAGCACTGATCCCCAGAGTCAGACATGACTGGCTTTTGAGCTAGGGAGACTTTGACCTTGATGATACTTTTGTAATGTGTAGCTTGATGTGGTATTTGGAAAACTTTCTGTTAGAAAATTCTAGGCCATTCACCCAAACTATTACAGGGAGTAATAAAGAGTACTATATTGGACTTGACATGTGGGAGACCCAGGTCCGAATCCCTTTTGGATTTTGAATTTTGTGGGTGATCTTGGGTCAGTCTTTATGCCTCAGTGAAACCCACTTCACAGGATCATTGTGAGGGGCAGAACCACGGTTGCATTCCTAAGCTTCTCAATTAAGGTATAATAAATATTTAACAAAGAAGGGGTGTGAGTCCCTATCTGATTTGGTAGTGCTTGGTGTGTGTCTGAAAGTGAATAAGGCTGCAAGGCTGAGCCTGTCCCTCTTCATAGGTCATTGCTGGGGGTTGGGATGAAGCCAGAAAGTTTCTATATCTGTATTTATTTTTGAGGCAATTTTGAATGTTCTTGATGTTCAGCATCAAAATTTGCTTCCTGGGAGGACTTGAGTAGATGGCAGGTAAATGCTTTGGCAACTACCAAGGTAGGCTAAAGTAAATGGATCCTTGGAGATAATTAGAGCTTGGAAAATTCTTTTCTTAGACCTGTAACATGATGTCTCAGAAAATTCTAGGAAGAGTTGTGTAAAAAAGTAACTGTTCCTGCTCTGTGTATAATTGCTGAATCTAAACAACATTTTAACTTGCAAGACCTGACCAAGCATCACCTTTGAAGCCTAACCTATGAAATATCTTGTCATTTGGATGAACATGTTTAATGTTTTAAATTTGAACAGACAACCATGAAATTGTTTTCCTTCTTTCATTTTTTCCTCCATTTCTCCCCTATTTTCTGTTTCTACATAGCATTATTTGTATATTTCTTAACAAAGGTAGCCAGGAATGTTTTCAAATGAAATAAAAATTGAATTGGAAACATTGGCATTAAATCAGAATAAAGTATGATAATATCTTATCTGTGTATGTAGCTTATGCTAGCAGATGAGGTATTAATACAATGGATAAAATCCTGTTCAAGTTGGCATAATGTAAAGTTACAGCTGTGGAAGTATGCTGGATATTATATATTGGGCAGTTTGAGTATGCAGTTCACATCGTTACTGTTGCGTGACATGCCTGTTGAGGTGTGTTGTAGATATTACTTTCACACTGTCATGATTATTTCTAACCCTTCTGGAGCTTCACATAGCAGTTATCAGTTATGATTAGCACAGATAACATCTGAAATTGTAAGTTTTCCTTACCCTGAAGAAATGCAGGGTCCAAAGGAATACCGATGCAAAGTGGTTGATTAATAGGAAACATATACACTATAATACAAGACACCAAGATCTTTTGAGAGTGTAGTTCAGGGATTCTCAATCTGTGGCCCCTGGGCTGGATGTGGCTTTGGGTGCCATTTCATGTGCTCCCTCCCTACCTCTACTACACCCAGAAATATTAAGTGGTGGAGGAAGGGCAAAATGACCGTCCAGCCCCTGAAGCTGTCTGAGGGAGCGTGACCTGGGGCCCGGCTTAAAAAGGTTGAGAACTTCTGGTATGGTTGGACACAAAATATGCAGCTAGAAGTATATGGAAAATGGCTAAATAGGTAGTTGGATACATGTTATGAATTGGATAAAGACATTGAATTGGAAACAGAAAACATCATGAATATTGGTTCTTCTCCAGTAAACACTTTGGGACAAATATTGTCACTTACAGTAAATTTTTAGAATACAGAAAACCTACATATCTGCCTTTGGGACCTGAAATTTTGGTTCTCTTTCTCCTATTATAATAGGAACTTTTCAGAGCTGGTGAACTGAAGTGGGGAACAGATGAAGAAAAGTTCATCACTATTCTGGGAACTCGAAGTATATCTCACCTGAGAAAAGGTAAGATGGGCCAATGTTAGGATTATGTTTTTTTCAAAGGGTTATAATAATAATAATATTTATATATTCAACTGCTATTTCTCCTGTGCACTTGCTCATTTTCAAAGGTAGTGTAGACAACTTCCAGAGGGATTGCACATATTCAAGATTGGATCTTGAATGGCCATAAATGCATCTTTTCAGTAGCTTTATTTCCTATAATCATAGAATAACTGAGTTGAAAGGAGCCTATGAGGTTTGCTGTCAAGGCCAAGGACTCTTGGGGGAGCTGCATGTGCCTCCTTGTTCTGAAACTAAATGTGAATATTACAGAGAGAACTTTCACAATTGTGGCATTTGATCCTAGATTTCTCTCCTCAAGGAAATTTGTGTGGAATCAACATTGCTTTCCTTCTCTAGTTCTTTTGAGTCTTTTTCTTGGTCAGGTTTAGCTCCCACTCCTTCCCACCCCATAACTTACCATGCTGGATTTTGCATTGGTATCTTTGGCTTTGTGGTTTTGTATTGCTGAGGTTTTATGCTTACACATTTTTGTTTTTCAGTCTTCGACAAATATATGACCATCTCTGGCTTTCAGATTGAAGAAACTATTGACCGTGAAACATCTGGTGCACTTGAGAAGCTGCTTCTGGCAATTGGTAATCAAATCTTCTCTCAATAGACTGCTGATAATGGCAATTAAGCTTCTGAGATGAAGCACTGTGATAGCATTCACTCAAGTCTAAACCAAAATATTAGGGAAGGTGGAGTGGAAGTGCTGGTAGCTCTTTAGGTTTTTTTTTAAACATAGTAATCTAAATTATAATTATATAGAAATGTAGGGCGAATAACAAGGGACTGCGGTGGCTTAGTGGTTAAGATGCTGAACTTGAGAACTAGAAGGTCAGCAGGTCACCAGTTTGAGACATGAGTGTTACTCGACAGAGTGAGCTCCTGTCTCTGTGCCAGCTCCTGCCAATCTAGCAGTTCAAAACCAAGGAATTGCAAGTAGATAAATAGGTAGCACTTTGGTAGGCAGTTAAACAGTGTTCCATGCACTTTGATGTCTAGTCACGCTTCCCACATCACCATGGAAAAGTCTGCAGACACAGACAGCACTAGCTCTTTGGCTATAAACAGAAATGAACACTGAATCCTAGAATCAGATACGATTGGCTTTCGAAGAAGGGAGACCTAAGGGGAATAGCAGTGAAATCCTGTGTATATCTATGTGGATGAAATTATTTCTAAGTTCACTGGGCATTACTACCAGCATAGGAGTACACAGAAGGGCAGACAGGGTCACTGCTTGGGTCTGTATTATTTCCAGTCAACCTATAGATACTTGACAGTTGAAAGTAATGGCTCAAATTCCCATTTCTGGAAATGCTAGAAATAGATGTTGCTGTAGTGTGTATTGAGCTGGGATGGAAATGCCCATCCCAGCACCTTGTAGCATCTCACCTTCAAATGGATTATTTTCCATATGTAGATGGATTTTTTTTCTTTTCCAGTGAAATGTGTCCGAAGCGTTCCTGCATATTTTGCTGAATCACTTTATTATGCGATGAAAGTGAGTGTTTAATTTCATTGCCTTTACAAAAGAGAGAGGGAAAAGTTAAAGAGAAAGTAGACAGTACTGTGAATGATATGTCTCTGTGTTTGCATATGTGCAATATCTTCTGATGGTCTAGACCAGTGGTGGCGAACCTTTTAGAGACCGAGTGGCCAAACTGCAATCCAAAACCAACTTATTTATTGCAAAGTGACAACACAGCAACAGGGGAGGAAGGGAACGCTCCCATTGGGCTGCTGGGCAGAGGGGGGGGGCAAGATCTGTGCTGGGGGAGGGAGGAAGTGCTCCCTTTGGGTTTCTGGGCAGAGGGGCTGAGCAAACTCTGTGCTGGGGCAACCGCATGGATGCCCACAGAAATGACTCAGAGTGCCACCTCTGGCACATGTGGGTTCGCCATCGCTGGTCTAGACTCTAGATCAGTGGTTCCCAACCTTTTTTTGGCTATGTCCCTCCTAAGCATCTTTAAAATTGTGACCCCCCCCATCCCCATGACACACCTGTGGGGTGTGTGCCCCATGTTTGGAACTTTGTGTCTAGATCCCTCCCCCCCGGGTAAGAAATTAAAAACAATTCAGCATTGCTGCACAGAATGAGCCTCCTCGAAGATTGTGTTATTTGTGACTCACAATTGGGCATACCCTGGTAACAGTAACCTTGTGTTGCTGGCTAATATTTCTCACACTAGCTCAGGCCAAAGGAACAGCAGAATGGACTTACTAAAAAGTAGCTTCATTTTGGCAGTTTCATGTCTGGCCTAGAAATGGTAGAAGAAGCATTGCCACAAAAGCCTCTGCCTGCCATCAACACAGTACAAAAATATGACCTACAATGCATATTTGGCAGTGGTGTTCTAAAAAAGGAATTTTTTTGAGTCCATGGTGGATTATACTTTAATGCATTTTTTTATAAAGCAGATCCTTTCTTTTTTTTTTTACTAGGGAGCAGGAACTGATGATAAAACACTGATTAGAATCATTGTTTCAAGGAGTGAAATTGATCTGTTGGACATCAGGCAGGCATTCAGAAGGAATTTTTCAAAATCTTTGTACCATGCAATTCAGGTAGGCCTTATTTTAAGCAAAAGGTTTATTTTGTTTTCCTTAATGTATCAGAAATTGAGCTGGTTTGTGTGACCTTTTAAAGCAAAACAAATCAAAGGGGTACGTGAATAGGTGTCAAATTCTTAGTCAAACTGCTTATAGACAGCCAAGGTAAGTGAGACTAAATTGACTTAGATATAAACACTCGGGCTGAAATTGATTTGTAGATTGCTTGAACATCTCCTTTTGTTGAAAAATAAATATCAAAGCTGTTTAAATCCTTCCTGCAAACTTCAACTTGTCAGGATCTGCAAGTGCAAGATAAGTAGACACTTCTTATTTTGCTTCTGCAGGTTTTTGATATATAGTGAGCAGTAAATCAGTTGCTGGATAACTTTCATGGGCTGTTTCTCTGTGTGATAGTCATATAAATGGAATCCTGGTGGTGGTGTGGGAAAATCATTAGTCAAGGAATGTCTTGAAGTCACGACTGACTCATGCCTTGTGTTCTGATTTGTAGAAAGATACATCAGGTGACTACAGGAAAGGCCTTTTGCTGCTTTGTGGTGGAGAAGATGACTAATTTCTATGGTGGTATGGAAGATAGAGGTGTCTTAACTCTTGCTTTGTGACCCTGCATACCTAAGCTATCTAGTTTGCATTTAAGCTGCATTATTACTGACTAAAGGAACAAGCATTATCAGTAGTAGTGATATAGTATGGACCTTAGAAAAGTTACTTTTATGGAATACAACTCCCATCTTCTCTGTATGAATACCTATCAGAGCACGAAGCTGATCCTACAAATTTCAGAGACCCGACATTAGCATTATTCTTGTTTTGGTGCCAAGTTAAAACATAACTTGTTCATCCCTACATTTTCAGGCCTCGAGGAAACAATGCCTTAATCTGAATTCTTCAGTCCTTTCTGGTTTTGCTTTCATTGTTAGCTTTTTAAAAAGTGTGTGGAATTACTTTACTTTTTAAAAAAATTGGTTTAAGATGATTGCAATAGTGGACTCCAAAACTTTTTCCTAGCATACTGTGGGTGTGGTATGGTGGGCATGGCCAGGGTGAAAGCCCTGAATTGCACCTGAATTAGGACTACTTTATCTCAAAACTTGGATGGGTGAGGCCAGCCAGAATTTCTGTCGCAAAGTCTCTCTATATGAGGCAGATAATCAGCCAGTCAACTAATCAGTCCAGTTACTACACTGACTGGGACAAGTGTTCTGGGAGTTTTGTTCTAAAAAAGTAATATTTCTAGGCTTTAGTAAATATTATAACACTTCCTATTGAAATCCATATCTAACCCACTATATAGGAGTACCACGCTTCACTGCAATGTGTTGTTTTAATGGAAACTAAGTTTTGCATAATTTAAATATATAAACTGGACATAAAAATCAAGCCAGTCATCTGAAAGTCATTGTTGGGTTGGATCCAGTACAAGTTAGTTGCACTGAAGTCTGATTGAAATCAGTTGGTCATGGTCACCACAGCTTACTTATACTTGTTTGATTTCAGTGGGATGAAATATATTTTACCGTATTTACTTTACATTCAGGTTCTTATGCATACATTCCAAACTCAAAATATCTGGCAAAAAGTGCCAGAAGGCACCAGTAATTTATTTGCCTTTTTGTTGCTATTGGAGAAGTAGAAGTAAAATGCATTTCAAAAATTTAAACATTTGTTTTCTTAACTTGAATCATATTTTGCATTCATGGTAAATTGAAGAAAGTTTCTGTTAATGGCTTTAAAATTCTGAACTATGCATGAACTGTCTTTGTGTATTGTATGATGGTGCTATTAAAAAAAATGAAAAAAATTATTATAAATCTACTGAGTCATCTGTTTGATACATTTTGGACCAATAAAGTGCACATAACTAATAATATTCTGAAGATCTATGACTTTATTAAGGATATCAGACAGCAATCAAAACAAAACAAAAAGACAAAAATGTTGTGGCACTTTAAATATTAAATGTTATATTTTAATATTAGTTTTCATAGATCTAGTCCACTTCGATCTAGGAAAGCTAATATTAAAATACAGCAATTAGTCTTTAAAGTGCCATAACTTTTTGTCTTTATTAAGGAGTTCTAGATCCTTGTACTTTCCCTAATTTCTTATATTTATTCCACTTTTGGTATTCCATTGGTGTGGATCCCTAAAGCCCTGACTTAAGAATGAGGAATATTTGACCCGTGAAATGTTTTAGACTTCAGCACCCATCAGCTCCACCTATCATGAGATATAGCAAGGATTATGTGACTGGATACTCAAAATATCTGGAAGGGCAGAGGTTCCTTGGTCTAACTTCCATGGCCAAGTGGGAATTTGAACCCTGGTCTCCAGAGTCCTATCAATCACTCTATCCACTGCACCACACTAGTTACACAAAGCAACAATAGGAAACTGTAATTCTGAACAGAGGAGTAGCAGGCATATATTTCTCATCTTAGAATCACCTCACAAAAATGCAGGTGTTTGTGTTGTATCTTAGATACTGTACATATATTCTTCATTATTCCACTCACAATTCCATCCTCTCAGGCATATGCTTTTCATTGTCATAAAGTAGATTTCAATATGCTCATTTTTCTCTACCTCTCACCATCTACCTTTTTAACATACAAGTTTGATCAAAATTGTTTCATTCTCTGAAGACTGGTTTAGGTGTACACATTAACAGAGGAAGCCTAGAATCCTGGTTGGAATGAGATAAAATGGAAACAAAAAACCTTAAAACAGTAATGCATGGCTTGAATGTCATTAAGCTAGGATTCTGGTGATGGCAACTAAAATGTGTATGGTTGGTTGAGTGAAATGTAATAGTTTTGGGATAAAAAAGTCACTTGTTGCAGGTTTCAAAATAAATGTGGCCTCTTCATGGTTCTGCTGCCATCTAGTGTTAAAAATAAAGCCATATATTATATACTGTACAGTTGTACCTCGCTTAAAGAGCATAATGTGTTCCACAAGATTGCTCTTTAAGCGAGTTTGCTCTTTAAGCGAAACACCATTGTAAATGACCAGTGTTGGGGGGGATTGTGAACCCCGATTTATTTGTTAAGCGAGTTTTTGGTTAGTTTTATTTGTTAAGTGAAGTGAACATTCAGAGAAAATTCTGTTCTTTAAGCGAGTTACTCTTTAAGCGAGTCACTCTTTATGCGAGGTTTGACTGTACTCTATTTCAGGGGTTTGCAACCTGCGGCCCATGGCACCATTTAATGTGGTCCATATCACCGCTGCCGCCACCACTGGAAACAAGTAGAAAGCATTTACGATAGCCATAATTTGCCTGTGGCTGTTGTAAATGCGCTTTTTCCGGCAGTGTTTACTGGGGGGGGGGGAGGACCACCAGTCTGGCCCGCTCAGCTGTCTGAGGGGGCATGTTCCGGTCCTCTGCCTGAAAACGTTGAGTACCCCTGCTGTAATAGAAAGCCGCTTGGATGGCTTACTAAATTGGAACACCAGTTGCTTAGAGTTTGAGTAAGTAAGTAAGTAGGTAAGAAAAGAAGTAAGTGAGTAAGAAAAGAGGCAGCTTGGGCAAACTAAACAGTCCCAAAACACCCTTAGAAGAAGGGACTAGCATTTTTGAATACCCTATACAGTATTTGGAAATCATGGAAGGGTTACTGTAAATCAGAATTGACTTGACATCATGTTTTAAAATAAGATCTTGCCAGATGGAGCTTTGTAAGATTACTTTTTGGGCTGGAGCATTCATTGCCTGAGTACAGGGTTCTGGGAGGTGTAGTCCTGAAAACTTTATAGCTTCATTGAAGGCTATAAAAACAACATGTTGTTAAGTCATTTCTGTGTTATGATGACCTTAACAGAGTTTTCTAGGTACTGTGCAGTGTAAGAATTAAAGGTTGGCCCAGGATTTGGGAAATTCAGGTTCTAATCCCCACCAAACTGACAAAATCCATTGAGAGATCTGGAGTCTGTCATTTGCTTTCAAGCTGACCTACCTCTGAGAGCTGTAAGGTTAAACAGAGAAGTATGAGACCAACGTGTTTTTACATAAACAGTCTCTAAAACCCTTAAATAAAATGCAAATGCAAATAAATGTAGGACCCATCCTGTACAGACATATGAAATTCTACTACCTAAACAAGGATGGTAAGGGCCTTTTCCTCTTCTGCTTTGACCTTTCCAACTTTCCTGCTGTAACACTGATCCTGAATCACTGCCCCTTCCTAAGATTTCCATATTCATTAGCCTGAACTAAATTATCCACAGGGTCTACATTGGTACAGTTCCAGCAACGCTCTGTTCTTAATGGAGGTGGCTGGCATGCTGATGGTAGTTGTACCAGTCAGTTTCTCATAAGGGATCCTACTACTGTATTTGCATCAAGGGCCCATAAACCTATTGTTAATGAAAGTAAGAGTCACAGCTGATGGTTAATGGGGATGCCCAGGTGATAAATCTATGCAAGAAATGGGAAAAAACTACACATGAAAATACAAGTCTTCCCCAGCCCCACCACCAAGAGTGATTACTTGCTTTATAGAAAAGGAACCTCAATTTTGCAGTTGTTCACTACTAATTACAGTTCTCATTTAATTAATTTCCCTTGAATCAGCCATCAAAATGGGTCTCTATGAGGAGATATGGATAGTACTGTATCTCTCTCTCTCTCTTCTTCTTCTTCTTCTTTGGGTCATTATCAGTGGTGGGATGTCAAATTTTTTACTACCCCACCGTGATGTCATCAGTGTGGGCGGAGCCAACATCATGACATTGTGGGTGGAGCCAAAGAAAAATAAATAAATAATAATAAAATAAAAATAAGCACACACACACACAAACACACAACACAAGGACAGCAAGGAGGACAGTAAGGAGGCCGTGCATACGCACCAAGCACTGTAGACATGCATGCACACCAAGTGCTTGGTGCACATGCACAGTGGGGGAACCAGTGAAAGGTGGTTCCCCCCAAAAGCTGCTACCTGTTCTCTGGGACACTGGGAAAAGTTACTATCGGTTCTGGCGAACTAGTGAGAACCTGTTACATCCCATCACTGGTCATTATCAACTTACTACCGGTAATATAATGTACATCCCAGTTTGCATCTCAAAACAGATGGAAGCGGGCATGTCAGTGGTGCAATATGATGCAATGAAGACTGACATTTAGTTAGAAGGTTTCACCTCTAGATGTTCATTACAGTATACGTGAATATCTAATACTGCACTTGGTTTCCAGTCCAGCAAGGAAATCAGAGCTTTCTTGCTGAGTCACGAAGACTATGTGTGTGACTGATCAAATAACAGGTTAAAATCCTATGTCATTTACCTGGTACAAAGCCCATCAAACACAGTTATAAATAAGATCTCTGCAGACCCATGCAGAAGACTCCATTTTTTCTCTACTTCAAGAAGATGAATGTGCTACTGGGAAATATGTGCAAGGATGCCTCAATATACAGAATAGCATTGTGGCTGCTTGTATGATGTCAAAAAGCAGGGCACGTCATGTCCTGTCACTGGCAGATGTTTCAGAACAAATGTTTGGTTGAATTGCATATTCATTTATGATCAGCAAAATCTGCTCAGAGTTATATGTATATGAAGCTCTGTTTATGTCCTAAATTTTATAAAGCTATAATTTGATTCTGTCCAAATCAGCTTTCTTCTAAATGCTTGAAGTCCTTAGCTAATGAGGTCTATTCTCCCCTACATTTCAATATTCTCCAGTAGTTTCAATGCACTTCAATTGACTTTTATCTTGTTGCGAAGAATGTTTTCTACTGAGGGCGGTGTTTTTCCACAGAAGTTCTTTTGTTTTTCAACGAACTCATTCATTCTGGGTGCCTTCAAAAATCAAGAAAGTCCAGAGATTTTTCAAACAGATGGTTCGAAAGGCAAATGAACATAGACTCTGTTAAGCTTTATGGGATCAAGAATACCAACAAAAAGGTTTATGGAAGTAGAACTGGAAACTCATTGGGAAAATCATTTATTTTCTCTTTCTTATTATATATTGTCAAGTCACTTCCAACTTATTGCAGTCTTAATTGGAGTTGCAAAGTATGTGAGATGCTGAAGAGTGGTTTATCATTGCTTTCTCCCATTGAGTTTGCTTGGGTAAGTATGGATTTGAACCCAGGCCCCAGAGTCCCCTCTGACATTTTATCCACTAGTAGTTACTAGTGTTACTAGTAGTTACAACAACAAACAAGTACTGTAGTTACATTTATAACACTGTATAGTCTTGGCTTATGTTCATAGCAGTGTTTGCATCCACCAACACAATTTTAAGTGTGGTTTATATTTTCTCTCTCATGCACACACACACGCATGCATGCACACACATTGTCATGCATCTACAGACATATGTCTGAGTAGCAGGACGTTTCAGCAATTCAAGATTCCCACAAGATGAAGTTTATAAAGGAACAGCCTTTTAATTCCTTTCCAGCAAGAAACATTTTGGGTGACCAAATTTACTAGGGCACATGAGTATTATTTTTTGGATTACAACATACTTTACCAGATAATGGTGATACTGAAAATGGGGTAATTGAGCCCTCTTAGTATATGAACTCTAACTTGGCAACAAGCTGCTTTTAGTGTTTCAGAATAGCAAATTCTGGAGAAGCTCAGAAACTATAGGATCCAAAAACTGCCATGAGCATGAACCAAGACTTCACAGCATTATAAAACTGTGTCTATGTCTGACGCTATTCTAGAAGCTTCACAATAAAGAAAAAGACAAAGGAAAATATAAACATAAACAAAATAACAAAGAATCAAATAAAATCATACCAAAAAATGCATAACCACATACACAAACACTGGCCTCAGTAGCAATAGGAAACCCTGAGAAGAGTCATATCAAGTCCCAATAGTATTATACATATCCTTGCTCGAAAACTAGTCATATCCAACTCTAGGTTTTGGTGCTCATCTCCATTTATAGTTAAAGAGCCAGTGCTGTCTGTATCTGCAGACATTTCCATAGACATGTAGCAGGCATGATTAGACACCGGAGTGCATGGAACACTGTTTACTTTCCCACCAAAGTGGTCCCAATTTATCTACTTGTAATTTCTTACTTTTGAACTGCTAAGTTGGCAGGATCTGGGACAGAGATGGGAGCTCACTCTGTCATGCAGCACTTGGGTCTCGAAGTGCTGATCTGCCGGCCTTCCAGGCATCATGTTCAGCATCTTGACCACTAAGCCATCGTAGCTCCTATTATACATAGTTCACCAAAAATTGACTGGCTTTAACTTCTTGATTATCAGGAAATTCCCAATGAACTAGGATGGTGATGGTGAACCTATGGCATGTGTGCCAGAAGGGGCACTCAGAGCTCTCTCTGTGGGCATGTGCGCCATTACCCCAGCAAACTTTTTTCCTCTCCTCTCCCCAGCATACCAATGGGAGTGCTCCCTCCCTCCTCCAGCACAAAGTTTGCCCCACCCCTCTGCTCAGCAGCCCAATGGGAGCACTTCCTCCCTCCCCTGTTGTCGTGTTGGCACTTTGTGATAAATAAGTGGGTTTTGGGTTGCAGTTTGGGCACTCAGTCTCTAAAAGGTTCACCATCACGACCTAGGATATTCATAGCTACACTAGCCTATAAAGGTTTTGCCACAATATAATTGGTTAGTTTTTAAACAGGGTTGACCCACTAATCCACTAGGTAGACTAAAGCAGGAGCCTCAGGTATCAAATGCAAGAGCGTGAAGTGGTCTCTCAAATGGACATGTTGGAGGACAGAACTGTGTCTGCCATGTGACTTTTCTTGTTTCCTCTACTCTATCCCAGGCCTATCTTTACCGTGCTGCAGAACGTCTTTTCCTATTCAGGCCACTAGAAATGTTCTTGTTTGGAAGTACAGTACTGGTAGTAGTTAATGTGGTCCAAGGTGTCATTTATTATGACCAGGAGATGGTGCAATTGAGTAACGTAACATCTCGGATTCTAAGCATGGCTTTATACAAAGTTTACAATTAGGAAATCGTTCTCACTTTCCTAAATATAAAATTTATAATTGCCTCATTTTAGTCTGATGACTGTGCAAGAGTGATAGGCTTATTGTTTACTGAAGAGTACTTCATATTAAAGGTTCCCATCAATTGTTCTTTGTTGTTGTTCAGTCGCACAGTCGATTCCGACCCTCTGCGACCCCATGGACCACTGTCCGCCAGGCTAGTTACTCTCAAAAATATGTCTAAATTTGAATTCCAGTTCCCATCTCAAATGTAGGGGGGGAAATTGTAACAGATAGTCATTACAAACCAATGAATTCATCTTTAGAGCGCATCAATTTATTTTCAAGTGGTGTGTTTTTTTCATTTCTGTCCTATAATGGTGTATGCATGCATGTCTTTTCCTGACACTGTTTAACAAAAACCACAAGTTACCACTTGGACCTTCTGAGTCATTACAGTGGGCATGCCTTTTTATTGGAAATACCTGTCAATTTCTGTAACCTTTCAACAGAAGCAACTGTCAATTCTGTAATAACGTCTTCTTTTAAAACAGAGGTGCCAAAGCTTTTCGGGCCGTGGTCTAGTCATGTAGTTGAGCAGGCCAGTCACATGGTTCCTCCCACTGAAAGCGGAAGTAAAATGTGCCGGCATATGTGCAAAACACTGCTGTAAATGCACCCACGGCTGTCGTTTATGTCAGCCTTGGGTGCATTTATGTCAGTGTTTTGTGCATGCACGGGTGTGTTTTACCTCCGCTTGTGGCATTTCCCCTTGACCTGGGATTTTTGTGGAAGATTCTGCTTTCTTCAATGAGAATTCCACTGTATGTCCAAAGGAATGTCCATATACTGAGAATCAAGTATGTTCTTTCCATCCAAATGCCAAGTAGTAGAAAGACTAACGTGGAATACTGTATAAGCAAAACTGAATTAGGTAAAATGAGAAAATCTGTACATGAATCAAGAGGCAACAGTTAGGACAGAAAATGGAATGATGGAGTGGTTTGGAATAGGAAAAGGAGTAAGACAAGGCTGCATTTTGTCACCCTGCTTATTCAACTTATACACAGAACACATAATGCGCAATGCAGGGATGGAGGAATCACAATTTGGGATCAAAATTGCTGGAAGAAACATCAACAATGATACCACCCTAATGGCAGAAAGTGAGGGGGACCTAAAGAAGCTCCTGATTAGGTTGAAAGAAGAAAGTGCAAAAGCTGGCTTGAGACTCAATATCAAGAAAACCAAGATAATGGCAACAGGCCCTATCAGTCCCTGGAAAATAGATGGGGAAGAAGTAGAAGCAGTGATAGATTTTACTTTCCTAGGATCAAAGCTCACTGCAGATGGTGATTGCAGCCATGAAATAAAAAGGAGACTGATTCTTGGGAGGCAAGCAATGAGAAACCTGAGGAGCATAGTGAAAAGTAGAGACATCACATTGCAAACAAAAATTCGTATAGTCAAAGCAATGGTATTCCCTGTGGCAATGTATGGTTGTGAGAGCTGGACCATTAGGAAAGCTGAGTGCAGAAGAATAGACGCCTTTGAGATGTGGTGTTGGAGGAGAGTTTTGAGAGTCCCCTGGACAGCGAGGAGAACAAATAGGTCAATCTTAGAAAAAATCAACCCTGACTGCATTTAGCTATATTTTTTGTAATGTATATTTTCTGTTGGTCTCATGTGGGACGAAGTTCACACCAATGTTTTCTCATATGAAATGGAAAAAGGGAAATGGTGAGCCAATTCTGAGTATCCTTTACCTGGAAAACCTTTGACAGGCTCACCATAAGTCAGAGTTGACTTGATTGCAAGCAATTATGTAGTGTTATACTACAACAATGACAGTATTGAAATACAGTTGTACCTCACTTAAAGAGCATAATGTGTTCAACAGGATTGCTCTTTAAGCGAAACACCACTGTAAGTGACCAATTGTGACTTCTGGTGAGTGTGTGTGGGATTTTGAACCCCGATTTTTTTTTAAAGAAAATTCTGCTCTTTAAGTGAGTTACTCTTTAAGTGAGGCTTGACTGTATAAAACCAATAAATAAGATATTGAAAAGATTTTACTTGTTGTTCACTGTGGTACCTCTGTTTTCTTCTATTTCTTAACAAAAGAACAATATTATTGAACCAAAGGGATTTTTTTGTTTTCTGTAGAAAGCCAGTTTAATTTCTCAGAGAGTTGAACTGTAGTCAGGCATTTCTGACTCAACTGTGAATCTATTTCTTTATTCTTTGTATAAGATAATTAATATCCATTCAGGCAGCAGGGACTTTTTAAATAGCCATTATAAAAATCTCTGATTAAAATTTACAGGCAAAGAAAATGGTACCAATTGTATAGAGAAGCTTTATTTTGAATTGCGTAGAAGTGGGTCCTCGTATGTACTCATCTCTAGCTGTTTTAAATAACTAAAATGCCACAAAATTAAGGCTGCAATCTTATGTCCATTTATCTGTAGGGGTAGCCTCATTTGAATTCATTAAAATGTACATCTTAATAAACAGCACAATCTGAATTTATGTGGCACTAACATAAATGAGGTTTATTCTTAATTAAGCATATATTGAACAAAATCCCACTTAAAATTCTGATATCTCTTGCAAACTTTATGAATTAAGAAACATTTTTGTGGTGTTTAGCATTGGATCTCTTGACTTGACTGATCACTATTTACATATTCTCACAGTGAAAGGCATACTTTTATATTCCTAAATGAAATAGTATCTGAAATTATTTTGCTTAGTCCATTATGGCTTTTTGCTTTTAACATCTCTTTAAATATTTGAAGATGGCTATTGTATCTCTCAATTGTTTCTCCTAGGGTAAATAGAAAGAGCCTCCTTGAAGACTGTGGTATTCTTGACCCACAATCTTGATAATGTCAACCTTTTTAGCCATACTAGGTCAGGTGACGGAAACTGCAGAATGAACTCACCAAGGGGTGCCTTCATTTTGACGGTTTCACGTCTGGCCTAGACATGGAAGAAGAAGAATTCTCTCTCCTCCAGGTTAAGTGTATCCACCTTCCTTAAAGATTTCTCACAATGTTTGTTTTTCAGTTATCATTTCAGTTATTCTCTTCCTGAAACATTCTAGCTTGCTGATACCCTTCTTACTGTGCTTCAAACTAGATAATAGTAATTCTTTGTAAGGTCTGGCTACTGGAGAATATAGTGCTGTAAGTCCTGATGACTTTCCTTGATCATGACACTATAATTTTGTTGATTTAGCTTCAGATTCCTTTTTCCCTAGCCATGTGGATTCATGCTCAGTTTGTGGTCTGGTAAAATTGCACATATCCTATTCATATACATTACTACAAGCCAAATATCTTCTGTCCTGTATTTCTGTATGATTTTTCTTGCTTAACTGTAGTTGTCACTTCTCAGTTTTGAAACATATTTTGGGCTGTTTTCTAATATATTAAGGTAATTCTGAATCCTGATTTGGCCGCCTGATGCATTATCTATCTCTCCCAGTTGGTTGTCTACAAATTTGATGGGTTTTCCCTCTCCTCCTGCCTTCATCAAATTTGTAAAAGTGTTGAACAATACATGCAGAGGACAGACTATTGCAGCCTCCCACTTTGATAGATAAATCCTTAATGACTGTGATTATTACCCATGATTTCCAACCCCAGGGATGCGTTTTACAGCTGGCAGCAATTTGTTAGATAATTAAGTAAATTCTTGCCATTACAAAAGTGTCATTTTGTATAGGAGAAAAAGATATCTATGACTGGAAGTGATGGACAGCATATAGCTACAGTAATTATAGTTACAGCAAGTTGGGATTTTTTAAAAATACATATCAGATTTTACTATTTAAAGTAAGTGCTTCTGTTACTTGTTCAATGGCACCTGGCCCCTCCTTGTGAAGAAACTGTCTGGATTATTCCTCAGTTTAAAAAACAGCTAATAGTGGTACCGCAGATTATTTGAAAGGAGATTTCAGAGACCCATGCGATCTGGCTGTATGCATGTGTACATGGAAGACAATGCTACTAAGCACAATGGCTGCTATCTCCTCATAAATGATCTTGGAATTAGAGGCTTATAATGGAAAGGGGAAACTATAATTATAACAATAACAATTTTATTTTTAGGGTATGGTATTATTAAACCAATTAATTACTTTTCAAAAACAGATTTCCAAATCCAGAGAAAACGGTTAATCTTACACATATCCTCTCTTTCTCTTTTTGTTCCCTCAGTTGGAGATGTAAGGAACAGTGACTTTTACTCAGTGGAGATGACAAAATAATAACAGATAAGAAAGAAAAGACGGTAGTATCCAATCTCTACTTCAACTTGGCCTTTCCCCAAGAGATTGTCTATTACCCTCCAGTACAAAGAAAAGAAAAAGGAAAAATAATTTTTTTTAAAAAGCGGAAGGGGACAGAATGGTATCTTGCAATTGATAAACAAGTTCAAATCCCCAAAGCCAGATGAACTGCATCCAAAATATTGAAGAATCTGGCTGAGGAGGTTTCAGAACCACTGCCTATTATGAGATCTTTGAAGTGGTAGCTGTGTTAATCTGTGCAAGCATATCAGAAAGTGAACAAAACAAAAAAGACAAAAAATGTTGTGGCACTTTTAAAGACTAAGTTCCATATTTTAATGTTAGCTTTCATGGATCAAGTCCACTGCATCAGAAATAAGAATGAGAGTTCATAGCATCAATTTATAGATATCAGTTACAGAGGAACACAATGGTTGGTTAGTATAGTAACTGTCTATTATGTTCTTGAAGTCATGGAGGCTGGGTGAAGTGCCAGGGGATTTGACGAGGGCTAACGTCCCTATCTTCAAAAAGGGCAAAAAGGAAGAACTGGGGAGCTACATACCAGCAAGTCTAACATTGATCTCAGGGAAAAATCAGGAGCAGGTTATAAAGCAGTCTCTCTGCAAGCACCTTGAAAATAATGCAGTAATAATTAGAAGTCAACATGGATTTGTCAAAAACGCATCCTGCTAGACTAATCTTATCTCATTTTTCAATCAAGCAACTTCCTTGGTAGACAGTGAGAATGCTGTGAATGTAATATATCTTGACTCCACAAATCTTTGTAATAAGTTAACCGATTAGGTCCAGGATGAAGATATTATGACAGCAGAGCAAGCAGGATTTAGTCATGGGTGATCCTTTCTAGATCATTGTTTTGCATTAGCCTATTTTATTGACAAATATGTAAAAAAAGAAAGGAGCCATGCTATATGCTGCATTGATCTTAAGGTAACACTCAACTCTCTAGTCTACCTTATATATGGGAAATGGCTATCCTCTACAACTATGAATAAAAGACTTCTGATTCTAATTAAATGTCTATATAATAACACCTGGTTGAAGGTATGCTGTGATACCAACAGGCATCTCACAGATCCTATGTTGTCTAGCAAGGGTGTACACACACTTAACTGGATTTTAACAAATTTTGCAGATTTTATATCTTAGTAACATTTATCTTTATCTTGCTAAGGAATTTGGGTAATGCAAATAACGACTTGATTTTATCTATCTTGACTTCAGCAAAGTCTTTGAGAAAGAGCCCCATGATATTCTGATTAGCAAACTGATGAGGTGTGGGCCAGATAACACAAGTGTCAAGTGGATACACGGTTGGCTTACAGAATCATATTCAGAAAGTGCTTATTAATGGCTCATTCTGACACTGGAAAGAAGTGACAAGTGCAAAGTTCGGCACCTAAGTAAATAAACCAAAATAAATAAATAAATGCATAGTTACAAGATGGGGAATATTTGGCTCAGTAATACTACACGTGAGAACAAAATAAAATAAACAAAATAAAATTAAAATAAAATAAAAATAAAAAACACTGTAGCACTTTAAAGACTAACTGCTATATTTTATTTTTAGCTTTCAAGTCCACTTCTTCAGACAAAGAGTGAAACTTACAGGCATGGTTTTTATACACCAAATGCAGGGGGTCAAAGGGAGATGGGTGTGGTCAAGCAAGATGACAGACAAGCAAGCACAACAATACAGCTTCACACAGCCATTACCAACAATAGATATTCAGATTAGCTCTAAATGACTCCCTTTCAATCTTAAAGTTGCTGAGAAAGCCCATTCTGGTCTCTGATCAACCTTTGACCTGCATGTCAGAAAACAAACAAAAACACTGTACCTGGTTACTTTCTGTTTTGCTAAAGAGAATTGGCAGGAAGGTTGTAATATGATATATAAAATCATATAGCAATATGTGTATCAAATTTGATAATGTCCCAGAAACCCTTCGCTAATATTTAGTCCTCTGCGATGTGTGTCTAACAGATGGATATATTTGATTTCTGCTGTCTCCCTTTTAATCCTAGTTTTGTTATTTCTCTGTTTCAGAATTGTAACTTTTAGGTGTTGGATAGAGTGTCCAGCTAGATTGAAGTGGTTTGAGACATGTTTCTCTGTGTTCCCATTCCGGATGTCTGATTTGTGTCCATTAATTCTTTTGTGTAAAGATTGTTCTGTTTGTCCTACATAAAGCACATAAAGTAGGACAAACAGGAATGCTGAAGGGCATTCAAGAGAAAATTGGACCACCATATGTCAGACCTGTTTTATTTATTATTTATTTATTATTTATTTTTCCAATTTTTATACCGCCCTACTCAGTTGCGCCGACTCAGAGCGGTTTACATACAAAGAAAAACAGCGAGTTCATAAATACAACATATAAATATCAAAAGTAATCAATGTAAATACCAAAAAACATCTCAACATCATTACAGCATCACTACAGCATGAAAAAATTCAGTAAACATCAGTTTTAAACAACAATCCGCTCGGGGGCCTGATTTGGATTCCTGCACTGAACGGGGTGATGGCCTCAATAACCTCATAGGTCCCTTTTAATTCAATTAGTCTATAATTCTATGATTTGTTGTGCTGCTTAAAACCTTTAGTAGATATGAACAGGTAATGTAATACCAATTTCTATCCATAGCTATTAGAAAAATGTTTTATGCTCTTAACATACAGTCTCCCTGACACTAGAAAATGGTAAGAGAATGATAGATGTTTTATAATGTGATGCACTGGCCATATTGGCATCATCCAGTCACTAAAAATATTAATTTCTCCAGTGCATAATATTCTGCATATCAAGTAATTTGCACTATTTATGAAACGAAAGACATTCACAAAAGAGCACTAAATCCTCCTTTATTGCTTGGCACATTGCTGGTTTGATATGTTTATAGAAAGGATTTGTTCTGTGATTACAAAAACAGAAGAAAGCTAACTTGCGGAGGTAGAAAATGTAAAGAACAGAACAAAAACAACAGATGGTCAAGTGGCAGGCATTACTAGATACCGGAGCACATGGAATGCTGTTTACCTTCCCACCAAAGTAGCACCTATTTATCTACTTGCAATTTCTTGCTTTTGAACTGCCAGGTCAGCAGGAGCTGGGACAGAGATGGGTGCTCACTCTGTTATGCAACACTTAGGTCATGAACTGCTGACCTTCCAGTTGTCTTAACCACTAAGCCACTGCAGCCCTTAGCATCTGGCATGCAACCTTTAATACTGGAGGTTTATATAGCTATTTTGATGAACAATAATTATATGTGGCCTTAGCATCCATAATTTTGATCCCCCACAAAGCAATCACAGATGAATTCTACAGTTTAACTATGTGCTGTGTGAAAAAGTGCTTCTTTTTTATCTGCTTCCACTTAGTTGCAGTGGATGAACCAAGTTTCAGTATAATGAGAAACTGAGGAAAACATCTTATAACATCCATGGCTTTTCCTCTGCAGTGCTTTCAAGTGTTTCCCTCCACCTAGGAGTTCTGGCTAATGAAGCAGATAGAAATGGTTCAAACAGCTCCTTCCCCTTCCTTGGCCCACAGAGAAATTAGAATTTGGGAAAAGTTCCTGCATCTATATATCTGACAACAACAGATGGAGTTGGGATCTTCAGGTGTCCTTCAACTACCCCTTTAAACTTTTTTTTAAAAGGCTCAACTAAATGATAACCCAGGAGAATGCAGTGCCTTAAGTGGCCTGCTTTCCTTCATCTCCCCAAATATGACTGCTAATAATAATAATAATAATAATAATAATAATAATAATAATAATAATAATAATAATAATAATAACAACAACAACAACAACAACAACAACAACAACAACAACAACAACAACAATAACAATAACAATAATAATAATAATAATAATAATAATAATAATAATAATAATAATAATAATAATAATAATAATAATAATAATAATTCAGTTTATAAGATTAACCAATCCACCAATGGGCAAATAAATTATGATTTAATGATAAAATGGCATAAGCAAGTGGGAGGCGCCACAGGTCCAGAGAAGATTAAATGGTGGCAACTATGGAACTATAAAGCAGCTAATGCTGTCCTTCTTTGAACACCGCATGAGAAGGCAAGACTCTCTGGAAAAAGACAATAAGATAGGGCGAAGGGGGAAGGCAGCAGGAGAAGAGGAAAGGCAAACATGAGATGCATTGA
Organism: Furcifer pardalis; assembly: GCA_030440675.1. Lineage (NCBI taxonomy): Eukaryota > Metazoa > Chordata > Lepidosauria > Squamata > Chamaeleonidae > Furcifer > Furcifer pardalis. Next base: position 73,137,459 of record CP126892.1, read on the forward strand.
CTCAGTGAGGGAAGTAACAGGAGACACCTTTACTTAATAAAAACCCGTCGTTTTTATTGGCCAATGGCTCGGATGGCTCGTCCAATAGAAGACTGCGCGGGGGTAACCTGCTCGTCAAAGTTGAGCTCTGATTGGGCGAGCCGCGCCCGCGCCTGCGGTGCTTGTTCATCTCTCCGCCGGGTGAAAAGTTTCAAGGCTCTTTGCCACCTGTGCGCGTTTTGTAGTTGACGCCCCTGGTTTACCTGCGACCGTTCTGCGCTTCTTATTTGGTCGCCACTGTGGCCAGTGCGTGGGGGATGTTGGTTTGCGAAGCCTTTGGACTTTCTTTGCCTCGAAGCTCTCGCTTTAACCCCCCTGCTTATTTTTGTGGTCCGATGGATCCCGTGTAGAGGTCGTGTGAACAGGGTTTTCCCGCGCGGAGAAGTTCCTGGTGCACGTTTACTGGGGTGGTTTATTCTTGTAATTATATCCAGACACTCTCATCCTAGCGACTCGCGGGTCAGGTCCGTCCAAGACTCGTAGGATCCCAGGCTGATCCCCGATCCCCCTTCCCCGGGGAGATGCAGTCCCTAAATATCACCCTGGAGCAATTCACGCATCTCCTGCGGGAGAACAACATGACCCGGGAGCAGTTCATCGCGCTCTACGGGCTGAAGCCGCTGGTCGACATCCCGGAGCTGCCTGGGCTCGCCAAGCTGGCCTTCGTCCTCACCTGCGTGTTCATCTTCCTCCTGGCCCTCTTGGGCAACGGCCTGGTGGTCTCCAACGGCCTGGTGGTCTCCAGGCGCACCGTCGCCCACCTCTTCATCTGCTCGCTGGCGCTTAGCGACCTGCTCATCGCCTTCTTCTGCGTCCCCTTCACCATGCTCCAGAACATCTCAAACAACTGGTTGGGGGGTGAGTGGAGAGGGAGGAGAGGAGGAGATGTTTTGTTCCCAGGCAGAGGGTCAACCAGCCACCCTCACTCCTGCAGAATTTGGGAAATTACGTTTTGGGGATTATTAATAATTGTCCGCTGTCAAGTCAATTTTGATTAATGGAGACTTTTTCCAGGGTTTTCTAGGTAGGGAATATTCAGATACGATTTACCCTTCTCTTCTTTTGGGGTTTGCTCTGGTATTGTGCCGTTTGCTCATGACTACACAGGCCCTGGCTCTTCTCCCAGGAAGCACAGTGGGGAGCTTAATTCCTAGTCTCTGATTTTTGCAGCCAGATCCCTAGATCACAAAGCTATCAAAGTCAGCTAATAAATTGCTTGGTATCAAGTCAATTCTGACTCATGGCAACTCTTTCCAGGGTTTTTTAGATAGCAAGCAGAAGTGCTTTACTAGTTTTTTCATGTGCAACTTGCCCAAGGCCACATAAATTGGCTCTTCTGGGATGTGTATTGGGGAATCATCAGAAGATTGGCCCTATCAGTCTGTGCAACCATATCAAAAAGTAAACAGAACAAATTGGGGAATTAAACTCCAAACCTCTGGCTATGCAGCCAGATAACTAAACCAGCCTTTTCTTGTTTTTAGATTACAGTTTCCCAAATCTTTCACCTAGCATGAAATTGTGGTCATTGTAGTTGAATAATGGAACTTGACGAAATGCTGTCCTCAGTACATTCAGACCTTCACACCAAGCATTACATGTCTAATCGTGCTTCATTAGAGCTGCATTTATGTTAGCATACAAGGGATTGACTTGAGATGATCTTTTCTGTTATGATAAGTCAAATTTTGAAAGGAAGACTATTATTTTGCCGTGAACATCTTTCACAAAACAAGCTCTTTTGAGGTTACACCAAGTAGAAATAATACTTATTGTAACAATTACACAAATTCAGTTCTTAAGAGTGCCCTGGATTATTAAGTGCAACAAATGCCTGGGTTTCTTGTTTTAGAAGTTTAGAAATGTTGTTTCTGTACAAGACTTTGGATGAGGAATCATTTATAATCACTGTCTGTTCTGAAATAAAAGCAAGTTTTTTGTTTGTGTGAATGGGATAAAGGTTTCATTTCTCATCTCACTCTGCAGTAGCGTTTGCTGTTTCCTTATCTGCCTTATAATAATTGGGAACAGGTTTTGTTCAACTTGCTTTTGTACTGCTAATTTTGCCATCCAGATGTTTTAAGATAATGTTCCCCTGGTTATTGACCATGAAAACTGAAGGGGTGGGGAGTAGTTTTCACAACTTGTGTTAGTGTAACTTGTTTGGGAAACCTTTGCCATTTCTGTTCCAGCTCCTGCCAACCTAGCAGTTTGAAAGCAAGAAAGTGGAAGTAGATGAATAGAGACCACTTTGGTGGAAAGGTAAACAGCATTCTGTGTCTAGTCATGCCTGCCACAGCTCCACGGAAATATCTGCAGATGCAGACAGCATTGGCTCTTGGCTTTAAACAGAGATTAGCACTGAACCCTACAGTCGAATATGACTGGCTTTCAAGCAAGGGTGACTTTTACCTTTACGTATCCTATGATTAACAGTATCATATGCTTCAGTTAAGTTAATAAAAGCCACACCCATAATTAGCTGTGTGGTTTACACAGGTGTGAGAAGGATTAGCTGGCAAAAGGTGACTGATGCCCAGGTATGCTCAATTGTCATTCTCTCTGAGTACACCATCATGGTCCCTACATGTCATGGATGATTGCTTTCCCAATTATTACAATAATACATTTGAAGAGATATGACTTTTCCATTATATATTCAGTTGAAGAGTTCATGAGAGGTTCACTTGGATCAAATATATGTTGAAGGTAGAGTCTATATAGTATTTTAAACCTATTATCATTTTACAGGTTTCCCAAAGAGGAAAAAGGCAACAAATAAATACAAATTCAAGGGAGTGGTGCATTTCTGTCCCTGGTGACCATTTGTGGACTGTATGTTGCCCATCCCAGGCTACCCTGTTTGTCCTTTCTAAATGACTCAGCGCCTTTTGCCATTTGATGTAAGCCTATTTGCCATTTCTCCCCTGCTTTTTTAGAGGGACTATATTATTATCAGGTCAATACTTCTGGTGCTTCTGGTTTGAAAGGATTAGCCGGTGAAAAATCTCCATTGCTGGTGATAAATCTCCATTCCCCAGGGGACGCCTGATCGCTGGAGTAGCAATCTTCAGAGAGGCTTTTTTCATCCCCGGCTCCTTTCATGCAGAGCAGGTGATGTGGCCCAAAAATGAAACAGCGACATTGGTCACAGGATGCCTAAAATCAACCCTGATACAAAAAACGCATTACTGTACTTAGCTGGCATCCCTCCATCAAAATTCTGTCGAGAAAGTGCTGCTTAGAAAGAGTGGGTGAAAGCAAGATCCTCGGTAACACACCTGCTATTTGATCACCAACCCCAAAGCAGACTGCCTTAGAACTATGGAAGGCAAGCAAGGAGCTACCTGATAACTGGGCAGAACCCCATGATTCTCTACCACCTGGCCAAGAACAACCATGGCCTGTGTGAAAAGCTTTAAATAGACTGCATGAAGGGGTAGGAAGAACAAGGGCTAATTTGAGAAAGTGGGGTTTCGCTGTAGACGACAACCTGCGTGAATATGGAGAAGTACAAACTATCTCCCATATGATACAATGCACACAATGCCCCTCAACACACACTGAGGAGGACCTTATGTTGGCAAGAGGAAATGCTGTTGAAGTGGCCTGATATGTCATCTAGCCCCTTTTAATTCTATTTTGTTTTTATATGTGTTAATTTTAGCTTTGTACGTTATTATATGCTGGTGGTGCATCTGACATGAATAAAGAAAGGTCAATACTTGCCTGCCTGTTGGAGTGAATAGCTCCATTTTCAGGTCCTACCGACAGTAAGTAGCCAATGCTATTTTACAAAGAACGTAAGAGATGAAGATGAAAATAAGCAAAGTTTTCTTTGAAATGAAGAAGGACACTTTTTTAGGGATTGTTTTTCAGAACCTAGTCAACCTTCCATCCTTCAGCATTTATTGTTTTCAGTTTGGGTAAATGGCAATGGCTGCCTATCAATGAGAGTGACATTCAGCTGGAACTTGGTATTGGGGATCAAAAAGTGATTTCTTTAAGTAAGAGGTCCTTTTGCTGCCACAATGGAAGTTTGACCTTAAGGGTCATCTGTACCTTTTCAATACCAGATACAGTAGCTTTTTAAAGTGATCTGTTGGGGAACATTGTGTTTGTTATTCAGTTCTGCAGTTCAGTGCTGCAAAAAGTGATTGAGAGATTGGTTTCCAGCTTACAATCATAAAAATCATGTTACAATGTTTGTTGATCAATTATATTTTTTGCTTGCATCTATCTAAAATATTTTGAGAATTTAAATATACTATTTATTCTAAATCTTATCCTATCCTGAAATTAATTTCCTACTTTCTGTTTGCTTGAGTTAGATAAAGGTAAAGGTCACCCTTGTTCAAAAGCCAGTCATATCCGACTCTAGGGTTCAGTACTCATTTTTGTTTATAGCCAAAGAGCCAGCATTGTCTGTGTCTGCATATGTTTCCATGGGCATTTGGCAGGCATGACTAGACACTGGAGCGCATGGAACGCTGTTACCTTTCCACCAAAGCAGTACCTATTTACTTGGAATTTCTTGCTTTCGAATTGCTAGGTTGGCAGGAGCTACAGTAGGTGAAGTGCCACAGAGATTTGTGGGATCCAAAGGATGGTGAATGGCATGTTCTATCATCACCAGGATGGCCCTTACTACTCTGGAAAGCATTGCTGTCCAAAATAAGCAGCACAGCACATGGCTCTCTAAAGCTGGCTGGGCTCCAAATGCCCAGTTTTGATACCTGGGCTGCCTTTGTCTTACTCTGAGAATGAGCCAAAGATTGGCTGGTGGCAATGATAGGAAGGTGATACCAGTACAATGTTGGGCAGTGAACACTTTCCTCACACCCAGTGCTAGAAGAATTCAGTGTTGCACTCAGCAATGTCTAGAGCCATGATGGTGAACTTTGGCATTCCAGGTGTTCTTGGACTTCAATTACTAGAATCCCAAGTCAGCACTCCTGCTGATCAGGGCTTTTGGGAATTGAAGTTAAAGAACAGCTGGAGTTCCAAGGTTCACCATCAGTGGTCTAGAGAGAGGCCCATGTTCACCGCCACTGCTCTAATCCTTATCACACAGAAGGCTGGACTGACACAGGCTAAAGAATTGTGTGACTGAGCACAGTGGCACAACTTGGTAAGTGATTGGGTTCTTGCATTGGATGGGTAATGTGCAAGTCACAGCATTGGTTTATTTTCTCCTATCATCAAGTGGCATGAAAAATCTAGATGGGAGGATCTCAGTGAAATTTTCCACTATGCAGAATGAATCTGGTTTCCCTACGATTCAGTACTGGTATGGGAAGGAAATGTAATAGCAGTAGTATGGTAGAACTTTTTGGTTGAACACATGCTTTGCATGAAGAAAATAGTCTTTAAAAAGTCTGGTCACAAATACTATGAAAAGTCTTTGCAAGACTCCTTGGAGAGCTTTTGGTAGTCAGAATGGACAGCCATGTCAAATAGTTTGAATTGCTATAGGGCAGCTTAGTTATGTGTGTTTCTATAGATTTATGTCTATTTTCTTACCCTTCCATTTCCCCAAGAAGACCAACACAGTGTAGATGGAACATATCTTCATTAATCCTCTTTAAATCCTGGGGAGAGTTAGATTGCTAAATAAAGAAAAAGGACACATCTTGGAATGCTGAAATTATGTACAGTATTTTGTGTTATTTAAACAATATGAATGGTTAAGAAATGTGCACTAGGTCTTTCCTCAGGGAGTAAAAAAGAAAAGAAACAAAATTTAAAACCACATTACAGTAAAACACCAACTAACATATGCCTCAAGTTACATAAAATTCGACTTGCATAATGATTTTGTGTTAAAATCATGTCCCAATTTACACAATTTCCTATGGGTTTGCTTTGAGTTATATAAAGATTCTTTTTCCTATGGGATTGATTCGAGTTATGTAAAAAATATATTTTCCTATGGGTTTGCTTCAAGTTACATAAAAATCGATTTAAGCAAAAGCCTACGGAACAGACTTTTTTTGTAAGTAGGGATTTTACTGTATCTCATCCTGTTTTCAGGCTCGAACATCATTTCGCCTTTCAAGACTTTGAATCCTCTCAGTTCAGAAGCAATGCTGCATTGCTGAGGTGTCACTTGCATTTGTAACAACATCAACATGACATTTCATCTTTTATTTCACCTCTATTTACAAAATACTACAAAGACAAGGCATTGAATAAAAGAGATACATTATTTTGAAATTATCTGCCATTTTTCTTAGATAACAACATATCTAGATAGCTCAGTGAATTGGGTAGGCCAGAGATTGGGTGTTTGATTCCCTACTGTGCCTCTTGGGAGAAGAACCAGCCTTGGGCAAGCAACACAGTCCAAAAACACACCCTGAGAAGGGAATGGTAAACTACTTGTGAGTACAGTAAAACCTCATATAACACTAAAACCTGGTTCCACAAGTCTTCGTGTTATATGATTTTTAGTGTTATCTGATCCTCTATGGGATCCATAGAGATACATTGTAACCACACAGGCTTTAGCGGTTGTTATCTGAAGCATCCCATAGGATCTTAATGTTATCTGATGCAATTCTTCCCCCCAGATTCCTTGATGTTATGCGATTTTCGTGTTATTCGATACTAATGTTATATGAGGTATTACTGTACTGTATTTCATACCTAGGAAACTCTGAAAAGGGTGGCTATAAGTCAGAATCCATCTGAATGGATCCAAATTTAATCAGAATCTCCCCACCATGTGATTAATGTACTAACATGGACATTTTTTCTTTCTAAGAAAACTTCAACACACACATGTCCTCCCAGATAACACCAAAAATGTCTGTCTGTGCTTTATGTAGGACAAACAGGACAATCTTTATGCAAAAGAATTAATGGACACAAATCAGACATCCGGAATGGCAACACAGAGAAACCTGTCTCAAACCATTTCAATCTATCCAAGACCTGAAAGTTACAATTCTGGAACAGAGAAATTACAAAACTAGGATTGAAAGGGAGACAGCAGAAATCAAATACATCCATCTGTTAGACACCCATCGCAGGGGATTAAATATTAGTGAAGGGTTTCTGGGACATTATCAAAATTGATTCACAGATTGCTATATGCTACTAGATATTTTATATACTATATTATATTCAAACCTTCCTGCCAATTCTCTTTAGCAAAACAGGAAGTAACCAGTTACAGTGTTTTTGTTTGCAGGTCAAAGGTTGATCCGAGACCAGAATGGGCTTTCTCAGACCCTTTGAAATTGAAAGGGAGACATTTAGAGCTAACCTGAATAATCTATTGTTGCTGATGGCTGTGGGAAACTATTGTTGTGCTTGCTTGTCTGTCATTTTGCTTGAACACACCCTTCTCCCTTTGACCCCTGAATTTGGTGCATAAAAACCATGCCTGTATGTTTCACTCCTTGTCTGAAGAAGTGGACTAGATCCACAAAAGCTAACAATAAAAATATAGCAGTTAGTCTTTAAAGTGCTACAGTGTTTTTATTTTGTTTATTTTATTTTATTTTGTTTTCTGATATGCCTAACATGGACATTGAGACTCTTCCAACTCTACTTGTGTTTTTCTTTTTATTACAATCCTTCATAGGTACCTTTGCATGCAAGATGGTGCCATTTGTCCAATCCACTGCAATAGTTGCTGAGATTCTTACAATGATCTGCATTACTGTGGAACAGCACAATGGGGTTGTACATCCCCTAAAAATGAAACGGCAGTACACAAACAAAAGAGCATACATAATGCTTGGTAAGGTAATGGCAGACATTTTCAGGGTTTTACCATATTGCACCATTTTGTCCATTTAAATATGAAAAGTTTGCTGTTTGTTATTTATGTGATTTATGTCTTGTTTTTCTTCCTTGAAATGGGACTCAATGTGATGTTACAATTAAACAAGGCAATCTGAATGATAAATATACAATTAAAAAGTATTAAACTTTTAAAAGACAACATAAAAAGACACCAACTAAGAAAGAAAGCTTTACCCAATCAGAAGCCCCATCTGCAACAGGTGATATTAACTGATAAACTCCTATTTCAACATATTTCACATACATTGGATTATAATTTGTACCATCTCCAGTCCAGAGTTAGCTGAGAGACTAAGAGGTGTAACAACAAAGATACCAGACAGGAGAAAGCTGTTTGACAAGGGAGGGGTTGTTGTTACCTAGAAATTGAGTTTAAGCAAGTTCGTTTCAGGATAACACACTTTGAATGAATACAAAATTTCAGAATTCTTCATCTGCCTGCCCTCTACTCTTTGATTCCATTTGTTGTTGGACATAAGGAATTCAGAAGTACTTTTTAAAATTTACTTTTGCAGTTGTTTTTGCCATGGATGTATGTTCATAGTGGATAAGCTCTGTGTCTTGAATATCTCTCTTCTGTTGAGTTCAAAGGAAGAGAGGCACCACCTATTATTTGGTTTATGTGTGTTATGTATTGCTAGATGGAGTGTATCTTGCATACAGCCTTGTTTTGCCAGAACTGAGATGGATATTACTTTTGTTTATTCTTCAGTTACTGGGCTAGAATGAGAACACCACCTTCACTCTCTTAATTTCTCAGTACTTGTTTGTATGATATGGAAAGGAGACTCCATATTTATACTTTTTAAAAAAAATACAGTCAAACGTCGCATAAAGAGCACCTCGCTTAAAGAGTAACTCGCTTAAAGAGCAGAATTTTCTCTGAATGTTTGCTTCGATTAACAAAACCAACCAAAAACTCACTCAACAAATAAATATGCTCTTTAAGTGAGGTACAACTGTAGTATAATGCATTGTTCTGAACTTTTCTGTTGGGTAAGATCCATAGTTCACAATTAGTCCTCATGTTGGCTGCTCATTTTTCATGTATTAAAATAGTTGTTGTAGTGTTACAGTGGCTTAGTGGCAAGACACTGAACTTGATGACTGGAAAGTCAGCAGGTCAGCAGTTCAAGACCTGAATGCTGTATGACGAAGTGAGCTTCTGTCTCTGTCCCAGCTCCTGCCAACCTAGCAATTCAAAAGCAAGAAATTGTAAGTAGATAAATAGATACCACTATGATGGGAAGGTAAACAATGTTCTTTGCACTCCAGTGTCTGCCACATGTCCAAGGAAATGTCTGCAGACGTAGACAGCACTGCTTCTTTGGCTATAAACAGAGAATGAACCTTAGTGTTAGATATGACTTGCTTTTGAGCAAGGGTGACCTTATAGTCTATATGGCCATATCACTAGCCCATATGGACATATTGTTTATTAAAATAAAAATCTAAATGTCTTAGTTTCCTGTATTGCTTTTCTTAAAAACCAACAACCCTTCTTTGCCCATTTCCAGGCATTGTCTGGTTGCTGGCAGCTATTGTTGGGGCTCCTATGTGGCATGTACAACGGCTAGAGGTATGGATTATAATGATGAAGTTGATGATGTAAGCATGTTGTGATGCCTTCTGATTGGGAGGAGAATACATTAAGCTGTAAAAAGGTTTTGTTGTTGTTCAGTCGCATAGTCAATTCCAACTCTTTGTGACCCCATGGGCCACTGCACGCCAGGCACTTCTGTCCTCCACCATCCTCCTCCACCTGTCCAGCTCTGTGCCCATTGTGTCTACAATACCATCTAGCCATCTCATTTTTGGCCACCCCCTTCTTCTTTTGCCCTCCACCTTTCCCAGCAACATGGCTTTCTCAAGTGATTCCTCTCTTCTCATTTGTGGTGTCCAAAGTACTTTAGCTTCATCTTTCTTATTTGACCTTCTAAGGAGCAGTCATGGTTGATTTCTTTCAGGATCGACTTATTTGTTCTCCTCGCTGTCCAGGGGACTCTCAAAACTCTCCTCCAACACCACATTTCAAAGGCATCTATTCTGCACTTTACTTTCCTTATGGTCCAGCTCTCATAACCATACATTACCACCAGGAATACCCTTGCTTTGACTATGCAAATTTTTGTTTACAAGGTGATGTCTCTACTTTTCACTATGTTCCTCAGGTTTCTCATAGATTGTCTCCCAAGAATCAGTCACCTTTTTATTTCATGGCTGCAATCACCATCTGCAGTGATCTTGGATTTTAGGAAAGTAAAATCTGTCACTGCTTCTACTTCTTTCTCATCTATTTTCCAGGGACTGATAGGGCCTGTTGCCATATCTTGATTTTCTTGATGTTGAGCCTCAAGTCAGCTTTTGCACTCTATTCTTTCAACCTAAGCAGGAGCTTCTTTAGGTCTTCTTCACTTTCTGCCATTAGGGTAGTATTATCTGCATATCTCAAAATGCTGATCTTTCTCCCAGTAATTTTGGTTCCAACTTGTGATTCGACGATCCCTGCACTGTGCATTATGTGCTCTGTGTATAAATAAAATAAACAGGGTTACAAAATGCAGCCTTGTCTTACTCCTTTTCTGATTCCAAACCACTCCATCATTCCATATCCTGTCCTAGCTGTTGTTTCTTGACTCATGTACAGATTTCTCATGAGGCATATAAGGTGTTCTGGTATTCCCATCTCTTTAATTACTTGCAACATTTTGTTATGGTCCACACAGTCAAAGGCCTTGGTGTAGTCAATGAAGCAGAAGTAGACTTGTTTCTGATATTCCTTTGTTTTCTCCTTGATCCAACGTATGTTGGATCTTTAGGTCTTCTAGTTTCTCAGCCTCTTCAGAACCCAGCCTGCACTTCTGGGACTTCTCTATCCACATTCTGCTGAAGTCTATCCTGTATTATCTTGAGCATAACTTGCTAGCGTGTGGGATGAGTGCAATTGTTTGATAATTTGAACATTCTTTGGCATTACTCTTTTTGGGATTGGAACATATACTGATCTTTTCCAATCCTATGGCCATTATTGTGTTTTCCAAATCTGCTGGCATATAGTTCCATACAGCCAGCAAAAACAAGACCTGGAGTAGACTGTGGCTCAAATCATAATCTATTGATTGCCAGGTTCAAGCTTAGATTAAAGAAAACAGGCAAAACAACTAGGACACACAGGTATGACCTAGACAGTGTCCTGGCTGTGAGAAAAATGAAGCAGGAATGAATGGGTTCTATGCATCCTCATTCATCATGTTTACACTGTGGTTTAATTCACTCATTAAAAAAAAAACAACCCTCCATTTTATGAATGTGGGATATTGCATTTGTATTCACAGTTCAAAAGGCCAGGAAGTGCCCTGACATTGCCTTGCAGCATTTTGCCTACGTTGTTAACAAGAAAAATAATGTTAAACTTTACATAGTGAAGACCAACCTTAATATCAATGAAAGCAGTTCCAGCATTTAAGATGGTTTGCAGGATCCCCTCTTGAGCTCACTTCCATCTGCAAACAGATGCCGTGCAAACAAAAATCCTGAAACCTCACTCCTTTTATTCTCTTAACCATTTCTCACTCAAAGATAAAGCAATTGTCTTGGGGTTTTTTCTTTCTAAAAAGCTATCTACTGATCTGAAACCTAGTTCAAAAGTTATTATTTTGATTTAGGCTGCCCTCCCATTATAGTACTGGCATACAGAATGTTGTTTTGATGGGTCATGCAATGTCAGAGAGGTGCTCTTGTGCATGTCTAATAAATAAGGATTCTTATGTGCCAAAAGTTATAGGATATTGGGCAGTAACGCAAGACAAGCAAAGTCTTTTTGCCTGGTGCCTTATGGAATTTATTAAAATGGACTAGTGATCTGAGTTAGTATAAGTCAGATTGCAAAGATTTTGGGCATAGCTTAAAATTAAGGTTTCATATATCTTTGATGAGATAATTTCTACATTTCTTTCTGAGTCTATTCACAAAGGACATTCTATCTGTACTAAGTATAACTTCTGCTTAACTTGTTTCAGACTAAATATGATTTCCTTTTTGAAAAAGAGTACGTTTGCTGCTTGGAAGAATGGGCCAGTCCTGTTCACCAGAAGATATATACCACCTTCATTTTCATCATCCTCTTCCTTCTCCCACTGATGTTAATGCTCTTGGTTTACAGTAAGATTGTCTATGAGCTCTGGATTAAGAAAAGAGTTGGAGAGGCTTCTGTTTTGCAAACCATCCATGGGAATAAAATGTCTAAAATATCATGGTGTGTACAATTGGTTTTATCATCACAGTTAATTTGCCTTTTAATTGTTTTTTTAATGGACAATACTGCCTCTTTCATGTACTGTACTACAATTTTGAGAGTGTGAGCAAGCACACAGAGGTTTACTATAGGGCATAGAAAAATGCTTGTAATGGTATACCATTTTTTCTTTTATTTTAGGAAATGTTGCTTCTGTAGTGGTTATTCCAACTTTCTAACTTTCTAGAGCAGAAGAATAATGTTTACCCTTGGAGGGGTGGGGTAAATGGCACCCTTGGCCAGATCCAGCCCATGGGCCTTAGGTTGGGAACCCTTGCCTTAAATCATCTGTCAAGTGGCCATGAAAAGATTACTGCTGCACATCTAAATGCAGACTACTAATACAGCTCCCAAAATAAAGTGAACCTGCCTTCTGTTGAATCAGTACAGTATATGGATGTAGGTCAGGGGTGCCCAAACTATGGCCCACAGGCTATATCCGGCCCTTGATGCCAAATCATCTGGCCTGTGATGCCCTTGTTGCTCCCAGAAACGGAAGTAAAATGCACCCACACCCACACATGCACAAAACATTGCCTTAAATGTACCCGTGGCCATCGTAAATGCGTTTACGACAGCTGAGGTTGCATTTACAGGGTCATTTTGCACATGTGTGGGTACATTTTAGTTCTGCTTCCAGTGGGAGGAACCACATGATTGGCCCACTGAACCATGTGACTGAAAAGTTTGCACACCCCTGATATAGGTTGTCTAATGTTGCTGAAATCTTATTGCTTAGTATAGTAAGTTGCACTAGAGTAGATCCACTGAATCATTTGGGATTTAGTGAACTAGCTTCTCTATATGTTCCATTGGTTCAAGTGGCCCTACTTTAGGTGCACTTATTACGTTAAGCAACAGGATTTCAGCCATTGAATATTCATGCTGGCAGCAGCTCTGTACGATCAAGAATATGTTACTAAAGATCAGTTGGAGTTGCCAAACTGAACCATTCTCTCCACAAAGCATATAGTTTGTAGTAGGGAGATAGGCTTTCCACATTCATATCACTTGCATTGCCTCCAGAATTTTTCCGCTAATTTATTCACCTGCACAGAAATTCTCAGTATAAGCTCTGACTTTTGTTTCAGGAAGAAGAATTGAGCAATCGTTATTATGGTGACCATTGTGGTTTTGTTTGCTATCTGCTGGGCTCCTTTTCATGTAATGCACATGATGGTAGAATACAGTGAGTAGCTTGTTCTTTTGCAACTGCTATGGTTAAATGTTTTTTCAAAATAATTAAAATCGGAAAGAAGCAAATACTTCAATACTTGTACTGCTCTTCAAACAATGCCAGGCACTTTAAAGAACTTCTGAAGCAATTAAATAAATAAATTTAGGATTCAACCAAATTGCTAAATTTTGAGAGGAAGGAGAAAGTGATTTGTTTAGTATTTTAATGTGATTTTGCCTACCTCACACTTTCTGAACTAATACAGTACATGTTTTGCTTCTCCAGTACAAAATGGAATGTTGATATAAATAGTTATTAGCAGGAAGGCCAATTATATAACTAGAGGCTGTAGTGGCTCAGTGATTAAGAAGCTCACCTGTAAGCTGGGAGGCTGCCAATCCAAGACCCGGATACTGCATGATGGATTGGGCACCCGTCTCTGTCCCAGCTCTTGAGGATGTGAAAGGAGCCTCATTTGGGTGTTCCCTGAGAGGAGTTTCTTCTGCAAAAATCCTTTCAACTCAGAATAATTTATGACACAAAATTATTATAATAATAAAGCAGAATAAGGCTTATGATTGTCACACTAGCATTTAACATACTGCATATTTTCCTTTTTTCTAGGTAGTTTTGAAAAAGAATATGATGATGTCACCATTAAGATGATATTTGGCATAGTTCAAGTGACTGGATTTTCCAATTTCATTTGCAATCCTTTTGTGTATGCTTTTATGAATGGCAGCTTCAAGAAAAACTTCCTCTCTGCAATTTGCTTTTGCATCATCAAAGAAAATCGATCCCCATCCAGATGTAGAAATGTGCAAATTAAAATGACACAGAAAAAACAAGGTATCTGTTCAAAGGAGCCAATCTTGGAAGGGAACAGAAGATAAGTTTTCAGTGAAAGAAACATTGAAGTAAAATTCTATTATCATTACTTTTGCTGAAAAGACCTCCAAGAGGCACCTTGTTCTGAGCATGCTTCTTTGGGGCGCTAACATGGTGGCTACTTCATTGGACCATTGTGCTCAACTGTTGAATGGTTATATCTTGTACCATATTTTGTATAGTTGTGGCTTTCATTAACATGTCCAGCAAAATTGTGATCATTAATTCAGTGCAAATATGTATGTATTTTCTAATGTATTTTCTAATCCCGGCAAGACTGAGTGGCTATGGGTAAGGGGCCCTGTGTTATCTCGGGAGCTTCCAGCTTTGGTTCTGTATGGGACAGTCTTGCCCCAAACAGATCCGGTGCGTAATCTGGGGGTCCTCCTGGACTCACGACTACTGTTCAAAGAACAGGTGGCAGGCGTGGCCAGGAGGGCTTTTGCACAACTTCGTGTAATATACCAGTTATGCCCACTCCTAGACCGGGACTCCTTGCTCAGGGTCACACATGCACTGGTCACCTCCAGACTTGATTACTGTAATGCGCTCTACATAGGGCTGCCCTTAGTGACCATTCAGAGACTCCAGCTGGCCCAGAATGCGGCTGCTCGGGTAGTGATGGGGTGTGGGCGCTATGCTCGTGCCTCACCACTGCTTCGGTGGTTGCACTGGCTGCCAGTATGTCTCCGGGTGCAATTCAAGGTGCTGGTTATTACCTTTAAAGCCCTATATGGTAGTGGGCCAGGATACCTCAGAGACCGTGTCACCCCAAGAACGTTTGCCCGTCCCACTAGGGCAGATCGGAGAGGCTCTCTTGTAATTCCGTCAGGTAGAGAGGCTCGCCTCTCAAGCACTAGAAGGAGGGCCTTCTCCGTGACCGCCCCGGCCCTGTGGAACCTCCTGCCAATCGAGCTACGACAACAGACAGAGCTCCTGCCCTTCCGGAAAGGCCTTAAAACCTAGCTGGCAGGACAAATTTGGGGATCAAAGAATGCTGGATTGCATGCTGGGTGGCTGATCAGTTGAGGCAGCCACCCTCTGCTCTTACCTCCTTACTCTTGTCCTTGTTCCTTTCATAATTTTGTGATTTTTAATCTGAAGATGTTTAATTTCTTTTTAGTCTATCTTTTTAATATTGTATTAATTCATATCTTTTAAACTATTATTAGGGAATTGAATTTTGATTGGTGGTTTTAATTATGTATTTTTAAACCTGTTTGTAAGCCGCCCAGAGTTGGGGTCTCTCCCGATTGGGGTGGGATAAGAAGTTAGAACAAATAAATAAATAATGCAGTTCTAGTTCTTCCTGAAAATGTTTTGTCTTGAGAATAATTTCCGGTTAACCCAAGTAACCCAGATTTGGAAAAATTTCCAGAGAATTTTAAAAAAAGTTTGGCAAATAGTTTGAAAAGGAAAAAGGTAATTAGATTGAATACTTGGTTAAAAAACTGATAATAGTTCAATGAAAGGGTATATTAAAAGGTGAAATAAAAAGGATGTCATGGTATAGTGCTACTCAGTTTGATAGATGGACCAAAAGCTGTGTAAAGATATATGGAAAATATAGAGAACTGATACCATTTGAAGAATTAATAGTGCAGAGGGAGATGGGTGAATTTTTTTTTAAAGGGAAAGGAATAATAAATTTAAATTATAATTTATAGAATATTAGTAGAGGCAAAGGACTAACACCAGAGTTTGACAATATTTTGGAAAATGGTTTTAGGTAGTGAAAAAACTGATGACAAATAGGTTTATGGAAGAAAAGAATTTTAAAGAATACGTCTGTAAGAATTAAAGAAAATTGTTATAAACAATATAGAAATTGTAATTAAAACTAGTAAAAATGCTAGTAAAATGAATTGTTATAATTCAAAATATTCTGCAATATGTTGGAAGTGTAATCAGGGGGTTGGTACCTATTTCTATTTATGGTGGGAATGTGTGAAGGTTCTATGTCTGCTTGAATAACTTTGGGTTTCATCCAGAATTACATTCTCTTATTCTAGATTAGGTTTTATTTAATTTATTTATGTGCCACTTTTCTGCAGCACCTTTGCCCATGGCAGTTAATAATAGACATCAGCTAATGAAAACATAATATCACATTTTAAAAATAATAATTTCTCATAAAATATAGCCACAGATTCAAGTAAGAGAAAAATCACTATAACAAATAACACAAACAAAATTGGTATTGGAAGTAGATCTAACACTTAAGTACAAAGTAAAATCAAAATCAGCATTATTTAAAAACAATAATGCGAACCCACCTGCCCACTGTATTGCCTGGGATGATGAGCTTTGTGGGAGACCTTCGTAAATCTGAGAATTTAGTGATATTCCCATTTCCCTCCTCCAAGCTCTGAAATTCTTAAAATCATACGAACATGTATTAAAGAACTAGAATTTGCTTGTTAACCAATTAATGCATTTAAGAGGGCTTATTGACCAGGAAAGGAACGTTTCCCAATTAAACTTATCCATTAGTGATTTAGAGAGTCATAAGAATAGATTGGGAGTTTTTGACAGGAGAAGACAGAGAAGGTAGGATGGCTCTGAACACTTTCATGTCCTTGGCTGATAAAGCGCAGGGGATGTCTAATGAGCTGAAAGTCCCTGACTAAATAAGGAAGGGATGAGGAAGGTCACGGTGACCTTTTCCTGTGTTCTTAACTGATAGCAACAGGTAATGACCCCTACCTGGAAGAATGTTGCATCAATTAACCAATTCCAGATGCTGTCACACCTGCATGGATACCAATCAGCCCAGGCCAGATGTCCATTGTTGGGTTAGGACATTATATAAGCAAGGGGCATAGAGCCAAAGAAGATGAGACAGCATTTTAGCAGCAGGTATAAGAGAAGGGGGACCTTGCCCCCAGACTTTGGAGCTCTCTGTACCCTTGATGTGGTAGGAAGTATACCTGTCAGCTAATTGGGCTCCCAGGTGGCTAGAGAATGGACAAAGGGAATCCATGAAAGTTATTCATAGCTTACTTATATTCTTGCCCTTTTTCTTGCTCTGTCTCTGTTATGCTTTGCTTATAGAACTGTCTAATAAAGCTTTGTTTCTTCACCCACTAAGTGCTTATTGTCTCTGTGATCCTAAAAGAACCTGGGCCTCAGCAGGCCTGGCTAGCCTGTGTGTCAAGGCACCCACTGCCAATTTCAGATTGACTGTATTGTGAAGGACCACAGCAGCTTGCCTTTGATACAATTCAGGATAAGCCCAGATAGGGTCTTCTCACTAGGCTTCATGGTTTACATATCACTTCCTTTTTCCTTCTCCAAAGGAGACTGGCTAAAGCAAGAGGGAAATGCTAGGGAGTGGCAGTAAAGTTCACTACATCTTTCTTTAACTCATGTATACAAGTGTCAATAAAACAGACATACAAAGGACCAGAGCAGGGGAGCCGTTCCATGCTGCAGTTGTGTCTCTGACAAATGATGAATTGACAGACATTCAAAAATGTTGTCCCTGTTGCTCAACATAGGGGACAATGTATCAGCTTTTTATGTCTATCCAGTGTTTTGACACAGGATATGTATTAATGTTGTTATGAACTTATGAGTATCACCCCAAAGTTACAAGAGTCTGAAATGTAGTTTGTGTTTTTCAGTTGTAGTAACAAAGTAGTACTATGTTTAAGGTACATAGTTTTTAATTTTATTATTTTATTTATGAATTTTAAAAACATTTTTAATGTAAACATTTTAAAGCATTTTTAAAATTATTGCTCTTCCGTTACTAAGTAATGCACAAAGTAGTTTGCTATCATCATAAAACAAGGTGGGAAAGTAAAAATAAATTCTTCCAATGTGCACTACATGTTGGAGAGGCCATTAGTCTTTACAACACATTTGGTGGAGTGCAAAATAGTAAGCCAGTTTTGAGAAGAGGCATTTACTTTAATAATTTGTGGGTAGGTTGTGTACTAAATCCTGAGAAATAGCACTTTTAATCATTTTCTAAGGGAATAATGCATCAATTTTACACAAATACTTAATACCCATTGTCTTCTCACTGTGAGACATGTTATAAATTGCTAAAGTGTAGAAGAATTTGCAGGGGGTATTAATCATAGCATGGTATTCCAGCATAATGCAGATAGCATTACAAGAAAAATTAACCATCAAACTGCATATCACTAAAGTGATGAATCTCTTAGATTCATTTGTAGAAGTTTGACACCTTTTTATTTTTTTTATTGGAATGAAATAGAAATAAAAAAGATTCTCCAACACATAGGAGCCCTCCTGGCCCAGTGGTTAAACTGATGTGCTGCAGCCAAAATTCTGCTCATGATCTGAATATGATCCTGATGGAGTTCCAGGTTGACTCATTCTTCCATCCTTCTGAGGCTGGTAAGATGAGTACCCAGTATGTTGATGGCATCCAGTGAGGAATGTAAGTGGAAGCTTAGTAAGTGACAATTTGCCTTGCTTACCTTGTGACATTTTAGTTCAAGACCCACTGCTGTCATAATCAGTTTTTGTGTGTACTGAATTTCCATATCATTGTGTCCCAATTGGATCACAGTGTATGAACTTTTGTCGACACCCACATCTGGCATTTGGGGTAGCCTTCCTGACAGCAATCACATGTGTGTCCTTCTCTCTTGCTCACTTTGGGAGGTAAGGTTCAAGAGCTTGGACAAAGTGCCTGTAAATATCCAGTGGTGGTTCATGATTATTTTTGGAGTTGGTTACTTAAAGACCATTTGTGCTGTTCTCTGCTGCTTTATTATTTGTTACCTTGTTTCAATGTACTAGAAAGGATAGTTTTTTCTTGCTGCTGATTTGGGACCGGCTGGATTGCCTCAACAGAATCAATCCAGGTAGACTATGTGGACAACATTATACTGCTTGGGGAAGTAAAGGACTTCTTGCTAGAAGGACTGCTTGAAAGAAATGACCTCCACTTTAGAGAGGAAGCCAGTAAGATTGGGTTATATATGAATATTGAGAAGACCAATTGACACCTGAAAAAGAAAGGCAGGCAGGAAGAGAGGAAGGGAGGGTGCTAGATGGCAGGGAACTGACAGCTCTGCAAGTGTTGCTATGCATCATATCAGATTATCATAGTGAGCAGAAGGCAGACAAAATTGATGGCAAAATGACCAGAAAAAAACTTTTACCCACCCCATCACTTGAAGAACAACAACAATAACAAAAATTCCCAGTTTTAAAAAAAGACTTAGTCACTGTGCTGTTTAAAAGATTATCCAGCGTGATAGCAGTTTTAAGTCTCAGTCAATTAAATTCCTAACATCCATGGCTTAGTGGGTAAGGTCTTAGGCTTGGAGACTGGAAGACGGGTTCAATTCCCGAGAGCTGCAAGATGGGGGACATGAAAGGAACCTCATTTAGGTGTCCCCTGCAAAAATCCTTTCAACCCATAGTAATCTCTGACATGAAAACGAACTATCCTCTTCCTGTATTTAAGAGCCCATTCCAGTCTAAAAATATTTCAGTGTCTTTTTAATGGGAATAGGACTTTCCAACTCATTTGTGTTATCTTCTGTTCTGAAATTCTTCATTCTGATGAGGTTAAAGACTTAATCAATTATATGAAGTCACATTATCTCATCTAGGTTTTATTAAGACACATTCCCAAAGAGGATAAGTTTGCAACCCTGTGTCTATAAATCTCTTAGCATGACCTTCCCTCTCTTTAAAAGTATATATTTATGAATTACAGATCCACACAGAAGGACTTAATAGGCTTCTGGATGACTGGGTTCAGTTTTGACCTTACCTGCTTGTCTGCTTTCCTCCCTTTCTTTTTTGTTTCTTGTTAGGAAGACAAACAAAGGAGCGTATGAATTTTTCTGCTCATATTTCTGATCAGTCTCACACACTTGAAGTTTAGCTTTTAATCTTCAGTTTATTTGATTTTATACACAACTGAGTGGACAACTTGGAGTTTGTGATCAGCATGCTTCCAAATATTATGGGAATTTTTCACTCTAGTAAATGAAGTCATTATTGCCATCCAAGCAATAAAACCCCAGTGAGTACATGAGGATATGGATGAACTACAAGGTCGCATAGTTTCAGTTTCTGACTATTCAGTTCAGGAGATTCTGATATTTGGGCCTTGATAGAGTGACAAAGCATTGTATTATTCTTTTTTAAAACATTAGCTCTATTTCAAAATTGGGAGATATGTGGCCCCAATTCGACCCATGAACTGAACTGTCCAGCTTCCCAACAGTATAATGCAATTATTTGTAAATGGTTTGGATCATCTGACTGATCAGCATGCACTGCTTCCCAAATAATTTAATTTTCTCATCTGCAGTTTTATATTTATCGTTAATTAACATGATTCATTTTAGCCTTCTTGCCCTAACATACATTGAAGAGAGTTCTCCGTTTTATCAGTTTACGTTGGGCATGTATTATCCTCAAAACTTGGCAAGATGATACAGGATGATAATTAACATTAACACTGTGATTGCTTGTATTGATGAGGAATTTTGAAGCTTGACTGGAGGAAGATTGAAGCTGTAATGTCGAGGAAGAAGGCCTTAATTTTAAAATGGCTGCTACTTTGCTCATGCCCCCCAAGAAGGGGGCAACGTCTGCAATGGAGAAGAAATGCAAAAGAAATTGTTTTGTTTTTCTAAGTTTTCTTCCCCAGGTACTGATAAGGTCAAGCTAACACCTAGAGCACATTCAAGGTCAAGAGGGAGTGAAAATGGTACTTGGAGACAGGGCAAAGAACCACAAGCATATTGGACCATAAACAATCTTTTCATGGAAAAGGACTTTGGCGGTGGGAGCGGAGATATGATTGCTAGTTAATTCTAAGAAAGGAAAGATTAATTGCAGCCAGATGGGAGATGTAGTTAGAGTGTTAGAAATACAGTTCAGTCAGTCTTTCTTTGTTCTTCCATTACATAGTTTTTTAGAGTTCTGTTCTGAGGGCTAGCACAATGTCTTCAGGGTAGCTTTATGACATGATTACAGAGGAACCTTGGTTAACAAATGGCTTGGTTACCGTAAAACTTGCATAACAAAAGGAAATCCATTGAAAATAGTGTCTTGGTTTATGGATTTCCCCCTGGAATGGACTAATTGGTTTTCAGTACATTCCTATGAGAAACTGCATTCCAGTTAAAGTATTTTGGTTTTAAATACATTCCTATGGGAAATTGCATTCAATATATTCCAATGGAAAAATTGGTTAAAGTAATTTTTGTTGTAAGAAACATCCCAGAGAAAGTATTAAATATGTTAACTATTAAATATGTTCCACTGTACTTAGTGGTAGGATTAGTTCTAGAATCTTTTTAATTTTTCCTGGGATGTGTGAAATAGATGACTATCCTATTTTGAGTCTCCCCCCCCTTGGATTGCTATTCTTCCTTTTGTATTGCAAATTTATTTTGATGTGTTTTGCTACTTTTTGCTACTTTTAAAAACTCTTTTTTAATAAATTTGTAAATATTTTTCTAAGTGTCATCATCAGAGTTGCAAAGGTTGGGTAGTGTCTAAGAAAGTGCCTGAGTCAAAAGGGCCAATCCTATACTACACTTACAAGTTGGAACTCTGTTCCAGTTGTCTACCTGGTCTGGTTGTTGTACCAGCAAGAGACAAGAATAAAACGTAGAGCAGATTTCCCTAGCCTTCAATATGTCTTGAAGCAACAGGGACTGTAAGACAAGCTTTGGGAGAAAGGTGGTAAGGTTGAAGGGTAGCTGGATTCTGCTTTAGTCAAATTCAGAGGCATGAATTGCTGTGCAACAGTTCATTGATACAATGACGTCATTAGAACATACACCTGAAGCTATGTTTAAATACTTTATTCATTTACATTAATTAAAGGAAGTTTCACCAGGTTTGGATCCTTACTGGGCAAGAAGAATTTCAAGAATTTAGGAAAGATAGTTCAATACAAGACAACTGATTGGCTGATTTTTCTTGTGATTCTTGATGATGATACCACTCAATATGGCCAAACTTGCAAATGCAGTTGTATCTTATATATTTAACAAGGAAGTCATATCCATTACATTTATGACACTGTTATGCTAAAGAAAGTACTACTACTACTTCTTCCTCTGTGTCTAGGCCAAATGTGAAATTGCCAAAATGAAGCCACCTTTGATTGAATTTATTTCCACAGTTCCTTAAGAAGGTACTTAAAGATCACTTCTTTTCTTTTAGATATAAAATGAATCAGTTGTCTTAAAAAAGCCTTAAATGTTTGAAACACATTGACTTCATGTCTATCTTGGGTAAATTGTTCTATAGTTTCTTTTTCAAGTTTCCACAATTCGTACAATATTGACTTTAAAGAACAACGAGCAGGCATTTTAATACCTCCCGGGAGAAGCAGGGTATCTCTCTCTGTGTTAGACTCTGTAAAATAAACATAGCCCTTGCTCGAAAGCCAGTCGTATCTGACTCTAGGGTTCAGTGCTCATCTCCATTAATAGTCAAAGATGCTGTCTGCATCTGCAGTTGTTTCCGTGGTCGTGTGGCAAGCATGACTAGACACTGGAGTGTATGGAACACTGTTACAAACCTTATATACTAGAAAAATATCTTAAGTAATATATGGAATTATTATATAACAATTCTGTTATTTTAATTAAAAAGATAACCTACCTACCCACATCAGGAAATATGTGTAAATGTAAATTTATTAGAGTGAAATTTGGTTGCTACATCTTAAAAATGTAGTTAAATTAGAGCCACTAATTAAAGAGCCCCACTTGTAATCTTGTCACACGTGGAGCCTCCTGACTCATGCACAATGGAAAATTGTATGAGGAGTCATAGTGGCAACTTTCCTCAGAGGCAATGTGCCCCTGTGGTTTTTATTTTTGTTTTTACTTTTGTTATGCATGCTGAAACTGAGTCCCTCTTTGAAAACGTATGCACTGAAGTAATTTTTCACAGCTCGACTGCACAGCTAGAGTACATTCAGCTTATATACATTGTAGGCACTTGAGTGTCTTCTAAAATGAAAAGGGCATTCATCAAGGAAAGCATTTGACCAGCAGGCAGTAGATGAGAGGCTGTTGGCTTGAATATTTTGTCGGTGTCTAGTGACATCATGTGGCACATCCTGGGAACCATTTTCCTAAAGCAATAGTTCTTGGGTCCTGTGCTGACTGGGTAGTTCACTGAACTGCAGCAGCTGAGCGGTCAGGAGTTTGGTTTCCTAGTGTGCCTTACAGACGAAAAGCCAGTCTATCTCATCTTGAGCTAGGTGGTCCTGGAGTGCCACCAGGAAGAACGAAATGTTGAATCATCCCCGAATATTTTGTGTTTCGGTACAGAATCAGAATCAGAATGTCCTTAGAGATGTTACTTACTTCCTATATCCCTACTATTTCACAGATGGCTCGAGCTACTGAATCTCTGAATCTACTGAAGTTGCTGTCCTTTAGGAAAGGAGTGAAAACCTGGCTGGCAGTTCTGGTCTGGGGAGTGGATGGTTCAATTTTCCCAGCCAGTTGAATGGTTTGACACGCAGTACGTCTAAGTTACAATGCCTAGCTTTTAATTAAGTTTTTAAGCTTTTTAAAGTTTTTAATTTTTAAAGTGTTTTTAAAATTGTTGGAAATCGCCCTGGGTTCCTTCGGGGAGGAGGGCGATAAACAAATATAAATAAAATAAAATAAAATAAATAAATAAATCTCAGGATTTTAGAGAGAAATAAACATACATTCAGGTCCTGCAAGTTTAAAAGCAGCCCGAATAGGTAAAACTCTAACAGAATGAATATCAAGTCAATGTCTTGATGGTGACACTATAAACAACAGGATGCAGAAATTTCTTTTTTCAGAGACAGCAGAAAATAAAGCTTTTGTTGTTCTTAATAAGTGGTGTGGTGTTTTAGCTATGCACCTTGGTAAAATGTGACAGATCGCCTTTCTTATGAACTTGCCAGGTGTAATGAGGAAACTTCTGTTTCTATATCTGATACAGTGTTGTATTTGGTGCAGCCATTCCATGTCCACACAATCTTTTAGTCCAAAGAAGTAGGGAATTAATGAATATCACCAATCTGACAGCAAAAAATCAATGGCAATATGAGGTGTACCCAGTGCAAAATAGTGGGCAGAATGATAGGCTAAGACTCAGGTGACCTGGGTTCAATTCCATACTCAACCATGGACACTCATAGGCAGGGCCGGATTTACATGAAAAGAGGCCCTAGGCTATTCCACTTTCACCTCCCATTTTTATGTTTGTAAATTAAATGAGAGATAATAAAATACATCATTACTGTGATATATATCAATATATAGCCCCCTCTTGATCTTGAGGCCCTAGGCTGAAGCCTAGTTAGCCTATAGGAAAATCCAGCCCTGCTCATAGGCAGGATGGGGTGGAACTGGTAAAACTATTTCTTAAATATCTCATTTATCTTGAAATTCCCATTGGAGTTGTGCAAGTTAGTTCTTGCTTGATAGCACATGACAACAGTAGTTTGAGGTATATCTCTATACCACTAGTTTTATCTTCTAACTTTTTTAGCATACAGAAAAGTTACACTACGAGCATATTGGACAGAATCTGGCAACAAATAAGTATTTCTTGTATAAGACTAAAGCATGGGGATCTGAGAACATGATAATATGGCTCTTAATTATTTTATTTATTTATAAATTTTATATTGCACCAGTCACATTAAAATGGTATTATATTGGTCTACAGAGTAACGTCTGGCCGGACATCCTGCTATGATAATAGAGTAGACTGTACAGCCAATGACTCAATGCTGAGTGTCAGGCGGTGGTTAACTAACCTGACTCCCTAAAGGGGCCAATGGCTATGGGCGGATGAGTCCCTTTTGGTGGGGTGATGGTCCCTCAGTGGAGGAAATACCAATGAAAACCATCATATTGGGCCCAATGGCAAATGAGTGGAGGAGGAACTCTGATTTCCAATGGTCTTGGAGGTGGAAGAGGCCATGCCAGATGGACTGGCTGTGAAGGTGCACCTTGTCCATATCCTCAAGGGTGCGGCAGTCCACTGCAGACCCATGTGTCTCATTTCACGTGTGCCGCAGGAGATGGCTCTGAGATCAAAGAGTGTGGGCCAATTCATGGCAAGCCGGGAACCACCTTAAACAAATTCAAACCCATAACATTTTTCCTGCTTCAGGAAATAATGCATTCTCAGATACGAGTTTCAGTTGATGATGACAGTGTACAATAGATGATTATACAATCAATAAACCCTCTGGGACAATGGTAAGTATCTATAGAGACCACTCCATCAGCTATACCTACCATATCAAACAGTGATGGGAACTTAACAGAAGGGCATCCAGAAGTATGCTCAGACTTCTGAATTCACCTATTCAGACCCACAAGCCATTGTTAATTAAGCCACATCCATTTGGTTTTTCCTTAAGGATTTCAGTACAGTTGTACTTCGCTTAAAGAGCATAATGCGTTCCACAGGATTGCTCTTTAAGCGAGTTTGCTCTTTAAGTGAAACACCATTGTAAGTGACCGATTGTGTGTGTGGGGGGGATTACAGACCCCAATTTATTTGTTAAGCGAGTTTTTGGTTGGTTTTATTTGTTAAGTGAAGCGAATATTCAGAGAAAATGCTGCTCTTTAAGCGAGTTACTCTTTAAGCGAGATGCTCTTTGCGAGGTTTGACTGTATTTGCTTTTGTTTCTCATCAAAGGCAATGGCATGTGATCTTCTGTTTAGTGTAAAACATTAGAACACAAAAAATGAATAATTAAGAGGACTGGGATTCCATTTCTCCAACTGACTCTGATATTCCACAAAGTTGCATTTTCAAGCATTTAGTATTAATCTGAGTATCTGATAGGTAGATCTTGGTACTTGGAGATACTGTAGTTGAATATGAGGTCAGTTTTCCCTCCTATAGCTGCTACTTGAAAATACTATATGTAAATTGAATTTGTGCTGCCATGTTGTAAGTTCTTTGATCATAAATTCAAAATGAAAAACAAATTTAAAATAATGCAGGCAGTATTTTGCAAGTACTGTACAGTAGTTCAAAGATAACAGGGTGAAGTATCAAATGGATTTCCTGTCAAAGTGAGAAATTAAAATTCTAATAATAAGTCTATGATCCACTAGGGAGCGCTGGCTATCAAGAATATTAACTCCAGAAAAGTAAATTTATTGAATAAATCTAGATAGACTGCGGTGAAGTGTCACTAAGCAAAGATTAGATCAGTTCTATTATTACTAAAGTATGACTTAGCGGGGGTTCATTTTTAAACCAACAGGAGCCCTTATTGAATCCAATAATGATGTTTATGTTCCTACCGCCTACCTTATTTGTATGTAGGTGTTTTCTTTTTACTAGAAACAGAGTTTACCAGAGATTACCTCTCTGTTTACTGAAAATCTAAGAGACCTCCATTGAAATTCATTTAATAAAACTAAAGTGTGTCTGTGTTTAATGCCAGTGCTCTTTCCAGAAAAGTAAGAAATCCACATATATGCAATTTTTCATTTCAAAATACAAGCAGTTTGTAAAGTATACCTTATTAAGCTGTAGTTCGTCTAATTAGTAATGCTTGAAAAATTTGGTTTTTGTGATTTCTTATCAATTCCAATGTAAACTAATCCCATTCAACTTTGTTAGGACATTTTTCATTTGGGGGTATTGTACAAAGATTGCTGCCCAGTGGAATAGTACAACTTTAAGGCCCTCCATGTGTTCTGAACACAGGTGTTCATAATAGAGCCTCAAACTGATTGCCAGGCTGTGCATGCTTGGTCTATGTGCTCCTGTAACAGCCCAGCTGTGGCTGATTAGAGAATCTGCCCAGCAACACTGGGGTATAACTGTGGCCCTCTGGGAAGGGTCTATGGAGGAGGCTATTATTCTGTAGGAGATTATCTGTGAGGAGGTTGCTATTCTGAAAGAGTCTATATACTGAGAAGGACTGAGACACTGAAGGAGGTGATGGTGTTCAGAGTTTTTCTTCAACTGAGAAGAAAGAACTGCTAAAGGATCACCAGGACTTTTTGAGTGCTCCTGGAGTTGGAGCCAACAGAGGACTCCAAGCTGTCTACCTACTGTGGGGCATGGAGAGAGTGAGAGACTGTTGTATATAGTCCTGTGTATGTCTGTCTTCCCCTCACTGTAAGTAAAGTGCACCTTTCCACTGAAGGCATATGTGTGTGTGTTATTGCACTAAGGCTTTTGCTGCGTAAGAGCTTAAAAGTGCTACTCTGCTATCCAGCCACACATATCGCTAGGGGAAGCCCTGATAACGGGTTATGGGCCCAGGGTGCGCCTAACAGCTATGCCCGACGCCCTAACTGCGCCCGTGAGTCTTCGCCTGTCAAGCCCGGAGGTGCTGTGTGCCTGGACTGGAGCTGTGGAGCCCTGATCAGCGTTCGGAGGAGCTGCGTTCCCTGGAGGACTCATCGCCTGCAGGACAGCGTCCCAATGCAACCAGACGCCCCAACAGAGGTCCAGAAGACGTCCACTTCGCTTTGAGTGTCCCTGCCAGCTGCATGTTTTGTGAGTCTGCAAGTGAGGGAAGAATGGCTGTTTCCAGTCTCTCACTGGTGCCCCTGCTTGATGGCACCAACTTCCAGACGTGGTCAACCAAGTGCAGTTTGCTTCTGCGCAAGGAAGGGCTCTGGGACATTGTTGAGAATCCCCAGAAGCTAGAAGCCTTGGATGAAGAGGACACTGACAAAAGGGACAGACTTGAGTATGATAATCAAAGGGCTTTGGCAATTATTGGGTTAACTGTAGCAGAGAGTCAGTTAACATATCTGAGAGGGGAGAATTCAGCTGCCGCATGTTGGCAGAGGTTTAAGCAATTATATGTAAGGGACTCAGTCGGTTCCCAAATATCTCTTACCAGACGTTTGTTTAGGTTACGCCTCCAGCCTGGTGGAGATATGGCTCAGCACCTCCATTCAATTAGTGATTTGCTGCAGCGTCTTGCTGAAACAAACTTGTTCTTTACTGAAGAACAAAAGGCATATATTCTCCTTTCGTCTTTGTCGGAAGAATATGATGGTTATGTTTCGTCCTTGGACATTTTGCCCAGGAGTGAGTTAAATTTCCAGGGGGTCCAAGGTCGCTTACTGGAACAAGACAGATTAAGGGGTTCTCTGAAAGAATTCAGAAAACCAGAAGTTCTAACTGAAAGTGGTAGAAGCAAATCACCCCCTCCTCCCACTGTGTGTGTAGCAAAGAGATGTTTTAGATGTCAGAAGTCTGGGCATATTGCCAAGTTCTGTAAGGCAAGGTCAAGCCCAGATAAGGACAAGACATGTAGAAAAGCTAATCTCTCTGTTGCTGCCTTTACTTATGTTGAACATGGGACCTGGTTAATTGATTCTGGTGCATCTTTTTCCATTTGTAAAAATAGGAAAATGTTTACTGAAATGTCTAAAACAAACCAGACTGTCACGTTAGCCAATGGGTCACATGTGCGTGCACTGGGTAAAGGCCAGGTAAGATGTGAGGCTTTGGGTGAAGAGCTAGAAATGCTTTATATCCCTGAGATGAAGTATAACCTGCTGTCTGTGAGAACCCTACTGAAAATGGGTTACTCAGTGACATTCCAGGGGAAGGAATGTGTCATTAAGGGATGAGATAAGGAGCTAACTGTGCCCCTACACAATGATCTATTTGTGTTAGGCTCCCATGCAGTGAGTGCGAATCTGGCTGATAAAGGTTTTAGCAACAAGCTCCCCCATGACAAATGCATACACTTAATGCACAGACGGTTGGGACATGTAAATTTCCGAGACTTGAGAAGGACCATTGATCTGACTGAGGGCATAGCAGTGAAACCATGCAGCAGATTTCTGAGCTGTAATCCTTGTAAGGAGGAGAAGTCTATGGTCACTCCTGCAAGTAGAGTGGGTGGTTTTAGTACTACCCAGCCCTTAGAGGTGGTGTCTGCTGAATTAATAGGTCCTATGAGCCCGAGCCTTGGTGGCTCAAGGTATGCCCTGTGCATCGTAGATCACCACACCAGATATGGGTTTGTGTATTTGCTGAAGTCCAAGGGTGAGATCTGCTCAACTTTAACCAGATGGGTAAGGTTCGCCCAGAACAAGGCAAACACACAGGTAAAGACCCTAATCACTGATGGGACAGTGTTCTCAATCAAAACCACCACTGATTTCCTGGCGAAGCATGGGATAGTCCACCACAGACCTCAGGATAACTCAACTGTAGAGAGGAGAGGTCAAACTCTGCAGGCCATAACAAGGGCTATGCTGAGTGATGCAGGTCTACCTTGCACACTCTGGGCAGAAGCTATGAAGTGTGTGAACCATCTGCTCAATAACGTTTATCATTCTGGGATTGGAGACATCCCTGCAAGCAGATGGCATGGAAGGAAGCCAAACTTGGGCTACCTTCGAGTCTTTGGCTCTCCTGCCTGGGTACGCATCCCAGGGCAGCCTCGCCCTCGCAAACTGATCTTCATAGGGTATGAGGCGAACCATAGGGAGTATAGGTTTTGGATGCCAGGATCCAACCAAGTTACAAAAAGCAAGAGTGCCAAGTTCCTGGAGCACTCCCGATGGGAACATGTGGAAAGTGCCCACATTCCTGGACTCCTGTTTGAGGAGGAGGAGACACAGCAGCCTGTCTTACAACCCAGCGAGCTTGTTAGCAGAAGTCCCACTGATGGCGAAGCTGGGGTAAAACAAGAAATAAGTGGTGAGTCAGAGGAGTCTGACGTTTCAGGGGAGTCTGGGGGAGATACCACTGATATAGTCCTGCCACGAAGGTCCAGTCGGACTAGAAGGTCACATGATAGATATCAGGCCACTGTGGCGTTGATGGATGAAGCAAACCCAGAAACCTCTCCTGAGGTAGCTGTATTGCCTGGTGCAAAGTCGTGTGCACAGCAGCCAGAATTAGACAGGGAGGTATCCCCACCTCAGGTCCTGTCTGAGTGTATGCCAGAATCTGAAAGGCATAGGGTGCGTGGGTCTAGGAGACCCAGGTATTTGAAAGGCGCAAGAAAAGGTAATAAACTGTTTCCTTCTGGTGCCAATAGGCATGTGAAGACTGTAAGCTGATGTTGTAAATACTGAAACTGATTGTGCTGTAAAGAATGCTGTACTGTAACTGTGTCTTTGTATATATTGCCTATGTATCCTGACCTGTATATTGTGGCATCCATCTTGTACAATAGGAGGAGCATGTTAGGACATTTTTCATTTGGGGGTATTGTACAAAGATTGCTGCCCAGTGGAATAGTACAACTTTAAGGCCCTCCATGTGTTCTGAACACAGGTGTTCATAATAGAGCCTCAAACTGATTGCCAGGCTGTGCATGCTTGGTCTATGTGCTCCTGTAACAGCCCAGCTGTGGCTGATTAGAGAATCTGCCCAGCAACACTGGGGTATAACTGTGGCCCTCTGGGAAGGGTCTATGGAGGAGGCTATTATTCTGTAGGAGATTATCTGTGAGGAGGTTGCTATTCTGAAGGAGTCTATATACTGAGAAGGACTGAGACACTGAAGGAGGTGATGGTGTTCAGAGTTTTTCTTCAACTGAGAAGAAAGAACTGCTAAAGGATCACCAGGACTTTTTGAGTGCTCCTGGAGTTGGAGCCAACAGAGGACTCCAAGCTGTCTACCTACTGTGGGGCTTGGAGAGAGTGAGAGACTGTTGTATATAGTCCTGTGTATGTCTGTCTTCCCCTCACTGTAAGTAAAGCGCACCTTTCCACTGAAGGCATATGTGTGTGTGTTATTGCACTAAGGCTTTTGCTGCGTAAGAGCTTAAAAGTGCTACTCTGCTATCCAGCCACACATATCGCTATGGGAATCCCTGATAAACTTTATTAGACTAAAGTGCAGATGAGGACATGGCTGATGTCTGATTTAATACATTACTGAATTTTGCAATATAGTTCTTGGCTTTAAAAAGTCCTTTTTACGCTATGGGCCTGACCATGCCCCCTGGACAGCTGAGTGGGCCAGACCACGCCCCCAGTAGCAGAAGCGGGTGCATTTATGGCTGTCATAAATGCAGCCACTTCCAGATTTATGACAGTTGTGGGCATGTTTATGCATGCACAGGTACATTTTACGGATGATGTAAATGTATCTGCATCCACTTCTGGGTGCAGTGGAGCAGCACGGGCCACATGAAATGGTGCCATGGGCGAGGTCCAGCCCATGGGCCATAGGTTGGAAACCCCTGATTTAGACTGATACTCTGGTATTTGATTTGAGAATGACAGGTGTTTATTTAGCAACAATCCTATTTCAAATTACCTGCTCTGGTTTTTCAAAGCAGAATGCATTAGAATGCCTTGATTTCTTTTGCTGAGCTAGACTGAAACAAATCTGTATCTTGTAATTTTGGCTGACAAGTTAATGTGAGCACCATAAAATTAGGAAAAATAAAGAAACTCCAGTAAAGAAACAAGAGAAAGGAAATTCAACTGAGGCACTGACTGAAGTAGGGAATTTGACTCAATGTTTATTCTAGTGACACTGCAGGAAGAATAGGAACAATAACTGGGAAATGTTACTTTACTTAATGGCCACTGGGATTTTTCCAATCTTTTGATAACAATATATTAATGTTATGGTGAAATATAGAGGTAATGGTAGAGGACACAGGGTAAGAAACAGGGTGTACAAGGCACAATTTACAAGAATACGTTAACTGCAGTACACCTTTTTAGTTACAATTACTGCTCATCAATCATTATAAAATAACTAGGTAACTACAAGGAAAAACCTTTTACCAGAGCCTGCTGCTGTGCCTGCAGCATTCTGAATTTGAGAATTAAACACCCAAGATCTTTCTAGCTTCAAATGTTGTGAAGTGCTAATCTGAAGACTGATGCTTCTGTGTTATTTTGCTGCTAAAAGGAAGCAAATGACTGAAAACCACAGAAACGTTCAGCTTTCCTTCCCCTTTGACTGATTCTTCCTCTGAACAAAGTTTAACATTTGCAGTGCAGGGAGATATGGGGATTTCCTTGGTAAATTGTTTGTACTGCTGCACCCCTGACGCAGACTGAGGTTGTGCTTCGAATAAAGCCAATGGAAGATGGTTTTTTTAGCAATGGCAAACATCCTCCCCCCACATTAAAAGCTTAAATACCAGGACATTAAAGGCAAATTAAATGTCATCTAGTAAACAACAAGCTGACATAATTCTTGTGTAACATTTAAAAAGTCATTCATACACATCCTGCAAAATGTTTAGAGCAATGTGATCCACATATTAAGAGCAGCCTCCTTTTGAAAGACTAGTGCAGTCCTTCCATTCTATGGCTTGTACTCTGTTTCAAGTAACAATTTTGAAGCAGTTCAAGAAGGGTAAACTTTTATGTAGTTGCCACAGGATGCAGCCCTCTGCATGGTAACCTGGGAGTAAGAGCCAATGGATACAGTAAAACATCCCTTTGACAAAATATAGATCAGGAGTTTTTCAACCTTTTAAAGCTGGGGGATGGGTCATGCTCTCTCAGACATCTTCGGGGGGTGGACGCCATTTTGCCCTTCCTCCACCACATGAAACGTAGATCTCAGTTTTCCTTGGAAAAACACAGTGACACACTTTTGCTAGCATTTATGATCTGAATGTCTTATCATTACAATGAGAATGTGCATTAGGAAGTATGCCTGTGGAAGTACAACTGAAAGGAATGTAGCAAACCTTCTCAGAGGTCTAGAGAAGCCATGGGCACTTCCAGTTTTTGAAGCCTCTAGTTATCATGATAGCTTAACAAAGAAAACCCTTCTTTTTCATAAAGTGCCATATCTAATTCTGAATATTAGCTGTCATCATGGTGATCTGCCATGAAGATTGTCCTGGGAACAATATAATGCAGTAGTCTTCCATTTACCTTTAGAATCACAGCACCACACCCATATCACTGATCCAGTTCCGCTAGTCACTTTCTGGTGCATCCAGTCCTCAATGGCCCCAGGCCAGTCTTAATGAAGCTGCTGCCCGTCATCAAGATGGATTCAAGTGGGATTTAACTATCACCCTTTCCTGTGGACTTCACCACCCAAGTCTGTTAGTCCTCAGGGTTGTCAGGTGAGAGACAGAGAGAATGAGACATAACCTCTCTATTTAATGGCTCTTGGTGGCTTCAACTCCATTTAAAAAACTATGTAACCACACGAGATCTACATATTGACCCCTCTCTTACTAATTTCTGCCAAATGTCTAAAAGGTTCCAGTTCTAGTAAGAATTTGTCTTGCCAGGAAGATAATTTTTATTTGGTAAACCATCGTTGTAGAATCTGTTTTTAATCTCCCAACCTTGTTTCTGTTTTTAATGCTGTTGTTTTATTTCTTCTATGGGATTGTTTTGCACTTTATTTTTTTCTATGCCAGCCTAAACAATGCATATGTATATATTTCTAAACAATCAACTGACTCTAATTAACAAGAACCCCTAAAAGTTCTGGGAAGGTAACTCAATTTTCTGTTTCCTGTTCCAGTTGTTAACTTCCTTGAGCATCAGATGTGCAAACAGATGTGGATGGGGTGGGATAAAATCTATCCTGACAAGCAGAGAATACTGTATACACAAAGTATAATGTTATTCATCTTTAACAATAATTTTTATAGATTTATAAGCGATGGAAGAATAATATACAGACTTGCTTCATCCTTTTAATACTCTAAACACTTGTAAATATGTGAGTCTCACACCATCCAAGCTGTGATAAATCACATTTTTAAAACAAATCATAGGGAAACAATTCATTTTAATGTATTTCCCCCACCCTCATTCAACTGTATTTGTGTTTTCCTGCCTGTTCCCAAGTGCTTAAGAACTATATACATTATGTTATGGCCAAAGGTCACATGAGCAGTGTTCCTGTTGAAGGGGGGATCATGTGAGAAGAATCACAGCCTGAGATCAAAAGTTATTCCATTTTTATAGTCTTCGTAAGTAAAAACTGGAAAGCAGCCATACACCCCCCCTAACATCTACAAAATCTCAGGAGAATAAGATGCATATCCTTATGCTTATTATTGCAAGAAGATTAATTAACAATCTTATCCTTATCCAGTAGCTATAGCAAGATTCCATTGTTATTAAATGTGTAAATTACAGCAAATTATTGTCTGAATCAATGCAAATTATCAAAGTTTTAATCTCCTCTCTTCTTATTTGTACCATCCAGATATTCTATTTATCTATCTCATTCTACAAAATAAAACCCACATACAGTGATACCTCGGATAATGTTTGCATCAGATAAGGCTAAAATCGGATAACGTTGGGGAATTTGAGACAAACATTTGCATCGGATAATGTTAACATAATGTTATCTGATGCAAATGTTTGCCTCAAATTCCCTGAGGTGTGGCTGTGACTCACCAGTTTGCCTTGGGAGAAAGGGAGGGGGGCTGCCTGCTCTCTTTCTTCCAAAGTTGCAAGATCTCAATAACAATCACATTCTCTGATCCTCAGCAGCATACCTCCTTGGGAGACAGCAGGGATGCCCAAACTTTTCAGGCCACAAGCCAGTCACGTGTTTCATGGGTGCCAAAACTACAGCCTGTGCGCCAGATCCAGCCCTGACACCAATTCATCTGGCCCATTCCAGAGAACTCCCGCCCTTCCTCTGGGCCCTGCCACCTTGCCCGGAGGAGAAGAAAATCTCCGCCAGCTGCGGGCGGTCAGAGAAACCTCCCGCCCGCCCTCCGAGCCCCGACATCCTGGCCAGAGGCTTTAAAAGGAACTGTTTTGGCTGCGGATGGGTAGAGAACTCTCCCGCCCTTTCTCCGGGCCCCGCCACCTCGCCCGGAGGAGAAGAAAATCTCCGTCAGTTGCGGGCAGTCAGAGGAACCTCCCACCCCCCTCTGAGCCCCGACATCCTTGCCGGAGACTTTAAAAGGAACTTTTTGGCTGCGGACGGGTAGAGAACTCTCCCGCCCGCCCTCCGGGCCCCGCCACCTCACCCGGAGGAGGCCTCATCCAGACACACCTGAGACTGGCTCAGTGAAGGGGAAACGGACAAAAACTATGAGGCCCCTAAGGTGGTTCTAAGACCATTGCAAGTTGTTCCATGTGATGTATAGACGATATTAATATATTGCTGCCATTTTGCTGCTTTGTAATTGTAATTATTGTCCGGTGGGAAGGGATTGTTTGTAACTGTTTTATGATATATACGCATAACATTGATGTATTTGCTGTTATTTCCTTGTTTTGTTGTATTATACTGTATTTTTATTAGGTTTAATTTCAAATATATTGTGATATGTTGTGATTATGTAATATATTGTTGATTTTGTGAATTGTTGTGAGCCGCCCTGAGTCGGTTGCACCGAGTAGGGCAGCATATAAATTGAACTAAATAAATAAATAAAATAAATTCCACCCTCGCCACTCTCAGAAGCGGAAGCTGGGTGAGTTTTACCTCCGCTTCTGGTGTCATTGGCTGGATCAGGCCCATAGGCTATAGTTTGGGCACCCTTGGGTAACAGGGATAGAAGCAGGACCCAGAATGATAGAAGCAGGACCTAAAATGGATGCTAACATTTACCAACATGCAAGGTGGCCATCTGGAGCCATGTTCACAGGAATGCTAACAGCAGGGATGCCCAAACATTTCAGACCATGGGCTAGTCACGTGGTTCATGGGTGCCACATTGCCCTGGTACGGTGAAATGAGGAGTCAGACAACATCTTTTGGTTTGAAAACTGGGCCACTTTATTAACTTGAATCAGCTTAACTCATTTTAACGCTTAACGCTTTAAACTGTCCTGCAACGGGCCGGTGTAGCACTGGTAAGGATTGAATCGCCATACTTACCTTAATTTATCTTAATAACTTTTACTTATTAACTTTATTCAGTTTACCCAATTGATGATCCCTTTGTCCGAAGTCTCCGTAGAGCTTCGGACCTCCGAATCGGGCGGACAGTTTTTGGGACTGCAGTCTGTCCAAACTGGCAGTCCCTTGTCCCCGGACCGCCTTTCATCAGCCAGTGCTGTCATTCTCTCTATGCTTCGCCCCAGGCTGACTGATGAACTGCGTCCCCACCAGATTCGCCAGGGATCCACGCAATATCGTTACCAGTGCTACCCGCCACACGGGGAGGAGTGCGAACTACTCACCGCCCCCCCACCCCCAAGAGGGCGACAATTCCGCCCGGAGGCCCAGGTGCAGTGCTTCGATAAACGCCGCCAGCCCATCCGCCGAGAGGTGCACCCCATCTTGGCGGTACAAACGCGGGGCTTTGACCCTCAAACGAGGGTGCTCAACCACAGTGCCCAACCCTTCCCTGGCGAAGAAGCGGGCCACCACGCGGTTCACGCCCCGCCGGGCGCGATCAATGCGGCGCGGGTCACCGGCGCTCCGGTAGACCATTCGTGGAACCATGGCCGACCAGATCAACCTGGTATACGGCCACCTACCATGGAGGTACTCCAAATCCTGGCAAATCGCCCAGGCAAGGTCAATGCCCGTACGCCTCCCCAGATCGTTGCCCCCCAAATGGATAACCAGGACATCGGGCGGGGGGGCCCTCCCACAGGCCTCCACAAACTGGAGAAGGTCGTTCCACTCCATGCCCCGGAAACCCCGCCACAGCAGGTACGCGCGGCCCCGGAAACCAAGGTGGGTTCCACAGCAGGAGCCCGTAGCATGGCGGGCAGCCCAGAAGACATAGCTGTGCCCGACAATCCACACACGGGCAGGAACCGGCAGCGGGGGGGCGATCTGAAAAAGAAACAGAAACTGTGCCAGCGAAACCGTTAAACAGAAAGAGGTCGCACATAAGTCCGAAACCGGGAGGACACCCACCGCCCCATCCGCATGATGTCCGCCTCCCCATAACCCAACGCTGCCGCCGTGGAGGCAGCCCCTATGCGAAAGGAATGGGAACCATAACGCACCCCTGGGAGCCCTACCATGGACAGTGCAGCTCCGGTCACCTTCCAAAATTGGAAGCGGGTCAATGGGGAGCGGTCCGCGTGCACAAAAAACAGGCCAGGAGAGGCCGGGCGGATCGCCAAATACCGTGAAACTGCCACAACCGGGCAGACATCAGTGAAACTGCACGAGAGCAGCAACAAAGACGTCCCCCGTCCCCGCTGGTCCGTCTTAGAGGATCGGATCGTCAGCCTGACTGATTCCCCGGTCAAGCTGACATCCGCCAAAGCCAGGGCCCTACCCGAACGGTCGGCCTTGGAGGCGGCCACCAATTCCCCAACCCGGAGGGCCCCGAAGAAGGCCACCGAGGCAGCCGCATGGAAAAGACAGGACTCATAGGGGTCCAGACAGATCTGGGGCCAGGCAGCAGCCAACCGCCGCAACACCAGCGGGGAAATAGGATGTCGGGAATCCACACTAGGGCCCCGTTCCCTGTTCCACCCCTCCAACACCCGACGGATGCGGAAGTCCCCCAATGTGTCGCGAAAACCATTGGCCTTAGCTGCGAATGAAAGTGCGGACAGGCGCCACCCGATGGTCCGGGGGGCGAGGCCGTCGTCATGCAGTGAGACCATGAAGCGCAGGACATGGTCGACCGGCAACGGCCATAAGTGAGGAAGGTGGGAACGGGTCCGGAAATCTGCGAAAGACTGGCTAGCCTGTTCATACGCCCTGCGGGTTCGGGCCGACAGCGAAAGGCCCATGGCTCTGTTCACCTCTGCCCGCCAAGGTTCCACAGCGACTCCGGCAGTTGTAAGGGGAGGGCCCGCGCCCCGGGTGCCAACGCCCTGAACCGCGACATCTGTAAGCAGGACAGGGCATCAGCAATAGAGTTATCCACACCCGGGACGTGACGGGCCCTGAAAACGATGTTGTGCCGGAGCGCGGCCAGGACAAAGGGCCGCACCAAAGCCATAACCCTGGGGGAACGCAAGGTCTGGGTGTTCACAATCTGGACCACCGCCGCATTGTCACACCAAAATGTGACAACGGAGTCAGACCACTGCGATCCCCACAGGGTGATGGCGCCCAGAATTGGAAAGAACTCCAGGAACGTCAGGTCCCGGAGGACCTCGGTGACCTGCCAGCTGGGCGGCCATTCGCCGCAACACCACTGGCCGTCGAAAAAGATGCCGTATCCAAAGGCCCCCGATGCATCCGAGTGGACCTGAAACCTGGAGGTCAATGGGAGCTCATTGCGCCAGAAGGAAACGCCGTTAAAATCCCGGAGAAAATCCAGCCACACCATAAGGTCGGCCCGCATCCCCCGGGTCATCCGGGTGCGGTGGAAAGGTTTGGTCAGGCCCACCGTCGCATCGCAAATGCGGCGCGAAAAGGCCCTGCCCGGGGCCACCACCCGGCAGGCAAAATTAAGATGCCCTTGTAGCTCTTGAAGCTCCTGGAGCGTAACCTTACGCCGTCGGACGAGGCGACGGATCAAGGCAGCCACCCTCTCGACCTTGTCGGGCGGGAGCCGGGACGTCTGGGCCACCGTATCCAGCTCAATCCCAAGGAACGTGAGGGTAGTGGCCGGGCCCTCAGTCTTCTCAGGAGCCAGCGGCAGAGCCAATTCGGCCGCCAGCTCCTGGAAAGAGTGCAGGAGGCGCAAACACAGCCAACAAACAGCGAAACTCCGTGGACGCGCACCCCTTTTAAGGGCTGCGCGTGGCTCCGCCCACGGAGCTCGCCGCCGACGCTTCCTCCTCCCCCGCCGCCCGGGCAAAGCGCGCGCCGGCTGGATGTCCCGCCGGCGCGCGATCATTGTCAACATTCGTTGGATCATGGAAAAAACAAAGGAATATCAGAAACAAGTCTACTTCTGTTTCAATGACTACACTAAGGCCTTTGACTGTGTGGACCACAACAAAATGTGGCAAGTAATTAAAGAGATGGGAATACCAGAGCACCTTATATACCTCATAAGAAATCTGTACATGAATCAAGAGGCAACAGTTAGGACAGAATACGGAAGGACAGAGTGGTTTGGAATAGGAAAAGGAGTAAGACAAGGCTGCATTTTGTCACCCTGCTTATTCAACTCATACACAGAACACATAATGCACAATGCAGGGATGGAGGAATCACAATTTGGGATCAAAATTGCTGGGAGAAACATCAACAATTTGAGATATGCAGATGATACCACCCTAATGGCAGAAAGTGAGGAGGACCTAAAGAAGCTCCTGATTAGGTTGAAAGAAGAAAGTGAAAAAGCTGGCTTGAGACTCAATATAAAGAAAACCAAGATAATGGCAACAGGCCCTATCAGTCCCTGGAAAATAGATGGGGAAGAAGTAGAAGCAGTGACAGATTTTACTTTCCTAGGATCAAAGCTCACTGCAGATGGGGATTGCAGTCATGAAATAAAAAGGCGACTGATTCTTGGGAGGCAAGCAATGAGAAAAGTAGAGACATCAAATTGCAAACAAAAATTCATATAGTCAAAGCAATAGTATTCCCGGTGGCAATGAATGGTTGTGAGAGCTGGACATTTAGGAAAGATGAGCACAGAAGAATAGATGCCTTTGAGATGTGGTATTGGAGGAGAGTTTTGAGAGTCCCCTGGACAGTGAGGAGAACCAATAGGTCAATCTTAGAAGAAATCAACCCTGACTGCTCCTTAGAAGGTCAAATAGTAAAGATGAAGCTAAGGTACTTTGAACATTAAATGAGAAGAGAGGATTCACTTGAGAAGGCCTTGATGCTGGGAAAGGCGGAGGGCAAAAGAAGAAGGGGTGGCTAAAAATGAGATGGCTAGATGGTATTGTAGACACT
Organism: Furcifer pardalis; assembly: GCA_030440675.1. NCBI lineage: Eukaryota > Metazoa > Chordata > Lepidosauria > Squamata > Chamaeleonidae > Furcifer > Furcifer pardalis. The sequence goes on from CP126892.1 coordinate 73,177,337, forward strand.
ATGGGCACAGAGCTGAGCGAGTTGAGGTGGATGGTGGAGGACAGAGGTGCCTGGCGGACAATGGTCCATGGGGTCGCAAAGGGTCCGAATCGACTGTGCGACTGAACAACAACACAACAATAACAATAGTAAAACCTCGGGTTACGATGGAGGTCTGTTCTAACAGCCTCCGTTGTAACGTAAAAAAATTGTAAACTGAAGCACATTTCCCCACAGGAATGCATTGAAAATAAAAAAGTCCTAACCAGACCAAAAATAATCCAAAAAGTACAAACTCTCCCTGCTACAAAAACATCCAAAAAATGCCAGACACAATCATCCCACCCTCCCACAAAAAATAAGTCTTGATTGGACAAAATAATATTTTTTTAAAAACCACGCCAATAAATAAATAAAAAATGCCAGATGTGATTGTCCCCTACCCCCACAAAAGCGACCTCCCAACCTTTCCCATGCCATTTGGGGACCTTATCTACTCAGTTCCGACCTTCCTCTGATCTCCCTGGACAGCACTACAGCTGAAAAAGCGCACAACCCCCAGGCATTGGGACTTTGGGTGCAGGGGGCAGTGGCCATTTTAAACCCCAAAATGGAAGCAGCAGTCATTTTAGAGTTCAAAATAGCACAATTTTTTGTCATTAACCAAAAAAAGGTCGTAAACGGGGGAATTATTTTAATTACATTTTCCATTGTAAACTGCAGCAAACATAATCCAGGGCACTCGTAACCTGGGGTTTTACTTTATAGCTGAAGATCTCAACCTCCCCTACATCATTTGGAGGACACTGAATAGGCTGAAGGTTGGAGTCCCTAAATGCAAGACCAATATGTTCAAGTTAGGGTTGCTGGCAGACGACAACACATGGTGTGAATGTGGAAAGTCACAGAACTTGGTCATTTACTGGTTTGCCGATTGCTGCCAGAGACATGCATGGATAAGGACTTGGGTTTGGAAAACAACAATGCCATGAAAGTGGCTTCATTTTGGCAGTCCAGGCTTTGATCGGGACATGAAAGAAGAAGAAGCATGCTCCTTTACAAATTGTAAGTACATTTTACTTACCCAGAAAAAGTCAGATCTAATGCTGCTCACTTCTGTCTAGAAAGAGAGAACAATTCATACCATTTCTCCTAAATAAAGAATCAGATACAGCCAAAGGATTTAAACATTTTTTTAAACTTCCAGGGAAAACCTTTGAACTTACAGAGTCAAAAAACATTCTGCCCAAATAAAATATTATAAAACAAAGCTCTCAGACAATTTTACCTCAGGTTCTTTTTTTTTAAAGTGTTATTTTACAGTTTCCTTCATTTCCTCTTTGTAATATGTATTCTGGTAATTAAGAGTACAGCCCTATCCATGCCTTCTTACACACATGAGCCATTGAGTGTGATGAGACTTACTTCCAGGTAAGAGGCTAAAGGACTGGACCCTAAGATTTTTATGAGGTTTTTACAACTCATTGGGGATTGTGTGACTTCTTCAAATTGTATTAAATGTTTTCCAGCTCATTTCCTTATTATTCTCTGATGGAAATCCCTAAACAAATGTGTCAGCTGTGGGCAATAAAAAAATAAAAATAAAAAAATTGGGATGGCAGAAATCCAGTTTTTTTTTAATATGCCTCATTATGTGGTTTGGTTATGTTTCAGGAGTAATATAACACTTCATAGTCCCAATTAGTTTTCTCTGTAACTAAAAGCTTTACTAAGAAATGCATAATGGAAAAGCAGTGGTAGCCAAAATACCAGTGAGTCCTATCTGACCTCTCTTACTTGTGGTAAGAGGAATCCCCCTTTCACATTTTCTCTTTAAGACTGTTCCACTTCCTCCTTAACATGTTTTATAGGGTAGGATGGGTCTCTTTGTTTTGCTGTGAGAGAAATATCATTAGTTTCAAAATGAATTAGCATTTACAGGTACAGGTACAATGGAACATCATGGTCTGGCCCTTAAAGCCCATTGGCTAATAAAAAAATAGGTTGCCAAAATGCAACATGTTGACACTTGCTTTTTTGTATTTGTTTCTCTGCAAATGTTACAAATGGGTGTTGGAACCTACAGACTGTATCATAATATTGCAAGGCTAGGCCTGCAGTAAATTTTTGTGCACTTTATTCTTTATAGATAAAAATGCATATTAAACTTGTTTAAAAGCACATTACAAATCACTTCAAACTATTATTATTATTATTATTATTATTATTATTATTATTATTATTATTATTATTATTATTATTATTATTATTATTATTATTATTATTATTATTATTATTATTATTATTGTTGTTGTTGTTGTTGTTGTTGTTGTTGTTGTTGTTGTTGTTGTTGTTGTTGTTGTTGTTGTTGTTGTTGTTGTTATTATTATTATTATTATTATTATTATTATTATTATTATTATTATTATTATTATTATTATTATTATTATTATTATTATTGGCAGGACATCCAGCTATGGCAAAGGGTGTGTGTGTGCCCAAACTTTTGTGCCATGAGCTGGTCACGTGGTTGAGCGGGCCGGTCACATGGTTCCTCCCACCAGAAGCCAGAGTAAAACATGCCCATGCATGTGCAAACACTACTGTAAATGCACCTGCGCCTGTCATAGATGCATTTATGACAGCCACGGGTGCTTTAAGGCAGCATTTTGTGCATGCGTGGGTGCATTTAACTTCTGCTTCTGGTAATGGTGAGGGCTGGATTATTAGGTGACATGGGCCAGACCCAGCCCATGGGTCATAGTTTGGGCACCCTTGCACTACAGTAATGGAGTAGACCGCACAGCCAGTGACTCAACACTGAGTGTTCGGTGGTGGTAAATTACCTGACTCCCTAAAGGGGCTAATGGCTACAGGTGGATGAATCCCTTTAGGTGGGGTGATGGCCCCTTCAGTGGAGGAAATGCCAGTGGAAACCATCATATTGGACCCAATGGCAAAATGAGTGGAGGAGGAACTTTGGTTCCCAATGCTCATGGAGGCGAAAGAGGCCATGCCAGATGGACTGACTGTGAAGGTGCACCTTGATAGGCTGCAGCAGTCCATTGCAGTCCCAGTGTTAAATCCTGCATGTCTCATTTCATATGTGCCACAGGAGATGGCTCCATGATCACAGTGTGTGGGTCACTTCATGGCAAGCTGGGATCCACCTTAAATAAATTCATGCCAATTGCAATTTTCGAGTAGCAGCCAACAAGAGTCTTTGTAAATTGCTTACCATGCCACAGTAGATCAGGGATTCTGAACCTTCAGTCTGTGGATCCAATGCAGCCCACAGCACCATTTCATGTGCCCCTCTGGCTCCACCACACCAGGAAGCGCTGTGTGGTGGAGGAAGAGTAAAATGGCCATCTGGCTCCTGAAGCTGTCTGAAGAAGCTTGACCTGGCTCCTGGCTTTAAAAGGTTGAGAACTCCTGAAGTAGATGAATGGTTAACCTTTCTTTAGAAAAATGAGGAAGAACAGTTGACCCAACAATATTTAAGGAAAAATCTCATAAACTGATTTGACCAGTTTGAAGATTCCGTCTTGGGATGTTTCTTTAATGTAGATCCTGACACTACAACATTTGTAAAGGACTTTGGGGATTTCCTATTTCTTACTTACCCTTTCAAGCTCTTCAATACTTGCACAGAAGTATCAATTCTTGTAAAGATGGAACATATGGGGTTTCATGCCATGACTATGGCTTCCTGACTGGCTTATTGTGTCAATAAATATCATAGGTATAAAAAAGGTTATATGGTTGAGGGGGTAATTGGTGGTACTGTACTGTATTCACCATTTAGATAAGTCACTAATAGAATGAAACACAGCAGTTGGAACATTCCATTAAATGATGGTGTGACTTTTTAAAACCTTACTGTAAATGATCTCTTCAAGACCAGTATTATGTACCATTTTTGAGGGTGTGTGTAATGTATTCTGGCAACCTTTTCTTACTTCTGAGGATGCTCACCTCACCCACAGAACCCCCTTGAAATGAGTGGGAGTAATATTTTGTTTCTCTTTCATAGGACGTTCAATGATAGGAGGGAATCCTCTCTGAACTCTTTTGCTTTTTGGTACTTTCAGTTTAAATTCTGTAGGCTGTACTCTTATGTAATATGATTAAGCTGTCTTTTATCTGTAGATATTTCAGAAGCTCATTTCCCTGAACATGACCTTTTCAGAGATATATGTATCTCTGCAAAACACTTTGACTTGTTATTAAGATAGTGACTGTGTTCTCTAGCAGTACCCAGTGGCATCTAGATGATGGTAAGTATTTGAAGAATTGTATTCTTTCTAGGCTTTAGTGGTGCTTTGATACTCAGTGGACATCCCATCACTATATCGTTTTATTATTGTGAAGATCTTTATTATTGTTGTTGCTATTATGTTGTAAGCTGCCCTGCACAAAGTGGGAAAATATCCCAGATGGGCAGGGTATGAATGTAATAAATACATAAATAAAAATAAATGAATACTCAATGTTTTAAATAAATAAATTTTCTATTGAAGCATCTTATAAGCTCTGCTTTTGATAATTTGTCTATTTTACTTTGAAAAATTCATTCTCAGAAGGATTTCTGGGCATCCCAAAGCTATCTTTCTGATATTGGTTCATTCCATTAAGCATGCTGTTGTATTGTTGCTTTACTCAGTTTTTTCCCTTTTCAGACCTATGGCCAATATATGCAATATTGTAAAGAGTGGCATATAGTTTTTAAGGCAGAATAAATACCTAAGATACAGGTTATCCTAAACATGTAATAATAATTTCGTGTCAGAAATTATTATGAGTTGAAAGGATTTTTGCTGCAGAAACTCTACTCACAGGACACCCGAATAAGGCTCATTCCATGCCCCCAACATCTTTCCCCACTGAAGTGGTCCCTATTTATTTACTTACAATTTCTTGCTTTCAAACTGCTAGGCTGGCAGGAGCTGGGACACAGAAGGGCACTGAAACCATCATGCAGTACTCAGGTCTTGAACTGCCGACTTGCAGGCCTTCCAGCTAATAAGGTGGGCTTCTTAACCACTGAGCCACTACAGGCTCTCATCCTAATCATGTAAAGCACAGTCAAATACATATTGAGAGCACTTAAGTGCATTGGGATAAATGAATTTAATAAAACAGAACACCAATCCTACAGCTTTTTACTCTTGAGTAAGTCACATTGTGTTTCTAGCATTGCAGACTCACTTTGTATTGAACTGTGGCCACTAACTAGGAAGGTCAGTGTTTAATTTTGAGAAGAATGACTGTAAATCATGCTTAATTGAGAGTGCTGAGATAATGCTCTGTGACTTAGATCATCACCCTACCCCTGCTGAATTGATGGTTTCAGTATGTCATTATATTTATTCGTCGTAAAAGTAATGTTTGGAAATTACTTTTCTCAAGCAGCAACAGAATTTATTTCTAGAAATTTTGGTTAGGATTTTAATATAAGACCTGATAGCATCGAACAAGGAAGATAAGTAAGGTGTTTACAGAACAATCTATAAACCATCACACAGCACGTAAATAAGTGGAGTCCTGTCATTAGTTACAATCCAAATACTTCTGCTTGTGTGTTGACTGACAATCTTAATCAATGTAATTTATTTTTTTTCATGGTAAAAACTTACAATAACATTATGTTAGTATTTTTGTTATTTGTTCTTTATTTAGATCCTTTGTAGATATGCAGCTTTAAATGATTTGTATTGAGAAATGGTTTGTGGGTAAGTGGTATGAGTCTCAACTCCTTAAGTTTTGTTTCAAGTTATCCCCCCCATGTTTACTTTTTTTTTTTAAAGTTTCTTTTCACCCACAAAAAATGGACAAAGGGACTGCTTTTTATCTTTTTCAGATTTTTACATGCCTAATTTCTGCACATTGATAAAGTTAAATTTAGGCATATCCTGAGGCTGTTTTTCATGTTATGTCTTATTTCATAGTTGGTTGACATAGTGGCATTAAACCTGTGATTCCTAATGTGGGGCACACACTCCACAGTGGCAATTTGATTTTAAGAGGGTCAATTCAATAATGAATTATTAATAGTGATTTTTTTGCATTTCTTATGATTCTAGGCTCCTTATATACAGTACAGTAATACCTCATATAACATTAGTATCGAATAACACGAAAATCGCATAACATCAAGGAATCTGGGGGGAAGAATTGCATCAGATAACATTAAGATCCTATGGGATGCTTCAGATAACAACCGCGAAAGCCTGTGTGGTTACAATGTATCTCTATGGATCCCATAGAGGATCAGATAACACTAAAAATCATATAACACGAAGACTTGTGGAACCAGGTTTTAGTGTTATATGAGGTTTTACTGTATACAAATATTGTGATATACACATTATAAAAATTAAAATCAGAATGTACACGGTGGTCAGCCAGTGACAATGGAGAGGGGAAAATCTGCTAATATTGAGGAGTGGTGAGAGCATAGAGTTAACTAAAGAGTGCATGAGCACAGAATAATTCTTATTTTGAATAATAAACATTATATGTCACAGGGAGGGTGTGTGTCAAAATTTTAGAGAAGCTTAAGTGGAGCATAGCCATAAAAAAGGTTGGGAACCACTCCATTAAACAATTCAGAGTAGTAATTTAGACATTTCCAAGAGTTTTGAAGCCATTATTTATTTATTTATTTATTTATCTTACAAAGAACAATTAAAGCATCGTGGTATTATTATTTCCATGTAATTAACATTAAGGTAAGTGAGTGGAAGCTGAAAGTGGCTTCCCTAATAGTTGAGGATGAGGTAACATTTGCACAGGAGATTTTCTTGTTATCTTGGCCACTCTCATGGTGGTGGAGAATGTATTTTAACATTGTAAATTAGGGATTCTCAACCTGCAGCCTGCGGGTTGGATGTGGCCCATGGCACCATTTCATGTTGCCCCTCATCACCTCCACCACACCAAGAAGTACTATGTGGTGGAGGAATGGCAAAATGGCTGTCCAGCCCCCAAAGCTGTCTGAGAGAGCGTGACCAGGTCCCTGGCTTAAAAAGGTTGAGAACTCCTGTTGTAAATGGTGAGAGCCGACCAAACAAGCTTCATTAAATATGATACTAAATTAAAGCAATGTTTCAGAGGTGAAAAACTCTCTCATATGCACCACAGTGTAAAATGATCTAGAATGACCTAAAAGATAGGATTAATCACTTCCGTATTTGAAGTCAATTAGTCTTCTAACAACTTTGATTAAGAAGTAGGGGCTGTAGTAAAAACAGTACAGCTCTTGCATTCACATTCTGAAACAGTTTTCTTCATGAAAAGTGTGAATACTAATGTTGGATATAAAAACAGCAACAGTGGTGTGAGAAAATCCTGCCAGTGTCTTGTTTTATGGCCGAGATAGGCTGTATTCACAAATCTAGACAACATGTTGAAGAATCTTCAGTTCTGTCATACCAAGGTACCAAGTTATTCCCCCCCCCCTTGTGCTTTGTGCATTTTTTTAAAGGCTTCTGGTGTCTTTTCCTTTTTGAAGTTAAGCACATAAAACAGAACAAGGGCAAAAAGACAGGATGATCGCTCACATGGATGCAAACAATTTGTCTAATTTCTCTGCTTTTGAATAGTCCATGTAACAAGGCAGCAGCTAAAATGTATCCTTAGAGAAATGTACAAGTGATGGTCTTGCAAGTGTGCAAATTCTCATTTTGCTACTTGTTAATTCGAGGTGTGAGAATGTGACAAGTAATGAATTACAGGCCTAAATAAGAGTAGAAGTAATGTCAGTAGCTGTAAACTGTTGAAATAATTCCCATGAAGAATAATTAAAGGAATAACGATATCCAATGAATGATTCCTGTGTAAAAGTGACAGAAGACTACCAAATTCTTCCCCAGGCCAGTCTAGGTATGACAGAATCCTAGCCACTTTCCCCAGTCAATTTGGAAGGGCCACTTTATTGAGAATAGACTGCTTTGAAATACATTTTCTTCTTGTACTGAACACATTTTAAGTCTGAATGCTCACATGAACAAGTTATGCTAGCCCTGTATCAGGCATACTAGCAACTGATTCCAGGCTCAATTTTAAATGATTGTGTTAAGCTATAAATTCCCAGATGATTTGGGATCAGGTCACCTGAAGGAGTACCTTTGTCCCTATGAGGTTGTTTATGCTTTGTAAACATAAGCTTCTTGCAGGCCTGTCACCAAGGGTGTGATCAGGTGGTTGCATGATTGGAAGGCAAATGATGTGTAAAAACCTAATATCCTTCTCAGTTTTGCTTGTTTACTTTTAGCTAAAGCACAACCTAGCAAACAACTAGCTCCAAGAATGAATTACTTGTGTTATGTAGCTCAAAAACATTGTAAAATATCAATATTTCTCACAGTGAATAATAATGTCAAATTGAAGGGATTTTTCCTTAAAATATATTGGTGCACATGACTTGTTTGTTATCTCCTTGACAAAGAAAATGTTTCATTTTAAAAAAGTGTATTTGTGTTTACATGTACAAGGGAAGTACTTCTTTAATAGTCCTATACCAAGCCTTAGAGTCATAGTGTGTGGCATGGATAGAATAATGGATGAGGACTCTGGACACCAGGGTTCGAATCCCCACTTGGCCATGGAAGCTAATAGAGGTGAAGGAGTGGGACTGGCAGGGTTGTAGCCAGGTTTCTAGATGTTTTTTTTTTATGTGTGTGTGAATTTTTTTCAGGAGGGGCAAAAACAAATTTCAGGGGGAGGCCCAACAATGTCACACTCACATATATAACATTGGCACCACGGGGTGGGGGCTGTTAACTCAGGAGGGTTTTTGCTCCCCCCCCATCTATGGCCCTGGGGACTGGTAAAACTACCCCTTAAATATTTGACTTACCTTGACATCCTTATCAGGGTTACTATAACAAGGGTTACTACTAATGCCAAAACAAAAAGCCCTCATGAGATTGATCAATTTATTTGCTGGCTTAATTTACCCAGAATTTTTTATTTAAATTTTTTCATGTGGTTTATATGCAGAACATGACAGCATAAAAATTATATACACATAAAACTGGGACAGGATCATCTCATTCCCAGAAACATTGTATCTGTCATCCTGTTCATTTGTATATATTTTAGCTTGATTGCATCTGTGTATAGTTCCAGTGGAAAATAAGCAGTAACGCTGTGGGGTACACGGAAAGCGCTTCCTCAAAGGTTATAGTATTTTTGAGCCAAATTCAGACATGCCCTGGGCAAAGGCCGCTTTGTGCCAGCCAATCTTTCTCACACTAGGCCAGGTGAAAGGAACTACAGAATGAACTTACCAGAGGGTGACTTCATTTTGGCAGTTGCACATCTGGCCTAGACACGGAGAAGAAAATGCAGTAAATCAATCTGATTTTGAAAAGAATTAACAGCCATGTGGCACTTCCAAGCATAGGTACAGTAATTCGTGACCTAGTGGGAAGGTGGTATTAAAGACTACCATGTTTTATTATGTTAGAAGTCTTCATAGATTGCCCTCCATCTTAACAAATAGGCTTGTGTTACGATTATTTTGTTCATCTTTACAGTCCTACAAGCCTTTGGCTTTTGCTCCTATACAGACTAATATACAGTAGTTACTATTCTGGACATTGTGGCAGATGAATGTGAAAATGGGAATTTAAGTGCCTCAATAACTGGATTTCTCAGAAGTGTTTGAATGCTTCTTACTTACTTAGACTTAGATTCTTGCTATGCAGCATATTGGGCAGTAAGGGATCTCTAACAGTTTCTGTCAGTTTAATTTATTTTTCTTACTGGCTGGATATCTCACTTAGAGTTTTCTGCTGATCTATTCTCTAAAGATGTACAGTACTGTACAGTACTTGCAAAGAAGAATACAGTAGAAACAAAGTCTATTGAAGTTAAGAATATTTTTTAAATCTTATCACCATCTTTTCCTGCCTTCTGCAACAACTGTTTAAATTCTCTTATTAGTGCAAGCAACATGTGATACACCTTATATTTTTTTAAAACCATAATTTTTAGTTCAGTCACTAAAATATCATAAAAATAAAGTATCATGAAACCTATTTTGGGCCAGTTAGATGAACCACTTTTCAAGTACATATTTTCATGAGATTTTTGTGTGTTTGTTTGTTTGTTTTAATCATAGGAGTAGGAATTTTAGATTAAGGCAGAGGCGTAGCTACCGCCGTATCTGCCGTATCAATTATACGGGGCCCCCGGGCCATAGGGGCCCCCAACGTGCGTAAGCAAAACAAATCTTTACCCTTCCTAAGGGCCCCCAAACAAATTTTATACGGGGCCCCGCCAAGGCACGCTACTCTTCTGGATTAAGGGAACATTATTTGAATAGCCACAGCATCAAAAATAATAACAATAACAATATCAATATCAATAATATAATTTCCCATTTTAAGCATGTTTAAATGTTTTATTAAAACACCCACAAATTTAAAAAATAGTTTGATTTTATTCAAACCACTCTTGAGCAAAAATAATTTTACATAGGGGGAAATATATTAACATTCGACTTCTCTTTTTAGAGTGACCCTTGGTGGCCCAGAACCAGCTCCGAAGGTTTGCAGAAGATGTTCCTAGATACACACAGCATTCAGTCATCAGATTCTGAAAGGTATTAACAGTCTAACCCTAATACTATTTTACTTCACTTTTTAATAAGTGCTTGGGATACTTGAATGAACTATAGCTGATTATTTTGAAACAATTGTGAAATTGGACTAATTACAAATAGTAGCAAGAAATGGAAAGATTCTGAATCAGTTGAAAAGAGTGAATGTATTTATTTTATTTTATTTATTATACTTATACCCCACTCATGTAGGAGGTTTTCCTACTCTGGGCAGCTAACAGCACAAACTCATACATTAAAAACTGACATACATTTTAAAAAATTACATTTATATATATATAGTGTAACTTATCCTGAGGTAAACAAGCATTTGTACAGATTACACAGCTCTTCAAAACCAATGGAATAGTTAGTGAAATGGATTGAGTTTAAACACACCATCACAAGTACATATATACATGTACTCACAATGTTCCCAAAACTCCAAACAAGCATTCATCTGTTTCAGGGGCTGCAGTACTATTACACACGCATTCTCAGAATCTACCAGCCAATATGACTGTAGGATTATTCTGATTCTGTAGATACAAAATACTGTATAGCATATATAATCCCTTGTATGTTTAAACTCAACCCAGTTCACTGACCGATCCATTGGTTTTGAAGTGCTGTGTAATCTGTGTATATGCTGGTTTACTGCAGCTTAAATCACACAGTGTTTATTCCCAAGAAATGCTCATTTTTATACCAGGAAGCCCCTCTGCATTCTAGAGTGATCAATGCAGGGTGAAGGATTATGTGACATGTAGAACAAATACAGAAGAAGGCAACCTTGCACTGTCATGTTGTACTTTTTGTTTTAGCCAGTTACCAAATGATTGTGGGGAAAGGGGGTGAAATTTGATCTGGGTGAGCCCTATAAATGTATGATCAAATACTTTGATGTAAATCCCACTACTGTATGTTTAGTGACAATTGGTCAAATGCAACTATCAGAGATATTTGTTTATTACCAAGTATAAAAAGTCACGTTGATTTGCAATTTTATCTAATATACTAACCAATAGTTGTGAACTTCTGTATCCCCATTTGGTCATGGGGTCATTTATAAATTATTGCCATGAAGTGCCACTCCTATATCTGAAGAGGTGGACTTGGTTCATGAAAGCTAGCTTTAAAATGTAACAGTCTTTAAGGTGCCACAACATTTTTGTCTTTCTTTTTGTCTTTTTTTAAAAAAAATACTGACTGATATGCTTGCACAGACTAAGATGGCTATTACTCCAAAAAATTCAGTTTATTCTGACTGTTAAAGATATATTAATCACATCCACAGTGGGAACTGGGGGTTAGAGCAGTTTCAGTTTGTTTGTTTGTTTATTGCTTGCTTGCTTGCTTGAATTTCTGTAATACCTTTCTCCCTGCAGTGTGGCACTTAAGGTGGCTGAATCTCTTGGTTAAACCATTTTGCAAGATTCAAAAATCTCATTGAATACACCAAAGTATTTGCTTGACATTAAGGTCCAGCCTTAGGCCTCTCCATTTAGGGGGTGCCTCAGGGCTCGGTGCTCTCGCCTCTCCTATTTAACATTTACATGAATCCTCTATCATTCATTCCCATGGGGTGTGGTATCATCAATATGCGGATGATACCTAGTTATACATTGCGGCCCGTGGGTCAGGGGCCCTGCACTATCTCGGGAGCTACCATCTTTGGTTCTGGATGGAGCTACCTTGCCCCAAACAGTCCTGGTGCGTAATCTGGGGGAGGGGTGGTGTCTTCCTGGACTCCAACTACTGCTTGAAGAGTAGGTGGCTCTCGTGGCCAGGAGGGCTTTTGCACAGATTCGTGTTATACGCCAGTTATGCTTGCACCCAGATCAGGACTCCTTGCTCATGATCACGTAAACTCTGGTCACCTCCAGACTTGACTATTGTAATGTACTCTACATGGGGCTGCCCTTGATGACCATTTAGAGGCTGCAACTAGTCCAGAATGTGGCTGCTTGGGTGGTGCTGGTGTGCGGATGTTATGCCCGAACCTTGCCACTGCTTTGGAAGCTGCACTGGCTGCCAATATGCCTCTGGGTGCAATTCAAGGTGTTGGTGATTACCTTTAAAGACCTACATGGTAGTGGGCCAGGATACTTAAGAGACTGCATCACCCTAATAACATCTGTCTGTCCCACCAGAGCGGACCAGAGAGGCTCTCTTGTGGTTCCATCTGCCAGAGAGGCACGACTCTTGGGCATAAGGTGGAGGGCCTTTTCTGTGTCTGCTCTGGCCCTATGGAACCTCCTGCCAATTGAATTATGCCTCCAGACAGAGCTGCTGCCCTTCAGGAAAGGACTAAAGACATGGCTGGCAGGGCAGGTGTGGGGCACCAGTGGCATCACAGTGGTCCCAGCCTCCTGGTTTGTAAATATTATCTCTCCCTTTTAATCTTTTAATCTTCTATCTTTTAATTTGTAACTTTTAAATTTCTGATCCTTGTTAGTTTTAGTTTTTAATGATTTTTAGTGTATTTTATGTTGTTTGAAGTTTTTATATGTTGTTATTTTTTACTGCTGTATATTACTTGATTGTTTGTGAGCTGCCCTGAGTCAGGTTTCCTGAATGGGCGGCATATAAATACAAAAATTAAATTAAATTAAATTAAATTAAATTAAATTAAATTAAATTAAATTAAATTAAATTAAATTAAATTAAATTAAATAGCTCCATGTATTATAATGAAATAGATTGTAACTATCTTCTTCCTTTTGTGCCCTATCTGAATACTGGTGATTATCATGGTGATCAGTCATGAAGACTGTCCTGTGAATATAATGCCATGGCCTGTCATCTGCCTTCCACATTGCAGCGTGACACCACTGATCCAGTTCTATGAGTCACTTTCTGGCCCTTTTGGCATGCAAAGTCCTCCTCAGCCCCAGGCCAGTATTGAGGAAGCTGCTGCCCTCCATCAAGATGGATTCAAGTGCGATTTAATCCACTTGGGGACCATCACCATTCCTTGTGGACTTCAGCACTCAAGGCTGTTAGTCCTCAGAGTTGTCAGGTTAGTTATCTACCGCCTGACGCTTAGCGTTGAGTCACTGGTAGTATGAACTACTCTATTACCATAGCAGAATAACCTGGCCAGATTGTAACTATATTTTTAGTTAATTAGGTGGACAATTTGATACTGTTTGCCTTACTGTGAGAAGCATGTGCTCATTTTTTTTAGTTTTTGTTATTTCTAAAGTTCTTTAAAAATTTAAGCCAAGCAATTAGGAAACAATTGGTTCAGTCCGTATTAACAACACAGTGTTTTTCCAGATGTGTCAATTCACAGCCAAACAGCTGTTCTCTATTAGTTGTCCTTTAAAAGCTTTGTTCCTTTTTCATAAGGGGAACAGAAGCACAGGGACATTTATAGGGTGACAGGCAGATGTTTGGGTTGAATTGGGATGGAATGAAAGCAGTAGTGATTTTCTCTTTGTTGTCCACATTACATGCTGTGTATTTTACATTTATTTTTAATCTGCGTCATGCCAAAGATATGGCATATCTGTTACATTCTACCCTCTTCTCCAGATGAAATCATGCTTATTTTTAGACTAGTTTGTGTGCGTAAACTTGAATAAAGCATCAAATTAAAGAGTCATCTAGCTAAGTGTGTGTTTCCCATTGACTACTTCCAGGCTGAGACATAACACAAATATCTTTTTGAGGGCCGAAATGTAGATGTGTGAATACCTAATGCATGTGTTTCTCTGGGTTCTAAATCTGGTCAGGTTGAAAGGATTCACAGTAATAAAACACCAGTTGCCATCTTTGTCCTGCAGCATCTTTGGTAACATTGAAAGTTTATTTAAGGTACAGAGTCTGGTTTATTTTCAAAGCGTGCTTGCACAACCATTGATATAACTTATAACAGCTATGAGTTCATTTGTATTCCTAGGGATGTTGATAATTTATGTCATTTTTCTTTCTATCCCCCAATTTTTCCCAATTTTATGTCAATCAAATGAAACTCACACCTAGGTCCTACATTAAATCATACTACGCAAGCAGACAAAATGCATGTAGATGTATTATTTATTTATTTTATTTATTTATTAAGCCTATCTCCTACCCCTCTAGAAAAAACTTTCCAACTCTGGGCAGCTAACAGCATAAAATTCAACAATAAAACAACACACATTTTGTAAGAACTTCCTCACATAGTATATGTTATTTTAAAATCTGGAGTTGGTGCATATATTTTTAGAGAATATGTTACACAGTTAGGAGTTGGTAGAGTTCAGCTCATAAACTCCTGTTCTTAGATGAGGTATTCCATGGTTACGGCCTGGTGCTGAAATCTGAAAGGGGGCTGAATCTTTGGTGAGCCATGGGATAAAGGCCATCACACTACTAGCACTGTTTTCTTCTTTTAAGAAATCTCTCCCCCCCCTCTTTTATGTGGATAATTCCATTCATTATTCTTCAGATTCTTGAGCCATGATGAACCATCATTAGGTTCTAGGCTGCGGCGGCTCAGTGGTTAAGCTCACCTTGTTAGCTGGAAGGCTGGCAAGTCGGCAGTTTGAGACCTGGGTACTACATGATGGATTGAGTGCCCGTCTCTGTCCCAGCTCTTGGGGACATGAAAAGAGCCTCATTTGGGTGATCCCTGGGCAGAGTTACTTCTGCAAAAATCCATTCAATCCAGAATAATTTCTGACATAAAATTATTATTACCCAAGTTAAGGTATGTTACCATCATCATTAGCATTTCAATGCTGTTGTTTTAAGAGCAGGAGAAGGAAAGAATAAGAAATAGCAGGAGAGAGGGAGAACAGCAAGCTAAAGAAATTAAAGGTCACTCCAGTTTTGATTTCCATTACTCTCCCCCTTAAAGATGGTTCGCAGCTCTCACAAGTTCTGCTGAATTTAAATCTCTTGAGATTTGCTGCATTCATCAGCTCTCTTACAAACATGTATTGAACAGTTTGTTAATTGGCACCATATTATCTGAAAAAGAATACAGTAATTTTTTCTCTTATTTATTCCCAGAATAAAAGCTATGTCTCTACTATGTTACAGGCTGGCTTGGATCCACTCTTGATCTTGATGTAAGAAATGATGTAAGAGCATTGAGTCTTACATCTTTGAATCTAGTTGTAGTCTCTTCTTTTGTTCTGGACTATGCGTGCCTATAAAAATATTATTATATTGCTGTTGCTTTGGAGTGCTGACATTTAAAACAGAACTTTGGCTCTGTATCTAACTGATTTCTGTCTCTAATATTCTTTTGTTTCCTCAGTTGCAATGTTTGTTTTCCAGTGATCCTATCTCAGTGTCATACTGAGATGAAAGAATGCATCTTTTGTGTGCAAATGATTCCAGGATCAATCCCCAGCACATTGCGGAGGTGCTGGAAATAATTTTGTTTGAAGGCCTAGGAAGCCACTACCAATCAATGTTGACAATACGAGGTTAACTTGGGTCAGTAAAGTACAGGGCAACTCCTATCTATCTAGAGCAGAGTTCCCAACCTTTTCTTGGCCATTCCCTACCTAAGCATCTCTAAAATATTGATTCCCCCCTGTGACATATAATTCTTATTATTCAAAAAATGAACTTCTATTCACTGTAGGAAGCCTAAAAGGCAATTAACTTGGCCTAAACTCATTTTTTGAATTGCCCCTCCATAAAAATCAAATCCCCCCCCCCCCGGTGGGGTGTGCCTCACATTGGAAACCATGGATCTAGAGACTCACACTAGATCTTCTCTTTCAGATGGATGTAGGCCTCCCCTCTCCTTTCCCAGACACCTGATGCATTACTGTGATGCAATGAAGATGTCTCGTCATAATTGTTTTTTTTAAGAAATACTTGAACCAAAAGTAAGAGAGAGAGAAAGACTTTATTCTGAATATGAATATGTGCTCCTCTTACAGCAAGAGGGACAAAGATGTAAATGGACAAAGGCCTTTTATAGACCAGGCCTGACAGACAGCCAAATACACAAAATTCACAATACAGTTGTACTTCGCTTAAAGAGCATAATGCGTTCCACAGGATTACTCTTTAAGCGAGTTTGCTCTTTAAGCGAAACACCATTGTAAATGACCAATGGGGGAGGTTTCTTTTTTTTTTGCGAACATTGATTTATTTGTTAAGCAAGTTTTTGGTTGGTTTTATTTGTTAAGTGAAGCGAACATTCAGAGAAAAACTGCTCTTTAAGCAAATTACTCTTTAAGTGAGGCGTTCTTTATGCGAGGTTTGACTGTAGTTCAGACCTGGTTTTATCTTGTCTTTTGCATACCAAGTCAGTTTTTTACCTGCTTCCTAATATGTACACAAAGGCATGGGGGGAGGGGGGAAGAGGAGTTTTTATCCTTTAGTTCACTTAAAGTTCAAAACTGCTTTTCTTCAGCTACAATCAGATGTGATCCTTTCTCATTTTCTGATTTTACCCTTATTTGCAGGTAACCTGCAAATGACTAGGTTATGGGAAATAAATCTTTGTAGTTGGTTTTAATAGGTAATAAATTTCCTCTGCTACTTATTTTTCTAAAAAAAGAAAAAGAAAAAAAGGGCAGGTTGGTGTGATTTTTATCATCCCACAATCTTGTAACCATGGGCAGGGGGTCTTGTGACAGTTACATAACAAGTACAAATTCGGTAGATGGAGAACATGCATCTTCATTTATTTTTTTCCTTCTACTGCTTTAAAAACATTTTGTTCCCTGTTCACTTTAACTGGAAGCCCTAGATCTGTGATGGCAATCTTTGGCACTCCATATGGCAAACCTTGGACATCAATTCCCAGAAGCCCCCGTGAATCCACACGAATGGGTTTACTGCGATTCATCCAGCCCACACTGCCCTTGTCATTCCTGGAAGTGGAAGTAAAACGATCCCATACAGGTATGTTTTACTTCTGCTTCCAGGAGCGATGAGGGTAGCGTGGGCCAGATGAATCACAGTAAACCTATTTGTGTGGATTCACAGGGGCTTCTGGGAATTGACATCAAAGAACATCTGGAATGCCAAGCTTCGCCATCAGTGCTCTAGATTTATGCTATTCAAGATCTAAATTGCTTTTCTTTGGAATTAGCTCCAATAATCTGTCCTCCAGTTTTTAATGTTATTCTCAGTTTCTTTCATGCATATGGCAAGCACACTACTGTATCTGTGAATGTGCTAAAGACAGAGACATAATTTTATGGCAGGAGTTCTTTTAAAGGAGGGAGATGAGTTTTCAGCCAGCACATTCATGACCAGAAAAAACAGGATGGTGGTGGGGAATCATCTAAGAATTCCATTGCCCTTTACAAAGCAATTGCCACCTTCAAACAAAACAGAAGAATCAGTTGTGTGGGCGGGAGGTCATAGTACATGTGGCAGAAAGTCTGCAATTAGAAGGGAGTTTTTCATTCAGGTCTGAACTCAAAGGTCACCATAGTCGGGCATCGTCCAAGGTCCAAATCTGGATACGGGACTGACCTCCCTTGTCTTACAGCTGATGTTGTTTATAGCTGCTACTGGTTCACCAAGTGAGCAAGCAATTAAAAAAAAATGGTGTGGGGAGATGATGCTACCCAAGGTAAATAGGTCATGTGAGGAACCCTACACAAAACCTGAAATGTCTTCTGGGGCAAATGTTTATTGCTGACTTCCTGGTTTGATTGAATTTTAGATAAGGGTGCAATCTGCTTTTTTATCTGATAGCAGAGAGCAGAACATGAGTTTTAAAATGTGTGGCTAAAGTAAGTTTAATTTTGATTTCTTTTGAGTTTTGATTCCACTGAAATGTATCTATATGGGGAAAGATCATAATAGTCAACAAACATGTATCACTCCTGGTGACAATTTGTATGAAACAATGAAGCAGTAGAGATTTGTGAATGTATGGATAGTTCTGTGGTTTAGGTATCTGGCTGTGGAGTCAGCAGAAAGAAATTTATTTTCCCAAAGTGTCCCAAGGGAGAAGATCCAGCTTGTAAAGTAATGGGCAAGCTGCACAGTCCCAGGGCACACCCCAAAAATAGGGGATAGTAAATCACATCTGAAAACTTTGTACCTTGAAAACCCTGGAAAGAGTCGCCATAAGTCGTAATTGGCTTGACAACCTGCTAATTTGCCTATCCATCAGTAAATTTATTTGATGCACTTCCAACTTCAGTTTGATTTTTCTTTTTAGTCTGTGGTGGAGATCTGTATTGAAGCTCTCCTTGCTCAAAAACTTTTAGATTATGGTTGGTGAGCAAATCTGAAGAGTAAATACACAGACTATCTTTAGCAAACACAGAGACTAACAAGATATTACATGAAAGCTTTGGGAGTGACTGAAGTTGAGACATTGAATAATTATAAAGGAAATGCCTGACATTTATTTTTGCTTAAAATATTACCTGAAGAAAAATGCATTTCCTGGTTGAGGAGGTGCTACACAGTTCGCTCTTTCATGGGGCAAGGAGTGGTTTTTCTGATTTACATATTAAATGATATCATCAGCCTAAAAAGAATGTGAAATATCACTCTAGTTTCTCCAGGAGATTTTGCCGAGGGTAGTCTGAGTTCACCTTTCAGGCAAATTGGCTCTAACTTGCTCTTCCTAGATTCCTTGCTAGTCTCTAAATATAATGCTAATCTCAGAATTTCTTCCCCTTCATCTCTCTCTTTCAAAAATCCCTTCTATTATGTTCATGTGGTGCATGTGTCAACCCCCAACCTTCCAATGTTACCTGTTCATATCATTGTCACTTTTAGAAAATGTTGGTTCTGTTAGACCAGGAGTTCTAAACCTTTTTAAGCCAGGGGCCAGGTCGTTCTCCCTCAGACAGCTTTGGGGGCCAGACGGCCATTTTGCACTTCCTCCACCACACAGCAATTCATGGTGTGGTGGAGGTGGTGGTGAGCCACATGAAATGGTGAGCCACATGAAATTTAACATCAGCCCAGTCCACTATGTAGGACAGTGGTGGCGAACCTATGACATGCATACCAGAGGTGGCACGAAGAGGCCTCTCTGTTGGCACACGTGCTATTGAGGGAAAGCTCCACCCCATCCCACCAGTCAGTGTCAATGGCAGCATAACTCCCCCCCCACCCCTTTCCCTCTGTCAATGGGGAGGTAAGAGGGGAGGCTGAAACCCCATTTGGGAGGTGGTGGTGCGGACAAGGTAAGGCAACAAGACAACCCCTACCCATCCCTCCTAGGAGTTGGGTGCATCTGCAGGGTGGAGAGTCCCCATAGGAGGCACCCATGGGGAGGCACAACTGGCAATGTCACATGTGTGTGTGGGCATGTACAGTACCTGCCCACATGCTGCCTCCTCCTCCTCCTTAGGCACTCGGTCTCTAAAAGGTTTGCCATCACTGGCATAGGACAGTGGGAAATGTGGTCCAAAACACCTGGAGGACCAACAGTTTGCCTCTTGTCATACCAAGGATCCACTGTGATGTTGTTACACTCCAGTGATAAACAGTAGCTCCTTGCCATACAGGGTGTCCCAAAAGTCACCATACATGGGGAAAATGTTAAATTGTAGCTAAAAAATAGTTAGGAGTCATAGTGACTTCTTCAATTTGTGAAAAATATATGCAGGCAAAACCAGGGTCTTTCCCCCTTTTCAGAGCAAAGTATATCCACACAGACAGCACAGTAGGACTATCTGATTGATAAAAAAAGATGCAAACAAACCATCCAATGCACCTGAGGAAGCAGTTGTTGTAGATGTCACAAAATTCTTACTTGCAGGTACCAGGATGGTAAACAGAAAAATACTTCTTGGATGAGAAAAAAAGGTGGTTTTTCATTTCATAAATGAGATTAAGACAAGTGATGATTTATATCATTAATAGATGAAAGCCACAGCAGTGTTTCTTTGATCTATGACAGGGATGGGAAATTGTGACCCTCCAAATGGTTTTGGACTGCAACTTTCATTAACAATAATCATTGATGAGGTGTAAAAATTTTTTTTAGAGGGCTGTGATTGTCCAATCCTGTCACAGGGAAAATGAGCCCAATCTAGGAAATCCATCTACTGTACTTGTATAAGGGCTAAAACTGTGATAATGCTGCCTCAGGTTGCCCAACTGTATAGAGTAGGACGTTTTTATATGTGATAGTCTGATAAACAAAAAGCAAATCTAATGATTTTTTTAGTTCTCTTAAGGTTATTCCACTTGTATTTAGATTATAAAGTTTAGACCTATATTTTGAAAGAAGGAAATTAGTCTTGACAGAAACCCTTCCTTTGGCTTAATTTAAATTTGGTTGTGAAAATTATGAACTTCCTATCTATTGTTTTTGGAATTTAAGAACAAGTTGAAACCTGACTGTTTTCTAACCTTCCACTCTTTATTTTAATGCTAATGTATCCATTTTATTGCTCCTGGACAAAGAGTTGCCACATTATCCTTAGGAAATGAATTTCCCAATACTCCTTAGGTAATCCTAGCTGTCTCCCTATCAATCATTTTATAGCATATTACTTTGTATATTGGGAAGCTGGTTCTGATGTTCCTGGAAAGCTGTTGTGATTATTTGCAAACACCCAAAGATTCAGAATTGGAAGAGTTAACTGCTTCTCTCCAGTACCAAATCAATTATGTAGTCTTATCCAACTTGCAGATAAGTTACAATATTGCATCCTGTAATATGCAATTATTTAGTGAAACATTATATTTATTTATTTATTACTTGCATTTCTACCACCACCCCCTAGCTAAGATGACTTCGGGAAGCTCACAAAAAACAAAACAAAAACAAAGAGTGAAACTTACAGGCATAGTTTTTATACACCAAATTCAACAATAAAAATATAGGAGTTAGTCTTTAAAGTGCTACAGTGTTTTTTATTTTATTTTGTTTTGTTTTCTGATATGCCTGAATCACAGACTAACATGACTACTATTAAAAAAAACCACAACAAAAAAACCTCACAAAAACATCAAGACAGCATTAAAATTGAACTATTACAATTAAGAAATTTTAAGTAAGTAAGTAAGTAAGTAAGTAAGTAAGTAAGTAAGTAAGTGTGGTATGGAGTGCGGGGGCTCAAGTGGTTAAGATGCTGAACTCACTGACTGGAAGGTCGGAGTTTGATTCCTGAGTACTGCATGATGGAGTGAGCTCCTGTCTCTGTCCCAGTTCCTGCTAATCTAGCAGTTCAAAAGCAAGTACAGTAATACCTCATATAACATTAGTATCGAATAACACGAAAATCGCATAACATCAAGGAATCTGGGGGGAAGAATTGCATCAGATAACATTAAGATCCTATGGGATGCTTCAGATAACAACCGCGAAAGCCTGTGTGGTTACAATGTATCTCTATGGATCCCATAGAGGATCAGATAACACGAAAAATCATATAACACGAAGACTTGTGGAACCAGGTTTTAGTGTTATATGAGGTTTTACTGTAATTGCAAGTAGATAAATAGGGACCAATTCGGTGGGAAGGTAAACAGCATTCCGTACACTCAGGTGTTGAGGCATGCTTGCCACATGTCCACGGAAATGTCTGCAGACGCAGACAGCATTGGCTCTTTGGCTATAAACAGAGATGAACACTGAACCCTAGAGTCAGATATGACTGGCTTTTGACCAAGGGTGACTTTTACCTGTACTTAAGTGTACTGAGGTCCACACAAGCAAATTCTGCACTGGAACAAATTGGAGCAAATGAGGAAAATACCACAAAAAAGCAAGGGGTTTTTTTTGGAGGGGGGGTTGACAGTAGTTTCAACCCTGCATAGTATAGACCAGGGATTCTCAACCTGTGGCCTGCAGGCCAGATATGGCCCATGGCACCATTTCATGTGCCCCCCCCACTGCCTCCACCACGCCAGAAAGTGCTACATGGTGGAGGAAGGGCAAAATGGGCATCTGACTCCCGAAGCTGTCTGAGGGAGTGTGATCCAGCCCCTGGTTTAGAAAGGTTGAGAACCCCTGGTGTAGACAATAGGCTTTAATACCAGCATCATGAATACAGGGAAAATAAATATATTTTTAAAAAGATCTGTGTGGACCAACTTTCTGTTTCTTCTGAGATTGGCATCCCCCATCTTCTCTGCAGCCACTGTATATCCTAAAATCTACTAAAGAAGGTGTGGAAAGTTTCTGGTGTGAGGTGTTTTTTTTTAAATCATGTTTCCCCTTTTTGTTCCTGTTACTCAAATCAAGAAAAAAAACCTTTTATTTCCATTTTTTTAATATTTTAATTTCACTAAAGTATTTTTATTTTTATTTTCCACAACTCTACCCACTAGGCTTATGTGTTCATAAACACTACATGGTACATGCAACCATCCATATCACTTGCAGGTAGATAACTGCAAGGATCAATATCAAACCCTTTCATTCCCTGTTGTGTTAATTTCATTCGTGGTTATGCCTAGGATGTCCTAAAAATTTAATAAAAATATCCCTATGTATTTTAAACTTTGTCTATTCAAGCAGGAATCTCTAGACAATCTTTGTCTATTCAAGCAGGAATCTCTTAGATTATTTTCATGCACCCAGGACATATTGGGACAAGATTTATCTTAATCAAAGAAGCTCTCCCATGCACGTAAATTCCTGAAGCTCATGCACTTCATGAAGCTTACTTTTATTCATCACATATATTCTGAAGCTTCCAAAGACATCTCTGAAGCTCTATTTGCCTTGAAGCTTACTTCTATTTGCATTTTCCTCTTGTGGCTATTGTTTCTGGGGTAGCAGAAGTTAGGGAAATTAGCATGTGTGTATATTGTAATGATTGGGTTTTCTGTTTACAGGGCAGATTAGTTTAGAAGGGAGGGGAGGGACAACTTTGCTCATGATGCACAGAATTGCTCCGCTGATTGGTTGTTCAAATCTCCCGCCTGTGATGTTTCATCATCCTGATTGGGCCGCTTCTTGGAAACCGACCTGCTCATTGGTGGCACGTCTGGAAGCTGAGCCCTGGCATTGACCCCCAATCTCCTCGCTCTATCTAATCCCCCAATCTCCTCCCTCTATCTTTCCTGGGGACTGTAACCTTTTACCTTTAACGTTATTTTCATAAATGTTTGCCTTTGTAACCTGGGGTTGACTTATTTGTGTTTGTTTTGACCACCTGTTGAGAGTTCTTTTGTTTTATTGTGTAAACTCAATTTCAAGGTATTGTGTAAACTCAATTTCAAGGATTAGACTGTATGTGTAGAAACTGTATAAAAGCTACTTCGTTCATTTAGCTCTTTAGCTCTAGTCGGAAAAGATAGACTGGGAAACTCATGTATATTTTTTAGTGGTGGGTGGGTTTTTAATTGTCTTTGACCAGCTGTTGATTAAACGCAATCAATAAAACCTCTTCTTAGTCCGAATTTCAAGTCTCTGTGGTTCCTGGGCATTCCGCCAGTGGAAGGCCCTTTTTGACAAGTAGTGTGTCTCCAGCTTTCTGTGGTCTTCGGCTGTACTCTACTGCCATTTCTTCTGGCATGCACAGTCTTTTAATGATGACCTGTGGCAGGAAAAGGGGGCAGCGGTTTTTCAGGTAACATCCCTTTTTTCTTTCTTTTTTTTTTCATTATATCGTCAGCATGCTGTACTACAACAGCTGGGGAAAGAAGTTTCTTGTATACTAAAATTCACTCTTGAAACTTGGCCTTTCAGTTATTAGCAAACAGTGGTATTATTTTTTATTGTCAACACATTTGTTATTTTAGAAGATAAGACATTTCCCCATTTTCCTCCACTAGATATGACAGCATAGAGCTGGATGATGAAATCAGAATTCGGATAAGGAAGAACAGTGCCTTGGAGTCCTGCAGGAGGCCAGAGAACAGTTCTTCTTCCCAGAATGTAAGCAAACATATTTTCACTTAGTCATTCTTCTCAGTCTATTTAATATCAGCCAGGCTTGTCCTCTGTGGTTGCACACAAACTTCCATTATTTCTTAACTGATGGAACAAATGCTCCAATGTCCTCTGCTCTAACAACTTTGCAATAGCTGATTTCAGGAAAACGTGAAATGGCATTATTTTCCAGCACTTGGAAATACAATCACAAAAGTGTTTTACCCGGGGGGGGGGGGGAAGGGAGGAGCAATTATGATGAATTAATCAAAATCCTAACAAAAATATACACACACACCCCGGAAAACAAAACAATGGCTTATAGATTGCAAATGTTCAATATATTATACATTCAAATATGAAAGAAACAAGTCACAAAAAAGTGCAGTTCACTGTAGGACTATCATGCTCAAGATTTTGCAGGCAATACTTTCCTATTTATAGAATGACAAATACCAGATGTTCAAGCTCAACTTGGAAAAAGATGAGATACCAATAAACATAGTGTAAATACAGTTTGAGCATACCAATTGAATTTTTTGCTTTGTAGATTCCATTCAAGCCTTTGACTATATAGGTCAGGGGTGCCCAAACTATGCCCTGGGGCCCAGATACAGCCCCCAACACCAATTCATCTGGCCCGCACCACCCTCATCGCTCCCAAAAGCAGAAGCAAAATGTTCCCATATGAGCGTGTTTTACTTCTGCTTCTGGGAGCAAGGAGGCTGGCGTGGGCTGATGATTTGGCATTGGGGACAGGATCTGAACTATGTGACCAGCCCGCAGCCCAAGAAGTTTGGGCACCCCTGATATAGATCATGGAAAGCCATAGAACATTCTGAAAGAAATTGGTGTGTATGTTACAACATTTGATTATCCTTATGTATAACTTGTACTCAGAATAAGAGGCTATTGTACTTTGGGAATATCATGAGTAAGGCAAGACTCATGGGATATGACAACCATGCTGGAAAAAATAGAAAGTAGCAGAAAAAGACCTAGCGTCAGATTAAATCAGAATACAACTGCAATGTATTCTTTGTAGCCAAAATATTTAAACTACTGATATTGCCATTTTACTGATACTGTATTACTATTTTACTGACATTGATAGTCTTAGCATTTTTATACACTGTAATCTTAGATGTTATTATATTTTATATCATATCTTTTTACATCATACCTTTTATTATACTATGCATATACAGTACAGTATTGTGATTTTAACATGATATATACTGGATCCTATTTGGTTAAGTCTGACTAGGGCATTCTATCATCTCTTTTGTAGTCCCACCAATCATGTTGTGAATGTTTTGTCTATATTCTGTTCTAGTCTTTGTAATAAATTGACTGATTGATTGATTGGTTGGTTGATTGGTTGATTGAATCAGAAAATAAACAAGGCTGTTAAAGATAAGACCTTTGTTCTTGAGATATGAAATATTTGAGTACAATTCCTTTAATTCCTTTCGATGTTAGAGTTGCAAAAAGATATGGTAGAAATATGGTTCAGAGTTCTTTTCGGGAAGTAGCTTATTGTTTGTTGTTTGCTTGTTACACTGGAAGTCAGACATATATTTCTTTTAAATCCTAGGAAAGGCTAAAATTGCCAGCTCTGTGCATTTAGTCCTTGGAGACTAAAAAACATGCAACAACGTGAAATAAGTGAGAGGAAATTGAAAGCTAATGAGAAACCTGATTATTCATAATCAGAGTTTGGAAAAGATATTTTGAGACTATAACTCTCAGAACCACCTATTCAGAATTAGGACTGCCAGTCCAAAAAAGTAACTAGACCAAGCTCTGTTTATAATTTATATAAATTTATGTTTCGGGAGAGGATAAAATGGAACAAAAGAAACTGGAAAAACACCCTTCTGAACATTTCTTATGCTCTTCAGATATTACACATGGAATGTTTTGTATTCACCACATTTAAATAGTTCCCCATTCACTTCAGAGAAAAGAAAACAAAATCTGAAGTTTTGGGTGGAAAAAATGTACTGAATGAATTTTATGTCTTATAATGCATGACTAAGGCATACATAAATGACAGAAATGTCTACCTCCACTTTCCTTCAGGAGATAAGTCAATATTATTTCCTGCACATCATGAGCTTCCTTGAGTTTCTTCTCGGGTCATGCAGTGCATGGGTCTCCACCAAAAACTCTTTTGGGAGCACGGTGTGTTTGCTTGCCTTTTGAGAATGTTTATAGTTTCTAAAGCAGAAAATTTAGATGGCATCTCATAAACAGACATTTTATAACCTAAAGGATCTCAAAATACTTTTTTTTTGGGACATTGTAAACAAATTCCCTTTGTTTCCTCCCTTCCTTTTTATACAAACCAGGAGGGCTTTATAGGCAAAAATAAAACTAGGTTTAAAAGATACCACATGACAGAAATCCACTGTGAGAATCTAACAGGTCCGTGAACATCTGCTTCATGCACCAGTAATTGTACCTGTAATAATTTTTCATCATTTATTGAGGCCCAGTGATCTTAATTATCCTTATTTCAATCTCTTCATGTGAGCAAAGAGATTTAATGCCGTTTTCCCAGCTGAAATCTTCTCTTAGAACATTACAAGCTGAAAGGGGAAATGTTACCTATTTACTCACAGAATCTCTCAAGGAATATGCCCCTGAGTCACAAGCAAAGAATAATTGACCTTGTAGCCTCTAATAAAAGAGCACATTTATGTCCACAGAACATGAATTTGGCTGAATTTGGAGCTCCGGACTCCGTTGAGCTCTGTGCTCTGTTGCGGATGTTGAGCTCTGAGCTCCATTGAGCATGTTGAGCTCCGACTTTCGGGCCACACCAACACCCAACAGCCAACAGCAGGGTCAGCAGAGGACACTGTGATTTACTTGCTGTTTTATTGTATATGTATATATGTTTGAAGATATGCCTATGAGCTGCCCTGAGTTGCATGTCGAGGGGGCATCATACAAAGTCAAACATAAATAAATAAATAAATATTAACAGTGGAACAGAAGCTCAGTATTGTGTTGATTTTAGTCTTACTGGTTGCTCTTCCTTTTGGAAAAATTTGATAGTGTTTCTGAACCACTATGAGGCTGTTGCACCTCTAAGTTAGGTTAAAAAGCCTATGATGGTGAATTCACATACAGCAGAGCCAAAAAAAAATTCCCTTTTTTTAAATTACAAAATTTCTTCTTCCCCCCTCCTCCTTAAAAAAAATCATTATTTCAATTATTTTTTACTGTTTAGGAAACAGCGTTGATTCATCTAGCTCAGGGGTTCCCAACCTAAGGCCCATAGGCCAAATCCAGCCCACAATACCATTTCATGTGCTCCTCCAGGGCATACAAGAAACAAAATGCCCCCCTTTGAAGCTGTTGGGACAAAATGGCCAGCCCCATCATGCAAGCAGGGCAAAATGGCTGTCCAGCCCTCAAAGCTGACTGAGAGAGCATGAGCTGGCCCCTGGATTGAAAAGGTTTGGAACCTCTGATCTAGTTCATTATTGTCAAATTGCACTGGCAGAAAGTTATCTTGGATTTCAAATGTAATGTTCCCAGGGATCCCTAATACTTTCTAGTAGTCTGGTGTCTAAAGACTTTTTCTTCTTTCATGTCCAGATCAAACTTTGGACTGACAAAATGAAGCCACTTTCTTGTCTTTGTGTAAGGCAGAGATTCTCAACCTGTGGCCCGTGGGCTGGATATGGCCCATGGCACAATTTCATGCAGACCCCACTGCCTCCACCACACCAGGAAGTGCCATGTGGTGCAGGAAGGGCAAAATGGCCATCCGGCCTCCAAAGTGGTCTGTGGGAGCATGACCCGGCCCCTGGCTTAAAAGGTTGAAAACTCCTGGTCTAAGTACTAAGCAGACCTGACTCTCTTTAGTCTCTGAAATTGAATAATATCAGAATGTTATGTTGAACATTCAATTAGCTATGATCCCATCTTCTTCAGGACATGTGGACTGATAGTAAGTAAGTAGTTTATTAATTGATTAATCTTATGACCTTACCAATAGCATAACAACAGAATTAAAATCTGTGCAATACAATGGAGTGCAAAGAAATACAATAAAGAATACAATAAAATACAATAAAAATACAATACATATATACCTAAGCTACTTTAAAAAGGAATGTAACCTAGAGAAGGTGCCTTAATACAATTAATACATACATATCCATAATCAGATAAGAGAATCTCCCTTGCAGGATACCCCAATTTGATTGATATATTAGATTCTTTTAGACATTGCCTTAATTATAAACTTGGCAGTTCTACATACAATATGCTTGTTAGAACCCAGGAGGAGATAGGACAGTTTGTGATTAGAGTCCCAAAAGTTGTTTTTTCTAGTAGGGATGCAAGGTATTTAAATCTAGTATTAGTATATAACTGGCAATCAAATAAAATATGAGAGATATTTTCAATATCTGGAGAGCCACATATGCAAGTTCTTTCATGATATGGTAAGTGCTGAAAGTGCCAATATTTATTCATGGAATCTAGTAACTTGAATCTGACTCTGCAGTAAGCCCTTCTTAAAGGATGAGGCAGGCACATCAAATAAATATTTTTCCAGGTTGAAACGTAATTTTGTTAGCAGCCAGCCACCTTAAAGATCCATCTTGGCCAGTAGTTCCAAGTCAGATTGCACACTGATATCTCAGATTCTTTGTTTAAAAATTTCCTTAGCCTGAGTGGCCACTAAAAGCAAATACAGAACTGAAAACCCATAATGAGAAATTACTTTGCAGAGTTGATTAACCAAAGACTTTGGATGATCCCACTTTATCTGTTTGGTTAAGCATAATTTGGGAACTATATTAGAGTCCATTGACTGAATCCGTGGATTGATAATTCTGGACAGTCAACAAGCATGGTTGCTACAGTTGTTACTTCCATTAACAGCATTTACTAACCCCTTCCATCCCTGAGAAATTTGATGAAATAGTTCCTTGTGGTTTCTTTACCCCCCCAATGTTATTTGTTATGTGTGATCAACTTGGAATTGATTTACAGTGACCCTAATAAAGTTTTTAAGGTAAATGAGATATTTAAGGAGTGGCTTTACCAGTTCCACATCCTCAGTGAGTTTCTGTGGTTTTGTGAGAAACTGAACCTGGGCTCTTGAGTGCTAGTCCATCACTCTAAGTTGGGTAAGGTAAAGGTAAAGGCCCCCTTGCTTGAACATCAGTCATATCTGACTCTAGGGTTTAGTGCTCATCTCTGTTTATAGCCAAAGAGCCAGCATTTCTGTGGACATGTGGCAGACATGACTAAAGACTGGCGTGCACAGAATGCTGTTTACCTTCTCACCGAAGTGGTATCTATTTATCTACTTGCAAGTTCTTGCTTCAAACTGCTAGGTTGGCAGGAGCTGGGATAGAGATGGGAGCTCACTGCATCATGGAGAACTTGGGTTTCAAACTGCTGACCTGCTTTACTTCTAGTTATCAAGTTCAGTGTCTTAACCACTAAGCCATTGCAGCACCCCTAAGCTGGGTATCTGCTTCAAAATAGGATAGAGAATTTTCAAAAGCTAGTTGGAGAGAGCTCTAATTCCTCAGAGTTCAGCATTAATGTAAATTTGGTAATTCTACTATAAAAATGAAGATACCACTTGAGGAAAGGGCATAGGGTATTGGAGAGGGGGAAATTACAAAAAGAAAGAGAAAGAATTGCAGCTTCTTGGACATAGAAGAAATAGAAACAAGGCAAAAATGATAATGAAAGGCAGAGCCAAGCCTGCAGAGATGAAAGGAAAGAAGAACTTTGGCTTACATCAGAAAAGCCTCTTAGAATCATGGGTTCTGTGTGGAACACAGTGTTTACTTTAGAAAGGACTCTTGAAAGGGAACATAAATTGCAACATACGTTCACTGAACACTTTGATGAGGCTGTGTGTATTTCATTTAATTTGGCAAGAAAGGGTAGAAATGTCCTCCTGGGACATTCACACTACACTATCTTTTATGGAAGTTATATTAGACTGGGCTGAGTCTGCTATTCCATGTCGCTAACTAGTGAAAAATTGCTGCACAATATTGGCTAAGCTGAAAAACCATTTTGCAAATTTAGAAGTAAGGGAGAAAATGTCACAGCATGCATGAAATCCACTGAACTGTTTATGGGACTCTTATTGTTACGGTTGTTACCACTTTGTGACAAAAGTAATAAACAGCTATGCAATATCGCATCTGCATCTAAAAACTGGCAGCACCCTGTCAAACCTGCAAAAACATATGGACATGTTTTCCTTACACTTTCATTTTCACTGAAAATATGAAAAGTTAGCATTTAACTCCTTGGCTGAAATCCTATTGTGCACCACTGCCTATTTTGCAGCTCATCACCAGTACCTGCAACTTGAAACTGGCTAAAGGTTTCTTTTGGTGATTTTGGAATACACAAAACTTGTTCACAATGGAATGAAATCTTGTGCACTCTGAAATGCACTCTATATTGCACTGTA
The DNA here is from genome assembly GCA_030440675.1 of Furcifer pardalis. NCBI lineage: Eukaryota > Metazoa > Chordata > Lepidosauria > Squamata > Chamaeleonidae > Furcifer > Furcifer pardalis. The sequence goes on from CP126892.1 coordinate 73,208,171, forward strand.
GAGAGCAAATCACAAAAGCATAGCTTTCGTTGTTAACCCCTAGTTATCCATATTTGAGATAACATGCCATGTGGTGAGTGGATAAGAAGAAGCAAAGGAGCTTGGATTGCTCTTAATATAAACTGAACAGTGCTAACAGCTGACAGTCTGCCAATGACTATCAGGCCAAATGTATTCAATATGACAGTGTTACCAACAATGTTGTATATGTCTGAAATCTGGGCAATAACAAAATCAGAGGAAGAAAAACTGATGGTAACCAGAGGTGGGCTGCTACTGGTTCGGATCGGTTCAGCTGGTAGCGGAAATCTGGAGGGGTTCACCGGGGTGGTGGGTAGTAAACCCTCGGGTGACCGGTTCAGTCACCTCTCTGGCCGCCCTCCGAATTCCTTTTCTGGGCAGCCCAAAATGGCTGCTCGGAAGTGCGCATGCATCAAAACTCCATTTGACACATGCACACTGAAAAATAGAAGTGCGCATGCATCAAATGGTATTTTGACACATGCACATTTCTGAGCAGCCATTTTGGGCTGCAAGGAAGGGTGCAGCGGCCTCTTTGGAGAAGTGGTGGTGGCGGCCATTCCTCGGCACACCACCGGGCCAGGCCAGGCCGGGCCAGGCCGCATTGCTGGACCAGGCTGCGCTGCCAGGCCAGGCCAGGCCAGGCCGCGCCACACCTCCAGTCTGCCTCGCCACCAATCCACCACACCACTTTGCCATTTTGCTGCCGCGCCGCTGCTGTTGCTGCCTGCCTGCTTGCTGCTCCCTGACCCCAGGGTTTGTGTTTGGGGTGGGTGGGTGGGTTGAAGTGTGTGTGTGTTTTATGTAGTGTGTTTTTATGTGTATTTAATGTTTATTTTAATTTGTATTTTTATGTTTACATTTCTATTTAATGTCTATTTTAATTTCTATTTTAATGTATTTTTTATTTCTATTTTTATGTGTACTGTAATTTTATTTTATTTAAAAAAATTTTTTACTTTGGCTCCGTCCACAACATCATAACATCATAACAGTGGCTCCGCCCACGATGTCATGACATTGGCTCTGCCCATGACATCATGATGTCATGACTTTGGCTCCACCCACAATGTTGGCTCTGCCCACAGTGTGGTAGTAAATTTTTTGGCAGCCCACCACTGGTGGTAACCCAAAGAGCAATGGAAGGACAGATGTGCAGAATAACAATGAGGGATAAGGTCAGCAGTAAGGAATTACACCAAAGAACTGGACTGTGTGATGTGGTGGATGAACTGTATGTGGCAAAAAGAAGATGGGGAGGCTATATCACCCACCTAAAAGTTAACAGATGGACTTGTAGGCTAACAGACTAGTTATCAAGGGGTCACAAAAGACCACTAGGTAAACCCAAAAAATGATGGAATGAGTCAATGGTAAAGCTATTTGGCCAGAGATTGAAACAGAAGGCAAAAGATAGAATATTTTGGAGTTCAGTTAATCTGTGCTAAAAGCGATGACAAATCAATATTGGATCAGATTAGATATAGAGCATTTAAGGTTACAATTAATTATATAGTACTTGCTGAATTCAATCTGATTTTCTTCTGTGTGGAGTAAGTAGAATGATGTACAGTTGTACCTCACTTAAAGAGCATAGTGTGTTCCACAGGATTACTCTTTAACCAAGTTTGCTCTTTAAGCGAAACACCATTGTAAGTGACCAATTGTGTGTGTGTGGGGGATTGCAAACCCCGATTTATTTGTTAAGCGAGTTTTTGGTTGGTTTTATTTGTTAAGCGAAGCAAACATTCAGAGAAAATTCTGCTCTTTAAGTGAGTTACTCTTTAAGCGAGGCACTCTTTATGCGAGGTTTGACTGTACAAGCTATCAGATACACAAAAATACTTGGTGAAGAAAATTTAGTAGGTTTATACATTTTATGCCACCAATGCAATTTTAAAACTTCCCATGACATTCTGAATTACTTTTCTGTGTAGAAATCTATATTCTGCTGCTAAAAGTTACTAGTTAACAGAAGTGAAAAATCCTTCCTCACCTCAGTCAGCAGATTGTAGAAGTCCTGACAGAGAGCAAATATTAGTTAATTTGCTAATCTTATTAATATGTCATGTGTATTTCTACTGCTAGATATGAGGAGAATTTTTGAGGGATTCTTGGAGAGAAACCAGAAAAGACTTTCATGCACTTTTCAATAGTAGTACTGTAATACTAATGGCAATGTGGCCATACGACATGTTACTTTCCTGAGCTAGAACAATGGTAATAATAATGCCCCTCTGGCACAAGCAACACAATTTGTAGTGGAATAAAGTTCCTTTAGTAATCTTGCAGAAATGAGGGATCTGAATATCAGAGCTCATTGGCCTAAAAATTATATTTTGAAATAATTACTATTCTTCCTTTTGCAAGAACACCACTTAATTGGGGTGCATACCTCCACATATTTTAACTTTATATGGCCAGTTTTGTAACTGTATTTCCTAAGGTAGACTTTTCTTCATGTGATTCTCTACAACAGGGATGCCCAAAGTACAGCCGGGGGGGGGGGGGGCTGGATACAGCCCCTGACATCAATTCATCCGGCCTGCAAAGCCCTCAGCGCTCCTGGAAGCTGAAGTAAAATGCACCCATACTTCTGCTTCCAGGAGCAACGAGAGCTTCGTGGGCTGGATGAATTGGAGTTGGGGGGGGGGGGATCCGGCCCGTGGGCCATAGTGACCAGCTCCATGAACCACGTGACCAGCCCCCTGATCCAAATGACCAGCCCACGGACTGAAAAGTTTGGGCACCCCTGGTCTAGAAGCATGAATGTGATCCCTTCATTTTCCCATTTCTTTTTTGATATATTTCTCAGCATGTATGTGCTATCTTGATGATGATGATGATGATGATGATGATGATGATGATGATGATGATGATGATGTTCACATTTATATGCCTCCCACTTGACTAAGCGACTCAGGGCGGCTAACAAAGATGCAAATCATAACAGTGAATAAAACACATACTGTAACAGTAAATAAATCACATACAAGTAACAGCAAATAAACCACATAACAGCAAATAAATCACAATATAAATCACCACATCATAAAACATCATAACATATTCATAAATGTCCATACATTCAAACCTCACATAAAGAGTGCCTCACTTAAAGAGTAACTCACTTAATGAGCAGAATTTTCTCTGAATATTCGCTTCGCTTAAAAAAAACCCAACCAAAAACTCGCTTAACAAATAAATCAGGATTTGCAATCCCCCCCCCCACCAGAAGTTACAATTAGTCACTTACAATGGTGTTTTGCTTAAAGAACAAACTCGCTTAAAGAGCAATCCTGTGGAACACATTATGCTCTTTAAGCGAGATACAACTGTATTCATAAATATTTATTTAAAGTCCTGTAGCAGCGCAAATGACACATCTTTTTCTTTAATACATCTATGGTTTATGCTAACTAATGTGCCATTTCACATCCTTGTGTTTTTCAATTTTCACTCAGAAGGGGGTAAGAGAGATAAGGTGGGGATTCCTCAAATACTTATTTATAGACATCTGACTGAAAAAGAAGACAAGACTGGAGCCATAATCTCTGTTCAATGAACTCAGTGTGGCTTTAAGCCAATTGTACCTGATACTGAATTGTGGCTTTTGTAAGTCCACCCACCTTCAGTGATGTGAAAAGTGTTTAATGTGAGTAGCTATATATGTACTTTGCATCTCACCACACTCATAGGGGATTTCCATGCTTATTTTCACATAAAAGACAAGTATCACCACAGCTTTCTATAATCGGGGTTTTCAATTTCCTGTCCACTAAGCATAGCTAACTTTAAGAAAAATACATTGACATGGTGTAATACTTGTCGGTTCTCCTGGGCAAGTGGTTCTGTGAACAGAATGATGGCCTAGATCAGTTCATACTAATTTGTCATAACCTAAAGGGAAGGGAAGAGGAAGATTCAAAAGAATGGGGTAACCTTTTTGGGTGGATGAGCTGGCACAGTGGTTAAACTGCTGTATCACAGTCAAAACTGCTGACATTGTAAGTTCGATCCTGACAGAGGACAAGGTTGACTCAGCCTTCCATCCTTCTAAGGTTGGCAAAATGTCTACCTCACATGTTGGGGGCAAAATGCAAATTACCTTGTGAACTGCCAGGATAGTACGTTAACTTATATGGGGTGGTATATAAGTGTAATTACTATTACTCTATTGCTATTGATATGTTGCCATGCATGCACCGTATAAGTAAGGTTCAGCATGTTCATAGAAAATTTTTAGCTGTTTTCATTTAGAAATGAATAGATGACATGGATTTGTACAATTTGCATCTCACACACTGGAGCCCATATTTGTGTATGTTCACTTGTGTAATAGTGTATTTACTCTATTTAGAGGTGCAGAGAGAGAACAGAGTAAAACACACAGAAAAACACACAGTGAGAGATGATAGGGATGGGGGGGGGGGAGAGAAAGAACTTTTGCAGCATTCCTATCTTCATTGACTTCAATAAGGACAAAATGTGACACACACCCCCCCCCACACACACATAATATTGTAAACTGGGAGTGGGCTTTCCCCACCAGCTGATTTTCAGCAGTGTACTTTTTCTCTTTATGCAAGTGTATCAAGCAACTTCTCAATTCCCTTTAATAAGAGAAAAGAATGACTTTGCTGAAAATGACTTAGGGGAAACATAGTCTCCAAGGGCCATAATAAGGCAGAATTCATAATTGCATAGGAACTTCTAGCTCCGCTGTGAATGAAAACTGTTGTAGGTTGTCTTGCTCAGCATGACAAGGTCTTTAGAAAAACTCACATACCTACTGTAGGTACTCATACCTGTTTCTCCCAGTCTATGAATTTCTAGTTAAGTTTAATAGCAAACATCTTTACAGGCTGACAATTGCATGCAATCTAAAATGTGACAACATACTCTTTAGATAATGAAAGCTTGCTTAACTTTTGTGAACTTCTCCAATTTTGGTTCTCAAGGCTAAACTTGAATGCAGTGGAGTGTCACTGTAAATACTAAGGAATACTAAGGGAAGATTTGGGTCTTCTTTCCATTCTTATTGTCCTTCCCTAAATTTGCCTATGCAGAGCAAAAACAAAAGGAAAAAAATCATTGTCAGGAGGGCATTAGTCTTTTTTTTTTGTTAAAGCTGAGCTTCAGTAGATAAAAGAGAGCAATGGTTAGGCTGAAAAGTATTTCTCCTTTAAGCTGAATCCCAGTTTAAACATCTCCTCCTTGGTCATGAAGATCATTCTGGATGTGATGTCTGTGAGTTTATCTGAAAGCAAAATAAAAGAATAGAAAGGCTCATCTACCCACTATATATTTAATTTAGCATGTGGTTGAGCCCTCAGTGTTATCAAAGAATAAAATAAATTCCCACTTACTGTGGTAAATTGGTTTGATTGGGTGGGTGAAAGGTAAAAATGAAAAAAACAAACAAACAAACCCAAACATATCTACACCAGTTGTGAAAATATATCCTCTTGTTAGTATTGCTCCACCAAAGATAAATGGAGAAGTGGAGAACTAAGCAAGAGAATGACTCTTGACATCCTCTGAATGGACATGAACCTCAAGTCTGCTGACTCAGATCCAGAATGAGCTTTATGGCAAGAACAAACATTATTGAGGCTTGGTAAGAGCAGAATCAAATTAGAATATGGAGGAAGAAGATCACAGGACAAGGAATTACTTTAAAGGAGGATATGGCTGAGGAACTCAACCTCCCATATGTCACTTGGAGGACCCTGAATAGGCTGGAGTTTGGAGCCCCTAAATGCAAGAACAACATGCTAAAGTGGGCATTGCTGGTGGACAACAACATGCTCCATAAATTTGGAGAGATACAGAATCTGACTCATTTGCTGGTCTGCCAGGTACTACCGAAAACATGTACCAATGGGTATAGTTTGGCTAATGACAAAGCCAAGAAAGTGGCTTCATTTTGGAGTTTGAAGTCTGACCTAGAAATGACAGAAGAATCTGCATTGTGGGATCAATGAACAAAATTTTGTTCTTCTTATTGTTATAGACAGATTAAAAATTCTGCAGTGATCACACATCTATACAAGCATATACAATAATTCATTTTCTTTTCTGGCAAAATCACTCATTATTATGTCCTTAGGCTTTTCAGGAAATAATTTTAAGCAGCAAAAATCTATCTAGGCAGGAGTACAGTAATACCTCATATAACATTAGTTTCGAATAACACTAAAATCGCATAACATTAAGGAATCTGGGGGGAAGAATTGCATCAGATAACATTAAGATCCTATGGGATGCTTCAGATAACAACCGCTAAAGCCTGTGTGGTTACAATGTATCTCTATGGATCCCATAGGATTTTAACATGCATCAGATAACACTAAAAATCATATAACACCAAGACTTGTGGAACCAGGTTTTAGTGTTATATGAGGTTTTACTGTATTTCACTTTCAATAGGGAAAAATTCCCCATCTGCTTTTGTAAGAGTTCTAAGCTCTACATGGTACATAGTGTTCCTTCTGCTGGATATTTCCGTCCCCATTGTTTTACCAGCATCTTCACTGAGTACAAAGCATGACTCACTTATTTCCCAGTCATGAGTAAATATACAGTATGTTTAACAAACTGTCAGAAAAGTTCCCTGTACGTGTAAGGAAACAGCGGGGGGGGGGGGGAATCCAGTGGAAATCATTTTCAGTGGTTGTGGTATTGAGGAATAATCTCTCATTTTCTTGTCTGTGCAGCTTCCCTTCCCAGAGCATAACTGAGCAACAACAGAGAAATTGCAATTTACATGCCGCATCAAACAGGTTTCTTATCTTCCCTCATTAATCACAACTATATGTTTGAGACATTCTGGGAAGCCCCTTGTATGAATGATTCAAATATAAATTTCATTGCCTCTAGTATTCCACATATAAAAAGAGTTGGAAAAGTTTGCTGTGGACTTTCAGTTGTCTGTGATTTACTGGGCTACTCTGATGGATTTTCCCACACAGTATCTTTGATTTATTTCCTCTTGTCTGTTTTAAAGGCCTTTGGTAAATGCACCCCTCAAGGGTGTTCTGAACAGATAGAGGCAAGCACGGATGGCAAGACAATTTTAGACGGCCAGTTGGAGGTAAGTGAGTGTACTTGCTGGAGGAATGTGTTGGCAGAGGGGGAAAGGCAACTGGTCTTTCCTTCCCATGATTGAACATGTGCTGTTGTTTCATGCTAGAACAATAGTATTGATGGACTACAACTGGATTCCAGTAAATTAAGTAATTATCTTATTGTATAATTTAAAAAAAATTTATTTACTTAATTAATGTAATGTAAATGACTTACTCAACTAATTAGTTGCTATAAAGGGGAAAGTTCTAAAAAGTCCAATGATGAGGATCATCATCATCACTATCAAAGGAAATTCTGCATTAAAATTATGTTGATAGTATAGTCTGGTTTAAAATTTTAGACTTCTGAAACAGAAAAAAAATTCTTCAGTATATTACATACATATGATATTCTAGTATATTTCAGTATTTGAGTACATTTAATTCATGTGGCTTCTCTCTCCTGAGTGAAGTGGATTATGGGTAGACTGTTTGGCCAACATTTTATTTTCATAATATGTCATTATTGTCAAGGAAGAGTAATATCTTAATAAGGAACAAATAAAGTGTGACAAAATAGTGGCTGTTCCTCAGACATGGTGTTACTTATAATACCATAGTTACTTTTCCTCCCCTTCCCTTCTCCCATTTTAATTATGTATTTGACAGAATAGTTCTATACCTGATATATGCTTTGTATTTTAAAGTGATTACTTGGTAATGTTATTTTGTCTTGAGTGCACCTTTCCTTCATTTTTGTAAGAATGTGCGCATGAAAGTGTGTTAAGGTGCCCTGTGCTAAGGTTTTGGAATATCTTGAAATGAAAAAAAAAATAGTGAATACATTGTACGTTCTGCAGAGTTTTATAACTTGTGATGATTAAAAGAAAACACAGTAATCCAGTGGCCTTGTTCAGCTGTAACTTTAAACCATTATTTAGCACTACAAGAATAAACCGTAGCGGGTGTTGTGTTTGTACATTCCTATTCTTAGTCTGGTGATAAAGAGATGTTTGGAAGTGTTCATTTTCAGTTTAAATTAGCTGTTTTGTATTTTCTGTTCTTCATAAACTGTGGCTAATCATAACCATTGTTTATTGAAACAAGACAACTTCCAACCATAGTCTGTGAAGCTAGCATGTTTTAATAAAACTTAATTAAGACTAATCACTCTGTAAGGGATTACATTATATAATACATTTTGGTTAATCTCAAAATGAAAACAACAACAACTTCAGCAACATCTAAACTCTTCTCCCAAACTCTGGGGAAGATTATGAAAGGAAGATTATGCAACTTGATTAACTACTCATTCTCATAATGTAATTTCTGCATGCATTCTATAGGTACAGATAACAACTTTCCTTTCTGCTAAAACAGTGCTTGAAGAACAAAATAATGAAAAGAGAGCTTTGTAGAAATTTCATGCATTGGTTGCTATATGAAGCTGTGCTACTATCACAAGGATCGAAGCTGCTAGTTTCCATTTGAATTACTAGGGATAAGCATGGCAAAAATCACATTTTTATATTTAGATATGCTGACAAATTGCGTTTTTATATTGTATTTTGTAGAATTTTCTTATCTCTCTCATACGAGAAGAAACAAACATTCTACAGTATAATAAAATTGAATAGCAATAATTAGCTACTGACAGGCATTTTAAGATGTCTTCTTTTGCTTTTTTCCTTAAAAAAGAATTGGAACTGGAAATATTTTTACAATCTTATTTGTGTTGTATAATTGCTAATTTATATCAGATCAATATCTACCGGTATATATAAACTAATAAATATTTTCTCAATTTCAGATAGCTGCAAACAGTAGATTAGTAAGTGTTCTTTGTTTAGAAGTTCTGTCTCAAAATAAATTGCATATCATCCTAGTCCTGAGAAAAATCTGAGATGGGGATTAGATCAGTAATTACTATGTGTTCGTCTAAATTATTTTCATTTTTTGCAGCATAAATTGGGAAATAGGTTATCAACAGATATGCTGGAACAACAGATTATCTCATTGGAAAAGCAAAGGCAAGAGGTAATTTCAAGTACCCTTTAAAAAATCATTTCAAACTGAGGTTTAGTTCTTGTTTATAGAGCACAGGTGGGTACAATTTGGATTTTACTGCAATATCCATCAACCTTAGCCTGCATAACCAGTGGTATTGTAGTAGATCACTACTGATGATCCTGATCCCAGCTAGGGTGATCTGGTGGCAATTATGTACTACTGAAGTCTCCTCTCCCTCCTTCCCAACCTGAGGCTAGTAAAGGCCAGGGTAAAAGGGAGCCAAAGTGTAAGAATCTGAAAAAAAAAGACAGAAAGCTTTCAATTAATGTAAATTAAATTTAGTGGGCCACATGATGGCATCATCTGACTTCTGTGTTGTAAATTTTCCCAAGAGGATTTTGCCCTGTATTTTATGTGCTCTGCTTCAAACTTCTTTGCATACTTATTTGTTGTTATTGTTGTTGTTGTTGAGTCGCATCAATTCCAACCCTTTGCGACCCCATGGACCATTGCCCTCCAGGCACCCCTGTCCTCCACCATCCTCCTCCACCTGTCCAGCTCTGTGCTCATTGTGTCTACAATACCATCTAGCCATCTTATTTTTGGTCACCCCCTTCTTCTTTTGCCCTCCACCTTTCCCAGCATCAAGGCTTTCTCAAGTGAATCCTCTCTTCTCATTTGGTGTCCAAAGTACTTTAGCTTCATCTTTCCTATTTGACCTTCTAAGGAGCAGTCAGGGTTGATTTCTTTTAGGATCGACTTATTTGTTCTCCTTGCTGTCCAGGGTACTCTCAAAACTCTCTTACAACACCACATCTCAAAGGCAACTATTTTTCTGCACTCAGCTTTCCTAATGGTCCAGCTCTCACTACCATACATTACCACCGGGAATACCATTACTTTGACTATGCAAATTTTTGTTTGCAAGTGATGTCTCTACTTTTAACTATGTTCCCCAGGTTTCCCATAGTTAGCTGCCTTTTTATTTCATGGCTGAAATCACTATCTGTAGTGATCTTTGATCCTAAGAAAGTAAGATCTGTCATTGCTTCTACTTCTTCCCCATCATTTCCCAGGAACTGATAGGGCCTGTTGCCATTATCTTAGTTTTCTTCATGTTAAGTCTCAAGCCAGCTTTTGCACTCTCTTTTTTCAACCTAAGCAGCAGCTTCTTTAGGTCTTCCTCACTTTCTGCCATTAGGGCGGTATCATCTGCGTATCTCAAGTTCACATCTCAAAGGCATCTATTCTTCTGCGCTCAGCTTTCCTAATGGTCCAGCTCTCTTATATTTGTGATGTAACTCCACCTACCCACCTTTTCTATAGATTAGAGTCCCTTTTGTCTGCTAAATTGCTTTGATTTATTACTTTACTATTGCTTTTTGCCTGTTCAAACTGTTTCTGTTGGGTTCTTTCCATATCTATTGTGGACATAATTACAGTATTTGGTTGGTAATTTCCTGTTACAGAAGATGCATTATCAGAATACATTATTTGTGAATGACTAGTGTTCTCTGTCCACTTTTGTGTGCGGTATGTGAGTTCAACCAGGGAGAAGTCTTCTCCCTTACTTTTCAAATGTTGAGCTCACGGCTCAGCACTAGACAGGCTGTGGGTCTTGTGTTGAATGATATTGGTGTGCCTTTTCTTTCCTATTCTGCTTTGCCACTGTTTGAATAGGTTCTTGGCTGGTGAGCACCTGTGTTTTAATTATTTTTATTTTATTTATTGTTTTGAGATTTTGCCTAGAGAGAGATACCTAGCTGGGTGAGGAAAGGCCTGCTTGCACATTTGTTCTATTGTTGTCTTCTGGGATTGTAATAATTCTTAATTACTTCTCCTGCCCAAAATGATCTGGACCAACAGATGGGCACCACATGGCCAGATTAATTGTGCTGCTGGCCTGGTTGAGCTAGGCTACAGTGTTTGTTTTGTTTTACTGTATTTATCAGGCTTGGAGAGAGATGGTGAGTGATGGAATTTGGTGGGCATCATGGTGGTGCCAATGGTGGTGGTGGTGTCAAGAATAGTTCTCAGTGGGCAGAGGGTACCTGTTAGAAAGACGTCTTGTACCAGGAGATTGGATTTTTATGTTCCACCTGGCCCCAAGGGTGGAGGGGTAGGCTGGAAACTGCAAAAGAAATACAGTAAATTCATTTCAGAAATCCCTGAGGTGGAATTTTGTGTCAAATAATTTCATTGCTACAATAGTAATGTTGAGCTACTTGCCATTCTCTGCCTGTATTTCTTGCAATATTCTTTGCTAGGTAGGGCTTATCTCCTGCATAACAGGGAAGGGAAAATGTGTTTTAAAGGCTTCTGTACAGTAATGTAAAAATAGCATAACAAGCAGCCTAACAGAAAGATTGAAAGCAGACACATAAGAACCTAACAGGTCAGAGGCAGTGATGGGATGTCCCCGGTTCCATACGGTTCCCTGGAACCGTTAGGAACAATCCCGGAGGGTTCTCCGGGAGGTTAGTCAACTTTTGAGGCGTCCGGTTCCGGACGCCTCACTGAAAGAATTTTTTTTAAAAAAAATCGGAGCAAAAATGGCTCCAATTGACTGTGCATGCGCAGAAGCTCAATCTGATGTATTGCGCATGCGTCATATTGAGTTTCTGCGCATGTGCAGTCAATTGGAGCCATTTTGGCTCCAATTTTAATTTTTTTTCTTTCGGCATCGGAGCTGCACCTTTTCAGGGCAGCTCCGGCGGCGGCGGCGGCGGCGGCGGCGGCGGCGGCACCAGCCCTCAGTTCCTCAGCCAGTGCGCCTTCCAAAGACCCCTCCCCAGCCTGCCTGCCCCCCTTGGGCGGCCCTGCCCGGGCGCGGCGGCAGCATTGCTCACCGCGGTAGCGCTCCAGCCCCGGCCTGGGACGCCTCCTCCTTGAGCAGCTTGGAGATCCCATTAGCCGGACTGGGCTGGCTGGACCGGGCGCCCGTCGGGAGGAAGGACAGCATGGAAGGACTGGCTGGGCAGGAGCCTTTTCAGCCCGGCTGCGGCTATGGCGGCGACTGTAGGCGGTGGCGCCTGCCGCGTTCGGAGGAGGAGGTAAGTGAGGGTTTTGTATTTGGGGTGGGCGGGCGAGTTATTTGTGTTTTGGGCGGGTGGTTGTATTTTTGTTTAATTTTTATTTTATTTATTTATTTATTTTATTTATTCAAGTTATTTACGGGTTTGTGATGGTTGGGTGGTTGAGTTGAGGTTGTGTGTGTGTGTGTTATTTTTATTATTATTATTATTTTTATTTTTAGCCCCGCCCACAACGTAATGACGTCATGACGTCAGCTCTGCCCATGACATCATGACGTCATGACATTGGCTACGCCCATGACGTCAGTGACGTCATGGCGTGGTAGTAGATTTTTTGTCATCCCATCACTGGTCAGAGGTCTCCATAGTTTACATGCAATGGTCCATGGGGTTGCAAAGGGTTGGACCCAACTATGCAACTGAACAACAAAGGACCATACATGGTTCCTTGACCTCTGAATTGCCCACCCATGGTATTTCAAAATCAGAGCTTAGAACTATTACTTTATTGGACTGCCATTCTCAGAACCTCTCACTTACATACCCTTCTTAGGCCACACACCCTTTGAGGTTCTGAGAAGTATAATTAAGATGTTTCTAAGATCTAAACAAAACTTTCTTCCCTCAAGTGTCTTTTGCAAATGACACAAATGCTATTGTTTTCCCTCTCCCAGAGAAGAATTTGATGGCAATGTCTAAGCAATAGATATTTAATTACTGTGCTTAAGATTGATATAAATTATAATATAAAATACATAATTTTTTTTAAAAAGATTGCCATGCTTAGCATTAGGAAGTAAGATAGATTTATTCTGCATGGTTTAGATATTTGGCTGTGGAGCAGAGGCTGGGAGTCTGATTCCCTACTGTGCCTCTCCAGGGAAAGAGCCAGCCTGCATAGCCATGGGCAGCTTCACAGATCCAGGATGACCTCCAGAAGAAGAGGATGATGAATCTCCTCTGATTATTCTAAAGATTGTCATAAATCAGAATTGACATCTCAAAGGTTAAATACTGAAACTACTCAAATACTAAAACTGCATTAAAGTGCTACAACATTTTTGTTTTGTTTTCCTTTTTCAACTTTCTCATGTACTCAAAAGTTGTAAAAATAATTAGAGAACGGTGTGTCCAACAGGTGTACCTAAAATTATTGGTTAATCATTTCAGCTTTTGGCAGTGAACAATCAGTGGGATCTACAATTCAGGAAGATGGAAGAACAGTATGGAAAAAAGGTAAAACCTTGCAATCCTCCGCTATTTTTAGTGTATAACGTTTGTTTATTTAATTAATTTATTCCTTTTATAACACACTTTGGTGGCTGACACCAGGTGGACAAGTAGGGTAAGATGTCTCATGGAAGGAAAATCAAAGTCAATAGTAGGTGGGGCTAACAATCTTTGTTTTTGTCCTCTTTCTTTCCCCTTGCAAGGACACTGTGGTATAACTCATGTTTATGTAACATCTATTTTACATGAATAATAGTTACTGATGAGGGTTCAGTAAACTTTTATGCCAGGATTTTTTTGGAATAGTAGCCGTGTTAGTCTGTGGTTCAGGCATATCAGAAAACAAAACAAAACAAAATAAACAAAACAAAATAAAATAAAAAACCCTGTAGCACTTTAAAGACTAACTGCTATATTTTTATTGTTAGCTTTCGTGGATCAAGTCTGATGAAGTGGACTTGATCCATGAAAGCTAACAATAAAAATATAGCAGTTAGTCTTTAAAGTGCTACAGTGTTTTTATTTTGTTTTGTTTATTTTGTTTTGTTTTGTTTTCTGATATTCTATGAAGTTCTCAACCTTTCTAAGCCAGGGGCTGGGTCACGCTCCCTCGGACAGCTTTGAGGGCTGGTTGGCCATCTTGCCCTTCCTCCACCACACGGTATTTCCTGGTGTGGTGGAGGTGGTGGTGAGCACATAAAATGATGCTGTGGGCCACATCCGGCCTATGGGTCACAGGTTGAAAATCCCTGTTCTACTTTATATACTGTGTGATTCTCTGCTACAGAAGAGTATGGTCTGTAGCATCTTCTCTAGTCACAAGCCGGCGCAGGGGTACAATGCCCCACTAGATTTCATATAGTGAGATCAAGCTGCCATACGTGGTTTTCTTCCTCTCCTTTACCCTCACAGGATGCTTGTTAAACAGGTCAGGCATAAGAAAGAATGGCTGACAGAAGATATTAGAAGGTTTCATAACACAATGGCAAGTCCCAGTCTAGTAAGCAATGTAACCACTGTATTGTGTTTTCTATCTATATTGATACTTGCCTTTTTGTGGAGGAAAGAGCAGCAAAGAGATTAGAAAAATAATTAAAAGAGGAAAAGCACAGATAATTAAACACAACTCAAATTATTCATAGAACTGTGCTGATCCAAAGGGATGTTTTGTGAAGCCCTGCAGTGACCTATTTTTTATTTTTTTTTAAAAAATATTTTTTTTATCAGAATGTCTATTTTTGCCCTTTAGCTTGAGGATCAATTCTGCAGTATTCTCTTGGACAAAAGATACTCAAATCTTTTTAATGTTTCCCATTTTTGGTCAGTAGATGGCACAAGGAGGCTTTTTTTGTTGTTTAAAACAAAATCTTCGTTTAAACTTTTTTTTTTGAGTTATCAAAAACCAACATGGTGACCTCTTACATCAGGAGTTCTCAACCTTTTAAAGCCGGGGCCCTCAGACAGCTTTGGGGGCTAGATGGCCATTTTGCTCTTCCCCAACCACATGGCACTTACTGGTATGGTAGAGGCAGTGGAGGGCCACATGAAATGGTGCCATGGGATGCATCCGGCTGCAGGTTGAGAATCCCTGTCCTATGTGTACAGGGAAATGTGCATATGTCAGGTTCTCTTGCAGATTATGAGGCTCAGGGTGCCTGCAATGTTTACAGAACATTTAACATACAATGTCTCATGACTTACCAAAAGAACTGTGCAAGCTTGGTCAGCATTAACCTTGTCTTATAAAGAGGTGGGACAGAGGGAGATGATAAGAAGCAGTGGCTTAGTTTATTATTATTATTTATTAGTTCAAATTTATATTATAGTTAACTCAGGATGTGATCATACATGGAAATAGATCACTATTTGGACTCCTTGTGGAATGGTTTAGTGCAGGAGTTCCTAACCTTTTCAAGCCGGGGCCCAGGTCACGCTCTCACAGTCAGCTGGACAGCCATTTTGCCTTGCCTACACAATGTGTGTGTGTGTGTGTGTGTGTGTGTGTGTGTGTGTGTGTGTGAGAGAGAGAGAGAGAGAGAGAGAGAGAGACCATGTTGTCTCAACAGCTTCAAAAGGGTGGCCATTTTGTTTCTGGAATGCCCTTGGAGGGGCAGGGGACAATGAAATATTGCCATGGGCTGGATCCGGCCCACAGGACTTAGGAGGCAGCCAAAAATGAGATGGCTAGATGGTATTGTGGACACAATGGGCACAGAGCTGAGTGAGTTGAGGGGGATAGTGGAGGACAGGAGTGCCTGGCGGACAGTGGTCCACGGGGTCGCAGAGGGTCAGAATCGACTGTGCGACTGAACAACAACAACAACATTTTCTCTGCAATTACTCATAGGTAAATGTGCTCCACCCTGACCCATGCCCAAGCTATACATTTTTGGTCCAGTTGTAGGGCTTCTACTTTTAGGGGCTGAGTTGGGTCAGTTCTCCAGTAGATAGAGCTGGCTCCCATTAAAGCAAACCTTTCCATTGTGTGCAGGCATGCACCTTTGCAGCTGTCTCACTGCATTCTCAGCCTGAGAAGTTCTATGTCTTATTTGAGGTGAGATTTTAATTAGGGGTGCCAAAGGTTGGAAATCCAGCTATGGTTGGATTTGTCATTCTCCACAAGATAACATCTAAATGTCTGATCTGATCTAGCTATATACTAAAATGTATTTTATGACTAGTGTTATTCTCTGTTTTTCCACATGTTCCACATGTTTGTGTTATCCTAGTCTGGCAGATATATTTTTGAAAGAAAGTGATCTGTCTTTCCTTGTATCATGCTGCAGGTCAAAGAAATGAAAGCAAAACTGGAAGCAACACAAAAGATTGTCAATGAACTTGAAAGAGAGAGAGACCAAATGCAACAAGAGTGCCAAAGGTTGGAAATCCAGGCTTTTAGCAGGCTAGAACAAGAAATGGTAGGTCACTTTTGTTCTCTCTAGTATTAATTGGTTTGATTTGAGTAATTAAAAGTCATTCTCCACTATCCAGAGGATTTATTTTCTTGTTTCAAAAGATGATTGAGCTCTATAATAGCTAAGCTTTTCTTAATTATGCTATTCACCAAAAAAAAAAAAAAAAAAAAGAAAAAGAAAAAAAAAAAAAAGAAAGTACGTATATACAATTATATATGTTTAATTATCATCCACATACCAGTTGTTCAATTCAAGGCAGTTGCAACCTACTGTTTATGTCTCTCCCCCCCCCCCCCCGGAAGGCTCTTAAGGTGGCAGAGAGTCAAGCAGATAAGAGAGGTCTCAGGGCCCTCAAAACTCCAAAAGAGACTAAGGCTTGGGGGAAGAAGATGGGGATGTTTTTAAATAAATCTGTACTGTATTTGTAAATACTGATGTGGGCAGCGATATCTCCATTTATAAGGCCTAGTAGCAAGTGCTGTGGAGAACCTGCAAATCAAAGCAATAAATATATTTATTCTTTATATTCTTTCATTAAAATCATGCCCAAGGCCCCTAACAATTATGTACAAATAAAATAACAAAGTCATAATTAAAACCTATATGCCCCTTTCTCATGAAGGAATATTTTATTATGTGAGTCTTTATTATCCTATCCAGTCTAAGGGAAGTTTGTAAATAAGGTATGGTCATCTACCACTTCCCATCTCAAGGTCCCGTGGCAGGTTTGTTTGTTTGTTTTTGCACATGGAATATTCCAATATTTTACACTGGACAGAAATACCAGGTTATCCTTTGTTTTTCATGTTATAGATGGTGGCTGTTAATCTCACTTCTCTGATTTTTTTTTCTTTTTTCTTTTTATAATTTTTTATTAGGTATATAAAAGAAAAATACAAAAGAAAGACAAAAATGCAAATAAAGACATTATAAAAATATAAAAGCTTGTAACAATCGTGTAACATATTTTATACACATTACTATTACATTCTCTTCTTTTCTTAGTACATAATCTTCCCATTCATTTCTATTACATCATTATAAAAAAAAGGAGAAAAGAAAAAAGAAGAAAAAAAGAAAAAGAAAACACCCTTGTGCTATATACAAAAGTCCGGGGGGTTCTATACCTTTCACATTTTCCAAAAGTCGTTATGATCTTTTGCAGGGGGTATACCCTTTTTTTCTTTTAAAGTATAGTTAACAAAAGGTTCCCAGATCCTCCAGAATTTATTGTTATTAACTTTCCCTTTCCTGCTATTAATTTCCCAAGTAAGTTTTTCATTTAAGGCTAAATTCCACATTTGTGTATACCAATCATTTAATCCTATTTGTTCATTGCTTTTCCACCTTTTGGCAATACCTAGTCTTGCAACAGTCAACATTATGGCCAATAACTCTTTATTGTCTTTGCTTATGTCCTGATCTTCTATGTCTGTTAATAAAATTGTTTCTGACTCCAATCCGATCTGTATATCTAATATGTTCTCTATTTCCTTTTTTATTCCTTCCCAGAAATTTTTAAGTACAGTAAAACCTCATATAACACTAAAACCTGGTTCCTCAAGTCTTGGTGTTATATGATTTTTAGTGTTATCTGATCCTCTATGGGATCCATAGAGATACATTGTAACCACACAGGCTTTAGCGGTTGTTATCTGAAGCATCCCATAGGATCTTAATGTTATCTGATGCAATTCTTCCCCCCAGATTCCTTAATGTTATGCGATTTTCGTGTTATTCGATACTAATGTTATATGAGGTATTACTGTACCTCACATCTACACCACATATGTTCATATGTTCCTTTTGTTTTTCTGCACCTCCAGCATATTTCACTCATATTACTATACATTTTGTGCAAGCCGACTGGGGTCCTATACCATCTCCATACCAATTTATAATTGTGCTCTTTAACTCTCACAGACATAGTTCTCATTATCTTCCTTTTCCACATCTTTCGCCATTTTGTTGCCGTTATCTTTATATCTAATTCTTGTTCCCAGCTTTCTCTCAATACCTCTTGTATATTTTGACTTTTATTCAGAATTTTATAAACTTTACTAACTATCCCTTTGATTCCCATTTCTCCATTTCTAATTTTGGCCAAAAGCGTCTCAAACTCCGTACATTCTCTGTCTAAACCATTTTCCCGTACAAATTTCTTATTCCAATTGTTTATCTGGAGGATCTTGAACCAGTCCAATTGAAGTTGCAAATACAGCCTTTGTCTTTTCTCTTGATCTTTGCAAGCATTGACCCAATCTTTTAATAATAGTACTTTATTTTCCACCAATATATCTCTGATCTTTGTGTCTATTTTTATCGGAAAATCTTGAAAATCCCCCACTTCTAAAATTGGCGAGGTTCCCGAAGTAAGCTCTTTCCTCACTCTATTCCATACTTCCATTGTTGATTTTAACATCATACCCTGAGCCGTCTTATTTCCTTTTTCTTTCCCCTCACATAAAAACTGTGCCTTACCCATCTTCGATAAATTTTTCCTTTCAAATTTTTCCCAGACTGTTTCTTCCCTATTTAAAATTTTTATAACATTTCTTATTTGAAAGGCTCTATAATATTTTATAACGTTTGGAATTCCCAGTCCTCCCTCTTTTTGCGAGACATACCATAATGACTTAGTTATTCTGGCTCCTTTATTTCCATTACAGAACCGATTAATCATATTTTGATACTCATTCAACTCTTTATCAGTATGTTTTAGCGGTAAAGCATCAAATAAAAAATTCAATTTGGGTAATAACATCCTCTTACATATAGCTATTCTTCCGAACCATGACAGATTTAATTTATTATATTTTACTATTTTCTCCTTTATTTCCTTCTTTTGTCTGTCATAATTCATACTTTTAAGTTCCCCAGTTTTGCATGATAACATTACTCCCAAGTATCTCATTTTGCGTGTAATTTGTATATTATAATTCCTCTTTATTAACTCTTCATCTTCTTTCTTCCCATTAATTAACATCATTTCTGTTTTGTCCCAGTTAACTTTCAATCCCGTAACTTCCTCAAAATCTTTCAAATGTTTATTAATCTTAGCTAAACTTTCCGCTGAATGCTTCACTGTCAACAGTGTGTCATCTGCATAAAGGCTTACTTTGGTTCCTCCTATTCCTACTATTCCCTCGTCTTGTCGAATCGCATTTGCCAAAAGTTCCATAGCCAATATAAACAACGATGGCGACAAAGGGCAGCCCTGCCTCGTACCCGCCTCTAGCCTTATATCTCTTGTATAACTATTATTAAATTTGACTCTTGCTGTGCCTTTTTTATACAATTCTCCAATAACCCCTTGAAATTTTTCCCCAAATCCATATAATTTAATCATCTCATAAATCGTTGTCCATTGTAGGGAGTCAAATGCCTTAAATATATCTAGCGCTAAAAACTCCACTTTTTCCTTTCTTTTTTCCATCATATCTAGAATGTCCACTGCTCTTCTAATAAGGTCTGCCATATGTCTGTTTTTAACAAACCCCGCTTGGTCCTTGTTGATATAATTGGCCATGAAACCATTTAGTCTATTTGCTAAAATCGTGGTAAAAATTTTGGCATCCTGATTGATCAGAGATATAGGTCTATAAGATTCAATTTTTTCTAAATTTTTGCCCGGCTTGGGAATCAAAGCAATTGTCGATCTATTCCAGGAAACTGGAGTCGTATCTCCCCCTAAAATCCCATTATATAGCTTATGCAGTCTCGGGAGAATCCATGGCATAAAATCTTTATAAAACTCAGCTGGTAACCCATCCTCCCCAGGTGCTTTCTCTTTTTTCAATTTTTTTATTACCTCTTCAATTTCCCCAATCGATATTGTTTCCTCCATTTTATTCCTATGTTCCTCTGTAACCTTTTTTATCTGTTGTTGATTAAAATATCCTCGCAACTTACTTATATTTATTTCCTTTTTTGAATACAACTCTTTATAAAAATTTTCAATCAACTCTGCCTTATCTATTTTTTTATTACATCTTTTCCCATTTTTATCTACCAGTATACCTACTTGCCCTTTATTTTTTTTATCCCTCGCTGCTTTTGCTAATAACCTGGAATTCTTATTACCATATTCAAAATATTCCCTTTTAAGAAAAATCAAGTCTTTCTTTACTTTTTCAATATCCTTGCCATCCAACTCTTTCTTAATTCTTTTAATCTCTTGAAATATTCCCTGGTCTTTCTTTTTAGCGTATTCAGAATGAAGATGTTTTAACTGCCCTTCCAATTCCTGGTTTCTGTTCTTAATTTGCCTATTCCTGATACTTTTTAACTTTATCGATTCCCCTCTGAAAATTGCCTTCATTGTGTCCCAAACTCCTCCCCCACTGATCTCATTATTTTCATTAAATTTCCAGCTTTCCTCCCATTTTTCCATAACTTGTTTCCTTGTTGATTCCTTCTCATATAGCTTTGCATCATATCTCCAAATGTATCCATTTTTTTCATCCTCTTTAAAATTTATAACTACAGTTACTTTTGCATGGTCGGATTCTCTAAATGTTCCAATTTTAATGTCATCAGTTTTATTTACCATCTCTTCTGTCGCAAAGATATAATCTATTCTTGAGTACATATCATGCACATGTGAATAATATGTATATTCTCTTTCTTGGGCTTTTAACTCTCTCCACACATCCTTTAACCCCAATGATTTTCTCCAATCCTCTAATATGTACTTATTGCCTCTCTTTTTTACCCCTGTACTATCAATGTCTGAACACATCAAATTAAAATCTCCACCTACGACCATGTTCTTAGTCCCTTCCTCTTTCAATATTTTCCCTACTTTATCTAGAAATTCCTGCTGTTTATCGTTTGGAGCGTAGATGTTAGCTAATGTTATCTCCTCTTCTTCAATTTTCCCTTTAATTATTAAATATCTTCTCTGAATTTTTTTGTGTATGTAGATAAAGTGTTACTGTCTCCACACAAGATAAACTTGACAAAGACATCAGCAGACATGATAAAATGAGACTTGCAGAAGTACTAAAAATCCATAGGGAGAAAAATCTTCACAAAAAGGGAATAAGACAAACTAAATGAATTGCTAAGCATAAATTTTGAGGACAGACGACAGGGAAATTGAGAGGGGATTGGAACAGAATGTGTGCATTCCTGTATGGAAGCACCTTGCTTTTTAAAAGGAATCTGCCTTGAAATGGAAATAGGGAACAATTTAAAAATTATAGATATATAATAAATGCTTCATGATGTTCCACAAGGCCTCTGCTTTGGCTGGGCATTGTGGGGCCACTTGACTATGTCAGCCATGACTTTCATTGCCTCTGTGAAAGATACCTCTTCTAACAACAAAGCCTTCAGAGTGTCATTGGTAGATACAAAGCGGGTAAGCTCTGTATTTCCTCAGCTACCTCATGTCATTTTTATGACCAGAAAGAGCCCCAAGAGAAAGGTCATCAATTGGATTTCATCAGACTTTAAAGTATCTGGGATGAGCTATCCATCTATTTTGCTACTGGTGGGTTTTTTTCTAAGAAGTTTGGCATACTTACCTGAAGTATTAAAACAAAGTACAGAACTACAAGCAACCAAACACCATACAGCACATCTTCCTAACTGAGGGAAGAATGTAACCATTTGTACCTTATCCATGTTATATATTTTTTTATATTCCAGCAAGACAAGAAAGCACTAGAGGAAGAGAACAGATTTCTAAAAGAAGAATCTGCCTTAACAAACATGAAGAAGATAAGTTATGAACATGAAATAAGCCGCCTCAACAAGGTGTGGATTAATATTGTTTAGAGCTTCTACGTTTTGAACACATCACTTGATCAGTACTTCTGCTCACATGGAAATATCAAACTCTAGGGTTAGAATCTGCTATACGTTGGATACCTTGGAGTCGTTATTCAACGAAGAGTCTGCAAATTGGTGGATGTTTCCACGACAACATTCTGCATGTGCAAATGGTCCTGAGAAATCAAGTCCATTTGTATGTGTTTTTTAGCCATTTGGATATCATGTCACCCACTGACTAGGCAGATCATGACATGTGCCCTCCTCTTTCAACTTGCCCAAAGGATCTGGTGGAGGACACTTTGGTAAGTCCTGGCCTAACATCATTGACAAGAGATGGGCAGCACTGCCTAGTTAGACTGTTCAAGCCCTCATGCCTTGACACGGATGCCTCCTGCTATTTTAGTATTTACTTAAATTATTAAATGTGCTGCTGGTGAACTCCAGGATGATGATCCTGAATGACTGTTCATGGTGATGCATTCTAGTCACTATTTAATTGGCTTGGGACTTCTAAAACTTGCATCTGTATTTTACTTCCTCTGAATTCTATATGGAATAGTCAATACAAGAACAACACAAGGATGTAGTCATGAACTGTTTGAGCAGATGTAAAGTTTCGTTGTGTGCAGTGGAAGAATGTCTGTCTCGGATAACTGAAAGGTAGGGATCATTAAAGCAAATGCAGGTGTTGTTATGCAGTGTGGTGTAGTGGGTAGTGTGACAAACTAAGGCTCAGCAAACCTGTTTTTGCATCCCTGTTCTCCCATGGAAATTCACTAGGGGGAAGTGGAACTGGTAAAACCACTTCTTATATACAGTATCTCACTTACCTTGGAAACCCTATTGGGGTCACCATATACAGTAAAACCTCAGATAACACTAAAACCTGGTTCCACAAGTCTTGGTGTTATACGATTCTTAGTGTTATCCGATGCATGTTAAAATCCTATGGGATCCATAGAGATACATTGTAACCACACAGGCTTTAGCGGTTGTTATCTGATGCATCCCATAGGATCGTAATGTTATCCGATGCAATTCTTCCCCCCAGATTGCTTAATGTTATGCGATTTTAGTCTTATTCGATACTAATGTTATCTGAGGTATTACTGTACTTTGACTTGACAGAACACAACACACACTCTCCATTGCCATTTCCTAACCTTCATGAAAGCATGTTTTTATTAACATATATATCTGTGTATATATCTATAATGATTCTGTTGTGAGAGAAGCAATAATATATAATGTTATATAATAGAGTTCTGGCCAAATATTTTGAATGCTACAAACTATAGATTCACACTCTGCAATAGATACACGTTGTGTCTTATATTTAAAGGCTTAGAAGTTAGTTTTCTAAAATTTCTTAGCTTTTCTTATTCAAGAGATAGAGAATGATGGTGCAGTGTATGAAAATCCTTTCCCAGATTTAAGACACAAATGCCCCCTAGCTGGATACAACAGCTATGTAACATACAGTACTGTATTTCTTAAATCCTGCAAACAAAGAATAAAAACCCCATGCCAAAGAAAGATAAACGTATTTGCATTAAGAAAAGCTGCATAAAGCTATTGCTCTCTATTTAAATTACTTCTCTTTAAAAACCACAAACATTTCCCGAGGAAGCACATTTTGAAAAAAAAAAATCATCTAGCTAGAAGGTAAAAAGACAAGACACAAAACTTAAAACAAGAAAAGTCTCTACTGCTGAAGTTAAAATGTTAGCTCAGCTTCTGTAACTAGCTACAGATAGGGAAACAACATGAACATTTAAAAAGTTAGAACATGAATAAAATATTGAGAAAGTATTTTTTAAATCCTGGCTGATTTAAGAACGCTCTCTCCCTCTTTTTAATCTGGTGGGAGGGTAGGGAATATTTTGTGGTAGTTTTAAATAGGATTTTAATTGTGATTTTAAAATTGTGATGGTTTTAATATTTGTATGCTGCCCAGAGTCTTTGGAATTGGGCGGCAATACAAATCCTAAAAATAAAATAAATAAATAATAAATTTATTTATTTAGATTTATATCACTGGGAGGCGGAAGGTCAGCAGTTCGATTCCCGAGTACTGCAGGACGGAATGAGCTCCCGTCTCTGTCCCAGCTCCTGCCAACCTAGCAGTTCGAAAGCAAGAAATTGCAAGTAGATAAATAGGGACCACTTCGGTGGGAAGGTAACAGCGTTCCGTGCGCTCCGGTGTCTAGTGATGCCTGCCACATGACCATGGAGACATCTGCAGAAGCAGACAGCGCTGGCTCTTCGGCTTAGAAACAGAGATGAGCACTGACCCCTAGAGTCGGATACGACTGGCTTTCGAGCAAGGGAAACCTTTACCTTTTATATCACCGCCCACTCGCCGTGGCGACTCAGGGCGGTTTACAATCAGGAAAAAAAACCACAAAAACAAAACAACAATAACACACACACAACGCAAACATCTAAAATCCATTCCTCATTCCGGCCAGAGGACGTTAGTCTTTTTCCTTCCCTAGGCAGATAAAGCCCAGGATTAGGAAGCATGATTTTGAAGCATGATTCATAAATGATCAAAATCTGAGGATTGACCTTGTTGACAATATTTTCAAATGCATGCTGCTGAAAGTGATCTGCCTTTAGTGAGCTTTGTACACTATGGAATATTGTTCAGTTGACATATTACAGCCCCCTTATTGATGTATGTACAGTTGTACCTGACTTAAAGAGCATAATGTGTTCCACAGGATTGCTCTTTAAACAAGTTTGCTCTTTAAGCAAAACACCATTGTAAGTGACCAATTGTGAGTTCTGGGGGGGGGGGGAATTGTGAACCCCAATTTATTTGTTAAGTGAGTTTTTGTTTGGTTTTATTTGTTAAGCAAAGCAAACATTCAGAAAAATTCTGCTCTTTAAGTGAGGAGGTCTATGCAAAGTTTGACTGTACTTTTGTAGATTTCTAAATGCTCAGATGTAATTACAGAATCTAATTGTAATTATAATTGCTGAAGGTGATTGAGCAGTGAGTTCAGGACTGTTTATTGCATAGAAGTGAGCATTGTTGGGGGAAAATAGCATATTTTAGTGAACTTCCAGAACTTTTGTTGTGGTTTGACAAGTGATCGGTATATGTAGGCAGAGTTAGAATAGAAAGGAGAATGTCTGGACAGGCAAAGAAAGGGATGGGACCTATTTACCTTTATGGTGGATGTATAAAGAGGCGTATAAAGAGGGGAAAAGTTTTTGAGGAAATGAACAAGATATTACAATATCTATGAAATTATGTATGAGTCCCAAGGTTGCCATAGTAATGGATCTAAGTGACATAAACAGCTGACAAATACAAGAAAGAATTGATTACAATCCTGATACCAGTTATGAGATTGTTGATATCAAAGAAATGAAAAGTATGCACTTCCTTAAATTTGGAAGAGTGGTATAAAGAAATATGGAATACAGCACTGAATGACAAGCTGACATGTTTACTTAAAATAAAAAGGGGATAATAAAGAATAACGTTTTTCACTGATATGGGGAGACTATTGATTGTCTTCAAAAAGTCTAAAGGTTTTGAATCTGCTCAAGAAGTATTAGCTTTTGGAAATAGGGGTAGGTATATTAAGCTCAAAATTGAGAACTGAGATTTATGAAATAGAAGAAAAGGTCCTGAGGATGGTGGGTGCATTGTCAAGAGTAGTTGTTTATTTGCTTTTATAACATTAAAAAGTTGAATAATTAATGGTAAATTATACATATGTATAGTTAAAATTTGTACAAATATGTATACAAAACCTTACGCAAATTCAATTGCAAAAAGGACCAAATAAAGTTTTGCATTTTGATATAAAATGACAAGAATGCAGATATGATTTAGAGAAATAAAATGAAATCAAAACAGGGGTTTTTATATCTTTACTCTGAATTGTACCAATGGAATACGTATTCAGAAAATTATGTATACAGTATGCACTTTGGAATAAATTCCGCTATAATGTGTTTCTGTACAACCCTATATGTACAGAATTGTGCTTTAAAAGGGTATAGACAGCTATTTAAAATGTTAGAGAGAATAACATATTGGAAGGAAGGAGCTGGGGAAAAGAATCTGATTGCTAAGAATGACACGAGAGAGTTTTGGGCACAGGAGGCAAATGTATTGACAGGAAGGGACTTATTTTGGAGAAGGACCTTTGTGATGGAGGACTCTTCACTTCCTGTCTACCCTGTTCCCTTCCTCTCTAGGAATACTGACCCTATGCAATTAACCCTTTGTGGTCATGTGAAGAAGGAATCCTCCATCCCAGTGTATGGTGGAAGTTTGGCTTCTTAGATATGGATATTTCTTGCTCCCTCCCGGCTTTCAAGGAAAAGGGCTGAGGATGACTCCTTGTCCCCCAAACTTCAAGGTGAGCCAAGGGATTTTTTGCAAAGAGTTATTTCACTGCTTCCATGTCTTTCTTTCAATTATCTTGCTTACAAGTGTCTCCCCTCCCTGGCGGGCTTCTCAGGGTGCTGTTTTGCCTTTGCCTCTATCAAGCAGGATAATTGAAAGAAAGGCAGGGATGCAGTGAATTAACTCTTTGCAAAAATCCCTTGGTGAGGGGTGATCTTGCTTCCTTTGTTCAAATTTAAAAATCCGGGACTTTTACATGTTTTTTCTTGAACCAGTTGGGGCAGCTTGAATCTGGGAAAATCCGGAAAAACCGGGACATATGGTAACCCTACCATAGGCTGCACTTTTTCCATCCTTGGTTTATGTTATTGCTGGCAATAGAACACAGGATAAATCTTGATAACAAACAAGCAGGAAATCATGTTAACTCTTATATGCATATGGCCAGGATATCACACCTAGTAAAATCTAGTTGACAAAACACTAAGAGTTGCCAAAGTCCAAAACACTGGCCAGGGGTGGGGGATTCACCCCAAAAATGGCCAATTTGGGCCCCAAAGGATTGTAAGGAAAGTGTGCTTTTTTTGTTCCTAAGGCTGAGAGAGTTCCCACCAAATCCCCCAACACCAGCACTTAAATAAACTGGACATGCTTGTCCAGGCAGTTTCTGTTTGAGGTTTTTTCCAGTGGCCATGGACAGACCTGTTGAAACTCTTGTTGGGGGTAGGGATCTATGAATTTGCCTTCCAAGCCTTCAGCTGCCTTATAAATATATAAACAAACTGGTAAATAATGTGTACTTTACAGTGCTGATTTTTCTGGATTCACAACCATGATTCTTATCAAAACTTTGTAGAAAGTTGGTTACTATATTATCAGATACATAAGAAATGAGGTGCAAATTGAAACTTTAAAAACCAAAACCAAAATACAGTATGGTGTGGGAATATATTCCTCAGTTGTTGTGTGTTAATTTTGTGATATTCATTTTTCCACAATAATACTTATTATTTGCATGGTACGTGCAAAGAAACATTATTATGAGAAAGTTGTGTTTCTAGATGAAATGAACTGGAAATTACTTCAGTTGTATTTCCACTCCTTTAAAAAAAACATTTTAAATGTTTGCAGAAATATAAATTGGATACATGATAAAATTCGCACTGCTTGCCAAATTTCAGAATTTTCAGAATCCACTTCAGCAAGGTAATAGAGAGTTGAAGCTTCTGTCCTGACTGCAGTCACTGAAATGAGAAAGTGAATGAAAAGTCTGGAGCTATTCCTAAAAGAAAAATAACAAAAGAAGAGTTTGAATTACAAGATAAAATTCAAAAAAATAATAATGGAGACATCAGAGATACAGTTAACAATTCACAATCTTCCCTGCTAGGCAAACATGCCCTTGCTTAATTCAAGTTCTTTCCTATTACAATAACTTCATGTTCTCATTCACATGCGTTTGCATTTTGTGACAAGTGTATGTAGGGGTCTCCCTTACAATCGGAAATGCTCAGAACTTTACTTGCACTATAACATGTTGCTTAGAAACAGTAGCTAAGAATTTGCTGCTCGAAAAGAAATGATTTTCATTTAGTAAATTTTGTCCCTTTTGTTTGTTTTTCTTGTACAGGCACTTGTGGAGACCACGAGAAACCAGCATGCACTCTCACATGAGCCCTATATGTGTGCAATGGAGAGGAACTACAATGAAGAAGAAATAAAGATACAGATAGATGTTCTGAGACAACAGGTAAGACTCAACTGAGGATGGAATCATACAATAACATAATAATTTTGAAGATAACATTTCCAGTACACACACACACACACACACACACACACACACACACACACACACACACACACACACACACACACACACACACACACACACACACACACACACACACACACACACACACGTTGGGAGCAAAATGCTAATTATCTTGTAAACTGCCCAGAGCGTGCACTAAGCGCTATGGGGTGAAATATAAATCTAATTGCTATTGCTAACACTATCATGAGAAAGTATTGTTTCTAGATGTAATGATCTGGAAATTACTTCAGCTGTATTTTCACTCCTTTTAAAAAAAAAAAAACTAGTCAAGCTAATTTGTTCATATTTTAATACTTCAACTTTACTTGCATTAAGTTTACAACTCACCTATCAAATGTCACTGACAATAATTTGTTTTTTAAAGTTATCTGCAATTTTCTTATTTTCCATTCATTCAAGCATACCCTTCTAAGAGTCATATTTCAGTTTTCTAAATGGAGTGATAAATTATTATTATTATTATTATTATTATTATTATTATTATTATTATTATTATTATTATTATTATTATTATTATTATTATTATTATTATTATTATTATTATTATTATTATTATTATTAACTCACATTTATTACCTCGCCCCAATCGGGTAAACTAATTTCATTTTCAGTATCACTTGCCTCAGGCAGTTTCCTCACTGCTTAATTGTAGGGCTAGCAGTGATTAAAAACACTGGCTCAAAGAAACCCTAGTGCAGGTGGAAATGAAAAGTGATTTAATATGTTGTACTTTTAAACCTCAGGAAGATGCACTTTTCTTGCTGGTCTTCCTTATATTTAGGAATCTATTTATTTAAAATTATGTTACTTTCCAGCTAACCTTCGGTTTAAACCAGGTAGCTCCATTTTTGTGTATCCATAGAGACATGGGCTTCATGCTACAGGTTTAGGAAGCAGAATATGTGAAAATGTTCCAAATCCATTTTAGGAGACCTATGGAAGGTCTTGTTTAAATTTTCAGTGGCATTTTTATGTCTTTCACTTGTAATAGCTGAAGGTAGAGTAAGTATGAGAGAACAAAGGAAAGTCACATTCAGAAAGTCTTTCTGTCCACTCTTCTTCCCAAATCCCTTTTCCTTATATATGGGAATGGGATGGTATTATGTCTATAAAACAACTTCAGCTGTTCTCTGTGTCTGATAAATAAATGGAAGGCTTACTGTAATACACAGGAATTAGTTTTAATGCACACAGCATCCAGGTCTTGAGGTTGTATTGAAAAGAAGAATTGACCGTCATTCCATTACTGCCGAACAGATCAGCCAGGGATTTTGTTTGTGCTGGTTGGGAGTTAGTGATTTCTTCACTAGTTCCTGGATGTACTGCCATTATATATCTGCCACTGAATATCTTCCAACAAACACCATCCTCTCCCCATGGATTATTTCTGAATACAAGGCTATAATAAATGATTCTCTCAGTGTTGCACATTGCAAGTGCAGTAATAATGATGACAGGAACGGCAGAAATGGTTGTTGTCATTTCTCAAAGACAGGCAGTGGTGCAAATAAAATAAATTAAACTGTAATATCCCTACAATGAAAACATGGGGAAAAGGAAGGTAGGCAGGCAGCCTTCTGGGGGACAAAGACTAGATTTCTCAAACTCGTTTTCTTCCCAAGCTAGAATTAGAACCTATAAGAATCATAAAAGCTTCCTGGACTGCTGTCTGCAGAGCACAAAGGCAACCACCATGGTGCACTGAAAATGACTGGGCATACACAGAAGGGAACTGAATTGCTGAAGCCTATTCACAATTTTACAACATTGTCAAGAATAGGAGCCTATTTAATAATAACAGGACTCTTTAGGTAGGGCAAAGAAGAATCCTGTTTGAAACCCTGCAGAAGCTGTGCTAGTTAGACATAGTTCTGGCCTGGTTTTGGCCAGTGGTCTGGCTTAGTAGAAGGCAGTTTGCTTCCCCCCTGTCTTTTTCTTCATTTGTGTTTCTGGCCATCACCTTTCACTAGTGTAGAAAGGAAGCTCAACAGAGGGGGCAAGAATTCCTGAACAAAATGAAACAAATGAGCAATAAGTGATTTATTTTTCCTACTTGTATCTCTCAGTTATTTTCTCCACATTCAGTGGCCATTTACCTCAAGGCCAAACTAGTTGATAATATTTTTTGGCAAAGGTGTTCTCTTTGTGGTGAAATACACCAGTATGCCCTTCTACATGATTTCTCACCTAAATATTTTGCATTTAGCACTCTATGTCTTGCGTTTGGTTACTGAAAGATAAACACAAGTTTGATGTGCATGTCTGATCACCAAGGAACATCTCTCACTGGTTTCATTTTAGGGCAGGGGTGCCAAGAGAACAGCCTGTGGGCCGGATCCAGCCCCTGACACCAATTGATCCGGCCCAAACAATCCTCATTGCTCCTGGAAGCAGAAGTAAAACACGTCCATACGGGCACATTTTACTTCCACTTCTGGGAACGATGAGGGTGGCGCAGGCCAGATGAATTGGCATGGGGGCCAGATCCAGCCCACAGGCTATACTTTGGGCACCCCTGGTTTAAGCAGAGAAAATGGAAGCCTAAAATCTATTTCATCCTGTTGCAAAAATCTGTTGGAAAACAGATAACAAGGCACATTTTACTTCCACTTCCAGTGGGAGGAACCACGTGACTGGCCCGCTGAACCATGTGACTGGCTCGTGGCCAAAAAAACGTTGGGCACCCCTGTTATAGGGAATACACATTCCCCTTGACGTCTCTATGTTGACTATCAGAAACAAAAATGAAGGGGAACGCATGATGGTCAGGGATCTATAGAGATACTTCCTTCATGGTTCTCATTTCTTTCCTCCCAGATACATGAGGTAAAGGTCTAGATGGGGCATTGGTCCCAGTTCAGAAACTGTTTGGATTTCTTATCTTGTTCCAGATAATGTCCCAGTGGCTGTCTGGCTGCAACAAACTAATTTAGGGGACAAGAACTGGATATGTGGCACCAGTTTCTCTGCTGCTTAGCATCATGTCTCTTTACTCTTTCCTCTTCAGCTGGAAGCAAATCCCACATTCTGCCTTAAGTGGTATATGTGGCTGGTTTCATTCCTTCAAGATGTTAGGTAATGTAAAGGTTACCCTAGCTTGAAAGCCAGTCTTATCTGATTCTAGGGTTCAGTGCTCATCTCTGTTTATAGCAGAAGAGCCAGTGCTGTCCGCATCTGCAGACATCTCCATGGACATGTGGCAGGCAAGAGGTTAGCCTGCCATTTATCAACCCAGTCACATTCTTCATGAATGTGTATTCACAGTATTGACATAGTCAACTTGCCGCATGTTGTGTTTTCTACAGTACACAGTGTTGAAGGTGGTTCACAGAAATAAATACAATGAACACAATTATAGTTATGATACCTTTTTCCCCCCAATAAGAAGGCTACTCTCTTTCAGCAGCAAGTCTATGAATGAAAGAGAGTTGCCTTCCTATCCAAATCTTCTGACAAAAGCAAAGTGGCCACTGTAACAAAGGAGATCAAAGGAGACAAAGAAAGGTCTTTCTCTGTAGAGTATAAAAGGTTGGAGCCTTAGGTAGTATTGATATCTTGTAGGAAAGTTCATGTGGAACCTAACACATTAATCAGTGATCTCATATCGTACACTTTGCAGATGTTGTTGTTGTTCAGTCGCACAGTTGAGTCTGACTTTGTGACCCCATGGACCACCAGACACTAGGCTCTTCTGTCATCTGCCATCCTCTGTAGCCCACCTAGATCTATGCCCACTGCATTAACGATGCCATCTAGCCATCTCATCCTCTGCCACTCCCTTCTTTTGCCTTCGATCTTACCTAGCATCAAGGCCTTCTCAAGTGAGTCTTCTCTTCTCATTTGGTGGCCAAAGTATTTGAGCTTCAGTTTCAGTATTTGTCCTTCAGATGAGCAGTCAGATTTGATTTCCTTCAGGATTGACTGATTTGATCTCCTTACAGTCCAGGGGACTCTCAAGAGTCTCCTCCAGCATCACAGTTCAAAGGCGTCTATTCTTCTGCACTCAACCTTCCTTATGGTCCAGCTCTCACAGCCACTTTGTAGATAAGTTAACAGTTGAAAGGCTAATTCTTTGTATTATATGAATCAGTTCTGTCCCATGAACATTTACTTAAGAATAGGATGTACTGAAATCTGTGAACGATTTTTTTGCTAGGAAATAATAATCTCCTTACTTCTTCAGTTATTATTAGATCTTGTTTAACCACAAAGTAATTACATACAAGTGAGTTTATTTAGAAGGTTCTGATTGTAGCAATTGCTGGCTACCAAACAAGATTGTTTGTGAAAGAAACAAAAATTTTCACACCTCGTGGTGATATTTATACTTTGAAGTGTATGCATGTGTTTATGTGTAAACCACTACTGAAAAGAATAGTTTTGTCTGTTGTCTCTCCAGTTAATGAATATTTGGGAGTATCAGTTGCCTCTTCCGTTTAAATACTAAAGAATCTTAATTGTAGATTCAGATATATGAAGAAGACTTTAAAAAAGAAAGGTCTGACAGAGAGAGGCTTAATGAAGAAAAAGAACTGTTGCAGAGAATTAATAAGAAATCACAGACTCAGTTGAAGAAACTAAATTCTCAGGTATGTGACAAAACACAGCTAGTGTTGCTAATACCTAAGCATTTTATTCTTTTTCTTACTTTCCAACTTTGCATGCAACCCAAGACATTCTGGCTTCTGTTAATTGACACAGAGTTTTATAAAAGGTCGCCACCTGGGATGAAATCATTCTGAAGTAATACCACTGATGGAATTAAGAGGTATATGTCATCCACCTCCAAATAAATACACTGGCTCTTTGATTATTTTATAAAGAGCATACAAACTCTTTCTACTCTTTTCATTTTGGATTCCAGATTATTATTAAAAAAGGAAATGTAACATTAAAAATATATAAGGAAATGATTTCCCCCAATCTGTAATTATATAAATTATGGCAGCTATAATAAAGTTAGATGTAAGACTTTGAAGGAACAATGGAAACTTACTTTTAAATAGTAAACATGAAAAGGATTCCTTAGTTAATCAAGTAGGTTTACAGAACAATCACAAATAATTTCTGTTATATTCACAGGGCTTGCTTTCACATAATTATGGCTCTAAAAACCCTACAAGTCACAGATCTGTAACTGGGAGCCTAAATCCAAATCTTAGCAAAGCCAGTAAAGGGGCTGCAGTGGCTTAGTGGTTAAGAAGCTGGCAGCTTGAGACCTGGGTACTTCATGACAGTTTGAGCGCCCGTCTCTGTCTCAGCTCCTGCTAGCCTATTAGTTTGAAAGCAAGACATTGCAAGTAGATGAAAAGGGACCACTTTGGTGGTTAAAAATCTTGGGGACATGAAAGGAGCCTCATTCGGGTATCCCCTGAGCGGAGTTTCTGCAGCAAAAATCCTTTCAACCCAGAATAATTTCTAACACAAAATTATTATTAGTAAAGTCATAATTTCAGAATTATACTTCTTAGCAAGTTAGACTCAGATAGCTTTACACTGAGTTTGCATCTGAGCTTATACAGATTTTGAATTGTTGCCAGACTGTTTGTGATCCACCTGCCCTTTATGGTTTTCGAAGCACCATTCCTTGCCTGGCTGAGCCAGACCATTTTAACCAGAGGTTCTCAAACTAAGGCCCATCAGCTGGATCCAGCCAATGGCACCATTTCATGTGGCCTCCCACCCCCTCCAAGAGCATTTGAGTACAAAATGGCCACCCCTTTGAAGTTGTTGTGACAAAATGCCCACCCCCACAATGTAGGCAGGGCAAAATGGATGTCTGGACCTTGAAGCTGTTTGAGAGAGCGTGACTGGACCCCACTTGTTTTCAGGTTTCAACCGTGTGTCCATTTGTACATATTTAATCACTACTAAGCATTCTAGAGAATTTAAAATGCTTAATTCATTTTCATTTTAAAGGATTCTTTTGTAAAAAATGAATTCTAAAGCAATGAATAGTAACAAGCAAAGCATGACATGTATACATTTGAGTTACAGAGTTACTTTTGGGGACTTTTGTCAGGGTTCCATAGTGAATTACTTTTAGAAGGTAACTTTTTGAGCTCTGCTTTAGATTGAAGAAGCAACATAAATTGCATTGTTGTTCAGTCGCATAGTCGAGTCAGACCCTTTGTGACCCCATGGACCATTGCACACCAGGCACTCTTATCCTTCTCTATCCTCCTCAACACGCCCAGCTCTGTGCCCATTGCATCAACAACACCATCTAGTCATCTCATTTTCTGCCACCCCCTATTTCTTTTGCCCTCAACCTTTCCGACCATCAAGGCTTTCTCAAGTGAATCATTTCTTCTCATTCGGTGGCCAAAGTACTTTAGCTTCATCTTCAATATTTGACCTTCCAAGGTCAATAAATTGCATACAGTGACTTAAAACTATTTTTTTCATGAATGTTTAATTTGGAGCACAAATAATTCAATGGAATGAATTAATTTAGCTAATCTAACCATGCAGTCACAAGAGGGCGTAAGAGGTCTGATTTCAGCAATTGTTGAGTTTTTCTTTGCGGCTTTATAAAACCCTTTTGTGGTTATTTATACACCTTTTTTATGTGGCATCTTACCATCCTTGTGTACAACTAGATGAAGATCACTTTACTAGTGTGAGCTCACATTATTCTGGTATGTGTAAAGAAACCTCCAGTTAATTTCGCATCAGAGATTATTCTGGGTTGAAAGGATTTTTGTTAAAGAAACTCCACTCTGGGGATGCCTGAATGAGGCTCTTTTCATGTTCCAAAGTGCAGCCCTTGGGTATCAAAACCCAACCTTCCAGTCTCCAAGCGCAGCATCTTAACCACTAAACCACTGGGGGGATCTCCAGTTGTAGATGTGACACCTGATGCTGATGTCCACAATTTGACACATGCACATGGTGATTAAATTGTGATAAAAATGCTTATAAATTATGCTTCTATCTTTTGAGTAGACGCAGAGGGTAATCAAGTGCTACCATTTTAGGGTATAATATGAATCATTCCTCTATATGCGTACAGTGTGATTGTTCATACATACAATGCTTGCAGTGTATACATTTGATTCATATTAAATTTTGCCTTACAGATTAAGGAGTACCAGGAAAAGAAAGAACTACTTGAGAGACAAGTAAAGAAACAGGTGTGTGCTTTATTTTAGATTTACTTTCTCTAGTTGGCCAAATCCAAGAAGCTTCAAAATATAAATTTCTTTGTACAACAAATCACAGGGTATTATCCCCCTACGTCAGTGATGGTGAACCTTTTAGAGACCAAGTGCCCAAACTCAACAGGCCGCTGTCCACGCCAGAGAGGTGCGGGGGTGAACTCTGTGCTACGGGGAGGGAGGAAGTGCTCCCATTGGGCTGCTGGGTAGAGGGGTGGGGCAAACTCTGTACTGGGGGAGGGAGAAAACACTCTCATTGGGCTGCTGGGCAGAGGGGCAGGGTGAACTTTGTCCTGGGGCAACAGCGCACATGCCCACAGAGAGGGCTTTGAGTACCACCCCTGGCACATGTGCCATAGGATCACCACCACTGCCTCATGCTTTTTTTCCTTCCATTACTATTTTTTATAGGAAAGGGGGGAAAGGCAAAAAGAGAAATTTGTTGTTGTTCAGTCACATAGTCGTGTCTTTATAACCCCATGTGCCATTGCACGCCAGGCACCCCTATCCTCCACCATCTTCCTCAACTTGCCCAGCTTTGTGCCCATTGCGTCTACAATACCATCTAGCCATCTCATTATCTGCCACCCCTTCTTCTTTTGCCCTTGACCTTTCCCAGCATCAAGGCTTTCTCAAGCGAATCCTCTCTTCTCATTTGATGTCCAAATTACTTTAGCTTCATCTTTACATTTGACCTTCCAAAGAGCAGTTAGGGTTGATTTCTTTTAAGAACAACCTATTTGTTCTAATTGCTGTCCAGGGTCCTCTCAAAATTCTCCTCCAACACCACATCTCAAAGGCATCTATTCCTCTGTACTCAGCTTTCCTTATGGTCCAACTCTCACAACCATAGATTACTACCAGAAATATCATTGCTTTGACTATGTGGACTTTTGTTTGCAAGGTGATGTCTCCGCTTTTAACTATGTTCGCCAGATTTCTCATAGCTTGTCTCCCAAGAATCAGTCGCCTTTTTATTTCATGGCTGCAATCACCATCTGCAGTGTCCTGGATCCTAAGAATGTAAAATCTGTCACTGCTTCTACTTCTTCCCCATCTATTTTCTAGGGAATGATTGGGCCTGTTGCCATTATTTCGGTTTTCTTGATGTAAAGTCTCAAGCCAGCTTTTGCACTCTCTTATTTCAACCTAACAAGAGCTTCTTTAGGTCTTCTTCACTTTCTGCCATTAGGGTAGTGTCATCTGCATATATCAAATTGTTGATGCTTCCCTCAGAAATGTTAATTCTAACTTTTGATTCAACCAGCCCTGCATTGGGCATTATGTGAGTAGGGATTCCAACCCTCAGCCTATTCAGGGTTCTTAAAGAAAAGGCACCATGGATCATGGGTTGAAATCCTTACTCGGACATAATGTGTGCTGTGTAATCTTGGCCTGCTCACACTTTCTCAGCCTAACACACTTGAAATGATTGTGAAGATAAACTGGAATGAGGAGAGCCATGTACAGTACAGTGAAAGAGCTCTCTGTAGGATTGATGGGATACATACATAAGTACATACACTACTTCATTGAGAACAATTGGTTTATACTTTTTGATTTTGTTTTTACATCATTTTTACTATAGGCCCAAGATCTCCGGGTATTTATGGAAAAGCACAGCTTCTCACATCAGTTGTTTGTTCATCCTTACCTGAGTTGTGGAAACTGTGGAATACTTCACCTTTCTCCCGAACCTCAGAAGACATTGGCCTCACATGGCATTAACAGAGAACCACAGGAACCTCCCGCTGGCTTTCAATTCACAAGAACCAATCTGAAGTCAACATTTCTCAGCCAGCAACATTGCAACCAGATTCTGCAAATGTACAGTGAGGAAAAAATAGAGAAATAATCTAAAAGCCAGTGTGGCATGATGGTTAATGGGTTGAATGGATACTTGAAATATTAAGGTTGAAGTCTTCACTGTGCCACAAAATTACTTTAGTGAAAGGGGCTTAGGGTGTCTTTTGACTGTCAATAGAATTGGATTTCCAATCGTCTTTTTTAAAAACTGGGTTAAATTCATGTAGTGCTTCTTTCAGTTTGCCTGCCCTGTGTAAAAATGTGCCTTAAAATGTTTTTTAAACAATGCAGCCACTTCTTTTTCTTTTATGTCCAGATCAGATTTCAAACTGCCAAAATGAAGGCACCTTCTTGGCTTTGTCATTGGCCAAATTTAAATCCTCAAATGAGTTGGATTCTGTATTTCTCCATGTTCACACTTTGTTGTTATTTGCCAGCAGTCCCCACTTGAGCAGGCTCCTCCAACTCCTCCAAGTGACATAGGGGAGGTTGAGTTCCTCAGCCATATCCTCCTTTAATGTTATTCCTTGTTCATTGAGCTCATTCTGCCCATCAATGTCACCAAGCAGCCTCCATTCCCCCACCTTTTCTTCTGGTCTCCTGCAGGAATTTCTTTCTTTCTTTCTTTCTTTTTTTTGGGGGGGGGGCTATCTTCTGCTGTTGCAGTTGCTACCTCTACATTCTTTGTACTGTTTGCCTGTATTGATTGTATTTTATATGGTACTGATTGCATTTTAAGTTATGGTGTTGTACTGTTTGTGTTGTGTTTGATTTTATGTACATGTACAGTTGTTCTTTGTATATTGTTAGTTGTCCAGAGTAGTGCTTTACACTACTGCACCAACGCATGCACTCACATAAAAATGAAGCAGTTCAGGAACTGATGCAAAATGAACTACCCCTTGGGTGATTAAAATAACACACTTCGGTAGGCTAATGCATGCCTCAGCTGGGCATTGTGTATTCATTGGTCTTTGAATCAATTCTGAAAATGGCAAAACAAACACATATACAGTGGTACCTTGCATAATGAATTCATCGCATAGCGGGGTTTTTGGTAATCCACTTAATGGGAACCCCGGTTAATGAACTTTTTTCCTCACTATGCTGGGTATCTCCCATAAGAAACCACATAACGAAAAAACTGCCTAGCGAAGAGCTCTGTGGAACAGAGTTTTTTCATTATGTGGGATTCTACTATACCTGTATAGTGCTTTGAGATAATATAGATGTACTTTTAGTTCAGTGTTTCCCAACCTTTGGTTTTTGGACTTCAATTCCCAGAAGCCTAAGTCAGGTCCCCAAAGCACTGATTATCCAATGTATTGACTTAGGCTTCTGGGAATTGAAGTCCCCCTGTGGGGTTTGTGCCCCATGTTGGGAACAACTGTTACACTCTTTCTTAACCTGACATACCTCAGAAGATTGTTGTGAGGATCAAATAGGGAAAAGGAGAGC
Organism: Furcifer pardalis; assembly: GCA_030440675.1. NCBI lineage: Eukaryota > Metazoa > Chordata > Lepidosauria > Squamata > Chamaeleonidae > Furcifer > Furcifer pardalis. Next base: position 73,246,866 of record CP126892.1, read on the forward strand.
CATGGAAAGGTAGGATATAAATGTAAGAAAAATAAATAAATACAATTTCTGAAAGCTTGCCAATCTTTCTGGTATTATCTACCAACTCCACATTTTTAAGGTATCACCTAATCACTTCTCTCTTGTTTTGCCATTTTTCTTTTGACGTGAATTCAATTAACGTCTTATGTTTCGGTAGGGTGGTCTGACAGCGTTTGCCATGTAATGAAAATTGTGTACATTTGATGAGTTGCCACACCAAAACTAGAGCACTGATGAAATTAATGCTTATGTCGTATGAAAGATCATCTCGGTGACTTTAAGGAATGGTATGACCCAAAGGCCAAAATGCAAAGCGATGGTGTCATAGCTTTTGAAAGTTGCCTCAGAAAAGTGACATTTTTGGGGTGTGGGTGGTGTTGGTTGTCAGTGAGCCAGTGACCAAACCACTCAACTGATCAAAGTGATCCAAAGTGCGTTGGATAGAGGATAAAATAACCTTGTTGGTGATACTATTAGAATTTGGATTGGACTTCAGGAAAAATTTCTATGAAGCTTTTTACAAAAAATCCTGTGACCAACAGTACAAAAACGTTAAAATACCTGTAAAAGGGAAAAATCTGTTTGAAACTGACCAGGACCACTTTCCAAGGTTGATAGAGTTCACCTGAATCATGTGAAGAAGAAAGACGCTGGAGCCATTATCAACCACAAAGATAATGAGGGAAAATGTGCCTCGAAAAAGTGACATTTTTGCCAACAGCTGGGTCACTGACAACCGAATTCTGACTGAAAGACCCAATCACTGAAAGTGGAAAGTGATTACATCACTGCACTCGGAAGCTGCCTCTCAAAAGTGACAGTTTCCCTGACAGCGTTGGGTTGACGGTGAGCCAGCAACCAAACCACTCAACTGATCAAAGGAATCCAAAGTGTGTTTGATAGAGAATAAAATAATCTTTTTATTGGCCCTATTAGAATTTTGATCTAATTTTGAAAAAAATAAATAAATAAAAATTGTAAAAGAAAATTATGCTTGGCTATTGTCATACATGAAAGAAGAATACAAATTGCAGCATTATGCCATTTCGCCATTGGAAACACCGCCATAGATCTTACCTTTGCACCCAAATTTAATGGTTTATATCTCATACTTCAGCTACCACAGACCTATTATTCACCACATCATTATGTGATAATCAATAAATGAATTTTATGAACATAATGTCTTTATTTTCCCCCATTTGAAATATCGCCCTTAGCTAATGAATGAAATAAAAGAAATAAATGAACTATTGAGCATAATTCAACACATTGAATTCACAAACTAAATCCCTGACGGTAGTGTCCTTAGACTCTACCTGCTGATTTTTTCTGTTATTTTTACAAACACAATTATTTTACAACTAATAAGGACATCTTTCCCTTATTTGAGAACAGATTATATATTCTACACAGTAATTCAAGTTCTTTTTTCTTGGAGAAAACAAAATTAAGTACAATTCTAATCAGAAGGAACCACTACAGAGGTCAAGGAACTGTATGTTGAAGACACTGAGGAAATGAATTCTGAATCTGGCCCTGCAACCAGGTACCTAAACCACTGAGTGATCCAGCCAGCCTTTCTCATATATACACCTTGCTATAAAGACACACAGGCCTGAGATGGCAAACCATGGTACTCCAGCTGTTCTTGGAATTCAATTCCCAGAAGCCTAAGTCTGTGTGAATCCACATGAATGGGAATAAACCCATTTGCAATAAACCCATTTATGTGGATTCACAGGGGCTTGGTCTTCTGGGAATTGAAATCCAAGCCAGTTCATCTAGCTGGAGTGCAATGGTTCACCATCACTGGGCTAGGCCAAGGACGGACATTTAACCTTCCAGAAAAAAGAAGCTGCATTAAAATTGCAAATCACCTCACAAATTAAAACTGCTTTAATGATAACTGGTGGTAGAAAAACTAATTTTATTTCAAAGTAAAGGTCACCCTTTTGAAAGCCAGTTGTATCTGACTTTAGGGTTAACTGTTCATCTCTGTTTATAGCCAAAGAGCCAACGCTGTCTGCATTTGCAGACATTTCTATGGACATGGGGCAGGCATGCCTTGACACCAGAGTGCATGGAATGCTGTTTACCTTCCCACTGAAGTCGTACATATTTATCCACTTGCAATTTCTTGCTTTTGAACTGCTAGGTTGGTAGGAGTTAATTTCATTTAATTAACTAAATTTAAGCAAACTGTTATATCTACCTGCATTTAGTTTAAATTCTCATCTGTGGGGGTCAAAGCAAGAGTTTTCATTCCAGTTTAAGCCTGACACTCAATTAATTTTGGTCTCTCTACTCAAGCTTTCACCAGCTGGATTTCTAGCTGTGCAGTGTGTCCTGGGAGTATATAAATTTTGCCTTCATTTCTGAGACTACGGTAAGGGTGGAGTCCTTTACTGAGTGACTGTTTCAGATTCTATTCCCAAATTCTTTATGATTGTTTTCTCATACAAGCATAGCTGCTCCAACATTTATTTCTTTGCAATTCCCCAAACCATTTGTCATCAAGCGTGAGAGGTGTTAGAACAGAGTGAAAGAGTAGGTTTGACGTATGGAATATAGTACAATTACTCCTTATATTTAGATGCTATGATTTTATTTTCTTTTATCTTACATTGAATGTTTACTTTTCAACCATCCAAGGAAATTTTTGTTTAGTCTGACTGTGAATCATGTCTCTTTATATATATTTTTGGAAAAATTTCAAGATTATGTTACGAAAATAATGCTGCTATTTTGCAGTTTGGTGTTTGAATATTATTTTTTTGGCTCTCTGACCACTCAGAAGTTTCTAGCTGAATATGACACTGCATTTAATTAGGGACTGTTTTCAGAGCTTGAAAAATTTTACATCACATTTTTGAACTATAGTATCCCTTCACTTATATTTGAATTCCTTGCATACAACATTTTCAACCTCTAATTTGTATATTTAAACAATTGTATTTCTCTTTTTCTTCTGATGTCTGTTAAAATGAAAAAGAAAATTGAACTGTACCTGTAAATTGAGTCAGGCAATTTGTCTCTCAAGGACAGCATTGATTATGGTCATTACACCCTACCTAGCCATGCCAGCTGAAGTCCAACTCATCAAGTTAGGAAAGACTAATTTCTGCCAGGGCTAGAAAAAATTACTAGTTCTCCTTTAGACTACAATACCCAGAATTTTTCAGCTACCATGATTTTATTTGGAAGAAGCTCTCTAACAAAATTTTTCCTAATCCCAGCTAGTTACCTGGTATCTTTTTGTATAATAAATGCACTACTAATTGAACCTGAACCTTATAGAAGTACCAGAAGCACAATCTTGCCAATTTATTCTCCCTTTTTAGTAGAAGACTGCATCTTTAACTTTATTTTGGAAATAAATGAGCATTAAATTGCAATTATTTGGTGCTAAATTGCTGAAACCCAGTGTTTCACCATACACATTTTAGCTATTTGACTATTAAATTCATTAAAAAAAACCCTCCAGTTTATAAATGTGGGATAATGTGCTTCTGTAGCCACTATTTAAAATGCCAGGAAATGGCCCAATATTGCTGCATAACAATAACATCATGCCCACATTGCTAGCAGGGAAATGAATGACAAACAAAGGTCAGTCTGAACGATGACAACACCAATGGCCCTCTTGTAAAATAAAAATAAATAGAAATAAAAATAGCAATGGCATTTGGTTTGTGTTTTGGGTGCAGAGTGGTGAACTGATAAAAAAAGGAGTCAGTTTCTGGGATTACAAAAATGTAAACCATTTTGACTGTTGCCATTGGTGTTGTCAACATTCAGGCTATGTAAAGCTTGGCATCCTTTTTCCTGCTGGCTCTGCAAACATCAAGTAATACCAATACCAATACAATCCCCAGCCATCAACAACAACAACTACTACTGCTACTGCTGCTGCTGCTGCTGCTGCTACTACTGCTGCTGCTGCTGCTACTGCTGCTGCTACTACTACTACTGCTGCTGCTGCTGCTGCTACTGCTGCTACTGCTGCTGCTGCTGATACTACTACTGCTGCTACTGCTGCTGCTACTACTGCTGCTGCTGTTGCTGCTGCTGCTACTACTACCACTACTACTACTACTACTACTACTACACATCTTAAATCACTGAGATTCTGAATATTTGTTCTCTATATTTTAAAACCTATTTGGCTAGGAAGGAGTTTAAAAATTACCCTCCCGAGTGTCAGCTAATTTAGTCTTGAGTAGCAGTGTCAAAAAATCAGGTTGCTGCTGAACTCACAGAAATTGCAATAATGTATCTATACTTTCAAACATTGATGCTAGGAAGCTGGTCTTGAACTGCAGAAGGAAATGCTAAAATATAGGCAGTTAGTCTTTAAGGTTACCGAAACATTATTTTCTCTTGTTTTGTGTTTTTCCCCCTGTTTGATATTTTAAAAGTTAAAATGTCAAAAGTGCTACCATCAAGGGGAAAGATTAAGATTCTGCTCAGTGAGGTCAGTGGAATTTAAAAGAATTCTACCCGCAAACAAGCTCCCTTTAGAGCACCTTCATCTGTCATGTTGAAGCACACCAGGTTTGTCTTAGCCTCTTAACATATGACATTCAGTGTAGTTAGAGACCTAACTGTTTATGATAGTATCAGGTGCATTTCATCTCATCCTGTCTGCCCTGTTCCTCTCCAAGTTTCACCAGGCTCTCTGAAATCTAATAAAAATTGTTTTGATTTGTGGAATATAGGAGGTTTCACACAACTCTTTTTTCTATAATGTTCCTATCATCAAAAAGACATAGCAATAAAGAGAAAAACAGCTGAAAAACTTAATCAGAAGAATTATTTGATCAAAATAAGGAGGAAGATGCTGAGGGTAAATTATTTCGGTATGACTAATGAGAAGCTTCACAGCATAATTATATTTACCATGCTGCTATTCTTTTGTTTGAAGTGTCTATGAAGTCCATATTGATGTAATAATGTTTTATTGTTCTGCGCAGCCAGACTATCAATGGTATGTTCCTAACTGGTTTCCGCCAGATGTGCAGCACAAGGCAACAGCTGCACTGAACACACTTTTAAGACTTTTCTGTTTAAAGGGGGCCTTTTTTTGGTGATAGCTAGTAAACTTTCATAAGCACCCTGTGCGTGATCTAGATACAGCTCTATTTTGTAAATCCAAGGCTACAGATTCTAACTATGATGCATATGTCTTGCAGCTTTCAGTATTAGCAAGGTACTTTAAAATATCTAATATGAATTTCAGAAAGGCATCAATTCCTTGGTGAAAATGCCCTGTCATCTGAAACGCTCTAAACAGGGATCAATTCTTAGGTTTCTTTAATCTATCAATAAAACAGTCAAAGAGGTTTTGAAAGAAAAAGAGACTTTATCAACAAAATCATTAATAACATAGACGTATGCATATGTGGTACTTAGATCAACAGAGATCTAAGGACCTCAAATAATAAGTCAACCATGGTTTTACTCTGGTTGACAAGCTACATATATGCGGCATGTATTCTCAGCCCAAGTGGGGTGAACCCGTCCCATGTGTTATCTTGGCATTACATCATTTGAGCTTAAACAAAAATGCATACTCATGTAAACCAGCTCCCACCTTCTCCACTTAAATAAGTGACATAGGATTTTTGTATAACTGGCTTTTTCATAAAATGGATTGTTCCAGGGCACACTATAGATTAACACAAATGATTTTTTAAAATGGTTATGCAAGTTTCATTGTGATCTTAACTGCATGTTTATTTTGTCAAGGGAAAAAAGCATTAATAATTTCAGCTTACATTCCCCAAATTGAAAGGTTTTGTAATGATATTCTTTTGAGTGTATACTTTAATCCTTGCCTTGGCTGATAACAGGTAAAGGGTGCAATTGATACCTGTTCTGTTGGGGGAATATATTAGTCAGCCTCTCAAACACACAGTACAAATCTTTGATAGGCTATTTCTGAGAATGATGAGGCCATGCTAGCTATGGTTAACAATACACTGCTTACTCTTATCTGGTTGGACATCCTGCTACAGTAATGGAGTAGACCGTACAACCAGTGACTCAACACCGAGTGTTGGGTGGTGGTAAATAATCTGACTCCCTAAAGGGGCCAACAGCTACAGGCAGATAAGACCCTTTAGCTGGGGTGATGGTCCTCTCAGTGGAGGAAATGCCACTGGAAACCGTGATTGTTATAAATTTTAAAAACTTTTTAAATTTTATAATTGTAATTTTGAAGTTTTTAACAATGGGTTTGGGTTGGGTTGTATTATGCTTTTATGATGTTTTAAACTGCCCTGGGTCACCCGGTGAGAAGGGCGGTATAAAAATGTAAATAAATAAATAAATAAATATCGGGGCCCAATGGAAAAACGAGTAGAGGAGGACATTTCACTATTCTGATTCTCAATGGTCATGGAGAGGGAAGAGGCCATGCCAAATGGACTGGCTGTAAAGGTGCACCTTGTCCATATCCTTAAGTCTGCGGCAGTCCATTGCAGACCCAGTGTTAAATCCTGCATGTCTCATTTTGTATGTGCCGGAGGACATGGCTCCGTGATCAGTGTGTGGGTTGCTTCATGGCAAGCAGGGATTCACCTTAAACAAATTGACACTAATGGCATTTTTCTTGCTTCAGGGAAAAAATGCATTCTCAGATATGAGTTGCAGTCGACAACAACTTACTCTTTATACTTGTCATCATAGAAAGTCAAAAGTAGTTTAAAATAAGATGATTTTTTATTTGGATGCCTCCCAATTTAAGGGGTCCATGCAAGATTCTTTGTCTGAAATTTTCCGCAAATTCAGGACTCTCCACTGTACTATATTTTTTCAACTTCCAACTGTGTTTGACAAAAATAATAATTATAATCTGAATGGCTGGTTCAGGCTCATCTCCATCTTGTAGTATAGCAATGCATCATATTACATTGAGCAACTCTCAATTTATTGATCTTGTCTGAATTTAGAAGATATACACCCTTCATCTTGGTTCGTGCTTGGGGGGAAACCCCCCAGCTAGAACAAGTGTCTTCAGCTACAGCTAGGACAGGATTCTATCTAAAATTTCATTCAGCCACTGTCACTTGTCTGGTCACTGGTTAGATAGTATGATTCAAGATAAGGCAGTATTCTGTGTTTCTAACAATCATATTTTTCTATCTTCTCTTAGGCCAGTGATGGTGAACCTTGGCACTCCAGATGTTCTTGAACTTCAATTCACAGAAGCCCTGATCAACAGGAGTTCTGACTTGGGCTTCTGGTAACTGAAGTCCAAAAACACCTGGATTGCCAAGGTTCACCATCACTGTCTTAGGTAAAGGTAAATGTCACCCTTGCTCGAAAGCCTGTCATATCTGACTCTAGGGTTCAGTGCTCATCTCCATTTATAGCTGAAGAGCCAACATCTGTGTTTGTAGACATTTTCATGGACATGTGGTAGGCATGCCTAGACACTGAAGTGCATGGAATGCTGTTTACCTTCCCACCGAAGTGGTACCTATTTATCTACATGCAATTTCTTGATTTCAAACTGCTAAGTTGGCAGGAGCTGTGTTAGGGTATGCTAAATTTGTTCAGCATTTTTCTTTATATGTAAATAAGTTGCAACGGATAAGTAATTACTTAAGTGGGTCTCGAGGTCAGTGGTGGATTCCAAAAATTTTACTACTTCACTGTGGGCATGGTATGGTGGGTGTGGCCAGGGGGAAAGCCTTGTGTTGCACCCAAACTAGGACAACTTTATTTCAAAACTGATGGGTGTGGCCAGCCAGAATTTCTGCTACTGGTTCTGGTGAACTGGTGTGAACCTGCTGATGCCCACCACTGCTTGAGATGCAAGATGTTTCCCTATTCCTGTACCTGTTCATAATTTTTCTCTTTCCCTCAGTTTTCTGAAGCCATTCCAGGAGCTGAAATATCCTTGCTTCAAAAACTGTAAGGGGTGGCTGGCAGAAATCAAATGTATTTTTGCTTGTTAATTTTTGACCAGTTTCTCAGCACTGGTAGACAAGCCTTGAAGTGATCACAGGACAAATTCTATTTTTAAGCAAAAGGCTCAGCTCTTTTAACACAGTGTTAACATTTAATGCCTAATATGCTATAGTTGTGGCTTAACAATTCTTGCTTTGACAAGAGATTGGATTCAATGACCTATAGCAGTGATGGTGAACCTTAGGACTCCAGCTGTTCTTGAACTTCAATTCCCAGAAACCCTGATCAGCAGGAGTGATGACTTGGGCTTCTGATAATTGAAGTTCAAGAACATATGGAGTGCCAAGGTTTGCTATCACAGACCTGTAGAGTCACTTTCCACTCTATGGTTCTACAATTCTTTGACTCCTAAATACTAAAAACAATTCAGATGAGTTCTGGTTCCAGGTCTGGAGTTTAGCTTGGTCAAGATGGTTAATGACTAAGAATCTGTCCAGACAGGCATTAAGTCTTCTTTCCAGGGTAATATGGGGATGGTCTGGTCTTTTTTTATGACATCCTCACTTGTTAGATGTCCCACCCCACCCCCACATGTGCCTTTTAAGCCCTTATCAATTTTCTCAGCATGCTTCCATATGTGTCATTAGTCTCTATCAGATGTTGAACACTTCCTCTAATTGCTTGCAGTCAGCAGAAGTGAAACATTTTAAAAATGTATTCTACATCTCGTGATGAATTGTTTTTGTTTAAATTTTTTACAGAGTGTGATATTGTATGGCTGATCAAAACTGAGCCTACAGCCACACTCCAGATATGCACAAACAAAATTTAAAAATAACAATTGAAGTGATCCATTGCACTGGCAATAATCTAGATGTAAAAAAAAGTTTTACTTCCCTTGACTGTTTGTGAACAATCAGGGGAAGTGTTCAATAAAGCTCAAAGGGTCAATTCTTGTTCAGGTGTGAGAAGCATTCTGATGGGTACATATGAAAAGAGATGAGGCTGATAGCCAAACTACACAACAGCAGAAATGAAATTTCTCTTTATTTCATTTACTTAAAGGCAAATGTGCCACTCTAGACTGCACTTTTAAATTTACCATTGTACCACTTCCAGTCACAAGATACAAAAATCAAAATTGCACACTGCAGCAGATGTGAAATGTTTCTGTCATGATAGCTAGATGTCTTCAACACTTAGGGCCGTGGTGGCAAACCTTTGCACTCCAGATGTTCTTGGACTTCAATGCCCAGAAGCCCATACGGGCGTGTTTTAATTCCGCTTCCAGGAGCGACGAGGGCAATATGGGCCAGATGAATCACAGTAAACCCCTTTGTGTGTATTCACGGGGGCTCGGGGTTCTCGGAATTGAAGTCCAAGAACATCTGGAGAGCCAAGGTTCACCATCATGGACTTAGGGGATTCTCTGTTATAATCACAGTCTATTTGTAACATATAGTTTAGCCCTCAATTTATCTGTCTGTCTGCAGAATAAGAAAAGAAAAACAAATCCAATGGCACCAATAGAGACCTTCAGTTCTTTTGTAACTTCACTGCAGCAAGGAAAGCAAACCGACGGGAAGGATGGTTTTACTTCATCTTTCTGTTGAAAACAGTGTTAATATAGATCAGGGGTCTGTGTGTTTTATTATAAATAAGGCTCACCTGCACACCAAATCTGTCTGAAGTATTGTGTACATTAGTGCTTACTTGCTCAGAATTTTACGCAAGCAAATTGTTGAATAAAATAAGCTTCAGCTATCCAGAAAAATTGCCTGTTGTTTTTAAAACTAAAGCCCCTTACAGCTCATGAATTGTTTAGAGGTAATATTGCTCTGTAAGCTCTCCATCTGAAAGCTCTGCAAACCTTCTAAGTACTTAATAACTCGAATGTGTAAAGCTGATCCTTGCTGAGCCAGCTAACCTAGGAGATCAGGCTGGCTGCTGCATGTGCTGGAAGCCCCTAAGTGCTTAAAAGCTTCAGTTTATAAAGTTGCTGTGGCTTTTGCAGCCAGCTGTCCCCTATGAAACACATGGATTTGATAGGGGAAACTAATCTTTAGCCTTGGAAAAGGACGTGAATCTTATTTTTCCAGTGTTTTGATTTGTTTACATTGGGGTGGAGAAAAATAGGTGTTGACAAGTAACTTTTGGGACAATGAACGCCCTGAAGGCAATTTTTGTGAGCTCCAGTTTCTCCCTACCTCTTCTCTTTCTTCATCCTAAACAAACAGATATAAAATATCTGTTATATGAAGATAACTGTGTTATTGGCTGTACTGTACCTCCATAGAGAAGGGATTCCGCATTACTGCAGTAAATACCCTAGAAACAAAGGTCGTTAGAAAGTATCAAAAGAACAAATGCCTTTAGTGGGTAGGGATGAGCTTGGTGAAGATTTCTGAAAAAGATGGAGAGGGGAAGACTGTATCTTCATTCAAGGAGCCCTTTCCAAACAACCAAAATAGGCTTGCTCTATACATACATAGACCAGAATTCTCTCTGAAGTGGACATACAATTGTGTAAAATTTTTCTTACTCTGGCAACACTCTGTTGTGCATACAACTGATTACACAACCAGTCTCACAAAAAGTGTGAGATTGGCCAAGTAAAGGGTAGCCTTTTGGAACAAAGAAAACAATTGCGTATTTCATAGTAAAGCTACAGCTCTTTTTCTTTTGTGTCCTGATCAAACCCTGGACTGCCAAAATGAAGCCACTTTCTTGGCTTTGTCATTGGCCAACCTTAAGTGCTAATCAGTGCATGTTTCTGGCAGTAATTGGCAGACCAGTAAATTAGCCAAATTCTGTATCTTTCCACATTCACACAGTGTGTTGTTGTCCACCACTTGAGCATGTTGGTCCTGCATTTAGGGACTCCAAGCCTCAGCCTATTCAGGGTCCTCCAAGTGAATCAGGAGAGTTTGAGCTCCTCAGTTATATCCTTCTTTAATGTTGTCCCTTGTCCAGTGAGAAATGCAACAGGATGCTAATTCAATGAATTTTAGATCACATTTTATCTAATTTACTTCCATGTAGCAGTGATGGCAAACCTATGGCATGCATGCCAGGGGTGGCACTCATAGCCCTCTCTGTGAGCACGTGCACAATTTCCCCAACACAGTTTGCTCCACTCCTCTGCCCAGCATCCCAATGGAAGCGCTTCCTCCCTCATCCCAGCACAGAGTTCATTCCACCCCTCTGCGGCACAGATAGCAACCTGTTGAATTTGGACACTTGGTCTCTAAAAGGTTCACCATCACTGCAGCATAGCATTTTATTGTTTATGTTTACCATCTTTGTTGCTGTCCTCTTTCTTTCTTTCTTTCTTTCTCTTTCTCCACCTTTCTCCACTCAGACAGCTTAATGCTATTTACCTAACTTGGTGCAGCCACAGAAATGCTAAGTGTACAGCTGTTACTAAAGGGGCATTCTGATCCATCACTAAACACTGTTCTCCTGATGGAGTAAGGCAGCATAGGTCTGAGTGAGACAATGGGGAGGGAGGCAAGAGAGGTCAAGAAAATCTTCCTTTTAAAGCTATTATCAGCCATTATCCATATCTATCCCTCCCCCACTTGCAGCCCCACTCCAAACAAGTACTTTAATAGAATCCAGAAATATATATCACCCCAGCAGGACATGTAGGAGGAGATGGCATAGGCTGTCTCCAGCTTTAGGCTATGGAGACAATTTAACAGCCACTTGAAAGTTCAATTTTTTAAAAAAACAACAACAACATGATTCATGCACATACACAGACAGAGTGCCTTCTTCTTTAATGATGTGTTTAATATGCTCCTTGCCCTTTGCATATGTGGTATATTAACTTAAAGAAGTTTCCAGTCCATGGGGTTTAGTAGCACAGGAATAAATGCCAGGCTGTACTGTGTCATGCTAGGGGGATATTTAAAAGCAATGTGTTAAGTTTTTTTTGACAAACTTAAGCCATTAATCGGCTCCCTCTGTTTGTTCCTTTTATCTTCTCATTGTCTGCTTACTTCAGGCTAATGCACAATAAAGAGACAAACTCAGACAAACATCCTGTTGGTAGGAATAGAAGCAACAGGGTCTGAATCCTTCTAATCTATGGTGATCATGGGAGTCAAATGAAGAAAAAGAACCTGCCTTTATCTATGACATTTGTTTGTTTGCTTTGTTTTTCAAATTGGGTATTCCTAGACATTGAGAAAGTTGCAGATGGCTGACAGAGTCCAGCCATTTGGATGTATTTTCATGTCTGTTTATTAATAAAGTTTATTACAGATGCCAAGCTAAACATACTGGCAAGAATCCTTTTGTGCAAGCTATGACAGTTCAGGTGTGATGATGTCATCAGCCATGGGCATTTTAATGGCATTAAAAGTTCTTAACTTCCTGCTTCTGAGGAGCCATAGGGATCTCCTACATGCTGGGGAAAACTTTGGCAGCCATGGAAAGTGAGGGGAGCTCTTTAATGCCTGAACATCACCAGGGGCCACCCCAGCCCCACTACTGGGATCTGAATAGGCTTAAAAAAGAACCATACATGGTACAGGTTCCAGCAGCACCGCGCCAGGAGCAATAGCAGTGGGCCACATGAAATGGCATGGGGGGGGGAGAGGGAGAACCGTTGGGCTTCTGACCTTTCTCACCAACACCCCCCCCAGACCCCAGACCCACAAGGAAGGACCAGCAAACCCTAGTCAACCTTTCCCCCAGCAGGCAATTCAACTCATTCAGGGAGGGAAGTCTGAAGCCTCCTTTGAGGATTGGTGTTTCCCTCCCTAATTTCAGGGAGAGACAAAATGGCTACCCCTTTGAAGCTGTTGGGACAAAATGGTCATCTCAAAATGGCCACCCTCATCGTGCAAGCAGGGCAAAAAGGCCATCCAGGCCCTCAGATGTCTGAGAGAGCATAACCTGGCCCCTGGCTTGAAAAGGTTGGGAACCTCTGGTTTAGGATGAAGAAAGAGAAGAGGTAGGGGAAAGCCCAAGCTTCAGGAGCTTTGTGGTCCCAAAAGTTACTTTGCCGAAGCTTTTCAACACATATTTTTCCCCACCCAATGTAAAAAAATCAAAAAGCTAAAAGAAGATGCATGTCCTTCCAAATACTGTACATCAAAGCACAAGAAGAGATGAAAAATCAAGCCAGACTGTTTATTTCATTGTCTTCCCAACGTACAGTACCCAGTGATGGGCAGCAACAGGTTTTGCACCAGTTTGCCAAAACCGGTAGTAACTTTCCCCAGTGTCCTGGAGAACCGGTAGCAGCTTTTGAGGGAAACCACCTTGGGGGCCTATCTTTTTGCCGGTTCCCCCACAGCGCATGCGCACCAAGCGCTTGGTGTGCATGTGCACTTACAGTGCCTGGCGCGCATGCGCGGCCTCCTTTCTGTCCTCCCAAGCAGGGAGAAGGAAGAGAAACTGCTAGTCTGAAGCTCCCTATTGCCTGCTACCCAGGGTAAGTGACTCACCTTGGGGTGTGGGTGTGTATTTTAATATTTATTTAATGTGTATTTATTTTTAATGTGTATTTTAATGTGTTTTATGTGTATTTAATTTGTATTTTATGTGTTTTATGTCTATTTAATGTATATTTATTTTAATGTGTATTTTATGTGTTTTATGTGTATTTTTATGTATTTTGTCTATTTAATTTGTATTACTATGTGTACTTATTTTTATGGGTTTTTTACGTTGGCTCTGCCCACATCATTGGCTCTGCCCATGACATCATGATTTTGGCTCCGCCCATGATGTTGGCTCCACCCACAATGAGGTAGTAAAATTTTTGGCTGCCCACCATTGACAGTACCTAGAAATTTGGTATAAAATTGCAAGAGACAAAAAAGAGTTAAAAATGGGAAGATAGGCCAAAGGAGCTGGAGAAAGGATATGAGAAGAAAGAAGAAATATTCATTCAGAACCAGGTTCTAGTCACCTTTACTTCTAGCCTTGTTTTGTCAGGTTTTCTTACATATGTTTTCCTGCATTTCAGATTAATAAATCAGCTGACTTCCTTTTTATCTAGCTGTAGAACAGGAATTCTCAACCTTTTAAAGCCAGGGGCTGGGTCACACTCCCTCATACAGCTTTGGGGGGGTCAGATGACCATTTTGGCCTTTCTCCACCACATGGCACTTCCAGGTGTGGTGGAGGCAGTGGGGGGGCACATGAAATGGTGGCATAGGCCGCATCTGGCCTATGGGTCACAGGTTGAGAATCCCTGCTGTAGAGACTGCCCTTCCTTGATACTGGGCTTTCTTTAAAAAAAGCACACTAGGGAAAGAGATGAAGGATTTAAGAATAAAAGAGAATTCCAACAAGTGTTATGAATGTCAGCTTATTTTGGCAGGTGGGCCAGTTTGACTTCCTTTTCCAACTGTGCAAAATTGAAGAGACAGCTTAAAAATGAGGTTGGATCTTTTCCCTGAATTTACTTTTCATAAAATAATAAAAAAAAAATCTCTGGGAAAGAGATTTTATTGCTCAGGGCTTTCTTTGCATACTTGTGATTCTGGCAGGCAATAGCCTTTTCACATCCAAAGTCCATTTGGGAATGGGCTAAAAAAAATAAAAACTGCTCTCCCCCCTATTGTATTAAAGAACCACAGTTAGGCCATTAGAATTCTTAATGATGTGGAGGTCTTATTACTAAAGATTTGGATAAAGATCTGTTGTATTTTACTTAAGGTCACTTGGTATACAGATTAAGGCAGGGGTTTACAACCTACGGCTCATGCAGCACCACTGAATGTGGCCCGGCACCCTCGCTCCCGCCGCCAGAAGTGGCAGAATTGGTGAAAATAGCCAAAAAGGCAGCTGTAAATGCACCCATTTACAACAGCCACGGGTACATTTACAGCAGCGTTTACACCGGGAGGAACCTAGTGTCCAGGCCACTCAGCTGTCTGAGAGAATGTGGTCTGGCCCACAGTGCAAAAAGGTTGAGAACCCCTAGATTAAGGGACCTCTAATTTTGTCCCTACACATTTTGGCATGGGCATCAGCAATTTGTTTTACTTTTATACACCTTACAGGTAATATATAGCGTGGAGATTTCATTGCCTTCCAGATGCTGTTAGACTCCAATTCCCACTCATGTTTAATGGCCAGAGATTATAGGAGTCATACATCTAGAGGACCACAGGTTCTCCAATCCTGATGGAGGTAGCTGGAATTACAAATGAGACAATTTGTTGAAGAGAATCTGATGTTGCTATAATATTTCAAGTATTTTGATAGTAACCTTTAAATTTCACTTCAGAGATTCCCTGACCTGGTATTTTTTGTTTCTATAGATGGGATATGCAATGTACACATACATACATGCATTCATTTGAATCTAGGCTAATTTGTCTCAAGAAGTTATATTATTTCCAAGGCTATACGAGAGGCTTTTGGGTTTTGTTTGAAAGCTGATAGTCTTCTTGTTGAACAGCTAGCATAATAAAGAATAATATAAGGGCTCCTGTCTTGGTGTCAAGCTGGATGTTGAGGATAATGCTTATTTCATCTGATTAAGCTGTTTTCCCTCTTCAGAGGCACATGCCTGAGTGACCACTGTTGGAAATGAATCTTGTGTTACCTTCCAGTGACAGATCACAAAACCAAGCACACTAAATACAAGTTATGTCATGTCATATGCTATAACAGCAATTTTTCATCTCTAGAGGGAGCACTTTCTTCTTTAAAATACAGTATGGCAAGTACTGTACATTGTCTAATTTGAACCATCTCCAGCTGGATTAAATGAGTCTTAGCTTGGAGTTGTTGATTCTAATAGTTTTAATAAAACTAGCCTCCTATCTAGGGATAGGAGTCACTAAATGCCTGTTTGATTCAATGGAAAGTATAGAGGAGTTGACTCAACAAATCCCTGTTGATTCAATAGTCCTTCTCTAGTGTGATTTATTACTAAAGGTGATAGGGTTTTAGCCATTCGGTCCATATAGCAATGCCATCCAAAGTAGCTTAATGCTGAAGTCAGAAATGGGAGAATAGGTACCTCGAAAACAAAAACAGTCCCTTAGCTTTAGAACAAGTATTATCAACTTGTGGTCTGTCAGCCGGATGCAGCCCACAGCACCATTTCATGTGGCCACCACACCAGGAAGTTCCATGTAGTGGAGGAAGGGCAAAATGGTCCAGCCCCCAAAGCTGTTTGAGGGAGTGTGACCCGGCCACTGGCTTAAAAAGACAGAGAACTCCTGCTTTAGAAGGACACACTGCACTGTCATTTGGGCTTACCAACAATCTTTGTCTGACAGCACTTGTACAATGGGCACATCTTAGGAAAGTTATTTGTTTGGACTACAAATTTCACAAACCTCTATTCAGCATGAGAAGCTATTAAATTGGCTGGAGGTTTCTGGAAGCTGTTGAAAAATATAATTTTTGCAAGTGCTGTTGAAAGGTTTGCTCCATCTATGTGAAACTGCTTTCTTAAGTATTATACTATTAAAAGGATAGACTTACCTTTAATTTTTGCATTCATATCTAGCTGCCTTGATTCATTAGAAACCAGAAGAACATCAATCTGAAAGAAGCTTGGCCTTCTTCTTCTTCTTTTTAAGCTCCACACTTAATTTAAATAGTAGCATGGCTTTATCTTTCAACAATCTAGCATTTGCAACTGAATATACTAAGATTTATTCAGTTCTTGCTTTAAAGTTATGGTTCAAGGTGAGTATGAAGAATTTCAAGTGTAGTGATTATCTACTATGAGACTCAAGATGCATTTTGAAGATATCAAAGCATTTTATAGTAATTTGTCTATCTTTGGTTTGCACTGCTGTTGCACATGGCATTGGTAATATTGGTATTCTAATAATGTGTCTTAAACTTGCCATATGGTTATGAACTGCATTTTTTCCTTCCCCGTTGGCTCCATGAGGCATTCATTTAACATGTGGAAAATCTTTGACTTCTCATTCATTAACTGGAGGAGGTCTGAAAAATTTGTTCCGTGCTATTTGTTTGCTAATATAGATGCCACAAACTTGAATGAATTGAGGTTATGAGTGTTTTTAACCCTTTAAATCAGGGGTTTCCAAACTTTTTACACCAGCTGAGTGGGCCGGTCATGTGATTCCTCCCACTGTAAACGCAGTACACATGTGAGGGTGCATTTTACAGCTGTCATAAATGTGTCCACATCAGCTTCTGGTAGCAGTGAGCGGGGCGGTGGGCCACATGAAATGGTGCTGTGGGCCAGGTGTGGTTCACAGGCCATAGGTTGGCTACCCCTGCTTTAAATGAAATTGTTGTAGCAGTCATTTCAGTGAAACCCCCATTATGGTTTATCTTTTCAGCCATCTCACTCATTTTTTACTTCTACTAATTGCAGATGAACCCAGGATCTAAGAGCTGCTTCGGTGATTTCTTCACCCTAAAATCCTAAACATGTTTTCTTTACAGTGTTTCCAATTGCATTCAATATGACTTAGATCCTATTAAATTTTGGTTCTTGGAGTTTCCAGGTATAGTTGAGCAGTTAGGAAAATTAAGGACTAGTGCTCCCATAATCCTCCCTCAGTCACCAAGATGGTAGGTGTAGTTCAAGAATGCCTACAAACTCTGTGGCTAAAAATTCAAGAACAAGTGCAGGGATGTATGTGAAGATTGGTCTGACCAGGCTGCTATAGGTTTTCTTGCACTATCCAAGTATATCTGAAAATATCTAGTACAGGATCAGGTATGCACATTTTAACGTTATTTAATTGTTCTTGATAACTGGAGAAGTCTGCATTTTACAGCTGTCATAAACGTGTCCACATCCGCTTCTGGTATTTATTTATTTATTTAGATTTATATCACCGCCCACTCGCCGTGGCGACTCAGGGCGGTTTACAATCAGGAGAAAAAAACAAAAACAAAACAACAATAACACACACACACAACACAAACAACTAAAATCCATTCCTCCTTCCGGCCAGAGGACGTTAGTCTTTTCCTTCCCTGGGCAGATAAGGCCCAGGATTAGGAAGTGGGAGCTTCCATCTAAAAACCTTAAAACTTTTTTAAAATTAAAAATTAAAAACTGAGAAGGATTAAAAACAGATTAAAAACACACCAGATGCTACAGCTACTAGTTAAAAGTAGAAAAAGAGAGGGGCTCAGATCAACCAATGTGCTGGGGCCATTATACCTTCCATACCCCATATTTGTCCTGCCAGCCATGTTTTTAGATTCTTCCTAAAGGGCAGCAACTCTGACTGGAGACGTAGCTCCATAGGCAGGAGGTTCCATAGGGCCGGAGCAGACACAGAGAAGGCCCTCCTTCTGGTGCCAGAGAGATGTGTCTCCCTGGCCGATGGAACAACTAGGGAGCTTCTCCGGTCTGCTCTGGTGGGACGGGCAGATGTTCTTGGGGTGAGGCGGTCTCTTAAGTATCCTGGCCCACTACCATGTAGGGCTTTAAAGATAATAACCAGCACCTTGAATTGCACCCGGAGGCAAACCGGCAACCAGTGCAGCTCCTGAAGCAGAGGCGAGGAATGTGCATACCACCCACACCCCATCACAACCTGAGCAGCCGCATTCTGGACCAGTTGAAGCCTCCGAATAGTCGTCAAGGGCAGCCCCATGTAGAGCGCATTACAGTAATCAAGTCTGGAGGTGACCAGAGCGTGTGTGATCATGAGCAAGGAGTCCCGATCTAGGAGTGGGCGTAACTGGTGGATCACACGAAGTTGTGCAAAAGCCCTCCTAGCCACGACTGCCACCTGCTCTTCGAGCAGTAGTTGCGAGTCCAGGAGGACCAGTGGTGGGATGTCAAATTTTTTACTACCCCACCGTGATGTAATCAGTGTGGGCGGAGCTAATGTCATGACATCATGACGTCGTGGGCTGGACCAAAGAAAAATAAAATAATAAAAATAAAAATAAGCACACACACACACCTCTCCACCCACCCACCACACAAACCAATAAATAAATAAATAAATATTACATTAAAATACACCCAAACACCCACGCCAAATGTAAATCAACCCACCCACCACAAACACAAAACTGTCACCTGTTAGTACAAGTGCCTGGGCAGCACCATGTTGCAAGATGGATATGGTCATCGTACCGGTTCCCTAGGATAATATGCCTTAATGTAAAACAGCTGTACCTCCTTAAGGGTTCTCCAATTGGAACAGCAATTGGAATAGCACAGGTGTAGCGTATTGATGAGGTAACTCCAATACTTTGCTTAAAAAAAACCAAGCCAAGCCGCCAGGTCTGCCATCTGCCATGCCTTTTTAGGAACTGTGGTAGTACATTAAATACACATTAAAATACACACAGACACACCACATCCAAAGATGAGTCACTTACCCTGGGGAGCAGGCTATAGGAAACTTAAGGCTAGCACCTTCTCTTCCTTCTCTCCGCTTGGGAGGACAGCAAGGAGGCCGTGCATACGCGCCAAGCATTGTAAGCATGCATGCACACTAAGTGCTTGGCGAGCATGTGCAGTGGGGGAACTAGTGAAAAGATAAGCCCCGAAGGTGGTTCCCCCCAAAAGCTGCTACCGGTTCTCCGGGACACTTGGAAAAGGTACTACCGGTTCTGGAGAACTGGTGAGAACCTGTTACATCCCATCACTGAGGAGGACCCCCAGATTATGCACCGGGTCTGTTTGGGGGAAAACCACCCCATCCAGAACCAATGATGATAACTCCTGAGATGACACAGGACCCCTGACCCACAGCCACTCAGTCTTGCCGGGATTCAGCTGAAGCCCGTTGTCCCCCATCCAGTAGCAGTGAGGGAGCAGTGGGCCACATGAAATGGTGCTCAAGTTATTACAAGTTATTTAAATTTTTCTTTCTCTTTTGCCCTTCTAGAAGTAGGGCAAACTGCCATTGGTGCCTCTCATTTCACAGATCCATTTTGTCTATGTAACATGGGTGTACAATATTATTCATTTATGGCAGTATTTTCATGTACTTGGTTTATGTAAATAACTACAATATGTGAAATAAATGGACAATCCAGTGATGATTATGGAAGAGTTTTTGGCCTAGGAATTGATGTGGTTCCAACGGTCTCATCTGACATAAACTGAAAAAAAAGGGAGGGCAGGCACCAGTACAGGAAGCCTATTTAGCATGTAAAACATTGCATGAATAAAAATCTGTTAGAGGATTGGGTAAGTACTAAAATAGTTGTGCTGAGCTGAGGTGGCTTAGTGGTTAAGTTGCTGAACTACACGACCAGAAGGTCAGCAGGTTGACAGTTTAAGATCCAAGTGCTGCACGACGGACTGAGCTTCTGTCTCTGTCCAAGTTCCTGCCAACCTAGCAGTTTGGAAGCAAGAAATTGCAAGTAGATAAATCGGGACCACTTCAGTGGGAAGGTAAACATCATTCTGTGCACTCCGGTGTCTAGTCATGTGTGCCGCATGTCCACAGAAACATCTGCAAACACAGACAGTGCTGGCTCTTTGGCTATAAACAGAGATGAGCACTGAACCATAGAGTCAGATATGACTAGCTTTTGAGCAAGGACAACCTTTACCTTTAAGTAGGGCTGTGGTGGCTCAGTAGTTAAGAAGCTTGTCTTGTTAGCTGGAAGGCTGGCAAGTCGGCAGTTCGAGACCCAGGTACTGCATGATGGATTGACTACCCGTCTTTGTCCCAGCTCTTGGGTACATGAAAGGAGCTTCATTTGGGCGTTCCCTCAGCGGAGTTTCTTCCGCCAAAATCCTTTCAACCCAGAATAATTTCTGACATTAAATTCTTCTTCTTCTTCTTCTTCTTCTTCTTCTTCTTCTTCTTCTTCTTCTTCTTCTTCTTCTTCTTCTTCTTCTTCTTCTTCTTCTTCTTCTTCTTCTTCTTCTTCTTCTTCTTCTTCTTCTTCTTATTATTATTATTATTATTATTATTATTATTATTATTATTATTATTATTATTATTATCTTTAAGTACTCTTCTCAGCAAGTGGCCATACAACCCCATGAGCAAAGCTTAAGAAACAAAGTTTTCAAAGGTCATGTTTGAGACTTGATAGTGTTAAGTAAAATTATAAATGGTCAGGGACAAGAGGAAGCTTTCTGCTTTTTCTCATACTACTAGAATAATAGAACAGAGGCTGTACAGTGAAGTTGAATGGTTGGAAATTCAAAACAGATGAAAAGAATTCTTCAGATGGCACATGATTAACCTCCGGAGCTTGCTAGCATTAGATGTTACAACAGCTACCAATGAAGACAACTTTTAAAAAGGAAATAATAGAACATTAGAGCATTCAGAAACTGAGGTAAAGTGGGGGGCTGTCAGTTTTTGTTTTGAGAGTCCCCTGGACAGCAAGGAGAACAAATAGGTCAATCTTAGAAGAAATCAACCCTGGCTGCTCCTTAGTAGGTCAAATAATAAAGATGAAGTACTTTGGACATCAAATGAGAAGAGCGGATTCACTTGAGAAAGCCTTGATGCTGGGAAGGGTAGAGGGCAAAAGAAGAAGGGGGCAGCCAAAGATGAGATGGCTAGATGGTATTGTAGACACAATGGGCACAGAGCTGGCCGGGTTGAGGAAGATGGTGGAGGACAGGAGTGCCTGGTAGACAGTGGTCCATGGGGTCGCAAAGGGTCAGAATCAACTGTGCAACTGAACAACAACAAGCCCCTTTATTCTTCTCATGTATTTTCCATTAATTCTTCTTTGGCTGATAATTATATAAATTAAATCAATGCACTGATGTTAGGGTGAAAATGAGAGTTGGGAGCAGAGAACGACATATTCCATAAATCTTCCAAAAGTGAAAGAGAAAAAGATGTCATATAAGAGATGTATCCATTATGTAACAACCTTTTTCTTGACTACTGATAATATCTAATTTGATCATGAAATTATTATTTCTTTACATTGCTTTGTTTTCATATAATATTTCTCAGTTGCAACCCCATGGGATTGTAGGTGTTCATTACATATCTTGAAATACAACATATATCATCATGACTATAAATGTAGGTGATGAATGACAAGCTTATAAACATTTAACATTCTGGAGACTTAAGATGTTCTCCTGGGTCAAATCAGAGCTGCTGGAAATAATTCATTTATTTGTTTTAATGCTTTACTTCCAAAAGATTGTAGATGACAGTTTCTCTGTTTACACACCCCTTATTCATCATAGAATTTTACAGGAATAATTTTAAAATAATTTCAGTGTAGCAATCAGTTAATGAGTCTGATGACTGCAATCCAGTTCCCATTTCTTCAAGAGTAAGGTAAAGATAAAGGTTACCCTTGCTTGAAAGCCAGTCATATCTGACCTTAGGCTTCAGTGCTCATCTCTGTTTATAGCCAAAGAGCCAGCGCTGTCTGTGTTTTGCAGACCTTTCTGTGGACATGTGGCAGGCATGCCTCAACACCGGAGTGCAAGTAAGGCTGTTTACCATCCCACCGAAGTGGTCCCTCTTTATCTACTTGCAATTTCTTGCTTTCAAACTGCTAGGTTGGCAGGAGCTGGAACAGAGATGGAAGCTCACTCTGACCTTCCAGTTAGCTAGTTCAGTGTCTTAACCACTTGAGCCACCAAAGTCCCTCTCTTTGAGAGTAGTTTGATTAGCATAAAGTACTATATCATAGCAACAGCTATATTATAGCAACAGCAACTTGTGTGCCACCCCATAGCACTTCCTGCACTCTCTGTGCAGTTCACAAGTTAATTAGCATTTTGCCCAAACATGCTGGGTACTCACTTTACCAACCTTGAGTACTTCCAGGATCGAACTCACAATGGTTTGGCTGTAGTACAGCAGTTTTAAGCACTGCACCACCTGGGATCTATTTGCATTGGTTTTAATTCAAAGACTGAGGAATACAGGATGCATATCTGGGATATGCATTAATTTACTGAAATGTGGGTTATTTTAAATTACCTGTCAAGGGTCATTTATTTTGCACTTAGTCCTGAACTGCTGTATTCTTCTGTGTGCATGTGTATGTCAGCACATATAATCTGGTCTCTGCAGTCCGAAGGGAAGCCAGAAGGAAAGGGGTAAATCTGAAGGTAGCTTGGTGGCAGTACTGTATTTAAAAAGACTCAATACAATTTGGGTAAGGTTTTATAAAGGATATGCAAATTGACATACCTGTTCTTTAAGCTGATTTTTTAAAAAAGCCAGTTGGAAACTTGATTCTTTTGACAGTCAAGACACACATACTGTATACCTTTTCATATCTCAATTTTGAAAATAATTATTGTGTGCTTCTCTCAGAGAGGGAAGAATCATGGAAGAAAGAGGCCATGAGAAATAGCTGGTGACCTCTGAAAATATGTCCTAATATCTTTGACAGTTAACACAGTATAATGTATTCTACACTGCAACCCTGCTAACAGTCTTACTTTAAAAACAACACCAATCTTTCTTTGCCAGAGTTCTAGAAAGTGATTTTTTTACACTATGCCTAGCATTCCTCATTAGCCAGGAGATCTTGATTGCTGTCAACCAAACAGCTATCCTTCCACCCCCACCACGAAACGTGGATTGCAACCCCAGATTCAAACCAACTAGCTTGGGAATGGAGAATTAAGGGAGAGAGAATGCTGCTTACCAGCCAATATATGAACCATGTTTTTACTCTCCAACATTGTCACAAAATTCTTCGTCTCCCCCCTTACGCTTGTATGTTATATAAACACACATCTGTATGATAAGAAAACATTCTTCTTGTCGTTGTTGTTGTTGTTTTTGTTACGTATCTGATTCCGAATATTGGCGATCATCATGGCGATCACCAATGAACACTGTCCTGAGAATATAATGCAATGGCCTTTTATCTGCCTTCTACATTGCAGCATGACACCTGTACCACTGATCCAGCTCTGCAAGTCACTTTCTGGTCCTGAGCCCTTTTGGCACACAAAGTTGTCATCAGCCCCAGGCAAGTATTGATGAAGCTGCTGCCCTCCATCCAGATGGATTCAAATGGGATTTAATCCACTTGGGAACCATCATCCTTCCTTGTGGACTTTGCCAAGGAAACGAGTCCTCAGGATTGTCAGGTTAGTTAATCGCTGCCTGATGTTCTGCATTGAGTCGCTGGCAGTATGGTCTATTCTATTACCATAGCAGGATAACCTGGCCAGACTTGGATAAGAAAATGTAACAGCTTAAGACAGGCTGAGTCTTGCATTTGCTTCCATGATTTCTCTTTTGTTTGCAATATTTCCCAGTGCAATATTTCATTTTACCCAAGCCTGAAAAATTACATATATACATATTTATTTCTATAAGTGTTGTTTTTGTAATTACATTTTCTATAATACTGTATTCAAGAGTAAACCAGTTGGGGGGGGGGGGTCTAACCCCTGCACCATTGAATACATTTGCATTGGTTCAGATAGTGTGGTGGCTTTAGCTGATGCACCTTCAAGACTGAATGGATGCCCAAAAGCTGGTTCTCCAAGCTTGCTAATTTCAGTTGGGAAGACAAGAAGCAAAATGGCACTTCTGGGAGTGTGAATTCTCGTCAACTAGGCACCCATTCAGGGACTGTGGTGCCTTAATGGTTAAGATGCTGATATTGACTACCTGACAGTTGGCATGTCAGCAGTTTGAGACTCAAATGCCGTGCAACAGAGTGAGTTCTTGTCATTTGTCCCATTTCCTGCCAATCTAGCAGTTAGAAAGCAAGCAATTGCAAGTACATAAATAGGTACCACTTTGGCAGGAAAGGTAACAGCATTCTCTATGCTTCGTTCTCTAGTCATATCTGCCACATGATCATGGAAATTTCACAGATAGTGCTGGCTCTTTGGCTGTAAATGGAGAAGAGCACCACACCCTAGAGTCAGATATGACTGGTTTTCAAACAAGGGAGAAATTTACTTTTATGTTTAAGCACCCGATGTTTCCAAAGCATAAAGGCTCAAGAGAAGATAATGCCAAAGGGAAAAAAGAGAGAAGATTCAACAGAGAATAAATTGCTGAGAGATAACTGATTAAGGTCATTTTTGGAGCTTGTTAAAGCAGCTCTGATGTAACTACAGCTCTTGCAAAACTGGACAGACACAGAAGAGCTATCTTAACAAGCTGCAAAAAAGATGGGTTGACCATTTCCTCCTCTCTCTCAAACACAGCTTCTCAGGTGTGATTTTACAGTGGATCCATTCATATTTTTCCTGCTGTTTAGTTGCACTCTTTGAGAGGCATCAATTCTTGCAACTCAGGGTTAAAGAGGCAGCAGCAATAGATAGATAACGTTTTTCTGAACCAAAGTAAATTCTTAATGAATCATATAGTTAGTAAAATTACTGACTCCTGAGGGGAAACTGCAGCACCCTGGGCTAGCCCAGCCGTTAGGGGGAGTATGGTAGCTGCCTTACACAGCACACTTTACATTTCAGGGAATGATAAAAAATGGTTAGTTAAGTAATGTGCTGTAATGTAATGTGTCTGTACAGTATTTGTATTGCTAGAAAGGATGAGAGGGTGGAATCTTTTCTGCCTCAGGTGTCAAAATAACTTGTGTGGTCTAAAATACTGCACATGTTGGTTTAAATCCAGCTCATGCTTGTGAATGTTTCACAGTCCCGTCCCAGTCTCTCCTTCCCCCCCTGCTGAAAATCTGCTTTAGCAAGCATTCAAGCTCACCAGACCAGGTTTTTGGGTGGTGAGTTTTGTCTTGGCCATGTCAGCGAACCTACTTGCAAATGATGTTGTTCAATATTGTACAGTAGATTCCAGGTGATAATTTATCCTGGATGGAAAAAAAAATCTTAATTTTTTGCTAAACAACATTAATAAAACTAACTAAATTGTAAAACATCTTAAACAGACAGTCATTTGGATGAACATGGAGTATCAGGTTTAAATAGAGAACAAAATTTGAAAAGCAAAATGTGTGTTAATTTAATTCTATACCAATGTAAATTCCACACCAATGAATAGTATATTACCAGAACTGTTATAGTATTTTGTGCTGAAGATTAGGACCACAGTCCAGCACAGATCTAACCCCTGTGGATCTAAACAAACATTATACATTCATAGCTGCACTGGATTGTGGATGAAGAATTTGATTTATTGGTTTTAATAATGTTCTATACATTTGCTTCTGGCATTCAATTTGAGAACAGACCTAATGCAGCTAAATCTAATTGTTTTCAAAATATGCAAGAAAGATATGACAGATGTTTGGGGAAACGCTGTAGGATTTAATCTGCTTATAGCATTACCTGGTTTTCTCTTAATGGGACTGTCCTTACACGATTGTAGAATTGCAGAGCTTAGTCTTATGGAAGAGCTGGTCTCAGACATTCCATATTGACCAAATATCCAATGGATACTCCTAGTTAGGTGACAAATTCTGTATGTCTCATCTTAAATTAATGGGGAAAGCTCTTTCTAGATTATCTCTCCCCTCCCCCCAAGATAAAACTATCAGGCAATTTTGGAAGACACAGTGAATATACCAAGCACAATTCTACATTCATATAAACTGCTTTTGGGTTCCAATCAGTCAGCAAAGATGGAACCATTAAATTCATAATCTTAAAGTAGAGGTAGGTTATGTATTGGGACAACAGTGGCATACAACTAGTCTTGTGGATTTCTTTCTAATTAAATTAATTCCCTCATTATCTTTATTTTTAAGTTTCCTTATCAGAAAAATAAATAACGCTAATCCTGTAGCATTCCAGAAAACATAACGTGTAGGAACCTTCAAGTTTATAATTTTCCAGAGTGTATCTGTTTTTTGAAATAAGCTTGCAAAAATTAAATCAATGTTGCAATTTCAGACCATGGGAGAATAATGTGAATTCCCTTTAAAAACCAAGGAAGATGGGAAAGATCTGTCAGTCTGTGCATGGATAGGAGGTTGTGGCTTAAAACAGCCTATGTAGCAGCAGATAATTTAACTAGCAGACAGTGTAACTTTGCTACTCCTGATTAGTGATTTGGCTAATAAGGGTGAGATCATGGAAAATGCTAATGCAGAGCCTTAGGAAAATCCAATTATAATGTAACCTAATTCAATTCAAACAATCAGCATGTGATCAGTGTGTGTGGGAACAGCACCCAGACGTTTGAATACTACAAACAGACAAGTTTCTGTGTTGGGGATGTTACAATCAACAAACTTCATTCTATTCCCTTCCACACTTTGTCTCAACTAATTATGGAGTTCTTCTTGTCTTTCATTTGTGAAGATTAACTCATTATTATTAGAGTTCATGAACACAGAGATGAATATATACTAGAGACTTGTAGTCAAAGGGAAGGGGAAACCATTAGCCATTTTGTAGTCTTAACATGCTTTTCTTTTCCTAGTTTCAATACCTGCCTCTGAAAGTTTTGCTGCTAAAGCCATGATCAGCAAATGTATAAATCCAAGTACAACAAGAAGTTGGTAAAGACAAAGACAGAACTGACTTTTTAAAAATAGAATTATATGTCACTATGTGTAGTCTAAGCTTCAGCTTCATTAATGTGAGACCTTGTGAATAATCACTTGTGGTAAAACTGAATGCCTATTCTTCATATTTTACTTTTAAAAATATCCCACCTTTCAAGTACATTCCTAGCATGGTTTGTTAAAAAGCAGAATGAAAACCAATAGCAAAAAGAAAGCAACAAAATTCTAAAATAACCACATAGAGCAATGAAGAAAAATAGAACAGGCTTCATTTAATTCATTTGAAAACCTGGATAAATTAGAATCAAAAGCCAAAATTATGTTGCAGTACAACTCTAGGAGGTTTTTGGACAAAAACTCCACAACTTGCTAGAACTTGCAATATGGAAAGGTAACTCTTGTAATCATCAGGTTAGTGTCATTAAGGATAATATTCCACAACTAGGACTCTACATAAGAGGATGATTCTGCCAGTAACTACTCACTGCTTGGGAGTAGTTACTGGGAAGGTAAAGGTCCCCCTTGCTCAAAAACCAATTGTATCTGACTCTAGGGTTTGGTACTCATCTTTCTTTACAGCCAAAGAGCCAGCACTGTCTACATCTGCAGTCATTTCTGTGGACATGTGGCAGGCATACCTAGACACCGGAGTGCACAGAATGCTGTTACATTCCCACCCAAGCAGTACTTGCAATTTCTTGCTTTTGAATTGCTAGCATTCCCCCCGCAACATGCTGGGTACTCATTTTATTGACCTGCTAGGACAGGAGCTCTCTCCATTGTGCAGTACTCAGGTCTCATGCTACTGACCTGCCAACCTTTCAGTCGTCAAGTTCAGTGTCTTAACAATTAAGGGGTAAATTTGGCTTCAAAGTTTTCTTGCTCAGCCACAGAAAGTTTTTCCTGCTCAGCCATGAAAATTCACTCAGGAGGTGGAACTTGTAAATGATGATGGTATGGTGCTGTCAAGATAATCCCAATATATGGGGACTGTTTCTTAGGTACAGAATACACAGAAGTGGTTTGCCATGCCCTCCTTCAGGTGAACCCTGGGACTGTGGAGCTTGGCTCAGTGCACTCTCTGGGCAGTTCAAGTTAATTAGCATTTTGCCCCCAACATGCTGGGTACTCATTTTTATCAACCTCGGAAGGATAAAAAGCTGAGTCAGCCTTGAGCCCTGGTCAGGAACGAACTCACAACCTTTTAGTTGCAGGACAACAGTTTAATCACTGCACCACCAGGATCAACTGTGTATGATGAACAAACCAAACAACTATGGCAGCAACTAGGAGACAGACATTAGCAGAACAGAAAAAGATTTGTGTATCCCCTGACCATTGTAACAGTACTAAATCAAATCACTGCTTTCGAGTGTTTGACTGTGAAGTCAATTTTTGAAAACCAGCATCCTTATCTTAGTTTGGGATCCGAAAAAAAAATACGTTGTCACATTCCCTAACTGACACTTTCAACCTTTTTTTTGGATACTTTAATTTGCATTACAAGTGTCCCTTTCCTTACTTTCCACCTCAGATGTATTAATCAGGTAAAATGTGTTAAGAGGGTCAATATGTGATAATTCATAAAGGAGCAAATGAAAAATGTTACAGATTTGTTTGTAATAAATCCACTAGATGGAGGTGTTGTTTTAAATGACACATTCTAAATCAACTGCAGAAACTGAGCAGTTCTTCGACATGTCATAGATCCCCCCTGTAATAATATTCAACCAAATCACTGTTTCTGAGCACTTGACTGTGATGTCAATTTTCTGAAACCAGCATGGCTTATCTTAAAGTTTGGGATAAGAAAAAAAATAAATACTTTGTCACATTTCCTAAATGACACTTTCAACCTTTCCTGATCCTTTAATCTCTGTTTTGTGCAGCTTTATATTTTGGCAAATGTTTCCAGAGGTCATTCTCTTTCCTTGGATGTTTCTTTTCCTCTCTTTATACTTCACAGATGTAAACTTGAACACACGTTAATTATGAAAGCTGACAGAAATCAGAGCACTTGCTTAATCGGTAGAAAGGAAAACGTATAATTTGCAGGGAGGGCAAAGCCTCTCTCTTAGACCTGCAGCGTCTTAACAGAAAGCTAATAAAATCTTCAAGTGTGGCAAAGAAAACAAGGTTTAGGGCTGAATGACTTTTTGGCCCACCTGTCAACTTTTTCTACAGATGCTAACATACTGCTGCGGTCTTATATCTTTCCAGGTCTCCTGACATTATATACTTTGTTTTATAATGTTCTGTCTTTGATATGTATTTAAGGGCATGTGTCTGGTTTATGTAATTATATAGTTACATTGGGTAATGGTCCCCAAGTGGATTAAGTCCCACTTGAATATATCTTGATGAAGGACAGTAGCTTCATCAATACTGGCCTGGGGCTGATGAAGACTTTGCGTGCCAAAAGGGTTCAGGGCCAGAAAGTGACTTGCAGAACTGTATCAGTGGTACAGGTATCATGCTGTGATGCAGAAGGCAGATGAAAGGCCATGGGATTATATTCGAAGGACAGTCTTCATGGCTGATTGCCATAATGATTGCCAATATTCGGAATTGGATACAGCACAACAACAACAAGAAGAAAACGACATTGATATTTTACAAGGTAACCTAAATGTTTCAGCTAAGAAACTATTATAAATATCCTCAACATGGATGGCATTTTGGGAATTGACAGTGTCTGATCACCATAGTTTATAATTCATCAAATCTCAATACAGCCCCCATCCCAAAAAAGGTGAATAGGTCTCCTCTTTTGCAATACACTAATTTACCAATGGAAAATGTGAAGCTGAAAACAAAGTAGGGAAAAAAAGTTCATCAACTAATATTCTGCTATATTCTTTCTCTAAAATGGAATCATTCTAAACTACTTTAAGCTTTTCTTTGCATATACTGTAAATGTTTTCATTTCTTTTTCATTTCATGACATAAGATTCAGAAGATTATGCATAGTTTATTTTTATACCACTAATTACAATCTTTCTTGCATTTTGACACTTACAGAAGTGGAACTGCCCTGGGAAAATCTGCAAAAAAAGGGGGTGAAAAAACACCCAAATAACCAAAAGGAGAAAAAAGAAAAAGAAAAGAAAGAAATCAAAATAACAGTCACATCAGTTCCTTGACAGAATGATGCAATGCAAGTCAGCACCTCAGAGAGATATTAAAGGGTGCAGCCATCTGGTAAACTCAGTAACAAACACAAGAACTTCAAAGGACTTTGCTGGTCACCCATTGTGCTTGTAATTCTCTGTTTTTCATTTAAGTGTTTCTTGCTAACTTTAGCTTGTCATGCAATTCACATTATCACATGCTGCTAATAATTAAGCTATACTTTATTCCCAAATCTACAAATCTACTGCACTTTTCTGGACATTTTATTCAATTAATGATTTTTTTTTTTTGTATTAAGGAAACAGTGGTGGGGAAAAATTACTTTTTTGGATTATACGTCCCACAAACTACCAGCTAGCATAGTTACCAGTGTAAAAAAGTAACTTTCCCATGATCTGATAAAATGTCAGTTTGAAGGTGAAATGCTTATGTATATCTTTGGAGAATAGTACAACTGGTTATCATCTCTAAATCATTTGAAATCTGGAAAGTGTTTTATGCTCAATTGCAATTTCCACTGAGCCAAAGACATGCTATGTCCTTCCTTCAACTTGGAGTGCTTTGGTATGACCCAAAAGTTGGCTAATGCAGTCATCTTTGAAAACACAAATTGTTCATCTGGAAATGTGGGAAATTGGAACTTAGGCTCCCCATGTCCCTTGTTGGGAGAACAAGAAGCAGCATAAATTAAGATTTCTTCCCAAACTGTAATAAAGCTGAAATCATTCCTCAATGCTTTGTGATGTTCATGCAGTTCCAGATCCAATGATGGACACCCGTCATCTCCCACGATATTAGATACAGAAACTTGGAGGGGAGGGGAATCAAGTGGACAATGTCCTTTTGCACAGAGGCTTCATTGCAGAGAAGATATTCCGTCGTCAAATGAATGAGTATTAAGGAAACTTTCCAGATAGGACAAGGTAAAAGCTGTGTATTAAGAAAGTCCCAAGTTCAATTTTAAAGCTCTTCAGTTAAAGCAGATCTCAACCATTTTAAGCCGGGGGCTGAGTCACATTCCCTCAGACAGCTTCAGAGGTTGAATTGCCTTTTTGCCCTTCCTCCATCACATGTCACTTCCTGGTGTGGTGGAGGCAGTGGGGGACTACATGAAATGGTGCTGTGGGCCACATCCAGCCCCACGGGTCACAGGTTGAGAATCCCTGAGTTAAAGGATGTCAACAGTAACCCTCTCCAGTAATGTCATCTAATAAACTCTGTTAGTTGCTACCCTTGTTGTCCATGTAGGGCTGGCCTTACAAAAGCCATGAGTTGGGCTCAAGAATTGAGTAGCGGGATAGTAAATATAAAGTAAATAAATAAATAAATAAATAAATAAAATACTAAGCAGAGCATAAAGCTTCCCTGTTTCAAGGGTAATGTCTAGGGTGGGGTAAATAATCATAGTGGAATTTTACATGCCTGCTCAGAGAATTAACCACCACTGAATTCAGTGGAAGTTACTCCCAAATGTGGCAGTATAGGATTATAGTCTGTTTGTGTGGTTTGGGTAAAAATTTCAAGGGACATAGCATGTTATATCGTTCTTTGCAAAAATGGCAAGGAGTCTTGCATTGTTTTCTGGTTGCCATAAGTTTTCATGGTCTGCAGCCACTTCATCTGAATGCTGTCTAGGAAAGTTTAAAACTGGGGTTCCCAAAGTTCGGCCCACTGGCCTAATCTGGCCCATGCATCTCTTTAATCCAACCCACTGTGGGAACCCCAGCACGTCTACGACTGCTCCTCACCACCAGAAGTCAAAATATATTACTTACTGTGGCAGCAGCAGTAGCGGTGGGAATTGTGCTGTTTTAACGGCTTTTTGCACAGCCTCTGCCACTTCCTAGGGCTCTGTTTTTGGATTTTTTTCACCACATCTCTGCTGTACTTCAGCAGCCAAACTGTAAAGGTTGGTGACTTCTGGTGCCAGGTGGAGCTTACATCAGCACCTGGGTTCCCAGCGTGAAACCGGGAAGTCACAAACCACTGTGGTTTGGCTGCTGAAGTGCAGTGGAGAAGTGGCAAAAAATTCCAAAAATGGAGCAAACATGCTCTGAAAAGCCTCCCACCGCCCTGGAAAGTGGCAGAGGCTGTGCAAAAAGCCGCTAAACCGGCATGATTCCTGCCACCACCGCCAATGACAGTGAAAATATAAGTAATGGGAGCAGCCACTCCTCCAGCCCCTACAGCTGAGCATGGTGCCAGGACCTGTCCCTGGCAGGAAAACGTTGGGAACCCCTGGTTTAGACCAAACAAAATTTGCTAGATTTCAAAGCACAACAAGACTCCTTCTTGTATTAATAATATTTTCTTTACTATTTTCACTTTTTAGTTTTATGTACTTCATTTTAGATAGACATCAACAGGACTCAGCTTAACTTTACTAGGTTTTGCAGTGGCATACAACACACAGTTTGATAACATGGTGATGTTTACCCTGGGTGCTTCATGCTCAGGGTGCCATGCTTTTTAGGCTTGGCTTTTTATTCCCTCTAGAGCAGAGGTCAGTAAACTTGGCTCTACAGATGTTCTTGGACTTCAATTCCCAGAAGACCTGATCAGCAGGTGTACTGAGTTGGGCCCACAATCAATGTTGTACACAATCAATTTTGAGTAGTTTACCACTTTGCAATTTCTACCACTAACAGACACAAATGAATTACAGCTTTGAATCAGAATGAATGTGCAACACCAAATAAATAAAAATGTTCACATATAAACATTATTGACCTTTGATCCCAGATTCCCTTTCTCTGGAAGGAAAAAGCCCCCCCCCCCAAAAAAAAATCAATGGAGATTAGTTAAATATATCCCTTGCTCAAAAGCCATTTGTGTCTGAATCTAGGGCAGGGGTGCCCAAACTTTTTGGGCTGTGGGCCAATCA
Source organism: Furcifer pardalis (assembly GCA_030440675.1). Lineage (NCBI taxonomy): Eukaryota > Metazoa > Chordata > Lepidosauria > Squamata > Chamaeleonidae > Furcifer > Furcifer pardalis. The sequence goes on from CP126892.1 coordinate 73,280,170, forward strand.
TGTGGTTCAGGGAGTCGGTCACTAAGGCCCAGGGGCTGGGTGTGGGCCCCGATGCCAATTCATCCGGCCCACGAAGCCTTCGTCGTTCCTGGAAGCGGAAGTAAAACGCACCTGTACGGGCGCATTTTACTTCCACTTCCAGGAGCGACAAGGGTTTCATGGGCCGGATGAATTGGCATCGGGGGCCATACCTGGCCCCCAGGCCTTAGTTTGGGCACCACTGATCTAGGGGATGGTGCTTATCACCATTTCACAGACAAACAGCCAGCACTGTTTGTATGTGCAAATGTTTCTGTGGTTATGTGACAGGCATGACTAGATGCCGGGGCACATGGAATGCTGTTATCTTTCCCACTGAAGCAATGCCTATTTACTTGCAATTTCTTGCTTTGGAACTACTAGGTTGACAGGAGCTGAGACAGATGATAGAAGTTCATTCTATCACACAGTACTTTGGATGACTGACCTACAGATCTTCCGGTCATCAAGCTCAGTTTCTTAACCACTAAGTCACTGCAGCCCCAATGGGGGCTACTTTCAAGTAAATATATCTAGGATTAACTTGCTACAAAATGTTCATTTGTGATCACATTCATTAATCCTTTTTAGGACACAGTAATGGAAATTACTCCCAAGCATACATATTTAGGATTACAAGCTAAATATCTGTAATACTTCCCACCCTCAATTCCAGGTATGGTATATAATTTTAAAAAATAGCCTCTCCGTGACACTTTGAGACATCAACTCATAAATATTCCTAAGTATTACTTCATTTCTTTACTCCATTGGCTTCTGTTTCTCTCTTAAATTCATTCACACAATGAATATTTTACTTGTGTCAACATTAATTCAATGTATTAGTTAAAACCTTTAGTCAATTATCTCATGAAGGAGATAGCCAACAAGACCAATTGAAAACATCTTTCCAATCCTTCATATCCGTTTTTGAAAGAGCAAAGACTATACAGTACAAGTTTTCCAAAATGCACTCCTTAGAATTCAGAAGCGTAGCATGCCTTAACGGGGCCCCGTATAAAAATTTGTTTGGGGGGCCCTTGTGAAATAAAAAAAATTGGGAAGTTTTTATTAATTTTTGCTGTAGGGAGCCCCCGTGGCCCGGGGCCCCCGTATAATTGATATGGCAGATACGGCGGTAGCTACGCCCCTGTTAGAATTCTCACTGACTGGTAGCTGAAACATCACATCACAGGGATTAACTAACGCAGAGAACAGCACAGGCAAGAAATCAACTCATAGACCGGAGTCTCCTTCAGCCAAAGCAGAGACCAAGGCCAAGCCTGCCAGCTTTAGTGCGGGGGCAGCTGTCACAACAGAAACTCAAGGAAAAAGGATAGGAAAACGCAGGCAGCTGTTAAATACTTGCATTGTGTATATTGTTACAGGGAAACTGCTCCAGTGAGATCTAAAAGGCATACTATAGTACTGGAGCTACCTAAGGCAGCAAATGTTGTGGGAGGGCACAGAACATTGAAAAGGTGTTGGAGAATGGAGCTTTATTCCACATTGGCTGCCTTTTGCTCCATTTGTTTTAAATGGTTTTAAAGTGTTTTTAGTGTTTCTAACTGTGTTTTGTATGCTTATTGATTGTTTGTAATCTGCCCTGAGTTGCTTGTGCGTGTAGGGTGAAATATAAATTCAATTAAATAAATTTAAAAAATAAGAATAATGGGCATTCTTGTTGCATAGCACATAAGCCCAACAGGAATAATAGCACAGAAACAGCAGATTTATTCTAATTAAAGAGTCCCTGCTTTGATTTCAAGTGGCATTGCAATTTTCTTTTATTGCAACACAACTTAAAATCAAGGGAGGGACTCTTTATCTAGCAGAAATTTGCTGCTGTCACATGACCACGGAAACGTCTGCAGAAGCAGACAGTGCTGGCTCTTCGGCTAGGAAACAGAGATGAGCACTGAACCCTAGAGTTGGATACAACTGGCTTTCAAGCAAGAATGACCTTTACCTTTACCTAGCAATATCATTCTCCTTGTGTTGGCATGGTGACCCAGCACTACTGGCCATAGAATTATAAAAATATAGGGCTGGAAAAGGTACCAAGGGTCTTTTAGCCCAACTCCCTACCAATGTAGGAAATAGCAGCTAAAGTATATCCAACAGATAAATCCAATCTTTATTTAAAAGCCTAGTGAAAGGGAGTCAGATATCTTCCAAGGTAATTTTTTCCACTGCCAAATTCTTATTACCAATGGGAAGTTTCTCCAAATATTTAGTCAAAATCCCCCTTTCTTGTAATTTGAATTCTTTTTTTTCAGATTCTATCCTCTGGAGTTGCAGAAAGCAAGCATATATTGTATATGTGACAGCAACTCATGTACTTTAAGATGGCTATCATATCACCTCTTCATCTTTTCTTCTCCAAGATATACATGACTCAGTTTGGTCAACAATTCCTTATAGGGCTTGGGTTCCAGACATTTTGCTATCTTGGCTACCCTCCTCTTAACAGTTAGCCTTCTGCCCACAAGTGATGTAGAGCAGTGGTCATCCACAGGCAGTAGTGGGATTTTTTAAAAATACAGTAAAACCTCGCATAAAGAGCGCCTTGCTTAGAGAGTAACTCACTTAATGAGCAGAATTTTCTCTGAATGGTCACTTCACTTAACAACAAAAACCAACCAAAAACTTGCTTAACAAATAAATCAGGGTTCACAATCCCCCCCCCACCAGAAGTCACAATTGGTCACTTGCAATGGTGTTTCGCTTAAAGAGCAAACTCACTTTAAGAGCAATCCTGTGGAATGCATTATGCTCTTTAAGCAAGGTACCACTGTATAACAACTACCCTAATGACCGCTTTAAGTATTAAAAATGTTATACCAAAAGGTAGTTTATTGTTTCATACAGTTAGTACTTAAATAAGAACAATAAAAGAGGAACACAAAACTAGATTATGTTACAAGAAAGAGTTTTAAAATATTAGTGAAAAATATTTAAAAAATACCTGACAAAAACCACCAGTGGTACTCATAATATTTCATGGGAATTTTGGGCATAACACAAAGCTGAAGGAAATGACAGCATGTCAGCCCCTGTTTGTTTGGCACTTTTTCTTTATGTTATATGTTTGTTTACTGAAGTAACAAACATGGAGGGATAAAAATGTAGTATTTTATCAAAGGTATAATGAGTTTTATGAAATGAATAAATAAATATTACAAGCATAGTTCCATCTATTTTTTTTACCTATGGATGGAATGAACATTATTACAGGTGCTTCAAATACACTGTTGCACAGATGAACATAAAAAAAAGATTAAGGAATGTAAATTTGTGATTTTCACATTGGGTAGCTGCCTAGGCACCCACCTTAGAGGGAACCCTGATTACAAGTACCATTTTAACAACCGCTTTGCCGAACTCAACAAAAAATTAGATATTGGTTCTGCTGAACCAGTGCAAACCAGCTGAATCCCACCACTGGCCCTCAGTCGGTAGTACGTGTAGACTCATTTTTAAAAAGTTGTGCGGCCTATACACATAATTTCAAAATTGGGTGGGTGATAATTTTATTAGACCAGTAAAATCTCACATGAAGATACCAGCTTTCATCTCCACATGGGATAACTATAATATGACGCTCCCAACCCTTTCCACCATGGCCAGAGACAATGAAGCCGGCGCAGCTGAGGCCAGTTGAGGAGACCCCCCCCCGCACTCCCTCCAGGCCCTTTCCACCACAGCCCGGTGGATGATAAAAGACCTGGTGGCAGCGGGAGGTGAAAGGATGCTCCCAACCTTCCTCCAGCCCCTTTCCACTGTGGCCGGAGACGACAAAGCCGGCGCAGCTGAGGCTGGTTGAGGCGACGCCCCTGCTCTCCCTCCGGGCCCTTTGCACCTCGGCCTAGAGGTCGATAAAAGACCTGGTGGCAGCGGCCGCACGTTGTAATTATGACATTTGATATATTGTTTTCTACTGCTAGATGGAATTTATTCTTTGTCATTATATTGTCATATTGTTATATTTTTATACATGTTATATTGTACTTAGGATTGTATTTCTACTTTGTATTTTTGATTTGTTATTTTGTTGCTTGATTGCGTTGCCACATTGTTGCTGTTTTACTTTGTGGTGTCCTTTTATAGCTTTGTTTGCCTTATTTTTGTACCTTATTGATTGATTGTATGTTATTTTGTTGTACACCGCCCTGAGTTGGTCATACCAAGTAGGGCGGTATAGAAATCTTTTAAAAAATGACACAGAAGTAGTCTACATTGAATAAGGAGGTTCAAAGAGAACTGTGAATTTACTTTCCCTCATATCTGACTCCCCTGTCCGCCTTATCAGCCCTACTTGCCAGCTATGCTCTTTTGGCATGCTACTGGTAACTTTTGACATCTGGTTGTTTTCCTAATTCATTGTCCTTCTGCCTACTGACCTGAATATAAATGATACCGATAATAACAGAATGTCTGTCAACCTTAGCACTCCTCAGAAGAAGGTAAAGGTCACCCTTGCTCATTAGCCAGTCGTATCCAACTCTAGGGTTCAGTCCTCATCTCTGTTTATAGATGAAGAGACAGCACTGTCTGCATTTGCAGACATTTCAGTGGACATGTGGTAGGTATGCCTAGACACCAAAGTGCAAAGAACACTGTTTACCTTCCCACCGAAGTGGTCCCTATTTATCTACTTGCAATTTCTTGCTTTTGAACTGCTAGGTTAGCAGGAGCTGGGACAGAGATGGGCACTCATTCCATCATGCAGTACTTGGGTTTACAACTGCTGACCTTCCACCTTCTAGTCAGCATCTTAACCGCTTGAGCCATTGCAGTTCCTTCCTTTAAAAAAATCATGGTGAGACTCAGATTCTTTGATAGAGACTCAGATTCTTTGATAGAGTTATTGTCTGGATAGATAGTGTACATTTTTAGAATTTCACTGCTGTAGTGTTGAAATAAAACTCAACTCAGCTTGCTTGCTTCATATATGTGATATAGAACAGGGCATCTTGTTTTCCAACTCTGGGAACCAAATGTTTTCAGTCAGACTTGGTGACAATCCACCATTTACAAGAGGTTCATAAAGAAACAGACAGATAGTGGTAAAAGAACTGAGAGATGAAGGAATCCCACTGCCATACAGAAAGCAAATAGGGTGCTAACTCAGCTAGCTGTTGAATCCCTTTCTAATGCTGTATGTGAGTGGTAGCATTTCTTTCTTCTGCTATCCTCTGATCCTAGGTTGTGGCTAACAATATGCCATTGTGTTCTCAGAAATCAAACCAGAAGCAATAGCCACTGAACTTCACTTCACTTATTGCAACAGCAAAATATCTGATTGTCACATGACACTGAGGAACACAAACATATACCAAAGGAGAATAATTTAATCCTATAAAATCTGCAGAGGGCAACTGACTTGCCAAATAATTTTGCATTGTCTTCCTAATGGTTTTGTGTTAGATTCAAAAGGCAAGACAGTCTGTGTGGAGTCAAAGTACCTAAGAACAAACATGCCTTTGAATCCACACAGGCTGTCTCACTTTTAGGATTTTAAGAGGGAGGACAGAGGTAAAGGGAAGCATTCTGCAAATGTTCAGAAGCAAATCTTTTTCTAAACATAGTGAGGCCAGGTTAGAGACAATGATAGACATGTCTGCTGTTCTCAACCACATTATTTGTTTGGTCCTGTGTGAGTGAGCATCATGCCTCTTTACACATCTTCCTTTTCTCTTTCCTTTATTCCCCTTCTTTTCCATCTCTTCCTCTATATTTTCTTTATTTTCAGTAGAGGAAACCACATTTCATTCTGGCTTCCCATTTCTCTCAGATCGCTTTGGTATTAATGTCTCAATGGAAGACTAAAAAGCTACTATCTTGTCCACACTCACTTGGGAATTAACATCACTGAATTTAACCAAACATTCTGCTGTTAAACATTCATAGGCTTGTGTTGTAAGGCTGCTGTCCTAGTCATACAACTTGGAAATACCCTATTGGAATAAGTGGAGGATACTTTTCATTAATCATCTTTAGGTCTGGCTGTGAAAGTGGTTTTAAGTTATGTTTAAATAATCCCAAATAATGCAACTTTTTCTCTTCCTCCTCTTCTTTTCTCCATACATCACATTATAATTAGAGTTTGAGAAATTGTGTTTGAAGAAGAGAACCCTGTTTCTCATTATTCTGCCCATGTAGTTTGGGGACTTTTTTGAATAAAGCTTTCATCTTTGTTCTAATTTTGGCATGCTGAAATAAATGCCAGCACATTTTTCTGTGACAGATACTTTGCAAGAGTAATGTGACAAAAGCACCTACCCTGTAGGACTTTTGTGCAATAAAATATCATCAAGGTTAAACAAATTACAGTCAACCCTCGCATAAAGAGCGCCTCGCTTAAAGAGTAACTCGCTTAAAGAGCAGAATTTTCTCTGAATGCTTGCTTCGCTTAACAAATAAAACCAACTAAAAACTCGCTTAGCAAATAAATCTGGGTTCACAATCCCCCCCCCTCCCACCAGAAGTCACAATTGGTCACTTTCAATGATGTTTCGCTTAAAGAGCAATGCTGTGGAACGCATTATGCTCTTTAAGCGAGGTAGCACTGTACAGTAATTCTATAAAGCCAAGGATGGATTCTTGCCCATTAAGACAGCAGCAGCACCAGCAGCAACATAACAGTGTCAGGTTACATTTACTGTAAACATAGAGCAGGTACTTCTGTCATATTAATTAGTACCAAATGGGGATAATGCAAACAGATCAGACAACAGATAAACATACCATTTAATGCAACACAAATCTGCTAAATGAATTTAGTATTAAGAAATCTGATGTGGGGTGAGTAATTTAGTGACCACGATGAACAGTAAAGGAACAGTGTCCAAAGGAACAGTGTCCTGTTATGTATTTCAAGAGTCATCTCATGAATATGCAGGTCCTGATAATAAATGTTATATCGCCCCATAGCGCTTAGTGCACTCTCTGGGCAGTTCACAAGTTAATTAGCATTTTGCCCCCAACATGCTGAGTACTCATTTTACCCACCTCAGAAGGCTGGCCGGCTTAGTCAACCTTGAGTCCTGGTCAGGACTGAACTCACAACTGTACTGTAGCCAGGGGGTACTGGGGCGGTGGCAGCTTTGCTCATCCTGAGTAAGTAGTTTGCCCCCCTGGCCACTAGAGGGTATCCCATAGGAATGCATTGAAAAGAGGCTTTGTTGCCTATCCTGAAAAAATATTCACCCACCCACATCTAGAATCCTGGCTATGGCCCTGACTCACAACCTTTTGGTTGCAATACAGCAGTTTAACCACTACACCATGAGGGCCCCATTCACATCTAATTTTGTAGCACCCCTGTTCCCAGGATTCCACATGGCCCCTACCATACAAGTGGGGAGATTCTGAGGGAGAAGACTCCATGGCCTGGCAGGCGGCTGAGGATCTTGCCCCCTCCTCTGGGCTCACACCAACGGCATGAGGGAAAAGACTCCATGGCCTAGCAGGTGGCTGAGAACATCATCCCCTCCTCGGGGCCCCCACCAACGGCCAGAGGGGAGTTAGTTTATGTTCTGCTTTGGTTGTTTTGTGAGGTTGTAGTTTATGATTTTTACTGTACTGTTGCTGTTTTGACTGTAAGCCGCTCTGAGTCACCTCAGTGAGTGGTTGGGAATATAAATCTGAATAAATAAATAAATAAATAAATTCTGGGTATTACAGTGTAAAAAAAGAGGGAGGGGGAGAGGGAGAAGAGAAAAAGAGTACATTGCAAAAAGAGTACATTGCAAAAAGAGTTCTAACCTTAAAATTCTTCTTAATGTAGGCGATCTTATTACACAAAAAGTACCATAGTAACAGATGAATGTCAGTTCCTGCCCAGTCATAAAGTGATGGTTAAGATAACCAGCAGGGCTCTACATTGTATGTAATGGAATATATCATGTAGTGCACAAAATTACAAGTTGCTACAAAGGCGAATTAATTTCGTCTCTGGACAGAACAAATGTCAAACTCAGCTGCAGATGCTTTTGCTTTCTTTCCTTGCCCTTTTTTTTTTAGTTCTGAGAAGTAGAATGTTAAATAAGCTGGAAAAGTTGCTGATATTTACGTGTTTTGTATGTTCTTGCACATCAATGCCTATGTGCTGAATGATTAGTAAACATGTAGTTAAAAAATTGGCAAATTTCACCAACAATTTGGTACCTTTTCCGTAATTATGAAAATATTTGCAAAGTAGATCCAAATGTTGAGGACAAAAGGAAACACGTGAAAGTGAATCAACGGCTAGAATCTTGTTGCATATCTCATACAATATAAGGCTAATGATGTTATCAGCTATGGTGATTTTTTTTGGGAAATTAAACTTTTCCATTTGCTCCATCTCAAGAAATCTTTGTACAGATAAAGGTTGGCCTTGCTTGAAAGCCAGTCGTATTCAATGCTAGGGTTCAGTACTCATCTCCGCTTACAGCCAAAGAGCCAGCACTGTCTGCATCTGCAGACGTTTCTGTGAACATGTGGCAGGCATGCCTCAACACCTGAGTGCAAGTAACCTATTTATCTACATGCAATTTCATGCTTTTGAACTGCTAGGTTGGCAGGAGCTGGACAGAGACAGGAGCTCATTCCATCATGCCACACTCGGGTCTCCCCTTGTTGGTATCTCTCCATCTAAGATCAGGAGAGAAGTAGCAGCAGACACTGAGAGAACTAAGCAAGATAAATGACCCTTGAAATCCTCTGAACAGATAAGAGCCTCAAGTCTGCTGGCTCAGATCCAGGAAGAGCCTTATGGCAAGAACAAACATTCTTGAAGATATGCAAGAGCAAAACCAAATTAAAAGATGGAGGAAGGAGTTCACTGGCAAGGAACATCATTAAAGGAGGATATCGCTGAGGAACTCACTCTCCCTGAATAGGTTGAAGGTTGGAGTCCCTAAATGTAAGATCAACATGCTCAAGTGGGGCTGCTGGTGGACAACAGCACACGGTGTGAATGTGGACAGATGCAGAATCCAGCTCATTTACTGGTCTGCCAATTACTGCCAGAAACACGCGCCAATGAGGACTCCAGTTTGGCCAACAACAAAGTCAAGTAAGTGGCTTTATTTTAGCAGTCAGAGTTTCATCGGGACACAAAAGAAAAATGGTACAGAATTAGGATTTCTTCTACTTTTTCCCTGCTGGGCTCCTAAATATGAACATTTACACGGTAGGCACCATATTGCTCCTTCCATACTGAAAAGAGCTGTATCTATTGAACTTTCCCAGTGTAGAATTGTTAAAAATTTCATTAAATTTCATTTTGATAAAATATCCTAAAATATGCAGTTTTATACATCAGACAGAGGGAGCCATAGATGTCAAAAGCTAAAACATGAGATAAAACAAAATTGATTCACCCATCTCTAATTTTGAAGAAACCTAAGCAACATACCTAATTTTGAAGAAACCTAAGCAACATGAGATGGCTAGATGGTATTGTAGACACAATGGGCACAGAGCTGAGTGAGTTGAGGAGGATAGCGGAGGACAGAGATGCCTGGTGGACGGTGGTTCATGGGGTCACAAAGGGTCGGAATCGACTGTGCAACTGAACAACAAAAGCAACATACTATTCTGAGACTTTTTAAAGTAAACTATTGCAAAAAAAAATGGGGGTTGAGACAAACATTTACACACAAGAGTAATTAGTTAGTTTGTAGATATTTTTAATTAGCATTGTTTCACAAAGAAGGCTTCCCAAGATTATAATTTTCTTCATTAGCTAGTGTTCTTAAATTGTTTCAGGCTGCTGTTAAGTCTAGAGCTTGTTTGATTTCTTTTCACAATGGCAACAAAGCACAACTAGTTTTCTTTCATAAGAGACATGCTTAAGAAGTTTTTTCAGTCTTTTGATTTTTCCATACGAAACCTTGCAAATGTACGTTTAGGATCCAAATAAGATTTTCTGTGCATTTTGAAAGAGATAAGTGTACTAAGACTATATGTCCACAGGAAAAACCTGGAAAATTCATTAGAGCTGGAGTGAAACAATTACTTTACAATGAATTGGATTTTTAATGAATTGTGCCTATAACCCATTTCTCAAAAATCTAAAACAGATTGCTATTTTGTCTTATTTAATGGATGTTGTTATTAGGAATTCTTGGCACTTTTACTCTTCCTATCATTATAAATGACAGCATGAATAAAAGAAAATGAATGAGTTATAATCAAAACCAAAGCACCTCTAGCTTAAACTGTGCTGCCATTTGAGCTATTATGTAACACAAGAAACAGCTTTCATTTGGTAGAATAAAGGAAGAGATAAACGAAAATGCTTTTGACAGTATAAATAGACCATACTGAAAATATGTTTAATATTTCTTGTTTAGATAGATGTATGATCCTAGGTAGACCCATTCTCTTTCCAAGATAAACTCATTCCTGAGGTAATAATAATTTTGTGTCAGAAATTATTCTGGGTTGAAAGGATTTTTGCTGGAGAAACTCCACTTAGAGGTCACCCAAATGAGGCTCCTTTCATGTTCCCAAGATCTTTTCCATCAATCACTCAAAAACAAAGATTTGCTAATACTGTCTTTGCTAATACTGTAATCCCAAAACATATGTCTTGTGTGCTTAAACTCTCAGTACATAGAACAGGTTCAATGTTACAAATATCTTGGTGTGATTTTTCAACCTAATGGCCACAGAAACTCCCACATTGCACATATAGCAATGAATGTCCGGAAAAGTGCTGGGGCAATTCAGAATTTTTTCTGGAAAAAGGGTACAGCAGTTCTTAAACTTTATATGGCAAAACCCCTTGCATGGATGTCATACGATGCTCTACTATGCATGAGTGCTAATACCACCAGTTTAGAGAAGATCCAATTAAAATTTTTGAGATCTATATTCCAGATACCACCTAGTATCTCTAGTGCTGCAGCCAGGTTGGAAACTGGAATGCATACTGTTCAAACCAGGTTATGGATATGTTCATCAATGTACTGGCTAAAATTGTTATTTTCCCCAAACAGCTTGATGAAGTTAATGATGGCAGAAACTTCAGCAGCTCCATAGATATCTATTCTCAAAGAAAAACTAGCTTCATATGGCCTCTCAGAGCAGTTAGTTGTTTCTCTTGGTTCTGCTTGAGCAAAAGAGATAATAAAACAATGGATATTGGACATCCATCAGCAACATTATTTAAATAAAATAAGTAGTCCACTCTTTGAAATGCCTTCACCTAATAATATGAGACCCTTACCTTACTTATCCAGCTTAAGCAACCCTGAGCATAGGAGATCATACACGCTTTTGCATTTTAACATGTTACCATCAGCATTCAGAGAGGGGTTATTGCTGCCCTCCCTCAAATCAAGCTGAACAATCATATGTTCAGAACCATGCTCTCAGATAAAAACACTGAATTGACCACCACTGTCACCAGATTTGCTGGGAAGGTAACCAGGGTACGGAGCATTAGAGTGAACCAGCTACATCAGGGACAGGTTATACAGCAACTATAATGAATTTTACTTAACACTTTCAATCCTATTTTAAACCCTACCAATGTATAATGTTTGGAACTTATTGTATCCATTATGCACATCTGGACATAGACACTTTTATCCTCACGTTTATAACCATAACTTTTAAACATCTAAATGTATGTCAGATTTCAGATTGCCAAAAGTTCTAACCATGTAAACATGTGCTGTTTTTATCCTTCTTTTTAATAGACACAAAGTACTGTAGTGCTATCCCACTACCTGGTTTAAATGTAGCACCAATTTTAAGATTCTATTTTAACTGATTTTATTTTACCCTATTTTAACTATAGTAGATATGCATCTGAGTAATACATTTTAACCCTATCTTGTGCCTAAACAGATACTTGATCCTGTAGTTACCAAATAGTTTTAGAAAGATGACTAAGGGTTTTGGGTTTATTCTATTTGTCTTAGGAAATACAGTATAGCGCTTGGATTTCATTAGTGAATTTTATACATGCTTTAAATGATGTTTTATTTTGTAAAGGCCTATGGCCATGAAAAACAAAGATTGATTGATCTTTTCCCACCAAAGTGGTTCCTATTTATCTACTTTCAATGTCTTGCTTTCTAACTGCTAGGTTGGCAGGAGCTGTGACAGAGATGGGTACTCAATCCATCATGGAGTACCCGGGTCTCAAACTGCCAACTTGCCAGCCTTCCAGCTAACAAGCTGGGCTTTGATCTAGGTTAAATTGGGAAATAGGGCTTTTCTAGATTGTTGATATTCTTTTCTATATAGATTCAAATCAAATTATTTTAAATCAATTTAAAGATTGGGAACTACATAATATACATCTAAGCACACATTATTTCTGCTACCAAGTGGTTTATTTTAAACAACCTGGTGAGGATTGTTTATTTTGAATTGATTCTGTTCATTGATTGTTTTCAATGTAGTCTGATTTTTTTTCTTTTATTTTAAATATCTTTAAGGAGTAGTGTTATTGTGCTATGGTAAAAAAAGGTAGGGAGTCTATGGAAAATATTACACAGACCATTGAGACAAAAAAAAACTTTTGTACATGAGGAGAGACACAAATGGAGCAATGAAGTGACCATTTCAGTCAGTGAAGCCATGCAACGTTTCTGCTCTGCCAGCACCAAAAACTACAAGAGGAAACTTCACTCATTGCTGATCTCCATCCCATCCTAGATTAAGGTAAAGAACAAGGTCTCCCTTGCTTGAAAGTCAGTCATGTCTGACTCTAGGCTGCGGTGCTCATCTCCATGTACAGCCAAAGAGCAAGCGCTGTCTGTGTCTGTAGACATTTCCTTGGTCATGTGGCAAGCATGACTAGTGCATGGAATACTGTCACCTTTCCCGCCAAAGTAGTACTTATTTATCTACTTGCAAGTTTTTGTTTTCAAACTGCTAGGTTGGCAGGAGGTGAGACAGAGACGGGAGCTCACTTGGGTGTTGAACTGCTGAGCTTTTGGTTGTCAAATCCAGTGTCTTAACTACTAAATCAGAATAGATAAGCCCTAATATGGAAAAATATAGCAAACTCACAAAGCTAGGTTTCTCAAAGTTCTTAGCACCTCTAGCATTTGCAGAAGTGTTATAGAAATATATAGAAGAAAAGGAAGACTTTCGCTCTGAACCACACAGAGAAAAAGAGAGGACAGAGAGAGGAGAGAAAGTGCAGTAGATTGGGGACCAATCAATATACAGTATAGGAAAAATACTAACAGAAGATAGATTGGGAGTGGCAAAGATTCACTCTCCTTATTCCCATTAGACTGTTTTGAAGAGAGAAGAGGCAAACAGAAGTCCTAATCCACAAAACTGGAATTTAGGAAATAAATATAAGTGAACAGGATTCTCTTGCTAAGTCCTGGATAGAGGCATTGCTAAGAGAGTGTGATTTCAGTTGACAAATAGTGAAGTCAGCCCAAAAAAGCCTGGTAGGAATCAAAAACGTCAGGGAGAAACAGAAACAGCCAGCATCTTCATCTCAGAACAGCCTGATTTCCAGGCAGGCTGATTAAAATGATCTAGCCCCTCATTAGCTTTGTGTCCACCTGACTCGTTTGTACTAATCATATTCTCACCCACCTGTTTAATTCTATATGATAATCCAGAGACAGTGTACAGGAAGAAGATGGATAGACTTTGTTTTTGAAAATCCAGAACATTCTAGGCCAGTGGTGGCGAACCTATGGCACACATGTCAGATGTGGCACTCAGAGCCCTCTCTGTTGGCATGCATCCCATCACCCTACCAGAGTTCTCCCTGCCCTTCTGCCCAGCAGCCCAATAGGAGCACTTCCTCTCTTCCCCAGCACAGAGTTTTCCCTGTCCCTCTGCCTGGCAGCCCAATGGAAGCACTTCCTCCATCCCCCCCAGCACAGAGTTTACTCTGCTCCGCAACCCAATGGGAGTGCTTCCTCCCTCCCCTGTTGTTGTGTTGGCACTTTATGATAAAAAAGTGGGTTTGGGGGAGTGGTGGGCAGCCAAAAATTTTACTACCACACTGTGGGCGGAGCCAACATCATGGGTGGAGCCAACATCATGACATCTTGGGCGGAGCCAACATCATGATGTCATGGATGGAGCCAATGATGTGGGCGGAGCCAATGTAAAAAACCCATACAAATAAGTACACATAAAAATGCAAATTAGACATAAAAATACAGTACGTATTTAGAACTCAATGAAGAAGTGCTCCCAAAACCATATATGGGGCCTCTATTTTTGTTCATCAAAATATTATTTCATCATATCATTTCATTTCATCATATCATTCATCACTACCTTTCCAGAATTTGACAATTTCTTGTGCAGGTTTAAATCCAGAATTCTTTTTGATCAATAAGAGGTTTCCAAATTTCCCAAATCTGATTTTTCTTCATTAATCCTTTTTTTAAAAGTTTAAGTTCCCATGTTAATTTATCATTTAAACTAAAGCTATATCCCACATTTCTTTATACCATTCTTCAATTTTAAGATTGGGAATCATTTTCCAATTTTTTTTTGCAATCAGTAATCTTGCAAGGTTTATAAAAGTAGTCAGAAGTTCCTTTTTTACTTTGAGGAACATTTTTCTCATCTAACAATAATAGCTTTAAGGTTCATATTTCAAATATAATGTTCTAATTGTGTTATTTTCAAGCTCCTTGGTTTAACTAACTTCTGGGCTCTTTTACCCAGAATCTCTTTATGTCCATTTCCAAAACAGTGCTTTATGAAGAAGCCATAAAAACATAATGGCCCTTTAGTAGAATTTTGCTGATCCATATTTTTCTGTCTTTAAATTAATTGTTGCAATCTGGTTCTCTTTTGCTCTAATGTATCTTATGGTTTCATTCTTTATTGTTAGGGTGGGAGGGTTGGGGAGTATTATTACTAATGTACATCCTCCTCCAAGGGAGGGAGGAATTATGTAGTGCTATAGTTGGTAGCAAAATCTAGTAAAGACTTTCTCCCCCAACAGTAACTGGCATATACTTACTTACTTACTTACTTACTTACTTACCAACCATTTGGAAAACATGACCACTTTCAGAGGTTTACACAGCTAAAAACAAAAGCATGGAATCAAAACAAACAAGCTATACCATAATAATAACAACCCATTACCCAACCCAGTGATATCATGTCAAAAATAAAATACTGTACACTTAACCTCTCTACCACACAAAAGTATGTCAGGGAAATTAAATTAAACCTAATTTAGGGAGAAGTTCTTTAAAGATTTTTCTGAACAGGTATGTTTCTCATTGGTTTTAAAAAAATATGTCGACAGAAGAAGCCTGACGCAGCTCCACAGGTACGATTTTTCATAATGTAGGTGCCTTCATCAAGAAGGCTCATTTACTTGTTGAGATCTTCTTTTCATCCACAAAGTGGAGGGTTCACAATAATAAAACTACAGATTGCCCCCCTTGTCCATTATAAGACCCTCTACAGATACATGGAACCATGGAAAACAGTGAATCCTATATTTAACCCATACCTGAGGCACAGAACTAGGGGAAGTATTTCAAATATGTTAACTTTATTACACATTTAGGAACATTTTAATAAAACCTTCACTTTTAAATGCCTGTTTTGGAGGTAGTCTCAACAACAACAACCAACAACAACATTGTATTTCTTGCTGAAATAATATTGATCTATTGATTAACAAGAGGAGAAAACACCGATTAATTTTCCAAATTTTTATATCATAGATGGGAAAATTATTGCTATAAAAACATATATGCTGCCTTAAGTCTCTATCTCCAAAGAGGGTTAACAAAGGTTTGCCAGAAAAAGATTCAATTTGGCTGAGATAATATGAATAATGTATTTAATAACAGCAGAGACACACCCTGATGAAGATTGTTAAACCATTGTATTTCCCAGTAAAACAGCCAAGCTGTGTGGCCTAAAACAAGCCACAGAGTTTCAGAGCATCCCAAGAGCAAAGGACTGGTAAACCACTTCTAAGTGCTCTTTACCTGGAAAACCCCGGGAAGGGTCGCTATAATTCAGAATCAGTTTGACAGCACATGATTGATTATTAAATTATCAAGGTGAGCAGTTAAAAAGAACACAGCAGATTAAACATAATATGCCAATTTTAAAAGATGTGTTTTATACCTCTCTTAAAAGGAATGAAAGTGGGAAATGATTGCAGCTGGGAAGGGAGTACATTCCACAGTCTGCAAGCCAAAAAGAAGAAAGCCTTCTCCCGTGTACCTCTTAGGTGGGCCTCTGTAACTGCTGGTATTCTTTCCTGAAGATCTTAATATCTAGACAGGTTCTAACGAGACAAGTGATTCCTTAGATAGCCAGGTGCAATCCTTACAGAAGCTGGGAGAGAGAATAACAAACCCACTCCCACCCAACCCCCTTTGCCTCTGTTTAGTGTGATGAAGCAATCTTGCAGAATAGGAATACAATCCTTTGTATTCTCAAAAATATGTCAAAGCAAACCTTTCCCAAGATCTAGTAAAGTGTAAATCATCTCTGTGGTGGCAATGTTCATTTTGAAGAAAACAAAGTTTCTTTAATAAATTGGGCACCTGGAAGTGCAGAATTTAGGAGAGGCTTGCTTTGGTAAAACTATATCAGCCTGGAAATCTGAGGACCACCTCAAAAAATTATTGCTATCCCTAGATGACACTTTCCCCATTTTAGTTGAAAACATATCTGCTGCGAAAGCAAGATGTTAATTTTGAATTTTCTGTATTTCATTCCACATTCCAAAAGCATTGGAGGCTTCTAGAATAAGAGCCTGAGCTTTAAAGTACACACAGGACTAGTTGAAAATGTGCACACCTGGATTATGGGGTGGAAAAATAATCAAGTTCTTCACAGGCTATGAATTAAGTCTGTGGAAGAGATCTTAGAATCCCTGTTATTTGCAGTTAAATAATTTCTGACCCTGTGAATTAACCACCTCCCAAAGATCCTGTGATTAACAGCCCTGCTCAGGTTTTGGGAACTAAGGTCATGGTTGTTGTACTGCGTCAATCCAGCTCATATTTCCTCTTCTCCTGCTGCATTCAAAATTTCCCAGTATTTTTGTCTCTTCCAGAGTCTTTTTCTTCTCACGATATGTCCAAAATACTGTATATACAGTTGTACATCGCTGAAAGAGCATAATGCGTTCCACAGGATTGCTCTTTAAGTGAGTTTGCTCTTTAAGCGAAACACCATTGTAAATGACCAATTGTGGGAAGGATTGCGAACCCTGATTTATTTGTTAAGCGAGTTTTTGGTTGGTTTTATTTGTTAAGCGAAGCGAACAGTCAGAGAAAATTCTGCTCTTTAAGCGAGTGACTCTTTAAGTGAAACGCTCTTTATGCGAGGTTTGACTGTACTCAAGTATAAGCTGAGATTTATAGCTCCAAAAATGGGCCCCCCAAAGGGGACATGGCTTATACTTGTGTCAATGCCAATGAGGGTCCCAAGAACACGTCGGATTGAGATGCACCAAAAAAATAATTAATTTTACCATATTTTCATGTATTTTGATTATTGAAAGTCACTAGCAGCTGCTGTATTTCCCACCCTTGGCTTATACTTGGGTCAATCTATTTTCCTGAGTTTTCAGGTCAAAATTAGGTACCTCGGCTTATATTGAGGTCAGCTCAAGTATATATACTCAAGTATATATGGTACTGATTTTTTACTTTAGTTATTTTAGCTTCTTTAGTTTAGGCCTGATTTGCTCTAGAATCTATTACTTTGTCTTTCCTGTAGTTTGTGGCATCTGTGAAGTTCCCCTCCAAAACCACATTTCAAATAAATCATTTTTTTTTCTTTTTGGCTTTTCTTCATTGTCTAGCTTTAAGATCCATGCATAGTAATTAGGAACACCATATTATTGATGATCTTAGCTTTGGTCTCCACTCTTTACAATTGTCTAATAGTTCTTCCACATCTGCCAAACATGGAATCCTTTGTATAAAATAGTATCCCTAGCTTTACAGCATCCAACTACCAAACAGCTTGACACTGCCGAGTATAGAAACCCTGGTACTGTATACAGTATCTTTATACTGTACTGTGGGTAAGACTAAAAATGTCTTGTTCTTGGCAGTCCAGTCATTCTGAGACTTCTCGCTAAGTCTTTTCACAATAAAAGTAAGACTCTCCTAGCTTCTATAATTACCCCCCCCTCCATTTTCACTTTTACTTCTTCAGAATAAGGTAACAGATTCTGTGTAGCACTGTGCCCTTTCTACTCAGAAGAAGATACAGTACTACTGTATTTTGTTCAAGAATTTGCATAGATAGGTGTTTCTTTCAGGAAAAAAAGTCCTGATTATGGGCTGCTTAGTGGTTAAGATGCTGAACTTGATTATTGGAAGGTCGTCAGGTCAGCAGTTTGAGACCCGAATGCTGCATGACAGAGTGAGCTCCTGTCTCTGTCCCAGCTCCTGCCAATCTAGCTGTTCAAAAGCAAGAAATTGCGTAGATAGGTGCCACTTTGGTGAGAAAGGTAACAGCGTTCCATGCACTCTGAAATCTAGTCATGCCTGCCAGGTGACCACTGAAATTTCTGCAGATGTAGGCAGCACCGGCTCTTGGGCTGTAAATGGAGATGAGCACTGAACCCTACAGTTGGATACAACTGGCTTTTGAGCATCTGAGACCTTTAATAGTAGTGGGCTTGATATATCAATGATCTGTTTCAGTCTTAAGGCTTCTGGGCTTCTCCTCTCCTGACCTTTTAATTGTGTGGAGGTTTATGTGTTGTGTTTTTTGTAGTGTGCAGAGACACCTACTTATCAGTCCAGCTAGGTCAAGGTTAAGTCTTCTTGATAATTAGGACTTAAGCTCTGACATTAGGAGATATATACAGTACAGTATTTTAAAAATTTTGTGAGGGACAATGTACTGTAACCCTGTGTCTAGGCCAGATGTGAAACTGCCCAAATGAAGGCGCACTTTGGAGAGTTCATGCTGCAGTTCCATTCGCCTAACCTAGTGTGAGAAAGATTAGCCAGCAACACAAGGTGGCCGTTGCCCGGGGCACGCCCGGTTGTGGTTCAAAACGACCACAATCTTCCAGGAGGCTCGCGTTCCCTTCGGGACAACGGAGACAGGGGGGGGGGGGATCCCGAGCCGTAGCTCTGATAGGCTTCCCCCCTCCCCCAGCCATGGCTGGTTTTGGTGTTCCGCGGCCGGGGAGGGAAAGTCGGGCGGCGGTGTATGTGTGTTGTGGTAGTGGGAAATGGAGGGGGTGTAGGAGGGAAGCGCCCGGCTCTCCCAAGTGACATTCAGCGCCCACACCACACTCCACTCTCCGCCAGCCGGGCAAGCAGTCGGCGCGAGCGAGCGCGTGAGGCGCGCAACACTCCGAGTCTCCTCCGTTCCCGTCGCTTCCATTCCGTTTGAATGAAATAAATACCCATTTAGTCTCAAACAACCACCACAACAACCCGACCCAATGGTGGGAGCCGAGTAGCGCCACTCTCTCTCTCTCCCCCCCCCCCCCCTTTACTATCCTTTTGCCAGCAGTAGCCAATTGACGCGACGCTCTCTTCGGGGAAGTTTCCTCGCCTCCTGAGAGAAAAGGACTCGCCAAGCCTGGAGAAGACCTGCCGGGGCTTTGCCTGCCACCATTCCTCTTCGCGCTAAAAAGTGTTTTGGTGTGGAGAAAAACCAGGCTTCGCTGCGCAGCGCGGCTGAAGGGACTGCGACTTTGAGAGAAGTTTTTTACACACACACACACCAGGAGAGCCGGCAGCCTCAGCTCGGCTCGTGTCGTCCCCCCATAGCCACCGTCTTGGTGGCTGGCTTTGCGCTCCTTCCAGCCTCCCACCCCTTAGCTTCGTCTTGGACCCGCGCGAGGAACTTGAGGGCGAAGCCGCCGCGCGGGCCGGGCCGGGTCCAGGTAAGGCGGTAGAAAGCGGTGTGTGTGTGTGTGTGTGAGTGTTGTGTGTGTGTTGTGTGAGGGGCGTTTTGGAAGCGAGACTTTTGAGAAGGAAGGAGCCGCTCTCGCCGCCCGGGCAGGGCCCTGGGGAGAGGCGACTGAGAGGGGCAAGCCAAGCGCGTCTTGAGCTGTGGAGCTCCAGCCCTGCTTGCCGGGCCTCAGGCGGCTCCTCGAGCCCACGCGCGGGAGCCGACCCACGTTGGGCCACGAGGAGTTGGCGGGGACATTTCGAGACACAGAGGGAGGCTGGGACCGCCCTTGGCAGCGCCGGCCGTGCGGTGTGAAGTTAATTTTAGACCTCTGGCCCTCACGCTCTTCTGCCAGGGGCTGTGGAGGCTCAGTGGTTAAGAAGCTCGCGGTGTTAGTTGGAAGTCCGGCAAGCTGCCAGTTCGAGACCCGGGCACTGCGTGGTGGAATGAACGCCCGCCTCGCTCCCAGCCCTTGGGGACATGAAAGGAGCTTCATTTGGGAATCCCCTGAGCGGAGTTTCTCCAGCAAAAGCCCAGAATGATTTCTGACACGAAATTATTATTCTCTTCTGTCAACTACTTGACACGATGGTAATGTGTAGCTATTGCTCCACTTTCTTCCAAAAGTGGGAAGACAGCCGTGTGGTAATTGGGTGGGGGAGAGGCTTTCTGCTCAGGATCGATTATTGTGTCTGAAGGCTGCCCGAAGCTATCCCCAGTTATGGTTGGCAGGTCAGCAGTTCGAGACCCGAGTTCTGCGGGACAGAATGAGCTCCTGTCTCTGACCTAGCTCCTGCCAACCTAACAGTTCGAAAGCAAGAAATTGCAAGTAGATAAATAGGGTACCACTTTGGTGGGAAGGTAATAGCGTTCCGTGCGCGCTGGCTTCTAGTCATGCCTGCCACAGAGCCACGGAAAGGGACGCAGACAGCGCTGGCTCTTTGGCTGTAAAGGGAGATGAGCACCGTACCCTAGAGTCGGATACGACTGGCTTTCGAGCAAGAGAGGCCTTTATCTTTACTAGAGAAGCTGCACGCAAACATTGCTCCTGGAACTCGCGCACCCTCTCCAAATTCTCCGCATAGACATTCCTTGGGACAAATTAGTTTGGGTTTAAGATACTGTACCTTGCTTGTCTATGAGGACGGTGGACTTTTAACTGAACAGTACATTGAAAGATGCTGATAAAAGATCTGCTTTTAAGAGAGAAGCTTCCTAACAGAAAAAAATCCATGTCAAACGGGCGCTTTTAAATTTTAACACAATCTGGATTCACCTTACATCTGCCTCTTGCAAGAAATTCAGGGACATGCAGTCAGTGGCCTCCTCTCTTCACACCTCCATCTCCGTGTACAACCTCGCTGCTTTGAGTTGTTGATACATCTGGCTGCCTGGCACTTGGCTCTGAAAGAACAGCATCCAGATTGAGCCTCCCCTACTGATGGAAACATAGGAACTACTGGGCTGGGAATGGGGAGGGGCCCTGGATGGCAAGGGGCGGATGAATTGGTCTCATTGGGTCTGCTTCAGCAGTCAGCTATGCCATTTCAGTGAAACTAGTTTAGTTACCGCTTGTTCTCAGCTTGGAACCAGCTTATAGCGTCCCTAAAAAAGTTTCCAAGGTAAGTAAGATATTTAAGAAGTTTTTTTAAATCAGTTTTTGATCTGGCTGGATAGGTCAGCGGTTTAGGTATTTGGCTGCAGAGCCAAAAGCTGAGTGTTTGCTTCCCTGGTGTGCCTCCTGGAAGAAGATGTAGTTATAGACAAGCAGCACACTCTCAGGGCATCCACAGAAGAAGGAAAGGGTAAACCATTTCTGTGTATTCACTATCTGGAAAACTCTGGAAAGGGCTGCTATAAGTCAGAATTTGTTTGATAGCATGCAATTATTATTTTTATCCATTCTACCCATCTCATTGTTTTTCAGGGTTTTTCCTGAGTGCTAGTCTGTTATTCTGTCCACTACTACACCGTTTAAATCTAACTTTCAGATTTTCTCATCATTTGTTTCCCACTTCAGTACCTCCAAGACTACACTAAAAATTCCAATTTATGTTAATATGCTGTCAAGGATGCTCCTTATTTTGCATTAACTAATGTGGTGTAAAAAGACGTGGTTTTACATGTTTCAACAAAGGGTTTAGCTAGGTTTGGTCCTCAGTTTCCCCTCACTAATCTGTAACATACATGGCCATGGGTGCCTAAAGTAATTTTGGCACATAAAAATTAGTGGGAGTTTTGCCTTCAATTTCTCCAAAATTGGCACAGAAGCAGCACCCTAAATAGTCAAATGGCCACAAATATATTTATCTTTTTTTCCTCTTCACATTGTTTCATGAGCATCATGATAAGGCAACTTTCCTTTTGGTCTTAATCCTTAATCTTCTCCACTTATTCCTCCTCACTTTGGGCTGTGTATTATTTCCTTATTGGTGTTTTTTATTGAAACTGTAGGAGGGCATCTGCATTTATAGGATAAAGATAGTCTTACATGAGATGAAACTTGACATACTTTTCCATTCTTCCTGTCCATCCAAAGACATGATCTCAATTTTTGCCCTGTTATTTGCCATACCATGTTCTTAGATGCCATCTAAGAAGAACTGCAGTAGCTGGCAGATCTGTATTGGTATGAGAGTTTGAATATCTGTGACAAGGTCTTAAAATGCTTCTTTTTGAAGGAGTGTATCTGTATCTGGCTCATGGTTTGCTTATGAAGCTGGTTCTCTGTCTACTTTCCCTCTCTTTACTTCTTTCCTCTGTTGATCCCCCAATAGGTCTGAGGTGACTCAGTGGTTAAGAAGCTCACTTTGTTAGCTGGAGGGCTGGCAAGTCGACAGTTTGAGACCTGGATACTGCATGACGGATTGAGTGCCCGTCTCTGTCTCAGCTCTTGGGGACATGAGAGGAACCTCATTTGGGCATTCCCTGTGCAGAGTTCCTTCCGCAAAAATCCTGTCAACCCAGAATAATTTCTGACACAAAATTATTATTATTATTATCCCCCAATAACCAACATTTCCATTATTTCTAAGAAAGAACATTAAGTTCATGGAAGCCTGAAACCTATTATTTAGAACATAGCAATTATTCAGCATTTCACTACAAGAAAAATAAGAGAGAAGGAAAGAAGGATGGGAAGAGACAGCTTATTTTTCAAAATACTGTATATACAGTATTTTCTCATTTCCCTTCTGCTGCCAGTTATGGGACCTCCAAAGTTTCCCTGTAGTTTAACCACTTCGAGCATATAGAGCATGAGCTGTGGCTCTACATATGTTATCGCTACCATAGTCTGACAAATGGGAAATCCAAACAAGTTCTTTCATACTAAAGTTTAAAACAGGCCTTTTTAAATGTTGTCAGAATATTTCCACAGATTTAAGTACCCTTTTCATTGTTTTGATTTTTCCTCAATCTCAGCAACCATTGGTGTTGGAAATGAGTTCAGCTTTATTTTGTGTCTGTACATGTAACAGTTGATGTGATTTTATATAAGAAGCTGTCTATGTTGAGAGTGGAGGAAAAGAGAAACTCCTTTTTTTAAAAAAGAAAATGTTGATATTTAATATTTTTCAATTTTTGTGCTATAGTATGTTACTCTAGAAAGTATTTAAAAGAAGTAATTTCTTTTAAACAAAGCATCCTATGGAAGGAAATGACCTTTCCTATTTCTTTATCAATAATAATAATAATAATAATAATAATAATAATAATAATAATAATAATAATAATAATAATAATAATAATAATAATAATAATAATAATAATAATAATAATAATAATAATAATAATAATTTTTTCACTGCTGTACCTTTTGGGAAATTCAGAGAATTAGCCTAGCAATTAACTTTGGCAATTATCCTATTTTAATTCATAGTTGTTAAAGAAAAGGAGCTAGACAAATGTCACTGCTTGGAATGAAGGTGAAATATATATGTGGCTTGTATTACACATTTATTTTAATAGAGTTGAAGCTGCGACTGTAAAGTATCTCCTAATCCTTTGCAGATATACAGCTTTTTAACAATCTCTCAAATATATGCAATTGAAGGTTATCCCAGCTCTTTAAAAAGCCCTCACTGCAAGTTTATTTGTTCTGGACATATTTAACACTCTTGTGGGAAAGTATCATGCCTTACTCAAGCTGGCTAGCTTATTGTTATAGATAAATGCAATATCCATGCCAATGCCACAGAGAGTGTTTTGACTTTGAAACAATCACTATGGGTCACTCCAGGAAGGCTGCTGCTGGTTAACTATTGAGTCTGGGGACCAGATAATTCTGTTCTTAAGTACTGCAGTCTTTTCCGCCTACCATTCTTTTAAAAAATATATGTGCATGTGGCAATTTCCAGTAAAATATATGTTTACAGTGAAAAAAGTCATTGCAAATGATTGTGCAAAATCATAGCTCTTGTGTGTCTTATTAGCAGTACTCTGCTGCAACACTGATTGCTCTATAAGAAAGGACACAATTCAAATGTGGAATGAATTTTATTTAGTGTAGAACTCATTTATGTGTAGATCTGTACCGGTTAAATGGATTGAGACCAAATCCTAACTTGGGCATCTTCTTCTGGAGTCTGCTTAGTTACGCCGTGTATCTAACTTGGTGCTGACTGATTTCAAATTCAGTCAAGTTGTTTCATACTTTCATGTTTAACTTGGTACAGAACCTTTGTTGAAAAATTATTGTCAGATACTGATAGTGTCCAGTTAGCATCTGATGTAAGTATGTTTTCTATATATCTTTAAATAAAGTGACACAATCATGTACTTGCTACTAGACGAGACTCACTTCTATGTTTAACATGACTTATTCTCAAAAAAGTCTGCATAGGCTTTAAGCTGTAACAGTGGACTTATTTTTGAGAGAACCTGTCTCATTTAATCTAGATTTAAAATACACCATGTTTAGTAGTATGCCTTAAAATGTTCAGTTGGTTGGAGCACTTAGCTCTGTACTCAAGGGCTGAGAACTTGAACCCATGCTGTGCCTCCTGGGAGAGGGGTCAGTTGAGATAACCTTCAGCATATGGGGCTATGGGGTTGCGTGCCCTTCCACATATGTACAGCACTGGACATCTCTGCATGGTCCCAGAAAGCCACCAAAAGACAGAAATAGTAAATGATTTCTGAGTACAGTAAAACCTCACATAAAGAGCGCCTCGCTTAGGGACTAACTTGCATAAAGAGCAGAATATTCTCTGAATGGTCGCCCTCGCTTAACAACTAAAAACAAACAAAAACTCGCTTAACAACTAAATTGGGGTATCCAATCCCCCCAAGTCACAATCGGTCACTTACAATGGCACAGGTGACACTTTTTCCAAGTGTTTCGCTTAAAGAGCAACTCGCTTAAAGAGCAATCCCATGGAAAGCATTATGCTTTTTAAGTGAGGTACCACTTTATTTTCTAGCTAGAAACCTCTCGGAGAGCTACCATAGGGTGGAATCGACATGGTGGCACATAATTTTAATTATAGTAATACACTTAGTAACAATGGTGAGGCATATGAAATATAACCTATATGTGGTGTTCTTTAGCACACTCATGGTTGTTATTTAGTGCAACATTTTGAAATGGGTGCAATAAAGTACTTTTCACAAACCAATGTCATCCAGATGTATTGTGTAATGCCTACCATCATCAGCATAGCTGATCTTGGTGGCTGCAGTTGGTGGAAATAACTGTTGAGCACATATGGAGATAGCTAAGTTGGAGAGAGCTGATGTAGAAGTATTTGAACATTTAACTAAATATATAACACACGAGTTTCTCAAATATGTTTACATGAACCTAGATCTGTCAGGGATCCTGAATTCAGTTTCTGCTCGTATAATTTGTTTAAGCAGATTGTGTGGATGAAATATTGTAATTAATTGTTATCATCTTTTTCACTTTATCTTTCATCTTCATAGGCATAATGTTTACATTCACACAACAAATTGAACATACACCAGTGTTTGTAATTATAGTACACTTTCAAATTTTACAATTACTGTGAGAAAGCATATCTTTGTGAATATATGTTAGCAAATTTGTAGAAATGAGCAACCGCACTCCATTTTTTATATCAGGTTAAATTATTTTGAACTAGCATATTAATAATAAGCTCCTGATGGCTTAGTGGTTAAGACGCTGATCTAGAGACTAGAAGATTGGTTTTTGATACCCGAGGGCTGCACTTGGGGACATGAAAGGAGCCTCATTCGGGCATCCCCTAAGCAGAGTTTATCCAGCAAAAATCCTTTCAACCCAGAGTAATCTCTGACATGAAATTATTATTATTACTAGCGTGTTCTACATAAGAGAAATGCTGTGAGTAATATTGTTATTGTAATGTGTCATCAATCTGGAACCTACTTTTAGCAACCATAATAAGCCTTTCAAGGTAAGTAATGTATTTAAGGAGTAGTTTCACCACCCAAGTGAGTTTCCATGGCTAATCTAGAAATTGAATCCAGGTCTCCCAAATCCTAGTCTGTCACTCTGCTCATTACATCATATTGTGTACCTCACCAAATAGTGCAGGGAAGAGTGAAAATGGCAGATTGTAGATTATGTGGTAAAATCAACATATCTTAATCTCATTCCTTTCAAAGGAAACGTCAAGTGAAATATGCATGTTTAAGCAAAGTTTAGTTGATTTACTAGAAACAGACAATTTTTTCTTCTCCTTTAAATCTCTCAAAGATTAACAAAATGTGGCCGTGAAGCAAACAAGAATCTTCAATATTGGCTCTGAATTGCTGCCCTTTTATGCCTTGTGCTCTTATTGCAGAATCAAAAGAAACTTGGAAACAGGAAATAGTGTTTACAGATTCTTGTTTCGCTGTGTTTTCTTGCTTTTACAGGAATGAAGTCTGCTATTTCCCCGCTCCATTCTAACATTTTGATATTATAAAATATGACTTTTTCTCACCTTGAACAAAGTCCAAAATATATATGAGAAAACATTTGGCAGCATCTATAAATATGTCACGTTTCCCTGCAGAACATGATGTGTGTAGTGTTCTCATCGTGGGTTTGGGGTAAAAAATAATCTTCACAAAAACATGCAACACAATCAAACATATTTTTTCTAATCTGACAATTTGACTTTGTCACATGGATGTTAGGCAGATGTTTGATATCTAATGAATGATTGTATGTTTTAAAACCAGACCTGCAGAACAGTAGAACTTCACAGCATTAGTTAGGTGCTAAATGAAGGTGAACAAAATGCTTTCTTCGTTAAACCTTGTTCTCTGTTGTTGCATATGAAACAGTTACATCCTGTTCTGTTTTCCATTTAAATATTTTCTACTAGCCACAAGTGAATTTCAGAATTTTTTAAAAGTTCATCTACAGTACCCTTCATTCAGATGTATATCAGATTATCCATAATTATATAGACATACCTCTTTCAGTCCTTTACTTATAACTTCTTCCACATATATGTTTTTAAAAAGCAGTCACCCAACTAGCAACAAACAAACCTTTCAAAGACTTAACTAGGAACCCTCGTTGTGCAGTGGTAAAACCACTGTACTACAGCCAGAACTGCGGATGTATTATTATTATTATTATTATTTATTGAATTTATTACCCCGCCCCACTCGGGAGAACCCGACTCTGGGCGGCTTACATCGTCATAAAACAGAGGCAAAAGACAAAAACATATAAAATCATGAAGTTTAAAAGATTATCTAAAATTATTTGAAGTAAAAACAGTGCAAACTACACGCCAGTATCCCCCTGGTCCAGATCCAAAGTGGCACTCCCTAAGTAAGCCACTTAGTATGGGAACCCGTGTTCCCTGGTCCCCAAATATGTCCTGCCAGCCAGGTTTTCAAGCCCTTCCGGAAGGGCAAGAGCTCTGTCTGCAGGCGCAGTTCGATGGGCAGGAGGTTCCAGAGGGTTGGGGCGGACACGGAGAAGGCCCTCCTCCTAGTGCTAGAGAGGCGTGCCTCTCTAGCTGATGGAACAACGAGGGAGCCTCTCCGATCCGCCCTGGTGGGCCGGACAGATGTTCTTGGGGTGACGCGGTCTCTTAGGTATCCTGGCCCACTACCATATAGGGCTTTAAAGGTAATAACCAGCACCTTGAATTGCACCCGGAGACATACTGGCAACCAGTGCAGCTCCCGGAGTAGCGGCGAAGCACGAGCATAACGCCCACACCCCGCCACTACCCGGGCCGCCGCATTTTGCACCAGCTGGAGTCTCCGGATGGTCATCAGGGGCAGCCCCATGTAGAGCGCATTACAGTAATCAAGTCTGGAGGTGACCAAGGCATGTGTGACCATGAGCAAGGAGTCCCGGTCCAGGAGGGGGCGTAACTGGCGTATTACACGAAGTTGTGCAAAGTTTGATCCTGATGGAACTCAAGGTAGACTCAGCCATCCATCCTTCTGAGGTTTCTTAAATGAGTACCCAGCATGTTGGGTACAACATTCTAATTACTTTATGAACTGCCCAGAGAGTGAACTAAGCACTATGGGTCAGTATATAACTGTAATTGCTATTTCCATTTAACACCTTGCAGAAGTCAGGGTCTTAAATACTGCAGTAGCCCATTTGCGGTTTAAGATATGATAATTGACTATGTTAGTTAAATTTGTATCCTGATATAATCTTGGTTCAGTATTAAGATCACATATTTTGCATGCAGAAGTCCTGGGTTTCATCTCTAGCATGACCAGACAGGTCTTAAAGACTGACTCTTGCCCTTCACTTGATGCTAGGATGAATGAAAGTTGATGGCAAGATATATTTTTCTATTACATGTTTCCTTCAGAAATGGCCCTGAACAAATCTACAATCTATTTAATGTAGACATTTGGACACTAGTATGAACATAAAAGCACACAATATGTAGGAGTTGTTGTTGTTTGAATAACTGAAGGCAAAAAACTGAAAACAAACAAAACAGACATGATGCATCAGGGTTACAAAGGTACATTTTAAAAGTACTGACAAATATGAAGAGATTGTGATTTAAATATTTGCATATTCAGTAATTACAAAGCAATGTTTTTCCATTGCATATACAGCCCATTTAACCATTTTTTACTGTGTATAAGAATCTTAACATATAAGACCTAAACCTTATCACTACAAATAGGAAAGGTTTTGGACGATAATTCCCAGAATTCCCACAGCCAGTATTATGAGTATTCCTGCTGCTTGTGGGATTTTGGGATATCTCCCAAAATAACTTTTTCAAATTTTGTTTATTTGTTTGCCAAGCCAGCAACAGTTGTCATAATATTATAGTTTGTAAAGCACTCAATTTAACCATGAAAATGTTAGTACAGCAAGTAGGTCTGTCAGTAACTAGATTTGGGGCAGCAAAATCTAGAGGGCACCAACATTTAGAAGTGTATCTATTAGTATGTGAGAGGAAAACAAACAGCAACTCCTCCTGGCGCTATTTACTTACTTTTCTTTTAAAGCATAGACATCCCCCCACCTTTTTTTTTTTTTAGGGTTAACACATTTTCCTTCATTTTCATGGCGGATTCACACTCATGTGGATAGGAGATAGTGCTGGTCTCACAGTTGATAGGAGACCAGGCTGGTTGACCTGGATGCCAAAATTGGTACTTACAGCTCTGATTAAATTACTTTGAAATCAAATACTTCATGCAAATAGCTGGATGTAGTTAAGGTGGAATGTTTGTGCTTAGGCTATTGGAAATTGTACTGATTTTGTATGGAACTGAGAGAAGGTCAAATCTAATTGTTTTGACTCAAACTCCACCATAAATTGAGTTATACATTTCCTACAGCAAGTTCTGAGTTTCTTGTTTATGGCTGTGGTTTGAGAAGAATAGTGATTGCATCCATAATTTATGGATCTAGTATGTATTTTTAAAAAAGATAACAGTGGCTTAATAAAGCCTGCCAACAAATACACAACATTTCTTCATGTGATACCTGAAGATTGCTTCATGTGGTTTTATGAAGAATAACTGCCAGAAAAATTCACTGATCATTCTGCCATTTTAAATATCATCTTTATCAAGATTGAAAGTCAATGCAGAAGATAGGGTGTTGCACTAGAACGGAGAAGACCTCAGTTCAAATCTCTGCTCAGTCATGAAAACATATTGGGATGGCAACAGTAAACCACTCTTTGAATACTCACTCTTTGAATAACCCCTTTAAGTTCAGCATAAGTGCAAGTGATGGAGTGGCACATAACAACAACATTATCTATCTTATACATGTAGCATTTAATGTTGGCAATCTGGCATTGATTGAAGCTTGTACATTGACTAAAGCATCTGAAAAGAGAATCAAAGCTTTTGAAATGTGGATCTACAGACGGCTGCTAAGGATATCATGGGTTGATCATCTGACTAATGTAGAATTATTACGCTGGGTGGATAAAGAAAAAGAACTCTTTAAGACCACCAAGCAAAGAAAGCTCCAATGCCTTGGCCATATCATGAGGAACAACAAAATATAGAATACTTCAATTCACTCTGCAAGGAAAGATCCCTGGGAAGAGAGGCCCTGGATGTAGACAGACTTTGTGGCTGAAGAACCTGAGAGATTGGTGTGGCATGTCCTCAGGAGAACTGTTCCAAGAAGTTAAGAAGAGGAAGACTATTGCCATGATGATAGCCAATACTGTATCTGGAATGGATATGGCAGCTGAAGAAGAATAAGAATTTGGCATTCAAAAATCACTATAGAATATAAAATGACTCCGGGTGCAATTCAAGGTGCTGGTAATTACCTTTAAAGCCCTACATGGTAGTGGGCAAGAATACTTAAGAGACTGCATCACCCCGAGAACATGTGTCTGTCCCACCAGAGAGGACCGGAGAGGCTCTCTGGTTGCTCCATCAGTTAGAGAGGAGCATCTCTCTAGCACCAGAATAATGGCCTTCTCTGTGTCCACTCCAACCCTATGGAACCTCCTGCCAACTGAGGTGCCTCCAGATAGAGCTGCTGCCCTTCAGGAAGAGTGTAAAGACATGGCTGGTGGGGCAGGTGTGGGGCTACACGGTGACCCCAACCTGCCAGCTCATTTGATAATCCCCCTCCCCCACCTCTCTTAACCTTTTAATTTCTTAATTTGTTTAACTCTTTTAAATCTTTTAATCTTCTAAATTTTATTGGTTTTATTGATAAATTTTATGGTTTTATTGATAAATTTTATGGTTTTATTGGTAAATTTTATTATTAGATTATTGAGGTTTTGATGTTGATCATGTCAGCCGCCCTGAGTTGCTCTGTGAGTTAAAACAATAAATAAATAAATTTCTTTTGAAAAAGTTAGAGAGAGAGAGAGAGATTCTTTAAATGTATGACCTTACATGTTGCCACGCTCCTTATAGCATCCAATTTAATTGCCCATATTCCTGTCAGGTAGATGCTGACATCTTTAGAAAGGAAATATATTAGACTTACAAAACATAGTTAAAATCATAAGTCTGTTACTGCCTCCTTCACCCCCACTATTTAAAAATGTGCTTAATACTGTATGTCCAAGAAAATGATAAAACATCTAAAATGTTTTATAAAAGAATATAGTTCATGATAACATCAGAGACAAAATTTTAGGCTTTGTCTGTCAGTTTAAAAATTGTTTAAAATAAGAAGCAACATTTTTTTTAAAAAAAAAATCCGTTTAGATAAAGGAGTGCCAGTGGTATGTTGCACTTTTGTGGTGTTTTCATATAACAAAATGACAGTTTTAGCCACAGAACATCTGGTGTCTAGCTTCTGCCTCAGTAGAAACTTTAAAAGGGAAAGCATGCCTTGTTTGACTGTGTGTTCATTTAAAACTATTAATATTTGCATTAATGTTAAAATCCTAAAAACATTGTCTCATTTCTTTAAGGATCTATTTTCAGTCTTTTATTTAAATCTTAAACTTTGGTGGAACCTGAATCTAAATTACTAACTAGATATTAACATGCCTTTCCTTAGCTTTTAAAAAATATTTACACATGTACAGTAATACCTCATATAACATTAGTATCGAATAACACTAAAATCGCATAACATTAAGGAATCTGGGGGGAAGAATTGCATCAGATAACATTAAGATCCTATGGGATGCTTCAGATAACAACCGCTAAAGCCTGTGTGGTTACAATGTATCTCTATGGATCCCATAGGATTTTAACATGCATCAGATAACACTAAAAATCATATAACACCAAGACTTGTGGAACCAGGTTTTAGTGTTATATGAGGTTTTACTTGTATATTTAATATTCAAGTTTTCCCCTTTGGAGATCTTTTTTATTGTAGTTAACAGAAATAGAAATGCAGTTGGCACACAGAAAACATTTAATGTTATAATGCCAATTTGGGCTGTTGCAATTTTATTCTATATTTGAACAATAAAATACAGGGGTAGTTTGGACTGAAATAAAGAAGGAGCATATATTCTCATTTGTCTCTTGTAATAAATTACCATATATACTCGAGTATAAGCTGAGTTTTTTAGCCCCCCCCAAAGCCCCCAAAAGGGGACACAGCTTATACTTGGGTCAATGACCACGAGGATCCAAGACTGCGCTGGATTGTGATGCACCAACAATTTAATTAATTTTACCATATTTTCATGTACAGTCAAACCTTGCATAAAGAGTGTTTCGCTTAAAGAATAACTCACTTAAAAAGCAGCATTTTCTCTGAATGTTCGCTTTGCTTAACAAATAAAACCAACCAAAAACTCGCTTAACAGATAAATCGGGGTTCACAATCTCCCCCCACAATTGGTCATTTACAATGGTGTTTCGTTTAAAGAGCAAATTCGCTTAAAGAGCAATCCCGTGGAACGCATTATGCACTTTAAGCAAGGCACCACTTTATTTTTGTTATTGAAACTCACTAGCAGCTGCTGCATTTCCCACCCTCGGCTTATTCTCGGGTCAATCTATTTTTGGGGGATTTCAGGTCAAAATTAGGTACCTTAGCTTAAATTCGGGTTGGCTTATATTCAAGTATATACGGTAGTTCAAGTCTATTTCTTCAGGATTACCTTTTTTACTTTATTTTAAAAACTGATAACAGTCTATAGTGAACGGTCTGTTACAATGAAGCTAGTGCTTTTCATTCGTACAGATAATGAGTGGCACTGATGTCTTAAGTTCCATAAAGCTCTGCATTTAATTATCCTTTACTGTACTGTTTCTAAAAAGCCAAAAGAAACAGAATGTTTTTCATTCTCACCGAGTGTAAAAAATAAGACCAAGTTAATGAAACCACACAATAGAATGTAAACTCAGAAAATGAACAAATAAACAAATAATTGAAGAAACAAACAAATATTGTGGATGTTTCCAGACAATCTTATTTATTTCCCTGGTGACAGAATTTTAATTGGGGAGGAGGGAGGGAAATGTTGAAATCTTCTGATTGTAACTTTCCTGCAGAAAATCCATTAAATGGGCATAGATGGTCATTGTTTTTTGATTGATAGACCCAGCTATCTGGAAGCACGTTTTGTCAGGTGATTTAAGTTCATTTGGACTTACTTTCAAATACAGTAATGGCTAATTTGCCTAGTCCATTAGTCACACAAGCACACTTAACCTTGCTGTTTTTATTTCTGAGAGAGCGAGAGAAAAACAGCTACATGGACCAAATCCAGAACACACTAAAACTACATAGTGGTTTTATGTTGGTTTGTTGTTGAATATTTCAGTCTACTTTTTGCTATGTATTGCCAAATCATAGAGTGATTTATAACAGAAAATTAGTGGTAGGCCATTATCACCCTTTCTGCATCTGAAGAGCAATCATCTGAGCATTAATGGATGGTCTAAAGCACGGGTCGGCAACCTTTTTAAGTCGGGGGCCAGGTCACGCTCCCTCAGACTGTTGAGGGGGCCAGATTGGTGGTCCCCCTGCCATAAATGCTGCCATAAATGCATCCGTGGCTGCCATAAACACATCCGTGGCTGCCATAAATGCATCCACAGCTTCTTCCAGCAGCAGCAGAGGTTAGAGCGGAGGCAGGGGCTGGATTATTTGGCATTACAGGCCAGATTCAGCCCATGGGCCATAGGTTGTGACCCCTGGTCTAAATAATGCTTCAGTTGTACAGTAAACCCCAACTTACGTATGCCTCAAGTTACATAAAATTTGACTTACATAATGATTTTTGCACTAAAACCATGTCCCGATTTACATAAATGTACTGATTTACATAACACAATTTTCTATGGGTTTGCCTTGAGTTATGTAAAAAAAAAAAATCATTTTTCCTATGGGTTTGGTTCAAGTTACATCAAAAAATTGCTTTTTCTATGAGGTTGCTTCGATGTACATAAATATCATTTTCCTATGGGCTTGCTTCAAGTTAAGTAAAAAATTTTTTTTCTATGGGTTTGCTTCAATTTATGTAAAAATTTATTTTTCCTATGGGTATGCTTCAAGTTAAGTAAAAAAAACGATTTACATAAAAGACTATGGAACAGACTTTTTACCTAAGTAGGGTTTTTACTGTATTTCAGCTGTACTCTAACAATTTTTTATTTCCTTCCAACCAATTTTATAATTAGTTATTTCAAAGGGAGTGACTTAACTTTGAGAAATGATTTGTGTGCATGGCTAGATCCATTTCATGAATTCTGAATTCCCAGTATTCGTTCTAAACAAGAATCAAATTAAGCGAAAGGATGCTTGAAAGCAATAGGAAACATAAGATGGTTTATTATTTTAGAGAACTTCAGTAGAGTATCACTACAAGGAGAAGCATTTGATGAGCAACCCAAGGGAGGAAATCAAAACACAACAATGAGAATAATATGAGACTAGAAGAAGTCAAGAGGATGAAACCATGGTGCAGAAAATCAAACGAAAGGAAACTTGAAATCTGTTGGTCAAGGGACTGTTGTATTAAGTGTAAAATTATTATTACTGTGACAAAAAATTAAAATATGTAGTGGGATAAAATCCATATGAAACAAACAACTAACGTCTGCTCTGTTGATGTCTGGAAAGGGTTAGGATAGAGATGGTCCTCTGATAATGAAGAAGAGTGTTACTGTTAGCAAGAGGCAGGAGTCTTCTATCATGATAAGATAAGGGTTGCCCTTGCTTGAAAGCCAGTCGTATCCCACTCTAGGTTTCAGTGCTCATCTCTGTTTATAGCCAAAGAGCCAGCATTGTCTGCGTCTGCAGACATTTCCATGGACATGTGGCAGACGTGTCTCAACACTGGAGTGCACAGAATGCTGTTTACTTTCCCACCAAAGTGGTCCCTATTTATCCTTTTGCAACTTCTTGCTTTCAAACTGCTAGGTTGGCAGGAGCTGGGACAGAGATAGGAGCTCACTCCATCATGTAGTACTCGGGAATTGAACTCCAACCTTTCAGTCAGAGAGTTCAGTATCTTAATCACTTGAGCCACTGAAGTCCGCTATCATGGTAGAGGACCACATTTCACTCAGGAAGGTGTAAAACTTCCACTGTTGGTTTTCCAACCAGATATCTAGTAGAGAGCATGAGAGTAGGCTTTCCACTGCTGGGGTGGGGACAAAGCTACTGCATGTCTCCAGATATACATAATGTTACCTACACTATCTACAGAAATGTGTAATTCATTTCCCTCTGTTAGACTTTTGAGTTTAAATTTACTCTCCACCTTCCTGCTTCGCTAATGTGAGCCCATAGATCTCTTACATTGCTCCCCATCAGTCCCATGTACAGCTGCTCTGCTGTGTTGAAGAGAGGCTTTCAACAGAGTTCAGTTGGGACACGTTAGGCTTCCCTTAAGATCTAATTTTCTTTAGTAAAATTGTGCATCTAACAGAATCTGAATCTTCCCATTTCTCCCTCCTCCTCTCCTCTCTCTTTTTCTTTGGTGGTCTACCAGTGGGTTCTCTTTTAGCACATGGCTGTGGTATTCATTATAAGCTCATTTACTTTAGAGCTGACGTCTTATGATTTTTTTGTGTAATACCTTTACCATTTTCTTTGTTTATTGCTTACCACTTGGTACTCTTGCCTTCCAGTTTCAGTTGGGGGTTGAGCAGGTTTTCAAGTGCATTTTATGCTTAATCTTTATTTTATTTTATTTTTTAATGAGGCGCTCCTCCCTGTTCACTATCCATCACTGATTTCCTTAGGAAACTAAACACTTGTGCTTTCTTCTGATCCTTTTTAAACCATAGAGGCGTGGGGAAATGGGATTGTTGCCTGGCTTATACTTCATTGATGGATGCCTCTACAAAGGCATATAAAGTATATGTTTGTATAGGAAGGGGAGTGCTATGATTTATTACACAGACAAAGTAAGTGTAGTTGTAAATTACTGTGGCTGGGCCAGGAAAAATAGGATACCGTATGGGAGAGATCTATTTTGCAATCAAGAACAAAATCTTAGTTCATGTTGAGTCCAGATAGAAAAACCTTTTTGGATGTGTACAAGTTTGGACAGAAATTGATTATAGGCTGGTTATGAAAAGTATCCCCCAGTATCCATTATATAAACTTTTCTGTGCCTTTTAACTACACATGCAATTCTGTGTAAATTTCTGTGTAATTTTCATGGGTTTTATATATTTCTTTTAAAATTAAATTAAAATTAAAAAATGCATTGCAGACTTGGAGAACTGTCAATTTTGAGAAGGTTAATATCATTTGAAAAATTACAAAACTAGGTAAGTTTGTATTAAAATATGAACTGAACTAATGTTTTCCCATCTTCACAAATGGGCAGGATAATAGAAAATACTAATTTTCTGTTTACTCAACTTAAAGTCCCCAGTCTCAATTGTCCTTCAGAACAATAACAATTTTAATTTCAGTTTCAAATTCCTCCATGAAACAAAATAACTTGTGGCTTTGAAGGGGAGGTGCATAGTTGTTGAACTCATGTATCTTAAAAGTGCAAATCTAAAAGAAAATGAGTTAGCTGTAGCTGGTTAGGATCAAAGTTGCAAGAAAGATAAAGAAATGAAGTGAATTTGCCTCTGGCATGCAAAACTGAGACTCAGAAAAAGATATCCAAAACTCACCATTCCATTAGGAAAAGGGCACATCCAGAGAGTTATTTCTATCACTTCCTAGCTGGGGTAGCTCATGCCTGTCATGCATAGAGAAAAGTGGCTACTCCTTCCTTTCTTTATTGATGTTTTCTACATATGAAAAGCAGTAGGTCTTTACTCCTGTTATTACTGAGAGTTCTGACTCATATGTAGAAATTACATGCAAGCATCTCCTGTGCAGAACAGTGTGGTGAACTTATTTGGATAAGGAACAACTGGATAAGCCTTAGAAATTCAAATTGAACCAAATAGGAAAATATGACCTGCTTGCCAAACAGTTAGCATTAATCAGTAAATCATGGTAAAGCAATGCCACATGTACTAATGCAAGATGGTGTCATTGTCAAATAACACAAACAGTAGAGGCATATAACTGAGGCTGATGAGCACATTAAAAAATCATACTAAAGAAAAGAACAGACGGACACCAATTACCAGAAGTCTAAGTCAGTACATTTGGCTGATCAGTGATTTGGAGAATTGACTTAGGCTTCTGGGAATTGAAGTCCAAAAACCAAAGATACAAAGACTGGGAAACATTGCTCCAGGTCAGTGGTTCCCAACAGGGGGTACACAGCCCACAAGTGGACTCCAATTCCCAGAAGCCTAAGTCAGTACATTGGCTGATCAGTGCTTTGGGGAAATGACTTAGGCTTCTGGGAATTGAAGTCCACAAACCAGCATTTGGGAAACACTGCTCTAGGTCAGTGGTGGCGAACTGTGACATGTGTGCCAGAGGTGGCACTCTGTGGGCACTCGTACAGTCACCCCAGCACAGAGTTTGTCCTGCTCCTCTGCCAAGCAGCCCAATGGGAGCACTTGCTCCCTGCCCCAGCACAGGGTTCACTCTGCCCAGCAGCCCAATGGGAAAGCTTCCTCCCTCCCCCCACCACAGAGTTCACTCCACCCCTCTGCCCAGTAGCCCAATGGGAGCATTTCCTTCCTCCCCTATTGCTGTGCTGGCACTCTTCAATAAATAAGTGGGTTTTGGGTTGTAGTTTGGGCACTTGGTCTCTAAAAGGTTTGCCTTCACTGCTCTATGTTTTTTCAGTTCTGATGGTGTGAATATTATTAGGGAGCAAAAGCTAACACAGCTATTGAGAGGACATGTGGGCAGTGTGATACTTCTTAATGATTGGAAACTAAGAAGTATATAGAAACAAATATGTAAAATGATGCAAAAAAGATTTAAATACAATGAAAGTAATT
Source organism: Furcifer pardalis (assembly GCA_030440675.1). Lineage (NCBI taxonomy): Eukaryota > Metazoa > Chordata > Lepidosauria > Squamata > Chamaeleonidae > Furcifer > Furcifer pardalis. The sequence goes on from CP126892.1 coordinate 73,318,264, forward strand.
TTACATCATATGGTAAGTGCTTACATAGGCATTAGTTGACTATCTATGTAGATTTTATGACTAAAATAAACACTGTGTTATTATTCTTACTTTTCATTTTTTACATGTTTTACCATTCTACCAAAATAACCGCTATGAAAGTATAGGGAATGCATTTTTATATTCTTGCCTCTGGCAGAAAATTAGTTAGCTGTGGCTCTTCTAGAAATAGCCAGAAACCTTTGCTGTTGGCAGAAGTCCTTTTAAAGTGGCAGAAATGCTCTCGTGTTGACAGACCTCTTTTGTGCTGGTTGGTTGTAGGGAGTTAGGGAGAGAGGTACCCACAAGCAGAATTGCTCTCCTGGCCAAGATCTCCCAGAGGAAGAGCAAATAAAGGATAGAGGCACTATGTTACCATGTGATGGTTATTGTTGTTATTTATTGGTTATGGTTTAAAGTTTAATGTTTATGGTTTAGTGTTTGATGTTTCTGTTTATTGTACTATGCTTGATTTTATATTGTATCGAGGATTTCCTACTTATTGTTCACTGCCCAAAGTGGGAGAATATCTCAGATAGGTGGCACATGGTTTCATCTGGCCTAGCCTACTTTAGCTAACCCTCGACCATGTTGGTTCGTTAGGATTATGATCTCAGTTTTTTTAAAAATCAAATCCCCCCAGATCAGTAATTACACCATATCAAATCTGCCCATATTCTTTTATCATTATATTTCTGAAATAAATTTGAAAACTGGCACATTATTTGATTTTTTTTTCCTGGCAAAGTATCAGCTATTGAATGTATAGTACAATACTGTACAGTAATACCTCATATAACATTAGTATCGAATAACACTAAAATCGCATAACATTAAGCAATCTGGGGGGGAGAATTGCATCGGATAACATTAAGATCCTATGGGATGCATCGGATAACAACCGCTAAAGCCTGTGTGGTTACAATGTATCTCTATGGATCCCATAGGATTTTAACATGCATCGGATAACACTAAAAATCGGATAACACCAAGATTTGTGGAACCAGGTTTTAACGTTATCCGAGGTTTTACTGTATTTAGAAAGTTGCAATCAGGCCGTCTGATGCTTCATGTCTCTTGAGAAGATCACAGATAAGATATGCCTATTCTTTATCAGTTTGTTCATACAGTACCTGAACTAATTTCTACTTTTAAGTAATGTCTATCTGAAGATAGTTGATAAAACTTTGTTAAGCCTAATGATGTTAAACAATTGCATCTTCAGTATAACTCATAACTATCTCCTACTTTTAAGAAACAGAATTCCCTTGACGTACATTCTAATCCTTTCCCCACTTAATCTGGAAATAATAATGCAAAACAGGAAAGTAACTAAAGCCAGACTTCCCACCTCCTAGTCTCTACACATGTCCTTGAAATCCCCCAGCAGCTCCAAAAGCAATAAGATTCTGAACTTTGAACTAATTACTGCCCCAATCACTGCAGATACATTGTTTTCTTTTGCTTCTCTTTAAAAGTCACCTTTAAATCTCACATATGAGATGGCACACGTAACACAGAGGCTTGAAAGTTTCCAGATTGTTGTCATGGCCACTGATCTGAAGCACTCTGACCTATGTGCCTGTTTATATGCCCTCTTTCTCTCTCCCCCCCCCCCCGTAACTAGTTAAAGATCTAACCTTCTTCCTACTATGGACAAATAAACACAGAAAAATCAGCCACACAAATGTAAATGGTTTGATAATTTGACTTTTGGTTAACTCTTGTCAAAATTTTATATGGGCCCATGACAAGCTTTGATGTTGTTTTTTGTTTTGTTAATTCAGTGCATAAATTATCCCCAGGTCAAAAATGGTTCTGAAGACAGTTCTTCTTAGTATATGACTAGATTTTTTTAAAAAAAATTCAGAAAACAAACAGCCAGATTGGTAGAAAATGAAAAGCAAAGAGCAACTGAAATTGCACCTTGACTGAATGAGCTAGTCTGTATAGAAACACACAGTGGTATATAGAGATTAATATTACAGATCAGTATCACGGCTGACAGATTCATAGCCACTTGGGCTTCTGGAAATTGAAGTCCAAGAACACATGGAGTGCCAAGGCTGGCTATCATTGCCTGGCCATAGATAGACTGTTGCCTGGCGTGATAATGGACTGGATAAGGACTAACAGGTTGAGGATTAATCCAGACAAGATAGAGATCCTTTTGTTGGGAATGTTACCTGCTAGATTGGATGTTATCCACACTTGCCTTGACAGGGTTACTCTTCCTCTGAAAGACTTGGTTTTTAAAGGGCAGTCTCTGAGGATGGTATGGAAGCTGCAGCAGGTACAGAATGCAGCTGTTCGGCTGGTGTTGAGAATGCAGAGATTTGATCATATCTCCCCAACACTGGCCCACTGTCCTGGATAGATGTAGCTTTTCCACATGTATTCCTTTGTGTTTCTTTTTAAAATGTAGTAGTTGTAGTTCCTTCTCATGCTGCACGGTACCTGTCTCAGCCACAAAAGCATATCGGGCAACAAGACTCCTCATTGCTTCTTCAGCAATAAAGTTTTATGGGGTCAGGATGCTAACCTGATGCCCAAACTTCCTCTTTTCTCAACTGGGCTTGGGACCCGCAATGGTGGAGTTGATTTTTTAAAAAAAGGAAGATGAGAATACAGTATTACTGGAAGCCGTATAAACAGATATCTGTACCATACTATAAATTGCTGTGCTCTCAAAGGAAATTGCAGAGGTTTGTATGTGAAAATTTACATGATATTTTACTTTTGTTGAAAATGTTGTTGTTGTTGTTGTTGTTGTTGTTGTTGTTGTTATATTCTCTTTTTTTCTTCCTAGTAGAGTAAATGTAAGTGAGCATTTAAATGAACTTAGCTGCTTTTTAAAACTATGTTCAAATATGTTAGTCAACTTTGAGTTTCCAAGCATATACTGTATCAGTGGACCATAACAGAAGGAGGTCCTGTTTGATTTTGAGAAGGAATTGTGTTCCACCACCATCCCTGCTCTGCTCACTCTAGTCAAGATTATGTTCAGTTCCCATCCTTGCGTTTAGTTGCTGAACATGATAATAATAATAATTTCATGTCTGAAATTATTCTGGGTTGAAAGGATTTGGGCAGAAGAAAATCTGCTCAGGTAACACCCAAATGAGGCTCCTTACATGTCCTCAAGAACTGGGACAGAGATGGACACTAAACCTGTCATGCAGTACCTGGGCCTTGAACTGCCAACTTGAAAACCTTCCAACTAACAAGGCAAGCTTCTTAACCCCTGAGCCACCACAGCCCTTGCTGAACCTGATAGTGCTCAGTTATATGACATTGAACAGCAGCTCATTCCAGTGCCCTTGCAGCTGCTTATCCAGTCTCATTTTCTCATTTATTTTAATCTTGTTTCAGCCTTTGATTAACCTCTTTATAAAAGTAAACAAGTCAGTTTGTTTACAAAATGAATGTGTAAACAGATAACTTGAAATAAGATAAGAGGCTGTTAATCAAGATATATAAGACTAACAAGATTAGTTTGGGCCACATTTGCACTTGTTCACATTTAAATTCCAAACTCTTTTGAGTGCTTTTGCACATGAAAGAAATGCTGTGTCAAACATCTAAGAGTGGCTCAAAGCACAGTTTTATTAGCAAAGGAGCATGTGGCTGAGAACTCTTTCCCCCCAACCTGATCTTACTTTCCTGAAACATATAATTTATCCTATGTACGTTTTTCCCCAGCAGAGTTACAATGACCAAATTAATTATGTTGGGAGAAATAACAGAGCTTGGAAGCATTATCTTCTTGGCCAAGTAGTTTCTTCTTTAACTGCCGTACCTGATTTCAAATATTGGCTATCCTCATGACGATCAGCCATGAAGATTGTCCTGGGAGCAATATAATGTAGTGGCCTTCCATTTGCCTTCCATATTGCAGTGTGACACCTATACCACTGATCCAATTCCATGAGTCACTTTATGGTTCTGAGGCCTTTTGGCATGCAAAGCCTTCTTCAGCCCCAGGCCATTATTGATGAAGCTGTTGCCGTCCTTCAAGATAGATTCAAGTGGGATTTAATCCACTTGGGGACCATCACTCATCCCTTTGAGCTTCGCCCAAGGCCATTAGTCCTTAGGATTGTCAGGTTAGTTAACCACCTCCTAAATATCAGCATTGAGTCACTGGCAGTATGGTCTACTCTATTACTATGGCAGAATAACCTGGCCAGCGGTGGGAGATAATTTAGCATTGTTCAACCATGTACTCCTTTTATTGATGAGATCAGATCATTCACTGTTCCATAGAAACACAATTTTACCTATGATAGATATGGATTTTAAAACAAAGATTACTTGCCTTTATGTCTGGTTTTCAACTAAATGTACCAGGAACACTTGACTAGAAAATAGATAGGCTATCCCAATTTAGCAATAAAATAGTTACAGTATATATTTGAAGGAGTTTTCAACCTGTAAACTACCAATTTTGTTTAAAGACAGTCTGATGATGTTTTCCTTGACCTTTGCTCTGCTCAATATAGCTAAAGTGAATTAGCTCTCATAAATGGTTTTGACAAATCTTCTTAATAACTATAGCACAAGTTCCCATGATATCACTTATGGATGGACTAGAAAAATAAACTCAATTGTTATGGTATTTTGTCATTTTTCACGACTTCTTTGATAAGCTGAAGTGATTTCTTTAATCATAATAATCTGCTCAACCAAAGGGAGGATGTATTCTCAAATAAATTGCTAGATAAAACCTTTTAAATCAATGCAGTATTTTAACATGCTTTAAAATCAAGAAAAGATTTATTGTTATTAAACAGACCATTTCTTGCACTATGTAGCACATAAATATACTTTTTCTGGAGAAAATGATCCCAGGCTTGTAACCTTGTAATTAATAGTGGCACAGGTTATAAAACAATAGCATATTTCAAGAGTATGAATATTTTCACATTTGCAGAGAGCTGCCAACCAGTCTTTTGGCCAAGTCAGTCAGTTTAATTGCTGATGTGGAAACTTAGTCAAAATTTCACTAGTTTATACCGCTGTGGTGTAGTATATGCTGTCTATTTGCTACACATGTAGCAAATACACATTTGAGCTTAACAACATGGAACCTATGGAATATATTAATTCTTTCACCATTTTGGACCCAATGGGAGACCACAACCGATATCACTGAAATTTGATCTCAAAGTAGAAAAGCCATGAAAGTAAGCAGAAAATGATTCATTTAAATAGGTTTTTATGGTTTGGTACTGATTTCAGCATCAAACTGGAGACTCATCCCATATAGCATTTTGGAGAATATCTCTATTGCTTACTTGGCACAGATACTAAAGCTAGAAGATATGGAATAAAATTTTTATATTGTGTAACACATTAATGAATTTATCTTTTTTCTAAAAGCAATTAAAAAACCCTCACTGCTGAGGGAGGAATAACAATGTTGTAAGTATTTGTGTCAAGTTATTCTTAGGAGTCCCTTTTATATAAATGGTAAACAGTAGGATTATTTCTTTTCACATATCTCGAACACATACATGGAAGAAAATAAAATACAATCTCATTCTATAAAAATACTACTGAGACAATTGATTTACTAAGATGCATTGATGATGCTTAATTTATGATTTTCAAGCTAGATATTGTTTAATGAAATGGTATAGTAAAGGTTTCCCTTGCTCGAAAGCCAGTCGTATCTGACTCTAGGGGTCAGTGCTCATCTCTGTTTCTAAGCTGGAGCCAGAGCTGTCTGCTTCTGCAGACGTTTCCATGGTCATGTGGCAGGCATGACTAGACACCGGAGCACACGGAATGCTGTTACCTTCCCACCGAAGTGGTCCCTATGAAATGGTATACCATCCCTAAAATTCAGGTTTAGCAAGAAGTTACCAGAGTGATTGGCTGGACATCCTGCTACAGCAGGAGTTCTCAACCTTTTTAAGCCATGGGCTGGGTCACACTCTCTCAGACATCTTCAGGTGCCAGATGGCCACATTCCTCCACCACATGGCACTTCCTGGTGTGTTGGATGTTGGTGGTGGGCCACATGAAGTGGTGCTGTGGGCCGCATCTAGTCCAAGGGCCACAGATTGAGAATCCCTGTAATGGAGTAGACTGTACAGTCAGCGACTCAACACCGAGTGTTGAGCAGTGGTAAATAACCTGACTCCCTAAAGAGGGCAATGGCTAAGGGTGGAGGAGACCCTTTAGATGGGGTGATGGTCCTCTCAGTGTAGGAAATGTCACTGGAAACCATCATATTTGGGCCCAACAGCAAAATGATTGCACTTGACGATTCTGATTCTCAACGGTCATGGAAGCAGAAGAGGCCATGCCTTGTCAGTATACTCACAGCTATGGCAATTCATTGCAGTTCTGGTGTCAAATTCTGCATGTCTCATTTCATAATATGTGCTGCAGGAGATGGCTCTGTAATCATAATGTGTGGGTCACTTCATGGCAAGCTGGGATCCACCTTAAACAAATTCACGCCAATGGTATTTTTCCTGAGACACATCCATCAACTGTGAAAATGATTTTCAGGGGGAAATGTATACTTGGACACAATTAGCATCCAATGATGACTAGATCTCAATGATTCCTTTTGATTTCCTAAAGACACAGTTAAACTGTCTTTTGTAAGTTTATTATCAGATATAGAAAGTACAAAACTGAATGTCCTCTGATTTAAAAACAGCATTTGAAGGATATGAAGGCATTTCCAAATATAGCTAAAGAAATAAAACACAAATGCCTGTGGAAGGCCGCTCTTTGAAATTACCCCCACTAAATTGCAATAATGCACTTTCAACTCTCTCTAATTAAACTTTTAGTTTTATTTATTCCAGATGCATTTCCCCCCAAGTAAATTCAAACTTTTCCGGAAGTAGTAGATTTTTTCCCCAGATCTCAAGGACCCAGAAATTGACAGAAAGAAAAGTGAAACTTTTCTTAGGTTTAGTTTACAACATTTCAATATGTCCCATGTTATCTTCAAAAGGTGATGGATGTATTGGTGTTTTTAAAGGCATGTTTACAAATTTAGAAAAGAAAATGAAGTCAAATCAGGATATCAGTCATAAAGTTTATACTGACGGATTTGGAAAGTATGCATGGGCCATACATGAAATATTTTTAGAATTTACGATAAATTTAGCTTTTTAAAATGGTATATTAATATTTTGTTAAATTGAGAATAAAAATATTGCTTCCATATCTGTGCATTTACTAATATCCTAAATTAGAATGTTTTGCAGTCAGTATTTCGTGTGAAAAGTTCTGGAATTGTATTTTTGTAGGTGCTCTAAAATAAAGGAAGCCTTTAGTAATTATTTGATTTACAATTTTTAATTATTCATGATTTGCACTGAAGGGTTGTCTGTCCACTCAGGCTTTCCTTTAAAAAGTTATCAAAATCATTAGATGTCAGAAATTAATCAATATTCACCTTGTGTTCTTTTCAGTTTGATATAATAAGAGAAACCCATGATTTCTTATTTAAGTTGGCTGCCTTATCTAGAATAGCTTGATATTCCTCCTACCATTTTGCCTTGCTGAAGTGGATGAATATATCCAACTTGATACTGCAAGTCTAAAAGGATACCTAGCAGCAGTTTCTGCAGCTTCTGCTCTCTCTCTCTTTGCAAGATAAAAATGTTATAAATAGTATCTTGGGCAGTATTAAGTGTGGATGGCTCCTATTTCTGCCTCCCCTTTTTACGTGCATTTATTTTAAAGGCAAGCATTTCATAGTATATTTTCAAGTACAAATATAGCAATTCATTTCTCCTGCCTTAGCAATATATTCTTTTTTAAAAAAAAATTTTTTTAATATTTTTTATTAGGTAAATAAAGAAAGAAGTACATAAAGAAACAAAAGAAAGAAAAGACAAAAATACAAATAAAAACATTATAATAATATAAAGGCTTATGAAGATCACGTAGCATATTTTACCCCTATTACCTTTACATTCTCTTCATTTCTTGATACATAATCTTCTTTCCATTCGCATCTATTACATCATCAAAAAGAAAAACACCCTTGTGCTATATACATAGTTCGGGGGGTTTTATACCTTTCACACTTTCCAGAAGTCATTATAATCTTTTGCAGGGGGTATGCCCTTTTTTTCTTTTAAAGTATAGTTAATGAAAGGCTCCCAGATCCTCCAGAATTTGTTGTTATTGACATTTCCTTTCCTACAATAAATTTCCCAGGTAAGTTTTTCATTCAAGGCTTTCTCCCACATCTGTGTATACCACTCCTGCAAACTTATTTGTTCATTACTTTTCCACCTCTTAGCAATAACCAATCTTGCAACAGTCAACATTATGGCTAATAACTCTTTATTGTCCTTACTTATATCCTGATCTTCTATGTCTGTTAATAAAATTATTTCTAGTCCCAGCCTGATCTGTATATCAAATATGTTCTCTATTTCCGTTTTTATTCCTTCCCAGAAATTTTTAAGTACCTCACAGCTACACCACATATGTTCGTATGTTCCTTTTATTTTTCTGCATCTCCAACATATCTCACTCATGTTACTATACATTTTATGCAAGCTGACTGGGGTCCTATACCATCTCCACACCAACTTATAATTGTGCTCTTTAAGTCTGACAGACATAGTTCTCATTATCTTTCTTTTCCACATCTTCTGCCATTTTGTCACTGTTATCCTGGTCTCTAGTTGTTGTTCCCAGCTTTCTCTCAGCACCTCTTGTATGTGTTGTGTTTTATTCAAGATTTTGTAAACCTTGCTAACTACCCCTTTAATTCCCAATTCTCTATTTCTAATCTTAGTCAAAAGTATTTCAAATTCCGTACATTCTCTATTTAAGCCAATTTCTCGTAAAAATTTCCTATTCCAATTATTTATCTGGAGGATCTTGAACCAGTCCAATTGAAGTTGCGAGTACAGCTCATATCTTTTCTCTTGATCTTTGCAAGCATTGACCCAGTCTTTTAGTAATAGCACTCTATTTTCCACCAATATATCTCTGATCTTTGTATCTATTTTTATCGGAAAATCCTGAAAGTCCTCCACTTCTAGGATTGGTGAGATTCCCAAAGTAAGCTCTTTCCTCACTCTATTCCATGTCTCAATTGTTGATTGTAACATCATAACTTGGGCCGTCTTTTTTCCCTTTTCTTTTCCCTCGCATAAAAACTGTGCCTTACCCAGCTTCGATAAGTCTTTCCTTTCAAATTTTTCCCAAACTGTTTCCTCCCTGTCTAAAATCTTTATAACATTTCTTATTTGAAATGCTCTATAATATTTTATAACGTTTGGGATCCCCAATCCTCCCTCCTTTTGCGAAACGTACCATAACGACTTAGTTATTCTGGCCCCTTTATTCCCATTACAAAACTGGTTAATCATATTTTGGTACTCATTCAGCTCTTTATCAGTATGTTTTAATGGTAAAGCATCAAACAGGAAGTTCAATTTGGGTAGCAACATCATCTTGCATATAGCTATTCTTCCGAACCATGACAGATTTAATTTATTGTACTTTGCTATTTTCTCCTTTATTTCCTTCTTTTGTCTGTCATAGTTTATACTTTTAAGTTCCCCAGTTTTACTTGATAACATTACCCCCAAGTATCTCATCTTTTGTGTAATTTGTATATTATACTTCCTCTTTATTAATTCTTCATCTTCTTTCCTCCCATTAATTAAAATCATTTCTGTTTTACCCCAGTTAACTTTCAATCCCGTAACCTCCTCAAAGTCTTTCAAATGTTTGTTAATCCAATCTAAACCCTCCGTTGGATGCTTCACCGTCAACAATGTATCATCTGCATAAAGGCTTACTTTGGTTCCTCCCACTCCTACTATTCCCTCATCTTGTCGGATTGCGTTTGCTAACAGTTCCATAGCCAGTATAAACAACGAAGGCGACAAGGGGCAGCCCTGCCTCGTACCCGCCTCTAATCTTATCTCACTTGTGTAACTATCATTGAATTTGACTCTAGCCACACCTTTTTTATACAGTTTTCCAATAACACCTTGAAATTTTTCCCCAAATCCATATAATTTAGTCATCTCATAATTCGTTGACCATTGCAATGAGTCAAATGCCTTGAATATATCTAATGCTAAAAACCCCACTTTTTCCTTTCTTTTTTCCATTATATCTAAGATATCCACGGCTCTTCTTATAAGGTCTGCCATATGTCTATTTTTAACAAATCCCGCCTGATCCTCGTTGATGTAATTGGCTATGAAACCATTCAATCTATTTGCTATAATTGTGGTGAAAATTTTTGCGTCCTGATTAATCAGAGATATTGGTCTATAAGATTCAATTTTTTCTAAGTTTTTACCCGGCTTGGGAATCAGAACAATTACCGATCTATTCCAGGAATCTGGAGTCGCGTCTCCCTCTAAAATCCCATTGTATAACTTGTGCAGTCTCGGAACTACCCACGGCATAAAATCTTTATAGAACTCCGCTGATAACCCGTCTTCCCCAGGCGCTTTCTCCTTCTTCAATTTTTTTATTACTTCTTCTATTTCCCCAGTCGAAATTGCTTCCTCCATTTTATTCCTATGCTCCTCTGTAACCTTCCTAATTTGTTGTTGATCAAAGAATTTTCGCAGTTTACTTAAATTTACCTCCTTTTTTGAGTACAGCTTTTTATAAAAAATTTCAATCAATTCTGCCTTCTCTCTTTTTTTATTACATCTTTTCCCATTTCCATCTACCAATACACCTACTTGCCCTTTATTCTTTTTATCCCTTGCTGCTTTCGCCAGTAATTTAGAGTTTTTATTGCCGTACTCAAAATATTCCCTTTTAAGAAAAATCAAATCTTTCTTCACTTTTTCAATATCTTTCCCATCCAGTTCTTTCTTAATTTTTTTAATCTCTTGAAATATTCTCTGTTCCTTTTTTTTAGCGTATTCGGTGTGGAGGTATTTTAGTTGCCTTTCCAATTCTTGATTCCTGATTCTGATTTGCCTGTTCCTATTACTTTTTAATTTTATCGATTCCCCTCTAAATATTGCCTTCATTGTGTCCCAGACTCCTCCCCCACTGACCTCATTATTTTCATTAAATTTCCAACTTTCCTCCCAGTTTTCCACTATTTGTTTCTTTATTGACTCCTTCCCATATAGCTGCCCATCATATCTCCAAATATATCCACTTTTTTCATCCTCGTTAAAATTTATGTTTACTATCATTTTTGCATGGTCGGATTCTCTAAATGTTCCAATCTTGATGTCCTCTATTTTTTTTACCAACTCTTCTGTTACAAAAAAATAATCTATTCTCGAATACATATCATGCACATGTGAATAATATGTATATTCTCTTTCTCGGGATTTTAACTCTCTCCACACATCCTTTAACCCCATAAATTTCCTCCATTCCTCTAATATATACTTTTTGCCTCTCTTTTTTGCACTTGTACTATCAATATCCGAGCACAACATATTAAAATCTCCACCTACGACCATGTTTTTAGTCCCCTCCTCTCTCAATATTTTCCCCACTTTATCCAAGAAGTCTTGCTGTTTATCATTTGGTGCATAAATGTTGGCCAACGTTATCTCCTCTTCCTCGATTTTCCCTTTAATTATTAAATATCTCCCCTCTGGGTCAGCTATAATCTTATTCACCGTGAACCCCAATTTTTCCGAGATCAGAGTAGCGACTCCCCTGGCTTTAGATGTCCCATATGCCTTTTCATATATATCAATTCCCCTCACCACCAAATTGTTAACTTCTGCAGATTTTTGATGGGTCTCTTGCAAAAAAATTACATCAGCCCTATCTCTGTTGAGCGATACTCGCAACCTCTTTCTTTTCAGGGCGTTCCCTGCCCCTTTCACATTCCATGTTACAACCCTTAATGACTTAACCATTTATATTTAGATCTATTTCCCATCGCTCTTTTCCCTCCCCGAACGTGTTCACTAACCAACCCCTAACCTCCCTACGACTAAAGAATCTATACAGAATAAAATACAGTAAAACAAAACTAATGTTCAAACTGAAAAAAAAGTGTAAATTACGACAACAACAAACAAAAAACTTACCTATCTTATTCCCTTCTTCTACCCTCCCCACATCTTTTCTTCTAATGCCACCTTTGATCTTCAAAGAGGGGAGGGGGGGACCGGAGAAGAAAGGCATATCAATCTTCTACTAACCTCCTCCCTCTGACATTAACTAAGTTTGTACTTGATTTCACCCCACCTGTTCCCCACTAGCACCTGGAAGATCTGCGCCGCCCACTGCTCCCTCCTCTTCCCGGCCCACTAACGGTCCCATCACCCCCACCCTGGCCAATTCTGTTCTCATTACTATCCAATCCGAGTCAGCTTCTTTGATCAAACCAATTTGTGTTAAATACAACAGTGCATCCATATTCACATCCAACACATGCCATTTTTTGTCATAAAAAAATCTCAACTGCTGTGGAAATCGCCATACATACTTGACCCCTTTTGCATTCAATATCTTCGTAACAGGTTTCATAGTATACTTCCACTTCCTCTCTTGGGGCGCTATGTCATTATACACCTCCACATCTACCCCATCCATTTTTAGGACACCAGACCCAGCTTGTCTAATAAAAGACATCACCTTCAGCTTATCTGCCCAGTTTGCAAATTTGACTAAGATGTTCCTAGGTGACTTCTTATCTCTCCTTCCACCCACCCTGTACACCGCCCCAATATCGTCTGATCCAAATTCTTTACCCATTTTTAGTGAGTTCAACCATTCCACTATTCGCTCTTTCAGCCGGTCTGGTGTCCTCTCAGTCACATGACGAATCACTATATTAAATTTTCTCCACCCCTCTTCAATCATCATCATTCTGTGTTCCTGCACTGTCATTTTATCTTCCAAAATGTGCTCTTGAATATAAAGTTCATTCACAGATATTATGGCATGTTTGACTTCCTTGTTCATTGTCTTTGTGATCTCATCAATTTTCTGCGTGTTCGATGCAACATCTTTTTTCACATCTGTAAGGGATTTTGCCAGGCTTTCATACTGTAGCCTGGCTAATTCCCTATCTTTCTTCATTTCCTCACTGTTGGCTTCCACTGTTTTATTCAATTTAGTTTGGTTTTCATCCAGCCTTTGCAATGTCGCCTGAGTATCAGTCATATTCTTGGCCATTTGTTGAAGGATTGTTGTCATGTTATCCATTCTTTGTGCCAGGTCGAGGGAGCCCACCTGTTCCATAGCTGTGGTGCCCGCTGCTGTCTCTTGAACTTCCATAATGGGTGAAGGTGTATGCCTCTCTTCCTCTTCTTGTTCTTTCCCCTTTTTACCTTTTCGACCTTTTGGTTTCACCACCGGCTCCTCCATCTCCTCTCCCTCCCTTCCCAGCAGACACCCCAGTATACCAGATGCAGTATATAACAAGGGGAGGGAACAAGGAGTGGGGAAATTCTCTGTCTTCTGAGGTTAAGTCTCAGTTCCCTCGGAGGCTGTTTTTATTGAGCTGCCTTCAAAGTTTTATTGAGCTGCCTTCAAAGTCTTTATAATTTTTATTTAGCTACTGTGTATAATTCTCAAGCAGCCACCTTCATAACCACAAACACAAGACGGAGAAGTGAATCTGCTGATCTCGCTTGAATGGGTCTTTTACTCAGTATTTTTTGCTGCGCAATTCCTGAGACAACGAAACAGTTTCATCCCCGCCCCCTTGTGGTCTTAAGTTTTTCCTTAATCCGCCATTACGCTCCGGGCAATGGGGGGAGAGGACAAAGAAAAGTTCTCCAACACAGCACCAAAGTTTCAATAAAGTTCCAATAAAGTTTCAACCCTTTGTTCAGCTGTGCTCTTGTCAACCAGCCTTTATGCCTTTATGCCTCAGTTAAAAATGTGCCCAAGTCCCAACAAAACCTGTACTCCTCACTCACACACTTCTGCCACCTCCTCCAACTCTGTCCCAGCTCCGAGGCTCCGAGGCTCCCCTGCGGAGCTCAACAAGAGACGAAACACTCTCACTCTCTCTCCTCCCAGAGTCACACTCTCTCTTTGACCCCCGCTCACCAGCTGGTTCCACAGTCCCTTTCTTCCTTCTGCCGACGCCCGCCTCCAAACAAGCCTTATCGCTGAGATCGCTTCTCCCGTCTCACACCGGTAATCACGCTTTTTGCAGAGACGAACTCCGGCACCCAAGAAATTCTTCAAATTCCTCAATCGGCTCCACGGACAGTGGCAGGGGCTAGGTCCTCCGACCCCCCCTCCCCCGTCCGCGATTCAAGCCTCCGCTTTTCGTGCCCCGTTCAGACTCTTCTCTTTCCGGACTCCGATCTATGCCAGATAAAGATGCACCAACATTTTAATTAATTTTACCATATTTTCATGTATTTTGATTATTGAAACTCACTAGCAGCAGCTACATTTCCCACCCTCAGCTTATACTCGGATATATTCCTGGGATTTTCATGTCAAAATTAGGTGGGTCGGCTTATGTTCGGGTCAGCTTATACTTGAGTGTATATGGTAAATAACTGTTCTTTAGCCCCATCCAAGATGGTGATTTCAATCCGGGGGAGTCCCTTTCTCACATACCAAAGACATCAGAATTTTTAAACATACTAGCCTCGTGAGTTGGGAGAAATAAAACCTAATGTGTGATGGGCATGTTATGCTGTAAGATCATTGGCTGGATTCCCTTAGGGGAATGGCTGGGAGGCAGACCCTGAGAGAGGTCTGCCTCCCCCGGATTCGCAACACCTGTCCAGGGGAGTGAAAAGGACTGCCGGGAGGAACCCCGGCCAGAGACGCTTTTGACCTCTCCCTGGCCGCGCCGGCACCTTTGCCTCCCCCGGATTCGCAACACCTGTCCAGGAGAGTGAAAAGGATGCTGGCAGGAACCCTGGCCAGAGACGCTTTTGACCATTCCCTGGCCGTGCCGATGTCTTCGCTCTCGACCGCTCCTTGGCCGAGAGAATGAATAACAGCTGCGAGGGGTGACCGGCCGGCATAAAAACTGCGCTCCCACAGCTGCCGCCACCGGATTCTTCTCTCGGCCGGCTTTTGTTTCGAGCTGGGTGAGGAGGACTCTGGCTGGGAGCGCCCAGACTCGCTTCACCTGACGGCGCTCCCGAGCCTCGCCCCCACGCCGGGCTACAAACGCCCCTGCAACGGGACCCTGCCATGGCTTCCAGAGCATGCTTGTGGTTAGGGTGAGAGCCCTGACATTGTTGGATCATGTACTGTATTTTTATATTGTATTACTGAGACTATGTCATGTATACGTAACTGGAATTTGTATTTTGTAACCTTATTTTGCTGTGTGGTTTTGTTTTATTGCACTGCTGTACTGTATTGTTATATTTATTGTATTATACTGTATGACCTTTGATTATGTTATATTACTTTTGATTGTCTTACATGTATGGCTTCTGTAAACCACCCTGAGTCGGTTGTATCGAGTAGGGTAGTATATAAATCAAATAAATGAAATAAATGAAAATGAAAAGCCCCAGAAGATGGAGGTTGGGGGGAAAAAACCTCTCTTGGACCTTAACTGCAATCATGTAGCCAATTTAGACAGAGGAAGGACCACCCTGGCTTTTCCCCAGATAGCAGCTTTCTTTATTTCTTTATTTTGAAATGCTTTCTGAACTTTTGCTGAACTTTATTCTGTAATTTACTTTGATTTCAGTATATCTTTTAAAAATACCTGAAGAGGTCTGGAGTGGTTACTTGCCTCACATTATCTTATTTACACTAATCTAGAGGCCTGGGTTGTTAAATCAGGGGGCTACACCTCAGAAGCATGAAGGGCCTACTTAAGAGTAAAGTCATCTAATGACACCACACATCTGTATGGCTGCTGCTTGGCCAGCAATACCCTGTACAAGTATGAGGTTTTGATCTCAGAAGACTGTAGTAATCTGAAGACAGCCAATCTGTATGAACTATGCTGACACAGCTACCCTGATGTCTATATTCTTTACCCTCACCTCAGGATTGCCTATGCTCACCTCCTCATCAATATTAGAGGCTTTAAACAGAAAAGCATCTCTTATACAACATAGAATCATAGAATAACTGATTTGGAAGAGGTCCTTTAGGTTATTAAGTCCAACCTCCAACAGATATTTTGTAGTTAATTACCTTTGTTTTTATAAAGACAGGAACCAGAGTGTAGAGTGTGGGGAGAGTTATTTAGATTGGGGAAATGACATAAAGTAAAGGGTTACTAAATGTTAAATGGGTTTTGTATCTGACTGTGAAGTCAGAGGTTCTTCAGGCAAAATTCCAAATGACTTCTTATTTGTCATGCCTGAATAAGCAGCATGGGTTGAATGTTATATAAGACATGTGCTGTTATTATCTGGATGGATAATCTGATAATTAAGACAAGATCATATCTACTTACATTTGAGTTATTAATGTGAACCAAAAGTCTGTCTAAAAGAATCTTTAAAGTGGGTCATCTGGCTAAAAAAATTAAAGAAGTGAAGCTTAATCTGGATAATCCTATCATCAGGAGTGGTTATTTTATTTGGGGGGGGGGGAGGGGACGACGACAACTGAATTACACTAAAACCCAAAACTCAGAATATACATAATTAAGATCTATACTGGTTCATTTAAGGGACACCACAATCAGAAAAATTTAGATCACCAGAGAATCGACATTAATTTTTCTGATTAACTCACATACAAAATACTGACTAATTGCTGTTGAACAGCAAAGTATCTTGTTGAATCAGAATCTATGATATGTAAAATTGATTTCTGATTAGTTTGGTAGATCAAGTATTCTTTTAAAAACTTATGTTCTTTTTGACCAAATTATCTGCTTGACTGAGCTGTTAATGAATGTCCTTGTTCAAATTTAGCTTTTGCTATATAACTACATAGCTATACTTAAGCCAGGGACTGCAGTGGCTCAAGTCACTAAGAGGCTGACTGGGAGGCGGAAGGTCAGCAGTTCGATTCCTGAGTACTGCAGGACGGAATGAGCTCCTGTCTCTGTCCCAGCTCCTGCCAACCTAGCAGTTCAAAAGCAAGAAATTATAAGTAGATAAATAGGAACCACTTTGGTGGGAAGGTAACAGCGTTCCATGAGCTCCGGTGTCTAGTCATGCCTGCCACATGACCATGGAAACGTCTGCAGAAGCAGACAGCGCTGGCTCTTCGGCTTAGAAACAGAGATGAGCACTGACCTCTACAGTCGGATACGACTGGCTTTCGAGCAAGGGAAACCTTTACCTTTACCTATACTTAAGCCAGTTTCACTCAATCTTCCCCTATCTGTAATATGGAGTTACTATAATACTATTTTTCTTGTCTTTCTTTTTTTATGTACCTCTATGTGTCATTAATCGCTCTTAAGTAATATTATTAATATGTTATTCAAGTTAAACTCTCAAGCTCATGGCAGGCATTACAAGGGTTGTTTTCATGTCATTAGAATTTTTTCTGTTTTTTGCTTTGTTTTGTGATTGGTGTTTAGGATATAAGAACCAGATTTCTTTAAAGTCAGAATGCTCAAACATGTCTCTTCAATACTAATGTGCCTTCAGCACTAATGTCAGGTTATCTACATTGTTGCTATGTGGCTTACCTTCCTTTATTAGCTTACTGGAAAATGACAGATTTCACTGATAAACAAACAAAGATAGCCGAGTGATACATATACAAAAAAAATGCAGGAGAAAGGTGATACCATTATTAGATCACTTTTTAAAAAAATCAAACATTGTGTGAGCTTTCATGATTCAAGATCACTTCTTCAGGCACACATCAATTTCTTGTGGATAGGGCAGGAAAATTATCAATGAAAGTCCCAATGAATGGTAGAGGCTATCAGATGCAGCCTGCTGCTTTTTCACATTCATTTCTAAGAAAGACAGATGGAGTAACCTTGAGTCACGAAAGCGTATGCAGTGTTTGATTTTTTAAGTGATTCAATAAAGGTATCACTTTCCTCCTGCATTTAGTTCACTGATAGTACATTTTCTTTGTAGGGAAGAGGGATGAGATGGAAGCAATAATAAGAGACCCTCTTCTGTGTAGAAACTCACCTCACAAAGGTAGACACTAATCAGAGCTTTCTGCAGTTTTAGCCAAGTGGATAAATAATGTCACAAGAGAAAGTAAGGGCCTTTTAGATAATCTAGAGCTCCATTTAGACCTGCAAAGTCCATAACTATCACTTAGGATTACTGTACTATGAAAACATTTCTAAGGCAGCAGTTTTCTTTATATTTTCAAGAGAGTAAGTTCTATTGAGCTCACATATCTCACTTCTGAGTAGACCTTACATAGGCTTTTGCAGCTCAAATATTACTAAGATAATATTTAGTTATTAGAATGGCAATAAAGCATGACAGACAGTAAAAAGAATTATTTTATCTTCCATGGCATTATCCCAAAGCCTCTGTAAGGGATAAATGTGAAATAATTTCAGAGGATTTCTCCAATATTCACCATGAACAAATCTGACTTCAGAAAACAAAAGGGCTTATTCTTGATGCTCTAGGAAGAGATGAGTGCTTATGCATGCACGCATGCACTTGCATGCATGCGTGTGCATGCGTGCATGCACGCACGCACACACACACAGAGTCATTCAGTAACTGGGATACAACATGTGTGAAATAAAGTCAAAAATATTAATTTGTAATATCAGAATACTGTATCATAAACTATTGCATCTATCTCTAATTTTATCAGAGTAAATTTACACTAGTAAATCATAGTGTGTAATAAATTATCTTTTTTCTGTGGCTCCCAACAGATCATAATTACATGTTTGTCAATAGATGATAGGACTGCCATTCTTAATCATCTATAACAGGGATTCTTAACCTGTGGCCTGTGGGCCAGATGCAGCCCATGGCACCATTTCATGTGCCCCTCTTCTCCTACACCAGGAAGTGCCATGTGGTGGAGAAAGAGCAGTTGTCTGAGAGAGTGTGACCCGGCCCCCAGCTTAAAAAGCTTGAGAACTCCTGATCTGTAATATTGTCTATCGTGTTTCCCAAATGCTGGTTTTTGGACTTCAATTCCCAGAAGCCTAAGTCATTTCCCCAAAGCACTGATCAGCCAATGTACTGACTTAGGCTTCTTGGAATTGAAGTCCACTAGTGGGCTGTGTACCCCTTGTTGGGAACCACTGGTCTATCCTACTTCTTCTCAATCACTTTTCTTGTACAGACAGGAAAGATACCAGTTAGAAACCTGTAATGGAAGAAAAGGTAATAAGAATGAGGTCTTTAGGAATGTGTAACTGTCCACCAGGGAAAGAAACCCATAAATCTTCTTTTTCATAGGAGAGTCTATTCCACTGCTTATTAGCTTTTACCATCAGAACGTTTTTCCTAATATATAGTAATAATCTTTTTTCTTGTAATTCTGATCTATTTGTTTAGATTTATACCCATGCAGCTATAGAAAAAAGGCTTGCTTCATCTTCAATGTGACAATAAATATTTGAAAATGGTTATCAGTTATCAGTTTCCACTTTTTTGGTCTATAGCAATGTTTCCCAACCTTTGGTTTTTGGACTTCAATTCCCAGAAGCCTAAGTTGATTCCCCAAAGCCCTGATCAGCCAATGTACTGACTTAGGCTTCTAGGAAGTGAAATACTCCTGTGGGGCATGTGTGCTATGTTGAGAACCACTGGTCTATACATACGTTTCAGGCTAAAAATGTTAATTAGTTATTTGTATTGGTTAAAATTGGATTCACATTCTCTAAAGAAGGAGCTTTACTTTTAGTAGATGTTCTTGTCTGATTTTAGGGCCTATTTTCCCCCACCCAGAATATCCCACCTATTTTCATGATCTTTAGAGAAGCTTTTCCTTGATGCACATTGCTATCAATTTGAGAAATTTGTTGTTCAGTCGCACAGTCAATTCTGACCCTTTGCTACCCCAGGGACCATTGTCCGCCAGGCACTTCTGTCCTCCATCCTCCTCCTCAACTCGCTCAGTTCTGTGCCCATTGTCTCTACAATACAATCTAGCCATCTCATTTTTGGCCGCCCCCTGCCTCTGCCAGCATTTCTCTGGATTTAGGCTATAATCATAAATTGCTTTTTTGATAATACAGTACTTGAGTTTACTGGTCCTACCATTTATATCACTTTTTATCTCTATTGCTCTAGAATGCACCTGCAACACTGTTTCACATCCTACCTACTCCTCTTGCTACCACTTAGCTATTGGACACAGAAGCTGCCTACAAGAGATGAAGAACTTTTTCAGATGCAGATCCATGACAAAACCTTCTTCCATGACTCATCAGTACTCCCTGATGGAGCTGAAGTCAGCAGCTATCTCTTCAGGGAAACACCTAAAAGGTATTTGAAATTACAGTACAGTACTAAACTTCCAAATCAAAAGTATCAAGCAGAGTTGCAAGTTTCTACAGATTAATGCATTACCCCTTTTTTTAAATGTACACATGGACACACAAATGCAGAAAGTATAAGAGCTGACTGATAAAAAAAGATGCAAACAACCCGCTTGACATTCCTAATGTTTAAGTCTATGCAAAAAGGTAGCAGGTAATTGGAGTTCTGTACAATTCCTCACTCTATGTTGAGGTATTTTTTTTACAAATTCAAAAACTGTCAGGAAATAGCTTTGTATTTTTTAATTCTCATGCATGAGAACCATGCTGATTTTTAGTAAAAAAAAGAAGAAGAAGAAGAAGAAGAAGAAGAAGAAGAGAGAGGAGAGAGTAATTTCCTCCATCTCTGGTTTAACAGTTGTGAAATATATTCAACATGAGAAAACCACTGGCTTCTGCTAACTTATTTTGTTCAAAGAAGCTCTGATTTTCTTGAACTTTTCCCAAAATTTAAAAAATGAAGAAGGTAGTTATAATATACCTGAAATGGACATAACCTCCCTCTTTCTCTCTTCTGATTGACCCTAGATATCAATGGAACTAGACAGGATTTTTCACGCCCCATGTCATTGTGCCATATTTTCCACTTTCCTTGGAAGTTATATTTGTAATCAACATGCATATTGCTGTTTATTCACATTTTCACTAAAACTTTCCATCCACCATAGCTTTCCATTGTATCTTCATGTTTGCCTTTTGCGGCATGTGGATGTGAAGATACAGGGCTCAAAATTAACAAGGAGAAAACAGTTTAAAAGGCCTGGGGAAGGACTGAGGTAGAACCTACACTCTAGGTATGGGCATCTCTGGGAAGGTCCACTCTAGTTTCTCTGACCAGATGGCTCCAGATTGTGGCATTAGAGGCTCAAACATGTACCCATGTGGTTGGGACTAAAGGAAGATGTTTGAGAGCATTACAAAATAACAGCATGTTGATTCTCTTCTTTACCTTCCAGAGTTTTTACTGGCATTGCTGTATATTCTATTTAAGCAATAAATCTGTGAACTCATATTTCATCTATATCCTGTCTCTGACTTTTCCTTCTTGACACAATTTATGTATGATCAGATACTTCGCATCAAGGCAGTAATACTGCATCAATTTAGTATTTAGTATTAGGGTAGACCTGTATTGACTTGCACTTCAACAGAAGTCGTAAATCAACTGTATATCAACTGTATAATGAACAGCACCTCCTTTGAATTATACATATTATATACATTTTGAAACACTTTATTTTTTCTAAAGTATACTATCATGTGTTCATTAATTTTTTTTTGCCAGGTTTTTTTTTGTTGTTGAGGAAGATAACACACCTTTAGCAGTTACAATAACTCCATGTGATGCTCCTTTGGAATGGAAATTGAGTTTGCAGGAGCTTCCAGAAGAATCCAGTGGAGAAGGTTCAGGTAAGGAACAACAAAACCCAGATAAAATTATGTTGTACAACAGATATGAATCAGTAGCAGTGAGAATGGCAATTTTGGGACAAATTTTTAGCACAATTCACAGTTGAATTCCAGAAAAGTAATACAGTCAAACCTTGCATAAAAAGTGCCTCGCTTAAAGAGTAACTCGCTTAAAGAGCAGAATTTTCTCTGAATGTTTGCTTCGCTTAACAAATAAAACCAACCAAAAACTCGCTTAACAAATAAATCGGGGTCGCAATCCCCCCCACAACTGGTCATTTACAATGGTGTTTCACTTAAAGAGCAAACTCGCTTAAAGAGCAATCCTGTGGAACGCATTGTGTTCTTTAAGTGAGGTACAACTGTACTTTCAAATATTTCTAGACAGATAAGAACTTACAGAATAATGTTTGATAAATTTCAGTCTGGCTTATATGGTACAAATACTGAACCTTGAGAAGGGGAGACTGATGGCTGAACATTCTAAACTTGTACAGGTAGCAAAAGATAGAGGAGATTGTAGGCAAGCACAGGAGAAACATAAGTCCCAGTTGGCCTTTTCCCAATACAGTAATACCTGGCATAACGAATTTAATTCATTCTGCAAGGCTGCTCCCTATGTGAGTTTTTCGTTATGCGAGTCAGACTTGCATAGCGGAAATCCCTAAGGAAAAACTCGCATAATGAGCTTTTCAAGGGGAAAAACTCACATAGCGATTTTTTAAATGTGACTTTTCCCCATAGAAACGCTCGCTATGCGAGTTTTCTATGGGGAAAGTCTGACTTGCATAGCGAAAAATTTTTCGTTATGTGAGTTTTCCCCCATAGTAACACTTGCTATGTGAGTGTTTCCATAGGGGAAGTCTGACTCGTATAGCGAAAATATTTGTTATGCGAGTCAGTTCACCTTTTGAAAAACCCGCTCGTTAAGTGAGTTTTTCCTAAGTGAGTTGCTCACTAAGCGAGGTTTGACTGTAGTTTCTTACCTTTGCTTATCTTTATGCCAAATGAGGTGTGACAGACATGTGATTCCCTCTACTGTACTCTTGTTTTTTATTTAGGTAAAGGTTAAGGTCACCCTTGCTCAAAAGCCAGTTGTATCTGATTCTAGGGCTCAGTACTCATCTCTGTTTACAGCCAACGAGCCAGTGCTGTCTGCATCCGCAGATGTTTCCATTAACATGTGGCAGGCATGACTAGACACCAGAGTGCACAGAACACAGTTTACCTTCCTACTGAAGTGGTATCTATTTAACTACTTGCAATGTCTTGCTTTTGAACTGCTAGGTTGTCAGGAGTTGGGACAGAGGCAGATGCCCGCACTGTCATGCAGCACTCGGGTCTCAAACTGCTGACCTGCCAACCTTCCAAACTTCCGTTTGTCAAGTTCAGCATCTTCTTAGTGGTAAATGGAGGAGGCCACACTTGAGAATCCTGGCAATTCACATCTATTCGTTATAACATTCATTAAGTGGGAGCGATGAAAATACTGAAGGTTTTGGAAGACTGAACATGAATGCAGCATAGAGAGCTTGATAAGGGAAAGGGAAAGGTCACCCTTGCTCAAAAGCCAGTCATATCCAACTCTAGGGTCCAGTGCTCATCTCTGTTTTTAGCCGAAGGGCCAATGCTGTCTGTGTCTGCAGACGTTTCTGTGGACATGTGGCAGGTGTGCCTAGACGCAGGAGTGCACGAAAGCTTAATAAAGGAAACTATAATGTCAGATACCCTTGATTCAACTTCCTGTGAGAACAAACTACATGTCTATGCAAAGCAATCATAAAATAAGGCCAGTGGACACCAATGAAGCAGATCTAATACATCATCCCTATCTTTGCTATAATACATGGTTGAAGGCAGGAGATACAAGAATATTTTTTGTGTGCAGGGTACTGGATCTCTGTGATAACTTTCTGCCAGTAGCAATAGAGTGGAAGTATTTACTCCAGGTCCAAGAACTACATACCTCATGAACCCAGATTTAACTCTCTGGGAAATGAAGTGGCTTTGAGGCATCAGATTCAATGTTGTCCCTTCCTTGCTATCAGAATTGTGCATTGTTTTTAGTTCTGGAATCCGCTGTCTCCCTGTCTGGGTGCAACAAATGCCCTAGCATGGAAGAACCCTCATTATTTATGGCAGATGCACACCACCTCCAGCTATCTCTATCAGGGGGTTGTGTCTTACAATTGCACTCTGAGTCTCATTGTCGATTGGGCGGCATACAAATACAACAAATACAACTTGAATTGTTAATATTTTATTACAATGCATTTCCTCTCCTACATTCCCCTTTTCTGAAAATCTTTTTCATGTATTTCTAGGTGATCCAGAGCCACTTGAACAACAAAAGCAACAAATTATCAGTGAAGAAAGCACAGAGCTGTTCTCCTACAGAGGAAATGATGTTGAGTATTTTGTGTCCTCTAGTTCACCTTCTGGATTGTACCAGCTAGAACTTCTGTCAACAGAGAAAGATACACATTTTAAAGTATATGCCACTACAACTCCAGAATCAGATCAACCATATCCTGAACTACCTTATGACCCAAGAGTTGATGTCACGTCCCTTGGCCGCACAACTGTCACCCTAGCATGGAAACCAAGCCCTACAGCTTCATTATTGAAGCAGCCAATACAATATTGTGTGGTCATTAATAAAGAACACAATTTCAAAAGCCTCTGTGCTGTGGAAGCTAAGCAAAATGTTGATGATGCTTTTATGAGGGCTCCCAAACCTGGCCTGGACTTCAGCCCCTTTGACTTTGCTTATTTTGGGTTTCCTTCCTACGGTAACTTGGGGAAAGAGCGCAGTTTCTTAAAGTCATCATCAAAGTTTGGGCGACAGATTTATTCAAAGCCAAAAGTTGATCTAGAAAAGATATGTATTGGGAACAAGAACATTTTTACAGTATCTGAACTGAAACCTGATATGCAATATTATTTTGATATATTTGCTGTAAATGTTAATACAAACATGAGTACTGCCTATGTTGGCACATTTGCAAGAACCAAAGAGGAGGCCAAGCAGAAGACAGTTGATCTGAAAGATGGAAAAGTTACTGATGTCTTTGTCAAGAGAAAGGGCTCTAAATTTTTGAGATTTGCCCCTGTTTCATCTCATCAGAAGGTTACATTTTTTGTTCATTCCTGCCTTGATGCTGTACAGATCCAAGTAAGAAGAGATGGAAAACTTCACTTGTCTCAAAATGTAGAAGGTGTCCGTCAGTTCCAACTTAGAGGAAAGCCAAAAGCTAAATACCTCATTCGACTTAAAGGAAGTAAAAAAGGTGCTTCCATGTTGAAGATTTTGGCTACCACAAGGCCTAATAAGCAATCATTTCCATCTCTTCCTGATGACACAAGAATTAAAGCATTTGATAAACTTCGCACTTGCTCTTCAGTTACAATAGCTTGGCTGGGTACACAGGAAAGGAATAAATTTTGCATCTACAGAAAAGAGGTAGATGATAATTATAATGAAGAACAAAAGAAAAGAGAACAAAATCAGTGTCTGGGGCCAGAGTTGAGGAAGAAATCAGAAAAAGTCCTCTGTAAATATTTCCATAGTCAAAACCTCCAAAAAGCAGTTACCACAGAGACAATTAAAGGTCTACAGCCCAACAAATCTTACCTTCTGGATGTTTATGTCATTGGACATGGAGGGCACTCTGTCAAATATCAAAACAAATTGGTGAAAACAAGGAAATTCTGTTAGTGGCCTCACATATAAAACTTACTGGAACATTAAGTATATGGGCTGACTACTTATGCAACCGAGGCATTGTGAACTGTATTGTTGCTATGTAGAAAGGATATTAACAATAACATCTATATTTATGTTTACAAGAATAATTGAAGGGATTAAGACTGGTGCTCTTTGTTGGTATCTGACAGTTGCATTGCGGTGGTCCATGTCTGATGCTCAGTAGGTAACCAAGGTAGCAGGAAATGTTGAAGGAACTTTCCCTATTTTTGCTTCCATATTGCATGAAGTGCTTCTAAATTATTTTATTACTTCAAAGGCTGAAAAAAATCATTCAGTTACCTTGTTATTCTTACGCACAGACATACAAATAAAACCCCCACACAACCTCTATCTCTTTTCGTAGACTATAGAGTTATATAAATTATTTTATAAAGTCTTGTTTGAAATGTCTATGTTTCCATGATTGTAAACTATTAAAAATGTTTCTCTGTTAAATACAGATCTAAACTAAGTATTAACTGGACTACCCCCAATAATTTTTTGTAATGTAAATCCCTACCTGTTTAATTTTTAAATGTTTAAATACTATATGTATTTCATGTACAAAGTTGTCAGACATTATATTCATGTACATAAAATTAAAGTATTAGATTATATGTTCCTTTTCATTCTTAATGGCTCATTGTTTTGTATTTGAAGATCACTACAGGTACTAGCAGCTCAGAAACATTTTGAACTCCATTAATAAAACTCCAAAGTACAGAGCATGTTGAGATTTTCTGAAATAATTCCAATAATTCTCATATGAGTATGTTTAAAAGTAACTTACCATGTAAAGTAGGGGTGTCCAACCTTGGTGCTCCAGCTGTTCTTGGACTTCAATTCCCAGAAGCCCAAGTCAGCACACCTGCTGACCATGGCTTCTGGGAACTGAAGTCCAAGAGCAGCTGGAGCACCAAGGTTGGACACTTCTGATGTAAAGCTTAAAGTTAGCTTTAGTTTATATAGATTCATTTCACCTTTAATGCAGAATAATATCTTAGCCTTTTGAGGGGTATAATCAAGGTACTGTGTTATTGGAATGGGTTGGATCAGGCTAAATGGGGTCATTAGAGGCTGAGTGTAGACCATTTAGTTCAATACTAATATCCAAATGGAATACACACCTCAAATCATCCATCACCTTCCTCTCTGAATTTCCATTATCATGAAGTGACTTAAGAAAATAGTCACTTCATGGTACAGTACTTCATGGTACAGTAATTAAATCCTTCCTCGTCTGTTCTGTGGAAGGGCAGAGGAAGTAGAAACAGTTTTTTGCACTGTATTAGGACAATGTTGATGTGCTGAATCACTTATTTAAAAAAAAGAAAAGAAAAATGGAATTGATTGTGCCCACAGATTGATGCTCTGAAGGGTAGTTTGTAGCTGCACAGAGAACTGAGCAAATATACAATTTTGTAACTGTTTATTGTCTACATTTCAGAGAAGTTCGGTTTAATTAAATTTAGATATTCCTGAATGAAATCCCTTTTGTTTTATTTATGCACTCCAATTTTAAAAACTACAGATTTCAGTCCTAAGCTAGTCAAATGAAAGCATCAATGTACTTTTTTAAAATTAAAATTATGGTATTTTGACTTGTGTGATGTTAAGATGTAGCTATGATTAGTGGGATATTATCTAAAAAACAGTTACTTAAATTAATTTAAGTCTCACTGATTTCAGTGGAAGAATTAAGCTCATCTTTATGTTCTTTGATACCAATAGCATGGGGGCAAGTTGAATGGTCCCAAGCTGCTACTGGAAGGAGGGACTGATAAAACATGTTTAAGTATTTTTTTATTTTATTTTTTTATTTCTTCAATTTGTATTGCTACCCCCTCACCAGGGCAACTTTGGGTGGCTTACACCAAACATTATAAAACCCTATATAAAAACATCCACGCAATAAACATCATAAAAACCCTAAACTTCATTAAAACCTTTGACCAACCTCTGCATCCAATACCAACATTTAGACTAATTAAAACTAGAATAAAAAAGCTAACACCTCCTTCTCCAGTCGGCCATTATATCAACCAAAGGGGGGGCTGCCCCACCGGCTACACCACAAACCTTGTGAGCTACCAAAGTTTTTAGCCCTTTTCTGAATGGGAATAGCTCTGCCTGGAGGCGGAATTCGATTGGTAAGAAGTTCCACAGGGCGAGAGCAGATACAGAGAAGGCTCTCCTTCTAGTGCCAGATGAAACTCTTAGGGCCCCTCCAATCTGCTCTGGTGGGATGTGTCAATGTCCCTGGGGTGATGTGGTAACCAGAAATCCTGGGAAGAATTGCCATAAATTGGAATTCCCTTTGCAGCATATTATTATTATTATTATTATTATTATTATTATTATTATTATTATTATTATTATTATTATTATTATTATTATTATTATTATTATTATTATTATTATTATTATTATTATTATTATTGGGTTTGGAAACATCCAGGGATGCAGAATGCACCTATTTCCATGACTGTGGAGCTATCCTGCACCGTCAAGTTTTATGCACCCTTCAGTACCCTAAATCGTTTGCATAATTAACTATTTTTGGCAATTCCTTCTAGAACTGGGTAGTATAAAAAGACTGAAGTGGCAAAAATTTCATCTGAGTTGTGGTTGATTCCAGCAAAGACTAATATGAATACTGTACAGTACACTACATTCCTATATAAGAAGTCTTTGGTTTTCATGGATTTCCTTTCATGTACTGTACTTCCCTCTATGATACACCAAACATTATTGTTGATTGTTACTTAAAAGGACTTCAGGGAGCCCAATAAATAGTAATCAGATGGAAAATATGGAGAATCCCTGTTCTTTGAGGAGAAATCCGGTCATGATTCAAATAAAATTATTATTAATTGTAAGTAAAAACAATATAGTTTAGTTGAAGGGAATAGATATATACTATGTAAAGGAGTTTGCACACATGTGTGTGTCTTTGAAATAAAGAGTTTAAATACCACTAATTATTACTTAAATATCACTGGATCAAAGCAATTTATTGTATTGATTGCCATGGTTTCAGGTTTCAACCATCTAAGACTGCAACTGGTCCTGAAGGAAGGCTTTAATCCCTTTACCTCACTAGCCATAACTGAAGTTTCACTAGAACCAAAACCCAAAAGATAGGAATTGTTAGAAAAGAGGGATATCTTGGTTTTCAAAACCCATTCCCAAAGCCAAATGTAAGCTTTTCACTTTATCACATCAGTAAACATTATTGTTGGCTGTTTTGGTTATCATGTGTGACATCTGGTGTAACTACTGAGTCATATAAATGGAATTTCAGTCCCTTGAAGTCAGTGGCACAATTCCATTAGTTTTCAAAGTGCCATGGACTTCATTTTTAAGAATATGTTATGTATCTGAACAGGCTCCAGTCCAAAGTCTGGAAATGAGTTCAGTGTCTGAACATGTACAATAGAGACAAATTAAAGACATTTAATAGTCCTAGCCAGCAATCATGCTGTTGAAGGTTTTAGAATTCTATAACTGTGTTTGTATATTTTTACTTTGCATGGAAGCTGAACTGCACTTACCTTTGGACTGATAAGGACCAGGTTGCCTCAGTTCCAACACCTAGACCATTTCCCAACCTTTGGTTTTTGGACTTCAATTCCCAGAAGCCTAAGTCAATTCCTCAAAGCACTGATCAGTCAATGTACTGACTTAGGCTTCTGGGAATTGGAGTCCACTTGTGGGCTGTGTACCCCCTGTTGGGAACCACTGACCTAGAGCAATGTTTCCCAGTCTTTGTATCTTTGTATCCCAACCTTTGGTTTTTGGGCTTCAATTCCCAGAAGCCTAAATCAATTCCTCAAAGCACTGATCAGTCAATGTACTGACTTAGGCTTCTGGGAATTGATGTCCCCTTGTGGGGCATGGGACACATGTCAGGAACCTCTGACCTAGAGCAAATAAGGCAGTAATATGGATAGAGCTAGGTCTGATTTTTCAACATATAATCAAAATATGGCATTTACAATCATGACAACTGCTGCTGCTGCTACTCAGTGATGGGCATCAGCCGGTTCGCCCCAGTTCACCAGAACTGGTAGAAATTCCGGCTGGCCCTGTCCATTCAAGTTTTGAAATAAAGTAGTCCTAATTCAGGTGCAACACAGGGCTTTCCCGCTGGCCACACACACAAACACACACCATACCATGTCCACAGAGTAGGTAGTAAAAAAAATTGAATCCCACGACTGCTGCTGCTGCTGGTGGTGGTGGTGGTGGTAGTGTGTTGTGAAGTCAATTCTGACTTATGACAACCCTTCTCAGGGTTTTCTAGGTATAAAGTACTCAGAACTGGTTTACATTCCCTTCTCCTTGAGGCCACATGGGACTGTGTAGCTTGCCTGTGGCTACAAAGGCTGGCTCTTCCTCTTGGAAGCACTGTGGGGAATCAGATTCCCAACCTCCTAAACCACTGAGCTATCCAGCAAACTATTAAAAGAAATATAACTAATATTAATTGGAAAAATGTGGATTCACAATAAAAAAACAATTTAAAAAAATGAAAAGAAGGTCAACAGAAACACATTATGTTTCTTTTTAAAATCTCTCAAACAAGAAAGAGTGAAGATGTTATTTTACATCCCAGAAAGACAGCATTGTTCTCCATCTTCATATTAGCCATTTAGACTGCAGTGGCTCAAGTGGCTAAGATGTTGACTGGGAGGGGCTCTCTTGTTATTCCATCAGCTAGGGAGGCTCGCCTCTCTAGCACTAGGAAGAGGGCCTTCTCTGTGTTCGCCCCGACCCTTTGGAACCTCCTCCCAACTGAACTGCGCCTACAGGCAGCGCTCCTGCCTTTCCGAAGAAGTTTAAAGACCTGGCTGGCGGAACAAGTGTGGGGACCTAGGAACGTGGGATCCCATGCAGGTTGGCTGATTTAAGGGATTTAAGGAACAGCCACCCGTCCCTGCCCTTGTTTTTATCTGTTGCGCTGTTGTAATTTTTCTTATGAATTTTTAAGGTTTTAACCTGTGATTTTAATCTATGTTGTAAGCCACCCAGAGTCGGGTTTAGCCGATTGGGGCGGGATAGTAAATATGAGTAAATAATAAATAAATAAATAAATAAGGTCAGCAGTTCGATTCCCAAGTACTGCAGGATGGAATGAGCTCCCGTCTTTGTCCCAGCTCCTGCCAACCTAACAGTTCAAAAGCAAGAAATTGCAAGTAGATAAATAGGGACCACTTTGTTGGAAAGGTTCCGTGTGCTCCTGTGTCTAGTCATGCAGAAGCAGACAGCGCTGGCTCTTCGGTTTTGAAACAGATGAGCACTGAACCCTAGAGTCAGATACGACTGGCTTTCGAGCAAGGGAACCCTTTACCTTACTAGAGTGTAATATGTGTATATCTATGTTCTTCTATAGACTTACAGTCATAAAAATCTGCTCATAAAACGAAATGATTTATTATAAAATTTTATTGAAGTCTTATGGGAGTGGTTTTATAATATATGGCAGAAATTTGAAATTGCATAGCTTGTTAAGTTTAAAATAGCACTGATCATCTACCACGGAGCTTTGGGTCATTTTAGGCACCTGATGAATGTTCAAACTGAATGTAGTACATATGTGATGGACAATTTTCTCAAGTCTGGCAATGCTTTCCTTCAATATCTCTTGGCAGAGCTTCTTACACTTGTAGTTGGCCCTAGTTCACTAACATTATGGGCTGGCTTATTCTACTCATATCTATAGTTATTTAGTGATGAGGTAGTGTGAATGTTGGACAAATGGCAGTGCATTGTTAACACTTGGCTCTGATGAAACTATCAGTTGTGTTAGAATGATAGCTAACAGATGGTCCACAATTAAAAAGTGTTGTTTATGGGCATTTTTCTTCTGGGTGCTCATTTAGACTGCTATCCTGTATCTACCATAGCTGTGTACAGCAGAAAATCCACACAAATTCCCCATGGAATTAAGGCACATAAAGATGTAGTATTTCATCTCAGAATTGAGACAGAGTCTTACGTTGTTTTGACTTGTTTTTCCGATCCCAGGATACTTCCTCACTAACCAGAATGAAAGAATCAACACATGCAACTTTTAAAATGCTTATTTTATAGCAGACCCTGATGACTTCTGTATGTGTGTCATCTTTTATAAAAGAAATGAAGCCTGTTAAATTTAAGATGAATATTCATGTTTTGCATCAAAACCCATATAGCATAGTAAAAAGAACATTGCATTGGAACATAGGACATGTGCACTCAAAGCCTTCCTCGGCAATGGAAAATCTTGAGGTAGTGGGTGTTATTCCTTAAATATCTTCCAATAGCTTGGAAACCTATTAGGGTTGCTATGAGCTGGAATCAACTTGACAATGCATAACACACACTTGTACCAGACAGTTTAAAATAAGAGAGGGTTTCTAAAGCAAGGGGTGGTGGTGGGCGGATTGACCCACAACTATAACTATTTCAATCTTTGTCAGTGTTTCACAAAATTTGCAGATGCACAATTCATTTTCCGAATGGAAGAAGACAGCTAATAAGTATAGGGGTGTGAAAGTTATGATGTTATAAAGCAGGAGTTCACAACCTTTTAAAGCCAGGGGCTGGGTCATGCTCCCTCAGACAGCTTTGAGGGTCAGATGGCCATTTGCCCTTCATCCACCACTTGGCACTTCCTGGTGTGGTGGAGGCAGTTGGGGGGGGCACATGAAATGGTGCCCCGTGCTTCAGGTTGAGAATTCCTGTTATAAAGGATCTATCTGTGACTCTTCTTAGTATTTATTTATTTATTTATTTATTTACTTGAATTTATACATTGCCCTCCTTACCAGGGCAACTCAGGGCAGTTAACATCTCATATGAAACATCATCAACAATTTGAATCCAAAATTCTAAAAGATTTAAAATGAACAAGTTAAAATTTAAAAAACCCTAACTCTTAAAATTGTTTTAAAGGGGTGTTGAGGGAGAGAGAGAACTCATGCTAACCAGCGGGCAACTAATGCAACTCCCGAAGCCATAGAAAAGCACGTGCATACCACCCACACCCCATCACCACACAGGCAGCCGCATTCTGGACCAGTTGCAGCCTCCGAATGGGTCACCAAGGGCAGCCCCATGTAGAGTACATTACAATAATCAAGTCTGGAGGTGACCAGAGCGTGTGTGATCATGAGTAAGGAGTCCTGGCCATGACTGCCACCTGCCACCTTAGTATGCATCAGTCAAAGATAATGCAGAATTAATTAAATTGGAGAAGAAAATGAGCATGAAGAATTGAAAATTCACATTTATTTGGAAGACTAGTTGATATGAAATACTATGTATAGTGTGTACATTTGTATGTATGTATGGTGCATAATGAACATGGATGCCCATCCACACATCCATAATGTTTCACCATGTACCAACTATTGCAATACAATCTCTAATAAAACGTCCCTACTCTTTCAGTCAGAAAGAGAGCTACCAGTTTTTTGTTTCAGAACCAAGAAGTCCACCCTGTCACTCATATTTAATTCAGGACCACTTTTATCCAGGAAGAGGTAAAATGGAGTAGTAAAAGCCATGGCAATTAGCACCTTTCACTACAGACAGAAATGGCACTAGCACAAACTGGGTTGGCAGTAGACCCTACCTACATCACTGCCTGACAAACTTTGTAGCTGTTTCTGATTCACACTGCTTTGAGAGCAAGGTACTATACTGGGCATCCTGAGAGAGAGTGCTGAAGAACCTTTGGAGAGTGGAGCTTAGTTCAAGAAAAAAAGATTTCAAAGGGGTAGCCATTTTAATCAGAAGAATAGTCTAAGGAAGTAGACTTGCTCATCGAAAGCTCACATTAAATTTATTTTAAAGTGCTGCACTTTTATCTTTACTTTTTCTTTTTGTTTAGTTTCTTCAAAGATATTAACAGAGTCCAGTTTCTACTATGCTACACTTGATCTTAGTCAGAAGGGCAAGAAGTGGCATCAGGAGCTGACTGAGCTACACAGAACAATCCATGAGTTAGGCAGATCTGAGGAGTTTGGTGGCAGTTGTCCCTATTCACAGTCAAATACAATTTCACAAACATAGAGTGGGATTAGACGACCATTTGTTGGAGATGCGCTGCTTCACTCCTTTTTCTCTCTCTTGCAGCCACACAATGTACATGCCATTACAAAACAGACAGCCTGTGTTCAGCGCCTACCCATACCTTTTTTAGTCCCTGTCAAGGACTACTGTTTTTTTATATAGAAAGCATTGCTTTGTTTTGGTTTGGTTCCAAGGTCTGTGATCAGTGATACTGAACCAAAGTGGCTGGCCAATTCTCCCTTTGCTATCTTGAGAAATAGAATGTTTCCTCTCCCCTCACCTGCAGAAGGAAAGAAAAATGAAATTTTGCATTTGTTTTTCATTGTTGCTAAGACCATTGTTGATGCACATGTCAGATTGCAACAGTTAAAAATAAATGGAAAGATTCACCTTTCTTCCTCAAAGATGAGTGTAACACAAAAGTTTCAAATTTCTAAAGACATTTAAGCAGCTTCACTAAAGGGTCAGCCAGCCAGCCACTTAATGGTTTTGAGGAATCTTTCCCTAGGGATGAAAAAAATATGTATTATATCAAAGGAATTTTTAGAACCAAATCTAAACCCTCATACTTACCTAACTTAGTCTCCAAACACTGCATATTCAAGTTGTTCTGGATTCCAAAGGGACCTGAAGATCTCTGCAGTGGAAATAATCATTTAAGAATTGTCATTAGACAATTGTAACAATTGAACGTAATGAGTGCTCTCAATGGGTTTGTGGGTTGACTCAAACCACAGCAAATTGCTCTGATTAAGCTTTCCAACAGCTGCCAATACTGCTCCTAATTCAGGTGATGTGCGCCTAGCTGAGTGGCTCATCTTGCTACTGAGATGATGCCTGAAGAAGTGTCTTCAGCCCCTGATCCATAACAGCTCTAGCAACAGGTATCACTGCTTCCCTGCCTCCTCCTCCTCTTCTTTGAGTTCCTGATGAAGTAAGGTAGTGATGGTTCTTTGTCCCACTTTTTTTTGCCCCCTTTCCCCTTACACACACTACACTCCCTCATTCTGTTGTCGTTTACCCTTTCTTGTGTTTCCTCTCTTTTTTTTCATGGCAGGAATTTCTTTCACTTCCACCCTTCCTCCTCCTCTACCGACATGCCCCCTCCATCATAACATATCTGCATGGGGAAATGCCCTTTCGAATCCTTCCAGCTAGAAAAAAAGTAGAAGTTCCTAAGTGTGTGTGTGTGAGAGAGAGAAAAGGATGTTTTGGAAGTAAAAAGGACAACAAAACTTCAAATCAGCACTTGTGTCATGTGGGTAGCAAAAAAGTAATTTGAATACTCCCTGCTAGATCCGGAGATCAGGGCGCGGGAGTAAGGACACGGACGCCATTGTAGATGAACCGAACAACACGTCTGTTTATTGTGAACACAACAAGACAACAACGACAACGGCTGGGGAAAGCAGGGAATTAAATACCCTGCTTGACCCAGCCCACTGACCAATAGGGAGCGGCGATTTTCCCGCCGCTGGATATTCAAATATCTAACACCCCTTCCCCCCAGAATGCACTACTCCCCTATTTGCATACATAATCATCCAGATGACGAGGGCGTGTCCGCACTCTACAGGACCTGCACAGTTCAGTCGACGCCGGGCATCGAGCGGAGCGGACCTGTCGCTCTCGCTCTGCCCTGGCCGGGCCGGGAATTGTTCCGGATGACCAGTGACGGGTTCTGCGGTGACCGGGGATGAACCTGCTTCACTCGGTAAGTCCTCTGGCAACAGGTCTGTTCGAGTGGGGGTACGGCAGGGCTGAAACGGGTCGGTGACCGGTTCGGCTGGTGTGTGCATGTCTGGTTCTGGGGTGGTCCGCACTTCGGGGATGGAGTCGCTTTCCGTGTCGGGACTCGTCCACCTCCTGAGCTGGTCGACATGGCGTTTCCATACTCGACCATCAGTGAGGTGAACCTTGTATGTGTAGGGACCTAGCATGTCGCTGACGACCCCTTCTTCCCACTGTGGGCCAGGTGCAAAGTTCCTTGCGAAGACTGGGGAATCTATGGGAAGTGTGCGGCCTCGCGATTGTCCCTCTCGGAATTTGTCCGGAGAGTATCTGGGGTGCAAACGGTCCAGTTGGCAGCGGAGTCTCCTGCCCATCAGGAGCTCCGCAGGGGCCTTTCCCGTGGCAGGACAGGGGAGATTATGCTGTGCCAACAGGAATGTGTCTATTCTCTCCTGCCAGTCTCCGGGTCCCAACCTCCCCAAGGCTTCTTTCGTGCTGTGCATGAACCTCTCGGCTTGCCTGTTCCCTTGCGCCCTGAAAGGGGAGGTGAGTGCGTGCCTGGTTCCTAAGGAAGCCAGGTATTGTTTGAACTCTGTGGCAGTGAACTGGGGGCCCTTATCGGAGACCAGGGTGTCTGGGATGCCGTGTGTGGCAAACAGCTGCCTAAGTTCCCGAATGATTGCCCTGGCGGTGGTGCTATTCAAAAGTCGAACTTCTAGCCACTTTGAATAGGCATCCACGACAATCAGGAATACTTGGCCGTGGAAGGGGCCGGCTAGGTCGATGTGGAGCCTCTGCCACGGACCCGCAGGTTGTTCCCACTCCCTGACAGGGGCTGCTGGGGGATTGGGCCGGGATAACTGGCAAGGCATGCATTTGCCCACCCACGCCTCTATGTCCTTGTCAATCCGGGGCCACCACACGTAACTCCTGGCCAAACCTTTCATCTTAACCACCCCCGGATGACTAGTGTGCAACGTTTCTAGGACTGTCGGGCGGAGTTTCTTGGGAATTACCACCCGGTCTCCCCACAACAAACATCCCCCCACACAACACAATTTGTCCCGGTTGTCAAAAAATGCCTTGAAATCCCCTTCCCCCTTGTCCGGCCAACCGTGTTGGACCCAGCTGGAGACAGTCCGGAGTTTGGCGTCTTTCGCCGTAGCCCTGGCAACCTCAGCCGACGTGGTGGGGGCAGAGTCTAAAATGTCCAGGGCGAGCACCGATGCCACCCCCCTCTCTGCGCCGTCCAGAGTCGGGAGGGGACACCTGCTCCGGGCGTCCGCGTTCCCCATGTGCTTCCCGGGCCGGTAAACCATGGTGTAGGAGTACCCGGACAAAAACAGGGCCCAGCGCTGCATCCGGGGTGACAATGCCGATGGTGTGGGGCGGTCACCGGCCAAGAGTCCCAGTAGGGGTTTGTGGTCAGTGATAAGTTCAAAGTCCCGCCCATACAGGTAGTCGTGGAATTTTCTTGCCCCTGCCACTGCCGCTAGCGCCTCCTTATCGATCTGCCCGTAGTTCCGTTCCGAAGGCGACATCGTTCTGAAGTAGTAGGCGATGGGTGCCTCGAGACCGTTGGGGAGCCGGTGGGCGAGGACCACGCCGACGCCATAGGGAGACGCGTTGCAGGCGAGGACCAGTGG
This sequence comes from Furcifer pardalis, assembly GCA_030440675.1. NCBI lineage: Eukaryota > Metazoa > Chordata > Lepidosauria > Squamata > Chamaeleonidae > Furcifer > Furcifer pardalis. The sequence goes on from CP126892.1 coordinate 73,355,219, forward strand.
CAGGGTGGCATTGTACTGGATCAGGAAACTGTCCTGTGATAGGAGATTTTTAACGGCCTCAAAAGCCGACTCTTGTTCGGGGCCCCACCTCCATCCAGACTTTGCCGCCAGCAGCCTGTGCAGCGGCTCAGCGGCGGTGGCCTTTCCCTTCAGGAACGCCGCGTAGAAATTTAAAAGCCCCAGGAATGCCTGCAATTCCTGTTTATTCTTTGGGGCTGGGGCGTTCCGTATTGCCTCTACCTTGCTCCTGGTCGGGTGGATGCCTTTAGAGTCAATTCGGAACCCCAAAAACTCCACAGAGGGCACCCCCAGTAGGCATTTGTCCCGCTTCACTCTCAGACTGGTGGCCCTAAACTTAGCAAGGACAGCTGCAACCCTGTCCTTGAGCTGCCCCGGGTCTCCCGCGATGATCAGGACGTCATCAAAATAGGGCACCACCCCCGGGAGGCCGTGGAGGAATCTCTCCATGGTGCTCTGGAAAAGCCCCGGTGCAATGCTGACCCCAAACTGCAGCCGGGTACACTTGAATGCTCCATGGTGTGTAACTATGGTCTGCGCCTCGGCCGTGGCGTCGTCCACCGGTAGCTGTTGGTAAGCCTGTGCCAGGTCCAATTTGGCAAAGATCTTCCCTGGGCCTAATGAGTGTAGTAGGTGGTCAATTACGGGGACCGGGTATGCGCTTGGCTGTAATGCTTTGTTAATTGTGCATTTGTAATCAGCACAGATCCGCACGGACCCATCCGGTTTTATGGGGGTCACTATGGGGGTCTCCCACCGGGCATGGTCAACTGGGACAAGGATCCCTTGGGCCACCAGCTTGTCCAGTTCCTTCTCGACCCTGGGCTTGAGGGCCAGTGGAACTCTCCTGGCCTTAAGGCGGATTGGGGCAACCTTTGGGTCTAGCGAGAAAGCGATGGGTGACCCCACATACCTGCCCAGTCCTTCCCCGAAAACGTCCTGGAACTCTGCCATCAGGTCATCCCGTAGCGAGGTCTCCCCGGGCTGGTCAATGGTGGAGCTGTGGATGCCTGCGATGGACAGCCCCAGGGCCGGGAACCAATTAGTCCCTAGAAGCGTCGGGACATTTCCGTGGACGATTGTGAGTGGTAGGGTCTCCTCCCTCTTCCCGTACTTAACTTGGACCCACTTCTGGCCTGCGACGGGGAGGAATCTGCCCTGGCAGTCCTTGACTTGGAGCCGTTGGACTTGAAGGTCGGACTCCCTGAGGGATGGAAAGGCTCGCTTCATCCACCTCCAGGAAATCAGGGACACGGCGGCCCCAGAGTCGACCTCCATCGAGCATTCTTCTCCGTCGATCCGGACCGTGGTGTAGAATTTCTCCCCTTTCTCCGTGTTGGCGTTGCTGATAGTAATGGTGTGTGTTTCAGCATCTTCGAATTTGGCGCGTGGTTTCCCTGGCGCCTGTTATTTGTTTGGTGGTTGGCGGCCATCTTGCCCGGCGGGAAATTTTGAACGTGCCGTTCAGCCTGATTTCCAGCTTGCTTCGCACGGCAGACTTTCCCGATATGCCCCCGTTTGTCGCAGCAGCGGCAAATAGCCTCTCTGAAACGGCAATGTGCCCTTTGATGTGGCCCTCCACAGCTGGCACAGCGCTGGCCGCCCCTTCCTTGGTTTGCCCCGTCGGTCGCACACACCTCCTCCTCCTCCTCGTCCTCTTCGTCGGGGCCGAAGTCTTGGTGGTGCGCGGTGGCCGAATGCTGCGCCGACGAGGCCCGGTTGATAGAAGATGCAGCCGATGTGGATACTTCGTAGGCTCTCACCTCATCTATTACCGTGGCCAGGGTCAGATCTCTTCTGGCCAGGAGCCGCTTCCGGAGTTTGTTGTCCCGGGCCCCTCGGATGATTTGCTCTATCAGGGCGTCTTCGAGGTATGGCCTGAATGCGGCCGGCATGGCTGCTGTCCTCAGGGCGGCCACAAATTCGCTTATGGGCTCCCCGGGCATCTGGTAGCGATCCCTGAAGTGAATGCGGAAAACAAACTTAGAGGGCTCCGGTGAGAAGTAGTCTCTGAGAGCGGTTTGCAGGGTCTCCCAGGAGACCTCCATGATGGGCGTCGGGGCCACCAGGGACTGGGCCACCTCGTAGACCTTGGAACCACAGTGGGTGAGGAAGAACGCCTTCTTCCGTTCTCTGGAGATTTCCCCCAGTTCCGCAGCTATGAGGGAGAACTCGAACCGGTCCAGGTAGCTTCCCCATTTCTTGTCCTTCGGCTGGAAGGGGGCCGGTGGTGTGTATGTAGCCATGGCGTGGTGCCGTTTCAGCTGGCTCAAGGAATCTCTTCGGTTCTGGCTCGTTCCTCAAAATCCCACCTTCGTCGCCAGTGCTAGATCCGGAGATCAGGGCGCGGGAGTGAGGACACGGACGCCATTGTAGATGAACCGAACAACACGTCTGTTTATTGTGAACACAACAAGACAACAACGACAATGGCTGGGGAAAGCAGGGAATTAAATACCCTGCTTGACCCAGCCCACTGACCAATAGGGAGCGGCGATTTTCCTGCCGCTGGATATTCAAATATCTAACACTCCCCTTGTAGAAAAGGAGCTAATCACAGCATTTTTTATGGTATAGTCATGTGCTTTTGTGTCTGGCCAGATTATCCTGCTATGGTAATAGAGTAGACCAGGGATCTGCAAACTTGGCTCTCCAGATGTTCTTGGACTTCAATTCCCAGAAGTCCTGATCAGCAGGCATACTGACTTGGGCTTCTAGTAATTGAAGTCCAAGAACACCTGGAGAGCCAAGTTTGCAGATCCCTGGAGTAGACCATACTGCCAGTGACTCAGTGCTGAGTGTCAGGCAGCAGTTAACTAACCTGACAACTCTGAGGAGTAACAGTCTTGGGTGCCAAAGTCCACAGGGAAGGATGATGGTTCCCAAGTGGATTAAATCTCACTTGAATCCATCTTGATGGAGGGCAGCAGCTTCGTCAATACTGGCCTGGGGCTGAGCAGGACTTCACATGGCGAAAGGGCTCAGGACCAGAAAGTGACTTGTGGAACTGGATCAGTGGTATGCGTGTCATGCTGCGAGGTGGAAGCCACATGAAAGGTCACTGTATTATATTCTCAGGACAGTCTCCATGGCTAATCACTATGATGATTGCCAATACAATCATCACAATTGATTCAGATATGGAAGAACAAGAAGACAACTCATGTACTTAGTTCTGGTTTGTATAGGATTTAATTTGTTAGTTACCACTATTGATTCGGCTGGGGCTCAGTGGTACTGCACATGCTTTTACATGTAGGACACCCCACGCTCAAGTGTCACCATCTCCAGTCAGTGTAGACAAGGTGGCACTCTCTCTCTTTCTCTGATGGGAAGGGAAACCTTCTTCTGCCAGATGGTTTAACATAAGGTTGCTCTCAGATCAATCAAGCATGGCCAATGGAGAAAGATGATGGGAACTGTAGTCCAAATCATTTTGAGGTCAAAAGGCTTCTGGTCCCTGTTCTGTGCAGCTTAGCATACTCTTAGGTATGATAAGGGAAGCAGGGAGAGAAAGTTATTTTCTGCTCCACAGTAGAACATTGATGATTATGGCTGTACAGGAAATGAGAACCTGTTCTTTGGTCTAAGTCCAAGTTTCTGTACAAGGACTGAAAAACTTGTAGCTTTTCTGGGTGTTGGAATCAAACTGGATCAAAGGTCTGTATGAGTATTTGTAGTACAGATACACTATTTTTTGAACTTAAGAAATTGGGTACAATTTATGTGAAAGTTATATTGCACTTTCCAAATGTTTTTAAACCTTAGTTCATGGGTGTGGGTGTGCATTTGTGCTTAAAACCATAATCTGAATGCCATTTCTCTTCTTTATTTCCTCTTCTTTCTAAATTTACAGAGGAAGCCTTTTTGTAGCTCCCAGTTCAAATGCACAGAGAAATTCCTGGGGCTTGGAAAGAAAATATTTGACAAACCATAGGGTGCCACTGTTTACAGAAGATTCGTTGACCACTATGGAAAGTTAGGAAGGACACAAGTACCTTGAGGGATTAACTTCTTCTTTTATGCCTGATTTAATTTCACAATGTTTGCTATTGCTTAATATATTGTTTCGAGACTGGTTAATATTGAAATAGGGCAAGGGAATAAGAAATCTCTTGGCGGTTTGCATGCCATTCTAGTAATTTGACTATAATTTTAATGCTCCTGTTTAAAATGAATGTGGTTATGAGTGTAAAATAAAGTCTGAAGTCCCAAAGGGATTATGGAATATTGAATTTTTTCTTTCTAAAGGAGGAGAAAACTAACAGCAGTTTAGAGAGTAGAATCTGAGGTAGAAAATGGGAAGTTGCATGTGTGGTTCTTGTTCTTTCTTTCTTTCTTAAAGGAAGGAAGGAAGGAAGAAAGAAAGGAAGGAAGAAAGGAAGGTCTCACTCATACATAGAGAGGGTCACAGTGTTATTAGTGATGGAACTGGAGTACCACCATAAAACTGCTATTTCTGGAAACAGAATTACAATGGGCTAACTCAGGTCTGAGCTTTGTTTAAACTCTTGAATTACAACTTGCACTGTGCTGATAGGTAAGTATTTCACAGGTTGCCCTGAAATGCTTGAATTATTACCACTCAGTGAATAATTTTTTAAAACTTTTTTGCTGGCCAAAGTTTATGTGTTGATTTTTCCTGTAATGGTGTCTGCCATATTTCACCATATATGACCTGGACACATTTCAGCACTTGATTAATTAGTTGCAATTAGCTACATCAGTTTTAAAAAGCCTTATGTAAACACCAATAGAAGTTTGGACAATATTCCCCCACTTATTGATAACTCCAACTCCTTCCTTTTCTCCCTATGACTATACTTTATATAGTGTCATGCACCTTGATGCATTACAACAACAACAACAACAACAACAACAACAACAACAACAACAACAACAACAACAACAACAACAACAACAACAACAACAACATGGTATTGTTTGGTTCAATCACACAGTCAATTCCAACCCTTTGTGACTCTATGGACCATTGCCCACCAGGCACCTCTGTCCTCCACCATCCTCTTCAACCCACCCAGCTCTGTGCCCATTGCATGTACAATACCATCTAGCGATCTTGTTTTTGGCCATCCCCTTCTTTTTTTGCCCTCCACGTTTCCCAGCATCAAGGCTTTCTCAAGCGAATCCTCTCTTCTCATTTGACGTCCAAAGTACTTTAGCTTCATCTTTACTATTTGTCCTTCTAAGGAGCAGTCAGGTTTCATTTCCTCTAAGATTGACCTATTTGTTCTCCACACTGTCCAGGGTACTCCCAAAACTCTCATATAAACATCCTATATTGAGCTTTGGGCTAGTTCATTGTAATGCAGAACATTGTTAGCACTTGAACACTTGAAAAAATATGGTGTGTGCATATACAGTACACTTAAAGTGTTTTGATTAAAGAAAATTTATTTTGAGAACATTGACTTCTGCAGGGGCGTAGCTACTGCTGTATCTGCTGTATCAATTATATGGGGGCCCCGGGCCACGGGGGTCCCCAATGTGCGTAAGCAAAAGGCAAGGAGAGTGTATATTTAATTTGAATTGTTTGTAAAAAATTTGGAAAAAGTGACAGATAGATAATTATGATGAATAAATATTTCTTTTAATTTTATGCATTTTTTTTTCTTTTGTGAGAAATCTTTACCCTTCCTAAGGGCCCCCAAACAAATTTTTATACGGGGCCCCGCCAAGGCATGCTACGCTTCTGGACTTCTGTTTACTTGCTCCCAGAAGCCCTTGGTTTGTTCTCTCTTCTCCATTGCAAACACTATAAGCAGACATTTTCATTCCAGTGATAGACTGTATTTCTGCAAAATAGTTTTACTCAATCTCCACTCCACCCCGTAGTCTATGGCTTATATTTGTCATTGGCAAGAAAACCTTTCATCAATCTCTTTTTGGCTTCAACAGAGACTTTACAGGGATTTTAATAGCTCAGGACCAAAGCAAACATCTATTTCATTTATCTACTGGTACAATTTAGAAATAGCTCAACTTACAAAACAAAGCTGTTTTTAAAGTAGTTTACAAACACTCAACATTATTCTCTTGATGGAAATGAGAAAGTGCTTTGGACCTAGATGGTAACTCCACATTTCATGTGAGTGTCAATTGTCTGCCACTATACTTAGGTCTGTGTATTGAGTTTGCACAAATAACTTGGACAGACTTCGCTTTGGTGTCCAGCATTTTTTCAAGCAACAACAAAAACTGTTGCTTTGATCTAATAAATTGGAATGAATAATGCCTGACAGTTTTCAGGAGAAATAAAGGTCACAGGATGAACTACTAGAATATGATCAAAGTAACCAAGTTTAATACAAGAATGGGTACGAGCGCATGAATCACCATTGTGTAACTAAGAATCATAATTGTATAATTTAAAATAGTTTTTCTTTACAGGCAAACACAGGCCAAACCTTAGGTTGATACATAGTAGCAACACTGGTCTGGGCAGAGAGCCAAGAGGGCAACATTGTAATTATCACCTCATTGTCTGATATTGAAACCTGTAATTGCACAGAGGAAATCAAGCCAGGTTAACTCAGGTCACAGGCAGGCTGATGGAATACTTTTGGTTTTGGCTGTAACAAGTTTCAAGCTCTGGCAGTTACAAACTCCAATCAGACAGTAAACCACAAAAGAGATTAGTAAAAAAAAAGCTAATTGGGAACAGGGAAGGATGGCCACAGACTATCTTGTGTCCCTGCCTTTTGAAACAGGGTGTGAGATCTTTGGCATATGTGTAATCACTGCCATTGATTCAAGACTTTGCACATAGACTACAATTACACAAGAGTATCCTTTGCTTTTTTTCTTATTTATTTACTTAACCTGTCTTATGACTGTACAGCTCTGCAAATTTTGAATGTACCCTTTTACTGTATATGTTGTTCAGTTGCATAGTTGAGTCTGACCCTTTGCAACCACATAGACCACAGCACGCCAGATTCCTTTGTCATCTGCCTTCCTCCATACCCCACCCAGATCTATGTCCACTGCGTCAACGGTGCTATCTAGCCATCTCAACCTCTGCTGCCCCATCTCCTTTTGCCTTCTATCTTTCCCTGCACCAAGGCCTTCTCCTGTGACTCCTCTCTTCTCACTTGATGGCCAAAGTACTTGAGCTTCATCTTCAGTATTTGTCCTTCCAAGGAGCAGTTAGGGTTGATTTCCCTTAGGATGAACTAGTCCCAGTCCCTGGAACTCTGTGGAATCTTCTCCAGCACCACAGTTCATAGGTTCTATTCTTCTGTGCTCAGCCTTCCTTATGGTCCAGTTCTCACATACATTACTACTGGGAAGACCATTGTTTTGACTCTGCAGGCTTTTGTTGACAGGGTGATGACTTTACTTTTTACTGTATATTATCTTATTTTAAGCCTTTCTTAGGAAATGAGTGTTGCTGCAAATTCGAAACAAAATAAAGCAACCCTGTTCAGCAACTAAGAAGTGCTTCAGCCAGATTTCTTGCCAAGAAATAACTGAAGCATTATTAATTAGTCTGATTCTAAAATGTCGAGTAACAGTTTCAATCCTCTAAACATCCATTGATGGGAAATGATGGAGGGAAATGATCACTGAACATCTTCTTGCCTCATAAAATACCTTCAAACCATGATGCATAGAAAAGAAATGTGGATAATAAAAGTGCAGAAACATTGGATTTTGAAATGTTTTTGAGTTCATCTTCTAGAAGGTGGTGGTTTGGGATTGTGGGAACTGTGGTTCAAAAATCTAGACACCACAAATTTCCTCTCCCTTTTCTAGAATGTATTAGCACTAGAAACTGGCACTATCAAAAAAGCTAACATAGGAAGTGCATAATGAAAATGTCACATAAGTAGAAACAACATTGGTGCTACTTATTATCTATTTATCATCACGATAATGCTAAATCACTATATTGGAAATGCATGGAGAAACTTTATAAACTAACTAAAACAATCATGCTCTTAAAAAAAACACAACTCATTTGTACTGAATGTTTACTTTCAGGGTTACCACACAAAAACAACACATGAAACAAGTCAATGGCTTTATTCCAGCCCCTTGCCCCTATTCCATCCAGCCCATGGTGATGACCCTAGAAGTGGAAGTGGAAGTGGAAGCATTTACAACAGCCATAAATGCACCCATGCTTGTGCATGCACAAATGCACCCATCACAGTTTATGGCAATGTTTGCTGTAAACCATGTGTTCAGCCTGCTCAGCTATCGGGGGTGTGGGAGTTGTCTGGCCCATGTCGCAGTAAGGTTGAGAACCCCTGCTTTTTTTCCAAAGAAGCTGCCATCATCTATCTACAAGCTTCTTAATTCTTGCAGCAGTTCATGTGTACAAACAGTGAATGTGTTCTTTATTAATGCAGAGATTAATCTAATGATGTAACTTGTGGTTTCTCAAATTGCATGTTTTAATGTAATCGATTCTGTTTTGCATTTGTCATGACACTTTAGTGCCATATCAATAGCAAGATAACCTTCCAGTAAAAGCATAGCTTCTCATGTGTCCAATAGAGTCCAATAGTATTTCGTCTTCTCTAGAGTTTCAAGATAGCTCAGAAATGTGTCATCTGTTAGTAAGAAGGAGAAGCCAGTAAACGGATTATGTGGCTGACAGGCTTTCTCTTTAACACGGGCAAGATTAAATGGTGGGTTTCCATAAATCAGTGTGTGGATAGTGATTTCCATAAAGGCCTCAACAAACGTGATGTAGTTGCTATGAAAGTTGCCAAAGCAGAGTTTCACTTTGGGGTCGATTTTGACAATGGTGTCCAGGGTGTTTTGCTCAAGCTATACACCATATGTCTGCATGAGCATTAACAATCACATGGAGGCCAACTGTTCTTCTAGTTAAAATGTTTAATTCATAACACACACCTGGATATAACACTCATGCTAATAGGAGAAATGAAATATTAACAACTCTAACAGACAGTTGGATTTAGCACAAGAAGAGTTCGCCTCACAAAAGAAGGCTCCACAGAGTTTTCTAGTGCAGCAATCCACAATCTATTATGAGGCCAAACATTGCCTTAAGACAGGGGTTCTCAACCTATGGCCCAGGGGACATATGTGGCCTGTGACAAAATTTGATGTGGCCCACCACCACCTCCACTACACCCAGAAATGCCACATTTGGGAGGCAAGGCAAAATGGCCGTCCGGCCCTAAAGCTATCTGAGGGAGTGTGACCCAGCCCTCGGCTTGAAAAGGTTGAGAATCCCTGCCTAAAGAGATAGGTATGTTTCACATTTGGATGTTGCAGTGATGTTTGCACCATTATGGGATATCATTTTCTGAGAATCACAAGCTATACTTATAACTTTATCTTTGATTAAAACCTAAAGCCTCCATGACTGCAGACGGAGTGAAAGGAGTGAAAACCTGGCTGGCAGGTCTGGTCTGGGGAGTGGATGATTCAATTTCCCCAGCCAGTTGGATGGTTTGACCCCCAGTATGTCCAAGTTATAATATCTAGCTTTTTATTAAGTTTTTAAGCTTTTTAAAGTTTTTAATTTTTTTAGTGTTTTTAAAATTGTTGGAAATTGCCCTGGGTTCCTTCAGGGAGGAGGGCGATAAACAAATATAAATAAATAAATAAATAAATAAATAAATAAATAAATAAAAATGACTGGGTGATTATCAGATGTTGGGCTAGTGGGTTCTATGTTGCTGTTTTTGTGAGAACCATGAGATCTGCCACCAGAACCAAATGCAAAATTGTAGCTCATGGTGTGGATACGAATGCTTAGAATGAAGGGGAAAAAATGAGGTGTCTCCAGTTTTGAGTTCAGCCCAGGAATTTGCTTTTAGTTCCAGAATTAAGCTCATATTGTCCCCTTGAACTAAAACCCACTTCTAGTGTTCCCAAACGATATGTTAATTTCAGCAGGCTCATATTTTTGGGGAGTCCTCTACTATTCTTAAACCAGAAGCTCTTGTCAAGCTTTTCTACACAATAGTTTTTATTTTATTGTACTGTATTATTGTTTTGGAACCAATTTTTGGAACCAATTTCTGATAAGGGAAGAAAAATGTTCCTGTAACTTCTGACCAACTAAATTCCTGTAAACGATTTGTTCCAGCAAAAGGGAAGTGTAACTCATTTTCTACTAATCATTTTAATCTGATTTTTTTTATTTAATCACTTAGCCTGCAGCTATGCTAAGGAACCACCATGAGTTTCAGAAAATGTGATAAAGTGATAAAATGTTCACATTGTGTAAGAAGTGCAGAAAACTCATGGTTATATGTTGTGAGTTTAATGCTGATGGATGTTTTCCAACAAATTTTAAAAAGAAAAATCTGTTACCTGTAACTATGGAACCCTGTTTTATTTCCTGGATTTCCAATATGGATTGTAAAACTGATTTTTTTTAAACTTTACAAGTATGTAAATGAACTGTAATTGTTCAGAATGTTTTTCAAACTCAAAACAGCTTCTTCTTTTTGCAGACCTTTAATGTTGTTCAAAAGTAAGCTAAGAGTCATCATGTCACTCAAGAATGTTTCAAGCCATTGGGAACAAATTATTGTCCCAAATGAGTCAGGCTATTTTAGTTTAACCCAGTACAGTGGTACCTCACTTAAAGAGCATAATGCGTTCCACAGGATTGCTCTTTAAGCGAGTTTGCTCTTTAAGCGAAACACCATTGTAAGTGACCAATTGTGGGAGGGATTGCGAACCCAGATTTATTTGTTAAACGAGTTTTTGATTGGTTTTATTTGTTAAGCGAAGCGAACATTCAGAGAAAATTCTGCTCTTTAAGCGAGTTACTCTTTAAGCAAAACGCTCTTTATGCGAGGTTTGACTGTACTTTAATTTCAGCCTGTTATGAAATCAGATAGGTCCCTACATTTACAGATATCCCATAGCTAGGTTAAAGGTGGAATTCTTAATGCTTGGTTATCACTTACATCAGTGGTAGTGGGATGGTCAGTTATGATATCACACACTGGAAGTCACTTAATACTCTGTAAACTTCCCCTAAATGTTATTTCTTACTTTTAAAAAACCTGTATTTTTTCTGGCAGGAGTAGATCTAAATATACATACATACATACATACATACATACATACATACATACATACATACATACATACATACATACATACAGTATTTCAATATTCCTTCATTATTTTAAAGCAATTGCAAATCAGTTAGCCTCTGCAAAGTTTCAATTGTGTTGAATGAGATAAATCTGCTTAATCCTAGGAAGAAGTGGTATGCAGTCTAATAACTAATCTTATACCAGAATGTAGGAGGGTTAGGCTTTTTATACTCCAACTCCCAGAAGCATTCACCCAGCATGGCCATTGCTCATGCTTGTTGGGAATCCTGGTAACTCTAGTTAAAGTAATTTTGGAGGATCAGAATTATGAAGCATATAACAATGCAATACAATTTATCATTTTTTTCATGGTTTATCCTATTATAGACTTGCATTTGTATTACACAATATAAAGAAACTGGTGCTATTTTGCTTATTACTTGGATACAATAGTGCACAAAGATAGACAGGAGGCTGCACATGGTTCTTCTTCTTCTTCTTCTTCTTCTTCTTCTTCCTGAGCTAAGTATTTTAAAGTGATGACAAGTTTATGTAGTTCACCTCGAGAGATGGCTCTGTAGTAAGAATTTTATCAATAAAAAATTTCCTTCTAAAAAAATTTCTTCTTCTTCTTCTTCTTCTTCTTCTTCTTCTTCTTCTTCTTCTTCTTCTTCTTCTTCTTCTTCTTCTTCTTCTTCTTCTTCTTCTTCTTCTTCTTCTTCTTCTATGTCCTGATCAAACCCTGGACTGCAAAAATTAAACCTCTTTCTTGGCTTTGTAGTTGGCCAAACTTGAGTCCTCATTGGTGCATTTTTTTCTGGCAGTAATTGGTAAAGGAGCCAGATTCTCTATCTCTCCACATTCACAAAGCATGTTGTAGGCAGCCACCAGGCCCCACTTGATGGTAAAGTTGCACACTTATAGTTTGTGAGTTTCCTGATGATGTTGTTCCTTGTAATAACTTTGACTTTAGCATTCAGCCAGTGCTGTTTAAAAGAGAGTGTCCTGTCAAGTGTCATGGCAAGGTATTTTGGTGCTGAACAGCGATGTAATTGGTTCCCTTGCCACGTAACATTCTACTCAACCCTTGCCTCTCGGTTTCAAAGGTGGAAAGCACACCGATCTTGCCTGGATTAGGCTTCAAATGGTTGACGTTGTAATACTGTCCTAGTTCTTCAAGTGATCCAATATGTTTTCCAGCTACCTCATCAAATCTTGATCCTCATATGGCCATTACTGTGTTGTCCTCATAGGTGAATGATTTTGTATTGTCAGGAATTGGTTGATCATTGGCAGTGGCGGCGGCAGGAATTGCACTGTTTTTCTAGGTTCTTGCACAGCCTCCACTGCTCCCCATGGTGGCAGGAGGCTATTTGGAGCATGTTCACTCCATTTTGGGATTTGTTTTGCCATTTCCCCACTGCATTTCAGCAGCTAGAAAATGGCAGTTGGCAAATTCCTGGTTCTGTGCTGGGAGCCCAGGTGCTGATGTAAGCTCCACCTGGCACCGGAAGTGCCCAACTGTCGCTTTCTAGCTGACAAAATGCAGCAGAAAAGGGGCAAAAAGTTCCCAAAATGGAGCGAACCTGCTCCGAAAAGCCTCCCACTGCCATGGGGAGAGGCATTTGTGACACACAATATAAAGAACCTGGTACTGTTTTGTTTACTAGTTAGACACCATTGTCCACAAAGATAGAAGGATGCAACACGCATGCATGTACATTAGGAGGATACATTTCTGTACATTTGGTTAAGCCTGAAAAGATTTGTATATTAAGGCCAAGTTATGTGTCTCTTTTCTTATCATCAACTTCATAAGGAAGTACAAGGATCTTTAACCAAATACAGTAATAATACTTTTAAATTTTCTTGAAAGGATAGTCACATTAGATGGCATTTTGAGGAAGGCATAAGCCAGAGATAGTGCCTTTTAACATTCAAATTACACAATGTAGATCAAGGGTCACCAACCTTTTAAAGTCAAGGCCTGGGTCACGCTCCCTTAGATAGTTGAGGGGGCTGGACTGGTGCCCCCCCCAATTTATGGTTGTTGTCAGTGGTATGCTGTCCCACAGGGATACAGGGACTCATCCCGGTTCGCCCCAGCAACTGCCCCCCCCGAGGCAGGCAAAGGTAATGGGAATGTATGGTTTTTCTCCCCCCAACCCCCCAATAGGTGCCCTCATCACTTCCTGTCCACTGTCATTCCAAGGTGCCCAGCACACCCCTGGCTGTTGTAAATGACTCTGTGGCTGATTCCAGCAGCAGGGGCAACTGGAGCAAGCCAGATGATTTGGCACCATGGGTCAGTTCAAGCCCACGGGCTGTAGGTTGCTGACCCCTCATGTAGATGCAGAACTATATACAGAATTTTAAATACAGTACTGCAGGTTTCATCCCTAGTCTGCTTTCCCTGCTCTCTTGCCTTTCCCAAATGCATTGTTTTTCTTTCAATTTTATAATCAGATTTAAACAAATACATTTCTCTGCTGGGAAAAGAACAATCCTTGGCCAGATCCAATCTGCACTTTGATAAACTGTGTATAGACTAAAGCAATAATATATGCACTCTGGATTGAATTTCCATCTTAAATTAATCTGTTTAGTGGAATGAGTTCACTTTCAGGTCCTCCTGTCATTCAGAACAATCCTTGTGTGTAATGCACAATATTAACAAAATAACCAAAATGTGATTTACAGCTTGGTGTTCAAACTGGGATTAGGTATAATATTATTGAAAGTGTAATGTTCCAACTGGGGGCACTTTGTCTTTAATGATGTATTTAGTTTTACTGTGTAAAGGAGTATTTGGCAATAGGGCTTTCTGTGAGTCGTCATCTCCTGTTTTCTGAAGCTACAGAATCCTGAGATTATATGTAATGCCTTCTGGAAAATGGAAGCTTAAAACTTCAAGACATTAGCAATAAAAGAATAACAAATAAGTTAACCTTTCTATTATTGCTCTTTCTTAAAATTATATCTCATATTTTTATAGCCACTCAATATTCTCTGGGTGCTGACCAAAATAACAACACACAATTATTCAAAACCAATAAAAACATACATGCAGTTTAGAAATCAGGGATGGGGAACATGTGCCATTGTTTTTCATGTTATCTAGAGCTGATGGGCTCCTGCCAACCTAGCAGTTTAAAAGCAAGAAATTGCAAGTAGACAAATAGGTACCACTTTGGTGGGAAAGGTAACAACATTCCATGTGGTCTGGCATTAGTCATGCCTGTCACATGACTATGGCAATGTCTGCAGACACAGACAGAGCTGGCTTTTTGCTGTAAATGGAGATGAGCACTGCCCCCTAGATTTGGAGACAGCTAGCTTTCGAGCAAGGGACTTGATCTTTTTGTCGGAACTGTGGCAGAGTGATCTGAAAATACAGGATTTAGACATCACGCCTGTGCCATGGTCAGATCACTATCTGGTAACTCTAGACTTCCTGGGGGCAAGACTCCACCGCAGGGAGGCAGGGCCGATTAAATGGGCCCGCCCCCGGCGACTAATGGATCCAGATGGATTCCAGAGGGAACTGGGGTGTTGTCCTCTTGACCTGCAAAACGGTTCATCTGAGGCCCTTGTCGACGCTTGGGACAAAAAAGCAACGGCAGCCTTGGATGTAATCGCGCCACTACGGCCTCTCCAAGCCCGTGGGGATCGATCTGCCCCTTGGTTTACAGAAGAGCTAAGGGAGCTGAAATGAGCTAAGAGACGCCGAGAGAGCCGCTGGGTGAAGACTCGGAGCGAGTCCGATCAAACACTGGTTAGAGCTGCTATTAAGGACTACCTGGTGGCAATGAGGTCGGTGAAACGCCAGTATTTCACCGCCCTCATTGCCTCTGCAGATAACCGCTCAGCAGCCCTGTTCCAGGTGACCAGGTCCCTCCTTGGCAAAGGAGGGCCGGGCCCTGGTTGGCAGGGATCTGCTGATGCTTTTGCTGATTATCTAGCAGGGAAAGTCGCTCAGATTCGCTCAAAGTTTAATCCCGGCGTGGAAGGTATTGAACTGGGGTTGACTGAAGCACAGTCTAGCCACGTTATCTGGGATCAGTTCGATCCTGTTGGCCCTGAGGAAGTGGACAGGCTTCTTGCATCTGTTCGCGCCACGACCTGTGCACTGGACCCATGCCCTGCCTGGTTAATTAAAGCTGCCAAGACTGTGGCAGGGGGTTGGGTCGAGGCAATTATTAATGCTTCATTAAAAGAGGGGCATTTTCCAGCACCTTTCAAACATGCTTTAGTGCTCCCCCTCCTAAAGAAGCCATCCCTCGACCCCACGGTAATTTCCAACTACCGGCCAGTGTCCAACCTACCTTTTTTAGGTAAGGTTCTGGAAAAAGCTGTGGCGCAGCAGTTGCAGGAGGTCCTGGATGAAGCGGATTATCTGGACCCGTTTCAGTCAGGATTCAGGCCCGGATATGGTACTGAGACTGCACTAGTCGCATTGGTCGATGATCTCTGGAGAGAGCGGGACAGAGGGGAACCGTCTGTCCTTGCTCTTCTCGACCTCTCAGCGGCTTTTGACACGGTCGATCATGGCATCCTTCTGGGAAGGCTCCGGGACCTGGGGATCCAGGGCACAGTGTTGTCCTGGTTTTCCTCATTCCTGAGGGACAGGACCCAGTCGGTGTGCCTGGAGAAGGAGAAGTCCAGCCCTAGGCCCCTGCAGTATGGGGTGCCTCAGGGCTCGGTACTTTCTCCTCTCCTATTTAACATCTATATGAAGCCGCTGGGTGAGATCATCCGTTCCCACGGGGTAAGGTATCATCAGTATGCCGATGATACCCAGTTGTACATCTCAGCCCGTGGGGACCCAGGCGGCGCAGTGGAGGTCCTCTCCAGGTGCCTGGAGGCTGTTAAGGTCTGGATGGGGGAAAACGGGCTACAGCTGAATCCCGGCAAGACTGAGTGGCTATGGGTGAGGGGCCCTGTGTTATCCCGGGAGTTACCAGCTTTGGTTCTGGATGGGGCAGCTCTGCCCCAAACAGACCCGGCGCGTAATCTGGGGGTCCTCCTGGACTCACGGCTACTGTTCGAAGAGCAGGTGGCAGCCGTGGCCAGGAGGGCTTTTGCACAACTTCGTGTAATACACCAGTTACGCCCGCTCCTAGACCGGGACGCCTTGCTCATGGTCACGCACGCTTTGGTCACCTCCAGACTTGATTACTGTAATGTGCTCTACATGGGGCTGCCCTTGGTGACCATTCGGAAACTGCAGCTGGTCCAAAATGCGGCAGCCCGGGTAGTGATGGGACGCAGGCGTTATGCTCGGGCCTCACCACTGCTTCGGGAGCTGCACTGGTTGCCAGTATGTCTCCGGGTGCAATTCAAGGTGCTGGTCATTACCTTTAAAGCCCTATATGGTAGTGGGCCAGGATACCTAAGAGACCGCGTCACCCTAAGAACATTGGTCCGTCCCACCAGGGCGGATCGGAGGGGCTCTCTTGTTGTTCCATCGGCTAGGGAGGCTCGCCTCGCTAGCACCAGGAAGAGGGCCTTCTCCGTGTTCGCCCCGGCCCTTTGGAACCTCCTCCCGACTGAACTGCGCCTACGAACAGAGCTCCTGCCCTTCCGGAAGAGCTTAAAGACCTGGCTGGCAGGACAAGTGTGGGGTTCCAGGGATGGGGGATCCCATATGGGGTGGTTAGTCTAGGGATAACCACCCTTCTGACGACACCCCAGATACTGTTTTAGTTGAATTTTAAATTTTTAATATGGATATGTTTTTAAATCTATGCTGTTAGCCGCCCAGAGTCAGGCTTGCTTGATTGGGGCGGGATAGCAAGTGTGATAAATAAATAAATAAATAAACCTTTCGAGCGGATGGGAGCAGTAGTAAAGCAATACCTAGGAAAGATGTTTTTCCTCTCAATTTTTGGACAAGAGCTCCCAGAATGATTAGGAATTTTGGGAACCAAAAATCTAGAAAACCAAAGGTCACTGACCTAGAAGGCCGTATCTCCCATCCATGATGCAAGTAAACACAAAACTTTAGGAATCTGTTTTATATTGAGGCACATCATTGGTACTGTCAATACCAAGTGTCAGAGGCTGCCCAGGATTTTCAAACATAGTCTTTCCTACTTGGAAATGTGTGAGCAAAAATGTGCCCATTTTAGAAACGAAGCACATGCTTTACCACTGACCTGCAGCTCCTCCCCAATACAGCCCCAAGCATTTCAGGTTATTTCCCACCCAAGTTCACACCAGGCTTTGTCTTGCTTAGCTCCTGTAGTGAGATTGGATAGATTTTGTGTCATATCTAATGTAAACTTGAGAGGAAGCTGGATCCACCACTTTTCTAAAGAGGAAGTACTAAAACACACCTGTGCCTGTCTGCTTCCTATCTCCTTTTGCTCAGTGCAGAACAGCAGGAGGGTAAGGTGTCTCAATGAGACAATAAGGAGACAACAAGAAAGGTCACTTTGCTGCTTATTCACACTGAGTGGTAGTATGGCAAACTGGGCTTGCTTGGCCCAACACAGCACTCAATGGCTGAGTATACTAAATGTTATCTCCATGCAACATCATAGGTCCAAACTTCCCTGCTGTAAAACCCTGAGAGAGTGATCAACTGAGATGCTGCCTTCTTTTGGTTGCATCTCAGAAACAGCAGAGTTTAGAAAAGCTGCCACTGGTACCTTCCAGGTTTGCAAGCTCCTCACTCTCTTTATATGTATGTATCCATTAGAGTAGATTGCTCTCTATGGTATAATTCATGCCTCTAAGAATATATGACATTTTAAAAGTCTACCAACAAGCTGGAGCATGTGACGCTGAAGGCAACCAAAGTGGTACAGGATCTAGAAAGCAAGCTTTATGGGAAAGTTGAGGAAGGTATGTTTGTCTAGCCTGAACAAAACTGAGATGTTATGAAGATGGGCGTCCAGCAGTGGCGCAGTGGGTAAACTGATGTCCTGCAACCAAAAGATTGGAAGTTCGATCCTGACCCGGGCTCAAGGTTGATTCAGCCTTCCATCCTTCCAAGGTCAGTACCCAGCATGTTGGTGCACGACACTCTATGGGGTGGCAAGTATATAAGTGTGATTGCTTTGCATTGCATATGTATATATTTATCTCTGCTAACTCTCTTTGGATCCTTGCCTTGTAATTTTTCTGTTCCAGAATAGCAGCTTTCAAGTCTTGTGAAAAGAAGATCTACACCCGTGGTTCCAGTGGTGGGCATCAGCAGGTTCGCACCAGTGTGCCAGAACTGGTAGCAGAAATTCTGGATGGCCCCACCCATACAAGTTTTGAAATACAGTAGTCCTAATTTGGGTGCAATGCAGGGCTCTCCCCCGGGCAGTGCCCACCATACCATACCCACAGTGTGGTAGTAATTTTTTAAAATGAGCCCACGACTGCATGGTTCCCAATGTAGGGCACCCCCCCCCCAAGGGCAATTAGATTTTTAAGGATGCAATTTGAGAATGAGTTATTAACAGTTAATGGCCTTTTTGGCTTTCTCCATGTGAATAGGAGTTCACTTTTTGAATAATATGAAGTACTGTATATGTGTGTGTGTGTGTGTGTGTGTGTGTGCACACGCGCACGTGCATGCACACGCATCAGGAACTTAGAGATGCTTAGGTGGGGCACGGCCAAAAAAAGGTTGGGAACCACTAATTCGGACCCTTGCAGTCCGAGTGGACATGATCCATGAAAGCTAACATTAAAGTACAGCATATCAGAGAGTAAACAAAACAGCAAAAACAAAAAAATGTTGTGGCACCTTAAAGACTAACTCCACCCCAATATAGCCCCAAGCATTTCAGGGCATTTCCCCCCCCCCCCCAATCACATCTGGCTTTGTCTTGCTTAGCTCCTGAAATGAGATTGGATAGGTTTTGTGTCAAATCTAATATAAACTTGAGAGGGAGCTGGATCCACCACATTTCTAAAGAGGAGGTCCTAAAACACATCTGTATTAAATGTTTGTCTCTTTCTGCTGTCTGGCTTACTCTCTGATATGCTTGCAGAGACTAACAAGGCTACCACTTCAAACATTAAATTACTTGGATTTGCTCCACAAAAGCTCACATTGAAAATATATTAGTTATTCTTTAAAGTGCTGCAGTGTTTTTGTTTTCTGATATGTCTAAAAAACAGCATGGTTTTTTTTTGTTTATTCTCTGATATACCCTTGCAGTTGTGGAGTGTTTTTTTTTTTGGGGGGGGGGGGAAGAAGCTGAGCTGAAGAGGATTCTCTCTTCCCTCCTTTCCCATAGGGAAAAATAAGCTCCAGAGCAGAGGTGACCAAACTATGGCCCCTGGGCTGGATCCAGCCCCCAACAGCAATTCATCTGGCCCCCACCGCCTTCATTGCTCCTGGAAATGGAAGTAAAATGAGTTTTACTTCTGCTCCCAGGAACGATGAGGGTGGTGTGGGCCAGATGAATTAACTTTGCAGCCCGATCCGGCCCACGGGCCACAGTTTGGGCACCCCAGGTTTAAGCAGAGTAAGTGGCAGATTAAAATCTATCTCATCCTGTTGTCAAACAGATTGCAAGGTATGTTTTATTTCTAATTCTGGTGGGAGGAACCACATGACTGGCCCACTGAACTATGTGACCGGCCACCAGCCCAAAAAGTTCGGACACCCTCTGCCCCAGAGTCTGGGCTTGCGCGGCTCCTCAATCCGGGCATCCTCCGCTCCTAACTCCAAGAGAGGACGCTTTGGGATGGCTCTCTCTGCTTTGGCCTGCAAACTTCCAGCCAATCGGAGCGGAGCTTTGGACCGAGCGGCGCTGCAGAAGCCCCTGTCCGGGGGCGACTCCGCCTTTGCTTACCAGGAGTTGGGCGGGATGGAAGGCGTGGGGTGAGGGGAGAGGTAGAAGCCTCCCAGCCAGGGACTCCCCTCCCTTCGTCCCTTCCACCCCACCCCCCTAGCAACTTTTGGCCGAGAAAATGCCTTTTGATTTCCCCCCGAGTTTAAGCGCTTGAGGAGGAGGAGGAGGAAAAGGAAGCCAAGCAGGCAAGCGAAAGCCTCCCCTCCCCTCGGGTCTCTCCCCCTCCCCCCATTAAAAGTGCAGCAATGCTGGGCATGTACGTGCCGGACAGGTTTGCCCTCAAGTCATCTCACATTCAAGACGGGATGGGGCTCTTTACGGCCCGGAGAGTGGAAAAGGTGGGTGAGCCTGGAGGAGGGCGAGGTGGGGCCGGGAAGGGTGGGGTGGGGGGCGACAAGGGAGGCGGACAAGGAAAGTGAGAGAAAGAGAGAGAGAATGGGGCGGGGGAAAAAAAAAGAAAATATGCAAATAACCCAATCAAGTGAACCGGGACATCTACAGGATTGAGTTTTGAGTTTTCTTATCTATCTCTCTATCTAACTAACTAACTGTCTATCTATCTATCTATCTATCTATTACTCTGCCTGCCTGCCTGCCTGCCTCCTTGTCCAACTTTCACTCTTCATACTCTCTGCTCCGTTTTCGCCTCCCACTTGTTGGCTTTTCTTGCGCTCGCCTGCCACGTATGACAGGGAGGGCAACGCGCGCTCTCGATCACTCCAGCGAGAGAGCGTGTGTGCGCGCGCCCTGTCAAGGCATCTCTGACTTTTGGGCCGTCCTTTGCAAGGGCTTTCGAGGTAGACATTTCCCAGAAGTGGATCAGAGAGTGAACAAAACAAAAGACTGCCCCCCCCCAACCTTAATGTCCATGGCACCTTAAAGACTAACTCCTGTATTTTAAATATTAGCTTTTGTGGATCAAGTCCCCCATGTCAGTCATAAGGGCGAGACTTCATGGCATTAATTTATGCACATCGGGTACAAAGGGACAGGATGGTTGGTGCAGGATGAACTCACCAAAAGGTGCCTTCATTTTGGCAGTTTCGCATCTGGCCTAGACATGGAAATTTTTTAACAGATTTCTTCTTCTTCCATGTCTAGGCCAGATGTGAAACTGTCAAAAAGAATATCAGAGGGTAAACAAAACAACAGAAAACAAAAGACAAAAAAAGCTGTGGCAACTTAAAGTCCACTTCATCAGACATTAAAATACAGGAGTTAGTTTCTCTGATATGCTTGCACAGACTAACATGGCTACCACTTCAAAAATTTCTACTCTGTCAAAATGAAGGCACCTTTTGGTGAGTTCATTCTGCAGTTCCTTTTGTCTGACCTCTGTTTCAGCTTTGATACAGAGATGAGCACTGGACCCTAGAGTTGGATACAACTCGCTTTCAATTACAATACTGTATATAACAAGATGTTAGTTGTGGCATTTTAAATTTGATAACATCCCAGAAACCCTTGACTAATATTCAAACCCTTGAGATGGGTGTCCAGCATATGTATATATTTTATC
The DNA here is from genome assembly GCA_030440675.1 of Furcifer pardalis. Classification (NCBI taxonomy): domain Eukaryota; kingdom Metazoa; phylum Chordata; class Lepidosauria; order Squamata; family Chamaeleonidae; genus Furcifer; species Furcifer pardalis. The sequence goes on from CP126892.1 coordinate 73,376,620, forward strand.
TCTGCTATCTGTCTCTCGATCCTTGTCTTGTAATTTTTCTGTTCCAGAATGGCAACTTTCAAGTCTTGTGCAAAGTGTCCAGGTAGATTGAGAGGATTTGAAACAGGTTTCTGTGGTTTGCTATTTCCTTCTTCTGGAAGGACATCCTGAAACTGTGGAACTTCCTCAAGATTGGCTCTTCTCCCAGGAGGCATAGTTGGGAGATTGAACTTCTAAGAGCCAGCCAGCTTCATTGCCATTAAGTCAATTTCAACGTATGGCAGCTATTTGCAGGGTTTTCTCAGCAGAGAACACAGAACCAGTTTTTAATTCCCTTCTTCTGAGGGTACCTTGGGATTTTGCAGCTTGCTCAAGGTTTAAATCCAACCCTACTTTTGTCATTTTGCTTCCCGCTTCCACCTTTCCCAGTGAATGAAAGAGGCAAGTTGTCAAAAAAGGATGGCGGCCTTAAAGTGAATAGCGTTGTCCTCTGCCAGACATAATCATGATCAGAAGCATGGACTTAATCATAACAACAACAGTCTCTGCTAATTATAGAAAGCAATAATCATTTAATAGTTTCTTTATTTTTGCTCATTAGTCTTACTCAAAGGCTAGTCTTTTGATAGACCCAAGCAGAGATCCATTGGAGCAAGTGTTTGTGTATAGCAGGGATTCTCAACCTGTGGTCTGTGGGCTGGATGCAGCCTGCAGCACCATTTCTTGTGGCCTCCTAACATATCCACCACACCAGGAAGTGCCATTAGGTGGAGGAAGGACAAAATGGCTGTCTGGCTCCTAAAGTTGTCTGAGGGAGCTGTCCGGTCCCTGAAGCTGTCTGAGGGAGTGTGACCCGGCCCCCGGCTTTAAAAAGTTGAGAACTCCTGGTGTACAGGAAGACAAGTGGCAACTTTGAAAAAGCTGTTCAAATTTATACCAGCTAATTTTAAAGTGTACTTCAGGGATGTGAGAAAGAAAATAGGCATACAACGTAAGAGTTACAAAGCTCTAAAGCTATGGAGATCTGGAAATAAATTGTGCCACTTTGGAAAAAGTTGGAAGTGGTGGTTGTGTCATTCTCAGCTTTTCTTTTTGTCGCTAAAATTTGGCATTTCCCCCCTCAAATTCTAGCAGTGTTCCTGTTTTGCCTTTCTGAATCGAATTAGTTAGTGTAAGTAATTGACAATTTAATTGGAGTAAGGGTAGATGTCTCTATGTAGTTATACAGCATCTGAGAGATCTGTATAATCCTGTATGAACCAGAGCTTTGGCATATGGGGGCTGGAATCCTGCTATGTTTCTATCATAGTATAATGAAATCAGCACCAGTCTTAGCAGCAAATTACACCAAGTTAAAAAGTCAGCCATGGGGTTCTGATTGAACTGATTAGTTGGGTGCATTCAGAAGACACCAGGTTGGTAGAAATGGGTGTAATTTCACAATAACAGGTAAGTACAAAGGTAAAATAGGACTGCGGTGGCATAGTGGTTAAGATGCTGAGCTTCATAACTGGAAGGTTGGCAGGTCGGCAGGTCGAGACCTGAGTGCTGAAGAACAGAGTGAACTCCCATCGTCTGTCCCAGCTCCTGCCAACCTAGCAGTTTGAAAGCAAGAAATTGCAAGTAGATAAATAAGTACCACTTTGGTATGTGGATAACAGTGTTCCATGTGTTCTGGTGTCTAGTCATGCCTGCCACATGTCCACGGAAATGTCTACAGATGCAGACAGCACTGGTTCTTTGGCTATAAATGGAGATGAGCACTAAACTCTAGAGTCAGATATGATTGCCTTTTAAGCAGTTTTACAAAGGAAAAAGTAGCAACCAACTCAATCAGAAGGAAAGATATCAAGTGTTCTTTTACCTGTGCTGACATTATTTAGGGTGAAAAATTCGGGCCATTTGCAGGAGAGAAGCGAATGCCTCAAGAGTTGAATGAAGACACCGACTGCAGGCTGATGTGGGAGGTAAGAGTTTTAGGACTCGTCTTTCTGTAGTGCCTGTAGGAAGATCTCCAGAAGGTTGTTTTGGAAGAGAAGGCACAGACAGCTATTTGTGGATCTAGGGTATTATTTTTAGGTGGAGAGGGGAATACCTCCTTTAGATTGTGCTAAACAACAACTCCTCATAAGTGTCTGTGTCGGCTAGGGGTGATAGGTTGTAGTATAAAAACAAATGAAGAGTTGTATTTCTTCTAGTCTTGATGGTATAAACCAGGGATTCTAAAACTGCGGCCTGAGGGCCGGATGTGGCCCACAGCACCATTTCATGTGGCCCCTACCACCTCCACTACACCAGGAAGTGCCATGTGGGGAGGAAGGGCAAAATGGTCATCCGTCCCCAAAGCTGTCTTAGCTGCTTCACCCCCATCTTTAAAAGGCTGAGAACTCCTGGTATAAACAAAAGGATGTCACACCTGCCTCTTCACTCTTCCCACTCTGTTCCTAACAGGATCTCATTGAGGTAAAGTGAGTCTTTTAGGCCAGCTGTGTATGGGGGCTTTTTAGCTTTTCCTGTCTACTTGCCAAGCTTCTCTTGAAGAAGAAAAAAACAAGCTCCACCCTTTCTGGAAAACTGCATCCACAAAAGCTCTTGTAGGTGTAATTTCTATTTTAACTCACCCTTTAAGCCAGGGGTGTCCAAACTTTTCAGGCCATGGGCCAGTCATGTAGGTCAGGAAGCTGGTCACTATTGTCCAGGCCAGAAGCAGCCCCCGATGCCAATTCATCCGGCCCATGAAGCCCTCGTTGCTCTTGGAAGTAGAAGTAAAACGCGCCCCGGGCTGTAGTTTGGGCACTCCTGTTTTAAGTCTTCCTAAAGTCTGAAAATACCTGCTTCCAAATCTGAAAGTGACTGACTAGTAATTTAACATTTGAAGGAAAAAGTGGGTTGCAGGGCTCTGTAGGAAGTGATGAACCCTCTCCTGGACCCCCAGTTGTTGTTCATCCTAAACTAGTTGAATTCATTTTGTGTTGTGATCTTGTTACACTGTATCTTTTCCACATTGTTGTCAGTAAATTGAAGTGAGGACAGGCAGTGTATGATAATAATAATTTTGCGTCAGAAATTATTCTGGATTGAAAGGATTTTTTCTGGAGGAACTCTGCTCAGGGGATGCCTGAATGACCCTCCTTTCATGTCCCCAAGATCTTTTCCCGCCAAAGTGGTCACTATTTATCTACTTGCAATTTCTTGCTTTCGAATTGCTAGGTTGGCAGAAGCTGGGACAGAGATAGACACTCATTTCATCATGCAGCACCCGGGTCTTGAACTGCCAACTTGCCAACCTTCCAGGTAACAAGGTGAGCTTCTTAACCACAGAGCCACCACAGTATATGGTATGACGATGTTATTACTTCATTAATTTAATTACAATATTTCTATACTGGCACTTGAAGCAAATCATCCCCAATATGATCCATGGATTAAGAAGTTAAAACAATAAATAAAATTAAGTTAAATTAAATTTATGTTAAACATTTGAGTTGCTGAACCATTTAAATAAATAAATAAATAAATAAATAAATAAATAAATAAATAAAGAAATAAAGAAAGAAAGAAAGAAAGAAAGAAAGCAAGCAAGCCTAGATTGAAACAATCAGGTGTCTAAGACATGTTTTAAAATAGCAAATGAAGAAGAAATCTTCACATCTTGGTTAGGGCATTCTGTCAGGATGGGACCATCATTCTCAAAGCCACATCTCTTTTGCCCACCAACATAACAGACTCAGCAGGTATGTGTGATATGAATGCAGTGGGTACTATTAGGATAGTAAGTCAGAACCAGAATAGGCCAGGCTGATTTCATCAATCAGGATTTGATGACTCAACTCCTCTATAGGTTCCATTATTTCAGTGAACATATTGTTGTTTACTCCTGTGTTCTTAGATCTCTTTATTTCAGATAAAAAAGCGAAATACATACTATTGATTAAGCATAAATATTAATACAAAGTGACCACATGTATCCCCTATCTCATGGAGTTCCATTCCTTCATTTTATAGGTGAGTGAAATGTGGCCCATGAACTGTATGAAAGCCATCAACACATTTACTGCCCCTTGAACAACCACCTTTTTATTTATTAGGGTTTTTAAAATCCCTTCCACCTAGATGCAATCCTGCAGGGTCTCAAGAGGCCATGTAGAAGTTGCTCAGTGCAATCTAAATGAAGTTTAGAACATTGTGTTTAGTGAAGAACACAATGAAGATCCAAAGATTGGAAGAGTTACCCTTTTTGGAATCCCTTAGTTAGTATGGTAAAGGTAAAGGTTTCCTTTGCTCGAAAGCCAGTCGTATCCGACTCTAGGGGTCAGTGCTCATCTCTGTTTCTAAGCCGAAGAGCCAGCGTTGTCTGCTTCTGCAGACGTTTCCATGGTCACGTGTCAGGCATGACTAGACACCGGAGTGCATGGACGCTGTTTCCTTCCCACCGAAGTGGTCTCTATTTATCTACTTGCAATTTCTTGCTTTCAAACTGCTAGGTTGGCAGGAGCTGGGACAAAGACGGGATCTCATTCCGTCCTGCAGTACTCGGGACTCGAACTGCTGACCTTCCGCCTTCCAGTCAGCATCTTAGCCACTTGAGCCACTGCAGTCCTTCAGTTAGTATGACCAATGAGAAAAAACCTTGAGGATGACAGATTTATGCCTCATAAGGTCTACCCAATGAAAGCAACTAGAAGGGTACATTTGGGCCCAGGATGATTAGAAGGCAATAGGTCTTCTGCTTTCTTTGAAATAAAGAATTGGAATTATCTGGTCCCCTTATGTTACTTATGCTTAGGAAAATATTGGAGGGGGGAAATAAGCTTCAAGCATCTAGGCCTGAGGCAGATGAATAATATGAAACTGACTGAGAGATTTGAAGTACAGTAAAACACTGGATAACTATTGGATAGGATAACACTAAAATCGCATAACGTTGGGGAATTTGAGGCAAACATTTGGATCGGATAACATTATGTTAACCATTATGTTAACCATTATGTTAACGTTATCAGATCCATCAGATAACCTTTGCCTCAAATTCCGTGAGGTGTGGCTGTGACTCACCAGTTTCTCTTGGGAGAAAGGGAGGGGCTGCCTGCTCTTAAGCTTGCCACATTTGAATAACAAAGGCTTGCAAAAACCAGTCTGACTAGTTTAGCAAAGCAAAGGCTTAGGACCCTTTCCCCAGTGTAACCCAGAACACTTTGCAGAAAAATAATGGCAAAGAGACAATTTGACCCAATTACCTTTAAGAAGTTTCCCGTTTAAATTCTAAACAGCCTGAACCCAAGATTGTAGCTCCGCAAGCCTCATGCATTGTCAATGGAAAACAAGCAGACACTGAAACCTTTCACCTACAAAGCAATTAAGCTTTTCACACCCTGCAAAGCCCTGAGGGAACTTCCTTTATTACAGCAATGGTAGGTGGGCTGATTCTAAATGGAAACATTTTCCTAGCTTCTGTTCAGAAAGCCTCCATCTGGCTTGCTAAGGGACATAGTGATGGGGAGTGGGGTTCCTTAAGAGAGGCTTAGGACCCTTTCCCCAGTGTAACCCAGAACACTTTGCAGAAAAATAATTGCAAAGAGACAATTTTACCCAATTACCTTTATGAAGTTTCCCCTTTAAATTCTAAACAGCCTGAACCCAAGATTGTAGCTCCGCAAGCCTCATGCATTGTCAATGGAAAACAAGCAGACTGAAACCTTTCACCTACAAACCAATTAAGCTTTTCACACCCTGCAAAGCCCTGAGGCAACTGCCTTTATTACAGCAATGGTAGGGGGGCTGATTCTAAACGAAAACATTTTCCTAGCTTCTGTTCAGATCTTTTAAAACAGCACTTTATAAAATTTTCAAAAAATTAAAAATGCTGTATGGCTTTGTTCCCCTAAAGTCAGGGTGGTCTGGTATGTTTTTGTAATGTATTTACCCTTTAGACAATTATTTCTTAAAGTTCTTTAAGTTTCCAGCATGTTTCCTTGACTTTCCCTTGAAGCCTCTGTTGCTTATCTCTATGGAGTTAACGTTATCTGATCCACCGGAATAGGATTTTAACGTTATCTGATAAGGCTAAAAATCAGATAACGTTAAGACTTGTGGAACCAAGTCTTAATGTTATCCGAGGTATTACTGTATATATATATATACCCTTTTGACTTCCATGTATTAGACATAGCAATGTCATGTAGTTTGGGGTGGGCAACAGTGATCCACTGGACTTAACATCCTTAGCCAGTATAATCATTGGTGAGGAATTAATGAGAACTGTGGTGTGCCACAGTTGCCACCATTGACATAAATTAAGATTTAGATAAATCAGCATCAACTGGAATTTAACTTCTATAGTGACTTTTTGAAAATTTGTATCTAGGTGAAAAACAGTCCCCCCAGACTTGACATTGCTTTGAACAGATTCACTGTCTCTGTAACTAGTTTGCTTCAGAGAATAAAGAGACTGTTAATATCATGCCTATACTGTACATGAGTACTGCAGGACGGAATGAGCTCCCGTCTCTGTCCCAACTTCTGCCAACCTAGCACTTTGAAAGCAAGAAATTGCAAGTAGATAATAGGAACCACTTCAGTGAGAAGGCAAACATTGTTTTGTGTGCTCTGGTGTCTAGCCGTGGCTGCCACATGACCATGGAAACATCTGCAGAGGCAGACAGCGCTGGCTCTTTGGCTTTGAAAGCATGGGAAACCTTTACCTTTACATGAGAAAAAAGAGCTCTAATTTTAGTTGTGAATCCTAACTGGAGTAGAGCAATTGAAATACATTTATTCCTTTGTTCAGCTCTTATTAGAGAAAATAATTAGATTTATCTTCAAGATAAATGCCCTCCCAAAAATAAAAATAAAAAAATAAAACCAAAACCAAAATCCTGATTTAGCTTTACTCTGAACACATTTGCTTACTGTAGCAGGTCACACTAGAGTTTTCCTTCTGAATCCATAGGGGAATTGGTAAGTCAATTCCTTTCTATTGATTCAAATAGGCCTAGACTTGCTATGCTAAGGTAAGTTGTAACTATGATAGGCCTTTTGAATTAATGAAATATATGGAACATTTGTTTGTTGTTGTTCAGTCAAATAGTCGATTCCGACCCTTTGCGACCCCATGGACCACTGTCCGCCAGGCACTTCTGTCCTCCACCATCCTCCTCAACTCGCTCAGCTCTGTGCCCATTGTCTCTACAATACCATCTAGCCATCTCATTTTTGGCCGCCCCCTTCTTCTTTTGCCCTTGACCTTTCCAGGCATCAAGGCTTTCTCAAGTGAATCTTCTCTTCTCATTTGATGTCCAAAGTACTTTAGCTTCATCTTTTTAATATGACCTTCTAAGGAGCAGTCAGGGTTGATTTCTTCTAAGATTGACCTATTTGTTCTCCTCACTGTCCAGGGGACTCTCAAAACTCTCCTCCAACACCACATCTCAAAGGCATCTATTCTTCTGTGCTCAGCTTTCCTAATGGTCCAGCTCTCACAACCATACATTGCCACCAGGAATACCATTGCTTTGACTATACGAATTTTTGTTTGCAATGTGATGTCTCTACTTTTCACTATGCTCCCCAGGTTTCTCATCGCTTGCCTCCCAAGAATCAGTCGCCTTTTTATTTCATGGCTGCAATCACCATCTGCAGTGAGCTTAGATCCTAAGAAAGTAAAATCTGCCACTGCTTCTACTTCTTCCCCATCTATTGCATGATTGGTTTCTGTCTGCTATCTTTACAGCAGGGTTCTGTTGAGAGTCAGGATTAGATTGTGAGCAAGAAAGTGAGATGATTTGCTCTTGTTTTTTGGGTTCTCATTGCAGATATGCTGTATGATATTATTATGATTGTGTAACTGTATATTTTGCATTCCTGTAAGCCGCCCAGAGTCGCTGTATGCGAGTGGGGCAGGGTATAAGTCTAAACAACAACAACAACAACAACAACAACAACAACAACAACAACAACAACAACAACAACAACAACAACAACAACAACAACAATAACAATAACAATAATAATAATAATAATAATAATAATAATAATAATAATAATAAATAGCTACTGTTTTGTCCCTAGAAGGACTATAGCATGCAGGATAATGAAGATTTGTAAGGGATATTGAATTTATATTTATCCGAATTCCCTTGAAGGGAGCGATGGTGCAATGACAGTCAGTTTACCTGCCTTTATTGTCCCCAATATTCTGTAGGGAGTCAAGGAAGTGCTGTGGAAAGCACACCTGGAGAAGCCAGGTTGGTCTTTCTTTCTTGTCCTTCCATCATCAGGCTAGACCTTTGGAGTACTTTAAAAAGAGATTTAGAAATGCTGTAATTATTGGGGTTAGAGATTTTTAATATAGTAAAATGTTTTAAAAATTGTTTTTAATGGTGGTTGTGATAATGTTATGTGTATAATTGTTTTTTAACTGCCACCACCACCTGCTCTCTTTTTGGAGTCTTCACAGATTCTTGCATTCCAGATTTTATGACTTCCTGAATATTTCAACCCTAGTGGTTTATGTTTAGAAATGGTGATCTGAATACGATTGTAGTGCATTATAAATCAAGCTGTGGTGTCGGGAACATATAAAGCTGTCCAGGTTTATCTATAGTTTCCATGGTTTTTGGAGGCTATATAACCTTCTAGGAACTGTTAAGCTAACTTTTCACAGTATACCAGTTCAGTTACTGGTTTTGCTCAAGAGCATATCTGGGTCTTATTGTAATTTTATGACCATGCTCAGTAAACCTTGAACAGAATTAAAATCATTTCAGTTTATGAGGAGACATCCTTGCTGATCATGCAGATTCAAGGTCATAGAATCTTTGCTCCTAGATAGTGAATTAGAAATTAGATGACTGCAGCTGAACCTGACCAAAGTACAGTAATACCTCGGATAACGCTATCCAATTTTTAGTGTTATCTGATCCATGGTAAAATCCTATGGGATGGATCGGATAACGTTAAAGCTCCATAGAGATACATTGTAACCGCACAGGATTTAGCGGCTGTTATCCGATCCATCCCATTGGACCTTAACGTTATTCGACCCAATTCTCCTCCCCATATTACTTAACGTTATGTGATTTTAGCGTTATCCAAGGTAAACGTTATCTGAGGTATTACTGTACAGCAGTAGTAATACAGTGATTGTTTGCCTAATTTTAGTTATTCTATTCCAGATGCGAGCAATTTTTATGTGCCTGGTGGTCATAGTTATCTGGTAACACCTAGAATTCAGTGGACATACATTCATAAGTTTTGAATAATCAAAGTGACCAGAAGGTACTATTTTGGCCCATAACAAGTCAGAAAAATAGTATTTTTTTAGTCTGATAATCCTCCCTTAGGGACACAAGTGGCATGTCAGTCATGGCCTCTTGCATTTTACTGTCAGAGGATAGACTCTCAGATTTAGTTGACAACTGAGAGATGATTCAGTCCATATTTCATAATGAGTGAAGGAATGTTGTTGATTGTGTAAATGTGGGTTCTACATTCATATATATATGACATCCATGGCACGTTTCTTCCATACAGTTTGTGGAAGACATGATAATGGTTTCTGCACCAAATATTCTCAAGCAATTCTTGGGTAAGTTAGCATTCAAACTGGCTGCCAGATTTTTGCAGTATGGAAGCAGTTCCATTGGAAAGGTTTCTAACTCATAGTACTACTCTGTGTAGTACTGCCACCTATTCTACAACATCCTCAGAAACATTTGAGAAATAAATGTTTCCTGAAAAAAAAATTTCTACTCCCACAAAACAAATGTCACATTTCCTTTTTCGTGATTCTAGTCTCTGCAGCTGAATACCGTTTTATTAATTGCTGCAGTGTTTTTGGTTTTTGGTTTTGCTTCCTGATATGCCAAAATGAAGCTACCTTTTGATGAGTTTATTCTTCAGTTCCTTTTGCCTGACCTAGTGTGAGAAAAATTAGTCAGCAACAGAAGGTTGCTGATACCATGGTACACCCAATTGTGGTTCAAAAATATCAGAATCTTCGAGGAGGTTTTTTTCTGCGTACCCCATGCATTGTGCTAACATAGCATTATGCAGCTTCACCCTCACAAAAAAGAAAACATTGGTCCACCAATATATCAGGAGTGATGTAACCAGCAGTGACAGATTGTCCAATTAATGATTTCCTACTATGACTTCCGGACTGCAGTGGCTCAAGTCACTAAGAAGCTGACTGGGAGGCGGAAGGTCAGCAGTTCGTATTCCTGAGTACTGCAGGACGGAATGAGCTCCCGTCTCTGTCCTAGCTCCTGCCATCCTAGCAGTTTGAAAGCAAGAAATTGCAAGTAGATAAATAGGGACCACTTTGGTGGGAAGGTAACAGCATTCCATGTGCTCCAGTGTCTAGTCATGCCTGCCACATGACCATGGAAATGTCTGCAGAAGCAGACAGCACTGGCTCTTTGGCTTAGAAACAGAGATGAGCACTGACCCCTAGAGTCGGATACGACTGGCTTTCGAGCAAGGGAAACCTTTACCTTTACTTTTAGTCTCTAACAACGTTTACAACCAAAGATGTCTCCTCAGGGTTATAGCATAATTTTCATATAGAGAACTAACTTTCTCAAGCATAAATATATAACATCATATACACTATGTTGTACTTAGTTGCAGTTCCTTAAATATAAATGACAGTGAAGCTTGACATCATTTGTAGTGCAGTAGAACCTGGTATAATGAATGCCCCCTATAATGAAAAATAATAATAATCAAATAACAAATAGGGTGTGTTTTTAAATGGTGCCCTGCATAATGATTTTCCTATGGAAAAAAACCATACAACAAATATTCAATGGGAAAAAACCGCTTAGTGAAAAAATTCATCGTTTTTGCCATAGGAAAAATTGTACAACGAAAAAAATTGCATAGCAAACAGACCTGTAGAATGAATTAAAATCATTATACAGGGGTTTACTTTACATGGAAAGACAACATGGGTCATTGTGGGGTGGGATTAATATTTATATGGAATTGAAAAGAATTCCCTGTTCATGAGTAGACAGAAGTTGTCCTAAGTAGTAGAGATGGGATTCTTGGACTACATATCCAATAATTTGTCCTTCTTGGAATTCTGCCTGGTTTGCACACACTTTACAGTTACCTAAATTCAGGTAATCAGGGAGAACAGGTTTAAACTGAGAGGTTTTGTGGCTTATTCATGCTTAATTCCATCTAAGAGTTCAATTCCTGCCTTAGTACAAGCTGAGAGCTTTATTTCTGAACATTATGCCAGGCAGAGCTAGGCCTACCTAAGCCTTAAAGCCTTCTAGTTTAGGCTTTTTCTCCAGATATTCTGTGTTTAGCTGTGTGCAAGCCAGGTAAAACATTCAAGAAAGTCCAAGAAATCAGAAAATCCCATTCCTACCGGGAACCATAGAATGAAGCAAAAACCATTTCCAAGATCTTAGGAAAAGCATCTACCTTGGTAAGGGAGATCCAATCCTAAATATACCCGTATGATCTCTTCCATTTACACTGATAGGCTCACCAATGCCAACAAAGCCCCAAGAGAGGAATTTAGGTGAGCTTCAGTCTAATCTAACCGAATACCCTTTTATTAATTGCAACAAACAGCACTTTAAAAAACAGCATCCTGCTGGAGAGAAAGCCTTATTTTCCCTTGGACAACCTGCCAGGACTTTGGAAACACTGGAGTCTACAGAATCGTAATGTTCCATCACAGCTCTTTATCCTTAGGATTGCAGCCTAAAGCATTTTATTATAGTAGGAGAGGAGCATGAGTTTATAAAATCAAATTCTAACATTCTACTTTCTGGCTACAAGGACACTAATTATCTGGTGTAGGTATCTCAAGCCTGTTGAGACTGGAAGATCATTTGGATTTTAAAAGCTGATTATTTCCTCCATGTTTAGAGAAAAGTCCACTATACATTGTGTTTGCTGGCATAATTAAAGTCAGATGGATACTGAAACAGATATAAACAATTTCCTGACCAGAAAAGACAAGCTAAAAAGCCAATCAATTCCATTTTCATATTTTCTCTTTCTAAAGAATCTGTCACTTTTTAGCTAGTTGAAGGAAGCAGTAGAAATAGTCATTTTCATATATCATCAAGAGAAAAGGATTGTCTAGAATTTATATTGGTTAATTAGTGCTACTCCTTTCCAGTATTGCTATAAGCTAATATTTAGTGACATGGAAGATCCTTGAGGTGTTCTTTCCCTCTTCCACTTGTATTTGAAGAACAGACGTGGACAACCGATTTTAACAATTGTCCATACTCAATCCTGTAAAACATAAGTTTTTTTCTTTTGCCATGAGAAAAGTCATCAGATTGTCACCCTTATTCTGCATTCTAGCATTGTGAAACAGGGTATAGATGGGGAAGATAATACAATTACAGTAATACCTCATATAACATTAGTATCGAATAACACGAAAATCGCATAACATCAAGGAATCTGGGGGGAAGAATTGCATCAGATAACATTAAGATCCTATGGGATGCTTCAGATAACAACCGCGAAAGCCTGTGTGGTTACAATGTATCTCTATGGATCCCATAGAGGATCAGATAACACGAAAAATCATATAACACGAAGACTTGTGGAACCAGGTTTTAGTGTTATATGAGGTTTTACTGTATAGAGAATATGTGATTGTTCTCATAATGTCTTAGAAAGTAATTGGCTTACAGGTAAATCTATCTGGTTTATGTCTGTCAGTTTCAAGCCCATTAGAAATACCTGTTCTTGTCATATTCATATGAATAAACAATAGAAAAGTATCTTCGTTAGTATTCTAAAAGTGAACAGAATAAGAGTTGAAGCTGTTTCTTGCCCAAATATGTAATTTGTTGTGTAGAACATTCTTGTCTGGCCTGCTAACATCCTACTAGCTTGACTCCAGTTGGAAATAAGATGTTTCTCCTCCTGTTTCCTATACTTTAACCTTTGGAGTGTGATGGACTTAAATGTGTATCTATTAAATGTATGTTTGGCTGTTCATGGCTCCTGAGTGATCCCTTGACGGAATTATTCATGAGTAGCAAGTATACAAAGAAAAGTGTTATGTGCAACCACTAAAACCTATGGAGCTCCATTCTTTGGAAAATTCTCTAACTTGAGCCTGATGCTTTTCTGAAAGCAGTATAAAACTTTCCAGTTGGTATGCCATTTGGAACCCGAGTTACATTGAAAAAACATGTGCAGAAGTAGTAGGAGATACCTTTTCTGGATCACTAAATAAGAAAAAAATCATTGCAAGCTTTCGTGATTCATGACCACTTCTTCAGGCAAGGCATTCAAATGTTTGTGGCATGGTGGTCTGCCAGGCTCTGTCTTTAAAAGCAGCGGTTGAGCTGATGTTCTGCTCCCATTTTTCAAATACAGGAGTAGCAATGTTTTTTTTGTTTTTGTTTTGCTTTTAATCTTTTTATTTTACAAAAGTAAAACAAAATACATTTAGAAACAACAACAAATATATAAAGCATTTTTTAAATTTTTTTTAGAATAAACATGTTTATTGTGCCTATTCAGTTTTATGCACAACTATTTATATTTGTATTTTGTTGTATTTATAAACCACCTTTCTCACAATGGATGTATTTTGTGTTTTCTACTTCTTTTGCTTGTGTAGTGCTTGTTTTTTTTCTCTTTTGGAAACTGTAAATCTGCAAATATAGAAATGTGATAAAATAAGTCTTTTTCTTTTTGAAACCCACTCTAACAATGATTCTGTAAAAAGTCTACTTTGTATTTGTGTCTTATTTCCCCCCTACACTGATCTTCCATTATACACAGATGGTGGTTATAACACTTGAAGAGTAAATCTTGGGTAAAGTTCATAGAGTTTATGATCAAAGGTTAGGAAATTAGAATATGATGTTTGGCAAAAATTTTCATGTATCTTTCCCCTCACTTGTAATATATGAGTTTACTTCAATGTATAAAGTGGATTCAATTTTGAAGGCCTTAAGAGAACTGAAAATAATGTTTGAAGTTCATAACTTAAAATTTTATTCTTGCATTATCAACAAAACTGTTCAATAGTGGAGTACTGTACTGTCTATTCCTACAAGTGCATAACTTTTTGCTTTCGGTAGACCAAGATTTATATGTGTTTTCTTCCTACTTTAAATGCCACTGTTTTTGTTAGATGTTACTTACACTTAAAATAATCAATTTCCCAAATCCAAGCTTTCTTTCTCAGACTTTGCTTTTGAACTCTGATCTTCAGTCTCATGGGTTTCTACACATGTTTTCCTGAGAGGCACCATGTTTGATTGTGCTTACTATGGCAAACTTTGAAATAGGTACCTTTTCTCCTGCTCTCTTTTGATGTTTTAAATAGCTGATTTGGTCAATCTGACTTGCATTCTTCTGATCCATCACCAGTGTAAATAAAACATTCAATTTGTTTAGTGGTATTCCAAGGTATAATTTTTTTCCTGAGGAATAGTGGTCTTTCCTGCATTGATGAAAGGAGAAATTCCTAATGCTGGATTTTGCTTATGCAGTTGGAAACTGCTCCTCTGATGTGGTTTACAAAGGCTTGTGGACACATTTATATTGCACCTGCTTAGCTAAGATAAAAGCTATGGGTTTTTTTCTCTTAGTGGAAGATTCAGATTAGTTTTTGACCCTCATGTGAACTAAGAGGGTGTTGATTTCTTTTTTTAATTTTAGCAGGTAGACTGGTGATTCATGGAAAGAGTACCTTACCATTAATATCTAGATCAATGGTTGTGGGGCCCATGCCCCACAGGGGGACTTCAATTCTCAAAAGCCTAAGCCAATACATTGGCTGAGCATTGCTTTGGGGAATTGATTTAGCCTTCAGGGAATTGAAGTCCAAAAACCAAAGGTTGGGAAATACTGGTCTAGACATATTAATCCAACTGTGAGCCTGTCGATTTTTGTGACCAAATTCCTAGAAAATAGAGATCACATGGGTAACTTGTATCGGTGGGTCTTCAGCGGCCAACTCGCCTAATAACAATGACTGAGCAAACGTAATTAGTGTATATTTCTCTTCCATGTGCCACTTTTTTTAAATGGCAAATGAAGCATAACAATTGAAAAGTTTCTACAGCTAAGTACATAAAAGAACATTGGTGGCTCAGAGCAGAGGTCAAGCTAGCCCAGCATTCTTCTTCCTCAGCAGTCAATCAGATACTTCTGGGAAATGCACAAAGAGAACATGAATGAGGTAGCAAAAAGGATCATTTGCTCATAGACATTCTACCTCTGATCAGGGCTGGATTTACATGAAAAGAGGCCCTAGACTATTCCACTTATGTGGCCCTTTCACCTCCCATTTTTAAGTTTGTAAATTACATGAGAGATAATAAAATACATCATTACTGTGATATATTATCAATATATAGGCCCATCTTGATCTTGAGGCCATAGGCTGAAGCCTAGTTAGCCTATAAGAAAATCTGGCCCTACCTCTGATATTGGAGATAATATATAGTATAGCCATTTGATATAGTAGCTGTTAGCCTTCATAGATTTAACTTCTATGGATTTGTCCAGTCTCCTTTTTAAATTGTCCAGGTTGTGGAGCATCACTGACTTCGATACTAGCTGTTTCCTTACATGCAAAAGACGTTTCTTGAGAACTCTTTTGGTAAGCCACTAACATAATTTGTTTTCATATAAGCTGAAGTGTAAACTCTGAAAGCACTTCATTAGATTAAAACCCTGTTGAAATGAAGGACATTGCTCTAACCCAGCAGGTTCATGATCAATGCAAGACTAACATTTAGCTGCAAAGAACAACCAATACAAATACTTGCGTGTTCTTCTTCAAAATTAAACTGTGAGGCTAAGTCATGGAATATATCCCCCCTCACTGTTTGTATGGGAATGTTATTGATTGCTGTCTTATTTTATAACAATCCACCAAATAGTCTCTAAAATTGCAAGCAATGTATTTACTGAGAGCAACAAAAGAAGCCATCTGTTTATTATCTGGACTGACATTTTTCTCTAACTGGCTGAAAAGTGTTTGACTTCAATTCACATTGATTTCAATTCACATCCATGTTTTAACCAGTACAACAAAAACAACAAAAATTATCTAATACCTAATATTTCTGCCTTAGGAGAGTAAACAATGAAGACTAAGCCAGACAGGGGACATTGTTGTTCAGTTGCATAGTTGAGTCCGACCCTTTGTGATTCCATGGACAATCGCATGCCAGGCACCCCTATCCTCCACCATCCTCTTCAATCCGGCCAGCTCTGTGCCCATTGCGTCAACAATACCATCTAGCCATCTCATTCTCTGCCCCCCTTCTTCTTTTGCCCTCAACCTTTCCCAGCATCAAGGCCTTCTCAAGTGAATCCTCTCTTCTCAATTAGCTTCATCTTTACTAATTGACCTTCTAAGGAGCACTCAGGGTTGATTTCTTTTAAGATTGATCTATTTGTTCTCCTTACTGTCCAGGATATTCTTAAAATTTTCCAACACCACATTTCAAAGGCATCTATTCTTCTGTGCTCAGCTTTTCTTATGGTTCGCCATCATAGCCCTAGGGCTATGTTGTTTGCTGGATTTGGTGACCAACTTCTGATGACTGTAGATAGCAACTTGTTTTAGATTTCCTCATCCTTAAAGGCAGGTGGAAAAACCCTAAACAAGGCAGAAGAAATGCAGGGTTCTCTGACTCATATCAGCTGAAAGTATTTTTTAACTCATTATACTGTGTTAGAAAAGAAACTAGTCTTTGCCACATTTCTGGGTAAATGGAGTATCATTTTCTAGTAAAATAGTTTCTTTCTTAACATGTTAGTACCTGTACTGTAAATGGTAGTTTTTACCTTTTGCTGTTGTCTTCTTTCCCCCAAGCTATCCTATCTGACTGGGCTATATAATTTATTTACCTTTATGTAGGCTGAAATACAACTCCAAATATGTCAGGAGATAATTTTAACCTTTTCTCTCATTATTTTCCACTTACTCCATGTAAAATCCTATTCCTTTGCCTGCTTCTCACCTGTGCTGGTAATGATAGAGAGCTTCTGAATCTGAAGAGGAAGGTAATTTTGAGTGTACATAAAGGAAAAGAAAGGGTTAATTAAGGCTTCTTCCCTGGCTCGTTCAGAGTGTACTGAAATGGGCTCCCTTTAGTGGCTGCTTTTCAGAACCCCACAAAAAGCAATTGTTAAAATATGTGCAATTGTAATACTTCCTGTAAAGACCCTGAATTAAAATCAAATGTTTTCTGCTCAAGAACTGATAAAGACTCATCAGTCCAAGTGTATCATTACTGGTTTTCACCCTTCTAAACACATCCATATGTAAAGTCTTGCAACACATATTCCTCATTTTTATGTTGGTGGATTGATGTTCAAAATAGTTGTCTTATTATGAACGCATGGGATGTTTTGTAATTAACATAATTTTTAAAAATCTCCTATTGATTATATATTGGATTTGGTAAGGCCAGCCCTAGTGGTAGGCTTATAGAGGCAGTCAACGCAGATGGCATCACATTAGGGAAACCAATTTACTGCTTCCAGGGCCAGATTTTCCTATAGGCTGACTAGGCTTCAGCCTAGGGCCTCAAGATCAAGAGGGGCCTATATATTGATATATATCACAGTAATTATGTATTTTATTATCTCTCATGTAATTTACAAACTTAAAAATGGGAGGTGAAAGGGCCACATAAGTAGAATAGCCTAGGTCCTCTTTTCATGTAAATCCGGCCCTGACTGCTTCCCACACTTGTGCCTTAGCAAGGACCCTGTTCCACCCCCATTGCTTATGCATACTACTGCAGATAGACTCAGTGACTGACACTCCTAGTAAACATGTCATCCTGCACCTGTCTTGGGGATGGTGGTGCCCCAGCTACAGACGGGATGCAGTAGCAGTGACTCTGGGCCTTGTTACTGCAGTATAAAGGGGGAGAAGAAGGCAGTGAAAGCAACATTGAATGCAGCAGTGGCATGTCTCCAGTGCTGACAGAGTAAGAGGAAGGAAAGACAACAGTGGCTACTACAAACAATACCTGACTGTTCAATATAACAGTAAGAATAATAATGCACATTGTGTCTGTTCCAATCTGTGGCAATCCTGCCAAGATTTTCTAGGTGTAAAGTACTCAAAAAAAAATTCACGTCACTCCTGGTAACCCTCTGTAACCATACCACAGGCCCAAAATTGACCATGTAGCAGAGCGCTTAACCCCATAGACTAAGTATGCTCCAGGTGAGTTGATGTAAGATTATTATATTCTTCAAAAAAGCTTTCTAAAAAATTGGCTTTATGAGCTCATGTTGCATGTTGCTATGTGTTCTCATTTCCATTGTAAGGCATGAAATCATGGCCTTTGTTGCAGGCTGTTATAGAAAGAGAAGTGTGTGAGAATAAAGTATTGCAAGATGTTAAGTTTTTTTTTCCATAAAAGGATGACCAAAGGAAAACAAGTGAATAAGACAAATAATTTGTAAACACATTAAAAGCAGGAGGCTAGAATACTAGGCTAGAATTGGTGATGGTGGTGGAGGAAGAAGAGGAAGAAGAGACTTTTAGGTTGTTCTTGCTCAAAAGCCAGTCATATCCAATTCTAGGGTTCAGTGCTAATCTCTATTTATAGCCAAAGAGCCAGTGCTGTCTGTGTTTACAGATGTTTCTGTGGACATGTGGCAGGCATGCCTCAACACCTGAGTGGACGGAATGCTGTTTACCTTCCCACTGAAGTGGACCGTATTTATCTACTTACAATTTCTTGCTTTTGTACTGCTAGGTTGGCAGGAGTTGGGACGTTTAGAATGGAATCTTAATTTCCTCATTTTGCAACGTTTTGAGATGCCAGCCTAAGAGTTCATTTCTTAGTGTGTAAAAGCAAAATTCTTTTGTGAGCATACTTTGGATATAAGTCTTGTTGAATTCTGTGGGACTCAGTCCCAGATAGGCAGCATAGAATTGCAGCCTAAGGCAGGTAGTTAAGCTTCCTAGTTTCTATTGAAGCCTTACAGGGTTGCAGTCATATGTCTTCCAAAAGCAGGTTCCAATTTTCATGATTGCATTACTTGTCTGTTTAGTATAATATACAGTTTTGTGTACTGCAACAGTCCCTTTAGGCTTTCGACCCTTTCATGTTGAAAGCACAGCATAAACCTGTGCTATTGTAGAAACGTCAGCTGGTTTGAAACACCAGCTTTAATTTCATCCATATTCATGCTAGAATAAACTCTGGTCTTGCTCATCTGTCCCAAGCAAAGTCGTACTTTCAAATATGTGAAACAAAAGTTTTGGAAGGAAGAGATTCCCCACCACCACCACCAAACATAAACAAATCCTGTTATCTTCAGAAGTAAGTTGCATTCACATATCTGTCCTTTAGGGAACAAATCCCTCTTTGGAAACAGAGTAATAAATTGGAGAGACTTTTATACAGTTTACTGAAATTCAGCAATATTTTTTCTTCTTTTAAGGATAAGGATTGTGTCAAAAATGCTCACTCTAATGTGGCTTTTCTTAAGACTTGTCACATCATAGTGAGGTGCCTTTTCTTAAGCTTTGTCATACTGTGCCTACCTGTATTTCTCTAGGAAGAAGCAAGGTGACCCTTCCCAAAGATAACTTGATTGAAAAACCCAGTGTGGTGTAGAATATTCTTTCCTCTCTTGGTTGTTTCTAGTTCTCCTGGCTACCATATGACACTGAGTGTGCTGACTGTGGACTGATGGGTGGCGTAGGCTAAAATATATGAAATGGTTCAGGTTAAGAAAGGTTGTGTTGTTACATTGGGGTAGAATTGGGGGGGGGGGACACAAGTTGAAATGCTTCTCCTCTCCCCCTTTGCTATATAGCTTACTAGGGGATCCTAGATGAATCAATATTCCTCAGCCTAACCTCAATCTTAGAATTGTCAGGAGGAGACTATGGAGAATGGGAAAAGATACAGTATCTTGGCTTATGCTCCCTGGGTTAAAGACAGTTAATAAATATAATAAATAAAGTGAACACAAATTGCTTAGCAAGTTTATGTCTGGTTGAGAGTAGGTAAATCCACAGAAGAAATAGGAAAAATCAACAGGGCACATAAAATGTGACCTATGTCTTACTTGTCTGTAACTCCCATCAACTCTGGCCAGGATATCCAGTGGTGAGTAATGTTCGGAGTTGCAGTTGGACAATATCTAGAACAGGAGTTCTCAACCTACAGCTCAAGGGCTGGCCCCGGCCCTGATGCCATCTCATCCAGCCTGTCACTGCTTCCACTGCACCCAGGAGTGGAAGTGCACACATGTACGTCATCTGTAAAACGTGCATGCACAAATGCGCCTGTGACGGTCATACATATGGAAGTGGGCACATTTACATCAGCCATAAATGTGCCCGCTTCCACTTCCAGGGGGGCATGGTCTGGCCCGCTCAGCTGTCTGGGGGGCATGGTCAGGCCCGTGGTGAAAAAAAGTTGGCCACCCCCGATCTAGGATGTTGCCCTTTCTTTAAAAGGGCCTGTAATAAGAATAGATGTAATTTAAAAAACAGTTCTAGCTCAGGCCATAAGACTCCAGTCATTCCTTCCTCCCATGGCCAGAGCTCATTGGAGAAGGAAAGTCTAAGAGCCTATTTTGCTTTAGACTCTTCCCAATGCTGAGATCTCCAAAGTGCTGAGGATGTACAGGTGACCTTGAACAGGAAGTCAAATATAGCCACCTTGTCAAACAGCAAAGCATATTGACACTTGGTCTCTTGCTCTACAGGAAACCTTGTAAACCTTCTGATCACTGCATGTTCATCCCCTCTGATGAAATGTATGCTGTGTGGCCCTTAGGTCTTCATTCAGTGTCAGATTCCTTCACCTACCCATTCATAGTCAGCATCACCACTAAATAATAAAGATGATTATGTTGGTTAAGTCTACAGGGAGAAAAAAGAGGAGTAAATTGATTCCTCACCAGATTGCCTAGAAATAGCCTGCATTGAAATAGTCTACACTGCTTCTTTTTCACTAGTGCCACTATATTTTTCTGAGCTGGTTTATATTCCATTGCTGCAGACCTCAGGAAACTGGGCTCCTTCTAACAGTAGCTGTTTATTTCTTTTTATTTATTTATTGGGGCTGCAGGGGCTCAATGGTTAAGAAGCTTGCCTTGTTAGCTGGAAGGCCAGCAAGTCGGCAGTTCGAGACCTGGCTCCTGCCAACCTAGCAGTTCAAAAGCAAGAAATTGCAAGTAGATAAATAGGGACCACTTCAGTGGGAAAAGATATTGGGGACATGAATGGAGCCTCATTCAGGCCTCCCCTGAGCGGAGTTTCTCTAGAAAAAATCCCCATTCCAGAATAATTTCTGACATGAAATTATTATACTGTACAGTAAAACCCCAGTTTATGACTGCCTTGGTTTATGTTTGCCGTGGTTTATGACGGCAAATCCAGAGGAAATGATGCCTTGGTGTACAATTATTATTCTTTTGCCTTACGACCGAGAATTCCCTGAGTCCAAAATGACTGTGGGCCATTTTGGACTCTGTGGGTGGCGTGATCGCAGTGGGTGACCTTGCCTTGCACATTTACGGTGCCTGTTCCGGAGTCATCGCTAAAGCACAGGATGTCTTTTAAACCCCACACCTTAGCAATAGCTCCGGAAGAGGTATTGTGAATGCACAAGGCAAGGTCGCCTGCTGTGATCGTCTCCCCCCTTTGCCATAATGACCCAGGCACAGAATGGGGGAGAGGTGAATGGTTTGTCTCTCTCAGCTGTGGCATCTTCAGCAGGGGAGCCCTGGGTGTGCCTCAGCAGCAGGACAAACTGCTCCATTTCATCACCCGACGCTGAACCTGAGGAAGAAGCACCAGAGCCCAGACAATGTAGGGAAAGGTAGTGTTCCACTTTTTGGAGGTGGGTGGGGTTTTTTTTGGGAGGTTGTGAAGGTTTTTTTTAAAATTTTCAGTGTATTCCTATGGGAAAATGTGCTTCAGTTTATGATTGATCCGGTTTTTGACAAAAGCTGTCAGAATGGACCACAATCGTAAAACGGAGTGTTACTATTAGTTATATATTGGAGTCATTTTCTGCCTTTCTTCAATGCAGTTGGAAGAAAGTGCTGTGTAAGTAAAAATAATGTGTGAGAGTGAAGCCCAGCTTGCTCAAGAGTCAATTTTAACTTATGGCAATCCTTTTCATGGTTTTTCAAGTAGAGAATACTCAGAAGTGATTTACCATTTCCTTTTTATGGGAACATCCTGGGACTGTGCATCTTACCCAAGGTCACACAGCCTGGCTCTATTTCCAGGAGGCACAGTAGGAATCAGATTCTCAACCCCTGGCACTGCAGCCAAATACCTAAACCATTGGTGGCTAACCTTGGCACTCCAGGTGTTCTGGAACTTCAGTTCCCAGAAGCCATGGTCAGCAAGAGTGCTGACTTGGGCTTCTGGTAAATGAAGTCCAAGAACACATGGAGTGCCAAGGTTCACCATCACTGGCCTAAACTATTGAGCTATCCAGCCAACTTGCTTGAGAGTTAAAGCAGGAGTTCTCAACCTTTTAAAGCCAGGGGCTGGGTCACGCTCCCTCAGACAGCTTGGGGGGGGGGGCAATGGCCATTTTGCCCTTCCTCTACCACATGGCACTTCCTGGTGTGGTGGAGGTGGTGTGGTGCCACATGAAATAGTGCCACGGGCCGCAGGTTGAGAATCCCCGAGTTAAAGTGTGTTAAAAAGGAATGTTTTAACTTTTGAACATTTCTACTAGTTGATGGATTTTCTCCAAGTAAAAAGGGATTAAGTTAATTACTATTAGTTTCCAATATAAAGGTTGGGTGTTTGAACATATGTTTTATCCATTTCTTACCTGCTGACAAAAAAAAGTTGCATGTGTCTGATGGTGGTAAATCACATTTATACTTAAAACTATGACAGCACAATAACACCCTTACACTTTCATGCAGTGTTAATCAGACAGAGAAAACAGCAAAGAAACCAAAATTACAGATGTGGCAAAAAATGGACTGTAAAGTCATTTGCACCATAAGGCTTGTGATAAAAGCAACTCTTCCAATTTGGGCAGTATGAAAATTTGTTAATGTTTTAGTGAAATCCTATGAAGAGGATAGAGGTGAGAGACTGGAATGGAGGGTTAGTTATAGAGAATGACTGGTATGTGATTGAACTACATGGATCAAAGAACAAAACACAAAAAGTTCTTGGAGGGAAACACAGTTTTGTTTCTTCTGCAGAACAGGAAAGAGTACCTGAAAGATCTGCACAACAGACATCCTCTCCATCTCTTTCTTCTCTTTAAAGTTTTCATTTTACTCAGTGTTTGCCATTTCAGGTACGTGGGAATAAAGGTGAAGTGCTTTATATTCTGGATGCCAGCAATCCAAAGCATTCTAACTGGCTGCGTTTTGTACATGAAGCACCATCTCAGGAACAGAAGAACTTGGCGGCTATCCAGGTAAATTTGTTGAGTGACAGTTATCAATATATGCTGTGAAGTCTTATTGTTTTCAGTGAATTTTATTACCCAATAAATAAGTATAGGATAGTACACAATGTGTAAACCTGATCACACGTGTGAGGAAATTTTGGTTTTACACTTCAGTCTCCAGAAGCTCCAGCTAGCATAGTCAATGACAAGAGAGTGTGGGAATGATAGCCTGGAAGATCTGAAGAATGAAGGGCCCTGTGCTTACCTTTTAAATAAGGTTGTTACCTCCTTTACTTCTTCCTGGAATGTATACAGCCCAAAAAAGCTGAACATTATTGTTTATTCCTCTGTGCAACCTTCGAAACAATGTATGACACATTCAAAAGGCACAGCAGAGTAGCAAAAAGTGATAAAAATAGTGAGCAGGCTTTTGACAGTCAGACAATGTTAGGTAGGTTTAAACTAGTGCTTCCCAAACTTTGGTTTTTGGACTTCAATTCCCAGAAGTATGTTGTGCTAGCATAGTTCTGTTGAATCATGGGACTTTGATGACTCAATTCCTCTGTACGATCCATTGATTAAAATTGGCCTTCGCTGGTTGTTACTTACTTTACTAAAGTCGTACCTAGAGTTGTCCCACTTGGATCAATGGAACTTGTGGAGGAGTTCTTCTTCTTGTGCCATATCAGATTCCAGATATTGGTGATCATCATGGCAGTCGGCCATGAAGACTGTCCTGCGAATATACAGTGGTACCTCATACAATGATTTTAATCCATTCCACGGGGCTTGTTGTTGTACAAAACAATTGCTATACGATGCATGCATCGTATAGCGATTTTCCCTATGGGATGCATTGTATAGATTATTTTCGTTAACTAGTTTTTCCCATTGAAAAACTGTTGTACAATTTTTTCATAGAAAAATTCTTATGCAGGACACCATTTCCCCCCAAACCTAGTTGTTATGCGATTTTGTTGCTATATGGGGTGATTGTTGTATGAGGTTCCAGTGTAATGCCATGACCCTTCATCTGCTTTCCGCATTGCAGCATGACACCTTTACCACCTTTATCCAGCTCCACAAGTCACTTTCTCGTCCTGAGCCCTTTTAACATACAAGGTCCTCCTCCACCCCAGGCCAGGATTGATGAAGCTGCTGCTTCCATCTAGATGGATTAAAGTGGTATTTAATCCACTTGGGGATTCTCACCCTTTCTTGTGGACTTCAACAAGGCCACTAATCCTCAGTGTTGTCAGGTTAGTTAACCATTGCCAGATGCTCGCCATTGAGTTGCTGGCAGTATGGTCTACTCTGTTACCATAGCAGGATAACCTGGCCAGATTTGTGGAGGAGTTAGCTCAATAAATCTCCACTGATTCAATGTGCCTGCTCTAGTGTGATTTACTATAATAAAGAACAGGATTTTAGTCAGTGCATCTGTTTAGTTTGGATTACTAATTAGACTTAGCTAAAAGAAATAGCAGTAACTAAACAAACAAACAATCGCATGTTGGCAATACAGATGAAAGCTATAGTGTGCAATCAAGTCTATGCCATTTTAGCAATTAAAATACAGAGCCATCTAGGAAAAGTCTTCCATATGGAAAAGTGGCATATGAATTTTAAAGAGTTTATTTAAATTTGTGAGCTTAGTTGATAAAACATGTTTCCTTTTGATATACTGTATTTTTGTTATTCCAAATGCTGCTACCAATGCAAAGCATTTGGAATAGAGATGAAAGACTTAAAAATTATACATCAATTGGATTTCTGTCCATATATGAATCAGTAAAATTGTGTTGTGGCTAAAGAGAGGTTTCAGCTATGCTAATACCTAAATCATATTGAGCCAAATGTGTAGAAAGATTCACATGCAAATTCCTTTTATCTGTGACACTTACTTGAAATAGTAACCATGAGACCTTAATTGCTTCTCAGTTTATTCTGTTTCACAGAATTGCTGTGAAGCTAAATTGGGGAAAGTGTATACATATTTGTTTGTTTTTCCAACAGGAGAGATTAAAGTACATACTTAACTCTCCTTCTCAAACCAGTGGGAAATAATTTTAAGTTGAGCATTCTGCCTATTGGGATCCACACAGATAATTTCAGGCAAAAAGCAAGATGAATTTTGTTTCTGACCCTTAACTTACATATTTATGAAATCAAACAAAATATGTCTATCATACATGCAGGATAGCCTTTCAGTTGAGCAACCCTCTAAACATCTATGCTCTGTTTAAAAAAGAAAGTGTAATTATATTCAATGAAGCTTATTTCGAGGGAAGTTCAGAGGACTACAAACTAAACATCCTTTTGCATATTCTGTGGGAATTCTAATAAACTGTAGAAGTTGTTTGTCAGTTATTCAAAACTCTGAACCCAAAACTTAAATATGCCTTACTGTGGGTTTTTTTTAAAATGCTTTCAGGTACAGAAAGGTTGCAAATGTGCAATTTCACTTTTATTTTTATACATGCAGGAGAGCCTTTAGGAATGACCCCCAAAGGAAGAAAATGGTTAATAAAACATTATTGCAATACCACCAAACTGATTAAGTACTTGTAAGGCCTTGTGTGACATCTAGTCATAAAGTCATTGCCTCATTTTTGCCACTTTTCCTCTAAATGACAGCTACAATAAAACGTCAGTCTTTTCTCCTGTCAATCGAGTGATCAATGAACTTGTGAAAGCGACAGGGTTTAAGTCCATGGAGAAACTTGCATTTTGAATAATCTAGCCAAATAAAACATTCTGCATTTGTTCTTTTGCTTGCCAGTTGTATTTTGTCTTTTTCTTTTGAAACTCTATATTCTTAGTGACTACTGTATGGTTGGTTGTTAATGTCAAAACTTTTTATAAACAAAATCACAGCCAAACCTCTACATTCAAACACTCTGTTCATTAACCACCAGACATGCTGGTGGTCTGGACAAACTCAACAAACTGGAATAATGAAATGGCAAAGGTTAATGGGAAAAGAGGTATTTACTGTGACGCAGCAGAGTGGTTTAAAGTCATACTTAACAAATGTAACAATGGAAGATTAGTATTTGAGAATCAGTCAGCACTGCAATAAATCTGGTACAACTGTTTTATCTCTTGGGTTAAAAGACAGGGAGGAATTGGGGCATGGAAGAATAGGAGGTAAACCACAAAGAAAGAAAAGGCAAAAGGAAGTTATGTGCCTATACTGTATTGCAAAGCAGGTTTGAGAATATTTTCTTTAGTCTCTTGTGCTGCACATCACAATTTAAGTTAAAGGTAAAGACCACCCTTGCATGAAAGCCAGTCATATCTGACTCTAGGATTCAGTGCTCATCTCTGTTTATAGCCAAAAAGCCAGCGCTGTCTGCATTTGCAGACGTTTCTGTAGCAGGCATGCAGAGTGCATGGAACACTGTTTACCTTCCCACCAAAGTGGTACCTATTTATCTTGCTTTCAAACTGCTAGGTTGGCAGGAGCTGGGAG
The DNA here is from genome assembly GCA_030440675.1 of Furcifer pardalis. NCBI lineage: Eukaryota > Metazoa > Chordata > Lepidosauria > Squamata > Chamaeleonidae > Furcifer > Furcifer pardalis. The sequence goes on from CP126892.1 coordinate 73,403,455, forward strand.
AGAGATGGGAGCTCACTCTGTTGTGCAGTACTCGGGTCTCAAACTGCTGACCTGCCGACCTTCCAGTCAGTGTCTTAACCACATGAGCCAATGTACTCCCTAATTTAAGTTAACAAAATGCAAACAGACAGAAAGGATGAACATAATACAGTAGTCAGAATCGACTGTGCGACTGAACAACAATACAGTAGTTGTTCAGTATTCTGTGATTGATACATATCCAGTCCCAGGACGGAGAGTGTCTTTGACAAAGCTCTGCTTCATATAGGCCTCCAGTGGTACACTTGTTCGTAATAGCCCTGGAAAGCTTATTTGGCACCAAAGGTGGTCCCAGGCAGAACACTGTTATCAGTGTCAGTCAGTGAAGTCAAGATACACTATTTAATTGAGTCAATATGGGAGATTTAAAAGATAGTTCAAATTTAAGTATCCAGACCAGGAAACACACAGCAGACTTCAAGGTGGTGATGGGATTTAGGGGGCTGTAGGAGCCTCAGCAGCCATAAAGGTGCCCTGTGCTGGTGACCATCATTGTGGTAGAATCAATATGTTCTTCCAAAATTACACACATTTTAACACAATTATTTAGTTAATCTTATGTCATTTATATTTAGGAAAGCTATGGCCTCTCTGCCTGTTTGTATCATTTGGTGAAAAAATGGCAAGGGTAAAGCTCCAATTGATTAGAGATTGCAGTGAAGATTGACTTCTCAGTTGAAAAGATAGGGACTGAGAGGAAAGGGAATTCCAGATGTTTTTGTGATCTCCAGTCTGATACTTTACAGACTAGATATTCCTGTGGCCCAGAGGCCTTGTCTTTTAGTATAGTATGACTTAGAATCCAGCAGCATCTGTATGCACATTAAGATCTAGTGTGATCTTGTAAATGTTGTTTCTCAATGTTTTTGAACCCAGGTTTCCCAACAAAATGTTTTCTACTTTCTGTTCTTCTTCCCTCTAAATTAACCCCTACTATCTGTTCTATGGATAAAGTGCCACCATCACAACCTCTATTCATGTATATGGAGAGTGATGCTGTGTGCAAAAATCTGTACTTGAATAGTCCAGTGTTAATTTTGGAAGAGAATCAAAGTTGACTACCTTGAAACCTCTTAAACTTTACAGAGGAAACTTTCATTCAATGGCTTCTAGGCTACAGTGGTTAGAGGCAGATGAATAGAGTGTATTAAAATAGCAACTGATGCAAACTTTGATTTGATGAATATAGGTATGGATTGATGTAGGGGCAAAGTATAAATTATATGGGATCCATATACCGGTAGTTCTTGAAAGACTGTGGAACTTTAATACGTGTCTAGAAATGTTAATCCCCTTCTCTTTCCTAATTAAAGACAGTTGACATGCACAAGTAAAGGATTCCTGGTAACTAAATAATAAAATATAAAATCAGCATTCCAGTGTTGAGTAGATATTGCCTTCTAGGTCCTGATGGCAATGAAATGACCAATTCAGAATTGGTATAACTGGTAATGCAAGTTGTAGACATACAGCTAGCTCCTCACAATTTTTCTTCATATGCAAAGTTCAAGCCAGAAACAAAGTACAGTAATACCTTGGATAACGTTTACCTCGGATAACGCTAAAATCGCATAACGTTAAGTAATCGGGGGGGATTGGATCAAATAACGTTAAGATCCTATGGGAGGCATCGGATAACAACCGCTAAAGTCTGTGCGGTTACAATGTATCTCTATCGAGTTTTAACATTATCCGATGCATCCCACAGGATTTTAACATGCATCGGATAACACTAAAAATCGGATACCAAGACGTTTGGAACCAAGTTTTAGCATTATCCAAGGTTTTGCTGTAAATGTTTTGAGTGAAGCTGTAGCACTATACAGCACTTATATACCTGCCAATATGTGCTATAGACCTCAAGGAGTTTTTCATCCAAGTAGTCATGGGTAGGACTGCCCTGTCAAAAGCACAGATTTTTCCAGATAAATCTGAAGAATAAAAATGATAGACTGAAAGATTTCCATATGTTGTCTTGAAACAAGAACAAGAGAGAGAAATATTTTCACAGAAGAAGAAAAGCCTGCACTTTTAAAACTGATTTATTTAAAATTTAGTTTGTGGTAAATTTAATTTCCCTGGAACCCACAACAGTGCCATAAGAGGAAAAAGTAACTCTTTGATGAAGGCAAAATACCCTGATAGCTATCTGGACTCCACTGTGAAAGGCCCATCCTGCAGAAAATATGCAATTAATTTTCTTCTCCTATTCTGTCACTGATCTAAGAGCAAATATATATTTGGTTCTACAACACTGTTGCTTTGATTAAGTTTATAATATTAAACAGTCACCCATTTCATAAAAATGTCATTTTAATCCATTACAGATCCATCTAAATTTGAAAAGTATGATATCTCCTGTTGACTCTTCAGTGAGTCTTAATGCATTGCAAATTAAATATTATCTTGTCTAAGCCTCACAAAGATTGTCACAAGATATATGGCTATATGCAGCATAAGCTAGGTTCAATTAACTTTACTGGATGTTAATCAGATAGATATGATTTACAACAGCAACTGGCATTCTTCAGTAAATTCAGTTCCTTTAAAAATTGAATGTCCTGGCTTTTTAAAACGGAAGTTTAAATATATAGACACTACACACAAGTTCCAACAGAAATTTCCAGTGCTAGGGAATATTAGCAGATCAGTGTGTGATCTGTACTGTAGTTGATGGAGGAAGGCAGAACCAAGAACAACTAAGATGTGACTCGATCCTCTCTGTGTCAAAATATTTTGAAGGGCTGTTTTGGACTTAATGAAATGATAAAGCAAAATGTATGTGAGTGCAATACTTGCCAGTGTTTATTTAATTTCATAGCTTGGGCTGGGCTACACAGAAAGCCTTCTGGATGATTGTGAGATTTTTGAACCACAATTGGGCGTACCCTGGGCAACGGCTACCTTGTTGTGCTGGCTAATCTTTCTCACACTAGGTCAGGTGAAGGGAACTGCAGAATGCATTCACCAAAAGATGGTTTCATTTTGGCAGTCTCACATCTGGCCTAGACATGGAGGAAGAAGAATAGCTTGAGCTAGAAGGTTTTGTTCCAACTTAACCTTCCCTGTATCTTTGCCATCCACTTACACTTGACAAAGCCCACCAGAAATAATTCTCTTATGTTAAACTGTAATTGATAACTACACAGTCCACAAATATGTGATGGTGAGGAAGTGGAGGTAGGAAGAAAAGAAGGGAAATTTTTTTCATAAGAAACAAGGGGAATTTTTAAGTGAAAAGCCAGTTACAGGAGACAGGAGGAAAAAAAATCAACCTTCTTGCTGGCTTTCTGAATTTCTATCTATTCAAAGTGCAGAGAGAAAAGTTTTTGCAGATCTGGTTTTTAAAAGCAGAAAATCACCGAAACCCAACTCTGTCTTGCTTTCTTCATTCAATTGTCAAGGCACTATATATTTTTTAAAAAAGTTAAGCCAATCCTTGTGCACCAATGTTCTTTCTAGAAAGCTTCTACTAAGCATGCTCCATGGTTATAAAATAGTTGATTTTATATTAAAAAGGAATGGCTTATGATTTCAATATTTCCACAACAAAGGATGGATTTACTGCAAAAAGGGACGAGTATAATTAATATCCTTTTAAGATAAAAATTTAGTTTGAAATACAGTGGAACGAGAAATTTGTACAACAAAATGTTCATTATGCAAAGGCAATACCCTGCATAATAAATTCCCCCCGTTATACAGGGTTTCCGCTAAGTGGGGTATACCCCATTTAATGGAAACCCTGTATAACAAACTTTTTTTTTTGTTATGCAGGGAATCTCCCATTGGATCCACATAGCAAAAAAACCACATAGCGAAGAGCTCTGTGAAATGGAACTTTTTCGCTATGCGGGGTTCTACTGTACTTTATTTCAGCATTTTTAAATCTACTGGAGAAAAAAGTCACTTGCTTTTGAATTGGTGGGGAGAGATCTTAAAAATCATAACTTTAAAACTACAGTACAACCTTGCATAAAGAGCACCTCGCTTAGAGAGTAACTCACTTAAAGAGCAGAATTTTCTCTGAATTGTCACCTCGCTTAACAACTAAATCCAACCAAAAACTCGCTTAACAAATAAATTGGGGTTCACAATCCCCCACCACCACTAGAAGTCACAATTGGTCACTTACAATGGTGTTTCACTTAAAGAGCAAACTCGCTTAAAGAGCAATCCCATGGAACGCATTATGCTCTTTAAGCGAGGTACCACTGTATTTGAGAAAATATTGCCAAATCACGCAAAGCAACATCAGAATGTCTACTCCTACTGTGACAAATTTAAAGCTGATCCAAAGCTCAATGCCAAAGTAACAAATTTTAGTTTTTGCTTCCCCCATTTTTAGAATTGCCTTGTAGAATGTTGATTTGTTCTGCTGCATAATATCATCAATGCACTGTCATGCAGCAAATATTAAATGTGATTTCCATTTTGTTTTGTTGCATAACACCAAAAGCATGTTATGATTTGCCCCCCAAGCCTCTATTTCTGTGTGAATTTTGACTCATTGATCTTGAAAGCTGGGCTGTGCGAATTGGTCATTAAAGAGGGCAAGGAACAACAGTCCTGTGCATTCCAATAAAGGTCCAGAGTAGAAGATAATACAGTAAAACCTCAGATAACGTTTACCTCGGATAACGCTAAAATCACAGAACGTTAAGTAATCTGGAGAGGAGAATTGGATCGAATAACGTTAAGGTCCTATGGGATGGATCGGATAACAACCGCTAAAGCCTGTGTGGTTACAATGTATCTCTATGGAGCTTTAACGTTATCCGATCCATCCCATAAGATTTTAACATGCATTGGATAACACTAAAAATTGGATAACACCAAGATTTGTGGAACCAAGTCTTAGCGTTATCCGAGGTATTACTGTATACATTATAGCATAAATGTCTACATTATTTCAAAAACATTTAAAATTCATTTATATATCATTGAAAGACAACCTGGTCAGTCAGTTGCTTTAAAGCAGGCATTCTCAACCTACGGCCCACGGGCCAAACCGGCCCATTACACCAATTCATCCAGCACCTGACGCCCTTGATGATCCTGGAAGCAGAATTAAAATGTGTTCTACACATGCACTACACACATTTTACTTCCGCTTCCGGGTGGGAGGAACCACCTGGCCGGCCCGATCACCAGTCCAGGAGGCATGGTCAGGTCCTGACCTGAAGCCCTTGAGAAACTCTGCTTTAAAGTGATAAATAAACAACAAAGAACGGTGTGACAGCTTTAACAACTAGCTCTGTAAAGTGCGGTAAGTTTTCATGGACTCATTAATGTGTCATAAAGTTATTTGATGCTTTTTTTCTGCAACTTTTTTATTTTTAAAAGAATGCTCAATGTCTACATTATATTTTGAAGTGTTTTTCTTTTTTATTGACAATCTTTTTATAATATATAAATAAACTTGCTACTTCATAACAGAACAACATGAAAAAAGAAAATAAACAACTAAAATTCTTATACTAATAATAACAGTACAATTTACTTACAATTATCACTCTTGCATCCCACGTAATTCCAATTATTTCATATCTCGCCTAACATAATTATTTCTTATATAATATATAATAAATCAGAATTGGTCTATAGTTTTCTGAGGTACAGTATATAGTTACATCCAATAGGTTAGGAAATAATTGCATTTTATGCAGTACATGGATATAGCTAATCTTCTGAGAAATCGGCAATATGTAGATAAGTACAGTAATACCTCGGATAACGTTTACCTTGGCTAACGCTATAATCGCATAATGTCAGTGATAGGATGACCCCGGTTCCATCCGGTTCCCTGGAACCAGTAGGAACAATCCCGGAGGGTTCTCCAGGAGGGTAGTCAACCTTTGAGGCGTCAGATTGAGCTTCTGCGCATGCACAGTCAATTGGAGCCATTTTGGCTCCGATTTTTTTTTTAAAAAAATTTCTTTTGGAGCCAGAGCCACACCTTTCAGGGCGGCGGCGGCGGCACCAGCCCTCAGAGGAGCGCACCTCCCGCGGGGCACATTGAGGCCTGCCTGGGCCGTCTGCTGCTGCTGAGCCTCCCTGGGCCGTCCGCTGCTGACAAGCCCCCATGCCCTGGGGACGCCTGGCGGGGCACACCGCTGCTGCCTGCAGCCTCCTCCTCTGTCGGGTGCCTGTGGCCTCCTCCTCCTCCTTGGGCCAGTGCCTTTTTGGCCCTGCTGTGGCCACGGCCAGGAGCGGCCAGGGGCTGCGGGCCAAAAAGGCACAGGCGTCCAGCAGAGGAGGAGGCTGCAGGTGGCGGCGGTGCGCCCTGCCGGGCGTCCCCAGGGCCGTCCACTGCCAACAAGCCCCCATGCCCTGGGGATGCCCGGCGGGGCGCACCACCGCCGCCTGCAGCCTCCTCCTCCTCCACTGGGCGCCTGTGTACTCCTCCTCGGGCCAGTGCCTTTTTGGCTCAGCTCTGGCTGCGGCCATGGCCAGGAGCGGCCTGGGGCTGTGGGCCAAAAAAGGCACAGGCGTCCAGCAGAGGAGGAGGCTGCAGGTGGTGGCAGTGCGCCCCGCCGGGCGTCACCAGGGCTGTCCGTTGCTGACAAGCCCCCATGCCCTGGGGACGCCCGGCGGGGCACAGCGCCGCCACCTGCAGCCTCCTTCTCTGCTGGGCACCTGTGGCCTCCTCCTCCTCCTTGGGCTGGTGCCTTTTTGGCCTGGCTGCGGCCATGGCCAGGAGCGGCCAGGGGCTATAGGCCAAAAAGGCACCGGCCCAAGGAGGAGGAGGAGGCCACAGGGCTGCAGGCAGCGGCAGCTCTGGCAGTGGCGGCAGCGGCGGCTGTGGCCGGCGGCTGCAGGCGGTGGCTCCTGTGGCCGCGGCCTTCGGAGGAGGAGGAGGCCGCAGTTGGGGGCAGTGCGCCTTGCCGGGTGGCCCCGGGCCATGGGGGTTCGTCGTCTCAAGGAAGGTAAGTAAGTGAGAGTTTTTTATTTGGGGTGGGTGGGTAATTTATTTGTGTTTTGGGTGGTTGGTTGTATTTTTATTTTATTTTTATTTTATTTATTTCTTTATTTTATTTATTTAAGTTATTTACGGGTTTGTGTTGTAGCTGTCTGGCTGGCTGGGTGGGCTGAGGTGTGTGTGTGTGTGTTTATTTTTATTTTATTTATTTTTATTTTTGGCCCCGCCCACAACGTCATGATGTCGGCCCCACCCACAACATCATGATGTCATGACGTCAGCACCGCCCATGACGTCATGATGTCATGACATTGGCCACACCCATGATGTCCGTGACGTCATGGCGTGGTAGTAGAATTTTTGTCATCCCATCACTGCATAACGTTAAGTAATCTGGGGAGGAGAATTGGATCGAATAACGTTAAGGTCCTATGGGATGGATTGGATAACAACCGCTAAAGCCTGTGTGGTTACAATGTATCTCTATGGAGCTTTAACGTTATCCGATGCATCCTATAGGATTTTAACATGCATCGGATAACATCAAAATTTGGATAACACCAAGACTTGTGGAACCAAGTCTTAGCGTTATTTGAAGTATTACTGTACTATTAAGCAAAAATCTACACAATTACTTACTCACTTGGAATGTATGTACCCATTCTGTTACTTGAACAGGAAGGAGAAAACATTTTCTATCTAGCCATTGAGGATATTGAAACAGATACGGAGCTCCTGATTGGCTATCTTGATAGTGACATGGAGGAAGTTGAGGAAGAAGAGGAGATAATTGTTAACCAGGAAGAAGATGACAGCAGCAGTAGCAACAACAACAACAACAGTAATAATAGCCATAAGGAGGCACAACAAAGTAGTGAAAAAGGTATGGATTAGATGAAATCATATAGAATTGATGCATGCATTTTTATTTAAAATGGGTAACTGATTTTAGGGGGTTTGTTGGATAGTTTCTCCTGACCAATTCCTTCAATGGACTGTGCCTTCTTTTTTTTTTTTAACAAAGTAAATTAAAAAGCAGTGTTTTCCCCATTTTAGGTCTGGGGGAGATTTCCCTTAGACCAAGGATGCCCAAACTTTTCGGGCTGTGGGCCAATCATGTGGTTCAGGGAGCCGGTCATGTTTTATTTCCACTTCCAGGAGCAACGAGGGGTTCATGGGCCGGATAAATTGGCATCGGGGGGGCCACCCGGCCCCCAGATCTTCGTTTGGGCACCACTGGCTTAGAGGCTTCCTTGGAGGCTTCCTCTCTTGAAGGCTTCCAAGGGCAGAAATAGGACATTTTTTTTGGACAAAAATGCAAATAACAACAACATATCTATATATATTTAGCTTGGGGTGGGGGCACAGAGAACCTCCTGAAGGCCACATGTGGCCAGTAGGCTGCATGATACCAAACCATGATTCTAAAAGTAGCTAGTATTTCATTTGAATTTATGTAATGTAAAGGAGTATTTCTATGTATAGCCAGTGAATCTATTAGTTTCAATGAAAAGTTCTGCAGAACTGACTGATTTTAACAGTGGCTAAATATCTTGCTTTAATAGTTATTTTCGCTTGCAAAAATGGTAATGTCTGCATGAAATTCGGTTATTAGTGAACTAATAATCTAACCCTATTGGGCTGGATTCAGTTTTGTTAAAAAAAAGGGAACATTTAAATTTTATTGACTTCAATGGGATTATTCTAAATATCTTTAAATCTGAATCCAATTGATAAATTACTTGTGTTACACTTTTCAAAATCATTATTTCAAATTATTTATTTTCAAATTTGCTCTATATCATACAAGACATCTCTTAGAATATAACTTGTTATCTTAACTGAATGTTTTTTTATATAGAATCTCATGGCTTTAAAGAAGACCATGCCTGTCCCAATTGTGAATCCAGTTTTGCCAGCCAGGAAATCTTAGCTGAACACCTTCAGACACTGCACCAAAAACCCAGTGAAGAAAAGGAATTCAAGTGCAGAAATTGTGGGAAGAAGTTCCCTGTTAAGCAAGCTTTGCAGAGGCAGTAAGTCTGTACTTTTAGATTCTATTAATGGAATTGTTTTAATTGAAACAAGCATATTGCTCTGTGGTATTTTTACTTTCAAAAATACTGAGACCACGGTCATTGCCCTGTCAGTATCCATAGTAAGACAAGGAAGAGGAGGACTATGAAGACTTGGTATGCCTCAGATCCATTTCTGAGGATGAGATGCTTCCTGATTAATGGGTCCTGACCATAGTCCACCATAGTTATGGCATTAATTTTTTTCTCTAGCAGGCCTTTTCATATCTGCACCACCATCTCTAGCTCTGTAGGAAAAAAACTATGACATACAAAAGGTCCCATTTGAGTCACTGAGGAATGAAACATGTTCCATTGGCTTTTGGCCATTGAGACCAACAAAGATTCACTCAGAATTACCTTCACAGACTGTTGCTTGAAGATGCTAATTTATCTTTTTCTTCCAGTTTCATTGCTGCACTGAGCAGCAATAAGACTGCCTAGAAAAGGTCAGTGCGATTCTGATTGCCCCATGGTGGCAATGGGTATTTATCATTTGAAATGATCCCAGACTTGATTAACAAAAACCAAAGGGAAAGTCTGTCACACAGACCAAGCCTGACTGAAATAAACACCACAATTGAAATGAATTATCCTGGAGGCAAGGAAGCAGAACTACAAATGTAAACGTGCCATGATATCTCATTCTCATCATCTTCAAATTCTCTTCCTGTTGCGTTACGGCCACTCTCCATCTTGGTCTTGATCCTACCCAGATACCCACCTTCCCATGAATACTCCACCTGTTACTCTCTGTATTGCAGGTCATCTTTGGGCATGTCTTCATGAGATTTCTATAACTGTTCTCATTACTGGCACTACAGACACACGTCCACCATTCTCTAACTTTCTTTGGACCTTACAGCTATTGTCACAGGACCTACTCTCTGTATTATGCTCTTAGGTCTAATCCATTTGCTCTTGTACCTTCCTCTTGCTCATGTATCTTCCATGGCTCCACCTTTGATGGTAGCATCCACAGCTCCTCCTATTTAGGTATCAAATACCTCTCTTCCTGGTCTGGTTCATCCTGAATTGTCCCTGGTTCTCAGAGATGCTCTGCAACACGATTCTGATAACAGTGATGTCCTGTCTGTGGAAATAAAGCAGTCACCATTCCCACCACTGGATGTGTCCTCACTAGTGGGAGTTATGGTACCAATTTTGCCTACTGAGGACCTCTGTCCCATGGTGAAGACTCCTGGGATCAACATGAAAACCCCATTGGCTATAAGTCAGCAACAGTCGTCATACTTATGTTATCACCTCTTCTTCCTGCACTTTCTTTCCTTTTTCAAAAATTCTGGGTGCAATCTTCCTCCTTGCATCCTACATCAAAAGACATTGAGAATTTCTACTACATCCAAGAAGAATAATTTTTTTCAAGGAATTGAGAATATGAAACAATTGTGTTTTGCACTGGTGTAATTCATTTTAAAATGTTGTAAGGGGGCTTTGGAATCTGTCTGAAGCATGGAATTAAAATAAATGAAGGAAAATGAAATCCTATGTACAGAATCAAGGCATACCATATACCAAATAGTGCTGCTTTCCATAAAACTTTGTTCATTAATTTCCAGTCTAAGCCATAATAGATATATATTTAAAACAAAAATAATCAATTAGCAACATTTCTAAGAAGAAATTGACAGCATTCATTTTCGTAGCTTTTATGGCAAACATTGGTATATAAGTAGGTCTCTGAGACTTAGTGGGTTGATCTGAATTATGGACTTATGTTGAAGAAATCTTTTGAATGGTTGTTTTCAGATGGCCAAGTCAAATCTGTGGTGCCCAAACTACAGTCCATGGGACGGATTTGGCCCCCGATGCCAATTCTTCCGGCCCATGCTGCCCTTGTCACTCCTGGAAGTGGAAGTAAAATGCACCCATGGGTGTGACAAGGAGCAATGAGGGCAGCGTGTGCCAGATGAATTGGCACCAGAGGCCAGATCCAGCCCATGGGCCATAGTTTGGGCACCCCTGGTGTAAGCAGAGAAAATGGCAGCCTAAAATCTATCTCATCCTGTTGCAAAACATATCTGATGCAAAACAGATTGCAAGATGCGTTTTTACTTCCGCCTCCAGTGGGAGGAACCACGTGATCAGCCCACTGAACCACGTGACCAGCCTGAAAAGTTTGAGCACCCCTGCCTTAAATTGAAGGGGATCACAAAATATTTGACTTGTATGTTCTTTTGTCTTTTCTGATAGTGTTCTCCAGTGCACAGAGAATCTCAACCTGGGAGATCGTTCAAGAAGTTTTCAGTGTTCTGTTTGCAACATACATTTCGGCTCAGACTCGAGGTTCCATGTTCTAATTACAAGACTCCTTTCTTCCTGCTGTCAAGGCTCCTTTGCATGCTTGCTTGCTTTCAAGTTCCCTAGCTGTTTTGAGAACCTTAACTGGGCAAGATGGGAAATACTTTCCTTCCTACCTGCAGTAAGTTATGCATGAAGCAACCCTAGAATTCTGCTGCACAATGTGTTTTAGCGCATTCAAAATATCTGCTGTTTGTTTACTTTTTTTATGAACATTATTTTGGTGGGTCTGCTTGGTAGCTATTCCTCAATGCATTATTTCCTTTCCCTTCTCCAACTCTCCAATGTCAGCTATGAACAACACAAAGATGCATGCCGAGGGGATGCTAGGTTCATATGCAAGGCTGAAAGTTGTGGGAAGAGGTTCAAGAGTAAGGATGCCTTGAAGAAGCACAAGGAAAATGTTCACACTGGTAAGTAAAATCTTGGAATACCGATTGATTAGTGGCCATGCTTCATTTGATCAGTCCTTCTTAATATGGTGCCTCCAGGTATTTTGGGCCAAAATCCTCATAATCTCCATCTAGCATGTCTCAAAAGGATGGGGTGGTACATAATCTAAAACAAACTGGCATCTGATGCTTTTGTTTCACAACTAGCAATTTTGTGAACCCGACATACAGTGGCCTATAGTGCAATTCTCTATGTTTGCAACCCTTCTGATGGTAGACATAGCCTTCTGGTAATTGTGAAACTTTTATGTAAAACCACTTAAAAACTGACCAACATGGACTTCTTGGGCAGCAGTGAGTAGTTAGAACATGTTAGCTAACACTCTGCAGCTATGCAGATTTCTTTCACTTTTCATTATGTCTGTGAAAAGAAAATATGATGCACAAAGTGTAGAAGTGGCAATTTTTAAAAAAGATAACCCATCACCTTTTTCTTTATTTTCACATTTGTTGTGTTTTTATGACATATTGTTCCCCAGGTGCAATAGTGTCTCACATGTAGAAGGTTCAATCTGTATAAACAGTCTATGGGTTACAAATTTATTCCAAGCTCTCACATTGTTTAGACATTTTACACAATGCCTTGGCCATGATCTGTATTAAATGTAGGATAGAGAACAAGTGAATATTTCCACCTACATAAGTGCAATAATGCATCTTGGGCTGGCAAATAGCTTCTACTTAATGAACCAAGATCTAGTTAATGAATCCCCGATCAAGCCAGGCAAATGGCCTGCTACTAAGAATTCATAAATTCATAAATTAGTGGCTATTTGTCACTCTGGGTTACACCAGTGTACTTATGGTACTTGGATTCTGGGCATTAGAAGTACATAGTGTGCATGCTGCTATGTTGATAGTAGATATATGTATATCATAATACTGGTTGTATGTTTGTTTCACAAGTAATTCAGTGGTGCTTCTAGATGAGAAAAATCAGTGGACAGAATGCTGCCATTGTTTAGGAGACAATGTATTCACAGGCTTCATGTCACTTAGGGGGCTCTGCCATGTCCTCCCTAAGTAATATGGGCTATATAGCTTTTTAAAAAAACTGCAGAAACTTTCTTGGTTGACATTTCAGACTCTTCTGTAGAGCACCCACAGAGAGCTGTCTTGTAACATAATACATTCGAGGTGGGATGAAAGTGTAAAATTCTTGTATCTATCAAATGGCCTGTGAAAAACGGCACAAGCAGCAAAAACATTTGGCCTTTCCCTTTCTACTTTTTTTTTTAAAAAAATGAAAGCTGTTGGTGGTATGTTTTGTTTCTGTTTTAGGAAACTCAAGGAAGAGGCTGATGTGCTCAGTGTGCAATAAGAGGTGTTCTTCAGCAACAAATCTTCAAGAGCATCGAAAGGTCAGTAAAATGAAGGGTGACCCACAACGGGTGATGCCTTTGCAAAGGCCGAAAGCAACAGAGACTAGTCCCCAGACAGCTGCTAAAATGCAAAGTGTTGGGCAGACTTTTTCATGCTGACAAAGACAGTCGTTTCCTTGGATCTTAATTTTTCTTTACAACCACAGTGAATCAAAATTGAAGTGGAAAAATTGGTCCCCCCCCCCCATTCCTTTCCTAGTCACCAGTAGTTTATTTCTATTACATTTCATGTTCTCACCCATCGTTTCTGTTTTTCAAGCATCATATCATGAATTCATTTTCAACTCAGTATGCTCTAATATTGCACAAATGTAGTTTTGGTATGAGACAAACTACATAAAATATTATCTAAATAGAATTTTGTATGGTTTGTATGTTTAACATCTAGAACCAAGGGTCAAAAGCATTGCATTTGTATTTGTATTTGTATTTTCGACTTAAATGCCGCCCCACTCGCATAGCGACTCTGGGCGGCTTACAGAAGAAACAGTTACAGTACATAGCACATTCATAGCATAAAAAACAGTTACAAATATTGCATAATAAATTACAAATATCACATATACAGTATGTATATCTCCAATAACAGTTGCAATTACAAAACATCAGGACATCCTAATAAATAAATCAAGATGCAGTACTACAATAAGTCAATAATAAAATAAAATACAGTTCAACAAAACAAAATAAAATAAAAATAAATATAACACAATATACTCAGGCTACAGTCCATAATCAATATACCTAATGGCCAATGGCAATATACCGCCGCAGGGGCTTTTTGGCCCGGCGTGGGGGTGAGGCTCGGGAGTGCCGGCAGGTGTAACGAATCCAGGTGCTCCCAGCCAGAGTCCTCCAAGCCCCGTTGGTCCGGCGTCCGGGGAAGCGTCCCGCCGCAGGGGCTTTTGTAGCCCGGCGTGGGGGTGAGGCTCGGGAGCGCTGGCAGGTGTAATGAATCCGGGCGCTCCCGGCCAGAGTCCTCCTCACCCCGTTGGTCCGGCGTCCGGGGAAGCGTCCCGCCGCAGGGGCTTTTGTAGCCCGGCGTGGGGGTGAGGCTTGGGAGCGCCGGCAGGTGTAATGAATCCGGGCGCTCCCGGCCAGAGTCCTCCTCACCCTGTTGGTCCGGCGTCCGGGGAAGCGTCCCGCCGCAGGGGCTTTTGTAGCCCGGTGTGGGGGTGAGGCTCGGGAGCGCCGGCAGGTGTAATGAATCCAGGCGCTCCGGGCCAGAGTCCTCCTCGCCCCGTTGGTCCGGCGTCCGGGGAAGCGTCCCGCCGCAGGGGCTTTTGTAGCCCGGTGTGGGGGTGAGGCTCGGGAGCGCCGGCAGGTGTAACGAATCCAGGCGCTCCCGGCTAGAGTCCTCCAAGCTCCGTTAGTCCGGCGTCCGGCGTTTGTTGTGTATTTTTAAAGTTTACTTTTACTTGCTTGTTCTTCAGATTTTGAGGGTCAAAAATACTTACTGCTTACCTTAACTGATTATGCAGATCAAGCAAGTGGGCTGACCATGTGCTAGTGTAGGGGTGCCCAAACTTTTTGGGCCATGGGCTGGTCATGTGGTTCAGGGATCTAGTCACTATGGCCCAGGGTTGGATCTGGCTCCCGATGCCAATTCATCTGGCCCGCGAATCCCTCATATTTCCTGAAAGTGGAAGTGAAATGCACCTGTATGGGCACGTTTTACTTCCGTTTCCAGGAGCAACTAGGGCTTTGTGCGCCGGATGAATTTTATTTATTTATTTATTTATTTATTTTTCTGATTTATATTGCCACCCAACTCTGAAGACTCTGGGTGGCTCACAGAAAATAAAACCAATTACATTTTAAAAACCAATAAAATCCCCATTAAAACTGCCACCAAAATTTACTCCAACCCCTACAAATTAAAAGGTATTAAAAGAGGGAGAGAGTGTTCTTACTATATCAGCCAGCAGGCAGGGGTCACCACATTGCTGGTGCCCCACACCTGCTTTGCCAGTCAGGTTTTTAGCCCTTTCCCTGCGCCGTAGTTTGGGCACCGCTGTGCTAGAGGCTCAGGGTGAGAAAGTTGTCTAGGACACAGCAGCTATAATACTGGAAATCTGTCTCATTTGAGATGTAAAATTCCATACATCACAACCTGCCTGGCAGGGTGAAAAAGAATAGTAGCACCCTTTCATTATACTGATAGCTTCCCAAAGCAGCTAGTACACCCTTCCGAATGCTTGAGCAGACACTCCTTGAGTATTGTGGTCAGGTTTGAGAAATCCAATCTCTGATAAGCTAAGTATCTTACTAAGCAGTCCTGGGCATATGAAGCATGAAGGTCTGTGGTGTTAGATCATGGGGTCTATGTTCATTGGAAGGAGCTAACGTGATCTAACTATGCAAGAATATTAGAAGGAGTAGTTTTCAGAGTCTGATGTATATGTGAGACCTTCTATGCCAGAGATTCTCAACCTGCAGCCTGTATGCCAGATGCGGCCTGTGGCACAATTTCAAGTGGCCTTCCACTGCCTCCACCATACCAGGAAGTGCCATATGGTGGAGGAATTATTATTATTATTATTATTATTATTATTATTATTATTATTATTATTATTATTATTATTATTATTATTATTATTATTATTATTATTATTATTATTATTATTATTATTATTATTATTATTAATTACACTTGATACCCCGCCCCAATCGGGAGAACCCGACTCTGAGCGGCTTACAAGACACTAAAAATAAAATTAAAAACATAAGAACAATTTACACCAATAAAAGCATGCAAGTTAAAAGATCATCAAAATTTTACCACAAAAATTAAAAACAATACACAGTCCCACTTCCAGACCCAGGGTGGAAATCCTTTAAATAAGCCACCTGGTAAGGGAACTCGTATTCCCAGGTCCCCAAACCTGACCTGCCAGCCAGGTTTTCAAGCCCTTTCGGAAGGGCAGGAGCTCTGTCTGAAGGCGCAGTTCGGTGGGCAGGAGGTTCCAGAGGGTCGGGGCGGACACGGAGAAGGCTCTCCTCCTGGTGCAGGCGAGATGCGCCATTCTCGCCGAAGGAACAACGAGGGAGCCCCTCCGATCCGCCCTGGTGGGATGGACAGATGTTCTTGGGGTGACGCGGTCTCTTAGGTATCCTGGCCCACTACCATATAGGGCTTTAAAGGTAATAACCAGCACCTTGAATTGCACCCGGAGACATACTGGCAACCAATGCAACTCCCGGAGCAGCGGTGAAGCATGAGCATAACGCCCACACCCCACCACTACCCGGGCCGCCGCATTTTGGACCAGCTGGAGTCTCCGGATGGTCATCAGGGGCAGCCCCATGTAGAGCGCATTGCAGTAATCAAGTCTGGAGGTGACCAACGCATGTGTGACCATAAGCAGAGCGTCCAGGTCCAGGAGTGGGCGTAACTGGCGTATTACACGAAGTTGTGCAAAGGCCCTCCTGGCCACGGCTGCCACCTGCTCTTCGAACAGTAGCCGTGAGTCCAGGAGGACCCCCAGATTACGCACTGGGTCTGTTTGGGGCAGAACTGCCCCATCTAGCACCAAAGATGGCAGCTCCTGGGTTAACACAGGACCCCTTACCCACAGCCACTCAGTCTTGCCGGGATTCTGGAGTGATATCTAATTTTTGTAAATTCAGATCACTCTGCCACAGCTCCGATAAAAAGATTAAGTCCGGGGTGTAGCCACTGCTCCTGGTAGGACCCTGAATTACCTGAGTCAGGCCCACGGTTGCCATGGAAGCCATGAACTCCCGAGCCACCTCCGAGCCGGTCCCCAGCGATGGCAAATTGAAGTCCCCTAGGACCATCAGCCTGGGGGTCTCCAACGCCAACATGGAGACCGCCCAGAAGGGCAAAATGTCCGTCTAGCCCTTGAAGCTGTCTGAAGGAGTGTGACCCAGCCCCCGGCTTTAAAAGGTTGTGAACTCCTATTCTATGCACTAAAGCTCCAAGAAACCCCCAGGTTCCAGGTGTCCTAGTAGGTCAAACAATAACTTTGCCAAGTTTTAATACAGTTGTCCCTGTCCTGTTATCCAAGTTCTTTTCAAATGGAGATGCCAGGGATTTGACCTAGGACTTTCTATGTTTAGCTGTGTGCCCTACATCTGTCTTGTCTTCTTCTTTACTTACTCTTTTACTTTCTTGTACTGTAATATGAATAAAGTCATCAGTTGAAAATGCCTCATAAATTCAGACCCAAGAAGAGACATTCCTTTTTGTTGGAAACATTTACCCATGTTAAGAGTTCTCAATAAAAGAACGCCATTACATTCTTTATCTAACCAACTTATTGAAGATCTTGATTTGAAGGCAAAAGCTGTGACAGTTGTTGGAGGGAAGCACTAAAAATGAAAAATCTGTCTCATAGACATATATTTGTAAATCTTGTGTAAAGCCTGAGACATGCCAGCTATGTAGAATTGTCTTAAAAGTTTGAAAGGTCAGAACACATTGCTTGGATTAGTGAATCTCTTTAGGGGCTTATAGTATTAACTGACTTCTAAGGAAAAAACAATCAGACAGATTTATGGACTACAAATCAGTGGTTATAAGGAAGTACCCAATCTGAGAGACATCTCAAAACATGACTGTGAAAGTGTATGGGGGAGGGACACTTTTATGGTGTTTCCTGTTATTCTTCCATGCTGGTTATTTTCTAACTTAGTAGTTGGTTTTCAAGTTGATTCTCATGTGCCTGCTGCAGCAGACAGTGGTGTAGGAGAATGTCATATGCATACGTAAAAAAGAGCTTGAGTGAGACTTGCTCCTAGCTTTCTGCGAAAAGTGGGAAGAGACATAAAGGAATCACCAGTTCAGTGGGCAGAAAGGCACTGTCTATTCAACCAGGGAGTACTTGTGGCTGGTATGTAAGTTGTGTTTCCTAATTTAAACAATTAAAAAGTATGTAGAAAAATTATTGACCCCCCCCCAATGCACACACATATATTTTATGCCTCTGTTGTCTGTTACTGTAGGTACAGTACTTTTAACCATTCTCTGCAGTCATTTTACGCTTAACAGTAAGATTCCCTACTACAGCTTGTCAGCATGAGAAATACATAAATGAAAATCCACATTGACATTCCATTCAATTCTTCCAAACAGGTTTGGATAATGATTCAGTGATAGTGTTATGACCAAAGAGGTATCCATACCTAGGTTGGAAACTCAACAGCTTTTGTCAGGAGAAGTGAATTCCCTATTGTGTTTTCTTTGTGGTCTGTGTATAGCATTGGTAGGCAACCTACGGCTCGTGGGCCAGCCCCAGCCCACAACACCATTTCATGTGGCCCACCGCTGCTACCGGAAGTGGAAGCGGACACATTTACGACAGCCATAAAACGCACCTGCACATGTGTAAATGTGCCTGTGCCTGCCGTAAATGCTGCCGTAAATGCACCCGTGCCTGTTGTAAATGCGTCCCCTGGTGTAGAGTCTCACACAAAGTTCTCTAGCTATGCTGAGCAACATTTTGGAAGTTTTTGGAGTTTGGCTAGTATTTTGATCACTGCCTTGTTTTCAGCTGTGGTACACATGCTCCAAGGATGTGGTTCCCACCTTCTCAGTACCCTTTGACAGAAGAAATGGCAGCATGACTAGGAATTTTTACTTTATTTACTTGTATTAAACTAGCTTTCCTTTTTCTTTTTCCTTACACATGTTCCCTATATATGTTCACATTTTTAATTATTTGTTTACTCCACACTTTGGGGAGTTTTCCTACCTCTTTGAAGGCTCGTGGCTCTAAAACAAAGACCAGCAAAGTAAGGCCTAACTGAGAGGCTTGCATCCTCCATCATCCCTACACTTTTGTGCTTTTAAAAATTTACTCAGAAAAACCTCTTGTTTCCGCACCACTAGAGCAATTTTATGATGTTTTGCTTGTGCATCTGTTTATGAAGGGTACTTTTTTCAAAAGATAAAATAAAACATACATTATTTCTGATTTTGAAAGTGGGCTCTCCTGGTGCTAAAACAGTTTAGGAGCAATGTAAAACATGTTAAAAGGTTATGCTGCATAGCTACAAGAGGGTGTACAGGGGTTCAGTTAAATTTTGGAAAGGGTTAGAGTGAGGCGCAGATGTGGTTCTCCAATGGAAGTTGCCTACTTTTGCTCTACATTACCTTTCTGTAAGTGTTCTAATGCCTTCTCTCTGAGGAGACATCTTGTTGAGTTCTGCCAATACTCTTAGCACTTTACCACTGTAGGGCAGTGTAGACCAGCCCTTCAGAAACTAGTAGTGTTTGAGGCAGATGCTGAAACCAGGGCCTTGGCTTTTCCACACTCCTTGTGAATCAAATACAAAATTAGCCATCTGGTCTATAAATGAGAATAAAATCCAAAGCTTAGAAGTGCTGTTTATTAGGACCACAAAAATGTTACAGAAGTCATGTAAGTGTTCATGTTCAATAGAAGGTTGACAGGACTTTGGCAGAGGGGGGAATATAAAAAGGTCAAACATCTGGTCTGTTATATTGCCACTCAGTGTCTCTCTGAAGCTGAAAGTTGCAGAATGCAGGCTCATAGAGATACTGCACTTTATGGTTTCCATTAGAAATGGAAATATGTTCCACAAATAGGATTTAGATAGGCCATTGGGATTGGTACTTGGTGCCTCTCCCCTCCCCTTTTAGTGTCAGTGCCACTTGAGAGGATTTTGGTCTTTTATGTTGGCTCCATTTATGGCCATGGTGCTCCATTTATGGTCATTCCTAAAGAGATCAATTCCCAAAAGTCTTCTCTTGCTATGAAAAAGAATGGGGAGGTTGCTTTATCAAGATTATCTCAATACTGTCTGTTTCTGTAGGTCAGGGGTTCTCAACCTTTTCAAGCCGAGGGCTGAGTTATGCTCCCTCAGACAGCTTTGGGGGTCAGATGGCCATATTGCCCTGCCTGCCACACATGGCACTTCCTGGTGTGGCAGAGGTGATGGTAGGCCACATGAAATGATGTTTTGGGCCACACCTGGCCCCTGGGCTGTAGGTTGTCAAATCACTGGGATCTCTTGTTCCAGTCTTAATTTGGAGGAAATGAGCTATTAATTGGCCTTGATCTATCTCAGTGGCCCATTGCATTTGACTCAGTGGCCCAGTACATTTTGAGAGATTGATCTGGCCACATCCACATCAGGTGCAGTGGTTCAATTGCTGAACTGCAACCAAAACTGCTGACATTGTGAGTTCGATCATGACAGCGTCAATGTTGACTCAGCCTTCCATTTTCCTGAGGTCAGTAAAATGAGTACCTGGCATGTTGTGAGCAAAATGCTAATTGTCTTGTGAACCACCCAGAGAGTGCACTAAGTGTAATTGCTATTGATAATTAAAGATCCTGTTTCTGATCACTCTCATCCACTTTGTCAATCTTCATCAAGTATTCCACTTCTGTTACAACAGAGCAGGAGTAGGACCAGTCTTCCTTGGTGGGGTTTGTTACCCAAAATCCAGAAAAAAACTCCTTTTATGTCCAGGATTTGGGGTAAAAGGTTCATGAACATTTCATCAATTCCGTTCATTCATTTCACCAGTAGTGAATAATTATTAGCCCTATCATTTGATGCTTCCAGATGTAAGTCTGTGTGTATTCTTATAGACATTAGATGAGAAAGTGGGATCTTTGATCCTTGTGCATTTGTGCTGAGAATGAAGGGGGCTTCTGCCCGAACGCTAGTCTATCTCCATAACTCTTTTTTTGAGGGATTGTTTTTTAAGTCACTACATCACAGGTTCCCAACCTTTTCAAGCCGGGGCCCAGATCACACTCTCTCAGTCAGCTTCAAGGGCTGGACGGCCATTTTGCCCTGCCTGCATGATGGTGGGGTTTTTTTTTGCTATTTTGTCCCAACAGCTTCAAAGGGGTGGCCATTTTGTTTCTCAAATGCCCTTGGAGAGGTGGGAGGCCAGATGAAATGGCGCTGCGTGCCTTAGGTTGGGAACCCCTGGACTACATATTCCAGTGTATTATATTAACAGATGGTTTAGTGAGTTAGATATCTGGCTACTTTATGGTTAGAGGGCTTTGTAGTAATCTCTGCTCACTAGAATCAACTTTTAATTTTTAGGACATGTAGTTGTTAAGGAAAGGTTAATTAGGAAATAAAGTTGATCTGTTAATATTTGCATAACTTTGAATTTAGGAATAATTACAGTGTTTTCTGTTTGAAATTTTTTTATAGTTTAAGGTATGTGATTGTGTGTAAGACACATACTTAATTATTACTATCATTAAATATTCGTATTGCAGGTTCACGAGATCTTTGAGTGTCAAGAATGTGACAAGAAGTTTATTTCATCCAACCAGCTAAAACGCCATATGATAACTCATTCAGGTAAAAAGACCCACACCCACACATATTACCTTGAATTGTTTGGGTTCATGTTTATGTTAGGAAGCATATTATGCATGCTTAATGAATAGGCCCCATACTATAGGGCTTGGAAATAATTAATAAAGCAAAAAACAACAAAGTCAATTTTATGATGCTGTTGGGTAGTTGTGTCTACAATGTAGTTAAATTGGTTTGACTTAGATTGAAGACAATAGCAATACAGTGTATTGACTTGAATAAGATAGGATCTGTAGTTTAAATATTTTCTTGTAACACTCTTTTCCTGTTAAATGTGCTTGGAGTTGACATCTGCCTAAAATCATTTAGCTCAAGGAACAAGTTTAATTGTTTTGTGAGTTTCAACCTACACATATAATCCTTCCAATTATTTGGTCATGTATTCCTTTCTAGAAAGTCCAGCGTTTATTCTTTAATTCTCAGTTTTCACACATATTATCACTCTCACTCCCTATGTACCCCTGCTGTTTCTTTCCATTATGGTCTCATGTCTTGAAAACCAATCCAGCTGTTTGTTTGCAAATCCTAGTGGGTTTGCTGCATGGTAGAAAGTAATCTAAGTGATGCAGAGGTGACCTGTAGAGGTAATGGTATCCAAAGACTGACAGTGGCAGAAGAGAAAGTGGTAGGCATGCAATCTAAATGTCGAGAAAAGGTTTCCACATACTGTAAAACAGACTCCTAACCTGAGGCAATAGCAACATCAGCTGAATACCCCACATAACACTTTGTTTTGCTTGTCTCTTGAAGGATCTAGTACAGGGGGCAGCAAACTTGGCTCTCCAGATGTTCTTGGACTTCAATTCCCAGAAGGCCTGATCAGCATGTGTACTGACTTGGGCTTCTGGTACTTGAAGTCCAAAAACACATGGAGAGCCAAGTTTGCTGACCCCTGATCTAGTAGAAGAAAGTAGTTCTTTTACCAACAAGAATTACTGCATTACACCTCCAGATGCTTTAAAACAGGTTTTCAATGTTGCAAACACAGTTGGTTGTCTGCTATTTCCATAACATAACCTCTTCCAAGTGCATTTTTGAAAAGCAAATTTACTTTTCAGTGGCATTTAGCTGGCTGTTGAAGTTCTGGATTAGAATGTTGTACTGCCAGGCTTTAACTAGCAACTGAAGCACATAAATGTGTACACACAAACTAGGTTTTAATGAAAACAAACATGTTATATATATTCTAAGTTATATTTTAAAACAGTTAAACTGTCATGCCCTCTTTTGAATTTGTACTCTGGCCACAGGCTTGCCTCTTTGAAGTAATTCTCTTTTGATTTAAGCTAATTAATCAGAGTTTAGTTTTTGCCCTGATTGTTGCAAAGAACGTGCCAATTTCTCGAGATGTTCCATGGCTTATATTTTATGAAGCGACTTAACTGTGTAAAGTAAAGGGTGTTAGATGTCTTTCTAATTGGTTTAATCTTAATTGGGTTGACTTCATTGCTGAAATCTCTCTGAGGAGATGGCTGTCTCTGCCTTTCATCTTCTACCCCTGTATAAACAGGAGATTAAATGTCCCCCCCCCACTCATTTTCTGCAGAAAAACGCCCCTACACCTGCGAAGTTTGTAATAAGTCCTTCAAACGACTTGATCAAGTGACTGCACACAAAATAATACACAGTGAAGATAAACCCTATAAATGCAAGCTTTGTGGAAAGGGATTTGCCCACAGAAATGTTTACAAGAATCACAAGAAGGTAAACAAACAAAAAAAAAGCAAAAAAAGTTAAAACAAACAAAGAAACACCACTATGCTGTTATTGTTTACAGCTATTGCCAGGCTTAGAACTGCAGCTGTTGTTCATTTTGATGATGGATCAGTACGCTTTGGCATGCTTAGAAGCATGAGCTTCAGATCTTGCAAAATACATTAGCTAGCATTCTGTGGAAATAGCCTGTATTTCAAGATAATAAACATATTCCTGGTTATTGTTTGGTGTTTCTTTTGCTTAGCCCAAATAAGTTGCATTGATTTTATTCCTCTCTTTTTAAAATAAATAAATTAATTGGAAACCGAGACATATGTCGTAGTCATGTGTTCTTTTTGTGACTACCAGGAGAAACATTAGAATTTGTGTTGCATTTTGGTTAAACACGATTTGTAGCAACAACAGAAACGCTGCCTTGAAAATACAGAGGAGCCACACATTCAGTCTCCACTGAGAGACTCCTGGCTGGGTGATTTAAACTCCAATCTGCCTGCTCTAATTTCGATAATGCCTGTCATTACTTTTGACCCTGGGTTACATTTTCAATGGCATGGCTGCACCCTTGACTGCTGTTGCCTCAGAACTGCAAGAGTGTAAGAAATTATCTGGCTGCCTTCCTGCTTAGTCTTTGGAATCCCCTGTTCTTCCCCCTCCCCTTCTGCGCTGCCTTTGCCCCCAACACTTTGATGAAACAGATATCCCAATAGTTACATATTTTTTCACAGTTTGGCTCATGTTATATGCCATCTGGGAATTTGGCACCGGATCTTTGCACCATCTTTTGTATTTCTAGCCATAAATCATATGAAAGTAATAATAATAAGCAGCATGCTTCTTGCAGGGTGAAACAGTGGTGACTGTTCTTTCTAACACAAGCAGGATGCATAAGCCTGTTGAAAGACAAACTAACTTGCCATCACATTGCAATCGCAGCTTTCATGCATAATACCTTTTTGTTGCTGTTGTAAAGACTTAAAATGGCTGCATTTAGATGATTATTATTGAAAAGGTCTTTAAGCAGCCTTTGAACCAAAAGAGATAGAGAAAAGGGAAGAACATGTTTTTCCTTCTAGATTTATGATTTAAAGGAAAACATTCATTTTAAAATCACCTACATGTTTTGTTCATGATCTAAAATATAATATGCCCCTGAAGATGATTAAGGTTTACTTCAATTGTAGAAGTACAACCATATTATTATTATTAAATTTATATACCACCCTACTCGGTAAACCGACTCAGGGCAGTTCACAGATCAGATATATAAACAATACAATAATACAGTATACAAATTCAATAATATGAAGAATACAAAATCAGCAATTACGAGTTGCAAGTACAATGTTACAGTTACAAGTTCAAGTACAAGTTGCAGTACAATGTAACAATATCACAACTTCTCACCCTGGCCATAGCAATTCTCAGAGCGGTGGTGGTGGCTTGCCATAGTGACCTCCCGTAGCCTGGTGTGGGGCCAGGGCCAGGGAGCAATAGCAGGTGGAAAGTGCCTGGCATTTCCGTCCGGAGCTCCTCTTCGGCCCACTGGGTCAGAGTCCAAAGGGTGGCAGTGGCAAGTCCCACCAAACAGCCGCAACTGGGGGCTCTTGTAGCCCGGCGTGGGAGTGGTGGCGGGGAGCGCCAGGAGGTAGAAAGTCCTGGTGTTCCCGGCCAGAGCAATTCTTCGGTTTGCCAGGCCAGAGTCCAAAGAGGGGCAGTATTTGAGGTAGCAGAACTGAATTTGTCATTTTTCATTTAGTATTGGGTTGGATTCTGTCACAAATTCTGGAAACTTAGGTTAGTTGATGATATTGGATGAAGTAGGTTGACAGACTAGCTTCAGTTCCTGTGAGTTCCTCCCTGCCATATCTCAAATTTAGAATCCTTGTGCTCTGATAACATGACTTCAGTTTATAAAACCACACTCATTGGCATGTTTAACAGGTACCTCTTATCTGTGTTAAGTGGTCCAGAACATGAACTCTTATTTCAAAGCTGCCATGTCAGATTCTACCAAGATCTGTTTAGTAGTCAGTTCTTGGTAAGAACCCCACCAGTTAGCAATCCCAAGATGGACACTTCACCCTAGCTAGTCTTCAAATCATGGCTCACTTCTCATTTCTAAAGCAGATTTTCAGTCTAATTCAACTTTTCTTCACTTATGTGGACTTATTCAACATGTAAGTTTTGTACAATAAGTTCAGCATCTATAGGCTATGGGACAGGACAAGAAGCAAAACAGAATGCTGAAGCTACAGTGCCTCTAGCAACTGAATTCTGCTTGGCTTTCATCTAAGATTTTGCCAGGCTTAACTGCTTTCAGACCCATCTGTGCAGTCTTACGAATGGAAACTCTTGAATTTGAGCTTCAATTCTTACAAAACTCCTTGTTGTTTCATGTTGCTGTTGTTTTAACATATGTATAAATTGGCATCTGTTACTCTAAATGAGCTACTGTGTCTCTTACAAAAAGGCAGATAGTCTCAGCTTTGTTTCTTCTCTTTTAAATCATTTTGGTCCCAGAGATAAGACTGGAGAAACATAATAGTAATATACTCTGAAAGTTTGGAAACCTGATGGCATGTAACAGTAAACTGTAATTCATTCATTTTCTACATGTTTCTGAAACCTCTTAACTTTAAACCCAGAACTGGAAGGTTATAACTTGTCAGGAGTTTCACATTTAAAGTTAACAGTTCTGAAGTGTCTGATCTATGTGTCTGATTCACATAATCCAGCATAAAAGTATTTGCAGGTAATGGTGGCTGAAGAAAATGAAATAAATGGACAGTAGCTATTTATACCTGAGAGGGAAAGCAAGTGCAATAGTTATGGAAATAGCACCATTGGTTCATATGTGGGGCTGCCACACCTCAAGATAAATTCCATGTTGCTTGAAACATTGCAGAAGAGGGTAATCCAAATAATGAAGGGGCTGGAGCTTTTCCCTAATGGGAAAAGCCGATAATGTTTTGGATTTTTTAATAAAAAAAATAAGGAACAGGGAGAAAGGGACCACAACACATGGTAGAGATTTTTCTAATTCTGTATGGTGCATGGAAAATGATTATGGAGAGGTTTTTCTCTGTTGAATACTAGAACCAATTGAGTGCAGTAAAGATAAATGATAAGATATTCAGAGTGGACAAAAGGTGGTATTTCTACACTCTTTGAATAATTAATAACTGCAGGAAAGCCGCTGTGGTGATAGTCCTTATACTAGTGGCTTAGACAAAGAAAAACCAATAAGGGTAATTAAACACTCAATTAAGGGTAGCTATGATATAACTACTATAAGTGTGACTAAGCATTTGTTTACATGAACAGCAAAGTGAATGTTATTTGTTGGACAGGTGATGCAACCTAACAATTCTTTCTGCAGCAAAGAAATCCCAAAGTGATATGAGCTATTAAACCTTTGTGTTCAAAGTCTTCTCACTGAACCCAGTGCTATATCCACCTTAATACCTTAGATAATTTCTAATTTGTTGTGTTGAAAGTACATTAAGTTGACATAAGAAGGAAGTCAGAAACTCAGATGAATCCAAAAATGCTTTCACATTGCTTTCATTATGATTATTATGTACAATTCTGCTCTGATCATATTAATGAATTAGAAATCAATTCTGGTTGTAAGTTGTAAGACCAGGGGCTAAAGATACTTGCTAGTCTCCACTAAAGTAAATTAGCTGGATTAATGCTATTTACAGATGTGCTGATTTAGCAAGATGAGTTAATTCAACAGGTTTAATGTAGTTGGGACTTACACTGTCTTTAGTCCCATGACAGCTCACCACCTAAACAAGCCCCAAGTGTGTGCTTTGTTTCAATGGGGGGAATCTAAAAGAAATTGATATTTTTTCCCACTCATGCATGGTGTCAGATTAACAGTCCTAGAGAATGAAGCCTTCTATTTATCCACAGAACAGGTACAACACAGTCAGCAGCAGTGCAAGCTTCCCCACAGGAAAGTTTCATCCAAATGTCTCAGCCCTGTTCTGGAGGATCCACCTGTTGAGGTGAGAAGGTAGTTCAGTCTCTTTATATCCAGTCATGATTTGGCTTTTCTGTAACAGCTGCTATTAAGAGGTGTTATATCAAGACACCAGCTGGTGACATGAGCATTGTCTAAAAGCAGTTCAGTTTTCTGCAAACCAATCTATAAGAAGTTTCTTTAAATAACAACACACTCTTGCATAATTTACAATTAATGTAAAATCCATGTAAACAATTTGAAAATATGGTACAATGGTCTTCCTTTATGGTTTGATGGGAAGCTGCATTTGAACAGTTCTAGCACACCTTAAAATCTGAACGTGATAGGCAAATTCTGAGTTCAGATTTAGAACCAGCACACTCGAGATCATGTAAATCACATGTGTTATTCCCAGTAGCAAAATCATTGCTGTGCAGTGTTATGGTTTAGTATGGCCTCTAAGTAGTTAAAGCTCTAGAGATGAAAGTCAGCATGTAAGCTGTTTTAGTCCTGCTGTCAACAGATTTTATTATAAAATTAATTGAAATTGTTATGAAAAGCAGTTAATTTATATGAAACAGATATGTAACATCCTAGTTTTTAAAAATGCATCCAATAAGACATTTCTAACATATACCTTCATTGTTCTCAGCAATGAGAGGGGAAATAGAAAAATTAAGAGATATAATATTCAGGTAATCTTCTTTATACAAAATAATCAGTGGGTTAATAAGCTCGATGCAAAGATTTCAGTAAATTAACAGAAGAGAAATACATACCTCGTTTTTATTTCTTCTGAATTATAAGTACAATAATCTGTTAGGTAAGGTATCCCAACAAATCTTTATATTTTAATGTCTAAGAGTAAATACCTTTGCTTACTTGGGGATACTCAAGTTTACCAAATATTTATATAAAACTCTCAGAAACTGGATAAATCTCAAATAAAGGAAAATAGATTGCTACATTCTGCAATGCTAGATGGCAGCAAGTGTCTAGATGTAACAGTGCCAAATTCTTCTCTTTAAATATGATCTCAGTATGTTAAATAAAAATAGTGAAGTGCATTATGTTCAACCAGCTTTGGAACATTCTTCTAGTTGAGGATTTTCTGAAGACCAGAAGCTAAGTTAGACTTCCATTCATGTGCTAGAGGAAAAGTATTAGCTATGCAGTGCTTTATACTTACAATAATGCTTTCATCAAGATAGATAATGAAAAGCTGTGGATTATGCAAAAAAGAAAGAAAGGTAGGAGGGATGTATAACACTTGATTGTCCTGTTGTTTTTTCTGTATTCTGGACAAAAGGCTATTTTTAGAATAGAAAAAAAATGGAATGATCTCCAAATGGAAACGGTGCCAGACAAGGGTGCATTTTGATTCCCTCTCTATTCAATCTGAATACAGAAAATGTGGTATAAATAGACTAGATTCAGATGTAGGAAGAATAAAAATTGGCAGTAGAATATTTAAAAAAATGGAGGACACATCAATAAATTCATATCTCATGTTACTGCCAGAAAACACCAATGACTGTTGCTGAAAGAAAAATGTATAAAAACATGAAGAAAATAAAAACAATGACTATGGAGGAATTGTATAACTTTAAACAGAAATAAAGGACTAAAAATTGTTGAAAGATGTTCCATATCTTGGTTGTATCATTAGTTCACTTAGAGACTGTAGCCAAGTAATCAGAAGACAGCTGAAACCTAAGTGCAGCTATGGAGAAACTAAACAAGATCCTTAAGAGTAAGGATATGTCACTAGATAAAGGTCTACCTTGCCATGGTACAGTATTCCTAAGTATTGTATACATAAGCAAAACATAGGCAGTGGAAAAAGGTGCTAGATAAGTGTTGGAAACTATTCTGGTTTTAAAAAATATCAGATTTTGCAGATATTATGGGCTGCTAGAAAGAAAAATAAGTGGGTGCCCCAATAAGGGGCCCAAACTATGGCTCATGGGCTGGATCTGGCCCATGGCAATAATTAATTCAGCCTGTGCCACCCTCGCTCCTCCCCAAAGTGGAAGTAAAACGTGCATTTGCATAATGTGCCCATGCATGTACATAACACTGCCGTAAATTACCCACAGCTGTCATAAACATGTTTACGACAGCCACAGGTCATTTACATCAGCGTTATGCACATGCACATTATGTGCATGCACGTTTTGCTTCCAGTGGGAGGAACCTTGTGACTGGCATGCTCAATCACATGACCAGCCCACAGCCTGTAAAGTTTGGGCACCCCTGCACTAATATATGAGGGATTGGCTCAATAAAAAATGTCATGGACTTGATTTAGCAACAGTGAGCAGAACGATACAACTTTTTGTTATTAATTCATGGAATTGCCAGACGTTAGAAGCAACTTCATGGCACTTAACCACAACAGATCTGAATCAAAGTAGCTGTCTTCCAATGAAGTCACAAGCTCTTGTATCAAAAGCATGACTTTTGAACAGATCAAAGAATTATCTGAATAATTTCTGTCACAAAATTATTATTATTATTATTATCTGAAAAGTGCAGAACAAAGTTGATGGTGAAAGTAACTTGGAGTTGGATGCAAGCATAGATTTTACAGGTGCATTCCCATGTTACATATAACCTCTGAATATTTAAAATACTGTTTTGTCATTTATATTTATATATATATAGCACCCAAACCTGGTTTGAAATAATGCCAGAGCATCTGCCTGAAGAAGTGACCTTTGAGTTACAAAAGCTTGCAATGTTTTATTTTTTAAGTGACCCTCGAAAAGGTATCGCCTCCATTCTGCATTTGTCCTATTTTATGGAGGGGTCATGAGGCTTATTTTTGCTAACTGAATCCTAACATTTTCTTAGTTTCAAAAATGGAGCCAAGCAACGGGATGAAAAACTAGACTTTAATTAACTGAGAAAATGCTATTGTGCATGTAAGATTTTGCAGGCCTTTGGGTTGTGGCATCTGGTGAAACACCAAACAAAACCTAGAGTACATTTGCAGTTTTCAAATCTTTTAGCTGCATTTATGTGCGCCTCTTTCTATGTAGTGTATCTTTATTTAACAGCAATCAAACTAATTACTAGTTTCTCCCTGACTGGAGCATGCAGAATGAAGTCTTTTGCTGCTTCTTCAGCAAAGTGAGCTATATTTCTTCTTAACTCTATCAGTAAGGTTAGCCAGAGTTATTGTAATGACATCTCCTTCACCTCTGTGAGCCTTTCTTTTTAAACAGAATCATTTTTATCACCCACAGACCCATTCCGAAGAGAGACCATTTCAATGTGAGGAATGCAAAGCATTGTTCCGAACCCCTTTTTCTCTTCAGAGACACCTGCTAATACATAACAGTAAGTGCTAATATAGGAGATCAAGAGATTCACTCAGCACTGATTACTTCTAATATGTGAGAATATATGCACTTTTATCTCAGGATTGGAGACTCACAGGTGTTAAGAGACATGTCCTAATCTATGTGAAGTCAGTGTTGGAGTTTTCCACTGAATGTGTGTGAAATGTGAGAACACAAACATTTTTTCTCTCCCCCCCCCCACACTAAAGCTGAAAATTTAGATTATCAAACTTTAAACAGTCGCCTTGACTGGTTATGTCACATTTAGTTTATTAGTAAATGTGTGGGACTGCAGTGGCTCAAGTGGTTAAGACACTGACTGGGTGGGTTGAGGAGGATGGTGGAGGACAGGGGTGCCTGGGGGGCAATGGTCCATGGGGTTGCAAAGGGTCGGAATCAACTGTGTGACTGAACAAGAAAAGTCTTCTTCCACCTCTTACTTACCAGGAGTAACTACTTTTCTGTCCCTTTACATGTATTTTTGTTATCTCTCTGGTGAGTGTGACATTTTGCTTAGTATAATTTACCTTGTGAATCATAGTTTTGTGCATACTAATTAATACTATAGTGACACTTAAGGTAATTTCCCCTTGATTTATCTCTTTCTATTCATTCCACGCAGGTGAAAGAACTTTTAAGTGTGATCACTGTGATGCTACATTCAAAAGGAAAGACACACTGAATGTTCACATACAAGTGGTTCATGATGGCCACAAGAAATATAAATGTGACTTGTGCGACAAAGCCTTTGTGACACCCTCTGTGCTTAAAAGCCATAAAAAGGTAAGTTTAAAACACAAAAATGACCTCTTTGGCACATCCAGAGGAAAATGTCTCTGAGAAAGCGGAATTCAACATTTACTTTTGTTAAGTCTAATATTCATGTATAACCTGTTATTTGTTAATTTGGGGATCTAAATCAAGTTTTGGTTCTAGCTGCAAAAAAAGAATCACAGAATGAAGAAGGTCTATGGAGGGATAGTAAACAGTGATTTAGTGCAGAGATTCTCAACCTGTAGGCCCGTGGCCCATATGTGGCCTGCAGCTCCATTTCATGTGCCCCCTCACTGTCTCCACCACACCAGGAAGTGGCATGTGGTGGAGGAAGGTCAAAATTGCCATCCTGCCCCCGAAGCTATCTGGGGGAGCGTGACCCATCCCCCTGCTTAGAAAGGTTGAGAATTCTTGATTTAGTGGGTCAAATCTAGTTGAGTGATAGAATTTAGGTTATGGTCATTATGACTGAAATTATTTTGCTTAATTTATATAATACCTCCTTTGCATTTGCAGATGATGGCATTTCTTTTGTACTGATTATCATTACTTGTGAATTGGTCATGTAAATAGGATAGTAGACAAGGCAGAAAAATCATTTCTTTTAAAAGAGGCTTTTAATAATATATTGCCAACAACTGAGCATTAGGTATTTTATCTTATTACTCTCAGTCGCCAGTAGGGTTTTTGTTTCTGGTATATCTCTATCTCTATCGATTTGTCTGTCTGTCTGTCTGTCTATGTATATATGTATGTATTTTTAAATGTGTGACTCTTTTTAATGTATATATGTATTTTTTTAATGTCTGACTCTTTTTATGTGTGAGTTTTCTGTTGTTAGATACCCAGAGTAGGAAATCTCCTAGATGGGTGGGGTATAAATATAATAAATATTAATAAAAGTGGTAGTATATTTGGATATTTGTAATAAGTCTGGCTGGAAAGATGTTTTTGATTCTGGTGAATGAAAAAGAGTCTCATGTGTTGCAATCTGTTCCTATTTATAGAAAAGTCTTCTACTTCTAGAAAGCAGACCACCCAGTTTTTGCTAAACAACTTCCACCCAGCCACTACGTCCCCCTGAGCTCCTACAAAACTTATTCCAGGAAGTGGGCACAACCTATAGAATAGTTAAGGCTGTTCTGTATTTTCTTCTTTTAGCTTTTCATAATCCATCCAGCAAACATTTGTTATTGTGTGGATTAAAATATAGTAAACAAATGTAATAAAATGTTCCTTTGCAACAAGGATGGGAAACATCTGGCCTATGGGTTACATATGCCCATGAAAGCTGCTTTGCAAGCAAGGTTCCTCTCTGGTCACAAATCTCCTCTCCAAGCTTTCAGTGACATACCACATCCTTCAGCTTAATCTGTGGCTGAAATAATTCATTGTGAGATGGTGATCCTCAGCAGTGTGGCAGCCTCTTTCTTCAAGCTGCTTGACATGGCTATGTCAAGATTTTCTGTGTCGCTGTCACACTGCAGTGCCCTCCCCTTGAAACATGAGAGAGGGGCAGCAGCTTCATTGCAAGACTCCAAGACAGAATCCTGGTTTTTCCTGTTTTACCCTCTTATTTATTAACGAGCACATATTACTATGGGTCTTGTCACTCACTGCATCTTTAATGCAATATTCCAGCATGGGTAGATGCATCTGTCAATATCTCCAACTATGTGCAAATAAAAGAGAGAGAAAAGTTGTGCCCTTGTACAAAATCCCAAAGCCAGGACTGGATTATTTCTCTATTGGACGAGTAGAATGTTAAATATCAGCAAGTTATCAAGTCCAGAAAGATTCTTTTTTAGCTCACCCTGAAGAAGAGTCCCTGCTGAACTCAGGTTTGCCTGTTTTTTAATATTTTGCAGATCCAATAAAGGTATTGCCAGTCTGGCCAGGTTATCCTATTATGGTAATGGAGTAGGCCATACTGTTAGTGACTCAACACCAAGTGTCAGGCGGTGGTTAACTAACATGACAACCCTGAGAATTAATGGCCTTGGGTGCTGAAGTCCACAGGGAAGGGTGATGGTCCCCAAATGGATT
The DNA here is from genome assembly GCA_030440675.1 of Furcifer pardalis. Classification (NCBI taxonomy): domain Eukaryota; kingdom Metazoa; phylum Chordata; class Lepidosauria; order Squamata; family Chamaeleonidae; genus Furcifer; species Furcifer pardalis. The sequence goes on from CP126892.1 coordinate 73,436,843, forward strand.
AAATCCCGCTTGAATCCATCTTGATGGAGGCAGCAGCTTCATCAACCTTGGCCTGGGGTTGAGGAAGACTTTGCCTGCCAAAAGGGCTCAGGACCAGAAAGTGACTTGCAGAACTGGATCAGTGGTACGGGTGTCATGCTGTGATGCAGAAGTCAGATGAAAGGCCACTGCATTATATTCTCATGATAGTCTTCATGGGTGATCATCATTTGGCTTCAGATACGGCAGAATAATAATAATAAAGGCATTGTGCAGTCTAGTTTTGGGCAACTGTATGCTTTACTCACACTTTGCTTCTGTCTCCTTTCAAATTAATTACAGTCAAACCTTGCTTAAAGAGTGACTCACTTAGTGAAAAATTCACATAACGAAAATTTTCGCTATGCAAGTCAGACTTTTCCTATGGAAAAGCTCGCATAAGCATTTCTATGGGAAAAACCCACATAATGAAAAAATTTCACTATGCGAGTTTTTCCATAGAAATTTACATTATGCGAGTTTTCTCATAGGAATTTTTGCTATGCAAAAAAACTCGCATAGTGAAAAACTCTCATAGCGCGCAGCCTCGCAGAACAAATTATTTTTGTTATGCAAGGTGTGACTATTTTTTGCATACCATTCTTAGGGCAGGTGTGGCTACCATCTGTTATAGCAAGATTGTATATCTGTACGTTTTTTTAAAAAAAATAATTTTCTTTGTCTGCTTTAAAATATATTTCTGAGTCTTATAGGACAGTATAATTATCAATAGTTTCCCTTGATGGTCCTATCTTGTTTTTAAGTTGTTATACCTTTTAAACTCAATAACCCAACAATTATGATCCTTTTGAAAAGTATTTCATACCTCCCAGACTCATTTTGTTCTTATAAAAATAGTATTGTTCATTTATGTTACACAAAAGCACAGTTAAGGACTTATGATATTTCAATAGATTGGTTTATGAAGTACTGCAAATGGAGTTATTCCAAATGGGTTAATCAATTTCTTTATGGAATTTGTCAGTATAAATGCTAACCAGTGTATAATATTTCTATACAGACATCTCTTAAGTCTATAAAAAAAAGTTAGCATTAATTCCCTAGTGTCTGGAAATTAAACGTTTGCTAGGCTTTGCTTCCTTCTGAAACTATATTCTACTTAGAAAAACCAAAGGGAGTGTGTAAAGCATATTAAGCAAGTTACAGTCTCTCTCTGAGAAATGTTGAATGTCTAAGTTTATGATAGTTTCTTATGATCTATATTCTTCATCCCAGTTGTTAAGCAGGAATTTTTGGTTCTAATCCATGATTCATTAGAATTCTTAAAGAACAGCTGTGTTCAAATGATTTCCTCAAGGGTCCTTTCACTGCTTCAGCTAGAATTCAGAGAAGTGAATTTGTCAGCAGCATGCTTGAAAGAGGATGTCATGCTTGTGTCCATCAACATTTACATGGCCAAGCGCTACCCATTGTTTCTTTGTGTCGCCTCCCTCCTCCCGCATTCCCTGCTTCTCACAAAGCAGACTGCCAGTATCTTTGGGCTGAGCAAAAAATGTTTGGCCTGGCCTACTCTGCACTGAATGAATGGGAAGTTCTTTAATGGTTTGATTTGGCTGAACTTTTTTTTTATATTTGGTTGGAAGATATGTGAAAGTATGCCAAGGTTATATAATTGGGCAACCTAAAGTGCTTTCATATGGAACAGTGAGTCTTGTTGGCCAGGGTATGGGATAGGGTGATGTAAAATGTTTTCTGTATACCTAAATGAGTGACGCCTGGGAGAAGAATGTCAACCCCCCCCCTCCCCAAGTAGTACAGTTGGCATACTCATTAATTTTCGAATGCGAGTTGCCTTTGTTCCAGGTTATCATTCCCAATCTTGACATCCACTGTAAAAGGAAGGTAATAGATATGGATGTAATTCTATTGCAACTTTTTTGCCAATCTGTCAGAAAATTAGTGCACAATGCATGATTAGTGCACAATCCCTCCTGTGCCATCCATGGAAGCTCACTGAGGTGGTAGAACTGCTCCTCAGAGACTTCTCTTACCTTGAAAGCCCTCTTAGGGCTAGTAGAAGCCGGTTCCAACTTGACCACACAAAAGAACCACTGCACGACCTCTGACAGGCAGCTTCCCAGCCCCTTTGAAAAGCTCCCACCACCACCTTCTGAGGCCAAAGTTTGGTTCTTTCAGTTGAGGAGCCAGTGGTTCTCCACCTGTTGTCAGAGTCCATCAAACCTGATCATTGCCCAAGTTGGTTTAGACTGAATGGTATGAGAGGCTAATGACATTTGGAAAGGCATAGGTTCCCTGTCCTACTTATATATAATTCTAAAAATATTATTATTGAATTTTCTGTCTCCAGCAGACTACAGTGTTCAAAGAATATGATAAATGCTACGGGAAACTTTTCTTAAAGAGATCAGCTGTTTTCTTGTTTTTTAATTCTCTGATGCTATTGTTATGTGTTTTTAATTTATGTTTAACTTATGGTGATCTTTATAGGATTTTTATAGTGAGATGTTCCCACCCCACAGTGAGTTTCCATGGCTAAATGGAGTTTAGAACCCAGGACTCCTCAGTCCTGACCTGAGAGTCTATCCACCACCACACTGATTTGTCATTTTCAGTTCATGTGTATATTTGAAGTAGATCCTGGTCTTTTTACAGTATCTACTGGTATATATGAACTAAGTGACTGCACAAGAGAGACCTTTTCCTCCTTCAGAAAAGTACTACTCCATGCAATATGACAGTTGTGCTTCAGATACATCATGGCTTCAAAAATAGTTTCCTTTTAAGTTTTGGCAAATACAAGCTCTACCTCAACTCTCACTTTGGAAAACAGAGTTGTAGTGAAAAGAAGTAAACAAGCAATAAGAACTGTTTTGTTTCTAGTTAGTTCCATCTAAGAAGCTAAATTATTCAAATATTGCTCCAGATTTCCAGAATTGTAGGAGAGTTCCATGCTGGGTAATTATCTTTTATCACAAAAAAATGTCTTTATTAGGAACAGGGAATGCAAGCGAACTAAATCATTTGGATTCAGAAAAGGAAACCTGTTCTTTAAATGAACATCTTACAGGGAAGTTATGATGACTTCAGTTAGCAAAAAATTCATCAGACATTACAAACACTAACATAATGGATACTACTAGTTACAGCTGCTGGTGTAACACAATTTGTGTTGGCTGCAAATTGCCACAAGTTGGGAAGTTAGCATAGAAATTTGCTGTTGTGCATCTACATTGATGACAGTACTAATTTTCTTAACTTGCGAGAAATGCCTGACAAGATTTATGACAACTGTGTTATACTGGTGTAAAAATACAGTGAGATTTTACCCTACATTTCTTACAGAATAGCATATTAAAATGATACAAAAACTGTGTAGTACTGGCATTGAGAACATTAGGTTCAGCAACATTAGTTTAACATTGCTGCATTTAGCTAATTGCCTCTTGGAATCAAGTCTCTTGCAGATTATGAAATGATGGAAAAAACATATTTTCTAAAATGTTACTTCCATAAAAAAGGCCTAGTTATTCAAAGTACAGTAAAACCTCATATAACACTAAAACCTGGTTCCACAAGTCTTCGTGTTATATGATTTTTCGTGTTATCTGATCCTCTATGGGATCCATAGAGATACATTGTAACCACACAGGCTTTCGCGGTTGTTATCTGAAGCATCCCATAGGATCTTAATGTTATCTGATGCAATTCTTCCCCCCAGATTCCTTGATGTTATGCGATTTTCGTGTTATTCGATACTAATGTTATATGAGGTATTACTGTATATAGTACAATGTTCAAAATATATACACGCTCTAAAGCCAATGCAAGTTGTGTACCCTCTTCTGACAAAGATTATATTATTGAGATTGAAATATTGACTGGTTTGTATTTGTTTTAATTTAACTTTAATTATTGTTACATGTTGTTGCATTTAGTAACAGGGGCTAAATCAACACTCTCTAACTCTGAGCTTTGACTTTTGGCAAATGGAACAAATAATACTGATATTATTTTAGTGATAGAAATTACCATACTGGAATTGGAAAACTCAGTATGTTTCTTCTTGTCATCTTACATGGTTGTTAGCAACCACTTAACATGTTTATAATTAAAATTAGTTAGCCATATTAAAAGTTAAAAAACAACACAGAACTAGAAAACTCAAGATGAAATCTTCAGTCATATTACAGCTGACTTATTTTGATGAGTCTGTGGGGATTTAGGGAACCCCCTTCAAAGTGAAGAAGTGAAAACTATTGCTTCTGGAATCACTTTGAGTTAAAGGGGAAAATATCCTTCCCCAGTCTTTTAAAAATAGGATTAATTTTGAGGACCCTAAAAGAATGTCAAGGGCTGGACTGTGCCCACTGTTGTATTAGCAAAAGTGGATACTAATATGAGCTGTACGGTATGGTTTCATTTTATGGAACTGAAGGATAACATTAGAAAATCAGATTAGTTGTAATTATTCTGGAAAAATATCACATTAAGGAAACAATGCAGATATGGAAGTAATACAAATCTGTCTTATCTACCCCAAGGATTTTTAAGAGACAATAAAGATCAATCATGTTTTTATGAGGAATAAAAAAATAATTTGGCTGGTGGTTAAGCTAGATACCCTGGTTTAGTTTGCACAGAGCAGCAAGATTAATTTAGGAATTTTATAGTGCCATCTTAAATTGTACAAGTTATTAAACTCTTAAAATGGGGTGCCCAAACTTTTTGGGCTGTGGGCCAGTCACATGGTTCAGCGGGCCGGTCACGTGGTTCTTCCCACCAGAAGCAGAAGTAAAACACACCTTGCAGTCTGTTTTGCAACAGGATGAGATAGATTTTAAGCTGCCATTTTCTCTGACTAAACCAGAGGTGCCCAAACTACGGCCCATGGGCCAGATCTGGCACCTAACACCAATTCATCTGACCCATGCCTCCCTTGTTGCTCCCGGAAGCAGAAGTAAAATGCACTATAGCACATTATAGTTCTGCTTCCAGGAGCGACAGGGGTGGCAGGGTCAGATGAATTGGCTTCGGGAGCTGGATCTGGCCCATGGGCCATAAATTGGACATCCCTGTCTTAAAACCTGAGATTATAGCAATAGCAATTACAACTATATACCACCCATAGCACTTGCTTTACTCTCTGGGTGCTTCACAAGGTAATTAGCATTTTCGCCCCAACATACTGGGTAATAATTTTACCAACTTCGGAAGGCTGGAAGGCTGAGTCAACCTTGAGTCTCATCAGGATCAGCGGTTTTTAACGACTACACCCAAGAGCTATATATTATGCTAATTTGTATAAGAAATAATGACCCAATTAGACTTTTGAAAAAAAAAACATACAACATTATGGGCATTGCTCTTTTATTTTGTAGCCAAATAATTCTTTGTATCTCATTTCTCCTTGTAGACTCATACGGGCGAAAAGGAGAAAATCTGTCCATATTGTGGGCAGAAGTTTGCAAGCAATGGAACACTGAGAGTACATATACGAAGTCATACAGGTACAGCATTCACATGAAGATATTAATTTATTTGGCATTTAAATCATGCCAGTTCATAATAAACGACACTCTCTTATTATTATTGAAGGATAATTATTATACCTTTCATGAAAAAGTGATGTTTTGTTTATTTTTGTGTGAAATAGTCTCACTAGGGGTTCTCAACCTTCTTGTGCCACAGGCCAGACAACACCCCCTCAGACAGCAGAGTGGGCCAGAAACATGGTTCCTCCCCACTGTAAATGCTGCCATAAACTGCAGAGGGTGCATTTGTGCAGGCATGTTTACGGCTGTTGTAAACACATCACTTCTGTTTCTGGGTTAGTCACCATAGGCCAGATGATTTGCCATTGCGAGCTGGGTCTGGCCTGTGGGCCGTAGGTTGTGAACCCCTGTTTTAAACCATAAGATGAATCATAATTTTTTAAAAAATGTGTCTGTATCCTGCTGCCTAAATGCAAAATGGAAGGGAAATTACATAACACCCTCCCTTTCTGTCAAGTTTTGCACCATATGACCAGTAGCATGCCCTGCCTTGTAACCAGTGTGAGAATGAACACATGACGAGAAGCCAGGCAGAACATAGGAGGATGATTTTAGTTCTGCTCTGCAGTTGGGCAACAGGATCCTAGTCATTCATTTTTGCTCATTATAAATTGGTTATTGTGTAGAATTACAGTAATAGAAGTAATCAAGTAGAGGATTCAACCTCCATGTAGCATTAAAGCTCAGATGATAAGAACAAAGTGTACTGGCCACATCCACTTTACCTTCTTTTGTTTACTCAGATGAGCAAACATTACTTATAAATTCCATTCACCATGATCTCCATCAATGTGTATTTTGGGGGGTGAGAGAGAGGTAGATGTGCCAGGAGAGAATATATATGGGCTATCTTGTGTGAAGAAAAGAAAAACTGAAAAGGCAGAGATACAAAATTCTTTATGGACCCTAAATATGTCAATCAGGCTTTAAATACCACAGGCAGTTGTCCTTAAAGTGATGGTAATAGCAGGTATCTTCGAGATTTTTAGTATCTGCTTTTGTGTTTTATAAATCTTTTCTGCAGCTGCACCAATGTATGACGCGCTCTATTGCAAAGATCTACAGTACACCATAATAGGCTAGGTGAAATTGTCTTTATTTGTGTTTAGTGACTGCAGGGAGAAAAAATGTGTTTGTTCTTTTTGGTCTGACCTCCAAACTGCATTCAGTCATTAGCGGGTACAAACACTGTCTTTTATATCTGTATAGTTGGGCACACAGAGGGCTAATGTTTGGGATTAACCTGGGTTCAACCTGGCTTCTCGATAATGTAGAGAGAACCCACATGCTTAGAGTTTTATGTGGGTAATACCAGCTCTCACTTTTGGTTGAATCTTTCTGCATTAAGCAGGGGGTTGGACTTCATTGTCTCATAGGGCTCTTCCAATTCTATGATTCTACTGAAACAGGACCTGCAAAAGTTGCTGTTCATTACAAATGTCTGCTAAACCATGAGAACAGTGGTTTATATAACTGACTAGCACCTGTATGTTTGGTTGATATGATCATTTAAGAGCTATCTATTTCTCAAGAGCAGACAGGCTCACATAGAGTACTTTAAGTAACCACTGGGCAGCTGTAGCTAAGCAAAATCAAAGGTACACCAACAGTTGCTTCATACATTATGTCCCTCCCCCCTTCACAGAGAAACATGGTTTTGTTTTGTGAAAAATAAAAAGAGTGGGTAGAATCATGGCTGTAATGTGTAATGCAAGATCTTGTCCTTGTGGTTGCACTAGCTGGAGAGACTAACTCAGTGGTTCCCAAAGTGGGGGCCATGTCCCACAGAGAGACTTCACTTCCCAGAAGCCTAAGTCAGTACATTGGCTGATCAGTGCTTTGGGGAATTGACTTAGGCTTCTGGGAACTGAAGTCCAAAAACTAAAGGTTGGGAAACACTGGTCTAACTACTTGCATAAATGGTAGGGAAAGGCTGTGCTTGTATGAAACAGACTGTTAACGTGCACAGAAAAACCAAACAAGATTTTGGGTCATGGCATGTTAATGGGGTATGTGCATTTGTGTGACTGTACCATGCTTACATTGGTTATAATTTGATATAAGCAGTTGCTGCTGGATTCATTTACTTACTAAAATAAATGTTTGTTATGTTATCCACTTCCAACAATAAAGACTATTGAGAGGGGTGCCAGGTCTAAAATTCTGCATATCAGATTTGACTTCATGTAGTTTCCTGCTTGGTCTGTTTAGATAGTATTTTCAGCTCCAATTCCCTCATAGTGTTGGTTTCATAATTATGAGACACTATCATAGTCTCACAACACTGGGTGCCTGTGTCTGTCACATACTATGAAACAGTTGTACTTATTTCATTTCATTTTTTGACTTGTATGCTGTCCCACTCGCCAAGCAACTCTGGGCGGCTAACAAAGATACAAAATATACAGTAACAAAAACAATATATCACAATTATGAGATATCACATAGCAAAAACATTTCAAAACATCCCCAATTACAGTTACAAAATATCAAGTCATCAGAATACAATACAGTCAATACACATAATAGAATACAATACAGTCACTATACATAATAAGACATTATGGAGAAAAAAATTGGATACATAATGTCCTCTGCTGACCCTGTGGCCAGGCATTGGTGGGGGCCCAGAGGTCAGAGCCAGAAGCAAAATGACCCCAACAGAGGGATCTATCTATAGATCGGGACTTCTTGCTTATGGTCACACATACTCTGGTCACTTCCAGACTTGATTATTGTAACATGCTCTACATGGGGCTGCCCTTAATGACCATTTGGAGGCTTCAGCTGGTCCAGAATGTGGCTGCCCGGGTGGTGATGGAGTGTGGGCGGTATGCACATGCTTCACCGCTGCTCCGGGAGCTGCACTAGTTGCCAGCATGCCTCCAGGTGCAATTAAAGGTGCTGGTAATTACCTTTAAAGCCCTACATGGTAGTGGGCCAGGATACTTAAGAGACCGCATCTCCCCAAGGTTATCTGTCTATCTCACCAGAGCAGACAGAAGAGGCTCCCTAGTGGTGCCATCTGCCAGAGAGGCATGCCTCTCTGGCACTAAGAAGGAGGGCCTTCTCTGTGTCTGCTCCGACCCTATGGAACCTCCTGCCAATGGAGCTACGTCTCCAGATGGAGTTGCTACCCTTTAGGAAGAATCTAAAAACATGGCTGGCGGGGCAGGTATGGGGTATGGGATGCACAATGACCCCAGCTTGCTGGATGATTTAAGCCCCCCTCTCTCCCTCAACTTCTTAATTAGTAAGATGTAGCAATCTGGTGATCTTTTAAACTTTTTAGATTTTAATTTTTTAACAGTTTTAAATTTGAGATTTTAGGCAGTGTTTGTGTTTATTCTGGTTTTTATGACTTGTAAACTGCCCTGAGTCACCTCGGTGAGAAGCGCAGTGTATAAATATGAATCAATAAATCGACTTCAATGGAGGGGTCTATCTATGAGTAGATCTGTCTATAGATCTATTCATGTATGTAGTAGACAATTATTTCCAGAACAGGGTAGATGTCTCAGAGCATTGTTTTCACCACCTGTTACAGGAGTGGTCAAACGTTTTGGATCGTGGGCCAGTCATGTGGTTGATTGCGCCAGTCACATGGTTTCTCCCACTGGAAGGGGAAGTAAAATGTGCCCATGCATGCACAAAATGCTGCCATAAATGCATCCGTGGCTGTTGTAAATATGTTTACGACAGCAGAGGGTCATTTATGGCAGCGTTTTGTGGATGGACTCGCACATTTTACTTCTGCTTCTTGGAGCAGCACAAGCTGCACAGGCCGGATGATTTAGCACAGTGGGACGGATCTGGCCCACAGGCCTGGCCACCCCTGACTTTTACATATTTGAGTAATTGGCAAGCTGCTGACTGTTTTAGTGACATTGGGTTTTTAACTTAAAAGGATGAAGACTGGCATTTGACATGCAAAGCGCTTGTTAACAAATAATCTTCCTATGACATTCTGTTCAGCTTTGCATAAACAAATTTGGCTTTCAGGAAGATGACAGAACATGTGCACTTAATCACTGGGCTTTCTAATATGTTTGATAAGTCTTAATCACTTCCATCTCCCCTGACCACCTGTTAAGATTAAAGCTGTTTACTTGTTTGGTCCTGTTTTTAATCCTGACTGTAACCAGGACTGAATACTGATTACCATGATGAAAGTTTAGAGTATGTAACAGAAACGGAATCTCCTTTTTGTGAAAAGGCAGAAACTATGATTTCAAGAGAGTTACAGAAACCTTGTTTGCGGATCAACAGGTTGCTGACAAAAAGGCTGGTAGAAATGTTTCCTAAGGAAATGAGGAGAAGGATGATATCTGGGGCATGATCGACATGGAGACCCACTATAAATTAATGAACTATTAACATAGTAATGCTTTTGGAATTGTGCAGATTGCTATGATAACATTATGTGCATGTGAAGCATTTAGAACATTTAGTCACTCTTGCTTGAAAGCCAGCCATATCTGACTCTAGGTTTTAGTGTTCATCTCTGTTTATAGCCAAAGAGTCAGTCCTGTGCAATTATGGAATTGGATACAGACTCTTATTACTAATCACATATAGTTCACCCACTAATGCTCATCCAGGTTGGTGTATGGAACAGCTAGGACTGATACTAGATATGAAAAGGATGGGTAAAACCTCCTGATCATTTGCCACTATATTCTGGTCTTATAATTCTTAATGCTTGCTCTTCCTATGCTGTTTTCTATTTTATGGGAGTATCCTGGCAGCACAACTCTTTGTGGAACAGGAACGTTAGCAAGTTTTTCTCCAGTCTCTGTTGCTTGAAGCACAATTGGAGCAAATTTAAAGAGGAAAGTGTAGCTTTTTCCTGCCTTCCTTCCCTTTTATATCTGTTAAATTTCATTTGTTCATTGTTTGGATTCCCTAGAAAACATTTTTCTGCTTGCTGGAAGCATGAATGTATTGTGCTATAAACCCCATGTCAATTAAATTTTTTTGCTTCATAGCATAATTTAAATATAAGTTTACATATTACAGTAATACCCCACATAACGAAAAAGCTCTGTTCCACAGAGCTCTTCATTATGTGGGTTTTTTCGTATTGTGGATCAAATAGGCAATACCCCGCATAATGAAAATAAAATGTTAGTTATACGGGGTTTACATTAACCGGGGTATACCCTGCTTGGCGAAAACCCCATATAACAATTTTTTTAAATTATGCAGGGTATCGGGATTGCCTAACAAACGCTTTGTTATACAAAATTTTCATTATACAAAGCATTCGTTAAGTGGGGTTTTACTATAGTAGCAATCTGTATTTCCCACCTACCCCTCACTATATGACTGAACATTTTTCACTTTCTGTATTTTATTTGTTCAGTGATTTCTCCATCTTTGTTCAATTACTTAAGCGTATCTTTCTTGATCTTTGTTGGTCATTATTCCCGGTCTAAGAAATTCTTAGCATATGGTAATAAATCTACACTTCAAGTGCTTCTGTTTCTTTTCTTGAAAATAAATGCCTGTATTGAAATCTTCATTTCCATGCCATACAGTAGAACTAGAAATCATGTCCAGTGAAGGGGAAAACTTTGGGTACTCTGTTCTATCGTAAAGGAAAGAAATAAGTAATTTATATTACTACTGATATTAGGTCCTTGAGAGACAGAACAGTGTCCAAGGGGGGAAATCTGACTCACATGCACTGATATGCATGACCATACATACCAATCAGGTAGACAGAAACGTAAGGAACTTAAAGGAAAGATGTCATGTCAAAGAATGTAGAGAATTTATCAGTTTTCATATCAATTTTTCAGAACAGTCAAGAGGCAGTAGTGTATTAAGTGCTATGATTTTGACATTTTCTACATGTAACTTCATGTAAGTACTATAGAATATATTTTAAAGGGAGCAGACATCATTTGGAGAGAATGTTTAATAATTTCTTTTATTTTTCTTTCTTAATTTATATAACACAACATAATAACAATTTCATGTCAGAGATTATTCTGGTTTGAAAGGATTTTTGCTGGAGAAACTCCGATCAGGGGACGCATGAATAAGGCTCATTTCCTTTCCCCAAGTGCAGCCCTCGGGTATTGAAACCTGATCTTCCAGTCACCAAGCTCAACATCTTAACCAATAAGCCACTGAGGAAGCTGCATAACACAACTTAATCTTGGTTGTTGTTGTTCAGTCGCACCTTTGATTCTGACCCTTTGTGACCCTATGGACCATTGCCCACCAGGCACCTCTGTCCTCCACCATCCACCTCAACCCAGCCAGCTCTGTGCCCATTGCATCTACAATACCATCTAGCTATCTTTTTTTTGGCCTCTCCCTTCTTCTTTTGCCCTCCACCTTTCCCAGCATCAAGGCTTTCTCAAGTGAATGCTCTCTTCTCATTTGATGTCCAAAGTACTTTAGCTTCATCTTTACTATTTGTCCTTCTAAGGAGCAGGCAGGGTTGATTTCTTCTAAGATCTACCTATTTGTTCTCCTCGCTGTCCAGGGGACTCTCAAAACTCTCCTCCAACACCACATTTCAAAGGCATCTATTCTTCTGTGCTCATCTTTTCTAATGGTCCAACTCTCACAACCACAGGGAATACCATTGCTTTAAGTAGACGAAATTTTGTTTGCAATGTGATGTCTCTACTTTTCACTATGTTCCCCAGGTTTCTCATAGCTTGTCTCCCAAGCATCAGTTGTCTTTTTATTTTATGGCTGCAATCACCATCTGCAGTGATCTTTGATCCTAAGAAAATAAAATCTGTCACTGCTTCTACTTCTTCCCCATCTATTTTCCAGGGACATAATCTACTAGCAGCATTGCTAAGTCCAGCAGTAGCACAGCTAAGAAGGAGGATGTGTAAGATCTGTGGAATACCTGTTTAAAAAACTAGTGCACACGCACACACGCACACACACACAGACAGACACACACACACACACACACACACACACACACACACACACACACACACACACACACACACACACACACCCCAGCAGTTTGAGACCCAAGTGATGCATGATGGAGTATGCTCCCATCTCTGTCCCAACACCTGCCAACCTAGCAATTCAAAAGCAAGAAATTGTTGTTGTTTAATTGCACAATCAAATCTGATCTTTTGCAACCCCATGGACCATCGCACAGCAAGCTCCTCTGTCATCCGCCATTCTTCATAGCTCGTCCAGATCTACACCCACTGGATCAACAAATCCTCTGCTTCCCCCTTCTCCTTTTGCCTTTGATCTTCCCAGCATCAGGGCCTTCTCCAGTGAGTCCTTTCTTCTCATTTGGTGGCCAAAGTACTTGAGCTTCAGCTTCTGTATTTGTCCTTCCAAGGAGCAGACAGGGTTGATTTCCTTTAGGATGGACTGATTTGATTTCCTTGCAGTCCAGGGGACTCTCAATGTTCAAAGGCATTTATTCTTCTGTGCTCAGCCTTCCTTACGGTCCAACGAGAAATTGCAAGTACATAAATAGGTACAGCATTCTGTGCACTCCAGTGTTTAGTCATGCCTGCCACATGTCCACTTAAATGTCTGTAGATACAGTCAGAGCTGGCTCTTTGGCTATAAACAAAGATGAGCACTGAACTCTAGAGTCAAATATGACTGACGTTTAGTAAGGATGACCTTAACCTTTACCTTGGATATATGGAATCTGTAAACATATGAATTAGCAACCTTAACTGATGTTAAATCCAGTCATTATGCCAAATTTTTAAACAGTTATATTGATTTTAAAAGAACAAAATAGTTTTGAGATAAAGTTTAGAAACATTTTAACAAGCTAGGATCCTGTTACATCTCTTCCAGTCAGAAACACAGGATATCCTTCTCGCTCATGCAGAAGTGGTATGCCAACAGGAATTCCTGTTAAAGAAATCCAAGAGTAAGCTATGAGACTTGAGCACAAATTTAAAAAGTTGATCTACTTGTGCTGTAAACATTGCAGCAGTGGTTTTCTTCAACAGCATTTTGATCCTCTTTAATCTCTTCTTTATCACAAATAAAATCAGAGTCTTCTTTTTTTTTAAAGAATCTGTATTTGTAAAGATTCTTTTGTTCTAATAAGCCACCAAGTTAAAGAGTTTTGCATTTCTAAGCTTTTTGGATAGTATATCATTGCCTAGTTTATCTCCCTGAGACAGTTAAATCTTCAAAAGTACCTGTAAAGTCTCAAGCAGCTGTCAGCTTCTTGTTAGTTTGACAGTGGTGGGAATAGATATAGATATAGATATAGATATAGATATAGATATAGATATAGATATAGATAAATGAATTACAACACTTAATAGGTTGTTGATGGTGAAGAGGTATAAAAAGAGCCAGTGGTGGGTTCATAGAGTTCAGGCATTTTAATTTTTTAGGGCCGTGATGGTGAACCTTGGCACTCCATATGTTCTTGGACATCAATTCCCAGAAGCCCAAGCCCCTGTGAATCCACACAAATGGGTAGATTTTACTTCTGTTTCCAGGAGCGACAAGGGCAGCACAAACCGGATGAATCGCAGTAAACCCATTTGTGTGGATTCATAGGGCTTGGGCTTCTGAGAATTGAAGCCCAAGAACATCTGGAGTACCAAGGTTCGTGATCATGGTTCTAGGGGATAGCAGAAGATACACCCATTAAAAGAGGAGAAATCACAGTCCATAGAAGAAAATATGTTTGTCCATTGAAGTTAATGGGCTTAAATAAAGTACCTTTTTTTTTTACTAATAGGTTTATTTACACATTTTACCTACCTCATGCATGCATTTTTGAGTAAAGTGAATTGGGTTCTCCCTTTCCTTAGTTTACAGTGTGTGCATTTTTGTGTGTGTGTGCTTACTTTGTTTTTCCACCATCCCATACAAACCTCAGAAATGTGCAGATATATTTGAGAAGAGGTTTATTTTGTCTTATGACAAGTCTCTGGAGATGCAAAAAGACAAGCAGCATTCAGACAGCTGAATTTAATGACTTCCTCTTCCCATGCCATACCATATTATTTCTTGATTCCTTGATCGACCAGACTATCAAGGGCTAACTTCTTGCTGGTCACAATTTATTTTCCATTTGTTTTGATTCTGTTGTCTTCTTCTCCAGATTCAACCAAAACATTTCACGATTGGGGCTTCCCATCTTTTGGGGGGCCTGCCAAGGGGTTTTTACTCCTCTGAGATACCACTCAGTGACTGCTGCTGTCCAACCCCCATCTGTCATTTAAGAGATGTGTCCAGTCCAGCACAATTTCTGTTTGTGATATTTGGTGACAGTGTTACTGATTCTGCTTTGTCCTCTTATCTGGGTGTTGGGGATGTGGTCGTGAACAGAATCCTTTAGCATTGATCTTTCCATGGCTCTTACAGTTTTTGTTAGTTCTTCTCCCTCATCCTTCGTTAATGATCATGTTTCATTCCCACAGAGGACAGCAGGTAGTACTGTTGAAATAAAAAGGTTGGTACATTGTTTCTTGTTGAGTTTCTCATTTAGCAAGATTTCTTTGATGGAGTTGAATGCCGCCCATCCCGCTTTCTTTCTATTGGCTAGTTCTGCTCTCTGATCATTGTTCATCCCAATCAGATGGCCGAGATAGATGTAGTGGTTGACCTGCTCAATGGGTTAATTCTGGATTCTTATTTGGAAGTTCTGCTGGTTGCTTGATGGCATATATTTTGTCTTCATGCCAGTCATTTTTAGGTCAACCTTCCTAATTTCTGCATCGAGCTCACACAGCATTTTTTGAAGTCTTCAAGCATTTCTGGTTATCAGTACTATATCATCTGCAAATCTGCAGTTTAATCTTCACATAACTTTTTCTATATATGTGTTGAAAAACTTTGGTGAGATTGTATCTCCCTGTTTGATGCTTTTCTCCACCAGTATTTTTATCCCTTTTTTGAATAAGGTGATGCCATATTATACATTTCCAGAAAGAACCAGCAACTGAGTTGTAAACATGCAATATCTAAGTTGCTAATGTTTTTTTAAACTTTCTAGTGATAACTACACTATTTTCTTCTTTTGAAAGGAGACAAGTTGGTGGGTGTCCCCCCCCCCTTTTCAGAGCAGGTTAAAAATACTCTGGCAAAAGAAACATGTGTTTGCTACCAAAGCTTAATTGGTTCACTTGACTTTCCTCCATTGGTTAAGTGTGCAAACAAATACATTTTCAGTCCTCCAAAGGGACAACATTTCAAGTATCTTCTAAACTTCACATGCCTTCTCTTTTACTTTAACCTTTTTGCCCATTCATACTTGTTATTGCCTCCTGTCATCACCTCACACAATCTCTGCTCAGAAACAGTTTCTTACAGCTTCCTTTCTGGCCTGCTCTATTGATCATCTGGCAGGGGGTGTTGAATGTGGGATCCAGATGGCCCTCTTTCCCTCACCTTCCTTGACCTCCTACCCAGGAGAACTATCTTGATTTTGCAGATATGTTGTAGTTGTGATCTGATATTTTTCAATTGCTGAAGTTTTCCTTTCTCCTATAATCTGATTGAGGATGCAGTCTGATTAAGAAATATCAGAATGAAATGTTAATGTTTTCATTCTCTCTCTTTTTTTATCACTGACAGTGCATGTTGATAGTGATAACATAGAGATTCTGGAGAGGCTTAGTTCCAAATATAAACTTCAAGCACATTGAAAACAACTCAATGATAGCCTTATAGCTGAGTTTCTGTTTAGGGCTTCACCATTATATCCTATTGGTGATTTACACCTATGTAAGTTCAGTTGTGTAACACACAGCAGTGAACCGCTGCTAACTAATGACGCATTAGTTACATTACTAAGTGTGTACTTGTTGCAAAGTTATTGATTGACAATAATTTGCTGGTGGTGAGTTAGGCAGATTAATTCATTCACATGCAAACCACCAGCAAGGTTCAGGCTGATGGGCGCACAAATGTTCAAGGGTATTTTTGTGTGATATCTCCTCTGCAAAACCCTCAATAATAGCCTGGTGCTACATCATGTTGCTCTTTCAAGGAAGAATATATTTCATATGTAGAGAAAAAACATGGCTGGCTTGTACTGTTCATAAGCCTTGCTATACTCAGTTCTATTTATTAAGATCAATATTTATTGTAAGGCATATTTTTATTAATATAGGAAAAATGAGGATTGCTATGTACTTTTTGATATATTTTTTTACTTTATTAGTTACCCCTGTATGTTATATAGTCAGTCCGAAGCATTCTTCAGGAAACTTTCTTTTCCATCAACTGCCTCAGAACAGCCATATCAAGTAGAGCACAAGAAGATACAACTTTGAAATCCTGAACAGTCGAAAGAAAAGTCGGTTCCTCTTTTTAATTCTCATACAGCTGCAATTGCTAAATTAGTAGTTCCCATATCTTGATTCTCAGACATCAACAGCCAGTAAAATATGTGGATTCAAGCTGGGATTCTTTCCACTTAGTGATTAACCTGTTTATGTCACTTACTTTTTAGTCTCCATTTATAGATAGTAAAAGTAGTTGCATATTTATTACATATGAACTATAACATTGTCTTAAAATATCATCCAAAATTACTATTTCCTCTCATATGCTTACAAACACAGGTCACTCCACCAATAGTGAGTTGTTTAGTAGTATATGCTAATAATCAAGACTGATTGATTTAAATTATGATATAAATACAATTTTGAATGTTGGCATTATTATTTCTTAAGAAACTGTTCAGTTGTTTATGTCTTTAATCCACTTTTAACATCCATCCTGGCATAATGTTCCTGGGGCTGCAATCCAGACTACAGTAAAACCTCATATAACACTAAAACCTGGTTCCACAAGTCTTGGTGTTATATGATTTTTAGTGTTATCTGATCCTCTATGGGATCCATAGAGATACATTGTAACCACACAGGCTTTAGCGGTTGTTATCTGAAGCATCCCATAGGATCTTAATGTTATCTGATGCAATTCTTCCCCCCAGATTCCTTAATGTTATGCGATTTTAGTGTTATTCGATACTAATGTTATATGAGGTATTACTGTACTTATCTACATGTATGGCCCATTTAAATGATGTTTATTGACAAACTGAAGCATAGGTTACATGGTTCTGTAGGTACTGCTTCAGATAACAAGAGATTATTTAAAAAGAAATCCAAATACAGTTGTACCTCGCTTAAAGAGCATAATGTGTTCCACAGGATTGCTCTTTAAGCAAGTTTGCTCTTTAAGTGAAGCACCATTGTATATATGTGGCAGGTCTTTCTTCAATAATCATATGCATTCAGATAGAGCTTCATGGTTACTACATTGCAGTGACATTTCATTTCTGCATTTAAAATCTGAGGGAGTTATGGTAAATCAAAATATAATAATTAGAACACAGCTGATGGTCTTGTTGCTTAGTGTAGTCAATCAGACTAGTGAAGACCCATTGAATCAATGGGGAGTCATTTCCATATGCTTCAAATAAGCCCACTATAAATGTAACTTATGTTAGTGTAGGTAGGTTATAAGTTGAGTAGGCCCTTTTTATTCACCTGGAGCTTGTAGAGGGGTTGACTCATGAAATCTACATTGGTTCAGTTGACCTACTTTAGTGTGATTCAGTACATTAAGCAACTGCTTCCAAACTCCTAATAATATAACAGATATTTTCAGGGTAATGAAGATGAATCCAAGTGCTGATTATATTGTGGAAATAACAGTTCTGCTAGAGAAGAGGAGCAAACTCAAGTTCCTCATTCAGACCTTGGGAGGCCAGTGTCCATAGTCTCAATTGCCAGTCTATTTCCCTTTTGAGCAGAAGTTTGTAATTACCTGTGTGGACACTGTCTATTGCCCAAAAGACAAACCATTTCCAACAGTAATTGTGTTCCATGAATTGAGGGTTCCAACAAAAATATGTGTAGAAACTATAGGTCATACCTGATGATGTATATATAACTGTATTTCATTGTTTCTGTATATTGAGTATATCAGCAAAAATGGAAGAAGTGAACGTGGTGGCGGTGGTGGTTCCTGTTTTTTAAAAAAGAAATGAATAGGTAAATAATTTCAGAATTAAAACAAACTTCTAAGGCAATTGAGCAATTGTAGAGTTTATATAAAGTGAGAGAGGCATGTTGGATTTTTAATGCAAGATGCAAAAAAAAATAATACTTCTGCCCTGATACAAGGAACTGTAGACAGAGAGGGCATACGTCCCCCGCTTAAGTAAATAAAGGAGTCACCTCGGATCAAAGCTATACAATTTAAGAGCTATAAATATTAAGATTAATTTAGGAAAGACTCTGAATGGCTTTCACGTCTGCCCTAAGCCAGATCTTTAAAGCAAAGCTCTTCTCTATAAACAAAGGATGAAGGAAGGGATCTTTGATGCCAACTTGTCAGCACTCATCTGCTTGCAAACCTTTACAAACTTTCCCCTTGAAATGCAAAAGCCTCAAAACATAAAAATGTCATCTGGATTAATTAAATGGTTGAGTCCCAACAGCTCCTGCAGTGTCCAAAAGGATGACAGCATGAATTAGTGACATTGAGGGTCACGAGAGATAGTGTCACGTTTCAAACAGATGTGAAATTTGTCAATCAGAGCATTGGGGCAGCTTGTGGGCCTTGTTAAAAAATATTTGTCCAGATCTTTACCTTGAGAGTTAATGAGCTAAGGCAGGGTGATTGGAGTAGGAAACCAGTGTTTCCTTTCCCCCATTTGTTTCTTCAAGTGGCTTAGTAAAGACCCCCTTGTATGTGTGTGTGTGTGCGTGCGTGCATGCGTGCGTGTGCACGCACACATGAGAGCGACACAGAATAGGAGAGAGATATGCATGCAAACAAATAGGTTCTGCATCCTATTTATTTATTTATTTATTTATTTATTTATTTATTTATTTATTTATTTATATCTGTTTATCGCCCTCCTCCCCAAAGGGACCCAGGGTGATTTCCAACAATTTTAAAAACACTTTAAAAATTAAAAACTTTTTAAAAAGCTTAAAAACTTACCGTAATTAAAAGCTAGGTATTATGAATAATAAGTGATATACGAAAGTTATGTCTAAAATTGTTAAATGTTCCCCTTTCTCAGTAACAAATTTGGGATTTCAGATAAACCCTTTGAATGGTGAAGATATAGGAAAGCAGAGGATAGAACAATTTTATATAGAATAGCATGGACAAGAATAGTTATTTATTTATTTATTTAGATTTATATTGCCGCCCACTCGCCGAGGCGACTCAGAGCGGCTTACAGTCAAAACAACAACAGTACAATTAAAATTATAAAATGCAACCACATAAAACAACAAAACCAGAACACAAACTAACTCCCGTCTGACCGTTGTTGTGGGCCCAGAGGAGGGGATGATGTTCTCAGCCACTGCTAACCTTTGGCATCTTCTTCCTCGGGACGTTGTTGCGGGCCCAGAGGAGGGGATGATGTTCTCAGCCACTGCTAGGCCTTGGCATCTTTTTGCAGATGAAAACCAAAATATATGTAGATCAGCAAATACTTTCAGTCACACAGATTTTAATTCTTCTGTTATGTTTTTGATAAGGTTATAAGACTAATCAATTAATAAATCTAATCCTACTATCTTTCAAATTAAGCTGCTCTGGTGGTACAGCCATGACCCTATAGATTCAGAAGTTTTCTAGAAGGTAGCTGTGTTGACTTAGGGAATTCTGAAAGTTGGAGTCCCCAAAAATAACTTTTCCAAGCTTTGAGTCTTGAGGGTCTTCACTTTTAGCTTTAATATCCTTGATAGGTTGTGCATGGTATCTGTGTTTAGTAATTTGTATTACGTTATTATATTCATAGATTATTGAAAGGCCTTGTCAGTGAATTTAGAGGAAATGTAACAGAATTTAACTGCAAATGCTTGTAAAGCTCTGTATGCTTGGAATTTTGTAACATTTGAAGAAGAATTTTTTTTTCTGAGTTCGATTGGCTGACTGATATCAGTCAGTGAAAATAAGGTCCTTTTTTACATCAGTGATAGCAAGAGCAGAACCAGAAATGACACTAGGCTATTCACAAGAGCAATTAATGTGAAGGTTTATTTAAATCACAGCAGTTAAACAGGGAATAAGATCTATGAAATGAAGGACAGAATAAAAGTAATCACAGGAAAATCAATGAATTTCTAGCAATACAATGCAGTGATAAAATGAGAAGTAACTGTATTTACCTCTAATCATCCAACTGCCCTCTGTTTGAAGCTCACTATGTTCAAAAGTCTTTGGGCTAGACTCGTGATGGGGAACCTTGGCACTCCAGGTGTTTTGGAGTTAAATTACCAGAAGCCCAGTCAGCATTCCTCAGGGCTTCTGAGATTTGAAGTTCAAGAACATCTGAAGTGCCAAGGTTTGCCATCACTGGCCTAGACTGAGAAAGAAAGATGTATAGCTACTTATTTCAAGGAACAGTTTCTTGAAAACTCAGGGGCAATGTGTGGGATAATTGATCTAGAACAGGAGTCAGCAAACTTCTCTCTCCAGAAGTCCCAGAAGTCCTGATCAGCAGGTGCTGACTTGGGCTTCCGGTAATTGAAGTCCAAGAACATCTGGAAAGCCAAGTTTGTTGACCCCTGACAAGTAGGAAAAATCAGAAGGAAAAACTAAAATGAAGTAGTGAACTCATTAGTGGGTGTAAACATAAGTAATAAATAAAATAAGACAGTAAGGGAGATGTAGAATCTCCCAGAAGGAATAACCTATCCCTTTTAAAAAAAAACTGAAGCTCCTCTCAAAATCACAGCAAACTAAGTCCCAAAGACCATAGAGCAGTCAAAATCTACAAAAATAAAATTACATGAGAAAAATTGAACTGAAAAGCATGTGAGTATGACTGAATCTGAATATCTTTGCCCAAGCAGCAAGTGCTTCTTGTTTCACTAACCTCTGCTTTTCCTGCATTCTGGTTGACTTCTTTATCTTCTCCTTTGACATTCAGTTCTGCAGATGGCAAGTTGAGAGAAAAAGTGAACTGCATCACTTTTCTTTATTTACAAGTACTAAATCATCCTTTTGTCTTGCAGCACATGATGTAATCATAACATCTTATCAGGGTATGCTCTGGACCTGGAGCCACTGAAATTTTCCAGCTTTGTAGCTTGTCCATACTGCTCTCTTGTCTTTCAGCTCAGCCAGAGCCTAGTTGCCACAACAATCATGTATCTCTCTTTTTGCTCTTTCTATTGTGCAAAAGTCCTGGTTGAGAAAAGTTCTCAGCCCTTTTTGCCTACAGAAACAGTCAATCATGTTGTTTATGAAACAAACCAAATATGTTTAATGCCATTCCATAGTCAGGTCATTCTACAGGTCAATAATCCAGTCCACAGGCTATATGTCTACAGGCATTCTGTCCAGTGTACCCATGTATCCTATAAGTAGAACTTGATTAAAAGGCAGCATGTAAAATGTCCCATGTACTGGATAAGAGATAATACATGTGCAGATACCCACAGGGACCTTACAATCTAAAATGTGATGGAAGGAAACTACAGAATGGGAAGGAAATGGAGGAAACTGTATTAGTTGTACTTATCCAAGCTACAATTGGCCATCAGCCTTTCTGGAAGCAGGCCTGTCAGTAGCATTGACCTTAATGTTTCTGAAAGTTCTTAGAGACTGTATCATCCATCTCATGTGAATACAGAGTGGTAACTTCTATATTTTCTTGCTTTAAGGCAGGGTTTCCTGACCTAAGGCCTGCAAGCCAGATCTGGCTCACAGTGCCATGTCATGTGACCCCTACCTCTCCAAGGGAATTCAAGAAACAAAATGGCCACCACCTTTGAAGCTGTTGGGACAAAATGGCCACCTCCACTGTGCAGGCAGGCAAAATGGTCATCTGGCCCTCAAAGCTGACTGAGAGAGCATGAGCTGGCTTGAAAAGGTTGGGAACCCCTGCTTTAAGGGGCACCAGCTTTGGTTTGGAAGGAGGGTTAACACAAGTTGTGACCGAATAAAGAGGTCTAGTTGATCTGCTTTCAGTTAAGGGGGACACATGAATAGAATGGATTGAAGTAATTAATTTGGGTACTGACACCCAGATGGCTCTAATGATGAACAGCCATGACATTAGAAAAACATACTGTACTTTGAGAACAGTTAATGACTACCCATAAAAGTGACCATAAACTGACCATAATAAAAGTCACCCTAGCTGGTATTCTTACCACCAGGAGCATGGGATGGATCATCCTAGTCATATCTTATTAAGAAAATGTGAAACAGCTGCCCCTTTGATCCTTTGCTGTATGATGCAGATCTTTCTGTTCTTTTGTTCCTCATGTGCGTAGTTGGCTTAAGATGTAGATGCATCAGATCTTTTGGTCCCCATCAGGCATGCAGACGGTACCACAAGAATATCTTCCCTATGGCAGAAGTGCATGCACAAATATCTGAACCATGTGGCTAGTGCCCATTTTGCAGATCTTTCCCACAAAATCAGCAACATTTGTATGAAATGAACATTAACACTTGCTTTCAGAAATGTGTACCTTTGGTATGTAAACATGCTGCTCTCATTTCTTTAGTCCATATTTTTTTCAGTCTCCAGTCATGGTTTGAAGGCATGTGGTTTAGAAACCTTGGTAAAACTAAAGAGTTCTGGGACTGATCATTACCAGATCGAGATACCATCTGAAAATCCTCTGAATGCCATACTGAGTTCAGTGGAAAAATGTGGACACATGAGTTGTTGCAATACTTTTCTTATTTTTCAGGTGAACGTCCTTACCAGTGCCCTTACTGTGACAAAGCATTCAGCAAGAACGATGGATTGAAAATGCACATTCGCACTCACACAAGGGTAAGAGTAGACCTGTTACTTCATCTAGTGATGCATGAGCCTTTGACAACCTAAAACAAGCAATGGAGGTCCACCCCACCCCAGTAGAGGAACAAGTGAAAAAATAAAGCATCTGAGCAGGATATCATAAACCTTTTCCAACTGGAAGCCATATGGGCAGATCAGCCATCATGCTAATGTATATGTTTAATTTGGACCTCCATATGGAACAAAGCATGAGGATAACCACAGTGCTATAATGCCTTTATTGAAGGTAGGAAATGAAGGTAGCTTTTAGTGCAGGCTTCTTCCCAATTCTACATTTCCTGTGCTTATTTTGTCTGTCTGTTTGTTTCATATGGAAGAGCAATCTAGCATTTGAGCTCCATCCATCTGCAGTCTGAGGTATTCCAACAGAGAAACAGGTTTATAACTTCTTTGACAGCTAGGTTTAAAATGGCCATGACTGGGTGGGAAAGTGATGAAAGGTAAGAGTTGGTACTATTCCATATGATAGGACAATGTTTGTTTTCTGAAGACAAGTGCAAGTATGAGTGTCAGGGAAGAGGTCTCAATATACAGTATTTGTTGTTGTTGTTGTTCAGTACAGTATTAACTTCTCACCTCTGTAATTAAAGTTCCTTGATCTACCAAAGATTCAGAACACTTTCCCCTTATTCGTAAAGTAGCCAGAAACATTTTCATCAGTTTACCAAAAGATCTTAAGGGACTGTGGTTGAGATGCTGAACTTGATGACTGGAAGGTCGGCAGGTCAGCAGTTTGAGCCCCAAGTGCAGCATGATAGAGTGAGCTCCCATCTCTGTCCCAGCTCCTGCCACCCTAGCTGTTCAAAAGCAAGAAATTGCAAATAATAATAATTTCATGTGAGAGATTACTGTGAGTTGAAAAGATTTTTAGGGGATGCCCGAATGAGGCTCATTTCATGTCCCCAAGTGCAGCTTTCGGGTATCGAAACCCAACCTTCCAGTATCTAGCTCAGCATTTAACCACTAATCCACCTGGAAGATAATAGCATTCTGTGTGCTCCAGTGTCTATTCATGCCTGCCACATGACCACAGAAATTGCTACAGATGCAAACAGTGCTGAGTCTTTGGCTGTAAACGGAGATGAGCACTAAACCCTGGAGTCGGATATGACTGGCTTTCAAGCAAGGGTGACCTTTACCTTACCAAAAGATCAGACTGTTAGTTTCTGTGAGTGTTGCATATTACTAAATGTCATGGATAAAATGTACATAGTAAGGGTGGTGTGACTATATTCTTGTTGCACAACAAACCTTCATGTTTGAATCCAAGTATCCTTATTTCAAAAAACACAAAACAAGGTAGTTCCACAGTCACTTAACCCAAGCCATGTGTGGCATTATGGTTTAAATATGTTTGAGACATTGTGAGTGATTGTCAGGTAAGGAGATGGAATGTCACATACTTCATTACTTGTGACAAACACATTATTGGAAATCTTTGCAGCTGTGTGAAGTGTGATTAAAAGTACACAAACCAGAAACAGAAGTCTTTTTGAACTTTCCACGTTTAGTCCTGTCATATTGTTTATACACTGGAGGTTTGAAATTTTAAAGTCATTCTTGTTTATAGATGACTGACATTTTATGTAACCTCTGACCAAATGGTGGATCATTCATTTCAAAATAATGGGAATCTGTGCTGGGATGTCAGTGGTATTGAAAAATCATATCAATTAAGCAACAAAGGAAAAGACAAAGAGGAATGGAGTATGCTCTTATAGTATTTCAGTTGATTGCACTGATTGTTTTCTTAGTTTTATCATTGGAGCAGGAGAGATGCGGTTATTTCTAGTAGCAGATTCTCTAGATACAACTTTCAAATTGTTGGTATAATCAAGACATTTTCAATTCCCAAGATGAAACCTGTTTGAACTCTTTGTGGTTTCCTGCTTTAGTGTATTCCACTTACAGTATACATGCTGGCTTTGGACAGCTGTTTGCCATAGATGCTGATGAATGGCAGATGAGTCCTTTGGCAGTGTGCTCTACATCAGATGAATTTAAACATGAAGCCTATATGGTTAACTAGTATATTTTAGGGTTTTTAAATATATATATTAATTTACTATGATTTGTTTGAATACTGCAGTACATACAGTGAGCCCTGTGATTCTGAGTAGGGGTATCCATAGCCCTCTTGGACCCCCTCTGTGCCTGAATGAAGGACACAAGGATCCAGGTCAACCCACCATGTGCTCTTTTGGAGACATGACAAGGCAATCCATGGCTGTGCTGACAATTGCAGTTGCCGGTTTGTCATTCTGCATGAAGGTCTATTCCAGTGAATGGGAAAACACAAATGGGAAGGCCAGCCACAGAGTGTATTGTGCAGGAAGGACAGAAGAGCAATGGCAGTCTGCAGAGTTGGGCAGAAAGTCCTAGTTGGCTTCTTAAGGGGATTTCCAGGAAGAGAGTAAATAAAGGATGTTAAAATAGCATCCTTTCAAAAGGCAATTCAAGAAATCTCTGTTGCTACATTTTCTGTTCTTTCCCTTTTTGCCTCTGGTCTTTTTTCTTCTGAAAGTAATGGTGTTGCAACCATGATTACTTTCATGATTTAACTGACAACTTTGCAGCAGGAAAGGCGACGATGGTTCATTTCTAAAATAAAGAACATACTCTCCATCTTCTTTACTTTTTATTATTATTTATTTATTTTATTTATTTAAATTTGTTTATCACCTTCCTCCCCGAAGGGACCCAGGGTGATTCCCAACACAACAGCATAGACAACAATTTAAAACCAGTTCAGAAATTAAAAGTTTTAAAAATTTTAAAAGAAGCTTAAAAACTTAGCATTAAAAACTAGGTATTGTAGCTAGGAGGCACTGGGTATCAAACCATCCAGCCAGCTGGGGAAATTGATCGATCCATTCCCCAGACCTGACCTGCCAGCCAGGTTTTCAATCCTTTCCTGAAGGACAGTAGCTCCGTTTGCTCCGTTTTTCTTTATTTATTTTTCTTATTTCTAATAGTGAGGCACGAATGCTAGATTTAAGAAAAGATACCTGCATGCTTGCTGCTCTATTCTATGAATGCTTCTTGGTTCTTTTCTCTACTCCATGGTCACTCAGTAATAGCACAAATAACTCTGATACAATTCCTTTTCCCAAAAGCAGTGTACATCCCTAATGATGAACATCTAAAAACATCCAGGAGCTGTACGCCTGTCAATTGTAGGTTGCCTGTCATTGCTTTTCATGTCAGCAGAAGAAAGAATTCCTCCCTCAACCTTCTTTTAAAAAATCAAAAATATTAAAAAGACATTAGAAAGAATGTGAAGTAGCAACTATAGATATTAAAGAGCTGTTTGTTCCCAGAAGGACAGGAGAGAGTTGGCCAGTATAGCATCTTGAGGAAGGGCATTCTCCAACTTGGGAGCAGCTACTGAGAAGGTTGTCTCTGGGGTCCCCATCGAATATATCTGTGAAGTAGAATTTTTTTTAAAAAATCATAATTCATATTTTCTGGTTTACAATTCTTATATACCTCCCCCTAATTATTTTAACTATTTATTCAGAAAAATGAAACTTTGAGAATAGGTTTGAAGTTTCCCAAGAAAATCTGAAGATCAAGAAGGGTCATATGGGGACAACCCAAGATGAATATGGCTATTAAGATCATAACTAGGACTTAGAATTGGGCTTGGAAATAGAACTGGCAGCCAGTGAAGCTGCTGTAATAGAGGAGTTATGTACTCAGTCCTGCCGAACAGTTTGACCACAGCATTTTGCACCAGTTCAAGTTTCCAAACAGTCTTCAAAGGCAGCCCCACACAAAGTGTGTTGCAGTTTCCAAATGGTATGTAACTAAGGCACATATCATTCTAGCCAAATCTGATATCTCAAGAAACAGGTCCAGCTGGTACACTAGCAATCATTGTGTAAATGCACCTCTAACCATCGAAGACACCTCAGTATCCAAGCTCAAGGATGAGTCCCATTCTGGGTACCTGAGTTTTCATGAACAGTGTAACCCTATCCAATACAAGTTGAATCCCTAATCCCTAACCTGCCTTTTGGTCTACTGGAGCACCTCTGTTGTGTAAGGATTAAGTTTCAATCTGTTTGAAACTCATTCATCCAAACTCTCTCATTCAGTCCATTACTGACATCAGGCACTAGTTTGGAACATGAACAGCTTCTTTCTTTGAAGTTGAACAGGAAAGAGAGATGGGTATTTGTGACACCAAACTCTCAAACAGCTGTCTTTCTTAGTGTGGGAAATTGAAATATTTTAAAATGAACTGCTGGCCTTCTATATATTAAGAAGGTGCCGTACTACTAAACAAAATTCTTAGTTCTCTAAGAATGTTGTGATCATTTCCACTTTAGAGAATAATAGAATCTGACAGCATCTGACATTTGAATGATTACTTTTCATTTATGGTTGCTATCTTTAACCCTGAATAATATTCTTGTAAAAGTTAAAGAAAATGCCTGTAGAAGCAGAATGTTCATCCTCTGTGCCCTTTGAAGTTTGTGGTATTAGCTACATTACTAACTATCAGTAAATAAGCAGCATTGTATTGCAGTGTGACAGAAGTGAGTAGCCTGTAGCCAGAGGGCTGCAGATGTCTTGAGCTCTGCTTCTGCAGGTCTCAATTTAATTTCCAAAGCCTCTTGGCAGTCCATCAGTTCACGCATCTTCAGCAGCCTTCTCATGGCCCTTGTCCAGTTACCTATAGAAGAGGAAAGAAACAAAAGGGACAGAAAGGAAGAAAGAGCCAGTCTCACCCATTTCTAACTCTTAACCTGCCCAACATCAGTTTCAGCCCCATTTATCACCCTGTTTTGCATCCCTTGTTAGATTATTACTGACTGAATTTGGGTACACAGAAAGAGCCTCCTCAAAGATTGTGGTACAGTATTTTTGAAGCACAATCAGGTGTACCCTAGTAACAGCACTCTTGTGTTGCTAGCTAATCTTTCTCACACCGGGTCAGGCGAAGGGAACTGCAGAATCAACTCACTAAAAGGTGACTTTGTTTTGGCAATTTCATGTCTGGCCTAGACACAGAAGAAGAAGAACTGAGCAAATTTTGGGTCTCTGAACAAGAAAAATAGATTGTACAATCTTGCTGTAAGGAAAACATATACTTCTATCAATGGAAACACGATAGTGTTAATTCACTTGTCAAACCATACAAGTCAGACTGTATTAATCCAAGGTCAAAGAAAGCCACAAAAATAGTGTACCTTGTAGACATTGTGATCACGACTTGACACAATGATCCATAGGGTCCCTTCTAACTCTGCACTTCTAAAATGATGAATATTAAGATTAAGCACTACATCATTTGGAAGTAAAAATGAAATGAAACATGCCTTTATTGGGATCTTATTGTTGTTAGTAAAATAGTCCATAGTAAAATAGATTTTGTTGCACATTGTGCTGTTTTCCTTTGTATAATATTTTGATGAAAAAACATCAAATATATGATTCTTCATTCTATCAGAGTGGCACTGTCCATGTAAAGCTGCCAGGTGATTATACTGGATATAAGGATTGGCTGAAATATGTATGTTTTCTGCTTCCTGAAGCTTAAGGACCATGAAGCAAGAATACATTGAATCCGCCAAATTTTCTGATTCTCGTTGAAAAAGGAAAAGGCTTGACTAATTTGGGAACACTGCTGAATGCTGTGAGGTTTTGTTTTTGTTGTTCATACAGAAGAGCAAAAATTTGAAGATTTCCCCCCCATCAGCAACAGCATTGGGCAAATGAATGAATGAAAGAATGAGTGAGTGAGTGAAAGAATGAGTGAGTGAGTGAGTGAGTGAATGGGTAAAAAGTGTTTTATGTAAATATTGTTTCTGCAAATATTCTCCAAAAAAAAAAGTTCTGAAGTATGAAAAAATAACAAATTTCTTCTTATTCTTACCCAGTGATACGTTTTTGAACTTTTCATTCTCACTAGTGAGAACAAAAAAGATTTACATTCATACCATGAAGTACTCGGAAAAAGGGGAGGCTGGAAATTTTTCTCTCCCTCTTTTACCTGTCTTTAGTTGTTGAGAACTTTTGCTCCAGAGATTCATTAATATTGCAGAGAAACAGACTGAAAAGTAAGATGGAATATTTGCTGATTAAAATCATGGAAAGTACCAATTAGCTGAACCTTAAAAGAAAAGAAATAATTACAAGGTAGCTTATCAAAATACAAGGTTTCATATGTATGTTGTAACAGTAGGAAGATGAAATAGTAAACTATTCTTGTGACCTAAAGGAATGGCTGGAACAGCCTGTACAAACAAGTGTGAATACAGCTACTGAAAAGTGGACCTGTCATATGGCCTCAAGATGTGTGTTGTAACAGTCACAAACAGTGATAAAGAACTCCGGGACTATTGATGCTTTGACCAACAAATCAATTGAGGACAACAGACAATCATAAACTTATTTTCAGACAAGTCATTATGGCAAGGCATAAGCAATAATGCTGATCATTTGCATAGCATGTAGATTTTATACATAATTTTTATATAAGTCATATTTATACCTGTTATTTCAACAGATAAATCTGTGCTAAATGAAAGGAGTGTGAAGAAACAGGAAAATTGTTGAAACAAGTCAGAGCACCAAAGAGTTGTAAAGATGAGGATCTTGAGATAGAAGTAAACCATGGGAAAGTGCCAGAAGGAAGAGTTGAGAAACATGATCATAGCTGTGAAAGGAAAAGATTGCTCTAAAGGAGCCATTTTGAATTAATTCCACAGTATGGTAAATCTGAAACTTCATATTTCCTGTATTTAAGGATCTCCAATACATCCCAAACTTCAAGGAGACTTTTCCTACAAGAGGATCTCCAACATGTATTATCCCACCCACACTTTGACCTGGGTCCTGTTGGTATTCCTATAAAGGTTCTCCAAGCTTGACACATCTCTTTGCAACCAAATTACTAGATACTAGGGTTCCTTTTGGTCACTTGCCTGGTCATATCTATAATGGTACAACAGTGATGCACTCCTACATTTCATCAATTAGGTGCAATTAGTTATGGCAAGTTATGCAAATCCTATTCCAGAAAGATTCTGGCCGTTAGGGATAGGATTTTTGGATTTCCTAGACTTCAAAGGTTATATTTCTTCATTCTGGGAGTTCTACTAATAGACACCTAAATGTGGCTCATCTAAGGGAAAGGTCTCAACTTGAGGTCCTTGAGGCTCAGCTCTAACCAAGATTCCTGTTTCTTTTCCAGTGCTAACAGACCTTTTTTCCACCAAATAGGAAGCTGAGCAAAGCTGGTCCTTGCTAAGTCTATGAGGTCTTTCTTTAGCCACATTTAGATGTCCATTAGATGTTTGGTAGAACTTCCATAATGGAGAATTAAGGGATTTGCGGTAAAATACATCAGAGAATCTTCTCCTACTGGTCATATGTATCTGTGTAACTATCACCTCATACAATAATTTTTGCAATGCACAACACCCTCCCCCACCCCAACCTGGGATGTGACTTTCAGAACACACACACACACAAACACACATGCACGCACGTACACGCGTGCGCGCGTGCGCGCGCACCCACACCCACACCCACCCACACCCACACCCACACCCACCCACACACACACCCACACCCACACACACACACACACACACACACACACACTTTTTAAAGAGGACAAAAGCCATGGTTTTACTATTTGGCTCTTATTTGTAGTTGAATTTAAGACAAGTTTGCTATAGTAGTAAGTGCTTGCATTAATCTTTGCTCTCTTAAGCATAACTTTTGTTGTATTTCATTCTTTTTAAACGTGTAATCATAAGGACCTTTCTTTGTACACCTAGTCTTTGTATGCTATCTCAGTTTCATCTTTTATTTGATGTACTAGCAACATTTGGATGTTTTCCATAATATATATAAGACTGGATGGCATCTGTTTAGATATTGGTTAGTAAGGGAACCACCTTGGTGGGAAGATTTTTATTTTTATTTTTTATTTATTTAAATGTGTTTATCACCCTCCTCCCAGAAGGGACCCAGGGTGATTTACAACAATTATAAAACCATTTAAAAGACTTAAAAAACTTTAAAAACTTTAAAAAACTTAGTATTAAAAACTAAAAATTGTAACATAGGCATACTGGGGTCAAACCAACCAATTGGCTGGGGAAATTGAACCATCCACTCCCCAGACCAAACCTGCTAGCCAGGTTTTCACTCCTTTTCTAAAGGGCAGCAACTCCATCTGCACGCGTAGTTCTATTGGGAGGAGGTTCCAGAGGGCCGGAGTGGACACCGAGAAGGCCCTCCTTCTCGTGCCAGTGAGGTGCGACTCTCTGGCTGATGGTACAACAAGAGAGCCCCTTCGGTCCGCTCTAGTGGAACGGGCAGATGTCCTTGGGACGATGTGGTCTCTTAAGTATCCTGGTCCACTACCTTGTAGAACTTTAAAGGTAATAACCAGCACCTTGAATTGCACCCGGAAGCAAACTGGGAGCCAGTGCAGCTCCTTCAGCAGCGGTGAAGCACAGGCATAACTTCCGCATCCCACCACTACTCGTGCAGCCGCATTGTGGACCAGCTGAAGTCTCTGAATGGTCACCAAGGGCAGCCCCATGTAGAGTGCATTACAATAATCAAGTCTGGAGGTGACCAAGGCATGTGTGACCATGAGCAAGGAGTCCCGGTCTAGGAACGGCTGTAACTGGCGAATCACACGAAGTTGTGCAAAGGCCCTCCTGGCAACAACTGCCACCTGCTCTTTGAGCAGTAGTCATGAGTCCAGGAGGACCCCCAGTAAGGGAACCCCTTTGGTGGGAAGGTAAACAGTGTTCCGTGACTAGAGAGCGTTCTGTGTCTAGTCATGTCTGCCACATGACCACGGAAAAGTCTGCAGAAGCAGACAGCGCTGGCTCTTTGGCGATGAAACAGATGAACACTGAACCCTAGTGTCAGATACAACTGGCTTTTGAGCAAAGCTGACCTTTACCTAGTAAGAGAACATTGGTTTGGACTCAGGCACTCATTCATTCGGTATTTTAATTCCTACAGGGCATACTTTGAAAAGTAACTTAAACTTCTCCCATTAGTTTTCATAAGTCTAAAGTACTTCTGACTTAGATGCAGTCCTAACTATTCCAGATAGCTTCATGTCAGCTATATTGAAAAGCAGCTAGCTGAAGCTGAACTGAATCCAAATTCCTCCCAGCCCAGGAATGTTGGAAATTACTTAGGCCTATCCTTGCATTTGCTGACATCATGGCTTTGTCTCTGTGATGGAGGAGGTTTGGATCTGGCATAACTCAGCTCTTTCACTCTATCTCTTCTGCACCCATTTTTGGCTTTCCTGCTGACAGACCTTAGCCAGCAGAACAGTTCATCTGTCAGATCCATCTTTAACTGAGATTGGCCAGCACTAGGGTGTTTTTCTTCTCAGTATTAGGAGATTTCTGCCCACGTGTTGGATTTTTGGACCAGAGGAGAGGCTCTTCCTAAATCCCCTAAACACAATACATTTTAGCATTAACATTTTAACTACTTTTTTAAAACTACTTTTCTGCTAATATACATTCGTTTTCCATTTTTTAAATGTTCACTATATCTAATTGAAGGGACTGGAGTGGCTCAAATGGCTAAGATGCTGACTGGAAGGTGGCAGGTCAGCAGTTCAATACCCAAATACTGTAAGATGGAATGAGCTCCTGTCTTTGTCCCTGTTCCTGCCATCCTAACAGTTTGAAAGCAAGAAATTGCAAGTAGATAAATAGGGACCACTTTGGTGGGAAGGCAAACAGCGTTCCGTGCACTCCGGTGTCTAGTCATGCTTGCCACATGACCACGGAAACAGCTGCAGAAGCAGAAAGCACTGCCTCTTCGGCTATGAAACAGAGATGAGCATTGAACCCTAGAGTCGGATATGACTGGCTTTCAAACAAGGGTGACCTTTACCTTTATATCTAATTGAAAAATGAAGCAAATGGCACCAATCACTTACAAGAACAGTACTGTATTTTAATATTATCATCTCTCTCTTTTTAAATATTATATTTATTTATTTATTTATTGTTCACATTTATTATCCCGCCCCAATCAGGTATACCCGACTCTATAATCATAGAACAACTGAATTAAAGGTAACTTTGAGGTCATCAAGCCCAACCTCCTGCTCAAATGTAGGAATCCAAATCAAAGCTGTTCTGATGGGTGGTGGTCCAATTTTCTCTTGAATGGCTTCAGCATTGGAGGACTGACCGCCTCCCAAGGTAATTGTTTCCATGGCCATACTGCTCTATCAGTTTAGAATAGGAGTGCCCAAACTTTTTGGGCCACAGGCCAGTCATGTGGTTCAGGGGGGCAGTCACTATGGCCTGTGGGCCAGATCTGGCCCCAATGTCAATTCATCCAGCCTGCAAAGCCCTCATCGCTCCCAGAAGGGGAAGTAAAATGTGCCCACTTAACCCATTAGTACCCTAATGGCACAGTGGTCAAACTGCTGTGCTGCAACCAGAACATTGTGAATCAATCCTGACCAGGGATCAAGGATGACTCAGCTTTTTATCCTTCTGAAGTCGGTAAAATGAGTACCCAACATGTTTGGGACAAAATGCTAATTAACGTGTGAACCACCTAGAGAAGGGATTCTCAACCTGTGGTCCATGGGGTGGATGAGGTTCACAGTGCCATTTCATATGCCCTCCCCCCATCTCAACCACACCTGGAAGTGCCATGTGGTGGAGTAGGAAGGGGCCCTGGCTTAAAAAGGTTGAGAACTCCTGACTTAGAGAGTGCACTAAGCACTATGGGGCAGTATATAAGTGTAATTACTATTGCTCTTTTTCCATTTACAGAGGATTTTGACAAGTAAATGCTTGAAAAGAACCCTATACATATGAGCATGAGTGAACAGAATTGTATGATTTATATGGAAGAACATCTTAACAAGAGGAGAAAAAGCACAGAGGGATACCTTTTATTACTTCAAACCCAACGTCTCGATAAAAATATTTTTTTATAAAACAAAAGCAAAGACTGTAAATAATAACAACCTTCTTAGTTTTTGCTACAAGTAACTGATACTTCAGGGAGACAGAACATTTATAGTATGGGAAAAGATGTTGCTGGCACATTGTCCACAATAGAAAGTCTGTGCAAAACACAGAGATTAAAAACTACAATAACAAGTGAAGGCTGATCATTGGTGCCATTAGAAAAGACAATGGAGACTCTGGAGATATTAAAACACTGATGAAAAGATTTAAAAGCAGAAACGTAGGAGGGAGAGGACTGGTGTGACTATCCACAAACAGAAAATCATCGGGAAAGTAGTAAAAAACTTATTTCACAGGCACTGAAAGGTTGCTAGCATTGTAAATTCCAACTGTCTATCAGATTATGGAAGGAACAACTTCACCAGAGTAAAAAAAACAGCATCTGTTTGCATTTATTGATGGCAGAAACATTAAAATGGGTCAAAGGTATAGATCTTTGTCCCTGTCACTATATAGGTTAGTAAATATAAAATATGATAATCATAAATCAGATCATTACAATATGGGCAGTTCTATAACCTTCCTCATTTATTGAAGCTAACACACTGTAAACACATATCCTGACTATATTTTAAAACTTAAAGCTTATCTATCTCCCATCATCACATATTTTGCTTGTCTTGTATATCTTATTATGTGATCACTTACTATCAGTCATTTGAGCCATGAATATGCATGTATGAGTCAGCCATATTGATATGAGCCATAAAAGATACCATTCAATGCAGCAGCTATTGGCATATGTAAGATTATCAGATCTAAAAAAAAATCATTTGTTTGATTTATAGCTCACCTTTCTGCTGAAATAGGAAATGGTTCACACAAAAATTAAAACCAATACACATAAAATATTTTTAAAGGTACAGGTAAAACATTGATAGGTTTGCCATGTTAAAATCCAGTTAAAGAAACTAGAATATCAAACACTATTAAGTCTGAGAAATAATTTTAAAATGGAACAGTACGAGGAAGAGCACAGGAAGATTGTTCAATTAAAAGTTCTATCCTTAAGAGCTGGTTAGTTGTCAAATGCAATCATTAAACAATTATTGACAACTGGTGAAATTAAAATGTCTTTGCCTGTCAGGGAAAGAATATAAAGAAGAAACCAGTCTAGCCTACCATAGGCTGAAGTTGAGAAAATTGTTGAAAAGGTCCAAATGATGTTCTTAATAGTTCAGGATATCCTTTACATGTTTCTGCAGTTCATACATTAATTAAGTGCTTATCTACACATAATTATTATCCTATTTTTGTATCAGTTGAAATCAATTCAAATACAGTCAAACCTTGCATAAAGAGCGCCTCGCTTAAAGAGTAACTCGCTTAAAGAGCAGACATTTTTATGAATGTTCGCTTCGCTTAACAAATAAAACCAACCAAAAACTCGCTTAACAAATAAATCGGGGTTCTCAATCCCCCCCCCCCACAATTGGTCACTTACAATGGTGTTTCACTTAAAGAGCAAACTCACTTAAAGAGCAATCCTGTGGAACGCATTATGCTCTTTAAGCGAGGTACAACTGTACTGTATCAGGAACTTCATTGTATACATCTAAGTGGTAATGTTTTTAGGTTGGTGTTGTTGGGTGTGTGTGTTTTTTGTTTTGTTTTGTTTTTTGCCAGAAGGAGTTTAATTTAAACACCTCAGCAGGGGCTGTTTCTTTTGAATTAATTCCAGTCATGTATCATTTTGAATCATTTTGAGATGTACGATTGCCTGTGTTGGAGTAAATTATGTTTTAGGGATTGGTAAGTTTTGGAGTCCAGATAATGGGTTTTGGACTACACAATGCCTTACAGTTTGGACTCATAACTTTAAAAATAAATAATTTTTGCACCTCGTCACCTCATTGCTTATGTGCTATGCCATTTAGATAGATAGATAGATAGATAGATAGATAGATAGATAGATAGATAGATAGATAGATAGATAGATAGATAGATAGATAGATACTGTACTATTAAAATATTTAAAAGGCGATGCAGACCATAGTAAAGATTTACAGTATTTACACAGATAAAGGAATGGAAATAAAATTGGAGCACCAAGGTGCCAAATTCAGGCATGAAATTAAATTGACTTTAAAAAACCCAAACCATCTCCTAATTTATTTCTACAGTGTAGTTGAGCCCTAAATCTGAGGCTGAAGGGGCTTTTTAAAAAACAAGCCTGAAAATCACCATTAAAGACAAGAGTTCCCATTCTAAGTTGGTCTCTCCTCGTATGTAACCCTTTTTCATTCCATTACAGCCAATCTACATAGTGGCTATTGAAACATGAAGCTCTACATACAGCTGAGTCTTGTATTTGGTCTTCAATAACATAGACGTTTTCTGGAGTCAAAAAGATGTGCAAAGGTTTTTGTTTCAAGAATCCAGTCAAATGTTTACACTGCGCCAGAACCTTCTGTCTGTTCTACTGAGAGTGTAGTTATGCTTTACTGCAAGTAGAATCAGTATCCTTGTCAGGATTAAGTACAGTTCAGTTGGACCACAATAAAACAAAACTGCTGTTTTTCATTGGTCTCAAATAAATGCTTTTCAAGAGTGGAGCCATTTCTTCTCAGAGGGTTTTAGTCAAGGATTTCTTCTTTCAAAGGTCCACTATGAGTCACCTTCAACATTTAGAGACAGAGAGAATTGTATTTTCAGCATGACACCTTCAAATGACATCACAGAAAAATTAGCAATGAAATATACCTAAGGGATGATCAGCAATCATATCGTTATGGTCTTTATAATATCCAAATTTCTCTACAAGATGTGGAACTGCTTGCTGTACTTTATTTTGAAATTTCTACTGAGCTGCAAATACTCATAATAAAATGGGTTTTCAGAGGGCTTACGCACAATGTGGTTTGCATCAACTACAACACAAAACAAATTAAGGGTGTGTTAGCAAAACCTGTTTTTCATATGGCTGGGACTTATACTTCTGTAAAAATTATAGGGGCCAGGCTGTGGAGTATTTACTTAGTTTGTAGTCAGGGAAATGTTTTCGTTGACGTAAATGCTCACAACAGGACCCGCAAAATTCCTTTTTAAATGTTTTGTTTGCTAAGAAATCATCTTTTTCAGTTGCTTATCCAAAAATAAAGTATATATAAAAAATCCCACAAAAATGAATAAACATTTCTCTGAAAGGAAAAACCTATGCAATAGAGCTCCATCATCAGGGCAATGTTGATACTACATCGGATAGATCTTATGTATAGTATATTGGTAGTTATTTTGTCCCGTGTTTAGTTGGCTTTAAGCTAACTCTGAAGTTGATTAAGATTTGGGTAAATGAAAATATATTTATATAGGTCATCTCATATTCCAGTTTGACATTTTCCATTAAAAATAAAAAAGAACATGCACATAAGCTAAAATACTGTTGTGGTGTAGGCTTCTGGAGTTGGCTTTTGAGTTGCATACACAGATGTTTTGATTCTATTATGTGTTTCTGGGAAATCCATGCATCTGTGGTTTCCACATTATGTCTAACGTGATTAAAAATGGCTTCATCCAACTTGCTTCTGTAATAAACTGTAAATCAGAGGCATATATTATTGAGCTCTTTGTAACATTTTTCTGTGTTAAAGTGGACAGAATCCATCCAAAGGTTTTGCACCAGGTTTCAAGGCTTGCTTCAGTGCTCTTTACATTGACATTTGTCTTTTAGAGCTGATTTCAAAGTTACACAATTCAGCACAGAATACTGCCCTGTTAAAAGTTTGTGCTCTATATTTCCCTCTCTTATTACTATCTTAAAGGAAAAGCCTTACCAGTGTTCTGAGTGCAACAAAGCCTTCAGTCAAAAACGTGGCCTGGATGAGCACATGAGGACCCACACAGGCGAGAAGCCATTCCAGTGTGATGTGAGTTGTGTTTCCTTTTTATCTATGTGTCTGATTCAAAGACAGCAGCTAAATGGGTCCAGTCTGGCCAGGTTCTCCTGCTATGGTAATAGAGTAGACCATGCTGCCAGTGAATGAACACCGAGTGTCAGGTGCCAGTTAACTAACCTGACAACCTGAAGACTAACAACCTTGGGTGCTGAAGTCTACAAGGAAGGGTGATGGTCCCCAAATGGATTAAATCCCACTTGAATCCATCTTGATGGAGGGCAGCAGCTTCATCAATCCATGCCAAAAGGGCTGAGGACCAGAAAGTGACTCGCAGAACTGGATCAGTGGTATGGAGGTCACGCTGAGATGCGGAAAGCAGATGAAAGGCCACTGTGTTATATTCTCAGGACAGTCTTCATGGCTAATCACCATGATGATCGCCTATCTTCATATTCAGATACAGAAGAAGAAGCTAGATGGGTAAGGGTGCTAAGACTATATTCTGCTACACACTAGCCTTTAAGTAAGGTCATTGAACTATGTAGAGTTAAATGTGATTAGAGGCGTTTAGGATTGTACTAGAAATGTATTTTGTGTATAGCATATTGTTGGATAAACATATGCATTTTACAATATTTCTCAAAATCTTGAATAACAAAGAAAGATACAGTTTTTATCAGCAGTATAATGGGGGACAAAAGAATTAATCATCATTCTTGCAATCCAAATCTTGTATGGAGGCTTTTCTTACACATACTAACATTTTAAAAGCCAGATGCGTGAAAGGCATTTAAATGCTTAATGTATCTTATTTTGGTTCTTATCTGTGGTCATGCTGGCTAGAAGTTTCTGGAAGCTATCTGTCCCAAAAAGTAACTTGGATTTGAATTGCAGTGCTGTGCAAATAACCAGCAGACATGATGTTCTGCCTAAACTCAAATGTAGACCATCTAGATTTGACCTTCAATTCAGTATACCTTTTTCATCCTTTTAATGCTAAGTCATGTGTTTTATTACTTTTTATATTTTCATTAGCACTGTGCATTTAATCTTTTTACTAAACACTTACATACTTTAAAAATGAAATTAACTTCATCCAGTACTTGGGCAACATACCTGAAAACTTTCTGTGTAGCTTTCAAAACTGGTCTACATTCTAGAATATGTTGGAAAATTTTAAAACAAAATTGTTCTAACTTTGATTTTTCAGAACGACACAGAAAAGTTCTATTTTTTATTATTCGTATTTCCAGTTTGAGACAATCCCTTTTATATATTTTTCCCTATATGTAGTTACTACTTTGTAAATCCTTTGCACTATTTTCTTTGTTTTGCTTTAACCTTGACAGCGCGTACTTTATTTATTTGTGGGCTTTTGAAATGTTACAGTTATAGCTTATCAAGAGGAATTTACTGCTCAGCGAAGAAAGAGTATTAAGTGTGCATCTGTAAGCAGTTTATGCTTCTCGTTTTGCAAAGATAATGTGCCATTGTTAAACTGTCATCACTGTATGATTGAGACTCATTAAAAGCTACTTACTGGTAGCAAAATTTGACACAGCCCATCTGCTCAGGATGATATCCTCACAATTTATTTCCGGTAGGATAAATGATGCATCTGAGATGTTCATACATCTGTATTTGTGCAAGTGTAGTCATGTGTATCTACTGAGTTTAATACAATTATTTGTGACATTCATTAAATGTAAAGTTTCATGGTTCTACTAAAGGGGACTCTTTATACTTACTATTTAATTTTGCAAAAGTAGCAATCTCCTGTTTGCCAGTTAAAGATCTCCTGCTTCATTACTGGGAGCCATTCGTTGACCAGGTTGTATTTGACTTTTTTAAGAACACAGGTATGATTTTCAGCATGGCTCATAAAAGTAGAGACATGTTTTTGTTTCTTCTATTATCACGCACTCATTCTAAGTGCCCATCTGGTTGGATGCATTTGTTTTCTCTGAAACAAACTGTCTTTCACCACTTTAAAATATAAAGTGAGAAAGAGAAAGTGAGAAATGCCAGCATGCATCAGGCAGTGTAGATGTTTGGGAGAGAGTAAGAGGGGTGACACACATTTCACATATGAACAGACACATACATATTAACACAACACAACAGCAGTATCCACCTGTGAAAAGCTGACAGTGCACCGCATGCTGCTGAAGAATTCATGCACAGACATTTTTGTCTAGGGCAGTGTTTCCCAACCTTTGGTTTTTGGAGTTCAATTCCCAGAAGCCTAAGTCAATAACCCAAAGTACTGATCAGCCAATTTACTGACTTAGGCTTCTGGGAATTGAAGCTCCCCTGTGGGGCATGGGCCCCACATTGGGAAACACTGGTCTAGGGTGACAAACACATGGTTTTCCAGGTGGTGTTGGTCTTATT
Source organism: Furcifer pardalis (assembly GCA_030440675.1). Lineage (NCBI taxonomy): Eukaryota > Metazoa > Chordata > Lepidosauria > Squamata > Chamaeleonidae > Furcifer > Furcifer pardalis. The sequence continues at coordinate 73,477,416 of CP126892.1, forward strand.
GTTATGTGCGGAGAAGTTGCTTCTGACTTGTGACAACACAACAACTAAGTGACTTTCAAAATACAATATAACTCAGGTCTTATTATTTATTTATTATTTATTTATTCGTATTTATCCACTGCCCTCCTCACCGAGGTGACTCAGGGCAGTTTACACATCATAGAAAACAACAACAAAGACATAAAACATTCCCTTAAAACCTCAAATTTTAAACTATAAAAGATTAAAAATTAAAAATTAAAAAGTTACTACAGCCCACTGATTAAAAAGTTGAGGGAGAGAGGGGCTCAAACCAGCCAGTGAGCTGGGGTCACTGTGCAACCCATACCCCGCACCTGCCCCGCCAGACATGTTTTTAGAGTCTTCCTAAAGGGCAGCAGCTCCATCTTGCATACTCAAGGTAGTGGCTTCCTTTATCCAGTCAATCCACTTCATCTTCATCCTTCCTCTTTTTTTGCTGCCTCCAACTCTTTTTAGGATTTTCTTTTCTTTTCAAGTGAGTCTTATATAGGTGTTTATAGAACAATAAACACCTCAGCCAGCATAGCCAGTAGTCAGATTTGATGAGGTTTGTAGATTGATAGGTCATATTATATATTTCCTAATTAAATTTATATGAATGTACCCTAAAAGCAGGGACTGCAGTTGCTTAATGGTTAAGATATTGAACTTGATGACTGGAAGGTCAGCAGTTCAAGGCCCGAGTGCTGCACAATGGAGTGAGTTCCCATCTCTGTCCCCGCTCTTGCCAACTTAGCAATTTCAAATGCCTATATGGTCATGTGGCAGCATGACAAGACACCAGAGCGCATGGAATGCTGTTACCTTCCCACCAAAGCAGTACCTATTTATCTACTCACAATTTCTTGCTTTCAACTTAGCAGTTTGAAAGCAAGAAATTGTGAGTAGATAAACAGGTTCCGCTTTGGTGGGAAGGTAACAGGATTCCATGTGTTCTGGTGTCTAGTCATGCTACCACATGACCATGGAAACATCTGCAGACAAAGACAGTGCAGCCTCTTTGGCTGTAAACAAGATTAGCACTGTACCCTAGAGTTGGATACACAACTCAAGCCAGGCCAATTTTTACCTTACTTAAAAAGGAAGCTACATCTGTCACTGACTCCTTCAGAGATTTACATCATAGAGGCTGTGGGGAAAGGACTCATTCTTGAGGAGGAAGAAGAGACACATTATTGAAATCTTTGAGACTACTTCTGGTAAATAGTATCAGTTGGAAGATATGAGATCATAAAGTCTTCATGACACTAACAAATAATGTTAATAGTTATCCTGTGTTCCATTTTTAAAAAAACTTTCTACAATCTTGTAACCCATCTTTCCTCCTTCGTCTACCTGTTTTGTTCTATAAGGAGTTCCTCCTTAGAAGGTTAAAGTTATTAAGTTATGCTGATCCAGGCTTCATTGGCATCATTATGCCCCACTGGTGGCACAGTGGTTAAACTGCTGTCCTGTAACCACAAGGTTGTGAGTTTGATCCTGACCAGGGCCCAAGGTTAACTCAGCCCTCTAGCCTTCTGAGGTTGATAAAATGAGTACCTAGCATGTTGGGGGCAAAATGCTAATTAACTTGTGACCCACCCAGAGAGTGCACTAAGTGCTATGGGGTGATATATAAGTGTGATTGCTTTGCTTTTCTAATAGCCTATATAAAGCAAGTCATTATCTTGGTAGACTTTCAGGCAGAGACCCCACAATAATACAAAATATTTTGGGAAGAGCGGAACGCAGTGTGATGTTAAGCTTAACTGTTCTTTTTCCTTCACTCTTTAAAAATATTTTTGACTAAATTATTTTGACACAAAGGAAAATTGATACTGTTAATAACCCAGCATATCCTTCTGCTAAGTATTGAGGTAGGAAATAAATATTAGCTCTCAGGTCCAAAATGGGGGAGAGAAATAAGATGTCATAAATGCGTTGACCCTCAGATAGTGTATTGGGAAGGTGAGGCAATAAACAGTGGCTCAGATCAGAGGATATACATAGCATGATTTTGTTTAGTTCTGTTTTATATTTTTGCACAAACCCAGCCGGATGAAGGATATCTGTCATAACATGTTATTTTCCTCATCTGCATACTTTTCATTTCTTTTATTTTGTGATTGATCATTAGAAGCAAAACATGGACTTAAATTGTAAGTATGATTGATTGCTAAAGCAGGTAACTCTGGGGAAATTCCATCCTGGAGTGAAGACAAATTAATCATAAGGAATACATATGCTTTTTTAAATCTAGTTTGATCTATTGGCTGAATCCCTGTAGCTTAGCATGCCATGATTCCTGGGAGGCACATGCACACACTAGCTTGGCAAGCAAATTAAAATTTGGCTTATTCTAAGCAACAGGATTTTGGCTATTGTGTTGCTGCTTGTTACTCAAACTAAGATATGTTCTGGTAAGGTTTCATATAATCTAGTGCAGTGATGGTGAATCTTGGCACTCCAGCTGTTCTTGAACTTCAGTTCCCAGAAGCCCTGATCAGCATGAGTGCTGACCTGGGCTTTTGGTAACAAGTCCAAGAACACCTGGAGTGCCAAGGTTTGCCATCACTGATCTAGTGTGTCTTCAGCTAATTATCTTCAAACTGTGAAGATACCCTAATAATTTCTTTTTCCAGTAGGCATGCTTGACCAACTGAGGCATATGTGGCTGGTTGGCTGACAGATGTTGCAGACAAGATGTTATGCAGTCATGTAAATAAGGCCACATAAGTTTCTATCCTATACACCTAAAAAATACAGACTTGCCAGAAGGTTGACAACTTGAATTTATTTGTCTGTCACAAAAGAAAATGATTGACACCCACTCTGGTATTCAATAAAATCATGCTGGATAGCAGAGAATTGACAAAACCAGCCACCACTCCTATAGAATTCCTGGTTGCTCTTGCCTACCAGATGAATTTCTAATATATCCCCAGTTTGATAATAATTATTCCCCACCACTCCTTCTCAATACCTTATAGCCACTGTTACTTTCATTTAAGCGAGGGAAGTTGAAACATGATTCTAAGAAATAGTGATTGCTTGACATTTGAGTGAATCTCCCAAATTGTGACATGTTGGTTAGTTCTCCAGATCCTTTGTTGCCACAGTATGTGATCTTGTAAAACTAAACTACTCTGTTCTCCTCTCTCTAGGGCGACTCCTAGTGCAATCAGATATATAAATTGTTTAGATGTTTGTTTATAAATTAATGTTTAGTTTTAAATAGTGTATATATTTTTTTCTTTCTTGTTGTATGTTGACTCAATGTGTACAAATTCCATACGCTAAATAAATAAATCTGGAGGAGACTGCTTTACCAGTGTTGCCAGCTACCATCATCAGTAACATCATGTAGAATTCAGCCGCCTGGGGCTGAAGCCAAATTTGCCGCCCCCTGGTGGACATTGGCGCCCACTCCCGCTAGGGCTTCTGGGAATTGTAGTCCAAGAACACATATAGCTGAAAAAGCACTGCCCAGGGCCACCTGCCCCCTAACCCCCCCCCCCCAGCCACACCACTGACCATCTTTGCTTATTTAAAGTTATGGATAGTGTTGCCTGTTGGAATATCTGCTTAAGATATCTTTTTAAAAAATATTTCAGTAAGTGTTTTTTTAAAAAAAATAATTTCTCTCTCTCTCTTTTTGTTTTGTCTTTTATCTGTGCTTTAGGTTTGTGACTTGTCATTCAGCCTGAAGAAAATGCTGATCCGACACAAGCTGACCCACAACCCCAACCGACCCATGGCTGAATGCCAGCTGTGCCACAAAAAGTTCACAAGAAATGACTACCTCAAAGTACATATGGAAAATGTTCATGGAGAAACTGACAGCTAATTCTGGGTTCCATGCAAGAGTGCGCAGTGTTGGCTGTGGCAGTGTACAAACCCTAGATTTCTCACCTGATGAGTGAACATAATACTGGGACTGGGGGGTGGGGTGGAGTCTAACATGTTCTCATAATCATTTTTTTAATTGTTATTTTTGTGTGAATGTTTAAAAAAAAGTCTGCTAAGTTAAGGTTAGAATAGAAAAAAATCGATTTAGGAGCAAATAGTCCAGAGGTTGGAAATATTTCTTTTTTAGAGTACAATATCCTGAATCTCCCAGCTAGTGGAATCAGGTCAAATTGGGAGGGAGTCTGGGTAGTTCAATAGATTAACTTTTCTAGACTCTGGCATGTACAAGATCTTTTTAAGTGGATAAACTGTTGTCAGAGTCTATTATGATATATAACAGCTACATATCCCCGTGGAATCCAACACACACACTGCTATGGCCACTAATGAGAATGACTCAGCAGAAAGACTGTGTTTAATGGGAGCTTTGGGGTCTCAAACTTGAGGAGAATTGGAGGGGCACAAGCTGAGAGAAGGAGCCAGGAAGACTTGCTAAGTGGGACTAACCTTGTTGAGGAAGCCAATGTCTTGCCAGGGAACAAAGACAGACTCAAGCAGCAACGGAGCTGCTGCTAGAAAGACTCAGGAGGGGTTTGGACTATGGACAGAAAGGTATGCTAAGCAACTGTTCCAGCTGAGCTCTGCACATGCTCTTGGAACAAGTGGACTGTTTCTGCTGTATATAAGACTGTGTCTCTTTTCTTCATAAGCTGAACTAAAGCCAAGCCTCTAAAGCTGAGCGTCAAAGAGCCAACCGTTTTTTACATAGTTTTGTTATAGAGAAGTTACCTACTTTATGTTTTTTCTGACCTTGAAGAGTAAAGCTTTTTTTTGTTCCTTAAGAGACTGAATGTGTGTGAAGTTGGTGCACCGCTTTCTGCTGCTGTACAAGCCTAACAGCTCTCTGCTGAATTAAGACACACAGAGAGAGAGAGAGAGAGAGAGAGACAGACAGACAGACACACACACACACACACACACACACACACACACACAGCATAACACCATCGTATCAAGCTCAATGGCAGGTACTTCTAAATATGAATGTATAGAAGTCCATTGTTTATGCTGGCAACAATTCAAGTATCATTTCAGGATATGAATAAGCAAGAAATGACTGTGGGCATAGTATTATAGGGAATATATGACCTTTTAGATGTTGTTGGACTGCTCCCATTATCCTTCATCATTGGCTATTGGAAGCTGCAATCCAACAAAGTCTGGAGGGAAACATGGAATATTTGTGTGTGGTACATGTGTGTCCATCCAAAATAATCTGATAAAATCAGTGCCTTTAACTCCTGAACTTCTCATTGTTAAACATTTTAAGTCTTAAAAACTGGGGATAGTGCCCAGGTTTTTTACTAACTTCTGTTGATTTCACAGTTGCATAAAGATAAGCCCAGGAACTCAATACACATTACTATAGACCCGTGGTTTCCATAGTGGAGCCCACACCCCACAGGGGGACTTTAATTCCCAGAAGCCTAAGTTGGTACATTGACTGAACAGTGCTTTAGGAAATTTACTTAGGCTTCTAGGAATTTAAGTCCAAAAAACCAAAGGCTGGGAAGCACTGCTATAGACTGTATTGTAATGTCTATTTGCAGATGGTAGATGGATACCTGTACAACAGTTTCTTATGATGTATGTTCTTAGGACTATAACAGTGGCTAGTTGTTTGTTAACCAGCCAACTGACTTCTACTCATGAGCCTGATTATTCAGGAAATGTTTATTCTGGCTTATAAATATTACAGCTATTGAAATACTAAAAAGTTTTTCAATTACCACTCAGGGATAGTGGCTTAAGCATGATTGGTAATTACAATGAATTGTCATTGTGTAAAGCAGACTAGAAAAAACCCACTGATTTGTGTTTATATGCCTATGTTGGTACTAATGCAATACACTATGTTTGTTAATGTCAAAGGAAGAGGAAACAAAATTCTAAAATGGCATCCAACATCCTATTAAGACAAAGAACATATAATTAAATTGCTTCGTAGAATTTATTCCCCAGTGGGGTTTTGCACAATTTAGAAAAATACTTATGCAATGAATCTGTCGTTCATATTCATATTTTCTGTGTGTGAAAAGAACAAGACTGAGTTAAGAATAATTTGCTAACAGCACAACTTTTTCAGCAAGCAGTTTTTCTTCATTATTTATGGGACATCTCTAAATTCTCGTGCTTAAAGGACTGAAGCCAGGGCATTGCTGAAAAGAAGAAAAGTAGCAGCACGTCATCTTTAAAGGATACAAGGTTGTTTTAAGAAATAAATGTCTGCAAGGGAATTCAGTACGCAAGCATTGTAAAAGATAATACAGTATTATGGACAAGATATAGCACAACAATGTAAATTAAATTCAGTATTGTCAGATTAACATTAAAAATGAAAAAAAAAAGTCTGATTGTCAAACAAACTGTCATCCATGCTACACCCTCACACTGCATATGAGCCCCCTGTCTTACCCCAGACAGGGGAGGGAGGAAGAGCTCCCATTGGGCTGCTGGGCAGAGGGGCTGTATAAACTCTGTGCTGGGGGGAGGGAGGAAGCTCTCCCATTGGGCTGCTGAGCAGAGGGGCAGGGCAAACTCTGTGTTGGGTCAATGGTGCTTGTGCCCCCTCTGGCATGTGTGTCATAGGTTCACCACCACTAGTCTACTTCATTGTTGGCCATAATATCTTGGATAGGTTTCATTGCTGTTACACCTTACTTGCCCCTTTTTAAAGTTCCATGCCTTTTTTTAAAATCATGTCAATTTAAGATTGTACAGAGGCCTTGCTTAACACAGGAGTTCTCAACCTTTTAAAGCTGGGGGGTGGGTCATGCTCCCTCAGACAACTTCAGGGGCCCAGATAGCCATTTTGCCCATCTTCCACCACATGGCACTTCCTGGTGTGGTGGAGGCGGTGGGGTGAGGGGACACATGAAATGGCACTGTGGGACATATACAGCCCTTGGGCCACAGGTTGAGAATCCCAGGCTTAACAGCAACTCTCACCACTGAGTCCCACACTTTGTTATCAACATTGCTAGTTTAGTTTGGCCCAAATCTTTTCACTGAGTTAATGCCTACAGAAGGCAAATTGTATAAGTATTTGCTAGTAATTAAGTACCCACTTTACACATGGACATCACCAGATGGCCAACATCGAAATCAGATTGATTACATACTCTGCAGTCAACGATGGAGAACTTCCATACAGTCAGCAAAAACAAGACCAGGAGCAGATTGTGGCTCAGATCACAGCCTACTGATTGCAAAATTCAGGCTTAGACTAAAGAAAATAGGAAAAACAATTAGGCCAGACAGATATAACCTAGACAACATTCCTTGGGAATACACAGTGGAGGTGTGGAACAGATTTAATGGCTTGGACCAGATAGAGTGCCAGAAAAATTATTGACAGAGATGCGGGACATCATGCAGGTGGCAGCAAGGAAAACCATACCAAAAGAAAAGTGTAAGAAAGCGAAGTGGTTGTCCGATGAGGCTCTTAAAATAGCAGAGGACAGAAGGAATGCAAAATGCCAAGGAGAAAGGAAAAAATACAGTCACTTGAATACAGAATTTCAAAGAAAAGCAAGGAGAGATAAGGAAACCTACCTGAACGAACAGTGCAAAGAAATAGAGGGAAACAATATCAGCGGTAGGACTAGAGATCTTTTCAAAAAAAATTGGGGAACTCAAGGGAACATTTAAAGCAAAAATGACCATGATAAAAGACAAAGATGGCAAGGAGTTAGCAGATGCAGAAGAGATTAAGAAAAGATAGAAAGAGTACACAGAGGAGCTCTACAAAAAGGACCTCAACACCCCTGATAATCACAATGATGAGAACATTGAATATGAGCCAGACATTCTAGAGAGTGAAGTCAGAAAGGCCCTAAAAAAACACTGCAAACAACAAAGTCAGTGGAGTTGATGGTATCCAAGTTGAACTTTTCAAAACCCTGCAAGATGATGGAATCATTGCATTCTATATGCCAGCAGATTTGGAAAACACAACAATGGCCACAGGATTGGAAAAGATCTGTATACATTCCACTCCCCAAAAAGGGTAATGCCAAAGAATGTTCAAATTATCAAACAATTGCGCTCATCCGTCACGCTAGCAAAGGTGATGCTCAAAATAATACAGGATAGACTGCAACAGTATGTGGAGAGAGAATTACCAGAAGTGCAGGCGGGTTTCAGAAGAGGCAGGGGGACTAGAGACCACATCGCCAACATAAGATGGATCATGGAAAAAACAAAGGAATATCAGAAACAAGTCTACTTCTGTTTCATTGATTACACTAAGGCTTTTGACTGTGTCAACCACAACAAAATGTGGCAAGTAATTAAAGAAATAGGAATACCGGAACACCTTATAGGCCTCATGAGAAATCTGTACATGAATCAAGAGGCAACAGTTAGGACAGAAAATGGAATGACAGAGTGGTTTGGAATAGGAAAAGGAGTAAGACAAGGCTGTATTTTGTCACCCTGCTTATTCAACTTATACACAGAACACATAATGCGCAATGCAGGGATGGAGGAATCACAATTTGGGATCAAAATTGCTGGTAGAAACATCAACAATTTGAGATATGCAGATGATACCACCCTAATGGCAGAAAGTGAGGAGGACCTAAAGAAGCTCCTGATTACGTTGAAAGAAGAGAGTGAAAAAGCTGGCTTGAGACTAAATATCAAGAAAACCAAGATAATGGCAACAGGCCCTATCAGTCCCTGGAAAATAGATGGGGAAGAAGTAGAAGCAGTGACAAATTTTACTTTCCTAGGATCAAAGCTCACTGCAGATGGTGATTGCAGCCATGAAATAAAAAGGCGACTGATTCTTGGGAGGCAAGCAATGAGAAACCTGGGGAGCATAGTGAAAAGTAGAGACATTAAATTGCAAACAAATATTCGCATAGTCAGGGCAATGGTATTCCCTGTGGCAATGTATGGTTGTGAGAGCTAGACCATTAGGAAAGCGGAGCACAGAAAAATAGACGCCTTTGAGATGTGGTGTTGGAGGAGAGTTTTGAGAGTCCCATGGACAGCGAGAACAAATAGGTCAATCTTAGAAGAAATCACCCCTGACTGCTCCTTAGAAGGTCAAATAATAAAGATGAAGCTAAAGTACTTTGGACATCAAATGAGAAGAGAGGATTCACTTGAGAAAGCCTTGATGCTTGGAAGGGTTGAGGGCAAAAGAAGAAGGAGGCGGCCCAAGATGAGATGGCTAGATGGTATTGTGGAGACAATGGCCACAGAGCTGAGCGAGTTGAGAGGGATGGTGGAGGACAGGAGTGCCTGGCGGACAGTGGTCCATGGGGTTGCAGAGGATCGGAATCGACTGTGCGACTGAACAACAACAAAGCACCCACTTGGATTTTTGGGAACATGTCTATTTGGTAGGTTGACACAGGCTTGAAATTTCAAGCAGTGGCTCATTAATTGCCAGGGAGAGGCTGTCGCACACTACACTTTGTGAACTTTGCAATGAGATTTTGCTCCTTAGCAACTGCCAGCCTACCATTCTGCAAACTGTTGTCAGGAAGAAAAAAGCTCAACAGTTTTTGAGACAATCGTCTCCATGCATTCCAAGCTGCACCAACTATGCACCTGCCCTTGCTTAATGGTCCCTCTACAATATGGACATCTGTGCATAGAGTTCCTCCAGGCAGAAAGGCATGCACTTTCTATGCTGACAGTTTTCCTCTTCATATCTGCCTGGCATAATTGAGTCAGCAGCATGTCCTGAAATTTCAGGGCAAACATTAAGACTAGGAATAGACCTGTGTTATAGCAGTAGTAGTTGTAGTTTTTGTTTGTTGTTATTTCATGTCATAAATTATTCTTGGTTGAAAGGATTTTTGCGGAAGAAACTCCACTCAGGGGATGCCCAAATGAGGCTCCTTTCATGTCCTCAAGAGCTGGGACAGAGACTGGTGCTCAATCCATCATGTAGCACCTGAGTCTCAGACTGCCGACTTGCCAGCCTTCCAGCTAACAAGGTGAGCTTCTTAACCATTGAGCCACTGCCGCCCCTTGACAGACCTGTGTGATATGGCAGAGACAAGGGGGATTTCTTTTCATGACTTTAAATTGCTAATACAAAAAGAAGGCTTATGAGTTGCAGTGCTAGTGTTCTGTTCCCTGGCTTACTCCAAATGGTTCAGTGGGTTCAGTGTTAGTATACGGTGGGGGTGGGGTGGGGGATGCAGAATGAATGAAAGAGACTAGGAAGAGAACTAGTGGATGCAGACACATGGGCCATCCTACTGTTTTATCAACCCTCACACGCAGCTTCACTCACAAAGAGACATTTGGAGGTCACAACTGCTCACCCCTGGCCTAACCCATATTTTACTAAATCTTGATCTATCCCAATTATGCTTCTGATGGGCTTTTAGCAAACTTTAGCTCTTATTACATATATAAGGCCTGTCCGGGTCTTAAGCCTGAACGCATGTAGAGTTCAGCATCAATAGTGACAGGGGACAAAGTCTTTCCCTTTCTTTTCCACCTGGAACTCATGTAGGTCTCCAGTGTAAAGGCTTGTATGGCTTCCAATTGGGATGGGGACATGGAGGATAGGGCCCGCATTGCCACTACCATTTGAGCCTTGCTCATCTGTAGGTTTAACAGTTGAGTAGAACTCTAGTCTGAGGTAAACATATTTGTGTAATCTTCACTAAGACCCATGGGAACTTATTGATTAAGATACTGAGCTTGACAACTAGAAGGTCATCAGGTCAACAGTTTGAGACACAAGTACTGTGTGGTGGAGTGAATTCCTGTCATCTGTCCCAGCTCCTGCCAACTTAGCAGTTCAAAAGTAAGAAATTGCAAGTTTTTAAATAGGTACTGCTTTGGTGGAAAAGGTAACAGTGTTCCATGTGCTCCAGCATCTAGTAATGCCTGCCACGTGACTATGGAAATGTCTACAGACACAGACAGCAGTGCTTCTTTGGCTGTAAACAGATGAGTACAACCCCCTAGAGTTGAACACAACTGGCTTTCATGCGAGGGAGTCCTTTACATTTACAAATTATCTTCTACAACTTAGCTTAAACTAAATGCAATATGAACTTCCTCCCTTACTATAACTCTTTCTAGTATATGTTCTCCTTTTGTTTCTTCTGCCACAGCTAACACAGGACATTCATCTTTTGTTATTCCAACATGGGTCTCCTGTCTGTCTTTTTCATAACAGAAGATTAAAACAGGAGAAATTAAACTATTTCTTAAGAAGTTCTGCCAGGCTCTGATCTGCAGTATTGCAAATCAGCTAAACTTGATATGTGTTAATTTGAACACAAATCCTAGTGTGTATCTCTTTTCTCACAATCTCCTATTTTTCGTCATCCTCCATCATAAGCTTTCTATAAAAGGAGTCAGTTACAATGTTTAGTCTGCAAAATAAATTCATCTTCAAATGCACCAAGACTAAGTTCACACATGGCATTTCCTCTACATAAGTGGATACTGGGTTTTCTTCCTGACTCTTCTGGGAAAATACTTTTGCAAGAGGAAAGTTAAAAACTAAAATAAACAGAACAGTAAGATAAATAATGAGATTTTCATTGCTAGATAAATATATTTCATGCTTATTTCTCAACACCTTTTCAATTATTATATGGGACATTCCTACACTGGATTTCTCACAAAGATCAAGATTTCAGGTTTTAAAACCATAGTAATTATACAGTTATAGGCCATGAGGATAAAAGCAACAGCCAAGGACCTTTGAAAAGTGATTATTACTGCTATAAATAATAACAATAAACAGTTGAAGGCATTGGGTAGGAAGCTGCTTATTGGCCCATGTGTTAGCTAGTATTTATTTAGTTTGATATGCATCTTAGACTTCAGAGACTTCCAGGGTGGTTTATAAAATTAAATAACTGGCAGCACAATAGTAATGTACCGGGGGGGGGGGGATTGAGAAAACAAATCTTTCATGGCATAGTAATGCCACTAAAGTAGATGCTCACTGAACCTCCCTGGGTAGGTAAAGGTAAAAGTTTCCCTTCCTCAAAAGCCAGTCATATTCAACTCTAGGGTTCAGTGCTCATCTCTATTTCAAAGCCAAAGAGCCAGCACTGTCTGCTTCTGCAGACATTTCTGTTGTCATGTGGCAGGCATGGAACACGTTAGTGCATCCTAAAATCAGATTGGTAACATCAGTTTAGCTCTTCCAATACGACAACACCTGAAGTCGCTGGAACTCCCAAAGGAGAGCTTCTGCTGCAGATAAAAATTATAGGCCAATAGGCACATGAAGAGATAAATTGTTCTTCACCTGTCCCAGTCCATAGAGAAGTGAAGTTGCTATAGCTCAGTGGGACAGAGTACCTACCTTGAAGAGTCAGGGATTGAGAGATTGACATTTCACTGTGCCTCCTGAGAAAAGGGGTCGCCCAAGATCATCTGGCATGCATGTGGTTGATAAGGTGATGTTTTCTGCTACCTGGGCAAGCTGCACAGTCTCAAAGCACCACCGGACAAAGGGATTTGCATACCATTCCAAATAGCTAGAATGCCCTGTATGGTTGTGGTAAATTGCAAACATTCTGATGGTGCATAGTTAACTGATCTTTGAATAATTTAAGTTTAAACATTTGAATCCGCACTTGAAGTGGACTAGAAACTAGCTCAAGCATAAATAAAGCTATAATCTCTAGTTCCAATCAGGGGTTCTCAATCCACAGCACGCGGCTAGATGCAACCCGTGACACCATTTCATGTGCCCCCCTCTCTGCCACACCCTGAAGTGCTATGTGTGGCAGGCAGGGCAAAATGGTGGTCCAGCCCCCAAAGCTGTCTGAGGGAGCATGACCCAGCCCTCAGCTTGAAAAGGTTGATAACCCCTGCTTTAAATTATATGTTGAAACAGTGTGCTTTCCAAATTGTCTTTAAAGATATTGTACATGACTATGTAATACTTTACAGTACTCCCACCTGAAGGTTACCAGGACATAGACCTTTCAGAGCAATTCATATTTTAGCCAGCACACCAGCCTCAGCTAAAAGAAGGTGCTGCTTCCTCACAGACAACCTCTGTCTCCAGCACAAATATGGATCAGTTAGCCAAACTAGAGTCCTGTCTTGTTCACCTATGGGAATGAAAGTCAGGGTGCCCAAAATACCTTCCTCTTATTTGGACTGACCTGTTTATTTATCTTTATTCACTTGCTGCTGACTGGCAACCATTCCCCAGAGTCTTTCCTAAGGTTATCTGGACAAGTCAGGGAGTAACACTATAGCCTTGTACCCAACTTGCACTGTGCAGAGGCTTCTAGTGGAGAAGCAGCATGTAAAGATGTCATGTCCTGGTCTTGATTCTTAAAGTGATTATGTTTTGTAGCCCTCCACTACATTCCACAGCTATTACTACATGGCATTAGAGGCAGTGTATCTTTGTATATAAGTTTCTGCAGTATTTGAGATGGAGGGTGCAGTTGCACTTACATCCTGCTGGCAGATGTCTACAGTAAACTAGTTCATTCCCACATAAACAGGATGTTGGAGAGATTGCCTTTTGGTCTGAGCCAATATGCCTCTTCTAATGTTCCAAAGCAAAATCTTATTCCTCAAACAATCAATCCTGCCTCTAAAGTTCAACCATTTGACCAACATACTCCTCCAACACCAGTTTTTTAGTATCAATATTTGCTGCTGAGGAGTTAGGTCCCTTTCTCCAAAGGCCTCGGGAGTACGTGCCTTTTGGATGAATTAATAATCCATCTCTTCATCAAACTCCAGATCCATGCTCAAGTGTACTACTGATTACTGACCACTGTGAGGAATGCTGCCACTATGGATTCACCCAAACAGTATGCTTTAGTCATATCCGTAAGAGAAGTACACTAGTGTAAGGAGGATCGGAGATACTTTACAAGCTGCCACTTCTGTGGAGATGTAATTTGAGAGCTATTGTTCTGTCAAATCGACTCTGAGGTATTCATAAATGAACTTTCAGCTGTCAGTTGTGCTGACATGCACACGTGGGATTTCTATTTTAAAAGTCTTATAGTAACTGACTTTATTGAGTTATGTCACTTCTGTTTAGCAGATATCACTCACACAAGCATATTACTGTGTCAAGAGCAGTCCAATCAGCTTCACTCAATGCAAAACCATAGAGCTAGATGAGAGTTTTGCCATAACAGGTTTCAAGTGGACAAAATCATTCAGATTAATTATACATAGGTAAAGGTAAAGGTTTCCCTTGCTCGAAAGCCTGTCGTATCCGACTCTAGGGGTCAGTGCTCATCTCTGTTTCTAAGCCGAAGAGCCAGCGCTATCTGCTTCTGCAGACATTTCCATGGTCATGTGGCAGGCATGACTAGACACCGGAGCGCATGGAATGCTGTTACTTTTCCACCAAAGTGGTCCCTATTTATCTACTTGCAATTTCTTGCTTTCGAACTGCTAGGTTGGCAGGAGCTGGGACAGAGACGGGAGCTCATTCCGTCTTGCAGTACTTGGGAATCGAACTGCTGACCTTCCGCCTCCCAGTCAGCGTCTTAGTGACTTGAGCCACTGCAGTCCCTAGTTATACATAAGTGACGTAAAATGGAATATTGTATATAGCAGTCAGTAAAATAGCTCCTACAAGAAAGCATATTTAACTGTCCTTTGAAGATTAAAAAACACAAAGGACAAAGAAAATATTGGTGTGCATAAGATTCTGATAAATCTTAGTCCTATTTGCACACATGTTAGTGTTTCCAAACATGAAGTGGGCTTTACTACAATGCTACCAGAATCCGTCTTAATGAAGCTTCATACTGGATTTCAGCTTAATGAAAATGAAGGTATTAAAAAGAGCATCTTTCTGGTTCTGGTTCTGTGAAAATGCCCACTGTGAGGAAGAAAGGGGGCAGAAATTGAATGACTGACAAGTCCACTTTCTAACCCTTAAACACCATTTGCCAGAGCTTCTCCAATTGTCTCCTTAAGGAAGAGAATCTATGAGTTATAAAACTACTGCATGAAAAAATTGTTTTATTAACAGATTTAGAGGAATTGAACTTAGAGGAAAATATAAAAGAGTTATTATCTATTTTTTTAACGTTGGCAAGACAACAAGTGGCCAGAAATTGGAAAGTTGTTATGAACTTAGAAATCAGTAAATGGTATACCGATGTTTGGGATATGGTGCTAAATGAAAAACTTACATGGGAACTAAATATAAAAAGGGGGTTAATAAAACAAAATAGATTTTGGGACATTTGGAAACCTTTTTTGCAATATACATTGAGGGAAAATAAAGGTGAAAAACCTGCACCGAATACAATGTATTTTTGGCAGAATGACTGAGTTGTAGAAGGATGGCTGGCAGACTCAAGGACCTTAGCGCACTTGGGTGAATATATGTATTATGTTTAAAAAAAAACATAACAAAGTTGTAACACCATGCTGAAGAGGATAATTGATACAAAATGTGAACGTATACAGTGTATGTATATAGTTAAGACATTGATTGCATTGAAAATAACTGAATTAATATGTTATTACATTATGCTATATTGGCTTGTATTTTCTTTTATTTTCAATACTGTAAGATGTAGTTTATAATTGTTTTTTGTTTGTAATTGTTTTTTGTTTCTTTCTTTTTAATACTTTTTTGTTGTTGTTAAACTGTAATAAAAAATATTTCAAAAAAAAAAAAACACCTACTGCATTGCACTTTCTGTTTCCTTAAGTTATTAGTTACTGTTGCAAGTTGCATGTAAAAGCTCTTTACATTTTACATTTGGGGAGTAAAGTGGAGTTTTGTAGGTGGTGGTTTCAAATTCTGTTCAAATCTATTGTTTCTCCTTCCCATATCAACTTCACTTTTACCCCCTGTAGTGAATCATTTTTCTTTTACTCACGATCAAAGTCTGATGTTTGGATTTCATAGTTGCACTTCTGCTCCAGCTATGATAATGGCTTTTGTAGCTTGCTTTGAATTCCCTTTTGCAGAAACGATTCTTACTGCTGCCGTTTTGTTTGCCTCTTCCTTCAGGAAACTTCAACCATGAAAGAAATAAGGTGCAGAGCTTTCTAAGCCTCACATACTAAGACTGAAAAATGGCAAACCATAGATGGAGAGATACAGTAAAGTTATTTTAATGTGACATTAAAATGAGATGGGAAAGAATGAAATCAGGCTAGAAGCAACCTAATGGTGAACAAAGCCACCTAACCTCAAAGGGGAATATTGTGAAATAAATAGAATATTTTTATTTATTTATTTATTTATTTATTTATTTATTTATTAGTTCAAATTTATATTGCCGCCCACTCGCCGTGGCGACTCAGGGCGGCTTACAGACAATACATTACATTACAATTCATTACGTTGGGTTGGGCACAAGGGGAGGGGCGCCAAGGTCTTCAACCTGCCCTGGCCTCCTCCTCCCCCAGCAGTTGGCATAGGCACAGGGGGAGGGGCGGCAAGGCCCCCACCCTGCCCTGGCTCCCCCCCCCCAGCAGCCAGTCCCCAGTCTGCATTCTATTAAAAATACAATGATTTTTTGAAATAAATGTTACTTTCTTACCCTGAAACATGATTTTTTGCCTAGGTACATCATCTTGATATTGCCATTTTTATACATTTTCCCCCAGAAATGCATGGGGGGGGGGAGGAGAGAAATCACCCCCACCCCAGATATTTCCTACCATCAACATCTTTCCACCTATCCTTCTGGTTCTTTGTTGTTGTTTTTACATGGGATCACTTCTACACTCATTTTCTGAATGGTCTGCCAGGACCTGGGGGCACAAGCAAGTCATGTTTTGGGTACCCTCCATAAGGTTTGCTATTGCATAATAGTTTCTGCAGCTCATTTGCAACTTGAGAGCTTATATCCTACCTCACTCACTTCCAAAAAAGCTATTGTGGCTGAAAATGTCTTCCTGTTCTTCAAAGGAAAAACCAATTTTAATAGGAAAATTAAATAGAAAAATCAAACTTTATATGCAGAAGTTCTCCTATTTGTCAGATATTTGGAAAGAAATATAACAATATAATATAATAATATTAGAATGGCAGAACTTTAAGGGGCCTTGTGAATTATCAAGTTCAGCCCCTGTCAAAGAGGCACAGTAAGGAATTGAACTCCCAACCTCTGGAGCCAATACCTAAACTAATGAGCTATCCACGGACAAAAAAGGCAGGAAAAATACATCTTGTTTTCTAACGGGAGGCATGAATCCCTGGAATTCAGC
This sequence comes from Furcifer pardalis, assembly GCA_030440675.1. Lineage (NCBI taxonomy): Eukaryota > Metazoa > Chordata > Lepidosauria > Squamata > Chamaeleonidae > Furcifer > Furcifer pardalis. The sequence goes on from CP126892.1 coordinate 73,494,552, forward strand.
TAAAGTGGGTAAACTGTCACTTGAAATAACAGCACAGCATTTCACTGCTGTTGTGATTTTTTAAAAGTGAAAGAAAATGCTGCTGCTACATATTCGAAGATACAATTCCTTAAATTTCAGTCCCCAACTTATTAAGAGAGTATTTTTACCCTGGCAGGATAGTTCTGTGACAGCCCAGCTACACCATCAAAATACCATAGGTATTCCACAAAGGCTGAATCGAATCCATCCATCTCCTTTTACTTCCAATTTGGCTCTCCCCCTCCCCGTGTGCTGCTGGCAGATTTCTACTTTTTCAAGCTGCAACAGTTTGAGTGGCTTTTCCCATGTAAGTCTTTAGGCGATATTTTGGGAATGTAGGCAGTTTGGGCATAATGCTTAGTATCAGGAGAACACACTTCCATGTTCACTTTTCTCCCACGATCATCCCCCTTTAAAAAAAATTATTTCCTACATATAGATGATTAACAGTATCACCTTTTCTCTCTAGATATGGGGTACCCAAACTTTTTGGGCCATGGGCCGGTCACCTGGTTCAGGTGGCTGGTCACTATGGTATAGGTGTGTTTTATTTCCGCTTCTGGGAGCAATGAGGACTTTGTGGGCTGGATGAATTGGCATTGGTGGCCAGATCCAGCTCCCGGGCCATAGTTTGGGCACCCCTGCTCTAGATCATTGTTATCAGACTTCCCTTTATGTACATCCCTGTGCTGTGTGAACATATTGAAGAGAGGAGGGGTGAGTAATGTGAAAAACTGTTCTTCTACCCTTACTGAAGAAACTTAGTTCTGCTATGGCCCAGGAAGGGGATTGGGGAGAACATTTAGCAGTAGCTTCAGCAGTTGTTCAAATGGGGGGGGGGGACTTAAGGTGAGAGAAATCCAAGATGTTCCACATTTAAATAGGGAGAAGGATGGGAAGAGTGGAATCCCAAGTGTCTGTGCAAGCATTTTAAAAGCCCTGATTGGTTTCCCTTACTGGGGCATTTTCTAACATTCCCAGGGTGATATTAATAAGATCAATAAGGAGGTTCTCTTTTTCAGTTTTAATTAGATTGGCTCTAAACTAATTGGTACATTGTGGGAATAGAGGAAGGGAGGAAATAAGGGCCACTGACTGTGATTTCAAACACAATGAGCAGCTACAAATGAAATTTCAGCCAGAGCAAAGCCAACCAGAGCATACTTGTCCACCCATAGATAATCCCGAGTTAATGTTACAATTGGATTCTGATTTCCAGTGTAATCATACCCTTGGTTGAGTACCTGACTAAAGAGTCAGAGGTTGGGAGTTTGATTCCTCATTGTGTCTTCCATGAGAAGAGCCAGCCCATGTAGCCTTGGGCAAGCTGCAGGGTCCCAGAGTGTCCTCAGAAGAAAGGGATCACTTCTGTGTCTTTTAAGCCTAGAGAACCTGGGAAAATTCAATGTAGGTTGAAATTGACTTTGCTATTTCTGCTGCTCTTCCTAGTCACAGTAAAAATAAACTGGCTATTTGAGCTCAGGAGGAATGAAGGTTGTTTTCAAGAATGAGAATTTATAGTAAATTAGTATTATTATTATTTTTAAAAGTATTGCAATTTTGGATGCAAAAGAAGCAACATGAAGCCACGTTTCTTTCTTTCTTTTTTCTACCTTACAGTTTAGCAGTTAAAGCAGTACTGAGTGCTAACTGACACATTAAGTGTCACTTTACCTGTATCTTGTTAGTTCTGTTCATGTGACATCCATCTTTCAAGCAATTGAGGTGATGGTTAACCCTTGGCAGTTCCTCAGGTTACCAAGAAGTGAGATCAGAGGTTTTGCTTGACATTAATTCTCTCATTACCTTCCAGTGACAAAGAAAGAAGAAGGGAAAACAGTTACACAGAATGGCAAAGACACAGAGAGAAAGAAGCCAGATGCCCAATTTCTCCCCCTTGCAGCCTCCTGTGTTCTATCTGAAGTAGGTGAGAATGTCTTCCTAGGTCTCATGATCTGGGTATAGCATAAGATTAGTTAGCTGAAGATCAGCAAGCAAGCAGAATGGAGGAAATATAAAGGCAAGATCTGGAGGCATTTAATGTTTGCCAATGAAGGGACAAGTGAGTGAACTGTTTTGATGTATATGTACATTCAAAGAGATTTATAGTGTGTTAATTTTCAAGGCCACACAAGATATTTCAGCTTAAAGACAGAACCCAGGCAGAAACCTAGATGTGCCTAAAATGAAAGAGAATCTATGGATTTATTTATTTATTTATTTATTTTACAAAAAATCTCATTGGGACGTACAGAACGTTTGCTGTTTGGCAAGCATTTGGGCACAACAGAGAAACAGACCCCCCAACTTCTATCTCCTAACCCAGAACCCAACTCTTAGCATACACACTTGATAAGAGCACAGATTTTACATATCTCTGATGGAAAGCAACTCATCTGTGAGACCAAGCTCTGTACTTCTGTAGGAAACAAACTTTTTTGTGTTTGCCTATCAGCAATCATGTATTACAAACATGGATGGTTCACTCAGGAAACTTTTTGAAAATAGTCCCCCATAGAAAGATTTTTTTAAAAAAACAACAACAATGTACATTTCTTTCAGCTACCCTTAGTGTACTGCTAGATTTGGGGTAGACCAGTATTTCCCAACCTTTGGTTTTTGGACTTCAATTCCCAGAAGCCTATGTCAATTCTCTATGTCAATTTACTGACATAGGCTTCTGGGAATTGAAGTCTCCCTGTGGAGTGTGGGTCGCATGTTGGGAACCACTGGGTTAGAAGCTCTACCTTCTAATTCTCACCAAGTCATAAAATTAACATGGTGACCTTAGGGTAGGAGTTCTCAACTTCAGACAGCCTTGGGGGTTGGACAGCCATTTTGTCCTTCCTCCACCACATGGCACTTCTTGGTGTGGTGGAGGGCCACATGAAATGGTACTGTGGGCCACATGTGGTGCATGGGCCGCAGGTTGAGAATCCCTGCCATAGGGCAATTATTTTCAATAAGACTTAACTACTTCCCATGATTGTTGTGAAAAAAAGTTGGTTGGTTGGTTGGTTGGGGAGACACTGTCCTGAAATTGTTAGTGTAAAGACATGGGTGGGAAATTTTCCAAATGTGTGGTATAAAATGTAATAAATAAATAAATAAAAACGAACAAAATGACTATAAAAATAGATAAAAATAAATATTACATGTTGGAAGGTACACTTTTTGACTGGGTGGTTACACTAGGGAGAAAACAGTTTCTGTGGACCTTTCACAAAGAAGTCTTATTTCTCTGAGAAAGAGGCTGTGTGCTTTCAAATCCGCAGACTTGGTTCCAGGATAAACAGCTGTTCAAATACAGATGGAGGAAAGTTGAAGCAGATTCTGTGACAACTCAAACAACACAGGGCTCATTACTGCACTTTAATAGGATTGCTAGGTTTCTGTGAACAGTATTTCAGTTACTTATAATCTCACAGAACTATTCTTGCCAAAGACTAGATTCAGATAACATTCTTCTTCGCTAGACATTAGAGGGTTGTCCCCCTCCTCGGTCAAGGGTGAGGGCAAACCTTTCGAAGTGAAGCGCTTTCAGAGAGGCTTCTGAATAGGGAAGTGGTGGTGGAGTCAAGGGTCAAGTGAAAACAGCTTGTGGTGGCCTAGGATCTCTGAATGCTACTGAGAGATCAAGGCAACATACATGTGCATATAGGTTCTTGTAGGGCAAGAAAAGCAAACATCCATACTCCCCCCCCTTTTTTTTTGAAGGTCATACTTTAGAAAACAAGGCCCAAAACCACATTCTCTATTTTGCATGTTTGCTAAGATGCTAACTGGAAGGATGGCAGGACAGCAGTTTGATACCCGAATACTGCAGGACAGACTGAGCTCCCATCTCTGTCCCAGCTCCTACCAATCTAGCAGTTTGAAAGCAAGAAATTGCAAGAGGATAAATAGGGACCATTTCGTTGGGAAGGTAAATAGCATTCAATGCACTCCGGTGTCTAGTCATGCCTGCCACATGACCATGGAAACGTCTGCAAACTCAGACAGCACTGGCTCTTCAGCTATGAAAAAGAGATGAGCACTGAACCCTAGAGTCTGATACTACTGGATTTTGAGCAAGGGTGCAGTTATGGGATATGGGCCAGATGGTCACACCAGCCTGCTGGCTTATTTGACTCCTCTCCTCTCTCTTTGTGAATCCTTTTAATCTCTTTTTAATCTTTCAATTCTAATGTTTATCTTGTGTTTTAATTGTTGTTTTTAATGCCGTGTTAGCCGCCCTGAGTCAGTAGTGTGGAGGGCAGCATATAAATATGATTAAACAAACAAATAAATAAATAAATAAGGGTAGCCCTTACCTTTACCTTTATGCCTAGGTTTATCAATACTTTTCTAGTTCTTTTTAAAAAAAACTTCAAGGCCAAGTCCTGTAATATTTAATCACTTACTTATTTAATTGTGATCAGGAGGAAGGCTACTATTAGACATGCCATTTATCTCTCCTGGCCGGTTTATTCAAAAGCTTTCTGCAAAAACAAGGGGGTGCTTAGAGTCAACAATGTCTTCCCGACAAATTTTAGGGCCAGCCAGGATTCTGGCAGCTCTTGCATTCAATCCAAGCAGCAGCAGAAATAGGCTTTGCTCATTGCCAAAAGGAAAGCTGTTTTTTGCTAGATAGTGCAAGTGGACTTGGCTGCTCTTTCTCCACTCAATATCTCATGCTGATGCCATTTTTGAGGGAGGAGGGGAACAGAACCGAAAGAGATACACACAATTTTTCATTCTTGAAGCCAATAAAATGGTTCACAGATTGCTCGTTTGCTTGGTTTGCACTCTCTGATTTGCTGTAGGTGAATCCACAGCTGCTTTTGCACAGCTTAAGCTCCACTCAAGCCAGAGATAGATAGATAGATAGATAGATAGATAGATAGATAGATAGATAGATAGACAGACAGACAGACAGACAGACAGACAGACAGACAGACAGATCCAGGACACTCCTATTCTCATCAAACTATTTAATATCTGAGAGTGTATTTCCTATGGGATGAAGAGAATAGTTTAATTCCCTTTTGTATCCTCCTACTAAGTTACTTTATAGATACTGTATAAAACAAATTGCTTCCCCCCCATTAGAAAAAGCTCAATTTCTTTGGTAACATTGTTACTAATATCACACTTTGTTTCCAATATTATTTCCTTTACATGCCTCTACAAGTTCATTGGAAGGATTCCCTAGAAAGTCCATCCTTCTAATGCCAATATAAATATTGATGCATAGCCAAAAATCACACCTTGTGGTGGGCTTTGAATTTGAATCCAGTTGTTCTCTCAACCCTCCCTTCCCTTCTGCTTTTATCATATTCATATATATCACACCTTTCTATCGGACTTGCAATGTCAGCCCAGCACAGTGCAAGGAACACACTGTATTTGAGTATTATTCCTTATCTATTTCTAATCTCCCAGGAGGATTCCAAAAATCCACTATTAAAAAAATTTCCTTCCTCCTGTAGTATTACTGTATTAAAAATCTTCTCCAGGCAATCAAAGTGGATATGGAGATAGGTGAACAGCTATTTCTGGTGCTGATATCTTAACTTGTGGCAATTTGCATCAGCATAGCAGGTATATGATTTGCTATTTTTGACCACATTACTGATGAGGAGGTGCTTCGAAGGAGTGGGTCGTGCAAATTATACAACATTGTTGCACAAAAAAGACTCCAAATGGCAGGCCATATTTTCCATATGGAATAAAACAGGCTCCCTAAGGTGGCAGTAGGCTGGACCCCTCCTAATGCCAAATGACAATGAGAATGCCTTCAAAATACATGGCGAACAACTTTCATGGGAGACCTAACGACCCTGGACATGCCATGAGAGGATGCTGAAGCATTGGAGATCACTTGCTGCCCAATGTGCTACATAGCATGGGAGGATCTAATTCTAAGTAAAATGGCAGTAAGTAACTAATATGATTTTAGCATATATTTCCAGAGAAGCCTGGTAGATACAGCACCAGTTTATTCACTCTGGTAGGGTCAAAGACTACACAGAGAGAGCCTCCTTGAAGATTGTGGATACTTTTTGCTGATGAATCTTTCACACACCAGATCAAATCAATGGACATAAAAGAAGAAGGGGCTACACCAGGAGTTCTCAACTTATTAAAGCCAGGGGCCAGGTCACACTCCCTTCATGGTACAGATGGCCATTTTGCCTTTCCTCCATCACATGGCACTTCTTGGTGTGGTGAAGGTAGTGGGGGGCACATGAAATGGTGCCATGGGCCGCATCTGCCCTGTACACCACAGGTTGGGAATCTCTGGGCTACACTGTGGAGCACAGATCTGTAAGCCCACATATTCAACTGTAAAGGAGAGTGAAGTAAGCCCCAGAGTTCTCATTAGGGCTTGGTCCCAAATTAGAACTACAATCTAAATAAAATTAAAGGGAGACAAATTAATGATGGCATTTATTCATTTTCTCTTCTGTCAAACTAAGCCCAAGAATTTGGTCAGGCATAGCTGGAGCTGAATACAAAATGGTCCAGAAGAGAAGATGACATGCAGTTTCATGGTGGTAACTGAGTATCTGTACCCAGTTGGCAGGGTTAATACAATATAATGGGAAAGGAATATGTTGTTCATTTTACACATTTCTCTGCTGGTTAGGCTTAATTGTTGTAAGCATTCCATGGATGTCAGAATGCCTCATGGGAGGTCAAAGCCCTGGAGATGCCCAATAGTTCCTCAGTCTCATTTTACAGTCTGCTCCACCAAGGAGGAAATGTGTCCATTGTGTATGATAGAATGGTAGACATCCCAGCAGATCAGTCATTAAAGCAAAAAGTCTTCTGTAATTGCAGTACAGTTCACTTTACCACCCTCCCCATATGGCTTGTACTGCAATTCCACTAAATCTTTCTTTCAATTGCTCCTTCCTTTCCTTTTTTTACACCTTCATTTTCATCCTGTTAGGTAGTCGGAAGGGGTTTGGCATTGTTTGTGAGAAATTAATATAGCCTCCATCAAGGTACATGAAGTGGAACAGTTTGGCCTGTAACATCAATAAAAACAGATGGGAGAAACAGGGCCATGTGTGATGTAAAATGTACAGAAATGTAGGTCTCGCCAATTTATCATGTGAGGCTGCTGACAAACAAGTGGCAATAATTGATGAGCCTCTTGAGATGCAATCTGGAACTGCTGCACTAAGAGAAGATTCACTCATTGAGGCATTAGTGATGACTAACTTCCTTGCTTAATTGATTCCCAACTATACCATATTAGAGTGTGGCTTCAATGACAGGCTTCTTACTAAACTAACAATGTCTGGTTGTCTCACACCTACTTGTTTTCCTGTCACAAGAGGTGCTGGATTGTCTGTATGCTGTAAATTGGCATTTGAGCAGCTTCTAGGAACAGCCAGATTCTAATGGGCATTAGAGGCAGTCTTTGTCATTGTAGTGACTGGAAGAACTTCCAAAGTTTTCCAAGCTTCAACTACTGTATTAGCATGTTGATGGTGGTGTTGGTGGTGGTCTTTGATATTACCCATATCATCACTGTTTCTCTCTCTCTCTCTCTCTCTCTCTCTCTCTCTCTCACACACACACACACACACACACAAATATGTATTTTGAAAAAAGACAGGATGATTGGCATCATATAAGAATAAATGGAAGAGGTATTTAGTTTCAAAACAGCTGGGAAATTAAAAGATTCTTCCATATGAGCACATTCAGAATTTAAGATCTTCAAGTGAAGCTCTGATGCATGTCCCCCACCTCTTCCAAAATGCTAGGGTGATGAATATAAAACATTTACCAATACACGTACTGTTATAAATGAATAAACAAACAAAAAAGCAACCGTGAAAGAAAACTTCCTTCTACTCCACCTCCTCATCATTCACCCAGTAGGTGATGTCTGGGGGGAGGGGGACCAAGTTGGAGGATCTTTAGGGAAAAAACATATTATTTTATTGCCAAAAGTTTACTGTTTTTATATAAATGTATGCTTTATTCACACTTGGGACACTGTGTAGAGTTCTGAGCACCACACTTCCAAAAGAATATCATAGAGCTTGGAAGCATTCAGGAAAGGGCAACTTTTTTTTACTGCAGTAGATTTATATGGGGACTGTGGTGGCTTAGTGGTTAAGATGCTGAACTTGACAACTGGAAAGTTGGCAGGTCAGCAGTTTGAGACCTGAGTGTTGCATGGTGGAGTGAGCTCCTGTCTGTGTCCCAGCTCCTGCCAACCTAACAATTTGAAAGCAAGAAACTGTAAGTAAATAAATAGGTACCACTTGGGTGGGAAGGTGAACAGCAGTCCGTGCACTCTAGTGTCTAGTCATGCCTGCCACATGTCCACAGAAATGTCTGCAGTTGCAGACCGTGTTGGCTCTTTGGCTATAACGGCCAGGGAAGAAGAAGCCAGGGCAGGTTGAAGACTGCTCCGCCCCTCCCCCTGTGCCCACACCAATGGCCAGGGAAGAAGAAGCCCTCCCCGACCCCCATCAACATATTGTAATGTAATGTATTATTTGTAATCTGCCCTGAGTCGCTCCAGTGAGTGGGTGGCAATATAAATTTGAAATAATAATAATAATAATAATAATAATAATAATAATAATAATAATAATAATAATAATAATAATAATAATAATAATAATAATAATAATAATAATAATAATAATAATAAATGAGCACTGGAACCTAGAGTTGGATACAACTGGCTGTTAAGCAAGGGTGACCTTTTTCTTTACCTAGATATAGATGGTGGTGTTGAGGGACTTTAGATGGATGCCATGCCTATTGTTTTGTGGTTTCCTTCAGGTTCGGTCTTGTCTAGGCCAGACGTGAAGTTGCCAAAATGAAGGCAAATTTTGGGTGAGTTCATTCTTCAGTTCCTTTCCCCTGACCTAGTATGAGAAAGGTTAGTTAACAACACAAGGTTGCTATTACCAGGGTAGCCTGATTGTGGTTCAAAAATACCACAATCTTCAAGAAGGCTCTTTCTGTCTATCCCTTGTCCATCAGGCTATTTTAACATCTATATGAAACCACTGGGAGAAGTTGTGTGGAGTTTTGGAGTTGGAATCACCATGTGTGGATCATACCCTACTCTCCTCTCCAATTAAATCTGAGGAAGCAGTTTTGATTCCAAATCAGTGTCTGGTGCCAGTAATATGCTGGATGAAGGTGAATAAACTGAAACTTAACTCAGACAAGAAACAGGTATTTCAGGTCAATTGAAAGGCAGATCAGGGAACAGGGAATACAATCTCTGCTGAAGGCAGTTACACATGCACACAGCTTGAGTTTACTCTTGGATTCATCCCTGAGCCTGAATGTATCAGCTTTGGTGATGTCCAGGAGTACATGTGTATAGTTAAACCTAGTGCATTAGCTATACTCTTCCTGATGATGTCTGATTTGGCTCTATGCTTTAATTACATCCTGGCTAGGTTACTGTAACTGCTCTTTGTGGGGCTACCTTGGGAATGTGTTCAGACTATTTAGATCCAAGATCAGACAACAGTTAAAACTGATATGCTTCTGTGTTGTTGGTTGTTTTTTTTAAGAAACAAACACACAACAACTGCAGAGCTAATCCATTCTGTGATCTGTTAGACTGAGATACAATAATTAAAATCAAAGGAGCTTCAGCCATTAGAAATGGAAAAATCAAATCAGGATGAATGTGTTGGACGAATCAAAACAATTAAAGTTTGGGGCATTATCAAAAGTAATTTCCCATTGAAACAGAAGGCTGCCACCTGGTTTCACATACTTTCAGCAAATCCTTAATCTACTTTTTTCATTATTTCCCCCTGGAATACTGACTTCTGTTTCGCAGCCCATCCTTTATTACAAGAAAATTCAAAGAAATGTAAAGCACATGCAGCTAATCCTCTAACTCTCAAACAGGCAGGGTAAGTTCCTGGAGACATATGGATATGTGATGTGGGGTGCAAAAAGTGTTCATTCAAAAAATAATACTTTATTATTAAATAAAGAGAAAACCAAGAGAACAGTAATAATGCAGCCAAGTGTATGCCTTCTTTTTTTGTTCAACATTCTTAAGTCATGTGTAGAAAGTGAAAGAAATGTGAAAGAATATACAGTAGTGGAGTTTACACCAGGGATTCTCAACCTGCAGCCCGCAGGCCAGATGTGGCCCATGGCACTATTTCATTTGATCGCCTCCACCATACCAGGAAGTGCCATGTGATGGAGGAAAGGCAAAATGGCTGTCTGGTCCCCAATGCTGTCTGAGGAAGCGTGACCTGGACCCCTGGTTTAAAAAAGTTGAGAACTCCTGGTTTAGACAGATCCTTCTACTTGTGTCTTTCATTTGTTCTGGTAGTACAGCACCTTTGCAGGGCCTATCTGAAAGTGAAACTAGAGGCTGAAGGAAATGTGAATTTCCTTTGATTAACCCATTTTAACTCCCATAAAATAGCAGAGGAAAGAAGGGACACAAAAGGCAAAGGAGAAAAGGAAAAATACAATCACTTGAATACAGAATTTCAAAGAAAAGCAATGAGAGATAAGGAAACCTACCTGAATGAACAGTGCAAAGAAATAGAAGAAAACAACACAAAAGGTAGGACTAGAGAGCTTTTCAAAAAAATTGGGGAACTCAAGGGAACGTTTACAGCAAAAATGACCATGATAAAGGACAAAAATGGCAAGGAATTAGCTGATGCAGAAGAGATTAAGAAAAGATGGAAAGAGTACACAGAGGAACTCTACAGAAAGGACCTCAACACCTGATAATCACGATGATGAGAAGATTGAACATGAGCCAGACATCCTAGAGAGTGAAGTTAGAAAGGCCCTAGAAAACACTGCAAACAACAAAGCCAGCGGAGATGATGGTATCCAAGTTGAACTTTTCAAAGCCCTAAAAGATGATGGAATCAAATTATTACATTCTATATGCCAGCAGATTTGGAAAACACAACAATGGCCACAAGATTGGAAAAGATCAGTATATGTTCCAATCCCCAAAAAGGGAAATGCCAAGGACTGTTCAAATTATCGAACAATTGCGCTCATCCCACACGCTAGCAAGGTGATGCTTAAGATAATACAGGATAGACTGCAACAGCATGTGGAGAGAGAATTACCAGAAGTGCAGGTGGGGTTCAGAAGAGGCAGGGAGACCAGAGACCACATCGCCAACATAAGATGGATCATGGAAAAAACAAAGGAATATCAGAAACAAGTATACAGTACAGTAAAACCTCACATAACGCTAAAACCTGGTTCCACAAGTCTTGGTGTTATATGATTTTTAGTGTTATCTGATGCATGTTAAAATCCTATGGGATCCATAGAGATACATTGTAACCACACAGGCTTTAGCGGTTGTTATCTGAAGCATCCCATAGGATCTTAATGTTATCTGATGCAATTCTTCCCCCCAGATTCCTTAATGTTATGCGATTTTAGTGTTATTCGATACTAATGTTATATGAGGTATTACTGTACTTCTGTTTCATTGACTACACTAAGGCCTTTGATTGTGTAGACCACAACAAAATGTGGCAAGTAATTAAAGAGATGGGAATCCCAGAACACCTTATATGTCTCATGAGAAATTTGTACATGAAGCAAGAAGCAACAGTTAGGACAGAATACGGAATGACAGAGTGGTTTGGAATAGGAAAAGGAGTAAGACAAGGCTGCATTTTGTCACCCTGCTTATTCAACTTGTACACAGAGCACATAATGCGCAATGCAGGGATGGAGGAATCACAATTTGGGATCAAAATTGCTGGGAGAAGCATCAACAATTTGAGATATGCAGATGATACCACCCTAATGGCTGAAAGTGAGGAGGACCTAAAGAAGCTCCTGATTAGGTTGAAAGAAGAAAGTGAAAAAGCTGGCTTGAGACTCAATATCAAGAAAACCAAGATAATGGCAACAGGCCCTATCAGTCCCTGGAAAATAGATGGGGAAGAAGTAGAAGCCGTGACAGATTTTACTTTCTTGGGATCAAAACTCACTGCAGATGGGGATTGCAGCCATGAAATAAAAAGGCGATTGATTCTTGGGAGGCAAGCAATGAGAAACCTGGGGAGCATAATGAAAAGTAGAGACATCATATTGAAAACAAAATTCGTATTGTCAAAGCAATGGTATTCGCTGTGGCAATGTATGGTTGTGAGAGCTGGACCATTAGGAAAGCTGAGCGCAGAAGAATATATGCCTTTGAGATGTGGTGTTGGAGGAGAGTTTTGAGAGTTCCCTGGACAGCAAGGAGAACAAATAGGTCAATCTTAGAAGAAATTAACCCAGAATGCTCCTTAGAAAGTCAAATTGTAAAGATGAAGCTAAGGTACTTTGGACACCAAATGAGAAGAGAGGATTCGCTTGAGAAAGCCTTGATGCTGGGAAAGGTGGAGGGCAAAAGAAAAAGGGGGCGGCCAAAAATGAGATGGTTGGATGGTATTGTGGAGACAATGGGCACAGAACTGAGCGAGTTGAGGGGGATGGTGGAGGACAGAAGTGCCTGGCGGGCAATGGTCCATGGGGTCGCAGAGGGTAGGAATTGACTGTGCGACTGAACAACAACAACAACAACAAAAAACCTCCCATAAATGTGATTTTTCAAAGATATGTGCCTCAGCAGTTCGGCTTGCAAATGAAGACTGTGTTCAGCTTCCAGTAATAAACTGCAAAATCCAGCACTCTAAGTGGCAAAGAAAAGCATGTGCTATTGTAAACTCATGACCTTCATCACCTTAGCACCTTTTCTAATAGCTTGAGCAAGGAGTCAAAGAAGAAACAAATCAAAATAAAATTAAAGAAGAAAGACAAAAAATGTGGCTCCTTAAATGTTAATTGCTCTATTTTAATGTGAACTCTTCCTCAGATAACACAGATGCAAATAGTGTGAATCAAAATGGTAATTCCCATCTGGTAAGGAGGTTGTCTATGTCCGATTCTCAAAAAAGAGGTTTTGATGGATAGCAAATTTAATATGATGCAAAAAAAGGAAATACATTGCATATATTCAGTAGTCCTACCAGTCTCAGATTTATTTTCTAACACGATGCTTCCACCTAGCCTTTTTTGGAATGATAACAGACAAAACAACAGGGGCAACTCATTTCCGATAAGATAAGGTTTCCCTTAGCTTCAATCATCTTCTTTAGTTATATCTTAAATATTTGCAGCTAAGAAAAGGTATTCTTGAACATTCCTGGTTTCAAAAGCAATCCTTGATATGTTGGCTCTACAAGCTTCCTGGAGGGGATTTTGTAACATTCATGCTTTTAAATCTACACACTGCACATGTTTGGGATTCTCTTCAATACCAATATTACTCATCAACAAGGAGTCCATGTTTTGTTTTCAAGAAGAAAAAAATGTGTTTAAAATTAATATCATGAATGTTACTATTTTGAATTCTGAAAATTTAATAGTGCCTGAGCAAGTTCTGTGCAAATATTAAACTTGATTTAAAACCTATTTCCTTTTTATAGTTTTACATATCTAGGATGTATTTTCCATGGCATTTACCATGTATGAAAATGCTACAAAAATTCTGGATATAATTGGATGACTGCAGTGGTGGGATGTCAAAAATTTTTCTACCCCACTGTGACATCATCACAGTGTGGGCGGAGCTAATGTCATGACATCATGACATCATGGGCGGAGCCACCCTGGCTGGGGCTTTAAGAACTGCTGAGGCACAGGACTTCCTTGCTGCCCCACCCAAGAGGCTTTTGCAGCAGGGTGAGGGGCTGCCTCTGCATTTGGTCCCAGAGTTCGAGATTTTTGTGGACTGTTTAAAGTGTTTTTGATGTGCTTTTGAAATGAAATGTTTATGAATTTTTAATTTTGTAATCGGGACAGGGGATTTCTTGTAATGTTTTTGATGTACTTTTCATATGTGATTTTTGTGATGTAATACTTGTAGTTATGAAACATTGTCTTGCTGTGAGCCGCCCAGAGTCGCTATAGGCGAGTGGGGCGCCATAAAAGTCGAACAATACAATACAATACAATGTTGTGGGCGGGGCCAAAGAAAAAAAATTAAAAAATTAAAAATAAAAATAAGCACACACACACACACCCTCAAATAACCCACCCACTCACCCACACCCACAGCAAACCCATAAAATAAATAAATAAATAAATAAATAATACATTAAAATATACCCACCCACCCACCCAAAACACAAATCAAGCAGAGCTTAAAGCTTATTCTGGCTAATCTTTCTCACACTAGGTCAGATGGAAGGAACTACAGAATGAACTCACCACAAGATGGCTTTATTTTGGCTCTTTTCAACTTTTCAACAGTTAAAGAAGTTAGGTACTAAGTCTTTGCCTAACCAGTTCTCTAGAATAATATGCCTTAATGTAAATGTAAAACAGCTGTACCTCCTTAAGGGTTCTCCAATTGGAACAGGGCCGATTAAATGGGCCCGCCCCCGGCGACTAATGGATCCAGAAGGATTCCAGAGGGAACTGGGGGATTGTCCTCTTGACCTGCAAAGCGTTTCATCCGAGGCCCTTGTCGACGCTTGGGACAAGAAAGCGATGGCAGCCTTGGATGCAATCGCGCCACTACGGTCTCTCCGAGTCCGTGGGGATCGATCTGCCCCTTGGTTTTCAGAGGAACTAAGGGAGCTTAAACGGGCCAAGAGATGCCGAGAGCGCCGCTGGGTGAAGACTCGGAGCGAGTTTGACCGAACACTGGTTAGAGCTGCTATTAAGGACTACCTAGTGGCGACAAGGGTGGCGAAGCGCCAATACTTCACCACCCTTATTGCCTCCGCAGATAATCGCCCAGGGGCCTTGTTCCGGGTGACCAGGTCCCTCCTTGGTAGAGGGGGTCCGGGCCCTGGGTGGCAGGGATCGGCTGAGGATTTTGCTGATTATCTGGCAGAGAAAATCGCTCAGATCCGCTCGAAGCTGAATCCCGGCGTGGAACGTTCGGAGCTGGGGTTGACCATAGCGCAGTCTAGCCATGTTACCTGGGATCGGTTTGATCCTGTTGGCCCTGAGGAAGTGGACAGGCTTCTTGTATCTGTTCGCGCCACAACCTGTGCACTGGACCCATGCCCTGCCTGGTTAATAAAAGCTTCCAGGTCTGTGACAGGTGGCTGGGTCGAGGCGATCATTAACACTTCATTGAAAGAGGGGCATTTTCCTGCACATTTTCAACACGCTTTAGTGCTTCCCCTCTTAAAAAAACCATCCCTCGACCCCACGGTAATTTCCAACTACCGTCCAGTGTCCAACCTACCTTTTTTAGGTAAGGTTCTGGAAAAGGCTGTGGCGCAGCAGTTACAGGAAGTCCTGGATGAAGCGGATTATCTGGACCCGTTTCAGTCAGGATTCAGGCCCAGATATGGTACTGAAACTGCACTAGTCGCATTGGTGGATGATCTCTGGAGAGAGCGGGATGGAGGGGAGCCGTCTGTCCTCGCTCTTCTCGACCTCTCAGCGGCTTTTGATATGATCGATCATGGCATCCTTCTGGGTAGGCTCCAGGGTCTGGGGATCCAGGGCACAGTGTTGTCCTGGTTTTCCTCATTCCTGAGGGGCAGGACCCAGTCGGTGTGCCTGGAGAAGGAGAAGTCCAGCCCTAGGCCCCTGCACTATAGGGTGCCTCAGGGCTCGGTACTTTCTCCTCTCCTATTTAACATCTATATGAAGCCGCTGGGTGAGATCATCCATTCCCATGGGGTAAGGTATCATCAATATGCAGATGATACCCAGTTGTACATCTCCGCCCGTGGGGACCCAAGCGGTGCAGTGGAAGTCCTTTCCAGGTGTCTGAAGGCTGTTAAGGTCTGGATGGGGGACAACGGGCTACAGCTGAATCCCGGCAAGACTGAGTGGCTGTGGGTAAGGGGCCCTGTGTTATCTCGGGAGTTACCAGCTTTGGTTCTGGATGGGGCAGTTTTGCCCCAAACAGACCCGGTGCGTAACCTGGGGGTCCTCCTGGACTCACGACTACTGTTCGAAGAACAGGTGGCAGTCGTGGCCAGGAGGGCTTTTGCACAACTTCGTGTAATACGCCAGTTACGCCCGCTCCTAGACCGGGACGCCTTGCTCATGGTCACACACGCTTTGGTCACCTCCAGACTTGATTACTGTAATGCGCTCTACATGGGGCTGCCCTTGGTGACCATTCGGAGACTGCAGCTGGTCCAAAATGCGGCGGCCCGGATAGTGATGGGATGCGGGCGTTATGCTCATGCCTCACCACTGCTCCGGGAGCTGCACTGGTTACCAGTATGTCTCCGGGTGCAATTCAAGGTGCTGGTTATTACCTTTAAAGCCCTATATGGTAGTGGGCCAGGATACCTCAGAGACCGCGTCACCCTAAGAACGTCTGTCCGTCCCACCAGGGCGGATCGGAGGGGCTCTCTTGTTATTCCATCGGCTAGGGAGGCTCATCTCTCTAGCACTAGGAAGAGGGCCTTCTCTGTGTTCGCCCCGGCCCTGTGGAACCTCCTCCCAACTGAACTGCACCTACAAACAGAGCTCCTGCCCTTCCAGAAGGGCTTAAAAACCTGGCTGGCGGGACAAGTGTGGGGACCAAGGTATGTGGGATCCCACACAGGGTGGTTGATTTAAGGGATAGCTTCCCTTGCTGTGGGTTTTATTCCGCAGGGTTGTTTGTTCCCGGTTTTTACTTCTTGTTTTTATGATCCTTTTTACAGTTTTTAAATTTTAATTATTAGTATTTATTGGATGGGGTTGGGTTTGTGATTGTGTTTTGTCTTGTAAGCCGCCCAGAGTCGGGTATACCCGATTGGGGCGGGATAATAAATGTGAACAATAAATAAATAAATAAAATAAATAAAATAAAATAAACAGCAATTGGAACAGCACAGGTGTGGCTTATTGATGAGATAACTCCAAGACTTTGCTTAAAAACCCCAAGCCAGGCTGCCAGGCCTTTTTAGCAACTGTGGTAGTACGTCAATATAGCTAAAAGTATTAAATACACATTAAAATACACACAGACACACCACATCCAAAGGTGAGTCACTTACCCTGGGGATTAGGCTATAGGGAGCTTCAGGCTAGCAGCTTCTCTTCCTCTTCCCCTCTTGGGAGGACAGCAAGGAGGCCGTGCATACGCACCAAGCACTGTAGGCATGCATACACACCAAGTGCTTGGCGTGCATGCACAGTGGGGGAACCAGCGAAAAGGTAAGCCCCAAAAGCTGCTACCGGTTCTCCGGGACACTGGGAAAAGTTACTACCGGTTCTGGCGAATTGATGCGAACCTGTTACATCCCATCACTGGATGACTGACTGTAAGCAGTTGCTAATCATATAATGGAATTGAATTTACATGGGCTTAATTTTTTCAGATGCCTATGAGTCCATACTGTGTTTAGTTCAGACACTTCAAAGTTCATTAGAAAACTATGAAACAGAAATAAATCAAAGTAAATATCTTATCTAAGAAAACGGATGACCAATTACATTACATGTGTAAAGGCTCTACAGTGGAACCTCGGTTAACAAATGGCTTGGTTAACATAAAAATCGCATAACAAAAGGAAATCCATAGAAAATAGTGGCTTGGTTTACATAATTTTTTTCAGAACTGATTAATTGGTTTTAAATGCATTCCTATAGGAAACTGTATTTCAGTTAATGTATTTTGGTTTTCAATGCATTCCTATGGAAAACTGCATTCAATCCATTCCTATGGGAAATTTGGTTAAAGTAATTTTCGCTGTAAGAAATGTCCTGGAGAACACATTAATTACATCAACTGTAAAAGTTGTGGAAATCCCTCAGAAGCTTTGATGGAAAAAATGCCTACTATTCTCAAGAAAATACTGGGTGGCTTATGAACAACATAAGGGAATAAATTACCTGCACCATTGTTTAATATTTTTCCTGGTGAGGCAATCACTTTGACATTTGCTCTTGTATTTCCTATGCAAAGAGGAAGCTGAGTTATATTCCCCACAAACCCAAAACCACATGTTCACAAGCACAAAGACATTTGTACTAATAGACTTTCAAAGTTGAATTATAAAGGCTACAGCTGCATCCCAGTGTTAAGGCTCAGCTATTTGCATTTTATATATCTAACTATGTATGTATGTATACATCACCATTTCAAATAGACATATCTGGGATTTGGGTATATCACTCAGCCATCGACCTCCAAGGTAGTGGTAAGCCTTAATATCCCATTATCATAAGGGTACTGCTTTTCAACAGTTGCAATTCCTGGCACTTTGATGCTTGAGTGAACACAGAAAACCCTTAACTAGGGGGTGTAAATATCATCCACTTTGATTTGTTCCAGCCTATGTGTTTTACAGGTCACAACCAATTTACTTCAAGTCAAATTGTATTTCCTCCCACTCAGTTTATTTCAAAGTATCTGTACAGGTTTGTTTTTGTCCAAATGGTGAAAAAATACAAAAATAAAAGGCACTGACTTAGAAAGTGAGGAAGAAAATTCAATGATCTCAATGACTGCTTGACCTCAAGAGTGCAAGCTGATTTCCTTCCTTCCGATGAGGTAGAGGAGGTTCAAGTAGAAGAAGAATGGACAGACAAAGAGGTGCAAGTAGGACAGCTCAACCATCTCCTGAAGGAACTGCAATGAAAAAAAACCTGAATGGATACTGCTGGTTCAGGGAGCGTCAAAGAGGATAACAGAGTGTGGGGTAGACATAGCCCTAGAGGGAACTCCCAATGTGGGAAACTGCATAGAACTGACAAAGGAGGTTTGTTGGACTGGAGCTCCTGTGAAGTTTCACATACCTGTGAGAGCGATGCACCTCATTGCAAGTACTGCAAAAAAAAAAAAAAAAACACACACACACACACACACCCAAAAAAACAAAAAAAACCCCACCAAGCCCCTCCTGAGAACAAGGCCAAAGGGAACATCTCCATCTCCAGAGGACCAGGGAGGAATCTTGGACCTCCAAGCAAAAGAGGAAAGGCAGAGACAAAGAGGTCTGCAGTACCAAATGAGAAACTTAGAAAAGACTCTAAACATTTGTTTGTTCAAATTCCTAGAGTCTTTTCTGGGAAGCACCAAAGGTGAAGTGTTAGAAGTATGTCTTGTGATGCAATGAAGAGATAATTGGTGCTTAAATAGTAAAAGCATGGTGAAATAACTACCTTTTAAGGAGTGTGTAAATGTTCTGTGTTTATAAAAGAGCTGTCTTTTGGCAGAACACAAGTGACAGTTTTGCCTTATGGAGGAGATGGGGGTAGACCGGCTCTGCCAGGAATGGATCCACTCACAAGGATACAACCAAAAACTTGTTAACTAGTAGTAAACTGGTATTGCTGTCTACCTCATTGCACTTACACTGGCATAAGTAACCCACAGAAACTGGTCAGTATTCTTGATAGGCTTATCTGATATACAAAATAAGATATTAAAACAGAAAATAACAGTTGCTTTATCTTTAGAAATATTTTGTAAAAATATTGCTGCTGCTACTACTATATAGCACTGTTACAAGATCCAAAAATATTTCCATTTCCATAGGGAGGTGAATCCAATTTCAGTTTTACTTATGTTTGTACACCACCCAGAGTAGCTTGTCACCCAACCAACAAACCAACCAACCAACAAACCAACCAACCAATCAATCAATCATAAAATATTATAACAAACCTTAAAAGTACTGTGCATGATTCAGCCAATGTATACCTACTCATTTCAGTGGGAAACAACTAAGTGTAATCTTAGCTCCCCTACAGAAACCAGTGGGGCTCAATATATTCAACTTTTCTTGGGGTATGGCCAGACATTAGGAAAGTTACTGTTAGGGATTACAGCTGCCACAAGCTAGGAAATGTAGCCCAACAAACAAATTCCTTGCTGTTTCCTCCCCACCTTTCTTGTCTTTTTAAAAACACATGTGTTTGCAGAAGTTAGCTGGGTGGACTTGGCCTCCTTCTATGTCTTCAGCCTAATGATTTCCTTCTGTGCATGGAAACCACACATTTGTAAAATTTGCACCTGTATAAATATCCTGTGTCCATGTGTGCAGAATTTTTCAGCAATGAAAGCTGAGGAGAATCAAGATGTGCTCTGATTGTTTACTACAGCTTTAGTAAAAAGGGACAAGAACTTGTCAACTACAGTGGCTGGAAAACACAAATGCTCGTAACATAAAAATAAAGCATGCATTATCATTATTCAGAGACAGAGGCTCTTCCAGACAAAGTGCAAAAAGTTTCACTCAGAGAGAGAAAGAGAAATAGAGAGATTAAAGGAAAGAATGTGACTATTGAGTGAGATAATGAGATCAATAACAGTTACTCTCAAAAAAATTGTTTTTCTGTGGTTTTGTCTTTTACATTCCACTGCATGCACATCTCTTCATACACAGAGTTCAGACTGATAGTCACAGCAATAAAGAGTGGGAAAGCCCTTGGTTTTTCTGGAACTTTAGAAATAACTTGCAGATTGATATTTATTTTTTAATTTGTTTCACAATGTACCAGGAGAGAGTTTGTACAGCAAGAGCTTCTTGGGTCAGAAGATCCTATTTTAGCACCAATCCAGTCATGAACAAACAAAAACCCCACACCCAGCACAGACTATAAAAAGACTTCAAGGGTTCTCTTGAGATGAAAGACTGCTGGTTTCCAAAAGAGAACTAGGGTGAAATGAATTTCTGCTGAGAAGGATTCAGACAGGAGTCTTTCAAATGGCATCTGCTTCAATTTAGTCCAAATTATTTGTCTTGAAAATAGAAACTGATTTGCTTCACCCTGATTTGTAGTCTATTTTCTTCAGTTTGATAATTCCTTTTGGCAGGAAAAGTCCTCATCAGCCCCAGGCCAGTATTGATGAAGCTGCTGCCCTCCATCAAGATTATTGTAATGCGCTTTACATGGGGCTGCCCTTGATGACCATTCAGAGACTGCAACTGGTCCAGAACGCAGCTGCTCGGGTGGTGATGGGGTGCGGGCGTTATGCTCGAGCTTCACCTCTGCTCCGGCAGCTGCACTGGCTGCCAGTATGTCTCCGGGTGCAATTCAAGGTGCTGGTTATCACCTTTAAAGCCCTATATGGTAGTGGGCCAGGATACTTAAGAGACCACGTCACCCCAAGAACATCGGTCCATCCCACCAGGGCGGATCGGAGAGGCTCTCTTATCATACCATCGGCTAGAGAGGCGCATCTCTCTGGCACTAGGAGGAGGGCCTTCTCTGTGTCCGCCCCGGCCCTTTGGAACCTCCTGCCAACGGAACTACGCTTACAGACAGAGCTCCTGCCCTTCCGGAAGGGCCTAAAAACCTGGCTGGCAGGGCAAGTTTGGGGATCCAGGGATAGGGGATCCCACGTTGGGTGGCTGATTTTATTAGACAGCCACCCTCTTGCCTCTCGTTGTTTTAACCTCTTTTAATTTTTTAGCCTTAAATTTTTATTTTTTTTAGTATCCAGTAGATTGTAGTTGATATTTTTAAGCTAATTTTTAAACTAAGTATAATTCTCCCCGTATGATTCTGTACTGGAATTTGTGTCTTTTTTGTATTGATGGATATTTAGTATGTCTTATGATGTTTTATTGTATAGATGGTTATTATTTACTGAATGTTTTTATATTGTATGATATTGTATTGATATGTTTGTAAGCCGCCCGGAGTCACACTTCGCGATTGGGGCGGGATATAAATCGAATATAGAATAGAATAGAATAGAATAGAATAGAATGGATTTAAGTGGGACTTAATCCATTTGGGGACCATTACCCTTCCCTGTGGACTTCACAACCCAAGGCCATTAATCCTCAGGGTTGTCAGGTTAGTTAACTGCCACCTAAGACTTAGCACTGACTCGCTGGCAGTATGGTTTACTCTATTACCATAGCAGAATAACCTGGCCAGACTGTACTGTAGTTTTAGGTAAATGTTTTCATTGCACTTAAATGAGGGGATAAAAAAATTACTACCTCCTCTCTGGGTGTGGTATGGTGGGTGTGGCCAAGGGAAAGCCCTGCATTGCACCTGAGTTTATTATTTTTATTTATTTATTAATCAAATTTATATTCCACCCTACTCGCACAAGCGACTCAGGGCGGAGCACAACCGGCATATGGTATACCACAAACACACTAAAAGAGCAATAAAAATTAAAACCCATTAAAAACAACCTCCCATTCCCTAGCCTAAAAGGAACCAGATAAAAGGGGGGGGGGGAGAATTAGGACTGCTGTACTTCATTTCAAAACCTGAATGGCCAGGGCCAGCCAGAATTTCTGCTACCAGTTCTGGTGAACTGGTGTGAACCTGCTGAATCCCACCACTGCTTTAAGTAGATTTTATTCTTTAGATACCAATGTGTATTGCATTGCTTACTTCAATACCCAGATGTTAGAATCTAATACAGTATAGTACTGTAAATGGTTTCAAATTGTCAATCTGGTGCAGAGATATTCCAAAAAATAAAATAAAACGAAGGAACCTTTCCTTGTGCTTAAGCTTTTGTGTGTACCCCTTTTTAAAATCCTATTTTTAATTATGGAAATATTGAAGGAAAAGTATGTGAAAGTAAATCGTGATAGATAGCATTTACTGACCAGAAAATAATATAACAAGTAGTTGTAATTCAGGTGCAACAGATGTGATTTCTTTTATTGTGGTCAGTGGAATCTGAAACA
This sequence comes from Furcifer pardalis, assembly GCA_030440675.1. Lineage (NCBI taxonomy): Eukaryota > Metazoa > Chordata > Lepidosauria > Squamata > Chamaeleonidae > Furcifer > Furcifer pardalis. Next base: position 73,517,189 of record CP126892.1, read on the forward strand.
TCTAAATGGTATTGGTCCACCACAGGGAAAGAATCAAATTGCTGAGCTGGTGCTCGTGATAATCTTTACTTCTGGTGAATCTGGAAGGCTCTTTGAAATGATATCAGCCTATAATCATGTTATCTAGTGGTGCATATTCATAAATCTCATTTGAATGCTTTGCAAGGTTGGAGTGATTTGTTTGCTAACCCTCCCCTCTCTTTCTCTCTCACTCTGAAAATCCAGTTTCTGGATTTAATCTGAAAGAGCTGGAAAGAAAGCCCTTTTCAAAGACCTAGAATCATGCTCTTACTATTTCAATCGCTGTGTGTTCATCACAGATGACCTAGCTTCCTGAGGATCTGGCCTGATGCCTGAGCACACTTCAATGATCCACTGAATAGCTTGATTCTGCCATGTGGGAAACAATAAAAGAGCATGAGACATCAATTATCCTTCCCTTGCTTCAAGTAAAACTGAAGTATCCAACATTTTAAAAGATTGTATATAAAGTCTGGATTTTCATTAACTAGAAACAGTTGTGTAAAAAGTATTGATGCAACTTTTGACCATCCTTAGGTAATATGTTCCATCTTTTTCTAATTGTGTGATGGTTGACATTTATAGGTCCAAAATATTTCACACCTGCAAGGACTATAAATACGTATACTGTATTGACAACATGGGGATATATATGTTTGTGTACATGTATGCAAACACACACACATACATGTGCATGCATATTCTGGGTAGTGAATAATACTTTATTTAGCTGTTGTGGGTGAGGTACCTAGTAAATGAGAATATAGTCATCTAACACAGAATGTGAACAATTTGGGACTTGGTTATTTAAGGCACTATCCTTTCTTATTAAAAGTCCATTGGAGCCTTGAGGGTTTCTGGAGAGGATCACCTGGGTTTCCTATGATCCACTCCCCAGTTCTTTAGAGGAGGGCATTTAACATTCTGGCACCACCCATGTAATTCAATTTGCTCCAAGAATGTCTGTTTTTATCACACGTTGGAGACTTTCTTATGTTTGTAAGACTTTCTGCTATACTTCAACATTATTTTGTGGCAACTGTCAATACTGTATCTTAACATTGTATATTGCATACTTTATTACTTCAAACTTATTTGATGTCTTTAGACCTACATGGTTTAGATCAAAGTGATTTTATATACTCATAAATAGATAGAGCAACATATAAACTTAACACCATGATTTATCATTCTGAACAAACACATAGGAGTTCAAAAAGTCTCCTGATTGTACCAGTACAATCCTATCAGAACTTGGAAATCTATAATTCCTAGAATCACTCTAGCCAAGTGTTTCCCAACCTTTGGGTTCTGGACTTCAATTCCCAGAAGCCTAAGTCAATTCCACAAAGCAATAATCAGCCAATGTACTGATTTAGGCTTCTGGGAATTGCAGTCCCCCTGTGGGGTGTGGACCCTACGTTGGGAACCACTGTTCTAGCCAGCATGACAACCATCATAACTGGGTGAATCTGAGAACTATAGGCCAGAACAATTATTTTAGGAACCTTTAAAGTCCTGTTCTCAGAAATAAATCCCAGTGGATTTAGTAGTGCTTGCACCCAGATTTCACTTTCAGTGCTCTTAGTTTTCTTAGTCTGAGATGGTTTTGGATGATTTTTGATAACAAAAATAAGCTATGTATTTTCAGTAAAAATTTGTGGATACTGTCATGTTTAAGGGTAACAAAATTGCATTTCCAATCATGTTCAGGCTCCCCAATGGTTTATTACAACTGTAATTGTGTGCCCAATATCCTGGTAACTCAGCAATCATACTTTTGAACTGCACATGCATTGGCACACTCTGTTGCATTGCAGAAGCCATGGTTATTCAGGCATAGATGCAGTGGTGGACATGGGCCGGTTCGGACTGGTTTGGCAGAACCGGTAGTAACAATCCCGGGTGGTCTCTGGGGGAGGGGTTAGTAACCTTCCTGGGAGACCACCCAGGGTGGTTACTTCTTTTTTTTTTTTAGGCAACCAGTTCAGTCACCTCTCCAGCTGCCCAACACTGCAGCCCAAAATGGCTGCCATGTCAGTGCACATGCGTTAAAATACCAATTGACGCATGCACACCTCCAGTGCTCGGCATATATATGTCAATTGATATTCTAACACATGCGAACTGACACAGCAGCCATTTGGGGCTGCAGTGATGGGCAGGCAGCTGCTGAGGCCCTCAGCAGCTTCTTCGGAGGTGAGGCGGCAGTGGCCCTTGCTCAAGTCAGGAGAGGAGTGGTGTTTTTCTTAAAATTTCATTTGTTAGAATTGTAGTTATGAGTGCTAGTTTAAATGGGACACTTATTTGAAGATTGTATAAGAGTCAAACTGAATGTTTGATATGATTCCCTCTATCAACACCATCTGTTCTATATCCCCTTCTCCCAGTTTGCAGTATGAAATAAGGACAAAACAGTACTTTTTGGACTAAAACTCTCAAAATCTCAGAACAGGTTTTGCATTTGGGATGGGCATGATAAATCATATTACTTGCTGTGGATTTGTAGATGTTCGGCAAAGTTACTTTTTTGAGTTGCTAATCCGTGAATTGTCTTGCCAATGTGACTACATCAACCATATCGGCTGGTGGATTCTTGAAGGATCCTACCCCAAAAATTATAATAAAAAAGTAACAAGTAACACAACAAGCTATCCCCATTTTTTGAAAAGTTCATGGTACCTAATTTAATTTTTTAATTTTTAAAAAATTCTTTTTCATTTCATTTACAATTTTATAGCCATCCTGTCTCTCTAAGATATTTTTATTACACTTTTTAATTGTATCATGCACAAGTATAGCACAAATGGTATACAGTAATACCTCGGATAACGTTTACCTCGATAACACTAAAATCCCATAACGTTAAGTAATCTGGGGAGGAGAATTGGATTGAATAATGTTAAGGTCATGTGGGATGGTTCGGATAACAACCGCTAAAGCCTGTGCGGTTACAATGTATCTCTATGGAGCTTTAACGTTATCCAATCCATCCCATAGGATTTTAACATGGATCGGATAACACTAAAAATCGGATAACACCAAGACTTGTAGAACCAAGTCTTAGCGTTATCCGAGGTATTACTGTATTCACATATAAGAATTTGACTATCATTTGTCTGCCTTATGCTATTCTTGTACTATCAGTACATTATTCTGTGTTGTTTTTTATTCAGCATCATGTTAAGAGCCCATTAAAAGTGAAACATCTAGGAAGTTGGTTGAGGTTCACCCCACTCCCCAAATTCATATTATTTGTGCTGACAAAGAAAGTAAAAAAAGATCATATTGGGCAGATATTTGCCATGGGAGAATCCATAAATAAATCACATCAATAAAAAGACAATCTGCAAAGCCTGCCTGTATTCTGCTGGTTTGCAACTTGTGCAGCATCCCTTATTGCTGGAACACAAATTTTCCCAGACAAAGATCTATGGAGTACTAACATTACAGCCATCAATTATTTAAAGAATGTCTGTCTGGAGGAAACCATGCCAAGAACTTCAATCTACTTTAATAGTTTGTGGATGTGGAGGCATATGCTCAGGGAGTACAACTCCTTTATGAGGAAGACTCACATAATACAGTTGTACCTCACTTAAAGAGCATAATGCGTTCCACAGGATTGCTCTTTAAATGAGTTTGCTCTTTAAGCGAAACACCATTGTAAGTGACCAATGGGGGGGGGATTGCGAACCCCGATTTATTTGTCAAGCGAGTTTTTGGTTGGTTTTATTTGTTAAGCGAAGCGAACGTTCAGAAAATTTTTTGCTCTTTAAGTGAGTTACTCTTTAAGCGAGGCGCTCTTCATGCGAGGTTTGACTGTATATGAAAAAGGAAGGAAGAAGCAGGAAGTAAAATATCCATAAATGGATCTAAGGAGGCTCTCTTCAATTCAAAAACAAGGGCTGAACTTCAGTAGTAAATAGCAACTAGAGCAGGCTCACTGGATTAATGGAATTTACATAGGTGTTGAGTCACCAAATCTCCACTGATTCAATGGACCTAGTCTAGTTACAACTTACTAGCATGTTTCAGCCAATAAGATATAATATTAAATAAAACATTAAAGATATTAATTCTTTGACACATGAAGGGGTAAAAAAGGAAGTAAAGAAGAGGAATGATATTAAAGCTATCATTAAAGTATAGTTTAAAATATGCATCCCTTAAATTGATAGGAAACAAGTAGAAATCTTCTTCTTCTTGTGCAATATCTGATTCTGAATATATGCAATAATCAAGGCGATCATCCATGAAAAATACCTTTTCATCAGCTGATTCCAAGTGGTGATTATAATATCCACTGGCTGAAAATACTAAGTACAGTTGTACCTCGCTTAAAGAGCATAATGCGTTCCACAGGATTGCTCTTTAAGCGAGTTTGCTCTTTAAGTGAAACACCATTGAAAGTGACCAATTGTGGGGGGGATTGCGAGCCCCGATTTATTTGCTAAGCGAGTTTTTGGTTAGTTTTATTTGTTAAGCAAAGCGAACATTCAGAGAAAATTCTGCTCTTTAAGCGAGTTGCTCTTTATGAGAGGCGCTCTTTAAGCGAGGTTTGACTGTAGTTGCATATTTGTAAAACTCATTATTTGGCCTTCCACTAACATTAGTCCTCAATATGAACTAACAAATACAAATAAAACAGAAGCATAGAACATTAAAACTCATTACATAAAAACTAATGCGAATGAAAACAGATTGTTAAGCAGGATAAAACAGCACCCGCGAGATTAAAACCTACTTCAATGACTCAACAGCTTAGAAACAAAGAGGGTAGATAAATAATAATGTCTTTGATGGCTGGTTGAAGATGAGTGGAGATGGAGGCTCCATTAGCCAGGATTCCAAAGCTTGGAGCACCCAGTCTAGGAAAACCATCTCCCACTGTCATACCAATGTGCAGCCTGTATTCAGTAAAACATACAGTACTTGTGAGCAGAGTGAGAAGCAGATGAGTTAATAAATGGAATCAGTCCACCAAATACCAGAAATCATGCAACTCTCTTGGAAAGAGATCACATTCAGTCTTTCTAATTAAAAAAACAACAACACAGCTAATATTTATTAGAGTAATACATTAAGAGAGGAAAGATGATGGGAATTATAAGATGAAGATCATGGGAGTCAAGGCTGCCTTCTGTGGCTTGGGAATGATGCCAAGATGTTTCTTCTTCAGGAGAGGGTCAAATGAAAAACGAGACATTGGTAACTCTAAAGCAGGAATTCTCAACCTTTTAAAGCCAGGAGCTGGGTCATGCTCCCTCAGACAGCTTCAGGGGCCGGACGGCCATTTTGTCGTTCCTCCACCACATGGGGCTTCCTGGTGTGGTGAAGGTGGGGGGGGGCACATAAAATGGTGCCATGGGTGGCATTCGGCTCATGGGCTGCAGGTTGAGAATCCCTGCTCTAAAGTGTACAGTATTAATCTTCGCGGAAGAAAAATCACGATAGGTCACAGTAGGAACAGTCAAGGAAATTTCCCCCTAAAAAGACATGCATCTGCACTGCAAACTGAGAGGCATCCAGTCACCTCTAAAATTACTTCCACATAAAAATGAATAGGATTTTTGATTTGCTTTCTGAAATAAGATATGGCTTGTACACCACATAGGTCAGACATGAAAAACTGAGTTTGTCCTGACACAATAGGTTTTAGTAACCCATAATTATATAATCTTATATAAAAGGAGTTACTTTTAAAGGTCACAAAAATGATTGTGACATTTTGGGGCTCAGTAAACATTTCACAATAAACTGCCATGGCTGATGCAGAGTTAATGGAATTACATTGCAACTAGCATTAATAAACCACTGTTTGCACTTTTGCCATGCATTGCAGAAATGTGTAGGCAATCCGTTTAGCAGGTTTGTTGGAAATTGCAGTTGAGGTTGGAAAAATAATAAGTAAAGAAATGAGAGAGCCTTAGGCCAGAATCATGCAAACTGCATATACAAATAAGGGCCTTGTCATTCTTTCTGAAAGTGGCATGCATTTTATTGCTTGACCTACAACACAGAGCTGTCTTTGTTTAAATAGAACAATCCTGAATATTCATTTAAATAAGTGCTACATGGAGATTATGCACTGTTGATTTGATCACTTGGCCTCCTGTCTATATTCCTTAGCGTACCCGCAGGCACCAAGTGTTTTAGTTATTGAAATAGGATTTGCTTTATACCATTAGCATTTGAAAATGCAATCTACCATAAATACAAGGCACAGTTTTATAGAGGCAGATGTTGCATCCTAGTAATTTAAAGAGGCAAATTATTCCCAGCAGGGATATTTTGTCAAATTTGAGGGCAGAATTTATGAAGAGCTTTGTTGTATTTTTCTCTGTTTGTTGTATTTTTCAAAATCTAAAATCCTCATCCGAAGTACCTTGTGCCAGTATAGAATCCAAGGTACAGTAATACCTCGGATAACGCTAAGACTTGGTTCTATAAGTCTTGGTGTTATCCAATTTTTAGTGTTATCCGATCCATGTTAATCTCCTATGGGATGGATCGGATAACATTAAAGCTGCATAGAGATACATTGTAACTGCACAGGCTTTAGCAGTTGTTATCTGATCCATCCCACAAATTCATCTATAATTTCCAAAATGTTAGCAACCAGCTAGCTATTTGGAGGGACTGCAGTGGCTTAGTGGTTAAGATGCTGAATTTGATGACTGGAAAGTCGGCAGGTCAGCAGTTTGAAACCCGAGTCCTGCATGATGGAATGAGATCCTATCTCTGTCCCAGCTCTTGCCAACCTAGCAGTTCGAAAGCATGAAATTGCAAGTAGATAAATAGGTACCATTTCGGTGGGAAGGTAAACAGTGTTCCATGCACTCCGGCGCCTAGGCATGCCTGCCACATGTCCATGGAAACATTTGCAGATGCAGACAGTACTGGCTCTTTGACTATAAACAGAGATGAGCACTGAACCCTAGAGTTGGATATGACTCCTTTTGAGCAAGGGCGACCTCATGTTCAGTGATCCATGGTCTTTTTCCATTCAGGAAAAAAAGTGGGTACCCGTAACATGGAAATAACAAGGTATCTTAAAATCTATCTCATCCTGTTGCAAAACAGATTGTAAAGCACGTTTTACTTCCGCTTCTGGTGGGAGGAACCACATGAGCGGCGCACTGAACCATGTGCACAGTCCACAGCCCAAAAAGTTTGGGCACCCCTGAACTAGAGCAATGCCAAGAAAAAAACAACTTGTAAAGGATCGTGTGTCCAAAACTGAGTTGCTAAATAATGGTGGAACTCCCTTGTGGAGTTTCATAGGACGGTGGTTGTCCACTGGGGAAACAGAATGCTAAACCTTCTTCTTTGTCAGGTAGGATATTTCTTATATTTTTCATGAGCATAGAAGAGCTGTTTCTGATAAATTCTTTTGGAATTCATCTGATACTATACAGGGTGTAGTAGTACAGAGAGCAGGTGAAAGGGGGGGGGGGAGAAAAGTTTCAGATATTTCACACTTCTGTTCATATTTAATGCAGAGCCTCATATTTCACATTCAGACATTTCTGAAAACATATTATAGATTTGTTAAAGAAAAAAAAAATATTATAGCACAGTTACTCTGTCAGCAAGTGCATCTGGGAAAAATAAATTGGTCAAATGCTGACATTCAGACATTTATTCCCACTTCTAATCAGCAGTATATCATAATCTTTGCTCCCACATGGAATTCAAACCAATAATTGTAACAACTATTCCATGGAACCACAGTGGGATAGTGGGTTAGTAAACTTTACTTATTTCAGTGATAATTTAATATTACAGCTAATCCATCAAAAAATAATCTTGGCCTCTCTATAAAAATAGTTGGTGGCAGTAGAAATACTCACAAGTGGCAAGCTAAATTGCTTCTCAAAAATAGGAAAAATTGCAGGTCATTCTTGGAATCACAAATAATGCGATCAGCCACAGCAAGCTTTATTTTTCTGTTGTTTCTTTGTTAATTGTAGGTAATTTTTCACACTGTTAGTTTAATATGATGAATAAATAGCAATACTCAAACTCAATATAGAACAAATATTTTTCAAAAACAGGCATGACATGGGAACGATTAATTTATAGCATATATTTATTTGTAATTTTTGTAGCATTCATCTGAGTCTAGCTATCTGTCTAGTATCTACTCATACACATAACTTATAGCATGTTAATGTTTTTATATAATGATTCATAAAAATATAGATTGCTAAAACATTTCCTTATACCTGCAGGATCATTACAAATGTGAAGGTCCCTCACATGTTAAGCCAACATGTATTTCCATAATCAGTAAGGAATGATTGTGCAGGACACACAGAAATGTTACATGTAGAACTTTCCATTGCTGGAGAAGGTAAAATACCAAATCATAACAAGATTCAGCAGGTTTTATCTATAATGCATTTTAGAAAAACAGCACATGCTAGACAACTTTGGAAATATCAACTGTCTACACACATGGACTGCAGTGGCTAAGATGCTGAGTGGAAGTGAGAAGTCAGCAGTTCAATTCCTGAGTACTGCAGGACAGAATGAGCTCCCGTCTTTGTCCCAGATCCTGTCAACCTTGCAGTTCGAAAGTAAGAAATTCCAAGTAGATAAATAGGGACCACTTCGGTGGGAAGATAAACAGTGTTCCATGATGCACTCCAGTGTCTAGTCATGCCTGCCACATGACCATGGAAACATCTGCACAAGCAGACAACGTTGGCTCTTCGGCTTTGAAACAGAGATGAGCACTGAACCCTAGAGTCGGATATGACTGGCTTTCGATCAAGGAAAACCTTTACCTTTTACTATTACACACACTGAGAAAGTCAAAGGCAGAAAACATAGATCATGGTGGTGACAGATGTGACAAACAAAAAGTAACTGAAGAAAATTTTCAGATGCTAAACAGGGTTAGGTTCGATTATTAATTGGATTGGAGGCCATCGCAGAATACCAGGCCTCTTTACACAGGAGTAGGAAAGAATCCTTCCTGGCACTTTGGAGAGCCATTGTGAAGTCACAATACTGAGTTAGATGGACTAATGACCTAACTCAGTATAAGGCAGCTTCCTACTAGGGCCAGTAGGTAAATGCAACAGATGCTGTGCTGCATGAAAAGACAGCAGACCGCCATTTTGTTTCTTTATGTTTTTTTACTGCCAGGAAAGGGAAGAGGTGCTTCTGCTGTTTTCTTCCTCATGTTGGCTTATGCTACTTTGCTCTCAGGCTGGGATGATGGTGGTATATTTTGTACCACATCAAGTGGCAAATTGTGTGAGGATGACCCTGCTTTGAGTACCAAAATCTTGTTATAAATATGGTTCTTGCTTAATGTTATGGCTGCCCAACTGAGCAAAGCACAACTGTAACAAAGAAAGAAAGATGTAATCTGAGATAAAAAAATTTGAAGGCTATCTTGAGATATTGACATTTTCTTTTGATACAGTGTAACTTTAGAAAGACAAATAGGTTCTCTGCCAGTTAAAAATGTCATCGGCTTTTGTCTAACAGTTGCTGAGGGCTGTATTTTTAAAAGCACAAACTGTTTTAAATTATGGATGAATAATGTGTGACTTTCATGTTAGGACATCACAAATCAGTGGGGAAAGTTTGCTACCTGCCAAAGCTTTAAAATTTGTGCAACACAATTTCCTTATGCTTCTCACTGAAATCCTATCCTATAAAATGGAAATCATATTCAGAAATGTCAGTCCAAACATGTACAACTACGAAAGTCCACAAAATAATTGCAGAAGAACAATACTTTGCATTTTGTAAGCTGGAACTATGGTTGTCTGAAAAATATTCAGTGGTTAAAATAAACACATACATGCCCATTTTTACTGACTATGTTGATTTTCTGTTCTATGGGCATTTGGTAACTTGATAGATAGCAATGTAGCTTTTTCTTAATAAAATGCTGGATTTGTTCCAGATTAAAATATTCAAAAACTGTGTAGATGGAAGTAGATTTCTTCACTAGCTCTTTGCTTCAGCTGCTCCTCCAACTCCATGAAAATGTTACATGAGTAACCTGTTTAGCAAGGTTGTTTGACTCTCTGTATAACATATGAGGATAAGAATCCTTCCTTATCTTATTGCTGTGTATGAGATCAAGAAACCACTAAACATTTTTCCTACCTGTAAGACAAGTTCTCATACTTCCATAAATATTTAAGACTTAAAGTTTTCAGTTGCGGAAAACTATACTTGCTGCTTTGTGGCATGGACTTTTATTAAACATTGGGTGGGCTGTTTGTATCTTTTGTGATCAGTCAGCATTAGATAGGTTGTTTGCATCTTTTTTATCAATCAGCTAAGCCAGCAAATGTATTTAAGGGGGGAATTGCTTGTTTTACACAGAGATCCTTGCACAAATTAAAAAAATATATAAAAGAATGAAAGGAATGTGGAACATTATATATAGAAAATCTGGTTGAAATTCCAAATGATAAATTGTATTATTGAGTAGAGGGCAAAAATATGAAATTATAGTAGATTAATTGAAATACATTTCTCATTGGCATCAGTATTACATTAATATAGTCAAAAGATTGGTCAATGTATTTTCAATACACTAGAAAAATAGTGTATTGTAGGCAGAAAAAAAGGAACAAAAGAAACCTGATTGATGTTACATCTCAAAAGTTAAAGTAAATGCTTTAAAAATATCTTAGTCTTGCACTCCTTACTTTTACTTTTATTAGAACTTTAAAATGGAAGATATTGCACCTGCTTGAATATCTTTAAAGCTACCATTAAAAAGGTAAAATATATAACAGATGCCCAGATTAGCTTCACTGCCTGAAAAAAACTATATTAAACACACAAAATTGTCAGCAAACTTTTCACAAGCACATTTTTCACCTGCTCATGTGGCATCCACCTGTAGTTTGCTGGCATTATATCACAAGGTCATCCAACTGAAGGCCATTCTTGATGTTCAAGGAGACATTTTCTATTGTTCCACCTTCTATAGAGCCTCCTCCAAGTGTCCAAAAGCATTCAATAGCACATACTTATACAAGCATGAGCAATGGCTGCAATATAAATGCAGATCCTATGGAAATCTGTCTGGACATGTAGTTAAGATAACATTTTCCAAGCCATTTTCACAGCCAATCTCCAGCTTTAACATGTTTTACATTACAATTCACACTGTTAACACTTGGCCAATGTGCCATGAATCTCCTGATGCACACAAATTGCAGAAACATCTGGGTTAAATAGCTTCATGCCAATCCATTGAGAAAATTCACATGGGACCCAGGACTCCTAAAAGAAATTGCTCATATTATATAGGAGACAGCAGGCTACGTGGTTAGGGAAATAAAGCTATTAATGGACACATCGGAACCCTTTAGATTTCAAACCGCCTACAGTGCATTCTCTATTAAAAGAAGAATGGAGTCACTTTGCATGGTTCTTTAGTTTAAACCCAAAAGCCCATCCTGTGTGGTTACCTCAAAAGGATAAACTTAAGAATACCACCTGTGCAGCTGCTTACTACCAATTCTTATTAGGTGTACAGGCTAATGCCAAAATGTGGGAGGTTGTAGTGGAAAATGCTGAATTCCATGTAATGGCATCAAATTCAGTTCATCTGGGGATTATGGATATCCATCTAACTGCTTCTGTTTCTGCCTTTTGGAACCAAATTGAAAATTCTGGACAGGTTACCATGTACAAATCTTTCATACAGTGGTAGAATAGGTAAAGGTAAAAGTTGCCTTTGCTCAAAAGCTAGTTGTATCCAACTCTAGGGTAGAGTGCTCATCTCTGTTCACAGCCACAGGGTTAGCAGTGTCTGTGTCTGCAGACATCTCTGTGGACATGTGGTAGTCATGAATAGAAGATACTCGAGTGCATGGAACACAGTTTACCTTCCCACCGAAATGGTCCCTAATTATCTACTTGCAATTTCTTCCTTTTGAACTGCTAGGCTTCCAGGAGCTGGGGCAAAAACAGGAGCTCACTCCATCATGCAGCACTCAGGTCTCAAACTGCTGACCTGTTGACCTTCTATTTGTCAAGTTCAGCCTTTCACCCACTAGGCCACTGCAGTCCAGTAAACTGGAATAAATGACCTTTGGAGTCTAAAATTCTATTATTTCTTGAGAACCTTTTATGTATACAAACAATTCTGTAATGTCTGTGTTTGCAACTCTAGATCAGGTGTTCCTAACCTTTTTTTTGCCATGGGCCTGGCCACGCCCCTAGACAGCTGAGCAGGCTGGACCACGCCTCCCAGAAGTGGAAGTAAATGCACCCGCTTCCTCATATATAACAGCCACAAGTGCATTTATGGCTGATGTAACTGTGTTTATGCATGCATGGGTGCATTTTACGGTTGTTGTAAATGTGTCTGTTTCCACTTCTGGGTGTGGCAGGCGTGGTGACAGGTTACAAGAAATGGTGCTGAGGGTTGGGGCTGGCCCACAGGCTGTATGTTGGGAACCAGGCAGGCGGGCGGGTGGGCAGGCTCATCCTCTGCTACTCATATCCAAGTATACATTTTTCCTGGAAGTCATTTTCACAGTTGATGGATGTGTCTCTGGTGACTCAGTAAACTGATCCTGGCATGAATCATGCAACCACACACATTACACTGAATAGATGGTTGAGGGTGTAGTTGAGTTTGATGAAGCTGTCATACTTGTCACTTAGCTTCTTCATGTCTGTGGCATTCTCCTTCAAAGTGATCGGTAGCAACAGGGATGGTTTGGTACCAAAGTGGGCAATCTACAGCTGCTGCCTCCCAGGTTTGTGGGTCTATACCTGACACCTTTATGGTTAATTTCAAATTGTACTTATAATGCTTCAAAGGAGCTCTTGTACCAGAGCTAAGTTGCCCATAAAGAATTTGATGAAGAAACCAGGTACCATACATATGGTAGACATGTCCTAACCATCTAAGTCAATGGCCTATGATGGAAGCTATTTACATGTGCCTTCACAAGGACTGCGATGTTGGTGACATAGTCATACCATTTGATGTTGAAAATGGACCTTAGCTTCTGTTGGTGAAAGTGTTCAAGCTTTTTGATGTCTTGGCGATAGAGGGTCCATGTTTCACAGCCATACAATAATGATGAGGTAACAACAGCTTGGTATACCATGAGCTTTGTATGAACTGTTAAATCTTTGTTCACAAAGACTAGATATGATAGAAAACCAAAGGCAGAATGGGCAGCACCGATTCACTTGACCACATCCTGTTCACAGGTACAGTTTTTAGACAGGATGTTACCAAGGCAAGAAAAATGGTTTACCTGTTCCAGTGTCAAATCTGAGTTGGTAATACAGGTACTGAACTTTGGGAGGGCTGTCCTAGGGGCAGGCTGTGCAAGTACCTTGGTTTTCTGAACATATATGGTGAGGCCAAAATGACCGCATGCATTCTTGAAACAGTTGACTGTTTCAGCTCCTAAGGTATGAGAGCAGGCAATGCAGTATCATCTGCATATTGCATTTCCATTATCCTGTTAACACTGGGTTGGAGCAAGTACACAATCCTGCTTCAGTCTTTAGGTAGGTAGGTAGGTAGGTAGATAAAATCAGTGTTATATGTGTTTCATTGACACAATATGTTCCATGTGTTTTAAATTTGGGTAAACTGCACACTATGTCTGTTGGAAAATTATGACATTATCTAAAAAGCCTCGTTTTTATGAAGGAACAGACTTGTAAATCTTTTACCAATTTGGTATATGATGTTAGACCTGTCCTTAACCTTAGCTGCTTACTTGGAACAGGTGTATTATGCCACTGATTCTGGAAAAAATAGCCAGTAAAAATGGAGTATTGTATGAAATTTCTTTCTCAACACTATAAAAATACTGAAAAAGTGGGGGTGGGGGGAATAAAGGAGTTAGTGTATGGAAACCTGGTACTTAAAACTGATGCCAGAGAAATAGAAATTATACAAGTAATTAAAGCCAAAGGTTTTGTAGCTGTTTTCTCACCATAGTTCACCGTGACCTATGCTAATTAATAGGGTAGTACAGACTTACTAAAATGGTAATAAACTCATTTTATATATAGCATAAAAACCTTCTAATGTTCTTTGGAAAAACTGACCTTTTCATAATATAATAAAAAGTCAATAAATCAAATCTTTCAGTCTGCTGTAGGTGTGGTATTCTGTGTTAGGGTATTTTAATAATACAGTGTGCTACCTTCAAAACACTACTGTGACATCATGCTCATTTAGATAAATAGAAATTGTATGGAAAAAGGAAAAAAATGAATTGTGCCAGATGGAAGAACCAGGAATATAGAAAGAGATCTGATTGAAAGATATCACCCAGAAAATACCTGATTTTTGTCTGATTTTAGAAGCAAAGCAGCATCAGGCTTAGCTACTATGCAGATAGGAGACTGAACAGGGTATACCAGGGATTTCCTAATGGAGTTAGAAAATCTCCTGCTTGAAATCTTTGTGTTACTACTGGTCAGGAAGTTAATAATATTGGGCTAAAGACTGACCTATGCAAATCAATGCTGATATGGCATGAGATGGTATAAGGCAGCTTCAAGTGTTCCTAAGAGTATCCACCTCTGCACTGCAGGGTGAGAACCAAGAAAATTGGTTCTTACAAATTCAACACATACAGTCCTTTCAATTTTTAATGTAACTTTATGTGTGCCTTTCCTTTCACAGTCCAACATACTACAAAAATATTGGCTGGACTCTTGTCAAATTACACTTGCATAAGGAAAACTGCATGTCTTGGTGATAATTTCCCACCAAGGAGGCCAAATGACATCTTCTTAACTAACACTAACTTTTCACCAAAGAACTATGCCACACTTATTTTTTTTTTTTGTCTAAATATGGGCCAGGAAAGTAGCTCAACATGCTATTCAGTACACTATACTGGCATTCCTGGATGTAGTGACAAAGGAATAAACATCTGTGTTTAGACAATGTTTAGACTGTGTTTAGACAGTGTTTAAGAAGTAGGTGCTGTATGGCATAGAAGGTTGGCAAATTTTCATTCCTTATAGTGTTTAATTTTTTTCTTCCTCCACAGTTGAAGCAGATATACCTGTGGCTTTGTTTTCTCCTCCTTATGTGTCAAAATAATTTGGCTATTATCCACCAAAATTTGGATGAACATGATACTGTTCTGTCTGAGGCAAAAAAAGTATCTTTATGGTCAATCAATTCTATTATTTTGTATAGCTCTACATGCAGTGGCGTAGCGTGGGGGGACGGGGGGGGGGGCGGATGCCCCGGGCAGCGGCTTTCAGGGGGCGGCAAAATGTCCCCACCACTTTGGCCTCCCTCTGCCTGGGGTTAGGAAACAGGACTTCCCAGGCGGAGGGCGGCCCTTTTGCTGGCGAGCGCTGCTCGCCTCCGTCCACCTGGCTGGCCGTCGGGGGCTCTTCGCCGCCTGCCCCTGACTCCGCCTCCGTTGCGAGTTCGATCCTGGTGGGATACCAGATTGCCTAAGCCATTCATCCTTCCGAGGCCGGTTAAATGAGTACCCAATGGGACGGAGGCGAGCAACGCTCGCCAGCAAAAGGGCCGCCCTCCGCCTGGGAAGTCCTGCACGCACGCGCGCACGCTGCCCACCTCTGCCCGCCCAGCCATCCACCCAGCTTGCCGTCAGAGGGGGTTCTCGTCTGGGGTGGGTGGCGCCGTGGCGCGGAGCCCCTGGCAGCTGGCTGGGCGGGAGGGAGGAGGTGGGCAGCGGGCGCGCGCGCATGCAGGACTTCCCAGGCGGAGGGCGGCCCTTTTGCTGGTGAGCCCTGCTCGCCTCCGTCCCATTGGGTACTCATTTAACCGGCCTCGGAAGGATGAATGGCCCAGTGGTCAGCAAACTTGGCTCTCCAGCTGTTCTTGAACTTCAGTTCCCAGAAGCCTTGATCAGCAGGAGTGCTGACTTGGGCTTCTGGGAATTGAAGTCCAAGAACACCTGGAGAGCCAAGTTTGCAAACCCCTGGCTTAGGGAATCTGGTATCCCGCCAGGATCGAACTCGCAATGTTTTGGCTGCAGTGCAAGAAGGCTGGAAAGTCCATAGGGTTGGTGTGTGTGTGTGTGCGCGCGCGCGGGGCGCTTGTCGGGGGTGGGTGGCACCCCTGGCGGCTAGCTGGGTGGGCTGGCGGGCGGAGGTGTGCGGCACGCGCGCGCGCCGCTCGTCAGCAGGGGGGCCACCTTCTGCCTGGGTCCTGGGGGGCGGGGGCGGCGGCAGCGGCAGCGGCGAGCTGGGGGGGAGCGAGTTTGTTCTTCGCCCCCGGCGGCTGAACTCTGCGCGACGCCACTGTCTACATGTTGTGATTAGTTTCACAAATAGAAAGATGTTAGTTTACTTAGAGCAGTGTTTCCCAACCTTTAGTTTTTTAACTTCAATTCCCAGAAGACTATGCCAATTCCCCAAAGCATTGATCAGCCAATGTACTGACTTAGGTTTCTGGAAATTGAAGTCCCCCAGTGGAGCATGGGCCCCACATTGGGAACAACTCTACTTAAAGGCTTTTGCACAAATTGTGGAAAACATATTTGGGAGCAGGAGAAGTGCTTGGTGTCTCAGTCTCACATTGGAAACAAACTTTCTCATGGAACGGTTGCAGGATGTCTAGATCAGGATGAGGTCCATGGCACCATTTGATTTTTTTTTTTGGGGGGGGGCATTGCCTCCGCCACACCAGGAAGTGCCATGCGGTGGAGGAAGGACAAAATGGCCGTCCAGCCCTGGAAGCTGTCTGAGGGAACGTGACCCAGCCTTTAAAAGGTTGAGAATTCCTGGTCAAGATGAAACATTTCCTCACTTTCTTAACATTATCAAACAAGTGAAGAAACTGTTGGCCAATGTAGCTCATAGCTGATGGAGATGATGGGTTTGCTACAGAGACATTTTCCCCAACTATCCCGTATTTTGGTAGACTTAAAAAACTCAAACCACTTACTAGTCTTTAAGGGACCACCTGATTGTATGGCTGGTTTTTCTGTAATAAATATGGCTGCTCCTTTGGCAATTGCTGGCATATGTGACCTAGAATACATGGATGCTCACATATCTCTATTTACAATCACTGCCTGGATATCCCTTTTGATTCTTGAGAGTATTTGTACAGACATCTGGTATTACTTAGGTTGGAAAAGGGAACTGAAACCAAGAAGGAACCACTCCCCGGTGCTTGGGATATTTTATTAAGCCCAGTCTGTTTCAGAGCTCAAATTCCTTCTCCAGGGTAAAAAAAATGAGATAAAAATTGGAAGCAAAGAATTACAAAAAAATTTGTTTACAATACTTCAAAACATACTAAAAATAGCTGTATAAGGCAGCTTACTGGCAGCTGTCTAGAAAGTTGTCTTGTAGACATTTAAAAATAAATAACATGGCCAGGTTTAAAGATAACCTGGGGGGGAGCCTTTCTTTTAGTCCCACCATTCTTATGGGCACATTTATTGCGGACACAAGTGAAATCATTCTCTGTTACCTCTCCCAAATTATAGAACTCCATCCAACAGAAGAACAAGTTGTCACCCTCTTTACTGTCCTTCTGCCAGCAGGCAACGACCTTTCTCTTCAGGTAGGCATTCTCTCAATGAAAGCTGCCTGAGAGGTGGGGTTTAAAAAAAAAAACCAACACTGGGCTTTCGTGTTGTTTTTAGTGTGTTTTTGTCTTTTAATACTAGAATAATTTATGGTTTTTTAAGCTTTTAATTTTTTTAAAAAAATTCTGATCCATCTTGGATCCTATTAAGGAAAAAGGGAGGTGAATGAACAAGTGAATGTAGGGAAAGGAGTTGTACTAAAAGATTCATCTGGACTGCAGATAAAGATATTACATTCAGTCAGTTTTTGGAATGGCAGTTCCACCTATAGCTAACAAGCGTGGAGAGGCTTGTGAGGTTTCATTGTGCTTTGAAAAGAAACAAAGTCGATTGGTTCACTTTTCTTGGATCAGATTGCTATACCTTTTACATTTCTCCTGGGATACTGAAAAGAAACATATTGCCCTCTCCAACTTGACCAACTGTGTCACTTATTCAACATTTGATACCCAATGCAATGTTGACATTACTGTCAAGCAAATAGTAATCTAACACACACTTACTTGCATTGTAAAGGGCAGTCTATATAAAGCCTTTACATAATGAAGGGCATAGGGTATGGATTACACCTGAAACAGCTCATTTGGAGAAATTCAAAGGTTTTACTTTGCTAATGCAAATGAAGCACCACTTCACCCATCTGTTTGGGTGCACACAGGTTGATTTAAACTACATGCTTGAGCTGTGTTGAATGCCAGGTATGCATCATGCAATTTGTTGTGGTTTTTTTAAATACAAAACTAATTGGTTGTTAGTTACACCAGTGAAAGCTAACAATGTTATCAGCTGACAACAGTAAAATTTAATGTTAAGTTAATTGAAAGCTTTCATATCCCCTCATTTTATGTCCCAAAGCTCTCCTGGTTTCCTTTTGCTCTCAGAAGACTTTACGAGGAGACAACAATTTTTGACTGTTTAAGGATTCCCTGAATAGATCCCTGAAGAACTAGTTATACTCCGGCTTAACAAATTGAACAAAATGCATGTCTTTTGAATAATTTACCCAGACTTTGGCAAATTTACCTCCTACTTTATTGATACAGCATACATGAATTGTCACCTATATTAGAGGATAGTTGAACTCTGAGTTATAATTTTGTGATAAACCTTCAAAATATGTGTGTTTGCCTATTTATTTGTACAGTAAAACTTCACATAAAGAGCGCCTCGCTTAGAGAGTAACTCACTTAAAGAGCAGAATTTTCTCTTAATGGTCACTTCGCTTAACAATTAAAACCAACCAAAAACTTGCTTAGTAAATAAATCGGGGTTCAAAATCACCCCCACTCCAGAAGTCACAATTAGTTACTTACAATGGTGTTTCGCTTAAACACCGTCCCTGCCCTCCCTCCGGGACCCTTTCCATCGCGGCCCGGAGGCCGATATAAGAACCGCGGCGGTGGCGAGGAAGGACGCTCCCGCGCTCCCCAGGCCCCTTCCACCTTGGCCTGGGATGGAGGAAACGGCCGCAGCTGCGGGAGGTGAGGCGCCGTCCCCGCCCTCCCTCCGGGACCCTTTCCATCGCGGCCCGGAGGCAAAAGAAACTTGTGACCGTGGCAGGGAGAGGACGCTCCTGCATTTCCTCTGGGCGTCTTCTACCTTGGCTCAGAGGCTGACTAAGAACAGCTGTCAGTGGGCAAATGTTATATTTGTGATGTTGATGATATCTGTATTTGTGACTTTTGATGATTTATATTTATGACACTTGACTATTTTTGCAATGCTGGACTGTATTTTTGCTACTATTATTATTTTGCTATTATATTGTGATATTTTATACTGTATGTTATTTTTGTCTTATTGTCGGAATTTATTGGATGACTGTATATTATGTTGTACACCGCCCTGAGTTGGTTGTACCAAGTAGGGCGGTATAGAAATCCAATAAATACAAATACAAATACAAATAAACAGCAAACTCTCTTAAAGAGCAATTCTGTGGAACACATTATGCTCTTTAAGCGAGGTACAACTGCATTTACTAATAATTGTCTCTCCCTTAATGATACAACAATCTGTTAGATGAGGTTGCTGCCTTAATCTGTCTAATGGTAGAGTTGACTTCAGTGGTGGGATGTCAAAAATTTTACTACCCCACCGTGAAGTCATCACAGTGTGAGCGGAGCTAACGTCATGACATTGTTGGCGGAGCCAAATAAATAAATAAATAAATAAATAAATAAATAAATAAATAAATAAATAAATAAATAAATAAATAAAAATAAGCACACACCCCTCAACCCACCCACAACACAAGGACAGCAAGGAGGAAAGCAAGGAGGCCGTGCATACACACCAAGCACTGTAGTCATGCATGCACACCAAGTGCTTGGTGTGCATGCGCAGTGGGGGAACCAGTGAAAAGGTAAGCCCCGAAGGTTGTTCCCCCCAAAAGCTGTTACCGGTTCTCTGGGACACTGGGAAAAGTTACTACCGGTTCTGGCGAACTGGTGAGAACCTGTTACATCCCTTCACTGGTTGACTCTGAAGTACATGGAAATATGGATCATATGTCGGTTCATTGCTGAGGCAAACACCCATTAATTTTAGAAAACACTACACATGTATGCTTCATCAGACAAGAGCTTCTGAGAGGATAAGGCACTCATGGCTAGCAGAACAACAAACCAGGTTATTGGTTTTTAAGTTGAAAGAGCAGAATCCACAATAACATTGCAGTCACTCTGCTACATTATCTCTGCCTCTTTCTACTATGAGGAAATCATCTTCTTTAGAAACATGTATAGTACAGTAAATAGTTTTTCATTTTAGGACATACACCAGCTGTGATGATGAGAATGAAAAGGTCCCCCTCCTTGGTAGGCAGTTTTAGTTTCAACCACTGAAAATGAGGGGGCTGTAGAACTATGAGCTTTAGCTTCTGCATTACAAATAAATTGAAGTTTTAGGCCTCATCTAACTCACTGGGTGGTTCTCTCTGAAGAAAGAGTTGTGATTTTTGGCAAGAGCTGGAAGCACATGGGCAATCCTGGTGAAAGGTGTACACCAGCCAAATGTGAGGCTTAGCTGCCAGGACTACAGCTTTTATTAGCAACACAACCACATATTCTTTTATACAATCTCATTTCCAATTTAGTTTAAATTGAAGAAAATTATTCAGCCTCAAAGTCCCTCTATGTTATATTGCTCTGCTTGTTAGCTATGTCTCCGAGAAGCATTTTCTTTCACAGTCAATTTTTTTAACTTTGGCCCTTATTGTCTGAAAATATAGTGAAACGACAATTCAAACTTGTGGTGATGTCATAAAAGACTTTGGTTTTTTAAAAAACTTATTGATCATATAAATGATTCCTTTTTGAAGTTTTCTAGAAAACAATTACATATGATAAGTCAGATTTGTGTTGTTGTTGTTGTTGTTGTTGTTGTTGTTGTTGTTGTTGTTGTTGTTGTTGTTACTATTATTATTATTATTATTATTATTATTATTATTATTATTATTATTATTATTATTATTATTATTATTATTATTATTATTATTATTATTATTATTATTATTATTATTATTATTATATAACATTTATATCCCACCCTCATCAAAATACTCAGGGCGGCTTACAAGGCTAAAAACAAAATTAAAACACATTGATTACATTAAAAGGTTAAAAAGATAATTTTTTTAAAAAAGATAACAGGAAGAGAGGTGGGGGTCAAAAGAGCCAACATGCCCCGGCCAGGTCTTTAACCCCTTCCTGAAGGATAAGTCATGTAATAACACACAAAAATCAGAGGTTAACTTTTCAACCGTGATTTCCATTTCACTTATGCTGTCCAGAATTCCTTTTCAAATAGTATGCATCTGTCAACTGCAGCATGACATAGGAATCAGCTGTGTAAGTTGTTAGGACATATATTTTGCTTTTCTCCTACTGTAGCCCAAAAGTGTGTTTCCTTGGTTTTATTTTTAAATCAAGAGATACCTTTGAGATCCACTTCCTACTAGATAAAATCAGGAAATAATGCAGAACAAAACTTGATAAAGCACCACTCAAAATGTCATACTTCTTGAGAGAAAAGACAAAATGGCATTTTATGCTAGGTCAAATTACAGCATCTGACTCAATTAGAACGTTTAATTCTAGTCAAATACAACTGATCTGGGGAAAGCAGGTAGTTTAGAGGGCATCAGGAAGATCATGTGACAGCCACATTTCTATCTTCCAGAATCCTCTTGTTGCTCTACAAGTGTCCTTCAGCATCTTTCACTTTAGGATCTTTCTAACTGTGCAACTTGTTTACTTCAAGATCCATTATCTAGTTTCCAATAATGGCAAACCAGATGCTACCAACAAACCCACAGAAAACACATTAAACAGAGATTTATATGCAAAAAAGAGAGAGGTCTGTCCCATGGTTCTATCCAGAGATCGGAAAAGTTACTTCTTTGGATTACAAAAGAGTATCCTAGGCATCATAGCTAGTGGAAGGTAGTCATGCTTGTCAGGGGATCTGAAAATTGTAGTCCAAAAATGAAACATTTCCAAGATCTGTATCTAATTAAATATTAGTAGTACAGTACAGTATTAAGCTCTAACTCACGGGTGCTCAAACTTTTTGGGCTGTGGGCCGGTCACATGGTTCAGGGGGCTGGTTGATATGGCCCAGGGACCAGATATGGCCCCTGATGCCAATTCATCTGGCCTGCAAAGCCCTCTCTGCTCCTGGAAGTGGAAGTAAAATGTGATGGGCACATTTTACTTCCACTCCAGGGAGCGACGAGGGCTTTGCGGGCTGGATGAATTGACGTAGGGGGCTGGATCCTCCAGGCCATAGTTTGGGCACCCCTACTCTAACTGATCATTTAAAAACATGAAACATTGTTCAAGGATACTACTCTTTTAGAGATTATTACAATATCTATATTAGACCACAGATGACAGATTCCGTAATCTAATAATGTGAGTTGTTTTAATTTAGCACCATTTCCCCTTATAACTGCACTCCCGAGAGTCTGGGATTGGGTCTTATTTCTGCTTCAGTATTCATAAACACTGTCAAACTATTCATAAATTCTCTTTACATAACTTTATGATGTGATTAGGGCCTTTAGTATTAGTCTCACCTTTGCCTCCACCTTCAAGCTTATTATAAAATGTGTAGCATACCTGGTAGATTTGTAATCTTAAAAAGGGTGGGATTCTTAAAGAAATTTGTGGGGTTATTGATTAAAGAAGTATGTTGGAGCCAGACCTCCAACACAGAAAAACAGAACACAGTTAGGGGCGCTACATCTCTAATACAGTGGTGGGCAGCAGCCGAACCGGTAGTAATAATCCCAGGTGGTCTCCTGGGGGGTAGTAACCCTACTGGGAGACCACCCGGGATGTTCACTTTTTTTTGGAGGCAACCAGTTTGGTCGCCTCTCCGGCCGCCCTTCTTTGCAACCCAAAATAGCCATTCATAGGTGCGTATGTGTCAAAACACCATTTGTCGCATGCATGCTGGAGGCATAGGCCAGGCCAGGCTAGGCCGCACCACACTGTTTCAGCTGGCCCTCATTCTCCCTCCCTGACCAGCTGGAGAGAGTGTCCGGCAATGGTCTCGCAGCGGCGGCAACATGGTCTTTTGTAGCTGCCTGCCCAGTCCATCCAGCTGGCCCTCATTCTCCCTGCCCGACCGGCTGGGGAGAGCGTCCAGCGATGGTGCCTGCTTCTTCTTCTGTCATGTCCTGATCAAACCTTGGACTGCCAAAATAAAGCCACTTTCTTTGCTTTGTCATTGTCTAAATGCAAGTCCTCATTGGTGCATGTCTCTGGCAACAATTGGCAGACCAGCAAATGGGCCAGACTCTGTGTCTCTCCCCATTCACACCTTATGTTGTTGTCCACCAGCAGTCCCCACTTGAGCATGTTGGTCTTGCATTTAGGGACTCCAACCCTCAGCTTATTCAGGTTCCTCCAGGTGACATAAGAGAGATTGAGATCTTCAGCTATATACACCCAATGAGCTCCTTCCTTCATCTTCTAATTTGGTTTTGCTCTTCTGTACCCTCAAGAATGTTTGTTCTTGCCATAAAGCTCTTTCTGGATCTGAGCCAGCAGACTTGAGGCTCATATTCATTCAGAGGGTGCTGAGGGTCATTATCTTGCTTAGGTCTCTCAGCATCTGCTGCTACTTCTCTCCTTATCTTAGGTGGAGCAATACCAACAAGAGGTCTATTTTCTCCACTAGTGTAGTTTTAAGGCATCCTGTCATCATCTGCATGGCTTCATTAACAGCAATGTCAACTTCTTTTGCATGTGTGGATGTGTTCCATACTTGAGCAGCATACTCTGCTACAGAGACGCTTAGAGCTAAAGCTGATGTGTGCAGTGTGGATGGTTGAATTCCCCATTTACATAGGAAACCTCAGCATTATGCATCTCTGGGGTTTCAGTGGTGCTAGCGAGGAGAATGCGAATAAAAAGTGATTGGCATCAAGCCCCCCCCCCTTCTCTGTTTTTTGTCCATCTTATTTTTTTTCTTCCATTGATATCCACAGGAGGGGAAATAATTACAACAACTTTAGAATGGAATAGTGAAGAAGCCCTGTGGCAGCCCCTAACATGCCTGTGGAATGCCTTATTTTGAATCCACTGACATAGAGACACTAATCAACTTTTACCTGGTTGCCTGGATAGCTCAAAGAGTTGGTACCTGGTAAATTTGATTCTTTACTATTTCTCCTGGGAGAAGAGCCAACCTATGTAGCTAACCCCAGTCCACATAAACCAGGCTTTCTAAACTTCTTAGGGGTGGGGGCTGGATCACTCCGCCCCAAAAGGATGCATGTTTCTGCATGAGATCTCGTGAGATTTCGGTGAGATCTCATGAGATTTTGGTGAGTTCTCGAGAGATTTTGGTGAGATCTTGCGAGATCTCACCAAGAATTCACCGAAATCTAATGAGAACTCACTGAAAACGCATGTTTTTGTTGGTTTTTGGTGCTTCCAGGTGACAGCTGTGGGAATGAGGAGGACATCGGGGGCTGAATAAAAAGACTTTGGGGGCTGGGGCTGGCCCATGGGCTGTAGGTTGAGAATGCCTGACATAAACAATTTCTGAGTACTTTTTACCTAGTAAACTCTGGAAGGGGTTGTGTAAACTGGGGGCACTTGATGGGATGTAAATATTTTTATCAATAATAATAAGAAATCTTTATGTAAGGACCTTTGCCAAATGTCCTTAAAATTAGACATTTTCCAACCAGTATTTTTTAAAATAGTTAAAGAGGAGAACAATAATAATAATTTTGTGTCCGCAATTATTCTGGGTTGAAAGGATTTTTGCAGGAGAATCTCCGCTCATGAGGATCCTTTCATGTCCTCAAGAGCTGGGACATAAATGGGTGCTCAATCTGTCATGCAGCATCCGGGTCTTGAACTGCCGACTTGCCAGCCTTTCAGCTAACAAGGCGAGCTTCTTAACCACTAAGCCACCACAGCCCCCAGAGGAGAATGATGAGGGGAAATATAAGTGGACCATTCCCAATTACAGGGGAGGAAAATGGAAATATTGCTAACTTATTCCTTATTCACTTATTTTAAGTGAGGTGAGAATTTACTAATGCTTCTCTTGTGAGGAAACTTTTAATTTGAGTCATTTTTGTTTTGATTTCTTGGACTTCTATGACCATACATTATCTCTGAAGTTTTTTAAGCCACACAGGCTGATTCTTCTCCTATAACTCACAGTGGTAAATTGAACTCCCAGCCTCTGGCTCCACAGCCAGACAACTGAACCACTGAGCTATCCAGTCAAAAGAAATCTTAGATTGTATAACAATAAATTAATGATAATTTAGTTATAGTGTGTAGTGGTTAAGGCATTAGCTCCTAAGTCATATTCTAAGTGAAAATAGCATCTTCTGTGCAGTTTAGAGCTTTTTGATTCTCACTGATTGTCAGAATCCAGCTAGGAAGTGAAGAAGGTTTCGAAACACAATTTTGTGGACAGTAAGCACATGGTGTTAACTTGTGAAATCAGCCTTTTGAAACTCAGAATGATGAATGGAACACACTTTCCCCTCTTTTAAAGGAACCACTTGTGTGTGTGTGTGTGTGTGTGTGTGTGTGTGTGTGTGTGTGTGTGTGTGTGTGTGTGTGTGTGTGTGTGTGTGTGTGTGTGTGTGTGTGTGTGTGTGTGTGTAAGAGAGAGAGAGAGAGAATAAGGGACTGCCATGGATGTGTGACTCTGGGCAGCATACATAAAATCCCCAATGTTTAAACTCTAAAAACCCTTAAAATTACTTTAAAAAAAACACTTAAAAACTACCTCCCACCCACACTCTAAAGACGGTCCAATTGGTTCAATGGAACTTAAGTTTCTATTTGTAGAATTTCTAATTGCAGCCGTCATATCTTAAATAATAAAATTACATCCCATCAAGTAAGTTCTGACTTATGGTGCCACTTTCCAGGGTTTTTTTTAGGTAGAGACATGGAAGTGATTTATCATTTCCTTCTTCTGGAGGAATCCTCAGAAATTGCAGCTTGCCAGTGACTGCACAGACTGGTTCTTATCTCAAGAACCAGTGGGGAATTGAACTCCTAACCTTTGGCTCTGCAGCTAGTTACCACTGAGCTATCCAGCCAGATTGTCATTTATTAGGATCAGAAATTTTAGCTTCCAAGATTCAAATTTTGCTACTCCTTTGCAAACACTGCCTCCCAGCTTCATTCATTGCAAAAAATCTGTTGTCTTAATGAACTCATTTCTTTTTGCCCTTGAAGATTTGTTTGTTTGTTTATTCAATGTAATTTCCCACATCTTGAAGCACACTGTTCCCCTCTAAAGGAGAGCACATGTAATCTTGACATACAGCCCGGTTTACGGAGTAACAAAACTCTGGATCAGCAAAACAATTCGCCTGAGACGCTTGTTGACCTTTGGTATAAGGAATAATGGCAGCCTTGGACGTAATCGCGCCACTATGGCCTCTCTATGCTCATAGGCAGCGCTCTTCTCCATAGTTTACAGAGGAGTTGAGGGTGCTTAAAGGGGCAAAGAGGGTGAAGACTCACGCCGCTGGGTGAAGACTCAGAGTGAGTCCGACCGAACACTTGCTAGAGCTGCTATTAATGCCTATCAGGTGGTGATGGGGGTGGTGAAATGTCAATATTTCACCGCCCTCATTGCCTCTGCAGATAACTGCCCAGTGACTCTGTTCCGGGTGACCAGATCCCTTCTCAGAAGAGGGGGGATGGGTCTCAGTTGGCAAGGATTGGCTGAAGCTTTTGCTGATTATCTAGCAGAGAAAACCGCTTGGATTCAGTCAAAGTTGAACCCCGGTGTGGAAATATTAGATCTGGGGTTGTCCAAAGTGCAGTCTGGTCATGTTATCTGAAGAAATGGAAAGGCTCCTGGTATCTGTGCATGCCACTGCATGTGCATCAGATCCATGCCCTGCCTGGCTGGAGAAATCTGCCAGGGCGGTGACAGGTGATTGGGTTGAGGCCATTATTAACTCTTCGCTTTGGGAGGGTTTTTTCCGGCTACCTTAATACATGTTTTGGTGCGCCACCTCCTAAAGAAGCCATCCCTTGACCCTGCGGTTATGACCAACTACTGGCCTGTCTCCAACCTTCCATTCCTGAGCAAGGTTTTGGAGAAGGCAGTGGCATGGCAGTTACAGGAGATCCTGGATGAAGTGAATTATGTGGACCCTTTTCAATCAGGATTCAGGCTGGATATGGTACAGAAACTGCATTGTTTGCACTTGTGGGTGACCTCTGGAGAGAGTGGGATGGTGGACATCCATCTGTCCTGGCTCTTCTTGACCTCAGTGGACTTCAATACCATCGACCATAGTATCCTTCATGGAAGGCTCTGAGGATTGGGGATCTAGGGCACTGTGTTGTCCTGGTTTTCCTATTTCTGAAGGACCGGACCCAGTCAGTGTGGTTGGAAGGTGAGAAATCCAGACCCAGGTTGCTCCAATATGGGGTGCCTCAGGGCTCGGTGCTCTCACCTCTCCTATTTAACATCTACATGAAAACGCTGGTGAGATCATTCATTCCCATGGGGTGAGGCATCATCAATATGCAGATGATACCCAACTGTAGATCTTGGCCTGTGGAGACCCAAGCGATGCAATGGAGGTCCTTTCCAGGTGCCTGGAGGCTGTGAGGGTCTGGATGGTGGACAACGGGCTACAGCTGAATCCTGACAAGACTGAGTGGTTGTGGGTCAGTGGTTCTGCGTTAACTCGGGAGCTACCATCTTTGGTTCTGGATGGGGCAGTTTTGCCCCAAACAGACCCAGAGCGTAATCTGGGGGTCCTCTTGGACTCACGACTACTGCTCGAAGAGCAGGTGGCAGTCGTGGCCTGGAGGGCTTTTGCACAACTTCATGTAATATGCCAGTTATACCCATTCCTAGACCGGGACTCCATTCTCATGATCACACATGCTTTGGTCACCTCCAGACTGGATTATTGCAATGTACTCTCTACATGGGGCTGCCCTTGGTGACCATTCGGAGGCTGCAACTTATCCAGAATGCTGTTGCCCAGGTCATGATGTGGTACAGACGTTATGCTCGTGCCTTACCATTGCTGAGGGAGCTGCACTGGCTGCAATTTGCCTCCGGGTGCAATTCAAGATGCTGGTTATTATCTTTAAAGCCCTATATGTTAGTGGGCCAGGATACCTAAGAGATCACATCACCCTAAGGACATCTGTCCGTCCCACCAGAGCGGACCAGAGAGGCTCTCTGGTTGTACCATCAGCTAGAGAGGCGCACCTCCCTAGGACTAGGAGGAGGGCCTTCTCCATGTCTGCTGTGGCCCTATGGAACCTCCTGCCAAGTGACCTGCGTCTCCAGACAGAGCTGCTGCCCTTTAGGAAGGGGGTTAAGACCTGGCTGGCAGAGCATGTATGGGGTGTGGGCCAAACAGCTGCCCCAGTCTGTTGGCTCATCTGACGTCCTCCCTCTCTCTGTGTGTGTCTTATTTAATCTTTTTACTTAATCTTTTTAATCTTTCAATCTTGATTTTTATATTGTGTTTTTATTCTGTTCTGAGTGTTTTGGAGAGTTTGTTAGCCACCCTGGGTCTTTTTGAGGAGGGTGGCATAAATGTGTGATTAAATAAATTTAATAAATAGACAGACAGACAGACAGACAGACAGACAGACAGACAGACAGACAGACAGACAGACAGACAGACAGATAGATAGATAGATAGATAGATAGATAGATAGATAGATAGATAGATAGATAGATAGATAGATAGATAGATAGATAGATAGATAGATAGATAGATAGATAGATAGATAGATAAAGAGATGTCATCTGTGGTTAAGTCTGCCTTCTACCATCTGCAGTGCATTGCCCAGTTTTACCCAATTCTAGACAGGAAATGCAGTGGCTCAAGTAGCTAAGATGCTGACTGGAAGGTGGGAGGTCAGCAGTTTGATTCCTGAATACTGCAGGACAGAGTGAGCTCCCTCTCTGTCCCAGCTCCTGCCAACCTAGCATTTTGAAAGCAAGATATTGCCAGTAGATAAATAAGGACCACTTTGGTGGGAAGGTAAACAGCATTCCGTGTGCTCTGGTGTCTAGTTATGCCTGCCACATGACCACAGAAACGTCTGCAGAAGCAGACAGCGCTGGCTCTTCAGCTATGAAACAGAGATGAGCACTAAACCCTATAGTCGCATATGACTGGCTTTCGAGCAAGGGTGACCTTTACCTTTACCTTAGACAGGAAACCCCAGGCAATGCTGGTCTATCCTCTGGCAATCTCCAAGATCAGTTACTGCAATGCTCTCTACATGGGGCTGCCCTTGAGGCTGGTATGGAGACTTCAAAGAGTAAAAAAAAATTAGCTGCTAGCCTGGTTATGAGTATTGGTTATTTAAACCATATTACTCCCATTCTAGCTAAGATTCATTGGCTGCCCATAGTATTCTGAGCCAGGTTCAAGGTGCTGATATGAACATAAAGGTAAAAGTAAATGTCACCCCTGCTAGAAAACCAGCTGTATCTGACTCTAGGGTTCAGTGCTCATCTCTGTTTATAACCAAAGAGCCAGCGCTGTCTGCATTTACAGACATTTCCATGGACATGTGGCAGGCATGTCTAGACACTGGAGTGCACGGAACGCTGTTTACCTTCCCACAGTAGTGGTACTTATTTATCTACTTGCAATTTCTTGCTTTCAAACTGCTAGGTTGCAGAAGATGGGACAGAGACAGGAGCTCATTCCATCATGGTTTAGCACTATATCATCATAAGAAACTGTGCCTGAGCTCCAAGACTCTTAAATCATGTAAATTGTGTATTATCATGCACAGAGAAACAAAAAAAAAAAGAAGGCTGTGACTAGATCATGATTCTTCTCTAATGCAGCTCCCTGGCAGTGGAATGAGCTGCCAGTGGAAATTAGATCTGCTTCCAAGTTATTGTCATTTTGAAAACAATTGAAGATGTTCCTGCTTCAGCAAGCTTTTCCCTCATTAGAAATTCTCCATTATTAGACTCAAAGAGCTGTGGTGTATGATGTTTTTTAATTGATTTATGGATATCATCTAGGTATTTTATTTCTAGCATTATGATATGTGTTAATTTGGATTTTGACTAGTTGTTGTAATTTGTTTACCTATGCTAGTTTGTTTCTTAATGTTGTGAGCTGCCGAGAGTGGTCCTTACACCAATTGGACAGAATATGAATGAATGTGTACCATATGGGGACTATTTTTGAACCTAAATCATGATTTCAGTTGCAGAGAAATTTTGGTATAGTAGTCTAGAAAAGTAATATTTTCAGACTCTGTGAATGTTCACACCCAAATCAGACACTGAACTTTTATGGAGAAAAGAAAGCCTATGCTATTTTGTATAAGGCTTTGCAATATGTTGTGAATACATGTGGGATAGCAAAGTAGGTTATTCTGGTTTGTTTACAACAGTGGTTTCCAATTAGTGGTACATGTACCTCCAGGGGTACACAAGATTGCATCAAGGGGTACGCGCAGCAATCTCTTAACTAAAATATTAAATCCTTAAAAACCAATAATGCAATAACAATTGCCAAAAATTTATTCAATTTAATTAAACGATCAGTAGGTAATTCAATCGTATGCATCAAGCGCTTTCTCCCGCGGCGGTGGATTTTCCCGCACCTCCCGCGTCTCGCGTCACCTGATTGCGGCCACCCCCATTTCCACCTATTTGCTCGTCATTGTCAACGCGCACATTTGTCACATTAATGAAACATGTGTTCTCTGTCATTAGAATGTCTTTTGATGATAATAAATATAAAATACACCTGATTTCATTTTTTATTTAACGTTCCTGCAATAAGGGGTACGCAAGTTTGAGGTCTTTCTTGAAGTGGTATGTAGAAAAAACTAATTGGGAACCACTGGCTTACAATGACATTGTAAAATGTTTTGGTTGTGTTTTCATAAATATATTAGCTAGAATTTCAGACACAGGCATAAGCACAGACACACAGTTATATTTCCTTGCTTTGGATACTGCATAAATAGTTTAACATTCTACCTTCCCAATAATACAACTTTCCTTCTCATGTAAAATAACCATAGTTCTCTTCCTTTCTGGAAGAATGCTGGCAGAATGTCCAGGTTCAAAAATACATTAGAAGACATCTGGGGATGTTATTAAATGATGATTTTGATGTATGATGTTATTAAAATGATTGAAGAGAGACATAGATCAATACTGGATTTTAAGGTTGTTTTAAACGATTTTGACCTTAACTCGTATATATCTTCCAAAATGTATAAGTGAGGAGTTAGATTTTACTGTTTGTCAATGGTAAATATATACCTGACATTGGCAATATATTTTAGGTTTGCTGTACTCCATTATTGTGTTGTATGCCACAAACTAACAACAGCAAAGATACCTGTGTTCTGTCTTCTCAGCTAAGTAGTGATTCTGTTTGGAAGAAAATGTTTTAAAATGTTTATAATTAACTAGAATCATTATCACTTATTTTGAACAAAATCTGTTGTTTGTATCTGTTATTTGTATGACAATGGACAAGGTTTTATCTTTGGGACCTTGTTATGCAGCAAGGATGGCTGGGGCCTGCCCTTGAAGGCAATGAACTCACCAGACAAAAGCCAGTGATTTGTTAGTTATTTGTTGAAGTGCCTGCCCTGTTTTAAGTCTTCAAGCACTAAATAATACACACTAGGTAGCTAATGCTTTTTCTTCTGTGTCTAGGCCAGACATTAATGAAGCTACTTTTTGGTGAGTTCATTCTGCAGTTTTTTTCTGTGGAAAAAAAGCCTAACTGAAGCTGAGGGATTATTCACAACTGTTTTGTTGTCATGGACTATTTCTGCCATGTTCCCCTTACTGACATTAGTCTACCAAATTCTGACCACCAAATACAAGCACTAAAGTCTGGCCAGGTTATCCTGCTATAGTAATAGAGTAGACCAAACTGCCAGTGACTCAATGCCAATTGTCTGGCAGTGATTAACTAACCTGACCACCCTGAGGACTAATGGCCTTGGGTGACGAAGTCCACAGGGATGGGTGATGGTCCCCAAGTGGATGAGGGTGGAATATAAATGTGAGAAGATAAAATAAATAAATAAACAAATCTTGATGAAGGGCAGCAGCTTCATCAATAGTAGCCTGACGCTGAGGATGACTTTCTGTGCCAAAGGGGCTCAGGACCAGAAAGTGACTTGCAGAACTGAAACAGCGGTACGGGAGTCATGCTGCGATGCAAAAGACAGATGAAAGGCCACTGCATTATATTCTCAGGACAGTCTTCATGGCTTATTATCATAAGGATCTCCAATATTCAGATTCGGATACGGCAGAAGAAGAAGAAGATATACATACTCCCATTGTCTATCCCCTTCCCCCATTATGTTTGCCTTGTTGGTAAAATAAACTTGAGACCCGCCTTGCATTTCCTTGTGTACCAATTCTCTAAACACTTGTTAATATATAATCTTGGAGGCCATCATGCTGCTAAGTTTACACTGAGTAAAAAGTCCTTTCACTGTAAAAATGTGGTCTTGTGCTGTATGTGCCAGTATTGTTCTTTCACAAGTGGAACCAGCTTTCCCCCGATGAAGATCACTGCTTGGACAATGGCCCTACTTGTATGATTCCCCCATTAATACATTGACAGCGCATTCTGCTCAGTGAAATGTCCAATAGCATATTGGTCCAAAAACCTGGTACTTTAAATAGTGTTGATTGTTATCAAAACTGTCAGGCATTTATCTGAATACAAATATCTGCAAGTTTCATGGCCAGTGATTTAATGGACTGGTTTGTACATGTTTATATTAGCCTATTGCCAATGGAGGGTTTGGGCTGACCTTTCTCTTAAGTATCTCAAGGAAATGGAGAATGAAATGGAAGCCAGCACATACAGTCTGCTTAGTGTCCTTTATGGTCCATAAATCAAAATAACATCTTTTTGTCCTGCTAGGCTGTCTTTTATGATATTTTGCCAGCATTCCAAACCTGTCTCAAACTGGAATCATTAAGGCCAGATGTCTGGAAATACAAGCAATAATTTGTGACTATCATATCCAGAATTGCTGTATTTTTGTTACTTTTCATCAAAAATTATTTTAGCAAAAAGATAATGAGGAGACTTTGAAAAAACAACAACTGAGCACTACTTGTTGAAAATGTTCAAAATATCTGCATTCTAATTTTTATCAACTGAGACATTTCCTATAAACTGAAAATGTTGGCTATATGGTGTTACCTTTATTAGACCACTAAAAAAAATCAATGTAATCAACAAGCTTTCATGAATAAAGATTCACTTCTTTCAGTAATCTTGTTTGACTAAAAGTTAAATCAATGTCCCAAAGCTAAAAATACTTCATGGAAGAAATGGCCCATGTGTTTTATAAGTCCAAGTTTGTCTCATAGAGCAGTGGTCCCCAACTTTTGGGTTTTGGACTTCTATTTCCAGGAGCCTAAGTCAATTCCCCAAAGCACTGATCAGCCAAGGTATTGACTTAGGCTTCTGGGAATTGAAGTCCAAAACCCAAAGGTTGGGGACCACTGTTAGAGGCTACCTTCTTTCATCTCTGGTGGAGCATTCTAAGTCCCATCTCTACTGTGTAAGAAAACCAGGTGATCCAAAACACCTTACAAAAGTCCTCAGGGAAGATCAGAAACAAACTTTTCTTTCTTTCTTTCTTTCTTATTTATTTATTTATTTATCACTGGGGAACAAAAAACATTTCTTTTTTTGGTGCCTACAATTTTTCAACTGATTTCGGGCATTTTGGGGTGTCTGATTCTGAAAATGCCATCCATTTTGTTCTAGCAGCTCTAGTTCATGAGATATCGATGATGTCATTATACATTGCTCTTATGACTACACTTGTATTTGCCTCACCATTTGAAATTGATTGTTTTAATAATACTTATTGATGTTGTTCAAGCTCTATTCCTGTTGTTGTTGCAAGTGTAATTTAACTAATCTGACCTTTTTTGTCATTCTCTGTGCTCTCCTTTACTGTTGAGACTGGATGCTGTACATCCCGAAACTAGTCCAACTCTGCAGCTGCTCCATGGACTTATCCAGGAAGGCTTGCATTCTAGTTTTTTTCTCCTTATCTTAAGTATGATTTTGACATCCCCCCCCCCCCATTTTTTTCAAACATTTTTTTTTTTTGCCTCCAGGCGTGCATCGAAGGCTCCTGGAGGCGGGACAGGTTGTGGAAAAATCTTTTGGGGGTGGGAAAATATTTAGGTGGGCAAAAAAGGGTTGGATGGGTGGAAAATTTTTTGGGGGGCGGAAAAATTTCACTCCGCCCCCGGGTGGCTTATACCCTTGCTATGCCTCTGGTTATATATGCAACCAGTATGGTTAGATTGGCGTAATGTGAATAAGCCATATCTAAAAAACTAGAGCTGGTGGGGCATAACTTAAAGCATTTTTGGAATCAGTGACCCAAATATAGCCAGAAATAGGCAAAAATTGTGAGGCACCAAATCACTGTTCCCCAGTGAATTATTCAAATTTAACACATAACAACATAACAACAGAGAAAACATTACAATCATAAAACATTAAAAACCCTTAATAGACATTAAAGATTACCCTCCCCATCAATTATTTAAAAATTATGATTAAAAGAATGACTAAAAGAACAGAGAGGCCAACACTATATAAGCCAGCAGGGTGGGGTCACGACATCACCAGTGCCCCACACCTGCTTTGCCAGTCAGGTTTTTAGTTCTTTCCTGAAGGACAACAACTCTGCCTGGAGGTGCAACTCGGTTGGTAAGAGGTTCCATAGGGCTGGAGCAGACATGGAAAAGGCCCTCCTCCTAGTGCTAGCGAGTCGAGCCTCTTTAGCAGATGGTATCTTCAGAGAACCTCTCCGGTCCATTCTGGTGGGACAGACAGATGTTCTTGAGGTAATGCAGTTTCTTAGGTATCCTGCCCCACTACCACGTAGGGCTTTAAAGGTCATAACCACCACCTTGAATTGCACCCAGAGGCACACCAGTAACCAGTGCAGCTCTGGAGCAGTGGTGAGGCATGGGCATAATGCCCGCACCCCATCACCACCCTGGAAGCCACATTCTGGACCAGTTGCAGCCTCCAAATGGTCATCAAGGGCAGCCCCATGTAGAGTGCATTACAGTAGTCTAGTCTAGAGGTGACAAGAGCATGTGTGACCATAAACAAAGAGTCCCGGTCCAGGAGTGAGTATAACTGGCAGATCCCACAAAGTTGTAATTCTTCCTATTCCTGCAGTTAGAATCATCCACCGTTATTCTCATGTAAGCAAGTGTCACAGAATTTTCCTCCTATTATGTTTCAGCTCTTAACACAGAACTAAATTCAGAATTTTGAAGGAGGTTCCATGTGTCACTTCTAATAGGATGCAGGTTTCAGGCAATCTGGTTATTTCGAAACTGATGTTACTTTAGTTAAGTGCAAACTGCAGATGTCTTTCTCAGCCCTTCTGAAATATGTGGTTTTCACTAGGAACACTGCTGGGTGACAGAAATTACAGATTGTACTGTTTATCCCATCCCTCCCCCGCCACCCTCACTTTTCATGTTATTAAACTAAACAGAACAAATTTTCATGAATGCACCTACATGGTTAGATTATCCTCAGGACACAGAGGTTTCGTACAGTAGTCATGATTAACATCATGTCAGTTACTTTGAGACACTGTGGGAAGTTTAAAATGCCAGCCTGGCACTAGCACCAGCTAAAACCTCAGCTGGGTCACCTTCACTGCTGGTAAATCTTGCACATCATAAGTGCCAAAATGCCATGTCAAATCTATGGTAACAAAAAATAAAAAGTGTATGTGATTATGCTAACAAATCTGTGCATTTGGATCTAGAAAGAAACCTAGTGCTTTTTGTCAAGCTTACTTCTCAAATAGCTTGGATATATCAATTGTATTCTTGTTGCTTAATGCCATGAATCTAGTCTATAACAAATTACACTAGTACCTCGGATAACGTTATGACTTGGTTCCACAAGTCTTAAAGTTATCCGGTTTTTAACATTGTACGATGCATTGATCACACAAAGTTTTAAAAAAGCCCTGTTCCCTTTCAGAAACCTCCATCTGGATTGCTAAAGGGCTGAGCGATCCAGGCCCGGAGGGGCTTCTTAAGAGAGGCTTGGGACCCTTTCCCCAGCATCTCTTAGGAAGCCACAC
The DNA here is from genome assembly GCA_030440675.1 of Furcifer pardalis. Lineage (NCBI taxonomy): Eukaryota > Metazoa > Chordata > Lepidosauria > Squamata > Chamaeleonidae > Furcifer > Furcifer pardalis. Next base: position 73,553,430 of record CP126892.1, read on the forward strand.
ACACACATGCCTGGTTAGCTAAGCCCTTAGCAAGCCAGGCGGGGGGAAGGTGTTCTGAAAAGAAGGTAGGAAAACTTTTTCCTACCTTCTTTTCAGAAACCTCCGTCTGGCTTGCTAAAGGGCTTAGGAATCCAGGGTGGGGAGGGGGCTTCTAAAGAGAGGCTTGGGACCCTTTTACCCACCCTCTCTTGAGAAGCCACCCCCCTGGCCTGGATATCTAAGCCCCTTACCAAGCCAGGCTGGGGGGGGGGAGCTTTCCCCAAAACCCAAGCTATCCCAAGCAATTGCCTGGGACTGCTGGGGTGTTGGGGGAGACATGCATGTGAATAATCTCTCCCCAACACCCCAGCAGTTCCAGCCATCACCTAGGACAGCTGGGGTGTTGGGGGAGAGATTGTGCACGTGCACGGTTTCTCCCCCAACACCCCGGCAGTCCCAGCGATCGCCTAGGAAAGGCTGGGGTGTTGGGGGAGAGATCATGCCCCAAAGCCTGCAGAGCTGGTCTTCAGCCTTGTGGGCTTTGGGGCAGAGATCAACGTCGGGGAATTTGAGGCAAACATTTGCATTGCACAACATTATGTTAACGTTGTGCAATGCAAATATTTTCTTCAAATTCCCCGATGTTATCCAATGTTAGCATTATGCAATGCAAACCCTAACCAAGGTATTGCTGTACTACACTAAGCAACAGGAATTCAGTCAATGTGTTATAAGCACACATAATAGCTAGAATATATTCACGTTTACAGCAACAAGAGCATAAAAATATTTCTTTTCTGAAATAAATAACAACTGGTATTGCTGTTATAGCTATTATTTAAAAAAAAACCCAATATTGTAAGTAATTTCACTTAGGGATGGGTTTTTGCGTTTTAACACAAAGGGGGGGAGCACAAATCTGGCTATCTTTCATTTTTATGCTCTTTCATTCATTACTGAGACTGTAAAACATGAATTAACAAAAGAGGAGTACACAAAAGTTACATTTTTGTGTGTCCCCCTCTTTCGTTTAATCTTCTTTTCATCCTGTGACTGTCAAATTGCCGAAGAAACTTTTCATTCTATAGCATTGCAAAGGCAGCTGTCAGCAACCAATTAGATTTGGGGGTACGGCGTGTGAAATTTGAATCTGTAAGGGTCTTGGAATGGTTGGAATCCATTGAGTTGTGTCCTTGTGTTGCTTCAGTCATTCTTTGGAGCCCTACATTTTAGACTGTGCTGGGTTCCGCCTCTATAGATGCTTCTATCTTGGATTCTTCGTCTCCCCCACCCATCCCACTTTTTTTCCCTTTCCCCTTTGATTTTGGGGAGAGTTCCTCATTCCTTCATTTCTTTGGATTATGTTTTGACAGGACAAATATGTTATGGTATTGAATTTGTACTCCACTATTGACAGCTACTATTTTAACAAGGCTTTAACAGCTGCAACTACTGAGTACAGTGACTCAGCATTCTTGCTGTATAAATCAAGGGGCTCTGAAAGCCCACACCTGGAGGAGAGTCAGCGAGGAAAGCTTATGAGGAGAGCCGCCCAGAGTCGCTTAGGCAAGTGGGGCGGCATAAAAATTGAAAAATTAAATTAAATTTTAAATTAAATTACTGGAGGAGAGAAAACCAAGGAGAGTTCACCAGGACTGTCTGTGTGACATTTTGGCTGCTGTAGCTCGTGAGTGCAGAGTGCTGTATCACCAAGAAGCTAGCCGTGTGTACTGGCCTGAAGGGGTTTGCTGGTTGTCTGCTGCCAGCAGCACTCTGTGCCAAGCTCTCAACCCCAAGGACTGTCAGCAACAGTTACCTACTGTTGTCTACTGTACTCTGCTGTAAGTAGACTGTGTTTTGCCGTTTGGCTATCTGCTGGCCGAAACTACAAAGACTTGAACCAAAGACTGTTCTACTGTACATAGTTTTGTTGCTCCAGAGAAGTAATCTGTTTGCCTTGGTTTCATCCTTAAGTAAAAGACTTTATTTTGTATAAACTACTATCCAGTGGTGCTAGCAGTTATTCGAGCACATCTTTTCCGCTGCTGCGCTCTGCACGATAGCCAAAACGGTCTATCATATTCTATCATATTGATGCTGCCTTTGCCAGTATGCCCCTTGGTATTCAGTTTTTATATTCCACCCCAATCGCTTTCCTCTTCCTTTGGCCTTTTCTTTCTTTCTTTCTTTCTTTTTGGATTATTTTTTCTGCTTTTTTATTGCTGCCTTTGAACTCCAAAGAGAGAAGCAACTGTACCAAGCGTTACAGAAGAGAGAAATCTACCCATATTCTCATAGTTTTGGTGGCAGTACAATGATTGTGATTGGTATTGTAGAGGCAATGGGCACAGAGCTGAGTGAGTTGAGGAGGATGGTGGAGTACAGAAGTGCCTGGCAGACAATGGTCCATGGGGTCACAAAGGGTCGGAATCGACCGTGTGACTGAACAACAAAAAATGGGGAGGGGTGCCTTTTGTGTATTTGTCTTTTGTGTATTGCCTTGGCTCTGCTAATTTGGAATATTTTATGAGTTTTTAAGGGATTTTCTGTATTGGTTCCTGAAAACACAAATGGTGAAATATGAAATCAAAGGCTCCCATAGAGGAGTCCATTTGTTTAAAATGAAAGGACTAGTGTATAAAAACATGAAAATGAAGGAGGCAACACTACCAAAAATACTTGAAATGAAAGAAAAGTGGACATTTTTGCCATCCACATCCATAGTTTTATTTTAGTCCTTTCTAAAACACCCCTGCTGGAGACATTATATTCTTCAACTTTCTTTGGCTAGGAATGCATAAATACTGAACAATCCTAATAAACACATAAGGATCAAATCCATGACTACTCATATATCAGATAGATTAATGAGCTTTCCTATAACTGAAAGGTGATTTATCTTTTGAGAAAAAGAGTAATTTGATCCAAGTTATTTAAAAAGGTAGAGTGCTTTTTCAAGGCAGAGATGGATGCTAAGCCAAAAGTCTCTCCAAAACCAGGTCACCTGAAGAGTGGGAGGTAGAAGACAAGAGTATTGATTTCCTCAACTTCCCCTGCTTCATCTGCTCTTTCAATTGCTGTACTTCTCTCCCCACCCAAATTTCTCCCCCAACCTTGATTGTTGAGGAAATGGCACATTATCACCTCATCATGTCAGCTTGACAACGCATTACCATGCTTCCTATGTATATTGGTGCAAATCCCTTTCAGAAGATGATTGAAGGAAATAGTTTGCAACAACCAATTGCCAGGCTGTTTTGCTCCTGGCAACTATCCATGGAAAGTGTAAGCAAACTGTTACATATAATATAAAATGTCATGCATATTGGCTAGTATCATGTTTAATATTTGTGCATAAGTGGAACTCTGCAAGCTGTCAAGGTGCTAGTCTTTCATGACCAGGCACCAAGATTTTCTCAGACCATCATGGCAGCTTCAACAGATAGACTTCATTGCTCATAAACAGTGAACATACTAGCTCTTAATTCTACTTCTGGTATTCATATCAGTCACTGTTGTTATGTGCTGTCAAGTTAGAAATGAGCATCCCAAATAAGCTTTCAAGGTAAATGAGACATGTAAGGAATATTCTTAGTAGTTGCACATTCATACGCCTCCTGAATACTAATTTAGAATACTAATTTATCAGTTCATCCACTCTGTCCATCAAATTAGTGTCAGAGTCCAGGGCATTGGCAGATGGCAGGTGACATGAATGCCAAGACCCAGGACAACCAAAGTGAAGCCAGAGATGCAGGATTATTCAAATGACAAAGGCACAACCAAAATATATCAGAAGTTGGGTGACTGGGAGAACAGACATGTCAGAGAACTTTCATGGGCTGTAACAAGCAGAGGACTAGATTCAGGGAACCAGGATCTAGGCCAGAGATTCTCAACCTGCAGTGCATGGGCTAGATGCAGCCCACGGACCATTTTATGTGGGCCCACCACTACCTCCACAACACCAGGAAGTACCATGTGGTGGAGAAAGGGCAAAATGACCATCTGGACCTGAAGCTGTCTGAGGGAGTGCGACCTGGCGCCCAGCTAAAAAACATTGAGAACTCCTCATCTAGGCAAAACAACACTCCTCATGAACAGGGCAGGGAGTCTTCAGGAACAAGTCAGGAGCTCTTCTGGAACAGAAACCAGGAACAAGGCAAGAAATCCAGGAACCAAACAACTGCAAGTCTACTGACATCCATTGTTAACACCACCTTACTGGGAGTAAGGGCCAGTTCTTATATAGCTAGGCCACCCAGGGTCTTCAGGTGGAGCTTATGAAGGCCCTGAACCTTCACCAGGGCTCTCAGTCGAGGCTTAGCAGTTGCTCCCTGCAGGACTTAGATCAGCTGCTCCCAGGCTGAAGTATGGGCTCGGCCACTGGGACAGGGAGATTTATCCCAGCGTGCCCTTGCTTCTGGTGCTCTGGGGTGCAAATAACAATTTTATTATTTTATCCACGCGGTGTACTTTAGATGAAGCCATTGCTCCAAGCTCTCTCCTTCAGCTTGGAGCAATGGTTTATTCTAAAGTTCCACCGCTGGGCGGAGCAAGTGAGGGGCGGCAACCAAGCAGTTGCTGGGGGCAGCCTTCTCCCCTGTCCCTTGGTCACCACCCCTCACCCCTGTCCAGTGCTCTTCCATGGTGCCCAGCACACCCTTGCCCAGGCTGGTGGCTTCAGTCCTGCAGGACTTAGAGGAGCAGCTGTAAATCCTAACAATTAGGTACCTATTTTGATTAGTAGAAGTGGTTAAAGGCCAGGGATGATGACAATGGTTCTGGTAGTTCTTTCTGTATCTGGACAAAGCACTCTTCTTCATAAATGGGCCTGCAGGTAAGAATGCAAATTCTTGCAGGTGAAGAACTGTAAATTTTGTCACTTTGCTTGTGGATTTGGGCTTAGATCTCCCTATTCACTGTTCATCCTGACAACCACTATATCACTCTTCAGTGACAGGTTTTTTTTAATAAAATACTATTGTGAAGGTAGAAAGCATCTTGCTTTATTCTGAATAATTCTCCACTTTAATGAAAGTTGTTAATAAATGTTGTTAATATATACAAATGTAAAAAGCTTACATCACTAAAGGCTACAATCCTAAGCATGCTTGTTATGAACTCACCAATTGAGTTCAATGGGACATTTTTCTGAGTAACTGCTTACTATAGTTGTCCTATTTCCTGTGGTTGATAGTATATTATAAGGATTGCTTTGAATTCTAGTGCCAGTGACTGTGCAATCTTCTGTTAGCTTTCGGGGACCTCTGCTTTGTGAAAATTAATATTTAAGCAAAATTATTGAGTACTTAATTACATATAGAAATACATATATTTCTTTCTTTCTTTCTCTTATACACGTGTGTGCATGTGCACAAACACATTTGCAGTTTTGACTGAAGGGACTACTCCTTCATTGCAAGAACTCATTACTTTTGCAAGGTTTTAGATTCAAAACTAATCAGGAATGGAGACACTGTTGGTCTGGTACCCTTCACTGAGTAAACGTTGCAGATGCAAAGAATAAGCTCTGAACTAAAGTTTTGTCCCTGGTTGAAATCATCCCTTTCTTAACATTCTTCCTTAAAAATAAATAACAAAAACCCTTAAAAGACTGTAACACAGAGTTGCCAAAACTTTTTAGGCCATGGGATGGTCATGTGGTTCAGTTGACCGGTCACATGGTTTAGTGGGCCAGTCATGTGCTTCCTCCCACCAGAAGTAGAAGTAAAACATGTCTTGCAATCTGTTTTGCAACAGGATGAGTTAGATTTTTAGGCTGCCATTTTCTCTGCTTAAACCAGGGGTGCCTAAATTATGGCCCATGGGCCCGATCAGCCCCCTACACCAATTCATCTGGCCCACATCACCTTTGCTGCTCCTGGAAGCGGAAGTAAAATGTGCTTGTACAGGCATGTTTTACTTCCACTTCCAGGAACGGCAAGGCACTGTGGGCTGGATGAATTGGTTTTGGTGGCTGGATCTGACCTATGGGCCGTCGGTTGGACACTTCTGCTGTAACAGATCCCTCTCTTGACTTGACTGATACCCAGCCTGGAGCAGATGCTTTTGCTTGAATGCCCTTGCAGGCTTAGCCAGGCATTGCTATTAGTCATGTCATGCAGGTTCAAGATTGTGCCAGAAAAAAGACAGATGCGGCTCAGTAGATTTTAATTCCTGAAGCAAAGGCAAATATGACACCACCCTCTGTTCTATTTATGTAGCCAGGTACACTGCTGGTTGAACTAGCAGTCTGCACTAGCAATGAAATAGAGCCCATTTATCAACCCTAAAAGCAGAAAGCTTTTTTAAGGGGTGAAAGACACACTATATCTGAGACGTTTTAGAGGAATCTTTCTGTGTCTATGTGTGTCATTCTCTGTGAAAGAAGTGGAAAACAGATCAAAATCTAAATACTCTGGATTCACTATTGTGGCCAGGGTCACTAGAGAATTACAGTACTGTACAGTAATTGCAACTGTTTCTAGGATTCCTCCCTGAATAACAGCTCACAGACACCCAGAAACTAGGAGCAATAAAATCATTTGAAAACTTACCAGCTGTCACAGTTTTGCTGTCTTCTAGAAAGGCTGAAATACTTTAATCAACTCATTTCGTTTTCCAAACCTCACCATCCCTAGCCCAATTCCAAAATACTTTTAGCTGTGGGTAACATTTTGATGAGATCCGGTATCAGATAGACTTTTAATGTGTGTCAGGAACAAATACATCCTTTTGCAATTTGAAAGTACTGTTATTTCTGCAGGCCATTAAATCTGCAACTCATTTTACCAAGTATTTAACTCAAATACAAACACACTTCAAGGAATTTCTGGCAAAGGAAAGTCACACTAGAGGTCTGCTTCTGAAGGATCCCTGTGGCTGTTCTGAAAATATGCACATTTTACATTATATCTTTTTAAAACCTCAGAAATCAGGTATAGTAAAACCTCAGTTAACATAATTAATGCATTCCCTGGGACATTTCTTAAAGGAAAAATTACTTAAACTGAATTTTCCATAGGAATGTATTGCATGCAATTTCCCATAGAAATGTATTGAAAACCAAAATATGTTAACCAAAATGCAGTTTCCTATAGGAATGCATTGAAAACCAATTAATCTGTTCTGAAAAAATTCTGTAAACCGAGCCACTATTTTCTATGGATTTCCTTTTGTTACACAATTTTTGTGTTAACCGAGCCATTTGTTAAGTGAGTTTCTACTGTATAGTTGTTGAAAGTGGGTCTCTGTGTGTGGTAAAATACTTTGTCATTACAAAACCTATGGGACATGTTTACGTACCCTTGCTTTTGAAACCATTATGCTGTAATCTTGTATCAATCTGTGGATTTTGGTTTGGGAGGATTACCTAATGATGGTCAAATTCCATCCATCAGCTGAATAGAGCGCTTCCAAAAAACAATGGCACCAATTCCATCTACAACTGCGGTTCATTAAACTAAACTATGAAAAAGAATATTACTCAGAAGGTTATGAGTGATGAAGGAGAAGCTAGCAGCAGGTTTCCATCTCCCATCTGGGACATGGAAGCCAAGGAATCGGCTGAGAACTGGGGTGACACGATGCAAAACAAACCTAAAGAGGTGAGGCCACATTGACGATGCTGAACAATGTGAATGTGGTGTGAGACAAGACTTTGAACATTGGCTATTCTGTGGCAACTTGCCTGAACAGTGTGATATCGAGGATTTGTTTGAAGCAAATGACAGGGCTATTCAAGCTGCTGAATATTGGAAAAGTAGAGTGTGAATATGTAAACATTTAGTTTATATAGGCAAACATTTTAGATGATTAGGTTTTTTTAAAAAAATATGTTCATTTTAAATTTTACTGTTTCAGTAACACTCTCAATACCCATAAACTCTCAAAATCTGCTGCAGGGGGTTTGGAATGCTCCAGAACATATTGGGAGGAAGTTATTGTCTGCAAAAGTTTGTGGAGGTAGGTGCATTTCCCTCTTGGAAGTGGACATATACTCACTTAAAGTTGATAGAGAATGGCTGTAGTCCATATCTTATGTCAGAAATCTGAGCAGAGCTGGTCCCAAATATGAAGCAGGGAAATAAATAGGTGATCTAAAAAGCTCTATCCAGCCATCCTTTTCAAAGATGGCTTTACAAAATCTCTAAACAATACAGGAAGAAAAGTTCCTCTAAAGAGAGATAAAACAAGCAGCTTCCCATCGGTTACCATAAAGAAATCTTCTGGTAACACATTCATGTGTTAAGGTTTCATGAGGGGCCATAGTCTTTATTATTTATCTTTCCTCTCCCTTGGCTTTTATGTCACAGACTTTTACAATAACTCTCTGCTAGATTTATCACCATGTATTGTCCTAATATAAGGTTGCCTGTTCTTCTGGAAAGAATCAAAATATAGCACAACTCCTTGTCAGCATGTGGGATGAGATAAAACAAAAGTACCTTGCACTATTCAATGAAAACAAACAGTACAAAAGTGCTTCCACCCGGAGCTGATTAGAAGATCAGGGGCTAAGTGTGAGGCAACCTCCTGGAGAGGATGCAAAGTCTCTTCTTACTACAATTCAAAGAAAGAATAAGCTTTGCCAGTAGAGGGAAGTGATTCCTGCTTATTAGTGCAGAAGATGAGACCTGGAGCTGACTGTGGTTCAAATCATGGTTGCAAAATTCAGGCTTAGAATGAAGAAAGTAAGGAAACCATTAGGCCATTCAAGTATGATCTAGATCACATCCCTTATGAGTGTACAGTGGCAGTGAAGACTAGATTTAAGGGATTAGGCTTGATAAACGGAGTGACTGAAGAACTAGGTTCATGACATTGTACAGGAAGCAGCAAGAATATTGACACAGCATTTTCTCTAACAATAAAAGAGTTACATGAAAAAGTGTGTAATATGGTTTTTATCTATGTACTTCCTGGAGATTATTAGGAGAGATTAATAACTGGAAAATCACAGGAGCGACCCATCATTATACTGATGATGCAGCAAAATGTCTACTAAGTTTTCCCCATGATAGTCAGCCATTACTCATATTTTCTGGCTTGTTTATTGGGGGGGGGGGGAGAATTGGCTGCCACATTGTCACTAGCTTGTATTTGGTAACAAACTATACATATACTGTATTCCCAAATGTAATGTTAAACTAAATGAGGGTGGTTTTCTTGTGTAGGTAACTTATCCCTCTTCTGGCATAGCCAGTATCAAGCTTAATTGTTAGATGATGATCAACTGTCTTCAACTACATCACAGATGTAAATGTTAGGAGTCACACTGGTTGCTGGGAAACTAAGATGCAAAACCAGAAAAATATTTAATTCATTGGGCTTATCAATATTAAGCCAATGTAGCAATGTTGACACCTGGCATCATCTCCTGCTTCCTCCACCCTGATGGTTTTGAAACCTGCCCAGAGACCATGCAGCTTGAAGTCTCCCTACATTTAAGAAGTAGAATGTAAAGTCTCACCAAAATAAAGATAATGTTTCTGCTTTCAAACAGAAGAAAGTGAATAGGGCTAGGAAGCACTCTGGTTTATTTTCCTGACCCTCACCAGTAAATTTACCCATAAATCTAGTCCTTTTAAATTTTGGTGCCTTGGGGCAAAGGTCCAGTTGCTCCATCTAACAACAACACTAATCAGCATTTTGAAAATGTGATGCAAGCTTTCAAATGACATAGAACGCTGTAGCAAAAAATCATTGAACCCTACCAACATGGATTCATCCACTGTTAATAATAATTTTGTGTCAGAAATTATTCTTAGTTGAAAAGATTTTTGCTGGAAAATCTCCACTCAGGGGATGCCTGAATGAGGCTCCTTTCTTGTCCCCAAGATCTTTTCCCACCAAAGTGGTCCCTATTTATCTACTTGCAGTTGAACTGCTAGGTTGGCAGGAACTGGGACAGAGATGGGTGCTTCTTATGTCATACAGTATCCGGGTCTTGAACTGCCAACTTGCTGACCTTCCAGCTAACAAGGTGAACTTCTTAACCATTGAGCCACTGCAGCCCCTCCACTGTTAGTAACAGCCTTATTGGGGGGGGGGGAGAAAGGGGTTGTAGCCAAAATCCTGTTTTACATTGTAACTTCTTTCGAAGTATTTTGCTTCCTGAATTTTTATGCTCAAAGACAGTAGACAAGACATACAGGGTTTTTCCAGGAGGACACCATTCTAAATGATATAGATTTTTAAAATAACAAGATTTATTACCCTCAATGAAAAGACAGTTTTGCACAGGAAGTTTATCATTTTTGTTCTTGCTGATATTTATAATTTATTCAATTTGTTACATTTTTATTGTAAATATTTTTTAATATGTTGTAAGCCCCCCACAGTGGGAAAATATCACAGATGGGTGGAATATGGATGGGGGTGTGTATGGATGGATGGATGGATTAGATAGATAGATAGATAGATAGATAGATAGATAGATAGATAGATAGATAGATAGATAGATAGATAAGATAAAACAGAATCTGCACATAGGAAAATGTATTCTTTTGCCAAAAATTAACTCATTAATTTTGTGCTAAATACTGTATACATGTTGGGGAGACAGTGTGCATGGCCAAATAAATAAAATTTATGTTTGCTACAATCTTCTTATGTCTATGGATTTGGCGTTCTGTTTAATTTATTTTTGCTGACAAAGGAGAGAACAGCCATCTTGATTCAAAACAGAGTTCAAGACTGGAGTGAGAAGTAGTACTCAAAAATTAAAACAGTTAAATAAAATAAAATGATTTAGAGGAAAATACAAAAATTGTACAGTTCAATCTGCCACAATGACGTTGGCTTAAAAATGAAAAAGCACAGGGATGTGACCTCATAAGCTTCTATTTAAATTATCATTTATCATTTTAATAGGGGTTTCTACAGGTGAAAGATATCATTTTCCTCACTTGTGTTACAGGATTCTGATGGCATATCTTTTTCTATGAATATCCGAATGTGGAAAGGAATTAGATAAATGGTGAAGTAGAAGCGAAGCAATGCTGTGAATTCCAACAACTGTATGAAACCCTGCCACATATACAGTAATACTCCGGTTCCTTTGGCTTTACAATCCTTCCTTAAATGTTACCACTGAAGTGACTGAAAATAACAATATTTTCCAGGATCAGAAAGTTAGACTTGGCACCCTTTAGATTAAGCAATCATTGCCACAAAGCAAAGCTAACAAGTGAAGCAATAACCATTTCTTGCATTGCCACCTAGTGAAAAGATCTTTCAAAACTAAACAGCTGAAGGAGAACTAATGGATCACTGAGTACAACCTCCTGCTATCATACATGATGTTTGTATAGGCAGCATTGCCCATTGAAGGCTAATTCATGTTTTCCTTGAAATCATCAGAAATTGGCTCCCATGTTTATATTTTGGGTTTTAATGTGTATGTGCCTTCAAGGTAAGAACAACAGCTCCCACTCCCAGATATAACTGGTGCTTGTAAATGTTTCTTGCTTACATTACAAATCCCAGATTCTGAGAGTTGCAGTCCAAATAAATAATTTTTACTTGTTTGGACTGCCACTCCTAGAATCTGGATAGTAAAAACAGTAACTGAAATCCATATCCTATATATAAAGTAAACTAAAACTAAACATATAACTAAAACACTAAGTGGAAACAAAGCATTATCCTTGGAGCTTTGGTTTGGTTATAGTATACACAAAATATGAATATCTACACGATTAAGGTAAATATCATTTAATCAAACTTGCTCAGTCACAATTCTTAATGTAGCAATAGCAAAAGCAATTACACTTACATACCATTCCATTGCGCTTAAAGCACTCTCTGGTTACTTCACAAAGTAATTAGCACCTTGTTCCCAGCAAGATGGGTACTAATTTTACCAACCTGTGAAATAAGGAAGGCTTAGCCAACTTTGAACCTGTTGGAATCAAATTCAGGTCATGAGCAGAGTTTTGGCTGAAGCTTAACCATTGTGCTATGGTGCTATACCAACCAACATAGCTCTGAGGACTTGTCTCAACTTAAGAACTGTTTAGCACTTCTAGCTCGTTTCCAGGGCATCAGGTCTGAATATAGCATTAGGCAGAATGAGATAATATGCTGGATTGTGTGGAGGGGGCCATAACAGAGGACTTGCAGTTGAGTTCTCTAGCAGGAGCTGAGTAGTGCCCACCTCTAATGGTGATTTGAGGCATTGGGATGGAACCAGGTGGAAAGAAAGCAGCAAGCAGAATTTGTTCTCCAAGACAGTTACAGGAATCCCATTAAAGAAAGCTTCATTTTAGCAGTTTCACCTCTGACGAGATATACAGAGATTCAAAATCAGGTTTTCAAAAATAAAGGACTTAATCTTTCCACCTATACGATTAAATCTGTCAATTTCATCTCCATCCACACTCATGTTTTTAAATTTCATTCTGATGAATTTATGAAGGAACCTGAAAATTTGAGATATTCTTTCACTATCAAATGAAGAAACAGAATTCCCAGCCAACCCTAGTACAGGCAGATGTGAATTAAATTGCTCTAGAGATTTCTGAAATGAGAAAAGTACCATGAAAAAGAAGATGTCATATTGTGACAGAAGCCATATTTAGACTGTAATATAAACTAAATGACATTTTGGATCAGGTGTAATATAAATACCTCAGTGAAAAATAACAATGTTATCTCCTTTTTTATATGGAAAAGGATAATTTAACAGTGCTATTCTGTTGGTAATATCAACCTTTGCATTTTTCTTTAGTTAAAAGTGTAAGATCAGAATGTCAGAAAGCACGTTACAATATTTTTTCAAGGTGAAGTCAGTGATAGTTTGCTAATAAGGGCAGATTCTTAGCTGTCAGGTCTTACACAGTATACATTTTCTAGCTCCATAGTTAGCTCTGGTAATCTCTTTGGGTATCTTGGCCCAATGCCCAACAACTGATACTGTCAAGAATTTCCAGCTAAAACAATAACCTCCACCTCTTTATCTTCTCATCCATCAGAAGTTGGTGGAAAATAGATCTCATTTGTAATTCTACACGTTTGGAGGTAGAGTAGTTTGATAAATGGTTTAATTAGATGTTTGGGAAAGAAGATGGCAACTCAGGGTTGGGAAAACAATGTGCATGAGATTAATTAGAAAAAGCAAATATTGTTTCTCCTGAAAGTATCAGAAGATGCTGAACTGTTCACACACACAAACATTATGGAGGAGGGTGATTGTTACAAAACAGAATGTCTTCCACAGTAACTAAAATACACAGAAATCTTCTTTAAGTGTCCCAGATTACAGGCAATGTGGGAGGAGAAAGCTAACCCTATCTTTTTGTGATGCATGCATTTCCACAAGTAGGAGGGCAACTTTCTGAATGAGAAACCCTTGTTTATGTGTGGTGGCACTCAATATAATTTGGAGAAGAGTAGAAAAACATTTGAGGTTTTTCAAACTATAAGTCCCAGAATCCTACAGCTAGCATCTCTTCAACACTTCTTCTGGTCTTCTATGACACATCACTCCCAAAGCAAACATTTTCAACACTGATATTCAGAAATTACAAATTTTGTGAGAGGTTTTCAGGGACAAAAGATGCCCTTGCAATCAGAAAGTGTCCCTACATGTGTACATGTGTATCTTGGGAAGTGTCAGGAAGAAGCAAAGTTACTGTTTTTCTCTTTCTTTCCTATTTACCTTGATTTGGATCAACTGGAGAAGACTAGCATTTAAGGGCTAAACTATACATTGGCATTACATTAATTATAATATACTTATTACCAAGGCCTCAGTGGCTTAGTGGTTAAGATGCTGAGCTTGACGACTGGAAGGTCAGCAGGTTAGCAGTTTGAGACCTGAGTGCTGCACAATGGTGTGGAGCTCCCGTTGTCTGTCCCAGCTCCTGCCAACCTAGCAGTTCAAAAGCAAGAAATTGCAAATACTGTAGATAAATAGGTACTGCTTTGAAAGTAAAGGTAACAGTGTTCCGTGTGCTTCAACATCTAGTCATGCCTTCCACATGACCTCATAAATGTCTGCAGATGCAAACAGCACTCACTCTTTGGCTGCAAGCCGAGATGATCACCGCCCCCTAGAGTTGGACACAATGGGCTTTTGAGCAAAGAAGACCTACACTTATTACTGCCTCAGTTACTTTTATTTATTTATTAGATTTATATAGCCTCCCACTCACCACAGTGACTCAGCGCGGCTTACAGTCAACAAAAAATATAGCTTAATTAAAAACAGCTTTAAGCAGACCCCAGACAGTCCCTAGGTGGTCATATAAGCCAGCGGGAGAGGAGCAGCTCCCATCATGGTACCCCACATACGCTGGGCCAGCCAGGTATTCAGGCCTTTCCTGAATGCTGGCAGATCTAATTGTAGGCAGAGGTCAGTTGGCAGGAGGTTCCAGAGGGCTGGGGCAGCCACTGAAAAGGCCCTCCATCTAGTGCTAGAGAGGCTCACCTCTTTAGTTGGTACCCTTAGAGAGCCCCTCCGGTCTGCTCTAATGGGATGAGCTGATGTCCTCGGGGTGATAAGGTCCCTTAAGTAACCTGGCCCACTACCATATAGGGCTTTAAAGGTAATGACCAGCACCTTGAATTGCACCCAGGGGCACACCGGTAGCCAATGCAGCTCCCACAGCAAGGGTGAGGCATGGTCACCCCATCACCATGTGGGCCGCCATATTCTGCACCAGGGTCATCAGGGGCAATAGTCTAACCAGGAGGTGACCAATGCATGAGTGACCATGAGCAAGGAGTCCTGGTCTAGGAACAGGCTTGGCTGGCAGATTACTCAAACTTGAGCAAAAGCCCTCCTGGCCATGACTGCCACCTGCTCCTCAAGCAGGAGTCATGAGTCCAGGAGGATCCCCAGATTACACACCGGCTCTGCCTGGGGCAAAGAAGCTCCGTCCAGTACCAAAGTTGGTAATTCCTTAGACAACACAGGACCCCTTATCCACAACCACTCAGTCTTGGTGGGATTCAGTTGTAGCCTGTTGTCCCCCACCCACACCCTCACAGCTTCCAGGCACCTGGATAAGACTTTGACCTCATCGCTTGGCTCACCAAAGGCTGAGATATATAATTGAGTATCATTCGCTACTGATGATACGTCACCACATGGGAACGGATGATCTCACCCAGTGGTTGTTGAACATGTTGAACAGGAGGGGCAAGAGTACCGAGCAATGCAGCACCCTACATGTGATGGGGCTCAGGCTGGACCTCTCACCCTCCAACCACACCAACTGGGTTCAGCACCTCCAGAAGGAGGAAAACCAGGACCACACCGTGCCCTGTAACCCCAACCTTCAGAGCCAACCCAGAAAGATACCATGGTCAACGGTATCAAATGCTGCTGAAAGGTCAGGAAGAGTAAGGACGGATGGGTTACCTCCATCCCGCTCCCGCCAGAGGTCATCCATGAGCATGACCAATGCAGTCTCGGTACTACATCTAGGCCTGAATCCTGACTGAAAAGGATCCAGATAATCCTCTTCATCCAGGACACCTGGGAGCTGCCACGCCACTGCATTCTCCACTACCCTCCGCAAAAAGGGGAGGTTGGATACAAGACAAAAATTAGCTAGTATTGTTGGGATGAGTGATGGTTTCTTAAGGAAGGGGTGCTTTCTCTTATATCAATTTTTCACAAAATAGAAAGAAATGTACCTTCCTTCCAAAGCACACGCATGACCTAGGACAGGAGTTCTCAACCTTTTAAAGCTGGGGGCCAGGTCACGCTGCCTCAGACAGCTTCGGGGGCTGGATGGACATTTTGCCCTTCCTCCAGCACATAGCACTTCCTGGTGTGGTGGAGGCAGTGGGGGTCCACATGAAATGGTGCCATGGGCCACTTCTTACCATGGGCCGCAGGTTGAGAATCTCTGGCCTAGGAGGAGGGTAGCTAATTCTTCCTCTTTGCACAAACATATTTTGGTCCTCCTTAGTATTTTGTTCAAAGCTTGCTTTTGCTTTGCAAAAAATAGTGTATTGAGTGACAAATAGCACTTTTCACAATGATTTTTCAGTAGGAAAGGAAGCAAAGTTAATACCACCTCCTACCATGGCACTGAGTCATACAGGGGTCCTCTGTTGTTACATTTAAGTGTAAGGGAGGCATGGCCAGTCTACAACATACTATCTTGAACAACCAGAGGTTTTGTGATCCCTTAAAGACTAACATATTCTCTCTCTAAGGATTACAGCCTACCTAATCAGATGCATAAATTCAGATTTTAGAATATGGTTGCAAAACATAGTTATGAATTTGAATGGACATTTGAATAATGCTCAAGCAGCTGACTTTTCATCTCTGTGCTACTCAAGCATTGCATGTTGGAAGGATATTACTCTAACACACCTTTGGTTTTTGGGCTTCAATTCCCAGAAGCCTAAATCAATTCCCCAAAGCACTGATCAGCCATTGTACTGACTTAGGCTTCAGGAATTGAAGTCACTCTGTGGGGCATAGGCCCCACATTAGGAACCACTGCTCTAATACTATCACTTATTGCATTCCCAGAGCTTAGTTGCCTCAGTTCACTTCATATAAAGCAAGCATGAGAAGCAGACTGGCAATCAGACAAAGCGTACATTTCTGGTAGCATCTCATGGTAACTGCACCTATTCTGTGCTGCTAGGAGAGATCTTAGGATCTCAGAGAAGCTGAGCTGGCTCAAGGTGTTTTTCTGCATGAGACAAACAATGATTGGCAGTATTATTTCTTGCATGACATCTGAAGGCATCAAGCTAGTCTGGGAAGCATAGGACAGATTGTATAGCACACACCAGTCATCTCCAATATCTTGTCGGTGTGTCTCACTATCTGCCACTCGAAGTGACTGTCTCACTTTCCTTAGTGTAGGACAAATCCAGCATAGACAAGCAGCTATGACAATGAAACTGGGTCTTACAAATATGTGGTGTTAGTGACAATCAAGAATTTATGTGATGATAGCAACAATCAATAATTCAACATTATCTTTTTCTTTCTTTGTGATCAGTAACTAATTAGTGTTCTTGATTTCAAATGTTTGATGTTCTAATATCAGTTGAGATGTCACATTTCTCCTTCCTTGCCTATTCAGTGAAAGCAGTTGGTCTTCCAAATTTGGATTTCTTTGTTTCAATATCTTGTAATGTTATTTCTTCTTGACAGGGGTTAAATCGATTATTTAAAAGGTGCAAAGTATCTTGGGGGGGGGGGAGGAAAGATATATATTACAAAACTAGCATGCAAAAGTGAAATATTTTTCAATTAAGCAGATTTAAGAACACTGCATGAATGAAATGCTAATAGGAAGTGACATCCAGGGACAGGACATCTATCTATATGTCCCTTAGGAAAAGCTTTTTTTTTTTTTGCAATACATTAGTATAACATTTCTGGTGTAATCTACACAGTCGGTTTTGGCTTTTTGCCAATAGAAATCTTTTGAACTTTAAACTGTGAAATTTGTGGTGGGGTGATAATGTAAAATGATACATGTAAGTGTCTGCCCGACACTCTGATGTATTGCAAGGCGTATGAATGCTGTGTCTCTTTAAGCTCTGGCTAAGGGAGCACACGGGTGTTCTCACTCTGCTGCATTGCTGGGTGCTATCATACCCTGTATATAGCCAGGAGCTACAAAGGGCATCTTTGAGCTTTGTCTCCATTGGGTGTTTGTCTCCAGGAGCTTCGTCTCCATGAGCTGTTGTCTCCAAGAGTGTTTTGACACCATATGAAGAGGCTGATGTCATGAGCTGTATTTGAGGGACTGCTTCACTGCTGCTCAACCCTACAGTTACAAGCCTATAGTGTACAGGTGTTGTTTTGCCTGCTTCAGAGTCTGCACTAATTGCTGCGAGGTATGCAATGAGGCCTCTGCACCGAATGAATGGGAGACTGGGTTTCTGGCTCTACCTGCAGGCTGTCTTCACAGAATAAAACCTCTGGTAAGCCTACAAACTGAGAAACCATAGCTGTGAAACTCTGTGACTTTTTCATGGCCACAGCGACTAAACTGACCTGTATTGTGTAAGCTGTATATGGTGCCTTGGCCTGAAACAGTGACTGTAACTGGATAGTTTCTTTGCTGCACTGTAAATACTCCTGCACCATACTCTTAAGTAAACCGGCTTTAAGTTGTCTTTCACCAAACTACGTGCCTGCCTCTTTGTCTGTCTGTTTCCACAAGGTGCCAAATCTTAGTAGGTACGTTCAAGACTTCTTCCCGCTAACTCTGTCACCTGCTTTATACCAACCACACACACACACACACACACACACACATATTCTGGAGTTCAATTGTTAGTTACTGCTCTTCAATTTTTCAAATCCAGATAGCCCGTTTTGTATGTTATATAAAGAAGGTGAGCTTATTTGCATATTAGATAAATGTGCATAATATGCCACTAAGTACATGAATGTAGCATTGCTTCCCACCACAATGTTTCAGCCATGACATCATGTGTAGGGTAACCACTGGTCTGCAAAAGCACATATACAGGGTGGCCTGTAAGTCCCTACCCTTCCTCTCTGTCGGCACACCCCATCTGCCCAGTAGTCCCCTGGGAGCATTTCCTCCCTCCTCCCAGCACAGGGTTTGCCCCACCCCTCTGTCCAGTTGTATCTGACTCTAGGGTTCAGTGCTCATCTCTGTTTCAAAGCTGAAGAGCCAGCGTTGTCTGCCTCTGCAGACATTTTCCTGTGGACATGTGGCAGGCATGCCTAGACCCTGGAGTGCATGGAATGTTGTTTACCTTCCCACCAAAGTGGTACCTATTTATCTGCTTGCAATTTCTTGCTTTCTAACTACTAGGTTGGCAGGAGTTGGGACAGAAATGGGAGCACATTCCATTGTGCAGTACTTGGGTATCGAACTGATGATCTGCCACTTTCCAGGTAGCATCTTAATCACTTGAGCCACAAGGAAGTTACTTACTGTTGGGGTGGAATTAATTGTTCTTGTCTGAAGTGACTGCACTAATGTAGAGAGTGAATAAAGAAGTGGAGTTATAGGCAGAGATGGGACCACAGGAAGAAAGGAAGCGGGGATTTGGTGAGTCAATTCCTCTACTATCCCAATTATTCAATTGGCCAAGTTGCAGTTTATTCTTAGATTTCAGCCACTGAGTGTAAGTTGTCAGAAAAACTGTTCCCCAAAATTGAACATTTCTCAACAAAATGTCTTGTTCTCTCACAAGCAAACAGAAAAAAATTATCATACATCAGAACAAGTGAGCATTTGCATCCCTAGTGGCAGGTGAGGCAGTTATCCTTACTTTGCTAAAAAGAGTTTATTGCCTGGAGGAGTTTACAAAATGTTAAAAAGAGAATCATTATAAATGTCAATTACAGAGCTGTATCCTTTCAGAGGGTCAAATTAAACAACATCACCATGCACAGGACCAGTTCCTCCTAGTGATTTATTAAAAAAAAAGATGCAAAGCATTTAAGAGAAGTGTTTCCTGTTATATTTGGCCATTAAGTGGATGGCTCCTATACAACTTGGCTCCCCTTTAGGTATCATATTATTATGTGCCTAACCACTTTCATTGTTTTGTGATACTGCTGTATTTATTAAATGTTTTAGATCAAATGCTTTGGACAGTTACTACCCACAGTAAATTAATCACATCTGCCAGTAATGTAATAGAAAAACAATCATATAGAAAGAATGGTAGCGATAAGTCAAATAATAACAAATGATGTGGGGAATTCATACCTAAATAGATGGCTGGGCTTGTTTTAATTCCAATACAAACCATTCTTTTCAAGATGGGTGGAATCTAAGATTTTCACGCTTCCAAAATCAGCCTTAGTTTGACCCCTCCAAAGTCTAAATCATGGGTTACCAAACTAAGGCCTGTGGGCCGGATCCAGCCCATGGCACCATTTCATGTGCCCCCCACCCTTCCAAGGGCATTCAAGAAACAAAATGGCTACCCCTTTGATTCTGTTGGTACAAAATGGCCACCCCTATTGTGCAGGCAGGGCAAAATGGCCATCTGGCCCTCAAATCTGACTGAGAGTGCGAGACCCGGTCCATGGCTTGAAAAGGTTGCAAACTCCTGGTCTAGATTCAGTGAGTTTGTGCAAAAGAAGAGATTTGACGGAAAAGTGTTATCTCTTTCTCCCTTCTCTATAGGCACCCATTGATTTAACACTGTCATATAGTCCTTTAATAATGATGCATGCACTATGGATAGGTGAGAATTCTGTTGAATTTCTTTTTATTATTTTTGTAAAATTAGTCATTTTTATAAAGAACTATGGTCCATGCACTAGTAGTGTCAAGGATAGACTACTGCAACATTTTCTATACAGGGCACGATCTCTGGGACTGCCGGGGTGTTAGGGGAGATATTGTGCACCTGCACACACACATCAACCTGGATCGCGAAGCACCTTAGCGATCCAAGTGGAGGTGAGCAGAATTTTCTCTGAATGTTCGCTTCGCTTAACAAATAAAACCAACCAAAAACTCACTTAACAAATAAATCGGGGTTCGCAATCCCCCCCCCCACACACACACACAATTGGTCATTTACAATGGTGTTTCGCTTAAAGAGCAAACTCGCTTAAAGAGCAATCCTGTGGAACGCATTATGCTCTTTAAGCGAGATACAACTGTATATAGAAAATTAGATAGCAAATACTGTCAAATGAATAAGTCTTTTCAGTACCATTGGAAATACAGCTCCAGTATGAAAAGAAAAGAAGAAAATGCAACACGGACATAATTTAGTGCAACTCAAATGTTTCAACGTTTTATATTTAAAAAATTATGTTTTGCTTGGCATTTTCATCCATTAACCCTGAAAATAATTTATACTAATCTCTGACATAGTTTTCTTCAGTTTACACATATGTTTGATGTAGTTCTTGATTAATATCTTTTGAGACCATACGTGTAAACTGCTCAACCTTTGTTTTTCTTGGATTCAACTATGTCACTAAAATATGATAAACAGGTGCTGTAACTATGCACATTTTAATATCCTGGAGCAAGGAAAAGGGTCAGATCAATTGCCTCCCTGCTGCCAAGGTGAGATACTTCATAATAATCTTGATGTGACTGCATGTACAAGAAGGAAAGAGCGCGATGAGGTATAAGAGAGATCAGAGCTGCCAACGAAGATGGTATTTGGGTTGACCTAGAAACTAATAGCAATAGGAGATAATAGGACAGCCAGAGGTAGTAGTTTGCCTTTGCAGGGCCTCAAATTCATTGTACTACAAGGCTCCTGACATGATATTATTTCATAGAGGTGAGAACTTGAAAATCTCTGGTCCAAGCAAAAATGGTCTTATTTAGCCTTGCTTCTTTCCTCAGTTTTACAAGATTTAGGATTCTGAAATCTGGGGAGCCTTGGATGTAAGTTTTTGAATCAGCCCAGTTATTGGACGAAGATAGCCTTGGTTACCCTGGTAGATGACTTATGCAAGTTGATTCATGATGGAAGTCTGATCCTCAGGGGTTCCAAAACTTTTTACATTGTGGGCCTGACCACGACCCTTGGACAGCTGAGCAAGCTTGATCACGCCTCCAGAAGCAGAAGTAGGTGCATTTATGACAGCCGTAGATGTGCTCACTTCCACATTTACATCAGCCACAGGTGTATTTACAACAGCCATGGTCACATTTACAACAGCCATGGGTACGTTTATGCATGCATGGATGGATTTTACGTCTGATGTAAATGTGTCCACTTCTACTTCTGGATGTGGCAGTGGCAGTGGCACCATATGAAATGGTGCCATAGACCAGGGCCAGCCTACAGGCCATAGGTTGGAAACCCCTGTCCTAAACTTCCAGGAGGTTTCAGACTCCATTTGTAAAAGATGATCAGAAATGATCAGATCTTTCCCCCCACTTTGATGGTATAGGACTTCTATTCGCTCCGGTTACATATGATCGTTCAAAATTTTAAAGTGGGATTGGAGAGTGTCTTAAGTACACATACAAAACTTTCATTTTATTAGACACTTAATATTGTAGTTCTCCTTACTCTATAAACAAGTAATTCTGTTCATTGTCAATAAAGAAAATGGAAGTCTGTTTCAATTTATAAGCAAATCTGCAACTCTACACTGAATAATCATTTCCCAGTAAAGATTTGATCCAATGATAATTTTGGAACAGGAAGCTTTTCTATTCATAGAAATAGGAATCATAAGCTCACAGTGGGTTTCCTTAGCTGTAGAAGAGTAACATTTCCTCTAACTTTATTTTCAGAACCAGACCATTTCTTATTTTAATACAATCAAGTAAACAACTTCAAAAACTCCCACATATTGCTTAATTATACAAAAAGACCTGCCAAATGGGCACATAATCAGATGTGCCCACTGTAAGATGCAAATGTGTTAGGCTGCTCAAGGCACTGACTTTAGCTTATTGATCTTGTTCTTTGTCCATTTTCTCTAATTGTTTTGAATTTTAAGCAACATGTTGCATGCTAAACTGGTGGAACAAAAGCTCATACTCAACTTTTTAAAATAATTTTCAAAACTAGCATAGTGAACCTGTTGCTATGCTACATGCACCACATGTCGCTGCCTTTGGGGAACTATTCTATTATTACATGTTATCCCACATGTATCTGAATACATAATTATTTGCAGCAATATACTTCTAAAAAACTTCTGTCTGGGCTGCATGAGATGAACAGTGGAAGAGTGTTTCTCAACAAAACATTTTTACATATAATGACATTTCTAATATACTTTGTGGCTACCCTAACCATAGAATTCCAAAGAATCCCTTAACTGAATAAACATAGATGAATCTTGAGTTCCTCTCATTGGCTGGAGTCCTGTTTACTCAGGCACAACATAATGTTATGCTTGCATAACATGTTGAATGTCAAAACAGAGTCACATCCCAGTTTGAATCTACAAACAGTGTGATAATATTGAATGGATATTTATGTGTCAATGTATTTAAGAAAAGTGTATGATGCTTTTCTCCTCCCCCTACAAAAAAGGATTTGTTTGGAATAACTTAAGAAAATATACAAAACATAGAAACAATCATTAAAACATGTTTGCAGCAACAGGCTAAAGGCCATGTTAAAAACAAAAAAGAACTCAGATGAACAAATGTTGCAGGAACATTTAGCAACAGCAAAATAAAATGTTCGTAAAAGACAGACTTCCTTTGTTTCCTAATGGAATACAGATAGAGGAAGAAAACCTAACTCCTGGAGGCGAAGGGTGCCACATATGGAATGCTTTCCCACTGTTTTAGCAAGGCCTTGTCTACAGCCATAATGAAAGTCAGAAGACCTGTGTTTTCTGGTCTACTGTTCTGTTCCCAGAATGTTCAGCCAGAAAAGCTACCAGACATATTGCCTGGGCGGTTCTGGGAAATGTAGTGCAAAAAGGATTTTTTAAAAAGATATGGCTAGGAAATATTACACTTTTAAAAATATAGTATCTGGCTTATTTTTTTCTCATAGGGAGGAAACAAATGTTCTAAACTGTATGTGTGTGTGTGTGTGTGAGAGAGAGAGAGAGCAGCACAAATGCATTTATGGCAGAGTTTATAGTGGGGGACAACCAGTCCATCTCCCCTCAACTGTTTTAGGGATTATGATCCAGCCCCCAACTTAAAAAGGTTGCCAACAACTCCTCTAACACCGCACTTCAGTTTTTCAGGGAACAGGATTGCATTCATAAATTGTAAATATTTGAAGTAGGAAAGAAGTTCTCCTAAACACCAGACAGGACTTTCCTTGTTTGAAACACATCTTCATTCAAATGCAATAAAAGAGGGGGAAATTCTAAAGGAAGTGATACTGAAAGAAATTTTCAGGGAAGACTCTTTGGAATGCCTAGTTTACCCTCACTTCCACTAGCCAACTCAAAGTTTGTTCTGAAAATATATTGGAACTAGATGCAAGGCAGGGTAGATTGAGTCACAAACCTAATCTAGTTTTTTTATGGGCAAGTTCCCCCATTCATGAGTTATTTTCAGACACAGAAATAGAAAAAATAAGGTTCAGCTCAGCGAATGTTTATGAAAGTGTTCACACTAGAAATTTTTGTTTCTTCTCCTGCTATACTAGAATGCTTCTGATTTTTTTCAATGTTTCTAATTTTCTTGGTTTCTATTGGATTTGTGGGTTTTTCCTAAATTTTATTTATTTATTTATTCTAATTTGTATTGCCGCCCAACTCCAAAGACTCTGGGCAGCTCACAGAAAATAAAACCAATGGCAGTTTAAAAAGCAATAAAAACCCATTTAAAACTACTGACAAAAATTTAAAAAAGATTAAAAGCTTAGAAGAAAGAGAGAGTGTTCTACTAAATTAGCCAACAGGCCGGGGTTACCACATCGCTGATGAATCTTTCCCCTGTTCCTCAGAGCCTGTGCATTTAAGGACATTGTTGATAGGCTCCCATTTTGGTTTTCAAAAGAACTGCCCTTGAAGCTATAGAAAAGTAAAGCAATGACAGCAGAACATAGAACTGTATAGTCCAAGAACAATCAGCCTATAAATTACTTCACTGAAAACAGAAGTGCACATGCTGATAACACTGAAATCCTTGATTTTTTTTTTGGAATAGTAGCCATGTTAGTCTATGGTTCAGGCATCTCAGAAAACAAAACAAAACAAAATAAACAAAATAAAATAAAATAAAAAACACAGTAGCACTTTAAAGATTAACTGCTATATTTTTATTGTTAGCTTTCGTGGCTCAAGTCCACTTCATCAGACAAGGCTGAAATCCTTGTTACTGCATGAGCTCATCAATTACTTTCACTTCCAGAAATCTTGTTGTCTTCTTTAATATAGGATGTGATTTTATGGCCCCCAGATTATTTCTGCCTTTTTCATTTATTGCATTTGCACCTCACATTTCCTGCAAAGCGCTCCTCTCTAGGAATGCATTATCTCTTTTGCTTCACATTTATCCTTATGCCAATTTTGTAAGGTAGACTAAGCTGAAGGGGTATGCCTGGCATTATATTACCCACAGACATATGGATCACAGCAGATCTGAAAAATTATTTATTTTGAGACACATGATTTTGCGATCACAGATGTCCATTATAGATATTGTATATTAAGATTTCTGTCTGGCTGCACATCCCACTACAGCCAGCGCCTCAACACTGAGTAAATAACTGTCGTTGGCCCCTCTCTAAAGGGGCCAACGACAAGCAGAGGAGGAACTCTGATTCCCAACAGTCATGGAGGCAGAAGAGGCCATGCCAGATGGACTGGCTGTGAAGGCGCACCTTGATAATATCCTCAAGGCTGCGGCAGTCCATTGCAGTCCTGGTGTTAAATCCTGCATGTCTTATTTCATATGTACCTCAGGACATGGCTCTATGATCATAGTGTGTGGGTCACTCTATGGCAAACTGGGGTTCAACTTAAAGAAATTCACACCAATTGCATTTTTCCTGCTTGAATTAAAAAATGCACTCTCAGATACGAGTTGCTGCCAATGGTGATATTAAAATGTATCTTTAATATTTTCATTGTAAAATATGTGGATTCTTTACAGTCTCAGGGTATGTTTTTGTCCTTTTGTATCACTGAAAGTATTTGCTTCTCTGTTCTCAATGTACAAATTACTAAATTTGCTTGAGGACTAGTCATTGGTATGAGGTGCCTGAATAATGTCTATGGGACGATCCTATGGAAACAAATGTTAAGACAAGCCTTGAATGTACCATTTTGAGCTCCCTGGAGGACACAAGGGATGTGTTTCACATGAAATGTCCTGTCCTTTGCTATTGCCTATAAGTGTGGTGAAATATAGGAAGCTGCCCCATGCTGAGTCAGATCACATGTCTTTCTAACCTATATATTCAACTCTGACTGTCAGGAATGGCTTTTGGAAAACATCCTTCCTAAACCCTACCTGGATTTCTTAGATTGTCTTTCAATTTTTCCATTTAACTACTAGCTAAGCCTGATCCTACTAAGCTTCCAAAGATCAGATGAGTTCCTGTGTGTGCAATATCAATGGAGGATGCTGATTTATTTTCAGTAATGCTGTTCCACCTGGGGAGAGGTAGCAGATTATCGTTACCCTTTGATAGGAAAAATACATTGGGGCAGCCATAATGACCCTGAAGTTTTTAAATGGGGGAGGATTTGAGTCTTTTACAGCATATGACTGCATTTCTGATAAATGAGTGAGAAGGAAAATGTCAGACTCTGGAAAGCCACAGATTAATTATTATTAGCATAATTCAAAACATTTAAATTTTAGAAATAAAATTAAACACTGAGAGAAACCAGCGATCATTTACACATGATCATTCAAAGGTTTATTCTTATGAAGAGTTTCCTTGCCCTAAATCCTCTCTAGTTGGATTAAAGTAATAATGAACATTTCCTTAGTTTAAAAAAGTTGGACAATTTTTCCCATGACTATGAAACAAAACTTGTCATAATTAGTTGACTTTAATCACTACTAGTTTTTAATATGACACTGACTTATTTAGCAATACCATTTCCAAGTTTTGCATAAAGAATAAAGGTTAATAATAAGAAAAAGCTTTGTAAAAGGAAAACACATTCTAACATGCCTTCTATTATGTAATTAATTTTTTCAGCATGCTATTTGTCCCAGTCATATTTATTATCTCTGATTTAGAACAGAAGTGTAGCAAGGGGGTGGCCCGCCCCAAGCGGCACTTTGCTGGGGGCCCCGATGCTGCCCCGGACTTCCTGGTGGCCAGGGTGGGTGCCAGGACCCTCTGTCACTGCCGGTGTCGTGGGCCCTGCCTTGGGCTGGAGGGCACGGGCCCGACGGCCCAGTAGAGACCAGGGGGCTCCCTTCCCCTTCTCCATCTCCCTCCTCTCCAGACACCCCTCCGCATAGCCTGCCAGGCTGGGGCGGTGTGGTGGAGCCCCAGCAGGGAGCCCACTGTTGGGGTCCCAGGTGGATGGCTGCCCGCTTCCAAGCCCGGTGGCAACAGCTTGTCCACCTTTCATGGCCATGGCAGCCACAAAGGTGGGAAGTGAGGCTGGCAGTTGCCACAGCCCAGCGCCGGCCAGGCTGAGGACCCCCTCCCCCCGCAACACCTGGCTGGCGCTGCTCTGGCCGCTGGGCCGCAATGACTGTCGGCCACGCTTCCCACCTTCCTGGGTGCCACTGCTGCTGCCGGGCTAGGAGGTAGGACTTTCCTGCCTGGGGAGGCAGCGAATTTGGCCTGGTGCTCAGGGCGATTGAAACCTGCCCTACACCACTAATTTAGAAAAAGAAAGGTCAAGACTTTTGGTTTTAAGCTACTTTTGAACAAAAAAATCACAGGTCTGAGTGTCAGTTAAGCAACAATCTGGGTTTAGAGTCAATCTAGTTAGAAAAATAATTCTATTTTGAGTAAGCCACGAAACGTAGTTTATTCCAGAGACTATATTTTGAAAGCTTAGAGAGTATGAAGTAAGAAAGGCTATAAAGAAATTATTTTGAACTCAAAATACAAAAAGAATACATTTATATCCTGCTGTTGTTTTAACCTTTAAGTGCAGACCCAACAACAGGAGTTCTCAACCTTTTAAAACCAGGGGCCAGGTCACGCTTCCTCAGACTGGATGGCCATTTTGCCCTTCCTTCACCACATGGCACTTCCAGGTGTGGTGGAGGTGGTGGTGCGGCACATGAAATGGCACCGCATGCCGCATCTGGCCCACAGGCCACAGGTTGAGAATCCCGGCCCTAGAATCTACCTTTCCCTTTATACAGTGGTGGGATGTCAAAAATTTTACTACCCCACCATGATGTCATGATTTCATGATGTCATGGGCGGGGCCAAAGGAAAAAAAAGTAAAATAAAATAAAAATAAGCACACACACACCTCAACACACACACACAAAACACAAACCCATAAATAAATAAAATAAATTAAATAAAAAATACATTAAAATACACCCACCCACCCCAAACACAAACCCATCACTTACCTGTTAGTATAAGTGCCTGGGCAGCACCATGTTGCAAGATGGATATGGTCATCATACCAGTTCTCTAGAATAATATGCCTTAATGTAAATGTAAAACAGCTGTACCTCCTTAAGGATTCTCCAATTGGAATAGCAATTGGAACAGCACAGGTGTAGCTTATTGATGAGATAACTCCAACACTTTGCTTAAAAACCCCAAGCTAGGCTTGCCGGCCCCCAGGCCTTTTTAGGAACTGTGGTAGTGCGTCAATATAGGTAAAGGTATTAAACACACATTAAAATACACACAGACACACCACATCCAGAGGTGAGTCACTTACCCTGGGGAGCAGGCTATAGGGAACTTCAGGCTAGTAGCTTCTCTTCCTCCTCCCCGCTTGGGAGGACAGCAAGGAGGCCGTGCATATGCACCAAGCACTGTAGGCTTGCATGCACACCAAGTCCTTGGCGCACATGCGCAGTGAAAAGGTAAGCCCCAAAGGTAGTCCCCCCCCCCCAAAAAAAATAAAAATAAAAATAAAAATAAAAGCTGCTACCAGTTCTCCGGGACACTGGGAAACGTTACTACCGGTTCTGGCGAGCTGGTGAAAACCTGTTACATCCCATCACTGCCTTTATACCATTTACATATCTTTCTTTGATTAATATTTTTATTTGTTTGAGCTAAACTCTCATGATTTATTTTGTGTGTTATGCAAGAGGAGATAAAGCAGACAGGGAACAGGAAGCAATACACCCATGTTGTTCAATCCTCCATGTTCCCAGAAGGAAATAAGATTAAGAGGTAAAGACCCAAAGAGCAATGGAAAGACAGATGTGCATAGTAACAATCAGGGATAAGGTCAGCAGCATGGAATTATGTCAAAGAATGGACTGTGTGATGTGGTCAATGAACTTGTCGGCTGCAACTCATATCCAAGAATGCATTTTTTTTTCCTGAAGCAGAAAATTGCCATTGGCATGAATTTATTTAAGGTGGATCCCAGCTTGCCATAAAATGACACACACACTATGATAATGGAGCCATCTCCTGCAGCACATATGAAATGAGACATGTAGAATTTAACACCAGGACTGCAATGGACTGCTACAGTCTTGAGGATATTATCAAGGTGTGCCTTTACAGCCAGTCCATCTGTCATGGTCTCCTCGCAGCCAGCTGTCACTCTGCAGTCTTCCCAGCAGGGCCAAGTCAGGCTGGAGAGTTGGAGTTTGACAGATAGGGCAGGTGCCAGCAGGCAGGCTACTCAGGAGCAGACCGGCATGCCTGCTCATTACAGGGTTTCATTGACGCATCAGAAGCAGCCAGTGGTCGGCTGCCAAAAATTTTACTACCACACTGTGGGCTGGGCCACAATATAAAATAAAAATAAAATAAAAACACAGTACACATAAAAATAACATAAACACACACTACATAAATTACGCCCCCACCCGAAACACAAAACAAACCCTAGTTCCTTACTTTTGCTGGGGTCGGGCCGTCGGGGACTCGGGGAGCTGCAGGTAGGTGGAGGTGGCACAGAGGTGCAGCAGCATGGCCTAGCCTGGCCTGGCCAGGACCAGTAGCACAGCCATCGCCACCACTCAAAGGACGCTACTGCATCCTTTCCAGGCAGACCAAAATAGCTGCTCGGAAGTGCACATGCGTCAACACTCCATTTGACGCATGCACACTTCTATTTTTCAGTGTGCATGCATCAAATCGAGTTTTGACGCATGCTCACTTCCGAGCAGCCATTTTGGGCTGCCCAGAAAAGTCATCTGGAGGGCGGCTGGAGAGGTGGCCGAACCAGTTGCCCGGGGGTTTACTACCCCCCCCCTCAGTGATCCCCTCTGGATTGCTGCTACCGGTTTGGCCGAACCGGTCCGAACCAGCAGCAGCCTACCACTGGATGAGGCTGAGATGGAGGAGAGCCCAGGCATGCCTCCTGAACAGACCCTCAGCTGTGGGGTCTGACTCGCCTTAAAGGAGAGGCATGCCAGCAGGCCCTTGTCGGGCCAATTCGTCAGTTTTGTGAACCTGACACTGTGTTGCTGGCTTCCTGACCTTGATTCCCTGGATTCTGAACATCGGAATGTGACCTTGACCACCCTTTTGGATGACTCCTGCACCTCTAGTATGACTCCACTGGCTCCTGACCTCCAGACTGGCAACAAAGACTCTGCTTTGCTCCTTCTGAAGCCTGAAGTAAGGAAAAGTTCCCCTTCCCCCATTGTAGCTCTAACCAGCTATAGAGCTCTGCTGGTGCAGAGTGACAATATGGCAAAAAGAAGATGGGCAGGCCATATCACGCACCTAAAAATGGACCTATCAGCTAATAGACTGGATACCAAGGGACCACAAAAAACCACTAGGCAGACCCTGAAAATGATGGGGTGAGCCAATGGTAAAGCTGTTAGGCCAGAGATGGAAACAGAAGGCAAAGGATAGAACATTTTTGAGTTCAGCTGATTTGCACTTAAATAGATAAACGATGACAAATCGATATTGGATTTGGATATTGGAAAGACCCTTGGCATGGACAGAAAAGAAGGGGCAACCCTCAAATACCTGGTCCTTTGGGTGAATACCTATCCTAGTGACACTTGGAAGTGGTGGCTAAGTTTAAAATGTTGAATGGTGCCAAAGAGATACCTGTGGCTACTTGGGTATATAAACTTCCAGCATGAACATTGGTAGAAAAAAGATCTCTTCCTGAGTAGAAGGTTGCAAAAAGTACTCTGATGTAATTTACCAGTCTCTTCTTATGCCAGAAACAATGCTCTGTGATTTTGTAGCTTGCCCCTAACCACATGGATTAGCTCTTCTCCCAAGAGACAGAGTGGGAAATGGACTTTGCAGCCTCTGACTCTGCAGCAAAGTATCCAGTTCACTAAGCTGTACATAAAATCTAAACAACAAAAGATACTACTTAAAAATCAACAAATAGTAAAAATAAACACAGCTACAGATTGTAACTAATGAATATTCTGGTGAAGCCAAACTAAAGAAAATAAATACAATTTATGAACAAAGAATGTTGCATATATATATAGTAATCAACTATGTACGTAAAAATACTTCTAGTACAAAAAATATGAATGCCTTGTTTATTATTGCACATTTCTTGTAAATGGTCTTCCAGAATAAAAGGTTGAAGTATGGAACAAGCTGGCATTGCTAATTTAAACTGTTCTTCAAAGTACATACATACCATGCTTGTCACTTTATTTTTGTTAAAACACATACTTCGAATTTCTTAAAAAGCAGTAGCAGCTGTACTAATTGCTACCACTCAGGCTTAGTGAGATTTCAGTGGCCTGTATTTAAACTGGAACCTATACATTCTAACCGCACCTTAATCTGCTTTAAATCTTGGCTCTCCGTGTCATCTCAACTGACATTTAATTTTAGCATGTGGAGAGGAATTTTGGGCTTTGCCATCATAAACAGTATCTCTTAATGGAAATAAAAATTCAGGGTCTCGAAGACTCTTATTGATAGAATTTATATTACAGCCTTAGAGATAAGAACAAGGCCAATTTACACATATTTAAAAACAACCACTGCATGAAGCTCTGCTGAAATGATTAAGAACTTCAGAAGAACACACATTCTTGAATAGACCCAGTCATTTCAATGGGGTATGCGAGAAAAATTCATAGAGAACTGTGCCTTTAGTTTCCATATTTCCAAGAAAGATACAATAATTGTATCTCTACTGACATAGTAGTAATAATTTCTAAATTTTCCTTTGTACAAATATTATTTTTCTCCATTATATTCTGCCACTTCCCCAATGTGCTCAAGGTGACACATGTGCCTACTCTCTCTTTAAATCTCACTATCTTGTGAGGTAGATAAGGCTAAGAGAGGGACTGATCCAAGATTACTCTGTAAATCTCATGGGTAATGGGGTCCAGAATCTGGATTTCTTTGTCACAGTCCTCACCACTACACCACTCTGGTTTCAAAAACTACATCAAGGATTAAACATATAGCTACAGAGCAACATGGATCAGCGTTCTATTACCATAAATTTTAGCATCCTATTACCTATAGGTTTCAGACAAAGCTGTCTTCATTTATCTTCTTTTTGACAGGGTATATAGGTGTCCACCTTAAGTGAGAAAAAATATCTTTTTGTCAAAGGAGCAATGCAAGATATGCTATGCACTGTTCTTTTTATAACACTCCTTAATTCTTAAGCATTTGCAAGCATATCAGTTCCCACTATTTTCATGCAGTTTTTTCAGGGAGGGGGTCCAACTTCATCTGGATCTGAAGAAAAATCTTTGTTTTCATTCCAAATAGGATCTCCAAATGCTTGCTTGAGAAAGATTTTAAATGGTCAGGAATGTGCACCAGAATTCCTCAAAGAAGTCTTGACACAGTCAAGATTCTGAATTCCTTCCATACTGACTGATAATATTCAAACGTGTACAAAGAAGTGGGCCAAAGCACTCTGGATAATGGCCCGAAGGGGATCCATCTATTTCACCTCTTCTTCTGTAGCCATAAGTTATAGATATAAAGACTTATTTGTTCCTGTTGATTTAGACCAGGGGTGGCCAACCTTGGCTCTCCAGATGTTCTTGGATTTAAATTCCCAGAAGCACTGGTCGGCAGGTGTGCTGACTTGGGCTTCTGGTAATTGAAGTCCAATAACAGCTGGAGCACCAATGTTAGCCACCCCTGGTTTAGACTATTTGTACTTGATGAGATATCTTAGGGAGATATTTTAAAACTCTACAAGATCCTTAACCACCAGACAAAAATATTTTTCCCCTTCATGGCCTCTGCAATTCACAGAAACTCACCAGGATCCTACAGATGTTCGTGTAAAGTTTGTGTAACTTGTCACAACAGACTCCAGACAACTGGTGAAGTACTGAGACTCATTTCAACAGTACAATTTGACATGTGATCAGACAACCAAAGGATACCCACCACCTCTTTGACTAGATACAATAACCTGTGTCACATTATGCAAATCGTATACCATCAGGATTTTGACCAATGTTTTTGCAAAAACATAAATAAATGAGTGTTGTTTTCCTTTAAGAAGCAAAGCATTCATGCTCACGAATACATCAAGCACAGGGCTGGCTGATTGTTGAAAAAGAGCCAAACAACCCCTCACATATATCTAATCCTTAAAAGTCATGCAACAAAGCAAAAATTACTGTCATTTTGCACAATACGTGTTTAAGCATTATCTGTCTTATTTTGAAATTTTGCTAAAATGGCATAATTTTTTGCTAATATTTTCTGAAAAATAATAATAATAATTTCTCTCGTCTCTTAACAAAAACTGCAGAAGATACCTCAGCCTTTGCCAAGGAGATGAGAACTATTTTGCCATTTCCTGTACTTGTGTTTGGAGATGAGACAGAAGAGGATTTATGTCAGATCAAATTCCTCTTCTCCCCATCAGGAAATGAGAAAGGTGGCTAGTTAGTCTCCATTGATTCTATTTCTCATCACTATCCCCATTTCTCCTATGGTAAAATCATAGAATTGTAGGACTAGAAGGGACCTCACATGACATCCTACCAAAACAGGAAGTCCACAGCTAAAGCATCCCAAACTGGAGATATCTACTTCCAATTAAAAAACTTCCAATCAAGCAAATTCTACCAGCCTTTGAGATAGGCCATTGTTCTTCATAAGGTTCAGATGAAATATCTTACTGTCAAACAGATACGAGAAAATTGATGGAATCTGACACTGATGACTGGGAAGAATTCTGAGTTCATTTCATGCGAGGGCAAACTCTTCTGGTGAACTTTCACTCAACCCGCTGACGTGCCAGCCCTGAATACCCTCAAGAATCAGTTTTGTCTGGTTTAACACCAAGCATTATCTTTCAGCTTCCGATACTATGCAGAACACTGTGTCATGCTTTATTCTCTCAGCTTCTGATATTCCCTCAGAACATGGTGTTATGCTTTATTCATCAGCTCGCTGGTCATGCACTATACACGAGGCAAACATGATTGTATTAACCAATGAATTATGGTAAAATATTATGCTGACAGCCAATCATATATTCAGTAGCATTCTCTATGTTAATTCACTATCTGAATCTGTATACTATAAATAGAGCCAATATAAAGCAATAAAGGAGGCATGCATGCATGGCTCCACTGGTTCGGACACTTTGACTCAAGTCTTTTACTTCAGGAGCCTCCTGGCAGAAAATGAAATTAAAGTAAATTGAATTACGGACCTTGAGGCTTTTAGAAAATACATGACTCTTCAAAATAATTTTTCCTAACTCCAGACATGAATTCCATGTTTATGTAGCCCATATGTACTTATTTTAATTAATTCGTGTTCTCTTAGGCTAGCACAAAAACCACAGTTCCCACTAAATAAATGAG
Source organism: Furcifer pardalis (assembly GCA_030440675.1). Taxonomy (NCBI): domain Eukaryota; kingdom Metazoa; phylum Chordata; class Lepidosauria; order Squamata; family Chamaeleonidae; genus Furcifer; species Furcifer pardalis. Next base: position 73,587,680 of record CP126892.1, read on the forward strand.
AAGGGTTATTTATGGAAGAATCTGGACGAATCACAAGAATGGGAAAAGCCATCAGTGGTCAAACTTTGCACTGAAATTTCATAATGAACTTTTGTGTTGCAAACTTTAAAAAAAGCAGCATTCAAAACAAACAAAACTTTGCCATTGGAAATTTCTTTTCAGACATGCTATCATGTTTCTCAAACAATCTCTCTTTTTAAAAAAAACTTACAAGAATATGGAAATTTCTTTTTAAAATAACAGGGTCTCAACTCATTTTCTGATGCAAACATATCATTTATCAATCCAAAAGGACTTTGCGTTAATCAGTACCATAACCTCATGGAGAGAAAAAAATTTTTTTTCTCATGAAACCTTTCTTGTGACATTCATGATTTTAAAAACAAAATAAGTATCTGGCCCTTGTTTTATTAAGGAGCTACTTAGTTTCTCACATGCTAATTAGAAATATACCAGACAATCCCCAATTTTATCCTGTGATATTGTAATGAAGGAATGAAATCATATTTATTTATGCTGAGATATTTATTCATATTTCACCACAGATTATCATGAACCAGTTTGTGAAGCCTCTGTTGCCTTGCATGTCTGTATTTGGCATGTTGATATTAGCGAGTGAAATAAGTATTTATTGGTAATTTGTTTATTATGTCTTTTATCAGGAATCCTTGAGAACTTCAAAAGGAATCTGTTGTATGAGAATTCTCAATGTGTATATCAAGTAATTTCATGCTAAGAGCCTTTAGAGAGAACCATAGTAGACCTGTTGTTTAATAGTACTGTTCTAGTCTTCTTTGACCAGACCTCAACTGGAATACTATATCCAGTTCTGCATATCAGCATTTAGGTGGAATATTCAGAAACTGGAGTATTCCAGAGTGAAAAAGTAATCAACTGAGAAAACTGTCAATGACCATGAGACTCTTAACTCCTACATCAGAGGACATTTTTGTCAATTGTAGTTGTTAGCAAAGAATCTTGTAAAAAAAACCACCACCCTTTTATTTTGTGCAAATAAACAAGTTATTAATAAAATTTTGTTATGCATAAAATGAAGGATTTTGTGCTAGAAACCCACTTTTGTAAATTTTCACAAAAAGACTCCCAAAATGTAGGAAAAGTACAAAATCTTTAGTAATCTTGAAAGAAATTTTGAATAATTTGTTCTCAGCCGAGTTAAAGAAATACACAAAAATATTCATTGGGGATAAAAGAGTGACTGTGTTGGCAAAGGAGTTTGAAAATCAAGCTCCATGGGAACTATAAACAGAGCTGAGTATGTTTAGCCTCCAGAAAAAAATGAAAAATATAAAATGGCTATTTCCCAGAATTTGAATAGTTATATGGAAGAACTTGTTTGTGGTGGCTCCAAAGAAGGGTTAGGAGCCAAAGTAATGTGTTCAAAATATAAGAAGGGCAATTCTGGCTAAATGTTTGGGAAGACAGCCCTGGATAATATTGTTCCCAGATTCAATAGCAGAAAGCTAGAACTTAGAAATGTGCCCTTTTGTATAGACTGTTACATACCTTATTAAAAATTTTCAGATTTAATGAAAGCCAACTTGGCTCTGAAAAGAAACACAATATCCTAAGCGCTGGTGATTCAAGCTAAAGGATAAGCATATCCCATCTCCATCCATCCAGTGTCACAGTGTTGTACTAAATGCCTTGTTCTTCTATTGCTTGCTAAGCTATGCATAAAGCATGCCTTTATAAAAGAGGCACATTTAACTGACAAGGACAGATTAGCCCTCTGTCTTGCTTCCAAATTGACAAAGGGAAGTACAGACAATGTTCCCTTAATTGAAACAATGGATGGTATTCCTAGGCCATATAATTCAGCAAGGAGTAATGTAATTATGGCTTTCAAGAGGAAGAGGCCGTGAGAAAGTAAGGCGTGCAAATGGTCTTTCAGTGCATTAACTACGAAGAGTCTTTTATAAAATGAAATTGTCACTCTGATGTTCCTAGACATACACTGAATAGACATGGTCTTTCTACATAAAACATACTGTCTTTAAACACATTTCTGTTTTGTGGTGGTGTTTTTTGGGGTGGTGGAGGGGGAAGCTTATTCATCTCCACAGACATTTGTCCTTTCCCAGATTCCAGCTATTCTCTCAGTTGTTTTTCACCATGTCTGTGTTACACACTGATGATCACAGAACACTGACAGGAGAGAATGAAAATTAAGAAGCAATCAGAACTGAGATCAATGTATAGTATAGTTTAAAATAAAATTTTACATTAATTAACATAAAATGAAATTGACATGGAGACACTAGACTACTATGAGTTCTTAACCCCCAGCTGTGAATTGGACAAGGTTTAAATCATTTATTTTTCAATGTTTACCAAATGTAATATTTGCTTAATTTAATAGCTACATACAATATGAGGTTTACTGTCCCTTTTTGACCAACCCACATTCAAAGTGTAAAATCTGGAAAATATAATTGGTGTTATACTTCTATGTTTTGTGTGCAAATTAACACACCATTGTATTTCTTTCTCTGCTTAAATTTAATTTCGCTTAAAAGTAACATTAAAAGCTTTTAAAGAGTGAGGGAGTGAAAGGGAGTATGGTCTCTACTAAATTAGGGCAAATATTTTAAACTTTCTTTTAAAAGACATCTGATCATTAATGGAAATATATGTAGAAAAGAAAAAGCAGATTTGGACTTGCTGAAAGGTTTAAAAAATAGATTACAGCCACAAATAACTTACTTATGGTCTTCTTGGGTCCTTTTTAGGAAAAAGGTGACATTCAAATGCATTAATTAAATAAATAAATTTAAGGAGGAGTTGCACATTGACCCTGTACTCTTTGTAATATGACATCACATTGTACATTGGGGTGTGCAAACTATGGCCCACAGCCCAGATCTGGCCCACAGTACCAAATCATCCAGCTCATGCCACCCTCACTACTACTGGAAGCAAAAGCAGACATGCTCTACACATGGGCAAAATGCTGCCGTAAATGTGTCCGTGGCTGTCATAAACATGTTTATGATAGCCACGGACACATTTTACAGTGAGAGGACCATGTGACCAGCCTGTTCAACCACATGACCTGCCCATGGCTCAAATGGTTTGGCCACCCCTGCTGTTCATAATGGATTATCATCCCCTCTCATGGGTTAAGACACAGGGAAAATAAAGCTTTTTAGTCTCGTCTAGATTCCTGGATCCAGGCACTATGCTCATAATCAAAGTGAAATAGGCTAATAAACAAACCAACCCAGTTCTTTAAAAGGAGGCAAGGCTGGTATTTGTAAAAAAAATAAAATAAAATTAACAGTTATGGGGAAAACACACTCAAGTATTATGTAAATCTCCTGTTTTGCTTTGTCAACATATTTGCATTAATGCTGAGTATAGATGTCGATTTGCAGGGGAGGTAAAGAAAATTTTAATGTACAACTTATCCCAGTGCTTGTTTAAAAAAACTGCAAGCAGCCTACAGACGGAAGCAACCTTCATAACACTACTCGTGTATTTTCCACTTGTATTTTCCAGTGTTGTAACCAGAGAACTGGACTTGTTCGTCCTTCCTTTGCTTTTAAAACACAACGGGAAATTTGCTTGAATTTACAGCCCTTTATTAAACAGTAAAAACAAGTTCTGTGACAATAGCGAAACATTATAACTCCTGGCTAATTAAAGGAGCATAAAAACTTTAATCAAAACACATGAAGCATTAATGACCGAGACTGGTTTTTGATTCTATTGGTTTTTTTTAACAATGTATCAAGGCACTGGGTGGAATATGCCAGCCTCCAAAGGAGTTAATACAGGCCAGACAATGTTCAGGCAATTAGTTTTCACCTAAGATGTTCAACTTCTGACCCTTTTTGACCTCAACTTTTTTTTTTCTTTGCTCAGTAATAGCAGCCCTTGCTGCCACACCTCCAGGGCAGGAAATGCCTCAGTAACTAACACAAAGTGGCTTGTAAGGCAGTACAAATTATATCCACAAGGGAGAATCACTGCCCTCTTGTCAGATAAATTTGTTTGCATTTGTTCTTGCTAAACAAATTGCTGACATTTGCAAATTTCTTCATACTGAGGAGAAAAAGGAAGAGAGACTTTAAAAAATTGAAAGTGAGGATTTTATCCATTCAGATTGTGTCCTAATTTTCTGTGAGTTATCGGTGTGCATCCATTCATACTCATTCTGAGGTACTGTTTATATCTCTGTTTTCTGAGTGTCTCTTCATATGCAAAATGACAGGCAATGTGCTCCCCTTCTGTGCTGGAAACCAGTGTAATTTGTTTATTTGGCCTTGCGGAAGGAAAGTTCAAAATTCTTCAACTTGGTACAGTGGCGTAGGGCGGGTTTGGGTGCCTGGGGCCCCAGGCAAAACTTGCTGCCCCTCAGGCTCCCCCCCCCAGTAGGAAAGTCCTACCTTTGGGCTTTGCCAGGTTCAGGGGTGGGGCGGCCGCACACCAGGGACCCCAACAGCGCAGGCAAGGCCCAGGGTCTGGGGCGGTGCGGCACGGGCCCAGCGGGGAGACCACCATCGGGGTCCCAGGTGCGTGGCCACCCCGCCTCCAAGCCCAGCAGTGCCAGCTCATCTGCCTTCGGCGGCAGCGGCACCTGGGGAGTGAGGCAGGTGGTCACCGTGGCCCAGTATGTGCGCCCAGAGGACCTCCCCCCACAAGGCTTGGCTTGTGCTGCTCCGGCTGTGGACGCTGGGCCACAAAGACTACCGGCCTTGCCCCTGTGGGCGCTGCCACCACCACAGGCTGATAAGCTGTCACCACCAAGCTAGGAGGCAGGGCGGCCGCATGCCTGGGACGCCAATGGTGGGCTCACCACTGGGGCCGCCCCACCCCAGCTCCTCACCCACACCGTTGGGGTCCCGGGCGCATGGGCACCCCGAAAAACTTGCATAGCGAGCAGCCTCACAGAATGAATTAAATTCGTTATGCGAGGTATTACTGTAGATAAATAGGTACCACTTTGGTGGGAAAATGTATTGTTTGTCAGCCGCCCTAAGTCACCACGGCAAGTGGGCGGCAATATAAATTTGAACTAATAAATAAATAAAATGACTTTTATTAGAGCTAAATCTAGAAATCTTGCCACTTGAGGCAAAAGGTACTGCTTCTGCCCCCAACACTGTGTTAAACTAAAAGCATGCACACTCACCAAGAATAAGGAGGAATCTCACCATGCCACCCCTTAAAAAGAGACAGTTTATCATTTCAGATAAAAAGAAAGTAAATAGGGCCAAGAGGCATTGCTGTTTATTTCCCTAACATGAATGTGTAGATTCACATCTAGATTTGGCACCCTCTAAATCTTGGAGCTCATGGTCACATCCTCAGTTGCCCTGCCCTAGTTACATCCTGACAGTTACTCCCACTTAAGTAACAGCACTTTTTTAAAAAAGCCTTAAAATATCATAAGAAACCTTTCTGCTCAATAACAAATCTATGCTGTGTTTATGCACCATTTTATAGGAAGGTTTGCCAGATGTCATACATGCCATTGTACGAATAGATATATATGGCTACCAAGTAAGTCAATTTTTATATTTTACAACAGCCTTTCTTTCAACTTTATTCTCAGAATCTCAACTAATTCTCCAAATGTAGAAGAAAACTGACATAAGAAAAGAGTTGGTTTTGCTAACAAAACTTTTAATGGAGAATAGGATTTGATCTAGTTATCAACTGGGGTTTGACTCACTTAATAATTTTAAGATTCTATTATGTGAAACTCTGTTGTTCCACGATACACTGACAGAACTCCTTGACCACTATCCTGCTGCCAGCTAGTGAACATTTAATGCAGGGGTTTGCAACCTACGGCCCATGGGCCAGATCTGGCCCATGGCACCAAAAAATCCAGCCGCTGCTGCCAGAATTAGCTGCTGACTCATTTATGACTGCATAAACGTGTTTACTACATCTGTAAATGAGCCCGCAGCCATAATAAATGTGTTTACAACAGCCGTGGATGCGTTTTACGGCTTCAGTCTGGCCCAATCAGCTGTCTGAGGGGGCATGGTCCAGCCCACAGCTGAAAAACATTGAAAACCCCTGTGTTAATACTTTGCTCACCATAATTTGGAAATTATGAATTGCCAATGTGCAGTCCTCAGCTTTACCTCTGTTGCTTCCAACAGGGTTTATATTTGTACCAGATACTTCCTTGTGAAAGCTCTGAGAAGCCTAATCAATCTATGCACATAGCAGGGCAATAGGATTCTAGCCTTAGTGAACAATAGATGTTCAGAATCAAGGTTCCAATGCATATGGAATGGAGTATGTTGTGAATTAAGGTATGCAACAAAGCCTAGGGAAACAAATTACTATTTTGGACTCCTAGAATCTCTTTGCTGCCTTGTCCATTGTATGTACAGCTTTTGAGAAGGTGTAATCCAAAAAGCACCTTTTCCAAATCCTGGAATATTTGCTCCACAACATGATGCTCTGAGGCATGATTTTCCAATGATGAGCTGCAGACCTTTCACTTTTAGTCATCAAGAACCCTTACAAGGAGCTCTTTAACTCTATCTTTCTCAGCTTTCATCATACAACATACAGTAAAACCTCATATAACACAAAAACCTGGTTCCACAAGTCTTGGTGTTATATGATTTTTAGTGTTATCTGATGCATGTTAAAATCCTATGGGATCCATAGAGATACATTGTAACCATACAGGCTTTAGCGGTTGTTATCTGAAGCATCCCATAGGATCTTAAAGTTATCTGATGCAATTCTTCCCCCCAGATTCCTTAATGTTATGTATTGTATTGTATTGTATTGTTTGACTTTTATGCCGCCCCACTCGCCTATAGCGACTCTGATTTTAGTGTTATTCGATACTAATGTTATATGAGGTATTACTTGTACATACATTTCTATTTCACAACACAGGTGTCATTACGTGTGCTCCACAGTCTCCTGGTTCATGTGATCTTCTGTACCTTTGTTTTTTCCTGTACAAAAGGAAAGGTTGAAAGAGCTGGATATCCATGTAGTCATGCAATCGTATGTCGTGCCTAACTCACTCACTTTCACATCACATGAAAACTTGGGTAATGCCTGAATTCAGAACTAAGGCTAAAAGACAAGCTCCTTTGACTGAAAACAGTGTTGGACAACTTGTAGTCTTCTACATATTGGACTGAAGCTCCTATCAGGTACAGCCAGCATGCTTAGTGGTCAGAGATGCTGGGAACTGTGGTTCCAGTTACAACTGGAAACACCAAAGGTTGCTCACTGCTGCTCCTAAGAGCAATTTGACAGATTCACTTCGTTGTTGAATTCACAGAGAATACATTACAAATATGAACCTACTGTACAGCTGAACATAAGACAACTAAGAAAGTAGAGTAAGACAGAAGAGAAGGAGAACAAAGGATATTATGGGCGGTCATGTGAATGGTCTTTCCTACCTTCTTATTTATATCTATTCAGAGTGTGTCTCTAAATCACAAGATATTTACCAAAGACTAATAGATAATCTAGATAAAATAGTGAAATCTCAAACTCTGTTCCTGATGGACTATTATGACTGGGGAGGGGGACAAGTTCTCCAAGAAAGAAAATAATTGGTAATTAAATTGATTGAAGATACTTCTAGTGCAAAACAATAATTAAGAACCAGAAGCTCAAAAATTAAAGGTGTCTCATACACCCAAATGGAACTCTGTGTGCAGTTTATGAGATAGTAGTCTACCTTTGTAGGCTACACAACTGCTTACAGTGAATATAGGGAGGGGGAAAGGCATGTAAGCATGAAAGCCTTTACAAAAAAGAAATATGTAAGCACTAGAATCTGCAAGACTAGCCTAATCTCTTCATTGTCATGTGTTTACTACATTGTATAAATATGTTTATAGTTTGGCACCAACAAGTCTTTCTTGCTCATTGCTTAATTTTTATTTTTATTTTGTTATTATTACTTTTTTGCAGCATGGATTTCTAGGAGACCTTTTTTGTTTATAAGAGCACAGACTATTTCCAGAATTCCAAGAGCTTTTTAAAAGAAAAGAGCATGAGGTGATGATTACTAGACAGAGACAACATCCATATTGTCCTTTTCAAAATGGCTGTTTTATTTAAAAGGAAAGAATTAAAAAGCATCCTTTTGCAAATTATAGAGGAGATGATGTAATCAGCGTTGCTGTCCAGTATGTATTTGTAAAACATCTACTGTGCTCTAGTCCATCGTGTAATCAATATATATTCTTTCTTCAGGGTTTTTAGATTAGTCTGCAGAAAATGTTATAATAAATATATCTCATCTTCCACCCAGTGATGACATTGATAAAGAATTAAATATATCTATTAGATTATTTTCTGTAAACTGTTCAAAGAACCCCTGCAGAAAGCTATAGACTATTGGTGCCCAAACTCTGGCCTGGGGAGCTGGATCCAGCCTCCAGTGCCAATTCATCCAGCCCACAAAGCCCTCATCATTCCTGGAAGCAGAAGTAAAACGTGCCCATACTGGGATGTTTTACTTCTGCTTCCAGGAGTGACGAGGGCTTCATGTGGCAGATGAATTGGCATTGGAGGCTGGATCCAGCCCCCAGGCCATAGTGACCAGCTCCCTGAACCATGTGACCAGCCCACGGCCCGAAAAGTTTGGGCACCCCTGCTATAGACTATCCAGTGAACTGAAATATGTTTCATGTTAAACAAATGAAAATTGGTTAGTGCTTCACTGAAAGTGTTAAAAGCAAATTAAAATGCACTTCTACCTTTCTAATGTGGATTCTCCTCCTGTACTTTAGAGCCAATGACCTTACTGCATTTCCTGTTCCCTTGAAATGATGGGAGGGAGGACAATGTTGTTTTAACAGTACATACAAGCCAATGACCTATACTTGTATATTTATTATGAATTAATATGCAAGATGTAGGATTCCACCTTTTGGTCCCTTACAGAATGTATTAGGTAAGACTAAACCAATGTTAAATATTATACCAAAGCTACTGTTCTGCCAAGCAAAGGGAGCTGGAAAGGATTTATCAGCATTGTCTCAGCTCTGGCTAGAAAGATGTTCTCTCTACACAGCTTTTGTAATTATGTAGCAATTATCTTCCCTGCAGGGAAATTTAATCAAGCAGAAGGTCTTAACGGACCCCTGTGAGTAGCGTATAATTACCTATACCTGTTAGAGATTAGTTCCAACTAATAAAGCAATAACATGAGTCTCCAGGTGATCGTTGTTTGAGTCTAAAGTCTCTAAGAAGAACTCAAAGAAGTGAACTTTTAAATACCAAGGTGATTTGGAATGATCAGAAAGAATATAGTTAGAGGCAATAAAGTAGGCAAATTACACAGGATGATTCTTTTTTGCCTTGCAGGAGAAGAAAGGGCACATTTAGGAAGCATATGGTCCTTTTTGAGATTGATTTGTGCACTCTCTCTTCTTTGGCAATAGAAAAGACAGAGGAAACATGTCACAGAAGAGCTTTGTTCCAGCAGTTTAGCTGTGACCAAGTTCCAGTGAAAATAAGGCATCCAGTGTCAATCAGAGCAAACTGGAACTGTTGGTTTCAGTGGAATTTAGTTCTTGGCAAACTTCATCTTGATTAAGATAAGGGCATGCCCATTGATTGGCCATTTTTCAAATATATAATTGGGTACAGACAGAACACATGTTTTACCAATAAAAGGCCCCAACCTCAACTCCTAATGATTGTTGTTATCCAATTTTATTGTTAAAACTGATGCACACAAAATTATTCCACAGCACATTTGTACTGGGACTTTGCCCCTCTGGATTGCCATCTGACAGTAAGGTCTCTCTTGCTAGAAAGCCAGGCATATGTCGACTCTAGGGGTCGGTGCTCATCTCTGTGTTCAGCCAAAGAACAGCGCTGTCTGCATCTGCAGATGTTTCTGTGGAGAGGGCTTAAAAACAGAAGTGGCTTTGGCCCCTGCTTTTTAAGCCTCTGGCCTTATCACATAGACACACATGCATTACAAGATGTTCTGTGTAGAGAATGACAGATGTATGACAATAGGTTAAAGACTTGGCTGCTTCAAGCGTATGTTTTGGGAAAAGGAACAACAGTAGTGTGTTTTTATCTGGCATTCACATTGCTATCTGTTTTCCTATCCTCTTCATGAAACTGTCAAGGAAGCATCTGTTGTTTAAATGTACAAGTTGTACAGGTTAAAACATTACAGCTATTGTAAGAGAGGAAATAAAGTTCAAAAAAAGAAACAATATTCAATTGTCCCTGCTGCCATGTTACAGATTGCTCTTTCCTCAATGATAAATACATACAGTATTTGGCAACAATTGATTGTGAAAGGGAAGGGAAAGGAAAGGCTATTTGAAGATCATCAGAAATGATAACGGAAGCTTTATTGTGAAGAAATACCTCAGATATTTAAAACATATCTTTAAACAGTAGACATTTTGATATTTTTAATCTTCTTCTTTGCTTCCTCTTTTACCCCATTGGGTGTCGAGGGAGATGCAAGGATCTTGCTGTGGCACATTTAGCGACCTCCACCTTTATAACCTCATTCCTGAGTTTATCCCTTCTAGTCACTCCAGCAACCTTCCTCAAACATCTAATTTCTGTGGTGAGCAACTTCTGTGTATTTTTGTTTGTAAGTGTCCATGTTTGGTGTGGGTAAAATAAGGTGGGAATGAATATGCTTTGTATGAGGTGTTTCTTTGTGTTGATTGATACTGTCTTTAATTATAAAAGTGTAGCTAACCGTCCCAATATTTGGTTTTCCTTAGTCCACCATATGTTAATCTCTTTGTCTGAAGAGACAAAGAAATATATTCAATACCTTTACTATATACTCCATTGCTATTAGTGTCAGAGTAAAATGATTAATTGGGGGGGAAATGATATTTTTCGTTATCATCCAAGTTTCCAACTCAAAATTATTTCTCATTATTTAATATTTTAGCAACATCGATGTAGCAGAATATTGTTTTATTTTACTTTAAGATATTTATAAATTCTTTTTCAGAATGAGAAAAATATTAATTGGCAAAAAAATATAGAGTTTGGAGAAATTCCTTTATTAACTACAGAGGACATAGTGAGTACTGGGTGGAGCTGTAATCCAAAATCCTTCACTGTTGATTTCCACAGGAATTCTTCAGGTCTGTATAAAATAGTTAAGTATCAGAATGCAATGCCTAGATTTTTTTTTAAAGGCAGTATTTTTTTAAAAAAAAAAATCCCTTGAGACATTATTTTGTAGATATCCAGGCACCAGCAGGTTCGCACCAGTTCACCATAATCGGTAGCAGAAATTCTGGCTGGCCCCGCCCATCCAAGTTTTGAAATAAAGTAGTCCTAATTCAGGTGCAATGCAGGGCTTTCCCCCGGCCATGCCAACCATACCAGACCCACAGTGCGGTAGTAAAAAAAATTTTTTGAGTCCACCACTGTAGAAATCCCATATTTAGTGTGGTCCTCATACATTTTAATCCAGACCTATGTGATTGTGAAAGTGACTGGTTCCAATATAATGCAACATTTAAAAAGAGTTTGTTTAGACTTTATTCAAAAAATCTGCTTTCATTGCTAAAAATTCTGAATATGGTATACAATAGTTTATGTTGAATACATAAATATGTACATACATTGGGTTTTTTGGTTAAATCAAATCAAAGCACTTGCCTTTACAAAGTTCAATATCCACGGGCAAAACACAAATATTGCAACATTCGTTTTCAGCCGGTGCTTCAAACTTGGCAATCCAAAACAATTAACCAATTATAAGTATACACTCCTACACTTACTGATCCACAGATTAAAAAAATGACTAGGATTTTCTTCCGAGCATGGGCAATGGTCCATGGGGTCACAAAAGGTCAGAATCGCCCGTGCAACTGAACAAGAACACACATACATAGAACTGCACTGTGAGGATAAATTTTTGTGACTTTCTATAAGCTGCTGCCTTTCTTCCCCCTCTCAAATAGATTGATAAACTATTGGGGGAAAGTTTTCAGTCCTTGTGTCCTCCAAAAATGGGTGGCACATGGATTTTGTCTGCATCACTCAGTGTTCAAACTATATTGCAAAGTGCCCATAACTACACTTCATCAGCAGTCACAGTAACACCTCATAGCCCCTTGTTAGTTTCCCTCCATTTTATGGTCTTGTAGGTGAAAATGCTTATCTTGCTTAAATAGCCCTGAGGCTACCAGCAACAAGATGTGAGGAAATAAAAGAAGCAAGTATAATATCTGAATATAAAAAACAGATGCATATCTGTGGTTTGGAAACAAGTATAGAAGGAAAACATGGGTAGCTCTATCCAGCTTTAGCAGTGACTGACAGGTTAGATCACCAAAACGTGCTCTAATTATATTCAGTAAGGCACAAAGCCCAGAACTGATTGTCGAAGTTTTATCTGCTCTCCCATGTGTCTAATATTGCATTTTTCACATAAAACCTTATCTTTTCTTCCCCTCTTGGACAGAGAGTTGTTTTCCAAGTATTTTGTAGGGTGCAATGGCTGAGAGGTACAACTGATTGGAGATGCATTTTCCTTGCCTTATGTAGTAAAATATCAACTATTTTAAAAACTCCAAAATAGTAGATGATGTCCTTTGTAGTAAATGTGAAATACTTCTGCAGCTTTAGTGTTCCTGTTTTCTAATGGTTCAAATATTGTCCTCAGACATACCTGATAAATTCCTAAACCAAATTACTTTCACTTTGAACAAGAAACCATGTGAGAATTGCAACTGCAAGAGGGAAGTGAAACATTGACCCATTAGTCATATTTTTAAATAATCTATTCATAGGTAACTAATATGCATTTCCTATTGATTTGAATAACTTGATTTTTTTTTTTACTATAACCCCATAATTTCTGGGAGTTCTGCCTTCAAGACCTAGGACAGTGCTGATGAACCTATGGCACACATGCCAGAGGTGGCACTCAGAGCCCTCTCTGTGGTCAATCATGCAGACACCCCTCACAAAGTTTGCCCCACCCCTCTGCCCAGCAGCCCAATGGGAGCACTTCCTCTTTCCCCCCAGCACAGAGTTCACCCCACCCCTCTGCCCAGCAGCCCAATGGGAGCATTCACTCCCTCCTCATAACATAGAGTTCACCCCGCCCCTCTGCCCAGCAGCCCAGTGGAAGCGTTTCCTTCCACCCCTGTTGCTGTGTTGGCACTTTGTGATAAATAAGTGGGTTTTAGGTTGCATTTTGGGCACTTGGTCTCTAAAAGGTTTGCCATCACTGACCTAGGCCTTATGGACACCTAAGTTGTGGTCATAGGAAAGAGGACCCCATCTTCTTGTTTGAAAAAGGAGCTATCTCAATGGTCACTGGGAAATTTCCTTCTCAAACAGGAAGTTAAGCCTATCCAAAGCATGAAGTCTGCCAGCTGGTCTTTCTCTGCAGATGAGCCCAATTTAGGATCTGTAAGGTCTGAATCCTGCAGGTGAGTGTCTCCAAAAAAATTAGGGAATCTATAGTCCAAAATATCAAAAATGTAAGTCTCTTCATGTGTAACCTCTCTTTTCCTCACTCTGACATTGGAAGCTGGTGTTTGATTTCACAGCGGTGATGACTCTGCTGCAGGTTCTAGCGCAACCATCACAGGAGCTAGCCCAACAATGCATTAAGAATATAGGTGACCCGGTCCCAACACTCAAAACAGATTTGTTCTATGTCAGATCTACTCACCCATCTGATCTCAATCTGTACCATACTGTAGGACAAAGACTTGTAGCATACCTGCTGATCAGGACTTCTGTGAATTGAAGTCCAAGAACACCTGGAAGGCCAAGATTAAGAAACCGTACTGTAGAATATATAATTTCAAAAATGCCATCTGAGAAAAGTTTACAACTGCACTAGATGTAACTGCACTTCAGATTGCCTCTCTGCCAGAGAATTATGATAAATCTTTAAGTTCCATTTGGGAATCTTCAGCTGTCTCCATTTCAAAAGAGTGCAGAACCAATTACATCCTAGATCTCACTTCACAAATACTTTCCTACAGAGGTAGCATCCTGGATTATTACTTTCTAACAGTTACTCAGATGTTGAACCAATGTTCCCAATACAGTAATACTGCAGATAACGTTTGCACCAAATAATGCTAAAACCACATTATGTTAAACAATCTGGAAAAAAATTGCATTGCATAATATTGAAATCCTATGGGATGTATCAAGCCTGTGCAGGTTGCAATGTATCTCTATTGAGTTTTAATGTTATGCGATTCATCCTATAGGATTTTAATGTTATGCGATGCATGTATCGAATAACGTTAAAAATCAGATAATGCAAAGACTCGTGGAACCAAGTTTTAGCACTATCCAGGATTCTACTGTACCAGAAATTTCATCTAAGCTGATGGTGTTACCTTGAAAGCCCAGAGGGAAACCTCAGAAGTTGTTGGGAACCAGATAATTTCTGTATTAAAAGATTTGTCCTTACATTACGAGAAAGAAAAAAAAACCCTGGCTGAAATTAAACCCTTTAAAAATACAGATCTATGCCTTCCTCTTCAGGAATGGAAAAGCAGAAAGGAAGTTCAAAATTAGTTGGGAAGGTAAGATTTTGGAACATTGCCCCACCCTAAAGTATAGTATTTGGGCATCACTCTGGATCCAACCATGACCTACGAAAAGCATCGTCTAAACACCACCAAACAGAAAGCTGCTGCCAAAAATTACATACAGTACTTAGGAAAATGGCTGGGAGAGACGGGGGTGCACATCCATAAGCAATAAAAACAATAGCTTTGTCCCTGTTCCACTCCATAGCCAAATATTCTAGTGCCATATGGTTTAAATCAGCACATGCCAAACAAGTGAATGTAGCTTTTAATGAATAAATAAAATGAAATACAATCAATGCAACACTTAAGTGCATGCAATTTATGCCCTACTTATGTGTAAAAAAAGATATACTGTACTAAATGGCTGAGATAACACTACTGAAGTTGCCCACTTCTGGTAAAAAATAATCTAATCATTTTAACATTTTTATTTATATTTTATATAAGGCTATGATTTTAAATTGGGCAATGTTCTGATTACAAATAAAGAAACAAACAGTTGTTGAGTCCAAAATTGTTTACTATTTAAAAGTATAAATTTAAATTTTAAAATACATAATTATATATAAATTTTGATATCACTGACCTGTGACAGACATGTTTTGATGACAGCACTCTAAAATTGATTGCAATTAATTTCTTGTAAACAAAAAGAATGAAAAGGAGCAGAACATTGTAGATAGACAAACACATTCAAAATATTTGAAATGTATTAGTTAAGAGTGTTAAATGTGAGCAATAAATAAATAAATAAATGTTCTAGACAAGAACTGGCCTCTATATAAAAGGATACTGTGAGTTTAATGTGTCTGCACATGCTTTGAATATTAACTATGGATCCACCATAAATAAGCATTCTTCTCCTTAGCCACTGGATGTAAGAATAAACCAATGTTCAGAAAAATAATGTTTGGATATGCATTTCCTTACTTGTTTTTGAGTACTCTTGAGACCTCTAACATATGCTAAAAACAATCTCTACAAGACTTCAAGAGTTGATGTTTTTGTGACTTGGGAGAGTGGGCATTCTCTTAGCAACAGGAACAGGGCTGGGTCAATTGAACTTTGACATGGAACTGTACTCTGACTGAGACAATTAATAATTGTGTGTCATCAAGTCAGTTCAGACTTATGATGATGCTTTCCAGGATTTTCTAGGTAGAGAATGCACAGAAGTGGCTTATCATTCACTTTTGCTGGATACTCTTCTCCTTGGAGGCATAGTGGAGAATAAAATTCCCAAGCATTGGTTTCATAGCAATTATAGGTTTCAAAATGACTATAGTGGCTTACTGTTTAAGATGTTGAACTCGATGATTGGAAGGTCAGCAGTTCAAGACCTGAGTACTCCATGATGGAGTGAGCTCCCATCTCTGTCCCAGCTCCTGACAACCTAGCCGTTCAAAAGCAAGAAATTACAAGTAGACAAATAGAGTCAGACACAACTGTGCGACTGAACAACAACAAAAATAGGTACTGCTTTGGCATGGAAGATAAATAGTGTTCAGTGCACTCCAGTGTCTAGTTATTCCTGCCACATGTCCACGGAAATGTTTGCAAATGCTTTTCATACTTGAATTTTTTGGAATAGCAGTCATGTTAGTCTGTGGTTCAGGCATATCAAAAAACAAAACAAAACAAATAAAACAAAATAAAAATAAAATAAAAAACACTGTAGCACTTTAAAGACTAACTGATATATTTTATTGTTAGCTTTTGTGGATCAAGTCCACTTCTTCAGACAAAGAGTGATACTTACAGGCATGGTTTTTATACATAGAATATTACAAAACTAGGATTGAAAGGAAGACAGCAGAAATCAAATACAGTAATACCCCGTATAACGCGAGTACCGTATATCGTTAACCGCATAACATTACAAGATTTTCGGAAACATCTTGTATCGAGTAACGCGATTTTAACGTTACACGAAACAGTCGTTCTTAGCAGCAGGGTGGGTGGAAAGCTGAACGGGGTTCTCCGTTCAGCTTCCCAGCCACCCTGCAGCTACGGAGGCAGGGGTGGGGTGGCTGGAAAGCTGACGGGGGGCTCCCCCATCGGCTTACCCAGCCACCCCACAGCTGCGGAGGCATGGGCGGGTGGCTAGGGAAGCCGACAGGGAGTCCCCGTCAGCTTCCCCAGCCACCCTGCAGCTGTAGATCGGGTCCTCTGATCTCTCTGGAGGTGTTTCTGGGCTTCCCCGACGTCCTGAGCCAGTGCAGCAAGCCAGAATGTCAGATTTCGAATCCCGATGTTCTGGCTTCCTGCACGGGCTCAGGACGTCGGGGAAGCGCAGAAACACCTTGGATCGGGTCCCCACACCTCCCTGGACCCGGCGGGGGGGTCAGAGCCCCCAAAATTGGTAAAAAAAATGTCCGTTTTTTTTACCAATTTTGGGGTTTCTGACCCCCCCCCCCGCCGGGTCCAGGGAGGTGGGCAGACCTGATCCAAGGTGTTTCTGGGCTTCCCCGACGTCCTGAGCCAGTGCAGGAAGCCAGAATGTCAGATTTCGAATCCCGATGTTCTGGCTTCCTGCACTGGCTCAGGACGTCGGGGAAGCCCAGAAACACCTTGGATCGGGTCCCCACACCTCCCAGGACCCAGCGGTTGGGTCAGAAACCCCAAAATTGGTAAAAAAAAACGGACGTTTTTTTTACCAATTTTGGGGGCTCTGACCCCCCCCCCACCGGGTCCAGGGAGGTGTGGGGACCCGATCCAAGGTGTTTCTGGGCTTCCCCGACGTCCTGAGCCAGTGCAGGAAGCCAGAATGTCAGGATTCGAATCCCGACGTTCTCGCTTCCTGCAGCATAAAAGAGGGTGGGGGAAGTTCAAAATTAGCGCACATCAGCTCTAGGGAGGTCGGGAGACCCGATGCGCGCTAATTTTGAACTTCCCCCACCCTCTTTTATGCTGCAGGAAGCCAGAATGTCGGGATTCGAATCCTGACATTCTGGCTTGCTGCACTGGCTCAGGACGTCGGGGAAGCCCAGAAAAAGCTTGGATCGTGTCTGCCCACCTCCCTGGACCCGGCGGGGGGGTCAGAGACCCCAAAATTGGTAAAAAAAACGTCCGTTTTTTTTACCAATTTTGGGGGCTCTGACCCCCCCGCCGGGTCCAGGGAGGTGTGGGGACCCGATCCAAGGTGTTTCTGGGCTTCCCCGACGTCCTGAGCCAGTGCAGGAAGCCAGAACATCGGGATTCGAAATCTGACATTCTGGCTTGCTGCACTGGCTCAGGACGTCGGGGAAGCGCAGAAACACCTTGGATCGGGTCCCCACACCTCCCTGGACCCAGCGGGGGGGTCAGAAACCCCAAAATTGGTAAAAAAAACGGACGTTTTTTTTACCAATTTTGGGGGCTCTGACCCCCCCGCCGGGTCCAGGGAGGTGGGGAAACCCGCTCCAAGCTGTTTCCAAAGTTCTCCCACCTCCCTGGAGGCAGCAGCAAGGCAAAATGTCAGGATTCAAATCCCGATGTTCTCGCTTCCTGCAGCCTCCAGGGAAACAGGGCTTTTTTTAACATTGTGTGTTCAATGTATCGCCCAACGTTAAAACCCGAATAACGACGGGACTTGTGGAACCAAGTCATAACGTTATTCGGGGTACTAGTGTACATCCATCTGTTAGATACCCATCACAGGGGACTAAATATTAGCGAAGGGTTTCTGGGACATTATCAAATGTGATACACAGATTGATATATGATTTTATATTACAACTTTCCTGCCAATTTTCTTTAGCAAAACAGAAAGTAACCAGGTACAGTGTTTTTGTTTGTTTTCTGACATGCAGGTCAAAAGTTGATCAGAGACTAGAATGGGCTTTCTCAGCAACCTTGAGATTGAAAGGGAGTCATTTAGAGCTAATCTGAATGTACTTGATCCACGAAAGCTAACAATAAAATACTGTATAGCAGTAAGTCTTTAAAGTGCTACAGTGTTTTTTATTTTGTTTTCTGATTTGTAAATGCAGACAGCGTTGGCTCTTTGGCTATAAACAGAGATGAGCACTGAACCCTAGAGTTGAATACAACTGGCTTTCAAGCAAGGGTGACCTAATGTTTATCACCCACCTGTCACTTATTAGGCAGACCTCAAAAGAATAGATGGGCCGCTGAGGAGACAGTAACTTGCCATAACATAAAATAGAAAATAGGTATACATTTTTGAAATGTTAGCCATGTTACTCAGTGTTTCAAGCATGTGTGTGTTTGTGTGTGCTTATTTTTACTTTATTTTATATTATTTTTATTTTTTTATTTTATTTTTCTTTGGCTCCACCCATGATGTCATGACATCATGATGTTAGCTCCACCCACACTTTGATGATGTCACGGTGGGGTAGTAAAATTTTTGACATACCACCACTGCCAATGGTCATGGAGACAAAAGAGGCCATGCCAGATGGACTGGCTGTGAAAGTACACCTTGTCCATATCCTCAAGACTGCAGCAGTCCTTTGCAGTCTGGGTGTTAAATCCTGCATGTCTCATTTCATATGTGCTGCAGGAGATGTCTCTGTGATCATAGTGTGTGGGTTACTTCGTGGCAAGCTGGGATCCACCTTAAATAAATTCACGCCAATGACATTTTTCCTCTTTAGGAAAAATTCATTCTTGGATACGAGTTGCAGCCGACAATATTCAAAGCAGCATGTGGAACAGTAATAAGTGAAATGCATGTTATGAAGAAAATATTGGGGGGAAACCTTTTTGTATTCTTTTCTGTTTGCATGATGAGCTGAAGAATTTATATTAAAATCCTTTAAGAAGATGACACTGGTGCTAAAATGTATTCAGTAAAGTGTGTGTGTGTGTGTGTGTGTGTGTGTGTGTGTGTGTGTGTGTGTGTGTGTGTGTGTGTGTGTGTGTGTGTGTGTGTGTGTGTGTGTGTGTGTGTGTGTGTAAGAGTGGTGTGTGTGAGAGGGAGATCTAGAGGATTTTCATAGTTCTTTATGAACTGAAATCCTTGGATGCAGAAAACGTGCTTTGATACTTTTGTGAAACTGCTGAAGACTTGAAAAATTCTTGGTTAAGTCAAGAACAGTTCCCTCCTCCTCCATCCCACCACATCCTTTTTATTAAGTTTTGCAGCCCTGATTAGATAATAGAAATAGTATGGGACTGTCATTATATTTCCTTTTCAGTCCCTTTTAAAATTAGTTGCAGCCTCCCTTCTATAGTTCTGAAGCCAGCTCTGCCTAGTAATACTATTATTGTGTGGCTTCCAGATAAACAGTTTTCTTTCAGCTTTCCTGCTTTGTATAATTCATCTCTCCCTTTCAAATATTGCTCTATATTTGTCTATTCACAATCCTTTTCTCCTTCCTGGAAGTGTAAAGCTATTGCACAATAATTAGAATAGTACTTCATCAATTTAACATCTTTGTATAGCCCAGAGGTGCCCAAGCTATGACCCGTGGGCCAGATTTGGCTCCTGATGCCAACTCATCTGGCCCACGCCACCCTCGTTGCTCCTGTAAGCTCCTGTACATGTGCATTTTGCTTCCACTTCTGGGAGCGACAAGGGTGGTGCGGACTGGATGAGTTGGCATTGGGGACCAGATCTGGCCAACAGGCCATAGTTTGGGCACCCCTGGTATAGCCCATATGCTCATTTAAAGTATCACAAAACATCAAACATACAAACTGTCACCTTATGTTGGGCTTTCTTAATTATATTTAAATCTCAACTAGATTATAAAGTTATGCTGGGGTAGGTATATCAAAACAAGGCAAAATCACCCCATCTCCCTTAGGGACAGAATCCTGTTCTAAATTGATATACAGTAATACCTCGGATAACGCTAAGACTTGGCCACAAGTTTTGGTGTTATCCGATTTTTAGTGTTATCCGATGCATGTTAAAATCCTATGAGATGTATCGGATAACATTAAAGCTCCATAGAGATATATTGTAACCACACAGGCTTTAGCGGTTGTTATCCGATCTATCCCATAGGACCTTAACGTTATTCAATCCAATTCTCCTCCCCAAATTACTTAACGTTATACGATTTTAGCGTTACAAGGAAAACGTTAACCGAGGCATTACTGTACGTAGTTTTGATATCTTCTTTGTGGAATTTGCTTTTATGTCCATATATTTTAAAATTTGTTCCACATTAAAGGTAAAGGTGTCCTTTGCTCAAAAGCCAGTTGTGCCTGACTCTAGCAGGAGATGCTCATCTCTGTTTACAGCCAAAGAGCCAGTGCTATCTATACCTGCAGACACTTCCATGGTCATGTGGCAGGCATGACTTGATGCTGGAGTGCACAGAATGCTGTTACCTTTCCTGCTGAAGTGGTCCCTATTCATTTACTTGCAATTTCTTGCTTTCAAACTGTTAGGTTGGCAGGAGCTGGGGCAGGTAACAGGAGCTCACTCCATTGCGTATCACTCGGGTCTCAGACTGCTCACCTGCTGACCTTCCTGTTGTCAAACTAAGACCTTGCATTTAACTAAATAGGCATTGCTTTAAGACCCTTCCTACCTGACATAGATATGGATATTTCAGAGTAGTACCACAAGAATCAGAAGTTGTTGTTGTTGTTCAGTCACATAGTCGAATCCGACCCTTTGTGACCCCATGGACCACCGCACACAAGGCACCCCTATCCTCCACCATCCTCCTCAATCCGTCCAGGTCTGTGTCCATTGCGTCAACAATACCATCTAGCCATCTCATTCAGTCAGAAGACTTATGTTTATCTTAGAAACAAATTGTTCTAGAACCAAACTATTGAAGCACGATAGACCTTGGATTGCTAAAATTTTTGTCAGTTAGTTTTTATTTATTTAAATTTCTATACCGCCCTCCTCGCCGAAGGTGACCCAGGGCAGTTTAACACATCCTAAAACACATAAAAAGGCTAAGATTCTAAAAGTTCTCAAAAACCCACAGTTAAAACCAATCAAAACTATGACTAAAACGCCATAAGATTTAAAACTTAGTTACAAGACATAGGTTCTTTACAAGGAAGACCTGCTTCTATTTTTTTTTTTTTTAGGGGATATCCAGCCCAGCACATCCCGCACTGGAGGTTCAACCATGTCTCAAAACATCTATTGATTCTTTAATAAACATTGCTTACCTCTATTGTCAACTATATTCTTCATTTATTTACTGGTACCACCTTCCAACATTATAAAGTCTCATGGCCATTCCTTGAAGTGGAAAATGTAAGTTAATAAACTTGCCACTGGATTCAGCAAGTAATTGTTGTGCTTTTAACGATTACAATTAGCAAAAATCCTTTCAACCCAGAAAGCAACTTTGTGTGCTTTTGACACAATTTTAACAAGTTGGTAATTTAAACTTGCAGAGCACAATGGAAATGAAAGCCCTCCACCTTCCATATTCAGCATTAAAAAATTGTTCCCATAATGAAAAGAACCAGGTTATATCTACCTGGGAGGTAGGTGTTAAAAGAAGGGGAACCTCTCAGAGGAGAGGGGGGAAATAGAGGTGACAGCAAAAAAAAAATCACTAAACTGGGTGAACAAACAGCTATTCAATGAAAACATTTAACAACAAAGTACTCAAAGCCCTAGGCCTGAATGGACAGATCTATTGGTTTCAGTCCCCCACCCACTATTCATTAAACACACACCATACTCTCTCAAACACTTTTTTATGCCATGAACATGAAAACTCTGATAATTTTGGCATAGTGTTTTAAAAACAAGTTTTTAAAACAATAAATTAAAGAAAAATTATGACCAATCTCTGCTGAATAGATCATGACAAACTCAAGGGCAGAATCAGAAATTACAGCTAGCCTGCAATTAGAAAAAGAAATGTCTCAATTGCTGATAGCATCTGTGTGTGCAACAGAAACTTTCCCCACCTCCAAGAATTTGCAAATTAGCTTTCTTTGCAAATGTTTTAAGTATGGGACTCTATTTTTGTTAACGGAACTTTATAATGTATTTAAAAAATACATATACTGTATCTTCTATTGGCAAATGAAAAAGAAAATAACAATAAAAGTGCTAAATCACGACATACCATCAAAATACAAGTGACAGAATCATCCATTATTTTTCCAAAATGACCCATTCTTTTTAAACACAAATTTATTTTATTTTAAAATATTTTTTCCAGAGTTCCAAGTGAATTTGGAGGTTATTGTCCAAGTTCTTCATTGTGTTGCATAGAGATATAATTCAAGGAACTACTACTTGGACCATGTCTACATTAGATATTAGGGCACTTTCAGCTTTAATCAGGAGACAATTTCTGTCCTCAAACAAACCAATTCAGTTGATTTGCTAACCTACATGAAAGGTACTACTCTATCCTCCCAATCTTTTACTTACACTGCACAACAACAATTTTGCTACTGGGAATAACACATCACATGTGATTTACATAGTATCAAATGTGCTGATTCCACATCTGAATTCAGAATTTTCCTATTGCGTACAGGTTTTAAAGTGTGCTATAGCTTTTCAAATGATCAGTACTGTAATTGGGTAATGTATTTTTACATGGGAACATTATAACAGTTGCAGTTACCACTATGCCTGCTGCTACCTCAGCTGAATCACATCCTTGGTGACATACATGTTCCAGCAGCGGCTGGGCATGTATGGGCAAATCAGTGACCTGATGTCTGTAGTGCAAAACCACTTTATTGGATAGTACAGCTAGACCATAGTGAGTCTGTTTTGACCTAAAGATGAGTAGGTGTAGCTGTGTTAATAAAATGGCCAATTTTTGCTACATTTGTGACAAATATACCCCACGTGATCAACGCAAGCACCTAACCAATAGGGTGAGATTTGCTAATTTAAGATCCTGATGTCCTAGGCAGAATCAGACTTCAGATTTTGATCCAGCACACTTGATTTATATAGGACATATGGATTAGACGAAGTAAAAGGTAAAGGTCACCCTTGCTTGAAAGCCAGTCATAGGGTTCAGTGTTCATCTCTGTTTACAGCTGTCTGTGTTTGCAGACCTTTCCGTAGACATGTGGCAGTCATGCCTAGGCAGCAAAGTGCACGAGTAAGTAGCAGACAATATATTTTCTTCTAAAGGAAGAAGTAATGAAAATAGCCAAATGATGTCTTTGTTTTGAAACGGTTTCTCTTGCACAGGTGTTGTACAAATGTTTTGTCAGACTACAGACTTTCTTCTTTAAGCTGGATGCCATCGACATGGGGTCTTTGCATGAAAGCGTGACTTGGCCTATTCTGCTGCACTGAGAATAGTACAAAAAGCCAAGGGAAAACAAACCAGCATTTCTTCCAGACAGATGATTGACTGCCTCTTAAAATGACTAAAAAGAAAATCAAGCATGATTGGGCCTCCTCCTCTTTGGTTTCTTCATTTTCATAATGCTGGACATAATATGTGCCAACACATAAAAAGACATTTTGTTTTGCAAATGAAGGTTGCAGGCATCAGAAAAGAGGTATCATTACAGCCAGACCCATCAGGAGTCTTTGCATAAACAACTAAAGTAACTAAAAATAAAAACTGAGGCATTATGCACATTCCCAACACCACTACCACACACAAAAAAAATCCCAACCAAAAATGTTGTAGACAGAAAACATTTAATAAGATATATAATTAAAACAGACAAAAATGAAGACTACATAATGATTATTTTGCACTAATCATTCATAAAGACTTTACTGTCTGATTTTTATGCGTCAGCAGATTTATATTATTCTCAGATAATGGAATCTTAGAAGAATCTTTCAAAAATTGTTCAGAACTGGTTTAATTGTAAACCTACCCTGACTGCAAATTAAACAAGGCTGGGACCCTTCCTCCTTGGGAGAGAACATGATTAAACTTTATCACCACTGTCCTATTTTGTAGCTCCATCACCACAGCAGGAAGATTGCCAGTAGTTAAGGAATTTCTACTATGATTTCAGATTGTGTGTGACTTTGTACCACTGCACACAACCTGAAATCATAGTAGGAAATCGTTAATTGGACAATCTGTCACTGCTGGTTACATCACTCCTGATATATTGGTGGACCAATGTTTTCTTTTTGTGAGGGTGAAGCTGCATAATTCTATGTTAGCACAATGCATGGGGTACGCAGAAAAATCCTCCTCGAAGATTCTGATATTTTTGAACCACAATTGGGTGAACCATGGTAACAGCAACCTTGTGTTGCTGACTAATCTTTCTCACACTAGGTCAGGCAAAAGGAACTGAAGAATAAACTCATCAAAAGGTAGCTTCATTTTGGGATATCAGGAAGCAAAAACCAAAACCAAAAACACTGCAGCACTTTAAAGACTAACTGCTATATTTTTAATGCTATATTAGCAGTTCATCTTTAAAGTGCTGCAGGGTTTTTGTTTTTGCTTCCTGATATGCCTGACAAACACAGCTACCATTAAAAAAAAATCATTTTGGCAATTTCACATCTGGCCTAGACATGGAAGAAGCAGCACAATACATGGATCATAACACTACAACACAATCTACCTTTATGCATTAAACTGGGAGCTCTCAACGTTTTTAAGCCAGGGGCTGAGTCACGCTCCCTCAGACAGCCATTTTGCTGTTCCTCCACCACATGGCATTTCCTGGTGTGGTGGAGGTGATGGGCCACATGAAATGGGTCTGTGGGCTGCATCTGGTCCATGGGCTGCAGGTTAAGAATCCCTGCATTAAACAATAAATAAATGTGGAATTCTAGAGGACAGGTGTCCTTTGGCCCTTCCGACCATCCATTCTGGACTTGAAAATTTGTTACTTCACCAATTCAATTCAATTTTATTTACAGTCCATGACCAGCATAACATGAACACAAAAGCATAAACACCTCATCCTAAGCTAGACTGGACACAGGCAATAAAAGGAAACAATACTACTAAAAACCTACTGAGAATTGACATACAACACTGAGCATGTATCTCTACCCGTAAGGAAAGATACTTAGAATTCAACATACTGTATACAACTGGCTGAAATGCTGTTGCTTAGTGTATTAAGTAGCAACTCGAGTAGGCCCATTGAATTTATGGGTATTTGATGAATCCGTTTCTGCACATGTTCCATTAATTCAACTTGCCTATTGTTGTTGATTTACTATGTTGAACCACAGGATTCCAGCCATTCAATGGTAAAATGTGTATAAGATGGCAACCTTAAACTGTCAAAATTACATGCACAGGTCTGAGGCTGCTTACCTCTGCATATTCCTGTGGCTAGGACTCTGCCAAAAGTGTCCTAACAGTCTTCAGCACAAGGGCCTGTGGGCAGCTGCCAAACTGCATGCAGGGTTACATTCCTCACTTATTTTGTTATTTGGCATCAACATCATTATACAGCTCAGGTATCCATTTCTGTGTCAGATAACTTCTACCCCCTGGGCCACTTCCTGGAGAACACAGCATTCCCCAGGAACCCAATGTTATCAGATGTATCTTATGTATAATTTTGGCTATGATACAATGATATGTTACTTGGATAACTGTAACACACTATGTATTTATTTAATACATTTAATATTTGGCTTCTCATCTGACAAAACTCTTAAAAGAGACCTGAGGAAGAATTACCGTACATTAATAATAAGAATGGATACTCAAACATAAAACAATGAAACAATTATGCAGCGAAATGAATAAAGCAACTGCTTTGCTAGGCTAGGGCACTTTTAACAAATCTTTCACAGAGTTCCATAAAGAAACAAGCTTGGCACTAGGAAACCTCTCTTGGGGAAGGGAGTTTTTAAAATGGAATACTAATACAGTACTAAGAGGCAACAGTTTGTGGTCATCGTACCTTATGTCAGTCTGACCTAAGAGAAAGATGTGTGAGAACAATTTCTACACTAAGGAGGAACATAGGAGGAACTGGTTTAATGTACTCAGAGCTTTAAATAGAATCACATGTTGGCCTCTGCAGTTGTTTAAAAATGGAATGTACCAGTTTGAGAAGGCATGGCACTTATTTGTTTGTTTGTTCAAACTTGTATGCCGCCCTACTCGCAGAGCGACTCAGGGCAGCTAACATAATATTGCAGAACATCACACAGTCACAATAATAAGTTCAATAAGAAAACCAAACAATCCAATAGAAATTTCAAAAGAAGAGAATTTAAAAGTTAAAAAATTTAAAGAGTTAAGAGAGTTAAAAGAGTTAACTTTGGTCTAGGAGGTGCTAATTTTGCTTCTTCTGGAGCTAATGTGGATTGATCCATTTTGAAAATTAAATTGTTTATCTTCCCCCTTAAAAATCTCTAGATTTGGGAACAGAAGACTGCAGTAGCTTAGTGGTTAAGATGCTGGACTTGATGACTGGAAAGTTTGCAAGCCTCAAGACTCATGATGTATAATCTTTTTCTTTTTCTGTAAGCCACCTAGAGTCAGGTTCGCCAAATTGGGGCGGGATAATAAATCTAAATAAATAAATAAGACCTGAGTGCTCCTGTCTCTGTCCCAGCTCCTGCCAAGCTAGCAGTTCAAAGCAAGAAATTGCAAGTAGATAAATAGGTACCACTTTGGTGGAAAAGTAAATAGTGTTCCAAGCACTCCAGTGTTTAGTCATACCTGCCCAATGTCAGTGGAAATGTCTGCAGACACAGACAGCACTGGCTCTTTGGCTATAAACAGAGATGAGCACTGAACCCTAGAATCAGATGCAACTGGCTTTCAAGCAAGGGCAACCTTTATCGTCACCTAAATAGGTACTACTTCAGCAGGAAATAAAATAGTGCTCTTTGGCATCTAGTCATGCCTGCCACATGAACACAGAAACATCTGCAGATGCTGGCTCTTTGGCTGTAAACAGAGATGAGCACCATCCCCTCAAGAGCAGTGGTGGCGAACCCTGGCACGCCAGAAGTTCTTGAACTTCTATTATTATTATTATTATTATTATTATTATTATTATTATTATTATTATTATTATTATTATTATTATTATTATTATTATTATTATTATTATTATTATTATTATTATTGAATTTGTATGCTGCCCACTCGACAATGCGACTCCAGGTGACTCACAGAAACAACAGATCATCTTAAACACATATACATATTACATATTACAGCACAATAAAATAAAATAGAATAACAGTAAATAAATCACAATACAGTAATACCTCAGATCAGAGAACGCTAAAATCAAATAACAATGCAAAATGTCCAAAGAAATTTTGCATCAGATAACAATCTGTTAGCGTTATCTGATACAGTCGTTTCGTAGCAGCAGGGTGGCTGGAAAGCTGAACGGGGTTCTCCATTCAGCTTCCCAGCCACCCTGCAGCTGCGGAGGCAGGGATGGGGTGGATGGAAAGCTGATAGGGGGGCTCCCCCGTCGGCTTCCCCAGCCACCCCACAGCTGTGGAGGCATGGGCGGGTGGCTAGGGAAGCTGATGGGGAGTCCCCGTCAGCTTCCCCAGCCACCCTGCAGTTGTAGATCAGGTCCTCTGATCTTCCCGGAGCCAGCAGAGAGGTCAGAGAGCCCAAAATGGGTAAAAAAAATGGATGGTTTTTTTTTACCCATTTCGGGCTACCTGACCCCCCCCCCCCGCCAGCTCCAGGGAGGTTGGACGACCCGATCCAAGCTGTTTCTGGACTTCCCCCACCTCCCTGGAGGCTGCAGCAAGCCAAAACATCAGGATTCAAATCCCAACGTTCTGCCTTGCTGCAGCATCCATGGAAACAGGGCTTTTTTAAACGTTGTGCAATCAATGCATCGCACAACGTTAAAAACCGGATAACGACGAGACTTGTGGAACCAAGTCTCATTGTTATCCGAGGTACTACTTGTATCATATAAATCATAGATTGCAGCATCATAAATTACAAACATCATAAAACATTGCAGAAAAGGGAGAAAATCATTCATTTAAAAAAGTCCCATAACAGCAAAATAAAAGTCACAGCATGCATTGCACCACAACCAAACTGTCGGTGGGGCCCGGTGATTGGTGGCAGAGTCCTTTGATGCCTGTGAGGCCTCAGTGGCTCTTCAACTGCTCCGGCTATTGGCAGGGCCTGGAGGTCAGCGGCAGCATCCTCTGCCACCCGTGAGGCCACAGCAGCTCTTCAGCCTCTCTGGCCATTGGCAGTACCCAGAGGTCAGCGGCATCCTCTGCTGCCTGTGAGGCAATGGCAGCTCTTTAACCCCTCTGGCCCCTCCTGCTGATCAGGACTTCTGGGAATTGAAGTTCAAGAACAGCTGAAGAGCCAAGGTTCAACATCACTGCCCTAGAGTCAGACATGGCTGCCTTTCAAGCAACGAAGACCTTTAACTTTACTAGATTTGAGAAAAATCCAGAAATAGGGCTCCACAGAGATTCTGGAAGGTTCCAAAGAATACAGAAATGCCTTTCGACATGACATTATTTGCATGCCATCTAAGTTGCCTAGCATTACCTCAAGCCTTGTTCATGGTCTACTACAGTTTAGCAATTGTATTTTGTATAAACACAACTCTCTGGTGAATAATGCTTCCATAGAACACATTAGACCCCAGAGCATGGACAACAGGTTGAGGCTGAGATTTGTGTGAGGCAAAAAGCTGACTTTCAGCCTACCAAGCTGTAAAAGGCCAACGGATTGTATTTTTCCCATCCATATTCAGAACAAACATGACACATATATCTAGATATAGCCAGATATGCTTCAAAATGGTCTTATGTTTCAATTTCTAAAAGTCAGGGTTTTTTAAAAATAAAAAATAACATTATTAAAATACAAGACCAATTATCCTGCCTTCTGCCTGTTAAAGATAGATATCTCTCCTGGCCTATAAAGCTAATGTATTTGAAGTCATTAAAAAGGAAATTACATCAATTAATTCTGACCCACTGCAGGGTTAAAAGAAACAAAACTGTGAAACTTAAAAGGCAAATGAAGGAGAACGCAAGAGCAAGCGTTTAATAGATTCATGTGAAATATTTTGGTTACAATGAAACAAAATGTTGATGGCTGCCAGACACCCAGAGAGTTTGGTCCCCTGTGACTAATTCTTTCTAGCTAGTTTGTAAATTAATCTCTATGTTCAACTTTTCCTTCCCCCATTACTCCCACCCCACCCCACCCCGTTACTAAACTAACAAAGGTGGTCTGTACCAGAATTCCACAGGTAAAGGATGGAAATTAAAATGACTTCACACTCTTATTTGATCCTGTGGCACACTTTTTCTCTAAAAAAATATTATTTTACAGCTTCTCCCCCCATCTCATTACCACCTTAAAAACGTGTTTTCCATTTGCAGCCTTTAGATGTTTACTTGACTTTTCCTGAGACAGCACACAATTTTTAAAATGTGGTTCTACACTGGGATGCCTTTACTTGTTCCTGGAAAGGAGCTCCCTCGGGTCTCAAGGGACATGAAAGAAAAACATTCTTTGTAGGGAAGGGACAATATTTTACAAAGCTCAGAAGCATGCATTGTTCTCAGATATGTTTCCAAATTTTAGAATGGCTTGAACTGATACAAGTTTTCCAAAGAAAATATTACAGATCAAGGTTAGTATGTATCAAGCATGGAGCCAAATATTCCTTTCTTTCGGGCCTATATTGCAATTTCCTCATGATAGACAGTTCATGGGAGAACTCCCAAATCAGCTCATGCTGTAATTATTATTTCACCATAATGTACAAGTCTTCCAAAAGTCACTTGATCAATAGCCCATGCCGGGACAATTACTATGAATAATTTCTATACACAGAAGTCGCATAGACGTTCTTTTGTGTATAGATGTGTTGGGCTGTGTAGATTTCCCTTATTTTGTTTATTTATTTATTTCATTTGTACTCAGCCCTCCTTTGAAGACTCAGGGCAGCTTAACAACTAAAAACAATTAAAATACATACATAAAAATGAAAATTCAGTTAAAAACACCGAGGAGAGAGGTGGAATATTTAAAAGAGCCAGGCGACCGAGGTGGCCATCTGGCCCACCCCCACACATGCCCCGCCACACATGCCCTGCCAGCCATATTTCCTCTTACTCTTGCGGGGAAATATTGGAAGGGTTGAATTAGCACTCAGTAGTTTCCTATCTTCAATATTTTGGAGTGAGCTGTAGCACTCATCATGAGGTACTTATGGTATTAATTAATTGTGTTGGCCCAGCAAGTCAGTACTTTCATCAGGTAACACACAAAGCACTGGGGGGAAAACTCCAAATCATTGCTTCAGGAGGAATGGGATGCTTCTCTTCTTTTTCACTTGTGAATCTGTCATATGAGAAGAATCAACTTAGTCTCAGTGTTGAAACAGTCATTAAAAAGAAGTTGCAGGAAGAAGTGGCACTTTCCTAAGTGTTAAATGCCATGTGTTTGTAATCAGCTCCTCTGATTTTCAAGGGTTTGCAAAATATCCTGCTTTGTTCTGGAACCGGTCCTCAGAAATTGGCTCCTTTTGCAGTTTGAACCATCAGACACAACAGTCGGAGGGAACTATATCTGATCCAATATAAACGGTTGAATCAAATGCTGGAAGAATGCATCCTGGAAACAATTGTGTTGCAGGGATCAGTCGCCCTTAAAATGACCCACGCCAGCTTGCATTGAAATTATTTCCTTAAATTAAAGTTTTGAATCCACTTAAACATATATGTTTCTATTTTTTCTTCTTCAATATCTAACTGAAGCAGAAATTTATAGATTTGTCCCAATAGACTGAAAAACAATATTTTTCAAAGTCTTTAATATTTCCTGTTATTATAAAAACATCTTTAGTTAATCTTGAACAGGGGTTCTCAACATTTCCATGCCACAGGCCCACTAAGACAGCTGAGCAGGGCAGACACATGGGTTCCCCCTGCTGTAAACATGGCTGCCATAAACCATGGTGGGGGCATTTGTGCATGCATGGGCACATTTGCGCATGCACAGGCATATTTGTGCATGCACGAGTGTGTTTATGGCTGTTGTAAATATGTCCCTTCCACTTCTAGGGGCCATTGCTGCAGGCCGGATAGTTTGCTGCTGGGGGCTGAGGCCAGTCCAGGGGGCGTAGGTTGCGAATCCTTGATATAGAAGCTATATGAAAATACAGGGTGGGGCAGCATAACTTCCTGTGTTCAAAACTTAATAAAACCCATTGCATGAATCAGAAAATTTTTATTTGTTTTTTATAATGTAGGCGCATACCTAAAGTTTTGTTTTACACAGTTTTGAAGATCAAATCAGGTAGGTGACGTCCCCCATTCTCCATACACTGAGTAAACTGATTTCTGGTGTTTGTCATGACTCTTTCCAGCATAGCAGGCGGTATGCTGGGTTGTGATCACTGAACAACCGCTCAAAAAGTAGGCCTCAATGGCAAACGCACGCTCCACACTATGCCAACGCATGATGGTGACTGAACTGTGTCGGGACAAAACTTTATAGTCCCGCCTCTCGAATAAGACCACTAGCGCTCCGCTACGACATCAACCGACTGAACTGCATTTTTAAAAAGTTATGCTGCCGCACCCTGTAGATTAATCATTGTATCTCTTTTTTTCTTATTTAGCTTCTTGCCATAATTTGATTTCTCCTTCTGAATTGATCATGTCTCCTACCATTTAAAATCATGATTTTTCCTTACATATTTTTTAAAAAAGTCATTTCAATGTTGGGAAAAATTTATCGAGTTTTAAATTTACAGCCTGCCAAGTATTAAGAAGAAATTGGTAGAAGATGTTATATTGGTGGTATATTACTCCAAAAGATATTAAAAACATGAATAAAACTATAAAGGAGACTACTGAAAGTGAAAAGTGGCAGATGGTAATTTCTATCATATCTGGTGGACATTCACAAAGATGAAGATATATTGGGTATTTGTACATGCAGAAATTAAAAATAAAAAAAAATTCTGATGGTTCCTGAAATTATATTACAGTAATACCTCAGATAAAGTTTGCATCAGATAACGGTAAAACCACATAACGTTAAGCAATCTGGAAAAAAAATGCATTGCATAACGTTAAAATCCTATGGGATGCATTGGATAACCTTTGCTAAAGCCTGTGCCAGTTACAATGTATCTTTAAGGAGTTTTAACATTATCCAGTGCATCCCATAGGATTTTAACATTATCCGCTGCATGCAAATCAAACAGGCAGCACTGTCTGTGTTTGAGATGGTTCAGTGGACATGTGGCAAGCATGAGTAGACACAGAATGCTATTTACCTTCCCACCAGCAATAATAAACAATAGTAAAAGACTTACCTAGATGGCATTTCAAAAATTAAAAATCTTACAGTAGTTAAAACCTTCATTCTCTTATTCACAGCAGGAAGATAAATCTAATTAACAAATAAACAAATCAAATCAAATCAAAAATAATTAAGTGCATTAATTAAAGACAGCCTTGCACTTATACAACCAGTTTGGTTATGAGAGAAATGCTTGTTGGAAAAGGAACACTTTTAACTGTTTATGAAAAGCCGTAAGTGTGGAAGTAAATCTAA
The DNA here is from genome assembly GCA_030440675.1 of Furcifer pardalis. Classification (NCBI taxonomy): domain Eukaryota; kingdom Metazoa; phylum Chordata; class Lepidosauria; order Squamata; family Chamaeleonidae; genus Furcifer; species Furcifer pardalis. Next base: position 73,620,633 of record CP126892.1, read on the forward strand.
TTTCCACTGGCAACTCATTCCATAAAGAATGAGCAACAGCAAAGAAAGATACAGTTGTACCTCGCTTAAAGAGCATAATGCGTTCCACAGGATTGCTCTTTAAGCGAGTTTGCTCTTTAAGCGAAACACTATTGTAAATGACCAATTGTGGGGGGATTGTGAACCCCAATTTATTTGTTAAGCGAGTTTTTGGTTGGTTTTATTTGTTAAGCGAAGCGAACATTCAGAGAAAATTCTGCTCTTTAAGTGAGTTACTCTTTAAGCGAGGCGCTCTTTATGTGAGGTTTGACTGTACTGTATTGCTCTTGTCACAGTTCCAAATCCGAGGCATTCTCTTTTGCTATTTACAGTAGATAGCAGCATTCTTAAGGCATTGAGCCTTCAAGTGTGCAGGGCTCAAAAGATGGTTGGGATATCTCCATACGCCATCTGGAAGTCATGTAGATCTTTGTGTGTTCACAAAAACCGCATAGGCATTGGTAGATGCATTCAGCTGAATTCACCTAAAACATCTTACAATGAACATATGATGGTCAACACAACTTTTGGTGGGAAGAGATATCACCCTTTGAGTTCTACAGAGTTTCAGGATGAACACTGGGAGCATCTGTTTGTTTCTCTTTTTAGAGGTATAATCATGTTTACTAGCTTGAAAAATTAGTTCTTTACTAGTACGCCTTGTAGGCACCAATTTCCCGCAATCAAATCAAATATTTGCAAACTCCTGACCACTAATAGTTGTTTTCATTATATTTTTCTAATGGTGCAGAACTTTGCTTGGTGAAATGGTGCAAAAAATGTTCAAAAATTAAATTTCAGTTGAAAGAGGCAAAAGAAACATGTCCATAAAACCAATGACAAAAATTTGATATTGTGGAAGCTTATGGAGTTATATTTGGACATTCTATTCCATTAACAGAACAATAAATCAGTTTGTGCATGTCTTTATTGAATTGTGAAGACTGCGTTTAGTTTTGTCAAATATAATGACTAGATGCTATGTTTTGCGAGTGATTCATATTAAAGAAAATACCATTTGTTCTATTATTAGAACACAGATGGGCAAAGAGAAATGTCGATAAATGCAACCCCCTCATAAAACCAAGCTACATAATTAAAGGAAGGTCGATCTTCCCTGCTATGCAAGCTGAGAAAACAATGGGGAAAGTACTAGTTGACTATACATGGAAGGCTAGAATAAGAGGCTAAAAGAAGAAAAATAAATAGGGTGTTCATTGTTCTGTGATCTCAAAAATCCATAAAATCAGCTGTCTGTCCATGCTAAGCAAGAGCTGTTATTCATTTTCATCTGGCTAGAAAATGGGGTAAAAAGGAAAAGTTGCTAACCAAGGAAATGAGGATAGAGGCAAAATGTTTATAAAACTCATGAAATATCAACCTGTGCAATTTTTTTCAGGATTTGTTGTTGATATCACAGGAAACTCTTTGTATTGGGGATGAACAATGTTTCTGTTTGGTTCTCTACATAGCATCATTGGTGCTTTCTAAAACATTATGAGGAAGTTCCCTGCCCTGAGAAGCCTGCAATCTAAAAGGAAGGAAGGAAACAATATGCATCTATTCTCAGCCACATAGGCTAAGGCTTGATTGCTAGTTAAGGGCATGCTCAGACTGAAAGCAAAGCAATCACACTTATATACTGGCGCACTGGTGCTTAGTGCACTCTCTGGGTGGTTCACAAGTTAATTAGCATGTTGCCCCCAACATGCTGGGTACTCATTTTACCGACCTTGGAAGGATGGAAGGCTGCGTCAACCCTGATTCTTGGTCATGACTGAATGCACAACCTTTTGGTTTCAGTACAGCAGTTTAACCCCTGCGCCACCATGGGGGCTGGTGAACAGCTGGAACACCCAGAAGACTGTTGGTATCTGTCTGAGAGGAGGAATGACGTGCTCATGTCTGAACAGAAACCAATGCTTTGAGTAACTGAACACTTCCTCTGATTGTGGATGAACAGGGAAAGTGATTATTCTTACTTTTTAAGTAATGAATCAGTTAAAGTTTTTTTAAAAAAAAATCATTTGCATGTGTGTTAATTACTGAAACAAACAGCCATGGAGAGAAACTGACTAGGACATCATTTATCAGTTTTAACTCAGCCACTGTTTACTCATAGAGAGTGTGATGGAACTGGAAGAGATGCTGCCATTCCTCTTATATTTCTACCCCTTACTTGCATCATAATCAACTCCGTGAAGCCTAGAGGATACTGATTAAGAGAAAACATTAAGTTCCACTTGCAAAATAGCTGTCTCTGTGTCAAGATCTGTTTGGACAGTTGTTCATTTCATAGTTCTGTTATATCTTGTCCTAAATGCTTTTCTCATTTTGTTTCAAAAATCACTATTACTTAAATAATACTGTGTGGTACTAAGATGTCCATTTTGCAGCTTCACACTGGTGTCTAGGAAATTTATTTGTTGTGTAGACTGGTCTAAGCTGAGGTTAATATTTGGATGGAAGTTGTTGAAATCCTGGCGGAATTTCTCCAAGGTTTGCTTTTCATGAGTCCAGATAAAATATATATAATCAATGTACAGAACTTCAAATAGAGAAGTGGTTTATGGATACAGGAATTAAGAAAATGTTCTAGAATATATCATTAAACAATACTGTGTTTTGTTTTTACGGAGTATTTCCACAACAATTTTAAAATATTAAAATAATCGTTGTCGTCGTCGTCATCATCATCATAATCTAAACCAGGTACTATATGTTTCTGTGCATGATACAATAATTTTAAAAGGTTAAAGAAACTCCTCTAAGTAAATTCTAGTTTTTTGCTTCACTAACTCCAAGCCACCTGCAATCCTTATTTTCTTATGAAATGTAAGTCTTTTTTACAAACATGAAAGGATATCCTGTGATATTTAGTTGATTGCTGTTCAGATGTATTAAAAGTGGATCAAATTTTCATACATTAAAAATCTGATATGCCACTTAGAACTCAAGTTTTGACACTAACTTCACTGGAAATAAATGGATTTTCCCAACCTATTTTCCTAGAGGCATAATCAAATTAAAATATAGTACACAGTTGTTCAACAGGTTTCAATTAACCAGTTTGAATAATCTTTATTTCTTGGTATAATATCTTGTATACCTTTAAACTGTTATCAAAACAGGGGCGGCATATAAGTCGAACAATGCAATACAATGCAATGTAGTCATTTTGCATGCAGTGGTATACAACTGGCAGGAAGCATTGAGTCTTGAATGCTAGTCTTGTGTTGTTGTTGTTGTTGTTGGCGTTGTTGTTGGCGTTGTTGCTGTTGTTAATTCAATTTGTATAGCCACCCCAATCAACATGTGACTCTGGGTGGCGTACATAAAAATCCCCAACATTTAAAACTATAGAGACCCTTAACATTCCTAAAAACACTGGGGGGAAAACACTGAAAAAAATTACCTCTTCTATAGTTACCCTTCCTGTTGAATGATTCATGAATTCTATATAACACTTTCAGTTACAAAGGAGAAAAGGCTGCTTACTTCATTCACCTTGCAATAAAATAAGCCTGGCTATTCATTTCTAATTTTGTACATTTAAAATTTTAGCTCATTTGTGCTGGAAACATTGGTTGAAATTCAGTTGAGAATATTTTGTCTGCAATGATTACCTCAGGTTATAGTTTATTTCTATGATTCTGATATGCAAATTACTTTTCAAAAATTAATTTTTCAATATTCTGATTACAACACTTCAGCAGTTCAAGCTCATGATAACAATGTAAAACAATATGGCTATATGTACATGAGGCTTTAAATCAGAGCTTCACAAACTATGGCCCATAGGCCAGACCCGGCCCATAGCACCATTTCATATGGCCCACCACCCTCACCACCACTGCCACCACTGCTACCGGAAGCAGCAGAAGCGGCAAGACTAGCAAAAAACAAACAAACCCCACACTGCCCTTGCTCTCACCACTGCTGCTGCAGCTGCCACCACTGGAAGCGACAGAAGTGGTGAAAACCACAAAAAATATGCTGTAAACACACACATGGCTGTTATAAACACATTTATGACAGTCGTGGATGCATCTTACAGCAGCATTTATGGCAGGGGAAAACCATGTGTCCAGCCCACTCAACTGTTTGAGGGGGAATGGTCCAGCCCATGGCAGGAAAACATTGAGAACCCTTGCTTTAAATGTTTTCTGCAGCAGCATTCATACACTTTATGTAACACACTGATGGAAATCCGACTTATTGCTTAGCATTGTAACTCAATGCAGCTAATGTAGGCCCACTGAATAAGTGAGGATTGAATCAGTTCATTCAATGGGCCTACTTTAGTTGAGGCTTACTACACTAAGTGACAACATTTCAGCCAATGCATTTTAAGCAGAGATTGAATAAAAACTCCTTTTTCTTCCATTCTCTATTGTGGAACACTCTTTTGAATATTATTTTACATTCTATTGAACTACAGTACATGGAGCCGACAGTATACAAAATGACTTCATGGTTTTTCATCTGTGGCAGTAGTTAATTTAACTATTGTTTGAATATAGTAAAGTTTCATTCTTTTCCAATATGCATTACTTTGCACATGTCAACACTGAATTTCATCCATCATTTTATTGCTCAGTCATCTTGTTTTATGTGATTTCTATAGCTCTCAAGAGGCTGCTTTGCATTTCCGCCTTGAATAAGTATGTGCAAATTACATTGTTTCATTGTTTACTTCCTTAGTCTTTTCCCAGACTGCACTGAACATACTGATTCCAGTAATACAAATACTTCCATTTTTGCATGCTTATTCTTTACTGTGTGAAAAATAATTATTCATTCTCCATCTTTATGTGATATTGTTTAATTGTTAACTGATCCATGAAAGTCAACTCTCCCCCTCCTTTCTTTACTTCATATGAAACTGCATTAAATTCCTATGCAAATAACTGGGATCTATGGCTCTTTGTACTTAGTGGAATTTAATCCTACTAGCTCAGTTAAACATTGCAACCTCACTTTCCTTCACAACTTTTTTTAACAGTTGTGTTTAGCTCAATGACGTTGTATCAGTAAGATCAGTTTAATCCATGTGCTGCCTGACATACCTAAAATGCTTCTATTGATTAGTGGAACATTAGCAGCTTCCCTGGTGGCTTAGTGGTTAAGACGCTGAGCCTGAGACTGGAAGGTCAGGTTTTGATACCCGAGAACTGCACTTGGGGACATGAAAGGAGCCTCATTCGGGCGCCCCCCTAAGAATCCTTTCAACCCAGCATAATCTCTGGCATGAAATTATTATTATAATGGAACACTACTTTTCTAACCTGCTAGGATTCTCAATTAAAAAATAAGACAAAATGTATTAAGTTGTGGATGGGCTTGGTTGAACTTTGGTTCAACACCCCATTTTTCAAAACTGGGTATTGGAAATCTTATCCTATAACACAACAGCAGAAGCTTTTCATTATTAAAAAAAAGTTTTGAATGCTCATTTGAAGGCCATTTTGAAAACACAAACTTGGATAATTTTGGGAGAAGATATTTTCCACATAATTTGAAAGCTGGAAAGGAAGTTCTGTGCATTATCCATCCATTTTCATGGATGCACCTTTCTGTGAAAAAAGCTTTTGAAGTTTATTCTTAACTGCAATAAAACAAAGAAGTTGTCTAGATATTAAAAATAACTTCCATTGTGAACATCTATTATTCAAACTTGTGAAAATGTGGCATCACTCTTCTTATTAAACTTCTGAACACTTTTTAAAGATAAATAATTTTTTATTAACTTTTTGTGAAAAGAATAGTTCTGTGCTTGGTTTTAATTTGAAATAATTTGCATGTTGTAATTGTCATTATGTTTACAAATTTGAACTTATGTTTACAAATTTGACACCTCAGCATTAATCAAGCTTACCTAGCCCCCTAGTGATTCTGTCACGTTTTTATTATGTATGGAAGACAGTATGCTCACAGTTTCATTTCTGAGGGGAAAAACTGTTTCCATGTTGTAAGATATAGAGATATTCCTTGTTATTATAGTGATCCTTAGTCATGTCAATTTGTTCTAAAGCAGTACCTCCTCAAGGTCATGTCCTACTCTGAAAGAAGCCTCATCTCCTGAGGTGTTTCCCCCTATATCCAAGCTCTTTTCCTGAGGGCTTCTAGCAAACTCATGATTTCATCCCACAACATTCTTGTTGTCCTTCTTTAACTATCTTCTGTTATACAGTATCAGGCAGTTCCTCACTGGAGGATTCATGCAACAAGGAATAATGTTTTAATAGGTAAGATTCTTAGAATCACACTTCTATTTTGATGTACTCCCACAATCCAATAAATTCCAGTGTCCCACCACAAAAAGAAATGTTTATTTCTCCTAAATGGGACCAACCAACTGATCACCAGAGCAAGACACATGTCCATATCATGGATCACAAAAAGGTAGCAGGGGACCCTTCCTCCAATAGGTTACATTGGCTTGAACCATGGCAATAATCAGTAGGTTTGTTGGGAGAATTTTCATGACAAATTATTTCATTTGTGGGAAATAAAACTATAGGGGAAGTGGCTGAAATTCAGGAAATTCATACACAATTCTACAAATGACAATTTTATAGAATGTCCACACTGTGGGTCCTGCAGGGGATAAAAGGAATTCTGAGATATTAAAAAGTTCATGTGTATCCTAGCATATGAGAATTATCACAGAAGTAGGCTGTCTCTTGGAATTAAGATTGCCAGGGAAAATGTCAACAACCTCAGATATGCAGATGACCCTACCCTAATGGTAGAAAGTGAAAAGATCTAAAGAGCTTCTTGATGAGGGTGAAAGAGGAGAGTGCAAAAGCTGGCTTGAAACTCAACATCACCACACACACACACACACACACACACACACATACCAAGATCATGGCATCCAGTCCCATCAATCCCTGGCATATTGGAGGGTAAGAAATGGAAGCAGTGACAGACTTTACCTTCTTGGGATCTAAAACACAGCAGACACTTACTCCTTGGGAGGCAAGCTATGGCAAACTTAGACAGCATAATAAAAAGAAGAGACATCACCCTGGCAACAAAAGTCCACATAGTTAAAGCAATGGTCTTCCCAATACTAATGTATGGCTGTGAGACCTGGACCATAAAGAAGGCTGAAGACAGAAAAAAATAAGCCTTCAAACTGTGGTGCTAGAGAAGACCCTTGAGAGTTCCCTGGACTGCAAGGGGATCAAATTAGTCAATCCTGAAGGAAATCAACCCTGACTGCTCCTTGGAAGGACAAATACCGAAACTGAAGCTCAAGTACTTTGGCTGCCAAATGAAAAGAGAAGACTCACTGGAAAGACCCTGATGCTAGGAAAGATCAAAGGCAAAAGGAGAAGAGGGCAGCAGAGGTGAGATGGTTAGACAGCATTGTTGATGCAGTGGGTGTACATCTGGGCAGACTATGGAGGATGGTGGATGACAGAGGAGCCTGGCATGCTGTGGTCCATGGGGTCATAAAGGGTCGGACTCAACTGTGCGACTGAACAACAACAGGCTGTTTCTGATGTATAGGATTAATTTGTATCATTTCTTTTTTTGCTGCTATACTAGAGAAATTAATTCTAGTTTGAACTAACTCATAGTAGAGACAGTGGAGCAATAAAGAACACAGTGCTAAAAATATGAGTTGCTTTGCAGCACTTCAGTTAAATTATACAGGCGGAAAGTGTCAGTGTCAGCTTCTCTCAAGAGCAAACAAATAATAGCAATACATTTGGCTGATACAACATAAATTCTCTAGATAGATTTAAAAAGTGCAAAATAAAGAAAAGGTCATGGAATTTGGTGTGAGTGACTGATTTACTATTGCAATTTTTTGTCCAATTACATTACTTATTTGTTAAGGACACTTCAATCCCAGCTAATACAGGATGTTCTAATGTCATCTAGAGATTTTATTCAGACGTATTGAGAATGAGACAGTGTGTCAGCTGAATCATTCAAAAATAAAAAAAAAACCACTACAATCAAACCTGCCAAATAAACCTCCTGAACACAGCAGGTTTTTAAACATCTGGTGGTGTGAATCTGTAAATGTATATCTATTTGTTACTATATACAAACAAAAGGGGGGAAATTGCATATACAAAGCCGAATGGGGAAAAGACAAGTTCTAATAGTGTGTTATTAGGCTTGCAAATGGTTGAGTGATCCGCTCACAGTGGTGAAGCTATTAAACAAATTATGGCTTTACAACATTTAATTCCTAGGGTTATCTCTCTCTCTCTCTCTTTTGTTAAATAAAGCAAACAAGGCAAGGGTTCAAAAAAACAGTTGACAATTCAGAAATGGTGCTATTTTTATTAACTGCTGAGTATGTCATACATACTACAAATAGTGGTAGCTGCACTTTCTGTTTTTCGTGCCATAAGTAAACAATCAACAGTTTAGCATCTGCATGGTTAAGCAAGCAGATTTAACTGCAAGGCTAGTTTGAAACCAAGAAATTGCAAGTAGATAAGTAGGTACCATTTCAGTGGGAAAGTAAACAGCATTCTGTGCACTCCAGTGACTAGGCATGTCTACCACATGTCCATGGAAACGTCTGCAAACTCAGACAGCGCTGGCTCTTCGGCTATAAACAGAGATGAGCACTGAACCCTAGAGTCAGATACAACTGGCTTTTCAGCAAGGGCAACCTTTACTTTTACCTCAAGTATTCTTGGACTCTGAATTCTTTTGCATTTCTCTTCTATTTTGACACACTAAGCAAAAGCAATGGTATTTCCTGTGGCAATGTTTGGTTGTGAGAGCTGGACCATTAGAAAAGCTGAGCGCAGAAGAATAGATGCCTTTGAGATGTGGTGTTGGAGGAGAGTTTTGAGAGTCCCCTGGACAGCGAAGAGAACAAATAGGTCAATCTTAGAAGAAATTAACCCTGACTGCTCCTTAGAAGGTCAAATTGTAAAGATGAAGCTAAAGTACTTTGGACATCAAATGAGAAGAGAGGATTCGCTTGAGAAAGCCTTGATGCTGGGAAGGGTGGAGGGCAAAAGAAGAAGGGGGCGGCCAAAAATGAGATGGCTAGATGGTATTGTAGACACAATGGGCACAGAGCTGAGCGAGTTGAGGCGGATGGTGGAGGACAGAATTGCCTGGCGGACAGTGGTCCATGAGGTTGCAAAGGGTCGGAATCGACTGTGCGACTGAACAACAAAAAGCAAAGATAATTCAAGCCAAATTAATTTAGAAATTGTATAGAGATTTGTGTCTTTGAATGGCCTGCTTCAAATTGTGAAATGTATTTAGTTTCCTATGATTCAAAAACAGATCTTATTGTTTACCTCAAGCTATTGATGTTGACTATTCTATTGACAAATTCTGAACAGTAAAGTTGTACACAACTTTTATTTTTAATATTGCAGAACATTTCTTTGTGTATGAAACACAAGCATACTCTCTAGACCCATTTGTGTGGATTCACAGAGACCTGGGCTTCTGTGAATTGAAGTCCAAGAACAGCTGAAGTGCCAAGGTTTGCCATCATGGTTCTAGTACATTGAACTACTTCCTTGTCTTAGGTTAAAGATACCTAAAATGGGGGGATGGGGGAAGAATTTGTCCTGTGTATGGACAGGATGAAAGGCTCTTTATCTGCCTTACTCTACCTAAAAAAATCCTATTAATACCTTCACAGAGTTGTGTCAGAGTTTATCTACAAATTATCTAGGTGATGGTGATGGAATGCTAGATAACAAGCTCTAAGTAATATCTACTCTAAACCTATGTGAGCACATGAATAAAAGACATTTTATGACTGCAAGCAAATCCGATTAATTGAGAGTGACATTCTTTGCCTAGTACAGGTGACCCAACGATTGGGTCATGCCCTGAAGGTTTAAAATATCATGTCTTTTATGAGGAAGCAGTGAAACAGCCATGGTTAGGCGATGTTAGAAACCTAGTGTTAACAAATTTAAACACTGTATATGGTTCAACTATTGTTAATAATAAAAAGAACCAAGTTGAATTGGCATCTGAAGTTTGCCAACAACAGTTATTCTAAACAGTGAAGATAAGAGCTCTGTATCATGAACTGAGATATTCATCACATTAATTCACTTCCTCTCACCAGCTGGATAGCAAATTACTAATACAATGTTTAACGTGGTAATTGAATTAAATTACCAGCTGTTTTTCCTCTAATTGTTCTGAAAAAATCAGTTGAAGAATTGTCACTGGCTTGATCCCACTGGGACAAGAGGTAGCAAAGACAAAGTCAGTTAGTTTTCTGCAGCTCAGTTGCCTTGAATGGCAAAAGTCATTATACTCAAAAGCAAGATTCTTGGTATCCAGTATTTGCTTCCAGCAGAGAGAAAGGTTACTAGGAAATTTGACACAAAGAGCCCACACATCTTGCTAATTCTTTGTCTACATTCAAACTTTGGTCTAGCTTATCTTTTCAAATATATTCTTTTCTATAGGGCACTGACAGAATCTTTAGAATATTTGCTTTTAAACAGAATTAAGTGATTCTACCACCTCACTCCACTGTCTTATGTCTCAAAGTGCCTTATTTCTGATAGGAAAGACTACACATGTTTAGTCTGTTAGGATGGCAATATAGCATTTATTAGAAATTGCTCTGATTTTAGCTGATGTTAGACATCTGATTATGTTACTTGGTTTCCTTTAGTATTCAGATAAATAAGGTATGATGAAGTAAACATATGAACCATTACACATGTCAAAATAATGGAAGTACTGGGCTAAATCTAACTCCAACTAGTGCAGATTCATCTAAATGAATGAGACATTAAAGCTACAGTTATGTAAATACCATTCATTATATAACTACTTCATATGAGATTAATAGTTGGATTCAGCCCAATGTATTACATTTCTGTAATGGTATATATTACATTAGGAAATCTTCCACTAACAGTTTCATTATTAAACATTATTAGGAAGAAAAAAGCTAGGCAAAAATGTAAGGGAAGGGTTTTTTTTTTCTCTGAGGTGATCATATGTCTGTCACCTCTAGCAAAACCTAAGAAATCAAAAGAATTTTTTAAGTCATGCTGAATAGTTGGTCTTTTTTCCTTTTAGATTTTCTTTCTCTGCTGAGTTTATTATTCATGCAATTAAAGCTTCATTTTCACATCAGAAAAAAAATCATTGACCACCCAAGGTTGCAGTGCCATAAGCAGTCAGTTGAGCTCAGTAGTGATGTAATGTTGTATTTGAAAACATATTATCTTTCTGGTTCCTTTTCTGTACTTGTGTACAAAGAAGTCAATTGATTTTCCCACATCAACACAGTCACAAAAACATTCCAAATTCTCATTAAAGGACTAAGGCTACTTACTAGAGTCTACTTAACCAATTAGTTTAAATGTAGCTAACAATGTATGGCTTTTCAAGCAGCAGGAAGATTTATATGTACAGTCACAGCTCCCTCTATTATGAGCTTGCAAATTAAAAAAACAACTGGCAAGCCCTAAAGCCACTAATTTAGAGCCACATTAAAACTCATTCTGCTTCTTTCCACTTGCCCCTAGCAAAGTCAAGCTCCACTGACCTCTGTTTTGCCATGACGATGGAACACAAGATCCTGTGACACTGATGTGAGCATGAATGAATCAGACATAATTTATGAGGAAATGTCCATTAAAGGATTCCCCCAAACTTTTAATACTTCTTACAATGTGTCATATTCATTTTAAATTTTAAAAATACGTTATATCCCTAATCATTCCAGTTTCTTTACTGCTTAAGTAAGTAAGTGTCTCCAAGAAACTTAAACGTTTAAATCAGACTTGACCATTTTCAGTGAACAAACTGGAGTACATAGAAAGAGCCTCCTCAAAGACTGTGGTATTTTTGAACCACAATTGGGCATACTCTAGTAACAGCAACCTTGTGTTGCCAGCTAATCTTTCTCACACTAGGTCAGACAAAAGGAACTGAAGAATGAACTCACCAAAAGGTGGCTTCATTTTGGCAGTTTCATATCTGCCCTAGACATGGAAGAAGAAGAAATGAACAAACTTTCTTGTGGAGCATGGGCACAGTTAATTGGAACTATTACTGCATAGATCTTGCAGCACTATCGATCAGATGTGTATAAAAGTATGTGTGCAGAGGTAATAAGACATAGAACATGAGTCAGTTTTTTTACTGAGTCAGTTTTGTTGGCTACACCCAAGCAATTTTAACTATAAGAAAGTTGAAGAGCTGCGTAAATCAACACAGAACACATAAACAGATCAATTAAATGATACCTGACAGATAATGATTGTAATTCTCTGAATACTTTATATACATGCTGACAGACTGTGGTGTGCCAAAAGGGTAAAAGATTCACACAATGATTTTGTTAATGAAAGAAGAGAAGAATTTAATAAAGAAGTCAGTCATTGCACTGGGTCTGTTTATGCCCTACAAATTGCAGTTGGGGAGGGGGTGGTGATCTTTGACTTGCTTCCTCTGTTGCTGCTTTCAAAATACAAAAGCAACACTCTGAACAGAGGAAAGTTGTTTTCTCTGCATTTAAACAATCATAGGGATAGCCTATATCAGTGGTGGTGAACCTATGGCACAAGTGCCAGAGGTGGCGTTCAGAACCCTCTCTGTGGGCACGCATGCCGTCACCTCAGCACAATGGACTGCCCAGCAGTCCATTGGGAGCACTTCCTCCTTCCCCCAGCACAGAGTTTGCCCCATCCCTCTCTTTGGGCATTTGCTCCCTAAAAGGTTTGCCAACACTGGCCTATATGGATAAAATAATATCAGTTTCTTCATACATTCACTTTCATGTGTTGATAATTACAACGGTGGGGCAGTGTCTGTGATCCCCTCGTCATATGTAGCAAGAAGTTTAAGAACAATAAGCCTATTTCAGGAGCTGATTCCCTTACATGATAGCTAGCAGTCCATGTCTACTCAGAAGTCTGCTCAATTGTGTTCAATGCATCTTACTGCCATAAACGTGAACACACAGAGATTATGTTTTGTGGTTGCATATAATAAAGTTAATTCCAGTGCCTCTGAATGTATAAGAAAGATGTAAATAACAGAACTGTTTCAAGAGGCCTTTAAAAACATTCTTCCCTTTGATGGGGCAGTTTAATATGAGCTTTTAATTAGGCTGTTAACCATTGCTTGTTTGTTTGTTCAGTTTATCATTCATGTTAAAATTGTGGGTTGGGTGGGTTTTTGAGTATTTAAATTGTATTAGTTAGATTATTGCCTGTATTCCGCCAACCAGTAGTACTTGAACTAAACTAAGTGGTACATAAATGTTCCAAATAAATAAATAATGTTCTCTTTGGAGATTGCTAGCTACACTGATCAATATTTTTCTGTCTATGTAGATATCAAATAAAAATGTATATGAACTTGTACAAGTAACTCTAAACCATTATTTGGAATACTGGGAATTCATTTTACAAAACTTGGTTAAAATTAGGTCATTTTGTATGTTTTTTTTGTGTGCACCATTCTTTCTCCACTGGTAAAGACAAATGTGAAACATGTGTGTCAAACATCTTAATGCATATGTGCAGCAGAGCGTTCTGTGTTCTTTGTGCAGACAAAAACAGGCACAATGGAAGCAAACAGAGAAAAGCATTCATAATAAGAAAATCTGCTCCAGAAATAATGGCAGTATTTAAATATTTTAGTTTTAATTTTAATCAGGAGTAGCATACATACACAAAAAATTACAGATTTATTTCGGTGAGAAACTGAGTCAACAATGAACATACACATAGTGCTTGTTCAGGAACTGTGCTGTGGCATTTTATAATGATAGCAAAGGAATGAAGGGATTTGAGGCTTCAATATGCATTCTCCATAATCATGATTTTTCCTTGTCTGCATGTTCTGAAATGGATGTAGATCAATCTCCTACTGAAGACTTGCTTTGCTGAACAAGCTAATCTTTCCTTTTGTACTTAAGAATCAGGAAAATGTCCATCATTCCAGAGAATGTTTTGTCTGAATTACTTCTTTTGCTTTTTATAGCCCAAATTAAATTAAGTTTTGAAAACAGCAACACAGTTCATGGCAAATAATGAAGTGGTAAATTATTTCACATATTAAAGCAGTCAGAGTGACAAAGCAATCAATGTTTTTGCCCATAAAATATATGTAAATAATAATTGGACAAAACAGGAAATGGATATTGAAATCTGAGAGACTGTTTTACCTACCTGTCCTTTCTGGGTAAGGTTCTGGAGAAGGCAGTGGCATGTCAGTTACAGAAGATCCTGGATGAAGTGGATTATCTGGACCCTGTTAAATCAGGATTCAGGTCTGAATATGGTACCGAAACTGCATTGGTCACGTGGTTGGATGATCTCTGGTGAGAGCTGGACGGATATCTGGAGATGACCAGAGTGTGTGTGACCATGAGCAAGGAGTCTCGATCCAGGAGGGGGTGTAACTGATCTTTCAGCAGCCTTCAATACCGTTGACCAAGGTATCCTTCTGGAACAGTTCCAAGGAGTGGCGATCCAGGGCACTGTGTGGTCCTGGTTTGCCTCACTTCTGAGGGGCCGTACCCAGTTGGTGTGGTTGGAGAGTGAGAGGTCCAGCCCTAGGCCCCTCCAGTATGGGGTGCCTCAGGGCCCAGGGCTCTTGCCTCTCCTATTCAATATCTACATGAAGAGCGATGGGATGTAACAGGTTCTCACCAGTTTGCCAGAACCGGTAGTAACTTTCCCCAGTGTCCCAGAGAACCGGTAGCAGCTTTTTTTTTGGGGGGGGGACCACCTTCCGGGCTTACCTTTTCACTGGTTACCCCACTGTGCATGTGCGCCAAGCACTTGGTGTGCATGCACGCCTACAGTGCTTGGCGTGTATGCACAGCCTCCTTGCTGTCATCCCAAGCAGGAAGGAGGAAGAGAAGCTGCTAGCCTGAAGCTCCCTATAGCCTGCTCCCCAGGGTAAGTGACTCACCTTTGGATGTGGGGTGTCTGTGTGTATTTTAATGTGTATTTAATACCTTCCTAAAAAGGCCTGGCGGCCAGCAGGCCTGGAGGCCTGGCTTGGGGTTTTTAAACAAAGTCTTGAAGTTACTTCATCAATAAGCTACACCTGTGCTGTTCCAATTGCTGTTCCAATTGGAGAACCCTTAAGGAGGTATAGGTGTTTTACATTTACATTAAGGCATATTATCCTAGAGAACCGGTACGATGACCATATCCATCTTGCAACATGGTGCTGGCCAGGCACTTATACTAACAGGTAAGTGATGGGTTTGTGTTTGGGGTGGGTGGGGTGCGTGGGTTGATTTATGTTTCGGATGGGTGGGTGGGTGTATTTTAATGTAATTTTTATTTTATTTATTTATTTAATTTATTTACGCATTTGTGTTGTGGGTGGGTGGGTGGGTGGTTTGAGGTGTGTGTGTGTGTGCGTGCTTATTTTTATTTTACTTTATTATTATTTTTAAAAAATCTTTGGCCCCGCCCACATCATGACATCATGATGTTAGCTCCGCCCACACTATGATGACATCATGGTGGGATTGTAAAATTTTTGACATCCCACCACTGTAAACATGAAGCCTCTGGGTGAGATCATCCATTCCCATGGAGTGAGGTATCATCAATATGCAGATGATACCTAGTTATACATCTCAGCCCGTTGTGATCCAAGTGATGCAATTGAAGTCCGATCCATGTGTCTGGAGGCTGTTAGGGTCTGGATGGGGGACAATGGGCTACAACTGGTAAGACTGAGTGACTGTGGATCAGGGTCCTGCGTTATCTCGGGAGCTACTATCTTTGGTTCTGGATGGGGGTATTTTGCCCCAAACAGATCCAATCCGTAATCTGGGGGTCCTCCTGGACTTGTGACTCCTGCTCAAAGAGCAGGTGGCAGTTGTTGCCAGGAGGGCTTTTGCACAGCTTCATGTGATATACCAGTTACACCTGCTCCTGGAACGGGACTACTTGCTCATGGTCACACACACTCTGGTCATCTCCAGACTTGACTATTGTAATGTGCTCTACATGGAACTGCCCTTGATGAGCATTCAGAAGCTGCAACTGGTCCAGAATGCAGCTGCCCAGGTGGTGATGGGGCGCTACGCCCACACCTTGCCACTGCTTCAGGAGCTGCACTGGTTGCTAGTGTGCCTCCAGGTGCTGGTAATTACCTTTAAAGCCCTATGTGGTAGTGGGCCAGGATACTTAAGAGACTGCATCGCCCCAAGAACACCTGTCCATCCCATCAGAGTGGCTCTCTCATTGTTCTGTCTGCTAGAGGGCCACGTCTCTCTAGCACGAGAAAGAGGGCCTTCTCAATGTCTGCTCCGGCCCTATATAACCTCCTGTCTATTGAGCTGTGTCTCCAGGCAGAGTTGCTGCCCTTTAGGAAAGAGTTAAAGACCTAGCTGGCAGGACATTGGGGCACCGGTGACAGGTGATCCCAGCCTGCTGGTTAATTTAAAAATATTTGCTTCCTCTTTTAATCTTTTAATTTTTAATTTGTAATCTTTTTAATTTTAGTGAGGGCTTTTTATGGGTTTTGAAAAAATCATCATTATAATATTGAATTTCGCATTTTGTATATACTACTACTACTACTACTACTACTACTACTACTACTACTACTACTACTACTACTACTACTACTACTATTAATCAAATTTATATTATCATGTGAGCCACCCTGAGTTGGGTTCCTGAGTGGGTGGTATAGAAGTGTGAAAATTAAATTAAATTAAATTGTTTAGAAACGCTGCATTTGATAATCTACAATGACAGACTGTTCCACAAATTTATCCTACAACAGCTGAATGATAAGGATCCTAAAGTATACAGTGCATTTGTAATATCTGCCTTGTCTATACTTAAATTATGGATAGGTAATGTAAAGGATCTAAGGAAGGATACGAGAATGAAAGGAAAAGATTCTCTGATACTATTATAGATTTCAAAACAAAAATGTTCTACTCAAAAGTTTCTAGAAGTCTTCATGTACTATTCGTGTGAAGGTTTTTCCCCCCTAATGAAAGGAAATATTTCAGTGGCTGAAATTCTATTGCTTAGCACAGTAAGTTGCAACTAGAGTAAGACCATTGAATTAGTATAACCTAGAGGAGTTAACATGCCAAATCTCCCCTGATTCAATGGCCCAACTCTTGTTGCAACTTCCAATGCTAAGGCAATAGAATTTCAGTCTGCACATGCCTCTCAACATTAATTTGTTGAGTGTGGGCATGTGCAAAACAGCAGCTATGTATGAGCTGCTAATGTGAACAATTCTTTGAAGACATGCCATTTCACAGCTGATAGAGCATGTTTCTGACAAATCATAATTCTGACAGTTGTTAGGTCATACTATTGCTGTTATTATTGTACATTGGGTCCATGCTTGCTACTGGCAACAAATGACAGATCCTACCTGTATGTTCAGGTAGAAATCCATGTTCGGGGAGAGTGGGAGGGGTGAAGAATCTGTCATGTTCAGTTTGTCATTTTTTCTGACAATTTCAAATTCATTCTGTCCCAATTTTTTTAAAAAATAAACACATTGGGAAGAATAATTTTTGTAATCTAACTGAAATGAATTGTTAAACCATTTGCATCAGCCAAATTAAATAGGCTCAGCTATTTGCAGAATGTTAAGGAAGATGTTGTGCCTGCTTGCTACAGAAATGTTAAAGCTTTGGAAACTTTTTTTATAAGGTGCTAACCCTAATACAACTGGCTGGATAGCTCAGTGGTTTAGATATCTGGCTGCAGAGCCAGAGGCTGGGAGTTCGATTCTCCATTGTGGTTTCAGGAAGACGAGCCAATAGTATTGCATAGTAATGGGCAAGCTGCACAGTCCCAGGGCACTCCCAGAAGGAAGGAATGGTAAGTCACCTCTGTTCATTCTCTACCTAGAAAATTCTGGAATGGTTACCATAATTCAGTATTGACTTGATGACACACTATTATTATTATTCTGCCATATCCAATTCCAAATATTGACAATCATCATAGCAATCAGCCATGAAGACTGTCCTGTGAATATAATGCCGTGGCCTTTCATCTGCCTTCTACATTGCAGTTTGACACCCATACCACTGATCCAGCTCCATAATTCACTTTCTGGTCCTGAGCCCTTTTGGCACCCAAAGTCCTCCTCAGCCCCCAGCCAGTACTGATGAAGCTACTGCCCTTCATCAAGATGGATTCAAGTGGGATATAATCCACTTTGGGACCATCATCCTTCCCTGTGGACTTCACCAAGGCTGCTAGTCCTCAGGGTTGTCAGGATAGTTAATCAACACCTGATGCTTGGCGTTGAGTCGCTGGCAGTATAGTCTACTCTATTACCATAGCATGATAACCTGGTCAGACACCACACACTAGTATTATTTATCCCTAATACAGTTACTCAGTGTTGGTATAATGATGGAGTTGAAGTCTGGATTTAAATTACCATTTGACCATAGAAACTCACCAGGAGTGAGAAACTGAAAAAAACCGCTCCTAAAAAAATCCCACTTACTGTGAAAACCCTATTAGGGTCGACATGGCATCACATAACCCAAAATCCTAATACATCATGGATAAGTGCACAGGGATTCAAATCCAGAAGTATCAGAGCTATTCCTTCAAATCTCTGGAGTGATACATCTGTTACTTTTGAACTCTCTCAAATTGGAATTTCTTTTACACTCCAATTATTCCCATTAAAAAGATGAAGTGTTTTGCAAATTGTAATCTTAACAAAACCAAACTAAAACAAAAGTTTCTCAACCATCTTCATTCTCCCTAAGACAACGGATGACTGGGTTTTATTTAGCTTGGTGTTTGGTAACCTCCTCTGACTTAATTCCTACCATAAATCTATCTACAGTCAGTCTGGCAGAGCTGACTCTGATACAAATATATTTTCCAAATTAGAAGAAGCACAGCATGAGTAATTTAGGAGTTTTGGATTAGAATCCACTGTAACATCTGTATAAAGTTTCCAGTAGGAAAAAAGAGAATTAACATGTCAGGTCTTAATCAGAAGTTTTATTTGAAGTTTTATTTCACAGCTTCAGTGGGGAACGACAAAAAAGAAGGCTAACAGTAGTATCAGTTTGACCCTTGGTTGTACAAGTACTAAGTTGGAAGGCAAACCCAAAGAGGAGGAAGGTGGGTTAATGACCAAGTTTGGGTAGTGGTGAGAAACACAGGATGCGAATGGAAGTGTTTGCCAGTTAGAACCAGAAATATTAAAGATATGAGCCAACAAGAATAAGTTAAGAACAATAGTCCATATAAATACAGTCTTCTTATTTCTTAAAAAAAAAACATTTACAACACCTTATAGCTAATTTCCTACAATATGATTTTATTGATTCAGTTTAAAAAAATCCATTTGAAAAGGAAGGCTATAAAAAGGTTTTACACATATGAGCCCTGTTGCTTAGCAAATCAGCCCAGATCCCAACTTGATCCAGTTGACGTGCTTAGAAGAGGAGATAATCTCATACACATGTGCTTCTGATAAAATGGCAACCATCCCTGGCTAAGAAATTAACACCCCCTTTGTGTTTATCCCCCTTTTTCTCAGCCTCCAACAGATAAATTAAAACCAGCATTAAGCAAGTGAAGTTTCACTTCATGTGCAATTTCCGATCACTGCTCCACAAACACTATACAGCGAAACAGCCTCAGGCACTGTTGCAATTGAATCATAACCAGTGACATTCTGTTTCCCATCTTGCTGTATTGGTTTATCTCCATGGCCCCCTGCAGAGGACTCTACATGCATTCCACCGGGAACAATGTTTGTAACAGTTTAAATATGTTAATAAACATCTCTTTCAGCTTGAACTGGAATATTGAGGAACTGACTCATCCCCAGTGCCAACTAGATTAAAGAAGCCGTAACTAGGGGCCCATACAGATAATTGTAACAACCTCATTTCATTTGACTTCCTAACTGAATGAGAGCTGCTACCATCTGCATTATGTACAAAAAGGCATGCATATGTAAAATCTTCAGCTTAATTTATCATGTGATCATCTAGGTTTACAGCCAGTTCACATATGCATATAGAGTTCAATCAAACAATTCTTGATTGTTCACAGCTTTACAGAACACACATGAAAAATTATGAGATTTGCAGTGAGATATCTGAGTTGTCACTTTGATATACAATCCATGACATATATGTGATTGCACACTGATCTATAGCTCATCAGGCAGTCCTACACAATGTAGTCCTCTGCATCTCTACTCAGAAGAAAGCTCCATTGAGTGCTTCTCTTAAGTATGATTTTATGATGGGAGTGTGCGACATGTCACTTTGAAGACATATGCTTCCACGCAAACTCCCTGTCATCAAACAAGGCAGACAATGAGTGCCATTCCTACATATTCTATCTCCAAGCACAACTGAGATCTCATCAACCTGATAAGGACCATAGACCACTGGAAAAAGAGTGCATATGAGAAGAACCCCAACCAGATGCCTTGTGGACAGATGAGTTCAAGATTTGTGTTTTTCTGTACATACATATATCCTCACTCAGCTGCACACCTGTTTCCTCATGTCCTCCAAAGGCTGTCACAATTAACCATTGTTATACCTCACATTGCTGGGGCATCTTTGGAGGAGGGTGTGTGAGAGAAGATCTTGTGCACCTGGAGGAGGACAGTATAGTAGGGGAATTCAGTTCTCCATCTGCCAAAGTTCTTCAAGAACCTATAGGAAGCAGCACATCGTGACAACTAAGCCAAAACTCCTGGAACCTCTGCTGGGCTGAATTGTCCGACTGTGTCTCTGCCTATTCCCTATTGTGAAAGTGACAGATTTAGGTGGACCCACAGATTGTGCTAACCTTCCACTCTTGGAAAAGAGCTGACTTAGACAACAGAAATCCCATTCTAGATGTGAATTACAGTATTACAACAGCTACCTCTGTCAAAAAGGATTACAGATATTGTAGCTAATGGCTGTATTTGTCTGACTTTTATTCTGGAGCAAGTACCTAGCTAGAGTATAGATTAGGCCCAAGCCTGGGAGTTAAATAGATCCAAATCTGATTTAAGAGTGCAGTATATCCACTGACTCAATTCCTGAATTATAAGTTAATTTTTATGTCAGTCCATTGATTCAGTGAATCTGGTCTAGTTAGGTCTAATGCTAGATCAGATATGTAGTAACAGCAGCTGGATTTAGAGCAGTAAGCAAGCTTTCTGCTATTTACATTTCATGAGAGGCCTCCACTAGTGCTATGTTTGGCTATGGGTGTCTGATAACCTCTCTTTCTATCCTAAAGTGTGCAGACATAAGTGTGCAGGCATAAGTTTACTGATGTTTTTATTTCATCCAGTCTGTCAATTACTTCCTTTATACTCATTCATTTTTGGTTCACCAAAAGCCAAAACAGACACTTTTCTAAAAGACCCAGCTAGCAATCCTATTTTTTTCTTTTGTTTCTTTAAAGTATAATGGCTACAACTCATCCTGGGTTGATATCATAGCATGTGGAAGATAAAGATCATTTTAAACCTCTCTCCTACTTCCAAACAAGATTAGAGCTATCATGTCCACAATAATTTTGCAACATGTAACAGGCCTCAATGACTTCAAGAGACTGATCTTGGTCTGTCTGTGAGTCTTGAAAAAAAGTGAAAGCTAGGCTTTCCCCTTGTCAGAAAGGGAAAAGATCAAAAAAGTACTAATAAGATTGAATCTAATTAGCCTCTGTGTTGACAGGTTGTACAAAATTATTCCACACCAGCAGTAAGAACTGACCTAAAAATCTTGCATATGGGGGAGAAAGGCCTGCAGGTAAAGGATGAAATCATTTCCATGACACAGTAATGGGGTGGTTTTATTTCAGCAGTTTGGTAATGTTAACACAGAAAGGGTTCTATACAGCAGAATCACAACTATTATGGATAGATTAGCATTGTGTAATCCACTGTATTCTAATCCAATCTATACTAATGGGGAAAATTTTGTTTCTCTGTTTAAAAAAACCTGAGTTATCCAAACACTAATCACAAACACTGCTGAAAGTCAACATGCATTAACAATGAAGTTGATTTAGCAAGGACAATCTCTCTCAATTCTTTTCATCTGGGAACAACATCACAGGATAAGTGAGGTAAACTAAATGTTTATATGCTCACATGAGAGTTGTGTTGATCTCATTTCTTTGGACAACAGAGCAGACTGTTAGTTGTTCTTTTCTGTATTGGCTTCACAGTTGTCTTTAATCCTTTTGGCGGAGGATTTCATAATAGAATTGAAAAAAGTTTGGAAACTTTAATGGCAAATCTCCTTCTGGCGACCAAAGAACAGACATAGGAACATAAACCAAAGGAACATGTGTATTATAGAGGAGGAGATATCCCAACTCAAGGTTTCAAGTGTTTTCATACAGAAAACCTTCCTTCTGGCACAACAAAGCTTTAAAATGTTTGCTATCTAGTGTAAGAGGGGAAACATTTGATGATTCTTGAAGACTAGAATAAAATTTATTGAGGATGAGCAAAGTCTGCTAGAAAACGAGAGTGTATGCCAGCATTTGGGTGCTTGTCTTTGGCCATCATCTATAAAATTTAAACAGAGCATAAACTGACAAGAACTGAAGCATATTCCTTCCTATGTATATTTAGATTTCATACTGTAAGGTCACCCTTGCTTGAAACGCAGTCGTATCTGACTCTATGGTTCAGTGCTCTTCTCCATTTCATAGCTGAAGAACCAGCACTGTCTGCTTCTGCAGGCGTTTCCATAGTCATGTGGCAGGCATGACTAGATACTAGAGCACATGGAATGCTATTTATCTCCTCACTGAAGTGGTCCCTATTTATCTACTTGCAATTTATTGGTTTTGAACTGCTAGGTTGACAGGAGCTGGGACAAAGACGGGAACTCATTCCGTCCTGCAGTATTTGGGTATTGAACTGCTGACCTGGTGCCTTCCAGTCAGTATCTTAGCCACTTGAGCCACTGAAGTCCCAGATTTATACTGTATTTCTTTCTCTTTTCTCTCCTACCCCTGCCTTTCTCTCTGGAAAGGGATTCAAGGTGCTTACAAATGGTTTAAAAACTTAAAAACTAAAATATGTACACGTATAAAATCACATTATTACAAAACAAACATGTTATTTAAAAACACACACAAAACCCTGGTTAGAAGCTCTTTTAAAATATGAAGGAACATATATAAAATCACTCTTTCATCAACAGCTGACATATTAAAAATCTGCCTGAATAAAGGTCTTTGCCAAAAGAAGAGGGGTCAGCTTGGTCTCCCACAGAAAGGAGTCTCATGGCCTGGTAGCAGTCACTGAAAAAAATATCCTCTTAACTCTGTACAAAGTGAAGCTAATGGACTGAGAGAAAGGCCTCCCCCAAGACCTTAAAGCCCAAGGGGGCTGGTATGAAAAGATACAGTTCCACAAACAGCATGGATCAAAGTGGTTTTAAAGATTGTAAGTAGCACTTCAGAATATTCCCAGAAACAGACTAGTAGCCACTGAAACTGTTGTAACATTCTGTACTTTTACAATGATAAAAAGCTTTGTTGAATGTCAAACTTAAAACGGACAATGCTTCTATGGCAGTAGTCTGATTTCCAGTTTTAAACAAGTTAAATTTGATTCCACAAGTTGCAGCCCAAAAGAGTAACTTAACTAAACCCAGATGTTGATCCATAAACTCAGATATTGGGCTTCTGGGGATTGAAGTCCAAGAACAGCTGGAGTGTCAAGGTTTGCCATCATGGGACTAGGACTCTGAAGACCAAAGTTCCAATCCCCACTTAATCATGGAAACTCAATGGGCAAGTGGAACTAGTCAAACTTCCTTTGCCCAAAAGCCAGTTGTATCCAACTCTAGAGTTTGGTGCTCATCTGCTTACAGGCAAAGAGCCAGCGCTATCTGCAGACATTCCCATGGACATGTGGCAGGCATACTTTGACACTGGAGTGTACAGAACACTGTTTACCTTTCCACCAAAGTGGTCCCTATTTATCTACTTGCAATTTCTTGCTTTCAAGCTGCTAGGTTGGCAGGAGCTAGGATAGAGAAGGGAACTCATTCCGTCGTGCAGTACTCAGGTCTCAAACTGCTGACCTTCCGACCTTCCGGTTGTCAAGTTCAGCATCTTAACCACTTGAGCCACTGCAGTCCCTTGCTGTTTATACCTAACTGTTTATATAGTTGTCATTATATTGAATTAGAAGTTAATATAATTAGTGCAAGGAAAGGTCATTTCATTAATAGAGCTGTAACATTTACCACTTGCATGGACTTAATTTTTAAAAAGCCATTCATTGGCCTTCTCAATACAACAGAATGAAATGGGAACCCATTTAAATTTCCTGTACCTGCAAAGTATAATGCAAATATTTCTGATACAGCATACATACATTTACTCACATGAGTACACTCTAATTTCATTTGCTAAATTTAAAAAATTTCTTCAGAATGCAATGATTATTTCAAATACATTGCACTGTAGTACACTACTGCCATCTGCTGAATCATTATTAATAAAGGTCACCCTGGCTCAAAAGCCAGTTGTATTATTCTTTTTAAAAACAAAGGCTTTCTAATTTCTTTGCATAGGAGTCTAGCAATAGTAACAAATAAAATACTGAAATATTGCACACACAAAAAGTCACAATTGAAGCCCCTAGATTCTTGTTCAAATATTAAATATTGTATTCCTAGCTACAAGTAAATATTCTGAATAAAGCAATGTATTTCTGAACAAAAGGAAAAACTTACAAGGGCTTTCTTTGCTGTGGCTCTGATGTTATGCAAAGCCTTTCCCTTGGAAGCTCAACTGGCATCCATACTGGTTTTCTTTTAGTGGTGAGTTTCCCTTGAGAAAGTGCTGCTCAGAAAGAGTGGGTCAAAGCAAGTTCCTCAGAAACACATCTGCTATTTGATCACCAACCACCAAAGCAGATACTGAAATCAAGGCACAGCTTCCTCACAACTTCTGCCCCTGTCATCTAGCCCCTTTTAATTCTATCTTGTTTTCAGATGTGTTAATTTTAGTTTTGTATGCTATTATATGCTAGTGGTGCATCTGACACAAAGAAAATGAAAGAGAGAGAGAGAGAGAGAGAGAGAAAAGAAAGAAAGAAAGAAAGGTAGGTAGGTAGGTTACAACTTTACTCTTGACATCCAAGCTTTTGAGGTCCAATGATTTTGACATGACATTAACAACTTTGGGGAATTTCCATGCGTTGCTTTTTAACCTACGGAATAGTTTCAACTTTTCAAAATAATCTTCTAAATCATTTTATTGCCTTTATCACACTCTGAAATCTCTAGCTAGAGGTAGGAATATATTCCAACACATAATTAATATTCAGAAGTATACATTTCACTCTCAAAGCTTCTCTATAGGTTGCACTGTTTTCTTATTCTTAGTGATTATTAAAAATTGTCTCTGTTCTAAGAATATGTATTTAGTTTTCTAATCATGTAGGGATTGTAAAAAAAACCCAACTTCATTGGAATCAAGATTCTTTGGTGAACGTACCCATATCATGCACTTCCCAGGGCTCATTGTGTTTCAGAAAAGTACACATTTACAAGACGTTCTGATATGTTTTTTAGAATTAAAATGCATGTAAACCATTCATGCCTTTTCAAATTACAGTTGTACCTCGCTTAAAGAGCATAATTCGTTCCACAGAATTGCTCTTTAAGTGAGTTTGCGCTTTAAGCGAAACATCATTGTAAGTGACCAATTGTGACTTCTGGTGGGAGGGATTGCGAACCCCGATTTATTTGTTAAGTGGGTTTTTGGTTGGTTTTATTTGTTAATCAAAGCGAAAATTCAGAGAAAATTCTGCTCTTTAAACGAGTTACTCTTTAAGCAAGGCACTCTTTATGTGAGGTTTGACTGTACGTGATAAAATGTGTACAATGGAAAAAAATACAAAAACTTTAATCAATGGGAAACTGCTCACAAAGTATGTATGTTAGAAAAAAGTGTCTGATTATTGTATAAGAATTTACCTGTAAGAAGAAGAAAAATATTTCAAACAAACATGGGCAAATAATAGGGTGAGAGAGCAGAGGAGATTCACAGAAATACAATGTAATTTAGACTATTTTTCTTATCACTAGGAATATATATATATATATATATATACAGTAATACCTCATATAACATTAGTATCGAATAACACTAAAATCGCATAACATTAAGGAATCTGGGGGGAAGAATTGCATCAGATAACATTAAGATCCTATGGGATGCTTCAGATAACAACCGCTAAAGCCTGTGTGGTTACAATGTATCTCTAAGGATCCCATAGAGGATCAGATAACACTAAAAATCATATAACACCAAGACTTGTGGAACCAGGTTTTAGTGTTATATGAGGTTTTACTGTATATATATATATATATATATATATATATATATATATATATATATATATATATAAAGATTAAGAGTGCATTGCATACTCTAGGGCCGTGATGGCAAACCTTGGCACTCCAGATGTTATTGGACTTTAATTCCCAGAAGCCCAAGCACCCTGTGAATCCACATGAATGGGTTTACTGTGATTCATCTGGCCCACACTGCCCTCATCGTACGGGCACATTTTACTTCTGCTTCCGGGAGTCCCAAGGTTCACCATCATGGCTCTAGGGTACTGATTGCCAACCTTTTTAAGTTGGGGACTGGATCACGCTCCCTCAGACAATTGAGGGGGCCAGACTGGTTGTCCCCCTGCTGTTTACAGCTGCCATAGATGGGTCCACAACTGTCATAAACACATTTACAATGGCTGCACTCATTTATGGCTGTTGTAAATGCGTTTATGACAGCCATAAAAGAGTCTGTATCTGATTCCAGCAGCAGCAGCTAGAGCAAGGGCAGGGGCCAAATTATTTGGCAGCATGGGATGGATCCGTCCCATGGGCCGTAGGTTGCCTACCCCAGCTCTGGGGGTTTGTTTTGTGTTTTGTACAATTCATAGATATCTTTTGACTTCTGTTTTTATTCTTTTCATTGTACTGTCTTATCACTGGTCAGTCAATAATGATTTTTGTACTGTTGTATTATCAATTTGTATACTTGTTAACTTACATATTAATATACAGTTGTACCTTGCTTAAAGAGCATAATGTGTTCCACAGGATTGCTCTTTAAGCGAAACACCATTGTAAGTGACCAATTGTGGGGGGGGGGGGATTGTGAACCCCGATTTATTTGTTAAGCAAGTTTTTGGTTCGTTTTATTTGTTACGTGAAGCAAACATTGAGAGAAAATTCTGCTTTAAGCGAGTTATTTTTTTAAGCAAAGCACTCTTTATGCGAGGTTTGACTGTATATGCTGCTCTGAAAAAATACACATTATATTATAAATATCAGGCACAAATTCACCAGTAAATTACACATCACACACACACACACACACACACACACACACACACACACACACACACACACACACACACACACACACACACACACACACACACACACACACACACACACACACACACACAAATTTGTGATATAGGTCCCAGCAGAATTCTACTGGATGGTTACTAGTATTCTCTCAGCAACTGTTGAAACTGATCTGATGACCTGCAAACATTATAAATGAAAGGCTATAGATATGATGCAGTATTCTAGCTATCTAAAGTAAGCTTCAATCTTACCAGTAAAAGTATTTTTATATGTTGCAAGAATATATAGTGAAATAGAATTTTAAAATATACCTGCAAAGGGGGGGGGGGAGAATCCCAAGTAGTCAATCCAATGAAATATCTGTTTTTGTCAAGTTTCCTCTCCTGCAGCATTCCATGTAGCCTTAAAATCTACTCTGGAGGTCTGGGAACTCCTTCAGAGCAGGAGTTTAGAACTATGGAGGAGTCCAGGAAGGTGGAGAAGAGATGAATCCAAAGTTCTGGCACACTAGCAGGTTTCTATTCATACAATGTTGGATGTAGGCCATAACGCACAACTGTGATCATTTTACAATTTCTATACCATATTCATTTCCCCTCATAAAATTCCAAAGCAGCTACAACTCTTCTGTGTACTGTATGATATATTAAATGTATATGTGCCTCCAACTAGCAATATTCCCCCAACCTTTTTATTCTGTATCATAAACTGGAGCGGTAATCACTCAAGAATAACTATTATATCCAATATAGAATAATAGACCAAGGTAGCCTTTCTCACACATATACTGCATGTAGGTGTGTGTGTGTGTAAATAATTCTGTACTTTGTGGAAATTACAAAGCTGTTTGCAATCTATTATTGGGTCAGTTCCATAGATGCAGTTAAGCAATCTGAAATTCATTCAGACATACTGTGGAAGAATTTATTAAACAAATATACAAATTGAAATACAGTGCCTAGTGCAATCAAGTTTCAATTTTAATGCTCCTGAAATAATGCTCAAACATGTTTAAAGACAATCTTGGACATAGGGCTAGCTTATGTTTCCAAAGTAATGAGTGTATCTTCTGCTTATGTAATAGTAATGTAATAGTTTCCATTGACTTAATTCAGTCCAAGTTCCTTAACTATCCCCATAGATAAACCTCATTAAACTATGTCTACAAACTGGAAGGGGGGGGGGACATTAACACTAAATTGGTTTGAAAGTTTAACCTTTCAGCACTTTGGGGAACAGTGATCAAGAACACACTTGTCATTTATACTAAAAATACAAATCCCAATTGTATCATCCAAATACATACAAAATCCATCGCTATGGTATCCCTTGATAGAATGTGTTTCCTGCTTTTTCTACATCTGTCTTTCTTACTATTCTTTTCAGGACAATTCCTTTTCTCATTTTGCATAAAATGCCGCTCTATGACACTTAGTACATTTAAACATTTCAAATTTAAATTATGTAATTTGAATTTGTAATCCAATTCTATTTTGTTGTTTGTTTTATTATGTTGATGTTGTTTATCTGTCTGTACACTGCCCAGAGTGGGAAATATCCCAGATGGGTGGTATAAAAAAGTAATAAATAAAATAAAATAAAATAAAAATGTACAATAGTTATGTACCATCAAGCTAAAATATGGCAATTCTAGGAATTAATAACGTCCAAGAGGTCCTATCATTAATAGCTTTCCTGAGGTTTTGCAAACTCAAGGGTGGAGATTCTTTTATTGAGTCAATCTATGTTATGTTAGATCTTTTCTCCTACTGCCTTCCACGTTTCCTAGAATTGTTTTTTCTAGTGAGTTTTGTCATTTTATTGTAAGCCTTTTCCACATAATCATGTCTTCTTGTGATGTGTTCAAAGTGAGACAGCTTCAGTTTCATAATTTTTGGTGTGCCCAAATTAGAACAGACTCAGTTCCATCATTTTTTGTCTCCAGAGATTGTTCAAGCTTTAGTTGCTCTATGACCCATTTCTTCCTCTTTCAAAGTTTTCATACAGCACTATATTTAAAATGAATCAATTTTTTCCCTGTCAGCTTTTTTTACTGTCCAGATTCCACATCCATACTGGGAATACAAGAGTGTGGATAATACATTTTATTATATTTTCTAATTCCTTCATTGCTGCCCTTCCAAGTTTCAGATGCCTTCTGATTTCTTCTAATATTTGAACCAAGGTATACAAAATCTTTCAATGTTTCTATTTCTTCACTGCCAACACTAAAGTTGTATAGTTCATCTGAAGTGATAATTGTGTCTTTTTTATGTTCAACTGCTGTCCTGCTCTGGCACTTTCTTCTTTCACTTTGACTAAGAGTGGTTATAAGTCATTGCTGCTTTCTGCCAGGAAGATGGTGTCATCTCCTATCTTATTGATGTTTTTTCAACTAATTTTTATTTCCTTCATCTGAATCTAGTCCAGCTTTCCATATGATACATTCTATGTACTGATTGAGCAGATAAGGGGGCAAAATGTACCCTTGTCTGACACATTTGCCTATAGGAAACTGTTTTCTCCTAACAATAGCTTCTTGCCTACAATCCATGGTACACTTCAGGCCAAGTGTTGAGGCTTTAATTTTTTGCCACATTTTCACTACAAAAACACAGCATAAAATTACCAAAATGACAAAAAAAGGTGGAATTGCACCCGCCATGGAAACCAGAAGTGCCCAAAAAACGCATTTCACTGCAAAAGCACAGAGAAAACATGGGGGGGGGGGAATTATCAAAATGCAGCAAAAATGTTCCCCATCCCCACTGCCATGGGAAGCAGTGGAGGCTGCAAATGCAGCTAGAAAAAAATGGCACAATTGTGCTCATCACCACAAAAAACGGAAGTGGCAGGAGGAACCATGTCTCCGGCCTGAACAGCTGTGTGTTGGGTCCTGCCTGTGGTGAGAAAAAGTTGACCACCCCTGCTCTAGGATTTTGTTTTCTTTTGACTATAGAAATTGGTGGGTTTTTTTTTTTTTTTTGCATTCTTCCTAACAACACTTCTTGTTTCAATGCAGAGTTCTTCTGGTTTATTGTCAGTTGAGCTTACTTGCAAATCTCTTCCTTATTTGGTCTTTAAATTCATCAGGAATATTGTTTAAATTATATATTGGCTCTATAGTTCTTTTGCTGTTTTTTCCCACCAGCTTTACTCCTATTTTGGATATTAACATTCATGATCAAAACCACAATCTCTTTTAGCAAAGAGAATAAAGCTTCTCAATTTCCTGCTTCCAATTACATAGTCTGTTTTATTTCTATATCAACCCTCTGGTGATGCCTACAGGTATAACCATCTGTTCAGTTGCTTGAAGAATGTATTTGCAATAAACATATTCTTTGTGTCATGGAATTTTATTAATTATTCTCCTACTTCATTTTCCAACAACTCATTAGAGTATGTCTAAAGTATGATAGAAGAGCAATAGCTTATTTATTTCCACCGTTTCAATGAATGTGAACAAATACATATAGATTTTACTGCCAATAAGTAAGTGATATACAGTGGAACCCTGCATAATGAACACTCTGTTTAATGAAAAATTTGTACAACGAAGCATTCATTATGCAAAGGCAATGCCCCGCATAACAAAAAAAAATCGTTATATGGGATTTCCACTAAGCGGGGTATACCCCGGTTAACAGAAACCCTGTATAACGAACATTTTTCCCTGTTATGTGGGGAATCTCCCATTGGATCCACATAGCGGGAAAAACCGCATAGCGAAGAGCTCCATGGAATGTTGCTTTTTCACTATGCGGGGGTCCTACTGTATATTTATTTATTTATTTAGATTTATATTGCCGCCCACTCACCGAGGTGACTCAGGGCGGCTTACAGTCAAAACAACAGTACAATAAAAATTATAAAATGCAACCACATAAAACAACCAAACCAGAACACAAATTTACTCCCGTCAGGCCGTTGTTGTGGGCCCAGAGGAGTTGGTATATGTGACTGTCACTACAGAAGCCATTTTAATCTTTAATGAGATGTTGTCCTACTTGCCCTTTCTTTTCCCATCACTAACTCTTAGCGGATTGATGGACATTTGGGATACAATAATTGTTTACTATAATTATGTTTTGGATATAATACCATCTAAAATAGAAAGCCAACATTTAACTATAATGGTGCTGACAAACAATATGGTCTATTTTTCCAACTAAAATGAAGTACAGTATGGGACCTTTTAAAAGAAAAGAACATAACTACCATAAAATATATTTGCTTAGAAAGATGAACGACTAATCAGAGAGCTGAAAGTTGAAATCCATTCCAAGGAGAATGATTACTAATTGTAAGAAATGTCACTTCTCACAACATAAAGCAAACAATGATTCAAATACTTGGCTTAGAGATCCACAATGCTAGATGTACAAAAGGCTTCTGGGGGTGTAAAATCTCTGAAAGCAGGCTAGCTGGAAGTTTAGGCAGATTGGCTGTTTTTAAATCAGAAGGGCCAGACCCATGAACAGAGAAAGCAAAACACATCAGTATTGTGGGAATGGAAAATGTTCAAGCACAAATTGCAGAACTTAGGGATAATTCATACATTGACATACATTACTTGAGCTCTTATCACTCAGCAATTTGGAGCTATCTATGAAACTTCTATTGAAAATGATTGTGTTTGAGGTGATGTCGGTGATGTTTGATCTCATTGAGTTTATTTTACAGATGCAGGTCATGACTTCATGATACATAGCAGTCCTCAATTGATAAATATGCATGCCTGAATCTGTCAGAACATAGATAAAAAATATTTCACAGATCTCTTAAAGAGCCTCTTGTGGTGTATTTTAGAACTACCTTAGCCAGACAGATCACTCCACCAACAAAGCCTGGAATTCAGCTCTCTTATTGAAGTTCATCTGGAGTGTTTCTTCAAAAATTCCAGTTGAAGTACTTTCTGTTTCATGTAAAGGACACAGTCTCCTTTTTCAGAAAGAGATTTTCATTAGATAGCAGCCTGTTTGTTACATATCACACCTCAAATGTCCAAAGAATGTGTTTGACAACTAAATAGACTAGCTGATGGGACTGGGTAAATGCTGAGCAAGGCAGGAAAGGCAGATAACAATTAGGAGAGCCCAGTTGATTCAAGACTTTTGCTAATGATCATACCATGATCTGGGAAGATATTCTAGCTTTCTTGTCAAGGAGACCATTAACTTGTATATGAATTGTATCTTTTGGAAACAGGTTAAAGAAATAAACTTATTGTCTCTAAATTGGTGGAATGCCAGACATTGTAGCCAAACTCTCATCTTAAGGTCACAAATTACATTTCATATTCATGTTAACATGTTTTATGCTCTTAAAAGAATTGACAGTGCAGACTAGCACTCAAGCATTGTGATCATCTTGGAGAAATGTTAAAATGCTACTGCCTGTTTTTAATTTCTAATGACAGCTCCAGTTAGAGCAGGGGTGCATCACGTGGTTCAGGGGGCTGGTCACTACAGCCCAGGGGCCAGATCCGGCCCCCAATACCAATTCATCCAGCCCACAAAGCCCTCATCATTCCCAGAAGTGGAAGTAAAATGCACCCATTTGGGCATGTTTTACTTCTGCTTCCTGGAGCAACAAGGGCTTTGTGAGCTGGATGAATTGTCATTGGGGCCGGATCCAGCCCCTAGGCCATAGTTTGGGCAGCCCTGAGTTAGAGCTCACTCACTCTTGTTGTGCAGAATCTGCCCATCTCCCTAAGCTCTGAATGTGTGGCACCTAGATATGAGCTGTTTCTGTCCTCTCAGATCTTCCTATAATTTCCTCCATACCGTTATTGCTAAGAGCTGGCTTGCACCTCCTGCTCTTGATTTACCCCATAATAGCAGTAGCAGCAGACAGCACTGGCTCTTCAGCTATGAAACAGAGATGAACACTGAACCCTAGAGTTGGATATGACTGGTTTTCGAACAAGGGTGACCTTTACCTTTATCAGCTCAAAGTTGCTTTCAATGAACTGCATCCCTGGCTGCCTATTTTCATTTTAAGGTTGGTACAATATGATTACGATGATGAACTACAGTACAACGTATGGCTTTATAAATATTTATATATTAAAGTTAATAATGTTGGTTTCTTGTTTAAGTAATACAAGTTTCTTAAAAAAATGTTCTTCTGTGCTTTTTTATACATTCACTTCAGTTAAAATTCTACAGTCTAATTTCTTCCTATGAATCATTTGAATATTGCAGTATAACATTGTATGCAATTGATTTTCTCTGAAGTTGACATAAAGTAAAGATAAATGTTAAACCCATCTAAAGTAGGCCCACTGAATGCAAAAAGATTTATGCAAATCCCATTCACTTCAGAGGGACTAAACTAGTTGGAACTAACAGTGTATGGGCTCTATCTATGTATCCATGAATTTGCACATACTATTATAAAATTATATATAAAAGGTAGATTCAGCTTTAAAAATGACTTTGTAACTCTATTTTCAATAATCTAATTATACTGAAATTGTTTATTTTTAATACTGCTATTTCCATTTTAACGCTTTGCCTCTTAATCATTTGTAATTTTTTTCAGTTGCTTCTCTACTTCTCCCACAAAAGCTGGAAAGCTCTGATCCAACAGACACAAGCGAATGAAACTGCTTAGATCTTCAGCATCCCAGCCAGAGTGTTGATATACAAGAGGAAACTCACCATTTGATGTCAACATGTACTGCAGAAGTAAACAGATAGGTCAGTTCTTTTTTTAAAAAATCAGGGGATATTTAACGTAATATTTTAAAGTTAAATTTCCAAAGAAATAGCTGTGCTAACCTGTCTTAGTATGTTGACAAAAGGGGGGGGGGGAAACTATTGTAACACTTTAAAGGCCAACAGTTTGATTTCCGTGTGTGTTTTCTTGGATCAAAATCCACCTTTTCAAACTTGGAAAAGCAAATACATGTTCCCTGTATTCTTTCCCATGCTTGTGAAATTCATAACCCAGTGAGAATGCAAACAACAGACAAGTGACAATACTTCACTAATGCAGGAATGGGACTATCAAGCTGTTAATTAGTGGATTCTAGCTAAGGTGATCAGCTAGATATCAAAGCTCATGCTAAGCTTTAGCAATCGAAGCAATGCTAAGAGTTGTGTGAGGGACAGAGATCATGTTTAGACAAGGAAGATAACTACAGTACTTTATATTCATAAGGTGTTAAAGATCTACAGTATATAGTGTATAGTAAACTAAGTCTTGATCTCTGTTGGGACTTTTATGCACAGGAACTTCTTTATGTAGACAATTTCTACTATTTCTTTCTTGTCTCCTGCTGTAATTCCTTCTTTCTACAATAGCTAACCTGCCAGGGACCTTGAAGTGGCTATTTTTTGAAGTGCCACTAAACTGAAAAACAGCAAAAACAGGTGAAACAAGATATAAAGAGAAGGAGTGTATTTGGTCTGTTTTCTTGTTACTAATAAGACCTTGAGAGTAATAAGTACATTGTCTCTGAAAAATACATTTCTATAGACTGTGCTGAACTTTTTGTCCCTCATACATAAATGAAAAGCACCATGTAGCAGTGTACCTGTGCTAGCTCTGCCACAGATATTCTTCCCTCTGTTAGAGAAAGATTTTCAACCTGTAAGGTATAAATATAAACTCATTTTAAAAGCCAAGACAACAAAGCCAATGCAAAGTATTAATTGAAAGAATTGTTTTTCTCCATTTGGGTGCTCCAAACTCAACACCTTGTGTTCTGTGGAGTATTAGTGTGTGTGTACATGTGTGAGACTCACTAGAGTTCTCATTCAAAGCAGAGGAACAGTAAGGCAGAAACATCTTCAGAACCCTCTTCAAAAATTATGTTATGGAGCAGATTGACTCTTTTTCTGCCTAACCAACTGGAGAAACAGTCACTATTTGCAAACAATAAAAGGATGATATAAGGAAAGAAAAATAGAAGAAAATGGGTCTAGTAGCTCAGAAATGCTCATTTGTTTTTTCTTAGACATACAGCCCAAGAAAAAGAAAAGACTGGAGGAAAGACAGAACCCATGGGAGAAGTCTACTCTTTCTGGGACAAAGAAAGTAGAAGAATCCTTATCTAGTTCCTCTAGTTTTTGTTGTTAAGTGTCAATTTGGCAGTTAAATGTACCTCTCTTACAATAAGCTATATTACTTCAGCTAAGCTGTCTAAATAATGGAGTGTAATCTAAGTGATGATCTGAAGAAACTTCGGCATCCACCCAATATGCAAGAATCTCAGCTACACTACATATCATTTAGCTGGTTTAAGTATCTGGCTGAAGAGCCAGAGGTTGGGAGTTCAATTCCCCACTGTGTTTCCAGGGGAAAAAGCTAGCTTGTGTTGTCATAAGCAAGCTACACAGGCCCAGAAGAAGGAAATGCCAAACCACTTCTGTGTAGTCTCTACTTAGAAAAACCTGGAAAGAGTTACCGTACATTGGAACTGACTTGATGGCACACAGCTATTATTTATTATTACGGTTGGCAAATGTTGATAATGACAGATAATCCCAAACATGTTTTAGCAAATTTCCAGAAATTCAGTAATATGCTAGTGAATGCTGATGGTTATAAAATGCAACTGTTAATATTTATCTATGTATATCTAGTAAGGCTGTATCTACAGCAGTAAATGCTGCTATGCATACTATTTTGTGTAGAATTATCAGCCCCAAAATATGAAAGTTTGTACTCACTAATATTTTAACACTTATAAAACTGTACTTGCCAGAGTGATGATGTGAATATCAAATCCTACTGCATTTAAGTCACATCAAAACCTAGAAATTATGGTTCCTGGGATACAAGATATGGTTTGGGTCCAGGCTATCTGAAGGAATGTATCTTTCCATATGAGCCTACTCGACTCTCAAGACCTTAAGAAGAGACCCTCCTCTCAGTCCCATTCCATGTTCTCATCTAAGATATGCTTGATGGGGACATGGAAGAGAGCCTTTTCTGTGACCATGCTCCCTCAGGAAGTTAGATTAGCCCCCTTCCTTTTATCCTGCCAACAGCTGGAGACTCCTCTCTTCATGCAGGTGTTTGATAATTACAACTGAGTCCCTGGCTGCTGGTTCTTAGTTAAGTTGTTGTTTGTTTTAATGTTGTGTCCTCTTAAAAAGGGAAGGTACTGGAGAAGGCAGTGGCGCAGCAGTTACTGGGGGTCCCAGATGAAGTGGATTATCTGGACCCTTTTTAGTCAGGATTCAGGCCCAGATATGGTACAGAGACGGCATTGGTCACACTGATGGATTACCTCTGGCAGGAGCGGGACAGAGGTCATCCGTCTGTCCTTGTTCTTCTTGACCTCTCAGTGGCCTTCGATAACGTCGACCATGGTATTCTTCTGGAACGCCACCAAGGACTGGGGAGCCAGGGCACTGTGTGGTCCTGGTTTTTCTCATTTCTGAAGGGCCGGACCCAGTTGGTGTGGTTGGAGAGCAAGAGGTCCAGCCCTAGGCCCCTGCAATATGGGGTGCCTCAGGGCCCAGGACTCTTGCCTCTCCTATTCAATATCAACATGAAGCCTCTGGGTGAGATCATCCATTCCCATGGAGTGAGGTATCATCAATATGCAGATGATACCTAGTTATACATCTCAGCCCATGGTGATCCAAGCGATGCAGTTGAAGTCCGATCCAGGTGTCTGGAGGCTGTTAGGGTCTGGATGGGGGACAACGGGCTGCAACTGAATCCTGGCAAGACTGAGTAGCTGTGGGTCAGAAGTCCTGGGTTATCTCAGGAGCTACCTGGACTTGTGACTACTGCTCAAAGAGCAGGTGGCAGTCTTGGCCAGGAAGGCTTTTTCACAACTTCATGTGATCCACCAGTTGCACCCACTCCTGGACCGGGACTCCTTGCTTATGGTCACGCATGCTCTGGTCACCTCAAGACTAGATTACTGTAATGCGCTCTACATGGGGTTGCCCTTGATGACCATTTGGAGGCTCCAATTGTTCCAAATGCGGCTTCCCAGGTGGTGATGGGGTGTGGGCAGTATGCACATGCACATGCCTCACCGCTGCTTCGGAAGTTGCACTGGTTGCAAGTATGTCTCTGGATGCAATTCAAGGTGCTGGTCATGACCTTTAAAGCCCTACATGGTAGTGGGCCAGGATATCTATGAGATCGCATCACCCCAAGAACATCTGTCCATCCAACCAGAGTGGACCGGAACTGATCTCTAATTGTACCATCTGCTAGAGGGGCTCGTCTCTGTAGCACAAAAGGAGGGCCTTCTCTGTGTCTGCACTGGCCCTATGGAACCTCCTGCCAACAGAGTTATGGCTACAGATGGAATTGCTTCCCTTTAGGAAAGAACTGAAAACCTGGCTGGCAGGGCAGGAGTGGGGCACCGATGGATGGGTGGATCCCGCCTGCTGGCTTATATAATTAAGATTTCTCTCTCTCTTTTAATGAATGGTAAAAATGGGGTGGGTAAATTATTTCAAATTTTAATGGGGTTTTAAAAGGATTTTTAGTTAGTTTTGATGTTGCTTTTAATTGTTGTTAGCCGCCCAGAGTTATTGCCAAGTTGGGCAGCAATAGAAATTTGAAGGAATAAATAAATAAATAAATAAATAAATAAATAAATAAATAAATAAATAAATAAATATAAGAATATTATTCTTCCCTCTCCCCAGATAACACATCCTATACATAGGCCATCAACTTACATTGTGTTGCACTGCTATATTCTGTTCAGCATTTGGCATTTGAGTTTCATCATCAGGAATTGGGCTGTGACTTTGAGGTGGCTCCTGTCTTGCTGGATCTATTACTTGAACAGGAACATAGTCAGCAAGCTTCTGCACACACTTATGGCAATGCTCCTCTGCCTGTGATTTGGAATCACCCATAAACTGAACACGAAACATACGCTGTTTGTTCTGCCACAAAGAGGAAAAAACTCTTAATTTTCATTTAATCTCATTTATGCTAAATGTTCCATGTTTACTCTATTATTTAACAAGTCACACAGATATATCTTTAAAAGTGTTACCCTGCTCATATTTCAATAGCTGTGCTTTTTTATTCAGCTACCTTTTCTAAAAGATTTCAGAGATGCTAGAAACCGCTTATATGTATAATATTTGCTAAACTTGCTTTTTTGTGCACATTTTAAAAACAGATTGAGTGAATTTGCCACAAAGACAGAGAACATAATAAATATTTCAATGCATGCCCATGCTATTAGATAATATTGACTTGCTGTAAAAAAAAATTCACAAGATTTCCAGATGACAATTTCTTTTAAAAAATTCAATATGGCAGCACATCTCATGGTTCAACCAAGTGTATGGTGTATGATCACTGCTCCTGGTCAGGTCCTGAATTACCTGAGTCAGGCCCACAGCTGCCATGAATTCCCGAGCTACCTCGGAGCCAGCCCCCAATGAAGGCAAGTTGAAGTATCCCAACACTATAAATGAGGGGAACTCCAACACCAACTTTTAAAAACTTACTAAGAGAAACAAAGTTTTGCATGCCATCAACCCATAATTGTTCAAGACTTGTTCCATGAGATATGTAGATTTTTTGTATGCCTGGTTTACCCATGGTTTAGCATATGAAATGAATTCAAGTGCAAAATGAAGCCAAACAAAAATATAGAGGAACGTTTGCTTGGAGTAAAGTACTTGCATCTGAAACAGCATACCTCCACCTTTGAACCAAACAACATACTATCTGCATTTCTTACTATCTTCAACCATTCAGAAGCATCAATTAAGGAAAAACCTTCCTGAAAGACAAAAATACTTAATATATCTACTGAAAACCCTGTGAAAAAAATAATCTAAAACAAATACTTGAGCCCTCTTAATTCACCTCACTACCACATAGCAGTTGGAGTTTATTGGCAATCTCACATGTTGCCTGTAGATGGAATGAGTGGGAGGGAGTTTTCTGGGCTGAGGTGACTACTTATCCAACCTTGGGTTTTTGGACTTCAATTCCCAGAAATCTAAGTCAATTCCCCAAAGCAGGCTTCTGGGAATTGAAGTCCAAAAACGAAAGGTTGGGAAACATTGTTCTAGCCCCTAAATTCAAAGGGAGTCCCACCTCTCTCTGTTCTGTCTTCTGAGCCAGCAGGGCTTAGGAAAGGTTTTTTTCCTTCCAAGTTCTGTTTTAAGTTTATCCTCCCATTGCTATAAATGGGACAGAAAATCATTATGCCAGTTTCTTGGCCACTGTAGATTTTCTTCTCTAGTTGGAAGTACATTGCGACAATAAAGTATCCCCAACCTATCTTCCATACACCATTTTTCAACCCATCCTACTGGCATAATGCTGCTGTTAGTATACATGCTTTTCACTAGCTCACTTGGGTCTCCTCCACAGGATGTTAAGTGCTGCCCTGCTAGTAGAACGACAATTCCTCAACATCCTAAATATAACACTGGCAGCTGATTGTTGGATTGTTTATTGAAATCTAATGGCAAATACTGAAAAATGTCTACCACAGTACTTATGGATCTCTATCATTTAAACAGTAACTGAAAAACCACTTTATCATGTCTTTAATGAGCAGTACAAAGTTTATAAAAAGAAAGAGAATTGTTTAAGATAAATAAAATTATGAAAATGAACACATACCAGTACTTCCTTTCCTCTGGAAATGAAAAAATGGCCAGAAATAACTATAGTAAGAACAAGAAAGCCAGATTCCTTATTTGATTCCAAAACCTTTTTGTAATTAAAAGAGAAAAAAATTTAAAGAGTATTATACCAATAATATATTTTAAAAATTCTAGATGGCAAATACATAATCACCTTTTATTAAAAATCAGTACTGTATGCCAAATATAAATCTAGTTTGTTGATGTTTCAGCCAAGTAAAATATGTTCGTAATTGTATTAGTGTGACTTAGTTAATCATTCAGGTTTAGGTTTTATAGAAATGAACCTACATTGAGTTGCATTGAGCTTAGA
The DNA here is from genome assembly GCA_030440675.1 of Furcifer pardalis. Lineage (NCBI taxonomy): Eukaryota > Metazoa > Chordata > Lepidosauria > Squamata > Chamaeleonidae > Furcifer > Furcifer pardalis. Next base: position 73,660,936 of record CP126892.1, read on the forward strand.
AGTCTCCATAGAGAAACGGTGTGTCGCCTAGATAAGTATCTCTAGTGGCACCTTATTAAGGGAAGAATTTACTCAGAAGAACACACAAAGGTTCACATACTTTGACCTTAGGAGTCTTCCATCCAAAGAGAGGGCTGAGAAAAAATGTCTTTGGGCATCTTGCCAAGTCAGGATTAGGCCCATCTTGATAAGGCAACCTTGGGATATCTTGAGATAACAGAATCATGCAAGATCTAATCTCAAGGACATCATTTGACCTTGAAAAATCTGACATTTCAAAAGAGGGGGCGAGTAACACTTTATGGTATAAAAAGTGAGCCCACAAAGCCCCAAAGGAAGGAGGAATTCAGATAGATGGACGAACCTGCACCCAAAGTGGAGAAATGAAACTTTGAAGGAGATGCAGCCTTCAGGGCCAACGCCATGGAGATTATCAGCTACTTGGAGACTAGCTGCCGGACTCAGAAAAATTTCTAGCTTCAGGATTTAGAAGATTTCCCAATTTTGGGACTTAGGAAAATATTCATATTGTAGCCAGATGAGGAAACACTTAGAAAATATCACATTTTTATTTTCTAGATTCTAAGTACTTGGGAAAATTGCATGCTTAGGAATAAGTTAGTCAGAGATATAGCTTTTGCTATGATTTGCTTGAGAAGGGAGCAATTTGTTTTATGAACATTGAATTTCTTTTTATTGAATAAACTTTGATACCACACTGGTCTCTTTTCCAAGGATTTTGTAAGTGCTGTGTCTAGTTTGGTGTGATCCTGAGAGATAGGATTTTGGCACAATTTATCTCCTGCTTAATTTTAATTTTACACACTTCCACAATCTTCCACAGCAAATCTTTTGGAAGTGGGGATTGGAGGTGAGACAGTGAAGCCGACTCAGGTGTAATGCACAAAGTTACAGGGCTGGAGCTGTGGAAGTTACAAAATAGCCCTGAGCCTGAGGAAAAGAATTTTGGCAGGTTTGGATACTGCCTCAGCCCACCGGTTTATTCCCTCCACAATGCCCACTGTTAAAAATAGCAGGCCAGACTCTTGTTCAACATTTATGCACATAGAATTATGTGAAAACTGCCTTAATGGCATAACCTGGTCATGCAATCAGGACATGCGTGGATGTGGCCAGTACCTCATCACATCACCATGGTAACTTCCATGGTGGAAATTCTACATGCATAGCTATTGAATGGGATACAGGCCACAATGATTGCATCATTTTTGATGGGGAAGGGGAAAATGTTATGAACCTGTCATCCTATTCAGTTATTACAGCTATTTTCATCTACTTTAGGCAAATGGCAATAAAACTCTTGTCCTATTCAAAATCTGGGCACATGAGAGAATCTCATCAGAACATGTGTGGACAGATCACGAGAAGTAGTTAAACTACAAACTATATAGGCCATAATCCTGTTAGTGGTTTGTATCGGTGCAAGTGTAAACTGAGCAGTGAATTGCCTCCCAAGTCACTTTTTTTTCTAATTTGTCATTTCCTAGCTGCATGACTTAGTATGACAAGAAATCCAAGTGGTACTTCATTTATAAGCAGTCACTTATTGTTGCAATGTACATCAATGAACTTACACTTGTGTAAATACCAACAACTAGCTTCTATCCAGATTGAGGTCAATGAAATATATAGGAGGTTTAATATTTATAGTATTGTTTTAACTATTGCCTTGTCTGAAACAGGTGACAATATTGGGGAGAATGAGGACTGGATTTTGAAATAAAATCAGTTTTAAACTGAGCCCTGGAAAGCAATTATGCAAGCAAGTTTTGGTTCCAGGACAAAACAAATCTTGGGCAGATCCATGCCCTTAAGCTAGCTACCTCATGAATTGGTGAACTAAGCTTACTTTCCAGGAGCCTGATCCAGTGCCCGTACCTCCAGGCATAAATCTGCCATAACGTTTCAATGGCCACTCTGCAGCACTGAGAGAGGAAGAAGCAGTTCTTGACTTTTCTGTCATCAGACCATGGCTTGTCGATAGCTGCTCCTCTTCGGAGCACGGAAGTGAATTGCAATCAATCCACAAGCCAGTGTTATCACTTCCAGTTGCCATCTCCTAGGTTGTATTTGCTGGAAAGAACACAAAAAGGAGTGGACCAACAAATCAGTGACATTTATGGATTAAGTCAACTAAGCCTCTTTTGCCATCTGAACAATCTATAACGCTGTTGAAATTGAAAAGGAGGCCACATTTCTTACAAAAAAGCCTGAGGATTTTTGCTAGAAGGATGTAGCATCCACTAAATTTATCTCAACACTATACAGTATGTATATTTGTGGTGATCATCTCTTTTTTCTCCTGTATAAAGCATTCTAAATCTTCTATTTCACTTCTTACCTCATTCTTCATGACAGCTTACCTAAGAAATACACCAAAACATCAAAAACATTTATTTCCTGGTTATTACTTGCCAATATTATTCAAATCTAGTTACCACAATGAGAACAAATCCCTGTACTGTATTTTCATTGACCGGATCTGTCTGTGATACCTAAGGTATCAATTGTAACCAAAGACCAGCTCTTTGCAGTGAGGGTGGAGCCACATTTTATTTATTTATTTATTTATTTATTGAATTTATTACCCCACCCCACTCGGGAGAACCCGACTCTGGGCGGCTTACATCGTCATAAAACAGAGGTAAAAGATAAAAACATATAAAATCATGAAGTTTAAAAGATTATCTAAAATAATTTGAAGTAAAAACAGTGCAAACTACACGCCAGTATCCCCCTGGTCCAGATCCAAAGTGGCACTCCCTAAGTAAGCCACTTAGTATGGGAACCCGTGTTCCCTGGTCCCCAAATATGTCCTGCCAGCCAGGTTTTCAAGCCCTTCCGGAAGGGCAAGAGCTCCGTCTGCAGGCGCAGTTCGATGGGCAGGAGGTTCCAGAGGGTTGGGGCGGACACGGAGAAGGCCCTCCTCCTAGTGCTAGAGAGGCGTGCCTCTCTAGCTGATGGAACAACGAGGGAGCCTCTCCGATCCGCCCTGGTGGGCCGGACAGATGTTCTTGGGGTGACGCGGTCTCTTAGGTATCCTGGCCCACTACCATATAGGGCTTTAAAGGTAATAACCAGCACCTTGAATTGCACCCGGAGACATACTGGCAACCAGTGCAGCTCCCGGAGTAGCGGCGAAGCACGAGCATAACGCCCACACCCCGCCACTACCCGGGCCGCCGCATTTTGCACCAGCTGGAGTCTCCGGATGGTCATCAGGGGCAGCCCCATGTAGAGCGCATTACAGTAATCAAGTCTGGAGGTGACCAAGGCATGTGTGACCATGAGCAAGGAGTCCCGGTCCAGGAGGGGGCGTAACTGGCGTATTACACGAAGTTAATGACATGTACCCAGTGGTGGGCTGCTACCAGTTCGCACCGATTCAGTCAAACCAGTAGTGAAAATTTGGAGGGGGTCACCAGGGGGCAGGGGGTAGTAAACCCCTGGGCAACCAGTTCGGTTGCCTCTCCAGCTGCCCTCTGGATTCCTTTTCTGGGCAGCCCAAAATGGCTGCTTGGAAGTGCACATGCGTCAAAACACCATTTGACGCAGGCACGCTGAAAAACAGAAGTGTGCATGCATCACATGGTATTTTGATGCATGCGCACTTTCAAGCAGCCATTTTCAGCTGCCTGGAAAGGGCTCAGTGGCGTCCTCGGGACAGCGGTGGTGGCCTTTCTTTCACCTCCGACCGCCAACGCTGCTCCCATGGTGGCACCACCGGGCCTGGCTAGGCTATGCCCCTGCCACCTACCTGCTGCTTCCCGAGTCCCCAACTCCAGCAAAGGTAAGGAACTAGTGTTTGTTTTCTTTGTGTTTCGGGGGGGGGGGGTATTTTATGTAGTGTGTTTTTATTTTATTTTTATGTACAGTATACTGATTCTTCATTTATTTTATTTTATTTTATTTACTTTGGCTCCTCCCACAATATCATGATGTTGGCTCTACCCATGACGTTACAACTTTGGCTCCGACCATAACATCACGACTTTGGCTCCAACCATGACATTGTCCCTGCCCACCGTGAGGTAGTAAAATTTTGGGCTGCCATCACTGCATGTACCCCCTCAGTTTTTCTTTTGTTTTACCAAAATGTTGGGTCAAATTCTAGTTATTGCTGGTTTGGGAAAAGATACCCCAGTGGGCCTTTTAAACGTTTAGGGAAGAGGGCAGGATGGCCATAAAAGTAGTTTTAAAAATAAATCAGTTTGCATTTCAGGCATCAGAAGTCCTGAATTCAAATGCAACCTCCAATTTCTAGAAATTGCTTATTCTTTCTCTAGCCTTTTGGGTGACAGCAGGATAACAATACAACAGAAGTGCCTGGGAGGATGAATGAGGGTTAATAGAAGTAGTCTTTGAATGTAGAGGGTCAGTCACAATTAAAAATGAGTGATTAACATCAATACACATCTCAGTACTATTTCTACAGCTTTTTATATTTCTCGTTATTTTTATGCAGTGAAACTGGAGCCAGAAAGTTTTCAAAGTATTCTTAGGAGGCAAAATTATCTTACTCTTAGATAGAACTCAATGGTTGGATTATATGGTGAATGAAAAAGAACTGGGCTAAGACAGGAAAATTCGAATAAGAGCTAAAATAACTGAATACAAAATTATTTTAACCATATGAAAACTGGCTCTACTGATATGATTAAAATCCTTTATCCTATTCATAGACAGCAAAGTTATAAATGCTATTTTGTTCAATGTTCTCCTGAAAAAGACTTGAAATACTCCAGAAGTTCTGGAGTTTTATTTTTAATTTTTAAGTGAGCCCATCTATAAATAACTCCACAACTCCTTGATAAACTTTGTTTCCACCTCCGTTTTAACTTTGATTCCTACCATAATTCTGTGACAGGACAAAGTATCTGTAAATTATGCATTTGTAATCTTGTCTGTCAGTGTTCCCAAGATGCTTTGAGAATCATAAATGCCCTTCAAAATAAAATACTAAAGACCAGATAAATCCACAATGAAACACAGCTTCTTGTGTTTGTTATAACATTCCTGACTTAGTTTCTCTTCCCTTTCCCTCTTCTCAAACCCATCTGTCTTGTAAGAAGTAGCAAAATAATGACTGTTAACAGTGAAGTCTCATCCATATCTATCCAAATTGTGATCCAATTGAATTTAACAGGATTTACCCAGATAATTATGCACACAGACTGCAGCCTATGCCAATCTGCAAATAACAAAGTATGTATATTGCCAAAATGCAATTATTACAAAACATGGTTTTCTCTGCAGAGCTATATATAAACCCATGCTTAAGAAGCTTGTATCATGAACATTGCTAAAAACATTCTTGAATGGCTTTTTATTAAATGATGCAATTCTTCGATATATAATAAATTTGTTTGTGCCTGAAGTTTCCCAAAATCATTAGAAATAGGACATAAAAGTTATTGTAAATCTTATTGTCATCCATACAAACTAACACTGCTTATTCCTCTGGATTTCCTATCCTTTCCTAGTTCATCTGTGCTGTTGCAGAATGTCTATAGAAAATAATGTTGAATATTGAGTTTCATGAATATCCTACTTGCCTAGGACCTGATCCTAAGTCTTAGAGCTACAGACTTTGTAAACCAAGCATCCTAGTTAGTTTGATCATAGCAAGACAGCTGCTGGTTTTAATTGGGAAAGATGTAGGCTTCTGCCAATGGGCCTAAAGACCTGCAGCTGGCCTTGAGCTAAGCTGTAAACAAGAGTGATTACTACACCTGTGCAATTACAACTTTCCACGCCACTTCTAAAAAAGACTTTACTTTCTGGTGATTTTTTTTTATTCACATGTTGTTGTTGTTTAAATCTATAAAGACAAATAAGAGGGCTTTAGATCAAACTAAAATCAAACTCTCCCTAGAAGCAAAATTGACAAAACTGACGCTACAACACTTTGGGCACACAATAAGATGCACTGCAAAAGACAATAATTCCAGAAAACGTTAAAAGCAACAGGAAGAGAGGAAGACAACATGTGAGATGGATTGACTAAACTAAAGGAAGCCACAGATTTGATTTTGTAGCAGCTAAAAGGAAGCTTGTCCTCCTCATATATATTGTAGTATATGGCTGCAATTATTCTTCCATGAGGTAAAAGCAGCAGTAGGCCTTCTTCAAAACTCTCTTGGAAAAAGGACACTTCATACAAATCATAATCTGTAATTCTATATTTCCTCTCAGTGCAGCCTCCTTTATACCCTCTCAGGTCTGGATGTACAGCTATTCACAAATCCTGTGAAATTTCCCCAACAGAAAACAATAAAAAGACAGTTTGAAGCCAAGGCTACCATCTAACAAACAAGTGTAAATGAAGCCTAAGTTAAAGGCAGCGAATGGGCCTTTATATTTCCTTGCTTGGATTCTCCTTCAAGTCTCTATTGTTTACTTTTCACTTCCTTGACTCTGATTACCAGTTCTGTCCATGTTTTGTTTTTCAAGTAGCTGTTCAGTTATTTACATCGTTCTATTTATAAGTACAATATGTTGTTTATATAAAAGGTTGGATCCCTTATCAAGGCATGACATATCCTTCAAGAACTCATAGGGAGGAAGTAGAGACAGCTTTAATTGATATTTAGGGAACTACCCCACGAATCAAACGGAAACAGAGAATGGTGCTAAAATTTGTCTTTGTTTTCAAAATGTGACAACCTTGTACATACCCTAAACTAAACAAAGATTTTAGGGCTGAAGGCTGTCTACTGTGGCAATATTTCAATTGCTGCCCCACCCTCATAGGCTGGTTCAGGCAAACACATTTGCATCCCCACTAAATTATTATAAACAGAAACAAAGTCTTTAAAAAGTTAAATTTCCTCAAGTAGAACTTATCTATAAGTTCAGCATGTGAACTTTTTTTGTTTTGGTTTGTTTTGGCTTTAAAAAAATATTTCAGATGAAGGGCATTTATATTTTAGGCCTGCAATCTTGTACAGTCAACCCTCACATAACGAGTTTTTCGCTTAGCGAAAAACTCGCATAATGAGAAAGTTTTTTGCTAAGTGGTCTGACTCGCATGACGAAAATTTTCGTTATGCGAGTCAGACTTTCCCTATGGAAAAACTCGCATAACGAGCGTTTCTATGGGAAAAACTCGCATAGCGATTTTTTTCAATATGCAAGTTTTCCCCCTTGAAATGCTCATTATGCGAGTTTTTCCATAGGAATTTTGTTTGTTTCGCATAGGGAGCAACCTCGCATAGCGAGCAACCTTGGATAACGAATTAAATTCGTTATGCGAGGTATTACTGTATGTGATTTTTTAAAAAAAAAAATGGGAAAGGAGATTCCTAAACCAAATATGAAGTGTACACCTTATAGGCCTCATGAGAAATCTGTACATGAATCAAGAGGCAATAGTTAGGATAGAAAATGGAATGCCTGAGTGGTTTGGAATAGGAAAAGCAGTAAGACAAGGCTGCATTTTTGTCACCCTGCTTATTCAACTTATACACAGAACACATAATGTGCAATGCAGGAATGGAGGAATCACAATTTGGGATCAAAATTGCTGGGAGAAACATCAACAATTTGAGATATGCAGATGATACCACCCTAATGGCAGAAAGTGAGGAGGACCTAAAGAAGCTCCTGATTAGGTTAAAAGAAGAGAGTGAAAAAGCTGGCTTGAGACTCAATATCAAGAAAACCAAGATCATGGCAACAGGCCCTATCAGTCCATGGAAAATAGATGGGGAAGAAGTAGAGGCAGTGACAGATTTTACTTTCCTAGGATCAAAGCTCACTGCAGATGGTGATTGCAGCCATGAAATAAAAAGGCGACTGATTCTTGGGAGGCAAGCGATGAGAAACCTGGGGAGCATAGTGAAAAGTAGAGACATTAAATTGCAAACAAAGATTCGCATAGTCAGGGCAATGGTATTCCCTGTGGCAATGTATGGTTGTGAGAGTTGGACCATTAGGAAAGCGGAGCACAGAAAAATAGATGCCTTTGAGATGTGGTGTTGGAGAAGGGTTTTGAGGATACCCTGGACAGCGAGGAGAACAAATAGGTCAATCTTAGAAGAAATCAACCCTGACTGCTCCTTAGAAGGTCAAATAATAAAGATGAAGCTAAAGTACTTTGAACATCAAATGAGAAGAGAGGATTCACTTGAGAAAACCTTGATTCTTGGAAGGGTAGAGGGCAAAAGAAGAAGGGGATGGCCCAAGATGAGATGGCTAGATGGTATTGTAGAGATAATGGGCACAGAGCTGAGCGAGTTGAGGGGGATGGTGGAGGAGAGGAGTGCCTGGCGGACAGTGGTCCATGGGGTCGCAGAGGGTCAGAATCAACTGTGCGACTGAACAACAACAAAAAACTGTTTGTCTAGCAACTAGAGCTGGGGGAAAGACCATATACTGAGATAAAACAGGCCACAATTTTCAGTAATTAACAGTTGCTGCAGCTTTTGCCCAGCATAGAGGAATGGACCGATGTAAGTCAGCCAATTCCCATCACCAAGGTTGGAAAGAGAGAGGCCATACTAGGTCAGAGCTCTATCCCTGTCTCACAATGAGGAAATCAGCTAAGGATAGTAGTCCCTAGCTGAGTCTTGAGCACTTTTTGCACCAGCATCAGCTCAGCTGAATCAAACCCTCTGTCCTCCTCAGTTGGGTTGCAAATGGGCTCATAGTTTTGCAGAAAGCAGTTTGTTTGACTATGTGACAGTCATGCCTTATTGCCGTCTCTCACGGTGAAGGAACAATGTACAGCCCTGCTAGGGAGCAAGCTCCTGTGTCCTGATTTGAAAAGCAAGAAATTGCAAGTAGGTACCACTTTGATGGGAAAGATATCAGCATTCCCTGTGCTCTGGTGTCTAATCATGCCTGACACATGGCCCTGGAAATGTCTGCAGATGCAGACAGTGCTGGCTCTTTGGATGTAAACAGAGATGACCACTGTATCCTAGAATTGGATACAACTGGCATTAGAGCAAGGGAGACCTTTACCTAGAGAGCTTAGAGGGCCAAATCCAACCACAAATTGAGCTGCTAGCTCAAAAAACACTGCTACAGTATAGCCAAATAATGCTCAGCTGCAAGCCCTTGAGACGAACAAGTTCCATCAGATTTTTCCCCAATTGTCAATTTGCAGTAAAGAAAGATGGAGAAACAGGTTATTCCATCAGCTCTGCTATATAACCAGATCTGCTGGGCTTCTCATTTTTTAACTACATAACCAATCTTGCCTTTTCATTTTGAGAACTGGCACTACAGTTTGCTTTCCACTCTCCCTCCTTTCCTTCCCATCCTCTTTTCTTTTTCTGTCCTGTAGTGACTGTTAGGTTGCAAGGCTGCAGGCATGAACTGTTTAGTTTTTGTTGATTATATTTAAGACATTCCGGGAGCCTTTCTGGTTGAACATCAGGATAAACATGCTTTAAAATAAATAAATTTCAAAGTGATATTTATGCTGGTACAAAAAGTGCCCTTCACTCTGTCTTGTGATCATTTCTGGGCCACAAAGCAAGATGTAAATGTCTAACTATAACTTGGAATTAAAATTTCAACAAAATGAGACCCCTACTAATCTTCTCATGATCAAAGAGTAAGAAAATTGCCAGAGCTCTCAAATGAAACTGTTTTACCCTCCTGGTTGTCTCTTGACATATGTATGTCCCTGTTCTTCATAGCAGGAAACTGCTTTTTTACTCCTTGTAGAAAGATTCCCTTTCCCTCTGCACAAATCTGCTTATCAACTACTGTAAACAGTGGCAATAACATCTGAGGACAGCTTATGCCCAGAACATTTCATAAAGCTTTCACTATGATTATTATCACTACATGTTATGATATGTCCTTTTCTGCAGGAACAGCTATTTTGTATGCCATATATCTCTATTGGAGCAAACAGCTATGAGGACATAGCTGAGTCAGCACAAGTGCATTTTACATTAAAAATTCCCCAAGATAATTCCTTTACATATCAGGGTAGGTAGAGAAAATTTTCCATCTGAAATGGTAGAGAGCTCCTGCCCTCTATGTATAGTAGGGTACATATAATGAAGTACATTTTGTTAATTATAATTAAATAGGCTAGCCTAACGTGGCATAATCCTAACACTTCAAATTTTTATTCTTTTAAAGATAATTTCTAAAATACAGCTGATGAGAAAATCCAGAGCTCTCTGGGAATAAACTTCAACAGATGAAGATAAGCACAATGTAAAAATTTTATTTTGAAACTAACCATTCTGAATACCCTTGTATTCAGAGAAACCTATCAAAATCCAGGCAAGGTAAATGAATGAAAAAGAAGCAAGTACTCCAGACTTGTTTCCTTTAGAGAAAACAAGATTCTTCAGGCAAAAAGTTGTAAGAATATTTAAATGAGATGAAAGGACTTGGGAGGGGAAAAGCAAAAGTGTACTCTAGGGATAGGAAGAGAAGTTCAATAAATCAAAAGAGGAGGTCTGGCAAAGGTCAGTATTCAACTAATTTATTAGCAAGGAACAAAATTGGAAGCAAATACATGAAAGAAGTCCAAGAATAGGTATTTATGAGAAAAGGTTTTTGGAGGCTTCAGCCACTGGAGGTTAATTTATTAGTACAAATAAAGGAACTGGAATTTAGATGTGACAGAAATACATGAATTATAAGCTGCAACTGCAAAAGAAAAATGCACTTCTACTGAATATCAGCAAAGAAATGGATTATCAGACAAAACATCTGACAGTAAAGCCATATGCAATAAGCTGGATACACTGAAACTTCTCACTTGATGAGGTAATCATCAAACTAATGGCTTCTTCATGGGCAAAGGGCTGCATCAGACACAATCCAGAGTTCAAAGAGGCAGGATACTGTTCTAGCACTGATTAAAATCAATGCTACTACATAGAGATAGACAATGATGTAACCACAGAATTTTATTTCAGGAACTTTCATGATCAAGTGACAAAGGGAGGTCCTTTGTGTACAGTACAGGTTACCCTCCCACCCATGAGAGACATATTCCAAGCTCTTCCACAGATACCTGAAACTGTGGGAAACAGCAAACCCCACATTACAGCATACATACTTGAGCCATATAAACAAGCGGTGCTGTAAATGCCCACATCAATATTTTACATGCCTTCACAAAATGACTTCTCTGGAAACACAATCCATTTCTTTTCAACATTATATGTAGGCTGTAGTGACCAGCTATGGTAATGCACCTTTGATTTTTCATCAAATAATTTTGGACTGTGGATCACTGAAACCATGGATATGAAGGGCAACTTGCATTTTCACAAATTGTGAACTTCAGCCCCTCCAAAGTTCTGCAAGAATCTCATCACCCAGCCAGAAGGGGGTGGCCAAAAACAAGATGGCTAGATGGTATCGTAGACACAATGGGCACAGAGCTGGGCAGGTTGAGGAAGATGGTGGAGGACAGAGATGCCTGGGGGGGAGTAGTCCATGGGGTCGCAAAGGGTCGGAATCTACTGTGCAACTGAACAACAATAAAACATGGTTTCTACTTTAAAAACTAAAAACAAGGGCTGTGCTTTCCATTTGTTTTTACTGTAGCCCACCAGAAATGTTGCTGCAATTCCACCTGTTGTTAAATTTTTAAAAAGAAAGCTACTGTGGTGTTTCTTGAGAGTTGTCCTTCAAGACATGCCCTCAATAGAACCTATAGGACAGTGAGACTACAATTTCAGGCATCCTGGTCCCTGCTAGTCAGTCACATGTTGGTGGAGATGGTTGACCCTTCTATAGGTTTTGTTGTTGTTTAGTCGCACAGTTGATTCCAACCCTTTGTGACCCCTATAGAGGCAAGAAAGGAGGTGACCAGATCCAGAGCATTCTTTGCTGTAGCCCCCAAGCTGTGGAATGAACTTATAGCAGAGATTAGATCAGCCTCAACTCAGCTTATATTTATGAAAGCTTTAAAAGCCTTTCTATTCCATGAAGCCTCGCCATTGTATTACACCAATTGTCAGTTGAGTGATTGCTGTACTGTTTTAGGAGATAATATGGGTACTTGTCACAGCTGGTTTTAAAGATGCTCTGGTGTCTGTGTACAATGTTTTACTGGCTTCTTGTTTTATAATTTGATATTGTTCATAATTTTAATGTTGTAAGCAACCTAGCAGTTCGAAAGCAAGAAATTGCAAGTAGATAAATAGGGACCACTTCGGTGGGAAGGTAACAGCGTTCCGTGCACTCCGGTGTCTAGTCATGCCTGCCACATCACCATGGAAACGTCTGCAGAAGCAGACAGCGCTGGCTCTTCGGCTTAGAAACAGAGATGAGCTCTGACCCCTAGAGTCGGATACGACTGGCTTTCGAGCAAGGGAAACCTTTACCTTTACTAAGCCACCCAGAATTGGATATGTCTTAAATAAATAAAATATAGAAAAAAGTCAATCCAGAGCAGTGCTTTGGCAGAGCACATTCCCCCTCGCCTTATGATTCATGAGACAGGACAATAAGAGTGCATGCGTATACATACACTTTTCTTCCCTAGGCTTTTGTAGGCATCGCTCCTGTATATTTAATTTAACAGCTTAGCTATTTATCCAGTCAGCAAGACAAGATTAAGAGATAGTCACTTAATATAGTTCCTTTGAATGGCACCGCTTCAAATGGTGCATCAACTGGAACTGCAATTAGAAGGATTTTTTCCCTTCCTCTGTCTGTAAAGGTAAAGGTCACCATTGCTCGAAAGCTAGTCATATCTGACTCTAGGGTTCACTGCTCATCTCTGTTTATAGCCGAAGAGCCAACACTGTCTGCATTTGCAGACGTTTCCATGGACATGTGGCAAGCACGGAACACTGTTTACCTTCCCACCGAAGTGGTCCCTATTTATCTACTTGCAATTTCTTGCTTTCAAACTGCTAGGTTGGCAGTTGCTGGGGCAGAGACGGGAGCTTATTCTGTCATGCTGTACTTGGGTATCAAACTGATGACCTGCCTTCTTCCAGTCAGTGTTTTAACCACTTGAGCCACTATGGCAATTTATATTGCAAATAACCGAATGTCCCAGTATGACCTGAGTGAGAGAATGTGAGTTAATTTGCATTTCACTTACTGCCTAGTCACACCCTTAGTCCTAAGCATTATAGTTTGCTTTTTTTATCTTTAGGGGATTAAAAAAATGAAGCTTACCTTGTGTATTTTGTTGGGATGGAAGTAACAAAAAGGTACAGCAATGCACAGCTGCTTTGATTGAAGAAAGGAGGTTGCTCAGACTTTCCATAGTTTTTAGGCTATATATTCCACTTTAATTTGTGGTTAGAACCAACTTTTTTTCTCTATAATAATTTTATGTCAGAAATTATTCTGGATTGAAAGGATTTTTGGTGGAGAAACTCCAGTCTGGGGATGCCCAAATGAGGCTACTTTTCATGCCCCAAGATCTTTTCCCCACCAAAGTGGTCTCTATTTATCTACTTGCAATTTCTTGCTTTCTATCTACTAGGTCGGCAGGAGCTGGGACAGAGACTCACTCTGTTGTGCAGTACCTGGGTTTCAAACTGCAGGCTTGCCAGCCTTTCAGCTCACGTTTTTCTCTTAAAGAAACAGATAAATATAGAAATGGAAAAACGTTAGAGGTTGGAATGTCTTTTTAAAAATAATGGCAATATTGCGTATAATAAAATATTTCATATTATTCAGTAGGTTCTGCAAAGCGTGATGTCTAACAAAGTACATCTGTAAGTAAAAGTTGTACACACACAAACATCTTTATAATATTCTTTCCAGCATTTGCTTTTTATTTAATTTTGGCATTGCTTCATAAAAACATATTTTTTTCTAGTCCTATGTTTCCATTAAAATATAAAAATGTTGGCAATATGTTTTGTGGGTATGCTTGTTATTAGCTAATAACCTTGCACCCAGACCATGGAGGACAACAATTCTGGTATAACCTATGTTGAACATGGTCTGAATGCATTAACAATTTGCCGATATTTTACTCTCATTTTTTGTTTTAGACTGCAGTTTTGCCATCTTTCAAGAAGTGAACAGTTCATAAACTGTAAGTAGTCTGTGGAAAAGCTGTTAGAAAAGTATAATTGCCTATTTCCTCTTTAAAAGCAATGTAAAATAGGCAGACCAATCATAAGTTGTTCAAGGAAACAGCATATAAAAAGTCTAAATAGTTATCATTTTGAAAATCAACTGTAAGTTATGAAACAGATGGTATCTGAAAATATTAATACTGAAGGAGAAAATTGTTGAAATTGGCAGGACACTTGGGTTAGATGATCTTTGGGATTCCTTCCAACTTTTAAAAGCTGTCTTAAGACTCATTGTGGTTCAAATTCTACATATTGGAAATAGCTATTTATGTCTAGGAAGATGAGCAAAAGGAAACATACATAGCAAAGATGGGATTAATAAAGGCCACAAATGTATGGCAACTGTACAAACACTGAAACAATCTATTAGTCCAAAGGGGAAAACTCAGACATGATTTTTCATAATTGTAAGTAAGTGAATCCAAGTGCTAGTTATTTTACCAGAAGAAGAATTTGGCAGGAAGTATCCAACTGCTCTCCTTAGCTATTCTCTGGATTGGATACTGAATTTTTACATCTTTCCCCAATGATATGAGCTATTTGGGTGCTTTGAGGTCCTATTTTAAGGATCAAAAATAACTTTTCTTCATTACTTTTCAAAAAATATATCTTCGATTAATCCAAAGTATCAAGCCAGAATTTGTGATAGTGAACAGAAGCATCTCACAAACACCCACAATAGCATTTTCTTGAGATCACTTGTAGGGAGTTAAAAATGCCCGTGCCTTTGTTCATTCATTGATCCATCCACCCATTTATTCATTACATTTTTATACCAGCCATCTGGGCAGTTTACCCATTCTAGGCAATTAAAAACAAAAGAAAATGAAACTTATACACTGGACATTATATGAACACAAACACTGCTGAGATGGTGATGTATGAGAAAGGAGATGGGGAGGAGACTAATCAATTGATTTGAAAAGACCTACAGAAAAACGTACACCTTCTAATTGGCCATTGGGAGGATGTTTTGAAAGGCTTCTTTGAAGAACATGGTCTTTAATTGTCTTTTACATATAACCAGGGAAGGGGTCTGATGCAGCTCCATTGATAAGATGTTCCACAATGTGGGTGCTGCCACCAAGAAGTCCTTATTCCCTATCAAAATCTTCCTTGTCATTCTCAGTGTTGGTACCTGGAGCTGCAGTGTTTGAGATGACTGAGTGACACAGGGAGACATTTTCTGGGAGAGATGTCCCAACAGATAACAAGGCCAATGTAGAGCTATTCAACATTAATACCTTGTGTCTGGTACAGAAAGGAATAGGGTAGGGGGGCAGTACAGATGTGCCAGGACAGGAGAAATAGATTAAATTTCTTTACCCCTGTTGTTAATCTGGCTGCAATGAGCAGGGATTAGTCTTCATAGAAGAAGTTACTTGGTATTTTAATCTCCAATTATCAGGAGGGAAGAACCATCAATACAAACTGAAGATCTGCAACCATTGGAAGAAAAATAACCATAAATATTAACAGAATTCTAAGCATCTCCCCCTTGGCTAGCTGTTGTTAAGATGACAGAGAATGCCTACTTCATTCTCAGTAGCATGATAGCAACACTAGCAGAGAAATACCCACTCTGTACTGTATTGATATTGGTCACTCTTGAAGTGGAAAACATTATTTGATTTCTTCAACAAAGTTCTAGATTTTGCCTAACAAACAGAAGATCAAGAGAATTTGGTTAGCATGTTCAAAAACAAAATGATTTTTTTGTGCTCCTGATTCAATGAGTGATTTTGGGGGGCATAATTCAGCCCCCAAGCCACCTAAATATACTAAGTATGGAGAGAGTCTTCTGCAGACTCTCATCTCACCCCTTTCCTAGTTTGGTGATGTTTGGTGTTTGAATGTCCACGTTATAGCTCCAAAATTACTCACTGAATTTTCCACAAGCCTGTTGGTGGCGGCCTAAGACTTTTGCATAGCATTTTATTGTTAGGCTTCTTTCCAGGCCTTTTTATTTGAGCTTGACCCTTACATGTTGTTGCCTCTGCTGTGGCCATCTAATTACAATCTGCCTAGTTCAGCTTTTCTAAAGTAATATCTCAAAAATATTGATATATTCTTATCTTCTTGTACATTTGTGCTCCTAACTTGATTGTGAATCTGCAGCACAATCTGCTTTTGGTTTGAAAATTTGGTGGCAATAATTAATTAGAAAGCCCAGCTTCTGTGGCTTGACCAGTTTGCGTTTAAAGGTTCTTGATGTTATCCAGAGCAATATTCTAAAACTTACTTAATTTAACCAACACATATTAGGTTAAAATACAATAAAAAGAGTGACTGGAATCCCTCTGTGTCAGCTGGAAAAGTCACTTTGAAGGAGGTGTTTATTAGCAACATTCTCCATGGGCCCAAACAGGTGGCTTTAAAAGGTCTTGGGGAAATCATCTGCTGCTTATTAGTGTAAAGAGCAGATATTGCTAATAGGGCAAAGTGCCAATAAATAGTGGCGATGCCAGGATTTAGAATCATTTTAACAGAAAGTATTCAGTTAAACAAAGTGAGCTGATTTCTATACATAGCTCAGTTCTACCATTAGACATGTGATCCTTGTATTTCAACTACTATATAAATGTATCAGCCGACCAAGTCTTACCAAATTCTAGTAACTGACATGCTGGCTGTTAAAGGGCTGGCAAAAAAAGTTTGCCTTAAATATACAAAATCCATTTAGTAAATGATTATATGAAACACCACCGGACGCTTCCTCGGCCAGCCTGGCTAAGGGAAGCAGCAGCAGCTGTGTGGCCTGGCAGGCCATAAGAACAATGCCAACACCACCACCAGACGCTCCCTCGGACATAGTTGGTGGGGTTGAGTCTATGATTTTTTTTCATATGTTGTCTTTAGAAGTGTTTTTATATCATGATAATTTGTTATTCTGTAATTGTATTTGGGATTTTTTGAAATATTTTGAAAAGTCTTTGTATTATGATAATGTTGTACCTTGTAATTGTGATATTTTGTATCTTTGTTAGCCGACCAGAGTCACTTTGCAAGTGGGGAGGCATACTAGTTGAACAACAACAACACATATTGCTGGAGTGAAATTAATGTAACAAAATGTTAGGCACCGAAGACTTGCTTATTCAGTAATATTTTACTATTTCACTTTAGTGAACTGAAAATTAATGAAATATATTGTCTCCATAAATGAATTGATAGGCTCTTCTTTTTAAAGTTCCTTATATAATATTGTGTAAAGTAAGCAAACTAACAATTTATTTTTTGATACCATACAATTATTTAATACATGAGCTTCCAGGCTCATTTCTTAAATCCCACACCCTAACAAGAAAATATTGTGATCTGTTAATGCTGGAATATATTGATCAAGATATATTGACATCTCCTGGTCCAGAGTCCAGTATCTCATCTTCTAGAAGTCTCATCTTCAGAGATAGACAAGACCTCACATTTCTGTTTAATAACAGCATTACATAATTCTGCTGTGAATCTTGAAAATCTACATCTGCATTACATATACATTTTTTTAAAACACCACAGAGCACCAAATGAATTTAACTGATATGTCAAAATTCCCTTCAAGTCAACTGCCTGTTTCCTTGCTGTAACAAGCTGCTTATATTTATTTATTTATATTTATTATTCGCATTTAATATCCCGCCCCAATCGGGAAGACCTGACTCTGGGCGGCTGCTTGTCTTTTTGTAAGAGAAAAGAGTGAGTATAAAATTGGATTTAGGTGTCTCTACCTACCAGTACTTGCAAACACCAGCCAACAAGAAAGCAGGTATTTCTGCTGAAAAAGAGAAATCAAAATTAATTAGTTTTTTGGTGTTTTTTTAAACATTACAAGGGGTGTGATTCAGAATGCTGAGAACTATGAATTCTGCTGGAGAACAGGGCTGTAGCTAGGGGGGCAGGGGGGCAAAAACCTTCCTGAGGTAACAGCCCGCCCACCCCCCAACCACCCTGTGGTGTCAATGTTATATATGTGAATGTGACATTGTTGCCCCTCCTGAAATGTTTTGCCCCTCCTGAAAATCCAACCCCCCCCCCCCCATCAAGAATCCTGGCTACAGCCCTGCTGGAGAATAATCTGATTGATGGCCTGACTGGAAAAAATATAAGCAAGCCACCAGAATGTGATGTTGATAAGAATCTAAACATAAGACTGAAAAATGCTGTAGTACTTGTCAAAAAAAGCACAGTTAATAGCAGCAACATCAAACTCAAGACAGCCAGCTTGGAAGTCATAATCAGACAGGGCAAAGCCAAAAGAAATGTGCAAAGAAAGAAAGAAGAAAAATCCATGAAGTATCTTTTGAGAAAAGTAGCGAATCAAGTGACATTTGGCTGTAGATAGTTACAGCTTGTCCCTCTATATCTGGAGATTCAGTATCCATTGTTTCAGTTATCCGCAGGTCTAAACATTTGCAATTTAAAAAATCCCTGAAGAGCACTGTTATCCATGGTTTCAGGTATCCACATTAGGTCTCAGAATGTGTCTTCCATGGATATGAGAAGGGGGGGGGGAGTTGACCTGTATCTGACAAAGCAGTTTTTAGACCATAGCAAACACTTTTGGGGAGAAATAAAAGGAAAGTCCTACTAAGGCTCCAGGGTTCAATTAAGCATAGACAGTATGAAGACTTCGTAACAAGACCTCTACATCCAGCAGTTAGCTGAGGTTCAGCTTGACAGAACTGGCCAACTGTTCATAGACACCGAATAGAGCTATGGTATCCTACTTATTCTCAAGAGAAGTTGCAGAATGATCGATATATATATGATATCATTTAAGGAATTTAATTAATACTTATAAAATGTCTTTATGTTAAATAATAATGTTTATTATTTAGAGGCTTGTTCAGAGCCCATCATATGCAGGATTATCAGCAGAGTGGCCTCTGCTGATATCCAGAAATGCATCCTCTGCTGGAGCCACTCATAAAATGCTACATTTTCTTCCAGGGTGAGAAGAAGTAGGTGGAATAGAAAAGTGACTCATTCTAGCTGAGGAAAATTAGTAAAGCTAAGGCAAATACAAGGGTCAGTTGTGCTATGACTATCCAGTTCCCCCCTGTTGATAATAAAAGCCAGCTGATCCTACAAAGCAAAGTACTGTACTGTACTGTACTTCAATGTCATATGTAAGAGCAACATGGAACTAATACTGCGATGCAATGTCACACTTTTAAACTCTATGTGAAAATACTAGTTTTGCTAAAGCATCAAAATCTCAAGTATCTCCTGACAAACTACTTAGAAGTTTTAAATAAAGCTGAAGTACTTTGGACATCAAATGCAAAGAGAGGATTCACTTGAGGAAAGCCTTGATGCTGGGAAAGGTGGAGGGCAAAAGAAGAAGGGGGCAGCAAAAAATGAGATGGCTGAATAGTATTGTACTGTAGTCGCAGTGGGCACAGAGCTGGGCGGGTTTGGAGGACAGAGGTCCCTGGAGTGCGGTGGTCCATGGGTTCGCAAAGGGTCGGAATCGATTTTGTGACTGAACAACAAAACTTTACTTCACAGAGAAATCTTAACAATACCTGTACTGTACTGTAATGTGAAGTTACTAACTCTTAGGTAAACACTGCCATCTTATGGTAATATAAGTGAAAAACAGTAAGAACATCCCTTGCTGATTAAAACTTCTTCAGCAGGCAGCAGAAAACACTCATGGAATCTATAGGGGTGGGCAACTGTGGTGGTCAGGGGCCAATTTTCAACCCTTGGAGCTGCTGCAGGCCAGATTTCCTCTGAGAAAGTACTCTTTTTTTCTACATTTGAAGACCACTTTGTAGTTTTATTCAGTTCATTTATACAGCCCTAGTTACTAATCTTCAGAATAACAGCATATTGTTACTTGCAATAACATTACAATATGAAGTTTAAAAAACACTGTCTGGTACAGTACTACCATTAGGCTTTAAAAAAAATTAAAGTTATTCAATAAGGTTTCAGCGTGTGGAATTAACTCCATTAAATCTGAAATGTTTTCTTTAAGTATAAAGAACTTTTTAAAAGGAAAGGAATTTAAAAAGTAGGAGTGTCAAGATACTGGTTTTGACAAGAATTCTGTGTTGCCAGATTCTGTTCATACACAGCAGCTAGAGTTAACATATAGGTTCTTGAAGATGTTGATAAAGCGTTGAGGAATATCATGTCTTTACAATATTCCATAGGGATTCTCAATAAATCGAGTCAAATGCCTTTTTGAAATAAAAAAAATGTACAACTATTGGCTTATAGAATTCTATCCACTGTTTGATGATGTTTCTTAAGGACTGGATCTGAACACAAGACATTATACTTTTCCCCAGGGACTGATAGTAGCATTATGCCTCTCCAGCTGTTACAATTACTAAGGTTCCATTTGGTTCTTTAATTATTCCTCACCTCCAATCCTCCAGTACTCATTCCTGTTGATAGCAGTTGTTTAATAAGGTAGTAAACTCTTATACCACTCTATCTCCATCATGCTTCAGGAGCTCTATAGATATCTGGTCTAAATCAGGTGCTTTGCCATTTTTTAACAAGTGTATTGCATCCTGAACTTCAATATGTGTGATTGGCTCCATATTAACATCAGGTTCCTCTGGCTGTGCAATGTTGGCAAAATCATACATTACAGTAGGGCTAGGACTAGGTTGATTCAATGGGCACAGAATTGAGTGAGTTGAGGAGGATGGTGAAGGACAGAAGTGCCTGGTGGACAGTAGTCCATGGGGTCGCAAAGGGTCGGAATCGACTGTGCGACTGAACAACAAAGTTTGATTCAATATACATACAGTATGGCAAAAATGTTCAATCCATCAATTGTCCTGTTCTCCTTTACTAAGCAGCATATTCCCAATCCTTATTTATTGGTTAAGATGCTGAACTTCACGACCAAAGTGTTGCACGACGGAGTGAGCTGCCATCTGTCCCAGCTCCTGCCAACCTAGCAGTTTGAAAGCAAAAAATTGCAAATACGGTGGTACCTCGCTTAAAGAGCATAATGCGTTCCACAGGATTGCTCTTTAAGCGAGTTTGCTCTTTAAGCGAAACACCATTGTAAATGACCAATTGTGGGGGGGATTGTGAACCCCGATTTATTTCTTAAGTGAGTTTTTGGTTGGTTTTATTTGTTAAGCGAAGCGAACATTTAGAGAAAATTCTGCTCTTTAAGTGAAACGCTCTTTATGCGAGGTTTGACTGTACTGTACAATAGGTATTGCTTCGTCAGGGAATGGTAACAGCATTCCTTGCGCTCCGGGGTCTGGCCATGCCTGCCATATGACCAAGGAAACGCCTGCACCTTTGGACAATGCTGTCTCTTTGGCTATAAAATAGATGAGCACTGTCCCCTTGAGTCAGACACGACTGGCTTTCATCATACAAGAGACCTTGACCTCTATGAGGTGTTATTTGTTGTTGGGTTGGGGTTTTTTTTTAATTGGGGTGGTTATCTTTTTTTTCTTGTTGATATCTAGTATTCGTTCAAAATGTTTAATTTTTAATGTAAATATGTTTTTTGATATGCTGTAGGCGCCTAGAGGGTGGGAAAATATCCCAGATGGGCGGGATATAAATGTAATAAATAAAAATAAATAGAAGTAAATTAACACTCCTTCCAAAGGAACAGAAGTCTCCTCCTACCCAATTAGTCTAACGGAAACCCACCAAAGTAGTCGCTCTTTCGAACAGCCCCAGATTGAAAAGCTCCAACCCTCCCGGCTCGGCCTTTATTAAAGGAGCGGCGGGGACGACAAACACTAAATTCACTTCGCGCCTGCGCGGAGGGAGCGACAACTCGCCTCGCTGCTTTCACGTCCCCGTGACTGCGCGGGGAGGCAGGGCCAAAGTTTGAATAACGTGGGCGGGAAGGACTCGGGGTTCTGGGCTTTGACTAGAGAGAGCGAAGGTTCGAGGGGGATTTGCCTGGGAGGCGGGGCCCTTCGCACGGCCGTTTCTGTTTCGCGTCGCCGCCCACCTCGTCCCCTTTCTCCGTCCCCCGATGGCGAAGCAGCAGAGCCGCGAGCAGGGGATCACCTTGCGAGGCAGCGCCGAGATCGTGGCGGAGTTTTTCTGTGAGTACCTTACTCGAAAGCCAGTCGTATCCGACTCTAGTGTTCATCTCCGTTTTTGCAACCAATGAACCAGCGCTCTCTTGCGCCTGCAGACGTTTCCGTGGACATCCTACAGTGCACGGAACACGGGTTTACCTTCCCACCGAAGTGGTCCCTCTTTATCTACTTGCAATTTCTTGCTTTTCCAACTGCTGGGTTGGTAGGCGCTGGGACAAATGGGGGCTCACTCCCATCGTTCAGTACTCGGGTATCGAACTGCCTACCTTCGAGTCGTCAAGTTCGGCGTCTTAACCACTTGAACCACCGCGTTGGGTCACCATTAACCGGTTTACTCCGGAGTAAAAGCCTTGTGCCCGGGGACAAGTGGTTCACTCGGGAGTAAGCCTTGTCGTACTCCGTAGGATTGACCAAAAGATGCCTAAAATGGGAGAGTTTTAGGAGGCCTGAGGGAGGGAAGAAAATGGCGCCTCAGCTGAGGGAGTGTAACACGTTTAAATCGCCACTAAAATAAAAAAACAGTGGCTTACTTTCAAGAGGAGGTCTCTGATGGGAATATTATTCCGTGTCTAGGCCAGACGTGAAGCTGACAAAATGAAGCCACCTATATTGGGGAGTGCATTTTGCAGCTCCTTTCGCCTGATCCAGTGTGAGAAAGATTAGCCAGCAACACAAGGTTTTTGTTACCAGGGTGCGCCTGATGGTGGTTCAAAAATACCACAATCTTCGAGGAGCCTCTGTACCACAGAGGACAATATGATCACTTGTCAGTTCTTGGATTGTAACACATTAATACAGTAAGTCACCAATTGTCACCTGGTTTGGGTGTGTGTGTGTTGAGAACCCCAATTTATTTACTAAGTGAGTTTTGGGTTGGTTTTATTTGTTAAGTGAAGCAAACATTCAGGGAGAATTCTGCTCTTTGAGCGAGTTACTCTTTAAGCAAAGTGCTCTTTATGCAAGGTTTGACTGTACAGTATTTTCCTCTTTCAGCATTTGGCATCAACAGTATATTATACCAACGCGGGATCTATCCAGCTGAAACCTTCACACACGTTCAAAAGTATGGACTTACTATGCTTGTAACAGCAGATACTGAACTAAAGAACTACCTAAACAATGTAGTGGGGCAGCTAAAAGGTACTGCTATTAGTGAATTGCCTATACAGTTTCCAAAATGTTGTATAAAGTTTGAGAATGCAGCAGCCCCCCCCCCCAACCTCAGAAGCACAAGGAATAAGGAGAAAATACAAAATTCAATCACAAATTCTTATTGGGGATTAAAAACTAACTGGCATGCTTCAGCAAACAAGTTCATTTACTGTAAAATGCATCACAATGTAAATATCAAACATCATCTAGTAGATCATGAGTTGAACTGTGGATCTTTTTTTTGTATGAGATCATGTTCATATATGTCAGAAGAATGTCCATTTGGCTTGTGAACTGCATCCATCCACAAGGTTATAAATTCCACATACCTGCCTAATCAGTTTGTCAAGGCACATTTTAAGAAAACTCCCCACAGTTGTAAATAGCCATGATTGCATAAAATAGAAACAACAGTTTTTTCTTTGCCTATAAACATCTGGCAGAAAGGAAATGTAGCTTCTCTGCTGAGCTGAGTTTTTGGATCCTGCCTGCAGTGCTTCACTCGTCCCTGCAAAAAACAAATGGAAAGGAAAGGAGATACACTTTTATCTTCTGAGTAAAGAAAAAGAGGAATCATTTATTTTGCTTCCTGTTGAGTTTCTGCTGAGAAGAATGATAATGCAGAACTCCAACCAATGGGAAAGAACATAATTTTACTTCCCCCCGCCCCGCCCCGCCATTTTTTTATAAATGGAAAGGTGACAACTAAGACTTAAAGGATATACAGTAAAACCCTGACTTACAAATACTCAGAGTTACATAAATTTTGACTTACATAATGATTTTGTGCTAAAACCATGTCCTGATTTACATAAATGTCTCAATTTACGTAACACGATTTCCTATGGGTTTGCTTTGAGTTACATAAAAAATTCATTTTTCTTATGGGTTTGCTTTGAGTTATGTACACATTTCCCTATTGGTTTGCTTTGATTTACATACAAATTTCATTTTTCCTATGGGTTTGCTCCAAGTTACGTAAAAAACTGATTTAAGCAAAAGCCTACGAAACAGACTTTTTGCATAAGAAGGGGTTTTGCTACATTATCAAGTGATAAGCCATTGCTTTCAAAGTTCTCTGCATGAATATGTGAGTACAGGAGTAACTAATAAGCTTAATAGCGAACCTGTTAATGGATGTCTACACATGAATAGTTTTATTGACATGGAAGGAACTGACACAAAGCCTTAAGAAACCTTGGCAAGTACATGTAGCCTCTCAGACTACTACTGTTTGTAAAAATCAGTCAGCCCCAAGAAGCTGACTCTAAAATACAAAATTAAACCTCTTTACTGTAAATAGGCTTGTTTTTTAACTTTTTCCTTTGAAACATGGGTGTAGTTTTTACTGGGTATATGAATATCCTCACCATGTAAACAGTAGATTTTCTATGTAGTTGACAGCTTGCGGATAGTTAATAGGCATGTTTATTTTGACTACTCAATTATGTATAAACAATTAAGATGTTTTTTAAGTCTAGCTTTAGAACTTGAAGAAAACTGTCTTCTAATTTTCAGAATGGCTCTATGAATGCCTTGTTCAGCGGCTAGTGGTGGTGATTTCCAGTAAGGAAACCAGTGAAGTTCTTGAAAGATGGCAATTTGATATTGAATGTGACAAAACTGCAAAGGATGAAAAGTAAGTACAGTATTTATTTATTTATTTATTGGACATATTGCTGCCCACTCACCACAGCAACTCAGGGCAGCTTACAGTCGACATAAAATACAACTTAATTAAAAACTTATTTAGGTGGACCCTAGACAGTTCCCAGATGAGGGGTTATTTAAGGTAGCCATATGAGCCAGGGGGAGGCAGCTCCCATCGTGGCACCCCACACCCACTGGGCCAGCCAGGTCTTCAGGCCTTTCCTGAATGTTGGCAGATCTGATTGTAGGCGGAGGTATGATCAAATCTTGTTTCAAGCACTGGCAAATGTTTGTACAGTAATACCCCGGATAACGTTATGACTTGGTTCCACAAGTCATAATGTTATCCGATTTTTAGCGTTGTCCAATGGATGCATCGAACAATGCTTAAAAAAAAAAGCCCTGACTTCAGGGACAAACAATTTTAAAGGCAGGCAGGGAAAGAACTTTTCCTCCCTGCCTTTAAAGCCACCCCGCACCCGCAGTGGTTAAATTTAAACTACAGGAAGAGAGAGGCTTGTGTTTTTTTCTTCCCCTCCCTGTATTTAAAACAACCCTCTCTCTTCCTGTAGTTTAAATAAAGGGAGGAAAAAAGAACTGCTTCCGTCTTTCTCTCCCTCCCTTTCCCTCCCTGTATTTAAACTACAGGGAGAGGGAAAGAGACAAGGAGGCTTTGCGACTGCAGTAGGGTCGGGGAAAGGTGGGTGCTTTTCCCTGACCCTACTGCAGTGGCAGAGACCCCTGCGTCTGGGGGGTGGATTGGGTAGTTCTACCCAAACCACCCCACACCCGCAGAACATTGTATCGGACAACGCTAAAAGAATCGTTATCCGATTCAAGTTTTCCCCCAAAAACTTGCATCGTTATCCGATTCTAGCGTTATCCAATGCAATCGTTATCTGGGGTATTACTGTATTTGCATTCAAAATTGTAGTCTTCTCAGCTTACACCTGGGGTGCCCAAACTATGGCCCAGGGCACCATTCCATGTGGCCCGCCCTTGCCACACCTGGAAGCAGAAGCGGATGCATTTACATCAGATGTAAAACGTGCCCATGCATGCATAAATGCAGAAGTGGGCACATTTATGGCTGTCATAAATGCTTCCGCTTCTCCAGGGTGTGGTCAGGCCTGCTCAGCTGTCTGAGGGACATGGTCAGGCTTGCGGTGTGAAAAGTTTGGCCACCCCTGGCTTACACCACCCTCTCCAAGAATGATTAAATGTGTAGAAAGTATTCATCTGGTGATGGTGTTGGGAAGGCAGCCTTCCAACTTTTTACTGGGTTTGCTATACCAAGTTCTGGGCTTAAGTGATTAATATTCACTTGTGTTGAAATTTTATTGTCACTAATTACTTGAGAAAGGTGCTGTTACTTTTTACTTTGAAAATATGAACTTGGAGCAGGGTCTTTCCCTGAAAGATCTTCATGTACAGGAGTTCATTTAAAAAGAAGTACTCTAAAATCTTCGGCAAGACCAATCGATAAGAGAACCTTGAATATTTGTATACAGTACTATGTTCCTGTAAACTCAGTACTGTTAGCAGATATCTGACTCCTTTTGAACAAATTGAAACTAATTAGACAATCTTATTTTAATTTATTCAATTTATAGCCTACCTGATTTATTAATCTGCTAGATAAAAGGTAAATGTTTCCCTTGCCTGAAAGGCAGTCATATCTGACTCGAGGGTTCAGTGCTCATCTCTGTTTCAAAGCTGAAAAGGTCGTGCTGTTTGCTAGGAAAGCTCTCGAAGATGACTAGCCTGAAAATTATTGTAACAGTCATTTTCACTACTTTCCATTTGGCATATGAGGCCATATTGATAAAAAGTGCAATCTGGTGCAGTACTAGAGACTCCTGAGATTAAAGACTTCTGAGCTGTGCTTGTAGTAAATCAGTCAGAACTCCGTTAACTGTGCCTTCTTACCTGAACTGAGTTTCAAGTTTGTTATTCATCCTATCTGCTGCTGGCTTCAGGCATGTTCAAGAATTTCTGCACTATATGTGATTGTAAAAATAAGGGGGAAATAGATTTGCTTTACTGTTGTCCACTAGGTTAACCATCAAGGTAAACAGTTAACTTTCTGGAAACTAGACTGCTAAAGATACAAATAAGTTTGATCCAGAATTTGCTATGGCTGCACTGACACTACTTGCTTGGTCATATTGCTTTGAAGTGGGCAAATGTAGACTTACTAGATAATTATTGAAGTCCAATAAACCCTATGCTGGTTTTTTTTATATTAAAGATTTTAAAGCTATCTTCCTCGAAAGAGCAAGACTACTCCAGAGAAGAAATTATTGTTGCCTTTTAGATTCAAAAAAAGCTACCCAATCTGGCTAAAGTCAACCACCACAAGTTATAGTTGAATCTTTCCAAAAGTTCTGTCTATTTCTTCAAATAAAAATAACTGGAACTCAAGCAAATGTGATAGGGAGACTTCATGGCTACTACCTGTAAAGGAATGAAGCTTACCATAAAATCCATGATGAGACATTTTTATTTACAAAATGCATCATAAACATGTCAGAATGTATTGCTGTGTGATATGTCTCCTTAGTAGCTGCAGAACTTTAGGGTTTTTTAAAAAAATCTGCATAAATAATCTTCTCTTCAATATTGTGCTATTAAGCTCACTATGTTCATTATTGTCACCAGAGAGTTGGCCCTTCCAATAGGCTGTAGCCTGTTTTTATGCTTTCCAAGTTTTTAGTCTGACATACGAAAATATCTTATCAGTTTGTTGATTCTTTTTGCCCTGGTGGTCATCAGGACTGGTTGGCAAATTAGTTTCTAGCTTAGCAAAAACCATGATTATGAGCTAGCCCAGCTAAAATAATTACTAAATATTTTTATAGGGCACCCCCACATACCTGCAGGTTTAATATCTGCAGTTTCAGTTATCCACTGGCATAAAAAAATCAATTTAAAAGCTACTGTGCACTGTTACCTGCTTTCGGGTATCTAGTATTTGAAATGTATCCCTTGTGGATGGGAGGGGGCAGTACAACCACCTGTAGTATGGAATAATGTTTTCAATGGATATTGTTAAATTTCTTGGGTAATCACTAATTTTTACTTATTTTTTAGTGTGCCAAGACAGAAATCTCAGAAAGTTATACAAGATGAAATTAAATCTGTTATCAGACAAATAACAGCCACAGTGACATTTCTTCCTTTATTAGAAACTACCTGTAAGTAATTTGATGGAGTTACTAGAACATAATTGTTTTGGGAGCTATGGGAAGCATACGTTTTTCTTTATATAAGTTATAAACTTAACTTATATAAAGAATAAATTGATCTCTCTCATTTTTCAAGTCAGATAGTCGATCAATATGTTAATATACAATGGTATCTCATACAACAATTTAGCATAAAACTAATCGTATAGCGATTGTTTCGTACAACAACTGCCCCGTGGAGCGGATTAAAATTGTTGTATGAGATACCATTGTATATTAACATATTGATCGACTATCTGACTTGAAAAATGAGAGAGATCAATTTTCAGATAATACCATGTCGTTCCTGTTTTGCAAACTTCAAGCAAAGCAGGACTTCTGAAATGCTTGGAGGTTAAGACAAAGTTGTGCTTTAATTTTTCTAAAGGAGATACATCATGACTTAAAGTAGAACAGATGGAGAAAGAATACTACATTTATTCCCATGCTATCTCCCCTTATATATTTCCTTCCGTTTATTTCCAAGTAGTTTTTAAATATTTGACATAACCCTTATTTTCAAGGTGAATACTATCAAACTGGAAAAGGTTCAGAAAAGTGCATCCAAATTGTAGTGCATCTGAAAGTGCATCCAAAAGTGCATCCAAAATGTAGTGATATGTTATTTACAAATATATATATATATATGAATAATTCACTTTGTACTTTCTGAGAAGGAAGGACAGGGGCAAATCTATTTATACAATGGAACCTCGTACAACGAACGCTCCCTATAGCAACAAAATTACATAACAATTAGGTTTTTTTGGGGGGAGGAATTGCATCCTGCTTAACAATTTTCCTCGGGGGGGGGGGGGGAATCGTACAACAAATATTCAATGGGGAAAACCGCTTAACAAAATAGTCGTTGTACAATTTTTTGCTTAAACAATATGTTCCTCAGAGCTACTGATGATAGTTAATATTCCAGACTACTCCATTGACTCAAGTCAGGCAAATTTCAGGAATGTCTCAATTTCTGAGACCCAAGAGTACGCAAAAAAAAATAATCTAAAATGTACTTTGTGTGTTGTCTAGCCAGGACAAACATAGCAAGCCTAACAGATTTTGAAAGCAAGATATTGGAGTGTTTACCAGTTTCACATTGTTAGTCAGCTTCCATAGCTGAGCAGATTGTAACTGAGGCCTATTTTCTTACTATAGCATACTGAAGATCCTAAAAAGGTACTTGCCACCAATGTAAACACAGTAATATAATTTTTTTTATAGGTGCATTTGATTTACTAATTTTCACGGACAAAGACTTAGAAGTTCCAGAAAAATGGGAGGAGTCAGGTCCACAGTTTATTGCTAACTCCGAAGAAGTCCGTCTTCGTTCCTTCACAACTACAATACACAAGGTCAACAGTATGGTGGCCTATAAAAAGGACACTTTTCTTTGACTCAGCAAATATTGTACACATTTTCTAAGTACTTTCTGAATCATTGCTTTCCATTCCAACCAGCAAAATGTGCTTTGTACATCATATTTTGTAATAAAGGTGCCGCCACCCTCAAGAGACTTTACCCTAAGGCTTCTTTTTACATAGGTCAGATTCCTCTGAATTGCATTGTAAAAAACTCGTCATCATCTGGATTAGGTAAGCAAAGACATTGCACAAGACCAACACGTAACTTTTGTTTTAGCCTACCTGGTATTTTATTTAATTAGAAGCTATCTTGAAACTAAGAATTATAAAATCCTGTTCTAACATGTAATTAAAAATTCTCATGTTTGCATCTTCATAGAGAAGTTTTAATGTATTTGAGATACCTTTTAAAGGTCATTTTGTATAATAAAGATTTAAATATGTAGTATACATTAAAAAGCCTGTTTGTCTGAATAATTAAATGAAAAAACCACTATAGTTCTTGTAAAGGTTGCCCTTGCTTGAAAGCCAGTCATATCTGACTAGCATTCAGTGCTCATCTGTTTATAGCCAAAGAGCCAGCCGTTTGTCTGCAGACGTTTCCGAGGTTATGTGGCAGGTATGGTGACATCAGAATATGTGAACACTCCTTACATTTCCGCTGATGCGGTACCTATTTATCTACTTGCAGTGTCTTGCTCTTGAATTGCTAGGTTGGCAGGAGCTGGGACAGAATGCACTCCATCATGCAGCACTCAGGTCTCAATGTACTGATCTGCCATCCAGGGGGGTCTCAACCTACAGCTCCACCCGGCCCTCTGCACCAAATAATCTGGCCCTCAAGCCTCTGCTTCTGCCACCTTAATCCTTGTCCCCTCTGCTTGGCTTGTCTCTGCTGGTGCTCCGTAGCAAAGGTAGAGGTGGCTGGAGAGTGTGTGCAGGCTGAATGATTTGGTGCCATGTAGCTCCTCCAGGCCAGTTATTAATTAGACTTGTATGCTGCTCTTCTTGCCAAAGCAACTCAGCGGCTAACAACATGAGCAACATATATTACAATAAATCAGCTATAAATACAACATAATATAAATAGTACAACAAATACAATAGAGTAAATGCAGTCAACAAACCTTACATAAAAATACAATTTCGATGGGAATTAAATATAAAAAGGGGGTTAATAAAACAAAATAGATTTTGGGACATTTGGAAACCTTTTTTGCAACACACATTGATGGATTATAAAGGAGAAAAACCTGCACCGAATACAATGTATTTTTGGCAGAATGAATGAGTTGTAAAAGGAGTGGCTGGTAGACTCAAGGACTTTAGTGCACTGGGTGATAGTTTCCATGTATAAAACAATAAAGTAGTAACATTGTGGTGAAAGAGGATAGTTGATACAAAGGTGAAAATATATAGTATAGTAATTGTATAGAAAACAATGTAATATGAGATTATATACTATATTGATTTGCATTTTTCTTCTCTTCTTTTCCTTTCTTCCTCTTCATCTTTAAGGTTGTAAGATGTACTTGGGAACTATTTCTTTTTTTTTTTGTATGTAACTTCTTTTTCTGTTCTGTTGTTTGTATATTTTGTTACTTTTTTAATATTGCTAAAAAAAATACAATTTAGTCAAGAAAATACAAGTCGGGAGAGTCCTTATCCCTTCCCAGCAGAGTGGATGGCTGCGGAACAGCTGTGGCAGTGGCAGTCTTCAGCTGGTCCACACAACTGTGCCCCAGACTGGCTGGGGAGTCTGGTGGTGGTGGTCATGGCAACAGCAGGGTCTTCACGGCCAGCTGGCCAGTCTACGCAGCTGCACCTTGTTCCATCAGCCCGACTGGCTGGGGAGTCCTCGCCCCACCAGGCTGAAGTCTGAGGCCGTGGGGCCTGGGAGCGCCAACAGGTGGAAGAGTCCTGGTGCTCCTGGCCGAAGGTCTCGCCCCAGCCGGGCTGAAGTCCGAGGGGACGGCTGGCGGCCTTTTGTGCCCAGTAAGCATGGAAGCGACCCACCCCCACCTGCAGCGACCCACCCACCCCCAACTTCTCCAGCACAGTGGCAGCACCATCAGTACAGTAGTTCATGTACAATGTCCCAAAACAATGACAGGTAATGTTCTTTACTTCCCTTTTGCCGTGTTGAGGTAATACGGTTGGGCTACTAAAACATTAAACAGGCAAGATCGTTGTTTAGCAGGACCTTTTGAGATTGGTATTGTAGAGATGAAGAGAAAGTGAAGTCCCAAAATTATCAGGATCAGTATCGCAGTAACATCCTAAAATGGTAATTAAATTTACTGCACCAGGCTGAGATGTCAGGCTCAGTCCAGCCAACCAATTGAGAATGCAATAATTAGAAATGTTTTGTCCACAAAGATGGAGAAATTCATTCTACCTGTGGTCACACGGGATTCCTTCAGCTGCTTCAACCTTATAATCTACAACTTAGGACACTACTTAAATGCTTAAACGCTCTGAGTCAGTCTTTACTGAGTAGAGCGGCATACAAGTCTATTTAAAAAATATGTATGATCAGGATAGTTTGGACTTTCTCTTCCTAACACTTTTAAGGTCTACAATGCCTAACTTACAACAGTCTTGTTGCACTCAAAAACCTATTTTTATAATTTTAGTGGTTCAATGAATATATTACTCTTGCCAACTTATCTAAGTGTATTACATTGTACGGTTTTGCTTACCCTGTCAAAGTGCATACATAAATGGTGTCAGGAAATAGACCCTATTTCCTAATGTCTCCCAAGGCTGAAATTGCCAATTTTCAAATAGGCCTCAGAAAAAAAATCCATTTTTCTCTCTGAGTCTCAAGGCTGTGTAACAGCATGTTTTTCAACCATGTTTTCAATGTCAGTGTACCCGTGTTATCTTTCTAGCCGCCCTAGCCAGCAGAACTTAGCCATGTTGTGTCTTTACATAAATGTAAACAACTATTGTTGTGAGAAAGTTTTCTTTGTTATGTGATTAGCTAAACTAAACCACCTGACTGCAAATTCTCCATTTTGGAGAGAAGAAAGGGTTCATCTCTGATTCTTCATGGATTAAGACCTGTTTTTGATTAGACCTGCTTTGGTTTCTGAATCTCTATGGGCTAACATTCTTTAGCCTAGGAGCTATGCATTTTTGCTCCTTAAAAATGGTTACCTAGATTTGCCTGTGGACTTTATTGGACTGACCTGTGCTACTGACTTTTATGCTTTATGAACTTGATCAATAAATCTTCATCAATTTCTTCTGAACAACTTGTCTTCATTGGACTAATAGGGTAAGAGCAGCATTGCATTTCACACACCAACATTTGAACGCAACCAAATTAAAAACCCCTTAAGAGCTGATAAGCAGCTGAGAGTTGTATCTCTGTTCTAATTAGCCGTCCAGCTCGCCCTGTGTAGGTTTGTTTTGGTTTCCAGGGGTTTTACAGAAGTGTGGGGGCCGGCTGGTACGTGACAAATGGCACAAATGAAGATAGGTCAAGGTAGAGTACCTTGGGGCGGTATGTGATTGCTTTGCTTTTAGTATCTGTAAAAGATTGGTGCACGTTAACATCACTTATTCTAATCAGCAAGTACTTAAAAAGCAGTGTCCTCTGGGCCTACAACGGCCTGAGGAAGATGATGTGAAGGCCTAGCAGTGGCTGGGGACCTTGCCCACTCCTCTGGGCCCACAACAACGGCCTGATGGGAGTTAGTTTGTGTTCTGGTTTGGTTGTTTTATGTGGTTGCATTTTGTAATTTTTATTGTACTGTTGTTTTGACTGTAAACCGCCCTGAGTCGCCTTAGCGAGTGGGCGGCAATATACAGTAAAACCTCATATAACACTAAAACCTGGTTCCACAAGTCTTGGTGTTATATGATTTTTAGTGTTATCTGATGCATGTTAAAATCCTATGGGATCCATAGAGATGCATTGTAACCACACAGGCTTTAGCGGTTGTTATCTGAAGCATCCCATAGGATCTTAATGTTATCTGATGCAATTCTTCCCCCCCCCCCGATTCCTTAATGTTATGCGATTTTAGTGTTATTCGATACTAATGTTATATGAGGTATTACTGTAAATCTAAATAAATAAGCAGGAGGCAAATTCAAGATATTTCAAACCTAATCTACAGACTGAATGAGACACAACATCCATTTGCCCACTTTAAACTCTCCCTGGCATTTTGTCTATATCAATCAGCATCTCCAGATTACTAAAATCGATTCTGCTTGTTTTTCTGAAGCCACTGTACTTATATTTACTAAAAATTCACATTGGTCAATTCCTGCTTTTGTCAGTAGATGCCACGTATTGTATGAACACAAACGTGTTCTACATTTCTATAAACTTCCAGTTTATTTTCAACTTCAACAATTAATGTGTCTGGATAAAATTAGTCTAGATACATCCAAGGAAAGGCAAACAAGGATCAAACATTTGGTCAACAGGACACTAAATTTACTGCAATCCACTGCCATCTATTATACTGTAAAGAGTTTGGGCCTAGTGAGGTATAGATTATTAAATTTGGGATTATTTCTCAAAATTAAAGCCAAATATGTTCTCTGCATCCATAGGCAATTCAAAAACAATCACTAGGAAGAAACATGGTGAAATCATCAAGCTGTTACCAGAACATCTTCAATCAGAAATAAAAATTTATGGAAGAGAACACAGACTGTATAATTAGCAAAGCGGCAGGATAGCCCAGCGGTTTAAACATATGTTTGCAGAATCAGAAGCTGCAAGTTCAATTTTCCACTGTTCCTTAAGGGCAACCTGCAAAATACCAAAATGCTAGTGAAGTGTCTAGCAAGTGCTAAAAGATAACACTGGTTACAGGCAAAATTAGGTCTGCTTCTCAAATTGCACCTCAAGAAATAACCTAAGAAATCCCACAATAAACACAAAATAAAATTTATTTGAGTTTCTTGTAACAAAAGTAACTGAAGGCTTAGGTTGAAACAGGCATTTTAAAGGAGACCCATCCACAAATATGACAAGGCACCAAAGATGGGAAAAATGAAGGATTTTTTTTTTATCAAACTCAGACTACAGATGCTCAAACATTTCACCAAAGTCAAAGGATTATTCCTGATCTCAAATAAATGCTAACAGCATACTTCTTTGTATCTCGATCAGGGGTTCTCAACCTCAGGTCTGTGGGTCGGATCTGGACAAAAGCGCCAAATCAAACAGCCCGTGCCCTCACTCCAGCTGCCGCATTCAGCCAGACTAATTTATGGCTGTTGTAAGCCCATTTACAACAGCCGTAAATGTGTCCATGGCAGATTCTGGTGGCAGCAGCTGGACCACTAGTCCGGCCCACCAACTGTCTGAAGGAGCATGACCTGGCCCCCGACTTCAAAAGGTTGAGAACCCCTGATATAGACAGAAACATTTTAAGATGCCAAATATGTCCACTTTTGTAGTTCAGAGGTAGATAATGAAACTTCACACAAAAGCATTAGAGTTTCAACAATTTCCTATTGTCCTTGCAAATTATGTATGTATGTATTTCATAGAGGGAGAATGTTAAAATATCTTGCATTGATGACACTGGATTTTTCCAGTTCTTCTCAACAGAGAGGGTTATAATTTGGTTAAAACATTTAAGCTCCATCTTGAGTATCTTCTATTTCAAGCCATACAGTTGCTCCATCGATTTTATCTTTGCATTTCAACGAAGAGAGCAGATGTTATGCATAGTCGCTGGACTCTAAAGGACAGGTGTACATCACAGAGTACGAATAAGCATCATCCAGAACGGTCATCAAATGTTCATAAAATTTCTGGGGGGGAAAAGAATATTCAAATGTTTTAACAAAGGGAATTAGTATTATGCATAATTATGAAGTTCAGGAAAGTTAGAGAAAAACATATGGGGCAAAAAATGCATATTTATGACTGACTTAACAATAAGTATAAAGCAAAGTAACAATTAAATCCTCTACTATATAGCAGACAATCAGCAATAAGTATAAAGCAAAGTAACAATTTATTTATTTATTCATTCATTCATTCGATTTATAATTAATAAAATCCTCTACTGTATAGCAAGACAATCAACTATTCATGAATTAGGTGTCTCCCTAAAAGATAAAATTTAAAAGGAATTTCATTTAAAATCAATCAGATGCTGATGTCAAACATACTGCTTGAAACTAAGTTCACTTTAAATAAATGGGGAGCATGCACTGCAAATTTTCCTCTTCTAACAATTCATTCTGGTCACTACAATTGGGACCATAAATTTATCTTCTGAAATGGAAACGACAGTTTCTTGCAATTGTCTATAATCTGTTCCATATGGGTCATGTGGATTTATATCATGTATATTCTACCACAGGAAAAAAATCCCACTTGCTTTTCCTATATAGTTTATTAGTCTTCTTCTGCCGTACACATATAAGCTCTGTATGTTCTACTTTGATTCACATTAGGAAGCTCAGGATTTCAGCCAGTAATTTCTCATCTATGCAGTGGTGGGATGTCAAAAATTTTACTACCCCACCGTGATGTCATCACACTGTGGGCAGAGCTAACATCATGATGTCATGTTGTGGGTGGGGCCAAAGGAAAAAAATACAAAATAAATAAAATAAAAATAAGCACACACACACCTCAACCCACCCACCCACCCATAATACAAACCCGTAAATAAAATAAATAAATAAATAAATAATACATTAAAATACACCCACCCAGTGGGGGGACCAGTGAAAAGGTAAGCCCCGAAGGTGGTTCCCCACAAAAGCTGGTACTGGTTCTCTGGGACACTGGGGAAAGTTACTACCGGTTCTGGCAAACTGGTGAGAACCTGTTACATCCCATCACTGCATCCATGCTATCTAATATATTAAATTGAATAAAATCGGGATTCAACCATTGATCTTTTATAGGTGCTTTATTCTTAACTAAAGCACTTTCCTCAGTTCCTACACATACCAAAACTTTGGACTATAATTCCCACCATCAGACTGCAGCTTGGCCAAGGTTACACCAGCCATCTCTTTCCCAGCAGGCACAATGGGAAATCAAAACTTCCAAGATCTGACTCTGCAGCCAACTATGGTTTATTGAACATTCCCTAAACTACAGTTTTCTGAATTACAGTACAGTAATACCTCGGATAACGTTTACCTCAGATAACGCTAAAATCGCATAACGTTAAGTAATCTGGGGAGGAGAATTGGATCGAATAACGTTAAGGTCCTATGGGATGGATCAGATAACAACCGCTAAAGCCTGTGTGGTTACAATGTATCTCTATGGAGCTTTAACGTTATCTGATCCATCCCATAGGATTTTAACATGGATTGGATAACACTAAAAATGAAATAACACCAAGATTTGTGGAACCAAGTCTTAGCGATATCTGAGGTATTACTGTAATTGTAATTACCAGGATGGGTAGAGAACCCTTAACATTATAGCACAATGCCTGAAATCCCCAGAAACTGGCATCACAGTACCCACCTGGGACTAATTCAAATGACGAATTAGCTCATTGATCCCACTGCCTCGAAATCCAGTATCACCTATCTCTTTGTGGAATCCCACTTTGTTACGGGCAGCGTGGCGGGCTACTGAAAGGTGGAATGGCCACAGAAAGTTGTTGATTTCTTGGAAATGCTTCCCAGCTGAGTAAATTTCATGAATAAGATCTTCAAGACAAATGATACCATACTTTCCTAAGGGAGAGGGAAGAGAAATGTTTTTAGAAAAGTAATAGCATCTGATCCTTGCCTTCAATTAGATATTATGTAACAGACACTACCCCAAAAGTCCCCTTCATTCCATTACATTTAATTTCTTACCCAGATGTTCCTCTATCAGGACATTGTCTGTCAAAGCAACCTTTTTATTGTTGATCTTTGCATGGCCTCGTTTCAGGATCAATTCTCTAATTGATTTCAGGTTGGGATAGCTGTGTAAATAGAAACACAATGGTATGGGCTGGTACACATTTAAAATGGCACAAAACGACATATATTGCAAAAAAAAAAAATCTGAATGGAATGGTAAACAACTGTCCTACATTTAGCTTCCAAAAAATGGAAGCACACTAATTAGCAGTCTCCCACCTAGGAAAGATTTTGACCTTTTGTTCTTCCATACCCAGGAAATAACCACTTCCCACTGGCTTGGAAGGTATACCAAGTTCATATTCATTCCATAAACTGATTCAAAAAGGAAATAAAATCCATCAGAATCATCCAGGAATCCGACTACAAACTGCATCTCTAAGTAATCTGGACTTTAAAAAAACATCAAATTTACTCCAAATCTCCAAAGTACAGTACAGTAATACCTCATATAACATTAGTATCGAATAACACTAAAATCGCATAACATCAAGGAATCTGGGGGGAAGAATTGCATCAGATAACATTATGATCCTATGGGATGCTTCAGATAACAACCGCGAAAGCCTGTGTGGTTACAATGTATCTCTATGAATCCCATAGAGGATCAGATAACACTAAAAATCATATAACACGAAGACTTGTGGAACCAGGTTTTAGTGTTATATAAGGTTTTACTGTATATTCTTATTAGTCCCTACCTCACACAAATCTAAACAGATGCCATATGCACATAATTAAACATAGTATTTTCTTAGAAATAAACCCAAAGTTTATTCTCATGTACGCACACACAGGACTGCAGTCTAGAAAGCAATTATAATACTTTTAAGGTGTGCTTAAGAATGTTTTAGAAATCTGTAGAATATTGCAACACAGAGTTCAATCTCAAAAGAAAAGGCTCTATCTGGAGTATTGTCAGGTGATTTGGTTTCAATGGTGTGGCTCAGATAGGTCTAATTATGACTTTTGTTGTTGTTCAGTCGCAGTCGATTCGGACCCTTTGCGACCCCATGGACCACTGTCCGCCAGGCACCTCTGTCCTCCACCATCCTCCTCAACTCGCTCAGCTGTGCCCATTGTCTCTACAATACCATCTAGCCATCCCATTTTTGGCCGCCCCCATCTTCTTTTGCCCTCCACCCTTCCCAGCATCAAGGCTTACTCAAGCGAATCCTCTCTTCTCATTTGATGTCCATAGTACTTTAGCTTCATCTTTACTATTTGCCCTTCTAAGGAGCAGTCAGGGTTAATTTCTTCTAAGACTGATCTATTTGTTCTCCTCGCTATCCAGGGGACTCTCAAAACTCTCCTCCAACACCACATCTCAAAGGCATCTATTCTTCTGCGCTCAGCTTTCCTAATGGTCCAGCTCTCACAACCATACATTGCCACCGGAAATTATGACTTACAACAGTACAAATCAGTTTAGTATACAATACACCAATGTGAACTGTTCCAATTTTTAACAATCATACGTGGCTTGGCAAAATGAAAATTACCTAGCTCAGGGGTGCCCAAACTATGGTCACAACCAGCCTGCATGATGTCACAATCCAGCCAATGGGTCAGATTGCCGCTGCCACTGTAAGTGACAAAAATGCCACGTTTTTGCGGCAAAAAATAAAAATGAGGCTCTTCCTCCAAGGGAAGCAGCAGAGGGAAAAATGCCCAGAAAAACAGCACAAATTCACATGCTCTCACCAGGAGGAACCATGTAACCGACCTGCTCAGCTGTTTGAAGGGTCACGGTCAGGCCCCTGGCAGGAAGTTTGGGTACCCCTTACCTAGCTGAACAATGATGTAATTCTAATCAGTCTCCACACTTTGCTAGATAATTTTTCCTAGTAGGCTCTTCAAAAGAAAATAGCATAAAAACAAAGGTATAATCTGATTCTTTCTCTCTAACAAAATCACATATAGAAGGGGAATCAACAGCAATTTTTCCAATACTGGAATAAAAAAAAGAAAGTAGGGTGAATGTGAATATATTCATTTAATTTTAAGCTACTCCCTCTCCCAAACCACATCCAATAAAAATCAAAGACATACTGACCCCCATGCCACATAGGGCTCCACAATTCGCAGCATTTTTAGGGTTCCTGGTGACAACTTAACGAAAGTGCCACTATAAATTTTTCTAAGACGAAGCCTCTGTATCGTATTCTGCACTCGTAGGCTCACTCCTCGAATTCTAAATTAAAATGAAGGGGGAAAACCTTATCAGCGACTGAAGTTTCACCTTGGAAATAACACATGTTTGGAAACATTCCACTCTGTATTCTCAGAAATTGTATGACTAAGGTACAAGCCAGGTTAATCTAGTAGCAGTCTAAGCCATGGTCTTCCTGAAAGGCCATACATAAGGGTTACCTTTTAACTTCTCTTAAAGTTGATAACCTCACCTAGAGTACTATGGTGGGGGGGGGGGGAACCCTGGAAAGCACATTGTTTAACAGCTAGCATATGATATCCTTGCTTTTAAAGGACAGAAGGTATCTTCTATTCAGTGCTCAGTTCAATAGTCCTTGGTGTTCCCATAATTCAACTGTATTAACTGACTTTGAAGAATATGGCTATGGTTATTTCAAATTTTGTTATTCTACCCAAAATTAATAGAAAAATGTATGTGTCAGATCATTAAGAAACTAGTCTCACGTATAATCCACTATGATCTTACTCTGCAATTCGTACAACGAATGCCAATGTGTGTCCTTTGGGCATAAGCAGTGATCCAGGTTTCTGTTCCATGCGTCGCAGGCGAACATCATCTCTACGTTTCCGATGGGAGTCACGCAAAAATGTTTCAAGACGTTTGAATTTTATCTGTTTTCCTATTTGGTGCTAAGATAAAGCAATAATACAGTACACTTTTACTTTAGTCAGTGGATCATTATTATACATTAATTTTCCTAGTTCAGGTAATGCAACATTCAAAAGTCCTAACGTGTTGTAGTGTTAAAGTGCTGCACATCAAGAATGATACACCAATTGTCTAAGGAATTGTACACTTCCCTTTTGAAAGAATTGCAATGTACAGTTGAAGTGAGAGAGAAGACTGGTGAGAGACTGATTTTGAATGTAGGGAGTGTGAGAGAAAAAGATGAAACAGACAGAATGAATGTTTGATTTTTGAGAAAGCTATGAAAGCACTAGTTACAGGAAAATATTCAAGAATACATTGCTTTTTACAATATCATTCAATCACATGGGTCAGTGTTTTTTATCGAATAAATCATCATTCAGCACAAAGCTGCCTGATTCTTTGCAACTTTGAATAAGCATGACTTCCACCTGCAAACTCTAGAACCTTTATTGCAGCATTCTAATGTGATTAATCTCTAAAACAAGAGTTTCATATGAAGATGGATTAAACAAGATTTTTTTGAAGGACATGAAAGGCTCTCACATTTTATTTACTAGAAACCAAAACGTTTTGATAAACTAAAGAAATGAAACCTTGGAAGGACAAAAAGATGTCAGTAGGCCTTATACTCAAAAGCACAAGAAATGAAGAGGCGCTATTAGCCACAACTGTACTTTTCATTATTCCAAAAAAGAACAAAAGCAAATGGCTTTGTGAAGTATCAACATCCCTTTATTTATATTCCATTCTGCCTTATTTTCATCTTCCAGCATTAAGTTGTCCCTTGACACCAGATAGGGTAAAAGAGGAAGCAAAGAAACAACAAGATTAAGTTCATCCTCTTTCTATCTTTCACATATGCTTGTTTTCTTTTAATCTATTAAACCTAGCTAGCCTTCTTAAGGATACTTAACAGAGCCTTCACACTTCAGAATCTGAGTGTAAGTAAGTGTGCAATGTTGTGCCTCTACCTTTCTCTTATCCAGCAGGGCTTGCTTAGCTTGGGTGGCCTTTATGGCCTGATAGGCCTTCCTTTTCTTCAGCAAGTTTTCCGGCACCAGAGGGATTTTTCTTGGTGGCCTAAATCCACAAAAGTACAGCTTAGATAGATGGAAGACTTAAATAACATAAAATAAAATAACATTACAACATATTTTAATGTATTGTTTGTAAGCCGCCCTGAGTCGCTATGGCAAGTGGACGGCAATATAAATTTGAGCTAATAAATAAATAAATAAATATTGCTATGTACCATCATGTTACTTCTGACTTACAGAGACCTGAACAGTGTTTTGACTATCGAAGATATATCTACCGCCGCGCCCAGCCGAGACTCCCTCCACCTCTTCCGGAGGCTACATTTAAAAGCCGCAGCAGAGGCAGGACTTTCTGATAATGTTAAATTCTTTGTGTAAACTTGATGAATTTTGTAATTTTTGATTGTTGTTTGAAATTGATACTTACTGAACTTTTTATGATGTAACGATGTTGAGTTGTATATTTACATGATGTGTCTATAAATTTGCTGTTTACTCTGTGCTTGTGAACCGCCCTGAGTCGGCCCAACCGAGTAGGGCAGTATAGAAATTGGAGTAAATAAATAAGTAAATAAATAAATCTGCAACATGGATCTCCAACATCGCATACTGACACTCTGTCCATCACATTCAATGGGCTCTCAAACTGTATTTCAGAAGCATTTTTTTTTCACCCATTATAGATACAATGATGACATCCCACCCAAAATCATGGGACTTAAGGTTACCTTTAAGCAAATTAACTATCATGGATTCAAACAAATTTATTCCAGGTATGATTATGCCTGGATTCAGCTTATATGGTCTGGGAAACCCATCACCTATTCGGATATCTAACACGCAGGAAATCAACAGCAGAGGCTGTTCATAACATTTCCCCCCTACCCAACGATTCACAAATCAGACAGACACCGCTGTGCTGAAATTTAAACAAATAAGATATATTTTTCGATGTCAGGCCTCCATATTTCCTGCTCTCTCTGCCTCCCTGCCCACCCAGTTATGGCCAGACTTCCCCATGCCAGACACACATGCTTGCAAAGGCTTCGAAAATCGGCAGATCCCAGTATATTACAGTATAGCCTTCTCTTCCCCCGCTGACCAAACACAGCCCATGCCCGGATGCAGCCATTAAGTCTTACAAGACTCTGTCCCCGATTCAAACGCACAAGCCCGTTAAAAGGCTACCCTCTCGCCGAGGATGGAGGCAGATTCTCCTGCTACCTCCTTGCTGCCCCACAAACTTACTCGGGCTCCGCCATCTTGCGTCTTCTCCTCGGTCCCGCACTGCGCATGCGGGTACCGGCAGCCTCGCACGGAACAAGAGGAAATGGTTGGCGCTTCGAAGCGCATGCGCACGCTTGCCCTTTTGTTGTTTGGCAAGCGCCAGAAGGGGGAAGCTGAATCGGGTGGTGCTCCAGCTGTTCTTAGACTTCAATTCCCAGAAGCCCAAGTCAGTACACCTGCTGATCAGGATTTCTGGGAATTGAAGTCCAATAACAGCTGGAGCAACAAGGTCGGCAGGTTTTGCTTTGGAACTACAACTCCCGAGTTCCCCAGGCACATGCTGCTGCCTGGGGAATAATCGGAGGAGTTGTCGCCCTGCAAGCCAAATCTGCTCGCCTTTATTTGAGCAGCTGCGCTTTGGTTTTCTCCTCCCCAAAAGTGGTTTAGTGTAGTAGTGGCATAAACTCAGCTCAACGGAGAATAAATGTCTTGGTTTACTTTCACTTTCTGTATACGGACTAAAAAAGTATAAGTTCATGATATGAATTTGATCCAGATTCTCAACCTGCAGCCCGTGGGTCGAATGTGGCCCACTGCACCATTTCATGTGCCCCCCCCCATGCATACATGTATACATGTCTGTATACATGATGTCTGTATACGGACTAAAAAAGTATAAATACGAATCACAAAAACTCTTTATCGAGAGATGTTTAGCGTGGTTGTGAAATGACAGCAGCGTAAACCCCTGAGAAAGACAGGCTGAGACAAGGATTCCTGTTCTAAAATCTGCTCTTTTTAAAAACTTTATACAGTATCAGGAGTTCTCAACCTTTTAAAGTTGGGGGCTGGGTCACACTCCCTCAGACAGCTTCTGGCATGGGGGGGGGCACATGAAATGGTGCAGTGGGCCACATTCGACCCACAGGCTGCAGGTTGAGAATCTGGATTAAATTCATATCATGAATTTACCCAACTTACTCTTGGGTAATCCTATATATACAAGGCATGTTAGCAATAGCAGTTACATTTGTATATTGTCCCATGGCACTTAAGAGTATTCTCTGGGCAGCTCACAATGTAATTAAAATCCTTCCGCCCCGGCAAACTGAATATACATTTTACCAATCCCATAAGGATATAAGGCTGAGTCAACTTCTTGGAGCCCATCTGGATCAAATTCATATCATGAGCAGTTTTTGGCTGCAGTACTGCAACTTAACCAACACACTATGAGGGCTCTGAGTCTGTCATGTGTTTAAGTTCTGTTAAACACAGTGAGCATTCAAGCAGATGGATACTTTGGATCCAGAACTATAGCACAGGTCCTCAGAGAGCGTTGCAAATGAAAACATCTGGAGGGCCCCAGATCAGGCAAGGCTGGAAATATTGTCAGTTTATTCACTTGAGCTTAACTCACACATTCACTCACACTTTCACATGCTAATAGCAAGACTGGGACTGAAAGGCATATCTTTGTTTAAGCTGTACAGATGCTCCAGGTTTTCATATTGCCAAATGTTGTAAAAACAAACAGAAAAGATAGATTTTCCTTCTAATCCATGTCCAACTTTCCCAGATACTTTGAATTTCAGGATAAAACCACAGTGGTTTTCCTCCAGGTGGTAAGAATCATTGGCAATCAATGCAAACAGTGATCTGTAGACATTAACTGTTTGCCGTTAAGATTCAAACTTCTTGATTCCTGAAGCCATTTTTATTCCAGTGTTTTACTGTATGAATATTCTATATACTAACTAGTTCATTTCAAATAAAGAATTTCATTGATTTTTTTTTTAATCTTCCTCTGAGGACCTTAATAATAATAATAATAATTGTGTGCAGGTAAGTCAATTCAGATTTATGACAACCTTTCCCAGGGTTTTCTAGGTACAGAATACACAGATGTGGCCTACTGTTTCCTTTTGTGTGGATGTCCTGGGACTGTGCAGCTTGCCCATGACTACACATGACTTTTCTTCGATGAGGTACAGTGGGGAATCCAGTTCCCAGCCTCTGACTCCAAAGCCGGATACCTAAACCACTCGGAAGACTTTAGAGCAACGTACTGTACTGTAAATTGGTTTTCCCACTTGATCCTCACAACAACCTTATGGTAGTCCTTGGAACCATATTTTACAAAATCATATTTGCAGGTCTGGGACTGATACCAACAGTGGCTTGCTAATAGGCAAATACTAGAACAGTGTTTCCCAAACACTGGTGGGCTTCAATTCCCAAAAGCCTAAGTCGGTA
Source organism: Furcifer pardalis (assembly GCA_030440675.1). Lineage (NCBI taxonomy): Eukaryota > Metazoa > Chordata > Lepidosauria > Squamata > Chamaeleonidae > Furcifer > Furcifer pardalis. The sequence continues at coordinate 73,705,689 of CP126892.1, forward strand.
CATTGGCTGATCAGTGCTTTAGGGAATTGACTTTGGCTTCTAGAAATTGAAGTCCAAAAACCAAAGATTGAGAAGCACTGTCCTAGAAGATCTTGCAAAAATTACTGTTGGGATACTGCACCCTCAGCCTAGGCCTTCTGGAAGCTATGGCCCAAAAGGTTAGTGGAAGGTGTTTTCTTTGCTGACTGCTAAAATTAGAAGCCACCTGAACTCATCCACTGACATTATATAAGGTGAAATTCAGGATAAATAAAAGGAAGTAGTTTTGCTCAGTGTCTGCATTTCAATCGTGGAATTCACAAACACACACTGTGAATATTGGTGCTAACTTGGGCAGTTTTAGAAGGCTATTAGATAGATTTTTGCTTCCCAGCCATATTTAATTGGTCACTGTAGAACAGAATGATGGACTAAAGATCTGATATTGCTGTTCTTACATGTCCTTATGAAGTTAACATACAACAAATCAGGGTTGTCTTCCCTCTCATTATGGTAACACAATGAAGAGGGTTTGAACTGTGAATTAGTAGTGCCACAGACATGAATCACAGCATGATAAATGGTTATACAGTTGTACCTCGCTTAAAGAGCATAATGTGTTCCACAGGATTGCTCTTTAAGCGAGTTTGCTCTTTAAGTGAAAGACCATTGTAAGTGACCAATTGTGACTTCGGGGGGGGGGGGATTGCGAACACCAATTTATTTGTTAAGCGAGTTTTTGGTTGGTTTTATTTGTTAAGCAACGCGAACATTCAGAGAAAATTCTGCCCTTTAAGCGAGTTGCTCTTTAAGTGAGGCGCTCTTTATGCAAGGTTTGACTGTACTGTATTTAGTTTGCTTGTGCTGTTAAACTCTCTATTGGTTTTAATTTTAATCAGGGCCACAACTTTTAAGTAGATTTTGTACCGTGAAAATAAAGTTTTATACCTAAATTCTACTGATGTTCATGGAAGGTTTTCATACTCAGTGTGGGTTATTAATGAAGTGTTGGGGTGAGTTTCTAAATCACATGTCTAGTCACACACGCAACTGTGCAACCAAGGTATGCTCCAATACTTGGCCAGTTAGTTGTAATTAAGTTTCACAGACCATATGTGAACATTAATAGGATTTCAGCCACATTTTCTTAACACAGGGAGATGTGTTAGAGATTATCACCTTTTTTCTGTTCCAAAATTTTAATGAAATTCAACATATATCTCTGCAGACTGTAAATTAAAGTGAGTTTCTATTCTTAACTTGCTCCCTATAGTGCTTCCTACCACGATATAGTTAAGTAAAAGTCCTAACATCATAGTTGTGATCATGTTAGTCTCAGACTATAATATTTAATCCTTGTGATGAGGGAAAGCAAATTTGACGAGTCATAATTGAGTATGTATTTTTCATAGAGAGGTAGACCTAAAATGTAGGCATTTGATAAACAAAGCCTCAGTGGTGGGATTCAAAAAAATTTACTACCTACTCTGTGGGCGTGGTATGGTGGGCGTGGTATGGTGGGGAAAGGAAAACCCCTGCATTGACCCAAATTAGGACTACTTTATTTCAAAATGTAGATGGGCATGGCCAGCCAGAATTTCTGCTACCTTTTCTGGTGAACTGGGGTGAACCTGCTGAATCCCACCCCTGCAAAGCCTCCATTGCTCAGCTACTTGCCACCTATAGCTGTTTACTGAGACCAAACAAACAAATAAATACATAAATAAATCAAGTACCAACAAATGTGCTGATTTTCCCTTACTAAGCCATTTGTCTCAGCTGTGATACAGCACATGATAGCTTTCTCTGAAATAATCCAATGAATTTTTTTCTGGCAAACCACAACGTAGCAAATCAGACATTAAATACTCTGGTTGTCAATAGGTTAGTTGCATTTGGGAGAAACATATTTCTTTGAGGAGCGGTACTGGAATTCTTTGTTGTCAGTAAATACTCTAAAATGCAAGAAGTGTATGGTTTATTTTATTTTATGTGATATGATTTAATTTTCCTGTTTTGTGGTTCTGATTTTAAACTAATTGATTTTGTATACACAAATGCTCCTTTGAACCTGGAATATTTTTATTCTCCATAATTCTCACTGGAGTCAGAAAATGCCTTATACGTCACACCAAGCACCTCACTTCCCTCCTCAAAAATACTCTTAATGCATGAAGGGGAAGCATGCTAGAGTCCACTAAAATTAATAGACTTACACACCCCTAATTCTGTGTTGAAGTATAGATATCACTGGCGTCTCTCATTTCCCTTTCTGGGTGGGCTCACAAGTAATGGGACCATCAGTTTTCAACCATTGTGAGGTTTTGCTGGTTATTAATTTTATTGTGAACTGGCAGAATTTATCTTCATTTTACCATTTTGCTTTATAGTAGCAGATTTCACTTGATTATATTGTTAGTTAATCACATCAATACATCCTGTTATAAGTAATCTGTAATGAAACTGCTTTTGCCTTAAAACAGGTCCTAAAATATAATGTAAATGCCAATACTGTAGCCCACCCATAAATGGAGATCTTTTAAACAGCTGTGGATACGTCTGTCTTCCTTCCAACAAATCTGTGGTATTATTCTTTGAGTGAAAATCTTGGCTGAGGAATGAATATGTTGTTTTACGAAGAAAAATGTTTTCAGTCTGTGTAGCATTTTCCTGGTTGTAAATTATTCTTTCAGCGTTTGCTCCACAAGTACAAACATTTATGCATCAGATCTCACAACCAAATAAAATTCATCTGATGCTCATAAGTATATGGCTTTTATGTTAACCAGCATGGGTTTTGAACACATTCCACTGGTGTTTGGAAAAAGGCCAGTTCTTCTAAAATGATGGATAGTCATTATAACATATGTATGTTCAAAAGTTTTAGGCCGCCATTATATTTGTTGTTTTAGCAAGGGTATAATGACTACATATACTTCAGATACGCAGGAGACACAAAAATGACAAATGAAATGAACAGGTATAGATAGGTAAAATTTAAAATGGCATTGGATTTCTAGACAGACAGACAACCCTGGATCAGGCACATAATAACAGCAAGAGTCCCACTGGTGCTCTATATATTGGCTGAAATCTTGTGGCCAAAAATTAGACAACTTCTGAGTATTTTATAGCCAGGAAATCCTGGTAAGAGTTCCTATATATTGGAACCTTCACAGAATTCTTCTTCTAGTGCTGTATCCAATTCTGAATATTGGCTATGATCATGACGATCAGCCATGAAGATTGTCCTGAGAGCAATATAATCCAGTGATCTTCCATTTGCCTTCTGCATCATAGTGAATGCTTCACAATGGATCTTGGGGACATGAAAGGAGCCTCATTCAGGTGTCTCCCTGAGTGGAGTTTCTCCAGCAAAAATCCTTTCAACCCAGAGTAATTTCTGACACTAAATGTATTATTATCGTAGTGTGACACCCATACCACTGATCGAGTTTCATGAGTCACTTTCATGTCCTGAGCCCTTTTGACACACAAAGTCCTTATCAGCCCCAGTTCATTATTGATGAAGCTGATGCCCTCCATCAAGATGGATTCAAGTGGGATTTAACCCACTTGGGGACCATTACCCTTCCCTGAGGACTTCACCACCCAAGGCCGTTAGTCCTCAGGGTTGTCAGGCTAGTTAACTGCCACCTGATGATTGGCATTGAGTCACTGGCAGTATGGCCTACTTTATTACCATAGAAGGATAACCTAGCCAGACAGAATTATATATTAAAATTAGCAACACTTGAAGCCCTGTATGGTAAATTAAAAAGGGACTTGAGAAACCTTGGTTCAAATCCCAATTTGGCAATGAATGACCTTGAGCCAGTCATGTTCTATAAACTCAAAGTTACTGAGACAAAATTAGAAAGAAAGTCACTGAAGTAGAGATGGGATGTAAATGTAATAACTAAATAAATAATCATAATGTGCCATGGTTGCAGTGAATTAGAAGGCCACAGGCATTGGAGTAATCAAATAGTGAATGGGAAACAGCCCTCCTTTGTTCCTTCTGGATTAGACAAATGCTAATGAAATTCAAAGTCAAGTTATGGCTGAAATTTCACTTACGGCTAAAATCCAAGTTAATTTAAATTTGCATCTTGGTGAATTTGCATCTTGGTGAAGTAACAGAGTGGGAAGTGCCTATTTATTTATTTTAATTAATTAATTAATTAATTAATTAAATTCTAATTAAATTTATATTCCGCCCTACTCTAGGTGGCCAATCGTCACGGATTCTGCGGGACAGTCCCGATTTGAGAGGGGGAATCCCGAGTTACCATTTTTAGGAAAATGGTCACGGAATTCCCCCATGACGTCCCGGACGTCCCGGTTTCTCTCCGACCAGCAGGCATAAAAAAAAATGAGCCGAATGGGTCCAATAAACTGTGCATGCGCAGAAACTCAATCTGATGCATTGCACATGCATCAGATTGAGTTTCTGCGCATGTGCAGTTTATTGGAGCCATTTTTGGCTCCATTTTTTTTAAAAAAAAAGCCGGAGTCGGAGCCGGAGCCGGAGCCGCAGCTTTTAAGCGCGGCTCCGATGGCAGCCGTCAGAGGGCCGAGGTGCAGTGCGGAGCCGTAGCTGGCGAAGGAGGGGCGGCTGTGGAAGGCGAGCGGGCGCAGCAAGGCAGCCCCGAGGCCCTCCCCCCGGTCGCCGCGGGGGCTCCCCGGCTGCGCCAGCCTGCAGGCAGGTCAGCTCCAGGCACGCGTGGCAGGTCAGCTCCAGGCGCGCTCCAGGTGGCTGCGCCTGGAGCTGACCTGCCTGCGGGACAGGGCGTACGAGCTGGTCCTGGATTCCCACCCCAGCATCGAGGTGGAGAGCGCCGGGCTGGCGCAGCCGGGGAGCCCCCGTGGCGACCGGGGGGAGGGCCTCGTGGCTGCCTCACTGTGCCCGCTCGCCTTCCACAGCCGCCCCTCCTTCACCTTGCGCGGCGAGGGAGCGATTGCGATGGCGGCAGTGGTGGCGCCGGCGGCAGCAGCGGCGGCGGTGACAGCAGAGGTGGAGGAAGAAGAGGCCCCAGGATTAAGGTAAGTGAGGTTTTTGTGTTTCGGGTGGGTGGGTGGGTGGGTGGGTTGAGGTGTGTGTGTGTGTGTTGTGTTTTTTTTTTTTTTTTGATATTTTAATTCTATTTTATTTATTTTATTTTTATTTATTTTATTTTTATTTATTTTATTTTTATTTTGGCCCCGCCCATGACGTCATGACGTTGGCCCCACCCACCGGTCCGGTCCCACTTTCAACTTTAATAAAGTTGGCTGCCTTTTTTTGCACAGGCGACTTAGGGGGGATTGCAACCAATATACAATACATAGTTTTAAAAAATCTAAAAAACAAATTAAAAACCATTTAAAACAACATCTCATTTCTTTAAGTAAAGGAATAAGAGGAAATATCCCGCCCTACTCAGGCAAACCCGACTCTAGGCAGCTAGCATCAAACTGGCATCTTACATCACAAGGTTGTCTTCTAATTTCACATCATTTAGTGGGATAATATGGTAACCCTGGCCTGTTGGCTTATTCGTTAATACCCTTCTCTTTTTTAATCTTTTAATTGTTAAACTTTTAATTATTATTATTTTTTTAAAAAACCTTTAATCTTAAATGTTTAATCTTGTTGGGATTGTGAATTGGTTTGTGTTTTTTATCTGAGCCGCCCAGAGTCCTTGGAATGGGGCAGAGATATAAATTGAAATAAATAAATAAATAAATAAATAATATGTGTGGGATTCATAATTAAAAGCTACATGGTAGCAAATAGAGTGAATGTACTGTGAATTTGCAGGGCCCAAACCTCCTCCAAATTTGGTCAACATCCTAAATTATTTCCAGCATGCTAAAACTGAAATAGGTTTGAGCTTAGCACCACCTCATTTGCCTAGTACACAGAAAGAGCCTCCTCGAAGATTGTGGTGTTTTTGAACCATAATTGGGCGTATCCCAGGCGACTGCAACCTTGTGCTGGCTAATCTTTGTCACATTGGGTAAGGTGAAAGGAACTGCGGAAATAAATTCGCCAAAAGGTGGCTTCATTTTGGCAATTTCACGTCTGGCCTAGACACGGAGGAAGAAGAAGCTCACTTGACCCTGTGTTCAGTGGGGGTTTTACTCTGTAGTGACCATGCTTTGGATTGCAATATTAAATTATTACCATTCATTGAGTGTGTGTTGAGGGTTTTTGTCTGTGTTTGTCCAAAAATGGTCATACTGTACTTTCTGATTTATTTTGATTAATATATTGAACAATTCCTTTGGATAGCTTAAAGTGTTCTTTTCTTGCAAGAAGCTTCTCTGTGAAGCTACAAACACTGAACTCCTCATTCCGCAGCTGCAGTGTTATATAATTTCCACACCATAAATTCAACACTTCTTTCATAAACAAGGATTCAGACCTATCATTCAACAGAGACTATTGAGGATGACTGCATTTCTTTGGGGAGCAAACAAAAAATCTATTCCTTTCATTTAATATGCTGCTCAGGAACTGTACTATTAGGTCTCCTCAGATTAAGTAAAGTTGACTTACTGTATCCTGTTTGCCTTCTCCTCCGCCACCCTTTTTCTTCCTATGAATATAAACAATCCCTGACATACTAGCAAAATAGTGTTGGGCATGCTTACACGATTCTGTCTTCTTTTTCTCTGGTAATATAATCAGGACTGCCGTCAGCATCCTTTAGCTGCAAGCAGAACCAAGAGCTCCGTCCTTTAGATGCCACGCTGATGCCACCCAGCCCCCTGTTTCTGCACTCTCTGTAGTACAAGGTGATGAAGCCTAATTGCTGTTTTGATTTCCCACAATGCCCTTGACATAGACTTCATTCTCCGCATTAGGGGCAATTAAAATGGCATCTCGATCCAACTGCCTGATACTGGATGCTGTCATCCATAGCCTCTACCAAATGAATAGGGCCCATTCACAGAGACGTCCTACCAGAAGACATTTGATTGAGGTCCACCTCAAACAAGAAATTAACCCCAAATGCAATATAACAAGGGTACTATGGCTTTCTGCCCTTCTTCTTTGGGAAATGGCATAACAAAGCATTGGAAGCAGTGGTGGGCAGCCAAAAATTTTACTACCACACTATGGGTGGATCCAACATCATGGGTGGAGCCAATGTCATGACATTATGGGTGGAGCCAATGATGTGGGCAGAGCCAATGTAAAAAAAACCCATAAAACTAAGTACACATAAAAATACAAATTAAATAGACATAAAAATACACATAAAAATACATAAAATACACATTAAAATAAATAGACATTAAATAGACATAAAAGCACATAAAAATACAAATTAAATACACATAAAACACATAAAAATACACATTAAAAATAAATACACATTAAAATACACACCAACACCCCACACCCAAGGGTGAGTCACTTACCCTGGGAGCAGGCTATAGGGAGCTTCAGGCTAGCAGCTTTTCTTCCTCCTCCTCACTTGGGAGGACAAGGAGGCCACACATGTGCTCCAAGTGCTGTAGGCATGCCTGCATACAAAGCGCTTGGTGTGCATGCGCAGTGGGGGGACTGGCAAAAAGATAAGCCCCCGAGGTGGTTCCCTCCAAATGCCGCTACCGGTTCTCCAGGACACCAGGGAAAGTTACTATCGGTTCTGGTGGACTCGTGTGAACCTGTTGCTGCCCATCACTGATTAGAAGGTTTACTTTTGTGTAGATGTAGGATCATAGAACCTAGGTTTCAGGGAAAGTAATGATCTCCAACAAGATCTCAGCACTGTACTTCCCAGAGAATACTCTATTACATTCACAGCCATTCTTTTTAACACTTCTCACTTATGTCCCTTTATCATTTTTTTCCTTCTATGTCTGCTGGGTCTCCTAAAATTCTCAAAGGTTAAAGTTCCCAGTTAAAATGATCCATACAATATCCTACCAGTGGTTTCTTCTTCTTTCGTGTCCTGATCAAACCCTGGCCTGCCAAAATGAAGCCACTTTCTTGGCCAAACTTAAGTCTTCATGGGTGCCTGTTTCTGGCAGAAACTGGCAGACCAGTAAATGAGCCAGATTCCATTTGTGATGTAAGATGATGCAAATACCAACTAAATGGCCACAGTCTGAAATTATATACTGTAGTTGTCTTCAGGGAATAACAAGGGAATATTTCTGAAATCATAAGACCAGGAATTTCAGATAGAAAGGAGTGTTGCTCTTCCATATCTACGGAATGTCATTCTTTATCTGCCAAGGACTTGAAAAAATTACTGAAGAAACATTAGCCTTTACTCAGTTCCAGCAAGTCAATTTGATAAAGGAAAGGAAAAATGCATGGGCTTGCAACATTTTGTAGGAAGATTTATACTAGAAAGTACTTCATCTCCTGATTACTTTTTTTTCTTGTAATTGAGACATGGACCACCCAGTCTACCTCCCAATTAATCCACTGGTATGTGTTTGTATATATAGTTGTCAGTAGATCTCTTTCCAAATCATATAAACTTGTCTCTCATAGGAACACAAAGTGGGAGCAATTTGAGTTCACAACTTGTTCACAGAATATTCCACAACTGAATTTGGAAAAATGAAGCATTCTTCCATTTTTAGGTCTCTGAAGACAGGGTGTTAGCTCTATAAGAGTTTAACTCTATAAGAGTTTAACTCTTAAATTCTCTTATAATAACATGTACACTAATATCATAAGGCTACATAAGTGTACAATGGAATAAAAACCAGGCAACCTCCTGGCTGGGTGCCCATTACGCAAACAAGGATGCATCTTTTAAGTTCAAGATTTTTTTCTTCTCACACCTGTTAATCAGCAGCAATTTGTTGCAATTTCACTTACAAATGCATAAATCATTAGAATAATTCTGACCACTGGCTCATGCTGTTGGAATTCTTCTGATTATTTCTATGACAGAAAGATGGATCTTGTAGTCAAGGAAATATTCCTTTTAAAAACAAAACTTTCCTGAATTTAACATAAACTTCATGGCTGATGCCTTTTTCTGAGATTACAGACAATTTCCCTCAATACTAGCCAGAAGAGCAGATGGCCATCAGTCACATGGAGAGATGTCTTCCTAATCAAAGATGCCAGGAATAGGGGGGCTTAGGGAGAAACTGAAAACTGGTGAAAAAGTATACCTTGCATGTTGAATCTTCTTGGTGTGAATCTAGGATACAACTCCAACGAGGAAGAGGATGGGGCCTCCACAAAGTAATATTTGGTTTCTGATACAACAAATCAAAAGGGGCTGCATAGACCACAAAGTTTGTCCTATAGCCCCACAAAATGGGTTGACCCTCTTCGTTCTCTTGGCAACCCACATGACCAATCCTCCATCTATTACTGCTTCACCAAGCAGGACAGTTCCCAAGTTTCATCCTTGCAAGCTCTATTTCTGCTTCTTAATCTTTCTTGTCCTTGTTAACTGTCTTGGAGCAATATCAATCCTACTTCTGCATAGCGAAGTTGAAGTTAGATTTTAATGGCAGCGTGTATTTCCCATGAATAACTTGCATTCCCTCCTATAACGCAATTTCCTAAGAGATCTTTATCTCAATAACCAGATGTGAAAGTTCATCCTGTGTTAGTCCTTTGAGCAATCATAAAGCAAATAAAAGCTAGGTACAAATGTGTGAAAAATCACATACAATGACACATCCTACCTGAGGAAGGACTTCCAAAAATGTTTGAGGTGAGTTATCTAGTTTGAGAGTGCTACCCTAGACAGTATGGGACAGTGATGGCAAACTTGGGCATTCCAGGTGTTCTTGTACTTCAATTACCAGAAGCCTAAATCAGCACTCCTGCTGGGAATTGAAGTTAAAGAACATCTGGAGTGCCAAGGTTAGCCATCATTTCTTCTTTCATGTATAGGTCAGATGTGACACTGCCAAAATGAAGCTACCTTTTGGTGGGTTCATTCTTCAGTTCCCTTTGCCTGACCCAATGTAACAAAGAGTAGCCGGCAACACAAGGTTGCTATTACCAGGGTATGTCAGATTGTGGTTCAAAAATACCACAATCTTCGAGGAGGCTCTTTCTGTGTACCCCCGCCCACAACTTCTATAGAGGCTTTGAGTTCCTGGATTCAGCTGCTCACTCTCTTCAAGTGATGCCCAGGTCTGGCTCAAAAATTTTCACCTGAGGTAAAGCATCTGACCCAATCAAGATGCATAATATCCAAAGCCAGCTATGTTATTCTGATACAAACAGCAGAATATAAGGTTTATTAAGCATAAGACCGTTGTGTACTCAAAAAGACTGCACTAGCCAGTACCACTTGCTAGTACTCAAAAGCAAAAGAGTTTTGTGACATAAAGCTTATACCTGTATTGAATAAGCTTGCAAATGCATCAGCTGTGGCATACTATCCATGAAGGGTTATGCCAAATAAATGTATTACAGGGTTAGGCATATTTTGTTCAGCGTGTGACCGAAATTACTTACCATTTTTATTTTTAAAATATATATATTGAGAATTTCAGTTTTACCTCAAACATGGGCCCCAGTGTTAGAAAATTGCCCTACTTAATGCAATTAAAAAGGGAAATGATTTTTCTTTTAAAATGATTTAATTGACAAAGCTAGAAATCTACTCCCAGCTAATATCATTAGAAGGGGAAATTGGCTTCATTTATAATTGACGAAACTGCAATTCACTGCAGACTTATGTGAGCATGGAAATTAAGCACACATAATTACTGTCTGGCCTACAGCCAAACACATTCTATTTCTATTCCATCCATATTCAAATGTTTTTAAAAAGAGACCATGATAAATTTCCAGTTCGTTTATTATGAGGATAGCAGTGTTAGAAACATTTCTCCAGAACTGACCTTGTTTAAATTGGAAATACTAAGGTAGTATTAACTAGTATTAATAAAAAAAATTAAAATAGAAAGATTTCATTAATTTGTGTTGATGTCTATTATTAGAATACATTTTAATAAAAAGTGTGGCCCAACTTTTATGAGCTACTCCCACTAACTTTGTCATATTCCCAGGTTTCAATGGGTCCACTCTATTTGGTACTAAATTTAGGCAATAATATACAATTCATAAGTGAGGGACATATGACCCGCAAGCTGTTATTGGATGCCAGTCCTGCCAATCCTCACATTTCACTATAAAATATGAGGCTGATGGGAGTTGTTGTCCAAGGCTACTGGGAAAATTGCACATTTCCTTCTAATAAAAATTCACAATGATATTTGCCAAGAAGGAAAGAGTTGGATAATTTTTTAAAATAAAAGACTACATTTACATCCCCCCCCCCAAAAAAAAGCCCAACCATATTCTAGAGAATTTGTCAAAAATCAAATTCACCAATCCCATCATTCCTCACAATTGGGAGGTAAACAAACAAGCATTTTCTCCATGGAGTGTATAACCTGCTGTCCTAAGATCCCCATTTGCATCCATGTGGGGCATAGAAAGGAGGAAGAAGGAACCATTTCTTCTGGGTTCCACAGCCTAATCTGGTAGCCTATGGTGCTCACAAAGAATGTCATGCCCTGTTGAGCTTTCTTGCCCTTCAAATTGTTGGGGGGGGGGGCTCGCAAAGCATATATTTTGGATCTGCAGTCTTCTAACAGGTCACTTATGGAACCCTGAGGGGCTCATCTTCCAGCTTCATATGTTTTAGCCTGTTTATATTGTCTGTAGGATACTGGAGTGAGTTGCCAGTTCCTTCACCAATGGATCATGTTTAGTCTGAGTTCTCCTCTATGGCCTCTCTGTCTTGGGTGTAGCCCAGTGGTCAGCAAACTTGGCTCTACAGCTGTTCTTGGACTTCAGTTCCCAGAAGCCTTGATCAGCAGGAGTGCTGACTTGGGCTTCTGGGAATTGAAGTCCAAGAACACCTGGAGAGCCAAGTTTGCAGACCCCTGGTATAGCCCATAGTAGCCTTATTGAACCACATAAAGCAATGATCCTTGGGGGGGGGATTTATATTCTGCCTTTTTCCCATTCTAGGAGCTGCTAGTGATGTTGTTTTTTGAATTGCTGTTCACTGGGTCCTAAGTTCAAATAAATATGTACAATACTAGTTTTGCACCCTGTTGTATTATTTATTATTATTTATTTCTCACACTTGCTAACCCCGCCCCAATCGGGTTAGATTTCAAGATGCACACAAGCATTTTCCCATTATTAACACCATGGCAAACATAGAGATGTACATAGCCATGTCTGTTTATTGTCATATTACTTGGTTACTTGATTGATCCGTACTTTACACATCTAGTTTGACATGGCAGATCAAAGCATCATCTCCCACTGTTTCCCACTTCTTTTTCATTAAAACACTGGTAAGTAATTTTGACCTTACCTACAGGCTTGGAGTAAAATTAAGATATTGTATAGGATATCTTCTTAATTTTATCCCAAGTCTGTAACTAAGGTCAGATTTAATAGCACAAGTCCAGTATCATGCAAGTAAACAACCACTAGCATGGCAAGGTTTTCTTCCCCTTCTATACCATGCCTTCTGTACCACACAAAAGGTGTCTGAAGGGTTTCCTAGACCTCAAGAGCAAGTTTCAAACATGCATCAAGGAGAAGAACAATTCCCTTCTCTTAGTTCCTTTAACAAAAGAACTGTTCCATCAGGTTCACTGCATCTCATTGCAAGAAACTTATTTTAGCTAAAGCTTCTTAGTGGGGTTATGGACATCATAAAATACAGAACTGGTGTTGAAGAAAGTCTTCAAACTGAAGTTCTGGAACACTGTACAGTACTTACATTAGTTAAATGAACCAGATTAATCCAGCCACACCATCCCATAACAAAACAGATCAGCTACCCCACCCCACCCCACCCACACAGTCTCAGTCACAGGGTAAAAACACATGCTGTATTTTTTCATTTCTTTCTTGGTTTTCTTCCTTAACAAAGCAAGATCAGTTAGTGAGTTCTGCACCTATTAATGAAGTGTGACTTTTTCCCTGGGAGATTTCCTGTTATCACTGCCAACGCATGAAAAAGTTGACTGTGCAAATCTTCCAGTTCATGAGTTTAATCTATTTTGGCACATGAAGAATTGTTTGTCTTGCCTGTTCCTGCAACATTGCCCTCTTCAACTTTAGCTATTTGTCCTTTTCTCAGCTTTGTTCAATGTGTTTTAAAATATCTTTGTATGGACATGTAAATATTGCATAGGTAGGCTAGGAGCTTAAAGAAAGTTAAGATGTAAATGCATATGTAAAGTAGACACTACAGCCAAAATGCTGTTGCCCTATAAAGCTGAAGGATGGTAGTCATGCAGAACATCTACCATCCATTTTTGCATGCTGGTTCATTCCCTGATTGCAAAACTAATTTTTTGCCTATGTATAAAGCATTCAATTCAGGAAATAGAAACACATTCATCTAATACAGACAGGGAAATGCAACTGGATTTTGGCTTTTTAGAAAATACTCGAGCATCAGATTGTCTTTTGAGGAAAGAAAAATATGAGCATAGGTTCATACGGTGCAACACAGGAGTAGACTAGACAGGAAAAGAGTCCATAGTTCTAAAGATGACATTTGCTTCAATATGGTCCAGTCGTAAGATACATTTTTTAGTATCAGGCACTATTGAACTCAATAGTACCTCAGCGTCTTACAGCAATTGAGATGATTCTGTGATTGGGGACTGGCCATGCCACTGATGTGATTAGCTGAGATATCTGGCAATGGCATAGGATAAAGTCATACCCACAAAACAGCTAAATGTACAAAACAGGTAAATGTACAAAATAGGTTACTGTATATGGTTGTGAGAGCTGGACCATTAGGAAAGCTGAGTGCAGAAGGATAGATGCCTTTGAGATGTGGTGTTGGAGGAGAGTTTTGAAAGTCCCCTGGACAGCAAGGAGAACAAATAGGTCAATCTTAGAAGAAATCAACCCTGACTGCTCCTTAGAAGATCAAATAGTGAAGATGAAGCTAAAGTACTTTGGACATCAAATGAGAAGAGAAGATTCACTTGAGAAAGCCTTGATGTTGGGAAGGGTGGAGGGCAAAAGAAGAAGGGGGTGGCCAAAAATGAGATGGCTAGATGGTATTGTAGACACAATGGGCACAAAGCTGAGCGAGTTGAGGAGGATGGTGGAGGACAGAAGTGCCTGGCGGACAGTGGTCCATGGGGTCGCAAAGGGTCGGAATCGACTGTGCGACTGAACAACAACAAAAAACTTCAAGATTCCAGCCATGGCTACTGATCATGTGGACTTTAAACCCCCAATAGTAAAAGGTCCTGGTTCATGTGCATAATGAAAGTGGCAACTTTATTCCCTTTTACCTACAATAAGCTCTCTTTCACAGGTTTAAAATTGCTCTTTGAATTTAATATCATTAGATTCCTCCTCATACAAACATATGCACATGAAAAACACACAGAGACCTACAAACGTATTTTGCCATGATCCTGTTAGTTCTGAGAACTTAAATCTGAAGTCAGAAACAAAACTGTGCTAAAACAATTTACAAAAAAAACAGCAAAATGATGACTGAATTCCCAGATTGTCTTTTTTCTCATCCTGCATGAAAATCCTGATGATAAAATGCAAAGACTGCACAAAAGCAGGTTGGATTCATTACTCCCTTTTTACCGTGCAGTTTCCCAAAACTGCAAACTTGCACAGTCAGTTCAACAGAAGTTAGCCCCATGTGAGATACCATCTTAACTTTGTTTCAACCCCTTATATAAGTATCCTTAGATTAATAATAGCTTGGGACAGTTGTATAACTAATACCTTGGTTACTCAGTGTTGACGTGGTTTGTTTACTTATGTGGGCCAAATGTATCCTTCATCCTTTATTTTCTTTGCTCTTTGTTATCCAAAAAAGTTAGATTTTTTTTCCAAAAGGCAATTTTTCTTCCACAAGGTATAAATGGAAGTGCTAAACTAGACAAGATATTGGAGATCTTTTCTGACTTTCCTATTCCTTTATTTGCTTAACAGCTGTGAGGTAATGCTCAAGATGGGTCAGGGCCATAACAGTGGTAAGCAGCAATTTAAATGCACATTTCATTTCACCCAGCACTCCTGTTGATATTTTCTGGGCTAGAGAAATGTATATGAATAACTATTGGGAAGAAGTTTTTATTTATTAGTCATTTTTATCTGGAAATGTAAGAGCTGCTCTTCAACCCAAATAGGGCCCCCAAGATAACTTACAAAGCTTACAAGCAGTGGCAAAACCTGAAAGCATCACCAACATCAGAATTATGATCAGAAGAAAATCCTGAAAAAGGAGACAGAGTCAAATGCTTGGAAGATACCAAAAAAGCAGAACTCTGAAAGATTTCTTTTTGAGCAACAGAACCCAGAGTCCCTTGTAACTAGCATTGTCATTGGCCATAGAGGCTGGGAGACTCTGGAAGAGATCGTTTTTAAAAAATTGAACATTTCCAGGCTTGGCTAAAAAAAAGCCATGCGGAACAAATATATTTTGTTTGTCTTCCATCCTTCTGAGGTTGAAGCAGCACTGATTTGGGCTTCTGGGAATTGAAGACCAAGAACACCTTGAGTGCCAAGGTTAGCCATCATTAGGCTATATGCATGTGTAAATGGATTTCCGACCTATGGCTTCTGCTGCCATCCTAAGGCCCGGTGAGCTTCACTAAAGCTTACTTAGTGGTCATACTGGTTAAGGGGTTCATTTGAGAATGATAGCCCAAGAAAGTAACTTTTCCAAGCCTATTGTTCCTCCCTATCTAATCAGCTGTTAGGGAACAGATACATAGCTGTTGAATAGGCTTGAACTAATTACATTAAATTTGAGGGTCACAAATTGCCCACCCTCTTTTAAATACTTCAAAACAGAGCAGTAGTAAGTATTAAAGGAGTTCAAACTTGAAGCATCCTTTAGAACACCAGCTCACATTGCCAAACATCCCAGACAGATAAATATTCATTTGGGAGATAAAAAATGGTACTTAAACATATTGGACTGTGTACATGGAAACCAGACATCTATACAGGGGCAACAGTCCTCAAATAATTCATTCTCTCTCATTTATGCTAATTCTTTTAAGCTTCTGGCTTGGAAGCCTT
The DNA here is from genome assembly GCA_030440675.1 of Furcifer pardalis. Lineage (NCBI taxonomy): Eukaryota > Metazoa > Chordata > Lepidosauria > Squamata > Chamaeleonidae > Furcifer > Furcifer pardalis. The sequence continues at coordinate 73,721,710 of CP126892.1, forward strand.
CCAACTACTGTGAAGACCACTGCACAATTATCTGCATTTTCTTTCTGCCTGTAGCTATGGTTGTAGGAAAGTCTCATTGCAAATGAGATTTAATGAGTTTATTCAGTTTAGTCTGGTTTTCACTACATTATTTTATACAGTTTCTTTTTTTGCTGAATGTCATAGCAGAACTTTCCAAAACAGCACACAGCCACATCTTTTAAAAGACATCCACATCTAAGGTATTGCAACAGAATAAAATATGGTATAGATGGGAACCAATGGAAGGTACTGTATTTCCTTTAACTATTAGGGAACAGATTTAGGACTATTTTAATAAGAGCTAGTGCTCTTTAATTTTAATTTAACATATTTTAATTTCCTTACATAAACCTATGTTTGTTTGATTCTAAGTGACAGTCTACCTTTCTTGCAATACACTTCAAGAGTAACCCTGTACCAGAACAAATTAATTTTTGGAAAATGTAAATGGATATATCCTCCTGGACATTGTACATAGCACAGAGGTGAATTAAGTAATGAAGAATATATGTTGTAGATATACAGAGGTATTAGACTTATTGGTTGAAGAGAGGTGATATAAAAGTTGAAAAATATATCATAGCTTTTCATTTTTTTGTATTCAATGTATATTAAGTGTAGTACTCCTGTGAAATCTTTTTTGTATTGTATGTCTGTGTTTTTTATTGTTTCATTTTTATTGAAAATTTATAAATAAAGAATTTAAAACAAGAGTAATACAGTATTTTTTTATCCCAGAAGTTTCTAATGCATGTTTTGTGACCACATACATCCATTTATTGCTTCAGAACATACTCAACTCATTAAATGATAAGTTATGCAATAGCTCCTGCCATCAGATGTATGCTTGAGGCACTGGAAAAGGAAGAGCTGTGAAAAATCTATACACTGACCATCTGTTTAGCAAAGGGGAGCTAGTAAGATGATACACTATCAGATACAAATTGGCCATCTGTATTTCAACAAGATAAGTAGGTAAGAGATGCATGTTGACAGTTGGCGGCAGTGCTGTTCTTCAATGATTTCAAGTATGTTCTTTGCCAATGTCACTTTGAACTATTAATTTTGAACTTTACCGTTCCTCTAATGAAGGAATACATTTTTTTAGTTTAAAAAAGACAGAAAGAAAACATCAAAATACATATACAGTCAAACCTCGCATAAAGAGCGCCTCGCTTAGAGACCATGGGGAGTTGCTGTAAGTTAGAGTCAACTTGATGGGACATAATTATTAGTTGCAGCCAGGTTTGGCTTTCTCCTCTAATCCTCTGGAGAAAGTCTGAAGCAATTTCTTAGCATGAAAGAAAGATGATAAAGAGGAGTACAGTGAAATCTCGCATAAAGAGCAGAATTTTCTCTGAATGTTTGCTTCGCTTAACAAATAAAACCAACCTGAAACTCGCTTAACAAATAAATCAGGGTTCACAATCCCCCCCACAAGGGGTCACTTACAATGGTGTTTCGCTTAAAGAGCAAACTTGCTTAAAGAGCAATCCTGTGGAACGCATTATGCTCTTTAAGCGAGGTACAACTGTACATAGTGAGCAAGTTTGTTACATTACAATTACTAGTAATAAAGTTTCATATCAGTCTCGCATCATGCTAGTTGTAACAAATATGCAACAACAACCAAAAAAACATAAAGATTTATGAACAAATAATAACACCCTGGTGCTATTTACAATGCCTTGGTGATCACGGTTTGTTTTTCTTTCCTCATATTATTTCCAAAAACTCATTTCATCTGGTGCTGGCATATCACCTTTACCCTTATTCAATGTATAATTTAAGAAAGGTCTCCAAATTTCTCCAAAACTGTTCTCCTTAACCAAACCTTTTTTATAATTCAATTCCCATGTTAATTTATCATTTAATGCCAACTGCCACATTTCTTTGTACCAATCTTCTATCTTTACCAATGAATCATTCTTCCAGTTTCTTGCAATACATTGCCTTGCTGCAGTCAGTATTATAGATAACAATTCCATTTTATATTTATCCAATCTTACATCATCAATTTTTGTCAACAAGGCAGCACCCGACTCCAACACAAAGCTCATTCCCATTATTTCTGATATTTCTTTTGAAAGAATACATTTTGAAGACAGGAAAATAACCATATACAAGAGTACAGATACCTTCTGGTTAGAGTTGAGTTTAATCTGAAGTTTAAGAGTTCTCCTTTTGCACAAGGTATATTCAAATGATTCTGTTGGTACAGTGGTTAGATTGTTAAGGCAGAACTGGAATTGAAACCCTCACTCAGCCTTGTGGATCATTCAGTTGAAGCAGTCATTCTTTTTCAACTAATTGAGATACTGTGTGTAACTGTTATGAGAGAAAGATGTGGGAAAGAAAATGAGGAGAGCTACGTATGAACTCAGAGCTCTTAGATGAAGGACACCCATAGTAAGAACATTAAGAATTCATTTCAGCAGGATGTGTGCAAACAAAATTCCTAGGAAATTGTACTTTTGTTTAAAGTAATTAAGACTGGAGCAACAAAGATCAATTATTGTTTTTTATCACATATTAACAAAAATTGCTCCTTGTGTAACTTACAGATCTATGAACAAGTTTCTTGAATCTGCAAGTTTTAAAAAAATAATTTAAAACGTTTGGGACATTTTTCAAAAAAGTAGCTGAGTTGGTCTACCTCATCATGTATTTGAAAAACAATGTTTAAGACTAACAGGTTTGTTTACTTCAGTCCAAGGTTCCACAAATTACAATTCATTTCCCCTGATGCATAGAATACAGTGTGGAAGCATCAGGTTTATACATACAAAATGCATAGTTGAAAGTGTGGAGAACAAGAGAAATGAGATACATTGATAACACTGGTAATTAATCTTCAAAGTGGTTATGTAGTCAATAGTTTAAAGGTTAACTACCAATATTTATATGCAGCTGCATCTTTTATATTCTATATGATTTGGTCCTTACTCCCACATCCACTTATGTATTGGTTGGAGGCTGTACTCTGTATGTCTGAGGAAGTGAGATGTAAGCATCAGGTTCGCACTAAGATAATCATCATTTAATAATAAATGTGATGGTTTCATATCTATTGTTATGACAATCAAATTCATTTAAAAAGAAAATCAAAGAAGAAATAACTTTTAAGATTCCTAGAAGGGCTTTCTTTCTTTATTCATGTCAGAGCCACCACCAGCATATAATAACAAACAAAGCTAAAATAAACACATCTAAAAACAACATAGAATTAAAAAGGGCTGGATGACATTTGCCCAATATCGGGCCATATCAACAGCATTTCCTCTTACTAATATAAGGTCTTCCTCAGTGCATGTTGAGGGGCTTCATGTACATTGTATCATATGGGAGATAGTTTGTACTTCTCTGCATTCCCAAGGCTACAGGGAATTTGATATTTTAAAACATTAGGAGTATGAGGCAGTTGGCTTACTTGAGACTTCAACAAAACAGGCCTCATCATTACCCAAAAAAGGACCTATCTCAAGAACTGTATCTATTCACTTCAAAATATGAGCTGCAAGGAGTTGGAGAAGATCCTCTGAGGATGATCTTAATTATTCAAGCAGAAGGAGTAGTTGCTGAATCACTTTGAGTCCTATTTTAAAATGCTGCTGCTTCTAAAAGTGAAATAATATGTGAGTGAGGTATTTCTTCATGAGGACAGTGTTATTTGGTAAATGTTTGGATTAAAAGCTTTCCCCCATATTCCATTTAGCAACATAAGACAATATTTCATTTTGGTTTTGAAGATAAATATGCCTGACTAAGGTACCACACTCAAGTCTGTTTTATTTTTTATACTTCTGCCGTCTTCTGTAGTTCTCATGAAACCAAATGAAATAAACTGCTGACTACCATTTCCCAGCTCCTTCATGTTATATAACATCTCACCACTCCTGACAGACAGAAAAATGAAGGATAACAGCTCAGCCTCTACATGTTTGGCTAACACTCCTTCAACACTTTGCTGAAAAGCAAGGTGACCCTAGAGAATATAACCAAACTTAACCAGGCTGGGTGCCAGTTTTTGTACCTGATAATCCTAAGTGATGGATATCATGATACAGAACCAAGCCTCTAAATCAGTGGTGCCCAAACTAAGGCCCAGGGGCCAGGTGTGGCCCCTGATGCCAATTCATCCGGCCTGTGAAGCCCTCATCCCTCCTGGGCCAGATGAATTGGTGTTGGGGGCCGCCCCCGGCCCCCGGGGCCTTAGTGACCAGCTTCCTGAACCACATGATTGGCCCATGGCCCAAAAAGTTTAGGCACCCCTGCTCTAAATAAACAAATTGTGTGAGGTGTCTCAAGCAGAAGGTTAGAACTGCCAAGAAAGTATAAAAACCCATGTATTCATTCATTTCATTTCACTCTTTATATATTTCATTTTGGGGGGTTTTGTCCTAGAGAGTGTCTCTGAGATCTTATTTCACAGGTACCAAAATAATATGTGTGGCTTTAGATACTACACAACAACATTTGTAGGAAACGTATACCATCTCTGGCAGCAGACATCCTTATTACAGGGCCATGCATGCATTACAAACTGATTTCAGAGGATGGAATCATATGTTTGTGCTTAATACTATTGCAGGGTCTGAAAGCTATTCCCTTAGACCAGGTATGTCAGATGTCAAGTCAATTTACAGTCAGACAAGGAGAGATCCAGAACAGTTCTTTATTCAGCTGAACAAAAGCAACTGGGTGCACACTTTATCAAAAACAGGAGGGAAAATGGCATGCCTACCCTTCTCTTGCAGGCATTTTTATACCTTCCTCCCATTGCAGATTCTGTCTTCCCAAGGTCTCCACCCTCCATGGTCTCCATCTTCCAATCATTCTCTGCATGACCAATGCATGCTTTCCTCGTCATGGGATTTTTCCACTCCCTTCCCTCAAGATCTGCAGACTTCCACCTTCTCATTTTTTCTTTGTTCTAAAATTCAAGCAAGTGTAGTACAGAAGCAAGATGACACAGGTTAGGTTAATACATGTAGGTTCAACATATATACACATGTCCAAGCTAGACCCCATCAATACCATTGCTCTCTTCTTTGGCTTCCAGTGTTTCAGATACTTTATGCTATAACCTTTTTCTAATTTGGGCTGTAACCCAAATGTGGAGGAGGGAATTGGAGACATTATAGATCCTTGTCAACATTCAGTTAACACACAAGGAAGTAAGAATGGGCGAAAGCATCACCAACACCCTTGATTTACCTGCATCCAGTCTGATGGTGCACTGAAGTTCTGTCCATGGATAATTCAGCTATATGACAGTTCAAAGCCCCTGTGATCTACTCCTTTTCCCAATTTTGAAAGGTGTAAGCACAAGCAAGGAAGTGACATTAATATATGTTCAATGTATGTTCCTACTAATTATGCAATATTTTGGTTAGCCACTGTCCAAGCTAAGTTACATTTTTATTATTGGCTGATAATCCAAAGCATAGGAATCACATGGGGAAGAAAAATTCCTTCTTTGCTCCAGACAGTATTCATGGTGGAATAAAATTATTCAGCTTTCATAATATGGATACCTCAGAGCTTGGCTCCAACTCCTTTTGAAGAATGTTCACCAAGTACAGGACTATACAAAAGTCTTAGGCTGCAACCAGCTGGTTTGGTAAAAATTCAATGAATGGTTTCGGGAGGGTATAGGTCACCCTCCAAGCCAACTAACACACCAAAATTGGAGAGACTTCTGCTAATTCTCCACTCAACCTTCTTCAAATGTGGTAAAATTTGGAGTTAGGGTGTCTGAGTTATGGCCCCCCAAATCACTCAATGAAATTTCCCAAACCAGCTGGGGGTGGCCTAACACAGTACTGTGTATCACATTGCCCATGCCATTATTGGTTGTTTTAATGTACAAGTTTATTGTTTAATCCTCTTGTCTTGTATTACAAAGCTCCATCTGAATGAATCTATAATATACCACCAATATTTATGTCAAAACTTTAGCTCAAAGCATTTCATGTGTATATTAGTAATATAATAGCTCATGCTTTGACAGCTGCAGTGCAGTATCTTACCATTTTCACCAGTCAAAGAGCAAATAAAACTGTTGGCACAACACTTTAAAAATATTGGAGCTAGTTTAGAAACAACCGATGGAAATGTCTTTTCTTCACTGATACGTTTGGCTTGGATTGAAAAAGATTTGGGTTGGATTGCCAAGTGCTTTCTGCAAACAGTCATGGGTGGGGGGGGACTGGTTGCTCTATTAGTGCTATATTTGGACTGGAAAGTGATTCTGGATGAGGAAGAAAAGTCACACTGGGAAGCAACAGATGAAACTACATGAGAGAAGAAAGTAGCTTAAAAGTATCTGCACTAACTTCCACATTGACTCAACCATTACCTTTTCCCCACAACATCACATTCCAAAACAATCTGTACATTACAGAACATGTGCTGATTAAAGATAAACCTCTGTAGCACAGGTACATATAGCAGCTCATTATGAATAGTCCTTGGTTGGATGAATGATGATCCATGGAAGTTGATGTACGAGGAGGACCAAGATGATTTGAATCGAGAGGTAAGTTTAAACACTACATTTATTCATGCAAACAGAACAACTAATTGGTGAGTAAAATAACTTTTTTAATGTAAGAAAAACATGAAACAATTAGAATGGGTAATGTAACTAGTAAACAGGATTGTTTTTATAACCTGTTTATGTTGGATTGGAGTAGCAGCACCAGGTTAGGTTGGATATTTAAATTTAGGTGTCATGCTATGAACAAACAGACAGTTAAGAAAAATCATATGTATGCCATAATGTTTGGAATCTTAAATGTGACTTGTGTTTCAACAAAAGGCAACCAATAATTTATTGTATGCCTTCTACTCCTTCATCTATGGAGAGGGAAAAAGACAATTGATTATACACAATCCAGGCAGTAGCATGATATCACTCTACCTAGGATGGAAACGACTCTTCAAGTTTGCAACTTCCATCCTAGGATTTAACTCATACTTCAGATTTCACTCATAATTCAGGTTATTACATCTGGCCAGGATGATTCTTAGAGTTTGCTGTTCTTCTCCTGGAGCCTGCATGTCAAGTTTTTTTTTAATGTCCCATTGATTAAAAGTTCTGAACACTTATATGTTAATGGTATTTTATTTATTTATTTATTTATTTATTTATTTAGATTTATTATCCCGCCCTAATCAGGCGAACCTGACTCTAGGCGGCTTACAGAAAATTCATAAATTAAAACCTTGAGGTTCATAAATTACTTAAAAGTCAATTAAAAAAGCCTTATGAAGAGATTTATTGTCACCATCTCTTAGCTTAGATATTAGACTGAAAATCCAACCCACAAAGTTGTTGTCACTGTTCATACCACATGGTGGCCTTTGCATCTCTCTTCTGCATGACTGCTGTATCATGGAGCATTCTGGATTAGCTTTAAGCCAAGGAAGGAGAAGATGAAAGGACCATGGAGAAAACAAAAGGAAATAGTCTATTGGTTTTATCTCCATCTAATCCCATTAGAGCCTTGACAGGAAGTAATGTAGTAGTCCTGGTATAAAATATCTAACGTTGACTGGATTGTACTGGTAGTCTGGATTCTATAAAGTTTTCTAGGCTTTGTTGAGGGAGGGTTTTCATTTTTATTTCAGTCGATTTTTCTTAATTAATTAATTAATTGCATGACTTGGAGTTGAATGCTCTTCTTTCTACTTGGCTGCTCCTAAGGCTTTTTAGAACTTTTGCATGGAGATTACATATGGGGGACCTATATTTTTAAGAGCGATAAGCTTGGAAACAGTACAATAATATCTCCTAGACTCCTGTACCCTGGAAAAATCTAAACTAACTTTCCCAAGCAATACTAATATCTTACCTTGATTGCAATTAAAGCCAATTGGCAAATTTTTATCCAGGATGTGCCACAACAAGTAACTGAAGGGCTTACGAACAAGGAAAATTCCCTTCTACAGTATTTTCATAAACGTTTTCCATTGATTATTCGACAAAGCAAGAGGGAGATGATGGAAGGATCAAAATTTCATTATTTGAACTCTGCATAAAAATCCCAGGCAGCATTGTAGGTAGGACACCTGTGAAACCAAACTTACTCAGCTATCTTTTGTTTTGCTTATACAGTACCTGTATCTGTAAATCCCAAAGCATAGATATCATGTACTGTATCTTATTCCTCCTAGAATTTGCAGTTGTGCAGAGCTGAGCATTCTTGATCATCTTAAAAATAGTAACCACCCAGCAAGGCTTGGGAATATAAATTCATCTTCCTCACAGGAACATTGCTTATTAAAATTGCTAGTCTTGGGTGTATCATTTTACTATAGCTCTCGCACAACAATAGGAAAAAAATATAGTAACACACACACACCCCGACTTATGTACATCTTGAGTTACATAAAATTCGACTTAAGTAATGATTTTGTACTAAAACCATGTCCCGATTTACACAAATATCCCAATTTACGTAATGCAATTTCCTATGGATTTGCTTCAATTTACATTTTAAAAAATCATTTTTACTATGGGCTTGCTTTAATTTACACAAAAATTCATTTCCCTATGGGCTTGCTTCGATTTATGTAAAAAATCATTTTTCCAATGGGTTTGCTTCAAGTTACATAAAAAACCGATTTACTTAAACACTTTTTTTTTTAACTTTAAGACTTTTTGGGTGAGTTGGGTTTTACATAGATCAAACTTTCTCCTCTTTCAGTGCTAGTGAGATCACATTTTACTTGCTATAAGAAAGACAGGCTTAGCAGTAGACCTCTAACAGAAATCTAATGCTGTATAAATATTGCTGGAATATTCCTCCATGTTCAGCACTGTTTGCACAATTTGGAGTCAGAAAGGCTCAAGGCACACTGTTAAAACAACACATAACAAGATGAGAAGCTTCCAAATCAAAAAGCACTTCTAGGTGATTCATCTTCAACACAAAGTCTATTTTTGCTTTTCATGTTTCACAGCTTGCAAGTTTTGTCTAATGCAGGGATCAGCAAACTTGGCTCTCCAGATGTTCTTGGACTTCAGTTCCCAGAAGTCCTGATCAGCAGGCATACTGACTTGGGCTTCTGGTAATTGAAGTCCAAGAACACCTGGAGAGCCAAGTTTGCAGATCCCTGGTCTAATGCAAGCAATGTTAATGGCTTTTGGATGTTTCTTAGCATGCTTCACAATTTACCGTCAACACGTCATTGTGCATTTTAAACGAGCACCATTTTTGTGAAAACAGCTAAGTGACACATCACCATCAGTAACCACCTTTTTCTTTGATTTGCACAAACATGTGCTATGGAAGCAATTTGGTTTTTAAAAAAGCATTATTTCCATCTTTTAAAAAAACTGCCAACATATTTTTCTTGTAAAGTTGTATTAATAAAGATGCAAGTGCACATGTAAGCTAAAGAATAACTACCATCTGCCCAAAGTGAAACTTCTTAAAGATGTTTTAGTTTTAATTGAAAAATTAAACATACATTTAAACTTATCTTGTGGAGATCAGTGAGATTTTAACGCAACTACATTTGGCTCATTGTTTCTCCAAATATTTTGTGTGGTTCCATGGGGACAGTTCTTAAGGTACTTTATCTTCTGTTCTAACCTTGCTTTGTTGTTGTTGTTGTTGTTGTTGTTGTTGTTGTTGTTGTTGTTGTTGTTGTTGTTGTTGTTGTTGTTGTTGTTGTTGTTGTTGTTGTTGTTGTTGTTGTTGTTGTTGTTGTTATATGCCGCCCTACTTGGTGAAAACCAACTCAGGTTCTTACATTAAATGAAGCATGGCTGTTAGCATTGGACTAAAGGAAATATCAAAGATACATCTAGATAGCAATGCACCTGTTCACGTAAAAACTGCCTTTATTTTTTGCTTTATTTTAATGAATAATTCTGAATGCAGATACCTAAATCATCCAGCCAATACCTGTATATGGATTACTTATGGACAATAATGCCTAAAACTAACTTGAATATCTGATAGAGATTGGATTACCATAAACTGATAGCTTTATCAGCTATCAGACGTTGGTTGAGCCCATGAAAAAAGGCCAGTGCCATAAATGGTCATAGGCATACAAGAAGAATTTATCACCCTTTTTTCATTTCCATCACTAAGAGACTAAATTAAATTGTACTCTTAAATATAAAAATGTTTAGTTGAACACAGTAATATAACTTGCCTTGTTATGTGATGACCTTCAGTGAAGTATGCCGAAGCTTTAACCAAATGTTCTGAGTGCTGGAAAAGCAAAAAATAAAATTCCTGAATATATGTTTCTGCTATCTTCAGTGGATATAGTGAGTTATGGAATGAGTCCAACTTTAGGTAAATGCATCATAATGTAAAGAAAAATACGGATGGAAGAAGTTAATCTTGGCAGCTATTTTTCTCCATCTTTAGCTCTACTCAGTCTTCCAGAATTTTTATTTTATTTTATTTATTATTATACTTATATCCCATCCCTCTAGGGAAAAATCATCCCTACTCAGGGCCGCTGTTCTGTCACCTTGAAGGCTGAACAACTGCATTCAAAAATATAACAGAATCAGGATACAGTACAATATATATTGCAGAGATTTCCAATTCTCACTAGAAAAAGAGAACTGTGAGTTATATATGAGGTGTTTTTATATCTATTGCTTTCTGGCCACATTATCCTGCTATGGTAATAGAGTAGGCCATACTGCCATCGACTCAACACTGATTGTCAGGAGGCAGTTAACAAACCTGACAACCCTGAGAACAAACGACCTTGGATGGTGAAGTCCACAGGGAATGGTGATGACTAAATGGATTAAATCCCACTTGAATCAGTGGTGGGATGTCAAAAATTTTACTACCCCACCATGATGTCATCACAGTGTGGGCGGAGCTAACATCATGACATCATGATGTCATGGGCGGGACCAAAGAAAAATAATAAATAATAAAATAAAAATAAGCACACACACACACACACACCTCTCAACCCACCCACCCACCCACAACACAAACCCGTAAATAAATAAATTAAATAAATAAAATAAAAATTACATTAAAATACACACACACACCAAACACAAATCAACCCACCCACCCCAAACATAAACCCGTCACTTACCTGTTAGTATAAGTGCCTGGGCAGCACCATGTTGCAAGATGGATATGGTCATCGAACCAGTTCTCTAGGATAATATGCCTTAATATAAATGTAAAACAGCTGTACCTCCTTAAGGGTTCTCCAATTGGAACAGCAATTGAAACAGCACAGGTGTAGCTTATTGATGAGGTAACTCCAAGACTTTGCTTAAAAACCCCAAGCCAGGCCACCAGGCCTTTTTAGGAATTGTGGTAGTATGTCAATATAGGTAAAGGTATTAAATACACATTAAAATACACACAGACACATCACATCCAAAGGTGATTCACTTACCCTGGAGAAGCAGGCTATAGGGAGCTTCAGGCTAGCAGCTTCTCTTCCTCCTCCCCGCTTGGGAGGACAGCAAGGAGGCCGTGCATAAGCGCCAAGCACTGTAGGCATACATGGACACCAAGTGTTTGGCGTGCATGCGCAGTGGGGCGAAATAATAATAATAATAATAATAATAATAATAATAATAATAATAATAATAATAATAATAATAATAATAATAATAATAATAATAATAATAATAATAATAATAATAACCAGTGAAAAGGTAAGCCCTGAAGGTGGTTCCCACCAAAAGCTGCTACCGGTTCTCCGGGACACTGGGGAAAGTTACTACCGGTTCTGGCGAGCTGGTAAGAACCTGTTACATCCCATCACTGACTTGAATCCATCTTGATGGAGGGCAGCAGCTTCATTAATACTGGCCAAGGGCTGATGAAAACTTTGTGTGCCAAAAGGGCTCAGGACCAGAACGTAACTTGCAGAACTGGATCAGTGGTGTGGGTGTCATGTTGCAATGTGGAAGGCATCAGACAATCCCAGGACAACTCAGTGTTCGGAATTCGATATAGTAGTAGTAGTAGTAGTAGTAGTAGTAGTAGTAGTAGTAGTAGTAGTAGTAGTAGTAGTAGTAGAAGAAGAAGAAGAAGAAGAAGAAGAAGAAGAAGTTGTTAGTGGATATTATTTGCAGAAATGGTAATAATATTATAGCAACTGAAAGAATACCCTAGCCATATGGCTTTTTTCCATGTTACATTTTGCATTTCTTTGTTTAATCCCTGCCAAAACTTACTTTTAGTGCATTGCAAATCATACAAGATGTAATGTTGGAAAGTACATAGGTTATGTTTTCACAGATAGAGGGTTGGACACTATCATCTCAAAGTGATTGAACAGCATGAACTGGAATAATTCTAAGTTGGATCCACATGGCAGCATTTTTGGAATTTTATGCCTCTGGTGAAAAAATATAATAAGCCTGACATATGGCCAACAAACATATGGTTGTTGAATGTGTTATGAAGTGATGCGTATAGTGTTCATTTATTACATAAAGCTAAAATCCATGACTCTGTTTGCATTGGGTCTGAACCAGAATTTCCTCTGTGACCTCTAGCAAGTGGCTTGTCTTTAGTATTGCTCAGTCAACCCAGCTGGAAGACTCCAAAAAGAAAAATTCCACATTTCAGTGAGAACCAGATGTCATAATATGTTCAGATGTTTCTGTGAATACATTCCAGGATGTATTCTGAATGGAATTGACAAAGCTTTCAAAGTCTTGAAGTGGTAGACGTGTTAGTTTGTGCAAGCATATCTGAGAGTAAACAAATTAGAACAGCAAAAATGACAATGACAATGACAATGTTGTAGCACCTTAAAGACTAACTCCTGTATTTAAATGTGAATTTTCATGGACCAAGTCCACTTCATCACTTCATTAAAAGCTTACATTAAATACAGGAGTTAGTCTTTAAGGTGCTGCAACATTTTTTGTCTTTTTTTTTTTGCTGTTCTGTTTTGCTTATCTCAGAGATGTTTTGAAAGTCTTATCTCTAAACATGATAATAATATTCTGTTTCATTGTTTTGAGACAGTTTTTGAGACTCAAGGTAATTATAGAGAATTTGGCAGAGCAAAGGCCCTCAGAAAGCATAGCCATTGTCAGTAGCCATGCTGACAGTGCTAGAAGCTACACTCCACATACCAGCAGCAAAAGTACCACAAATGGTACTCTTACACAGAACCTTCTATGAACTACTAGATGCCACTTCACTAGTAAAGCTCCTTTACTCTAATGGAGGAACTTCCACTGTATCTTTACTCAGATATCAACTGGAGGGGGTTAAGATTTTTTTAAAAAAACATCTAGCTTGATGTATTTCACTGAGACTATTCTTCTAGCATGTTATACCTTTTTGAATTAGTTTCTTCCATTTTTGATGGCTTGCAAAATGTGGATGAATGTTAGTGGCATGCAATACATATCAAGAACCCTTGTCTGACCACCAGAGATGGAGTAATTAAATGGTATTCAGGGGCTGTTTGGTTAACGACTGTGTAATATTTACAGTATATCAAGTATCAGAAGAATTAAAAAGAACCCCAAATATGGACAAATATGCCTGCCCAAGAAAACAACAAAAGGTCTTGTGGCACAATAACAACTACCTTTTTAAAGCTTCCAGGAAATGTAGCCTATTTCATCTGAAGCACTCAATGTTGCATCAGTCAGCAGGCTATGGTACTTTTTATGTGTACAGTATTTATAAAATCAGAAGGGATATCCAAAAAGCAGAAAAAATATTTTGTGATGAATACGTTCCTTTAATAACAGCAAACTGATAAAACAAAGCTTCTTATCAGTGATACCTGCTGGTTGCCATGATTCATGGCAAGGGTGGAATGGCTGAGGGATGGTAAAACCAGTGAAATGGGAATGGGGTGGAAATAACATTCCAGACAGCATGAGTAAAGCTAAAGGAAGAAGAAAACATTGCAGACTTGAGACAAGGCTATTTATCTTCCTTTTATCTCTTTACGGTCTCTTGTAGTTTCAACTAGCAAGAATGAAAAAGGATTGTAGGGCCACATGAGGGGTCACAAGTAGCTATAAAACAATTCCTATGCTAGTATGCAGCACTCTTGAGCAACTGCTGAGACCCCAGCACAATTGCATGACACATCATGAATCCAGGCTCATCTTGTTTCCATTATGCCCCAGGGTAAAGCTGTATTGAGCATGCTGGAACATTGAATAACAGAGAGATACTGCAGAGAGATACTGAATAACAGAGAGATGCTGCAGCTGTCACTGTATGTATGTATGTATGTATGTATGTATGTATGTATGTATGTATGTATGTATGTATGTGCGTATGTGCGTATGTGCTTATGTGCGTGTGTGCGTTTGTTTGTTTGTTTGTTTGTCTGTCTGTCTGTCTGTCTGTTTGTTTGTTTGTTTGACTTCTATCCCACCCAACTGGTGCAAGCACCAGTCTTCCACACAACAGAGGTGGGTTAATCTAGCCCATCTTACCAACAAAGGAAGAAGGTTCACCACAACTTATTTTGCTGAGAGTATTCTTGGACCTGGAATCAGTCAACTCCAAATCTTTTCAGCTACTAGGAACATAGTCTAGGCTGGAGAGCTGGCTTTCCTCCCCTCTACCCATCCTGGCCAGACTATGAGCCTCCTACCGCTAATTACACAAAATGTGGCAAGTAATTAAAGAGATGGGAATACCAGAGCACCTTATATACCTCATGAGAAATCTGTATATGAATCATCAAGAAGCAACAGTTAGGACAGAATACGGAAGGACAGAGTGGTTTGGAATAGGCACAATGCAGGAATGGAGGAATCAGAATTTGGGATCAAAATTAAAGAAGCTCCTGATTAGGTTGAAAGAAGAAAGTGCAAAAGCTGGCTTGAGACTCAATATAAAGAAAACCAAGATAATGGCAACAGGTCCTATCACTCCCTGGAAAACAGATGGGGAAGAAGTAGAAGCAGTGACAGATTTTACTTTCTTAGGATCAAAGCTCACTGCAGATGGTAATTGCAGCCATGAAATAAAAAGGCGACTGATTCTTGGGAGGCCAGTGATGAGAAACCTGGGGAACATAGTGAAAAGTAGAAACATCACATTGCAAACAAAAATTCGTATAGTCAAAGCAATGGTATTCCCGGTGGCAATGTATGGTTGTGAGAGCTGGACCATTAGGAAAGCTGAGTGCAGAAGAATAGATGCCTTTGAGATGTGGTGTTGGAGGAGAGTTTTGAGAGTCCTCTGGACGAAGAGAACAAATAGGTCAATCTTAGAAGAAATCAACCCTGACTGCTCCTTAGAAGGTCAAATACTAAAGACGAAGCTAAAGTATTTTGGACATCAAATGAGAAGAGAGGATTCACTTGAGAAAGCCTTGATGCTGGGAAAAGTGGAGGGCAAAAGAAAATGGGGGCAGCCCAAGATGAGATGGCTAGATGGTATTGTAGACACAATGGGCACAGAGCTGAGCGAGTTGAGGAGGATGGTGGAAGACAGAAGGGCCTGGCGGACAGTGGTCCATGGAGTCGCAAAGGGTTGGAATTGACTGTGCAACTGAACAACAACAACAAACCGCTAATGAACCACAAGGGCTCTATCGGCTCTTTCACTTATGTTCCTTAAGAGTTATTTGAATCCCAAACAAGTTATTTACAACAGCTCCTTAGTTTAAATTTCAGGTTGCCCTTTCAGGTTTTGTAACTGTATGTTGCTGCCTTTAGAATGCAAATCTTACACAACAGGCTCTGGAAGGCAGACCAACATGCACTCTCACATGCACATTTTGCAATTGCTACTGGATTATCTGATATGATAAAGAGGTGCACTCAGATCTCAAACTTTGGCCCCAAGAGCACACATCAGAACCCCTCCTTTGCACCACCAAGACCCAGTGTGGTACAGTATTGTGGTCAGACTGCTGGATTGGGGACTGAAGATCAGTTATTAGCCCTTTCTGATCCGTGAAATCAGTAAAATCAGCAGCAGTGATTTCTAGAAATTTCCCCGTTCCATGTCCCATCCACCCTCTCCAGTGATAGAAGGGTTTCCATGAGAGCCTCAGAACTTCATCTATTTAGATTTGGGGTGCCATAGCTGCAGAAAGGCTCCCATCTCTGCTTTCTTATTTTCGTTCTCCCAGGGGATAATAATCTGGGAAATCCTTCAGAGAACAATTTAGGGAAGGAGAGATTGGCACAGCATAGCCATATCACTTATGCTGAAAACTATAAGAAAATCTTCAGAGGATTCTTAGGCTGAAGGAATCTGAGCTCTCAGATGCAGACCAAGTAGTTCAATTTGCAGAAAAATGACTATTTTCTCAGCTATGGATAGTATGATTAAATCTGGTAATATTTTCAACTGGTTTAAAAGTTTACTCCAGAAAAGGTTAACAATAATTTGCAGTGCCTGTTTGGAAATAACAAATAACCAAAGAATGCAAAAGATAATTAGAGAAATTAACAGGATATCTACATTATTGAAAAGAGAGGAGATGTATCATTCATTCAGTCAGTTCATGCTGGCCAGATATAGGTACTGTATAGATATTTATATATACTGCAGCACTTGGGTCTCGAATTGCTGACCTGCCAACCTTCCAGTTGTCAAGCCCAGCTTCTTAGCCACTGCAGCCCAAGTGCTGCTTGATCGAGTGAGTTCCTGTTCTCTGTCCCAGCTCCTGTCAACCTAGCAGTTCAAAAGCAAGAAATTGAAAGTATATAAATAGGTACTGCTTCGGATAAAAAGGTAACAGTGTTCCATGCCTGCCACATGACCACGTAAACACCTGAAGACATAGACAGCGCTGGCAATTTGGCTGCAAACAGAGATGAGCACCACTCCCTATACTTGGACACAACTAACTTTAAAACAAGGGAAACGTTTACTGTATTTGTATATACTGTACACAATTGTCATGTGTCATGAAAACAGAATTGACTTGTAATGACCCTAACTGGGTTTCCAAGGTAAGTGAAATATTTAAGATGTAGTTTTACCAGTTCCACATCCCCAGTGATCTTCCATGGCTGAGCAGGGATTCAAACCTGGCTGAGTCCTAGTCTATCACTTTATCCACATTACACTACTGGGTATTTCAACATAATCACTGTATTTTAATTTGGGATGAATAAATGTGATCTGTGGACTGCCTGCTCCTCTGAATGTCTCAACCCTGGCTCCCCAAACTCCTCTTAAAATATATATTTTTAAATGTTACTTAAAATGTCACCTTGTGCTATTTGTTTTGGAGACCATGCTGAACAATGTACAGTGGAATACAAACAGTTCAACTTACAAAAAATTCGACATAGAAATAGAAATCCTGGCTTTAAAAAAAATTGACATACAGATTTTTAATAGGAAAAATTCAACATACAAAATAAATATGGTGACATCTAGTGGCCTCTTCTGGTAATGCAATGTGTTTTTGACATACATACTGTACAAAATTTTCAACATTTGTACAAATAACCTCATGGAATGGGGAAAATCATATGTAGAGGTTTTACTGTACTCCTCTTGCCCCCCCCAATTTTTAACATTTTTAAAAATTATTGGCCACCAGAGGGCACAATGAGTCTTTTTCAGTTAAAAAAAATGCCTCTGTTTGCGTCATTTTTATTTAAGGGAAATAATTACATTATTTCATCGCATAATAAATAAATTGTGTAATTAAAAATATATCTTTTTAAATGTCTGCTAGCCACATTGGCCACAATTCTCATTTCAGCCACACAATTCAGCCACACACCCTTGGGAGTGTGACCCCTGAAATGTCAGCCAATCTGAAAACAATAGCACTTATATACCGCCCCATAGCGCTTAGTGCCCTCTCTAGGAGGCTCACAAGATACTGAGCATTTTGCCCCCATTTTTTCTGGGTACTCATTTTACTGACCTTGGAAGGATGGAAGGCTGAGTCAACCTGAAGCCCAGTCAGGATCAAACAATACAGCAATTAAAAAAAATTGTACAACATTGACAAGAAAAATGATTAAAAAAATTAAAACGAGGGATGACTATAGAATACAGCAGTTTAACCACAGCACCACAAGGCCCCTCTTCAGTACCACTGAATCTGCCCACCTCTATTGTAAATAAAATTACTGTGCACCTGATCATAGTAGGGAGCATGGTATGTCTGCTCAATCCTGTGTGTGTGTGTGTGTGTGTGTGTGTGTGTGTGCGTGCGTGTGTGTGTGTGTGTGTGTGTGTGTGAATATTGAGTTGCATTTTGTCAGCAGTTCAAATCGGTCTGAGGAAGTGGATTTGATCCATGAAAGTTCACATTAAAACATAGCTCTTAGTCTTTAAGATGCTAAACATTTTCTCTCTCTTTTTCTCTCTCTGTATTTACTTTTGTTAATTGTCTGTTAATTTAAAAAGAACATCACCTTTTTAAAAAATTGCAGTTGCCATAATCCTACACCTAGCATGACTACTGGTGGCTGCATTTCTAGCAGATGACTAGCCTAAATATGAAACTAATAAAAGAGGGCCCCGATAGCCGCTGCTAAATTTATCTGCCATTAAAAAAAAAAAAAGATTCAGGCTCCCAGATGATACAATGTACTATCCCATATTTCAGTACAGTGGTACCTCGCTTAAAGAGCATAATGTGTTCCACAGGATTGCTCTTTAAGCGAGTTTGCTCTTTAAGTGAAACACCATTGTAAGGGACCAATGGGGGGGGGGATTGCGAACCCCGATTTATTTGTTAAGTGATTTTTTGGTTGGTTTTATTTGTTAAGCGAAGTGAACATTCAGAGAAAATTCTGCTCTTTAAGCCAGTTACTCTTTAAGCGAGACGCTCTTTATGCGAGGTTTGACTTGGATTTTGGTTTCTTACAGTTTGTCTCATTGGACACACTGCTTGGCCAGGGCACAAACAAGGCCACAGCTTTTCTAATACATTAAGCATTAAAGAGCTGAACAGAAACGACTCCTATTTTGCAACCAATGTTCTAAAGCGCACAGCCCAAATTCATCACAGAGTTTATAGAGGGTGATTGTAGGGGACTGCACTGGCTTAGTGGTTAAGATGCTGAACTTGTTGATTGGAAGGTCAGCAGTTTGATATCCAAGTGCTGCATGATGGAGTGAGCTCCCGTCTCTGTCTCAGCTCCTGCCAACCTAGCAGTTCGAAAGCAAGAAATTGCAAGTGGATAAAAAGGTACCATTTTGGCAGGAAGGTAAACAGTGTTCTGTGCATTACAGTGTCTAGTCATGCCTGCCACATAACCACAGAAATGTCTGCAGACACAGACAGCACTAGCTTTTTGGCTGTAAACAGAGATGAGCACTGAACCCTAGAGTCGAATATGACTGGCTTTCAAGCAAGGGCGACCATTACCTTTGGGATTGGCCACCTGACCTGATCCTACTTCTCTTCATTGCTACACCCCATTACTACTACTACCATTACTACCACTACCACTACCACTACCACTACCACTACCACTACCACTACCACTACCACTACCACCACCACCACTACCACTACCACTACTACCACTACTACTACCACTACCACCACTACCACCACCACCACCACCACCACCACCACCACCACCACTACCACTACCACTACCACTACCACTACCACTACCACTACCACTACTACATTTGGACTTGTATGCCACCCACTCAATAATGTGACTCAGGGCGGCTCACAACAATACCATATCTAATACATTATACATATATTGCAATACAATAAAATAAGATACAATTAGCAAACAATAACAGAAATAAACCACAGTATCAAAAACATCACACAAGTCAAAACATCACAAATCAACTACCATCCTAAAACATTAAATAAGTCAGTCATCTGAAAAGTTCAACAAAGTTGTTACTTCTGTACACCAAAACATGAATAAGGTCTCTATATGTAATCTAAATCCTCACTCAAGTATTGGCAGAAGCATTATAATTTCACTAATACAGTAATGTAGCAGAAACAGCACTAACTGCCAAGATGTCTAAATGCAACCCCTTCTTTAGCAAGGAGCTCTTGATCCAAACCACACTGCTAAATACTTTCACTGTACTTTTTATATAGCTCCGAAGTAAGATCAAAGCGATCTACTGGTGAATCTTTTGATCGTACACTGTGGGAATACTGTGAACTCTTTTGCGGAGAATGGGAAAATATAAACAGTAGGTCCATCTGTCTCTCTTTTTCCCCTACCCCCTCCTTTTTCTGCATTATAAAAACCCAAACAACAAGACTCTGAGTAATTGATGCTTTTCTACAGATTTTCTCTAAGTGGGTATAGACTGACAAATATCATCTTTCAGGGAAGAGTCTAACAGTTTTGAAATAGCAGGCAGCAGTTTGATTCAAAACATGTATCATCATCTCTCTATCACATAAAAAGATGCAAGCTATGGAGCAAAATCTTATACATGTTTACTCAGAATTAAGTCACATTGTTTGCAAGGAGGATTACTCTGTGAGAAGACTATATAAGGTTTTATCCTTAATTTAATTAGTAGAGTGATTAACAGAACAATCACAGATTTGGATCTTTCTCAGTTCAGTTTGCCCAGCTAAGACTGATGATATGCTGTTGTGCTTGCTGTGACAGACCTTTTAGCTTCTTCTACCATGTCTCAAAAAACAGTATTAGGTTTATGTTTTACAGATTAGATCTATGTATCAGGTAGGTAAACCTAATACAAATACCTAACATACATATGTAACTTATAATACACATATCTAATGTAATTTTTAAAGTGTTCTAGTGCATATTTGTTACTTTAATACACGTTTAAACCACCACCACCACCTTCCTGGTCCACCCGTGGAGTTAAGGAAGTGCTTAATTTGCCAGTATCATAAATTGGCCTCTTCTTAATCCACAGTATGATATTGGCAAGTTGACAGCAGCCTGCTTTGGAGCAGATAGGATCACTTGAGGTCCATGTGCCATATGGATACAAGAATCACCCTAAGTGGCACAGCATGGTATTAATTTTTAGCCCTACTGAGCTTGCTTCAATTTTCACATGCAAACAAACCCTCAGTAATACAGTAGAGTAGATTCATTGAAACCAGTTGTAATGATTAGTAAGTACTGTGTTACTTTTTATTAAATTTTAAAGATTTTTCTACTAATGCAGTGTTTCCCAACTTTGGCTTCTGGGAATTGAAATCTCCCCTATGGGGCATGTGCCCCACATTGGGAATCACTGTTTTAACATCACTAAACTTAGATTCAACCCACTGATTTCCCTGACAATCAGTGTAGGTAACCAATAGCTCAAATGCAGAAGTCCCTTGTAAGCTGTCAGTTAAGACTAATGTCAAAAGTAATATTTTCTTCCCTCTCCAACAGGTATGAAAATGAGGGGGAGGGAGAGAAAGGAGGGGCAGAAGAGAGAATATTGGTACAATAGGAAGGGCATAGCAGTTTGGGTGTAAAAGAGAGAGAAAAGATTGGGGGGGGAGAGATGTAGGCCCTGCTTCCAGTGTTTCCACTTGTTCCATCCTCAACTTTCCTGTGTTGAAGGGAATAATATGACCAATATTCTCAGTCTTGAAGAGGTTTGTACTTATACTTAGAGCTTCAGACGTTCCTGCTAACATGGTATGGTGGTATGGTCAGGGTGTGAACGGATGAGGAGGGATGTTGTATACATTTCCATGTCCTCTTCCCTACTTTTATTCTATTATATCTTATTCAACTCCATATCATTGAAACAGATGTACACAAACATAAAAGAAATAGCACCTTTTTTCTTTCTAATGCACCAAACAGAAAGCAGTAAAAGATTAAACCAGTAGCAACTAATGCAACTTTGTCTTATTGTCCTAATGCAAATTCTCTTTTATTTGTAACTGAATATGCACTGCAAATGAAGGAATATAAGTATGCACTTCTGTTCTCCTCAGTCGCCTATGAATTGCTTTTGTGATCACACACAAATAATATTAATGTGAGGGAACTTTAAATTGTTCTTCATGTCCATTCCAGATCAAGGAACGTAAAGTCCCATCTAAAAAAGCCAAACCATGTGACAGTAGACAAGGTTTTGTTTAGTCAGGTTGGAAAGAAAGTCATAACAGACAGTATTAGGAGAAGACAGGACCTTGGATAGCTCCAAGTGGGTCCTGCTTAACCTATTCTCTTCCTAGGAGAACAGAAGAATGTTGTCTCAGCGAGAAGCTTAAGACAATGAAACCACCATAGGACTGACAAGATCTGTAATGTGGTCAGGTCTATCCCTTCTGAAGGAGTTGACCGGGTTGCATGTATTGCTAGAAATATATTATCTGAGTCAAAAGATAATGGTAGGTCTTGCTCTCTAATTCATAGAGAACACCCAAGTGTGTAGCCTGTACCTGTGCCTCAAAATCATCTGCTGCATAATGGAAGGTCCAAGGGCTAGGCAGCAGGATAGGCCCAAGACACATAAAGTAGCAATTCACATCATATTTCCTCACTGGCCATAGGACAATGGCTTTCACTGCTCCTGAGGTCAACACACTAGTTTATGAAGTACAGAAAATGGAGAAGAGAAGAATGGGAGATTATGTGATTAGCATAACTGGAAAGGTGTCCCAGAGAAAGGTCTCACAGAATAGGCTTGCTGTCTCCTATTTTGGAGCCAATGCATTTAAAGACTTAAGGAAGGATATTTTAACTAAACATTAGGAAGAACTTGAGAGTAAGAGCTGCTTACTAGTGGAGGAGACTATCTAGGAGAGTTATGGGCCTTCACGAAGCTTGAGGTTTTTAAACAGATGCTTACAGAGGAGCTTTAGCTTCAGATGTCTACATTGACAGGAGCTGGATTACAGGTATCTGGATATAGCTTCTAACTATACAATTCTATGATTCTACTCTATAGTAACATAAAAAGAATATTGCAACCCAATATTTATCTCATTTACTCCTTACATGTGTGCCTGCAATTTAATGTACTGTATTAGATTTCTTTACATGCCCAGAATCCATATTGGGTATGAATGCCCAGGCTGGTGTAGCTATCAATGTATAACACATAAGGAGAGAAAGCAGCTTTCTCTTGGCCTTGTTCTTTTATGGTCTAAAGACCTCTAACTCTACATGACATAAACATAACAAATATCCTCCTGTTAGGAAAACATTCACTTAGAAGGTTGTAAAAGGCATGGTTTGTTAGTTCTTCTTGTTCAGTGTCATTGTTTTTAAACTACACAGGAAGGATTTTTGTTAGATGGTTATAAACAAGAGGTAAGAAAGCTTTATTTAGGTTGGAGCTATTATATTTATAACTTCTGTAAAGCATGAACATGTGTCTCAGTGATTCCAAGTAATGCTTATTTTAGTGATGAAAGGAAGAGAAACCAAAGTTCATTGCTGAAAATATTTTTTTTAAAAACCCAAAATACTTTAACTAGAGACCATGAATTCTGAAGATAATATTAGAATGAATTTTAAAAGGGAAATATTACAATGGATTATTGTGTTACAATTAAATCTGTGGACTAGAGAAGGAAGAAAAGAAACAGTGACTGTAGAAAACTGATAAAGTTTTAAAGAATTATAATTCTGAAAGAGAAACAACAAGAAAACAAGATAAAGCAAAATTTATAAGATACTAACCGAGATAGGAAATTATCAACAAATTCTAAAAACAACATGGAAAGCAGATTTGGGAAGGGAAATAAATTCTTAATTGTGGAAGAACTTGTAGAACAAAGGAATTTTAAATGCCTTTAAAGATAAACTTTTTATAAAGTGTAGAGATGTTATTAGACCAGTTAAGTTGAATACTATGGATTTTAACTGTTCCATTATATGCTGCAGATGTGGTCTGGTTATAGGTACTTTTTCATATGTGGTAGAATGTAAATGAATTATGAAATTCTCAAAACTAATGTTTTAAGGAAATGAATATCTTAAATTTAAGATGGCAGTATGTCCAAAAATTGCTCTTAAGACTATGAGACACCTTAAACATTGATGTAAAAATGAAAAATGATTCTATTTCTAATGAGCCTAGTGGAGTATTTTCCACCCCCACATAATAGTTTATCAGTTTTTACCTTTATCTAGGTGTGTTTTATAGGTGTTATATTGTGATTTTTCTTACTGTGTCTTTTAAAATGTGTTTTTATTTCTTTTTCATATTACAAAAAAGTTTAAATTATTTTAAAAAAACATTCATTGCAGAACTTGCTTTTGTCTGGACAATGAATGAAATGTCTGGCCTTATTGCCATACATGCAACTCCACTCTTTTGGGTACAAGACTTCCCATATATCTCCCATTCATTTTTGAAAGCACATCCACAAGAGATCTTTCCCAATATTCTGTGCCCCATGGGCCAGATGTGTTCAGATTCCTCTGCACATAATACAGAGTCACTTAGCTTCCACTAAGATCAGACATATTATCTTGTGGTCTAGAGCAGGGGTCCCAAACTTTTTTTTTTTTTTACCATGGACTTGTTTCATGCTAAACAATTTTTCCACAGACAGGTAAGTTTTGCTAAAGTCTCTTTTTTTAATCTCTCCCATCTGTCAGCCACAGTTTGAATATGGGCAATGTGATACCTCGCTGCACATAGGCAGGAGGAGGAGCCCTGTTGTAACTCAAAAACAAGGAGGAGGGACCCAGCCACACTGTTTGACTCAGGCAGTAAGGTATCACACTGCACACAGGTGGGGGGCAACCATTGCTTAACCATAGTTAAGCAATATGGGGGAGGGGCCCAGCCACCTGCCTATCTGCTATGTCTGAAGCCCATGCTTTCATTCCATTCTCTGGGCAGACCTGGTGGAGCACATTGAGGGCAGAAGGCTGCCATGGGGTCTCCCAGGATCACCCACCCTAATGGCCCAGTTCGGGATAGCTCATGGCTCAGTACCAGTCTGCAGCCCAGTGGTTGGGGACCCCTGGTCTATAGGATCTTACAACAAAGAGTCATCTCAGTGGAACCAACTAGCAACAAGAAGTTTCACTTCTCATGCTGCTGCTCCTACAAATTTTAGGTTTCCATTTATTACGGAATTGCTGCATGCAGCTTAACCATAAATCTGCCAGTGGTAGCTTCCACCCAGTCTTGTCCCATGTAGACAAAAAGGAATGAGCAGCTGTCTGCATTGGGGTAAATTACAGTTGTACCTCGCTTAAAGAGCATAATGTGTTCCACAGGATAGCTCTTTAAGTGAGTTTGCTCTTTAAGGGAAACACCATTGTGACCAATTGTGTGTGTGTGGGGGGGAGGATTGTGAACCCCGATTTATTGGTTAATCGAGTTTTTGGTTGGTTTTATTTGTTATGTGAAGCGAACATTCAGAGAAAATTCTGCTCTTTAAGCAAGTTACTCTTTAAGCAAAGCGCTCTTTATGTGAGGGTTGACTGTATTTGGATAGGATGATCTTAATTCTCAGACCACTGATGTTATAGTAATATTAGCAAATAACAATCAGATACAATTTGTGGATAGGAGGGCCAATACAAAATACAGTAAAACCTCACATGAAGAGCGCCTCGCTTAGAGACTAACTTGCTTAAAGAGCAGAATTTTCTCTGAATGGTTGCCTTGCCTAACAACTAAAACCAACCCAAAATTCGCTTAACAACTAAACCGAGGTTTGCAATCCCCCCCACCAAGAGTCACAATTGGTCATGTATAATGGTGTTTCACTTAAAGAGCAAACTTGCTTAAAGAGCAATCCCATGGAATACACTATGCTCTTTAAGCGAGGTGCCACTGTATGTTGTTGCCTAAAGTGAAGGACAAGATGTTTCCTATGCATATTCCACATACAAAAGATGACATGGACTAGCATCTTGATCTACTACAACATGGGAAATGGGACATCATTCTCTAGTCACTGAAAGCAAAAACTTAGCTCTGAGGGAAAAGGATTGGCTGCTTAGTACACATCCCACATACCTTAGTACCTGTCACCAGAAACAGCTGCTTTGCTTTGCCTAATAATAGAGCCAGCTCACTGAATGGGAAAATGCAAAGATTTTTAATGACAAAATAAGCTAAAACAAATTATTTCATTGGCCCTGATAGGGCCAGACTAATACCTGTGTCTGTTCTGTTCCCATATGAACTAAGATTGCTCTCTCACACTAGGTCAGGTGAAAGGAACTTCAGCATGAACTCACCAAAAGGTGCCTTCATTTTGGCAGTTTCAAATTTGGCCTAGACATGGAAGAAGAAGCAAAAGGTGTGTGCAAGAGTACTGTAGTCGAAAGATAAACATATATAGTACCACATTTCCAGCTACTTTTTGCTTGTTTCACTTTTGGAAGTGAGCTGGGAATGTACAAAAATACATGCAAAAAGACTGAGAAGAAATAAGGCATGTGAGAGAAGAAAGCTTAGGCTCTTTTTTGCGTAATCTTTCTGTTTTTACAGTGAA
Source organism: Furcifer pardalis (assembly GCA_030440675.1). Taxonomy (NCBI): domain Eukaryota; kingdom Metazoa; phylum Chordata; class Lepidosauria; order Squamata; family Chamaeleonidae; genus Furcifer; species Furcifer pardalis. The sequence continues at coordinate 73,748,068 of CP126892.1, forward strand.
ATCAGGATATCAGCTTTATGTGAATGGGTAGAGATATGAAAAGAAACAAATATATGTGCCACTATCACATGCTGTCTAATGTTTCACTACAAAAAAGTCTGTGAATGGTGTTCCAATGTATTGCTTCTGCAGACAATATCCATGGTCATGTGGCAGGCATGACTATATGCCAGAGTGCACAGAACACTGTTACCTTTCCCTCTGAAGTGGTATCTATTTATCTACTTGCAATTTGCTTTTTAGCTGCTGGGTTGCCAGGAGCTGGAACAAACAATGGGAGTTCACTCCGTTGTGCATCATTCTTGTCTTAAACTGTTGACATGCTGGTCATTAAGGTCAGAGTCGTACCACTAAGTCACTGTGGCCATTGACCCCGTTTTACTCACTCAAATTCCTTGAAGCAATCTGATGCTGATGCTACCTGCAAAAAGGGAAACATCCAGGCTCTCATGTTGAATTTATATGTCTCACTTTCTACACCTAATAGTTGTTGGAAGTAGCAATTTTCAAAATGGATTCAGCGTGGTGAGGGAGAGTTAGCCCTTTGCCCCCTTGAATTGTCCTGCAAGACATCCTTCTGCTCAAATGGCTGCTTTTATAAAAGGAAAATTTTGTCAGAATATCTAATAACAGATTTATTTATGTTTCTTTTAAGGATGTATAATCTGCCTTTGATTAAAATCCCCAGGATGGGCCTACAAAATTTCAAAGCAAATAAATTACATTTTAAAAAAGCTTATTAAAAACATACTAGAAGCAGTAAAATGAATAAGAGCAGCATAAAAATAACAAATTAAGCCAAGATTATTTAAAACCAAATTGAAGTAGAAACTGAGGTGGGGGTGGGGTGGGGAGTCTTTACCTGATACAAAACTACATCAGAGTGCATTCCAAATGAGTTTTCCTGAAGAAAACATTCAATACAAAGAGCAAAGTCCACTTCTAAGTATGTTTCTGTGAACCAAACTCCATGTAAAGACCCCAGTGATCGCACTAGACCAGTGATGGTGAACCTTTTAGAGACTGAGTGCCCAAACAGAGGGACAGGGCAAACTCTTTGCTGGGGGGAGGGAGGAAGCATTCCTATTGGGCTGCTGGGTAGAGGGGCGGGGCAAACTCTGTGCTGGGGAGGGAGGAAGCACTCCCATTAGCCTGCTGGGCAGAGGGGCAAGGCTAATTCTGTGCTGTGGTGATGGCATGCATGCCCACAGAGAGGGCTCTGAGTGCCCCTTCTGGCACATGTGCCATAGGTTCATCACCACTGCACTAGGCCAAGCCATTAACAGATACAGACAGCAGATCCATCACTGTTCCTTTTACTTTGTGTTGCATTCCCCAGGCAGGTACACACACAACCAAAAAACCTAGCATGATGTTCTTAGATGTAATAGATGCTATTCTGTTAACAAGATTGAAATAAGATTTAAGCATCAGAACTGTCAGCTTCCCTATGTGGAATGGAAGAGAGCACCACTTCATTATTTGCCTCAGGTCACAAAGTATTGTGGATAGATTCTGGCAACCACCAGACTTGGGGGAAAGGGGAATATGGAGAAGAGCCCCTTGTGCAGATCCTACTGTACCAAAGGTATAGGCAGAAACAAGCCCATAAGTATCTCTCTCATAAGATATTATTAGGCCTGATTCTTTCACAGCTAAAAGAAGCCAGATTTTGCCTCATCTTAAAAACTAATTGGTCGACTGTGCGACTGAACAACAACAACAACAACAACAACAAAGCTATTCAGGCAAGAAACCTTCAATAAGTGTTCAATTCTACCAGTAGAATTAACTAAACAAGATTAAAGTAAATGGTGTACAGGTATTTAGATTATTGATAAAGGATTTAAAATTGTCCGAATGAAAGGGATTATTGTAATAAAAAGCACACAGGGTAGACTCATGGATGCCCTGAGAGAAATGGCTTCTTTGTTCTAAAAATATGAGAAAGGCAAGGATTAGCTTAGAGCTGATGGAAAGCATACATTATGGGAGACCATCTTTCCTAAAGGCATGGGTTACAATCTGCAGGAATTTGTAGCTTAAACACAATCATATAAAACATATACTGTATGATTAAGAGGTAGAGAAGGAGGACTAAACAACTTATAAAGTGAAAAAATTGCTATTTTACTTCATTTTCTAGAGACTTTTGGGAAGTGTACGACTCACAGACCACATGCTGCCCCTAAGCACATTTTTGTGGTCCTGTTGCTCCTTCCACTGCTTCCATTGCAAAAGAATCTTTGGGCAACAAAACAGGGTTCCTGCCCTTTTTGAGATGCAGAATGAAGAACCATCCAGCACTGGAAGCAATACAGTACAATATGCTGGTTGATCAGGAGCATGAAGAGATGGACATTATCGCACCCATGTCCTTTGTCTATGTCAGTGATGGGAAATCTATGGCATGTGTGCCAGTCGTGGTACTCAGAGCCCTCACTGTTGGCATGCGTGCCATTGCTCCAGCACTGAGTTCTCCCCACCCCTCTGCCCCACAGGCCAATGAGAACACTTCCTCCCTCCCTCAGCACAGAGTTCACCCTGCCCTTTTGCCTAGCAGCACAATGGGAGCACTTCCTCCATCCCCTCAGCACATAGCTGACCTGCCCCTCTGCCCAATGGGAGCACTTCCTCCCTCCCTTGTTGCCGTGTTGGCATTTTGCAATAAATAAGTGGTTTTCGGGTTGCCGCTTAGGCCCTCAGTCTTTAAAAGGTTTACCATCACTGGTCTATGTGATTCCTATGGTGGGAAAGAGAGTGCTGGATTTATAGGCTTTTGGTTACATCCGGCAGTGCTCTGTTTGTTCAATAAGTGCACAGACCCAAACTTTCTTTTGACATCAAAGGGGAACTTTTGGCATCATTGCTTCTGCGGTTAGCAAGGTCATGCAGGGCAGCACCAGGGACAGCTCCCAGTACAGTGTCTGGGAAGCTCTGGAAGTTGCTTCAACAATTGCCTATCTTCAACTGAGCAACTAAATAAGGAAGCAACAAGCAATGGCTCCAATGCTCTAGTGCAGATACAGACCTTAAAGTGTCAAAACTCTGGCTTGGAGCATAAAACTCCAGCACTACTGGGAAGTCTCTACCTTCGCCTTCTGGTTACTTTGTCAAGAGCTGACAAGAATTATTCTATGTTATAATCAATACCTTGACAATGTCTGTATTCAAAACGGGCAGAGTTGACTGCCTCTTATTTAAGATCAAAATTGATCTAGCCTGTTACAAATGAAAAATGAAGCCAGCTACACTAAATTTAAATTTCTTACAGCATAAGAGGATGTAGAGTACAGAATCTGGCAGTCCAGTTGAGTTTTCATGTTGGAAAAATGCCTTGAGATGAATATTTATGTCATCCTTAGTCTGACATACAATTCTTATATGCAGCTATTGGCAATATTCTATGATTGTGGCAATCAGGAAGCTTGGTTGTTCTATACTTTCCACAGACTAAGAAAGCCAAGCGGGCTTTGGAAATCCTGTCTTAGAAGTCTAAGCAGTAAATCTGTGGTTCTGTACAAGTGAGTTATTCCTTAAAAGTCATGAACTTCTACAGAGATTTGAGAAAAGCTAAAGATATATTTTCAGACTGATGTAACAACCACTTGGTTGCTTCTACTGGTATACCTATTCCACAAGTGTGTGCTTGACATGTGTCCTCATTAATGTGTTTGACATCTCTCCTTAAAATAAAACAATATACATTCCAACAGTATCTGAAGGGGAACTTTTCCAGGGCTCCAAATTATAGGAGAACATCTACAACTAGAGAAAGTTCTCCTCTTAAAACTGTACCTCTACATGTGGTGTTTTTGTGTGTTGAAAATAACCATGGGGGTTATAGGGCATAACAAGCACGTTCATCCCAATTTTTTCCTTTTCACAGCTTAACCTTTCAAGATTAAAAACATCTGAACAGGACTATCATGTTCCACCATTTGATTGAATCATTCTTCTGTTCCACTATGTAATTTGTTTTATTTTTAAAAGAAAAGCATAAAGTAATAGCCGAAAACCTGGAAATCTATTTAAATGCTGCTTTGATTGACTAGGCATTAAGTAATGTTGGAGCAGATTCCCTCAACAGAGTTCCTCTTAAGTCTTTCTTCTTCTTCTTCTGCTTCTTCTGCTTCTGCTGCTTCTGCTGCTTCTGCTTCTGCTTCTTCTTCTGCTTCTTTTGTCACTATGTTTACTGAGCTAAGTATTTGAAAGTGATGACAAGTTTATGTAGTTCACCTCGACAGATGGTTCTGTAGTAAGAATTTTATCAATAAAAAATTTCCTTCTAAAAATTTCCTTCTGCTTCTTCTTCTGCTTCTTCTGCTTCTTCTTCTTCCGTATCTGAATTCCAATACAGTATTGGCAATCCTCATAGTGATCAGCCATTAAGTCTGTCCTGAGAATATAATGCAGTGGCTTTTCACCTGTCTTCCACATCACAGCATAACCCCGGTACCACTGATTCAGTTCCACAAGTCATTAGTCCTCAAGGTTGTCAAGTTAGTTAACCACTGCCTGACACTCAGCGTTGAGTCACTGACAGTATGGCCTACTCTATTACTGAATGAAAAGGGCGGTGGAGAAATTCGGTGAGAAGGGCGGTGGAGAAATATGAACAAATAAATAAAATAAATAAATAGCAGGATAACCTGGCCAGACTAACTAAGTCTTACTGACCTTTTAGATTACAAACCCCTATCCATAATATAACTTAATCATATAATTTTAAAGCAATATGGCTGATTAATAATAATGGCTGTGCTTCACTATAGAAAACACATAGCAAGTTTCTCCCCCTCCCCATTATGAAAAGGAGGTTTAATGTGGTCCACCCAGCTCTAATGCAGACTTGTAAAAAGCTCAGTCTTCTGTTTTCAATTACTGAAGAGTCCGTATATTCTTTTTTTGGCACAAATAATGGTCTGGTTTATGTCATAACTTAACTTGTATAAACTACTATGTTTTTATTCAACATATTTTTCTCTCTTTAAAAGAAATCGAGTACTTATTACATTTTCTTTTTCAGACAAGGTATCTGGCTCCTTCACTGTTGACATTAAATAATCCATTTTAAGAAAAATAGAGGAAACAGCTTTATTTTTGAAAGAGCCATCATTCCCATGGGGGGTGGGAGGAGGGAGAGATGATTTTTTAATTTATAACTCATGAGCCAGAATCAACATCTTTGCATTGTGTTCCCCAATTGAACTCTTGCATTTGAGGTAACATGTTCTATAGAGGAACTGTGGCTCTTGTTTGTGTGGCTCTGACAGAAATATAGACTAAGGAAACCATATCCATCAGTCAGGTTTAGTCTCTAAAGCACAGCCGGCTAACCTCACTATGGTTGGAAGCCATTTTACATCTCAAGGGTCACAAGCCCAAAAGGGAAGGACATGGCCAAAGAGGCTGATTTGCATTTTTATTTTTTTTTAAAGCCCCAACATTAACACAATGTTAATATACTTTTTAAAAAATCATGTCAGAAGCACACAAAGGTGCTTTCTGGGTTGAAAGGATTTTTGCTAGAGGAACTCCACTCAGGGAATGCCCGAATGAGTCCCCTATCATGTCCCCAAGTTCTTTTCCCACCAAAGTGGTCCCTATTTATCTACTTGCAACTTCTTGCTTTCAAACTGCTAGGTTACCAGGAGCTGGGACAGAGATGGGTGCTCATTCCATCTTGCAGTACTCAGGTCTTGAACTGCCAACTTGCCAACCTTCCCACCAACAAGGCAAGCTTCTTAACCACTGAGCCACTGCAGTCTCATTTATATACTATAATTTTTGTGACAAAGTGTTTGAACTAAATGAAAATTAGTTTAACTTAAAAAAAAAACAACCAGGGGTTTTAATTTGAACTTAACAAGTCCCTTCACATATTACAGTGGCAAAAAAGTTTTAAATTAATTTTTAATGCAGCAGGAGGAAGAATGCTGGAGGCCACTGGAAACATGGCTAAATTGTCCTCTAAAGGACATTAATGAACGATGAACAAAATATCTATTTTTCTAAAGCTAAATTTAAAATAAGTGGCATCTGTGGGAGGGGGAACCTGGGGAGACCAGGAATAGTTGGGTGCTGGAGACATGGCCCTGAATGCCACCTGTGACCATAGGCTGCATGTTGCCCATTCTTGCCCTAAGGGACTAGAACCAAAGATGTTGTTCCCATATTCTTATATAATAGGCCACAGTGGACAGGGTCTGTTTACCCATAAGTTGTGGCATGAGGCAACTGATTAGGTCGGGCCACCAATTAACAACTGTCATCTCCAACCAAATTACCAAAGATAGGGCCAACTTGATTACAAAATGAATGTGTCCCTTGCATGCTTTACAAGCTATGTTTAAAAATGGGTTCCCTTGCAGAACAATGACCAGCTTGTTCCAAATAGCCTTACAATCCAGACCTAGCCTTATAGCTGCTAATTTTTATTTTGCATAAACCTTATGGTTAGTTTGCTAAACAGACTTGCAAAGCCAATGACCACAAGATGTATGCTTTTTAATTAGGGCTGATTGTACCCATGAGGTAATGGTGCTTGCCCTGCGCAATCAAAAGCTTTGTAAATAAAGCATTATTTCACTGTGGTACATGATAGGACTAGAATAGATTAATTACAGCAACCATGAGCTGTTGCTAAAGTGGCAGAAGGGACCTTAAACTACACAACTGTTGCTGTTCACATCCAGCCAATCAGATACTGAAGACTTGCGTTGTGCTGACCAGTAGACACATCCAATACATAAATTGTCATTTCTCAAGGGTTAATAGAAATGGTGGGATTGTTTCCACTATTATTCTATTGCAATGGCAGATGGTTCCCACTAGCAAATCATTTCATTGAATGCAGCTGTAACAAAAAGCAGATCCATGGAAAAGTCTTGATGGGGCTGGAATTAGATACTGTACTGTTAAAAAGGAAAATAGAAGGCAGCAATAAATACATCAAAATATTTCTATTTTATAGTGTAATTCATAACTTCTGAGGCAAGAGATCATTATTTTATAGCTACATGTTCTAGTTTTAATAGCAAATGTCAGAACTGGACACCATTTGCCCTCAGCTATAAAATGAAAGAATCTTGTGCTTTGTTTTTAATTTTTATTTAGGTACTGTACAGTACAAACTGATCTTAGAGTGTAGAATCATTCCACAATAGGGTTGAGTGAACTCATAGACATGTTTTCTTAGGAAACTCAAAAGAGGCAATTTCACATACTGTTTATTTTGTGCTTTAGTAGTTTAGGAAGAGTGAAGGTTCTCTGGGTCTATGCACAGACATTATAACATATATCTGATATACAGTACATATAGGAGCACATCCACCTGATTCCATTGCATTAGTTATCTTTATCTGGAAGTCTTCTGGAAGCCTGGGATGATACCTATCTCAACAATTTAGGCTCTCTCTCTCTCTCTCTCTCTCTCTCTCTGTGTAAAAGAAACCAGAGAGAAAACTGAAGTTATTAGCTACTAGAGCAATGATGGCGAACGTTAGCGCTCCAGGTATCCTTGGACTTCAATTACCAGAATCCCAAGTCAGCAATTCTGCTGATCAGGGCTTCTGAGAATTGAAGTTCAAGAACACTTGGAGTGCCAAGGTTCACCATCACTGTGCTAGAACAATGACATTATTTCAGATGCAAACAAAGAAACTCACTGATATATAAATTCAATATAAATTTGTCACTATTGTGATAGGCCTGGTGCTCAATTTTCTAGAGCTACCAGAAATAGTAGGTCTGGGTGTTTCTCTTTCCATACACAAAATTATACTTCCAAAAGAATATTGTACAGTTTAAAATTCAAATAATGAAAAGTTATTTTATGTTAGAGGGAGTAAAAAGTGGCTGATAATAATGTGAAGGGTAAATCAGGGGTTCCCAACCTTTTCAAGCCAGGGCCCAGGTCATGCTCTCTCAGTCAGCTTTGAGGGCTGAGTGGCCATTTTTGCCCTGCCTGCACAATGGGGGTGGCCATTTTGTCCCAACATCTTCAAAAGGTTGGCAATTTTTTTTCTTGAGTGCCTTTGGAGGGTGGGTGCCTTAGGTTGGGAACCCCTGGGTAAAATGGACAGTAAACCTTTCTCTAAAAGCCTGAACTACTACAGCTTGATCGGCTCCTTTAACCAGAAATACCACATTTCCCCAAAAATAAGACATACCCATAAAATAAGCCATAGCAGGATTTCTCAGCAATTGCACCATAAAAACCATACCCCCAAAATAAGACATAGTGATAGGAGTGGCTATGCAGCATCCTGGCACGGAGCGGTAAAGAAGATGGGCAGCCAGTGGCATAATAAAAATAAGACATCCCCTGAAAATAAGCGATAGTGTGTCTTCTGGAGGAAAAATAAATATAAGATGGTGTCTTATTTCTGGGGAAACATAGTACTCCCTTCATAATTCCTGATGAAGAATTGTGTTGTTGTTTTTTTACAACATGAGTATAGCTTCTTCTGAAAATGCATATGAAGTGGTCAGTGTTACAATAAGGATGTTGTTGCCTGAATACTTGGTGCAGTCTTATGCACAGTATTTTTTCTTATGCGGTTCCCTCTTTCTTATTCTAAGCCCTTCATGTAACATAAGCTTCTGCTGCAGTTCTGTTTTTGGGCCACCAAATTCTAAGTTCTGAGGATGCTCCTCTCATTCTTTATAGGCTTCTAAGAGTTAAAATAATAAATTTAACCTGTTTTTAGAAATGGTGAAAGCCATCTGTCTCACAGCACCTGCTTCTCTGCTCCTCCATATTTTGTCTTAACTACCTGCTTTGTTTTGTGATTGGTCACTGGAAAGTAATAATGGACTTAATTTTTACCAAGGAAAGCATACTATGTGAGATAAAATGGCTTAATCCCAAGGAATGCAAATTTTCCTTAGTATGCAGTTTGAATCTAATTGTTATGGACTGTAACATTAAAGATCAAAGCATTTGCAAATATAAAAGGAAAAGGCAGAGATACGTCCTAGAAGTGTGGACTATGTATTTGCTATATTTAGAAAGGTAAAGGTCGCCCTTGCTCGAAAGCCAGTTGTATCCAACTCTGGGGTTTGGTGCTCATTTCCATTTCTAGCCAAAGAGCCAGCATTTTCCATGGACATGTGGCAGGCATGCCTAGACACCGGAGAGCACAGAACACCATTTACCTTCCCACCAAAGTGGACCCTTTTTATCGACTTGCACTGTCTTGCTTTCAAACTGCTAGGTTGGCAGGAACTGGGACAGAGACGGAAGTTCACTCCATCATGCAGCACTCAGGTCTCGAACTGCTGACCTGCTGACCTTCCAGTCATCAAGTTCAGCATCTTAACCACTAAGTCACTGCAGTCCCATTTGTTATATTTACAAACCACTACAGTAAGTTGCTTTTCCCCCACTAAAAAAGAGCTGCAGACTTCTTTGATTTCAAATTATAAAAACTATTTGACAGAGTTATATCAGAATCGTAGCATTTTTCCAGGACTATTCAACATAGAGAGCTAGTGTAGTGTAGTGGATAGAGCATCAAATTAAGGCTTAGGAGACAGTTCTCACATCGCCACAACAACTGAGAGAATAGAATGGTGATGGTAACCACTTTTTGAACATCTCACATATCTTGAAAGTGTAGAATCATCATAAATCACAACCTGACATCACGTAACAGCAACATTACAACATTAGAAGGCAAGCAGGACTCAGAATAGAAACTGTTAGAAAAGCGTTAAGTGTGATTCTTTCTGATTTGGTTCTGTTGTGGATAGAACCACAAACCATCACTGCATCCAGTGTTGAGTTCATTAATTGTTTTCCATATCACTGGCTCCAGACAGTAAATCGATCAGCTTGAAAGTGCAATGACATTCTGCTTTGAAAGCTGCAGGACAAAGTAGTTGCTCGCCAAACTGTTTCATTCAAAACATATTTTCTGACTGTAGAAAGGACAGTATTTGCAGCTCACAGTTCTAAAAACAAAGAAATGGCACTTGGTATTGACCAGATAGCAAAACTATAGGGAATTTTTCTATGTAATATTTGCCTGGAAATGGCACCTGCGACAGTTATAACTTCTCAAAACATGGCATACGAGGTTTGAGGAGTTATTTGGTTTATGGGAGTCATCAAGGTAGGTGTTTTATTTTTGGTATGATTAACTTGTATTTTGAACTATTGTGGTAATTTTTGTTAACTTATGTTTGTTTGATATTTATTCTTCTGAGCCATCCAGAGTGGTGCTTTCTTGTACCATTGGGTGGAGATAGATAAATAAATAATCTTTCTCAATGTTGGAGTGTCTTCCCCCACTTTGCATTTGATCATAGTAGTAGCATCTATCTTCTGCATAGCCCTTTGTTATTAAAGCAGGGTGTACAACAGAAGTTCCCTACCTTTTCAAGATGAGGGTCAGGTCACTCTCTTTCAGTCAGCATTGAGGACCAGATGGCCATTTTGCCCTGCCTGCATGATGGGGGTGGCGATTTTGTCCCAACAGCTTCAAAGAAGCAACATTTTGTTTCTTGAATTCCTTGGAGGGGAGGGGAGCACATGGAATGGCACTGTGGGATCGATCCAGCCCACAGGCCTTAGGTTGGAAACCCCTGGTGTACAGCTTTGTTGAGTCCAGCAGCCCCAATGAAGTTAGATTTGAGAAGTAAAGTGGCATGATGAGAGGGAATGAAATTACTTCATGAGTATAATTAGTTGTGTGTTCTACTTACTTTTTAGAGGATATTTTTGAGGTTTTTACAAGAATGTTCAAACTTTATGTAATTTCCCAGTCAATCTTTAGGTACTGTACTCCACAACAGTAACGGAAAAGCAACCCAGTGAGTAATATAGCAAATTGCTCTTTTACCCCTTCAGGTGTCACGGGAATGCTGTTATAAGTAAATCTTTTTAAGTATTCAGTGAATAACTTTCTAAATTTGATGATGATGATCTATGTCTTGCGGAAAAACTACCAGATAGACAAGAAGTACATTTCTGAGGGGCTGATTTTCTTAGGATTACTTTTTCACTGAATTCCTTCCTGAAGTGAACCATTTAAATTGAGCATGGGCTACGTATGGCCTTGGGGTTGCAAGGAAACCCTTAAAACTCTTTTTGACCTCATCATATTCCCCTCACTCAAAAATATTATGTTTCCTAGCCAAAAAAAAAGTGCATCATTTTTCAAACACATTGTAGGGGAGGGAAGAAATGCTCCCATTGGACTGCTGGGCAGAGGGGTAGGGCAAACTTTATGCTGGGGGAGGGAGGAAGCGTTCCAATTGGATTGTTGGGCAGAAGGGCAGGACAAACTTTGTGCTGGGGTGACAGCAAGGGTGTCCACAGAGAAGGGGACTCTCTGCGCTGCTCTTCCTGGTCTCGACTGGGAAGGGTAAAAACACCTGCACTGGGCTGGCGGCATTTAAAAAGGGCCATTGCCGCTGCCTCTTTGGGACTCTCTGCGCTGCTCTTCCTGGTCTCGACTGGGAAGGGTGAAAGCACCTGTGCTGGGCTGGCGGCGTTTAAAAAGGGCCATTGCCGCTGCCTCTTTAGGACTCTCTCCGCTGCTCTTTCCCAGCTTTAGATTTTAGACCTCTTGCTCCTCTTGTTCTTAGTATTTCGTATTATTAATCGATTAGTGTATAACTTATTTTTTCATTTTTGTATTGGGTATGGATTGTTAATTGTCCATTTGGTACTGAATATTGATTATAGACTGTAGCCTTATCATATTGTGTTATATTTATTTTGTCTAGTTGCAATGTATTTTATATTGTATTATTATTGAACTTTTATATTGTATTTAATTGTATGTTGTGAGCCGCCCTGAGTTGGTTTTTACCAAGTAGGGCGGCATATAAATTGAAATACAGTAATCATAATCATAATCATAATCATAATCATAATCATAATCATAATCATAATAAAAGAAGGCTCTGAGGGCCACCTCTGGCACGCATGCCATAGATTCACCACCACTGTTGTAGGGGTCCTTTGCAGTTTTCTCAGACCTGTAACTGGATGTCTGTTCATGTCTGCTTTTCTTTTCATTTTAAAATACACTTTTGGCAGTCTGAGCATTCTCTACCGCTATAGCATCCTAGGAACAGAAAATTGGCTGCCAGATCCACCCAAATTACTCACCTCAGTATGAATAGAAAATATTTCTAATGCAATCTCTTTTCTTTTGGTCCTCAACAATATAGCTATCATGTTTGCTTCTAAAGCAGAGGAGGATAGGTTCGTTTCTGCCAGGTCACACACAAATGAACATAATAAAAATGTGGCAAACAAAATAAAACAAAAATAATAAATAAAAGAATCTCCAAATTCTTGAGAGTGAATTGGGAACAGCAGGCAAAAGTATTGCTAGTCCCAGAGCTCAAAGATTTAGAACTCACCAGGCTCCTTCTGTCAAACATCTCCTTTAAGAGTTCAGGACAAGTTCAAAGCTACTGTAATGCCTTTATCTCCAAGCTCATGTCAGTAGTCTCTTTATCTGATTTGTATGAAAACAATATTGATTCTATCTGTTCCCTCAAAGGTCTCTTTGCTTCTGAGGCATGGGCAACTACATTGATTTTCCCATGAATTTTTCATATTGATCAGTGGGAGTAAGTAGAACAGTGGAATATCTGTTATTTATACGGCATGATTGGGTTGTTTCTTTTTCTTGTTATTGTGGAGAAATTGAGTAAACATACAAAGCCCACTCCATAGCTAGGTTTCCATATTCAATCGCCTCAAAAAGAACAGGCAGAAATGAACATGCACAAACTGATTTCAAAGAGATTAAAAAGTTACCTTTCTATACTGTAAGTTTTTTCTTCTTCTGTGTCTAGGCCAGATGTGAAACTACCAAAATGAAGCCACCTTTTGGTGAGTTTATTCTGCAGTTCCTTTCGCCTGACCTAGTGTGAGAAAGATTAGTTGGCAACATAAGGTTGGCATTACCAGGGTATGCCCGATTGTGGTTCAAAAATACCACAATCTTCGAGGCTCTTTCTGTGTACCCCATACTGTAAGTGTTGTTTGTTTGTTATTCTTGGCAGCTGCTCCCACACTGTGATACTCCTAACTAAGGGAGTTTACAATGGCCCTGCCCTATTTTTCTGGTCCTTATGAAAGGGATTTTACAAAATAATTGTCTTAAAAGTTCAGAGCTGAAAAGGACCCAATAGACCAGGAGTTCTCAACCTTTTTTAAGCCAGGGGCCAGGTCATGATCCCTCAGACAGCTGTAGTCCAGATGGCCATTTTGCCCTTCCTCCATCGCATGGAATTTCCTGGTGTGGTGGAGGTGGTGGTGGGCCACATGAAATGATGCTGTGGGCCGCATCTGCCCTACAGGCCACAGGTTGAGAATCCTTGCAATAGATCATCAATTCCAGCAACTGTTAAGGAAGCACAGTGAGGAATCAAATCCCCAAGTTCTGGCTCTGCATTCAGATACCCAAACCACTTAGCTATCCAACAGGTAGGGCTTTCAAGTAAAGTGAGATATTTAACGAGTGTTTTTACCAGTCCCATACCCCCATAAGCTTCCATAGATGGGAATTTGAATACAGGCATCCTAAGCTGTAGTCCATTACTCTATCCAATATCCCAGACTTAATGGAAAGCTTCTGTAGCTTTTTTGAAAAAATGTGTTCTTAAAATGATTTTTAACTGTAATCTAGTACTGTATTATAACTTTCTATATTTGCACTTGCTTTCATCTTGTTTTTATCAGCACCTGCTTTTTGAAATGTTTAACTTGTATATTTTAAAGTCTTATCAACTGCCTTGTGTTCCAATCTTCAGAGAAAGACAGGAATGAAGTCATCTCAGTCTACCAACCAATCTGCTCCAGAATCCCCCAGTTTAGCACAGCCAGAAACCATGCTATCCAAGGATTCTGGGAGCGATAGGCCAAAAAGTAGATACAGTATTCCCAAGTTCTGCCTGTACAAGTAAATACAAGAATGTTTAAGAGTCCCACATATGCAACAAGAGAGAGAGAGAATGATTAGGAGAATAGAAGGTGTAATTACACCATAGCCAGCCACCAACTTAGTCCATGAGCTACCACTGAGTCTTAGAGTCATATAGCAGGAAGATGCCAAGAGCTGTCTACTCTCACTGGCAATGACTCTCCAACTCAAGGTGCCAAGAAGCATCTCATTTCTTGAGACTTCAGGGCCAAAACCGCAGGCCCTTCTGATGTCACAGAGCAAGGCAAGAACTGGAAATGCTTTGGGCCCAACTTTGTTGTAGAAATGCATTCAAGGAGAATTCAGGTAAATGAACTAAGATGCTAAAAGCAAAAGCATCAAAATATTCCCAAAGCTACTTGCTCTAAAGAAACTACTTGATGGCAATGTTAGTAATTAATTATTTCTGTAGTGGATCTGCATTGTCTGCATATAGACTGAGCCAGAGTCTTCCTTTTTATTGCACACCTTGGTGGCTTTTCTTGCAAGAACAAGCTAGCTGGATCTGCAAAGGATATCTTAATGTAAAGGTAAAAGTCACCCATGCTCAAAAGCCAGTCATATCTGACTCTAGGGTTCAGTGCTCATCTCTGTTTCATAGCCAAATAGCCAGCACTGTTTCTGTGGTCATGTGGCAGGCATGACTAGACACTGGAGCACACATAACACTGTTTACTTTCCTACCGAAGTGGTCCCTATATTTATCTACTTGCAATTTCTTGCTTTCAAACTGCTAGGTTGGCAGGAGCTGGGACAAAGACAGGAGCTCATTCTGTCCTGTAGTATTCAGGTATTGAACTACTGACCTGCCACCTTTCAGTCAGTGTCTTAGCCACTTGAGCCACTGCAGTCTTAGAGATCTATAAATATCTGTGCAAGATGATCCATAAAAATCGGTTTAGTGGGAATGAAGGATGCAACCTTATAGCTGTTCACAAAGTTTTATGACACATTGATTTCAGCAGGATTCACATCTGAATAAACATGTATATCACTGTCTTGCAGTTTCACAAAGGCATGTTTTCTACAAATGAAAGAAACAGGGACAGAGTATACAGTAATACCGCGGATAACGATTGCATCAGATAACGCTAGAATCGGAGAACGATGCAAGTTTTTTGGAAAAAACTTGTATCGGATAACGATTCTGGATAATGATTCTTGGTTTTTTTCAGTCTCAAATTGTGGTTTATTTTCCCCTCCTCCCATTTTTGGGTTGGTTGAGCCAAATAGCTGTCCACCCCAACACTCTTTCAATTAAATACCAGAGGAATTGTCATGTCAGATAATCTTCATAATGAAGGGAGAACTGCCAACTTTGTTATATCTGTATAACAAAAGTATTAGTTTAGGTTAAAACATTAAAGTGCTGCCATTATGCCTGCCTCAAGCAATAAATAAATAACAAATTAACATGTATTGAATTAAAATAACAGCAGTATTTCCAAGTTCCAGGAAGATTGGTGGAAAAGATATATGTACAATCCTACTGTAATCTCAAAGGAAGTTAAGGAAAGATAAGACACTAAAATTGCTTAAGTGAGGCATATGTTTTCTGTCATCTTGGGATCTCAGCAAGATTTGTTTCTAATATACAGCAGAAGAATAAGTATTATTTTTAAGCATTTATTTTACAAGCCTAGTCAATGCATAGGCCATCCATGAGGCCTTTTGTCATCCCCCACCAATTCCCCCCATATTCAAAACATAATTCCAAGCAGTTGATCTTGGCATATAGACGGTGAACCTTATTGCAAAGGTCGTTCCAAAAACTGAAGTGTACTCGCTGCCTAATTTGGCCTGATTTCAGTGGCATGATTCCTGGCCAATTTGATTTCTTGAATTAATGGGAATTCACATGAGTTCCATTGATTCAATGGGTGTGGTTTAGATGGGACCATATCTATATGTTTTTACTATGTTTACTATGTTCACTGCCCTGTGTGGGGGCAGTACTGTATATAAATGCAACCAAACCAAAACAAACAAACAAAAAAGCTGAGTACCTAATGTTTGGTACCTTGCTGATAAAAACCCACTGTATAGCCTGAACTATGGTTTAAAACAGTAATAATCACATGAGCTTTCGCTGGATGAAGCGGATTATCTCTACACCCATTTCAGTCAGGATTCAGGCCCGGATATGGTACAGAAACTGCATTGGTCGCACTGGTGGATGATCTCTGGAGGGAGTGGGATGGTGGACATCCATCCGTTCTGGCTCTTCTTGACCTCTCAGCGGCGTTCGATACCGTCGACCATGGTATCCTTCTGGGAAGGCTCTGAGGATTGGGGATCCAGGGCACAGTGTTGGCCTGGTTTTCCTCATTTCTGAAGGGCCGGACCCAGTCGGTGTGGTTGGAGGGTGAGATGTCCAGCCCTAGGCTGCTCCAATACGGGGTGCCTCAGGGCTCGGTGCTCTCATCTCTCCTATTTAATATCTACATGAAACCGTTGGGCGAGATCATCCGTTCCCACAGGGTGAGGTATCATCAGTATGCAGATGATACCCAATTGTATATCTCGGCCCGTGGAAACACTAGCGATGCAGTGGAAATCCTTTCCAGGTGCCTGGAGACTGTCAGGGTCTGGATGGGGGACAACGGGCTTCAGCTGAATCCTGGCAAGACTGAGTGGCTGTGGGTCGGGGGTCCTGTGTTATCTCTGGAACTACCATCTTTGGTTCTGGATGGGGCAGCTTTGTCCCAAACAGACTTGGTACATAATCTGGGGGGTCCTCTTGGACTTGCGACTACTGCTCAAAGAGCAGGTGGCAGTCGTGGCCAGGAGGGCCTTTGCACAACTTTGTGTGATTCGCCAGTTATGGCCGTTTCTAGACCGGGACTCCTTGCTCATGGTCACACATGCCTTAGTCACCTCCAGACTTGATTATTGTAATGCGCTCTACATGGGGCTGCCCTTGGTGACCATTCGGAGGCTACAGCTGGTCCAGAACGCAGCTGCACAAGTGGTGTTGGGGTGCGGGTGTTATGCCCATGCCTCACTGCTGCTGAGGGAGCTGCACTGGCTTCCAGTTTGCCTCCAGGTGTAATTCAAAGTGCTGGTTATTACCTTTAAAGCCCTACATGGTAGTGGACCAGGATACTTAAGAGACCACATCGTCCCAAGGACATCTGTCCATCCCACCAGAGCGGACTGGAGAGGCTCTCTGGCTGTGCCATCGGCCAGAGAGGCGCACCTCTCTGGCACTAGAAGGAGGGGCTTCTCTGTGTCCGCTCCGGCCCTGTGGAACCTCCTCCCAATAGAGCTACGCCTCCAAATGGAGCTGCTGTCCTTCAGGAAAGGATTGAAAACCTGGCTGGCACGTCAGGTCTGGGGAATGGATCGATCAATTTCCCCAGCTGGCTGGATGGTTTGACACCCAGTGCCTCCTAGCTATAATGCCTAGCTATAATGCCTGGTTTTTAATGCTAAGTTTTTAAGCTTCTTTTAAAACTTTTAAATCTTTTAATTTCTAAATTGGTTTTAAATTGTTGTTTTGCTGATTGTGTTGGTAAATTTAAATAAATAAATAAATAAATAAATAAATAAATAAATAATGCATAAGTTATGATGACAAATTGCTGCTAATTAGCAAGTTGCTGGTTGTGTTCCTGAACATGCAATTGTATGTGCTCTCAGGAATGCAACCAACAAGTCATTAATTAGCAGCAATTTGCCTTTGCGATTCATGCCACCTCACTTACACAGGTTATAAATCACCAACAGAATTCCAGCTATTGTATTTCTATTTGAATTATAGTATTGATTTAAATATACTGTACCTCCCTCTGTACAAATTAATATATGCGATTATGCAAATTTGTATCTTCTTTTGCCATCTATTTTTGGCGATGTATCTCCCCTTCTGTCATGATGAATGAATGGCCAGCCTTTGTGCTCCAGCAGCAGCTTTTCCTTGCAGCCAGGACCTGCAGGTGCTTATTTTTCTTATTTTAGTTTAACTCTTCCAAACCTTCTGAGAAGCTCAACTAAGAGTTTGTCTGTGTATGCAAGTACACTGTGATCAAAAAAAATAATCCATCGTGAAATAAAGGAATCAACCAACCTGTCTTCATGGCTTTCAGTTTCTAAAAGCACCTTAAGTTACCTCTTTTGGCAAAGAAAGGAACAAGAAGGAATGCCTATGAAAATAAAAAGTTCAGGCAGGCCCAGACTGAAGGAGAATAAGTTCAATGCAGTTCAGAATTTGGAATGCAAGAGGTCAGAGTGAAATAGAGTGAAAGGGTTAAGTCTTTTGTGTCTATTAAAAATCAACCCTTGCAATTATCTTACCTGCATGTAATCATGGTATAGTGTGGCATTTGTGGTCATGTAAACTAATGAGAGAAGCATATTTCATTGAAAATAAAACTATATATAATAATAATAATGTTAATTTCAAAATTAGGGTTACACAAAGGAGTTAAGAACTGGACGACTATCACCATGATGATAGCCAATATCAGGAATGGATACGGCACCTGAAGAAGAAGAAGAAAGGGTGTGGCCATATATATTATATAGTGGAACATCAGTTAACATAATTAATGTGTTCTCTGGGAGGTTTCTTACAACAAAAATTACTTTAACTAAATTTCCCACAGGAATGCATTGAAAGCCAATTAATCTGGTTAAACCGAGCCACTGTTTTCTATGGATTTCCTTTTGGTATGCGATTTTTATGTTAACCGAGCCATTTGTTAACTGAAGTTCCACTGTATTAGGACAATAAACATTCAGGGAACTCTTGCGATCTGTTTACATTAACAACCAGAGTCTTCCCAATACATTTTGCTGCCTGAAGCAAAGTGCAAGATGGTGTCCTGTCATCTACTATGCAAAAATCAACTGGAATGGTATTTGGATCTTTGACATGATGTAAAGAAAGCATACTCCATTATCTCCAAGAGCAGAAGAGGATACTTTAGAAGGTACAGGGTGGGATATATGACAGACACCTCTTTGTTTTTCAACATTCTGTTGTCACGGCCAAACCTCCAGCAGTTGCTAAATAAGGTGTCTGCCTGACTGTCCTATTAGTAGAGCTGGTCCTTTTTAAATTAGTTCCATTGGTAGATGAAACCCTACAACCCCCAACCTCTGCCTGTTATACATAGTGAAGAAAGCATCCACTTGTCTTAGGGGGATGCCAGTTCTCAGTTTATGTTAAACGGGAATGCATGCTCTAGTCCATAGCCAGTTGCTATGCCCCCAAGCTTGTTAAGTCTGTGATGGTTAATATCTTTGAACTACAAACACAGCTAGCTACTAAGCAACTTCCCTTTTGCCCTGTTCTTCTATGTACTCTGACCCTGCGAACTCTGTCTTAGCACATGAGTCTTGCTTGTTATGAGTATTATTATCAATGACTTCCTATTTGGATTAATTCAATAGCCTATGAATGTATCAAATTCCCAGTCCCCATCATCTCAAATAAATTCCCCACAAATCGTTGAGTTATCATCTTGCCCTGTGTGTCTCAGTGACATTTCCCACTGGCATTACTAAGCCATTGCTCCATCCGGTTGGTAACAGCTCAGAGGAAAGGAACAAAGTCCACACACATCCGGAACTTCTCTAGCAGAAGCCATAATGAGATAAATGAGAATGAGCCAAAAGATCAGAGTTTCCCCCCCTTTCAATTATACTTGCCAATGAGAAAGTCTTCCTGGTAGGTTGGAGCCCAACTTCCCGGCATGCTCTTTTTAGCTCATGTAAACAAACCTCTTATTGGAACCAGGACTTATACCGGGACTGCCTCCTTTGACCTAATAATTGCTCTTTAATCTCTCCCTCCCCCCATCCAGAGAGTTATCTGGAGCTGAAGGTACAGAATACACTGAAGTGGTTTCCCATTCCCTTCTTCTAAAAGCAAATTGGCACTGTGCACTTTTCCCAAGGTTACACAGGATGGCTCTTCTCTCAGGAGATACAGAGAGAAATTAAGCATCCAACTATATTTAACATATTTTGCTATCGAGCTAGGGGACCTCAAAACATAGCAAAATCACCCCAAGTCTACTAGAGGGCATAAGGAGATATTTGAAGAATTTTCTTTGAAGCTGTATTGTCCCCACTTTGATTTAAAAGGAGGCATAGGATGGTTGTAAAAGTTGGAAGTGATTTGATAGCATAGGACAGCCATTAATGATGAATGTTTTCTTCCATTAAAGTGCCAACAGGGCAAAAGAAGAAGGAGGTGGCCAAAATGAGATGGCTAGATGGTATTGTAGATGCAATGGGCACAAAGCTGGGTGGGCTGAGGAGGATGGTGGAAGACAGAGGTGCCTGGCAGGCAATGGTCCATATGGTCACAAAGGGTCAGACTTGACTGTGCGAATTAACTACTCAGACATAGTTATAATTGTGACGGTTGCAGTGGCATAGTGGCTAAGACATTGAGCTTGATGACTGGAAGGTTGACAATTGAGCAATTCAAGACCTGAGTGCTGCATGATGGAGTGAGCTCCCATCTCTGTCCCAGTTCCTGCCAACATAGGAGTTTTAAAGCAAGAAATTACAAGTAGATAACTAGGTACTGTTTCAGTGGGAAGGGTAAGTATTGCATGCACTTCGATGTCTAGTCATGCCTGCCTCATGACCACAAAAATGTCTGCTGATGCAGACAGTCCTGGCTCTTTGGCTGTAAATTTATTTATTATTTATTTATTTAGATTTATATCACCGCCCACTTGCTGGAGTGGAGATTTGTGGAGATGAGCACCACACCCTACAGTTGGATAGGATTGGCTTTTGAGTAATTGCATCTCCCACACCTGATACCTTGCTTTGAAAATGGTTTTTCTTTTCCTAGGTAATATAGTTTAAACAAGGCCTTCATCTAGAGCCAATCCAGCTGGCAGGCCCAGCTGCTATTGAGAAATTGCCTTATGTACAGAAGTCTGAAAGAAGATGATGATGGTAATCATCGCCGCCAACACATTCCTGTAGGATAGAAACTTGATGAATTAACTAGCAATGTTGTTTTTGTGATTTGGGAGAAACAGTGTTTTCCCCTAATTGTAACATTTTGTATTCAATTGTTATTGATCCCAATGCCAGGTCTGATAGTTGTACCCTATTCTTGATGGAAGGGAGGATCATGGTGCATAGCTGCAATTCAGAGGGTGGACTGATTTTAGGTCTGTAAAAGTGCCACTTCTCCACTCTTTGCTCTCCCTGGCTAAAGCTTCTCTGTCCAACCAGAAGTGTATGATGCAGAACGTAAGGGCCACTGTGGAGGAAACCACTCATCACTCTGTGGCTACTGAATACAGCCATTCAGACTTCCTTGGCTAAGTCAACAAAGCCAAGTCTTTAGCAGTGTGGTCTGAAGATACCAGAGGGAAATATGAAAAAGATCCCCCCACATTGACACAGAAGAAAGCTTGCACAAAATTCCAAATGCTCACCTTGATCTTGGTAGCCAGGCCAACCTCTGTCAGTTCGTAAACATCTTCACACAACAGCTAATCTTGCGGTGTGAACCATATGCGTGGAAGAAGCAGCAGTTCATTCATAATGGCATATGCTGTGGCATCCCAAACATGGGTTCCTGGGGTTTGGAACTGCTCATTCAGCCATTCCTTCAGTTCTCTATCAATGTTACATCTAATCTGGGTTTTTTTCCTTTTCTTTTGGTGCTGCAAAGCCCTGGCTGATCCCCCTTCTCTGTGTACATTGTTCTTCATGCACAATGTTCTACACTGAACTCTCTGCTTATCTTGTCCTTGAGTGATCTTGTCCGCAAGGTTAGGCCAGTGATGTTTTCAGAAACCTTCCATGCATGATATGAAGCCATTTCTCTGTTAACTCAAAGCAACCGTTTTAACTTTGGAAAAAATAAGAATTTGAAATCTTCTTTCTTTGTATTGCAGCTCCCAGAATCTTGTAAGAGAAGGCTTGAGGATTCTTGGAGTTGTTAAAAAAAAACAACAACCCACAACCCCTGACTTTTCCAGGCAATTTTTTGGAAAGGCACATGACGCTACTGATCACACACAAATTCCCTCTAATAACACAATAAACCACTATTATATAACAACGGATATACTATACAGTGGAACATTGGTTAACATAATTAATGCATTCTCTGGGATGTTTTTAATAGTGAAAATTACTTTAACTGGATTTCCCATAGGAATGCACTGAAAACCAATTAATCCATTCTGAAAAATATTCTGTAAACAGAGCCATTATTTTCTACCAATTTCCTTTTTTTATGCGATGTCTATGTTAACCGAGCCTTTTGTTAACCAAGGTTTCACTGTATTTATGGCTGCATAGCTCAGTGGTTTAGCTATCTGGCTGTGGAAGCAGAGGTAGGAAGTTTGAGTTCTCTCTGTGCATTCTTCTCTGTGCACACGGTTCTGTACTGGACTCTGCTTATCTTGTCCTTGAGTGATCTATCTGCAAAGTTAGGCCTGTTTCATTTTCAAAATGTGCCTTGCACAAGAACTAGCAAGTTGTGTAGTCCCAGGGCACTCCAGAAGAAAGGAATGGTAAATCCCTGGATATAATTGTTATAAGTCAGAACTTACTTGATGACCCACAACTATTTACTATATGATAGAAAGTTAATAAAAATACCTGAGCTATTGGGGAAAAAAATTACCAGACAATTCAGATCAGATAAAAATGCTAATGGCAGGCAATCTTTTAAATTCAGTACACCTCTCGTCAATTCCCCAAGGCTCACATCATGTCAGAGTGAGATCCTTGGTCCATCTAGTTCAGTAAAGACTATCCTCAGGGTTTCTTCCTGCTGTGTGTAGAGACAGGAAACTTTTCTGCAAGAAATAGATGTGCTCCATGATTGAACTGAAGTGCTGGCATAGATCAATAGGTTGGAGCCCCTGGAGCCAAGGGTCAAGAGTTCATATCCCCGTTGCAGTCTTTTGGAGGGATCAGTCAAATTCAGTGTAGGGATAAGGTTACCTTGCCATATGTGCAGCCTTACGGGGTGCCAAACTCAGAAAGAGGCGAGAGTCAACTACTTATGAGCATTCTTTAGCTCAGGGGTACCCAGCCTAAGGCCCACAGGGCAGATCTGGCCCTCAGTACCATTTTATGTGGCCCTCACCTCTCCAAGAACATTTGAGAAACAAAATGGCCACCCCCTTTGAAGTTGTTGTGACAAAACGGCTACCTCCATCCTGCAGGCAAGGCAAAATGTCCGTCTGGCTCTCAAAGCTGACTGATAGAGCGTGACCCAGCCCCCAGCCTGAAAAGGTTGGGAACCCCTGCTTTAGCTAGAAAACCAGAGTACACAGAAAGAGCCACCTCAAAGATTGTGGTATTTTTGAACCACTATTGGGTGTACCCTGGTAATGGGAACTTTGTGTTGCTGGCTAATCTTTCTCACACTAGGTCAGGCAAAAGGAACTGCAGAACGAATTCACCAAAAGGTGCCTTTATTTTTGGCAGTTTCACGTCTGGCCTTGACACAGAAGAAGAAGAACCTGGAAAACCCTGGGGAGTTGCTGTAAGTTAGAGTCAACTTGATGGGACATAATTATTAGTTGCAGCCAGGTTTGGCTTTCTTCTCTAATCCTCTGGAGAAAGTCCGAAGCAATTTCTTAGCATGAAAGAGAGATGATAAAGAGGAGGTATTGAAGTACAGTCAAACCTCACATAAAGAGCATCTCGCTTAAAGAGCAACTCGCATAAAGAGCAGAATTTTCTCTGAATGTTTGCTTCGCTTAACAAATAAAACCAACCGAAAACTCGCTTAACAAATAAATTGGGGTTCACAATCCTCCCACAACTGGTCATTTACAATGGTGTTTCGCTTAAAGAGCAAACTCACTTAAAGAGCAATCCTGTGGAACGCATTACGCTCTTTAAGTGAGGTACAAGTGTATTAAGCCTTTTTCAAATAGAAGATGGAGTCTATTTCCATTGCCTCAGAGCACAGTCAGTGGGCTCAAATGGCAAAAAAAAAATAATGGCATTTTGACTAAACATTTGAGAAAGACTGCAAAACCACCAGCTGTTTCTTGAAAGTGAAACAGACTATGGGTGGGACGCCTCCTCCAACATCAGATTTCCTAGAAGTGGAAGCTGTGTTAGTCTGTGCAAACATATCAGAGAGTAAACAAAACAAAACAGAAAGACAAAAACCGCTGTAGCACCTTAAAGACTAACTCCTGTATTTTAATGTTAGCTTTTGTGGATCAAGTCCACTTCATCAGATGTTAGTCTTTTAAGGTGCCACATTTTCTTCTGCTTCCGGAAGCAACAAGGGTGGTGTGGGCTGGATGAATTGGCATCAGGCGCTGGATCTGGCCCACAGGCCATAGTTTGGGCACCCCTCCACTAAACACTATGGGGTGAAGTGTAATGGTTATTGCTATGAGGTGAGTCTATTGCTGTTAACGAGTGTGCCTTCCTTCCTTCCGCTGAAAACAACCTCTCTCCAAAAAATGTGTACGTGTGAGAGAGCCGTGGTGGCCCGTGAGGCCAGGGAGGGAAGAGGGGTTAAAGCGGAGGTCTCGGGCGGGCAGCCAGACTCTCTCTCCGGCCCGAGGACAGTTGGTCCCGCCGTGTGGGGAGTGGCAGTGGTCACCCAAGGCGGGGGGAGGTGGAGCCGGACGCACGCTAGGGCTGGGTCTTCTTAGCAGGCGAGGCTCCCCGGGTGTGTTTGTGTGTGTGTGAGGCGGAGGGGGGTGGAGAGAGAGGGGGGGGGGCGGAGGCGCATACAGGCACCTGGGAGTACCCAAGAGCCGGACATAGGCAGGGCTGAGGCGTGGGGCGTGTGTGTGTGTGGAGAAAGCTCGCTCGGGCGTGGGCAAGGGTTCCTTCTTGGGAATCTCCGAGCGGGAGGGGTTTTCCGTGGGGGGTGGGAGGCGGCGAGAGACGGAGCGCGGGGCACCGATACTCTCCCCCCACTCCACCCCAAGCATGGCTAGCGGCTGTCACCCCGCGCAGGAGGAGCGGCAGGAGACCGAGGAAGCGGTGAGCGCTTGGCTGGACGACCACGCGGACTTTGCCCGCGCCTACTTCGTGCGGAACGCCACCCGGTAGGAGCGGGGCCCCTTCTTTGCGTGTGTCCCCCCCCCGCGGAAAAATGGGAGGGAGGGAGGGGGAAGTTTTGTCCCTCTGTGTTTTGGGGGTGGGGGGGAGGCGGGAAGGGTTGGGCGAGGAGCAGAAAGCGCGCGAGGCGAGGGGGGCCGCCGCCCCCCCTTCCCTGCTGCCGCTGGAAAGGTTCCCCAGACAAACGGGTAATGGTCGCTCAGTGGTTAAGAAACTCGCCTTGTTAGCTGGAAGGCTTGGCAAGTCGGCAGTTCGAGACCCGGGTCCTGCATGACGGGTTGAGCGCCTGTCTCTGTCCCAGCTCCTGCCAGCCTAGCAGTACGAAAGCAAGACATTGCAACTAGATAAATAGGGGCCACACCACTTTGGTGGGGAAAAGATCCTGGGGCCATGGAAGGAGCCTCATTCGGGCGTCCCCTGAGTGGAGTTTCTTCAGCAAAAATCCTTTCAGCTCAGAATAATTTCTGACACGAAATTATGATTAACAACCATTCCCCTTCCTATCCTGCCCCATAGCGCTTTAGTGCGCTCTCTGGGCGGTTCACAAGGGGATTTAGCATTTTGCTCCCCCCCTCAACATGTTGGGTACTCATTTTACAGACCTTGGAAGGGTGGAAAGCTGAGTCAACTTTGAGCCCTGGTCAGGCTCGAACTGGCAGCATTCTGGCTGCAGTATGGCAGTTTAACCGCTGCGCCAACGGGGTTCCCCTGCAGCCCTTTCTGCCTCCCGTCCCGGGGCAGAGGGCGTGACCGCCTGCCTTCCCCGGGCGAGACCGACGCGCATTCCGGGTCCGCGGGACTCCGCTGTGCCTCGGGGCCGTCACCCGCTCGCCCGGGGCTCCTTCCTGGTTCACGAGCCGGAGATCGAATCGGCCGCGCGGCTTCCTGGACCTGCCACACCTTCCCGTGAGTCCTAACCTGGCGCTCAGCCCTGGGGCTTGGGGCGGGCACGTCTTTTTCCTAGCAGATCTTTCTTTTCTTTTCTTGCCACGGCGCAAGCCTGGCGCAACACCTGCGTGCCACGCGAGGCGAAGCGTCCTTTGTTTCTCGCTCGGGAGCCCAGGACTCGGTTAAATAATTAACCATGTGCCACCCACCCATTCCCTTGGCGACTTGACGTCGGGCTGCGACCCATCCGAGGGATTTCTCGGGATTAAGTCATCACACGTGGTCGACCGGTTCCTCCTTCCTTCCGGTGGCATTTAGAGCAGTGCGTCCAAGGCCACACGGAAGGCAGGATATAGTGGATATCTGTGGGCCCCACGTGCTGGATGGTCATGGCTTGGACCCATTCCCCCTGTGGCACAGAGAGGAGTTGAACTCCTGGCACTCCGTTGAACTATATAGGATTGTATCGTCCTTTAGTGCCCAGTCAGGATATATTTATAAACCTGTCTCAGCTGAGCAACAGAGTTGGTGGTTATGACATGTCCTTCCTGTTGTTATATTAAATGTGTGCTGCCAACACGGTTATCTCCTCAAACTTAATTCCCTGCCACAACCAGCACCACCTCCCTCCCGGTTCACAGAATTGCTGGGGTACACAGTCCTCAAAGACTGTGGTACTGTGGTACAGTAAAGACTGGGAGTACCCTGGACAACAGCCACCCTGTTGTGTAGCTAATCTTTTTTTCACACTGGGTCAGGCAAAAGGAGCTACAGAATGAACTCACCAAAAGATGGGTTCATTTTTGGCAGTTTCACATCTGGCTTAGACCCAGAGAAGAAAACAGAAATGCTCAAATTGCTTTGAAAGCTTCTTGCAAAGGTTTTATAAATGTCCATTGCAATGTGTTATCAGTGCATAATGTTGTTTCTGTTCCACACCTTTCCAACTGCACATCCATCACCATTCCAACTCTGCTGTTTTTCCTAACTGTACATTTTGTGACCCACTGCATAATCAGCCAGTCAGCCCTGGGCTGTGCAGCAGACCTTAAGGGAATGTAATCTGAATCAATGCATGTAAGGGCTTTTCCCTCTATGAATCAAGGCCTGTTAAATTCTGTGCCTGCTTAATGCCATCGCTAATCAGAGTGAAAACTTCTGAGTTGTGTTTGCTTTTCAAAAATGTTTAGGCTTCTACTTTTTAACTGGGACACAAGTGTCACTGAACTCTCAGTGCTTTACTGACACGATGGGCTTGGAATCTTGTTTACTCTTATTAGCGAACTTAGAAGTTAAAAGTCCTGTTCTGTTGTCAGGAGAATGGTTTTGGGGGGAAAAAATATGTACACTGCCTTGGTGCCCAGCAGCATCCATGTGACATTTGAGCTGTAGTGCTTACACTCTTAGCTGTAATGTGTGTATGCATCATGAATGCATCTTAATTTTAAAGCACAATCTTTTTTAAAGTTGAATTTCTTTTTCCAGCGTTTGCAGTTGCAAAAACATCCAGCCATTTTGACATCTGTAAAGCTAATGGAAAGCATGTCTTTAGCAATTGCCATTAGTGATTTTCACATGTCAACTGGCCAGTTTATCCTGCTATGGTAATACAGTAGGCCATACTGCCAGCAACTCAACGCTGAGTGACAGGCGGAAGTTAACTAACCCTGTGGAGAAGTCAACAGGGAAGGCTGATGGTCCTCAAGTGGATTAAACCCCACTTGAATCCATCTTGATGGAGGGCAGCAGCTTCATTAATACTGGCCTGGGGCTGAGGAGGACTTTGCCTGCCAAAAAGGATCAGGACCAGAAAGTGACTCATGGAACTGGATCAGTGGTATGGGTGTTACACTGCAATGTGAAAGGCAGATGAAAGGCCACTGCATTATATTTGCAGTACAGTCCTCATGGCAGTCCTCCACAGTCTGCCCAGACCCATGTCTACCATGTTTTCTAACCATCTCATCCTCTGCTGCCCCCTTTTGCCTTTGATCTTTCCTAGCATCAAGGCCTTCTCCAGTGAGTCCTCTCTTCTAATTTGGTTGCCAAAGAATTTCAGCTTCAGCTACAGCATCTGTCCTTTTAAGGCGCAGGCAGGGTTGATTTCCTTCAGGATGGGCTGTTTTGATCTCCTTGCAGAGATGGGACAAATTACTGCTTGGGACTTCAACTTTCAAAATGGGCTAGCACTGTAATTCTGTGAATTGTACTCCAAAACAGCAATTGTCCTCCTCTTTAGCCAAGAAATTAGGTAAAAGTAAGAGGGATAAGACAGGGGCTGTCCAGGGAGTCAGAATGCTGATTGTTAACTTGGTTTTTTGAAAAGGTAAAGGCCACCCTTGTTCAAAAGCCAGTCACATCCGATTCTAGGGTGCAGTGCTCATCTCCATTTGCAGACAAAAAGCCAGTGCTATCTGCATCTGCAGACATTTCCGTGGACATGTGGCAGGTGTGACTAGACTCCAGAGTGCATGGAATGCTGTTTACCTTCCCACCGAAGTGGTACCTATTTATCTACTTGCAATTTCTTGCTTTTGAACTGCTAGATTGACAGGAACTGGGACAGAGATGGGAGTTCTCTTGGTCATTCAGCACTCAGGTCTTGAACTGCTCATCTTCCAATCATCAAGTTCAGCATCTTAACCATCTTGAAATAAGATCACTATAACCCCAGTATATCAGAGAGTAAACAAAACAAGACAAAAATCACTGTGACACCTTAAAGACTAGCTTTAAGGAACCCCAGTACTTCTGTTGAGTGGGTAAAGGTTAGGAGAAGGCTGACTCTTGCACTTCTAAGAAACATAACGAATAGCAGCTGGAGGAAGTGAGTGGGAGTTGTTTCTTAAGCCAAGAAGGAAAACGGGGTCTATAGAAGAAGGATCCAAAAAAGTGCAAATCATGACAATGTGCGGAGGGTCCAGTGGATATGGTGCTATCCTTGTCTGCTGGCAGATGTGGGCATGAGCGGTGCCCGGTTTTGTTGGCAACCAAGTGACATAGGCAATCACCTCACAGGGCTAGGCGTTTACACCACTACCATGGACATTTCTTCTTTCTGGTCCAGATAAAACTTTGGACTGCCAAAATGAAGCCACTTTCTTCACTTTGTCATGCCCAAAACTTAATCTTTATCAGCACACGTAACCGGCAAATGATCTGGATTCTGTATCTCTCCACATTCACACCATGTGTTGTTATCTGCCAGCAGCCTCCACTTGAGCATGTTGGTCTTGCATTTAGGGACTCCGACCCTCAGCCTATTCAGGGTGCTCTAATTGATAGAGGGGAGGTTTGGACGCTGCGACTCCAGGAGAAGGAAATCTTTGGCCGACAAGGTCGCTCTTTTCCGCCAGGGGGCAGGGCTGAGCTGCATGCCGCCCAAGGCAGCCTTGCCAGGGGGGAAAAGTTCCTTCTCCCCCACACGGGAATTTATCATCCGAGGGTGGGGTTTTTTTGGGGGTGTCAGAAGCAGCCTCCACAACAGGACCGGGCTCTGCCTGGGGGTGGGCGCTCGTTCTGCGACGATTTAATGATTTAGAACTCAAAGCCTGGAATCTGGATCGCCTCGCCTTCCCTTGTTTGACATGCTGCCTTTTGGAGACAAAACGAGGTACTGTACCTTGCGCGTCCAGGGGTGTGTGTGTGCTTCGGTTAGTTTTAGAAAGGGGTTTCCGATCTCCCTTTGGAACAGGGAGTTTTCTAAACAAAAGCCTCCGGGATGGAGTTGGCGGCGAGAGATCCTGGGGTAGCTGCTTGCTTTGGGTAACAGCCCAGTGGACTGCGAAGTGGGAAGGGATGCAAAAGTTTCGGAGCAAAAAAAAAAAAAAAAAAAAAAAGGCCCGTTAAGGAGCAAATCTGCCCCGGGATTGACCAAAGCCATCGAGGGGAGGCGATCCAGGGACGGATCTGCTCCGAATAGGGTTGTTTTTTCAAACTCCCAAGAGATTTTTTGCTTTGCCCCCCCCCCCTTTCGCCTCCCTTTCCAAGCCCAGGTAAGGGGTCGGAAGCAAAGAGATCCAGATGGGTTGCGAGTGAGTTTCTGGATCGCAGGTTGCACGGAATGGGGCTTTGCTTCTCCGGAGTCCCCACCTGAGATTGGGGAGCTCTTTGCCTTCCACCTCCTGTTGCTTTTCGCATCCCTCCAAAACGAAGGGGGAGGGAAGAGTTAGGGGCGCAAGGCTGTCTACTTCTCTCCCCTCGCCCCAAAGGACAGATCCGGGCAGGTCGAAATAAAACCCCTTTTGCCGGGGCACCTGCTCATCAGAAAGAGTCTCTTCAAAGATTGTGGTATTTTTTGAACCACAATCACGTGTACCCTGGTCACACACCCGCCTTGTGTTGCCGGCTAATCTTTCTCACACTATGTCATGCGAAAGGAACTCCAGAATGAACTCTCCCAAAGGTGCCTTCGTTTTGGCAGTTTCATGTCTGGCCTAGACACGGAAGAAGAATATGTCGCTTTCGCTCCTCTGAGAAGTTAAGTTCGTGTTGCCCGCTGGCCAGCCCTTCTTCCTGCACGTTTCTTTGTGTCTCGTGTCCTCCGCCCCCCCCCCCCCTTTAAGACCTCAGCGACTCCCAGTTCTGGGAGGAAGTGAGTTGTGATCCACACAAGGGCAGGCAGGAATGCATCCCAGAGCAGATGCTGTCTTACGAGTGTGAGTGTAAACTTTGCAGGCGCAAACTTTTGCAGGACTTGACTTTTGCGGTGCAGAGCTCTTAGCCCTAGCAGAAGGAGGTCCAGTGGAAATGGGTTGCACTGTTTTGAATTATACTGCAATTCTGGGGGTAAGATGTGTGTGTGCATGTATGAGAGAGACAGAGAGAGAACCAGGCAGGCAGAGGATGTACAGTTCAAATCAAGCCCCTTTGGAGCTCCTGGAGAGTAGCCTTCTCTGGGTTTCAGAAGAGGGGTGGGTGCCTTATGGGACCCCAGGGGTTCTTCAGAGAATAAATCAAAGCAGAAGGGATGAAAAACAATTGTTAATTTTTTTGAGATGGCAGCTATGGTAGTGTGTGCATTTCAAGCCTATCAGAGAGTAAGCAAAGCAAAAAGACAAAACACGTTGTGGTGCTTTAAAGATTAACTCCTCTATTTTGATGTTAGCTTTCATAGATCAAGGCCACTTCATCAGAAACTGTTCTGTTAGGCTGGCCAAACATTGTGTACCTCTGTACCTGATGTGTATAAACTGATGTTATGAAGTCTCACTTTTATGTCTGATGAAGTGGATTTGATCCATGAAAGCTAAGGCACCACAACATTTTTTTGTCTTTTTGCTTTGTTTTGCTTACTCTCTAAAAACATTGTGGCACCTTAACAACTAACGTCTGTTGCTTAATGTTAGCTTTTGTGGCTCAAGTCCACAAAAACAAGTTTTTTTTACCTTTTTTGTTTTATTTTATTTACTCTGGTATGGGTTCTTCCAATCAGCAACACTGTGGTGTGTTTCATGCAGTTCCAGACATAATTCTGAATCTTGATATTGGGTGTCCACAAGCATTAAAACAAATGGACTTTTATTTTGCCTTTGCTTCTGATTAAAACCACAATGTTCCCAGATGCATAGGCTTGTACACCATGAACTGTCTGTAGGGTCACAATACTGCTGTGTTTGATGGAGCATGATTTGTATTACAGTACACATTATAATCAATGGCAGAAAGCTCCCCCTGGGATATTAATGCATGGATCAATGCATTCTTGGTTGATAAATGTAGAGTTTTTAATCACTGAGGTTGAGAGAGAACGAGGATGGATGCAACTCTGATTTTTGTCTATTTCAGCATGTTCCTCCAAAGGAATGGGAAACAGAATAATAAAGATGGCTTTCTCATATGAAACATGACATTTAACATCAAGGCTAAAGCAGTCCCTTAGTGAATGTGTTTGTTCAGGACAGTTTTAGTCTATTGATTAATTGACTCAAAGGCAAATGAATAATTTATTAACATTTTTTAGTTTGATGAGAACCAGAAAGATAATAATTAGATTATGCTGTTGAATGTAAAAGATGAATAATAATAATAATAATAATAATAATAATAATAATAATAATAATAATAATAATAATAATAATAATAATAATAATAATAATAATAATAATAATAATAATAATAATAATAATAATAGGTGTTATCCATAATATGCTTTTTATGTATGATTGCACATAAAATAAAATGTGTTTTATGACAGTGGTGTTTATAATGGATTATGCAAAGATCTGTTCTTTAAAAGTTTGTTGTACTTTTGTATACGTGTGTGATATTCATGTAAGCAGATGGTGCTGCTTTCTCTTTCTTGGAGGTGAAAGGAAATACTGTTTCAACTAGTTTCAAGAAATGGAAACTTACTAAGAAAATCTCTTTCTTTATAGGCCAATAATATGCATGTTTCTTTGGAATGTTGAGGAAACTTTACTTACCATGAGTTACCATTCTATGCTAGTGTACTCACTGCTTTTAATAATAGAACTTGTCCCATAGTAAGTGCTTATAGGACTATAGCCTTTAAATCTGAAAATTATTCTGAGCAATCTGTTAGCATTAGTAACTATGTGGGATTTCTTGTTTATAACCTATAGAGATGAATAGAGAAAGAATATTTGTGTTAATGCTGAAATTGTTTTGTTTTGTTAGGAAAGATTTGTAATGGGGTGAAAGTTCAGTGTGAACTGTCCTATTCCTCACATAACTAATGTCTCCTAGGTTTTTTGTTTTGTTTTATGTTTGTTTTTCAGGTTAGGGCTTGTCTGGAAACTGTCTAATCATGCAGTGCTGTGGAGTCAAAGTAAGCATGCATGGAGAATAAATTTAATTTGACAGAAACGGAGTTACTGAAAAACATGCTTTATAAGCTTAAATCACAGATGTAAAGAGTATTTGGTCACATGTGTAATTCAAAGGTTAGAGGATATCCCATTTTGTAATTTAAAAAATCTCTTTTCTAAATTTTCATGCCAAAGCTATGGCATTATCCTGACATAAGTGGCTTGAAGACTGTAAAATATACATCTGATCTTTCATCAGATTAAAATCCTCCTGGGAAGACACACAGAAATGTATTCTAACAAAGGGTGTTCAGCAGCTTGGAAGATGTTAAATATCTTTTGTTTTGAATTTTATGTTGATTATCTGGATTGGTGGTGTATGTGTGATGGAGTTAGTCCTCCTGTTTTGATGGCAGCAAATGTACATCCTCATGCCAACAGCTTGGTTAATTGTCTTGTTTGGGAGAAGTGCCAGGAAAGTATGTTTTGGCTGTGATCCCATATCCGTATTCATGGGTATAAGTCTTAATGAAATAATTGCAGTACAGCCAATTTCATTTTTTCAGTTAATCTACTTACAAGACTTTTTGGTGCCTTACATAGACTGGCAAATTAACCCCCAAGTTAAGCTGCAGTTTTCAAAACCAGATAGAATATGGAAACATAAATGTTTAGAAACATATATTTACCTTTCTGGCAATGAAAACAAGGCACTGATAAATTTAACAACGAATATTTTGCTGCTGTTCCTTGTGGCAGTCATGTTGCTCTGTCTAGTAGCAAGTCTGGTCCAGTGCACATTTTAATAGATCCAGATGCACATCAGGAATCCTTCTTGTTCTTTAAACACACTTTCAGAGTGCTCAATCCTTTACTGGCATTCCCTCTGTTAGTGTAGAGGTTACAGAGGCATCTGCATGAATTAATTCTCCAGAAAAGTTGAGTGCCTGCCACATAAAGTTTGTACCACAATTAATTAGTTAACTTCCTGCTAATAGAATAGAACCTGGAAAAGTTCCTTTTTTGGACTACAGCTTAAAAATGTGTGTTGTAATTTAAAAAAAATTACATCATACTCTACGACATACTTTTTTCTTTCTTATGGTTTTGCACAGGGCCACATGTGAATCAGAGACCCCTAGTATGTTGACAAGCAGACACAATAAGGGTGGAATGAGCCTGCTTTTTCTTGCCTCCCTTAACTCAATTATGTTTAATATTAGACTAATCCTAATCCTCAGTCCACATTTTTTTTTACAGTGTGCTGGTGTTGACAGGTCTTATCCTTAGGCAAAGGTAAAGGTCACCCTTGCTTGAAAGCCAGTCATATCCTACTTTAGGGTTCAGTGCTCATCTCTGTTTACAGCCAAAGAGCCAGTGCTGTCTGCATCTTCAGATCTTTCCGTGAACATGTGGCAGGCATGCCTCGACACTAGAGTGCATAGAACACTATTTACCTTCTCACTGGAGTGATATCTATTTATTTACTTGCAATTTCTTGCTTTCGAACGGTAGGTTGGCAGAAGCTGGGACAGAGATGGGAGCATATTCTGTCATGTGGCACTCAGGTTTCGAACTTCTGATCTGCTGACCTTCCAGTTGTCAAGTGCAATGTCTTAACCACTTGAGCCACTGCAGTTCCTCATCCTTAAGAATCTCCCATCCCCAATATGCAGTGTGATGAGAAGTCTCAGCCCTAACAATCTTGCAATGTAGAATCATCACAGAAGACACAGTGGATGAAGGAAGGACAAGTGAGGCAAGAAGAAAGAGGGGAAGAATGCCTATACTCTGGTTACACATATTAGCTTTAGCTCTAATCATTTAACTATTATGAGCACAGCATCTGGCCTGGTAGTTATTCAAGATTAATAATGATGGTGGTTTGTTGCTGGGTAAAGAAAAATGTGTGAAACCCAATTCCAGGTTAATCTATTTATGTGAAATGAGTCACACTGTGTTGACTGGGAATTACTCCCAGATAGATATGTTACCTACATGCATGTGACCTTCATATAGTTTTTAAGGTATGTGAGATACTTAAGGAGTAGTCTTACCAGTCCCAGTCCTCCCCTTCCCAGTGGATTTCCATGGGCAAGTGAGGATTTGAGCCCAGGTTTTCCAAGTCCTTGGGAATAAATCACATTGACCTCAGCAGCCCAGATCTGATGTGAATCTATTAGAGCAAAAATCTCTGCTCTGCATTTGTGCTAGATTTCTCTATTATGCAAGAGATAACTCAAAAGTCTGTGGGTTCTTGTGCAAGTATTTGCAGAACAGCTAACTGTGCTGGATTCTGTCTTTTTGCTAATTCCATATATGCATGTCTCTTATCTTAGTGGCTCATGTTCTAGCACAGTGATGTTACTGGATATAGACCTGTAGGATGCATTTCTGGAAGTATGATGAATATTCAGCCTTGGAATGCAGTATGCCAATTTAACTTTTACAGCAAAGCTGATACAGTTTTGGGAGCAGAGAAAAGATTTCACTGAGACTCTGTTAACTTGATCCTGTGCACTTCAAATGCATTGAGAAGTTTCCTTAGATGAGATTGCAAGAGTTAGATTATAACATTAGGATTTTTGTGACATATTCTTCAGGATAGACCTTGACTCCTGGGAGAAGAAACACCAGCAGTTCTAAGCTGCCATGCTGTGTTATACAGCTTTTGCTTTGGGTTGTCATCATAGTTTACAACACAATACACATTGTTATAGGTTTAAGTTGTGCCTTCCAAAGAAAACCATGTGTTGTGTTTGTATTAAAGTTGCACTGAGATTTTGAGTTTATAAATACACTGAGTGTGATCCTTACCAGGGGATGTATGTCCAGGAATAGTCAGGTAAGCACAGTTAACAAACAAACAAAACCTCATCAGCTGTGGTAAGTGAGGGGGCTTTGCCTTTAAATATTTTCCTGTAGGAGGTGAGGAATAAAATGGGACCTCATCTCTAGTTCCAAAAGCTAATTGGACTGCCATTTCCATACTAATGCATGAAAAGTTACTTTTTAAAATACAACTTATTAGATAAGTTGTTACAAAGTGCTCCTTCAGAAGTTATTTGCTACCATTAACACTGCCTTTTTAAAGTAACTTAGTACACCTTGGAAGGTCAAATAATGAAGATGAAGCTAAAGTACCATATATATTCGAGTATAAGGTGAGGTTTTTTAGCCCCAAAAATGATCCCCAAAAAGGGGACATGGCTTATACTTGGGTCAATGACCACAAGGGTCCCAAGACCGTGCCGGATTGAGACAGGCCAACAATTTAATTAATTTTGTCATATTTTCATGTATTTTGATTATTGAAACTCACTAGCAATTGCTGCATTTTCCACTCCGGCTTATACTCAGGCCAATCTTATTTCCTTGGGTTTCCAGGACAAAAATCAGGTGCCTCGGCTTATATTTGGGTCAGCTTATACTTGAGTATATCTGAGTACTTTGGACATCAAATGAGGATTCATTTGAGAAAACCTTGATGCTGGGAAAGATTGAGGGCAAAAGAAGAAGGGGGCGGCAGAGAATGAGATGGCTAGATAGCATTGTTGACGCAGTGGGCACAAAGCTGGGTGGGTTGAGGACAATGGTGGAGGATAGGGATGTCTGGCATGCAAAGGTCCATGGGGTCACAAAGGGGTGGTCTGAACAACAACAACAGTACACTACTCTCTCATTTTTACTTCCTGAATGAGGGGGTAAACTAGAAATTGAGTGGGGGGGGGGAGATCAAATCTGAAAAAAACATCTCCCTCAAAACTCATTAAATATAACCAGAACTACTCTCTCTATCAATTAACTGATAAGTGTTGAACAAATGTGACGAGCTGCAGTTAATGCCATGACATTTACTATTATAGTTTAATATGGTCTCTGGGATCTTCCACCCTGAGGAGAAGGTAGCCATGTCAGCTTGGTTCAGTAGAAACAACAAAGAGACCTGTGGTGATATATAGGCTAAGCAGCTTGATGTGGGTCAAGGTTTGTAGGCTATGGCCTGCTTCAGAGGATATGTCGGATAAACTGGGGTTATTATAGTATAGTATCCCCCACTGTACCTGAGGCAGCAGGTCATTTACAGTATAAGGAGAGGCTGTGTGGTAAATATACCCAGGAGGACTGTTGCCCTCAACATCTGCCTGAGATAGTTTGCTTAGTCCGAATGACAGCTGAATATGCCCAAGATTAGACTAATAACAGATTTCAGAGTACAGTATATAACATACATACACAGACAATTCAAGATTAATGTATCCAGATCTAGTGTTCTATCCTATGTGTTTTACATGATATAAGGATATACTTCTATGGTTTATACAAGTAGTGGGAAGCTAAATTTGTCACATAGAAGTGGTCATTTTATTGCAGGCTTTGAAATAAAACTGTGGTTCTTGGCCTCACTCAACCTTTTCCCATCACCAGAGGCCTAATCAATCTCCATAGCAAATATATAAGTAGCAGTGACCACTTAATTTCTAGTAGATTGGCTTTACAATACGATAACATTATTCTTCCTGCTGTAAGCCTTAGAACTAAAATAAATGCATATTAAGAATATCTATTAAAAAGTCCTTGGAAGCAGTGAAGGAGAGAATTCAGTTCTAATTTGCAGTTTCTTTTACCAATGCAGGAGTGACAATTACACAACAGAAACATATGGGATCTTGTTGATGAGTTTCATAGCAAATTCCTGCTCTTGCTTTGTTGTCAAAATGTTCTGTGACTTTAGATAAGTCACAATTGACAGAACCTTTCCTTTCTGATTCAATAAGGAGGCCTAAGGCTGAATATTTTTAAGTTTAGCAGATAAAGGACACTCATAAATCTTTCTTCTGCTTGGAGCCAATTGGAAGGTCTTCCAGCAGCATGTTACCATGAGGGTAGTGGACCTAATCTTCTTCTTTTTTACTTTTTAGTTCATCATCTACAACTTTTCTTACAGAAGGGGAAAAAGGACTATTCATAGATTAATCCTTCTGTGTGAGTTATAACATTGGGGACACCAATGTTCCACTATGGGGACACAACTTTTCCCAGTCCTGTGCTTCTTCAATTATGTCAGAAATAGTTTAGTTGACTTCAATGGCACATATCTTGGTTTTTCTTTCCACTTTCTGGTATTTTGAGTATGGGATAGAAAGGTAGCAAAAATAGCAAGATAAATAAAGATTGTATGTTTTGCTTGCAGCCTTGACCTTTATATCCCTGTAGTTTTGCTGTGCTCCTCTGCATATAAACAATGAGAAATCCCTTATAGGGCTAGGCTACTATTCTTGTACTCTGGATAGCTGGAAGTTAGGCAGTGCATGTCAACTTGCTACCTAGCCAAGAATAACAATTTAGCATTAGGATACTTTTTTGGAATTCTCACTTTTACAAACAGATCACACTGTTTGTTTTATTTAAAAATAATGCTAGCAAGAGGCAAGAATTAAGTTCTTTTACTGTTATAAAGAAGAAGCCATTTTAAACACTGTATAACCACATTTGTATCTTTGATCTCTGGTTCCATTGCTGCATCTTTCTTCTTACTGTTATGTAACTTGAAGTTTTTTGTTTCCTCATTTGAATGCACTTTTGGAAATTATCAGGCTCAATCTATTGTCTAATGCAAGTACGGTAGTTTCATGCTTCCAGCTCACATAAGTTCCTTGTCTTGCAAGTTGTTTAAGAATAGAAGGCTGGGACTGAGACATCCATACTACTTCCAACTGAAGGTTGCTGGGTACCCCCGCAAACAAAATACAGATAAAAACTGTAAAATACAAGAACTGCAAAAAGTGTATGCAATCCGGAACAAATTAAAATAGCTGTTTAAAATAAAGCCAGGGTAAAATCAGTAGTAAAGGATAGAAACTGTAGCACAGAGATTCTCAACCTGCAGCCTGTGGGCCAAATATGGCCCATGGCACCATTTCATGTAGCCCCACCACCACCTCCCATCACACCAGGAAGTGCCATGTAGTGGACAAAGGGAAAAATGGCTATCCAGCCCCCAAAGCTGAGGGAGCGTGACCCGGCCCCTGGCTTAAAAAGATTGAGAACTCCTGCTGTAGTAGGACTTAAGTAATGCTAATAAATTTTTAAAATGACAAAGTATGGAAGGTAAATAGGTTTTTAACAAAAAGATGTGATTACACTAGTCCAATGGGAAATCAATATGATCCATTCTAATCTTTGAATAGTCTGGTACATCTTGAGTTATGATTGTAAATGTTAGTGTTCAACGAAACAAGGCTGAACAAAGTACCTATTGATGTATGCAATTCAGTTTTATTCATGTTTTCTTGTTAGGGAAGACAACATGTTCCTAATCTTTATCAACATTGAAGCATTGTAAATATCTTTACTAGAAAACTGGATTTCACAGCTGTGAAACTACCAGGACCAGCTCCCCCTGGTGGCTTAGTGGTTAAGACGCTGAGCTAGAGACTGGAAGGTCGGGTTTCGATACCCGAGAGCTGCACTAGAAGACATGAAAGGAGCCTCATTCGGGCATCCCCTAAAAATCCTTTCAACCCAAATCTGTGATATGAAATTATTATTATTACTGCTGTGAGAAAGGAATACCATGCTGTGATAAATGCATCCCTTTTACTTCTTAATACTGTATATGAAAGGCTGAAGGTGAGAGTTAGCTAATGGCTGTAATATAAAGGTCCAATCTCCCAGTTTGTGAGAACCTCAGGTTTTAACATTAGATCATCTCTGCTAAAAGCTGCATTCTTACACATGCTTATTAGGGAATAAAGTGCATTGAATGCACTATGACTTACTTTTGGGTATATATGTTGATAAGAAATGTCAAGACATATGTAAATATATTTAAGAAATAGATATATGACAGATATTTTGTCTTGCATAAAACTAGAACTGTCCTGTCCACCTATGAACAAACAAAGAACATTCAGTTGGAAATACAGTCTGAGCAACTAAGCAATGAAACCTCCTCCTGTCTGTTTGTCAGTGCAGTCCCATTGCTAGGCTATGAATGAAAAGCTAGATCTGTGTATAATCTCGGAAGTGCATATTTCCAAATTAATATTTTCCAAAACATTGTAAAAATGACAAAGGCCTTTATAGCAGCAAATAGAGATGATTAATATCCCTACATTTCCCCACTATAGTCAGACATGGATTCCTTCCACACACTCAGCTCCTTCAAAGCACCATCCTTAATAATCAGGTGGGCATAGCAAGTCTTATGTTTACTATGTTTATGAAGTCCTAAAACAAGCCAAGTTAATTTGTAAGATATTGAATGGAGAACAGTTAATGTTAGGAGAAACATACATCTGTGTTTTCTAGATCATTTTAATAAGGCCTCAGATTATGGGGTAGAAATACAAACAAGTTGGTTCTGCCAAAGATTTAGGTGGCTTTTATTATCATGAACTATCTAGGTCACTTTCTGAACTAAAACTTAGAAGCATTGTTTACAGTCATTCCACTCCTTTTTGGGATGGCAACTTAAGATAGTGGTGCCATTTAATTGATGTAGCAACTGTTGGCCCATTCAGTCCTTCACAGTTGTGTTTTGTTCTATTTAATGTGTACATAAAACTGCTAGGAGAGATTTTCTAAGGTTGATGGTTTAATGCCATTACTATGCTGATGACACCAAGCTCTAACCTTTTCTTAATGTCTAAACCCAAGGAAGCCGTTCTAGGTGTAAACCAGTGCAGGTTGTTTGTAATGAACTACACAAAGGCTAACAAGTGAACTTGATCCACACAAGACTGAGATGCTTTAGGTCAGTGGAAAAGCAGACCAAGAATTAGCGTTCAGTCTATGTTGGATGAAATTGCACTCTGAACACTCAAGATTCATGATTTTGCAAAGGGTGGTGGAAAGTTTTCAAAGGTATCTTGGATTGAATCCAAAAATAATGGGAAACCTGTGTAAAAAAAGGGTGTGTGTGAAATAATAGGATGCTTTAATTCAGAAGAAAAAGAGCTGAGTTGTACAAACTAGCAGAAACTTCAAAGTCTTCAGTGGCAGTCTCATATAAGGCTCATTCACATTTCAGTAGAATTTCAAAAAGAATAGAAAGTAAAAAGTAAAGGTTGGAAGAAAGATTATTTTTATAACATAGAAACAGAGTCTGATATCAGGAGAGGCATCCCAAGATCTACTTTAGGTAAAAGTCCACAGTTCAGGTTTATCCAAAATGTGTATGTTTTTACTCAGACATACAACAACTTCCCATTTAACCTCTAAACTTACTGAGAAAAGGCAGTAATGA
The DNA here is from genome assembly GCA_030440675.1 of Furcifer pardalis. Lineage (NCBI taxonomy): Eukaryota > Metazoa > Chordata > Lepidosauria > Squamata > Chamaeleonidae > Furcifer > Furcifer pardalis. Next base: position 73,788,969 of record CP126892.1, read on the forward strand.
AGAAGTCCATAACAGCTGTAGGGTAATGACCTTTAGTTTCTTTATGCTGCCAGATCCATGTTTGTTAGGAACTTTCAGAAATACCATTCCCCACAATTTGGAGTCCACATTAATTAATGTTGCTGGATATGACTTCAGAAAGGTGTCCAAAGCTTAAAACTCAGTCTCAGTATTATTGCAAATTCTCTTTCTTTAACTTTCACCAAAATAGGTTTGCAAATGGAATGGTTTGTTAATATAGTAGAGATTGGTCCCATTCTGGAGGCCTTACAGATGCATGATCAATGATCATTGATCATTCTAATTTTTCAAGTCAGATTACTCTTGAAGTTGACAGTGCTGTTAATGAAGTGATGTGAATAGTGCAGGGATTCTCAAACCATGGTCCATGGGCTGAGTGTGGCCCACAGCACCATTTTATGTGCCCCCCCACTGCCTCTACCACACCAGGAAGTGCCATGTGGTGGAAAAAGAATAAAATGGCCATCCGCCCCCCCCCTCCCAAGCTGTCTGAGGGAGCATGATCTGGCCCCTGGCTTAAAAAGGTTGAGAACTTCTGGTATAGTGAAAGGATGCACTAAATCTATACCAGCTGAGAAAATATATCTTCTTGTTGGTATCGCTCCACCTGAGATAAAGAGAGAAGTAGCAGTGGACACCAAGAGAATGAACCTTTACACCTTCTGAATGGATATGAGCCTTAAGTTCGCCTGCTCAGATCCAGAAAATGCTTATGGCAAGAACAAACATTCTTGAAGGTACACAAGAGGCAAAACCGAATTAGAAGATGGAGGAAGGAGCTCGCTGGACAAATAATAACATTAAAAGAGGATATAGCTGAAGAACTCAACCTTCCGTATGTCACTTGGAGGTCCCTGAACAGGCTGAGGGTCGGAGTACTTACATGTAAGACTAACATGGTCAAGTGGGAACTGTTGGAGAATAGTAGCATGCTCTGTGGATGTGGAGAGATACAGAACTCGGCTCATTTACTGGTCTGCCAACTACTACCAGAAACATGCAGCAATGAAGACTAAATTTTGACCAATGACAAAGCCAAGAAAATGGCTTCATTTTGGCAATCCAAAGTTTGATCTGGGCATGAAAGGAGGACTTGAAGAGTCAGGAAATCAAATGTTTCTAATTTAATTGGATACGTTTCATATTGGGCTGAGGAAGTAAGAAGGAAAACATGGCTTTGCCCATCTCCAGATTTCCTCCAACATGAAAGGAACATCTTGTGGCGGCAACAGCATGCAAAAACCTGTCACTTTTTATTGTTCCATCTGGTTCGCATTTCTAGTAGTCTTTTACCATACAGTACATGGAATTCTCTTTAGGGGAATGGTCATTTTTTTTTTGTTTGCAGTGAGTACATCAAGGGAATCTTGAAAGGTAAAAACTCTGATCGGTTCCAGTTTTGGTGGTTGAGGGTGATAAAAGCAGTACACACACTCTTGTTGTGTGGTCAAGGAATAAATCAGCTCCAAAGAAATACTGTGCCTCCACACATGGTCACCAGCAAAAGCTACTACCAAGAGAACAAATGCTCAGTCCCAGAAAGACAGAATGTCACATCATTGCATTCTCTTCCCCACCCCCCACCCCCACTTCGGCCTTTTAGTTTCCATGGAAGCTTATGCCAAACTGTAATCTGGAAAGTTGGCAGTCATTGCTTCACCATCTGTAAAGGATAAAGTTCTGTACAAATTTGGGCTTGTAATGTTACTGAATTACTGGGAGCTATTTTTCCAGAAGTAAAGAAATAGAGTAAGTTGTTAACACAACAGCAATTAGTTGTACTTGGCTCTAAGGACATCACAAATGTTGGCATTAGCTTTAGTAAGTGCATATCTAGCATACAGAATACAATGGAGAGTGACAGCATCTTCAGCTTCTCTTAATTTGGCTCCTTTCTCATGGTTATTCTAAATAAATAAATACCCTAAATAAATACAGTTATCACAAGCTAGGTCAGTGGTGGTGAACCTATGGGATGCATGCCAGAGGGGCATTCAGAGCCTTCTCTGTGGGCATGTGCGCCATTGCTCCAGCACAGAGTTCACCCCGCCATGTTGGCACTTTGGAATAAATAAGTGGATTTTGGGTTGCAGTTTGTGCACTCTGTCTCTAAAATGTTCACCACCACTAAGCTAGGTTCTCCTTTGTTTCTCAGTGGCTGCATGAAATGAACAGTTTGAATTATTTCTTACCAGTGAAACATGAAGCAGAATGTGATAGTTTTGATATCCAGGTTTCAGTATCTCATTGCTTGCAGTCCTTCAAAACTTGTGAGATGGAGCAGGGAAGAGGCCTCATAACAAAGGAATGCCAAAGGCTTCCTGAAGCACTTAAAAGCCGGTGTCTAGTCATGCCTGCCACATGTCCACGGAAACATCTGCAGAGATGAGCACTGAACCCTACAGTTAGATATGACTAGCTTTTGAGCAAGGGCAACCTTTACTTAAAGTACCAACAAATGTCTGTCCAGTGCCAGGCAGCACTCTAATGATTCTGGTGGGTGTTTTCTCTTGCATTACCTGAAGGTGCTTAGGAGTGTTGAGTTCTGCACAAAAGGATGTAGGCACTTAGCCATTCTCCCTTTCTGGATTAGTGTACGGGCAGGGCAAATATCTGGAAGCATCTCAGAAGCAGGATTGAATGTGGAGGATTGAAATGGCGCTCTGATGTTTAAGAAGTAGGATTTCTATGCTCTGCTATTTATACTGCAAAAGCAAAATAAATGTATGCAAAATAGGTCAGTGTATGGAAGGATGCTGAAAAATAATTTATACAGACTGGAGAATAGGAAAAAAGTTTGAGCTCTCTAGTGACAGAACTTGAAAGGTATGTGTATGCTAGTTAACGTATGAAAGATAGATTGGTGTGCCTGGCATGGAACAGGCTGGCTGGAGGATTCTGGAAAATTTGGTCCAAAATTAGTCATGGTTTTCAGTATCTCGTATTTCTGTTTGCTCACTTCTTTGGAAGCAACACGAGGATAACTGTACAGTACAGTAATTGTGTTTTTCCCATTGCTACTGAACTTGTTTGCCACTGTCTTCTGGTGTATATATTTAGCAACATTCAAGGTTATTTTTTTTTTTGGTATGGATATATATGTAACCACAGGTAACGCTGATAGTGTTTTTGTTACAGAGTGGTTCAAAAAGGAAGTCTTGATGTGTTACAAGTTGGTTGCTATTTTCTTTCACAGTCTGTCATCCTTCTGAATCATGGGCCATAAGAAGGACTAGTATGCAGCAGCAGCAGCAGCAGCAAAGATTAGGTGTGAAAAAACTATTTGTTGATTTCTTCTGATGTGAGAGAATGTCCTTTTTATAAAACACAAAACATTAAAAGGTTCAGAGAGGACATTCTCGGTATTGATATGCCATGGAAAACAAATGGCTAAACAGAGTACACTTTTTGCTTCAGTCAGGGGTTCTCAACCTTTTCAAGCTGATGGCCGGGTCACATTCCCTCAGACAGCTTCAGGGGCCAGATAGCCATTTTGCTTTGCCTGCCACACATGGCACTTCCAGGTGTGGTAGAAGCGGTGGATAGCTACATGAAATGATGTCGCAGGCCGGCCCCCGGCCCCCGGGACGTATGTTGAGAACCCCTGGCCTAAATCTTTTGTGGCAAGGACTTGGACCCTGCTAGAGATGTGCCATTTGGTGGCTTTTTGTTTTGATTTTTTACTTTTGCTTTGGTGATTTCCCAATCAATAAACCTACCTGTATGGATACCTATGTTTTGCTCACCTGGCCTGGCACCTAGATCTGAGGCTTAATGGTGTGTCTCTAGCCTTTATTCTTGTTGGTAATATACAAAAAAGTAACTGTTGTAGTCAACAAGGCTACCATTCCCAGAATGCTCTCTGGCAGTTGCAATTTTTTCTACACTACCAGCAGGAAGCATGGTATGCTGTTCGTTTGGAGACAGGCATAGACCAGGTGAGTGAAATGTAGGTTTCTGCAGATGTGGGTCTGTAAGCTGGAACTCACAGAATTCTACCTGGGATTTTATTTATTTATTTATTTATTTTATTTTATTTTTTGAAAAGCCCGGATTCTACGATTTAGGAATATACCATTCACAGGGTTTGGTGTATTGTTTTTGGAGACTTACTTCCAAGAAATTTCCAGGCAGAATTTTGAGAATTGGTGCCTACTCCTTTGGGAATTGCCTCCTTACATGTTATTGATAGATGTTGACTATTAATATGGAATATTGATAATACTTCTCTCTCCCCCTCCCAGAGAGATGGTCAATGCATGGTTTGCTGAGAGAGTCCATACAATTCCAGTGTGCAAAGAAGGGACCAAACACCAGGGTGAAGCTTGTTCTTGTTCCTCTCACCAGCCTGCACGGGTGGAGAGCCCCACACCACCAGCCAGAAAGATATCTGCTTCTGAATTTGACAGACCTCTTAGGCCCATTGTGGTCAAGGATTCTGTTGGAGCAGTAAGTTTCCTATCAGACTCTGAAAAGAAGGAGCAGATGCCTCTTCAGTCCCGGACGCTTGGTTCTGATGCCGGGGATCTCTGTTCAAGGCTCTTAGAGCTTGTAAAGGACATTTCCAGTCATTTGGACGTCACAGCCCTTTGCCACAAAATTTTCTTACATATCCATGAACTCATCGCTGCCGATCGCTATTCCCTCTTTCTTGTCTGCGAAGACAGTTCGAATGAGAAATTTCTGGTCAGCAGGCTATTTGATGTAGCCGAAGGTTCCACTTTAGAAGAAGCTTCAAACAACGGTATCCGCTTGGAATGGAACAAAGGAATTGTGGGACATGTGGCAGCACTGGGCCAGCCTTTGAATATCAAGAATGCCTATGAGGTAAGCAAGAAATGCTTGTGTTGTGTGCCTGTGTTCATGTTATCCTTCGAAAGGCAAGGTTGAAATAAACTATAAAAGTAAAAGCATGGGGTTCTGGCTGCTAAGGTTCCCTCTACTTTCTGTGAGGTGTTTACATTTTGGATACAGTAGCTTAGTGGTTAAGATGCTGAACTTGACAACTGGAAGGTCAGCAGGTCAACAGTGCGAGGCCCGGGTACTGCATGACAGAGTGACCTCCTGCTTCTGTCCCAGCTTCTGCCAACCTAGCAGTTTGAAAGCAAGAAATGGCAAGTAGATAAATAGGTACCTCCTCACTGGGAAGGTAGCAGCATTCTGTGCACTCTGGTGTCTAGTCATGTCTGCCACATGACGCAGATGCAGACAGCACTGACTCTTTGGCTCTAAACAGAAATGAGCACTACATCCAAAAGTAGGATATGACTTGGTTTCGAGCAAATGGGGATGTAAATCTTTGTGTATTCTCTTCTTGCAGGCCAGAACAGAAAATTTTAAAAACTTTCAAGAGTTTTTTCTGCCTTTCCCACCATTTTGGCACTTTGGCACTTTCCAAAACATTCAGAATTGTGAGGCTTGTGCAAAAACTCTTGTACTTTGCACAGACAGCCAAATAGTTTATATAAAATACATAAAGTACAAAATGAATTGGATATTTTATGCATAAATGTAGGCAAGTCCCCCTTTGTGTTATGTGATTGTAGATGAACAATTGTATAAGCATTCCCCTTGCTTTGGCAGGTTCTGCTTTCCATGCCTAATGTTGCACTATTTGCATGTGCTCAGCCCTGCAGCAGGAACCTGCAGAGTGGGGGAGAAGCTTACCCAATGCCTTTACTCTGAGTAGGATGCTGGCCACAGAGTTTTAGCAAATGCTGTTTTTCTGATGAAAAGTGTTGGTCTTTCTCCTCTTGTGAAGGTGCAAAAATCTTGCAACACTTGTCCTATTTTCAGCAGTATGTCTCAACATGTTGAGACAAGGGTGAAAGCCAGTCATATCAGACTCTAGGGTTCAGTGTTCATCTCTGTTTATAGCCAAAGAGCTGGTGCTGTGTGCATCTGCAGATGTTTCCATGGACAAACGGCATGCCTCAACACTGGAGTGCACGGAATGCTATTTGCCTTCCTACCGATGTGGTCCCTATTCATCTACTTGCAGTTTCGTGCTTTCAAACTGTTAGATTGGCGGGTGCTAGGATAGAGATATGAGCTCACTCTGTCATGTAGTACTCGGGAATCAAACTCTGAACTTCTAGTCATTGAGTTCAGTGTCTTAACTACTTGAGCCACCGCAGTCCCCTGCTCAGTAGTACAAAGCGGTTAATGTATGCCAGCAGAAGTGTGAGTTTTTTGTACCAAAATCTCACTTCAGCACAATTAGTTTAGGAGGTAGTGTCATCTGATCTGTAAGAAAATTTGCTGGAATATATTTACATAACTGTATATGAAAAGTCAGATCACTGTGTAGAATTGACACAATTTGCATCCTGGTTACAAATGATGAGCAAAAGCTACTGTACAATGTGGCTTTGAGCCACAGCTTAGAAAAGTTACCTTTTGTATTGCATCTTCCAGAATTCTCCCAGTCAGCAGGAGTAGCTGAACAATTAGATTCTTGAACATTCTGTGGATTGCAGCAGACTACTTTAAAAATGTTTTAAATAAACCAAAACACACACAGAACTCAAGTTACAACATTTATTTCCTTCTATATTGCACAAGATTTGTAATCAAAACCATAATAGACAAAAATATCATGACTGAGACCAAACTCCCTAGAAAGCACACTTGACTGATACCGTTAAAAGAAAACTCAGTAGGCCCCATTGTAGATGAAAATCATAGTCCCTAGACTAGGTCCTTGTTATTGTGTTTCATAATTCTGGTTGACTGAACAACAACGACAGAATTCTGGACTGTCAGACTGCGCTCAGTGGTGTCCAGTAAGGGAAAAAACCTGGTTTATTTTAATGTGCTTCTATAAGTTTTCTGTGAATCGCCTGAATGGAACCAGGATTCTATTAACAGCCAAATCACTGGCACACTGGATGTAGTGCAAGGAGCTTTTACACTGTTTCTAGGACTTCCTTGTATAAGCACAAGTCAGATGTTTGGAACAGAGATCGCTCCTTATGTGCTGCTTCACTTGTGCAGGCAAAAGATCCAAATATGGTATTATGTGTGGTCACTGCAGGGGCAAGGCCTTATGCTTTGTTCAGATCCCGTACAGTCTTAGCAAAGGACTCAGTAATCACCAGTTTTCTGGACAACTTCTGATTCAGAGCACCATCTGCAATTTGTTCTCCAATCCTCAAAACCAAAGAGCAAAAATTCTTAACGACTATCCCTTCTGTCAAAACTGTTTGGCATTTTACTTGATTAGTCCAGGCACTTAGCAGTGAACTGGGATCTTTTTAACAGAAATAACTACTGTACTCTGGAATGGTAATAAGGCAGAAGGGGGAAAATGTGCAATCAAGATACTGAAATAGGAAAGATCCTTTAATGTGGTTGCAGAAATTCTAAGCTGGCTTCCACTTATGGAGACCTTTATAACTAAAATTAAAGGAACAACAAACAGGAAATTACCCTAAAGAGGAAAGAAGAGTCTGACAGGAATAATCTACTTATACATTTACAAAATTTACAAAGTGTATGAAACACTATTGGGGCACTTTGATTATTTGTCTGAGCCTTTACCCCATTCAGATTACTTCCTATAACATTAGTATTTCAGTTATGAAACTTCCTTCCACCAGAAACTTGACAGAACAGACATGCGGGGTTATGTCTGTGATACCATGTATGTTAATTTTTAGTACATGGTTTGTTTTAGTGTTAGAACTGCAGTGGGTTAGTGGTTGGTTAAGATGCTGAACTTGATGACTGAAAGGTTGGCAGGTCAGCAGTTCGAGAACCAAGTGCTGCATGAGAGAATGAGCTCTTGTGATCTGTCCCAGCTCCTGCCAACTGAGCAGTTCGAAAGCAAGAAATTGCAAGTAGATAAATAGATACAACTTCAGTGGGAAGGTAACAGTGTTCTGTGCACTCTGGTGTTTACTCATGCCTGCCACATGTATACGGAAACATCTGCAGACACAGACAGTGCTGTCTCTTTGGCTATAAACAGATGAGCACTGAACCCTAGAGTCAGATATGACTGGTTTTCAAGCAAGGGTGACCTTTATCTTTATACTTACAGTTACTTTGTTTCAGCATTCTAACAAGTCAGTCACTGAACAAGTGACATAAATTCTTAAATATGGCCATTCTCACCATATCACATATAATTGATTGTACTTGTATATGCTTGTATTTTAGTGTATTAGTGTGAGTTTCTTTAAATGGTGTTATGTTCTGTTGACTTTAAATAAAGAGGATGAGAATGACTAGTTGTGCAAACCCAGGAAATATGCACAATTTTAAAAGAAAGAATGGGCTATGTTTGCAAAAGTGTGTTTCATCTCCATAGTTACATAGTTTGTTATTTTGACAGGACCCCCGATTCAATGCAGAAGTGGATCAAATTACAGGTTATAAGACACAGAGCATCCTTTGTATGCCAATAAAGAATCATAGAGAGGAGGTAAGGAAGATTTTTACTCTTTGTCATTTGTAGCATTGCCAGCTCCACTAGCTTTTATACTGCTTTCATCTTTTGTACTGTGAGCTGAAATAAAACATTGTTTGTTCTTTCTTTTGCTTTTAAAAATGTTTGTCTGCATATATTCGATAGAGTTTTGACCTGTTCCATAAACTATGCAGAACTGGTTTACAGCCAGAGTTTTGTTTTTTCTTCAGTGCTGTAATTTTTCAATAGTGTTAACCATTTTTGGCATTGTCCGTGGGTTTGCATTTTCTTTCTTTTTCTTTTTTAAAATATCAGACTCTTATTATGTTTAATACATGTTTCCTGTTAGTTTAATGGCATTTGTATTAGAAAGAAGTGTTTACTAGAAAGATCTAAAGCAGAGGTTCCCAACCTTTTTACACTGCAGGCCAGATCATTCCCCCTCAGACACCTGAGGGGGTGAACTGGTGCTTCCCCCGCCATAAACGCTGCCGTAAAACATGTCTGCAACTATAGTAAATGCATTTACGACAGCTGCTGGTGCATTTATGGCTGTCGTAAATGCTTCTGCTTCACGTGGCGACAGCTGTGATGTGGGCCACATAAAATGGTGCTGCAGGCTGGGTCTGGCCCATGGGCTGTAGGTTGGGAACCCCTGATCTAAAGTAAAATAAACTTGTCATTTTACCATTATAGTCAAAACTCATAAAATAATAAAGAAAATAATAAAGGAAAACATTAGGCTAATGTCAACAGGCAAATAGGATTAAATAAAGGAATGGACTTTACAGAAAATCAGTGAATTATGTAATTAAAAAAAGAGGATTCTATTAGAATATCTAATAGAGATTTCTGATAAAAATAGTCTGATTTCTTCATTTGTTCTCAAATATCAAATTTGGTGATTCCTATCTACCAAGTAACATATATACAGTATAGTGAAAGTTGTAAGGAACTGGCAGTGCAGCAGGGCTGTAGCCCATCCTGAGTTAGCAGTTTTCCCCCTTGGCCATTAGAGGGTTTCGCATGGGAATGCATTGAAAAAGAGGCTTTGTTGCCCATCCTGAAAAAATATTCACCTACCCATATCTAGAATCCTTGCTATGGCCCTGCAGTGCAGTATATGCTAACTCATAAATGGCTCCTACTGAATTATGAAGAGAGCTACCTGGATAGCTCAACAAGTTGGGTATCTGGCTGCAGGTTCAGAAGTTGGAAGTTTGATTCCTTGCTCTGCATCCCAGAAGAGCCAACTGTGTTGTCTTAGGAAAGCTGTGAAATCCAGAGTGCTCCCTGACGGAGTGAAAGGTAAACCATTCTTGGTACTCTGTACCTAGAAAACTCTGAAAAGGATCACCATACATCAGAATTGACATGATGGCACACATTTATTATTAGATTAAGAAGGGCTTCCCTTGCAATAGGGTGAGAATGACATTGCAACCTGAATCTCAAATTCAAAATTAAATTCTGAGGGTGCTGGCTGAATATTTGACTCTCATGCATACAGCTTTAAAAAATGTACAGAGCAAGATATAGAGTATTTTGTGACCTCAGTAATATAATTATATTAAGGGTTATCGTTAGCAATATGGTTAGAGTTTTATGGCCAAAGTCCTGGTAACTGGAATATTGACATTACTTCTCTTTATCATGTATCATAAAAAAAAGTCATGAGGCATTTTTAAAAATTGGGATCAAAAAGTGTCCCTGTGAAAGAAAGCAGTAAGTTTTGAGAAACATATTTTCTCCCATTGCTCCTTGATTGTAAAACAGAACCAAACCTAAACATAGCTGAACTTTGGTGCATATTTTACCACCATTCAAGTGACAGTTTTACAGAATCCTTGCATGAATATGTGGAATTAAAATGTCCCAATCTGGCATACAAGTGTAAAATGTTATTTATAGTCAAATGTTGGGAACTGGTTCAGCAATGTAGCACTGCAGTTTCTCCTTCGTGTTGTTTGGGGATGCACACTGATGGGTTCTGCGCCTGCGCTGAATCCTGAGCGGAGCTGAAAAGCTAATTGGATAAAAGTTTTAAAATGTGGGACCGCCCACCATGCCCAACCCCTTCTGGCGCCATTTCGCGCTCTCTCCTCAGTTTGCTTTTTTCCGCTGCGCGAGCAGGAGCCTGGAAAAAAAGCTGTGAGTTTCTTAACTGAGATTGTCTCAGAAATCTTCAATTTTTTTTCTAGCAATAATTTTTCTCGGACCAGGGGACTCACAATCCCTTGGTCCTCATGTGGCTGGGGGCTCGCCCTCAGCCGCCGCTAAAAAAAAAAAAAAAAAAACTTCTTCGCCGCAATCTCGTGTCGGGGCCTCCCGGCCGGGATAATTTTTTGCACCTAGACCATCTACTTTGGTGGATGGCCTCAGCAGCAGCCTTTAAGCAGTGTCCGTCCTGCAACAGAAAGTTTCTGAGCAAGGACGGACACGTGCGTTGCCTCCACTGCCTGGGGGAACACCATCAGGTCCAGACCTGCGCGGTTTGCCGAGGCTTCTCGAAGACTGCGTTGAAAAACCACCAGTACCGTCTTCAAGCCTACCTGATGGAGGCCGCACTTGCGCCACCATCTTCCCCAGCTCCAGAGCAGGCGGCTGCCTCAACATCCGCTCCTTCGACCTCCGCTCCTTCTTCGCGGCCATCGGCCGCAGAACTGTTCAAACGTAAGAAGGAGCAGGAGAAAAGGAAGAAGGATAAGAAAGAGAAGAAGAAGCGCCGAAGCTCTACATCTTCTCTTCCGTCGACCCCGAGGCTGGCTCCCTCTTCGCCGCCACGTTCGCTAGCGTCTGTCCCGGTAGCAGCTCCGCCAACACCGGGTAGGATGTCGGTCAATGCTCCGGGCACCGCCACGCCGGAGAGGGCTCCCAGCCCACCACTGCCTCCACCGGAGACTCCTCTGCCACCACCGTCGCGGAGGACCACCTCTCTTCTTGCCTCTTCTGTGGTTCTTGGCCCAGCTTCCAAGCCATCGGTCCAGTTGAGCCTCATCGCCCCGCTCGTCGAGGCGATGGTGCAGAAGTTGGTCGTCCAGCTCCGGGTCCCTCAGCCACCACCGCCGGCTTTCGTGGAGGCTCCTCTGCCCCCCGAACCAGCTCCGGAGGCACCACCACTCCGTGAGGAGGGCCCGGCTCCGAAGAGGCACCGCGTGGAGCAGGCGCAGTCAGAGGCCTCTCTCCCTCCGTACCAGCTGCCTTTGCCGGGGAGCGATCCGAGGACCGCCAGGCCGTACTGGTTGGACTCGGACCCCGAGGCCTTCCTACCACCACCCAGCGTCTCGGAGCGGTTGGAAGGCTCCGACGACTCGTCGGACCAGGAGGAGGATCAGCCGCCGCCAGTTGCCGCCGCCAAGTCCCCAGACGACAACATTGGATCGGTCCACGGTTCCCAGCTGGAGGACCAGAGGACCTACACGTAGCTGATCACCCGCCTCGGATCCACGCTCGGGATCAGGGCGGGGGCTCCCCTGGAAGAGTGTGAGGACGTGGTTTGCGCCATGGCCGATCGGAGGGAGTTGGTCCCCGTCCGCTTGGGCCTCCTCCCAAAGATTGCCAAGGTGGCCAAGGAAGTGTGGAAAAAGCCTGTGTCCCACTCGGTGTCCAACAGAGTGGACTCCATGTACAGACTTCTCGACGACTCCAATTTCCTACACGTCCACCCGGCACCGAACCCCCGCGTAGTCAAGGGTTCCCAACACTGAACCCCGGTGAGCAGCACTCCCCTCCCATCCACGCAAGAGGGGAAGAAGTTGGACGCACTGGGCAGGAGGTTTTACGCCAATGCCTCCCTGTCCTTCCGTGCGTCCAACTATGCGATGGCCATGGGCGGTTACTAGTGCCGTCTATGGGAGAAGGCTGAATCCTTCAAGGCGATGCTGCCACCTGAACAACGAGTGGAGTTCAAGAAAGTCTGCCTGGAAGGCAACCAGCTGGCCCGCCAACAGATCCGGACTGGAAGGCACGTTACGGAGTCGGAGGCGAAGAACTTGGCCTCCGCCATCCAACTTCGCCGGCACGCCTGCTTCGTTCGGTCGACCTGCAGGACGACGTCAAGCGACTCGTGTTGGAACTGCCTTTCGATGGCGAGGGGCTGTTCGCCAAAGAGATGGACACCTCCTTGGGGGAGCTGAAAGGGGACTACGCCACCATAAAACAGCTCCGAGCCCCACGCCAGGGAGCCAGCCGGTACCATCAGGACCAGCCGTCAACATCACAGGCAGGCCCGTCCTACCAGCCTCGCCAGCCACAGAGGCAGGAGGACTACTCCCGGTACCAGCCCTACAGACCAAGGCAGCAAACCACCCGTCCGCGCTACCAGCAGCGCCATCAGACTGGTAAGCGGACGGAACGGAAGGGCAAGCAACGCGTTTGACTCTTCCATGACCGAGACTCTACCATACCATCCCCTGGTGGACTACCTGTCCACGTGGTCTGCCATCACCACAGACAAGTGGGTTTTAGCCATCTTAGACTCTGGCTACGCGATCGAGTTCAAGAGATGCCCTACTGTAGGACGGGTCCGTGTCACCGATCCGTCCCCACCACTCCAAGAAGAACTTTCAGCTCTCCTGGAGAAGGGCGCCATATAACCGGTCGCAGCGTCGGAGTCTCACGAAGGGTTCTTCTCCTGCTACTTCCTCATGGACAAAAAAGACGGGGGGTCGCGTCCCATCCTGGACCTCCGTCTCCTCAACAAACACATCGACGCGAGGAAGTTCCGGATGGTGACTCTTCACTCCATCCTCCCACTGATCAACCGCGGGGACTGGTTCACCGTCATCGACCTGAAGGATGCCTACTTCCACGTATCCATCAGGAGGGAACATCGTCACTTTCTCCGCTTCCAGGTGGGCAGCGACATCTACCAGTACACATGTCTACCCTTCGGCCTCTCCACCGCTCCGAGGGTCTTCACAAAGTGCATGGCGCTGGTGGCTGCTCATCTTCGGCTGCAAGGTGTCCAAGTGTTTCCGTACATAGACAACTGGTTGGTCTGCTCCCCGACCCAACAGAAAGCCAAGGACGATGTTGCTCATTGCCTGGCCCTTATGCAGAGTCTCAGTCTACGGGTCAACTTCAAGAAGTCTCAGTTGACCCCCACTCAAAGAATAGACTACATCGGAGCTGTATTGGACTCTCTGGCTCTGAGAGCCTACGCTCTGCCCAAACGCCTGCTCGACATCCGTGCGGTGGTGGCACGGATCCAGGGCAGACGTCGCGTCCGTGCGAGGGATGCCCTCTGCTTGCTAGGACTCATGGCGTCGACCACGGCGGTGATCTCGCACGCCAAGCTCAAGATGCGATCGCTGCAGTCGTGGCTCCTCGCCTCCTTCGACAGCACCCACGACGCCCTCGGGAAGTGGCTCACACCAACTCCCAAGTTGCAAGACCAGTTGAACTGGTGGACAATGGACCACAATGTGGCCGCGGGCAAGCTCTTCACTCTTCCCACACCATCCATCCAAATCACCACCGACGCGAGCACGCACGGATGGGGAGCGTGCTGCCTTGGGTTACGCGTCCACGGGGTCTGGACACCTGCGAAAGCCAGCCACCACACCAACTTCCTCGAACTGTTGGCGGTGTGGAAGGCGATGAGGTCCTTCAGACTATCGATAGCGGGCCACGTGGTGCAGATCGCCTCGGACAACACCACGACCCTAGCCTACCTCAACCGGCAAGGAGGAACCAAGTCTCTCTCCCTCCTTCACCTGGCTGTCCAGATCTGGGAGTGGTGCCTGAAGGTACACGTGTTCCCCATAGGTGTCCACATCCAGGGCACCCTGAACTCCGATGCGGACTCCCTGAGCCGCAAAGGGACAGTGATGCACGAGTGGGAGCTAGACGGATCGGTGTTCGACCGGCTGTGCAGACGATGGGGCACTCCGAACCTCGACGTGTTCGCGACACAGGCCAACACCAAGTGCCACCATTACTGCTCCCGAGCGGGGATCGGCCACGGATCGGAGGGCAATGCCTTCATGGTGCCGTGGCACCAGGAACTACTGTACGTGTTTCTTCCCATCCCTCTTATCCAACGGGTCCTGGTACAGATCCGTGTGGAGAACGCCTGGACGATCCTGATCGCCCCGACCTGGCCGCGCCAGCCTTGGTTCCCACTGCTCCAGGCCCTGGCTTGCGACTTCCTTCGCCTACCCACCGATCCGAATCTCCTCCGCATGGAGGACGGTCGGATCCTACACTCGGACCTGCCGAGCCTGCATCTGACGGCCTGGCTTATCCGCCCGACCTAGCACAGATCCTTGAACTGTCAAGGAAGCCTTCCACGCGGAAGTCCTACGATGCCAAGTACCGTCGCTTCATGGACTTTCTGACATCCAGCGACCGCATCGTGGACTCCGCATCCTTGCAGGATGTGATGTCCTACCTCCTGCACCTGGCCGAGTCAGGATCTGCACACTCATCCTTAAAGGTCCACTTGGCTGCGGTGGTGGCCAAGGCCCCACCTTCATCAGTATTGTCCTCCGCCTTCAGAGACAAGACTGTTAAAAGATTCCTCCAGGGACTGCGTAATGCCTACCCTCCGGTAAAGATACCACCCCCTCAGTGGTCTCTCACCACTGTGCTCACCACGCTCACGAAGGCGCCCTTTGAGCCCATGGCTACAGTGGACATCAAGTTCATTTCTTACAAAACTGCCTTTCTTGTAGCCATCACCTCTGCCCTGAGGGCAGGAGAACTAGCAGCCCTCAGGGCTGACCCTCCTTTCCTTAAATTCTACCCTGATAGGGTAGTATTGCACCCGGACCTGGCCTTTCTGCCTAAAGTCCTGACGGAATTTCACCTGGCCCAGTCCATCACGCTTCCAGCATTCTTCCTGAATCCTTCGTCTGCACAAGAGAGAGTGTGGCATTCGTTGGATGTCAGGAAGGCCTTGCTGTTCTACACACAAAGGACTGCGTCCTTCAGGAGAGCCAAACAACTGTTTGTGGCCTATGGTGGCAAGTCCAAGGGACAATCTCTGTCTGCCCAGAGACTCTCCAAGTGGATCTCAAGTACCATCTACCTGTCCTATGAGATGTCATCCCTGCCACCGCCTCCCCATGTCCGGGCACATTCCACCAGGACATTGGCTTCCTCCACTGCATTCCTAGAGGGCATCCCGATGGAGGACATCTGCAAGGCCGCTACTTGGTCCAGGGCCTCTACCTTCATCACCCACTACCGGGTTGACACAAGGTCTGCTGCTGATGTCAGACGGGGCAGATCCATCTTGACGGCTGGTCTCCGATCCTCTTCGTTGATGACCACCCATCCATGATGCCTTCACGCTCTCCTGCATCTCAGGACGCCGGCTGCCCACAATCCAAGTAAGTGAGCTTGTTAGTCACCCATCAGTGTGCATCCCCAAACAACACGAAGGAGAAGGACAGGTTGTACTTACCAGTAACTGTCGTTCTCCTTCGTGTTGTTTGGGGATTCACACAACCCAACCCTACCTCCCCTCAAGGCTGCCGGCCTGAGATGGCCTTATGCTTCGCGGGCAGCTCTAGTATCAAACTGAGGAGAGAACGCGAAATGGCGCCAGAAGGGGTTGGGCATGGTGGGCGGTCCCACATTTTAAAACTTTTATCCAATTAGCTTTTCAGCTCCGCTCAGGATTCAGCGCAGGCACAGAACCCATCAGTGTGAGGGTGGCACGGGCCGGATGAATCGCAGCAAACCCATTCGTGTGGATTCATGGAGACTTGGGCTTCTGGGAATTGAAGTCCAACAACATCTAAAATGCCAAGGTTCACTATCACGGCCCTAACCCAATCCTTTAAACCTGTAATAATATTGATTCCTTTCTAATATTCTGTGAATAATCTTTAGTTACCAACACCAGTGCTGGCTCTCTGTCACTCTGAGGTGGTAGGATTGGGTTCCTTTGCTTCCACCTCCCTTATGTGCTTCTATTGCTGTTGCTGCAATGGCTGCCACCACAACCTCCTCCTGAGGTCAGCCCCCCACTTTCTGCTGCCATTATCACCACTGTCATGATCCTTTTGTACATCTAGTTTAAGATCTTCCCATTGCCTGGCTCCATCCAATTATTTGTATAAAAGCAATTTATACTGAAGTGAATTTCCAGTTCTGAAATACCTGAATTTCAGGTTATTCAACATCTTTTTAAAGTTCCTAGCCATAAGCTGAAACACTGTATGTGCTTATTAAAGGGTAAGTCTTATTAAGTGTAATGGAAATTAGTTCTAAGAAAACATGCATAAGATTAAAATGCTCTTAATCATCTTTTGAGAGAGATTGAATTTCTGATGCTAATTTCTCAAGTTTGTGGAAATCTGCTTGAAGATCTTCTTGGTTTGGAATTTTATCATGCTAAGTAATTTGCAATCTACCACTTTCTCAGTCTTGACTGACTGCACTTCATTTATAATGGTTGTGCACCTGAATGTTTAACGATTTGAACTGCAGTCTTGTTGTGCCAGATGAAGTGATGAAAGTATTACCTGTTGTTAACTCACATAACTGTTCAAAACACAATATTATTGACTGTCCAATTTGTAGGAAAATGTATCAGGTCAGATGTTCAGGACTACCATATAGCTACATTACAGGAAATCTATTAGCCTAAAATTTAGATAATTCATTTCTAGTTAATGCTCACACCAAAATAAAACTATTGGTTATTAAGGTTCTGCAATATTTTATTTTATTTTTCTTTCACTGTTTCTTTGGCAAACAGCTACGTCTTTGGAAATTCAAACAACCTACTTAAAATGTCATGTTTAGACTTTAAGTTCAGTATCTTACTGCTAGTCCCAATTAAAATAGACTTGTTGATGGAATGAGATTTACATAAGATTTGGTTTAACCTCCAGTAATTAATTGAGTGTATCTACCACATAGTTGATTTAAGCAACAGAGTACTAGCTAGCCTTAACATTTGAATACAGAGTTTCCCCTTTCTCTGACAATGTCTCTTCATTACACAGTTTCTTGGAGAGTACAAGTGGGGTACACAAAAAGAGCCTCCCTGAAGATTGTGGTATTTTTGAACCACAATTGGGCATACCTTGGTAACAGCAATCTTGTGTTGCCAGCTAATCTTTCTCATACTAGGTCAGGCGAAAGAAACTGTAGAATGAACTCACCAAAAGGTGCCTTCATTTTGGCAGTTTCACCTCTGGCCTAAACACAGAAGAAGAACAGGAATTCAGCAATGTGCCTTCATTTTGGCAGTTTCAAGTCTGGCCTAGACAAGGAAGAAGAAGGAGGAGAGTACAAGCAACCATAGCTTGTTGGTTATACTTGTATACCTTCTTCATTACCACTATAAGTTCTTTCCTTCCAGATTTCTTTGTGCTTGGCAGGCACTAAAGCTGGCCCAGAGTCAACTGAGCAGACCACTGCAGATGATGATGCCTGGCGTTGGAAGTCTGGTGCACAAGATCTATTTTTTTCAGGATCTGCTTTCTTTAGACAAGCAAGTTGTAACTAAACAAGAACGTGTCAGGCCTTTGGCTTGCCATTTTATATTTATCATAAACATTAAAAGGCCTTGGACTACACTCTTCAGCTACTGTCACTTAGCCAGCCATCTTTCTCAGGTCAAGCTATTCTAAAACTAGTAGCCTAGTTGGATAATTATTGAGTTTGTTGTTTGTAGGACCTGAAAGGAAATTCAATGGGCCAGGTTGATTTTATTCTCTCACACCACAAATATAGAGAGCTGAAAGAAAAGAGGTGTTTCTTTCCTTTGAAAATATAAAATGAACTAATACATGAACAAATTAGGAAACGTTAGAAGAAGCATATCAGAAAACAAAACAAAACAAAATAAAATAAAAACACTGTAGCACTTTAAAGACTAACTGCTATATTTTTATTGTTAAAGCTTTTGTGGATCAAGTCCACTTCATCAGACAAAGAGTGAAACTTACAGGCATGATCTTTATATACCAAATTCAGGGGCTCAAAGGGAGAAGGGGTGTCGTCAAGCAAGATGACAGACAAGCGAGCACAAGAATGCAGCTTCACACAGTCATCTTTAAAGTGCTACAGTGTTGTTTATTTTGTTTTGTTTATTTTGTTTTGTTTTGTTTTCTGATATGCCTGAACCACAGACTAACATGGCTACTATTCCAAAAAATTCAAGTTAGAAGAAGCAGGCAGGAAAGAGAAAGGTGTGCATTTGAAATCAAGGTGAGTGTTCTGGATTGTTTCTGAAGAAAAGCTTTATAATCTGGGTGGGCTGCCCTTTCAGACTCCCTTACCAGAAGGGTTTCGGGCCAGACCAGACATCCTGCTGTGGTAGTGGGGTAGACCAGGGGTGCCCAAATATGGTCTGTGGGCCATAGTGACCAACCTCCTGAACCATGAGACTGGTCCATGACCTGAAAAGTTTTGGCACCCCGGAGTAGGCTGTACAGCCAGTGGCTCAACACAGTGTTGCAGGGTGGTAAATAACCTGACTTCCTAAAGGGACCAACAGCTTCGGGCAGATGAGTCCCTCTAGGTGGGGTGATGGTCCCCCTCAGTGGAGGAAATGCCACTGGAAACCATCATATTGGGCCTAACAGCAACATGAGTGGAGGAGGAACAACTTTCTGGTGGTCCCACAAATTCATGCCAATGGCATTTTTCCTGCTTCAGGAAAAAATGCGTTCTCGGATACAAGTTGCAGCCCACGATGACGAGTCAGCCTCACAGACATATTTCTGGTAGGAAGTTTAATCCATTGATTTAGGTCCTAAATTACCACCTGCTTGTAGCTACTTTTCTATTATTTTTTGCAAGATGTTAATAGTATAAAAATTCAAATTTCTCTGATCCAAAAGAAAAGAAAAAGAGCCCAGAAAGCGCTCATAACTATACAGTTGTACCTCACTTAAAGAGCATAATGTGTTCCACAGGATTGCTCCTTAAGCAAGTTTGCTCTTTAAGCGAAACACCATTGTAAGTGACCAATTGTGACTTCTGGTGGGGAGGGATTGAGATCCCCAATTTATTTGTTAAGTGAGTTTTTGGTTGGTTTTATTTGTTAAGCGAAGCAACCATTCAGAGAAAATTCTCCTCTTCAAGTGAGTTAGTCTCTAAGCAAGGTGCTCTTTATGCTAGGTTTTACTGTAATCTTGAATCTTTATCTTGCACAATAAAAGAAGTTGTTTCAGTTTTAAATGATAGCCACAGCAATCCAGAGATTAAATACTCTTTTCCACAGTTGCAGAAATCATGTCTCTAGCACTCTTTAGCAATCATAGGTTACTCCCACAAATGACACTTAAGTGGTGTGGCTTTCAGTGAATGTTGTGGGCAGAATCTATCCTGCCATTTATCTGTAATTTTTTTCTACAACAAACAGGGGAAGGCACAAAAACTGCTGTTTTTTCCTTGAAAGTAGAATTTCTTTAGATTTGTCCTTTCAGAGGCAAGATGGCAGGGACTGCACCAATGCCTAGCTTGGAATAAATACACATTCCCCTTCCATTTGTGCTGCACATGAGCATTTTTATCAGTAACCTATTATTCTTAATCATAGCCATAGTCAATTTTTTGTATGCAGTAAAACCTCGGTTTACAAATTCCTTAGTTAATGTTTTCCACTGTTTATGATGGTAAATCCTACTAAAATGATGGCCCAGTTTACGATTTCTTTCCAGTTTACGACTGGAAATTAGATCCCCAGCGATATTTTAGACTCTAAAATGGCACCTGTCCCCCACTGCCGAAGTCGCGATTCTTTACTTAATGCTGCGGAGGTAAGAAGCAGCTGTGTGGAAATGCTAGGGAGATCACTTCATCCCTTTTGTGGGGGTGGGGGATGGTCGTGTTGGACATGTTTTAGAATATTTTGGTTTGTTTTTTTTGTAATTTTTAAAAATTATTTTTGGTCCAGTCGGGACTGGCTTTTAATTTTCCAATGTATTCCAGTTGGAAAACATGCTTCAGTTTATAATTTTTTGTTTGCTTATTTACGACAAAGACTGTTGGAACAGACCAACGTCATAAACCTGGGTTTTACTGTACAGTAATACCTCGGATAACACTAAAACTTGGTTCCACAAGTCTTGGAGTTATCCGATTTTTAGTGTTATCCGATGCATGTTAAAATCCTATGGGATGCATCGGATAATGTTAAAGTTTCATAGAGATACATTGTAACTGCACAGGCTTTAGCAGTTGTTATCTGATGCATCCCGTAGGATCTTAATGTTATTCGATGCAATTGTCCCCCTCCAGATTGCTTAATGTTATGCGATTTTAGCATTATCTGATGCAAACGTTATCCGAGGTATTACTGTACTTCATTTTCCACAATAGTTCTATGGCTGCTGTGGAATAAAGTTTGCACAGAATTAATACAATTTTTATGTTGTGTTTCCTCCATAGAGTTTTCCGGAGGCAATCCCATGAGGTTCCATAAACTTATTATATGATGTTGAGACAAGTTGTAGTATCTTAAAAGCAAGCAAAGCCTAGAGACATTGGATTAATGTGTAGAATGCAGTGATGCATGCGATTTATGCTTTTAATTGCTATATTTATACAGTACATTTATTTGTAGTAAACATTTATAAATAGTTCTTTATAGTTACATAGTAGCTGGCTGGGTAGTTCAGTGAGTTAGGTGTCTGGCTGCAGAGCTGGAGGTTGTGAGTTCATTTCCCCATTGCACTGCAGAAGAGCCATCCTGTGTTGCCTTGGGTAAGTTGCATTTTAAGTACTCTATATAGAAAACATTCATTCTTATTCTGTATTAAGGTCAGATGTTAACCAGCTAAAATGAAGCCTACCTTAGTGAATTCATTCCATATTTCCTTTTGCTTGACTTAGTATGAGAAACATTACCCAGCACAACACAGTTGCTGTTGCCCAGGGTACGCCCGATTGTGGTTAAAAAATACCGCAGTCCTCAAGTAGGCTCTTTCAGTGTACCCCATAGAAAAACCTGAAAAGTGTGCTATAAGTCAAAATTGACAGCCCACAGTTGTCGTTGTTGTCTACATGGTGCCAGTGACAATGTACATTTCTTTAAAGTCATAAAAAATTGTAAGATTAGCTAGCAAGACAAGATTGTCATTATGTGTTTCTTATAGACTGCAGGATAAAAAGGAGGGATTCTCATTAATACTTTTGAAATACTGTACTTTATATCTATCTGTTTAGGAGGAACTTGGTGGTAAAAGAAAATTGAGTATTTAGAGCAACATTAGCAGAGAGGCAGTCTTGGAAAGTTAAGATTTCTGGATGTGAAAGACATTTGAGCTATGCAAGGGTAAAAAAGCAAAATAGGTTCTGAAATAACCCACATTCTGTAAGTGAAGCTAAGCCGGGCCCTTACTTTGAAAGAGACAAAGATATACTTCTGGGGTCCTTTGAGCATTCTTTGTTTTAATGGATCATTTCCCCTTAGAGCTAGCTTTGTTGAACCTTAAAAATCTTCTCAGGAAGTTAAAAGAAAGAGAGAGAATGAGAGAGGGAGAAGTGTTTTGCTCAGAAATAACAGAGGAAATAAGGGCATAAGCTCCCTTTGGGATTTGAACTAGCTTTCACAGAATTAAATCAGAGATCTTGGTAAGAATGCAAGAAGAAGCGTCCAGAGAAAATAAATCTTAGAACGCAACTAGCAACTCTAAATAAATATTTGTGGCCTATGGAGAAAAGCCTACAGGGAGCCAGGAAGGGCAATGTCATCTCTGAAGGCTAAAAGTCAACTTGTCTACTTTAAGCAAAAAATAATTAGTAGCTGTGAAACTGGGGTTTATAGGAAATGACAGCCTTTCCCCCCCTTAATTAATTGTCTAGAACAGTGCAGTGCAAAGGAGCAAAGAGACAACAGCTGCCATGGAGGGTATTGAATGGAAGGTTTTGCCCACAGGGCATGGTGGCAAGAAAGAAGAGCTTTATTGACCACTTTGAACAACAACAGAATGATCAGAGAGAATGTTTGCCTCCATCACCAAGCTGAGTGTCACTTAATCCATATTAAGTGTCTCCTGGAAGATTGTGGTAGTTTTGATCCATAATTGGGCTTACCCTGGGCAAGGGCACCCTTGTGCTGGCTAATTTTTCTCACACTAGGTCAGGTGAAAGGAACTGCAGAATGACTTCACCAAAAGGTGGCTTCATTATGGCAGCTTCACATCTAGCCTAGACATGGAATAATAATAACTCCTATACTAGAAGGGATAAGGTCTGGCCCACTAGAGTCCCTCATCATGGCTGTAGGCCTACTGAAGATGCTTATGTAAAGGTAAAAGTTGCCCTTGCTCGAAAGCCAGTCGTATCCAGCTCTAGGGGGCAGTTCTCATCTCTGTTTATATCCAAAGAGCCAGGACTGTCTGCATCGGCAGACGTTTCTGTGGACATGTGGCAGACATGCCTAGACACCAGAATGCACAGAATACTGTTTACCTTCCCACTGAAGTGGTCCCTATTAATCTACTTGCAATTTCTTGTTTTCAAACTGCTAGGTTGGCAGGAGCTGGGACAGAGACAGGAGCTCACTCTGTCGTGCAGTACTCGAGTATTGAACTCTGACCTTCCAGTCTTCAAGTTCAGCGTCTTCACCACTTGAGCAAACACAGTCCCTGAAGATGCTTACCCCTGTCCTATTCAGTTGTTGAACATGTTGAATCAACATAGAGGAATAAGGAGAATAGTCATTTCATCTTCTCTATCATTAATGTTGAACTCCTATAAATGAAGGGCGACTAATTAATGGGACATGTGGGTTCTTCAGGATCCCAAATCACATGGAGACCCTGTGCAAATAGCTTCAGCCTACGCATGTAGTTTGTTGTGGAATTAGGGACAAACAGACAAAGGACTAGTTCTGTCAATTAATAAAAGTCTGAAAGGGTTTCTGCTGACTGAACTTTAGGCTTACCACTTACTGTCCTGATGCTGCTCCACCTGACTTGCCGTAGTATAATTCAGAAAGGCATGGTCCTACTTCTAGTTTATATACTTACAATGTGTTGCCAGGAAGGAGTTATTACAAATGCAGTCTTTTACAGGGGGACACCTTTTGTGTTTTCATCTGAAGATGGCTTATATAACAGTAGTCGTCACATATCAGCAGTATTCATATATAATAATGGAAGAGGAAAGTAGTGGCAAATGTATCATCGGAAGATAACAGGCTTGAAGGGAGAAGATGGCGGTGGGGAATGTTCAGGGTAAATACAACTGAGACTATGAAATTGAGGGTTGTGAATTGTTACTTCAATTGTACTATTCCTCTGGGATTACATAATGATGTTTGTAACCCACAAGGCAGGTTTTCTATGTAACACGTGTTTAGCTGTGCCGGCATGTGATAGTTTCCTGTACCCCATTACCAGAAGAGAGCCTTTGTTAATAGAAAAATATTGCTTTAGACAATTCCATCCTGTGTTTTCATAGCATAATAATAATAATCTGCATTTTGGATGGCTTTCTTTGGAAAAGCTGTGGGGTTGAAGTTCAGCTGCTACATCCCTTGGTTCCAGCATTTGCATCTGCTATTCTAGTAGGATGTATTATATACTTAGTAGAACATTTTTCAATCAGTTTTGTTTATTCCTTCTGAAAAATAATAAATATTGAAAATGCTGAACAATTGGTATGGCTGGACATTGTGATATCCCCATTCTAGTGAGGAACCTGTGATATTGTGGACAGGTCACAGCCTTGGGAAAGGAAGGACGAACTTTCCCTCTTATTTCAATTCTTCACCACAGAATAATCCAGTTTGTTTATTTATTCGTGCCAGATGCACCACCAGCATATAATAACCTACAAAGCTAAAATTAACACATATAAAAACATCTGCCCAATATCTGGCCACATCAACCAGCATTTCCTTTTGCCAGCATAAGGTCCTCCTCAGTGCACGTTGAGGGGCATTGTGTGCTTTTTATCGTATGGGAGATAGTTTGTACTTCTCTGCATTCATATAGGCTGTCATCTAAAGGGAAACACCACTTTCTTAGATGAGCCCTTGATCTTCCTACCTCTGCACGCAGTCTGTTTAAATCTTTCCACACAGGCCATGGTTGTTCCTGGCCAGGCAGTAGAGAGTCATGTGGTTCTGCCCAGTTATCCAGTACTATGATGACACTTTTAAAAACCTCCACTGGCATATGTGGAGTCTGTTTTTAGGAAGGCCTAATGCAGTGGTGGAGAATAGGAAGGAAAACCCCTTATCTCCAGTTACCAGTTGGAGAGAAGGGAACCTCACATAAGGCATTTGGGAAAATGTGAAGATTCATCATTCCTGCCACATTATGATAAAATTTGGTTATGCTATATAGTCATGGGGTGAGGACAGATAATTTTGTTCTGGATATGATGTGGGACTTCAAGTTTTTAATTCTTTGGTGCAGGCCGTCTTTCACATTTTGAATTTAATTTTCTTGCTGTTAAAAAGTTACAAGGATATTTAAACTATCATTCCTCCATATGTGGGGCAACTTTGTTGACATACATACTGTCAGTCATACAATCTAACTGCTAATTATATAGTATAAAAAGAAAAAAACCAAGAGGAAAGTTTAAGAGAATATTAACATCCCTGGTGGACTGATTAGTGAGCAGAAATTATTTTTAACAACTAATGTGTTCAGATTCTGTACTCATTTGAATTGATACAGCTCCAAGTGAATTCTGTTTGCTTTGTGGTGGAAAGTTTCTTATAATCAGCTAATTAGCAAAGCTTTTTTCATTTCAGTCGACCTGGACACCCTTTGGATGACTTGAAAGAGAAACAACTTAGATTATGTATATAAAGATTGTGGAGACCTACTGAAAAGAACTGAATATGAGTCACAGATTCTTACGTTATTAGCAAGTGTAAATTGCTACACTGAGGATATGGCTACAGTACTTTGGAAAGATGAATCAGAGCATTTTTTCCCCAATCCTTCAGGCAAGAAAAAAAATAGAATCTCCCAAGTGAGAGAGGAAAAAGCTGCTTTGGGATCCAAAAGGGCTGGGGGTGGGGGTGGTTCGAATCATAATTTGCTTCATGTGAACGTCATAAAATACCTTGAATTCACCCCTGGGAAAGGAGCAAATCCCAGTATTTTTTTTCTGGTGTTGTCATGTGCTAATTCACAGTTAGTCACTTTTGCCTAACTACAGTAAAACCTCGGATAATGTTAAAACCTGGTTCCACAAGTCTTGGTGTTATCCGATTTTTAGTGTTATCCGATGCATGTTAAAATCCTATGGGAGCCATAGAGATACATTGTAACCACACAGGCTTTAGCGGTTGTTATCCGATGCATCCCATAGGATCTTAATGTTATCTGATGCAATTCTCCCCCCCAGATTGCTTAATGTTATGCGATTTTAGTGTTATCTGATACTAATGTTATCTGAGGTATTACTGTACATTCTTGTTACTTAAGACTGGTAATTGACATTATTCACAGCCTGATAGTTTTTGCTAATAAACTATGGCCACTTTGCCCAGCATCCATATCCCCAGCTGCTCATGGGGCTATATATAAATATAACAGTCATATAGTCTCACTCTATGTTGGCAAGAGGAAATGCTGTTGATGAGGCCCAATATTGGGCAGATGTCATCTAGCCCTTTTAATTCTGTTTTGTTTTAAATGTGTTAATTTTAGTTTTGTATGTTGTTATATGCTGGTGGTGTCTCTGACACAAATAAAGATAGTCTCATTCTTATGTCTGAGGAAGTGGGCTTGATCCACAAAAGCTCAAAATAAAATATAGCAATCTTTAATGTGTCACAATATCCTTGTACTGTATCTTTTTTTAATTCTAATACAGTAAAACCTCACATAAAGAGCGCATCACTTAGAGACTAACTCGCTTAAAGTGCAGAATTTGCTTTGAATGTTTGCTTCGCTTAACAAATAAAACCAACCAAAAACTTGCTTAACAAATACATCGGGGTTTGCAATCCCACCCACCAGAAGTCACAATTGGTCACTTACAATGGTGTTTCGCTTAAAGAGCAAACTCACTTGAAGAGCAACCCTGTTGAATGCATTATGTTCTTTAAGCGAGGTACCACTGTATGCTAAATATGTAATTAATATATGTACAGCAATACCTCGCATAACGAATTTAATTCATTCTGCAAGGCTGCTCGCTATGCAAGTTTTTCGCTATGCGAGTCAGACTCTCATAGCAAAAATTCCTATGGAAAAACTCGCATAACGAGCTTTTTTAGGGGAAAAACTCAGATAGCGAATTTTTTTTGTTATGCGAGTTTTCCCCATAGAAATGCTCGCTATGCGAATTTTCTATATGGAAAGTCCGACACGCATAGCAAATATTTTTGCTATGCAAGTTGGACTCACATAGTGAAATATTTTTTTTGTTATGTGAGTTTTCCCCCATAGAAACGCTTACTATACAAGCGTTTCCATACGGGAAGTCTGACTCGCATAGTGAAATTTTTCGTTATACGTTGGATCGCTTTTTGAAAAACCTGCTCGTTATTTGAGTTTTTCGTAAAGCGAAACACTCATTAAGCGAGGTTTGACTGTATACACAAACACACACCCAAACCCCTTCCCCTATGACTTGAAAAAGTCTTCCATAGTTGTGTGTCATTTGCTAATTAGCTAATTGTAAGAGACTTTCTGCTAGTGCGATTTATGATTGCCTCAAAGCTAATACAGTTGAAATGAGTTCAGAACTTGGATACTCTAATTATTGAAAATGATTTCCATTCTCTAATCAGTCCATCCAGGATACTCATATTCTTTTAAACTAAAATTATGCTGTGATCTATCACCTAAGAAACTTCTCAAGGCGTGTTTCATTCCATTTTCACAGTCCTTCCATAAAACAGGCCTAGAAACTACATTTGACTCCACCAAATAAATAAGGCTTCTAAGTTTTCCATAGCAAAAGGTGTGTGTGTGTGTGTGTGTGTGTGTGTGTGTGTGTGTGTGTGTGTGTGTGTGTGTGTGTGTGTGTGTGTGTGTGTGTGTGTGTGTGTGTGTGTGTGTGTGTGTGTGTGTGTGTGTGTGTGTTTTTAAGGGCAGGTGGAAATCTTCAAAAGACACTGTGAGCCCTTGCTCTGGCTTCACAGTGTGTGGGATTCTTACCCACTAAAACCACCTCCCATTACGCCCTGCCACCCCACGGGACCGCTGTCAGGCATTACTTCATGGGGGGCAAAATGGGTATTAAAAACCCTCCTCCAATTTGGCTCCTAGCCCTCCTTCTCCTCTATATCTCTGGCTGCCCTCTTCGCAGTCTCTCCACACGTCTAAGTTCCAAGATGACCCCGGCTGCATAATTGGACACCGCGACCCATGTAGTCTCCCTACTCAACATCTCACTGATGATATCTTCTGGAGACAGCTGTTGTCGAAAATGCCTCTGTAGAATTTCCCGTTCTGCATCAAAGCGTGGACAATGAAAAAACACGTGCTCTGCATCTTCCTGCACGGGCTGGCAGACGGGGCATGAAGCATCATCATCCAGCCTGAAGCGGTGTTGATAGGCTCTGAAGCAGCCATGTCCTGTCAACAGCTGTGTGAGGTAGTGGTCCACCTCTCCATGCTGTCTTGTCGACCACGCCCTGATGTCTGGGATAAGGCGATGAGTCCACCGTCCCTTGGTTGATTTATCCCAGATCTGCTGCCATTGTGTTATCCTCTCTTCCCTGGCTTCTATGGCAATTGTGCGTCGTTCCTTCTCCTGGTTTTCTCGCCTCTGCTGGTAAATCTCTGCCCGTTCCTCTGCTATCAAATGGATCGGCATCATATCAGCAATGACACACACGGCATCGTACGAGACTGTTCGAAATGCCCGAGCCACCCGCAGGGCACTCCTACGGTATATTGAATTTATCTGATGCATGTATGATGTCTCTGCTGTGGCTTCAAACCAAATCGGGGCTGCATACAGCAACACGGAACTAACAACACTCGAGAGGAGTCTTCGGCGAGTCTGCCGTGGACCTCCAATATTTGGCATGATCCTTGTTAATGCATTACATACTGCTCCAGCCCTTGCACTCACAATTTGCAAATGTTCATTAAAGCGTAGCCTGGCGTCTATCTGGACACCCAGATATCGTAGTGACGGTTGCGAGAGAATACTGCAGCCTCCAACAGTAAGGGTGATAGTCTCTCTGGCTTTCCTACTGGTCACGAGAACTGCCTCAGTCTTATGATCTGCTAGATGCAAACCAGCTAATGAGAGCCACTGGCGGATTTTGGCAACACACTCGTTTGCAGTTTGGACAACTTCCTCCAGATGTTTAGCGACAACCACTACCGCCACATCATCTGTAAACCCAACTGTTCTTGTCCCCACTGGCATAGGCAACCGGAGCACCCCGTCATACATGATATTCCATAATAAGGGACTGAGCACTGAACCCTGTGGGACACCTCCTGTGATGTTATAGGTTTGAAGACCGACATCGGTGTTATACATCAAGGTTCGATCTGTGAAGTAGCTTACAATTATGCGTCTGATGTACTCTGGAACCTCCATCAATCTCAGCGCATCCAGGATACAGTCCCAGTTTGCTGAATTGAACGCATTCCTCACATCCAAGGTGATGATAGCACAGTACTTCTTGGCGCCTCTCTTCCAGCGTTTGCCTTCTATAGCCTTGCGGGCAATGTCTACGACTATGTTGATGGCATCCACGGTAGATCTCGCCTTCCGGAATCCATGTTGGCTATTGGACAATCCCCGAACTCCTTCGCTGAACTCCTCCATCCGGTTACAAATAATCCTCTCGAGTACCTTACTTGCTGTATCCAGCAGGCATATTGGTCGATAGGATGATGGATCATCTGGCGGCTTTTTCCCTTTCGGAAGAAGGACCAATTTTTGCAATTTCCACCGGCTTGGAAAGATTCCCTTAGCGAGACACATGCTGTACATCTCTAGGAAGATTTCTGGTCGGGACCTGATGGCAGTTTTAAGGGCAATGTTGGGGACACCATCTGGACCAGGGGCCTTCGCATCCCCTATCTTACTACAGGCCCTGATCAGCTCCTCCTCTGAGATAGTTGGTATGTCAAAGCAGTGATCAGCTGACACATCCTTGGTATAGGCGAGTCCCGGTTGACTTGGGAAGAGAGTAGTCACTATCTTTTTGAGAAGCACTGGGCAAGATGGTGGGACCATTGTACAGTTTTTTAATCTGGCCATTACTGTCTTATATGGCCTACCCCATGGGTCACTGTTGACCATATTGCACAACTCCTTCCACATGCAGTTCTTGCTATCCCTGATGGCTCTCTTCAGGGCCCCCCGTGCCTCTCGATGTCGAAGCCTCAAAACCTCATAGTCCTCATTACCTCGGGCACGCTGTGCCTTTCTCCGAGTGCGGTGGCACAGCCTCCGGAGTTCAGCAATCTCCTCATTCCACCAATAGACCGGTGTGTGGCGGTTTTTCCCGGAACCTTTCTTCATGGCCGCATTACATGCACTAGTAACCAGTGACATAAGCTGTGAGGACATATGCTCCACAGAGCCAGTTAACTGGATGTTCTCTTGCATCATAATGATGAAAGATTCGTGGTCAAAAGATCTGATGTTCCACTTGGCTTGAGCTGTCAGCTTGTTCACCCTTTGCCCTCCCTGTGAGGCAATTTCAAAAATGATGGCCTGATGGTCACTGTAGGTGTAGTAGTCACTCACTTGCCACATCTTAACTCGTGAAAATAGACTCTCACTGGCAAACGTCAAGTCTATAATGGAGGTATTACCATCCCGTATATATGTCGGGGTTGAACCATTATTAAGGAGGACTCCATCTAAAGAAGCCACAAAGTCCAGAAGTGTCGCATCCCTCCTATTGGTCTCTCTACTACCCCATTCTGTCGCCCATGCATTAAAGTCACCTGCAATAATGAGTGGCCGTCGACCTCTCGCATCCTCAGCCAAATTGTCTAGCAGGGCCTCGAATTCCTCCTGTGAGGCACTTGAAGGGGCATAAATACTGTATATGTAGATGCCATCCACTTTGACCCAAGTGAATCCTGTTCTTAGTACTTGTGGTGTTTCCTGGAGAAAATTGTGCCCACATACCCAGATAGCTACACGATCGGATGCATCGGAGATCCAGGCCCGTGAACTCTCAATGTTCCTATGCTGCTCCGACAGAATAGCAATGTCTATATCCAGGTCCTGCACAGTTTGCTTCAGCAAATCCTGCGCTGTCTCACAATGATTAAGGTTTAGCTGGAGGATCTTCATCTTCTGTCTATCACTGCCTTCACTGCTGCTTGGTAGGCCGCACACCTGAAGCTCCCTGTTGGGTGGTTCCTCTGAGCCTCACACAATACACACTTCGCCCCCTCGCTCTTACATGCCTCACGGGTGTGGCCAGCTTCACCACATTGGAGACAACACTTGGACCTATCCACTCCCTTGCAGTTGCGGGCCAAATGTCCAAAAGCCCAGCACTTAAAGCACTTCCGGACATCAACCTTCTCCCTAACTCGGCAGATCGCCCAGCCGATGCGTATCCGGCCCTTCTCCATTGCTTTCCTGGCTAGATCTGTTGGTAAACGGACCACGGCAGTTTGCGTGCTCTTGTACGCCTTCCTAATAGACTTGATGGCCTTTTCTTCGATGGCTACCTCCAACTCCTTGCCAAGGGCTTCACAAACTTCCTCTATAGTAGTCAGCTCATCTAGGTCTCGAATTTCAATTGTCTTCTCATCCTGTTGACTCACTACACTCGCTGACTCACCCAGCTTCTGGGTAATGGCGTTTACAACCTGGGTAGTTGTGGCAGACTTCCTCAGCTCCAAGAGCAGATTTCCAGCCATGTTCCTCCTCACCTTCATCACATTCTCTCCCACCTCCTTCAAGGACGGGTCGTCCTTCAATTGTCGCAGCATATCTGCATACGAAGGACCTCCTTCCTTCGCCTTCACAATTACTATGTCAGGACGTGAGGGTCGCGGCTTCTTGGGTCTTGGTTTTGACTTCGCTATCACCGTCCAATCATTTTGTGGGGCTGAACTTATATGCAGTGTGCTCGGTGCCTGGTTTATCCCCGCCAAAGACAGCTTCTGATATTGGGTCTTGCCAACATCACCACTACACTCGCCTCCACTTGGTGTCATTGCACTCAAATCCAGTGTCAAAGCATCTCTGGGCAATGGGTTGTCCTTTCTGCGTGATAACTTAGATCTCTT
Organism: Furcifer pardalis; assembly: GCA_030440675.1. Taxonomy (NCBI): domain Eukaryota; kingdom Metazoa; phylum Chordata; class Lepidosauria; order Squamata; family Chamaeleonidae; genus Furcifer; species Furcifer pardalis. The sequence goes on from CP126892.1 coordinate 73,820,523, forward strand.
TTGGCCCTTGTTCCTAGTTGCCTCATTGCATATATTGGCTCTCAAGCCAGGTGACGTCTGGGTATCTGCTGCCACGGTCTCTGGTCTCTCTGGTCTCTCCACTGTGAGCGCCTCATCTTCCATGTCAGCAAGCTGGTCATAACACGTACGAATCAGACTCACCATACGCTTTATTTCACCATGGACATTGTGCCTTGGCTTCACAAATTCCAAGAGTTCTGTGATCTTCTTTCCAAGCATTTTCAGCTTTCCTCTCCTCCTCTCCACCATATTCCTCTTCATTGAATTTGAGTTTACTCGTTGGGCTGGTGACAGAGAGGTACTAGGAAGCTGCACACCTGTTTCTACTCCAGTGTTACAGGCAGCCATAGCAGACCGAGGCTGCAAACTGTAACCAAGCCAAGATCAAACCATAGCTGCGCCCAAAGACCAGAAAGGGCCAACGGCAGAAAAGTCAGTTCAAAGCCTCCAAGTTCAAAGACTCCAAAATAAATGATAATACCTACTTGGGAGCCTGCTTCTTTATTGCCATCTTCGGACTGCTTTTCTTTTAAATCCGTATGGTGAGCCGGCTCCCTCATAGCCCCGGCAAACTCCTCAGATCTCAGTTGTTAAATCTCTCAAGTTGGAATAGCTTCTTCAGAGTTGGAAAGAGTTCCTCAAAACCCACAACACTGGCATTTGCCTCCAAAGGAATCTGTTGCTCTTATCTTTGTTGTTCCTATATTCAAGGCTTTGCTATTCCTATCTTCAGGTCGTTGGCGAGGAGGAGAAGGAGAGGAGTCTGACTCCAAAACTACAACACAGCAGAGCTTGAAGAGGGTCAGTCCCCGAACTATAAACTTTAAACTAAAACTATAAAACAAACAAAACAAATAAGGCAAATAAAACAAGATAAAACAAGGTAAAAAGCGGAGCCCTATAACAGAGCTCTGCAAGCTGCTAGCAGCCGGCTGCCGCACCCTAACCCTAACCCTAACCCTAACCCTAACCCTAACCCTAACCCTAACCCTAACCCTAACCCTAACCCTAACCCTAACCCTAACCCTAACCCTAACCCTAACCCTGTGTGTGTGTGTGTGTGTGTGTGTGTGTGTGTGTGTGTGTGTGTGTGTGTGTGTGTGTGTGATACCATTGAAATGGATTCAGCTTTGTGTGTTAAAAGCTAATAAAAAAAGTCTAGTATTATGAGCCAGCACCTTTATGTCTGCTGTGCACCTGCAGACTGTTCTTGGAGTATACTGGAAAGTTAGGAAGTTTATTTAGTTTCTTAACTTAGCTACAGGGTTTCATGTTGAATCTCCAATATTGGGAACATTGTAATGAAGGGCCATTTTCAGTCCCTTCTTTTTGGTATAGAAACATCTCTGGATGCAGCGGTGAACTCTTTGTACAGTAAAGCCTCTACATACCAATTTTTCCCCATTCCACGAGGTTATTTGTATGTCGAAAAAATTGTATGTTGAAAACACATTGCATTATCAGAAGAGGCCACTAGATGTCACTGTATTTTTTGTATGTCATATTGTTCATATTAAAAATTTGTATGTCGATTTTTTTAAGCTAGAATTTTTATTTGTAAATCGAACCATTTGTATGTTGGGGTTCCATTGTATTCCAACCCTGCCCCAGTGAGAACACTAGGCATCTCTTGTGGCCTTCTTATCCATACTTGATCCTCATAACAAGTAAATGCTTAGTTTAGTGGGAAGCCTGGGATTAACCAGTCAGTTTCATGGATCCATGAGAACTAGAATGTGGTTCTCCTTCGTGTTGTTTGGGGATGCACACTGATGGGTTCTGCGCCTGCGCTGAATCCGGAGCGGAGCTGGAAAGCTGATTGGATAAAGAGTTTTGAATATGGGACCGCCCACCATGCCCAACCCCTTTAGGCGCCATTTCGCGCTCTCCCCTCAGTTTGCTTTTTTCCGCTGCGCAAGCAGGAGCCTGGAAAAAAAGCTGTGAGTACTTTGCTGAGATTGTCTCAGAATCTTCCAATTTTTCCTACCTTACAATTTTTCTCGGACTAGGGGACTTGTTCCCTTGGTCCTCGTGTGGCTGGGGCTCGCCCTCAGCCGCCGTTTAAAACACAAAAAAAAAAAAAAAAAAGATAACACCAACATCTCGTGTCGGGGCCTCCCGGCCGGGATAATTTTTTCTCTTCGGCCATCTACTTCGGTGGATGGCCTCAGCGGCAGCGTTCAAGCAGTGTCCGTCCTGCAAGAGAAAGTTCCCTAGCTCGGACGGGCACGTGCGTTGTCTTCGCTGCCTCGGGGAGAGTCACCAGGTCCAGACCTGCGAAGTCTGTCGCGGCTTCTCGAAGGCCGCCATCAAGAACCGCCAGTACCGCCTTCAAGCCTACCTCATGGAGGCCGCACTGGCACCACCGGCTCCCCCAGCTCCAGAGCAGGCCGCTTCCACGTCTGCTCCTTCAACCTCCGCTTCTTCTTCCAGGCCCTCGGCCTCTGAACTGTTCAGGCGGAAGAAGGAGCAGGAGAAGAAGAAGAAAGACAAAAAAGAGAAAAAGAAGCGCCGTAGCTCTTCGTCTTCTCTTCCTCCGACCCCGGCACCGGCTCACCTTTCGCCGCCACGCTCCCTAGCATCCGCCCCGGTCGCAGCTCCACCTACGCCGGGTAGGATGTCGACCGAGGCCCGGGACGCCACGCCGGAGAGGGCCCACAGCCCTCCACCGCCGCCGGAGACTCCTCCACCTGTACCACCGCACAGGTCTTCCTCCCTCCGCAGTCCTTCCGTGGTTCCTGGTCCGGCTACCGAACCGCCGCCCCAGTTGAGCCTCATCGCCCCGTACATCGAGGCGATGGTGCGGAAACTGCACACCGAGCTCTACGGCCCGCAGACGACACCGTGGGAGCGCCCTCTGCCCTCACCACCAGCCACGGAGGCACCACCGCTCCGTGAGGAGGGCCCCGCACCGAAGCGGCAGAGGGTGGAACAGGCGCGGTCGGAGGCCTCTCTCCCTCCGTACCAGCTGCCTTTGCCGGGGAGCGATCCGAGATCCGCCAGGCCGTACTGGTCGGACTCGGACCCCGAGGTCTACCTGCCACCGCCCAGCGTCTCGGAGCGGTCAGGAGACTCCGACTCGTCGGATCAGGAGGAGGAGCAGCATCAGCCACCGCCGGTTGCGGTCGACAAGTCCCCGGACGACAACATCGGCGCCGTCCACGGATCCCAGCCGGAGGATTTGAAGACCTACACCGGACTGATCACTCGCCTCGGATCCACCCTTGGGATTCGGGCGGAGGCTCCCCCGGACGACTGTGAGGATGTCGTCTGCGGCTTGGCCGACCGCAAGGAGTTGGTCCCCGTCCGCCTCGGACTGCTCCCTAAGATTGCTAAAGCGGCCAAGGAGGTGTGGAAGAAGCCGGTTTCTTCGCACTCCGTATCCAACAGAGTGGACTCTATGTACAGACTGCTGGACGATTCCAACTTTCTGCACATCCACCCGGCACCGAACTCCCGAGTGGTCAAGGGCTCCCAACACCGGACGCCGATCAGCAGCACTCCCATCCCGTCGACCCAAGAAGGGAAGAAGCTGGACGCACTGGGCAGGAGGTTCTACGCCAATGCCTCCTTGTCCTTCCGTGCGTCCAACTACGCGACGGCCATGGGAGGCTACCAGTGTCGACTCTGGGAGCAAGCGGAGTCGTTCAAGTCCCTGCTGCCACCTGATCGACAAGCGGACTTTGAAAAACTCTGCATGGAGGGCAACCACCTCGCCCTCCAGCAAATCCGCACCGGCCGCCACGTCACCGAGTCGGAGGCAAAAAACTTGGCCTCCGCCATCCAGCTCCGTCGCCACGCCTGGCTCCGTTCGGCTAACCTGCAGGACGATGTCAAGCGGCTCGTGGAGGAGCTTCCCTTCGATGGCGAGGGCCTCTTCGCCAAGGAGACCGACACCTCCTTGGGAGAGCTGAAAGGGGACTACGCCACGATAAAACAGCTCCGCCCTCCACACCGTGGGTCCGGCCGTTACCATCAGGACCAGCCGTCGACGTCTCAGGCGGGCCCATCCTATCAACCTCGCCCGCCACAGAGACAAGGGGACTACTCCCGGTACCAGCCCTACCGGCAGCGCCAACAACCCAACCGTCCACGCTACCAGCAACGGCCTCAGACTGGCAAGCGTACGGAACGGAAGGGCAAACAACGTGTTTGACTCTTCCGTGACCGAGACTCTACCCTACCGCCCCCTTTCCGACTACCTATCGGCGTGGTCTGCCATCACCACAGACCGATGGGTTTTAACCATCTTAGACTCTGGCTACGCGATCGAGTTCGAGAGATGCCCTACTGTCGGACGGATCCGCATCACCGATCCATCCCCACCGCTCCAGGAGGAACTAACAGCTCTCCTAGAGAAGGGCGCCATAGAGCCGGTCGCAGCGTCGGAGTCTCACGAAGGGTTCTTCTCCCGATACTTCCTTGTGGACAAAAAAGACGGGGGGGCACGTCCCATCCTGGACCTCCGTCTTCTCAACAAGCATATCGACGCGAGGAAGTTCCGGATGGTAACCCTTCACTCCATCCTCCCGCTGATCAACCACGGGGACTGGTTCACCGTCATCGACCTGAAGGACGCCTACTTTCACGTGTCCATCAGGAGGGAACATCGTCGTTTCCTCCGATTCCAGGTGGGCGGCAACATCTACCAGTACACATGCCTACCCTTCGGCCTCTCCACCGCTCCGAGGGTATTCACGAAGTGCATGGCACCGGTGGCTGCTCATCTGCGACTGCAAGGCGTCCAAGTGTTCCCGTACATAGACGATTGGTTGATCTGCTCCCCGACCCAACAAAAAGCCAAGGACGACGTTGCACATTGCCTCGCCCTTATGCAGAGCCTCGGTCTGCGGGTCAACTTCAAGAAATCCCAGTTGACCCCCACTCAACGAATAGAATACATCGGAGCCGTTCTAGACTCTCTGGCTCTAAGAGCCTACGCCCCAACCAAACGTCTGCTCGACATCCGCACAGTGGTGGCACGGATCCAGGGCAGACGTCGGGTCCGTGCGAGGGACGCCCTCCGTTTGCTAGGACTCATGGCGTCGACCACGGCGGTGGTCTCGCACGCCAAACTCAAGATGCGCTCCCTCCAGTCGTGGTTCCTCTCCTCCTTCAACGGCACCCACGACAACCTCGGGAAGTGGCTCACACCGACTCCCGAACTCCGAGACCAGTTAAACTGGTGGACAATGGACCAGAATGTGACCGCGGGGAGACTCTTCACCCTTCCCGCACCATCCATCCAAGTCACCACCGACGCGAGCACCCACGGATGGGGTGCGTGCTGCCGCGGACTACGGATTCACGGCATATGGACGCCCGAGGAAGCCGACCACCATATCAACTTCCTCGAGCTGCTAGCGGTGTGGAAGGCGATGAGGTCCTTCAGACCGTCGATCGCGGGCAGTGTGGTGCAGATCGCCTCGGACAACACCACGACACTAGCCTATCTCAACCGGCAAGGAGGGACCAAGTCTCTCTCCCTCCTCTACCTGACCGTCCAGATGTGGGAGTGGTGCCTGAAGGTACATGTGTTCCCCATAGGTGTCCACATCCAGGGCACCCTGAACTCCGATGCAGACTCCCTGAGCCGCAAAGGGACGGCAATGCACGAGTGGGAACTGGACGAATCGGTGTTCGACCGCCTGTGCCGACGGTGGGGCACACCGACCCTAGACGTCTTCGCGTCACAGACCAACTCCAAGTGCCGCCGTTACTGCTCCCGAGCAGGGATCGGCCACGGATCGGAGGGCGATGCCTTCATGGTGCCGTGGCACCAGGAACTGCTGTACATGTTTCCACCGATCCCTCTCATCCAACGGGTCCTGATACGGATCCGTGCGGAGAACGCCTGGACGATCCTGGTTGCCCCGTCCTGGCCGCGCCAGCCGTGGTTCCCACTACTCCAAACCCTGGCTTGCGATCGTCTCCGCCTACCCACCGATCCGAATCTCCTCCGCATGGAAGACGGTCGGATCCTTCACTCGGATCTGCCGAGCCTACACCTGACGGCCTGGCTTATCCGCCCAACATAGCACGGATCCTTGATCTGTCCAGGAAACCTTCCACACGGAAGTCCTACGATGCCAAGTACCGTCGCTTCACTGACTTCCTAGCATCCAGCGACCGCACCGTGGACTCCGCATCCCTGCAGGATGTCATGTCCTACCTCCTGCACCTAGCCGAGTTGGGATCCGCACATTCATCATTGAAGGTCCACCTAGCTGCTGTGGTCGCCAAGGCCCCACCTTCTTCAGTATTGTCCTCCGCCTTCAGAGACAAAACTGTTAAAAGGTTCCTTCAAGGGCTACGCAACGCCTATCCTCCAGTGAAGATACCACCCCCTCAGTGGTCCCTCACTACAGTGCTCACCGCACTCACGAAGGCACCCTTTGAACCCATGGCTTCGGTGGACATTAAGTTTGTCTCCTACAAGACTGCTTTCCTTGTAGCTATCACTTCTGCCCGACGGGCAGGGGAGCTGGCAGCCCTTCGGTCTGACCCTCCCTTTCTCAAGTTCTACCCTGACAGGGCAGTGTTGCACCCAGATCTGACATTCCTGCCCAAGGTCCTGACTGAATTTCACCTGGCCCAAGCCATCACGCTTCCAGCATTCTTCCTGAATCCCTCGTCTCCACAAGAGAGAGTGTGGCACTCGTTGGATGTCAGGAGGGCTTTGCTGTTTTACACCCAGAGGACTGCGTCCTTCAGGAGAGCAAAACAACTGTTTGTGGCTTATGGTGGCAAGACTAAGGGACAGCCTCTGTCTGCCCAGAGACTATCTAAATGGATCTCAGGTACCATTTACCTGGCCTATCAGATGTCATCCCTGCCACCTCCGCCTCATGTCCGGGCTCACTCCACCAGGACACTGGCTTCCTCCACTGCATTCCTAGAGGGCATCCCGATGGAGGATATCTGCAAGGCTGCCACTTGGTCCAGGTCCTCCACCTTCATCACCCACTACCGGGTTGATACAAGGTCCGCCCCTGATGTCAGACGGGGCAGGTCCATCCTGACGGCTGGTCTCCGATCCTCTTCGCTGATGACCGCCCATCCATGATGCCATCGCGCTCTCCTACATCTCAGGACGCCGGCTGCCCACCATCCAAGTAAGTGAGCTTGTTAGTCACCCATCAGTGTGCATCCCCAAACAACACGAAGGAGAAGGACAGGTTTCACTTACCAGTAACTGTCGTTCTCCGAGTATGTTGTTTGGGGATTCACACAACCCAACCCTGCCTCCCCTCAGGGCTGCCGGCCTGAGATGGCCTTAGGCTTAGCGGGCAGCTTTAATATCAAACTGAGGGGAGAGCGCGAAATGGCGCCTAAAGGGGTTGGGCATGGTGGGCGGTCCCATATTCAAAACTCTTTATCCAATCAGCTTTCCAGCTCCGCTCCGGATTCAGCGCAGGCGCAGAACCCATCAGTGTGAATCCCCAAACAACATACTCGGAGAACGACAGTTACTGGTAAGTGAAACCTGTCCTTCTTCCAAGACTAACACTGTAGTGCTACAACTACTGCACCATGGTGATAACTGCAGCTATGAAATAAATAGACACTTACTCTTTGGGAGGCAAGCTATGGGAAACCTAGGTAGCATAATAAAAAATAGAGACATCACCTGGCTGACAAAAGTCTGTATAGTTAAAGCAATGGTCTTCCCAATAGTAATGGATGACTGTGAGAGCTGGACTATACGGAAGGCTGAACACAGAAGAATAGATGCCTTCAAATTGTGGTGCTGGAGAAGACTCTTGAGAGTCTCTTGGACTGCAAGGAGAGCAAATCAGTCAGTCCTGAAGGCAATCAACCCTGCTCCTTGGAAAGACAGATATTGAAGCTGAAGCTTAAGAACTTTGTGAAGAGAGGACTCACTGGAAAAGCCCCTGATGCTAGGAAAGATTGAAGGCAAAGGGAGAAGGGGACAGCAGAGGATGAGATTGTTAAAACAGTGGGTGTAGACCTGGATGGACTCTGGAGGATGGTGGATGACAGAGGAACCTGACATGCTATAGTCCATGGAGACACAAAGGGTCAGACTCAACTATGCAACTGAACAACAACAACAACAACATTTTTGAGCCAGTATGACCATTAGCCAGAGTAAGGTTTTTGTCACCAAATTCAGAGAAGTGACAATTTAGTATACGACTGGACTCAGAAAATTCTTAACCAGTCTAAAAGCTGTCCTGTTTGTAAAAGCTGTGTTCGCCATACAGTGACGTAGGGTGGGTTTCAGCCACATGGGGCTGCAGGCCAAACTTGCCACCCTCCCACCTAGGCTCACTGCCTCCCCCCGGCATGAAAATCCTACCTTCATGCTTCCTCTTCCTCATGGCCAGCTCGTGGTGAGGTCTAGAGTCAAGGCCCAGGGGCTGGGGCGGTGCAGCATGGCGCCAGTGGGGAGCCCATCATTATTATTATTATTATTTATTGAATTTATTACCCCGCCCCACTCGGGAGAACCCGACTCTGGGCGGCTTACATCGTCATAAAACAGAGGTAAAAGATAAAAACATATAAAATCATGAAGTTTAAAAGATTGTCTAAAATTATTTGAAGTAAAAACAGTGCAAACTACACCCATCGGGGTCCCAGGCATGTGGCCTCCCCACCTCCGAGCCCAGTGCTGGTAACTTGTCCATCTTCGGCAGCAGCGGCACCTAGGAAGGCGAGAAGTGAGGCTGGCGGTCGCTGTGGCCCAGCGCCCATAGCTGGAGCAGCGCAGCCAGGCTGAGGACCCCCTCCAAGCCCTGGCTGGCACTGCTCCAGCCATGCGTGCTGGGCCGCAACGACCGCCGGCCTTGCCCCCTGGGCGCCTCTGCTGCCAAAGGTGGATAAGCTGCTTCCACCAGATTTGGAGGCGGGGTGGCTGTTTGCTTGGGATGCTGATGGTGGGCTCCCCGCTGGGACAGCGCCGCAACCCCCAGTCCTTGGGCCTTGCCTGCACCATCGTGGTTCCAGGCCATGGCTGCCCCACTCATCCACCTTCAGTGGCAGTGGCGCCCAGGAAGGTGGGAAGCGAGGCCAGTGATCGTTGCGGCCCAGTGCCCACAGCCAGAGCAGTGCCGGCCAGGCCTTGCCGGGGGGTCCTTAGGCAGGCCGTGAGGAGGGGGTGCCTGGGGAGGAGGGGGATGGGGTGGTGGAGGAGGAAGGGGTGCCCCCTAGTCCCCACCACACCGTTGGGCCCATGCCCTCCAGCCGGGGTGGGGCCCAGGGCACTGGCAGTGGGTCCCGGTGCCTGTCCCCATGGCAGACTTCCTTCCCCGGCCACCAGGAAGTCCAGGGCAGCGGCGTTGCCACCTCTGCAAAGTGCCACCTGGGGCGGGCCGCCCCCTCGCTATGCCAGTGTTGCCACAGATGTCAAGAAGGGGAAATACTGTTTTTCTCGAATTACAGCTTCCAAAATTGAACATCCAATGGGGGAATACTGGGAACAAAGAAGCGGCATCTTTCCTCTCAGAATAGACCTTTGAGAAAGTGTGAGGTTTGCTAGCTTGGGGTGTGTGTGGTTGATCTGGAGAAAAGCGCCTCGCTTAAAGAGCATAATGCATTCCACAGGATTGCTCTTTAAGCAAGTTCGCTCTTTAAGTGAAACACCATTGCAAATGACCAATTGTGGGGGGGGGGGGATTGTGAACCCTGATTTATTTGTTGAGCGAGTTTTTGGTTGGTTTTATTTGTTAAGCGAAGCGAACATTCAGAGAAAATTCTGCTCTTTAAGTGAGTTACTCTTTAAGTGAGGCGCTCTTATTGCAAGGTTTGACTGTACTTGGAACTGTAAATGTGTGAGGCATTTTAGTGGTAAATGTATAATTTCAAGATTTTTGTGGCAAGCCATGAGATACTGTTCTGCAGTATGGTGGTTCTTGTTTGTTGATAAAAAGCACTTAGTGCATGGCAATCAGAATAGCTTGTTCTTTGACATATTATCTGAAATAAGTGTGCGCCCTTAAATTAAGCTGTCTCTGGTAGTTTTACTTTGGAAATTTGGGGACAATTTTGCTTAAGATGAGTGAAATGGCAGGGCCTTTTTGATTTACTTCTCTCTTTTTCACCCTGTGTGTGTGTGTTCTCAGTCTTATATTTTGTCTTCTTAAACTGTTGTTTAATCTGTGTTGCTTGCTTGCAGCTGTGGGAGTTTAGCCTTAACTTTAAAAGAGCAGAGTTGGACTTTATGCTCTGGACCTCACAATAAAACCTTTATTTCAAATGGATGTTTTGAACCTATGCTTGCTAATGGAGCATTTGGTAGAACAATGACTTTATTTGTGCTGTGAGTAGTTTGGAGAGGCTGGTATAAGTGTGTGAACTATAAATCACCACCCAACTCACTGAGATATTGAAAGTGGTTTTCCAGCTCTACATCTTGACTGTTAGAACTTCAGTACTTAATAGCTAAGTGCACTTTTCCATGTGTGCGCCTTGTAAACGATCATCTGTTGAAGTCTACATTAATAGCAGAAGACATCATTTCCTGTTTCCTATCCTTTCCAAACTGCAGTGGTCACAAGTAATTCTATTTCTGGAGGATTCTGGGCACCAACCTTGCTGCTAATGTGCTAAAATCACTAAAGTGAATTGCAGCCTTCTTAATAGTGTTTGTCTTCCTGATTTCCTGGGAGTGCAAAATTCATGAGAAACAACAAATGAAGAACCCAAATCAGATTTTAGTTAGTCTCTTCACCAGACATTGAGAAATAACTAGACTCAGGGCGGCTAACATAGTATCACACACCAAAATATCAAACACAATAATCCCAACAATAAAACTATGAGCAATCCAATAAAAGTTCAAAAATTAAAAGATTAAAAAATTTAAAAGAATTAAGAGAGATAGGGGTAGTTATTCGATCAGCCAACAGGCAGGGGTTACCGTGTTACTGGCACCCCATACCTGCCCCACCAGCTAAGTTTTTATGCTTTTTCTAAAGGACAGTAGCTCTGTCTGGAGATTCAACTTAATTGGCAGGAGGTTCCATAGGGCCGGAATGGACACAGAGAAGGCCCTCCTTCTCGTGCTAGAGAGATGAGCCTCTCTAGCAGATCGAACAGTTAGCCTCTCTGGTCCACTCTGGTGGGATGGACAGATGTTCTTCGGGCGACGCTGTCCTGGCCCACTAACTACCATGTAGGGCTTTAAAAGTAATTAGCAGCACCTTGAATTGCACCCGGAGGCATACTTGCAACCAGTGCAGCTCCCGAAGCAGTGGTAAGGCATGAGCATAACACCTGCACCCCATCACAACCTGGGCAGCCGCATTCTGGACCAGTTGCAGCCTCTGAATGATCATCAAGGGAAGCCCCATGTAGAGTGCATTACAATAGTCAAGTCTCGAGTAACAAAGGTATAATGTTATAAATGTAATTCATCTGTTTTATTCTGTTTAATTTTTTAAAAAAGTTAAAGGCATTTCTAAGATCAAAATATTTAGTTCAAAATATTTAGAGTTTTTGTGAATTACCTGAAGAAGTGGATTATCTAAATAAATTGATTATGATCTATGGAAGTTCAGTGTAAAATAAGTCCATTCATCTTAATGGTGCCACGATACTGTACTTGGCATTTGTTTGTTTGTTTTCTGCTTTGGGTTCTTATAGCAACATGATTATTCCTCAAGCTCGCCATCATTTTGATGGTCAAATTAGCTGGAGATATTAGTACAGTCTTGCCATGTAATATGTCTGGTGGACAGCAGATTGGGAATAGCTGGATAATTGCAGAGCTGTTTTCATTTGGAAAATACAAGTTGAATGCACTTCAGATTCTACATGCAGACAAACCCTTATGAATAATCACATTGCTCTTTTCATTACTTCTGAACTACCAGTGGTACATCAAAAAAGTGGCTCAATTGCTTCTCCACAATAGGTCTCAGCAAGGTCAGATGTGCATATATAAATGGAGTGCTGCTTTTGAGACTTTCTGTTAATGCTTACAGAGTACAGAACATTATACCAGGACACTTGAAATCCAACAGAGCTCTTACGTGTATGCAAAATATTAACTAGACATTTTAAGTAACTTGAAATGTAACTGGGTTCAGATTATAGGAAGCCGGATTTCAGGTGAATACAGGAAACACCTCTTAACTGTTAGAACAGTATAGCAGTGGAACCAATTGTTTTGTGAGATGGTGATCACTCTAATACTGGAGGCATTCAAGAGAAAGACAACATTCTGTCGGATATACTTTGATTTAGATTCCTACATTAGGCAGAGGATTGGACTTGATGGCTGTATATGCCCCTTCAATTCCATTATTCCATTATTCTATATTGTTTGGCAATTAAAAGGGAAGTGGAAAGGCAACATGTTTTTGTCTGAACTAAAAAAACTCAAAGTGTTTTGAGCACAGATTTTTTCATTCTTCATTGGTATCACTGCCTGCTATAAAAAAAACCTGTGATTGTCTTTAATTTTTATATGCCTTGGATAACCAAAATATTTGAATGATCCTTATTATAGAGTACAGTGATTATATCAAATAGTTGGGTAGGCCACTTTGTTAGTGTCAATCTGATGACCTTCAGAAAGGTCACTCCCCCAATTCTACAGTGGGGTCTAGCCTCTTTTGAATAAACATTTTGTCAATATCACTTTGAACTATGTTGACAGCCATATAAAGTTTTATGACACTGAGAACATTTAGAAATTTTCTCATGAAATTAATAAAAGGCTGTTGTAAAATCAAAACCCACATTGTGTTTTAACAAGAAGAAGTGGCTGATGGAAAGTTAAATGAAGTTTTTCATGTCTATGAAAAGACACAGGTTCTGTCAAAATGCTGATAGGAACATGTAGATCAGACAAGAAGCAAAACAATTAGGAGACAAAAACATTGTGACACTTTAAAGACCAACTACTATTTTTAATGTTTGCTTTTGTGACTCATGGAACTGCGGTGGCTTAGTAGTTAAGACACTGAACTGAAGACTGGAAAGTCAGCAGGTCAGCAGTTCAAGACCCAAGTACTGCACGATGGACTGGGTACCCCTCTCTGTCCCAGCTCCACCCAACCTAACAGTTTGAAAGCAAGAAATTGCAAGTAGATAAATAGATACCACTTCGATTAGAAGGTTCTGTGCACTCTGGTGTTTAGTCGTGACTGTCACATGTCCACGGAAATGTTTTCAGACACAGACAGTGCTGGCTCTTTGGCAGTAAACTGAGATGAGCACTGAACTCTAGAGTCGGATATGACTGGTTTTTGAGCAAGGGCGATCTTTACCTTTGTGAATCACATCCTCTTTATCAGACACTGAGTCTCCATTGATGTTCAGTGCACTTCCCATAATTCTTTACTAAAGGCAACTGGTGGAAGTTGAAGTCTTAATAACATTTGGAATACTGTGAGTTTCTGAGCACTGGTGTCATCTCAGAGAGTAAACAAAAAAAATACAAAAATGTTGTGGCACTTTGAAGACTAACTCCTGTTTACTCTCTGATATGCTTGCACAGACTAACATAGCTACCACTTCAAAACTTTCTGTAGTTGCTGGAAAAATAAACTGCAAATAACCCATTTTGGAGAATTGGGCAAACTATCTAGAGCAGGAGTTCTCAACCTTTTTAAGCCGAGGGCCGGATCACACTGCCTCAGATAGCTTTGGGGGCCAGATGGCCATTTTGCCCTTCCTCCACCACATGGCACTTTGGGGTGTGGTGGAGGTGGTGGTGGGGACACATAAAATTGTGTCATGGGCCACATATGGCCCACAGGCTGCAGGTTAAGAATTCCTGATCCAGAGCTCCTTTCTCTCCTTCCCTATCTGTCTGTCTGTGTTTCAGACAGGTGCATGCACACAGCTATACAGGAGTTATAACATCTCGTTCATAAGACCAAATAGTAGGCCTGTGGGTCAGTCAGGGTTCAGATGCATGCTTAACAAGTGGAAAAACAGGAGGTGTCTTGTTCAGCTCTGATGGCATTTCACTGGTAGAATTTAATACAAAAGAAAGTACTGTATCCTGAAAACTGTGCTGAGAAGTCCTTTGTGAAAAAATTACTTTGTTGGATTACAGTTCCCAGAATCTTCAGCTGGCATGTCTGTTGGGTATGCTGACCAGAGAGTTCTGGAAGTTATAGTCCAATAAGACAACATTTCCAAGTTCTGTTCCTCTCTTTCAAATCAGTAAAGCAGATATTCCCAGAATGCAAACAGCATTTGTATATGTGCTCTATACAACTATGCTCCTGTATCGCTTGATTTAATATGGTGTCTCACAAAACTCAGTGCAATATCAAGATAGTGTCTTTATTTTGTTTCGTTTAGTTCATGTTCACCCTCGCACCACTGGTTCAAACAGAGAAGTTCCCTGATCCAGTTCTTGTTTATGTAGAAGCAAATATTGTTGTCAAATAAATGTTCAGAAGATTGTATTCTTATGTTATGACATGTAGAGTCCTGCTTTTGCAAAGTATTCAATGCTTGTACACTAAAGCAGCAGCAGCGTTTTTATAATGAGACTTTAACATCTCATGTAAATATTAATTTTGATGTGCCTTTCAGGTGAAATCTTACAGAACTAATATTTCTTCATTTTCTTTAATCAGGTGGTTGGTGTGGCACAAGCAATCAATAAGAAGTCTGGTGGCGGAGGAACATTTACTGAACAAGATGAAAAGGTACTAATGACTAGTGTAGCTTTATTATTATTCCAGAAATGCATCTTTACATAATCCTTCCATCTAAAACATGGCAGGTGCACAGGAGGCAAAGGTCTCCTCATTGGTGGCTTCCAGACTCTGTACTGTTTTCGCAAGAAAGCTTGCTTGGTTTTTATCTTGATGTAATTGATTTTTCTTACCTTTGAAACTAAAAAAATTGTGATGCTTAGTCAATGTTCGTAATTCTGTGGCCTCCTTTTTGTACTGTATTGTACTGTTCTTTTATATAAGATTTGGGAAATGTGAAATGGACCAAATTATGGATTGTCTCCTAGATACCCCATGTGGGGCCAGGGTTTGTGTTGTTTTCTGAAGACTGGCAATACATAGACCATTGACTATCTGCTTGCAAGCTTCCTATGCCATTAATTGGTCTATGTGGAGAGCAGGATGCTGGACTAAACAGGTCTTTTAACTGATCCAACAGGACTCTGCTTATATTCTTAATAAAAATCACACAAATACTCATAGGTGTTTCTGGTCTGTGGTTGTCAGTTCATTTTCTATTCACAACTTCACAAACTCTCCACCCCAAATCTTTGTCTCTTCTAAAATATTTTTCTTATATGCTGCCTCTCATTTACATTTATAGCCTGCTTTTCCATTAGGAAGCTCATAGTGACACATGAGTCTCCTCTTCTTACTTTGTCCTCCCCCAAAAATATAGCCTACCTCATAATTCCATACCTGTTCATTTCATGGCTGAATGAAGGCTGGAACCTGTCTCTATCATTTGCCCACCAAATACTTGCATGCATCATTTCTAGAGGTTTTACTTCTTTCATCTTTCTCTTTACATTTATATCATTGCTAATGACATTCCTCAGAAGGTGCAAGAATGTCTCACCTTATGTCAGGGGTGCCCAAACTATGCCTGCAGTGGCAATTCATCAGGCCCGCACTGTCCTCACCGCTCTAAGAAGTGGATGGGGATGCACCTGCCAATGTACATGTGTGCCTGTGCCTCACCCGAAGTGGTTGGGGATGCGTGTGCACAAATGCACTCGCACCACTCCCAGAAGTAGTTGGAGACACACCCACGCATGCACAAACATGCCCCATGCCACACCCAGAAGTGTTGCGCATGCACAAACATGTCTGCTTCTGGGGGCATGGTCAGGTCTGTGGTGCAAAAAGTTTGGGCACCCTTGCCTTATGTAAATGATGTGTTAAGGACATACTCAGCATGTGTTAAGTTGCTTTATATTAAACCTGTATTATCTATTTTGAGCAATAGAAGTACCAAATGTATGCACAATCTATCTGAGCTACCGTTTAGGTCTGCAGGGGAAGTCTAAATACATAGTAATACTTCTTAAACGTTAAATAGCTTAGAGATCCAGTTTGCCATAATCCAGAGCAGGCTGAAGACAACTTTGTAAGATTTCATTACGATTTCTCCAGGACAGATAGCTTTGCCAGACTAGGATTCAATAACTTAGGTGGACAGAGAGTCAGCTACAGGTCACAAGTAATCGGAATCCTGTATGTCTGTCTGTCTCCTGCCCTAGATAATGAGATCTCAGGGTTTTCAGCAAGAGCAACCTAAAACATGTAAATATGAATCAGTTTCACATGGTCTTCATGAGCGATGCAGAACTGCAGTTCATCATGAAACAATTGTCATAATTTATCACTGCAGTGCCATTCAGGTCAAGTGGTAATGGACTGTCATTAGGGAAGGATTAAGGTGGGAAGAGGAAGCAAACCCAAGACCCTGAGGAAAGGTGATAAATAGCAAGAGAGGGTTATGTCAAGGTGTTGTGGACACAACAAAAACCATTCTCTGGTGGGATCTAGGGATAGAAAAGGGATCTAAGGACCATGAAGCAGCATGCAATAAAAAGCACCACCTGGAACTGTTATTTATTTAAGGTTATTGGATATGTAGAAGTGTGTGAGGCAGATGTTCAATTTGTATTTTAGCAGCTTTATGAAAAGCTGTATTATTTCACAAGTAATCTGTGACACACCAGAGATAGCTCATCTCAGGCCAGAGGAACTGAGAAATGTTGGCAATAACTAAGTCAGAACTCATTCATCCCTTCTTTGTGGAATGTATACTGAACATCTGTAGGACATCAGACTCTATATATTTCATTACAAAAATGGTTTTTGGCTTTGCTACCTAGCCAGGATTCAGTTACTGGTTTGAAAAGATATGGCTATACCATGTGTTCTGTATTTAAATATGACAGAAAGGGTCAGACTCGACTGTGTGGCTAAACAACAACAAAAGAAAGTGTGATTACCCAGACTTAGTTATTAAATATTTTTATAATGCCAAAATACAGTTGACTATTGCACAAACTGTTCTCTTTTTTATTAATATTTTTTTAAAGTTTTAAAACATAACAACAAAAGAAAATAGAAAAAATACAAAGCTAAGTTTCCACAAAAACATACAGCATTAATATATAACAGAAAAGACAAAAAATAATACAACATACATATTTGCTAATAATATATCTTTACCATATATTTCTACCACAACTGTTATCATATATTTCTACCACAACTCTTCTACATTTATTTTCTATTACTTTATTCACCTCAGTGCTATGTACAATGTCCAGGGATTATGTTATTTTATGCTTTCCAAAAATTAATTTGTTCTGGTACTGGATTAACACCTTTTTTTTTGACTATCACATGCTCCACAAATTTTCTCCATATTCCCCAAAATCTGTTAACATGAACTATGCCTTTCTTTACGTTAATTTCCCAAGTAAGTTTATCATTAAGAGCCAGTTCCCACATTTCCCTATACCAATCTTGTATATTTAACAGAACGTCATTTTTCCAATGTTTAGCCACGCATTGCCTCGCGGCAGATAACATTATTACCATCAACTCTTTACAATCATTACTCAGTTTAAATTTATCCACCTCCGATAACCTCCGATTACACCTCCAACATTTATCACTTATTTGACTATTCATCTGATGCAGTTTAGTTGGAGTCAGATACCATCGCCAAAGCATTTTATAGTTATGCTCTTTAACTCTTACAGACATAGTTCGCATAGTTCTTCTTTTCCATTTTTTCTGCCAACTTTCTTCTGATATTATCACATTCAAATCTTTTTCCCAAATATTTTTCAGTACTTCCTGTATATTACCTTTCTTATTTATAATCTTATAAATTTTGCTATCCCCTTAATCCCTATATCTCCCTTTCTTAATTTAATTAAAAGTTCTTCAAATGGTGTCGGCTGCCTTTCTAAGCCAGTATAACATAAAATTTTTTTGTTCCAATTATTTATTTGAAAAATCGTAAACCAATTCAAGTTCAATTTTGAAAAGAGCTCCATTCTCCTCTCTGGCTCCCTACATACCTTAACCCAGTCTTTCAGTTTTAAAACCCCATTTTCTGATAATAATGCCTTAATATCCCTATCCATTTTAATCGGGAAATTATTAAAATCTTCTAATTCTATAGTTGGCGAAATCCCTGGAGTAAAATCTTCCTTTACTTTATCCCATTCTTCTATCGTTGTTTTTATCAAGTTATTATACAAATGTCTATTCCTTTTATCTGAATCTTCACTTAAAAAAGTAGCTTTACCCAATTTTGAATAATCCCTCTTTTCAATCTTTTCCCAAATCGATTCTTCCCTAGTTAATATTTTAACCACATTTCTCACCTGAAAAGCCCTGCAATAATTATGTATATTAGGGATTCCCAAACCCCCTTCCTTTTGGGATAAATACCACATACTTTTGGCTATTCTTGCTCTTCGTTTACCATTACAAAATTTATTTATTTATTTTGGTATTCTTCCAATTCTTTATATGTATGTTTTATCGGTAGTACATCAAATAAGAAATTTAATTTAGGTAATAGCATCATTTTGGTCAGAGCTATCCGACCAAACCAAGATAAATTCAATTTATTATATTGCGATATCTTTATTTCAATTTCTTTCCTTTGCTTCTCATAATTTAGTCTTTCAAGATCCCCCATTTTATTTGATACCAATACTCCCAAATATTTTAAACTAGTTTTGACCTGTATCCCATATGTTTCTTTTATATTTTCCTGTTCGTCCCTTTCCCCATTGCAATATATCATTTCTGTTTTATCCCAATTTACTTTCAGACCAGTTGTTTCCTCAAAATTTTTTAAGTGTAAATATATTCTATCTAAAATTTTCATTGGATGCTTTATAACTATAAGTGTGTCATCTGCATAAAGATTTATTTTATTTCCCTCTATTCCAATTATCTTCCTATCCTGACGTATACTGTTGGCTAGGAATTCCATTACCATTATAAACAATATTGGGGATAAAGGACATCCTTGACGAGTTCCTGCTTCTAATTTTATATCTCCTGTGTATGTATCATTTATTTTAACTCTTGCTGTTCCCTGTTGATATAACTTTGCAATTATTCCCTGAAATTTATTTCCAAATCCATAGAGTTTTATTGTCTCATGAATAGTTGACCATTGAACCGAGTCAAATGCCTTAAAGATATCTAGAGATAAAAATCCAACCTTTTCTTTTTTCTTTTCTGTTAAATCAATTAAGTCCAAAACTCTTCTTACTAAATCTGACATATATCTACCTTTCACAAATCCTGCTTGATCTTCATTAATATATTCCCTTAGAAAGCTACTCAGTCTGTTTGCCATTATTGTAGTGAAAATCTTTGCATCCTGATTAATCAAAGAGATTGGTCTGTATGATTCAATTTTTTCTAAGTCTTGTCCTGGTTTTGGAATCAGTGTAATAATCGATCTATTCCATGAATTTGGAAATAACTCACCTTCAAGTATCTTATTAAATAATTTATGCAGTTTCGGAATTACCACGTCCTTGAAGTCTTTATAAAATTCGGCCGGCAATCTATCTTCACCTGGAGTTTTATCTAATTTCAATTTCAGTATGACTTGCCTTATTTCTCTTTCTGATATTTCTTCCTCCATTCTATTTCTATGCTCTTCTGAAACCCTATTTATTTGCTGAATATCAAAATATTCTTTAAGCTTTTCTAAATTTATGTCTTTTTTTGAGTATAATTTTTGATAAAAACTTTCTATTATTCTCACTTTTTCTATAGTCTTATTACACCTTTCCCCTCTTTTATCTATAAGGACTCCAATCTGCCTTTTAGACTGCTTTTCTTTGGCTGCCTGTGCCAATCGTTTTGAATTTTTATTACTGTACTCAAAATAGTGTCTTTTCAAGAAAATTAAATCTTTCTTAACTTTTTCTATATCTTTTCCATCTAATTCCTTTTTTATTTTCTGAATGTTTTCAAATATAGCCTGATCTTTATTACGTGCATGTTCCAATTGATACTGTTTCAATAATCTTTCCAACTCCTGATATCTACTTTTGTCTTGCTTATTTTTTGTGCTTGTAATTTTTATAGATTCCCCTCTGAAAATTGCTTTCATGGTGTCACACCGTACTATAGCTTACCTCGTTATTATCATTCCAATTCCAACTTTCCTCCCATTTTCCAATAATGTAAGTCTTAATAGCTTGATCCCTATATATTTTGGTATTATACCTCCAATTGTATGCTTTTCTACCAGATCCATCTAATCTTATCTCCATTAATATTTTTGCATGATCTGATTCTTTGATAGCTCCAATATTTATATCCTCCACTACTCTAATCAGACCCTCAGTAACAAAAATATAATCTATTCTAGAATACATATTATGTACTTGAGAAAAATAAGTATATGCTCTTTCGTTGCCCTTCATCTCCCTCCATACATCTATTAAACCATTTGACTCAATCCAATTATCTAAAATATATTTTTTTGGTTTTCCTTTTCTCACCCGTGCTATCAATTTCTGTTCTCAAGAATGCACTAATTCAGAAATAAATACCTTGATGTCAGTGTTACTTCTTAAATAAGCTGTGGTTAGAAAAAGAAAGTCATTTTCCAAAACAAATTGAAAAATCTTAGCAACTGCTAACCAGTAGGACAATTTTATGCATGATTGTAAAAAAATAAAAAATCTCAAACACTCTTTTGACAGTGTCTGTAGATTGTTGTTGTTGTTGTTCTTCAGGGAAGTAGATTCTTGTTTGTATTTTGTTTGCCTTGGATCAAGAGGACGAGAATTTATGGAAGATGATGTACATTTAGTATTGCATATATAGAGGCCATTATATGAATCTGTTTTTATGTTTGCAAGAACTGACCATTAATCTTTATTGTAGGGGATCAAGTCACAGATAGAATTTGTCATTTTAATACAGTGTATAAACAGCATTAATTATTACAAAAGTAGGGTGGTTAGGAAAATAAATTGACAACATTCTTTTAGCTCTTTCTGTAGTATCATCATCATCATCATCATCATCATCAACTCATTTTACACTGAATAAATTTTTTCCTAAAGAAGGAAAAATGCTACAGCCGTGAATTTGTTTAAGGTGGATACCAGCTTGCCGTAAAGTGACCCACACATTGTGGTCTATACTGAAGAGAAATGCCCAAACAGAACAAACCACATACTAATGAAGAGCTCCCACAAAATGTTATTGAAATTTTGGAATCAGTGTAACTATTTGCATCACATTGCAAACAAAAATTCGCATAGTCAAATCAATGGTATTTCCGGTGGCAATGAATGGTTGTGAGAGCTGGACCATAAGGAAAGCTGAGCGCAGAAGAATAGATGCCTTTGAGATGTGGTGTTGGAGGAGAGTTTTGAGAGTCCCCTGGACAGCGAGGAGAACAAATAGGTCAATCTTAGAAGAAATCAACCCTGACTGCTCCTTGGAAGGTCAAATAGCAAAGATGAAGCTAAAGTACTTTGGACACCAGATGAAAAGAGAGGATTCACTTGAGAAAGCCTTGAGGCTGAGAAGGGTGGAAGGCAAAAGAAGAAGGGGCGGCCCAAGATGAGATGGCTAGATGGTATTGTAGACACAATGGGCACAAAGCTGAGCGAGTTGAGGAGGATGGTGGAGGACAGGAGTGCCTGGTGGACAGTGGTCCATGGGGTCGCAGAGGGTCGGAATCGACTGTGCGACTGAACAACAACAACACATTTGCTTACATATCAGTTGGTTTTGAGAACAAGGGATATAGAACAAGTACTGTACAATCAAACCTCGCATAAAGAGAGCCTCGCTTAAAGAGTAACTCGCTTTAAGAGCAGAATTTTATCTGAATGTTCACTTTGCTTAACAAATACAACCAACCAAAAACTCGCTTAACAAATAAATCAGGGTTCGCAATTCCCTCCACAATTGGTCACTTTCAATGGTGTTTCGCTTAAAGAGCAAACTTGCTTAAAGAGCAATCCTGTGGAACGCATTATGCTCTTTAAGCAAGGTACAACTGTAGTTTATTTTTCTATTTAATTCAAAAGCTGAGTTGTGTCTCCCTACCCCCACCCCTTTAGTATGATGTAGCCCAATATTTGTTGTGTTTGTATTAGTTGGCCAACTCCCAAATTCAAATTGCCAATTCAGTTAGATTTTTCTTTTTGGTTTTCAGGATTTTGCTGCTTACCTGGCATTTTGTGGGATTGTTCTTCACAACGCCCAGCTGTATGAGACATCCCTGCTTGAAAACAGACGCAATCAGGTAAGCATACCAAGTAATCTGTATGAATGTCGCCCTGGGGATTTTGTTGCTTGAGATCAAGAACATGCTTGTAGCACCTTCTGTTCTACATAGAAAAGTCAACAGGATTGGCAGCTCATGTTTCCTGTGATGCTGACAACAGGATACTATGTTCAATTGTACTTGAAGCCACTGGGGTGCAGGGCCACATGGCACACTGCTTTCTGTTCCCTAGTAATTAGTCAGCCCTGGATACAGAATGAATGAATGATATTTAATAAGAACTTCCTTCTGCTATGTCTTCTAATTTCACCTGATCCATGGATTATATCAAATATGAGTTTGTGGAATACTGCAACCATGAGCATCACTTGGTGTCACAAGTGGCAGGTGGACCAGAAAATGCATGAGCTGTGGGAAACTTAGATGTTACAGTTAGCTGTACTGCTAAGAAATAGGGAGGGTTGGTAAAAAAGACGTGATGGTTATAGAATGAGCTATTGGCTACTGGAGCACACCAAAGAATTTTTGAAGATCAATCTATGCTTTACAGAACACAGCAAAGCTTTTACTTGGTGTATAATGGGAAACTATGGTTTCTTCTGAAAGGAATGGTGTTCCTCAGCACTTGATTGTTCCGGTGTGTAACTTTTATTGTGGACAAGAAGCTACTATTACAACCATTCATATAGGCAAAAGTATCAGACAAGGGTATGTCCTTCTCCCCTCCCCCTTTATCCATTCATTCCATGCATCAAACATATCATATGGAAAGCCAAACTAGATTCAGATGAGGGCAGAGTGAAAATCAGTATAAGAAAAATAAATAATTTATGCTGTCAAATGATACCACCTTAATGGCAGAAAGCAACAAAGACTTGAAACAAATTTTAGTGAAATTGAAAGAAGAAATACAATCAAACCTCGCATAAAGAG
This sequence comes from Furcifer pardalis, assembly GCA_030440675.1. Classification (NCBI taxonomy): domain Eukaryota; kingdom Metazoa; phylum Chordata; class Lepidosauria; order Squamata; family Chamaeleonidae; genus Furcifer; species Furcifer pardalis. The sequence continues at coordinate 73,843,707 of CP126892.1, forward strand.
TGCCTCACTTAAAGAGTAACTCACTTAAAGAGCAGAATTTTCTTTGAATGTTTGCTTCGCTTAACAAATAAAACCAACCAAAAACTTGCTTAACAAATACATCGGGGTTTGCAATCCCCCCCCCCCAGAAGTCACAATTGGTCACTTACAATGGTGTTTTGCTTAAAGAGCAAACTCACTTAAAGAGCAATTCTGTGGAACACATTATGCTCTTTAAGCGAGGTACAACTGTACTAACTACAGAAGAGCTACAAAACTTTAATGTTGATAATAAAGAAATTGAAATAGTAAAAGATTTAGTAGATCTTTGGTACTTTAGTAGATAAATGGAGACTCCAGTCAGGAAATTAGAAGACAGAGACTAAGAAAGGCAACAGTGAAAGAACTGGAGAAGATCATCAAGTATAATGTTGTTTCATTGGAGATCAAGACCAGGATCACCTCCACGCTTGTATTCCTGTTCTCCACGTAGGGATTTGAAAGGGGGACAGTAAAGAAAGCTAAAAAAAAAAATGGGGGGATGACTAGTGTGAGATATGGTGCTGGAGGGGAGTTTGCAGATACCCTGGACTGTCAGGAAAACAAACAGGTGGTTCCTAGTGTAAATAACCCTGAACTATCTGTGGAAAGAAACTTGTGAAAGTGAGACTGACCTGTGTTGCAAAGCCAGGATTCTAAGGAAAAGATGATAAGGCTGAGAAAGGTTGAAGGCAGCAAGAAAAGAGGAAGACAAAACTTGAGATGGACTGGTTCCCTAAAAGAGACCGTCTACTTGAGTTTTGCAAGAGCTAAGCAAGGTTGTTGAGGACAGGAAATTTTGTGGAAACCTCTCGTAGGTTGCCATAGAGAGGTGACTTGATGGCATGTACAGTGATGGCTAACCTTGGCACTCCAGGTGTTCTTGGACTTCAATTCCCAGAAGCTCAAATCAGCACTTCTGCTGATCAGAGCTTCTGGAAATTGAAGTCCAAGAACACCTGGAGTGCCAAGGCTAGCCATAATGGGCATATAATAATAGTCCAAAAACTCACTTATTTGTATTCATTTGATTCTGTATTCCATTGATGGTGAACCTTGGCACTCCAGGTGTTCTTGGACTTCAGTTCCCAGAAGCCCAAGTCTCTGTGAATCCACACAAATGGGTTTACAGTAAAGGTTCGTCATCACTGCTCTATTCTATTGAGTGCATATTTTCATTGGGTCTGATTCAATTGCTTCAAGAGAGACCAAAAAGGAAGGGAAGGTGAATACAAAGCATCTCTTCCTTTCTAGCACCCTACCACCACCTTCTTGGCTTTGGGGTGAGTTTGAGTCTCAACAAGTCCTGATCCTGCTTTTTCTGTAAACTCATTCAGACTCTGAGGCTCCTCCACATGTATTAATAGCATGTTTACTGCTGAAGAAGAGTTGGCCTCTCAGTATGTTTTTGAGAGTGTGTCATCTGTCCATGTGCTTTTGTTGAAGGGTTATTTATATGCTACCACTGTTTACGGAGGGAAGTATATCTAGAGCCTCCCCTGCCAGTGTAAAAAAAATAAAAGTTGGGTAGGAATAAAATGGTCAGTCAGTGCTTCAAAACCTCTTGGTGGGATTATATTTCAGAATTGTTTTCAAAGGATTTTCAACCTTTCAGGCCAGTATCCCAACCAAGTCTTTACTGCAGGGATCGTCAACATTTTAAGCTGGAGGCTGCCGCCTCAGACAGTTGAGGGGGGCAGACTGGTGGTCCCCTCCCCCCGCCATTTACAACTGCCATAAACGCATCCACAGCTGCCATAAATGTGGCCATGGCTGCCATAAATGTGTCCATGACAGCTGTAAACAAGTCTGTGGCGGCTGGATTATTTGGTGCTGTTTGCCAGATCCGGCCCATAGGTTGCCTAACCCTGCTTTACTCTATTTACTGCACAAGCATTTTTCAAGCTACCAGTAGTTTGGCAAATTAAGAATTTTTCTCTATCAAAAGTCACTCTTTTGTTAGGCTAGATAGAATGAGGCATTGTTGAAGAAATCAAGGAATTGTGTTAATAGTATCAATCAAAACATCCATTGATATGAGTCCCCAGTGTGCTAAGAATGTATTTTGCAAAAGAAAAGAAAAACTACGCCCAAATTTTGTTACAGATGGTGGGTGAATTCTACCTCTGTCCTGAGTAAACAGTTAGTAGAAATGTTTAGTATCCACATAGCTAATTTAACCATCTTTTCTGCTAAGTGTTATATTTATTGGCTTAAACAGCATTGTTTTAAAAAAAGAAACAGTTTAATGAGTAAGGGGGGGACACCTCGGGATAAATTAATCCTTTATCCCATAGTATTTTAAGACTTAGTCTTTTATTTTTTGAACCAAGTAGCAGCAGCAGCAGCAGCAGCAGCAGGAGCAGCAGCAGTAGTAGAAGTAGAAGCTTAAACACAACATTCCCAATGCTACTAAGGTTGAAAAAATTGGTTAAGCTGATTGTTGTGGCACCCCAGGTGACAGTTGGGTGGAAGAAAAATAGATTGAAAAGATCCTGAGATATTGTATCAGGATTTGGGAATTGAAGTACAGTATTTCTGGGAGAAAAGAGCAACAGTGATAACAGTAGTGATAGGAGTGCTGGGAGCAATCCCCAAAGGGTTGAAAAAAATCTTAGTGTAATTACCATTAATAAGATCACAATAGAATAGTTGCAGAAAATATCACTACTAGTTACCAGCTACCTTAGACCCAGGGTTAGGAGAAGCATTATTTTCTGCCAACAAATATTTGAATTTAATTTTTTACATTTCGTCTTACTTTTTCATCCTTAATGATTATGCCAGCAATCTATGCAATACAAGATCAAGATCAAAATCAACCAATGCAAGAAAACCATCACCTCAAAAGAGATTTCTTAGAATAATCTCTTGATTTAATAGTATTTAGAGGAGTTTACTAGTTTCTGTTGCATACTTTGCAGAAATACAGTAAGGAAAGAACTCTGTGTTGCAGTAGTTTTAGTAAGACAAAAACTTTTCCACCTCAGAGGAAAAAAATAAGCAGAGAAAGATTGTATAAACATCCGTTAAATGAACAAACAAATGTTACCCAGAATATAAACAAACAATATCAAAATATGCAAGATTAGATAACAGCAACGTAGGAATAAATATAGATATCCCTTAATACAATATATTTGATCACACTTTAATACAGTGTTTCCCAACTTTTGGTTTTTGGACTTCAATTCCCAGAAGCCTAAGTCAGTTCCCCAAAGCACTGATCAGCCAATGTATTGACTTAGGCTTCCGGGAATTGAAATCCCCCAGTGGTGCCTGGACCCCATCTAGGGAACCACTGCTTTAAATATGTTATTTTAAAGCAAATGTTTCAGGTTGTGGTGCTTTAAAATGTGGAACAAAAGGCTTTGAAAACTGGACTAACTGATCAGAACTAGGAAAAGTTACTTTGGGGAGCCATAATTTCCCCCATATGCTTAACTTTAAATACCTTTCATATTCTGCAACATGCATCTAATCCTCACGTTCATCTCCATTTAAAAAAAATAGTTTCTTACTAATTAAATTTATGGACTAGCATGACTATGACACTCTTCTCACCACAGGTCCTCCTTGATCTTGCCAGTTTAATTTTTGAAGAGCAGCAGTCGTTGGAAGTGATTTTGAAGAAGATCGCTGCGACCATAATCTCATTCATGCAGGTGCAGAAGTGTACCATTTTCATAGTGGATGAAGACTGTCCTGTAAGTACAAAACCTGATTTGTATATAAGGAACTTACTCTCTATTCCAGTACCTTACAGTAGCCAGCTTGCACATTTCCATTATTAGCACTAGACCACATCCACTTTTTGTGACTGCAAAGAATGACTTTATTTGGATAAAGTGGTGAAGGATTATAACCCTTGGTTACAGCTGCTGAAACCAGTGGGTCCAATGTTTGTTTGCATCATTTCCTGGAGTCTGTCTTTAATTTTTATTTATTTCAAATATTCATATACTAACATAATCATGTTTGAAGGCTATCCTACAGAAAAGAAAGGAAATAGGGATTTTAAAAAAGTTAGGTTTTTGGATTGTTGGCTTTTTGTTTTCTGTTCCTGCATAAAGGTAGAGCTCATTGTTGAAGATAAGGATTCAACAGAGCCAGAAATTAAGATTATAAATTTTAGTGCTGACATTGTAATGTATTAGTCTGGGCTGACCCTCATTCAGTGGTACTTCGTCAGAAGACAAGAGAAACTTATTTTTGCCAAAAGTCCATTTATTCATTTAGAGGAGGGAAATAAACTAGTTAAATGGGTGTTGTGATTCTTCTTCTGCTGTATCTGAAGCTGAATATTGGCGCTCATCATGGTAATCAGCCATGAAGACTGTCCTGAGAATATAATACAGTGGCCTTTCATTTGCCTTCTGCATCGCAGCATAATGCCCATACCACTGATCCAGTTCTGTGAGTCACTTTCTGGTCCTGAGCCCTTTTGGCATGCATAGTCCTCCTCAGCCCCAGGCCAGTATTGATGAAGCTGCTGTCCTCCATCAAGAGGGATTCAAGTGGGATTTAACCTACTTGGGTACCATACACCTTCTCTGTAGATTTCAGCACCCAAAGCTGCTAGTCCTCAGGGGTTGTCAGGCTAGTTGACCGCTGCCTGATGCTCAGCATTGAGTCACTAGCAGTATGGTCTACTCTATTACCATAGCAGGATAACTTGGCCAGACAGGTTGTGATATATAAATGATTCCATTTACGTACATTAACTAAACAGAAACTTTGTTCTCATTTCTAGGATTCATTTTCTAGTGTCTTTCACATGGAATTTGAGGAATTGGAAAATGCCCATGAGCCCCACAAAAGGTAAAAGAACTGATGAGATTACTGTTTCTGTAGACATATGGGTGATGTGGAAAATGTAACTTCTTGTTTTAATTACAAGAATGCCATCTGAGTGGGTCTGAATAAAAGCTAGGATGGATGGATCATATTTCACTACTGGGACTAGAAAATGGGGTCATGACCAGTATTTTGTACAACTTTTACTCATAAAACAGTTTAGCAAACTGATTTGATACTTTACTGCATGGTAGGTTTCAAACTGATTCATTATGGTTTTTAAAGTAAAATTGGTTATTTATGAGAGTTTAATTTGATAAGTACCCTATGACAATTTTAACTAGAATTGTTTGTCTTTTAAAAAATTATATACATATGAATTATCAGCCACTGTCTCTGTTCATCTAGTTCTTGATGGGGAATATACTTTTTGTGCCAGCGCAAGAGGAATATTTGGGATGTGCTAAACCTGTTAGTAGTATATTATGATTGCTGTTTCTATTTTTAAAATGACCTTTTATTGGCCTGTTGTATCTTTCTGAAGTAATTAGTTCACTAGTTTTTGTCTATTAGAGGTGGATAAAAATGGAGCTAAGATTTGTATGTGAATATAGCTGGTGAGAAGGGAGAGATCAGGTTAAGGAGAAGGCATGGAGTTTGGCCAGATAAAGTAGCCAGTTGAAAAAGTGGAGGACCTCGGCTGTGAGAGGTTTGAAAAACAAATAGGAGATGCACAGTCATCTTTGCCACTTTTACTTTTAGATTGCAAGCAAAGGGATTTTCAGCCTAAGGCTCTGACCACATACCAGGGCAGAAGGGACATGTGTACGGCCACGTCTGAAAATAGATGGGCCATCCCTCAACTAATTAGTGTCAACGTGGCTCCACAGACCTGATTCATATACAGAAACTCACAAAAATGCACATATGCTACACACAGTTGTTGTCTCATAATCAGATATGTGTAATTTATACAAACATGACCACATACACACAGGTTCTCATTCCCATAAGGAAATGACGTTAAATGACATATACCAAAAAATTGCTCAGATCAGTATGCTGGGATACGGATACACTAGCAGATAACCCACTGCAGCAAATCAGACCAAAGTAAAATACAGTAATACCTCGGATAACGTTTACCTCAGATAACGCTAAAATCGCATAACGTTAAGTTATCTGGGGAGGAGAATTGGATCGACTAACGTTAAGGTCCTATGGGATGGATCGGATAACAACCGCTAAAGCCTGTGCGGTTACAATGTATCTCTATGGAGCTTTAACGTTATCAGATACATCCCATAGGATTTTAACATGGATCGGACAACACTAAAAATCGGATAACACCAAGACTTGTGGAACCAAGTCTTAGCGTTATCCGAGGTATTACTGTATACCAACACTCAGTGGCGACGTAAGAAAACCTGGATAGGTAGGGTTTTTGTCATGGTCTTACTCTACATTAATTGAGCAGTTTTGTGTCATGTGGACATCAAGGATGTTGCCAGCTAATCTTTCTCACACTAGGTCAGGTGAAAGGAACTGCAGAATGAACTCACCAAAAGGTGCTTTCATTTTGGCAGTTTCACATCTGGCCTAGACATGGGAGGAGGAGGAGGAGGAGAAGAAATGTAAAAAAGATTGAACTAAAGCTCATTGTGAATGGATTCAAAGTTAATTTAAGTTTTGGGTCTGAAAACAGCATTATATTCCTTTTTTATGTAATTATTTGCATATTTTATGTTATAATAAGAAAAGATTTTTCTTAAACATTAAATTAAGATGAACAACACCTTTCATTGTCAATAAGAAGATAATTCTTCATTCCTTTGTCTGGGAGGTTTATTCCAGAATGATGTTAGGTGATAGATTGGCAACGGGAAAGAAAGTCAAATAAGAAAAAAACAGATCCATCTTTAGCTTGATGCCTTCATTTTGTGCTTTTGTTTGGTTTTGTTTTCAACAAGCAGGGCTGCTGTTTCCTGATATGTTACTATTCAAGTTGGCGAAAAATCATTTCCCATCCATCTGTTTGTCAATGGATAAATCTACTTCTTACTACTTCTTCTGGACAAATGGTTCTTAATTTTTGTTAAGACTACACCAGGAGTTCTCAACCTTTTAAAACTGGGGGCCGTGTCACATTCCCTCAGACAGCTTTCCGGGCCGGATGGCCATTTTGCCCTTCCTCCACCACATGACACTTCCTGGTGTGGTGAAGGCAGTGGGGGGCACATGAAATGGTGCCGCGAGCCACATCCGACCCACGGGCCACAGGTTAAGAATCCCTGGACTACATGAAGGAGCAGACATTGTACTTTCAGAAGCTGCCTTCAAGCATAATAACTTTAATTGCAAGCTTTAATTGTTACTTTGTCCTGTATGAAAGTATAGTTATGCGGAATGTATACAAAGAAATAAGTTTGTTTCTTCTTACTTTGGCAGTGAGTATGATACAAGTCAAATCAATTATATGTATGCACAGTATGTGAAAAATACAATGGACCCTCTTAACATTGCAGATGTTCGTCAAGACAAAAGATTTCCTTGGGCAGTAAGTAACATGAATCTAAATTCGGAAATTGCCAAAGAAAATGCAGGCCTGGTTGTGTGTAAAATTCAGTTACAAAAACTCTTGTGTGACCTCTTTTTGCTGAGTCTGTTGCCATTAGTTCTCTAATAGTTTTAAATTATCCATTCAAACTACCCCTTACTGTTCATTTCAGTCCCTACCTAATGAGATCCCTACTTTTGTCTTCATGGGATATTCCATACTATCATGATCATACCATCCTGAACATATTCAGTCTTATCCCACCTTGGAAGCTAAGCAGAGGGTCAGCCACAATTATTACTTAGGTGAAAGACTACTAGGGGAACAGGAGAAATCTCTCCAATTAGGGCTTGGGAAGACTCCTGCCTGGTACTCTGGACAGCTAGTGTAAGTCAAATTGGTGAATAGTCTGATGCTGTATATGACAACCTTTTCTTTTTCTGTGACTCTACTTGCCTGCCTCAGTTTAGGCTAAGTTTCCACCTGCCACTTCAGCTTTGGGGGGCTTCATGTAACTCTATTACTGTTTCTTCTAGATCAGTAGTCTTAATCTTTGGTATTTTAAATATTACTCCCAAAGAAACTCAAATCCTACCATGATAAAAACAAAACTCTACTTTTTATTAGGAAGATATTTATGTTTGCAGACATAAAGTTGTTAATATTTATCACTCATGGTACATTCAAACACAAGGGGACTGGGGGATTAAGAGAAACAGTGAGTATCCACAGTAGCTACCAAAATATCACATGTAATAAGTAAATTGACTAGTAAATGGCACATCACACTTGTAGGAAGACATGGGGATTGACAGAAAGTGTGTTCTTAGTCATTGTTATGAAAATACTGTACCCCACCTACACTACTTAGGTATTCCACCAGCAGTACATGACCTACTGCATAAGAACCAATATTTTGGACAAGGATTTATCTTAATACATGTACAGACTATGCTCACTTCCCGGCTGGACCATAAGACAGTCAGTTAAATGGCTGATTGTCAGTCATTTAACTCACTGGCTTCTTGCACATTCTATAATTTATTAAATGAACTAGTCTCAGTTTTTTGATAGCTATATAGTGTTGTCTTATTATAAGTTGCTTGTTGCATGATTCTTAAGATGACATGATTCAATTATAGTCCCATTCGTTTTGATAAGTCTGCAGTAAATACAGTAAAAGGTGGATCCAACCCATTACTATTATTGCACATAGCTATGCCAGCAGACATAAAACACTTGCTATCTAAAATTTATAGGAAAATAAGTCATCAGAGGATTTTCACACTTTAGTTTCTTACATTATTAATCTGTGATATTTGTATGGATTGATAAAGTTACTGAAGTTTGTTTCTTTCCTTAACAGAATGAGAATGCAGACAGTACAAACCAAAATACTGAAAGTTTGCTGTGTACACCAATAAAAAATGGAAAGAAGAATAAAGTGATAGGTACCTTATTTTGAAGGTTTCATTACATTTCAATTTATGGATGGTACATGACATTTTTTGTGAACATTCTGTCAGGAGTGGTAAAAGGTACTCATAATGACTTAGCCTTTTAAGATTGATGTTAGATTCTTCTTAATTTCAATTCATACCTGTATCCAGTCATTACAAAATCTGGATGGCCAGAGGTTTAGCTGGATAATCTTTTTTGTATCATCCAATTCTATGTACAATTCTATGATTTTTTGCAATCAAATCACTAGAACAACCAATATCCTGTTGACTATTTATGTTGGTATAAATGACAAGTTGCCATTGATTAAGGAATCATTGTTTGTAGGCCCTATCAGTCCCTGGAAAATAGATGGGTAAGAAGTAGAAGCAGTGACAGATTTACTTTCTTAGGATCAAAGCTCATTGCGGATGGGGATTGCAGCCATGTAATAAAAATGCGACTGATTCTTGGGAGGCAAGCAATGAGAAACCTGGGGAACATAGTGAAAAGTAGAGACATCACATTGCAAACAAAAATTCTTATAGTCAAAGCAATGGTATTTCTGGTGGCAATGTATGGTTGTGAGAGCTGGACCATTAGGAAAGCTGAGTGCAGAAGAATAGATGCCTTTGAGATGTGGTGTTGGAGGAGAGTTTTGAGAGTCCCCTGGACAGCGAGGAGAACAAATAGGTCAATCTTAGAAGAAATTAGCCCTGGCTGCTCCTTAGAAGGTCAAATAGTAAATATGAAGTTAAAGTACTTTGGACATCAAATGAGAAGAGAGGATTCACTTGAGAAAGTCTTGATGCTGGGAAGGGTGGAGGGCAAAAGAAGAAGGGGGCAGCCAAAAATAAAATGGCTAGATTGTATTGTAGACACAATGGGCACAAAGCTGAGCTAGTTGAGGAGGATGGTGGAGGACAGAAGTGCCTGGCAGACAGTGGTCCATGGGGTTGCAAAGGGTCGGAATCGACTGTGGTAGTTTTGTTCTTTGACTGATTAAGAGTTACCATCATGCTTTAATGCCCAGAATCATTATGTGAGTTTAAAGGAAACTTTTAGAAGTCTTGGAGTTGAGTTGCTGCTCGTTAAGACTAAGTTCTGGCCACTTCTCATAAAGACACCCAGCATTTCATTAGTGAAAGGCAAGGGATGTTTCTTATACAGGGATAAATTAGCAACAGGATTCTAAACAATAGGTTTCTATAAAAGCAGCCATGATGCTATAATAGGAAGTTACATGCTTCTCCTATTGAAAGAAAGCAACATGCTTCACTTATATTATGATCTAGACTAGTGATGGGGAACCTTGGCACTCCAGGTGTTCTTGGACTTCAATTATCTGAAGCCCAAGTCAGCAATCCTGCTGATCAGGGTTTCTGAGAATTGTAGTTCAAGAACAGCTGGAGTGCCAAGGTTCACCATCACTGATCTAGACACTTTCTTTTTATGAAAGGACACTTAAACATCTCACACTGAAATGTATCATGACATGTAAACTGTTCATTCCATGGGAGGATGGCTCCTTCTATTCCACAAAATCCTTCTTTTTCATGGTCTCTGTGAATCCACACTGATGGGTTCTGTGCATGCACAGAAGCCACATCTTTCCTGTACCTTCTACCTCTGAATTAACCTTTTTGAGATAGAGTTAGAAGAAAATGAAACACTGCCTGAAGGTAGACAATCCCCCTCCACCCACACTCTCCTTTCAGTATATAATAGAAACATCACAGATAGGTTTTTAGGTTTAAACATAGCCATCCACAAATAGGATTTTGTCAGAATGACTGACTGTATTCATCAAAAGACTCTTTAACCATCTGTTTTTTATAAGATGCATTTAAGCCCCAGTGCTGAGAATATTAGCTGTGTCCCATTAGCCTTGATTTTTTGGGATAATAAAATCTGGCTAGTTTTAGTCATGTGTTTGTGATGATCAGTTACCTTTTGGTAAACCATGTGGTAGCAGTCAAAGCTGCTCTTCAGCACTATAAGAAAATATCTGAGAAGAGAGAATTAAATTAAGATGTGGTCACTGACTTGTGATGACTCATGGCATGACGTATGGGAGGTCTTCAGATGGATGTCTATTTGGTAGAAGTGCATCTTCATGTTTCATTCTCCAGACACAGATAATTCTCCTATAAATCTATTTTAGGCTCCACTTTGGGACAAAGGAATACAACAGAGGCCCAGGGGTGGGTGGGTGGGGAGCGGGGAATTGGACATAGCAGTTGGTCTAAGAGCACATAAGGCAGCAATGTTTCCCATGTAGTTAATTCACAAAACAATCTGGCCCTTCTTCAAGTAAGGAAGTACAAGCTCTGTGTACCATTAACCTGACATTCATTTCAGTTCTCTTGGCATGCTTACAAAAACCTAATTAGTTTGGGAAGGACAAGTTGTCTTTAGGGATTACATCAAACTGAAGAACTATTAATAATAAAAATCAAGAGGAAAATTGAGATACAGACATGTGGGAATATAAAAGAATATCTACACAGTTGAGGATTTGGGAAGGTTGAGAAGTATTTCCCCTTTAAGTTAGTAAATATGTTGAGACTAATAAATGATTATATGATGATGTTGATCTGTCTATTTGTCTGACTAACTATCTGGCTGTCTGCCGTAGACCACACCATTCTTACAACATGAGTGAAACTCAGCCTGAACTCAAGTTTCTAGAAGGGTTGTGGTTGATTAGAAGAATACATACCTTCCATGTTATGATCTTGAGATAATCACTTTAAATTGCTAGACCACTGACTATATGCTCCTGGAAAGAAGTTACTGTTTGTATGTGATTAGTTTTATGCAGCTATAGATATATACTGTTTATATATTTGTTTTTGATTGTTTTTGTATTCCACTATTTTTCTGAAACTGGGACTCAGATTGGTTCACAGAAAGCATCAACTAACAACGGATTACTTTTTGTTTTGCTAATGATCTAGGAGTATGCCAGCTTGTCAATAAGATGGAGGAAAATTCAGGCAAGGTAAAGGCTTTCAACAGAAATGATGAACAATTTTTGGAGGCTTTTGTCATCTTCTGTGGCTTGGGCATCCAGAACACCCAGATGTATGAAGCTGTGGAAAGAGCTATGGCTAAACAGATGGTGACATTAGAGGTGAGATTCAATCAAGGCAGCATTGATATAACTTACAGCTGTTTCTTCACTGGGACTTCTTTTTGAGCTTAAGAGAAGCCCAATTTGGCTCAGGGAGCTACTCAGGACCTCTCTCTTGCTTATTAACTTCCTTATGTTATACTTCTATGTTCTTGCACTGCACAAGATGGGCTATTGCTTATTAACAACTTTTCTGGCATTCATCAGTGGACACAATGACTCAGATGTTTGGGAACCTTACTTTTCTAGGGTACAACTCCTAGAATCCCCTAGCCCAGTGTTTCCCAACTTTTGGTTTTTAGACTTCAATTCCCAGAAACCTAAGTCAGTTCCCTAAAGCACTGATCAGCCAATGTACTGACTTAAGCTTCTGAGAATTGAAGTCCCCCTTTGGGGCAGGGGCCCCCAAGTTGGGAACCACTGCCCTAGTCAGTATGTTCTGCAGCTATGTTGCCAAGGAGTCTGAGAGCTGCAGTGCAAAACATAACTTTTCCAAGCTTTGATGCTCCCATCCTAAATATCTTGGATGGATGTTGGTAAGGATAATTTTTGCTGTTTCATAGGAAAAGGATGTGGTTATGGGAACTGGGACATCCCCTTCTTGTCTCAAGTTTCCTTTGATGATTTTGGCTCCATCCTTCAAACCAATAAATGGAGTAGCTTCTGTCAACTTCATCAAACTATATCAAGCATGAATGTCATCCAGTCTCCACCTTTGAATTGGTTACTGTTCATTTCAATAACTGTGGTATGAATGGAGAACACAGAAAAGTCAGGTGTTGTAGGCTTTGGATCCACTTATGCTCACAGTGTAAACAGAGTACAATATTTCTGAAGTGCAGATTCAACCATTCATCTGAAATAAATATTTCAAGTTAATCTGTATTTAGCTGTTTTGTTTGTGTTTGGTTATAACCATCATTCTCACTAATTAAAGTTCTTGGTGAAAATTAGTTTAGATAACCATATGTATTACATGTGATTAATTTCAGGTGCTATAACATTTTAAGGAAGAATAAAATCCTAATGGGCTCTAGAGAAAGCTAAAATTCAAACTGCATATGAGTTAAACATGAGTCCAACCTAAATAGTAAGGTTCCTCTCTTTGCTTCACACCTCTAAATAATAAATTCCAATTTGTTCATTAAATGAACTTTTCCCCCTCCTAGAATAGCAAACAACTGCCAGGATTTTCCTGGGACAGAATCTCTTTTTAGGCCTCTGCTACAAACCCTGGAGAAAATTGATTTATTATGACAAGTTGATTTATTATGACAAGTTTGTCAAGGATGTAATTATAGCCATGCTGTAAGCTATTTGTCTTTCATACAGGAACATGGCAGCTTGTTAAATGTTTATTTTCCCCTGTAAAAGAAAGGTATTTGCTCATTTAAGGCAACAATATGGCACCCCCCCCCTCCCATTCCCCATAATTTGCTAGGCCTTGGGAATTCTCCAGCCTGGGAAGGACTAATAAAATCTTCAGTGTCTCTATCTTGCACTAGTTTATCAAGAAGCTACAACAAAGCTACCTGTGGCAAAATGGGCGGTGTTGAGATGAGGACCAGAAAGTTTGAACATGTAACACTACTTTTGTGCCATCTGAATTGGCAATCATTTCCAAGTCTACTGTAGAGTGTTGCCTGGATTACTTTAAGTCAGGGGTCCTCAAACTTTTAAAGCCAGGAGCCAGTTCACGGTCCTTCAGAATGTTGAGGGGGCCGGACTCCACTACCGCTTCCACCGCCTCCACTTCCACTGCTGCTTCAGCCGCTGCCGCCTCAATCCTTGTCCCCTCCACTTGGCTTGGCATGTCCCTGCTGGTGCATCATAGCAGGATGGATGTTGTACAGAACTGCTGTATACATGCATGCCTGGATCACCCAGCCCTTCCGACGGCAGCTCCTTACAATATCCACCCTGCTACACAGCGCAGGCAGGGACGTGCCTAGCCTAGGGGAGGGGACAGAGATTGAGGCACTGGTGCCAGCAGTGGCCGCAGTGAGGATTAGGGCTGGAATTTTTTACGCCACAGGCCAGATCCAGCCTACAGGCTGTAGTTTGCGGACCCCTGCTTTAAGGACTACCTTCACCCATAGATTTCTCATATACTGTACCCAGATCTGCTTTGATATTTACGCTTCTGATCCAACAAATAAAGTTGGACAGATTGTTGAACTTGAGAAATAGAAAATATCTAATAGCTTGCACAACCATGGAACCCTCTTCTGCCCAATTTATAAAGTGTTCTTTTAGCTGCGGTCACTTTTTTAGAATTGAATCCGGCTCATTTACTGGTCTGCTGATTACGGAAGCATGCACCTATGAAGACTTAAGTTTGTGCAATGACAAAGCTAGGAAAGTGGACATGAAATTAAAATAATAATAATGAATCTCTTTTGCAATTCACAATTTCCTCTTTACTGTTTTACACATATCTGATGCCAAATGTCACAACATTCTGTTTGTGTGGTTGTGAGGGTCAGCTGTAAAAGGCAGCTTAAAGTTACTTTAAATAAACTAATTACATATTGGTTGTTTTAGTGTTGGTAATTTTGAATTAACTTGCTTGCTGCATTATTGCTAAAGATACAAGAATCTGTAAGACTGAAGATATAAGAATTATTGTGTTTCTAACCTTGCTAATAATGAAGTTTCATAAGCAATGGCATAGCCTTAACTAACTAGACATATTATTGATTATTTACAACTATGGTTTGCAAATGGAAAGCTATTTTCAGAAACATGTAGTTGTTCCCTGAGCGTGAATTGCCCCTTCCAAATTTGTTTTACTCATCAATTAGAGTTACAATTGAGTTGTAACCAATGGTGGGCAGCAAAAAAAAAATTGCTACCACACTGTGGGCAGAGCCTAGGTCGTGGGCAATCTAGTCATGCCTGCCATATGGCCATGTATGCATCTGCAAACACAGGCAGCACTGGCTCTTTGGCTGTAAATGGAGATGAGCACTGTACCCTAGAGTTCGATATGACTGGCTTTTGAGCAAGGGAGACCTTGAACCACTTGCAGGGACAAAACCTGATGGGGAAGGGCAGGGAGGTGGGTGTGGCCACCCTATTTCGCTACCCCCCTTGCCCGAAGGGCACCCAATTTTACCACCCCGCTGCCCAGAGGCCAGCCAATTTTGCTCCCCCCGCCGGGGGGGTGCGAACCTGTTGCTGCCCACCACTGGTTGTAACCCTAATTAAGAGAAAACTTAACTACTATTAACCTTTGTTAATCTTGATGCAGATGAAATGCTAATCCATGACAGAATTTGGAAGATTCTTTAAAAGAATGACTATAATAGCATGCTGAAGTTATTCATAGCAATAATAATTACACTTCTATACCACCCCATAGCGCTAAGTGCACTCTCTGGGGAGTTTACAGGTAATTAGCATTTTATCCCCAATATGCTGGATACTCATTTTACTGACCGTAACTGAACAGTTATGAGATGTAAAGGTTCATCCTGCCAAAGGTTTCTGTCATGAATGATTACAGTATGGCATTATGTTTATTGTTGTTAAAAATAACTTTCAGCCAAAATGAGATTAGAGATGGGCAAATCTGTCACGTCTCACTGTCTCCTGCATAAAAGTTTTTAAGATTTTTTGGTAAATTCTGATCCAAGTAAACTGAACAGAAATGAGTTTCTCACCTATTTGGCTTTTGATCACATTCCGTTTTTTCAAGTTTAAATAATTTCTAATTTAAAAATAAAAGTGTATCCTGGGGGACAAAGCTGCATGTACAGCTTGCAAAGCATAGTTTGCTGGAATCTAATAGGCTTTCACAGATGCACAAATGAGTTGCTTCTGCGACAACACAAGGACATGTTTTGTTGTTAGTGCTGACTTCAGTTTAGGTTGCTGCTGAATCCCTCTTGATAATCAGCTTCAGTAGTTGGTTTAACTATTGATGGAAGACCCAGAAGGACTATAAAGATCCCAGTGGAAGAGCAATGAATTCTGATCTCAAATTGTGCTCCTGATCTCAAACAGTGTATGTATCAGGAATTTTTATTTTTTGTCTTATTTTGTTTCCCTTTTTTTAAAAGATCCTCTCTTATCATGCTGCAGCTGCTGAAGAAGAAGCAAGGGAACTTCAGGTAACAGTGGTAATGACATTTTTAATTCTACTCTATGTTATGATGATCTTTTCTATATTAATGGTTGGTGGCACTTTTTGGCATGGGGGGAAGGCAACTTTACCTTCATCTCCTGCTGCCATTTATTCATGTTGCTCAACTGTTCAGTGGCAAAGCTTTTAAAATGAGCAAGATTAGTTCCTATGTTCTCCCCCTCTTGTCAACACTAATTTGAGATTAAAAGCAAAATTGAAATATATGTTACAAGAATTTGAGATCAGTTAAGAATTCAGGTGTTTACTTGGCCAGGTTATCCTGCTATGGTAATAAAGTAGACCAGGGGTTCTCAACCTTTTCAGGCCGCGGGCTGGGTCACACTCCCTCAGATAGCTGAGCAGGCCAGACTGGTGGTTCCCCCTGCTGTAAACTCTGCTGTAAAATGTGTCTGCTGCTGTTTCCACCGCTTCTGGCAGTGGTTATAGCGAGAGCAGTGGACCACATGAAATGGTGCCATGGACCGGATCTGTCCCACAGGCCATAGGTTGAGAACCCCTGGAGTAGACCATACTGCCAGCAACTCATCGCTGAGTGTCAGGTGGCAGTTAGCTAGCCTGACAACTCTGAGGACTAATGGTCTTGGGTGCTGAAGTCCACAGGGAAGGGTGATGGTCTCCAAGTGGATTAAATTCCACTTGAATCCATCTTGATGAAGGGCAACAGCTTCAGCAATACTGGCCTGTGGCAGATGAGGACTTTGTGTGTCAAAAGGGCTGAGGACTAGAAAGTGACTCGTAGAACTGGATCAGTGGCATGGGTGTCATGTGGTGATGCGGAAGTCAGATGAAGGACCACTACATTGTATTCTCAGGACAGTCTACATAGTATGGGTACACAGAAAGAGCTTCCTTGAAGATTGTGTTATTTTTGAATCACAATGGGGCATACCCTGGTAATGGTAACCTTGTTTGGCTGGCTAATCTTTCTCACACTAGGTCAGACCAAAGGAACTGCAGAATGGACTCACCAAAAGGTGGCTTCTTTTTAGCAGTTTCACATCTGGCCTAGACATGGAAGAAGAAGAATCTCAGAAGAGCCAAGCTCTGTGACTTTGGGCAAGCTGCACCATGGTTGGACTCCCCAAGAAAAAGGGGATGGTAAACCATCTCAGAATTCTCTAAATCTAGAAAATCCTACAAAGGGTCATCATAAGTTAGGATGGACTTGATGGCATGTCATTATTATTATAACTTATTTCATGTTTGATTGTATATTAAATTATTTTTAAAAGGTAAACATTTGCTAGAAATATGTGTTATCTAAGGGGTAGCATAGAGAAGCGAGGTCAGAAAAGCAAGACAAGTCTGTTTATTCCTATAGGGTTGCTTTGTTTCTAGTGGACCCACTGCATGCACAAAGGATCTGACCATGAATGCCATTAGAATGTTTTTCTGTTAATTTCACACTATCCTAAACTCTGTATTTGGACACCTTGTATTGTGTGGGAGGTGTAACTTTTTCAAAGAAGGGGGTAAAATCCAGATGACAAATGGAGATGGCAAGATTTGTACTCTTATCTCTAGATCTGTGATGGCAAACCTTGGCACTCCATGTGTTCTTGGACTTCAATTCCTAGAAGCCCAAGTTTCTGTGAATCCATACAAATGGGTTTACTGCACATACATGTGTAAACCCATTAATGTGGATTCACAGAGACTTGGGCTTCTGGGAACTGAAGTCCAAGAACAACTGGAGTGCCAAGATTCACTATGACTGATCTAGATGGTGCCAACTTGGGAAAGGTTAGTTTTGTTTTATTTCGGCAGATAAATTCAAGATGAGAATCAAACATACTCCTGGCTTTATTTTAACAGTAAAACCTGTCTTCAAATGGAACTATAACAACATTTGTTTTTTTATTGACAGTAATGGCCCAAATCCAAACTATATTCCCATTTTCACTGTTTTTGCCTGAGTTCTGTAGAGGTTCTGCCCACTGAAGTGTAGGTGAGATGTTTGGGAATCATGTAATTACTGAGACAATGTTCATTCAAAAGATTCTGACAGTAATTTTTCCTCTGCTAGCCACAGTTAAATTTAGAAACCCATATTTACCTTTTAGGCACACTGAAAAGTAAGTCCCCTGATTTTCAACTAGTATATTTCAGATTTGCTTAAATTTAGATTTAGTAACAAACATGAGTAATCTGGTTTATAAAAATAATGTGTATTTGCTTCCTCCTGATCTTCATACAAGCAGGATAGAGTGTTCCCTCCTTAGAGATGCATGTCTCTGCATTTCAATTTTAGAGTTTAAATTTGATGTGAGTTTAAAGCGCCCTGGTTAAACTGCTATACTGCTGCCAAAAGGCTGTGAGTTCAGTCCTGATGGGGAATCAAGGTTGACTCAGCCTTCCATCCTTCCGAGGTTAGTAGAGTACCCATCATGTTGGGGGCAAAATGCTAATTAACTTGTGAATCACCCAGAGAATGCACTAAGCATAATGCGGCAGTATATAAGTGTAATTGCTGTTGCTAAATTGAAGTGGGGAAGAGATAGAAATGGCCACATTTCTTTTTCATTCATGTTGCTTGGGGAACCCCAAGATCCCTCTAAAGCAAAAATCTTGAAGCCTTTAATGAAAGACAAGCAACTTTTTGTTTAAAGAAGACTCCAGGGTAGCTGAGGGAGTGCATCCAGCACTCTGTCTTGCCCTTCATCCATCCCTAGTCAAATGAAAAGCCTGATTCTGGAGAGAGAAAAAGAAATGGTGTTAGTTGATATGATTTATAAGTGCTGGTGCTGATTGTGAAAATAGGATCACGGTGTAGCTGCTTCTATTTCTAGTGCCCAGAAACAACATTCCTCCATTTTTAAAATCATCTTAGGCTGGAGGAAGAGGGAATAAAATTGGGTTTGATCCTAATTAGAAGAGACTGAAAAAATCTATAGTTTATAGTAGAAACACTGGCATTCCATTACCAGTTATTTTTACAGCAGTGGACTGGTAAATTATACTTTAAACCTATAAACATTAAGAATGTTTGTGTTAAAACAGAGATAGGTCAGCAGGTGAAAGCAAGATCTTCACTCAAAACAGTGACTAGAACAAAAAATGACATTTGTTTATTTTATTTTAAAGTTTTGTTTTGTTTTTAGGAAAGCAAACTTATACATATTCAACAGTGATGTTGTCAGTGGCAGCTTTATATGGAGTCAGTCCATTAGTCAGTATATTGCAATATCATCTGATGGGTAGGCAGTGGCTTCCCAGTATGTTGTTAGTCAGAGGTCATTCCTGGCCCTGCCAGAAAATGTTTTTAACAAGAAGAGATAGGACTGAGCCCAGACTCTTTAAAAATAGATTTAATTTACTCAAACTAAAATTGTGATGGAGACAAAATGGCTTTTATAGCACAAAATGAAATTACTGCTAACTTGATTATGGTAAAAAAATAAATTGTCTGGGAATGCTTTCTGCTAGACAGAAAAACCCTGATTATTACAATTTGCAACTTAATTATTTAAAGTTGCCCTTGCTCAAAAGCCAGTTGTATCTGACTCTAGGGTTCAGTGCTCATCTCTGTTTATAGCCAAAGAGCCAGCACTGTCTGTGTCTGCAAATGTTTCCATGGACATGTGGCAGACATGACTAAACACTGGAGTACACGGAACACTGTTTACTTTTCCACCAAAGTGGTACCTATTTATCTACTTGCAAATTCTTGCTTTTGAACTGCTAGGTTGGCAGGAGCTGGGACAGAGATGGGAACTCATCATGCAGTACTCAGGTCTTGAACTGCTGACCTGCCGTCCTTCCAGTCACCAAGTTCAGCGTCTGAACCACTAAGCCACTGCAATCCAACTTAATTATGTACTGCATTTTTATTACTTAAGGTGTTCTTTTCTTTCTTTTATCATCATCATCATCATCATCTTGAAAGTAGATGGTTCCATTTCTTGTCATTTCACTCTTTCTTTCTTTCTTATGTTTCCTTTAAGGCTGCAGTTGTGCCATCTGCACAATCTCTCAAACTCACCGACTTTTACTTCAGTGATTTTGAGATGACCGACATGGAAACTTCTCTGTGTACAATTCGAATGTTCACTGATCTTAACCTGGTGCAAAATTTCCAGATAAAACATGAGGTGAGAACCTTCAGGTATATGGCATCATGTCCACTTATGCATAGTAAAATATGCAAACACATCACAACCTTGACTGTAATTGTTTTAAAATCTAGCTGTAAAGTGACCCAGAAATTTTAATTAAACCATGAACTATGAGAAAACTAAATATAATCACTAGATCAGTCCTGAAAGCCTGTGTGCTGTACTGAACATGACAGACTTGGGTTCTAATCCCTAGTTACCCATGGAATCACAGCAGGTGTTGGGGGGTGGCACAGGTAAAGTAAAGGTAAAGGTTTCCCTTGCTCAAAAGCCAGTCGTATCCGACTCTAGGGGTCAGTGCTCATCTCTGTTTCTAAGCTGAAGACCCAGCGCTGTCTGCTTCTGCAGACATTTCCATGGTCATGTGGCAGGCTTAACTAGACACTGGAGCGCACGGATGTGATGTTTTAATTTTGTTTATTTTTGGTGGGGTGGTGGTGTTTGTATTTCAATGAAAAAGTTAAAAAGAAGATGGACTATATTTCTATGTTTAACTGACCAGTGACATGTTCTAAAAGGTCCTTTGCAGATGGATTTTAAGCGTAAGGAAGAACTATAGGAAAAATGTTGCCTATCACAATTGGAGGCATGCTTTTAATACTGCCCAATGCATGTTTGCAGCTTTAAAATCAGGAAAAATTCAGGTATGTTTCAATACAATTCTTTGTATTAAAGTCCTATGAAATATCTCTGGAAAAAACTAGTGTGCCCCACACCAAAGTCTTGTACTAAGGCTTCATCCACAGAATTCAAGTAGCAGGATTTACTAAAGATTGTGATTTTATGAAAGATACAATAGATCAATCATGATATCCCATAGCTTAGTAGATCACTATAAGCCTGGTGGTTTGAAACCAAGACTACAGAAAACAAAAGTAACCATGTTAGCCAAATCTTAAAATCTAAAATTCATATTTGGGTAGCAGCAGTTCATACATAAAACCCATCACAGTCAGAAAGGCTGTAAAAATTTGAAAGATATAACCATGCTTGTGTGCTTAAGGAAAACAAAAAGGAGTGTTGTGGCAATTTTAAGGCAAACAGGTTTACTTCCGTGGACTGCAGCCCAATTTTTGTCCCCTTCAAGATCATATTTCATCATGAGCTTTCATGGGACAAAAGGACAGCACTCCATTTAAACTCTTAGTAAAATGTATATGTTTTAGACTAAAAAGTTCCAAGAAAACTTCCTACTTCCAAAATCAACAGGTCCAAAAGGGTACTTTTTCAAAGATTTTGCTACCAGTATTGCCCAGCTAGCATAGCCACTGGGATTTGCAATCCAAAAGGGTAACTTGTCCCAAGCTGTGTTTCTTCATGCAATTATGAAGCCATGTGCAGCTGAGGGCTGTGGACTGAGTTGTATGGAATTCAGTTGTTCTGTAAGGGGGAATCATCAGTTACAGGAAGCTAAACCCACACTTTCCCTTGTCACATTGCTCACAGATGTAGTGACATCACCAAGAATAGAACAGTCTTGCTTCTACATCTCTTGTTTGCATGTGAGATCTGTTGTTTTGGAGTCTGACTTGACTGTGCAACTGAACAACAAACAACCCCATGGGCCACAGCATACCAGGCTCTTTTGTCATCCGCCATCCTCCAGAGTCTGCCCAGATCTGCGCCCACTGCATCAACGATGCTGTCTAGCCATCTCACTCTCTGCTTCCCCTTCCCATTTGGTGGCCAAAGTACTTCAGCTTTAGCTTCAGTATTTATCCTTCCGAGGAGCAGTCAGGGTTGATTTCCTTCAGGATGGGCTGATTTGATCTCCTTGAAGTCCAGGGGACTCTCAAAAGTCTTCTTCAACACCATCATTTGCTCAGCCTTCCTTATGACCCAACTCTCATAGCCATACATGACTACTGGGTAAACCATAACTTTAACTATGTGGACTTTTGTTGGCAGGGTGAAGTCTGTACGTTTTATTGTGCTGTCATAGGGTCTTCACGAATGTTTGGTTTTTGTAATTCAATTCCCAGAAGCCTAAGTCAATTCCCCAAAGCACCGATCAGCCAATGTATCAACGTACATTGCTGCCATAGGGTCTACAGGGTGAAGTCTGTACTTTTTATTATGTTTGCCATAGGGTCCACGTCAGTGTTTGGTTTTTGGAATTCAATTCCCAGAAGCCTAAGTCAATTCCCCAATGCACTGATTAGCCAATGTACTGACGTAGGTGTCTGGGAATTGAAGTCCTCCTGTGGAGCGTATGCCCCATGTTAGGAACCACTGGTCTATACATAAGTAGAAAACCTTTGTCCTCCAGACTTTTTGTTATTCCTGGGAGCAATACAAAAAAGGTGGAAATAGATTTTCCCGTGTAACCATGCTGATAATAATAATAATTTCATGTTAGAAATTATTCTGGGTTGAACGGATTTTTGTGGAGGAACTTTTGCTCAGGGAGTGTCCAAATGAGGCTCCTTTCATGTCCCCAATAGCTGGGACAGATTCAGGCACTCAAATAATCATGTAGTACCTGGGTCTCGAACTGCCGACTTCCCAGCCTTCCAACTAACAAGGCATGATTCTTAACCACTGAGCCACCGCAGCCCCACCGTGCCAGTTTAGCTTTGCTTTTCTGAGTCATTGGCTCTACTCTTAATAATTCTATGGCTTCAGCATGTATTTGGACCACAGCACAGCTGGAGACTAAGCAAACAACTCTCAGTGTTGGCAAGGGGGCTTTGTTCAGAGCCTTTGGTTCAGCCCTGTAGGAAACTGATGATGTGATGAGGCTCAAAAGGGTGGAAAGAAAAAATAAAGCAAAAGGCATGTGCTTGCCAAACTCCCGAGAGTCTTTTCTTAGATGCTTGCCTCTATATTTTAGTTGTCTCTCTCCATTCTTAGGATATTAAATCATATTTTCTTAAAATGTGAAAGCTGAACAGTTTTGTGATCCCAATTCATTGCAGAGGATTGGGAAGTAAAAAGTGAACAGGCTTAATTATATTTTCCTGTAAGAAGGTTTTTAATGTAATTTCTCTTTTATTTGCTATACGTTTGGTTTTGGTATGATTTCTGTATGTATATCTTAATGGGATAGGAACTGATGAGAAAAGAATAGTTTGATATAAGACTCTTTAAGACACAAAATAATTATGATAATTTTTTTAGTTATTATCTAGTCTTTACATTGATATCTATAGATTTATGATGTAGTTTAGAACATTAAACTATTTTTACTAGAAAACAGTTATGTTCATGAATCAGATTCCTTTATCTCAAAATAAACATAAATGAACTACAAATGTGTTTAAAATAATTAGAGTCAAGAAAGGAAATCATCTATGTTACACTAGAACAAACCCAGATGTTTTGCAAATGTAAACACCTTTTTTTCTCTGCATTTCCTTTTATGCAGAACAAGCTTATAGATGTTGAGGTACTTTCTTTGCTGATCGCAGCACTGAGCCATGATTTAGATCACAGAGGTGTGAACAATTCTTATATACAGAGGTGAGTAAAGGAAATTGATACTGGGAAAACAGTAGAGCTTTGAAATACTATTGCCTTTTATGTTAGAATGGAAGTGCGTACTTGTATGTGTATGTCATATGCAGTTTCTGTTGCACTTAAGACATTGAAAACTAGCAAGGTAGGAAAGCAAAGATAATCTGTAGACAGCAAGGAATAACTTAGTTGTGAAGGTCTGTGAGCAAGCCTAGAAGTATTTGGAGAAGTTAAGCAGGTGATGTCCTGCTCTGTTCCTTTGGCTTAGTTATGTCAGTAGAAAAAAAGGGCATCTTGTACGGGGGTGAGATGGACCCCAAGAAAACCCAAGGATGGGAAGAACTATTTCAGGACATCATCTCTCAGAATGCCTAAGGTATCCTAGACATTGTAGTCCAGTGCTGGCACACCAACCTTGGCACACCAGGTGTTCTTGGACTTCAATTCCCAGAAGCCCAAGTCAACACACCTGCTGACCAGAGCTTCTGAGAACTGAAGTTCAAGAATATTTGGATTGCCAAGACTGGCCATTACTGTTGTAGTATGTGAGACTGGTTTTAAGTAAAAATATTAATATTATGAAGCTGCTATGTGAAAGTGCTCCTTCCCCCAATTCATATACTATACTCCCAACTTGCAGTGTTCAGAATTTTCCATCAAAGAGCATATGTGGTGGCAGGAGAAAAATAATATTTTAGTTCATTGCCTCATAGTATTTCTTCACAGTATGAGAGGAAAACTCAGCTCTTCATTCTGTTCTCTCCTTGCTATTCCAATTCTTCTTTTGTGGACATCCAAGTAACTTGTAGAATTGCAGCAGATTTGCAGTAGATTTGCAGAAACTAGTTGTCCTTTTTTAAAATGTTGTTTTAGAATACATTTTTTCCTGGAAAACATCTGGAGATGTACCATAACTCTTCCCAAAACATCCTGGGAAAATGTCAGTGACGTCGAACATTCTTGCACACCACAAATTATAGGCTATTATATTTTCATAACATTTTTTTTTCAGACTAAAAATGCTTCTAAGGGTTTTTGTTTTGTTTTTGTTTTTTTTAAATTGAGGATTAATGTGCCCTTTTCTGGATTTGGGAGCAAAGGAATATACACATTTACTTGAAGGAATAGAGTTTTTCTTTCCTTCTTCTTCCTAGATAGTATGTATAGAAAACTCAGAAAGATAGGAATGGTGTTTTCCAGATCAGACCTAAAATTGCTCTGTTCCAACAGTGTTTACGGTTGGGGCCAGCCATCTGTTAATCAGAAGTAAACATCCTTTGAACTTCACTGTTCCATTCTCAGCTGTCATTGCCTGCTAACATTCCGTGTGGAATGTTTGAATTACTAAAACAAGAGTAACAGTGCTGGCAATGAATTTAGGCTATGTAGCAGAGTGGCAAGACAAAGCACATACCTCAAGGCTGTCTGTGAGGGTCTGGACCCTACTTCTGACTCCTGAAATTTGGAACTAGCAGAACAAATCCCTTTCTGAAGGGGAACTTGCTGAAAAAGATACAGTAATACCTCGGATAACGTTTACCTCAAATCGCATAATGTTAAGTAATTGGAGGGGGAATTGCATCGAATAACGTTAAAATTCAATGGGATGCATCGGATAACAACCGCTAAAGCCTGTGCGGTTACAATGTATCTCTATGGAGCTTTAACATTATCCACTAAAAATAACACTAAAAATCGGATAACACCAAGACTTGTGGAACCAAGTTTTAGCGTTATCCGAGGTTTTTCTGTACCCGGATACACTCTCCTGTTTGTGCCACTCAGCACCTAGTATATAGATCCTTTAAAAAACCATACATTATGTTGTGCTGTCAACTCACTTTTAACCTAAAGCATGCCAATCAATGAGCTCTAATAGGTCTTGCTATGAAAAACACTGCGCAGGTCTTCCAGACTCGTGACGTATGGCTTCATTTATTGAATCAATCTATTCATGTAAGTCCTTCCTTTTTTCCTAGTACCTTCCACATTTCTTGAATTCTAGACTTTTCCAGTGACTCTTGACTTCTCTCAAGAAGTCCTAAGTACAGTAATCTTAGTTTAGAGTGCATTTACATTGTTAAAAGCAAGGAAACCGCGCTTATATATCACCCCATAGTACTTGGTGCATTCTCTGGGCACTTCACAAGTTAATTAGCATTTTGTCCCCCAACATGCTGGGTACTCATTTTACTGACCTCAGAAGAATGGAAGGATGAGTCAACCCTGAGCCCTGGTCAGGATTGAACTCACAACCATTTGGTTGCAGGACAACAGTTTTGGTCTGTTTTACATGTGGCAGTAGCTGAGATGGGCTCTTTTTAAAATATTTATTCAAGGTGACATAGCGCTATGCCACTTCAAATAAATATATATTTTTAAATGATCTACCACTCTGGTGTAGATGGGTCCAGCTGATCAGAGGAGACCTATATGGATGTGCAGACCAACTCCAAACACCACTTGTTTGGGGCCAGTGTGGACACACCTTTAATTGCCTTAGATTCTAATAAGAATTGAGACTTGCTTTGATAAAGCTAAAGGTTGCCTTTGCTCGAAAGCCAGTCATATCTGACTCTAGGGTTCAGTGCTCATCTCTGTTTATAGCCAAAGAGCCAGCACTGTCTTCGTTTTGCAGACGTTTCTGTGAACATGTGGCAGGCATGCCTAGACACTGGAGTGCACGGATCGCTGTTTACCTTCCCACTGAAGTGGTTCCTATTTATCTACTTGCAATTTCTTGTTTTCGAACTGCTACATTGGCAGAAGCTGAGACAGAGACAGGAGCTCACTACCATCGTACAGTACTTGGGTATAATCCATATTATCTATAAAGCTCTCTTCCAAAACCATATTTTGGAAAGAAGAGGTATGTTTCCTACATAAACCAGGGTAGGTAAGGGACAAGTTCCATTTCATCTGCTGCCTTGCCCTTACATCTTACACAGAATCTTGTTGAGAGTACTGTAGGAATTTAGTTGTTGTTTTTAAATTTTAGCTTGGAGAATCCTGTGTTTAAAGCTCTGCATACTAGCTACAATTCTTTGTAATCTCTACATGACCCTCTGGTTGGTCTCTATAGTCCACATTGTGCTTGTAAATTATCCAGAGTGCTTGTGGCTGGGGAGGTTGGCATTGTTGCTGATGTGGGAACCAAAATATGAAATCAGGAGTAAAATTCTTGAGGGTGGAGGATGTGGTTCTGGTGATCATGTTTTTTTTAATTAGCTAAAAAGACCAGACTAAATTAATGAATCTTTGTGGAAGTAGGGCTGTGGTGTTGCACATGAATACTAGTTGTGAGAAAAGTGCATGTAACCCGTGGATATCCCCCAAGGAACATCCAAAATTCTTGAAAACTGTTGTTTATCCCTAGCTTGGTTGCTCTGTGACTATAACATGTGATATGTTCCTTTTGTTTTTTGGCTTTTCAGAAGTGAACATCCCCTTGCACAGTTATATTGTCATTCAATCATGGAACATCACCATTTTGATCAGTGTTTGATGATCCTGAACACTCCGGTAAATATTGGCTGGTTGTCTATGCACTGGTGGGAATCTTTGCCTGGGTCACTTTTATTTTTAGCTTTGGATGCATTCCCAGTATTATATATTAATAAATGTTTTTATATTCCTTTTTTGGGAAGAGCATGTAAAGATAGTAATTCTAAGAGTGAGCAAACTTTTCTGAATGCTACTTGATGAACCCAAGGAACATTGCTATTATAACTGTCAGGAGCTTCTGCATTGGACCTAAAAGGAGAGGAAAAAAGACTTCTTTGTTCTTAAAACCTGTAATTAAACTTTCTGTAGAACCAGAAATACTGTGGATCAAATATGAATAGAATGCATAGAGGCAATATATGCCTATTATATTTTGCTTTCTCTGAGAATCTTCATGTAGTTGCACAAAACCTTTAAAGTTTTCCATCCCTTCTCTTGAGAGGGGAAAATTATACAGTAATTTATTGGCAGTAGAGCTCATCAGTATAAGCAGTAACATACTGGTAGGATAGTACAAACAACAGCAACTATGTTGGCACCTTGTCTACTGCCATTTTGAGTTGTCCATAAATCCCC
Source organism: Furcifer pardalis (assembly GCA_030440675.1). NCBI lineage: Eukaryota > Metazoa > Chordata > Lepidosauria > Squamata > Chamaeleonidae > Furcifer > Furcifer pardalis. Next base: position 73,871,456 of record CP126892.1, read on the forward strand.
AGTCTTTTCGTTGTTTCACTACAATTGTAACAAAAAATGTTGGTAGAATGGCCAACAAAATAATTGGCAAGAATGCTGTGGTGGGTTGTTGTTGTTGTTTTTGGTGGTGGTGGTGGTGTGCATGCATGCATGCATGCGTACGTACGTGGAATTAAAAAAAAATGGCTGAAACCCTATTACTTAGTGTAGTAGGTTGCACCAAAGTAGGCCTGTTGCATCAGTGGAGATGGGTGAGTCAATGCATCCATAATTTCCCTTGATTCAAATGGGCCTATTATGGAGTTACCATTAGTGTAGACCCATTTGAGTCAATGGAAACAGAGAAGTTGACATACCAACTCCAGCAAAAATCCTTTCAACCCAGAGTAATTTCTGACACAAAATTTATTATTACTGATTCAGTGGTACTACTTCAGTGCAACTAACTACAGTAAAACCCCTACTTATGTAAAATGTCTGTTCCATAGATTTTTATGTAAACCGATTTTTTACTTAACTTGAAGCAAACCCATAGGAAAAATGAATTTTTTCATAACATAAAGCAACCCCATAGGAAAAATAACCCATAGGAAATTGTGTTATGTAAATTGCGACATTTATGTAAATCAGGACATGGTTTTAGTGCAAAAATCATTATGTAAGTCAAATTTTATGTAACTCAAGGCATATGTAAGTCAGGGTTTTACTGTACAGTAATACCTCATATAACATTAGTATCGAATAACACGAAAATCGCATAACATCAAGGAATCTGGGGGGAAGAATTGCATCAGATAACATTAAGATCCTATGGGATGCTTCAGATAACAACCGCGAAAGCCTGTGTGGTTACAATGTATCTCTATGGATCCCATAGAGGATCAGATAACACTAAAAATCATATAACACGAAGACTTGTGGAACCAGGTTTTAGTGTTATATGAGGTTTTACTGTATATTAAACAATATGATTTCACCCATAGACTTGGTAAATTTTGGCTCAGCTCTGATATCTAGGACCATAACCCCTATCAGATGGCTGAATATCAGTTAGTAGAAAGCAAGCCATTTGCAGAACCAAAGGACTGAACCTCAAGACTTTTCTTTGGACCGTATAATACATTTTGCATTTCTATTAAAATCAGAATAAATGCAATAATTCTAAACAGAAAAGTTCAGTGAAGAAATGATGTAAAACTTCTTAGGCTGAACTGGGTACTAATATTTACAAATTTCATCCACTCAGATTCACCAGCAGCTGTAAGGTTTATTGGCTTGGTGGTTTTGCCCACCCACCCACCCGCCCAACTGACTTACATGTAAAATATAAAAACACTGCACTATGATGTGTATAGGAAAAGACTCCGCATCAGTTAAATCCATATGTGAGCATTCTTTTCTCCTGATGTTTCTTTTTGTGTGTTTGTATGTATGAAGGGCAACCAGATTCTCAGTGGTCTTTCTATTGACGAATATAAGGCAGCCTTGAAAATTATCAAACAAGCTATTCTTGCAACAGATCTTGCACTCTATATTAAGTAAGTTACTTCTACAATTTTGCAAATAGGTGCTCTTGTTTAAAATTTCACATTTCAGCTGTGGAGTTTTTTCTTTGCCTTTTAATCTTCCTTTTCAATATATAGTTGTACAGTGGTTTGGATGGTATTTCAATAAATATTTCTTTGTTATGTCTTAAGGAGACGAGGAGAGTTTTTTGACCTTCTCAGGAAGAAACAGTTTAACCTGGAAGACCCTTATCACAAGGAGCTATTTCTGTAAGTTATTAAGAAAAAAGTTAGTAACAAAAAAGTAAGTTAGTACATGAAAAAAAATACAATATACAGGGTGTTCGAAAAGTTGTCATACATAGGGGAAATTAAGAAACTCATATTGTATTTTATATTTTTCATATTCATATATGTTTATATTTTTTTGTACTTTGTAAATATTTTGTAAGATCTTGTAATGAATATTTTGTCAGTAAAGGTACATTTAGCTACAATTTCCCATTTTCCCTAAGTATGGCAACTTTTGGGACACCCTGCAGTATCTACAATATAGTATCTGGCTTCTTCAATAGCTCAGTTCATATTTTGTACTGTTAGCTTAAGACAGTAATCACAGGGCATTGGTTTAATTGAATTGGTTGGCTATGCTATAAGAGAAGAGAAATAACTTGGCCAATGAATGTAGTTGAACAACTGGCTACAGGTGGTTACATAAGCCGTTGTGGTATTTCCTAAGACAGGTTTTAGAAAGCTTGACAAAATAGCCTATTGTTCCTCAGCAGAAGGTACATTGTCCTGAGCCACTGATCTGTTAAGGCAGTCGTGTTATGCTTCAGGAAGATGATTTGTTCTTCATGAGAATGATTAGGTTAAGATTCCAGTAACACTTCCTGCAAGATATGAGTGCTAAAGCCACAACCGGCCCTACCTCCCTTTGGTGAAACATCACCCCCAGAAAGTCCAGAGTCACCATATAGTGATCTGACCATGTCACAGGAGTTCTGTCTAATTTCTGTAATTTCAGATCACTCTGCCACAGTTCTGACAAGAAGAGTAAATTTGGGGTGTGGCCAATGTTCCTGGTTGGGTCCTGAATTACCTGAGTCAGGCCCACAGCTGCCATGGAAGCCGTAAAGTCACGTGCTACCTCAGGAGTTAATTTTTTATTAATGAATTTTATTTTTTTATTAATGAATATTAATCAGTTGCAGCCATTCATGCTGCATATCCTGTGTCATGTTGCCTAATTGTTTGGCCTTTGGGGTTTTTAATTCATATGGAATAAGACAGCTGTTATTTAGAATGGAATTATATTTATAATATACTGTATACATATACAGTAATATACAATTACATGATTTCCAACAGGGCAATGCTGATGACTGCATGTGATTTGTCAGCAATAACAAAGCCATGGCCAGTTCAGCAGCGGGTAAGTGTGCTAAAATCTAACCACTTTTCTTGAAACCTCCTTAAAAGTAATCTCTCATTTTCTCTAAACTCTCACTTTCCTCATAGATTTCCTGCCATTTAACTAGTTGTATTTTGCATGTTGTATTATTTTCAAGGAGCTGGAAGCACTTATCTTCTTACAAATGCTAGTCATTTGGGGCAGGGGGCGGGGTTACAAGACATGTTGGTTGGCAGCTTGGGTGGGCAGGCTGTAGAGGGCTGATTTTCTGTGCCACAACCCACCACATAAAAAAAGTAAGCAGCTAAAATCTGTTTCCTCTGGATTAAAAAACAAGGACAAAATCCTATTCTCATTTTTTAAAATATAGTAACATTTCTGTTTTTTTTTTCTTTTTTAAAAAAAATCTGGTTTTGAAAAATACTACAGCAGATTTTAGTAAAGGTCACCCTTGCTCAAAAGCCAGCCGTATCCAGCTCTAGGGTTCAGTGCTTATCTCTGTTTACAGCCAAAGAGCAGCGCTGTCTGCGTCTGCAGACAATTCCATAGACACATGGCTGACATGCCTCAACATCAGAGTGCACGGATTGCAGTTTACCTTCCCACTGAAGTAGTCCCTATTTATCTACTTGCAATTTGTTGCTTTCGAACTGCTAAGTTGGCAGGAGCTGGGTCAGGGATGGGAGCTCACTCTGTCGTGCAAAACTCAGGAATCAAACTCCAACCTTCCAGTCATTGAGTTCAGCATCTTAACAACTTGAGCCACCACAGATTTTATCTCTACTTAAATAAATCTGAAACATGCTTTGTTTTAGAAGAGAATAGCGCCCCCTGGGGTTATGGTCCTATTATCCAGAAAATAAATCCCCTCTCCCCCTAAAAAACCAAAAAGTTGGTTGGATTACGCTTTGGGGGACCCACAGGCATCAAAACAGACCAGGAGCCTACATGCGTCATACACCATAGTTTCTAATTTATTTTTAAACCTGTAAAGCATAAACAAGGGAAGAAAAGCCACAGTTTGACTTTATGTGAAAACAATGGAGACAATCTAGGTGCATTTGATAGGAATGAATATGGTCCTAGAGGGAAAGATGTTCTGTGCTCAGTCATCACTTCATTAAATGATATGTTCACATGGCACAGCTTTCTACTTTCAGATACAGTTGTACCTCGCTTAAAGAGCATAATGCGTTACACAGGACTGCTCTTTAAGCGAGTTTGCTCTTTAAGCGAAACACCATTGTAAGTGACCAATTGTGGGGGGGATTGCGAACCCCGATTTATTTGTTAAGCGAGTTTTTGGTTGGTTTTATTTGTTAAGCGAAGCGAACATTCAGAGAAAATTCTGCTCCTTAAGCGAGGCGCTCTTTATGCGAGGTTTGACTGTATTAGTTTTGAGATGACAGAGTGAATTGTGCTATTATTAAATAGATGGCGCAGGTGCAACATTTGCACTCTTTGCACTTGCACTCCAAATATATACTCAGTATAAATTCTTGCTTAAAAATTTGTGAAGTTCTGATGTTCATGATGCAAGATGTCTTACCATGGTGAAACAACTATAAAATTAGTTGGCAACATACTACTTAAAGCAAAAATATTAACTTCCAGTTGATGGAAGCACCAACCTCTTCCTAAAGGAGGAATCTGACAAATTATTATATGAACTGACATTATAAAAGTTTATGAATTGAGCAGAAAAGATGGAGGAAAGACTTGAAAAATTAGCAGTTTCAATATTCTACAGTCGTGTCCATTTTATAATTAACATTTGATGCAAATTCCTGTTAGTCCTGGCTATTGTTATTTGGGAGGTATTTTTAATACAGTAAAACCTCAGATAACACTAAAACCTGGTTCCACAAGTCTTGGTGTTATACAATTTTTAGTGTTATCCGATGCATGTTAAAATCCTATAGGATCCATAGAGATACATTGTAACCAGACAGGCTTTAGCGGTTGTTATCTGATGCATCCCATAGGATCTTAATGTTATCCGATGCAATTCTTCCCCCCAGATTGCTTAATGTTATGCGATTTTAGTGTTATTCGATACCAATGTTATCTGAGGTATTACTGTATAATGATTATAATACACTTGATAAACTGTATATATTAGTGGGTTTTTTTTAAAAAAATAGTAATTCAATGAACTAGCAAAATGACTTTGATACTTCTTTTAAAAAATATATACAGATTGCTGAGCTTGTAGCTGCAGAATTCTTTGACCAAGGAGATAAAGAACGAGAAGAACTCAACATAGAGCCAACTGTAAGTAGAGGAACCATCTTGAAATATTACTTCTACAAATTTATTTCAGAAAGTTCTCCATGTTTGGAAATCTCATCTATCATTGTTAAAGCAAAATGTTACTGTTCTTTACTGTAACATATATGAATAACTGGATTTTATTTCTTACAACAGTGTCAACATTTTCTTCCTTTATGAGAAATCCATAGCCCTGTTTAAGTGTTACAAATGTCTACACCAGTGATTTTCAACTCCTCACCGTGGGACTTCAATTCCGAGAAGCTACATTGGCTGATCATTGTTTTGTGGGATTGACTTTGGCTTCTGGGAATTGAAATCCAAAAAACAAAGATTGGGAAACACTGGTCTACATTGTGCACATACTTAGAAGGAATACTTATCCCTTCCACCTCCACTGTCCTGTTTCCCATAGATTTAGCACTAGGTCTGAAGAGGAAGATGTTCATGTGTAACCTGTAGGAGTAAGCAAGAAGCCATGTTTTCCAGGAATCCTGCTCATTACTAGACCCTACCCATAAGCACCAAGTGTATGGGTAGTGCTAATTGGTCTTCTCTAATTGTGTAAATGTTGGTTAACAGAAAGTGTGCTGCAGATGTATACCTTTTTGTAGCTGTATTCATTTGACTAGTTTTCTGGATTTCTAAAGCTTTGTTTCTGTGACCTGAAATTACTCACTTCCAAAATTCCATGTGCAGTAATATTCTGAAAGAAAAGTTCTTATATTCACAATTCTGTTGAGAGTATTTGAATTTAAAGAGAGGAGGAACCAAGGTTGATAGTATTGTAAATGACTTCATTTAAAGGGTGTTAGGGCTGAGTTGAGATTTGAACTCAGGACAGCTTTTCTCAGGCCTTGCTTATTAAATGTTGTGGCTTTAATCTTATGCTGTGGTTTAGGGATAGAAGTGGCTGAAGTTGGTCACATTGTCGCAAACATTTAATTCATCTTGCTTCAAAATGAGTCTTGGGTGATTTTTCAGGATTTAATGAACCGAGAGAAGAAAAACAAAATCCCCAGCATGCAAGTTGGATTCATTGATGCCATCTGCTTACAGCTTTATGAGGTACCCTATTTGAAATGGCCAATATGAGAAAAGAGGTTTTGTCTGCATTATGTACAACCAATTAATTCAAAATTGTACTCACTGTTGAAAAGCATTAGTGCACAAGTGAGAGAGATGGAACTACCTGTATTAAGAGTCCAAAGCTGTGACTCCATTTCATTAATGGAGGGAAAAGTGAACAACCTCCAGGATCCCAGGGATCCCATGCACCTATATTTAGATCTTTATGGCAGGTCCCCCAATTTTTGTCTAGGAAAGTGTCCTAGTGTCTTTAATGATGAAATATATATAATATTTAAAAATATATACAATATTTAAAAATAATTTAAATGTGGGAAGAATGGGTCTTGGGGTCCCATAACCTCCTCAAAACATGGTAAAATTAATTACCATACAGTAGAGGGTGCAAGTACGTTTTTTTTGAGCCATTAAAATAATATGTAAATACTTTGGGATGCCAGGGGGCATATTTCAGTCTTTGGTGATCATATGCACACAAGCCACATGTTGCTCCCCTCCCCCAATGCAGACAATGGGCAACCTGTGACCTGCCCGATAGTAAAAGGTGGTAAAAGATAGTTGGTATTGCATTCTGATGAGATTTGGATAGCCATGTGTTTCCCACCCTGCTCTAATTTCAGAGAACCAACCCGAGAGCAAATGGTTTGAGAATTCCTGCACAAGGGTTGGGTAGCAGTAACTTTCATTTAAATAAAATTGGAATTTTTAAGAAGGTCTCTGAAAATTTTGTTTGCGTATTCTATTAAATGTGAAACAATCCATTGCTATAGTTTTTCATAAAGTAGATAGAGGTGGGTTTTGTCAGAACAATTGTGTGATACATTAAGAGACATAACATTCTTTTAAAATACTGTATCTGTTATTAAGATATTAACAACAGTGATGGGATGTAACAGGTTCGCACCAGTCCGCCAGAACCGGTAGTAAACTTTCCCAGTATCCCAGAGAACTGGTAGCACCTTTTGGGGGGAACCACCTTCGGGGCTTACCTTTTCACTGGTTCCTTCACTGTGCATGCACGCCAAGCACTTGGTGTGCATGCATGCCTACAGTGCTTGACGCATATGCACGGCCTCCTTGCTGTCTTCCCAAGCGGGGAGGAGGAAGAGAAGCTGCTAGCCTGAAGCTCCCTATAGCCTGCTCCCCAGGGTAAGTGACCCACCTTTGGATGTGGTGTGTCTGTGTGTATTTTAATGTGTATTTAATACCTTTACCTATATTGACGTACTACCACAGTTCCTAAAAGGCCCTGGCAGCTGGCAGGCCTGGCAGCCTGGCTTGGGGTTTTTAAGCAAAGTCTTGCAGTTACCTCATCAATAAGCTGGGGGTCCTCCTGGACTCGCAACTACTGCTCAAATAGCAGGTGGCAGTCGTGGCCAAGAGGGCCTTTGCACAACTTCGAGTGATTCACCAGTTACGGCCATTCCTAGACCGTGACTCCTTGCTCATGGTCACACATGCCTTAGTCACCTCCAGACTTGATTATTGTAATGCGCTCTACATGAGGCTGCCCTTGGTGACCATTCGGAGGCTACAGCTGGTCCAGAATGCAGCTGCATGAGTAGTGATGGGATGCGGGCATTATGCCCGTGCCTCACTGCTGCTGAGCGAGCTGCACTGGCTCCCAGTGTGCCTCCGGGTGTAATTCAAGGTGCTGGTTATTACCTTTAAAGCCCTACATGGTAGTGGACCAGGATACCTAAGAGACCACCTCACCCCAAGAACATCTGTCCATCCCACTAGAGCGGACCAGAGAGGCTCTCTGGTTGTGCCATTGGCCAGAGAGGCACACCTCTCTGGCACTAGAAGGAGGGGCTTCTATGTGTCCGCGCCGGCCCTATGGAATCTCTTCCCAATAGAACTACGCATGCAGACAGAGAAAGAAGTAAAAACTTGGCTGGTAGGTCAGGTCTGGGGAATGGATGGATCAATATCCCCAGCCAGTTGGATAATTTGACCCCCAGTGCCTTTTAGCTGCAACACCTAATTTTCTTTAATTTTTAAAGCTTCTTTTAATCTTTTAGTCTTTTAATCGATTTTAAATTGTTGTGGTGGTTATGATATGCTGTAAATCCCCCTGGGTCCCCTCGGGGAGGAGGGCGGTGAACAAGTATGACTAAATAAGCTATCCCTGTGCTGTTCCAATTGCTGTTCCAATTGGAGAACCCTTAAGGAAGTACAGCTGTTTTACATTTACATTAAGGCATATTATCCTAGAGAACTGGTTAGGCAAAGACTTAGTACCTAACTTCTTTAACTGTTAAAAAGTGCCACAATGAAGCCATCTTGTGGTGAGTTCATTCTGTAGTTTCTTCCATCTGACCTAGTGTGAGAAAGATTAGCCACAATAAGCTTTAAGCTCTGGTTTAAAAGCTCTGGTTGATTTGTGTTTGATTTGTGGGTGGGTGGGTTTATTTTAATGTATTTTTTATTTTTTTATTTAATTTATTTAATTTGTTTACGCATTTGTGTTGTGGGTGGGTAGATGGGTTGAGGTGTGTGTGTGTGCTTATTTTTATTTTATTTTATTATTATTATTTTTCTATGGCCCCAACCACAACGTCATGACGTCATGATGTTGACTCCGCCCATGATGTCATGACATCATGGTGTTAGCTCCGCCCACACTGTGATGATGTCACAGTAGGGTAGTAAAAATTTTGACATCCCACCACTGATTAACAAGATGTCTTATGTTAATGGATATTCTCGTTAAATTTGTAGTTCACCTGTAGGTGTGAGATAGGAGACAAATGCTTGAATAGATATGAAGGGGAATGTAAAGGGGTCTTCACACACCTGCCTGATGGAATAATGAGGGACTATGAAATAAATATCACAGGTCCACTTCAGCCTTCATTTGGAGACATGGGAATTTGAGGGAGAGGTGTATTTAGGGTATAAAGATAAAGGTTGCCCTTCCTCAAAAGCCAGTCATATCTGACTCTAGGGTTCAGTGCTCATCTCTCTTTATAGCCAAAGAGCCAGTGCTGTTTGCACCTGCAGATGTTTCCGTGGCATGTGGCAGACATGCCTGGACACCAGAGTGCACAGAACGCTGTTCACCTTCCCACCAAAATGGTACCTATTTATCTACTTGCATTTTCTTCCTTCAAACTGCTAGGTTGGCAGAAGCTGTGACAGAGATGGGAACTCACTCCGTCGAGCAGTATTCCTGCCTCAAACTGCTGACCTTCCAACCATCAAGTTCAGGGTTCTCACCACTAAGGCACCAACCATCGTCCCCGGGTATATTTAGACATAGGCATATATGACTGCTCCCTTCTTATTGGTCTGAATTTATTTTCCACTTGCAGGCACTGACACACGTATCTGAAGCGTGCTACCCTTTATTGGAAGGCTGCAGAAAGAACAGACAGAAATGGCAAGCTTTAGCTGAGCAGCAGGAAATCAACCTGATAAATGGAGAGAGTAACCAGTCAAAGCGGAACTGAAATAGGACTTCACCAAGAAATGATGGTTTACAAAGAGGATATTTATATATAGCAATTTGAGGGTACTTCATGTTTTGCTACACACTGTATGAAATAGATGTATAATTTGCCACTGCTGTATTTTAAATAATCAGAGACATATATTTTTGCACAGATGTTGGAACCGCTACTTGAGAGTATTTTTATGTGTAACGATGTACTGTATCATAATTGTATATTTCCACTGTTTCATGTGTATGAGAGAGAACAGAACTGCAGTTAGCAGATCCAGTTTGTTCTGCTCAGGTTTGTATTATGGTATGGAAGAGGGAAAGGGCTCCAAGGACTGCTTTAGAATAATGTATCTTGGTTCTGAGTTGTACATAGTTGTTTAGTTTTCAGTTAATGGCCAGTACCTTAAAGATTACTATATTTGGCACCTTCCCTCCACCCCCATTCTTTTATATTGTCCAGTTTTGTAAGTGTAAATATTGAAAGCAGTGTTGCATTTGTAAACCTAAAAATGCAGAAAAGTGTAACTTCAGGGACTGCTGGATTTAATCTCTCCAAAGAAGGCATGTGTTTTGAAGGACAAGGGTACTGAGCCCCAAAAATGACTAAAGTTAGGATTGGAAAATAAATGCAGATTAACCCATTTTAAAAACACATTTTTTGTAGTTTGCAATATGTTGAACAACTAGCAAAGATATACTGTACATGTATTTTTTTTTATTCCTAGTCATTGGGAATTCCCCGTAAGTAGCAGAGTCTCCTGCCCAGTTTTGAATTACAGTCATACCTCGTATAACGAATTTAATTCGTTCTGCGAGGTTGCTCGCTATGCGAAAAATTCGCTATGTGAGTTTTCCCCATAGAAACGCTTGTTATGAAAGTTTTTCCATAGGGAAAAGTCCAACTCGCATAGCGAAAAATTCGTTATGCGAGTCAGACCGCTTAGTGAAAAACTTGCTCGTGCAAGTTTTTCGCTAAGCGAAATGCTCGTAATGCGAGGTTTGACTGTATATGCAAATAAATGCACACAACTAATGTGTATTTCTGGAAAATGTGCACAAATGTGCATTAGCCTATATGAAGTAAACATAGAAAAGTGCTTACTAATGTAAAATGCTTAAGAAGCATGTCAGTTAGAAAACATGTGTACCAAAATCCATTTAATTGTCTATGCAGAGCAAAGTTCAACAGAGTTTCATAACCGAGTACAAAATAGGGACAGGATACTAAATAGGGACAGGATACTAATGACACTCAGAAAAACAGAACAAAACTTAAACAGAGAGGTTTTCACATCCCTATTTGAAACATGGTGTCTTGGGGCATATACTGCTTCTGTGTCTTTTCCTCTTATGACAGTGCTACAAGTAATTGAACTTAATTTTTTTTATTTCTCAGCAATCCAGGATCACTATCGGAGATCAGTAGATGGAACTGCTGAACTTTTGTGGTAAACCGCAGATAAATGAGAGAGAACATCTTAGATACAAAGTTGAGAGACCAGGAATAGAGGCAGAGGGGGACATAGTGAGATGGTTTTCATTATCGTGGAATGAATAATGATTGGCAGGAAAGCTTAATGTCCTCCAGCCTAAGGAATGGAGAAGCTCACGAGGCCAGGGGTGATATAAGCAAGGAAAGAAAGCCAAAGTTATTTAAAAACACGAAAATTGCTCTGGCAGTCATAAAATGGAAACAAATTAAAGAGATCAGAGTCAAGAAATAGCTAGGATTACTTTAAAACAACTGCACATAATTGCAGAGAGTTTTTACCAGAGAATATTGGAAACAAGAACCTTGTTTGGGGTTTTTTCATGAGACCATTTGATTTGGAACAATCTTGCCCACAAAGTCTTAAAAACAGGGAACACAAATGGAAACAGCTGAAAGTTCTTTCAGGAAGTCCTGACTTTAAAAAAAAATGTTTTAAATAAGTTAGTGGACATTGGTTCAAGAAAAAGAACATAGACAAAACAAATCTTAAAATACCATCTTAGGGCCTAAAACCAATAATATTACCATGTCAGAAAGAAAGTTTTTATTGATGTGATTTATTTGCAGAGACAGCTTTGGCTATACAGATGTCTAAAGATACAAGCTTCCCATCTGTAGTACTTCTGCAGGGCAAATTGGCAGTGATATCCAGCACATCTGTCAAATCTTTTGCATTGATTTTTGCTCAGTGTTGGAACATATTGTATGTTTTTCTAGATTTCTGAGGTGAGGGCATGTTAGTTTGACACAAGAAAAACAAGGAATCCTTTGGCACCTTAAAGAAAGGAATTATTTATTTTTATGAGCAACAATCCTCAAAGGTTTACGTGATGTATAATTATTAATCTTTGAAGTGTCTGGCGATTCCTTGTTTCTGTATGTAAGTAAATCTTATGAATTGGAGGGGAAGGATCTTTTTGCAGTTCTCAAAGTTGTAGCAGGTCTTCTAAATTGGTTTTGGCTCATTATCCAAAAAATAAAAATAAAAAATGGGCTGATCACAAAGTGGACTTCCTTTCTCATCTCCCCATTACCACAATTCACATTGTTTCCTGAAGATACTAAACCATGAGTTAAGTTTCCTCTGCTGAAAAGGGACGAAGTTACAGTGTGGAGGGGAATTCATTTCCACTACTCTGGTTGTATGTCCCAAAATCTGAAGCCAGTTTTCAGTATTTGTGATACAAATTTGGGTGCCTCTCACATATAACAGGTGGATTCAAGTAAATAAAAATGTTACAACATGAATTGATTGCAACCTGTCAAAACCATGAATCTGTCTTGTAGAAATTCTGCTTTCCATTTTATCTTCCTAAATTGTTGAACAATTAATATATTTTCCATTTGTGCACTAGTGTATTATTACAAGAAATAATAAGAAACCACAGGTTTGACCTTTAATCACTACTTGTTTGTGCTGTTTGCACTGATGATGATAAATCAATATACTCTCATCAGTTGTTAGTGCCTGAGGCACTCAGAAGCTGAATAGGCTGCCCCTCTGCTGCTGACAGATCCCTGAGGAGGAAAAGTGGCAACCCAATGGCCATGGCCATTTCCTCACAGTGAGGCATTCTGATCTTGCCCTTTATCTCCATTTGAGCAGATAGTTTAGAAGGACATACGTAAGAAGATTACAGGTTAGTTAACCTGGAATACATGCCATTCTCTGAAATGGATACCTCTCTGAAGTGTTACTAGAACAGATTAAAAGCTGAAATTTGTACAGTAAAACACAGAGTTACAAAATAATTGGTTCCTTGGCCTTTTTTGTAACTCATTTTTTTGTAACTCAAGGCATCTCCATAGGGAGGCATGGGGGGGGGGGCAAAAATTAATTTAAATGATGCTGCTGCTTCTCCAGAGTCGGAACCGTGCACCACCCGGGGACCAGCTGCCTCCACAGTAATTCACTTATTGAGACTTCCGGCAGTGGGGGCGGGTGGATTTTTAGTGATCAAAATGGCAGCAGCACCATTTTGATCTCTAAAGACTTGCATCAAGGTTTTGCTGTATTTCGTAAATCTGGGAATTTTTGTAAATCAGGGCATGGATTTCAGCACAAAACCCTTTCGTAAGTCAAATCTTTTGTAACTCGAGCCATTTGTAAATCGGGTTTTTACTGTATATTAAATTCTGCTGTAAAGGTTATTTAAGGACTGCAATGGCTTAGTGGTTAAGATGCTGAACTTGATGCCTGTTACATGATCATGGAAACGTCTGCAGACACAGACAACACTGGCTATTTGGTTGTAAATGGAGGTGAGCACTGCACCCTAGAGTCTGATACAGCTGGCTTTTGAGTAAGAGAAGCCTTTACCTAAAAGTTATTTAATTGGGTAATCAACTTGTATTTCCACTATAAACATATGTACAAGAGAGAGACTTGTTATGTTTTAGCCCTGAATTTACAGGCAGCCAGATGGATGATTATGTGTGTATGTAGTAATGCAATCATATGATCAGATTTGCAACATAATAGGGGGAAAAATTCTAGTTAAAAAGTCATATCCATGAGATCACTAACATGGTTTAAGTTTATCAGAGAATAAATAAAAATGTTGCAACAATTTAAAGACTAACTGCTGTGTTTTAATGTTAGCTTTCATGGATCAAGTCCACTTCATCAGACCTGATGATCCACGAAAGTTAACATTAAAACACAGCAGTTAGTCTTTAAAGTGCTACAATGTTGTTGATTTTGTTTTGTTTATTCTCTGATATGCTTGAAACACAGACTGACATGGCTGCTAATCCAAAAATGGCTTAATTTCAATACAGTGGATCCCCAATATACAAACAGTTCGACTTACAAAAAATTCGACATAAAAATAGAAATCCTGGCTTTTTTTAAAAAATTGACATACAAATTTTTAATAGGAAAAATTCGATATACAAAAATAAATATGTTGACATCTAGTGGCCTCTTCTAGTAATCCAATGTGCTTTCGACATTCAATTTTTTCCAACATACAAATAACCTTGTGGAAAGAAAAAAAATCTTATGTAGAGGTTTTACTGTACGTACTACTATTTAAATCTCATTCTGAAGAATGGTAATTTCTTTTTAAATGACCTTTTTCTTATTTTATGTTTTTTGCTACTTAGAATTTTGTAGGGTAACCTTCGTTGAGTTATTCTATGCATGATCATTAGCTGTATGGAAGATTTTATTTATTTATTTGGTAAATGGAGGTTATGTGTTTAGCACTGTTTTTGGAAATTCAGAGTAAAATCCTACCCATATTTTGACTGAAGGAAGGTTCACTGAGGTTGTAGTTACTCCCAAACAAATGTTCATGGCATTAGCACATGCATATTATTTGTTCTATTCAGAGCTTAAATTTAATTCAAATTGTAAAATGGAGGGGGGTAGTTTAATTAACATTTGTAAAGAGCCCTGTGACATTGTGTGGTGGTGACATTTCTGCCATGAACTGCAAAGCAACAACAAATTATGCACTTGAGCATAGTTTGTGTATGCTTGTTTAAAGTATGATTTTTAAAGGATTCAACTCCCATGCAGTGCATGGGTTAGTAACTATTAATCTGATTATGTTTTGTTGACTGTGAAGACAGATGGAACCAGAACATGCCTGAAGGGACCAGAGACTGCTAATGTTTCTTGAACAACGAGATTCCATTTAGACATGCAGCATAATATGTATTTTATTGAAATATACAGTGTGTTAGATATTCGTAAATGCACAGTTCAATGAGCTGTGTTGGTTTCAGAAAATAAACTGTGCTTCATTATGGAAACAGCAATTCTATTTTAACTATTAACTCCTCAAACAGCAGTGAATCTGAATTTGAAATAAAACCACCTTCAGATGTTGTACTCCCCTAGATGGTTATAGGGATATAAATGACCTGATTTCTTATCAGTTAGCTCATTGACATTTGATTATAACCAAATGTCTGAACTGCTCCCAATGAAAAAGTAAGATACATTTTAGGCAACTGATTTGTATATACAATACGTTTTTGACACCAGTCATCTGATGATAATCATTGCTTATATGGAGTGGGTCTTTAAATGCAAGTTGTAAGTCAGATACCATGAGCAGTGCACATGTTTTAAGCTAGATGAGTATATTGGGCCTTGGAGCACTGAAGAGTGTCATGAAAAAGTCAGTATTTAGTTCAGGGGTGCCCAAACTATGGCCAGTGGGCCAGATCCGGTCCCTGACACCAATTCATCCACCCCTGACCCCCGCTGCCCTAGTTACTCCTGGAAGTAGAAGTAAAACGCCCATGTGGGCGCATTTTACTTCCACTTCCACGAGCAACGAAGGCAGCATGGGCAGGATGAATAATTGTTGGGAGCTGGATCTGGCCCATGAACCATAGTTTGGGCACCCCTGGTTTAAGCAGAGAAAATGACAGCCTAAAATCTATCTCATCCTGTTGCAAAACAAATTGCAAGGCACGTTTTACTTCCGCTTCAGGTGAGAGGAACCACATGACTGGCCCGCTGAACCATGTGACCAGTCTGCAGCCCAAAAAGTTTGGGCACCCCTGATTTAGATGCTAGATAAAATATCAACTATGTCATTAGTAAAAAGCTTTTCATAAAAAGGTGTTTGTTACAGGTTGCATCTGTAAAAGCAGCATGGTTTAACAAAACAGTTCATTGGCTTCCACTGACTGAATTCAACTAGCTTCCATGTAATGAAATAAATCAAACCCAACAGGGTCAAAATAAAACCCCTTGTAGCAAAGATGAGGAACTTGCATCCCTCTGGGTCAGTGATGGCTAACCTTGGTACTCCAGCTGTTCTTGAACTTCAATTCCCAGAAGCCCTGATCAGCAGGAGTGCTGACTTGGGCTTCTGGTAATTGAAGTCCAGGAACAGCTGGAGTGCCAAGGTTAGCCATCACTGCTCTAGGTATTGATGACTCCTGTTGTCATTGGAATTGGCTAGGCCTAATGGGAGTTGCAATCTAGTGGTATTTAAAAGCCAAGATATTCCCCACAATAGAGACATTGGCTAAATATAGGTTTCTGTATAGTCATGTGCATATTGAAGCAAAACAATCACACATATACCGCTTCATAGCACTTAGTTTACTCTCTGGGCAGTTCACAAGTTAATTAGCATTTTGCCCTCAACATACTGGATACTCATTTTACCAACCTTGGAAGGATGGAAAGCTGAGTCAACCTTGATCCCTGATCAGGATCAAACTCACAACCTTTTGGTTGCAGGACAGCGGTTTAACCACTGTACCACCAGGGCTCCTAATTAATACAAATTCTAGGCCAAATTGTGGACTTAAGTGAAACCCAGTTTGTCGTATAGTCTGACAATCCGATTGAGTCTGGTTGTATTGTAAAAATGTAATTGAAATTAGAATTCAACTTCTCTGTAAATAGATAGGACATAGACCTGTATTTGCCCCTTAAGAATTTAGTAAAAACACTAAATGATTTTGAGATACCGGTACTTTAATTTTCATAGAATATAGAATATTTAACACGTTGTCACTTACCACTTGGTGTATCAATAATTTTCTGTCTTTAAAAAAAAACAACAACATTTGAACATAGTTTCTGAGCACAGTATTTTTTTACTAGGCCAAATGATTATGTATTTGGTGTTCTCTTTTAAAGATATATATATGACTTTGGGTGATTCCTTGATTCTCAGTAATTCTAAAAGCACAGGCACGTTTTATTTAAACAGATTCATAAGTATGTTCTTTCTCTTCAAAATGTATATTATACAATCTGGAAATAAAATATACATCAAAGTCATTTTTGTCTTAAATGTAGACCCAGTTGATGTCTTTCTGTCTTGCTTTTTGTACCATTTCCCATGTTTTCTACAGTACATGCAAGAAGAGTCATTTCTGTATTTAACTTTTATAAGTGGGTGTCTGTGAATGTCCCAAAGTACAGTAATTTCCTCTCTACTGGTTTTAGTAAATCTTTAGCTAATGGTATATGAGTGTCAAAGTGTGCTCTATTTAAAAGCTGATTTGTCCTTGTGGTTTTAAGGGTGTTTGGATGTAGGAGTTCAGAAAACAAGTAGAGTTCTTTGGAGGCTCAAGGAGAGAAAGAACATTTTCAAAGTTTTAGAACCCAGAAATTTTGGAGAACCAATATTAGAATATTTAACAGTATTGGTTGAAACGATAATCTGTGTTACTTAATTTTGTACTGTACTTTCTGTTACATGAGAAATATTAGCCAAGAAAATTCTTAGCAACTGTTGACGGCTAGAGGGCGATAGAGCTACACCTGCCCACACATGATTAGACATTGATTAGGTCTATAACATTTCATTCTATTCCTCTTCTGCGATTAAATTTCCCTTTAGCTTCTTGGATCTTCTCAAAGAGATCTCTTGTATTTTATCTTTTTTTACTATTTATTTATTTATTTGTACTGTCTATTGTAGACGTTCTCTTTGTCTCTGTGTGACAGTTGCTGAAAAACTGCATTCAGTGTTTCAACCCACAGTTCTTCTGATTCATAGTCAATTGAATTTACTATTGTAAATCTGTTTCTTAAGGTAAAGGTTGTCCTTGCTCAAAAGCCAGTCATATCTGACTCTAGGATTTAGTGCTTATCTCTGTTTACAGCCAAAGAGCCAATGCTGTCTGTGCAGACATTTATGTGGACATGTGGCAGGCATGACTAGACACTGGAATGCACAGAACACTGTTTACCTTCCCACTGAAATGGTACCTATTTATCTGCTTGCAATTTCTTGCTTTCGAACTGCTAGGTTGGCAGGAGCTGGGACAGAGAAGGAGCTCATTCCATCATGCAGTACTCGGGTCTCAAACTGCTGACCTGCCGACCTTCCAGTCGTCAAGTTCAGCGTCGTAACCAATTGAGCCACCACAGCCCTGTAATCTGTTTCTTACTAGAGTTTAAATCCATCAGGACACCAAAAAGTAAAAAAGCAAGGAACAGGTATACAATTTGGCTGAGATATTCTGTTGCTATCATTTACACTTCTCTGTAAATAACCATGACAAGAGCTGAAAGATGTGCTGTTCAAAAGTCAAAGCCACTGTTCGGATTTGAAGGAAGCACAAGAGCTCAAAACAAAAAAAGGAACAAAACATTTCTCCCCTGCTAGTGTTAATTAAAAAAATAATCAGACTCATGTTGTCTGTCTCACAAGCAGAAAGAATAAAGCTGCAGATTTTCATGGAAGGTTACATAAACATGTCATTGTTCAAGAAATAGACACACAGGTCTGTTAAAGATACCCAGAGTTCTGCAATCTATGCAAGCTACATAACATCTGTCTCTTAACATAGGCTCGTTAAAGAAGATTGGCACAATGCACCAAATCATCCCCTTTGGCCAACGACATCACTATTTCAGATCTATTGGGAAAGGAACAAGAGTTGCCAAGAGGCCGGTTGGCCTGACTATATACCATTAGCTATATATACAGCAATGACATAACTCTCAAGGTCAGATGCTGACTTGCCATGTATGCATTGATTCTCTTGTAGGTCTTTAATCTAATTCTACCCACCCCTGAAGATGTGGTTAAAATGACCTAAGGTATACAGAGGGCTGTTTTACAGGAATATTTCAGAAAGATACTGATCACACTCTACACATAGTCTTATTTTTCCTATCTAGGTTTCAGCCAAGCTAATCAGTGCTTCTGCTTTAAAAGCAATAGTTCTAGATTTATTTATTTCACTAGTTACAGTATTTTTTTCACTATACATTTCTCTATACTCCAAAACCAATTTTATAGCATACCATAGAGTAAACAAAAACAAAAATGCTGAATTTGCAAATGGATGCAACACAACCAGTACACATTTACTAATGAGTTTACTCTTCAGGACTAGCATCTATTGTGTGAATGGTCCAAGCTAAACACCCAAGTTCTTCCTTTGTTCTGAGAGGAACCCCAAGGCTGTAGGTGAGAATTCCACTAAAGTAGTTCCTGGGAAGGTGGTATAATATAACAACATATAACATGCAAGATATATAGCAACATATAACCTGTTAGTTGTGTATCATATTTGATAATGTCCCATAAACCCTTGACTAATATTCAAACCTTTGAGATGGGAGTCCAGCATATGTTTGTACGATCTGCAATTCAACAGGGCGAAGCTTCACCACTAACCTTAATAACAGGTATTACCAGTTGTAAAAAAAAACCACATGCCTTTTTGTTATGCTAACCATCCTGAACCTCTGTACCTGATGTATATAAAGTCTCATTTCCATGTCTGATGAAATGTACCTGACCCATGAAAGCTAACAAAATACAGCAGTTAGTCTTTAAAGTTCCACGTTTTTGTTTTTGTTTTGTTTACTCTCTGATATGCTTGAAACAGACTAACACGGCTACTATTCAGAAAGAAAATAAAACAGACATTGTCATAAGGAGGATGAGGCTTCTGGTTCCAGCTATATTCACAACCAGCTTCTGCTCCATCATGGAATTTGCTTTGAGTTTGACTGGTGTGTGCACATGCTTGTGTGAGAAGTAATAAACTGCACATGAAACAACAACAGCACAAGATATGCCAGACAAAGTAAGGAAAAGAAATAGACTTGCAAAAGATGGAGGATCTGGTGTATATTCTATAGTTACCATCACAGTTTGGTGGTTGTGACTGAACTTCCACAGCCAGAAGAAAATAGTTCTAATTGTTGAAGGAATTTTAAATTTCATGCCTGTATGATGGAAATGCAAGTGTTCAGACGGCAACTACTATTTGTACTATTGGACAAATTTATCTTAAAAACTGGCTAGGGAATCAAACTGAGCCCTATTTTACCAAGAAAAGTCAAATAAATGTCTGAGCTTTTTAAACATGATCTTTTTAAAAAGCTCTTGCACGGCTGGACACAACATTTAAAGTGATGCCTACTTTAGTTCTGAGTGCATTGTGTCCCCTTTCCTTTGCACATCCTCTTTTATATTTTGTGAGTGTCAGAAATCAGACTTTCAAATGCATGGGAGAGTTGAGGAGTTATGAGGCAGTACATTTGAGCATACCTCTACTTGATGAAGAAATCTACAGCTTATTCAAACAGATGGGTTAGTAACCTAATCACTCCACAAGTGGGATCTCAGATACAAATGAAATTCCACATGATTTAAATTGAGGCATAATGTCCTATGGATAATATATAGCAACCACATAAAGTTCCCTATTGTGCAAAAGGAAGAAAATATTCTGAGGAGCCAGATTTGTGCTATTAGGTTTATTCAGAATTGTGAGGAGTAGGGAGAAGAATTACAATTTATTGATTAAGTAATGAACACCCCCCCCCCCATGTGTCGCATCATATAGTAAACACAACTTTCAGAACAAATTAAATGGGTATTTGGGGTTTTTTTTTAACCAGAAGTGAAGAATGTTGTTGTTTTCTTTTATCAAATACAGTATAAGCTTCCAAATAGAGATTAGTCATGATTTCCTAAATTTATTCCTGCTGAATTTTAGAGACTGGCCAATGTCAAGGAATCTGGGAGTTGTAACTCAGCAAATCCTGGTAACCCATGTTTGGGAGCCATTGATTTACAGGAAATAGTGTGTGACATTATTGTTCTACTCCAACACATCGTCGTCATCATCATCATCATCATCATCATCATCATCTGTACCATTATCACCATTGTTATCTGTATGTTTGCCTGATTTAGTCTACATTCAGTTGTTCACCATCTGCATCATCATAATTGTCTCCACTGCCTCCTGACCCATCATCTTTGTTGTTGTCGCTGTCATCAGTCTGGTCACTATCATTGTCACCATCATTATCATCTTTGTCCTCGACATTGTCCTTGTTGCCATCATTGTCATCATCATTATTGTCTTTGTCCTCAACATTGTCCTTGTTGCCATCATTGTCATCCTCGTTGCCATCATCCTCATTGCCATTATCACTGTCATCTATGATACTGCCACCATCACCAACATTATGGTCCGCATCACTGTCATCTTCTGTTCCAGGCTCATCTGAATGATTGTTTGCATCCTCTTCATTGTTCTGTAGAGCAAAAATTGAGTTAATTCTACATTCACATTTCAAGAATAAACAAAGTAGCCCAAAAGATCAAGGGTTGGTGGTTCATACGTTATTATCTTACTTCATTATGCCAAATTCCATGCCATTGTCTTCAACCCTAAATCTTCTTCAAAGTCTCAAGTTTGGATAAATCTCCACTACTGCTGCCAGGCTGTAATTATTTTGCTCTGAAGCAAAAAGTATTTTAAAACAAATATTGAAACTTAGGGATGAGACTAGAACTCTGTATACATTACAAAATACTCATATCCTTTCAGGGGGAGTTCTTTATCTCTTTCCTTCTCTATCTCTAATTTTGTTGCCCTGAATGCATAGTGAGTGATGAATCTAAATAAGAGTAAAGTGTACAACAAGAAAGCATACAAATAAAGTAGTTCATAAGAACCAGTTTATCCAGATATGCATGTGCTTATTTGATTTTAGAATGTCAAATTTTGAACTCATTCCTCATAACCTTGAAGTTCACTCTTCACTCAAAAAGC
The DNA here is from genome assembly GCA_030440675.1 of Furcifer pardalis. Classification (NCBI taxonomy): domain Eukaryota; kingdom Metazoa; phylum Chordata; class Lepidosauria; order Squamata; family Chamaeleonidae; genus Furcifer; species Furcifer pardalis. Next base: position 73,893,172 of record CP126892.1, read on the forward strand.
TAGTCTGCGTTTGTTTTCTCCTCTGTGGTAAAAGAAGCACATTCATATCAAATGAAAGAATGTCATGAATACCACACAATGTATTTAGCAGTTGCACTTATATAACAACCCATAGAGCTTAGTGCACTCTCTGGGCAATTTACAAGTTAATTAGCATTTTGCCCCAGACATGCTGGGTACTCATTTTACCAACATCAGAAGGGTGGAAGGCTGAGTCAACCTTGAGACCTGGTTAGGATCAAACTCACAACATTCTGGTTGCAGTATAGCAATTTAACCACTGTGTTACCAGGATTCTTTGAATGTTTAGCCCAGGGATACTCAACCTGAAGCCCACAGCACCATTTAATGTGTCCCCCTCTTCCTCGACCACACCAGGAAGTGCCATGTGGTGGAGGAAGGCAAAATGGCCATCCACCGGCCCCTGGCTTTAAAATGGTTGAAAACTCCTGGTTTAGCCTCCCAAATATAGCCACCTTACTCTTGTCTTTTAAAAAAGATTACTTCATTCCTTACAGATAACAGTAACGTACAGTATCTCAAAGTTAAAGAAACCCACAGACACCTATCATTTCAGCTTCTTTATTCCAAGCTAACTAATTTACACAAACAGGCTAATTTGCAATAAACCTGTGATTCAATTTTATTGCGAATTAGCCAGTTTGTGTAATATGGTTAGCTTGAAATAAAGCTGAACCAGTTTTTATAACACAGATGAGGTACCATGTTTGAAGATAATTCAGATAGTACCTATGATTAATTAGAGTGAAGTAGGTCTCTCTCTCTCTCTCTCTCCAGATGTTGCTGGCTTATTGTTTCTATGATCCATAGCTTGTTTAGCCATTAATGAGAGCCCTGGTGGTCTACAATTCATCCATCCCTAATATAGACAAATGCATTTATGAAGGATTCCAAATTATTTTGTAGAAACTCGAACACTTTCTTCCCTACATTTTGTCATTTTTCTTAAATAAAACTGAGAAAGTAAGAGTGACTACTGGTTCATTTCAGAGGAAATGTTCAGGCAAAATGAGAGGTAACCTAAGAATTTCACTGAAGATTATCTGCCATGGTCAGGAACCTACAGTAGATTCTGACATTTAATGATACTGGAATTTGGATTCTTCTTCCATTCTCTCTTCTCCACCAGACTGCCATGGTGCCAGAAGCAACATTTCTCCATCTGATTTCTGATTCTCATCAGGAGTTTAGGGTTCGCAGAAAGCAATTGGAGGAAGGATCCTTGTTTTAGGCAAGAGTAGCAGGATTCTGTGAAAGTAAAGTACTGGATCCCAGCCCATTTCTATGAATTATGCCCATATAAATCTTATTCATTATTAGTTAGATACATGTATGCCATACACAGTGAAAAATGTCTTAGTCCCTCCCCCTCCTGTTATTATTTTCACTGTACAAAAGTTACTCATATTTAGAGGATCTCCAAATGGACCAGAACTTGGAAAATAATCAGGTTCTGGCTCAGATGGAGACTCTGGGTGGATAGAACTACTTTCCCTTCTTTAGCTGGCTACTTCTGCACATTGAAAGCAAGGACAGAAAAGGCAGAATATACAGACAGTAATGATGATTGAATAGCTGTGTAAAATAAGTCTTCTGGAGGATTAAACAATATCAGGTAACCCCTTATATGGGTTCTACCATAAAGAAAACTGAAAGTTCATGACTGATCAATTGCAGCTTAGCACTGGATTCCCTTTTAGTGTAGACCAGTGGTTCCCAACAAGGGGTACACAGCCCACTAGTGGAATTCAATTCCCAGAAGCCTAAGTCAGTACATTGGCTGATCAGTGCTTTGGGGAAATGACTTAGGCTTCTGGGAATTGAAGTCCAAAAACCAGCATTTGGGAAACACTGTAGACTCAACTGGTTAAGACGCTGACTGGAAGGTTGCAGGTCAGCAGTTCGAGACCCGAGTACTCCGCAATGGAGTGAGCTCCTGTCTCTCTCCTAGCTCCTATCAACCTAGCAGGATGAAAGCAAGAAATTGCAAGTAGATAAATAGGTACTACTTTGGTGGGAAGGTAAACAGCATCGGTGTTTAGACATGCCTGCCACATGTCCACAGAAACATCTGCAGATGCAGACAGCACTGGCTCTTTGGCTATGAAACAGAGATGTGCACTGAACCCTAGAGTCGGATATGACTGGCTTTCAAGCAAGGATATGACTGGCTTCCAAGCAAGAGCAACCTTTACTTTTACCTCTCCCTTACCTCTACAATTAATGGGGCTGCTTCAGTCTTCTTTGGGAGAGCTTGAAGACAGACAAAAACAGCAGCCAGCAGGTACAGCTTCATTGTGTCCAGAGTTTGGTACCTAGATAGCAGTACACAACGGCTTAAGAAAACCCTGCTGTGAGTTCTGCATTTCCTATTTTTATACCCAGTGGACAACATTGTAAGGACAATTAAATGCTTCCTTCATGCTAATCCTCCTTTTCATTTGCCTATTAATACCCATAGCTCATCTTTCTGTGTTTCCGTTTCTGTCAGTTCTCTCTCTGTGGGTTCTTATCTCTTTCCACCCTTGTTTAATTTCCCTTCTCTTTCTTGGCATTTATGGAGCCAAGCATACAGTATAGCATAAACTCTCATTCATTTTCCAGGAAGATTCCATTTGTATTCTTACTCATCCTATGTGCCTACAGGTTGATCTGAGGTCAAGTTGACCTGAAACACCCTAAACTAAATTGAACCTTACAATCTTTTACTGAATGTTTGGACAATTCATAAAAAGAAGGTGAATAGAAGCAAAGTTTTACCCACAGAAAAAAATGTGGATAAGTGGACTTTTGACATGGGAAGGTTCTGCCTTGCAACGGGCTACAACTGAATCCTGGCAAGACTGAGTGGCTGTGGGTCAAGGGCTACCATCTTTGGTTCTGGATGGGGCAGTTTTGCCCCAAACAGACTTGGTGCGTAACCTGGGGGTCCTTTTGGACTCACGACTCCTGCTCAAAGAGCAGGTGGCAGTCGTGGCTAGGAGGGCTTCTGCGCAACTCCATGTTGTGTGCCAGTTACGCCCGCTCCTAGATCTGGACTCCTTGCTCATGATCACACACGCTTTGGTCACCTCCAGACTTGATTATTGTAATGCGCTCTACATGGGGCTGCCCTTGGCGACCATTCGGAGGCTTCAACCAGTTCAGAATGCAGCTGCTTGGGTTGTGATGGGGTGCAGGCATTATGCTCATACCTCACCACTTCTCTGAGAGCTTCACTGGCTTCCGGTATGCCTCCGGGTGCAATTCAAGGTGTTGGTTATCACCTTTAAAGCCCTACATGGTAGTGGGACAGGATATTTAAGAGACCGTGTCACCCCAAGAACATCTGTCCATCCCACCAGAGTGGACTGGAGGGGCTCGTACCATCAGCTAGAGAGACTCATCTCTCTAGCACGAGAAGGAAGCCCTTCTCTGTGTCCACTCCAGCCCTATGGACCCTCCTGCCAAGTGAGTTGTGTCTCCAGACAGAGCTGCTGCCCTTCAGAAAGGGAGTGAAGACCTGGCTGGTGGGATCTGTGGGGTGCGGGCCAGGTGGTCAGCTCGGTTGGCTGACTCCTGTGAATAACTCCACCTCTCTCCCTGCTCCTGTTGTTTTTAACCTTTTACCTTTTTAATCTTTTAACTTTTTATTTTTAAAATCTGTTGGAAATAATGTGTTTTAACTGTTTTTAAACTGCAAGCCACCCTGAGTCCTTGGGAAAGGGTGGGGTATAAATGTAATAAAGTAAAGAAATAAATCACTCTGGGCTCTGGAGGATCGATGCCATGAACAAATATTGAACTCTTGCTGGATTCCCCATCTGACACAGCATCCTTACCCACTTTGGAGGTGAAGAGACAGAATTGAATGCAATAGGCAGGGAAATGCAGACCAAGGAAAGGTGTCAACTAAAATGGTTTCACCATGGAAGACAGAGGTATAAATGTTGCAGGAGCAGCTAAGTGGAGAGGGAGAAGAAGCAAGAGGACCCAGTGGACGATGGGAGAGAGGAAGATGAAGAGGATAGCTAAGTGGATGAGGTAGAATGACAGTCCCCCTCTCAGGAGCATCCTGGCCTATTCTCTACTTTAAACCTTGAAAGATGAAGACAGAGAACCCTCCCAGAACTGTGGGAGTATACACTTAAGACCCAGGGGCCTGTAGAAGGGAACTGTGAGGACCCAAATAGACTCAGATCTAGCTGTGCTGTTGGCGCAGAAACAACAATTTAAGAGGGTGCACAAGGATAGACAATGACATTAGAGTGAGCAGGTAGATCTGTATGCACCCTTCTTTTGAATTAAGTTGGACACTAGGGCTGAGAGCTTTGACTTCCTCCTTTGCCCCTTTTAAGAACATGGATCTGAAGAATTTCTCTTCTTTGCCTTGTTGCAACCAACAAGATTGTGGAAAAGAAGGACTGCAGTGGAAGTCAACAAAATTGCGTCTCCAGAATGAGTTGCTGCCCTTTAGGAAGGGTGTTAAGACCTGGCTGGCTGGGCAGGTATGGGGTCTGGGCCAGATGGTCACTCAGGTCGGTTGGCTCATTTGACTCCCTATTAAACCTCCTCTGTGTTCTTAGCTGTGTTTTTAGCTGTATTTTATTTTTTGCTCTTTGCTTTTTAATTTTTACTGGTTTTAAATTTTAACTTTTTATTATCTTTTGTGATGGGTGGGTTTATATTGTGGGATTGTATAATTGGTATGTTTTATTTGTTGTCAGCTGCCCTGAGTCATTCGTGAGGAAGGCGGCATAGAAGTATGATGATAAATAAATAAATAAGTAAATAAACAAACAAAAGTGGCAAAACCCTTGCAAAAATTGTTTTGTATTCTTTTTCTTCCATGTCTAGGCAAGATATGAAACTGACAAAATGAAGGCACCTTTTGGTGGCTTCCTTCTGCAGCTCCTTTCACCTGACCTAGTGTGAGAAAAAATTAGTCGGCAACACAAGGTTGCCGTTACCAGGGTATGCCTAACTGTGGTTCAAAAATACCACAGTCTTCAAGGAGGCTCTTTCTTTGTATTGAAGATGCGTCTTTGTTGAGCAACAAGCGGGCTTCAAATTTCCATGGACAGAATGAATGACAGAGAGACTCATTTTGGTCTCCAGCCCCATGGTAGATACACACCCTTTCAACAGATGACAATAAATTAGATAATAGAGAGCTCTTGACCAAAGTTTGTGTCTATATATGTGCATACTATGAAATACTATGTAATGAATCACATGCATATCCAATTGGGTTTTATCCAAAGTTACATGTTGAAATGAGCAGTGATAGTGAACTTTTTACTGAATTTTGAACTATTTGCAGGATTGGAGATGTAATTACCTATTAAGCTTTCTAGGCATTATTGAGTTTGGGGAGTGATGTAATGAGGAAGATGCTTCATTCTTTTTATAGGATAGTGAAGTTTTGACAAAGATTTAGTGCAATACTCATTTAAAGTTCATTTAACAGTCAAGGAAATGTTATAATTTGCAGCTTTTGCAGAAAAAGATCAAGGTCACGCTGAAGTCATTCATTAATTTGGTGCAATAAATATGAATGTCTTTGTTGAAATGTAGGTTAATTTGCCCCGCTTGCAAGTTATGAGATTTGGAGGAAGAGATAGGTGAAGAGGATGTGGTCAGCAGGGATGATAAAAGGCTCAGTGACTCCTATAACCTACAATATTGGCAGGTTTTTACTGTTCTTGGTTGGTGCTTGTACAGTTAGTTACTTTCTTGCTTTTCTGGTGTTCAACTGCTATCTGCTTTTGCACTTTCTCCTTTAACCTTTATTAGCAAACATTTTGAATAACAGAGGAGATAACATGTGTTGGTTCAAGGCAGGGTTTCTCAACCTTGGTGCTTCAGCTGTTCTTAGACTTCAAATACCAGAAGCCCAAGTCAGCACACCTGCTGATCAGGGCTTCTGGGAACTGAAGTCCAAGAACAGCTGGAGCACCAAGGTTGGCCACTCCTGGTTTAAAGGGTTGCAAAGGGTTGGACTCAACTCTGCGAGTGAACAATAACAACAAGCAAACATTTTAGATGATTGTTATTTTTTGCCAATAATGTGGTCTCATCTGCATATCTTAAATGACAGTATTTCAGTTTTCTTCCTCCAAATTTCACTTCTCCATCTGAATCTAATCCATTTGGCTGTACAATCTGTGTATAAATTTAATGGGAGGATTGAATATTCCATTGTTTCACACATTTGCTAATTAGAAACCATATTCTGTCCTAACTATAGCCATTTGTCCAGAGTACAAATTGTGTACCAAAACAATCAGAAATTTTAGCACATCCATTTCATTTAAAATGTTTCATTGCTTTTCTTGATTTACACAGTCAAAGGCCTTACTGTAATCTAGAAAGGACAAAGGAATTTTCTTCATCTCAGCTCCATAAATACCAATTTGGTTTCAGATTCTCATTTTATACTGCAGAATTCACATACAGGATAATTGTTGCCCTGTATTTTAAATGGGGGAAAGTGCCCCTATTAACATTGGGTACTTTTTGCTACTGGAATATATATGGTCCCAGCCATTTTAACGTATTGGGATAAAAATGTTTGAAAGTCTTCTTACTAACTATAAATCAATTGGAAAAAAAGGAGGATCAAACATTTCTAATAGCAGTAAAATTTAAGATCACAGTAGTTAAAACAAATAAAGTCTACTCATTGACACATGTGTACAAAAACATTTCTGTGAGAATTCACCTGTCATTACATTTCTAGGTTTTTAGCATTAAGGTAAAGTAAAGGTCACCCTTGCTCAAAAGCCAGTCATATCCGACTCTAGGGTTCAGTGCTCATTTCTGTTTCATAGCCAAAGAGCCAGCACTTTCTGCTTCTGCAAACATTTCTGTGGTCATGTGGCAGGCATGACTAGATGCCAGAGATCACAGAACACTGTTTACCTTCCCACTAAAGTGGTCCCTATTTATCCATTTGCAATTTTCTTGCTTTCGAACTGCTAGGTTGGCAGGAGCTGGGACCGATGCCAGGAGGTCATTCCATCCTGCAGTACTCGGGTATTGAACTGCTAACCTACCACCTTCCAGGCAACATCTTAGCCACTTGAGCCACTGCATTAAATAATCTAATAAAACCATTCTTATTCCATCCCAGATTCATTCTGGTTTTACCCTTCCGCCTTTCAACTTCTCCTTTATTCCATTCCCTATCTTTGAATCCTTTACCTATCTTGCCCCATATTTATGATGGCCCTAAATGGGACTGCAGTGGCTTAGTGATTAAGACGCTGAATTTGATGGCTGGAAGATCAGCAGGTCAGCAGGTCAAGACCTAAGTGCTGCACAATGGAGTGCGCTCCTGTCTCTGTCTCAGCTCCTGCCAACCTAGCAGTTTGAAAGCAAGAAATTGCAAGTAAATAAATAGGCACCACTTCGGTGGGAAGGTAAAAAGCATTCCATGTTGAGTTATGCCTGCTACATGTCCATGGAAATGTCTGCAGATGCAGACAGCACTGGCTCTTTAGCTGTAACTGGAGATGAGCACCACACCCTAGAGTTGGATACGACTGGCTTTCAAGAAAGGGAGAGCTTTGCCTACAAATTATTTAATTGGCTAATCTTTCAAGATTGACAAATCATACTCAGCCTTCAGAAAATGACATAAATTCATCATCATAGCAAAAAATTATTATTTCCCCTCTATGCTTCTCATTAATTAACTCTTATCCTAGTGAAGTCACATCTGACTTATGTTGAATCTGCTATAGTGTGGACAGTGGTCCATGGGGTCGCAGAAGGTCGGAATCGACTGTGCGACTGAACAACAAATAGTATTGAAGTCAGGTGAGATTCTAAAGGAGTGGTTTTATTAGTGTCACATTCCCACCTCAGTTTCCATTGGCTGAGCAGAGAACTGAACGCACATCTCTTTAGCCCAGTCTATTGCCCTATCTCAGGGATTCTCAATCCGGTGGCACCGGATGTGGACCACAGCACCATTTCATGTACCCCCTCAGTGCCACCACCACACCAGGAAGTGCCATGTGGTGGAGGAAGGGCAAAATGGCCGTCTGGCCCCTGAAGTTGTCTGAGGGAGCGTGACCCGGCCCCCGGCTTTAAAAGGTTGAGAACTTCTGCCCTAATTCATTAAACCACGCTGGCTTTCAACCACTTTCTTAGATAAATACAATTTTATACTATGATCCACAAGAGGGCACTAAAGCAACAACTGTAAGAAAACAACAAGGCATGTTATATTTATTATCCAGTCTACAGTCAAACTTTGCATAAAGAGTGCCTCACTTAAAGAGCAGAATTTTATCTGAATGTTCGCTTCGCTTAACAAATAAAACCAACCAAAAACTCGCTTAACAAATAAATCAGGGTTTGCAATTCCCCCCAAAATTGGTCATTTACAATGGTGTTTCGCTTAAAGAACAAACTCGCTTAAAGAGCAATCCTGTGGAACGCATTATGCTCTTTAAGCGAGGTACCACTGTGATTACGCCCTGTCAAGTCAATTCTGACTAAATAATTTCTATCCTCAATTCTGACTAAATTCTGACTCAGGGTTTCCTAGGTAGAAATTACCTTGGATACCTTGGAGTAATTATTTCAGAGAAGAATCTGCACATTGGTAGACATCTCTACAATGACATCCTGCACAAGCAATGTAGGGGTAGAGATTAGGAAAAGGTAAAGGTCGCTCTTGCTTGAAAGCCAGTCGTATCCTGTGCTAGGGTCCAGTGCTCATCTCTATTTATAGCCAAAGAGCTAGCACTGTCTGCATTTGCAGACATTTCTGCATACAAGTGGCAGGCATACCTCGACACCAGAGTGCATATAATGCTGCTTACCTTCACACCGAAGTGGTCCCTATTTATCTACTTACAATTTCTTGCTTTCGAAGTGCTATGTTGGCAGGAGCTGGGACAGAGATGGGAGCTCATTCCATCATGCAGTACTAGGGTATCAAATGCTGAGGGAGGGATTACACAGAAATAATTTATCATTCCCTTCCTTGTGTGGAGATGCCCTGGGATAGTGCATCTTGGCCATGACCACATGGGCTGTCATTTTAAAAACAAAATAAAAATAAAACAACAGAATAAGTACATCCTAAAATAAAATAAAATAACTTGTGCCTGTGGGCACAGAGGGTAAACTGACTGGCTAGTTTACTGTTAAGGGGGTAATGTTCTAAAAGGTTTCTTTGAATAGGGAAATTTTAAGGTTTCTTTAAAAAGATATCCAGGGATGGGACCTGGCGCAGCTCCACTGGTAGTGTCTTCCAAAACGTTTAGATACCTAAACCATTGAGCTATACCAGGGATTCTCAACCTGCAGCCCACAGGCCACAGTGCCATTTCATGCCCCACCCCCTCCACCACACCAGGAAGTGCCATGTGGGGGAAGAAGAGCAAAATGGCCATCCGGCCCCGGAAGCTGTCTAAGGGAGCGTGACCTGGCCCCCAACTTGAAAAGGTTGAGAACTCCTGAGCTATACAGTCAGCCCATATTTATTATAGACTCAGCAAAACTGGATTACAATTCTCTAATGCTGCTTTGGGCATAGAGGAAAAACAATAATTCACCGTGTTTTATAGAGTTCAATTTGCCATAGCCATATGTATTATCAAACTGACAAATAGATCTCTATAAAGCATGGTGAGTTATTGTTTCCTTCCACACCCAAAGTAATGCCAGAGAATTGTAACCCAATTATTCATCTCAAATGGCTGGACAGAGCTTCCAGATATCACCCTATAGCAGTGATGGTGAACCTTGGCACTCCAGATGTTCTTGGACTTCAATTCCCAGTAGGCTAAGCACCTTGTGAATCCACATGAATGGGTTTATTGTGATTCATCCGGCCCATGCTGCCCTCGTCGCTCCCAGAAGTGGAAGTAAAATGCACCCATAATGGCGCATTTTACTTCCACCTCTGGGATCAATGAGGGCAGCGCAGGCTGGATGAATCACAGTAAACCCATTTGTGTGGATTCACAGGATGCTAAGTCTTCTGGAAATTGAAGTCCAAGAACATCTGGAGTGCCAGGGTTCTCCATCACTGCCCTATAGTAACTATTTTATCTTCTAATCCTCTAAGGAAATGAGCAATATCTAGAATCCCCCAACCAGTACACCCTACACTGACCAGAGGATTCTGGAAGATACAGTTTTTAAAAAACGAGACTTCCTAGAGTTTACAAGAGGGCCAAACCATTTCACTTTGTGAGTCCTGTCTCATTGTTTGGGAAGAGAGTTGAAAATATTTTAATATGAAGAATGCTTTGGAATGTTTATATCTTATTCATAAACTGCACGACAGATCACAAACTTACCTAAGATGAATTCCCTTGTGAGGTTCAAATGACACTGCTGCCTCTCCCCCCCCCCCATGTAAAAATGTATCTACTGTACTTCCATTTTGTGAAAGAATGCTACTCATTTTGAAAATATGAGTGTTTCTTCTGGAAATAAAGGTCCAGGAAATAATGCCTATTTATATGAGGTTGACTGCTATTATTATCTCCATCAATGAATATATTCTTGTACTTGTCTGTGCCTGTTCAGAGTTTTCATTATTAGGTGTGACTACCCTGCAATGTCAAATCAGAATATTTCAGCTTGGCTGTGATTCAATTAGAAGCCTGCATTGGGTGTTTATGAGGCTGTGGTGGCTTAGTGGTTAAGACATTGAACTTGGTGACTGAAAGGTCAGCAGCTTAGCAGTTGGAGACCTGAGTACTGCAGGACGGAATGAGCTCCCGTTTTTGTCCCAGCTCCTGCTAACCTAGCAGTTTGAAAGCAAGAAACTGCAAGTAGATAAATAGTGACCATTTCAGTGGGAAGGTAAACAGTGTTCCATGTCTAGTGTCCAGTCATGCCTGCCACATGTCCATGGAGATGTCTGCAAATGTAGACAGCGCTGGCTCTTTGGCTATAAACAGAGATGAGCACTGAACCCTAGAGTCAGATATGACTGGCTTTCAAGCAAGGGTGACCTTTACCTTTACCTATTGGGTGTTTACTTAGAATTAGTGTTCATACCGCAACTGCAGAATAGTTCAGGAATTTTTTACTGTTTATACGAAATGCTACGCAAGTCACATTCTAGACTATAGCCCTCCTTTTCTCTCGTTCCACCTCTCCCTGTCCTTTCTTTCTCTGCTCCTGCCTCTACCAATCCTTTTATGGTTCTCTATTGTGAAGAAAGAAATCAAAACTACAAAAAGGAACCTCCTTAGCAATCTTATTAATACCAGTCTAAAAATGTTACAAAATGTCCGGGAGGTGGATTATCTAATAAAGCAAGTAGGCTACTATCTTCATATGGTTATAAAGAATGATAGGTAGATGCTTCTCCAGGATAGTATGAACTATCATAGTGTAGCAGCCTTTAAACTAATAAAAGAGACTAAACACAAGCACAAAATCCAATACCCAGGGTAAATAATATCAACCTCTAAAGTTTTAGTTTTGAAAGTTAGATTTTTTTTCTGCTTCTCCCTTTCCCACCTCACTTTACTTCACCATAGGTTGTGCAATTAAAGTCTGGCCAGATCATCCTGCTATGGTAATAGAGTGAAGGGGAACCTTGACGCTCCAGCTGTTCTTGAACCCCAATTCCCAGAAGCCCTGATCAGCAGGCGTCCTGATTGGGCTTCTGGTAATTGAAGTCCAAAAATATCTGTCGTGCCAAGTTTCACGTTCACTGTTTGTCAACAACTCAACACTGATCATCAGGTGGTGGTTAACTAACCTGACAACTCTGAGGACTTAACATAGTGGTGGGCATCACCAGGTTCTCACCAATTCGCCAGAACCAGTAACAGAAATTCTGGCTGACCCCACCCATCCAAGTTTTGAAATAAAGTAGTCTTAATTCGGGTGCAACGCAGGACTTTCCCCCTGGCCACACCCACCATACCACGCCCACAGTGTGGTAGTAAAAAAAATTTGAGCCCACCACTGACTTAACAGCCTTGGGTGGCAAAATCCACAGGGAAGGATGATGGTTCCCAAGTGAATTAAATCCCACTTGAATCCATCTTGATGGAAGGCAGCAGCTTCATCAATACTAGCTTGGGGCTGAGGAGGACTTTGTGTGCCAAAAAGGGCTCAGGATCAGAAAGTGATTCACGGAACTGGATTAGTGGTACAGGTGTCATGCTGTGATGTGGAAGGCAGATGAAAAACCACCACATTATGTTGCTCCCAGGACAATCATCATGGCTGATTGCCATGGTCATAGCCAATATTCGGAATCGAATACGAGAATTGAAGAAGAAGTTCAACAATGTCCAGCCTAATGAATAGTCTTATAGGAGTCAAAAGCTTGCCTATTAGTGATGTTTTCATGTTCCAACAAAGATATGATCCACCTCTGTGGAGAGATTTTTCATTTCAGTCACCTGTTAAAAGTTCAGGAATTGTCCCTTCATTGTCACTCTAATGGAGCAGAAAGAGAACAACACAAGAATTCTCCACCTGGTGTTGGCTTATCTTCCTCTGGCCATTCTTTTCTTACTAGCAGTTGCTCTAGGCCTCCTCTGTCCATGGGGTCTCTCTTTGAGAGTTTAGAGCCTTAGGAAAAAGGAAGTCTACAATTATCAGGGAAGTACAGTATTCATGAACTGCAGTGGCTCAAGTGGTTAAAATGCTGACTGGAAGGTGGGAGGTCAGCAGTTCGATTCCCAAGTACTGCAGGATGGAATGAGCTCCCGTCCTTGTCCCAGCTCCTTCCAACCTAGCAGTCCGGAAGCAAGAAATTGCAAATAGATAAACAGGGACCACTTCAGTGGGAAGGTAAACAGCGTTCCATGCACTCCGGTGTCTAGTCATGCCTGCCACATGACCATGGAAACATCTGCAGAAGCAGACAGCGCTGGTTCTTTAGCTTTGGAACATAGATGACCACTGAACCCTAGAGTCAGATATGACTGGCTTTCAAGCAAGGGAAACCTTTACCTTTACTATTCATGAACACTTTATGTTTTGTAATAAGCTTACCCTCTCTGTTCACAGGATAAGAACATTAGCAGATCTAATCAGGTTCTCCCTGATTGGGAGGCATATACATGGAAAAATTAAATTAAATTAAATTAAATCTAGCATCTTCACCTTAACATCTAGCACAAAGATTACACACAAAGTCAACATAGAAGGTAGGTCTTTAGTTTTAGTGTTATTTGTAGATCTTTGTGCGTGTGAATAAAGGTAGTTACCGTACATGGCTGATTCTGACCTATATTTAGCAGAACTATTGAAAGTGAACTCCATCTATCCATCAAGAGTGGAGTCAAGAAGAAAGAGAAGGACCATGGCAAAGCTTGTGTTGACGCTGGAAAAATTGCTTGCTCACATGAGCTTTCCTGGCTTTCCTAAATTGAATACAATGCTGCTTTCTTTTACTGTTTTGTTTTTAAGAATATTATCTATAGAAAACTTTAGGTTTTCATATTAATCAGTTGTAGTGGTTATATAATCTGTATTTCCCCACCTAACTCTGAAGTGGGGGAAGATTATACAGGTGTAATAAATACTGTAAGCAGTTATACAGATATAATAAGAAATACAGTCTAATGAATTCAAATAATGTACAAAGTCATTTTGATCCATTTATTTCAACCATTTCAAGCTGAAGTTCTTTTCTTCAGCACTTTAGGTTTCAGGCTTTGAAAAAAGAAATTGACTTCTGCTCTTTGGAATGTCCTTTAATATATGTGGCAGCTTCCTACTATATGAGCATAATTATAAATGATGACTTGATTAGATGTCTCTTTATAGTTAATCATTTATTTTCATTTGCCTAAATTGAAAAGCAATAACAGGCACTGCAGAGAAACTGTCCCTCTGCAAATTATTGTTTGGCAAGCAAGGTCATGACAAAGAATAATAGATAATGAGTTCTCAAGTTGTTCCTTTAAAATTCATTAACCTCAGACAAAATCTTTTGTGGGAGCAGAAAGGGACATCTGACACATATAGGCTAGAATACAGAGATGAGTCCCAGTAGAAGTGACCCATTGAATAGAATAGTAGTGAAATGCTAGAGTAGTAGAAAAGATCCACTGAGTCACTGTGATCTATATAAGTGTTGATTTATTGTTCTGCGATTATTTCAATGGGTCTACTCTAAAAGAGAGAATTAATGAATAAAAAATTAAAGAGAGTTTGGTGCTGTGCTTGTTTTCCTTTTGTTTGTGGGAGACAAGTTATATTAATTGAAAGTTTTTCTACAATTGGATTGGAGATGGGGGAAAAGTTATTCATTTGCCATAAAATTTGAGGAAATGGGTTTGGCATATAGCTTTAATGGAAAAATCAACATAGCACAAGAAAACAACAGATAGCTAATGGATTCATGAGAGCACGGTTTCCATGCATGGAATTTCAGTTATGAATCAGGGTTGTTTGTTAATAAGTAAAACATGACTGAGTTGTTTATACACTGTTTATACTAAAATTAATTTTTTAAAAGTCAATGCTTGTTTAAACTAAAAACTGGATTTAGGATGTAGTAAAAAAAAATCACATGGTGCAGCTTTTGATGTATTTGAGCCATGGCATGATATGACCGCAGGAATTGCACACATAACCTTTCTGTTCCTTTATAAGAATATCCATGTACCCAAAAATGTGAGAAACCAAACCATGTCACAGTGATTTCTCTCATGAAAAGATGTTCCCCCTGTGTCACTTGGGGGTGGGGGCAAGAGCTCATGGTTCTAATTCACACCATTCCAAGTGACTTTCATGGGATAAGCATCTACTTTGCAAAATATCATCTTTAAGTACCGGTACACCCCAGAACCTTTCCCTATGATCCTAGAACTGTGCCATAAAATGTTCAGAACTTTTCAAAAGTATCCTTTCCCGAAGCCAGGAATTAATACAGAGCAACAATCTGAGCACCAGTCAAGGTCTGCTGAGAGTTTTCCAGCATGGTAGAGAGATGTTCTTTAGAAATGAAGATGGTAAACTGATGCAGGCAGCCATCTGGCCAAAGCAAAGCAAACCGAAGCAAAGATCTGCATAAGATTCTGGATACAGTATAGGTCATTTCTTGTTATGTGGTTTCTCTCCAATCCTCCTTGTGATGTAGAGTCCAAGAACAACTAGACCATGTTTTTCTCCTGACTATATGCTTCAGTTCTTAGCAGCTTTGGGTGGCAATATCCACAAGGAAGGTTGATGGTCCCCAAGTGGATTAAATCTCATTTAGATCCATTTTGATGGAGGGCAGCAGCTTCCTCAATACTAGTCTGGCACTAAGAAGGACTTTGTGTGCCAAAAGGGTTCAGGACCAGAAAGTGACTCGCACAACTGGATTAGTGGTATGGGCGTCATGCTATGATGTGGAGGGCAAATGAGAATCCACTGCATTATACAGTATTGCTATCAGGACAATCTTCATGGCTGATCGCCATGATCATAGCCAATATTCAGAATCGAATACGAGAACTGAAAAAGAAAAAGTTCTGCAATGTCCAGTCTGATGAAGAGTCTTGTAGGAGTCACAAGCTTCCCTCTTTCTGATATTTTCATGTCCCAAAAAGGAGACCATCCACCTCTGTGGAGAGATTTTTCATTACAGTCACCTGTTAAAAGTTCAGGAATTGTCACTCTAATGGAGCAGAAAGGGAACAAAAGAAAAATTCTCCACCTGGTGTTGGCTTTTCTTCTTCTAGCCATCCTTTTCTTACTAGCCCTGATCAGTAGCAGTTGCTCTGGAGTGCCAAGGTCCACCATCACTGATCTAGGGTGAAGTAAAGTGGGCGGGGAAGAGAGAAGCAGAAAAAATCTAAAAGTTTCAAGTGTGGCATCATGCCCTTCCTGTGCAAGTGTACATTGTCTACTCTCTGAATGTTTCATGGCTTTCAGTGGAGGCTTTTAATGTTACCAGTTAAAAGACCTTGAGCAACTATTTGGCATTTCTCTTATCAATGATATTTCTTCAGTAAGAGAACATGCTGGAAAACAAATAGTTTCAAGTAGGATTCAACTTAGTCTGGACATCAGCTTGGAAGCATTATTTTTGGGACTACAGTTGCCAGACTCTCTCAGCCAATATGTGATTTCTCTTTAACATGTTGGCCAGTGCAATCAAAATGCAATTGCAAAACATATGACCAGTAATCATGCTAGCTGGGGGATTTGGGGAGATGTAATGTAGCTCCCCCAGAAGTAATTTTTCACAGTGTGATCTGGGCCCTCTGTAATACTCTATAGAGGTGATAACATGTTATCTGCCTCTTCAGCTTCATGGACATCTGACTAGTCTGCTCTGGCTGCTGCTGCTGCCACTACTTGGAACAAAGGGTTGATTTTGTAGGGCTTTAAAAAGACACATCGACATCACAGTAAAAGGGAGATCACAGCCAAGTTGAGAGAAGGAGAAGTAACAGGAAGAGGAGGAAAGCAGGTCTAGAAAAGCAAGATGTTGGCAATGGACGCAAATTTCAGCTTCTGTCTCTCCTTGTCTGGCACTCTTGTTACACATTTTGATTATCACCTTACTGCCTTTGATAGGAAGCAAGAACATACTGATCTTGGCATTTGATCCTCAATAACAGATGCAAAGCACTGTAACATCACACTGTTTGGCAGACTCCTTTTTGGAGTGCCATGAGATCCCCTAGGCAGAATTGATCACAAATAAGTAAGACAGAGGTTCAAGAACTATGGACCTCTAGATATTTTGGCCTAGGACAGTCACTTACACATCAATATAAGAGAGGCTATCACAATGATATCTAGTCACTATAAGCTGGAACTAATAATAATAATTTTGTGTCAGAAATTATTCTGGGTTGAAAGGATTTTTGTTAGAGAAACTCTGCTCAGGGGATGCCTGAATGAAGCTCCTTTCATGTTCCCAAGAGCTGGGACAGAGACGGGTGCTCAATCCATCATGCAGTACACAGGTTTCAAACTGCTGAATTGCCGGCCTTCCAGCTAACAAGGTGAGCTTCTTAACCACTAAACCACCACAGCTCCTGACCACCACAGCTGGAACTGACCACTGCAACTGGAACTGACGTGATGGTATGTAATCATTATTATTGGTTTATGTTTATAGCTACAAGATTAGAACAACCAGTTCACCAAGCAACAGAGACTGGAGTGAAGTCAAAAGAGCAACCATATATTGAAAAGGCATTGCATACCTAAAGCTAAAGCTACAAATCAATAAGCACAGGACTTTTGGATTCTTTCCACTACTGTTCCCACACTTTACTAGGAGTTCTCCCAGCCAGAATTCTGAGCTAAGCTCTATGGGTTGTCATGAGATTAGAGAACTTGTAGTTTGCCCAGTCATTAAGGTACTGAGTGCCTCTTTTTAAAAGGCTACCAGTGCCTTAATTCCAAGGCACTCCTATTTCTTTCTTCAGGCTAATGGCCAAAGAGAAACTTTCCAAAACACAGGTGTGCGTTCTGGAACTCCCTTGAGGACTTGGATTTTTTGGTTACGACTAAGAGAACTGTACATATCGTTGATAACCCCAGGATACTACCTTGTACAGATGCAGATTTGTCATTAATTGCATGTTGGAAACTACCCTTTTAGGGAGGTGGAACAGTTAGATAGTTAAGCAAGAAGTAACAGCGTTTCGTGTATTCAGGCGTTGAGGCATAAAACTTGCACAGACTGAAAAGTACATTAAGCCCATTAAGTACATTAAGCCTACGAGGTACTACCTACTGAGAGACATGTGGGAGCAGGAGCTTACTGAGATAGAGTACTCCCCATCAGGAGACAGGACTGAAGAAGTTCACATTAAGCAGAGAACATTTCCAGATTCTGCAAGAAAAGATTAACTCTGCAGACATATACAAGCACTGCTAAAGAAAGGATATTAGAACAGGAGCACCAATATTGTATTTAAAGTAATCAGTGGATGAGTAGGAAGTGGACAAACAGATAGCTAAATGGGATTGGACATCTTGGCTTTACTTTGGTTCTGTAAATTGCAGCTTTTTGTCCTTAGATCACTTCCTTCTAAATCATTTCCATCATCTTTGAAGAAATCATTTAGTTTCTTTGTATTTGTTTTCAAAGGAGGATCAGGTGAGCATCTCTCTCTTGGACTTCGGTGCTCTTAAACACATAGAAGACAGCTCTAGTGACGTCTAAAGTCAATTTTATGTTTTATCCTGAAAGGATTTATGGGGGGAGAGGTGGGATGAAATAGTGTTCCTTTCTCCTTATCATGAGATTTTGAGTAATCACTCCAAAGTAACATGATTATAACATGATTATATATTTTAAAAATCATTTAAAAAAATAACATTTTTATATCTCATGGTTGAAAATAATGGTGGACAATCAAATGTTTTAACCAGCAAGGCGCCACATACTTCACCAAGAAGGATGTCTTCCTGAAGAGATTATGACAAAAGAACAATAAATCACTGTTGATATAGTCCTTCAACTACTTCTCAGAATTGATTGGTGAAATGTTGGAAAGTCCTTATCTTATCGGAAAGAATATGGTACGGGATTATCAGGTGAAATGGAATAAAGTTGAATCTGGCACTCTGAACTAGCAGTGATTCCAGATGAGATTGTGTTATGTAATTGCTCTGCCTCATTTGCAACATTTCACATGGAATCAAGACAACACTGTATTCCACTGGCAACCCTCATATTTCCCCCACCACTTCTTCAGTGCTGTTTTTGCCCCTGCAAAATCTGAGCTTGGTATAGGTACTTTTTTGAATTACAGTTCCCAGGCTTTTCTATGAGCATAACATTGTTTATTCTATCTAATATAAGTTAATACAAGCAAACACTATACAAATCAGCATTCTTTTGTGTGTGATGCATCCACTCCCACCCCATATTTTGGTGTGTTGCTGCTGGTGATGCATGTTCACCTTCATTCCAGAGCTACTACTCCATCATTTTCATCTCTATCCTGACCTTCTTCTGAAGGATACTACACATAGAGTTCTTCTTGCATTTCCTTCTAACAACTCTAAGGGAGGCTCTTGTGTGACGAGCCCAAAGTTACCTACTATTAACTGGCACACCCTGATTATTGCTTTTCCTTGAAGAAAATAGAACTGCACTTTGATTTCAAGAAGTAGGCCAGTGTTAATAGAAGGAGAAGTATCATCTCCTATTTAGCCTGGAGCTCTTATGAACTGTGGTGGCTTAGTGGATAAGACACTGAACTTGATGACTGGAAGGTTGGCAGGTCAGCAGTTCAAGCCCTGAGTGCGGCAGGATGGAGTTTGAAAACAAGAAATTGCAAGTAGATAAATAGGGACCACTTCGGTGGAAAAGTAAATAGTGTTCCATGCACTCCAGTGTTTAGTCATGCCTGCCACATGTCTACAGAATTATCTGCAGACACAGACAGCACTGGCTCTTTGGTTATAAATAGAGATGAGCACTGAACCTAGAGTTGGGTATGACTGGCGTTCAAGCAAGGGCGACCTATCCATTATTATGGGCAGAGAAAGTTTGAGAGTCCAAATCATTTGGATTGCACCGCTCACAACCCATTTTATTGCTGGACATGCTGAGTGGAGCTGGAAGGAACTGTAGGAAAAAATAATAGAGGAAGAGGATAGCTACCCTTCTTTGCCAAGTATATGTAAGAATTTTAGCACTGGTACAACTTTATTTTATTCACATGAAACAAATCTCATTGGATATCTTAGTTCCAGAACAATATTTTTTTAGTACATGTGCCACCAATTTGGGGAAATGTACTTATTATGATATTGCTCTCAAAACTGTAATCTGCTGAGTCTCATTTTTGCCCTAGCAATACAACGGACACAGATGTTAGCTGCCCACATTTTACTCCACACCTTATTTGCTTTGGCTGGCCCTTAGCAAACACACATCAGATAGTTCCTCTCTGCTTAGCTCTTCAGGATTTAAAAAATGGGAAAAGCAAGAGGCACACCTGCACTATGACAAAAGGTACTAGTAGTTCAACTCTGTGTTTTGCCTTGGTAGAGAATGGAACAACATCGAAGTACAACGTGGCCTTGCTTGCAGAATGAAGGTTTGTGCTCCCTGCTTCGGCAAATATTTAATTTCCACCCAGCAACTTAAAAGCACCACAAAGAGAAAAACATTGACACATATATATACTAGTTAAAATAAGCAAAGTTTCATTTATACCAAGGCATCCCTAGATGGCCTATCTTTCTTTTTATCAATTGTCAACTGCTATTTTAAAGTACCATGCAGCGAGATTAAATTCATGAAGTTCAATTCAGTTCAAGCAAGAAGAGAGGCCATACTTTCATAAGCAACATTACTAATAAAATAGAGTTATAATTAATGCACTGGCAAAACCTCATAAGGTCATGTGACTGAGTGCACTTTAGTCAGCCACACCAGTGTGTGAATTGCCTTCAAGATAAGAGAATGCATAAATCACCCTTAGAAAGTTGATGTGTACCTCAGACTGGGCAGAAAAAGCAACTTTCCTTTAGGTTTTGTGTGTTCTATACCCAACAGTCATGGCATTTGATGGTACCTGGAAAGTGGAAAAGAATGAAAATTATGAAAAGTTCATGGAAGCAATGGGTAAGTTTTGCATTTTCTCACCTTACTTGGAGAATATACTTATTATTGCTTTTCAAATACTTGTCACTTGATGCAGGTGTGCTTGTATGTTTTTAAATACAGTATTCATAACTATAGAAGGTTGATAACACTTTATTTGCTGAGAATCCTGGGGTTTGTAGTTTATTGAAGTCAGGACCGTAGCCAAGGGGGGGGCAGGGGGGAGACAACCCTCCTTAGCTAATAGCCCGCCCCATCCCACCCCATGATGCCAATGTTATATATGTGACTGTGACATTGTTGCCCCTCCTGAAATTTTTTCTATCCCTCCTGAAAATGTCCCCCCCCCCCCAACCAACCAACCTGGAATCCTGGCTACGGCCTTGATTGAAGTACATACATAGAATTCTTCATTTTCATTTAAGGGGGTGCTCTAGAAATCTTTAGCAGAGAAGTCTTCCATTCCTTGCCAAATTATAAAACCCAGATGTTTGAAGTTATTCCACATGGAAATAATTGTATAGTGTAGATACATTTTTAGTCACTGCCCTTTTTGCCATGACTTTAATCCCTTACAGTCTATTACATTTCCCCCTAACAACTGATACAATTTAATGCAATATTTGCTCTTTTGCTCTCCAGACAATTTTCCTCCAGATTTCCATGACAACAAATTTTAGATTTCTCCTCCTTCCCTTTACTAGAGTTACTCCAAGGTTAATAAACTTCTTGCAGTGCTCTGCAGTTAGCAAAGGGTTGGATAACTGTGACCGACTAAATGTTTTAGAGCAATAGCACCCGTCATGCTTCAGCACTCAAAAATGCTAGCCACAGCTGATGGAAGTTATAAGCCAGGGATTCTCAACCTACAGCCAGTGTGCCATATCCAGCCCATGGCACCAAATCATCCGACCTGTCACCTCGCGCCAGCTGCTGCCGCTGGAAGCAACCGCGGGCTCGTTCCCAGTGGCTGTGAACACATTCACAGCAGCTGCAGTGTGTGTGTTTCGTTCACAACTCCTCCAGGCCAAAGGCAGTGGCAGTGGGGCATGCACCAGTCTGCCCCCCCCAACAGTCTGAGGGAGTGTGATCAGGCCCCTGGCTTTAAAAGGTTGAGAATCCCTGTTATAGGCCAAAAACCTTCAGGAAGGTCAGTTTCCCAAACTTGATGTTAAAAGTTGCATTTTTTTCACACATGTTACGAGTTACCTTAAAAACACTTGGGATGGTGGATCTAAATATAGCAATGTTTACACTAAACTCACTGAAATGAATGAAACTAGTTGATCTTGACTAACTTGATTTTGATGTTTCTGATCTTAGCTTGGGCCCAATTACAAAAAGCTATAACTCTCTCATCCTATTATTAAGCTGTATAGACTTACAACGAAAAGTACTGTAATTAAATAAACAAAACTCCTCTCTGTTCTTTTCAGTTATCCTCATTTCAAATCAAGAAATACATGGTTTAATCCCATACTCTATGCATGTCCTATTTTTTCCATCCTGTGACCGACTATTAACCTGAAAGATACTAGTCTATTTATTGTGTGAGTTTCATACAAATGTGAACTTGCATCTACCAGCAGTTGGCCTGACATCTTTACTAACCACTAGCGTGCCCTAACTTTAATAGCACCTCATATTGTATTGCATGCTAGTGTTACATCAAGTCTTACAGCAGGGATGCCCACAGGCTAGATCTGGCCCCTGATGCCAATTCATCCAGCCCATGCCACCCTTGTCACTCCTGCAAGCGGAAGTAAAACCTACCCATCTGGGCATGTTTTACTTCCACTTCCGGAAGCAATGAGGGCAGTGTGGGCTGGATGAATTGGCATCAGGGACCAGATCTGGCCCACAGGGCATAGTTTGGGTATCTCTGGTTTAAGCAGGGAAAATGGCAGCTTAAAATCTATCTCATCCTGTTGCAAAACAGATTGCAAAGTACATTTTACTTCCGCTTCCAGTGGGAGGAACCACATGACTGGCCCACTGAACCACCGTGACTGACCTGCTGAACCACATGACCAGTCTGTGGCCTGAAAAGTTTGGGCACCCCTGTCTTACAGAGATGATTCCTTATTTCCACATACTGTACATCTCTTCTTAAGACATTATTCAGAAGTTTGATATTATCTTGAGCACCATGTGAAATTCCACATATCCACCTCCCCTCATTTTCTTCCTTATTGTAGCCCAGATCTTCATTCTGTTGCCTCAGGCCTGTCAATTGTCAGCAGTTTTCCTTATCTGACTCCCACTCACTCCAAAGCTGACTTCCAGCTCACCTTATGCAATAGTAAAATGTTAGTCCAGCCCTTTACATCTTTTAGAAAAAATTACACAATTTGTACTAAGTCATTTCTGCAACTGATTTATGTAAATGAGTCGTTTTGTCTTTGGAAGAGACCAAGATGAAAAATTAGGCTCTGGTTGTTAGACTAGAGGCAGGCATTTGTGGACTCCTACTTAGATGTTTCTTGGCTACAACGTAATTCCTCACTACCAGCTGTACTGGCCAGGGTTGATGGGTACAATAGTCCAACAACTTCTGTAAGGTCTCACACTTGCCTACCATTGTATGAAAGGTATGAGAAATTATCCAGTCAAAGTATTATAAAGATTACAAACAGGAAAAAGAGATACATGTAATAAAGATGGAACTACAACACCATCAGTGGGTGGGTTCAGTATGTAACTTTACCTTCAGTTTGTTGGAAGGCACATGCCATGTAGAATTGGCTTCATGCCTCAGTAAGTCAAAAGCAACATACCTATATTCATCTAAATTGGACAAGCTAGCACCAGCTAAACACAGCTGAAAATGTGGAGAAAATAAAAAGCAAGGAAGGATAACGTCCAAACCACACAGCTCTTGTTCTTCAATAGTCAGTTTGTTTGGTCTAAATAATAACTTTTGGAAGGAAAAGGAGAAATCTTCTCCTAGGAAGGTTAATTACCTGTCCCTTTGTCTTTCTAGGGATCGGTCTGATGAAGAGAAAGCTAGGATCCCATGACAACCTGAAGCTTACAATCCATCAGGAAGGAAACAAATTCACAATTAAAGAATCCAGCAATTTTCGCACCTTAGAAATTGTTTTCATTCTTGGAGAAGATTTTGACTATAGCTTGGCTGATGGAACTGAACTCCATGTAAGAGAGCTATTCTTCAGATAACATTGGCTCTTGCTTGATGGGTCTGCTGAAAATTCTCGTGGTTTGGAAAAACATCTAAGATATATTAAGTCAGTGGTTCCCAACCTAAGACCCACAGGCTGGCCCCGGCCCCGGCCCCATTTCATGTGGCCTGCCGCTGCCCTCACCACTACCAGAAGTGGGAATGGACGTTTTACGTCAGCTGTAAAATGCACCAGCGCATGTGTAAGTGCAGCATAGCTGGAGTAAACGTGGAAGTGGGTGCATTTACGGCTGTCGTAAACATGTCCACTTCTGCTTCTGGGGGAGTGGTCAGGCACACAGCATAAAAAGGTTGGGAACCCTTGTGTTAAATTCAACCATAAAAATGCCTGTGTTTGTGTTGTAGGGTCACTGGGACTTGAATGGAAATCAGATGGCAGCCACTTTCACCCGGAAAGATAATGGGAATGAACTTAAAGCACTGAGAGAAATTGTAGGAGATGAAATGATACAGGTAGGTTCATCAGCAACAATTATGGGTCTTTTCATTGCTTAGGTTAGGTTGAGTTAGGTTATCTATTATGTTATTATTTATTTCTTGCATTATATACTACCCTGCTGGCTGAAGCCAGTCGAGGTGCTGAACGTAAATAATTAAAATCATCATAAAATATACAATAATAAAAAGTTAAAATATCATCATAAAACAGTTAATAATATTAGAAGAGAGGAGGCCTGGCTTACAAAACATGAGACATGTATGGACAAATTGGAGTCCAGGTGCCATGTTATAAATGTATAACCTTGCTTAGGCTAGATAAGGACTGCAGTGGCTTAGTGGTTAAGATGCTGAACTTGATGACTGGAAGGTTGGCAGGTCAGCAGTTCGAGACCCAAGTGATGCATGATGGAGTGAGCTCCCATCTCTGTCCCAGCTCCTGCCAACCTAGCAGTTCGAAAGCAAAAAATTACAAGTAGATAAATAGGGACCACTTCGGTGGAAAGTTAAACAGCATTCCGTGTACATGTCCACTGAAACTTCTGCAGACAGTCTTTGGCTATAAACAGAGATTAGCACTGAAACCTAGAGTCAGATATGTCTGGCTTTGGAACAAGGGTGACCTTGATCTTAACCTTAGGCTAGATAACAGCAAATAAGCACAACGGGCTATTAAAAGCTGTTGGAGCTATCTATGTACGTGTCTTGATTTAACAATTACATCTTTGATTTTAATCTATTTATATCTCTGTAGAAATTGCCACCTCTCGATATGAGAAATCTAGATTGAAACAATTCCAGGAAAATGCAGCTAGAACTCTCTTTGTCACTTTTTTATTTGTTAATTTCAGACTTATACTTATGAAGGAGTCACAGCTAAGAGGATCTTCAAAAGAGCATGAACAGTCCAGAACTGCAGTCGGATGGAGAATTAACACACTGTACTTTGTTTTTATGAACTGTGCTTCCCTGCCAAGTACAAAGCACCTCAGATCAAAGGATCAAAGCATTATTTTTGGACTATAATTCCCATATCTCTCCCTGCTAGTATTGTCTAGAAACACAAGGCTTCCAAATTCTGACTGAGATATTCTTGCCCATGTCCTATAACTAAAATGCAATTAAAGAGTACTTTCTTTTGCATGCTTATGTTAGGATTACGATGTTGTTAAAGTTGCAGCTAATACTTACCATTTGATAAATGGAGGGAAAAATAAACATTGTTTTTCAGGAAACGCATTTGTCTTTCATAAGCATACCATGTGAGTGCTTAATAAACTTTAAAAATACATTGTTCCCTCAATTAAAATCTTACAAGAACTTAGTAGCTTGAGTCACAGGTTATGAAAAGAAGACTAAACTGGTTTAAAAACTAAGTACATGATCTAGCCAAGGATAAATACTTTTAAGTCCCTCTTCAGCTAGTTGAAGAGTAAAATATGTGCTTGGCATTCCATCTGAAGGCCGCTGGATTTAATGATGCTCATTTTAGTTGCATCATGGCTGATGTTACTCTTGTCCCTAAAAAATCCCAATTCACTGAGAAAGCACTTATTTATCAGTAACATTTATATTCTACCATTCCATCTTTCCTGAGTGGTGCTCAAGGAAACTTACATGCATCATAAACAGCTGATAAAAACATTAAAATATTCCTAATTTTAAACCGGTGGTGGGGGAGGGTCCCGGGGCCAATCCCAGCAGCAGCCTCTTCACTCCAGCCTCTAGGAAGTCTGGGGTCAGTGTCCTATTTATTGTGAAATTTTTGCTGCCCCCCAAAAGTGGCACCCGGGATGGGCCCCACACTATGCCACTGAGCATTACTAACATACAATGCATACTGAAGATCGTCTTTATTTATTAATTTATTAATCACACTTGTTTATCGCCCCCTTCACCGAAGTGACTCGGGGCAATTTAGAACAAGTCATCAATAACAATTAAAATCAAATCAAAATTAACTGATTAAAAAGTTAAAAGGTTAAAACTAGGAGTTACAGCTACAAGGCAAGGGGGTCAAATTATCCAACCGGCTGGGGTTATTGTTCCATCCATCCCCCAGACCCAACCCACCAACCAGGTTTTCACTCCTTTTCTAAAGGACAGCACGGAAGGGTAGCCTCACAGAAGACTGACTGCATGGCCTGAAATTGATTCTGATTTATGGCGACCCGTTCGAGTTTCCTAGAGAAGATATAGAACTGGTTTTTGTTCTTCAGTCTCACAGTTGATTCTAACCCAGTGTTTCCCAACATGGCACCCATGCTCCACAGGGGGACTTCAATTTCCAGAAGCCTAAGTCACTACATTGGCAGATCAGTGCTTTGGGGAATTGACTTAGGGTTCTGGAAATTGAAGTCCAAAAACCAAAAGTTGAGAAACATTGGTCTAAGATTTTGCGGCTCTATGGACAACAGTGTGCCAGGCAAACATACTGTGGTAATTTTTTATTTCAGCATGCAGTTTTGTCCACTCACTCTGACACATTGGTCTTTGTTGGCACTTTTCAGAGAGGCAACTATATTATTCTGTCAACAAGACAAAATAAAACAACAAGAATGTGGCATCTTTTGAGAGCAACAAATTTATTTCAGTGCAATATTTTGGGCCATAAATCAGGCTGGATGAAAATCAATGACTGCTATTTTATATTTCAAAATCATTTTTATTTATCTAAGATATTTGATTTACATTGGATTTTTCTTTTAATAAAATGCTTTTTGAGGATAAATCTATCTAAAGATAGGTTTCTATTTAGGATACATTACATGCCAAAGGTTATCCATCACAAAATAAGAATGAATTTATTTTGTATCATGAGATGCATGTTTACATTTCTCGGTGAATGAATTCCATTAATTCATTCACAATGTCTTGCTCTTTCAGAGGTTTCTGTAAAATTTCATTGGGCAATTTTGCCTGTCTCGAAGATATTATCACAGATTTAAAATCAAATCCACCTTGCCATAAAGTAGTCAAAGAAACAGATTGTAGCCCGAGAGAGCTCTCAGTGAAATAAATGCCGAGATGGACAAATCCCTGGAAATGAAGGGCAATCTAAGAGAAACATTCCAAAAGTATCTGGAGTCTGATACAGACTCTGTCCCATGAGTAGTTCAACCCTCTGACAGTTGCATTTTTAGTTTTTGTCAAGATCAGAGGGAGAATTTTCAAAATACTATCTTTACATATCTAGGTAAAAATAAAGGTCTTCCTTGCTCAAAAGCTAGTTATGCCCGACTCTAGAGTTCAGTGCTCATCTCCATTTATTGCCAAAGAGCCAATCCTGTCTGTGTCTGCAGACATTTCCGTGGTCATGTGGCAGGCATGACTAGACGCTGGAGCGCACGGAACGCAGTGACCTTCCTGCCAAAGTTATCTACCTAGTTATCTACTTGCAATGTCTTGCTTTCATACTGCTAGGTTGGCAGGAGCTGGGGCAGGCGGCAGGAGCTCACCCCCGTCGTGCAGTACTTGGGTCTCGAACTGCTGATCTGCCCACGTCAAGCTCAGCGTTTAGGTTCTCTTTAATGCAAACACAGGTAACACACCAAGACAGTGAAATAAGAGTGTGTGTGTGTGTGTGTGTGTGTGTGTGTGTGTGTGTGTGTGTGAGAGAGAGAGAGAGAGAGAGAGAATAAACGACCACATGATTAATCATCACTTCTGTGTGTGTGTGAGAGAGAGAGAGGAAAAAAATAAACGACCACATGATTAATCATCACTTCTGTGTGTGTGTGTGTGAGAGAGAGAGAGAGAGAGAAAATAAACGACCACATGATTAATCATCACTTCTGTGTGTGTGTGTGTGAGAGAGAGAGAGAGTGAGAGAGAGAGAAAAAAATAAACGACATGATTAATCATCACGTGTGTGTGTGTGTGTGTGTGTGTGTGTGTGTGAGAGAGAGAGAGAGAGAGAGAGAGAGAGAGAGAGAGAGAGAGAAAATAAACGACCACATGATTAATCATCAATTCTGGCCTCACTGGAGCTATTTCCCACTCTTGTTCACCGCCACTGCAAAAAATGCACACTTTGCTCATCATCCTTTTCGTAAACGGAGAACGAAGCCAACCTACGCCCAAGGAGGAGCATGGCTTTAGCTGGGCGACTTTCAGTTGTGTCCCGGAAGTTGGAGTCCACGCGTCACTCTTTCAGTTTCGATGCCCGTAGGTGGGTCTTTGTTGTGTCTACGTGCGCTCGGCCTCACTCTTCCTCTGTGAGCAGGCGCAGAGCAGCCGCTCCTTCCTGGGCCTTCGGAGGGAGAGGAGAGAATGGAGGCGGACCAGGTGCGGGAACGCCACGGAATAGCGGGTTCGAACGCGGCCAACGGAGGAGTGGCGCGCGGGCCGCCGCTGTCCGGGACGTCCTATTGGCTGGACTTCTGGTGCATGATCCTCATTGACCTGGCGCTCTTTGTCTTCGTCTACCTGCTGCCCTGAAAGCCCCACGCGCCGGAACCGGGGGTGGGGGGTGAGTGTCCTCGGGCGGCAGGGCGTGGGGGGTGGGCAAAGAAGAGGGAAAGGGTGGGAAGAAGATCGACACACACACACACACACACACACACACGGTTTATCAGAGTGTAAAGCGGTGGTTCCCAGCCTTGTCTTTGCCCCACTTAAGCATCTCTGAAATCCTGACACACCCCACCCCACCCCCACCCGTAACATATAATTCTTATTATTCAAAAAGTGAACTTCTATTAAGGTAAAAGTCTTCCTTGCTCGAAAGCCAGTCGTATCCGACGCTAGGGTTCAGTGCTCATCTCTAGGGAAAGCCTAAAAGGCCATGACATCCACGAAAGAGAAAAAGAACGAAAGGGCAGTTGAAATATTATTATTATTATTATTATTATTATTATTATTATTATTATTATTATTATTATTATTATTATTATTATGCATATATACTCAGACATTACCCTTAACCGTTCTTCGGGTTAGGGCTTAAACTGTTAATTTTATCCCAGTCCTTGACTGTGAACCAAAAGGTTGAATTTGCACACAACAACAACATGAAGTGATATGACAAAATCACTTCATATTATTATGGCGTATCAGAGAATAAACAAAACAAACGAAGTGGAGTTGATCCATGAAAGCTCCCATTAAAATATAAGAGTTAGTCTTTAAAGTGCTACAGCATTTTTGTTTTGTTTATTCTCTGACATACTATTCCCAAAAAATTCATATTATTACAGTATGTACATTCTGATGTTAATTTTTAAAATGTGTAAGTCACAGTGTATATTTATGTACTATATATGAGGCCCCTAGAACCATAAGAAATGCAAAAAATTCACTGTTAATAATTCATTCTTGAATTGCCCTCTCTCTTAAAAATCACATTGCCCCGCTGTGGTGTGTGTCCCGCATTGAGAAACACGTGAGTAAATAAAACAAGACCAAAACAGTTGTGACACCTTAAATACTAACAGATGTATTTTAAGCATATCAGAGAGTAAACAAAATAAAAAGACAACGTTGTGACATTTTAGAAGTGGTAGCTGCATTAGTCTGTGCAAATATATCAAGAAAGTAAACAGTCCTAGCATCTATTGGCAAGGCTGCGTGAAAATTGACAATGTTTGTGAGTGACTGAGGCAGAACGACATGCCATGGAGTCTCACTGTTATGTCTGACGAAGTGGACTTGATCCATGAAAAGTGACATTAAAATACAGCATATCAGAGAGTAAACAAAATTAAAGAGACAAACATTGTTGCGGCACCTTAAAGACTAACCCCTGTGTTCAAATGTGAGTTTTTGTGGATCAAGTCCACTTCTTCAGACATAAGGGTGAGACCTCTGTTAGGCAGGCTAACCATTGTATACTTGATATTGATGCAGTGAGGTCTCAATCTTAAGTCTGACAAAGTGGACTTGATCCATGAAAACTCACATTAAAATACAGCAGGTAGTCTTTTAAGGTGCCACAACATTTTTGCCTTTTTTGTTGTTTCATTTATTCTCTGATATGTTTGCACGGACTAACACAGCTACCACTTCAAAGAACAAGTATTCTCAGTTGAGTCATGGTTTTTGTTATAACAACAGAATATGCAAAGCCATAAGCAAGCTTTTGATTGCTTCATAGCTTGGTTTTTTTTTTGTCAGTCTTCAGGTTTAGGTGGTGCAGGAAGCTCTGCATATGTGATGTGGGTGATCCAGTCAGAACTGGACTGGTTTTAATAGACCAGGACTGAAGTGGCTTGGTGGTTAAGATGCTAAACTTGAGAGCTGGAAGGTTGGAGGGTCAGCAGTTTTGAGACCCTAGTGCTTCATGATGGAGTAAACTGCCATCTCTATCCTAGCTCTTGTCAACCTAGTAGTTCAAAAGCAAGAAATTTCAAGTAGATAAATAGGTACCACTTTAGTGGAAAGGTAAACAGCATTTTGTGTACTTCAGTGTCTAATCATGCCTGCCACATGTCCACAGAACATCTGCAGACACAGACAGCCCTGGCTATTTGGCTATAAACAGATGAGCACTGAACCCTAGAGTTGGATACGACTAGTTTTTGAGCAAGGGTGACCTAGTGGAAAAGAAGGATCTCTCTGGGTCCTAAAAGCACCCCATTTATTTATATCCAGTGTTAATCACATGCAAGTTTGTTATCCCAAGCTATTGCTTTTGCTCAGCATTTGTTACCTGAAGTGGCTACCTCACTTTGCTTCAAAGGGAAATTTGCTCTATTCTAAATCAAGGGTAAGGAAATCTCTAGCTGTCATTGGACAGTTAATGATGACATTAGAATGTGATTGAAGAAGTTGAAGTTCACCAAATATCTATCAGGCCTTAGGGTTCCCCTTTTCCCTGTTCCAAACATGGGAACAAGCTTTAACAAAGCCTTTCCTGCCTTTGGAATTTAGTAAGGGAAGTGCTGTGTTCAGTTTGGAATTTTAGTAGAAACAATACCTCTCCATGATAAGGAGCGATTTATACTATTCTTTCCTTTGTGCTCAGAATACAGGGTGTCCCAAAAATCACCATATATATAACAACATGGAGTGTGTTCGCCAGGAGTGGGGGAGAAGACTTGTGTGTAGAGAATATTTTGTAAGATTTTGTAATGAATATTTTGTTAGGTAATTTCCCGTTTCCCCCATGCATGGCAGTTTTTGGGACACACTGTAACAGAGAGAGGTATCTTTGTGTTGCACTGAGAGCCCCACCAGAAAGTAATGTAATTTCTAAGCCAAGAAAAGGTAATTTCCATGACCTTTATATACTGTGCAAAATCATACATACGCTTATTATCCCTTGTATAATTTTATTATAACTTGAGTAGCTTCAGGCAAGCTTTTGAACATGGAGAACCTTTGCTCGCCTCCTCCTTTGCTTTGGGGATTTTGTAGGCTCTTGCCACACACCTTCAAAAGTGTATTCATAAACCTGAAGTGTTCTTTAGATAAGGACACCATTGGGATTAGGAACATGGCCAATCATTTGTCATTCTCCTAAAATACTGCATTAATACAGTATTTGCATGGCAAGGGAAGACTCAAATGGAGATTATAGTGATGCATATGGAGTGGTTTCCCCCCAAGTAATGAAATCAGACACCTACTCTTATCTGTAGACATAGTTAAAAATATATTCAGTTTTGGTTTGCTGTCATTATTAGTACATGGGTAGAAAATAATTGCAGTTCTGAAATATAAATTATAATCCTAAAGGTCAGAGCACTGAAAATTACAGTGAGTTGCTGCCTTTATAGTAATTTCAGAATTAAAACTCAATTTGGATATTGGAGTTATGGTATATTATTTCTCTTTATTTTCTGGGCTCAGGGGTACATAGAAATAACTTGAAATATAATCAAACCCTCTTTATTGAGGGAAGCTGTGGCCGTTAGTTTGCAGGACTGCCATAAGACACAAGTAACTTTATCGCATGTAATAGCACAAACTGTCCCCAAACAGATGAAAGGTATCTCTGAGAAGCTCATTCTTAAGCTGATGGCTTGGAAAAAATACACTTGAGAGTTCTTTCCATAGCACCATCCAGATTGGCAGCAATTTCTGGCAGGATCAAAGATTTAGACAATGTAAATTGCCATGTTTCAACAAAAGTATGCCACTTCTTGGCAGACACTTGATGTATTATTAGCTGTTCTCCCTGCCAAGGCTTTGGATTATGTTGGAAACACCAAATGTTTTGCATTGCTATTGCTCAAACTGTTTAAATTCTAAAGTATATCCTCAAGTCAGCCCTCACTTACGCTAATTCTTGCCAGAGTTTCCTACATGCAAAGTACTTGTTCCTTTTTTTTGGTGTTTCTCTAGGGCAGTGATGGCAAACCTTTAGAAAATGAGTGGCCAAACTGCAACCCAAAACCCACGTATTTATCACAAAGTGCCAACATGGCAATTTAACCTGAATACTGTGACAAGCCACTTGGTCCCGCATGGGCAGCTGGCAAAGGAGGGCGACCAAGGAGCCAGGCAAATGCAGTCCGCTCTGCGCAGGTGCTGCCTTGCCCCTTCTGGCATATGCGCCACCTTTCTAGAGCTATTCACTTACAGGTGTTCTAACAGAATCAATGTGGTAGTCACTTTAGAGATAGAAATAGAGCCAGTTTGGTGCATTTTTACACTCATTTTACACTCTGGCTTTCTAGAAATGAACTTTGGTGAACTCTGTGCTAAGGCAACGGTGCACGTGCCCACAGTGTGTGTGGTGAGTGCCCCCCCCCCGGCATGCGTGCAGTAGGCTCTCCACCACTGCTCTAGGTATTTATCTAAGACGGCACAGGTTGGCTCTTCTGGGAAGCACATGTTAGGACTCATGTATGCTGAATTACACTAGAACCTGGGTGGTGGTTCAGGAAGGACAAATGTTGCAAAGAGTTTAATATTTTGGCTACTGTATGTGATAGGTACTAGCTTGGATGGCTTTAAATTACAACTGTACAAATTCATGGATATGAAAACATCAGTGGCTACTAATCATGACTACATAGTACCCACCTACCTTCAGAGGTAGTATGTCTCTGAACTGTCAGCTGCTGAACTATATTGAAAAAGTATATACAGTACTGTACTGTATATTGAAAAGAATGCCTTATGTCCTGCTTGGTCGCTGTGGGAATTCTTGACCAGTTTGATCTTTGGCTAGAAAAGCAGTTCAAATGAAACACATTGGGTGAACTGAAAATGTGTCTTCCATATCTTTTTTTAATTCAGGATAACCAAGTTCTCCAGAAAACTTCATCATCATTCCTTCAGCAGCAGCTTGGATGAGAATATATTGAAACATGTTGTATACCAACAGATCAACAAGAGAAGTCTGTCACAACTCAATTGGAATTGCTCATTTTAACTTGCTAGAATATGATCTTTCATGAATGAACTTGGAACAGAGATGTTGTGTGACATTCATTCTTCACCATGAAATGCAAATTGTGCCTTATGTAAGAAGTTGTAAAAGTGGTTGGAAGTTTTCAATTGTTTTGAAGTGCTTTGTTTCCGGTAACCATAAATCTCAGTATTTAATAAAGAGTAATTTAAAATAGGAAGATAAACATTTTGTAAAGTTGATATTAAGAAAACTTCAAGAACATTAAGGTTAGATTCCCAGTGTGAAATGTTGGATATGTTGTGGAGGAGCCTGTTTACTTGAGAAATGTGCATACATGAATGCAGTTTTTATAATCAAATGGGACAATCTTTCTCCCGGGTCACTACATTGTATTTTGCTGCTTAAGAATACTTAGCTTCTAGACTAGTTCTTATCAGCAGTAACTTGTTAGAAAGAAAATGCTTGCACTATCTTCCCAAACAATGTTAAGAACACATCTAACTGGTTTCCCACTAGAGCAGGTGTGCTCAAACTTTTCGGGCCATGGGCCAGTCACATGGTTCAGCGGGCCGGTCACATGGTTCCTCCCACTGGAAGTGGAAATAAAACATGCTGTGCAATGTTTTGCAGGGTGAGATAATTTTAAGCTGCCATTTTCTCTTCTTAATCCAGGGGTCCCCAAACTACGGCCCATGGGCAGGATCCGCCCCACACCACCCTTGTTGCTCTCGGAAGTGGAAGGAAAACACGTGTTTTACTTCCATTTTCAGAAGCGACGAGGGTGGTGTGGGCTGGATGAATTGGTGTTGGGCTAGATCTGGTCCATGGGCCGTAGTTTGGGCACCACTGCACTACAGCAATTCCTCAAAGCAATGATCAGCCAATGTACTGACTTAGGCTTCTGGGAATTGAATTCCCCCAGGGCCGTAGTCCCCACATTGGAAACCACTGATCTAGAGCCACTGTGATTGGTTTGTACTTGCACTGAAGATACCAATAGCTGGATTGTAGAGACAAGATGCTTTAAAACTTAATTACTTTCAGAGTAACGCAGAACTGAGATGACAGTGAAATACTCTGAAGTACTGTATGTTAAAACCTGTACCTTTACTCTGCCCATTAGCATGTGCAGCTACTATGAAGGTGCAGGGTGAATCATATAATGAACATTTGTGTGGAAAACTGGATGGTATCACCAAGCTCCTGAATGTGGATGTGGGCTAGAAATCAGGCTTCTCAAGTATTAAAAACTGCACTATGAGCAAACCTTCTTGCTTTATGGCTGCATGTTCCACCAATACTAATGACAAATACTGTTGTACCTCGCTTAAAGAGCATAATGCGTTCCACGGGATTGCTCTTTAAGTGAAACACCATTGTAAGTGACCAATTGTGACTTCTGGTGGTGGTGATTGCGAACCCCAATTTATTTGTTAAGCGAGTTTTTATTTTTGTAAAGCGAAGTGAACATTTAGAGAAAAGTCTGCTCTTTAAGTGAGTTACTCTTTAAGTGAGGCACTCTTTATGCGAGATTTGACTGTATATTCTTATAACACTTGGAACAAATAAGACGAGGCTGCCCTGCAAAGTTATGTTCCACTCAGCAGGCTGAAGCAGGGGTTCCCAACATAAGGCCCACAGTGCCATTTCATGTGGCCCACCACCCCTCAGAGGGCATCCAAGAAACAAAATGGCCAACCTTTTGAAGCTGTTGGGACAAAATGGCCAACATCATCATGCAGGCAGGGCAAAATAGCTGTCCAGCCCTCAACGCTGACAGCATGACCTGGCCCCCCAGCTTGAAAAGGTTGGGAACCCCTGGGCTAAAGTTTCAACTTGACAAAAATGTGTGAAGACAAAATGTTTATGCAGTATTGCTGTGAAAGAATTCACCATTTAAACTAAAACATAAACCATTAAGTTACAGTAGGCAAAAGCCACTTATATAATTCACAAATGCAATACCGAACAAACAAGTAAATAAAGACCTCTTTTTTTCCAGATGACTTGATTATTATTTTAGGGCAACGGCTCACAATTTTAAACTAAGAAGTATAAAATTAATCATAGAATTGAGTTGTTCCAGCTTGCTTTAAAAACCAGAAGCAGTATAGTTGTAAAATAACAGAAAATAAAGAAGCACCAGAGGTTAACATGTGTTTTATCTGACAGTTTGAACAAGCAAAAAATGCACCTTTGGATTAAAATTTTCTAAAGACAAAATATTCTTTACAAGACATTGTAAGTGCATTTAACATTACAAAAATCATACAAATCTATAATTTGAAGGGAAGTTATAAAAATAGGCACCCAAGAGAAGTCAAAAATCAATCTGCACATTTGCTAGTTAATATTAATCTATGTAAGAGTGCAAGGTCAATTATAAAAATTAACCATAAGTTATGACAAAATAAGCATTACCTGATAGCCACAAATCTGTACAAAAGAGTGAGACTGAAACAATGAACACATAACAGTGATAATGTAGGCTTTTCAACAGCTTTTCATAAGCAGAATAAATTTACTAATTGTGCTCACTAGCACTTCAAAAATAAAGCTACAAGTTAAATATTTCTCCTTTGTACTGATGCAAACCTTTGCTATGCACATTTTTAAAATGTAGTAATGCTCTTACATCAGATCACTCACACTTGTTAGTATTTACATAAATACTGCAAATTTCAAATACATAATTTTAGTAAGAGCTTTCAACTATTTACAGATTCCAGTAGTTACTACAATTCAACGTCTACTTATGAAGGCCTTAATCTATTACACATTACCAGTAAGAGGAATGAAATGAGATTTGAAAAGTTCCACTTAAAAACAAATATAGGTATAATGATGAGTAACTTTACATAGCTGCTTTTGAACAAATATCCTGTCCAACACTAAAGAGAAAGATTAAGTTTCACTTGCAAAAAGAAAAATATAGATGCATGCTATAAATCAGGGGTCCCCAACCTAAGCCCCATGGGCCAGATACAGCCCATGGCACCATTTCATGTGCCCCCCAAAGGGCATTCAAGAAACAAAATGGCCACCCTTTTCAAGCAGTTTGGACAAAATGGCCACCCCCATCGTGCAGGCAGGGCAAAATGGCCATCCAGCCCTCAAAGCTAACAGAGCATGACTCAACCCCTGGCTTGAAAAGGTTGGGGATCCCTGCTCTAAATAAAACTACCTTTTGCAAATGTGTTCATAAGTACTACAGACATCAAGGAGAAAGGCGGCAACAAGATTTAAAGTAACTGTTGTTCGGATGTTTGGTCTGCTATAAAACTAACAAATCTTAGATTACCTATGGTTAAGACACTGGCAATGTAAATATAAAAGCAATTCATGGAGTTTTCACAAAGCTATGATTGAGAAGGTCAGAAAGATCTCACATTCAAATAAATCACAATGTAGTAATTGCCTTTCAGGAGTAGGAAAACACTTCCCAGCACACCAGGTAGAGTCATGGAACAAATTGTCTTTAATGAGCCAAAAATCTCTAGTAACCTTGGGTTACTCTTAGTACAATAATAGTACAATACGTACATTATTATTGTTGTCATTAGTTTGAAAGCATGTCTGCATTATAAACTATTTCAGCAGTGCAAACATTTGATCTGTGTAGGCCAATAATAAAAATGCTTATCAAAAAGTTTTTTTCAAAAATGTGCCATACAATTTTTATTGTATAGTAACTAAAAGGGAATTTCACTGAAACTTCAAAAAAGAACTGCTTTAAAAGCAGCTTTCTGATCATGAACTGATCATGGCAGGAACTTCAAAGCAGTATTTTTCCATGCCCCTGCTGGCAGTTTTAAATTAAGACGTTAGGAAAACTAAATAGCATATTCTGTGCATGCAGACATTTAAATACTATTCCCCACACCAAATGTAATATAAAATAATTATATTTGTACGATTCATGATATGAAAATATTTCCTGCAGCACAAGGATAGCAAAAAAAAAAAGAACTATTACACATAGATGCTATGCACGGTTCACAATATTTTGCTTTTTGGAACACTCAAGTATTGGTATTTAAAATTCTATTTACCACTGAATATATTAAAATTTAAGTCACTCATTAAGGCATCTTAAATAACTAGGAAACTTCTGGTCAGACATGTTAAAGATATCTAGGACAGCAGAAACAACTGACAAACAATTCAGATAGGTGGTAAATTTCTGACCACTATAAAATCTACTTCCATAGTTCTGTTTTTTTCTGATTATATATACCAGGAGGTGCATACTTCTGGTCAATCAGCTAACTTCCTAAGTATTTAATAGATTTCAGGTGACACTTAAAAACTTTAAAGCAGGTGTTCTCAAACTATGGCTCATGGGTCAGATCTGGCCTGTGGCACCAAATCAACTGGCCTGCACCCTTGCTCCAGCTGCCACCAATGGAATATGCCATGGACTCATTTACGGCTGTTGTAAATGCATTTACGATGGCCACTGACTCATTTATGGCTGTTGTAAATGCATTTACAACAGCCATAAATGAGTCTGCAGCCGATTCTGGCAGTGGTGGCTGGACTGCCAGTTCAGCCCGCCAACTGTCTGAGGGAGTGTGACCAGGCCCCTGACTTGAAAAGGTTGAGAACCCCTGCTTTAAAACAAGCCTACAACAGCAAGGAAAACTAGTTAAACAAGGCAAAACATTAGTACTACTGTAACTGTTAGGGACTATCCAAACAAGGGAAGGTCACTTCATTTTTCACAATCTTCCAAGGGTTTTTAGACAGGATTCTTAGGCAGGGCAGATACATTAATGTGCCTTATGGAATACTTTCCCCACTTAATTTTCATGACTGATACACACTTCTTTCAAAAGGGCTAGTTCCTCCCTAGGAAAGCCAATCATGAGGATAGACACAGAATATAGTGTAGGTAATACATTTCTTATATGGCTTATGAAGATGGAAGTGACCAGCTCACTGGCACGTAGCTAGCTATATCATGGTATCACCTAGTTACAAAGGCCGGGAAAACAAACATGGAAGATGAGATGAAACATACAGTCCACATTATTTTATCTCTCCCTGAAATAAAATATCTGTGTATGTATACAAGAAATGGAATGATACATGCCATAGTGTAACTTTTAGATTTTTATATGGGGAATATTTGAAGTTATGTCTGTGGGAGGGAGCAGGGGAAGTCACTCACTGAAAAAATTGCATAATGAGAAAAAAAATCAGTACATGAGAACTTTATACAATAGTGTATTTCCATGTGCCAGCAAAAACTTCCAAATTCAACCTGTGAGTCTATACCACGTTACTACTACATGCTTCCTTTGGTGCTTTGCTTCTATAGAAACAAGATAAGTAATATCCATAATATTTCAACTATGTTCATTCAGCATTGCTAGGGCAAAAAAAGTTACAGGAAGGATTCTCTCCATCCCATTTCAAAATTACAGAAGATGAAAGAATTTTTAGCCATCGGAGGAAATGTAAAGAGTTGTTTTAACATTTCCTACCATTTTAATTGACATGGCAATTAAAGAATTACTTGTACAATGCAATTTTTAAAAGTGCCCTAAAATATAGATTTGTAATTATTCAAGTAAGTTAGATCAGAATCAAAACTTGAGATTTCATATTAAGCTACACATGGTGTTTTTAACCAAATCATGTAAAAAGGAGCAGCATTTATTAGTTGCAAAAAGCAAGCTATTCCTGTTATTCAAATGAATACAAGTGTAATGAGGGACTTTTTGTAACAATTCTGGCTGCATTCTGCTTTAGCTTATGGGTATTTTTTTTTAAAGCAGAAAAATGACAGATCCATATGTACATGACAAAAAGTCTGCATTTGTCTCGATTGCTCGTGTGTGCAAAATGCAACTCTAGCTGTGTCATCTGTGCAATGTTTAAGTAAGATACAGACATGTAATCCATCATACTGGAATTCTAAAGATTTCTTTTTGTTCACAACACACTTCGTTTATCTACTGCAGTATACATGTCCGATGGTAGATTTGTGCTTTTGCTCAGATGTGGGATAATTAGATGCAGATGTATTGTGGTATGAAGCATTCGTCTGCATTCCAGTTGGTGGCAAAGATGCATCTTTGCTCAACATGCTACTATCAGGAAAGTATAGTTTGGATCTCTGGTGATATTTCATCCTATACGTATCAGTCATACAGTTATCAACTGAAAAATAAGTAGTAAGAGAGACAGTATCATTTGCATTCACGTCTAGTGAGCTAGCATTAGGTCCTGTAAAACAAGCCTCTCTAGTTGCAGGATTATTTGACACAG
Organism: Furcifer pardalis; assembly: GCA_030440675.1. Taxonomy (NCBI): domain Eukaryota; kingdom Metazoa; phylum Chordata; class Lepidosauria; order Squamata; family Chamaeleonidae; genus Furcifer; species Furcifer pardalis. The sequence goes on from CP126892.1 coordinate 73,932,910, forward strand.
CCCACAAATTATTTACTGATGAACTGGTTGGAAAAGCCGTCTTTGAGGATTCATTCCCATGAAATGATGCCTTAAGTCTTTCTTCATCTGCAAAAGGAATTGCTTCAGGTGTTAATTTTGAAGGAATGTTTGAAAAATGCCTTCCAGTATTTAAAGGATTTGTGCACGGTACCTCTGTTACTTTTGAATCTATAGTGGATTCATGTTCTAATCCATGGAAACAAGTTTGAGCATATTTCTTTGGTGGTAAAGGAGGAGGAAGATTTTGGTAAATTGCTTCTTGTGTATCATCATCAGTCCTGCAGCCATATAAAGGGGTTTTAAGATCAGCAGTTGGAGTTGATTCAGAATAGGAAGGATTGGATATATTCTGTTGTAAGAAAAAAGCAAGGGCTGGTTTGGACCTAACACACTGCGTGGCAGGCATATGCAAATGGGAAGAAGAAGAGTCACTCTTCTGAGCTATTTCAGATCCTATTGCATTCTCGCCATCGTAGAAATGAGCGGAACTGTCAGCATGATGTACTGGTATGTTTGTTTCATCAAGGGTACCATTATTAGGCCACCGTGCAGAGCTTTGCTCATTTACTCCACTGTTCTTCATTTCCCTATCAGCACGGTCCTTTAAAGCAGTCTGAAGTGTTAATGAAGGGAAAAACTTCTTGTTGCAATCAGGTACATCAATCCTAGAAGATAAAATATCATTGGATAAAAGCATTAATGGACTAATGAACTAAAATAACAGTTAACTGCAAACCATACTAGTTTCACAACAATACATTTCCATGTTACTTCGACTGATTAAGGAACAAGATTGCAAAGTTAGGTGTTCCTTTTCAATATACTTCTAGAATACAAAACATCTTCTGAGTTCTGTTCATGCTTATGGGGAAAATTACAGACAGTAATATCTTTGGCGATACTATTATGGTGAAGGAAAAACCCTACACACTCAATAACAGGTTACTTGGTCATCCCAAATAAGGATCCTGTGGGAAATGCAAAGTGTTGGCATCTACATCTCCAAACATTCTTACAGTACATGCAACACAACAAGGATATAATGGCCATAGGCATCCCATTGGTTTAACATCATTGTATCATCAAGGGCAACCCAAATTAGAGGCAATAATGTCTTTTAAATATATAAGAATTTTAGAAATGATGTTTACCTGGTTAGGTACATTTTTACAGGAGTTATTTCAAAGCAGGTTTTCAAATTATTCAAGTAAGAAAACTTGGGCTACCTATTGTAGCTATTTTAAACCACATCTGGGAAAACTGCAGTCCATGGGGGTCTCATTTACACCTGACCAATGTCTACATTCCCAGAATCCATCCTTCCTTGCTGTGGACTTTTTTCTCCTTCATAGGAAACATGGAATATGGGGCAAATTGTTGTTCTCCATTCTGCCTGGCTGGATAGCTCAGTGATTCTTTCTTCTTTCATACCCCAATCAAACCTAGACTGCCAAAATGAAGCCACTTTCTTCACTTTGTCATTGCCCAAACCCAAGTCCTCATTGGTGTATGTCTCTGGCAGCAATCGGCAGACCAGTAAATGAGTCAGATTCTGTGTCTGTCCACATTCACACCATGTGTTGTTGTCTGCCAACAGCCCCCACTTGAGAATGGGACTCTAACCTTCAGTCTATTTAGGGTGCTCCAAGTTACGCAGGGGAAGTTGAGATCTTCAACTCAGTGATTTAGGTATCTATTCCCTACTGTACTTCCTACAAGTAAAGCCAGCCTGTGTCATCTTGGACAATCTATACTAGTCACTTTTGAGTATTCTTTAGCTGGAAAACTCTGAAATGGATCACCATATTTATTTTCTTACTTTCTGCCATCCATACTATGTAAACTGTGCTTCATCTAACACTGATAAAGCTGCTTGGTCAAATTTGGCAGTGTGATTTACACAAGTGTTCTTCTGTGTTTGACCACAGAGTATAATGCAAGTTCTCTCTTGCCCAACTATATAATACATTACACAGACTGCAAAATAAATATTCTACTTGACATGCTCCATACTTGGCCCACTGAAAAGCAGGTACTATCAGACATGCTGGAAGTTGTGCTTAGAGGGCCAATCAGCAATCAGCTTCTTCTGCTTGGTATGCTCTTACGTCAGGCATTGAAGTCTTCCCAACGTAATTGTGATTCCTTCATCCCACAAAATATCTGCTTGCAGAATAGGAGATGAAGAGGAAGCTGGTGTACAGAAACAGACACTGGATCTTCCCCATGTAAATAACAAATACTTTAAAGAAAGAATTAATGTGAATATCTGTCTGCAAAGAGAAAGGTATGTACTGATCCACTACTAACTTTGACTCCACCCATTATGAGCAGGCTTACCATCCTCAGAGGATATCCCAGCACCATCCCAAAAATATTTTTTCTAACCAATTTAAGACCATACAGATACAAATTAAAAATTAGTTACCTTTTCAATGGTGGACTATGCACCTGCAGATGAGATGCAGAAGAAACATTATGAGGTCTATGGTGAATGTGAGTATTAATCTCTTCTTTCTTCGAACCTGTAAGAAAGAGTTCACTTTCATCTTCAAAACATTACAATAATTTATTTACACCATGTTGTTTAGTTGTACTGTTGTTAGTTGTACTGTTGTACAAGACAAAATCTCATGTTTTAACTGTCTTTTTCAAAAAAAAAATCTAAGGGAAAAGGACCAGAAATGTCTTCAAGAAAAAAACCATAAAACCCTATGATGAAATGTGAAAAGAGTGCAAGATATTCCTGAGATTTTTTTCAGATGCCAGAAAAATCACCCTGATGAATGTTGAAGTCTCTCTGATTTTAGTTGGAGAGTTTTAAGCATGTTCTTACAGCTGATGCTGGCTAACTGTAATCAAAATCATCCACAGTGCAGTTATAAAGATTTCTGCCCCAGAACAACAATTGCCTCAGGCTATCCAACTCAATAGACAAATAACAAGGACAGGCTAAGCATATATTTTATGGGACTGAGTGCTGCTCCTAATTTATTCTGCTGTTCAGCACCCCCAACACATACAATTCAATGTTTGATATTATATGGGATGTATAGATCTGCAATTTAGTTACGCATGTAACAATATATAGTTTGAAGTCAAACATGAGAAGATGGAAGCTATATTGATAGTATGATTTTAAAACTAGTAAATGTAAGGTACAGGCAAGGGTCAGAAAGGGGCACATGGCTAACTGTTTAGGCCAGGAGTAGCCAACCTACGGCCAGTAGGCTGGATTTGGCCTGTGGCTCCAAATAATCTGGCCCCCACCCTCACTCCAGCTGCCATTGCTTCTGCCAGAATTGGCAGTGGACTCGTTTACGGCTGCCATAAACTTGTTTATGACAGCTATAAATTTGGGGGGGGGGGGTGTTTACCAGTCTGGCACCCTCAACTGGCTGAGGTAGCGTGACCCAGCCCTGACTGAAAAAGGTTGGTAACCCCTGGTTTAGGCAGTAAAACACAATAGCATTAAGAGGCAGAAATATCTGAGCAAGTATATGGAATTAAGGTAACAACATCCAAATAGATTACTCTGCAGGACAATACTTTGAAAATATTTTCTTCATAGATTTTCACATAACTGTACCGAAACTGCAAAGCATGCCACAGAAAATAAGGTGGCCACTTCCTTCACAGTAACTACGCTGAAAATTAGTGGTGACTTTATTGAGCTACTGCATATTTCTATGTAGTTATATGCTTTCAACAGGAGGCGGCAGCAGATGGTTACAGAATGGGACTCATGTAAAATGACAAGCATTCAATCCAAGCTGCTTACTGACACCAAGAGGCTTGTGCCTTCAGAATTCCAGCTAATTTAAAAATAGATGTGTTATTTTTCTCTTCTGCAGATATGAAGATCCATGCATGGTTAAAACCAGAGACAGTCCAGTAGGAATTTTGGCTCTAGAGTCTAATCAAGCTAAATATGGCAGACCTTAGGCTTACATAGCACAGGCTTCACAATTATCAATGAAGTATTACCAAGCATGATAATAACATTTGTCTTCTAATAATTTTATATCTCACTTGGAGAATTATTTGACGTATCTAGACATTTCAGCATTTCTTTGATTGGCCAAAGAAGTTGCTTCTCTGTCCAGTTATGAGTTGACTTTTGGAAAACAGTTCCAAATACAAATGGCATATTATGTACAGTAATGAGAATTTCTAGTAACTTTATGTCAAATGTTAGAAAGGCAAAAGCATGTCAGGCTTGCTGAATGGAAATGGTTAGAACTAAATTAGATTTTTGTGTGTGTATCAAATGCACCAAGTATCACTAAAGAAGAGGCTTGCATTTAAAAATAAAGTCAAACATCATTTCATAGTTTAAGATGAAGAGAACCCTATTGGTCAGTTACACTGGTGTAAGTGCAATGGTGTAAAATGCACTGGAAAATTGCTGCCAATTAATAAGTTGCACTACTGACCTGCAGCAATCTCTAAATAATGGCAATGCACTCCACTGCACAGGATTCTGGCTATTTAGGTAACATAACTGATATCTTACCATCAGAGTTTTGATTCTGCTGGGAAGTAGACTGCAAAACACACCCAAGATATCTGGCAGACAGATTCTGATCACTGTGAAACAAGATACAACACGTATCAGAATACTGAGGTTCTGCCTAGAAGTACAAATATCATGAAATCTAAAGTATCAAATACCATTGCAAGGAAATATTTACAAGGAACACTTGGATTATCATATCAAGCTATTGTATAAGAGAGCATATTCCAAAGAATCTTTACCCCTATTCCCATTCCAGTATTCAAGAAATGCTTATCACCAATTTTGTCATGTCATTGTCTAACTTTCAAAGTAAAACGGCCAGTGCAGAAGCACCAATATAGCATACCTGACCAAGCAGAAGTTAAATTTGAAAAATAAGCAAAAGAGAATTACAAGGTCATAATTCCCACATGCTGTACATGCTCTCTCTCTCTCACTCTCACTCACACACACACACAATGGGCCTGATTCTGCTCTAAACATCCTTAAACATGTGCTTGCTATGCAAATAGTCCAATCAAAGTTTCTAAAACTTTGAGCAGGATTCTTTCTACAGGTAACATGTTAGCCATTTTGAGCGTCTCTATGGCTCAGAAGCAGAATAAAATGCTTTATATAAATTTCAGCACTTAATTTTATGAATAAGGTACAACACAGAGCAAAAACATCCTCATTTCCACAGGACATGTGAAGCATTTATTAGGATTGTACTTTATCACATGGAAGCTAACTTGTCGTTAATTTGTTGCTTTGCTATTAAATTTGAATAAAACAGGAATATATACAACCATCTATTTTGGGCTCCCAAACATTTTTTGCCATGGCCGGTCACATGGTTCCTCCCACTGGAAGCGGAAATAAAACATGCCACGCATGCACAAAATGCTGCAGTAAATGCATCCGCGGCTGTTGTAAATGCATTTACGACAGCTGCAGGTGCATTTACAGCAGCATTTTGTTCATGCACAGGTGCATTTTACTTCCACTTTGGAGAGCGGCAAGGGTGGTATGGCCCAGATGATTTGGCGACAGAGGACAGATCCAGCCCACAGGCCATAGTTTGGTCACCCCTGATCTAGTAGATATACATTTTCAGTTCTCAACTCCTAGAGCTTTGACTAATAGAGAATTTTGAAAGCTGAACAGTCAAGTATGGTTTTAGACCACATCAAACTAGGTTTTGGCTAGTTTCTTCATCTGAATGCCAACCTGGTTTCCTGGTTGGACTGATCCTTAGTAAGGACAGAGAAAAAGATATAGGCACTGGTGTCTGGACCTACAAGTTGACTCTCACATTTCAGTGACATGCCTTCAGATCTCATAAGTCAAACATTTAGCTAGCCAAAAAGAAAGAAAGAAAAAGGCTGGGAGGGGAATTTCCTCTCCAGTCCAGTCCATCTGGTGGAGTTTTAAGTGGAGCTGACATAATGTTTAGCTTCCTCCCTCCCTCAGCTGTTTGCTCAGCCCATCTTCCGGGAAACCTTTCACCTAGCTATTGCTAAAGATCTATGTTACATGCTAACTTTCTAATGTTGGGAAAGAATTTTTCATCAATGCATCAGACTGGTTCAAAGCTCATGGGCTGTTCACTTTCCTTGTAGCAATCTAGGTTCATTTGATCAGCTATTAATGTGTGGTTGGCACTGGGCAGGATCCATTTTAGAATGTAAAAGGGCTTTGACAATGAATCTATTAGTGAACCTTTTAGAGACCGACTGCCCAAACACAGGGGCAATGAAAACTCTGTGATGGGGGCAGGAAGCGCTCCCATTGGGTTGCTGGGCAGAGGGAACTCTGTGCTGGGGCGATGGTGCACGTGCCCACAGAGAGGGCTGTGAATGCCTTGTCTGGCCATAGGTTTGCCACCACTGGCCTACTGCATCAGCTAAGAGGTGGGTGAATCATCCCTCCTACGTGGCAGAACAGTCCCACTCAGGAGCCAAGACTCATTGTCTTGCCATTGTCCTGTGTGGTTCACTTAGAAAGCAGGTGGGCTATAACGCCATGAAATCCTTGGATACTATACTAATCAGCTGCAGTCCATAAAGTTGTGACTCTCGCCATCCTAAGCTTGTTTTTCTGTGTATGTTTCTCCCCTCCCTGGTTTCCCTGCATTCTTGACTGCTATGGTTACTATGGATAGTTACCATTGATTATTCAGAGTCCTATTTTTCTAAATACAGTAGTAGCTGTTGTTAGTCCTTGTAAGCATGGGAAGACAATAACAAAAAATAAATAAAAATAAAACACACGAATATGGTGGCAACTTAAAGACTAATGTTATACTCTAATGCAGGGGTGTCCAAACTACGCCCCCCCCCCCGGCTGGATCTGGCCCCCAACACCAATTCATCTGGCCCACGAAGACCTTGTCGTTCCCCGAAGCAGAAGTAAAATGGGAGTGTTTTACTTCTGCTTCCGGGAGTGACAAGGGATTTGCAGGCCAGATGAATAGGTGTCAGGAGCCGGATACGGCCCACAAAGCCATAGTGACCAGTCCCTTGAACCACATGACCGGCCCACGGCCCAAAACGTTTGGGCACACCTGCTCTAATGTAAGGTTTTGTGGACAAATCTACTTCAACAGACGTGTTAGTAATTGGATCAGATTTTTGGCCAAACCACCTAAAGATGACAGTTAAGTGAAATTTTTATTAAACCACTGAAAAAATCCACCACTGCTGCAAAAGTAAACCCTAAAAGCAATCTTCTGCTGTCTTTGCACTTCACAATAACAATTCCTAAGTCATTATGAAGTGTGAAATCCAACCATTGACTCCACGTTTGACAGTTGTGCTAATGTCCTATTTACTAATTTACTACTTTGTTCATTATTTGTACCCCCATCTGGTTGTGGGTCCATGTATCAATATGACTGTCATATAGTCTCATTCTTATGTCTGAGGAAGCGGATTTGATCCTTGAAAGCTCACATATTAAAGACTAACTGTTATATTTTAATTTGCTAAAATGGTTTTGTAGCTTTTTTTGTTTATCTGCTATGCCAGTACAGACTAAAATGAGCATTTCTTTGAAAACTACAACCTATATCAATAATGACATTATCTCTAAGGTGCACCCCATTCCTGTGTGTTTTTAATTTTGGTTCTGTCTTTCTGAGTTGATTCCTCAGGGAAGACTCCCCCCGCCCCAAGACTGAATTTTTTTAGTATGACAGATATATTATAAACTAGGATTTTTTATTTTAAAAAAGTCACACGTTTCATTTTATCAGCATTACCTGTATGATGTGGTCTCTTTAGAAACGGTGGTGTCAACTGGACTAGTTCCCTCGATGACTGGGGAATCCAGATTGGCAGATGCATTGCTGATATGATCACTACTTTCATAACCAGATTCAGTTCTTTGTATCTGCCAACTATCATTATGACCTTTTCTTTCTGTAAATCCTTTGCCTTTTTCTGCATTTACTTTCCCTTCAGAATCCAAGGAACTGCGGCTCCCCATCTGCTTTGAATCATCTTCATAAATAGTCATCAACATTTTTTGACTTTGATTTTCCTTTGGCCAGTTGTTTGAACTCTGCTCCTTTTCATGTTTAGGTTTGCTGCTTGCATTTAGTTTGGTTTTTGAACTATGCTCTTTTTTCTCAGGTTCACTAAAAATGCTATCTACATTCAGGGTTTCTCGCATAGGCTTCCAACCTCTACTTCGACTTCTGCTGCTAGTAATACTTCCTTTGTCTTTAGAGTCTTGACTGCTGTCTGTATCATAACCAGTAATGCCATCAGCTTTCACACGACTCACCTTCTCTCCATCAGAAAAGCCCTCTATTTTATTTGAGCTCAATACCTGCCCATTAGATCTGATTTGATTATGCACTTTTTCATGTCTGTAAGGTCCTCTCCCCTGACTACTATATAAACGATCATTAGAATGTTGCTTAAATCCATTCCCAGATGGTGGTGATCCTGGCTTAAAGTTAGTGCGAAATTCTCCAGACAGATCTTTTAAAAAGCAAACAAAAAAGCAAAATTTAAAATTCTCTGTAAGTACAATAAAATCCTATTTAAACTTCAAAAGCAATTTATTATTCTTGCTAGTACATGAAAAATGCAAAGCAAATACTGGCTGAAATCAAGTAGTAACTCACAGCAATAGGGATTTAGTGAGTCAGCCCCTTCACAAGTTACACTGATTCAATGGGCCTACTCTAGTTATAACTGACTGCTTAATTCCAGCCATTAAAAGACACCTTTAAAAAAGAAAGCATTCTTTAATTGATTACATGAGAATATTAATGCTCACAATGTTTTCCCTTCTCCAAATAGGTTACCTTTTTGTCTTCCGGATTCTCTCTTTGACCCTCTGTCTGCATCCTTTCTTAAAGATGATAAACCTTTCATCTCAGCAACTTTCTGAGCACACTCTCTTGAAATGTCCTTTGCCTTTTCTTTCTGCTCATTATTTCCTAATTTTCCTGAAACAGGAAATAATAATACTCAGTTGTTTGCTCTCCTAGAAAGTTAGGTTTTCAATTTATTGTCTTGAATATTGCTACCATTTACTGTTAAACCGAGGCCTGTGAACTCCTTCATCAAGATAAAAAATAGTTTTCCACTGTAAATGAGAAACTGCATATTTAAGGTTAGGATATTCCATCTTCTCTTTTATCACCATGTTCAGCAACTCTTTAATTTATCTTGGAGCTTAATAGCATGGTGAGTCAGAAGCATTCTGAAGGCCAAAAAACAATTGTGAGGATGATATCCTCTCCTTTACAAATTGTTTCAAAGTCGGAAGGAAGGGCTCAGGATTATTTTGGTACTGAACTTCAACAATCCTAAACAATAATCACAGTTGGGGCTTGGACATTTGCTGTTATACTTTCAAGTCAATGGAAGCATCTCAAAAAGGCCAACCAGATTATACAGAAATCTTCTTTCAGCCAATATTATTTAGATGCTAGACTGTGAAAGTTGTGTGTAATATGAAAAAGAATTATATATTACACAAATACACATTATATAACTCTGTAATTATTTGTAATGAATATTAATATTAATAACAAAGGCTGCATAGGAAGACTTGCAAGTAACACAAAATAGTTACAAGAATCTGTAAGATACGTACCTGACCCTTTGATACCATTAGGCTGAACATGATTTCGATTAAATACTGAGCTTTCGGGCTGAATTTTTTTAGTACTCTTCTGAGTAACAGATTCTCCAAACCCATTCTCTTTGGTACGATCTGATTTAGGAAAACTAATCTTTTCAAATCCTAGGACGATATATTGAGTGTTAATATTATTTAGACGGGGGGAAAAAGGGGGGGATTTGAAGGAGTCTCCCAAAGAGTGGAAAGCAATGCAAGTACACTTGGATATTCCCAAGGCAACTGCCCAATTGCAACTTCACCGCCCCTCCCCCTGAGCCCACACCAATGGCCGGGGGGAGAAAAAACCAGGGCAGGTTGAGGACTTCACCACCCCTCCCCCTGAGCCCTCACCAACTTATTGTATTGAAATGTAACGTATTGTTTGTAAGTCACCCTGAGTCACTATAGCGAGTGGGCGGCAATATAAATTTGAACTAATAAATAAATAAATAATTGCACAGAGCCAATTACTTACACCAATGGGATATTAATCAATGCATTTTCAACTGTATTGTGAAATATAATTTACAGTAAAACCTTGTATTGTAACGGAAATAGTTCATTCCATGAGGCTTTTTGCTATGCAGTTTTTCCATTATATGATTTCCCCCCATACTAACAAAAATCCATATGGAAAAAAAATCATATATCGAAAATCCGCATGGGAAAAAATATAATAACATTTTCGCTGAGCAATTTTTTTCCATTGAAACCTTCGTTATGCGATTTGTTCCCATAGGGACGCCATATTGCATAGAGAAATTTTTCATTATACAATTTTCCCCATAGGGTGCACTATTTTCACAAAGCAAAAATTTTCATTAAGTGAAGCGCCATTTTTTCAAAACCTTTTCATTGTGCGATTTTTTTCCACTATAGGGATATTCGTTATACAAGGTTCCATTGTATAATATAACTATGGCATATTCTGTATTAAGTTATTTTACCCTGTGGTTGCCACTGGTAAGTGAGCAGTAGAAAACCCATTATATCGTAGGTGAGTCATTAACCTATATAGCGGATCTGTTACTTTCTACTTCCTAACACTGATTTCCGGAAACAAATTAATTAACAGATTATATGGTGATTCATTCATTCTCTTCATGTTATTAAATAATCCTCAATTTATGAAAACTCAAGTCTTTATTACCAATTTCTTCTCCAGCTCCTGCAGCAGCTTTATAATGTGAACAGGGAATTATCTGTCGAGGTGCATCTTCATTTGATACAGGCGTACCATCTGGATTTGCATAAAATAGCAGCAATGGTTGAAAGTGACACCGAATACACTTGGACACCACATCTTTCCATTTTGTTCCAACCTAAAAAGTTATATATTCATCAAGTATAAGAACAGCCACTTAACTCAATTCAAAGAAAAATGGTAATTCATAAAAAGTTGACATCATCTATATTACATTAAGTGAATTTCATGATCTCACAAAAAATTGGTTCACATGAAAAGAAAAATACACTTTAGAGTTTATGCAGTGAATTTACAACCTAGAGAAAGAACTTTTTTCCCATTTCAGTACTACTTTGTTAAAAACGGTATACATTTTATAACAATGATTTGATTTGATATCAAGTTTTAATATTATAAAAAATTATATCAACCACTCATCAGTTGTGCAACACATGCAGAAACTTATATATAAAATATATTACTATACAGCCACACTTACCTCTTTTACATTAGCATCGTCAAACAATACCCATTTGCAGCTCTTTGTATGAAAGGCAAAGGCACAGTAATGTCTACTTGCATAGCAAATCATTCCCACAAGATAAAGCTCACTATTTTTGGCATGTTCATCTGTAACCCTGTAGAACAACTGTAAAAATGATTTGCCAGTCAACAAGAATTATAGCAATGGTTGAAGAACATGAGTGACATTGAAAATTTTGACACGGCTTGCTCCAGCTATCAAAGGATTAACTAAAGTATTTTAATTATTCTTTATTTAATTATTAATGTATTACACTCAGCTGTAAGCTCCATAATCTCATCTAATCAATAAATTAATATCCTTCCATTAATGCTCTCCCTAAAAAGTTCACTTGGTATCATCTTTGATAACATTTTGACAATAACAATTTTAATTATTCTTTTGAATTTTATATATTTCTTCCATTGAGGTGACTCAATGGTTAAGAAGATCACCTTGTTAGCTGGAAGACTGGCAAGTCAACAATTTGAGACCCAGGTACTGCATAACAGAATGAATGCCCGTCTTTGTCCCAGCTCCTGCCACCGAAAGCTAGAAATTGCAAGTAGATAAATAGGGACTTGAGTGGGAAAAAGATCTTGGGGACATGAAAGGAGCCTCATTCGGGCATCCCCTAAGTGGAGTTTATCTAGTAAAAATCCTTTCAACCCAAAATAATTTCTGACATGAAATTACTATTATTATTATTATTGCTGTTTCTGCTTAATTTTTCTAATGTTTATATACGGTATCTATAAAATTCTTTAACTGAACAGCTCGAGTTTTTATTAAACTTAGTTGCAAGACCAAAATGCACAAATATTGTACCTTGTCCTATTTACAAGAATTATTTCGAGTGCTATGATAGAGTATTGTTGATCTCACGATTACATTCTTTTCATTAATAAACAATATAAAATTATTTTAATGGCTTTTGGGAAATTAAAAATAAAGAACTAATTTTGTTAAAAAAATGAAATGTAGAAACAGAGAGCAATATTATTAAATAAATTAGGTGAAATACCCCTGGAAGATAAAGTTGTGTTGCCAAGTTCCGGATAACTTCTTCTGTCAGGTCAGAATGCTCTGAATCCCAGACTAAACCAATTGTGACAATTTCAGGACAATTCATTAGAACACGACGGATTTTTATTTTTTGTCCACAGTTGCTCTAGAAAAGGGAGGGAAATGGTAAAATGTACATTTTTAAAAAGTACAAAATTCATTATAAATAAGTTACACTATTGAAGATTTTTGCTGCTAGGATTGTACCAAGAAACAGTGATCTTCACATACGAAAGCCCTCCCTCCTTCATCCCAAGGTTCCTCCAGGCCAAAAGAGATGCCTAAATGCCCTGAAACCTGCAGAAGAAAGCAGATTAATGTATGTGGCTGATGACATCATTAGCCTTACAACCACAAAGTTGCAAAGCAGGAATTTAGGGGTACACAGAAAGAACCTTGTCGAAGATTGTGGTATTTTAAAAACACAATCGGAAGTACCCTGGTGATAGCAACCTTGTGTTGACAGCTAATCTTTCTCATACTAGATCAGGCAAAAGGAACTGCAGAATGAAGTCACCTAAAGATGCCTTCGTTTTGGCAGTTTCACTTCTGAGCTGAACACGGAAGAAAAACAGGAATTCAGCAATATTTTTTTTAATAAATACAACACTCAGCTCTGGGTACAACCACATACAATAATACCTCGGATAACGCTAAGACTTGGTTCCACAAGTCTTGGTGTTATCCGATTTTTAGTGTTATCCGATGCATGTTAAAATCCTATGGGATGGATCGGATAACGTTAAAGCTCCATTGAGATACATTGTAACCGCACACAGGCTTTAGCGGTTGTTATCTGATCCATCCCATAGGACCTTAACGTTATTTGATCCAATTCTCCTCCCCAGATTACTTAACGTTATGCGATTTTAGCGTTATCCGAGGTAAACGTTATCCGAGGTATTACTGTACACTAACTATGAATGCTAATGACATACAGAATTCAAACAATTAACATTAACTATACTATTAATATTCCATTTTACAGAGACTTCTGTCTTGTTTCATTTGAGGCTTAGAGAAAACATTCTTAGATCAATAGCAATTATACATACCATATATACTTGAGTATAAGTCTAGTTTTTTAGCTCCCAAAATGAGGTCCCAAAAAGGGGACTTGGCTTATACTCAGGTCAATGACTCTGAGGGTCACAAAACCCGGTGGTGCAAATTCAAACATAGTTTTTTAAAAAAGCACTTACACACCGTAAAAACTCAAAAACATACAAATGTCTAAATTAATTAATTTTATTGTATTTTCATGTATTTTAATTATTGAAACTCACTAGCAGCTGCTGCATTTTCCACCCCCAACTTATACTTGAGTCAATCTATTTTCCTAGTTTTTGAGGTCCAAATTAGGTACCTTGACTTATATTCGGGACAACTTATAGTTGAGTATATACGGTATGTACCGTCCCATAGCGCTTAGTGCACTCTTTGGGCAGTTCACTAGTATTTTGCCCCCAACATGATGGGTATTCGGTGTCACTGGGTTCTTAGCCATTCTTCCAAGTAGTGTCTATCAACTCTCATGCCTTCTCATATCCTACTGCACTCAATGCACTAAAAATAATAACAGATGTAAGGTTCTGAGGGTGGATTACCAGATACTTCATAGATCTACAAATTCCCACTAGAAGAAAAGGCTTAATCTTTTTCAAAATTCTTCAAAGTATTCACTTTCATCACTAGCAGAAGTTCTTCTCAAGTGAAAAAATGTTATCTATTTAATTAACTTACTGGACAGTTCCTGAAATCATCAGTAGTGTTTGCGGCTTGAAGCAGTTCTGCAAACATTTCAGGCTTCAGACGCTCATGCCGTTCCAACATTCTATCAACTTCATTGCTATGAAAAGGAATTTGCAATATTTCAATTTAGTGTAAACTATAATAGCAGTAAACAGAATTTTCAGGACATGATTTAGTATCACTTAAAGTGACGTAGTAATTTGTAGAACATGTAAAATAAGCCAGCAAATGGCCTTTAATCATTATTTATCATGTATCACTATTAACTTTAATCCTTTCTCTCTTCCTCTTTTGCATTGTGTTTAAGCCAACTATGAAAGGCTAATCATTCTTCCAGAGCAGGATGAGGTGGGGTATACTGGTAACTGAAAATTCATGTTATGGAAAGTATGCCACCATCCCTATTATGCTGATAGAATCATTTCTGTTAGAAGTAGTACACACACACCCCTTAGATTCTGGCCATATGTTTAAATTCTACATTATTATTTCAAATTTAAATGTCTCATGTTATGAAAATCTGGGAAGGAAAATGATGACAAACCAAAATGAAGAAAACTGAATAAATTATCTTACCATAATGCTGTTGTTGAAATGTAACGCACAAATTCTGTGAAAGGCAAAGGATCCGAAGATGCCCCACAACTACGACATACACACTGCAAATAAAAAATGATGTTGTCATTGTTTCAAGAATAATCAAAATAACAATGTAATTATATAATTTCGTAGCACAAAGAAAAATATAACCTGTTCATATAATGTCATTGCAAACTTTTGGTGAGTAATGCAGGATTTAGACGTGCACATATCTGTTTCGCTGCTTGGCACTATATGATAATGAATCCTCTCAAGGATATTTTCCTAAAAAAGAAAATGCTGTAATTTAGAAGATTTGTACTGTGAGTTTGAGTCTTCAAAATAGCTTGCAAGAATGATTAAACAAGTCTCTTTCTAAGTCTTAGCAGGAAGAAGGCCTTCACAAGAGACTCTTCTACTCTGGAATATCCCAATAGACTCCTGCACTCGTCTACATATGATGTCCTTGCTGGAAAACCAGTACCCCCATACCATGCTTTCACACACCAGCAGATGGTAGAAGAGCTAAAAGAAAATTCCCCTGGAATGCCCCCATATATAAGTGATTGTAATCTTTACAACAAATGAAATGAGGATTACTGCACTTAATTTCAGATATTTGGCAATATACAGTATAACAGGTTTACGTAACAGAACATAATTACTGTTGTAGTTACTATAGTACATATGTGTTTTTTTCTTTCAAAGAATCTACAGCACATGCGGGGGACTGTGGTGGCTTAGTGGTTAAGATGCTGAACTTGACGACTGGAAGGTCAGCCCTGAGTGCTGCTTGACAGAGCGAGCTACCGTCTCTGTCCCAGCTCCTGCCAACCTAGCAGTTCAAAAGCAAGAAATTGCAAGCAAATAAATAGGTACCACTTTGATGGGAAGGTAAACAGCATTCTGTGTCTATTCATGCCTGTCACATGTCCATGGAAACATCTGCAGATGCAGACAGTGTGCCTCTCTGGCTATAAACAGAAATGAGCACTGAACCCTAGAGTCAGATATGACTAGATTTCAAGCAACGGCGACCTTTACTTTCCAGCACATGCAAAAATCTAGATTTACTAATTCCGTAAGAACAGCCCAGTTAGGTAGCTTCTCTGTCTCAAATCCTCTTTTACTCCAACCACCGCATGTGTCATAAAGTACTGTACTGTATTAAAAATGCTTACAAAACATTCTGCAGCATCATCCATAAAGCCAAGTTGAAATCGCTGTTCATCTTTAAAGCTTTCAGCTAAGGCATGTCTCATATTATTTGATGGGAGAGCTTTTTCTCGACTGTGCTGGAACTGTGCAAATATCATCTGGAAATCAATATTTGGGTCTATTAAGACATTTGCATTCCCACTGAATAGCATATTTAAATATTTCTCTATCCAGAAGAAAATTAACACAAGATACACTGAACATAGTACATTTATCTAAAACTTGGCATTACTCCCCTTCCCTTTACTAGACAAATTATATAACCTACAGTAATTGCTTTTTCTACTCCATAACCATAGTTTGCTAAACTATCTTTTGGACAGTAACCTTTACTGCTACTGTACAAAAGATAAAAACCTTGGCTTAATTAGAAAAGCTCTATCTTATCTTGCATCCTGTTCCCCATAATGACTAATTAGATGCCTTCAGAAAGCTCACAAGTAGGTCATAAAAGCAATGTCTGCTGCTCTCTTCCATTTATGCTTCACAGCAACTGGAACAACTTCTGCAAGCACAGAGATCATATACAGTCATCTAAATTGCCACAAAATGTTGCCATCTATCTGTACCCTCTAATAGGGGTTCTCCTTTTACTCCAAGATACAGTAAAACCTCATATAACACTAAAACCTGGTTCCACAAGTCTTGGTGTTATATGATTTTTAGTGTTATCTGATGCATGTTAAAATCCTATGGGATCCATAAAGATACACTGTAACCACACAGGCTTTAGCGGTTGTTATCTGAAGCATCCCATAGGATCTTAATGTTATCTGATGCAATTCTTCCCCCCAGATTCCTTAATGTTATGCGATTTTAGTGTTATTCGATACTAATGTTATATGAGGTATTACTGTAAAAAGCTCTTCCAGGAGAGATAGGCTCCTTATTTTCTATTTTAGTTTTCTACTATAATCCCATTGCTCAGCTGCAACTGTTTAATATCCCACATACAAAATATCCAAAACTCCAGAAACTGCCAGACCATGATCAATTGCTACTTCAAGAAATGAACAAGACGGTAACCCAATCCACATTCAAAATGCTTATTAGGGTTATGCCTTCCACAATATTACTATTACAGTAAAATAGCAAAGGTATCAACTATGTAAAATCAAAAGACACTGATTTTTATATTCATCACATTTTGGAAATTATTATTAATAATTTATGTTGCCAAATTAGTTCTCACTCTACATAACACAGATAACACAATTCTAAGTTTACCTTTAAAGCACAGAAAATGCAGGCATCACCCTGACAAATGTGTCCCGTTAATCCTCTTAAACTTCGTCGGAATATATCAAGTTGCCATAAAACCTACAAAAAGATGAGAAAGCAGAACATAATGGAGGCTTCCGTTTCCTTTCCAAAATATATTCCTATCTTAGAAGTCAAAGGCCTATAAGAAACTACTTTTACATAGAGTCAATAATACAGGATTTTACTGAAGAGTTTTAGTGAAACATACTGTACAAAAATCTAGTACCACACCAAGAAAATGATTATCAGTGTTTACAATTCTCTCTCACCTCCAGCCCACTATTGTTTAAAATAACTATTTTAAGAATATTTTACTTCAACAGGTTTTTTTTTTTTTTTTGGGGGGGGGGGGCTCTTACACATTTATTTATCCAGGGCAAGATTTATCTATCTATAAAATACCGTATTTGCTGGCATATAAGGCCCATTTTCCCCTTTAAAATAAACTGGAAAAATGGAGTTTCTTGTACTGTATATAGTGGCCTATACTGGTAATAACACTGTGTGTCTTATACTCCAATGTGTCTTATACGCGGGCAAATATGATAATCCAATGTGGAAAATGGACTTTATTCATTTAAATGAATGACACCACCAATACTCTGGAATACACTACCGGGGGAGCTGCACCAAGCCCCATCAATGGCTATTTTTAAAAAAACAACTAAAAACACTCTTTTTTTAAGGATGCATTCAGGGCATTGTCCAATTATCGATATTAGCCAGTTAGGTTGAGTCCTGATGCCATCAGACGCCAACTAGTTTAGTTTGTGAGGTATTTGTTGGTGGAAGGTTTTAATTTGTTGCAGATATTTCTCTTACTGGTTTCTCTGCTTGTTCACCACCAAGAGTGGGTTAACACCCAGATGGGCAGTATAGAAATCCAATAAACAAATAAATAAACAAACAAGCTGCAATAAAATTTGTTGTATGCACCGAAATTAAGTTACACACTGAAAGGTCCTTCACCTATTGTTAGAAGAGAGACAACTAGATGCTATTTATATTTGGTCAAAATGGATAAAACTCAAATATAAAAGTTTAGAATTTTCACTGAAACAGGAACAACCTTTTCTTTAGTTGACCATTTATAAGCTATACTAAATATGAGACAGTCTTTGACATGTTTGCTACTGAACTGAATTAGGCATTTCAACATAACATGCAAGATTTGGATTATTATTGCAAAATGAATATTTTGGGGATACTAAGAATTACTCCTTTCCATTTAAACAAACAAAACCCCATAATTTCAGTAGTTCTTGTTGATTATTATAATATAAAGCCTTTCTATAAATGGGGTCATTTTGCAATCACATTTGCTTAATTTTATATTAAATTGTACATGAATGATTTCTAGAGATAAATATATTTTGAATCTAGCTTTTAAAAGTTAAATGAATAAATCTGTTATTTTTAATACATTCATAGTTTGACATAATCACATCTCAGGTGTTACAACTATTTTTCTCAGCTATTCATGTTTGAAATTATTTTAAAACGAGTAGTATAAAGAGTAGGTAACTTTATTATTAGGTATCCAGTGTAGTGTAGTGGAGAGAGTGACAAATTAGGATTCTGGGGTCCACAATTCAAATCCTCACTTGGCCATGATACTCACTGTGGAAGAACTGGTAAAATCATTCCATAAATATCTGACTTACTATCATTTCCCCACACAGCACCTACCTGGGAACACTGCTGCAATACAAGATTCTCTATCATCTAAGCAGCGGAGTTTCAGGAAGAGAGAAGAGTACCCCCAAATCCCTAGCAGGCACATTTTTAACCCTTTATGGACCAGAAGAACATACTTTTTAAAAGATCACTCTGCCCTAAGAACAATCATTAAAAATTTCACAGTAACTTCTATATTAACCATCATTTCCAAATTTTGCAGGACCCCTGTGCAAGCTGCCCTGAGTGCCTCCCCACTATGCTTTACTTACAATGTCAGGGACCAATCTACCCAAACGAGGAGGCAAAATAAATGAAGGGGCTTCTCTGGAAGAAGTAGACTGGACAGAAAGTTGAGGGTTGCATTATTTTATCAAGTTTTGCATTATTCTAGAAATTATGTTTGTGTGTGTTGATTAAATCATGATCTAAAACTTGTGAACATACACACCATATTATATTTTGAAGTTTTCCTTCTTTAGACCTCAATATTATAACCAGTGGTGGGCAGCAAAAATTTTCGCTACTACACAGTGGGCGGAGCCTACATCATGGGCAGAGCCTACATCATGAGTGATCTAGTCATGCTTGCCATATGGCCGTGTATATATCTGCAAACACAAGCAGCATTGGCTCTTTGTCTGTAAATGTATTTTTGTTTTGTTTACTCTCTGATATGCTTGCACAGAATAAAACTTTTTAAATGATAGCTGTTTTAGTTTAGGCAGGGCAGGGAGGTGGGTGTAGCCACCTAATTTTGCTACCCCCCTGCCCAAAGGCCACCCAATTTTGCTACCCCACCCACCCACTGGGGGGTGGATGTGCGAACCTGTGCGCTGCCCACCACTGATTATAACAGTTTTCTTCAGTCGATATTCTAAACCACTTCTGTAATTTTAAAACTGGAATTAAATGGGTTGGATGGAAAATATGCGTTTCCCCATCAAAAAGATTTCATTAGTATCAAATGAAAAGTAAAGTAAGAATTTTTCATCTATACATTTTCATCACAGGTAATTTTTAATACCAATAGACTGCCTGTGGGTTCCCAAAAATCAGAAAGTGGAAAGGGAAAAGGATCCTGGATTCTTTTCCCTTCAAGACTACTATATTTCCATTCCATATTTTATTTCTTCAAGTTTTATTTATTTCTTATTTATTTTATTCCATATATATACCCCCTGGATGCTCTCCCCTCTCTAGGTGGTGTACATTAAATAAAACATAAGTATACAATATTTAAATATACAAATGTATATATAAATGTATTAAACCAATCAAAACTGACGATCAAAGCTAAAAATATTCCGAAGGTGATGTGCACAAAACCCAAGCAAATATAATAAATCCAAATAAAATGAAATGGTGTTGGGGAGGATGTCCTAAAAACTATTCTAAGTAGCAAAGTTTTATTCCTTAAATATCCCCGGATGATGCCTGGCACAGTATATGATAATATACTTTCTTTGTTTTTGTTGGATATTGGCAACAGTGTTGTCTATTTAATCTCTGTCTCCTTGTTTTGATGTTGTCTTGATACTGACATAATGAAAACATCTTGGCACACATCTAACAGGAACCCAGAATTGTTCAACTGTGTTAAAATAGTATTTCAACATGTGTACAGTTAACATGCTTGCATTTCATTAATCTTTTGCATTAAATATAAAGGTTTCTATACTCTTACTTTCTTACCTGTACAGCACTGTTAAGAAAACAACTGTTCTGTCCTGGTTCATTTAACAAGCCTTTGGTTGGAGCCAGAGACATCACACTTCCAGGTTGATATACCTTCCCAAGGTTTCCTCCTGGTCTTCGTAGGAACTTTACCCATGCCATTATTTACAAAACAAGTATATCTTTATAAATCAATATTTCAGAACTCTCAGCGGAGTGAGGAAAATTGACAATTGCCTTAAAAAAGTTACAGTATTGTCAATATCACTTCTGCCACTTTGATAATATAGGTTTTTTTATTAAAAAAACTGGAAACAAAAACAGAACACGAAAACTGAAAAAATCCAGTGTAAATACAAATTATAATATACTAAAAGCCCCAAACATTCTTATTGAAAAATGTATCATTTTTCTTCTCTTTTTATGTTGTTATTAGTGCAAATCACTCTTTAAAAGAGGATTATTTTTGGAACTCTAACAGCTATCAATTACAAAACAGGAGCTCTCAGTATCATTTTCAGTCTCCTTATGTCAATTCTTCTTCAGCTTAGAAAATAAACTGAACATTACTTGGCAGAAGTCTATCCATCATGAATACTTCATACTGTATGTTTCTTCTTTCAAAGACTGCAAGGAAGGAAAAAGAAACATTTTAAAATTTATTTTAATATTAACAGAAGAAACAAAAGAACAAAGATTTAAAAAGGAATCACATACCCACCCACACACCCCACAGATTAGCACATGTGGTTTTTACCATTGTAATTATTTCATATAGCTTCTAGACACTTATTATTGACAACCTGGAGAGGTAAAGACGTGAGCTAAGGAATTTATTAAAGGTTTAATTTATATGTGAATTCCAAAAAGAGCAGACCCACTGAATCACAGAACCTACATAAATGTTGACTATCCAAGTTCCCATCGTTCAATGAGTCTACTCTAATTGGGACTACCACCAGATTTAGTCTAAAAAATCTCCAAAATATTAAGATTTAGAATATCTATTCCAAGATTAGGTGTAAAAAAAGGTTATATGCAATTTATTTCCTCTTCTGACAATAAACATATATTATCCAACATTTGCTCAAGGAACCAAAATAAACTATATATAAATGATAATTTCAAAACCAAAACAACAACAAATATTACATAATGGCCAAATAGTGCTGAGTTTTCTCTTTTAAAATTGCATATATTTCTGAAAGACTGCTGACATTGCCATCTGGCAGCTATGAGAAAAGGATCAAAAGCAGCATGTCAACTTAAATGCAATATTCACATATCTGACATGGTGTAGAGGTTTATGAAAATTCATGAAGAAATCTGGATTTTACACATATTGTTCAAGAATTCCATGACTGTATGCAAACTCATGCTATTGACAATGGTATCCTCTCTGATCTCTTTCCTGCTACAACAGAATAAAAAAGGATGCGATCATGCTCTAAGTCTTGTGTCTACTGCAATGCTCACAGGGAAGGATCTTAATATTGCACTGATTTTACAATTCTAAGGTTAACAACATCTGGAGACCCTGAAATCTGGAACCATTGTTCAATTTGAGTGTATGAGTGAATGATAATATCGTATATTATATCTCTATATATATATGTGTACAAAACTACCATTAAAAACTCTATCACTAAAATCCTTGTTTCAAACATAATACAGTGGTACCTCGAGTTACAAAATTAATTTGTTCCTTGGGACATTTCATATTACAAAAAATTTGTAACTTGAAGAACAGTTTCCCATAGGAATGCATAGAAAACCTTTTTTTCTGACCTCTGAAATGGATTAACTGGTTTTCAATGCATTCCTATGCAGTGGTGGGATGTCAAAAATTTTACTACCCCACTGTGATGTCATCACACTGTGGGCGGAGCTGACATCATGACATCATGATGTTGTGGGCGGAGCCAAAGAAAAAATATATAAAAAATAATATAGAATAAAATAAAAATAAGCACACACACACACACCCCTCAACCCACCCACAACACAAACCCGTAAATATAAATAATTAATTAAATAAATAAAAATACATTAAAATACACCCACCCACCCAAACACCTATCCATCCACCCCAAACACAAATCAACCAGAGTGTTTAAACCAGAATTTAAAGCTTATTCTGGCTAATCTTTCTCACACTAGGTCAGATGGAAGGAACTACAGAATGAACTCACCACAAGATGGCTTCATTTTGGCACTTTTCAACTGTTAAAGAAGTTAGGTACTAAGTCTTTGCCTAACCAGTTCTGTAGGATAATATGCTTTAATGTAAATGTAAAACAGCTGTAACTCCTTCACGATTCTCCAGTTGGAACAGCAATTGGAACAGCACAGGTTTGGCTTATTGATGAGGTAACTCAAAGACTTTGTTTAAAAACCTCAAGCCAGGTCGCTAGGCCTTTTTAGGAACTGTGGTAGTACATCAATATAGGTGAAGGTATTAAATACACATTAAAATACACACAGACACATCAAATCCAAAGGTGAGTCACTTACCCTGGGGAGCAGGGTATAGGGAGTTTCAGGCTAGCAGCTTCTCTTCCTCCTCTCCGCTTGGGAGGACAGCAAGGAGGCCATGCATACGCGCCAGGCACTGTAGGCGTGCATGCATACCAAGTGCTTGGTGTGCATGTGCAGTGGGGGAACCAGTGAAAAGGTAAGCCCCGAAGGTGGTTTCCCCAAAAAGCTGCTACCGGTTCTCTGGGACACTGGGAAAAGTTACTACCGGTTCTGGCAAACTGGTGAGAACCTGTTACATCCCATCACTGTTCCTATGGGAAACTGCACTTCCGAGTTTTGAATTTTTTGAAATTTAAATCCGTTACTTGAAGCATTATTTTTAATGGATTTCCTTTTGTAACTTGAAAATTACGTTATTCAAAGCGTTCATAACCTGAGGTCCCACTGTATTCTATATTGCTCTACTGTTAACAAAGGTATTTTAAATTTATTCTCACAAAGAAACCACCAACTCTTTGATTCATTTATTTTCATTTGCTATGTAAAAAATGTGTGATCCATTCAAGGCAACAATGCACTATGTAGGCAAAAGGCCAAATGCTACACCCTTCACCAGACATGTACTGTGGGCAGGAAGAATCTAACTGCTATCTTTGCCACCTGTATCTCATGTAGAATCTCTTCCAGATTCATTGGCCAATCAGATACATTGAATCAATTGAAACACTATTTCTGGCCTAATTTTTTATTTATTTATTTACTGTAACACCAAGTTTTTGTCACTTTTGTCTGATGAAGAGTTCCGACAAACTTGAAGCTGATCTTATTTGCAACTTTTTAGTAATCCAATAAATACACTGCCCAACATGGGTTACTACTTATTTATAAAAGTTGTTCACAGTCTATATCTGTATACAACAGTAATCTTAAGCATCCTAATCAAGAACCAAATCCCACTGAATTCAGTGAATCATCTAAATAAATGTTCATGCTGTTTCTATAGCAGGCTCTTGTTAGTATATCTTCATTAATACCTTTATAAAGGAAGATCAAAATATTTGGTAGTGTTAACATTTGGAAATTAATAAAAACTCTTACTAGGCTCCATCTGGGTCATATTTTATTTTATTTTTTAAAAAAATATTTTTAATTAAGTAATTGTTTTTGAATGTTTTAATGTGTTTTAAACTGTTTTAAGGATTTTTTAAAAAACTGTCTTATATCACTCTGTAACCCATTCTGAGATTTTGTAACTGTATATTGGACTTGAAATGTTCAAATCAATCAGTTAAAAAGTCTTGTCCAGCATCTCTTCCACCAGGCTCAGCAAGGACTCAAGCTCCTGGCTCCTAGATCCACAACCCAGTGAATTATACCAGACTATTACATTTTCAACAGCTCTTTGTAAATCAAGAAACAAGAAACTCTTTGAAGCTACCCTTAGGCTGACTGGAGATATAAAGGCTGATTCTGTAAATAATGCCTAACATTTTAAAAGGTTATTATAGTAGGAAAAAAAACATGTCAGATACTACTTCCTTTTTCAATCCTACCTATAAGGCTTCCTTTGTTTCATCTTACAAACAATGTCCAACAGAATATGATCCCTTAGAAAGCCTGCATGTATAAAGACAGGTTTCACTTACCAGTAGCTGTCGTTCTCCGAGTATGTTGTTTGGGGATTCACACTAATGGGGCGCCTGCGCTGAATCCGAGCGGAGCTGAAAAGCTGATTGGATAAAAGTTTTGAAGTTAGGACCACCCACCATCCCCAACTGCCTCTGGCGCCATTTCGCGCTCTTCCCTCAGTTCAATACTAGAGCTGCCTGCGAAGCATAGGGCCATCTCAGGACAGCAGCCTTTGAGGGGAGGCCGGGTTGGGTCGTGTGAATCCCCAAACAACATACTCGGAGAACGACAGTTACTGGTAAGTGAAACCTGTCTTTCTCCTTCATGTTGTTTGGGGATGCACACTAATGGGTGACTAGCAAGCTCACTTACTTGGATGGTGGGCAGCCGGCATCCTGAGATGAAGGAGAGCATGTTGACATCAGGGATGGGTGGTCATCACCGAAGAGGATCGGAGACCAGCTGTCAGGATGGACCTGCCACGTCTGACATCAGCAGCAGACCTTGTATCAACCCGGTAGTGGGTGATGAAGGTGGAGGACCTGAAGGCAGTAGATGAGGCCAATGTCCTGGTGGAATGGGCCCGGACATGAGGTGGAGGTGGCAGTGATGACATCTCATAGGACAGGTAAATGGTACCTGAGATCCATTTAGATAGTCTCTGGGCAGACAGAGGCTGTCCCTTTGACTTGCCATCATAAGCAATGAAAAGACCCACTTGTCTGTGGTGATGGTGGACCATACCGAAAGGTAATTCACCAGGGGATGGTAAGGTAGAGGGATGAGAGTCTCGGTCACGGAGGAGTCAAACCTGTTCTTTGCTCCTCCGATCGGTCCACTTACCAGTCTGTTGGCGTTGCTGGTAACGAGGTCGTGAGGCTTGCTGTCTCGGCCGGTAGAACTGGTGCCGAGGGTAGTCCTCCTGCCTTTGCTGTGGGCGAGGCTGGTAGGACGGACCTTGAGATGAGGTCTGGGGTTGGTCCGGTTGGTACCGACCTGACCCTCGGCGTGGAGGACGGAGCTGTTTAATAGTGGTAATGTCATTTTAAAGCTCCCCCAAAGAGACATCCGTCTCTTTAGCGAACAAACCCTCGCAGTCGAAGGGTAGTTCCTCCACCAGTTTCTTGACCTCGTCCTGGAGGTCGGCCGAGCGCAGCCAGGAGTGCCGGCATATCTGGATGGCGGAGGCCAGGTTCTTAGCCTCTGACTCCGTGATATGCCTCCCAGCTTGGATCTGTTGGAGGGCTAGCTGGTTACCCTCCTGACAGATGGACCCGAACTCAGCCTGGAGCTCCGGCAGCAGCTTGGACTTGAAGGCCTCAGCCTTCTCCCATAGGTGACAGTTGTAGCCACCCATGGCCGTTGCATAGTTCGCTGCACGGAAGGACAGGGAGGCATTGGCATAAACCTTCCTGCCCAGAGAGTCCAACTTCTTCCCCTCCTGCAATGAAGGGAGGAGACTGCTGCTTGCCGGAGTCCGGTACTGGGCGCCCTTCACGACCTGCGAGTTGGGCATGTAGGAAGGTGGCATCATCTCCTAGAAGACTGTACATCCCGTCCACTCGTGTCAAAACCGAGTGGGATGAGACGGGCTTCTGCCACACAGCCTTGGCGATCTTCGGGAGAAGGCCCAGATGGACAGGGACCAACTCCTTTTTATTGGCCATGGCGCACACGACATCCTCGCACTCTTCAGGAGGGGCCTCTGCCTTGATCCCGAGTGTGGATCCTAGGCGGGTGATCAGCGTCGTGAATGTCCGTTGGTCCTCCGGCTGGGAACCATGGACGGAGCCGATGTTGTCGTCTGGCAACTTTTTGGCGGGAACCGGCAGCGGCTGATCCTCCTCCTCCTCGACTGACGATCCGTCGGAGCCTTCCGACCGCTCCGAGATGCTGGGCGGTGGAAAGAAGGCCTCGGGGTCCGAGTCCGATCAGTACGGCCTGGCGGTCCTCAGATCGCTCCCTGGCAAAGGCGACGGTGCAGAGGGCGAGAGACCTCCGACCATGCCTGCTCTGTGCGATGCCTCTTCGCTGGACCCGGGCCCTCCTCACGGAGTGGTGGTGCCTCCGGAGCTAGTTCACGGAGCGGTGGCGCCTCCGGAACAGCCGACGGTGGTGGCTGAGGGACCCGGAACTGCTCGGCCATCTTCTGCACCATCGCCTCCAGGAATGGGGCGATGAGGCTCAACTGTATGGACGGCTCGGGAGCCGGAGCCACGAAGGGGCCGACAAAGATGCAGTCCTCTGCGGTGGCGGTGGTGGAGGAGTCTCCGGCAGAGGCGGCAGACTTGGGACCTTCTCCGGGGAGATGATGACCAGAGAGGTCGACGACGAGCTGCCCGGCGAGATCGCGGCCGTGACAGCAATGGAGGCCAGCGATCGAATTGGCGACGGGCGCGTTGCGCACGGTGTTGGAGGGAGAGAAGTCGAAGAAGTCTGGTGGTGTTTCTGCTTCTCCTTCTTCATCTTCTCCTGCTCCTTCTTCCTCTTAAACAGTTCTGCGGTGGACGGCCGCGAAGAAGGAGCGGAAGTAGACGCAGCGGGCGCCTCCCTTGAGGGGGAGGCAGTGGTGCCAGAGCGGCCTCCATTAAAAATGCTTGGAGGCGGTATTGGCGGTTTTTAAAGGTGGCCTTAGAGAAGCCCTTGCAGACAGCACACGTCTGGACTGGATGGTTTTCTCCCAGACAACGAAGGCACCGCACGTGTCCGTCCGAGCTTGGAAATTTAACGTTGTAGGACAGACACTGGTTAAATGCTGCGGAGGCCATCCACCGAAGTAGATGGCCTAGTCGAAAAAATTGTCCCAGCCGGGAGGCCCCGACATGAGATTTTCCGAGGTAAAATTTACCTCAAAGAGTCCTCCCCCCCCCCAACGGCTGAGGGAAATCCCCCAGCCGCATGAGGACCAAGGAGTTCCGAGTCCCCTGGTCCGAGAAAAATTGTAATTTGAGGGGGGAAATTCAAGGTTTTCTGAGGCAATCTCAGACAGAACACACAGCTCTTTTTCCAGGCTCCTGCTTGCGCAGCGGAAAAAAGAGAACTGAGGGAAGAGCGCGAAATGGCGCCAGAGGCAGTTGGGGATGGTAGGTGGTCCTAACTTCAAAACTTTTATCCAATCAGCTTTTCAGCTCCGCTCGGATTCAGCGCAGGCGCAGAACCCATTAGTGTGAATCCCCAAACAACATGAAGGAGAATTAACTGATTTAAATTTAATTTTCTGAATGTTGCACATGTTTCAGAAAAGTTCCACTGACCATTCTTCTTCTCATTTTGTGTTCAGATCAAATTTTGGATTGTCAGAATGAAGCCACTTTCTTGGCTTTGTCATTGGCCAACATCACTTTTCACTGCCGCATGTTCTGTTAGTAGTCGGCAGAACAGTAAATGAGCCAAGTTCTGTATCTCTCCACATTTATAGAGAATGTGCTATCCACTAGCACACAGAAAGTGTGCAGTGGGGTACACAGAGCCTCCTCAAAGATTGTACATACAATCGGACATACCCTGGGTGGCAACCTTACCAGCTAATCTTTCTAACACCAGATTGAATCAAAGGAACTGAAGAATGACTATACAGACTTCATTAATGGATGCAATGGTGGCAGAGAATTGCTTCTTTGCTGCTTCCACTTTCCAATGAGCTCTTGCCCAGTGGTCCCCAACATGGAGCCCATAACCCACAGGGGGTCAAATATTCCCAGAAGCCTAAGTCAGTACATCGGCTGTTCAGTGCTTTGGGGAATTGATTTAGACCTCTGGGAATTGAAGTCGAAAACCAAATGTTGGGAAACATTGCTCTAGCCCCGTGATGGCGAACCTTGGCACTCCAGATTTTCTTGGACTTCAATTCCCAGAAGCCCAAGCATCCTGCGAATCCACACAAATAGGTTTACTGCAATTCATCCAGCCCACGCTGCCCTCATCACTCCCAGAACATGCCTGTACAGTTAAGACTCTTCCGGGTTAACCCTTCCTCCATACGGGCATGTTTTACTTCTGCTTCCGGGAGCGACGAGAGCAGCGCGGGCCGGATGAGCTGCAGTAAACCCATTTGTGTGGATTCACAAGGTGCTTGGGCTTCTGGGAATTGAAGTTCAAGAACATCTGGAGTGCCATGGTTTGCCATCACGGCTCTAGCCTATGTTTGGTCATATATGCTCCAATCTTTCATCATCTCCAGCTCCCTAGTAAACTAATGAGCTAGCTTGACTGCACTCCATAGGAGGGAACCCTTAGCAGAGATTGTATTAATCTCTGTCCACCTGTGCATTCCAGAGATCCGCCAAGCAGTGATGGGATGTAACAGGTTCTCACCAGTTCTCCAGAACCGTTAGTAACTTTTCCCAGTGTCCCAGAGAACCTGTAGCAGCTTTTGGGGGGAACCACCTTCAGGGCTTACTTTTTCACTGGTTCCCCCACTACGCATGCATGCCAAACACTTGGTGTGCATGCACGCCTAGTGCTTGGCATATATGCATGGCCTCCTTGCTGTCCTCCCAAACAGGGAGGAGGAAGAGAAGCTGCTAGCCTGAAGATCCCTATAGCCTGAAGCTCCCTATTTTTATTATTTTGTATTTTTTTCTTTGGCCCCGCCCATGACATGACATCAGGATATTAGCTCCACCCACACTGTGATGACATCACGGTGGGGTAGTAAAATTTTTGACATCCCACCACTGCCGCCAAGGCCTTGATAGAACTACCAGGCAGGACAGCCAGGAACAACCCAAGATTAATTTTAAAAAAAACAAAACATTTGGAGCCATCAGTGGTGGTGGTGGTTTTTTGGACCCCTGCAAAGGCTCATAGTTCAAATAAACTGAAAACCTAACGATGTCCATGATAACTATAGAGCATTCCTCCATACCTAGATCATTACCATCCCACGGAGTACAGAAAACCAGATCAACAGTGTGCCCTGTAACATGAGTAGAGTCAGATACTGTACTAGATAGTAAATATGAAACCCTGAGTTGTTGCAAACAAACTGGTCTCTACATGGATGCTAAAGTCCTGGAGCACAATAAGCTGTGGCAACTGTTGCACCATTCCTGAGACCAGATCAGTCAGCTCATACAGGAAGACTGTTGAGCAGTGGTGTGGGCAGTCTACTAACAAAATCCTTATTCTGTCCTATCAGGTACATGCACTCTAACCCAACAATATGTGGGAAAGGCTGCCTGGGGTAAGGCAGCCCAGTGCTGAGGAAAGAATTCACCGGGACGGGCGGGGGTGTGCCTCTGCTAAAAGCCCATATTTTAAAAGGAAACAGCACCCCTTTGTTTCCGCTCACCAGGCTCCGCTCTGTTCCACGGGAGAAAGTCGAAAGCACTTTGGGAGAAGCTATCTGCCGAGATGCTGTTTAAACTTTAGAATATGGACTTTGAGCAGAGGTCCAAACCCCCTCCCCCTGGTAAATTCTTTCCCCGGCATGGGGCTGGGGTTAGGGTAATTGAATCTTAATAGACTATTGCAACTACTCCTTTTCACATCCCAAGGCTGGTCTGCCGCTGCACAAAGTACCCAGGTGGATACTTGGTGGGTGTACTTGGAAGAAGCTGGAGGAATTACTCTTTCTCAGTGTATTCTTATTCTCAGCATTTCTAGTGCTTGGGGTCACACCAAAAGGTCAAGTATTTTTAAATGTCTTCTCTGATTCTAGCACTCCCAAGTATTGACGCTTTGACTATCCAGAGCTGCTTTCTTTCAACAATTATAAAATCAGGTATGTTGTAAGCTAGATGTTTATCAGTTTGACTGAAACTCCCATGTTTCAATTTTTCAATTTTCTACAACCTTCTCAGTTTTGTGATCCCTAGTTTTTTGTTGTCGGTATATAATATTTCTTTGAGACATTTCAATGTACCATTGCTGTAAATGTTTTCAATTTTTCCAAATCTGTGCAGTCACAGATGATGATGTCCAGAAAGAGGAATAAGGTTGTTAGAATGACAGAGATTGTTAGAATTTTGAAAGAGGATAGAATCTAATTTAAATCTAAATATACATGTCTCAAATTTATTAGACCCAAATGATGTAAGCCTAATGGGTCTATTCTAATCAAAAACAATATTCAGAAATGTTCTTATTTTATAATGCTTGCAGTATAAGTATTGCATTAAAGTAATTCAATATATTTGACTTGACAGCTGATTCAGTCTTAAAAGGAAACAGCATACGTAATGTACAAACAACTTACAGAATTTCCTGCTACATGATACAAATGGGTTAGACAAATGGGCTTATCATGAAAATTAAATGGAATATCCCTGTTCCAGAGGCTAGACACCTGTAAATACCAATAACTGAGAAGCAAACAATGTGCGCTTCCAGGAAACACCTGGCAGATTTCAGAAAACAGGATATACAATTAGACCTGCGATGGAGCCCAGGCTCAAGGTCTGCAACAGAGCCCGGGGCTCGACATCTACGACAGAGCCCGGGACACAACATCTGCGACCGAGACCAGGGCTCGACGTCTGCAACAGAGCCCGGGGCTCGACGTCTGCAACAGAGCCCGGGGCTCGACGTCTGCAGCAGAGCCCGGGGCTTGACATCCTCCTCAGCCGAACCAGCTGAGGGAGAGTCCGGAGAAGTGGCGGCACCGGCATTCTTGTGGCCGGCTGGCCGCTCAGCTGTTGCTTCTTCCCCTCAGCCGGACTGGCTGAGGAAGGGTCCGGAGAAGCAGCAGCAGTGGCAGAGTTCTTACGGCCGGCCAGCCACTCAGCTGTTGCTTCTTCCCCTCAGCCGGGTTTAAAATTCTTAAATAACAATTTTTTTGCAATACCAGGTGATTACACTAAGGTCTACATGTTTTCCTCAAAGTCACCCATAGCCACTATCAGTAATAATACAGTAAAACCCTGACTTACGTATGCCTTGAATTACTTAAAATTCGACTTAAGTAAGGATTTTTCGCTAAAATGGTGTCCTGATTTACGTAACTGTCCAGATTTACATAACACAATTTCCTATGGGTTTGCTTCAATTTACATAAATATTCATTTTTCCTATGGGTTTGTTTTGATTTACATAAAAACTGATTTAAGTAAAAGGCTACGGAACAGACTTTTTACATTAGTTAGGGTTTTACTGTAGTACAATTGTGTCCCATCAAGTCAATTCTGACTATGGCAACCCTTTTTGGGATTTTCTAGCTAGAGAATATACAGAAGTGGTTTACCACTTCCTTCTCATGATTGTGCAACTTACCTATAACAACACAGGCTGGCTCTTTTCCTGGAAGGCACCATGGGGAATCAAGTTTCCAAAACCTAAACCCCTGAGTTATTCAGCCACCACTGTCACTACTTCTCTAAAAAAATCTCACTCATTGTTGTCAGTTATAAGAGATAATGGTTACTGTTTTGTGCAAAAACATTAATTAAAAAGAAGCTGAAACAGCCTCATTCAACCCAAACTCAAGTGTTATATTTTGAAGTAGGCTGTTTTACCATCTCTCCATTCCCTCAAGTATTCTTTATTATTATTTATTTATTATTATTTATTTTATTATTTATTTACTGGATTTCTATTTCTTTACTGTAAAATGTCATACTCATGAATTTCCTGGTCTTTAAGATTTCAACACTCTACAAAACAAAGGACCTGCAGAAAGAATTAACATTATTTTATTAAATTAAATTATTACATTTCTCAATTGAGGAATTTTAAAAGTTTCAATTATTCTCTCATCTTCAAAATGACTAATGTTTATTAGTTAAAGTTTTGGTTTGTAGCACTGGTATCATCTCCACTCTGACACCTATTAAATTTAGCTTATAAGATTTTGTAGCCATTGCTTTTTCTCTAAGATAGGAGATGGCATACTGAGCAAGACTCATTAATGTTAAAATTTAAAAAAAGATTATTTATAATCAAGTGATATACAGTGGTACCTTGCTTAAAGAGCATAATGCGTTCCATGGGATAGTTTTTAAGCGAGTTTGCTCTTTAAGCAAAACACCATTGTAAGTGACCAATTATGACTTCTGGCAGGGTGAATTGTGAGCCTTGATTTAGTTGTTAAGCGAGTTTTTGTTTGGTTTTAGTTAAGCAAGGTGACCATTCAAAGAAATTTCTGCTCTTTAAGTGAGTTAGTCTCTTTACATTACATTGCAAACAAAAATTCATATAGTGAAAGCAATGGTATTTCGGTGGCAATGTATGGTTGTGAGAGCTGGTCCATTAGGAAAGCTGAGCGCAGAAGAATAGATGCCTTTGAGATGTGGTGTTGGAGGAGAGTTTTGAGTGTCCTCTGGACAGCAAGGAGAACAAATAGGTCAATCTTAGAAGAAATCAACCCTGACTGCTCCTTAGAAGGTCAAATTGTAAAGATGAAGCTAAAGTACTTTGGACATCAAATGAGAAGAGAGGATTTGCTAGAGAAAGCCTTGATGCTGGGAAGGGTGGAGGGCAAAAGAAGAAGGGGACGGCCCAAGATGAGATGGCTAGATGGTATTGTGGGCACAATGGGCACAAAGCTGAGCGAGTTGAGGAGGATGGTGGAGGACAGAAGTACCTGGCGGACAGTGGTCCATGGAGTCGTAAAGGGTCGGAATCGACTGTGCGACTGAACAACAACAAGACCATATACAGCTAGACCTACAGAGCAATATATTAAAACCAAGATGGTGATGACATTGTTCAGATTTTAGGCTTAACAAATTTCTATGGGAATTCCATAGTTCAAAACCATCTGCAATATTTGCTTCATACTTCAAAAATTAATGAAGTTTGTTATATCGTTAATAACTCTACTCCAGCAGCCAGTAAGCCTAAAAACATTTTGATGTTCCTTGTAATGTGACTTACACATTTACCACAAAAATACTAGTATCTTTTTATACAATATACTGTAAAGAGCTAGAAATAACCCACACTCATAGTTCCTTGTTTTACAAGTAGTGTATGTTTATCAAAGACAGCCTTATTAATGAGCAGAACAAGGAGGCCACCTAAAGTGACTAATTTGAAGAGTCATGCAAGGGCAATAAATAGCTATTTATTTTGTTGTTACTGTACTGTATTTTTTTTCAGAAGTAGGGATCCACATTCCTAAATAACATGACTGACTTTTAGTATGCAGCTCAACTGAAGTGTGGAAACTGGCCTTCCCTTGATTGGCACCAGAAAGAATTATTCTTGCCAAATTAAGTAATACTAAATCTCTAATTCAAAGTGAATTGTTTGAAAAAACAAAAGATTCCAACTGCTCTTATTAACTCATGCCCATCTTTTCTTTCTCTTCAGTACAGTGAAGGAAGCTTGCTTTTTTATAGCTTAGAAAATAAAACTAATGCCATCTACAAATTATCTAACATGCTCAAATTCATAACTCATAATGGAGCACTATATTCAATATAAAAGATTTGATATTTATTAATGACATCATATCTTTTTTTTAGGGGATGCTGGAAATACCAGTAAACAAGGAACAGCAAACAATGTTTACAAAAATCAACTGTTCCAAACTGAAAATACAATACTGTACAACAGTAACTAAGTCTATGTATTTTTAGGAACATGCCCGAAACTTATGATTCTACTCTCCAGTAAGACTACAATAGATATAAGAATAGATAGGAAAGTTCTGAACATCCTTCATTATTGTGAATAGAGAGTTCCTACTTCTTATACCATTAAGCAATAAAAAGATTATCTGAGAAATCAATTATATTGAATGTTTACATATCTATTTTGCAAATGCTTCCAAGCTGCATAAACTAAGCTAAGAGGACAATACTGTCATGTTATTTAAGCCACATTATTCAATGAAGGGTATGAACTATTTTCAGTTTATAAACCAATTGCTTTAACATGCTTTTCAAATTACATTACTGATTATCAAGTGAAAGATCTAATAAGCTATATTAATTCCTACGGTAGTTATTTTAAAAAATAGTTTCTCTTCCCCTCTGTTACTATGTGAACAAACTTAACATAAAGATTAGTGAAGCTCGCAGATGGCAATCACATTGAGCCCAAAGAGACTGACTTCCTAATAATTATTAATAAGAAGTTCCAACTATAATCCTAGGCATGTTAACAAGGAAACTCAGCAACCTGAATCCAACTGATAGTCCCTGCTAGAGCTAACCCACTCAATTAGTGTTTAAACAAGTGTTTAAATTATCATTCAGCAACTGAGTCAACAGATTTCCTCTAATTGGGATAACGAACTGGACTGAATCTAGTGGGACTTAAAATTAAAAACAGGATTGTACTGTAAAAGGCATTCTTATTTTCATTTCTGAAAATGCTTTCAGTCTGCAGATGCTGTTTTAAAAGTTACATTTGTAGTTTTTAAGTACATATTAATTTAATTAAACCAACATAAATTTGAAGCAGAAAACAAAACATCATATGCATATACAGTGAAACCCTGTATAAAGATTTTAATTGGTTCCAATGGGTCCATCGTTGTACGAAAAAATCACCGTATGATACATGTATCATATAGCGATTTTCCCTATGGGATGATTCGTACAACGATTTTTGCCATGGAATAGCAACCCTGTGCTGTTAGCGAGAGGGATTCTGGCTGGTCCCTCTGTTGTTGAGCAAGGGGACCAGCGGGAATCCCTCTCGCTAACAGCGCTGGGGTGCCTTTGGCTGGAGAAGCACTTTACCCTTGGGAAAGGGCTTTTCATCGTACAATACAATTTTGTACAATACAATTTTTTTTAAAGGCACTCATTGTACGCTTTCATTGCTGTACAATGCAATTGTTATACGGGGTTCCACTGCACTTCATTTCTGACTTAACTTTCCAGGAGAAAAAAGAACCAGACTGAAGTGAGAAACACAGAAATTTCATTGCAGTGAATATTTTTGTTTAAAGAGTTTAAAAAATAGTGGAAAGGGAGTAATTTTACCAGGAAATGTCAAGTTAAAAATAATGGTTTAGATATTGAACTAGGTCAAACAGTGCAACTACTCACTAGGAGAAGGCCTCTTTGAATTCTGCCAAGTCCCTTGGCTGCAGTGGCAGAAACCTGTGTTGTACTACACAATATTATGACTTTCAGCTAACAATACAATTTAATGCAAATATTTATTTTTTGAGATACTATATAGCACTTTACAATTAATATTATTTCAGTGGTTCTCAAAAAATGTGAAGCATTAAACAGTTGTGTGCTTTTTGTTTCATTAGAATAAGGAACAAGACTATCAAACTATCATAAGGAGTCAGTTGCATAGTTAACTATGTAAAGTGTGTACTGTACTGTCTTTTTACTAGAAAGTTAAACACCAAGACAAAACATATCTAATTTTGCTAAATGCATTTGGAAGAAAACATTTCAGTGAACTTGTTTATAAAACACCTCAGACCAACAAGATAGCGAAACATCCCCTTCAATTATGATTTAATAAAATTACATCAATACGTTTGCCACCCATTTTATTTTTAGTTCTTGTTATTCTATCATTTTTTTTACTACTGTCTAGATGTCTGCATCTTATCTTATATTTTCTAAGTGGTAGCTGTGTTAGTATGTGCAAGCACCTCAGACAATAAATAAAAACAAAACATTCTTATCGACTGAACAACAACAAAAAATTGTATGTAAGGTTGAAAGCAGCAGAAACCATATTTCCACACACCAGTACTAACACTTCCTGTTCTCAAATAATGTTTAGAACAAATTTTATATACAGTACTTCCCCTGAACATAGACACAATAATCAAGTTAACTCTCACCCAACACATATGCCGCTAGCCAGATAAATAAAACAATTTTTTATGGTTTAACATTACAGACCCACAAGATTAGCGAAACATCCATTTCTGTTGTGATTTAATAAAATTACATCGATTCATTTGCTAGCAGGGCCCTCAACTATCCTATCTGTAGTTCTTAAATTACTGTATCAGAGTAACTTTCATAGAAATTAGTACATCTCACTGGAACATCAAACCAAACTAACACAGGGCAAAGAATTAAAGCAGTGCTATACATTGACTGAACTCTTTCTCTCTCCCACATGAATGGAAAATCAATCATTGGAAATTCTGCAGTTGTGCATACATTACCTCAATAATATTGAATGTTCTGCAAAACTTGTCTAAGATAAAAATTACTGAGAAAACCAGACACCGACACTATCAATCCACCTCTGTCTTTTAGACCTCTATATCCTAAAAGTGCTTTGTAATAACTAGCAGGTCTTGCAAGATCAACATGCTCAAGTGGGGGCTGCTGACGGACAACAACATGCTGTGTGAATGTGGAAAGATACAGAACCCGGTTCATTTACTGGTCTGCCGATTACCACCAGAAACGTGAACTGATGAAGATTTAATTTTGGCCAACGACAAAGCCAATAAAGTGGCTTCATTTTGACACCCCAAAGTTTGATCTGGACACAAAAGAAGTTGAATAGCAGGTAAGACTACATAGAATTCCCTGCCCTCTTCCCCACTAAATGTGGTTTCTAAAATAACCGGTTAATTAAGAGTTATAATTTTTGAGAGGAAAGGGGCAATTGATCAAACACCTTCAAAGAAATCTTGTGAAAAGAGCCACTAAGCATCATGTCAACACTGTAGGAGAACTCCAGATTAAAGACCAAAGGATTGGTAAACGAGAGAAGCGAGTTATCATTTGCCAAACCCTGAAGAAAACAAGAAGGGGGAGAAGAGAATTAGGAAGGCTAATGAAGGAAGGGCTCATAAGGGGGGCCCAGTATGAGGGAGGGAATGGGAGGGGGGGGAGAGACTGGGGAAGGCAACGATGGTTAAGCCACGCACCTCCTCGTCTCCTATGGTCAAGCCACCGCCCCTCCCCGAAGGGCAAACCTGAGAAGGGCCACTGCCTTCACAAATGAAACGGACACAAAGACACATACACAACACACACCTTAGTTAAAGGTAAAAGTCGCCCTTGCTCAAAAGCCAGCGGTATCCGACTATAGGGTTCAGTGATCATCTATGTTTATAGCCAAAGAGCCAGCGCTGTCTGTGTCTGCAGACGTTTCCATGGTCTTGTGGCAGGCACGACTAGACACCGGAATGCTGTTTTACCTTCCCAGCGAAGTAGTCCCTATTTATCTACTTGCAATGTCTTGCTTTCGACCCTGTTGAGTTGGCAGGAGCTGGAACAAACTACGGCAGCTCATTCCTCCACGCGGCGCTCGGGTCTCGAACTGTCGGCCTGCCAGGGGTCAAGTCCAGCGCCTTAACCGCCAAGCCACCGCAATCCTACCTTGACGAGCTTCAAAAGAAAAGGAGGAAGGGCTCTTCCCGCCGGCAGCCTCCCTCCAACAACCCCACCCACCACCGAGCTTTTTCTCCCCTCGGGCACCTGCCGCCCTGAGGGAAAAACTTTCAGCGACAGGAAGATCCCGGCTGGAGTGTGTGTGTGGGCTGGGCAGGCGAGTGCGAGGGGGGGGGGCTTGGACTTCTCGTCCTCCGAAGGCGGCTTTTGTGGAGTCCATTCCTCAGCCCCACAGCGAGCCGGGTGCCTCCATCTCTACCTCAGGAGGAAGCGACGGTGCTGACGGACCAACGGACACACCTCGCCCGCCCCCCGCTCAGCATGGCACCCTCCCCTTCTCACCTCCGCTCCAGACGCTGTTGTTGTGGTGGTGGTTGCTGCCGCCGCCGCTGCCGCCGCCGCCTTTCACCCCATCCCGATAATACACTCGGTCCGGCGAGGAAACCAAACTGTGCCTCAGGCGGGCAGGCGAGCTCCTGGCCCCGCCCACCTCCGCATCATGGCCCCGCCCCTTCTTCCCGGAGTAACTTTCTTCCTGCAGCTGGAGGCTCGAGCAACCCCTCCTCCAAGGGGGGGGAGGAGGAGGAGGGGGAAGCAGGAAGGAGAGGAGGACAACAAACGGCCGGCGCGCGCGATCTCGGGTTGGTGTGCGCACGCGCGAGCGGGGGAAACAGAGGGGGGCGGGGGAAGTCAGCTGACTGCTGTTGGACGGGGGGGGGGGGGGGCGAAGTGGCCAGCCCTCTCTTGCGAATTCGAGAGGGCTGCGGAGGGCCGGAGAAGGGTGAGTTCCGATTGGGGGAGAGGCGGAGGCGGTCGTAGGGAATCCTACGCTCGAAAGGGGATTGGAAGGTCAGGGCGGTGATGTCATCGCCGGGGGAGCCAATCCGAAAGCGAGGTTTTTGCTCTGCTGGTTCTGCTCCTTCTTCTTCTTCTTCTTACTATCCTGGGAGTGGTTTGGAATGTTGTCGGTGTTCCAAGTGGTGGGGCTCTTGTGTGCGAAGAGCTGGTGATACGGAATGGTCGGATTTAAAGGTCTGGTAGTAGACTAAGGGGTGAGAATAATTAATAGCGCCTTCCTCTGAGGACCTACTATCTTTGAATTCCTGTTTTATGGTGCCCAGTCTTCCTGCTACCCATAGCCAGTGCTGGGTATGCTCTTTTCTTTTGTTGTTGTTCAGTCGCACAGTCGATTCCGAACCTCTGCGACCCCATGATGGACCACTGTCCGCCAGGCACTCCTGTCCTCCACCATCCCCCTCAACTCGCTCAGCTCTGTGCCCATTGTCTCCACAATACCATCTAGCCATCTCTTCTTGGGCCTTCTTCTTTTGCCCTTGACCCTTCTAAGCATCAAGGCCTTCTCAAGTGAATCCTCTCTTCTCATTTGATGCCCAAAGTACCTTAGCTTCATCTTTACAATTTGACTTTCTAAGGAGCATTCTGGGTTGATTTCTTCTAAGATTGACCTATTTGTTCTCCTCGCTGTCCAGGGGACTCTCAAAACTCTCCTCCAACACCACATCTCAAAGGCGTCTATTCTTCTGCGCTCAGCTTTCCTAATGGTCCAGCTCTCACAACCATACATTGCCACAGGGAATACCATTGCTTTGACTATGCGAATCTTTGTTTTCAATGTGATGTCTCTACTTTTCACTATGCTCCCCAGGTTTCTCATCGCTTGTCTCCCAACAATCAGTCGCCTTTTTATTTCATGGCTGCAATCACCATCTGCCGTGAGCTTTGATCCTAGGAAAGTAAAGTCTGTCACTGCTTCTACTTCTTCCCCATCTATTTTCCAGGGACTGATAGGGCCTGTTGCCATGATCTTGGTTTTCTTGATATTGAGTCTCAAGCCAGCTTTTTCACTCTCTTCTTTCAACCTAATCAGGAGCTTCTTTAGGTCCTCTTCACTTTCTGCCATTAGGGTGGTATCATCTGCATATCTCAAATTGTTGATGTTTCTACCAGCAATTTTGATCCCAATTTGTGATTCCTCCATCCCTGCATTGCACATCATGTGCTCTGTGTATAAGTTGAATAAGCAGGGTGACAAAATGCAGCCTTGTCTTACTCCTTTTCCTATTCCAAACCACTCTGTTATTCCATATTCTGTCCTAACTGTTGCTTCTTGATTCATGTACAGATTTCTCATGAGGCAAATAAGGTGTTCTGGTATTCCCATATCTTAATTACTTGCCACATTTTGTTGTGGTCCACACAGTCAAAAGCCTTAGTGTAATAAATGAAACAGAAGTACACTTGTTTCTGATATTCCTTTGTTTTTTCCATGATCCATCTTACGTTGACGATTCTCCCCATGCTATATTTCTTAGTATTCAGAAATCTAACATGTGAAGCAAAGCTTGCACCGCCTGGAATGTACTTGATGACTCCCTTCTATAGATAGATGGATAATAATAATAATAATAATAATAATAATAATAATAATAATAATAATAATAATAATAATAATAATAATAATAATAATAATAATAATAATTTCATGTCAGAAATTATTCTAGGTTGAAAGGATTCTTGCTGGAGAAACTCTGTTCAGGGGATGTCCTGAACGAGGCTCCTTTCATGTCTCCAAGAGCTGGAACAGAGATGGGAGCTCAATCTGTCATGCATTACCCTGGTCTTGAACTGCCAATTTGCCGGGCTTGCAGCTAACAAGGTGAGCTTCCTAACTACTGAGCCACTGCAGCCCTGATAGATAGATAGATAGATAGATACTTTTTATATATATTCCCAGGACAAATCTTCATGGCTGGTCACCATGATGATAGCCAATATTCAGAATCGGATACAGCACTTGAATAATAATAATCTCTGTTTATTCTTCCTCCTTCTCTACAGTTTGGTTCCCTTGTCTAAGAGGTAGCAGTAAGAACTGTCCATGCCTATCCAGGTTTTCTCACCTTCCCATCTCAGCCAACACCAGAGGCTGTTGCTCTAGTCTAAGATAATTCTGAACAGTCTCTACAACTGCCTCAATATTGAACTGTCGAGAATCACCCTAAGCATCCTCTGAATGGCTATGTGCCTCAAGTCCACCAGCTCAGATCCAGAAAGAGCTTTATGGCAAAAACAAACATTCTTGAGGGTGTGCAAGAGCAAAACCAAATTAGAAGATGGAGGAAGGGGATCACTGGATAAGGAATAACATTAAAGGAGGATATAATTAAGGAACTCTTCCCATATGTCACTTGGAAGACTCTGAACAGGCTGAGGGTCAGGGTGCCTAAATGTAAGA
Organism: Furcifer pardalis; assembly: GCA_030440675.1. NCBI lineage: Eukaryota > Metazoa > Chordata > Lepidosauria > Squamata > Chamaeleonidae > Furcifer > Furcifer pardalis. The sequence goes on from CP126892.1 coordinate 73,974,097, forward strand.
CCAACATGCTCAAGTGGGGGTTACTGGCAGACAACAACACACTGTGTGAATGTGGAGAAATAGAAAATTTAGTTCATTTATTGGTCTGCCAATTACTACCAGAAACATGTAATGATGATAATTTAATTTTGACCAATGACAAAGCCTTCTTTTTGGCAGTCCAAAGTTTGAGCAGAACACAAAAGAATACTCGTATTGAACTAAATGGACTGAAGGTAAAACTCCATCTAACACAGCTTTCTATGTTTCTACCTTCCTTAATTTTCCCCTCTCAGCACTTGGAAGAGGCAGCACCAGTGGTGTCACATCCTCTGACCTGTAAATCCAGGCCTCACATTAAGTGGATAAAAATCCTGGCCTCAAATTAAGCTACATAAAATATGGTCTCATTTGGGTCATAGTCAACTGTGATGTCATGGAATGTTCATGGACCTTCCAGTGACACTGATGATGCAACTGAACTATTGAATGATACCAAAACAAGCAAACCTATATGAAAGAAACAAAATTAACTTGGCTGAGAAATCAAGGCTCCAGTGGCAGGAAGAACTGTTAAAGGAACACCGAATTGCAAGAGCTCCATGAAGTTGAAGAAGCAAGGCGTGCAGAGTATACAGTCATGGGGTTATGAATCAGAAATAAGAGGGAAGAGCAAGTGGAGGCAATTGAAAATACTGGGGTGGGGAAGGCATGCAAAGAATTCAAGGTCTTAAAAGGAGAGATGAGTGAGGAAGATTGCTATGGAAACATTCATAAGCCTTAAAGATGTTGGCTGAAATGTAAAAGAAGGTGAGAAAACCTGGACAGGTATAAAATACTGCATATTGAGAAGCTGAACGTGCCTAAAGGAGAGCAACCAGAATGGTAGGAAGTTTGGAAAGCAAGCCCTGTAAGGAAAGGTTGGAAAAATTTGGCATGTTTAGCCTGGAGGAAAGAAGGCTGAGAAGCAATATGATAGCTGTCTTTAAGTATTTCAAATGTTGCAGGATGGAACAAGCTGGATTTTTGAGCTCAAGAACAGAAGGAATAGTTTCAAGTTGCAAGAAAAGAGGTTTCGATTAATCATTAGGAGGAACTTGCAAACTGTGAGTGCCATTCAGTGGTAAAATCACCTATCTTTGGTGTGTGTATGTGAACTCCTTCACTGAAGATTTTTACACAGATGTTGGATGGCTATCTATCAATAATGCTTTGAATTGTAGATTTCCAGCACTGGTAGATGTTGGATTTGATAACTCCCTGGAGCCCCTTCCAGCTCTACCTTTCTGTGATTCTATGACTAAGTATCAGGTATAAAGTAAGTATTATAGGCTAGGCAGCAAATTTATTCATTTATTTGTTCAGATTTATATTGCCGCCCACTCGCCGAGGCGACTCATGGCTGCTTACAGTCTTAACAGCAACAGTACAGTAAAAATCATAAAATACAACCTACAAATGGAAGAGCAAAGAACTAGAGGGGTGTATATTATGGGTAGGAAGAAAATGAATAGGTGAGAAAGATCTGGAGACCAGAGATGGTATAATTATTGGTTCTATTCTATATTGTGAAAAGGCTTTTACATTTTTTTGAAGATGCCTAGTTCAGAGAATTCTTCTAGGTGTTCCTTCTTTGTAGTAGAAGGGAAAGCAATTGTGAATCTGCCACTAGTGAGGAAGCAGTGGCATGGAGGAAATAGAGTATAGTTGAAGAGTCTGGAGCAGAAGGTCTCACATTCTTTGTTCCATTATTCGCTTTTCAGCAACCATAGAGCTTTCTTCAATTTTTCTACTTGGAACAGGGTTCTTATTTCCTTATGTGAATAAAACTGAAGTTGCTGTGAAAAACTGCAGAATAGCTGCATATCCCCTGGACAGCAAGGAGAACAAATAGGTCAATCTTAGAAGAAATCAACCCTAATTGCTCCTTAGAAGGTCAAATTGTAAAGATGAAGCTAAAGTACTTTGGACATCAAATGAGAAAAGAAGATTCACTTGAGAAGGCCTTGATGCTGGGAAAGGTGGAGGGCAAAAGAGGAAGGGGGTGGCCTAAAATGAGATGGCTAGATGGTATTGTGGATGCAATGGGCACAGAGCTGAGCGAGTTGAGGAGGATGGTGGAGGACAGAAGTGCCTGGCGGACAGTGGTCCATGGGGTCGCAGAGGGTCAGAATCGACTGTGCGACTGAACAACAACAAAAAACTATGAGACATTTTTGTGGGAAGCCAACTCTTGGCAACTGCTCAAATGTCCCCTATTCCATTGAGTTTGGTTCTGACTTCTTAGATCCAAATGCTGATGTTACTTTGACTTTATGTGAAATTCTTCTTCAGAATAGGTCCTTCCCATATCCTTGGGGTAGCACAAGAAGCTCTAGCATTTATGGTAGCTGCATATAGCACAGTTTATCTCCAGGCCAGCATCATCCCTCAGACAACTGGATGTGGCAGGGAGGAGCTGTAGCATGTCATTCTCTTGCGTGATCCAAAGTTTTGTTTACCTCCCAGTAGAGGAGTAGAAACATCACTCTGCCAACAAAATCTGCATAGTTAAAGCAGTGGTCTTCACAATAGTAATGTATTGCTGTGAGAGCTGGACCATAAGCAAGGCTGAGTGCAGAAGAATAGACGCCTTTGAACTGTGGTGCTAGAGGAGACACTTGAGAGTCCTCTAGACTGCTAGGAGATCAGTCAATTCTGAAGGAAATCAACCCTGAGTGCTCATTGGAAGAACAAATACTAAAGATGAAGCTCAAGTACTTTGGCCACCAAATGAGAAGAAAGAACTCACTTGAGAAGGCCTTGATGCTGGGAAAGATCAAAGGCAAAAGGAGAAGGAGGCGACAGGAGATGAGGTGGATGGATGGAATCGTTGATGTGATGGACGTAGATCTGGCTGGCGTGTGGTGGTCCAATGGGGTCAACTAAGGGTCAGATTCAACTGTGACTGAACAACAAAAAGGAGTACTGCTGTGGCTCATACACATTGCCAGAGTAATGTGAATAGCAGCCCTTAAGATGAATGAATCCAGATTTGCAAAAATAAGACAGGTGAGGGACAAAAAGCAGGTTAAAAAGCACATGTTGAAGAGGATTAGATAAATAAGGGTATTTTGTCTTGTCATTTAATATTCTACCATTCAAGTTCAATGTAATTTTTTCAAGAAATCAGATCAAGAACAACTTTCATACTTAGTTTTAGCCTACTGTGAATGTGGGAGGGTATTTTTTGGCTTAAATGTTAAATGATTTTTATTATTTTAATTGTTGTATGGATGTTTTTTAACCTGAATGTTTTTATGGTTGTTTGTAAGCTGCCCGGAGTCGTCTCAGCAAGAGAGTGGCAATACAAATTGAATTAAATAAATAAATACCTTTAAAAATAACACAAACCCTTTTGAAGTAGTGTGTACGAGTATTCTTACAAGCACAGTTACCTGTATTGTTATATTAAATTGTGATAATAAATAATGATTACTTGCTGTTGAGTTGATTCTGACAACTCTGTGCCAGGGTTTCTTAGGAATAAAGTGGTTACTAATTCATTCATCTGGTGTTTTGTAATTATTATAGGAAACAACATTCAATAATTACAGTTAAATTCTACTTTCCCATGTCTCTTTCACAGTTAGTAGCCCTATAAATACATTCATTGTGCAGTGTACAGAGCTCCATTTTAGAATTCAGCTGCCCTAAGCAGTATGACATCTGCACCACGAAGTGAACTCTCCAGGGTAACTCATCCTGGCTCTCTTCCCTCTTGTTCTGTAGTTCTGCTTTGCTCACCAGTATCCTAAGAGAAATAACTGGACCATATCAGCAATTTTGTAAGGAAGATGCAAAGGATGAAAAGATCAACCATTTAAGGTCTAACCCTTGTTATGTTTTGCCAGGAAAACTCTTTTATTAATGCCATGGATTCTTCCGTGATGTGCTAAGATTCTTGTTACCTTTCACAGTGTGGTTGTTTGACACTTTAAAAGCAAGTTGTTTCAGAATTGTGAGCGCTCTATCATGGAATTAATATTGGAAGTTAAAAGTCACCCATTTGTGGGGCATAAGCAGCCTCATTCTCACCCTTTCTTGTGTTTCTTTTTAGATGTGCACGTACAGTTGTTCCATTATTAAGTAGCCTGGAATAAGAAAATAAAATAATCTGTTTTGTCAGAAATGAAAGATGACTTAGGAATTCTGACATGTATACACTGTGCATTTTCAAGCAATTTAGAAAAGAAGAAAAAAAACCTGGGCTGAGTTAAAGGAAAGACAACAGATGGAAATAAACAGTGAGGACAAGGCTTATTATGTGTGTGCTGCTGCTTTGATTACTAGGAAGCACATAGGAAGAGAGGGAAAATAATAAGAGTGCATACTTAAAGTATTTACAAGTGTGCCTGCAGCAGCTAAGCCGAAAAGACCTGGAAGATAGAGAGAAATGTTCCGAAGAAATGTACAAAATAAGCTGGAAGCTAATGTTCAGAGCTGTGATATAACAGGTGACACAGAAGGGAGAGAATGCCCGATTGGCAAGAATCAAAAATGGATAACTATAGGCAAGGAAGAATATATAAATAGATAGAAAACTAAGCATATTTAATGGTAAGAAAGGTTGCAAAGTAGGTGAAAAAAACAGGTCTAATCTAAGTGTCATTTTCTGATAAACAGACTACATATTCCTAGTTTATACATAACAGGAAACTCCTTTAAATAAGATACTATCTTAGTATTTAAGATAGGAGATGAATAGAGGAATAAGGAAATGTGTGGAAACGTGACTCGTTCCTAGATCAGTAAACCAGATTGTTTCTTTAAACCTGACAGAAGATCAGGTTCATTCCAGATGTTGCCTTCGCCCTTTAGTAATCATGCCATATTCTATTTAGTCAATTCCCCCCTTCCTTAACAGAGACACTCCAGTTTGCTATTATGGTCCCAGGGCTGGATTTGGCTGGGGTATGTCGGTTCTACCCACACTGAAATTCACTGGATGACCTTGAGATTGTCACTCACTCACTTTCTCTCTTTCAGAGCCTGACTTACACCACCGTTTTATTAAAAGGATAAAATTTGAAGAAGGAAAACTGCATGTACCTTATTGAACTTACAGAAGGAAAAGCAGGATAGAGAGATAATAATTTGTTTAGCTGGAAAAATCCAGTTTAGGGAAGCAATTGTTTAGGTGCTCTGCAGTGCTTTATTCTCATAGGTTGCAGAGAGAACCTTTGACATCTACGGCCACTTATTATTCCCCCTCCAGTCTCTTCCCCATTCATTCCCCTATTATGGTGAACATGTGCACAGATTGCACGTACACCCGCTGGGAGGAAGAAATATGCCACACCCTCCCTAGTTCTGTGATAGTCTTATTTGAGTGGCATAAATGTTTGTCCAAATATAACCTGAATTTGATTTTCATAAATTTAATTTGATTTTCACATATTTGAATTCCTTCAACACCCGTTGAGTAAACGAAGCTAAGAAGGAGATGACATATTTGAATGAGATGTATGGAAAACCATTTTTCATTTATTTATTTTCATAATCACACAGCATAGATCATTGGAGGAAAGTATTATATAGGGGTAAAAGTGACATTAAAAAGTAGGCATGTTGTGGGAGAAATTGGCAGTAAAGAGACTGTATATTTTACTGAATCCAGGATTGTATTGGTCATTTTATGCTCGCATAAGAATTAGAAGTGATGAATCAGTGCGGTTTATGCCACTGCACTTTTAGAGGTACAGTGAAACCTCACATAAAGATCGTCTCGCTTAGAGAGTAACTCGCTTAAAGAGCAGAATTTTCTATGAATGGTCGTTTCATTTAACTAAAACCAAACAAAAACTCGCTTAACAAATAAATTGGGGTTCGCATTCCCCTCCCCCGCCAGAAGTCACAATTGGTCACTTCCAATGGTGTTTCACTTAAAGAGCAAACTTACTTAAAGAGCAAACCTGTGGGACGCATTATGCGAGGTACAACTGTATAAATAACTGAGCATGGAAAATCACAGACCATTGCATTATACAAGTACAGTGAAGCATGAAGTTGCATTAATAAGCTTTTAGGAATATACTTATCAGACACCTGTTTGTACAATTATGTTGAGTATATATGATTTTGGTGAAGGAAAGCATATTGCAATTTTATTTTGCATGAGATATAAGAGGATCCCAATTTTGTAACACTATTTATTGTGTCTACCTTTTGCTGTCATATGCTGGGGTGAATTAACTGCTCATTCCAATACATATTTATTCATGTCCTGTAAATTAAGTTGAATTCAGTCCTAAGAAAGTGAGTATAGAGTGTAATATAATGTACTGTATAAAATTTCCACACAGAAGAACAAGAGAAATATTTTAAATATTTTTTTTCCTATGGTGGTATTATGTATTTCAGCATCATGGTTTTTTTATAATTGTATTTTTCTCTTAAAACAACTATATTCAACTTTGCCTGCATTTTAGCTTCAGAAATGTATCTTATTGTTTTGCTGTGTTATCAGTAATCTGTCTTTTGCTAAGAGTGGCATAGTTCAAATCCTAGTGATGTTCATTCGAATGTAAATCCCATTGAGTTGTCAGTCTTATTGCCAGATAAATTTATTTAGAAACATAATATACTGATATTATATATTGATATATTGTAGATCAGAATAAAATTGCCCATTTATTGTCTCTTTGGGTTGTCATTGGATGATTTTATTCTGCTCTCTTATATTTATTTCTATTTATTACATTTTTATACTGCTCATCTGGGATATTTTCCACTTATATACATTTTTTGATGTATGTTGTATATTTTATTTATTGTAAGGAACTCTAGGTGGTGCTTGCCTCAAAAGGATGAGGTATAAATGTTAATAAACAAACAAACAAACATGAACAGGATTTAACTGTGGGCATCCTCCATATGCAAATGCTATTTGCTTTTGAAAATTTAATCAGCTGCTACTCATGCCCAAATATACATCCCCCCCTGAAAAATCATCTTCACAGTTGAAGTATGAAAGAAGAAGTATGAAAGAAGAATGACCAATAGGAAAAATGCCATTAGTATGAATTTGTTTAACGTGGATCCAAGCTTGTTGTGAATTGACCCACATGCTATAATCATGGAGCCATCCCCTGTGGCACATAAAATAAGACATGCAGGATTTGACACCGGGACTGCAATGGACTGCCGCACCCTTGAGGATATTGACAAGGTGTGCCTTCACAGCCAGTCCATCTGGCATGGCCTCTTTCACCTACATGACCATTGGGAATCAGAATGGTTCCTCCTCGGCTCATTTTACCATTGTGCCCAATATGATGGTTTTCAGTGGCATTTCCTCCACTGAGGGGGACCTTCACCCCACCTAAAGGGGCTCATCCAACCCTTTAGGAAGTCAAGTTGCTTGAAAATGTATATCCTTTTAAAAAAATTAAATAAGATTTACCTGTACCACATTATAAGTGTCAAGGGAAGGAAAAGAATAATGCTACAGCAGGACTAATGATGGAAAAAACCAAAAAGCTGTAGCAGGTGTGGTTCAGACCAAGGTATGAAAAAGGATTATGGTTCAAATCTGGACTAGAGGTTGAAAGGAGACTCTAAATGGGGTGGCAAACCTTGGTGCTCCAGCTGGTCATAGACATCAATTCCCAGAAGTTATGATCAGCAGGTGTGCTGACTTGGGTTTCTGGTAATTGATGTCCAAGAGCACCTGGAGCACCAAGGTTGGCCACCCTTGTTCTAATCAGGGGTTCCCAAACTTTTTGGGCCGTGGGCCGCTTACGTGGTTCAGGGAGGTGGTCACTACAGCCCAGGGGCTGGATCCAGTGCCCAGCACCAATTCATCTGGCCCATGAAGTCCTTGTCGCTCCCAGAAGTGGAAGTAAAACACGCCCATATATGTGCATTTTAATTCCACTTCTGGGAGCAACGAGGGCTTTGTGGGCTGGATAAATTGGCGTCAGGCGTCTGATCCAGCCCCTGGGCCATCGTTTGGGCACCCCGCTCTAGATGAACTCCCAAAGCATGAATGAGCACATTGACCCCCAGATGGTTTTGGATTGTAATTTTCCATAACTTCATCCTTGGCTGGCTAAAGCTGTCAGGAGCTGGAGTCCAACAATATCTAGCTGGAGACCTTTCACCTTCCCTTAAAGGTAAAGGGATCAAGGGAAGGACTAGATAGTAAAGGGTTATTTGCAATTGGGAGTTGTCATGAATATGTAATGAACTCTTGGGAAAAGTAGGCCAATTAGCTTGATACAGCTGGCCTCTATGTCACAGAGGTTTCCCACAGTTTTGGTGGTACAAAGGCCTTAGGCAAATCTGTGGTCAGATTTTCTACTGCCAATTCTTTCTCCAATCACAGGACATGTTTTTATTCTCTTTGTTTAGGGATTGGTTGATAGAGGGCATGTAGAAGTTAGAGCCTGCTGTCATCCGTCTCTTACACACAACACTCAAATTAGTATTGGCTCCTAACTCTGAACATCAGTTTCCCCCCCCCATTCCTTCCAACACAGAGACAGACTTTACAAGTGCTGATAACATCAATTAAAGCAGGAACAAGGCTGGTCTTTCATTACCCTTGTGATAAGTTCTCAGCTGTTTCCTGACTACCTGTATTTACATCCCTCATTCACAATTTTTCTTCTCCCTTTGTTTCCCTTTTCTATGTTTCACACATACAGTATTACATATGTATCTGCTGTCTTACAGTGCTACTTCATGTGTCTAATGAAATGAGATCACAGAAAATTCTATCTCACTACATTTGTGAGCTTGTGAAGTGCTGCATTGCTTTGGTTTTATATTCTTATGTCACCTCTTTCACATATGGTGACTTGCAAACATATCAGTGTACATTAACTAGTTAGAAATACAAGTCAAAGAAACATTTCATTGGCTTAATCATTTACCCATGGTGTGCCCATATTTGTGTATCCATCACTCTGTATATATTCACGCTCAGTGAAGGATGGCTCCAGACTTTGTTGTACCTCAAGCAAGGTGGACTTAGCTTAGTCATGGGGTTGTATTGCTCCCTTGATTGTTATCAAGGTTCAACTCTGAAATGTTCAGGTCTTGTCCTATGCAGTTATCATTTTGTACAATTGTATAGCCTTTATGAAACATTGTATATGTTGGCAATGCACAGGTCTGTTCACAAGCAAGATTCACTTGTGAATGCTGTGCTATAAGTGACATCCTGCTTGGGAGTGCAACATTTGCAAGTATCTTCAAAAATATAATCCATAATTTTGTTTGGAAACTGATAGGCTGATGGCTGAAATCTTGTTCACGGAATGTATGCCACAGAAGATATTATATATACTGTATAGCAAAATACAGCTTTCTGACACTATTTTACAAAAATCTATATGCCAAAGATTCTTGTTTCCAGATCAGCACATTAAAAATACAGTTGTTTGTGAATAAAATGGTACAAACTGAAAAAGGCCTGAGTACTGTTCTTTTCCATCCATACATATTGACCTGTCTTAAAGAGTATCCATGTGTTATCTCACTAGACATTTCCCATGCATTGAAGGAAGTACCTAGCTCCTCCCCCCAAAGTGGAGATAATGATTGTGAAGATCATGCCTTGTTAGGGAAATACTGGGGTAGAGGCAGTCCCAGAGAGTGAGCTGTCGTACCCAGCACATAGTGGCCTGGAATTCCTGATGTCCTGTTCCCCAATAGACTAGGAAAGTGACCTGACTCAAGATGATGCCTGGGGAGAAGGGAAGGCTGTAGATCAGTACCAGAGGAAGCAGGAGTAGGGTGGAGGTTGAGACCTGGAGTCTAAAGGGTTTAAAGGGGGCTCTGGAGGAGGATAGGGAGCAGAAGCTGGAGGGAGGGGGGGTTAAGCTACAGGAGAGAGTTGGGAAGATGTCTGTGGAGATGTTGAAGTGTTCCTCACATTGACAACCATTCAGAACCTCCAGGGTCTTGGGGCTATATCTGCAAGACTGAACCCTGGACAGTACAGTTCTATCTACTGGCAAGATCACGCAACTCAAACAGGTGAACACCCCCGCCTTTCCAAGCCATCCTATTGTAAGCATGGAAGGCCTGAGAGATGATGGCAGAACCAAAGAAGACAACCCTGGGTGAGATGGTGAGCATGGCAGAGCCAAGGAGGCAACCCCCCAAAACAGCAGAGTGCTAGAACAGTCAAGAGTCACCCCAATAATTCACAGCAGAGTGTCCTTGCTTGTCTCTGCTGCTTCTATCTTAGTTGGGACTAAGATGCCTTGATTAATGTTGGCAGCCTACCACGCTAAAGCTAGTTGGACTTGAGCCCTGGGCCTTTGCAGGCAAGTGATGGGACCTCTGGTCTTGGATGCAAGTTGTTTGTTTCTTAGTCACATTGTTCAGTTCACAATTATATTTAATAAGTCATTCACGGACACTGCTGGGGTATCCACGAGCCTGGATACATTTTTACTGGTGGTGCTTTCAAATCTATTCATGACATTTTGTTATTTTGTATGCTGCCAGCTTGCTATATGTATTACATGGTTATGCATTATATGGTTTCTACTGGCTTTTATGTAAATGAATCACAACTGATAAATTGATAATATGTTTAACATTACCCATCTTAATATGAAAAAACATCTATATAATATCAACTCAGACTTGAGTTATTGAACAGAAAATATGAAGGAGAGTTAAGCAATGGGTGGGTGGGGTTCAAAAGTAGTTTTTAAAGAGACATTGCCAAGTTATTTTATTTGTGTTAGATCTGCAGGAGAAAAATAACTTCAGAAAACAATTACAGATGTTGCTGCATTTCAGTTATAAGAAACAATAGGAAACAGAATATTGGAACAGAAGTAACATATGTTAGCAGAATATCATCATGCTGATTCAGATGTGTACTGCTTGTTCCATGCTTTCACAGATCTTCTGTTTCTGGAACACCATTGGCCTCTGTAGACTGTATAGTAATCATTATAGGCAGATTCTCAGATGTCCATCCTTTAGGAGTCCTGTTGAAGGACCGCCTGGTAGAAAGAGGATTGGCAAGGACCATGAATCGTGGATCATTTAGTAGAAGAAAGTTGAAATCTGGAACCTTGTACTTAACCAATTTTGAAGCTCTTTCAAAACCACCGAAAGGAATGGCAACTCTGTAAATAGAGAAGAGTCAATTGAAGGTATATCAAAATATTCTTATGACAATTAAAAGGCATACGCCAGTGGTGGTGAACCTATGGCACGTGTGCCAGAGGTGGCACTCAGAGTCCTTTTTGTGGTCACCCCAGCACAGAGTTTGCTCTGCCCAGCAGCCCAATGGTAGCACTTCCTCTCTCACCAAACCCAGAGTTCACCCTGCCCCTCTGCCCAACAGCCCAATGGGAGCATTTCCTTTCTCCCCTGTTGCTGTGTTGCCAACCTTTTGAGATAAGTGGTAAAATTCTCATTTTACAGCTAGACTGGAATCATGGTAGAGAACATCTGATTTATCTAGGGTTATGGGATCTCCCACCCGGATTAAGAACTCTGGGTCCAGATGGTCATGTGGAAGTAAAAGTCTGTGGCCAGAATCTTGTTAAGAAAAGCTGTGTGTACAAGAGCAATTGCTCAATATCTTCTCTATAGTAGGCTGCCCCTTGTGCAAATGGTTGAACACCTAATTTTTGTAACCAATGTGCAACCAAGAAAAGGTTGCTAGGAGAGTTGCTCTTAGATTAATATTTTCCCAGCAGTATTCTAGCTTGTATTTTTAACCTGCATTAAGTGTTTCAGGAACTAAATGCTTAAGTTAATGCACCACAATCTATTTACTAACATTGATGACTGAATTGAAATCAGACTTCTTTAAAATACCATAAAAAACAAGCAAATACGAACCCACTGAAACAAAAACAAAAACAGCAGTGTGTGTGCAAAAGGAGAAAAAGAGTTGTTTCTTAATTTTAAAAAAAACTACACAATCACATTTGTTATTCTGAAACTGCTGCATGAATCCAATGAGTCTCATTAACATTAATGGGTATATTATTATGTGCTTCTCCAGGCAACCAGTCTGATAATAATTATTGAATCTCATTTTCCTAATTTATTTTTAAAACTTACTATTGTAATGCCAAACTATGAAACTATATGTAGATTTCATTTAAATGTAGCACATGCATTACCTGTATTAAGACTTCAATCTAAATTCCCTTTAACTTTATGCCCTCCAGATGTTTTAAATTTAGACAATGATATGACTTCCAGAATTCTGGAACATTTGTCATGCAGCTGTACTAGAAATTAGGCCCATTTCCCACTGTGGGTCCTATTTTTATGCAGATACGCAAAGAATTTGCTACATAATTGCAGTTCTATGTATGCCTATCTGAATTATCTGAACTGACTATTAAACAGCTCCATAAAATTAGCCTGTGTATAGGGCAGTGATGGGCAGGAGCCGGTTTTCCCAGTATCTGCGCAAACTGGTAGCAACTTTTTGGGGGAACCACCTTGGGGGCTTACCTTTTTGCTGGTTTCCTCCATTGTGCAAGTGTGCCTACAGCACACATGCGCACCTACAGCACTCGGCACACATGCACGCCTACAGCACTTGGCACGCATGCATGCTTACAGCACTTGGCACACCTACAGCGCTTGGTGTGCATTCGTGCCTTTAGCGCTTGATGCACCTACAGTGCTTGGTGTGCATTCGCGCCTACAGTGCTCTGCTGAGCCAAGTAGCCATTTGCTGCTTGGAGTGTGGCAGCGCAGAGCATTGGGTGGCCACGCACAGCCACAGAGGTACTGGTGGCTGCTGCTGAGGCCCTCGGCAGCCTCCTTGCTGTCCTCCCAAGCAGGGAGGAGGAAGAACAGCTGCAAGCCTGAAGCTCCCTATAGCCTGCTCCCCAGGGTAAGTGACTTGCCTATGGGTGTAGGGTGGTAGGTATATTTTAATGTGTATTTATTTTTATGTGTATTTTATGTGTATTTTTATGTGTTTTATGTCTATTTAATTTGTATTTTTATGTGTACTTATTTTTATGGTTTTTTTTACTTTGGCTCCACCCACAATGTTGCCTCCACCCATGATGTCATGGCGTTGGCTCCGCCCATGATGTTGGCTCTGCTCACAACGTTGGCTCTGCCCACAGTGTGGTAGTAAAAATTTTGGCTGCCCACCCACTGGTATAGGGTTAATCTTGAGAACTAGCTTGAGGATATTTCACATCACATGTCTACTCTTCTAGGAGGATCATACTATATACATTATAGTCAGCACATCATTAGAAAATGAATCCCATTGATGTTCCAGAATATGATTCTGGCAGATATTTATGACTGACAATCATATTTGCAAATAAAGCTCATGCTTACCTACTAATGATCAGCCACAAAACAAAGTGAGCTAGTTAGTGAATTGCTTAAGAAGTGAAAAGCTCCTATTATGACAAACAGTCATTCTCAAAGCTAAAGGAATTCCTTCTTTTAATGTCATATTGCCTATAACATTTACTTTAGCTGTTCATAGCAAAGGACATGCTAGATACACCCAAGAGTGTAGGCTCAGTCTCTGGAATCATCAGTTAAAATTGGGAAAGCACTGGGAAAAACAACTACAGTACTTGAGAAGCTACAAAAGCATGTCTAATGTAGATCAAACAAAAGTTAGGAGCTGGCTTTATTAGGACTACAATTACCAGAATACCCCATCCATCATAATCCAAAAGATAACTTCCAGACTGAGATCTTGACAGACCAATGGTCTGATTCATTATAAGGCAGCCTCATGTGCCAGTTCTGTTTAATAGTTTCCCAATAACATTACTAAGAATATATAGTTGAGCTGTCTTGTTTCCAGTAATTTTACAACATAACTATTGATGATGAACAAGTAATGCAATCTCTGATATTACAAACAAAGTTCACAGGTTTGTGAAAATCTACATTGCTTTTTACGGGCCAAAAACAATACCTTTTAATTCAAATATGTTATACCTAGATGTAGGCTAGGAGAACCTACAGAAATATATGTAGATATGAACATAAGGATGAGAAACATAATGAAATAGTAAATGTTCATGTATGGAAATAATACATTCTTTTAGACAAGTGCTAGGATGATGTCAAGGAGTTGTAATGCCCTATATTCCATGAAACTTAAACATGTAATTTGAGTTATGACTCACTGTGTGCAAATCAAACCCAGTCCCAGGGGGAAGAAAACAAACGCACACCTTAGTGTTCATCGAATACAGTAGGAAATCACAAGTACTTTTTACAGCAGGAAATGAGCCTAGCCTTGGATTCTTTCACCGTTTTTGTGATTTGTGAACAGGGGTGACCCTCCATTTTCTAAGCACAGACAGGAACAGGTAATTACAGATAATTGGAGGTCAGAACACTTAACACCTTAATGGTGTTTCTCAGGAAATGTAGCACAGTTTGTTTTAAGTCAAGCCTAGAGCGCCCAAAATGGGTCTGCCTTTGTAAACTAAGAAAGCATTTGAAATGTAGGTTCCACACAAGAGTTTGAAAAGTTAAGTCTTCAGCTTTACTCTTTACAAAACTATTTCTTTTTATAATATTTTTAGTTCCACTCCATTTAACATTTTCTAAACAGAATTATCTTTTCCCTTCCCAGTTTATAGGAAAACATAAAACCATTAGCTTTTCTGTGCAGCAGAAATGCACATTTTGGAGGCTGGTTGCTGTAGAATAACTTACAGTCGAGAGCTATTAAAAGCACCTCTTTGCCATGACAGAATAATCAGAAATGAGAATAATGCTTTTCTGGACTACAGTGCTCAGAAACCTATGATCTGGTTAACTGTAGGATTCTGAGAGTTGTAGTCTGAAAAATCATAAGCAAGGAAGTAAGTAGCAAGTAGTGGAGTCAGTGATGTAAGAGCTGCAGTGTGAATTCAGTAACCAGCAGCCTGCAGAAGATGCTTAGCAATGTGGAGAATAAGACATGCTGAATGTAGATGAGCATCACAAAGGGACATCCAGATAGACTGGATTCCTTTGGTGCTTTGAAAACAATCCATTTCAGGAGGGGAACTTTGGTTCTCTGACAAAGCAAAGAGGCATAACAAGTCATGCCTGTTTATTGTTAAATCTAAGCACTCCTGTATCACATTACTTCATACACAGCCTTCTATTTTGGATGTTTATCCTAATAGGAACAAAAAGGGATATGGTTGGAGAAAATGGGTGGAGGAATTATTTTTACAGTTGCTTACATAATTAACAGGGGATAGGGAGGCAATGAGTTAACATAGTTTTAAGATGTCTTAACAGTGCAGATGTATCACTAGATTCTTTCATAGTGACGCAAAGAAAGGTTGCTGTTATGGGCCCTATAGTTGTCTCCAATCCTATGAATGTGAGATCTTCAAAATACTGTATCCTGTTCTCAACAGCACTGTTCAGCTCTTGTAAACTCAAGCTTATGGCTTCCCTTCCCTAACGGGGACAATCCATCTCATATTTGGTTCTCCTCTTTTCCTACAACCTTTCCCAGAATTATTGTCTTTTCCAGAGAATCTTGCCTTCTTGTGATGTGCCCAAAGTAGGACATTGTCAATTTAATCATTTTTGCCTCCAGAAATAGTTCAGGCTTGACTTGCTCTAGGACCACACATTTGTCTTTCCAGCAGTCAAGAGTATCCACAGAGCTCTTGTCCTGCTACATGTTTCAAATGGATCTTTTTTTCCTTGTCAGCTTTCTTTACTGCCCAGCTTTCACCAGCTTACATGGTGATCAGGAATACAATAGTGTAAATGATCTTGGTTTTGATCCCCAATGAAAAATCCTTAGACTTGATTAGCTTTTGTAATTTCTTTAGGGCTGTCTTTAGTCTCGGTTGCCTTCTGATTTCTGAGCTGCAATCTCTGTTTGGATTGATGAGTGAATAAAAGTATACTTTTTTCACTTCAAGTTGTAAACTAAGATGGTGTCATCTGCTTATCTTACATTATTGATTTTTCTTCCAGTCATTTCATTCCTCCTTCATCAGAATCTAGTCCATCTTTACATATGATACAGGTATTCTACATATTGATTGAGTAGATAAGGAAATAAAATGCATCTTGTCTGATACATTTGCCAGTAGGAAACTATTGTGTCTCCGTATTCTAACAGTAGTTTCTTGTCCACAGTACAGGTTACACATCAGGACCTTGAAGTGTTGAGACACATTTTTTTTTCAGAACAACCCATAGTTTCTTATAATCCACACAGTAAAAGGCTTTGCTGTAGTTTATAAAGCATAGGCTGATAGTCTTCAGAAATTCTTTGGTGCACTCCAGTATCCAAAAATATTTGCTATATGATCTTGAGTGCCTTTTCTTTTTCAGAATCAAATAGGAAAATCAGGCCTTTCTCATTCAATAGTGGACCATCATACTTAAGAGACCGTGTGACCCCAAGGACATATACCTAATATACTAGAGCAGACCAGAGGGGCTCCCTGGCTTTCTATGTGTCTGCTCTGGCCCTGTGGAACTTCCTGCCAACCGAACTTCGCCTCCAGGCAGAGCTTTTATCCTTTTGCAAGAATCTTAAAACCTGACTGGCGCAGTGGGTGTGGGGGGCGGCTGGGGAGATAGCCACCCAGGGCTGGCTTGTTTAACTATTGCCCGGTTTGTCAGTTTTAATATGCGGCATTGGGAGGGCATTTAAAAAAAATTAAACAATCCAATTTTAAACCTATTTTTAATGTTTTTGTAAGTTTTTATTTGTTGTAAGCCACCCGGAGTCACCTCAGGGAGGGGGAGGGGGAGAAATGTGAGTAATAAATAAATAAATAAATAAATAAATAAATAAATAAATAAATAAATAAATAAATAAGGTAAAAGCCTTTGTTGCAGCACCTGGGAAATTATAGCAACAGTCCTATATTTATTACACTCCCTGGCAACTCCTTCTTGCGGGCTGGAATGCATCCTGATTGATTGTTGCACATTTGCGAGCTATTGTTTTGTTTTCCATACTTGTTGACATACTTTTTTTAGAATTTGAAAATATTCAGTCTTGTGGCTTGAAATCATTCTATCAGTATTCCATCTAACCCTGGTGATATATTTTTCCTAGTACTTTCAGAGCAGCTTTCACTTCACTTTCTAGAACTTCAGGTTCTTCAACCTGGGTTCTTCTCCAAAGGAGTTTCTCATCCTTTTATTTCTGTATTGTCTTCAGTATTCTGTTTCCACCTTCTCTTTATTTTTCCTATTCAGATACTGTGCTTCTCTGTTGGTTATCCAACATTCCTAATCTAGGTTTAAATTCCCTTCTGATTTTATGGCAGAGGTGCACAATGATTTCAGCCCAAAGTGCCACATCTAATATTAGGAAGGATACATTCAGGTCCTCTCAGACAAACACCCAGACCAGGGGTAGGCAACCTTTTAAAGCCAGGGGCCGGGTCACACTCCCTCAGACAGCTAAGGGGACCGGACTGGTGGTCCCCCTGCCAAAAATGCAGCCATAAACATGTCCACGACTCCTGTAAACATGTTTATGGCTGCTGTAAACATGTCTATAGCTACCATAAACGTGTCCATAGCCGCTTCTGGTGGCAGCGGTGGTTGAAGCAAGAGTGAAATGATTTGGCATCCCCAGACCCAAAGAGTGCTTTCCAAAACACATCTCAGTCACAGCTTCCTGCAATCTTTCAACAGTTTCCTCTGCAAGATTATATGCCATCAGGTTCCATCAAACACATCCCAGCCTATCTGGTTTCCAAAGTTAGTATTTGGATGAAAGATATCCATTGATTAAGTGGGCCTCCATGTACTAGGAAATAATTCTGTTTGAAGCCTTGGATAGCCATCATCAGTTAGTGCTGGGTTACCAATGTATATGGACCAATAATAGTTGCATGGCAACTTCCTTTGTTCCACAAGCAAGAGTCTTGTGAGTCAAGGAAACACACCTGCAATTGAACTGATTGTGTGCTATGGCAGTGGTGGCGAACTTATGACATGTGTGCCAAAGGTGACACTTGCATCCCTTTCTGCGAGCATCCGTGCAGTCACCCCAGCACAGAGTTCACCCCACCCCTCTGACCAGCAGCCCAATGGAAGCACTTCCTCCCTCCCCCCCCAGCACAGAGTTTGCCCCGCCCCTCTGCCCAGCAACCCAGTTAGAGCATTTATTTACTCCTCTGTTGCTGTGTTGGCACTTTGTGATAAATTTTTTTGGGTTGCAGTTTGGGCACTCGGTCTTTAGAAGGTTTGCTATGGGATAAAAGTAAGTTAGGATGCTACAACTTCAAGGAGCCCCAGGACCACAGACGGTGTATATATATTATATTGTGACTTATATTATCCTTCCTAATGAGAGTTTTTCAAGGTTAAATATTTTTTTAAAAGATGACTTTCCTGGCAAAGAATTCTTGGAATAAAGAGGCTAGTGTTTCAAGTTGCCAAAGAATCTGGGGTCAGTTCCATAAAACCACAGTTAATTCATCTTGTTTATTCTTCCTGAGTTTGTGGCCATTCATATAACCATGGGATCTCACAGTCTAGCAATCACATTTCCTTATTTGTTTCCTGTTAACATATGCTGTGGATTGTGGGGGATAATGCCATGTGCCCACAGGCTTTTGAATATGATGAGCCATGAAAGAAGTTGGTGAAGAAGGAACCCATGAACATTTATGGACCACCACCACCACCACCCATTTATTCGGCAGTACTGTATATAATTACTCCAAATATTGGGACCCTAGGATGCATAGCCAATTTGAACTCACTTGAAGGGACAAGTACAGTACTGTAGTCCTTAATATGCCACCTTTTTAAAAGAAATAATTCTGGGCTTTTAAGAGAACCATGGTGAGAATAAAATGTTTAGTAAAACAGAAGTGCCTTTCTGTACTATGTCCAGGAGTTAATGTCAGAGATTTCCTACTCTTTGCTATCTGATCCATTTTTAAGACTTAATGTTAGCTTGTATTCTCCCTGGCATTAATAAAAATAATATCTATAAAAGCCTTGTTGAGCTACAGCAGGGATTCTCAACACTAGTTAAGTCAAAGACACAAGAACCAATGTAGATGCAAAGTGGAGGATTAATTATGAGCCATGACTAATAAAAATAAAGCAAGGAAACATTTTGCCCTTCCTCACAAAAATCTGCCACTCACAAATCCAGGGAAGTTGTATTCTGGGAGAAGGTGTTAACATTTAAGCATATTTTACTATTTATTTTGAGGTACTGAGTTATGTAACTAGGAAATATATGGGGTAATAACATGAGGAATCGCCCAGTAGTAGGCATGATATACAGTATTGTAGGGTTAAATACATGAGCAAGAGAAAGAGTGATTAGATATCTTAATTTGACTATGGTTAAGGGAATTGACCTATCCCTGTGTTGGGCATCCTTGGCACTCCAGCTATTCTTGGACTTCAATACCCAGAAGCCCATGTCAGCTATCCTGATGATCAGGGCTTCTAGGAATTGAAGTTCAAGAACAACTGGAGTGCCAAGGTTCACCATCACTGCCTGTATTTTGGAGACCTATATTTTGTGAATGCTGTGGGGTTAGTTTCACCAAGGTATGACAACCTCCCAAGTGTTTGGTTCAGTGCTAGCAAAACATGGCAAGAAAGGACACCACGGTATAGAGTTGAGGGTAAAAAAAAGGTGCTTCTGGGGTCACATTTACCACCTGTGGCAGCCCCGAGGAGAATGGAAAGGGAAATGGAATTTTCATAGACTGACTGTATTCCATTGCTTCCTGTATGTTTGCATGGCACTCTTCAGTATTCGTGTTTTATACTGTATGATTGCTTGGATTGGGACCACTTATCAGTTCACCATGCTGTCCCACAATCTCCTTATCAGAGCTAATAAAGATGGTTTCAAATTTGATACTAAGGAGTTTCCAGGGATAGGGTTGGATTGTAGAGCTGGGGTTGCTTGGAGCGCAGTCTGGCCAGGTTATCTGGGATCGGTTTGATCCAGTTGTCCCTGAGGAAGTGGACAGGCTCCTTGGATTTGTTCGTGCCACTGCCTGTGCATTAGATCCATGCCCCGCCTGGTTGGTTAAAACTTCCAGGGCGGTGACAGGCGGTTGGGTTGAAGCTATTATAAATTCATCATTATGGGAGGGGGTCTTTCCAGCAAATTTAAAACATGTTTTGGTGCGCCCCCTCCTGAAAAAAACCATCGCTCGACCCTGCAGTGCTTACCAACTACCGGCCTGTGTCCAACCTGCCTTTTTTGGGCAAGGTTTTGGAAAAGGCAGTGGCGCAACAATTACAGGGTGTCCTGGATGAAGCGGATTATCTAGACCCTTTCCAGTCAGGATTCAGGTCCGGATATGGCACCGAAACTGCATTGGTCGCACTAGTGGATGATCTCTGGCGAGAGCGGGATGGCGGTCATCCATCTGTCCTGGCTCTTCTTGACCTCTCAGCGGCATTCGATACTATCGACCATGGTATCCTTCTGGAAAGGCTCCAAGGATTGGGGATCCAGGACACTGTGTTGTCCTGGTTTTCCTCATTTCTGAGGGGCTGGACCCAGTCGGTGTGTTTGGAGGGCGAGGTGTCCAGCCCAAGGCCCCTCTGTTATGGGGTGCCTCAGGGCTCGGTACTCTCACCTCTCCTATTTAACATCTACATGAAACCACTGGGTGAGATCATCCGGTCCCACGGGGTGAA
The DNA here is from genome assembly GCA_030440675.1 of Furcifer pardalis. Taxonomy (NCBI): domain Eukaryota; kingdom Metazoa; phylum Chordata; class Lepidosauria; order Squamata; family Chamaeleonidae; genus Furcifer; species Furcifer pardalis. The sequence continues at coordinate 73,994,719 of CP126892.1, forward strand.
GTATCATCAATATGCAGATGATACCCAGTTATATATCTCAGCCTATGAGGACCCTAGTCATGCAGTGGAAATCCTTTCCAGGTGCCTGGAGGCTGTGAGGGTCTGGATGGGGGACAACGGGCTTCAGCTGAATCCTGGCAAGACTGAGTGGCTGTGAGTCAGTTCTGGATGGGGCGGTTTTGCCCCAAACAGACCCAGTGCGTAATCTGGGAGTCCTCCTGTACTCGCGACTACTGCTCGAAGAGCAGGTGGCAGTCGTGGCTAGGAGGGCTTTTGCACAACTTTGTGTGATCCGCCAGTTACGCCCACTCCTAGATCGGGACTCCTTGCTCATGATCACACACGCTCTGGTCACCTCCAGACTTGATTACTGTAATGCGCTCTACATGGGGCTGCCCTTGACGACCATTCGGAGCCTTCAACTGGTCCAGAATGCGGCTGCCTGGGTTGTGATGGGGTGTGGGTGGTATGCACATGCTTCGCCTCTGCTTCAGGAGCTGCACTGGTTGCCGGTTTGCCTCCAGGTGCAATTCAAGGTGATGGTTATTACCTTTAAAGCCCTACATGGTAGTGGGCCAGGATACTTAAGAGACCGCCTCACCCCAAGAACATCTGCCTGTCCCGCCAGAGCAGACCGGAGAGGTTCCCTAGTTGTTCCATCGGCCAGGGAGGCACATCTCTCTGGCACCAGAAGGAGGGCCTTCTCTGTGTCTGCTCCGGCCCTATGGAACCTCCTGCCTACGGAGCTACGTCTCCAGACAGAGTTGCTGCCCTTTAGGAAGAATCTAAAAACTTGGCTGGCAGAACAGATATGGCGTATGGAAGGTATAATGACCCCAGCACATTGGTTGATCTGAGCCCCTCTCTTTTTCTACTTTTAACTAGTAGTTGTAGAATCTGACGTGTTTTTAATCTGTTTTTTAATATTTTTCAGATTTTAATTTTTAAAAGTTTTAAGGTTTTTTAGATGGAAGCTCCCACTTCCTAATCCTGGGCCTTATCTGCCCAGGGAAGGAAAAGACTAACGTCTTCTGGCCGGAAGGAGGAATGGATTTTAGTTGTTTGTGTTGTGTGTGTTATTGTTGTTTTGCTTTTTTTTTTTTCCTGATTGTAAACCTGAGTCGCCACGGCGAGTGGGCGGTGGTATAAATCTGAATAATAAATAAATAAATAAATAAATAAATAAATATGAGATTATGAGAGCTATAGTTTCTCCACCCAGAAAAAGACCCCAAACCTACAAATAATTCCATTTCCAGGAATTCCAGGATGATTGTCCTTTTGGACTATATCTTTCTTGCTGGGGACCTCTTTATCAGGGCTACATTACCATATCACTTTCTTTCCTGTTATTACTGCCAGTCTTTAGAGACTAAAATCCCATTGTTTAATGTAGTTGCGACTTTCTATTCTAAAGTAGGTAACTAGGAAAAGCTGGCCTGAGACTCAACATCAAAAAAAGATAATGGCAACTGGTCGTATCATTCCCTGGCAAATAGTGGGAGAGGAAATTGAAGCAGTGACAGACTTTACCTTCTTGGGATCCAAGATCACTGCAGATGGTGACTGCAGCCATGAAATAAAAAGACAATTAATATTTGGGAGGCAAGCTATGAGAAACCTAGGGAACATAATAAAAAGTAGAGACCTCACCCTGCCAACAAAAGTCCACATAGTCAAAGCGATGGTATTCCCAGTAGTAATGTATGCTTGTGAGTGCTGGACCATAAGGAAGGCTGAGCACAGAAGAATAGACACCTTTGAGATGTAGTGCTGGAGGAGAATTTTGAGAGTCCCCTGGACAGCAAAGAGATCAAATACAGTTGTACCTCGCTTAAAGAGCATAATGCATTCCATGGGATTGCTCTTTAAGCGAGTTTGCTCTTTAAGTGAAACACCATTGAAAGTGACCAATTTGGGGGGGGGGGGAATTGCGAACCCTGATTTATTTGTTAAGCGAGTTTTTGGTTGGTTTTATTTGTTAAGTGAAGCGAACATTCAAAGAAAATTCTGCTCTTTAAGCGAAACACTCTTTAAGCGAAACACTCTTTATGCAAGGTTTGACTGTAAGTTGATCCTGAAGGAAATCAACCCTAACTACTCCTTGGAAGGACAAATGTTGAGGATGAAGCTAAAGTACTTTGGGCACCAAATGAGAAGAGAGGACTCACTCAAAAAGGCCTTGATGCTGGGAAAGATCGAGGGCAAAAGGAGTAGGGGGTGGTTGGATGGCATTGTTGACACAATAGACGTAGAGCTGAGCGGGATTTGGAGAATGGTGGAGGATGGGGTGCATGGCGTGCAGTGGTCCATGGGATTGCAAAGGGTCAGACTTGACTATGCAACTGAACAACAGGATAATCCCATTGAATCATTGGAACCTATAGAGGAGCTTTCTCACCAAATTCCCCCTGATTCAATGGGCATGCTCTAGTTATGACTTATTGCACAACCATGAAGTGACTACAGGTCTATCAACTAGTTTCTTTACTTTGACCTTGGTGTTGCATATTAGATTTAAATATTTGAGGGGGCCCTTTAAACTTTGTTTTGGTGACTGTTGCTTAGCATTTGGATTGTTTTATATGTGTTTTATTATGCCGTTATAGATTTAATTGTTAGTTCTGTCCTTTCCTGTGGGTCATGTTATGGCAGAGAATGACTCCTACCTTTTGGAAAAATAAATACATGTAACAATAATAAATAACATTTCCTTTTACGCCTCTTAAATCCTTTTAGCTGTCTTCTGAACTGATTCCAGTTTGTTTAGAAATGGCACAGCCGGATGCCAGTGGTACTCTATTATGGTAGAGCCTGATAACCAAGAGGATATTACAGCAGCATTCATTCTTTTTATCTGAGCTTGCTAGAGTAAAGTTACAAATAAAAACTGATTAAAACCAGACAAAGGCTCAGTTGGTGCAGAGCTGTTTCAAGTTCAAATGTGGAGGAGGGGTTGGGCCATCACACACACATGAGTAACAGTGAATATGTCTCTAGTATGTTATAACTGAAGGTGGAATTCCTAGAAATATTTCTTTCTTCATTGAAGCTGTGCAAACGTAAAGGCCTGATTCATTCTGTGACTAATGTTGTTATACAGTAATATGATTCTGGGCTGTTGAAGATTACATCATCTGCATTTTCCCCAAAAGAGCAATCAAAATAATTAGTTGTAATGAATCTAAAAATAGGGATTTGATTACTGTAGATACCAAATATACGTAAAGAAGCAAGAACACATGCTTCTGTGGTGCATGGCATTATTTTTGTTAGCTGCTGTCACAGAGTTAATTGCTTTAATTGTTCCAGAAGAGGAAGCAAGGGTGTCTAAACTCTCCATATATTTTTACAAATTAGAAGACTTTCCTAGTAAAATTCAAAATATCAAGAATGAGTTCAATTATGGTGAATGCTTAATTACACTCTACTGATTTTATCATAAATGGGATAAACTGAGTAGCATTGCAGTCTTGAGGTATATATAATCAGCTAACTTTAACATTTCTCATTCACAGTGATTTTCATTTGAATCAATGGGGCACTGATATGCTTAATATTATCTGGATTGTGTCTTTAGATGTCACAGTACCACAGTTTTGTCCTCAGCCACACTAATCTGACAACAAAGACAGTTGTTTCTGTCACAATGCATAGCATAAGTCCTGTGGCTTATATGACCCTCACTGCCTTTCTTTGCTTATAAGAAGCAGCCAGGGAGCCCATGAAATCTAGATTCTTCACATGGCACATTTCCATAACAATAAACTACGGCTTTGTGTTACATTATTATTAGATACATTCATCTGATTGTCTAGTTTGGCCCTGGACTATTTATGCCACACCACCCTGCCGGCCTTGAATAGTCAGACCTATGTAATTTCTTCATTCCTCTCTTACTGTGACTGCTATGTGATTGTCTAGGGTGGGGTGGGGAACCTTCTAGAACCTAGAAGGTCCTAATAAAAATAAAAGGATTTATTCTGTAAAATCTGGATTCTAGGTATTCAAGTGCGACCTTTTGACAGAAACCAGATTTTACAGAACAAATCCTTTTATTTTTATTAATACATATTTGTTTGTCTTTTGTATATTTGTTTTATTTTAGTAACTTTAAAATTAACAGATAGTTTTCATTTTTTTTTTGAAATTATTAACTACATAGTTGTTATATATATTTTTAAAAAATAATGCACATTTTAGAGTATATCTAATTGACAACCTTCTGATAGGAAAAGGTAGGTCCCCCACCCCTGGTCTAGGGATTTCTCAACCTTGGGCCCCCAGATATTATTAGACTTCAATTCCCAGACTTCAATACAACTTTTGATTGAGTTTCTGGAAACTGAAGTCCAAGAACATCTGGGGAGCCACGGTTGAGAAATCCTGGGCCCTAGGCAATCTAGGAAGAGAAAATTATGACAGCTAAGGCAAAAGGGGACTGCAGTGGCTCAGCTGGTTAATATGCTGACTGGAAGGCTGGCAGGTCAGTAGTTCAAGACCCAAGTACTGCACGACAGAATGAGCTCCTGTCTCTGTCCCAGCTCCTGCCAACCTGGCAGTTTGAAAGCAAGAAATTGCAAGTAGATAAATTGGTACTACTTCAGTGGGAAGGAAATAGAAGGGGCTTTGTCAGGTAAAGTTGATTAGAACCTGAACTGTACCCTTTCAGTTCCATGTACACCGGTGTCTAGGTATGCCTGCCACATGTCCACGGAAACATCTGCAGACACAGACAGCAATGGGGATGAGCACTGAAATCTAGAGTCCAATATGACTGGCTTTCAAAGAAGAGTGACCGTTGCAAAATCAAAACCCTCCATTGATAGTCACTAGTACTTGTGGAACAGATAGTGGTTACCACTATGCCGATACAGTCACTTGTTGGCTACTATTCTATGTGCAGTTTCCACTTATGGAGACATTTGCTTCCTCTTATGTTGTAGGATAGAAAGGCTATTCCTAAGAGACACACAGGCCTTGTTTCCTGTTTTCTGTAGCAATTGGCTCTACCTTCCTGGGATGCTAAAAGGTTTTTTTGTGTTCTATTAGTCATGTTGAATTAAATACAAGCAATTCATTGAAAACACACACAGTCTGAATAAATGAAATTACTGTACCAAGTATGAGTAAGCATAAACCACAGCCTGGAGATTTTGTTTAAGAAAATGTTCCCAAAATACTTCCAGTCAATGTCAACATGTCTAGAGCTTCTGCTAAAATCCACAAAGCACCATTTAAGAGGTAAACATTATTTTCTTGGTTTATATCTATACAATTAGTAGCGTATACTGTTTGTTTTAAGCACGGTTGTGATTATTTTGGTAAGAATTTAACCAGCATTTTTCTGGCTGCAAAAGTTGAAAAGAGTTTTTAACAATCATAAGCTAAGAATGTTTAACTTCCTATTGAAAAGGAACAATTAAGTCAAACTCTGAGCTCCCAAATTGAAGGAGTTGCAAAGAAAATGTGGTAGTTAACCATATCTTAGATCTTTCTGAAATAGGTTTTGAATTTGCAAACCACAAGCCTGTTTAATGCAAAAACTACACATCTTGTAGGTGGGTAGAATAAGGGTCTGTGGTGGCTTAGTGGTTAAGAAGCTCACCTTGTTGGGAAGGCTGGCAAGTCAGCAGTTTGAGACCCAGGTACTGCCTGATGGATTGAGTGCCCGTCTTTGTCCCAGCTCTTGGGGACATGAAAGGAACCTCATTTGGGCGTTCCCTGAGTGGGGTTTTTCCTGCAAAAAATCCTTTCAACCCTGAATAATTTCTGACACAAAATGATTATTATAGTGGGTAGAATAGACGGAAGTCATATTACCCAGTTAATGTTATGCTGTAGTGACCCTGGAGACCATGGTGACTTAGTAGTTAAGATACTGAGCTTTATGACAGAAGGTTAGCAGTTTGAGACTCAAGTGCCGCATGATGGAGCGCGCTCAGTGATGGGATGTTCCCGGTTCACACCGTTCTGCCTGAACCGGTAGCAAGATTCCAGGGTGGTTCGCCGAAATAGTAGCAACCACCTGGGTTTTTTTTTTTTACGCATCCAGTTTGGACGCCTCACCGGGAAAATTTTTTTGAATTGAAGTCCCAAAGCCAAAGGTTGGGAACCACTGCTCTAGTTGGCTTTGAGTGGGTTTTTGAACAAAGTGAGATGGAAGAAAAGTTGCTGTTTGGAAGGAAGAGGGAAATTACCCCAAACAGGGTGGGCTTCCATAACTTTCCAGCAGTTCCCTTTGTCTTGGCACCTGCTTGGACCTTACCTCATATTGTTCAGGAAGGTACCCCCAATTCTCAGTGAAATCCAAAGGTCACAGATAGTTTCAGGAGATAGGAAGTTGTGGGATTCAAAAATGTTTTACTACCTACTCTGTGGATGAGGTATGGTGGGCGTGGCCAGGGGGAAAACCCTGCGTTGCACCCGAATTAGGACTACTTTATTTCAAAACTTGGATGGGTGGGGCCAGCCAGAATTTCTGCTACTGGTTCTGGCAAACTGGGGCGAACCTGCTGAATCCCACCACTGACATTAACCCTACACGAGCACCTTTGAATCTTCAGGTCCAAGCCATAGTTTCCCCATGCCTTGACTTCCCCATTTGATAAAACCTGAAAGATTTTCAAAATTACCTGTTAAAGCTCTTAAAATCTGGTAGTTCTGGTTTTGCTTCCGGCTTAAACAGTTTAGGGTATAAAGCCTCCAGTAGCTCAGGGTCATTGCTGATAGCTTCTATCCAAGGTGATTGATAGTACTTTGGCACAGAGGTTGTGTTGAATTTCTCAGGGGGGATGGTCTTCAGAGGTCCAGAATATCCTTTGGGAGCAAAAAATATATACATATCATGTTTGTCATTTCAGAGTAGCACTGTCCCATGTCTATGTGAGTAATATTCATTCTCACAAGATCTCCTAAGTACCAGACAAAGGAACTCTTTGTTAATCATTACTTCACAGCAACCAAGTTGTTATCTCTGATTATGAGAGTAATTTGTTGCATTGTGAATGGAAAAGATGGGAAGACTCAATCTTAAATGTTTTGGTTGAACCTGCAGAAGAAGAGTGCAGAAACAAAAGGAATGAAAAGTGAGTTGCGACCAGCAGGAATTCATCCCTTGATAGTCTGGTCAATTGAGGAATTGCATTGCATTCTCATTACTGACACTTCAGAAAATAGTAACAAGGATATACTTTCCAATGGCCATTTCTAATACAACACCTTGTAAAAGAATACGCCCTTTACCAATTAGGATTCATAGGAGAATAACAATATGTGAAAAATACTGACAATGCATATAAAATGAGTTCAAATGTCTTTTTAGTGTAATTTTTGAAAGTAACCAGAAAATGTTACTCATTACATCTTAACAGTAACACTGTGTGTTATCTTATTTTACTCTATCTTTTACTTGCTACCTAAAATATATAAGTACAAGTGACTTTGTTATTAATTAGCTAACTTCCATGCTCTGGCACTAAATATGAGGTTTTGAATAAATAGTCAATCAAATGTGGATAAAAATAATCAAAAAAGTCAAATAAAACAAACAAACAAAAAAGAAAAAAGAAAATTAAAATGAAATATTTTGACATAAAATGTCAACTTCTACCACCAGGGTGGAATCACCAGGCTTGAAAGAACAGTGATATTAATTTAGAAATCCTAGCACAGTGCTTCTGAAGTAATCCCAGCAAAGCCAGTGAGTTAACTCTGTCCTTAATTACATGGATCTATTGAATCAAGGACCATCCACAGAACAGATTGGTTCATATTTGTGACATCAAAAAACCCACATTTCCTGGAGCAGTATTTAAAGAAACAGATTGTAAAACTGAGGGTTTTACAGAAGAAATAAATCATCATCAGACAAATGGTGAAACAGATTAACTTGGAAGGAATTTTTTTTTGAAGGGGGGGCATAATATGTAAAGGACAACCAGCTTGCCCAAAACAAGGAAGGAACAAAGGTGGAATTTTCAGAAGAAAATATGGGGCTTAGAGGGAAGAAGAAAGGAAAGGAATAGAGCTTTCCAAAATTGCTTTCTTGGACTGTAATTTACCATGCAATCTGAAGGATTTGAGTTGTGTTTTTTTTTAAATAAAGTTTTCTAGATTTAAGGAAAGGAAGCCAAGTTCAGACTACAACAGTAAAAACACAACAGCACAGACTCCCATTTCACCATATATCGTTGTGCTCAAAAATAACATTAGGCTAATCCATAATAGTATTCTGACTATATATAAGAGAAAGGCAAACATTAACATACACCAATATTTTCAAAATGTTTATGCAGACATTATAGCTGCCACTTATTTAAACTATACCCATGTTGACCAGCTAATGGAAATCTGGAGTCAATATTTTTAAGGACACTTTTCAGCTGACAGGGGTGAGAATATTATTGCAGTTGATCCCATGGTGTAAGAACATCATTATCAAACAAACCAGTGCAGGTTTATTTGGAAGAAAGGCCCATTCTGTTCGATGGGAGTTTACTCTCCGGAAGGCATGCCAAGCCTTTCAGTTTAATTCAAACTGCCTGTTCAAAATTATTGTTTGGAATCCATCATGTGGTCATCACAAAATCGTTTTTGCTGTACAAATTATTCCCCACAGATTAGTCAACTGTTGTTTCTTAAAGTGTGTGAGAGAGAGTGTGTTTACACTGCTCCAGAAAGTAGTTTTGCTGCCAAGGAAACAAACTCTCCTCTCAGTTACTCTTTTATATTTTTTTTCTTTTCAAACTCTATTTTGCTTGACTCATCAGACTTGCATATGAAGGCTAGGTATGTTATCAGTGATGCTATCTGTGATCTCTGAAAGATAAAACAACAACAATAGCAATTAGACTTAGATGCCACCCCATAATGTTTAATGCACTCTCTGGGCGGTTCCCAAGTTAATTAGCATTTTGCCCCCATCATGGTGGGTACTCATTTTATTGACCGCAGGAATGGAAGGCTGAGTCAGCCTTGATTTCTGGTCAGGATTGAACTCACAGTGTTCTGGCTGCAGTACAGCAGTTTAACCCCTGCTTACCAGGGCTTAGCACAACAACCTTACAGAACGATACAGCCTGTTATGCATGATATTAGGTTATATAACCTCTCTTGAAATAGAAAAAACATTTATTATGGGTCTGAGAAACAAAACAGTTTAATGTTTTGTTAGAGCTAGATCAAACCAAGCTATGTTAGAATGTAATGATTTTCAAATAGGAATCTGCAGAGTTTGTTGGATTTTAAGCCCAGTTGCCCAGCAAGTAATATGGCCAATTGCTGGGATTTGGGGCATTTAGGAAATTAAGGGTAGGCGCCATTGTGCTAATCCAGAAAGGGTTCAGTCAAATGTACTTGAAATGAACATCTAATTGAATTAGAGAATTTCAAGACAAAGGTTATTTTCTATTTATGGTTCGTTTATTTGTTATATTTGTGTAATGGCTTTCCTTCAAGGAGCTCAGGGTGTGTAGGTGGCTCCCTTCTTCCAACTCTTATTATCCTCACAATCCTATCAGGCACATTAGAGAGCATTCCTAGAATCATAGCATATATTCATCCCTGGCTACAGGTTCCTACAGGCTGTTGTCTGAGATGGCATCAGTGATGGCAACAGCAGTATTTGAGAAGCTGTAATGTGGCTTACCTGGGGCAATGGTTTCAGGGTTTGGTGGACTGCGCGGATCAGGCGTATTAGGAGGTGTTGGAGCATGATCTTGGTCTGCTTCCATGCCACTAGTGCCCATTGGAAAACACTGTATGATCTCATTGCGCTGTATTTGAATGGAAAGAAACAGCACAAGTATCAGGTACCAAAAGCAGAGGTGCAAAAAGGCCATAAAACAATATCTGAGCTGTGTGTTCTTCCTAACTGGATAGCTGAAACAACAACTGTTTCTGTTAAAACTTAATTGTTTTATGTTTTTTACCTTTCACATTTGATACCTGAGGATATCATGTTCTCAAGTCCCAAAGCACCCTGATGGTGCCAGTTGGTGAAGTATTATTCTTGCTTTAGCAACATGGAATGAAGATGCCGCAGAGATTAACTGGCTTTCTAAAGCTGGAATAGAAAGTATTTGGCAAGCTAGGAAAGACAGACTCTTGTGCGCTCGCAAATGAGTTATCTAAAATGAGATTAGCCTTTTTTTCTGGCCAAGGTTGTTCGGTGCCCTTTTCTTAAAGCACTGTACTCACTGTCCTCAAACATACAAAGGATGGCCAGTCTACATTGTAGGAGAACTAGGACAGTTACCAGTGGAAAATAATTTTGCTACTCATCACCTGCCTCCCTAACTGGAATTAATTTACTACTGTTAACACTTCAAGAGAAACAAAATACTGCTGTAGCTTTTTTATTTGCTTGTTGCTTTTAAAATCATAAGGAACTGTGGTGGCTTAGTGGTTAAGATGCTAAACTTGACAACTGGAAGGTCGGCAGGTCAGCAGTTCTATACCTGAGTACTGCACGACAGAGTGAGATCCCGTCTCTGTCCCAACTTCCACCAATCTAGCAGTTTGAAAGCAAGAAATTGCAAGTAGATAAATAGGGACCACTTTGGTGGGAAAGTAAACACTGTTCGGTGCACTCAGGGGTTGAGGCATGCTTGCCACATGTCCACAGAAATGTCTGCAAACACAGACAGCACTGGCTCTTCAGCTATAAATAGAGATGAGCACTGAACCCTAGAGTTGGAAATGACTGGCTTTCAAGGAAGGGCGACCTTTACCTTTAAAATCATATCCCACCCCCTCTATTAAACTTTAGACTTAAAATAAGAGAATGGCACAAAGGTGAAAAATTATATTCAAAAAGCTTCTAAAAATACTTCTTAATGCAATGGTTAAAGAAACTACAAAATTTTACTCATTACATGTGCTCACCAATTTAGCAAGTTTCCTTTGTGTTTCATTACCCTTCATATATAACCAACCAAAAACTCGCTTAACAAATAAATCCGGGTTTGCAGTCCCCCCCCCCCCCCACAATTGGTCATTTACAATGGTGTTACACTTAAAGAGCAAACTCGCTTAAAGAGCATTATATACATAATGATGTTAATTGTGATTCATTATTTCAAAGCTTTGTTCTTTAGAGAACCACAAGAGAGATCCAATGTCCCTGACCTCTGTAATCTGACCACTATTGCTCTAAGAACCCAGCCAATGCAAACTGATGACATACGCATCTGTGGTGTACACAGATATAGGGTAATGACTTTGGGGATCAGGACTGTAGGTCCATGTGAAAAGGGAGGTTTTAAATTATTTTTGCTTAGCAAATCCAAATTTAGGTGTTTAAAAGGCAGGGGTAGTCAATGATGTAGTAAGAAACTTAGGTAAAAGTAAAGGTTGCCCTTGCTCAAAAGCCAGTCATATCAGATTCTAGGGTTCAGTGCTCAACACCGGAGTGCATGGAATGCTTTTTACCTTCCTACTGAAGTGGTCCCTATTTATCTACTTGCGATTTCTTGCTTTCAAACTGCTAGGTTGGCAGGAGCTGGGACAGAGACAGGAGCTCACTCCGTCATGCAGTATCCAGGAATTGAACTGCCAACCTTTCAGTCAGCAAGTTCATCATCTTAACCACTTGAGCCACTGAAACTGAGAACTTAGAGCAATTTAGAAGTGAAAATATTCATTGTGGAGTACTCCATAGCTATTCTGCCCATAAGGGGGAGTCCAAACATACAGGGCACTGGATGAATGCACATCAACAATTATGCAGATTGAAAAACAAAACAAAACAATTCCTCCAAATTGCCCAGTCAAGATCAAGCTACCATCACATCACAAAGCTCCCTGGAAAGGGTCTACTGTTCCCAGGATCCATTTCTCTCCTAACTATATTGAGAGGGCTCCAGCTAAGCTCCAAAGGAGGACAGAAGCCTGATAGGGACAGCAGGTGATGTTCCTACTACTCAAAAAAAATCCAAAGATTCCGCCTCCACAAGCCCTAAATCCATTATATAACCATGAGCAGCCTTTGTACAATGAAGGGAATTCCTTAGCACTGTCCTCTCCACTACCTTCTTCCCAAGAGAAATCAGCTGTTTAAAGTTCTTTTGCTGCAACCATTGAGATTGTACACATAGGCAAGAATATAGGCAAATATGTGGTTCTGGTTCTTATGTAGAGACTTTGGAATTACAGGAAGGTTCTGTTTTCAGAAAGTTAGCTTTGCATGAGGAAATGAATGATGTAGATGCAGGGCTCAGAAGGTCCCCTTCTCACTTGTGGAATACTTATGCTCTATTATAGCTTCAACAGGGTTTACTAGTCTTCTTCAAGTGCCATATCCGATTTTGAATGCAGTATTGGCTATCATCATGGCAATTAGCCATGAAGATTGTCCTTGGAACAATGTAATGCAGTGGCCTTCCATTTCCCTTCTGCATCGCAGCATGACACCTGTATCACTGATACATGAGTTACTTTCTGGTCCTGAGTCCTTTTGGCATACAAAGTCCTCATCAGCCAATATTGATGAAGCTGCTGCTTTCCATCAAGATGGATACAAGTGGGATTTAATCCACTTGGGGACCATCACCCTGCCCTGTGGACTTCACCACCTAAGGCTGTTAATCCTCAGGGTTGTCAGGTTAGTTAACCGCTTCCTGACAAGTAGTGTTCAGTCACTGGCAACATGGTCTACTCTATTACCATAGCAAGATAGCCTGTCCAGACTTCAACTCCTGGTCTTCTAAACAAGTTAAAGTCCCCTGATCTCATTTATGTTAGAGGACAAGCGATACACCTGACAGTCTCCTCTTCCCCCCATTATTGTAGATCTGATCCAAATCTGCCCCCTCCCCTTCTCTGTGCACTGGTTGCTTACAATAAAAAAGATGCATAGGGAAATATCTTTATGTGTCCCCTTTGTCACATTTACAGTGTTTGAGCACACCTGTACACACACATGCTGTACACAAACCCTAGGCTTAGGGTTCTTTCTCCTGCACTATCCCTGAATGAACTTTCTGGTGGAAAAACAACAACATAAGCTTCCTATTTCAAGGCAGTTATGATATTCCAGAGTAGCTTCATCTGTTTAACATTCATAACCTTAGTGCTGGACTGCTGCATTCTGCCAACATGAATAACTGATTATTTTTATAACTGAGATACCTACTGATTTTATTTGACTCATCCTTAAATAGTATACATAAAATGTTCTCCCAATATCATCTCAAATTTGCAGTCAAAACAGTACAGGCTACTTCATGAAGGCTAATAATAGACTTGAATTATCCACCCTTTCTACTGGGTCATTGTTCCAAAATTCCATTCAAAGCCTTAATCATTGCTTCTTTAACATAGAATTAGAGCTGTCTAGAATGTCAGAAACTTATTTTAGCCATGCCACTATCATAAAGCAGGTTTAAAGTAGTTTCCTCTGAGTACAATTTTTTTAGTAGGGAAAAGAACTGAAACATGGAACGGAAAGTAATAAAACAACAGTTCTCAATGGGGAGATTCATTTCCAAAACTTGAAAATTACTTGTTTCAAACAAAGAATTATATATAATTTGTTATTTCATCCAGTAATGAAGATATGATTCAATTACATTACAGTGCTCACTTCCCAAACAGTAATATCACTTATTCTGCAGGACATTGGCTGATTTTTAGTTACTGTTAAAGTTACCAGGGTGCCATCTCCATAACACATAATAATTGGTGCTGTCAAGTCAATTCTGAGTTGTGGGGACTCTTTCCAGGGTATTCTATGTAGAGTATATGCAGAAGTGGTTTATTATCCCCTTCTGGGGAGTGCCCTGGGACTGTGCCGCTTGCCCAAGACTAGACAGCTCTTCTTGCAAGAGGCATAGTGGGGAAATGAACTTCCTACCTCTGGCTCCACAGCCAGATACCTAACCATTAAGCTATATATAAGCAGCAATGGAAGACAGAATACCATATAATTCAAGAGTTAGCTTTTGATATGCTTCATGTTGCTGCATTCAGATATTTTTTTTTTGCAAGTAAATAAAATAACTAGACTAATTTCTGCAAAACAGCAGAACATGCAGTTACTTTCCAAAAACTGTAGCTGCTTCATTAAAGAATTCAGGGCCTTTTTCTCTTTAACTGTATTTTTAAAATATAATTTTCCAAAAAGTGCTCAGTTCTCTGCTCATAAGAGTTTCAAAGATCCCCAGACTAGGGCAGATTAGGATATGGGTTCTAGAGGCAAAATGGTGAAGAATTTGAGAAGAAAACATAGATGTTATGAACAGAAGATTAAGCTCATTTTCTAAAATATCTTCTGCCTTTAAAAAAGGCAACAAAGCCAACTCTTTGTCTTTGTGGAATGCAGTAATGTTTTTACTGGTACTTGTATGAACTGACCTGAATAACTTGGTGCTTTGCCATTCATGAATGATGATCACTGTAAACCATACCACATCTGTCCAGTTCAACAAAGTCTGAAGGATTTAACTTAGAATTTTCAATGGGTATCAGTTTTGAAGTGGAATATATGTGTACACATGCATACAGACCAAAAGCCACAGTACGCAGCATAATACTGTATCTGATTATTAAATTCAGCCTGACTGTAATCTTAGTGGGAAGACCTTAGCAGTGCTTATTTCTGATTTCATACATTCAACTCATTAAAAACATTGAGCCACATGATCATGGAAATGTCTGCAGATGCAGATAGCGCTGGCAGATAGCGCTGGCTCTTCAGCTGTAAATAGAGATGAGCACTGCCCCCTAGAGTTGGACATGACAGGGTTTTGAGCAAGGGAGACCTTTACCTTTACGATACAGCAAAACCCCAACTTACAATTGCCCTGAGTTACATAAAATTAGACTTACATAATGATTGTGTGCTAAAACCATGTCCTGATTTACAGGAATGTCCTAATTTACATAAATTTATTTAAGAGAAAGCCTACGGAACAGACTTTTTGTGTAAGTAGGGGTCTTACTGTACTTTTGTATATCAGACAGTAAACAAAACAAAACTAAAAGACCAAATGTCAATATGCTTGCGCAGACTAACACGGCTACCACTTCAAAAATTTCAACTATGAAGGGCACTATATTTAGCCAAATGGAGATCCATCAATATTCTTGCACAGACTAACACAGTGACCACTTCAACAATTTCAACTATGAAGGGCACTATATACTTTTGTATTAGCTCTTTTAATTAAAAGGCATATGTGTAAATAATGAGAAACAAGAATAAGCAGAAAAAGACATTACTTTTAGCCACCAATGGACACCATCAGGGTGCTTTGAGACTTCTACTTAATGCAACCCATCTACCTGGATGACTTAAATAATCTTAATTTTTTTCTCCCTCATTCTCTGATACCTGAAAACTGCCACTATTCTTAACAAAATGAAGAGAAAGGAGAGAAGCAGGCAACCTGGGACAACCTGGCAACAAGCCTGGAAGGAAGACATAACTGCTTGGTCATAGGCTTTACGCTAGAGAAAGAACCTTGAAAATGAATGAACAGGAAGTTTCCCCCTTGTGGACTTCTTATTTTGCAAGTGTAGAAAGTGATGAAGGGGAGGGGTAAAGAATGACTGAATAATAGAACTTTAGAAATATGCAATTTTCTTCCTGTTACCATAGTTAGTTTTTCTCTGGGCATTTGACACACACACACACACACACACACACACACACACACACACACACACACACACACACACACACACACACACACACACACACACACACACACACACACACACACACACACACACACACACACACACACACACACACAAAATATTGCTCTGGACAATTGGGAGAATTGTTCAGTTATTCAAAGCCTCAGTTCCGGTTTGACCTCCTTAGCCTCATGAGACTTTTGTACTTAGAATATGTTATATAATGCTTCATTTGTTAAGATTGCAATATTCTAAAATGTTTCCTTTCAGTTTGGACAACTCCCATTTTTCAAAGTCTTATTCACTTTGCCAGACTTGAACTGAATTCAATGTACAGTAATAGGCACAAATGAGCCACCAAATTATAAGAATAGGGGGCATGTGGTCCTCCATAGGTTTAAAAATTAAAATTCTCATTATATCTACTCCATTAGACAGGCTAGCTTGGGAAGATGGGAGATGCAGTCCAAACAACATCTGGAAGGCCATATGTTTTCCTCCCCTAATCCTGAAAATGCCTGAGAAGACACTAAGGATCTTTCTTCATCTCCACAGCTGTTTCATTGTGCTATAAATGTGCATTTGTGGCACACAGTTCTTAGATCCTCCTTAAAAAGTTTGCTTTTGCTGTGGTAATACTGCATTCCAAATCACCCCCAAAACAAATATTAAGTGCTAGGACATAGAACAATGAGGGGGGGGGGAATCTCACCTTTGGGACCAACATTTTGTTATTGGGATGAAGCTGAAGTTGTATTTAGTCAAAAATTTGTCAGAATTTCTTCTTTCTCTTGTGCCATATCCAATTCCGAATATTGGCTATCATCATGGCAATCAGCCATGAAGATTGTCCTGAAAATATAATGTAGTGGCTTTCCACCTGTCTTCCCCATTGCAGCACTGAGCCAGTTCCATGAATCACTTTCTGATCCTGAGCCCTTTTGGCATGCAAAGTCCTCATCAGCCCCAGAAGCTGCTGCCCTTCATCAAGAGGGATTCAAGTGGGATGTAATCCACTTGGGGACCATCACTCTGTCCTGTGGACTTTGACACCCAAGGTCGTTAGTCCACAGGATTTTCAAGTTAATTAACTGCTGCCAGATGATTAAAGTTCAGTCGCTGGCAGTATAGTCTACTGACTCTATTACCATTTGAGGCAGGAGTATCTTTCAAGTATCTTTTACTGCAAGAATGCGAAGGAGTGAAGAAATAACATATACCATATACCATATATATTATGGTATACAAGAGATTCATTGATAACCTTTTAAAAAAAATAAACATTTCATCATACAAGACTTTATAACATGGCTCAACAATCAGGATCCTAATTTAAAATTTTCTTCTGACAGGGATCTTAAATCCTTATCATTTTTAGATATCAATGTTTATATCTCTGATCAAGGAACTTTGTGCATGAAACTCTTTCGTAAACCCACAGACAGAAATGTTTATCTCCAGTTTGAGTCATTCTATCCACATTATTTAAAAAAATAACATTCCATATAGTCTCTTCTCAAGGGCAAAAAGGAACACCTCTACTGATGGAGACTTTATAGAATCAGCTAATAATATTAGGAAAGCATTACATCAAAGAGGCTACCCCCATCACATCATCGATGGTTCCTTTGATAAAATTCAAAAAATACCCAGAAATGTACTTTTGACACAAAAAAAGAAAACCAGCAAATTTAGAATCAATTGGTCTCTGGAGTTCTCTCCATTGGCCAATGATATTAAAAAGGTTATACACAAACACTGGGATATCCTTGGTGACATACCAGGATGCAATGATAAACCAATTATAGGTTTTAGAAGGACCAGATCCCTGGGCAATGTAGTAACACATACTGAGTGCCTGGCCAGACAGGGACTAACACAGAATATTACAGTATATGCAATCATTACAGATGTTACAACTGTGTCATATACAAATTTGTCTGGGAAACAAAGGCTGTATCCTTTCCAGAAGTTGATTTCCATCTTAAACTCAGAAACTTTTCAAACTGTATTAGCATTAATTGAATTTATTCATGGATTTGTCCTTGTGGTAAGAAATATGTTGGAAAATCTTCAAGACCCATTCAGAGAAGAATTGGAGAACATAGGTCCAGAATTAGAAACCAGGTATTACAAGGATCTTTAGTCATGCACTATATCAAGGAGGGTCACACAGATGAGCATTTCTAGTTTGGAGTTCTTGAAGTTGTGCAACCTAAACCTTCTGGGAAAAAAACCCAATACTGTATTGATAAATTGTTGTTGCAGAAAGAAGCATTTTATATTCACCGTCTAAAGACTTTGGTTCCATCAGGTTTGAATAATGAGTTGGACCTTTCTTGTTTTTTATAATCATTTGCATGGTTTTATAATTCTGAGCATGTTGTCACTTTAAAAATCAAGCCATTTCTGCCTCCTTACTGTATCTTTAAAAGAAAAAGAAAATTATTTCTCATGAATACATCACTTGATACACAATATATATTGCAAACATTGTACCATATGTTTTAACGTCTTTAAGCTCATCGTGATAGGATGTACTCCTCCCTGAAGCTAGTAGACGCATAAAAGACTCTTGGTATGTATTATGTTTAGATATCTTGGTTTAAGGCTCACAGTCAAACTGATGACTGGTGATCAGTTTTTATGATATATATGTTATTTTGTCACTCCTTTGCATTCTTGCAGTAAAAGATACTTGAAAGATACTCCTGCCTCAAATGGTTTCTTTCTCTTATTTGCATCTGCACCGTTTGGCCCTATTTTTGTGTTACTCTATTACCATAGCAGGATAACGTGGCCAGACTGTTGTCAGAATTTGGTAGACAATTTTTAAAATAAAACAAAATGGAGTAATAAAATACAGTATGTTCCAGATTTATTACTGAACTATAACACTGTGTCAGAGCCACTGATAGCATTAAAGAATAAGATCTTTTGGAAACACCAATCAAATAAACAGATAATTTTTCAGCAGCTAGAGCAGTGTTTCCCAACCTTTGGTTTTTGGACTTCAATTCCCAGAAGCCCAAGTCAATTCCCCAAAGCACTGACCAGCCAATGTACTGACTTCAGCTTCTGGCAATTGAAGTCCCCCTGTGTGGCATGCCCCCCACATTGGGAACCATTCAGCTAGAGCAAGGTTCATTATATTCCAATAATTTCATCACTATATCCTGTCATTTCAAAATATGCACACTTAAATCGAAGAGTAGCCTCCTCAAGCTGGGGTCCTCCAAATGCACATGTTGGACATCTTTCAGCATCATCAGTCATTATCACTTGTGATACTAGGACTTGTGATCTAATATACGTGGGAGACAAAAGTTTGGAGAAGGCAGACCTACAAGCACTTCCTTTCTACACAAAAGCAACCATTAAGCCTGGTCTGCACAACAAACTAAATTCAAATAACGATCAAGAAGAGAGATCCAATAGATCTCTTCTTTTTTTCCTGCCAGCCTTGGAACTGTGATTGATGGGATGTTGCTATCAATCTTCTGGACAACTTATTGTACATGATCGGTCAGCTTTATTCAGCTTGGCTGGTCACAAAGTGCTCTGAGGCAGTCATATTCTATTATGCAGAAAAAGCAGTTGTCAAAAATACTCACATTTCTTGGCTTGCTAGATAAAAAGTGAAGGTTTTCATATGTGTACTTGTCAGATCTCCTTTGACGCATCTTGAACAGCCGTGCTCCTCTGTTACTAAGCACCGACAATTCTTCCAGCATGATGTCTCTGGGGATGCTAACCTTTTTCCCAAGGTCAAGACCCGGGGATTCTGCAAAATAACACAAAACCACATTTTAAAAAACAAATCTTTTAAGTTATTAGCATGATGCAGCCAAGATTAAATATTGCTAAGTCCTGCTGATTTCAGTAACAAAGTAAAGCACATACAGTACTGTACATCTTGTTCATTTAGATATTTGACTTCCTCCATTTCAGCGTTTTATTTTGTGAGAGGAAATAATATTTTCCCCATTTCCAAATACTCCTTATTTTTGAATTTCTGAAAGATTTATGTGACAAACTCATACTATCCTTTTATTGGAAAAATCATCCTGGCCAGATACACCCTGGTAACGTGAACATGGCATCTTCCTTAGGAACATAGGAGAAATTCAAAGAGAATCTTCTAGAAAGCAACTTTTGCCCTTTGCATGGGACTCTTCTTTTGAATGTTCATGGTGATAAATAAACACTGAGAAAATGTTTTGAAACAAGTTCAAATTACAAAAAGCACAATATGTTCGATTTAGCATCAATCAAGTTAGTAATATGTCTAATCAATGCATTTGAAATATTTAGAGCAGGAGTTCTCAATTTTTTCAGCCGCGCACCGGACCATGTCCTATCAGATAGCTGAATGGGCTGGACTGGTGCCATAAAATACATCCGCAGGTGTTGTAAATGCATTTACAGTGACCACAGACTCATTTGTGGCTGTAGTAAATGTGTTTTACATGGATGTAAATGAGTCTGCAGGCAATTCTGCTGGCAGCGGTGGCAACTTGAACATGGCCGGGGACCAGATTATTAGGTTGCTTGCCCCTGATTTAGAGAGTCACTTTTCTAGCATCTGAATCAGAAGCTCTGGTCCAGTTTGAGTAATTCTTGAGTGGAAAACTTTCTTCTTATAGACACACCAATGCAAAAGGGCAAAGTCCGTTACTCTTCCACACACACATACTTTTTAAAATTCTAGACACATTTATCACTTTTTGTTCCCATGAAACCAAAAAGTACTGTTTTTGGACTGTAAATCCAGAAACACCCCCTGCATTTTATCAAAATTTATCCATTTTGTCTATGAGAGTTTTGAAAAATGAAGTTAAAAAAAAAAGCTTCTATAACAAAGGATAGAACCAGAAACTATCTGAATACCTTCTCCATTTTGACTGCATATCAGGACAGTAACATTATTCCAACTAGGAGTAATCTGACCAAATATTTGTAAGGTCAGTAGCTCACAAAACATCTTGCTAGCTTATAAGTTTATAATGTAAAAGTGTGGCATATTAACGGCATAGTAGTTTGCAGCATATCAATAGTCTTTCCACCCCCACTTTTTCAACATGCCAATTAGCAATGAAGTAATTTTTATGAGAGTGACACAGAGTGGAGACAATTCACAGATGAGTAGGAGAATGGCTATTTACAAGACTAGTAGATAATTTCATAGATAGGAGGAGAAGTGTTAGCTCTCAAAGAGACAAAGC
Source organism: Furcifer pardalis (assembly GCA_030440675.1). Classification (NCBI taxonomy): domain Eukaryota; kingdom Metazoa; phylum Chordata; class Lepidosauria; order Squamata; family Chamaeleonidae; genus Furcifer; species Furcifer pardalis. The sequence goes on from CP126892.1 coordinate 74,015,586, forward strand.
CACATTCTCTTAACTTTCTGCTCCATATTTCCAAAAATAAAAAGAAAGGTAGAACAGTCCTGCCTTTACAGAAAAAAATAAGTTTAATCATTTCACCTGAGGAATCATCAGAATAAGAGAGATTTCAAGGCAATTAGTAGCTGTTCCTTGCCAATTTATCTGTTCAGACATTTTACTTTTACACCATCCATTTTTTTTTCCTGAGGGTATTGAAGGATGCAAGTCTTGTGTATACATTTTTCGAAGTGTATGAAGTCATACACAATTCCAAAGGCAACAAAACAAAAACACTTCTCAGGCATGGATTATTAATGCTTTTGCAGAATAATTTCTCTAGTGAGTTATTTTTAATGACATGGGTTTTTTTTCCAAACCCTCATATCATTTTTCTGAATTATGGGACTTAAAGTGTATTGATACGGGTAGATCATTTTCTGTTTATCCACTTACAACAGCCCAAATCTGAAATATGTTTAGTTTGTTTTAAGTCATTAAGCTTAATCTTGAACTCATTGAATCTCAAGTATAATAGAGATGGGAAGTCTCATTGAAGTCAGTTTCAGCTCTGAATAACCATGCATAGGGTTGTACAAAATGTTTATTTTAATAAAAGGTCTGTTTGATTTTTTCCAAGCCAGCCTCTCATAATGTAAGTTTCTTATTTGTGTATGCTAAATATTTGAATTGATTGATCTCTCATCAACCAGCTATCCACTGTCTTTCCTGCTTCACAATTGCCTTTCATTGCCCATCTCATGTTTCAAACAAGGATCCAAATTGCTTTGCATGTCTAGGCAGCTTCCCAGATATGCTAAGTGTAAGATTAATTTGAGGCTTCTGTCAATTAAAACTAACTCTACTGCTTGCCTTGATTAAGCCATGCAGAGATCACTACTGATGTTGGCTAAATGAAAAGGATGAACTGAACTGGAGAGAGGAGGAGGAATGGGATGGAAACACCAGGATGATCACATAGGTCAGAATCTTTTAGAGACCGAGTGCCCAAACAGCAACCCAAAAAACACTTATTTATCACGAAGTGTCAACACCGCAACGGGAGGAAGTAAATGCTCCCATTGGGCTGCTGGGCAGAGGGGCAGGGTGAACTCTGTGCTGGGGTGACTGCACGAGTGCCCACAGAGAAGGCTCTGAGTGCCACCTCTGGCACACATGCCATAGGTTTGCCACCACTGTCATAGGTAATTCATCTGAGGAGCAAAAAGAAATGGACTAAGCCTCTGGCCTTGCCAGAAAAATAAAAGTTAAACAAATTACTAATGAGGATTACTGATTTGATCTGTTGTTTTCTTCTGCTCTTTGTCCCTTCCCTGTCCCAACTACATGAATTATGATTTTAGCATCTTTGTTCACAGCAAAACTGTTATGTCATCCCCCTGCCTCTCAACCCTGCGTGAGGTTGTGTTTGAAGTTATGCACAGTAGTAGAGACACACTTAAAGAGAAAATGTAGTTGTGTCCATTGAGAGCTTGGAAACAGGACAATGTGTCCCCAAAGTTCTCACTTATATGCTCATAAGGTGTGGATTGTTTCCAGCACTGAAAAAGTTGATCTGTTCCCAACATTTAGGATGTGAGTGTGTCAACTTGTGTGGGCTAAACGGTATCCATCACCCACTAGATTAGTGTTTCCCAAACTATGTCCCACAGGAGACTAGTAGACTTCAATTTCCAGAAGCCTAAGTCAGCATATTGGCTGATCAGTGCATTGGGGAATTGACTTGGGCATCTGGGAATTGAAGTCCAAAAAACAAAGATTGGGAAACACTGCACTAGATCATTTTAGCATATTAGAAGAGGCTCCGTTTTTACATATGTACAAAAATCTTTAGTGAAAAAACACAGATTTTGAGGTGGGGTGAGTAGCCTCAAAGGCTAGTATTCTAGATCAAACTACTCATTAAGAGGAATGGGGTATATTTAGCATATATTTCACTTAGAGAACTGAAATTTTCCCCCTCTTTCCCTCTAAAGTCTCCTAAAAGCCACTCTTGAAAACAGGGAGAACTTTAGGAATGACATGAGATATTATGCAAAAGTGGTCTGTGTAGAATAATCAGAAGTTTGCGCTGTGACAGCTGCCCTTTATAGCCAACCAATATGAATTAATTGCAACAAGGATTTTGACCTTTTTTTTGTTTTGTCTTGATTTCTATATATTTCAGAATTATTTGGAATATCTATTCTATATTATATGTATTTTTCAAGAGATAGCCATGTTATTCAAACTTCTAACATGATGTTAAATAAATCTATAAGTTCAATAACATTTTAAGGAATATGCTTAAGATCAGAGTCCTAAATGCATGTTTTTATAAATAAGAAAAGACTAACAATTTCGAGTCACCTGAAAACTGAGGTGCCTAAGTATATGTGCTTATCTGTAGAAACTGCTTACACTTAAATTCTATTATATGAATGGTATATTAAATGGTCAGCACTTTGATTTAATCAAGCAATGCATTCTTACAGCAGAGACAACATTCTATCAGATCTTGTCCGAGAAAACATACTTGCAAATGTTTATCTCTAAATGACCAATGACAAAATGAAGCAAACAAGCCTTCCATTTGTGAAATGCATGAAAACCTCTTGCTGTGACAATTACCCATCTTTCATTACTTAAGGGATTCCCTCTTGGAATGACATGTTATTTTTAATGTACTATTTTAATTGAAATGATTGTGTAGTTAGAGAATCACTTTTTACTGTAAGTGGAAGCCAGTAAATAGATACTGTACCTAGTAATGTTGCTCCACAACCTTCTAGGCCTGTTAAAGACTATTATAATATATTCTGCCTGGTTCTGTGGTAAAATATATGAACATAGGAAAAATTACACTGAAATGTTTGGGGGAGGGATGAACTTTGTTTATGGAATAATTTAATTGAAAATAAGAGCTTAGTTCACCTGGGAGTTCCAGTAAGAGTAGAGACATTGAATCAATTTGACATATAAAAACATTGATTTAACGTCCTATTTATTCTATTGGTCTACACCAGTAATGGCGAACCTTGGCACTCCAGGTGTTCTTGGACCTCAATTGCCAGAAGCCCAAGTCAGCACTCCTGCTGATCTCGTCTTTGGGAATTGAAGTTCAAGAACAGCTGGAGTGCCAAGGTTCATGATCACTGGTCTACACTATTGGGAACTAACCCATGGGACTTGGCCTCAAAAACCCACATTGAATTAAAAGTCAAGTTGAAATAAAATAGCTCCATTATTAAGTTATGATTATGTCTAGGATCAACTGTGACTACTACACCATTCATTTTAAACCCCTGATGATCAGAATTTAAAAAATATAAGACAAGGATGTAATTTATGAAGGCTAAATTCGAACAAACCTGTTCTGCCTGTGATTTCAAAATTATAGGTTGAGTACAAGTATTCCATTATTACTGATGGAGTTCATCCATTAAAAAGACGTACCTTACATTAAGGAAGAAAGCATTTGGACCAAGGCCTATGCATCTCATAAACGTGACAGCATCAAAGAGCAACAATACTTTTTGAAAATAAAGGATTAATGAAGGTAGTTTTTTCCACTGTAGTCATGCCTATTTCTAAACACTGACATTATGGGATAATAACTTTTAATGACCTTTCAGCACTAGTGACCTACTTCCAACTCTGTATTTCATAATTAAAATAATTAGCATAACATGACTAGCTGCACATGGTTATATTATGGTCACAGTAAGCCTCTCATTGTCCTAATTGCTTTGACCCACTGGTATGTCAAAAGCTGATTGGCTACAACTTGTTAGATTAAAAGATAACACTGGCTGCCTATATGAAGGAAGTACTGTATTACATTTGTGAATAATGATGGAGTGGGAATATCTTATCAAATGTAAACATATACATTTGTGATTTAAATATTATAATGTATGAATTTATGGCAGGGGTGCCCAAACTTTTCAGGTTGTGGGCCAGTCATGTGGTTCAGCGGGGCAGTCATGTGGTTCCTTCTCACCAGATGTGGAAGTAAAATGTGCCTTGCAATCTGTTTTGCAACAGGATGAGATAGATTTTTTTGGCTGCCATTTTCTCTGCTTAAACCAGGGGTGCCCAAACTATGGCCCATGGGCCAGATCTGGCCCCTGACACCAGTTCATCCGGCCAATGCCACCCTTGCTGCTCCTGGAAGCAGAAGTAAAATTCACCCATATGGGCATGTTTTACTTCCACTTCCAGTAGCAGCAAGGGTGATGTGGGCCGGATGAATTGGTGTCAGGGGCTGGATCTGACCCACAGCCCATAGTTTGGGCACACCTGATTTATGGCATCAAGAGACAGTCTCACATTCCCAGGCCTTCTTACATGTGTAGTCTGAGTCAAACAATCTGATCACCAAGTCTACCAAATTCAGTGATGGGATGACACCGGTTCTGACCGGATCCACAGAACCGTTTTAAGGATTTCCGGAGGGCTCTCCGTGGGGGTAAAACCGTTTTTGAGGCGTCCGGATCGGACGCCTCACCGGGAGGAAAATTTAAAAAAAATTTGGAGCAAAAATGGCTCCAATTTAGTGCGCATGCGCAGAAACTCAATCTGACACATGCGCACTAAATTGGAGCCATTTTTTTCTCCGATTTAAAAAAAATTGGATCCGGCCGCCCCTGACTGGAGCCTCCTGTGGAGCCGCTTGCCGCCGTTTGCTGCTGCCTGGTGCTCTCACCACTGCCACCTCCTGCCATCACTGCTGCCGTTGCCGTCCCCATCGCCGCCGGAACCGAGGAGGAGGCGGGGCGCTCCATGTCCATGTTGGCTCCAATTTTTAAAAAACCGGACCCGGAGCCACTGCCTGCTGCTACTGTCGCCGCTGCTGCCGCCTCCCGCCATCGCCATCGCCGCCGTTGCCGCCGTCGCCCCAGGCCAGCGGAGCGCGCCTCCTCCTCCTCCGGTTCCAGCAGCGGCAGCGGCAACGAAGAAGACGGGATGGGAGCCGATCAACGGGCAAGGCGGGGAAGACAGCTCCGGAACGAAAAGGAAGGAGGGAAAAAAGCAAATGCATCTACCCGGATCAATTACAGAAACGCTCCCGGGTCCGGCACTCCAGTCCCCTCCCTCTCCTCCTTCCACCCCCCCGGCGATGGCGATGGCGGGAGGCGGCAGCAGCGGCGACAGTAGCAGCAGCAGGCAGTGGCTCCGGGTCCGGTTTTTTAAAAATTGGAGCCAACATGGAGCGCCCCGCCTCCTCCTCGGTTCCGGCGGCGATGGGGCGTGCCTTGCCGTGTGGCCCCGGGCCATGGGGGTCGTCGGCCCCAAAAAGGGTAAGTGAGGGTTTTGTGTTTGGGGTGGGTGGGTGGTTTATGGTGTTTTGGGTGGGTGGGTGTACTTTTATTTAATTTTTATTTTATTTATTTATTTATTTTATTTCTTTAAGTTATTTACGGGTCTGTGTGCATGTTTATTTTTTTTTATTATTATTTTTATTTTTGGCCTTGCCCACAACGTCATGACGTCATGACGTTGGCTCCGCCCATGACGTCATGACGTCATGACATTGGCCACGCCCATGACATCCATGACGTCATGGCGTGGTAGTAGAATTTTTGACATCCCATCACTGACCAAATTGTATTTACCTTGGCACTTAACACACCTCCAGACAAGCAGGATATTTTGGAACTCAAGGTGTCTGTTTTCTTGCAGAAGTCATACAGAATTAGACCTACAAAGTAGGTGCTTTATGATATTGTCATTTTAACATTTCAAAACAATTATCTTGCTATACAATGCCTGCAACAAACAGGTGGGACAAAATTGTTCTAACAAATCTATTGCTTTTCTCCTATAAAGTATAATGGGAAAATGCCCCCAGTCAAATTGTGACACAGAGCTCGAGTTTTTAACCACAATATTTGAGCTTTACCTCTTTATTTTGTTGTTGTTGTGGTGGTGGTGTGGGATATTAAATCAGCTGCTTTCCATCCAGGCAGCCAGGAGTCCCACAAAGAATGTACTGCAGAATAAATCCTTATCAACAGTAAGTGTGTGTTTGCATTGCCACATTGTTTTGCAGTGGTCTGGTTGGATTGGGTTGGGTTGGGTTGGGTTGTGATGCATGACCTCAAATTAACTTTGCTTCAAAGGGGTTAGGTTGGTAGGAGAAGTCAGTTCCCATTGGCAAAGCAGGGATAGCAAAGGTAGCAATTCAATACAATTGATCATAGTTGTTTCTGTGTTACATGTTCTGTAATCTGGAAATGTGGTGAAAGGAAAAAAATTGTACTTTGGCAAAGGTTCAGTAATGGCTCTTGCAGGGTGTTTATGAGAAAGTGGTCACTGCATATCTAAAGATGAAAACACTATGGTACCTGCAGAAAGGTGCTCTGAACCTGAAAGCGATGTTCTCTCTGAGCATTCCTCTGGAGCACAGAGCAGATTCAAACATGCATAAAGAGGGGATGGGTATGTGCAAGACCATCCTAGAACCAGGAGACTAGAAACAAGACGGTAGCACATTATAAATGCAGTAGTACATTGGTTCCAATGCTAGGCCTAGAGTTTTAATTTTTCCCTCTATGGAAGAGAGCCAGCTGGAAGATTGTGACTCATTAAGAAATTGAAAGCTGAGACTAAGGAGGTTAGTGTCAAAAAGTAACCGTAACCAAAGAGACATTACTGGGGCCAAACAAAAATGCAAACAAAGCAACAGAGCTGGAACTCTTAAAATTTACCACATAATTCATGAAGTTTGGTTATAGAGTCCAGATTGATTATACTGTAGCATGGTAACATTGTTAGGTAAAGGTCTCCTTTGCTCGAAAGCCAGTCCTATCCAACTCTAGGGTTCAGTGCTCATCTCTGTTTATAGCCAAAGAACCAGCACTGTCTGCATTTGCAGACATTTCCATGGACGTGTGGCAGGCATGCCTCAACACTGAATGCATGGAATGCTGTTTACCTTCCCACCAAAGTGGTACCTATTTATCTACTTGCAATTTCTTGCTTTCGAACTGCTTGGTTGGCAGGAGCTGGGACAGAGACAGGAGCTCACTCCATCGTACAGTACTCAGGAATTCAACTCTGACCTTCCAGTCACAGGTTCAACATCTTAGCCACTTGAGCCACCACAGTCTGGTGACATTGTTATGAAGCACCTGTTTCTATGATGTACAAAATGTGGTGGAAGACCACTCACCCCGACCCCCTACAAGCTTGGAAATGGTAGGAGGCCTGCTAACCTTCTGCTAACCTTGAGATAAAATGTGTCTTTACCTCCCCTGGGCATTGCATCTGCAGTAAGGCGTTAGGTAATAAAACCAGCAGACAGTGTACCAGATGTGAGAAATTTACTTGCAAAGCCTGCCAAAATGACATGACTGGTTATCTGTAGGGTGTGCAATGCAGAGAATAACCTTTAACTGGTGAACATTCTCCTTAGCAGACACTATTTTTTCATTGAGGTACAACATTGTCCTATTAGTCTATTACTGCTAGGGTTTTCCTTCAGGGTTAATGCAATTTTTCTAATTTGAGTTATTAAAAATGAGGTTTGCATTGTTTTGAACTGGATATACCAGTAGTAGTATTTTTCTCAACAGTTTAGTTAGTTACAATTTCTATGAAAAAAAGCTATCAGCTACTTGAAACAAATGTTCTTTCCATGTGTTTTCTGGCTTTGGGAGTTTTGGTACAATGGAATACTACTCATTCTATAGCTGTAAATACTCCTGGGATCTGTGGCTTTTTCGTATTCTGCAACACATTGAAATTCCCACAGAGTCAGAAAACATGTCACCATTCACTCAAAAGCCTTGTTTTTTAATATGCTAAAATGAAGGTTAATCCTGGGCAATGGCTATTTGCTATCACTGGAAACTTTGGCTCTATGAGTGGATATAGGGATCTCTTAGTAAGAATGTAAAGAACCTTCATCTAACTACTGTTCAAAATAGACAAAAACCTGTTTTACCGTTGTGTGTGCTTGAGGTTTTCCATAAAAGAAACAGGGAAAAGCAGTAAAATAATGGATATCTCAACTCTCTGGCCTAGATCCAATGGCGTACCTTTGCTGAATCCCATTCCTTTTGCAGGAATTGGTGGCATGCCCTGCAACTGCCCTAAAAAATTGCTTTAGAGGGTTGGGGAACTACTTGAGGTTGATTTTTAGCACCATAGAGCATTGCAGTGGAAGGAAGGCAAGAAGCTCAAAACTGGCTGGCATTGGATATGAAAGTACCAAGTTGTTAACTTGTCCTCTATAAAGCAGGGGATAAATTTTTCCTGGATGCTAATGGAATGTGTACTCTTTGTGCTTGGCTATGAATGTGTATGCACATTCGCAACATTGGAGAACAGTTTTGTGTTTAAGATGTTAGTGCTGACAGCAAGCATTTGAGAGGGGAAGAATGGGAATAACCTGACTTTTTTGCTTTTGTTATCTTTATAGAGTGAGACTGCGGTGGCTCAGTGGTTAAGAAGCTCGCCTTGTTAGCTGGAAAGTCAACAAGTTGGCAGTTCAAGACCTGAGTGATGCATGGTGGAATGGGTGCCTGTCTCTGTCCCAGCTCCAACCTAGCAGTTTAAAAGCAAGAAATTGCAAGTAGATAAATAGGGACTATTTCGGTGGGAAAAGATCTTGGGAACATAAAAGGAACCTCATTTGGGCATCCCCTGAGCAGAGTTCTTCCAGCGAAAACCCTTTCAACTCAGAAAGCACCTTTGTGTGCTTCTGACTCTTTATAGAAAGTTATAAATGAAGATACCTTCTTGGAAAAACATTGTTCTGCCAAATTCAAGCCATTCAGAATTCCATCCCAAATATGGTGAGAAGGAAAATCTTAATGTTTCTTAAGAGAGATTAGTTTAGAATTGTGCCTTGAGTGGTTGGATAAGACTGTAGTCTGCTTTGAGTGGGCGGAGGTGGAGATTGAAACCCAGTTTCTGTTGCAAATATCCTATATTGATGGTGTTCTTAAACACAGTTTTAAGTGCAAAGAGATGCGCACCTTCACTATCTGAATAGTTCTGTAATATGACATCCAGACACAGTAGCCCCCTCCCCAAAATACTATTCTGAGAGTCAATCCCAAACAGAATGTGCATCAGCTGTTAGATTACTTCATTCCTTCACAACAGTTGTTCATCTGAAAATAGCTTTCAAATGAAAAGATGCAACTACAAAAGGATTAGTTACCATAGGCAGCATGATAGCTCCATGAGATTATTTATGGCAGCACACCCAGTGGCAAAGCTGTAAGGAAGTTAATGCTGCAAGATTAAAAAGAAAGGTTAGAGCGTGACACTAGACATACAGTCATAACTGGGTTTTGACATTATACCATTTCTCTGTATTTCCTTCATGATGGCAGATGCTTGCTGCTTCCTCTCTTTGACCATATCAGCATGTGACATTATTGTTGTCATCTTCTGGGATTTTTCTTACTAAAGATGGAGAGAAATTCACATTTAATGTTGTTAAATTCCATCTGGTACCTTGCATTTGAAAGAGAAGCACTGGTCCACGATTTGAACTTTATTCTTATCTGCAAAATACTGAATGGTTAAATTCTGGATCCTGATTTTTTTTTGTGAGAGAGTTTTGTTCTATTAGCACTGCATATGAGATCTCAAGAGAGCAAGACCTTCTGGATTATTTTAGACAAAAGATGTGACAAGGTGTCCAGGCCTCCTTGCTTCCTAATCTCCATGCATATTTTCATTAAGATATGGGCAGGGTTCATTGTGGTATCAAATTCTGCAAACTTATGTATATATCCACCCACATTTGACTTAAAAGTAAGTTTTCTATCCTCAGTTTTTACAATGCAAAGATCCTTGCAATTTCTTTTAAAAGGCTGCTAAATGCTCATGGAAAAAGACACATTTTGAATCAGCATCCGTTAAATAAGTGACAACAACAATGGAGACTCTCCTGCAATGGATAGTTATCATATATCACTTATTTATTGTTGCAGACTTACACATTGCAAGCAGACAGGACAATCAATGTCAGATTATTTCAGGAAAGAATAGACTTACCTTATTGTTCCGGAGAACAGTGATCCTGGTGGTTTGGGTGAAGTTTTTGGAGTTTGTTATGAAGAGGGGTGACCGATCTGGTCCTGGGTAGTGATTTCTATGCTTGGTCTTGTGTCTGCATGATGCCTAGTACAGAGACAAACTGGGGGACTGACCCTCTTCAAAAAGACTGACATCTAACTGACATAAAATAGTTATTTATAGAAGCAAACACTCCAGCCACTCATATCTTCCTGGCAAAAGAAGAGAACAGAATGGATTCGGCTGCATACACCACAAAAGCCTCCCTATCTCTTCCCCCAGCGTATTAAAATATTTGATAGGGCGCTTCTTCATGCTTGCGTAGCTTGTCCCATCATCACCTTTGAGAATGCTAATCTCCATGTTATAAGCAGGAGAAAGACATTTAAAACTAAGTTCAATTAAATCTATGGGTGACAAAGACTATACAGTATTTGATGGGACTGAAGTGAACTAATCCTTTGCTGAAAGATAAAACCGTACCTCTAAACTGGCTAATGACTAAAGTTAATGCCTGTACTGAGATTTCAATTAGCATTCTACAGTGTTGGCTGGAAAAAAGGTAGGGGGGGGCACACATATGAATATAATGTTATACTATCTCTAGGTCTTCTTAGGGGGGCACACATATGAAAACACTGTTATACCATTTGTTTTTGTTTTTTTGCAAATCCCTATAATGTTCTTTAAGAACAGACTGCTGAAAGACCCATTCTAATTTTCATTCCAGACAAAAATTATATCTATTATCTTTTCTGTGCTCAGATTAAAAAGCTACCTGTGGATCTTCAAAATGAGTTTTATACCAATGTTGATGGTTGAGAGATTGTGCTTTCTTTTGTACCTATTGTTTGTAAGATGTTGGCTGAAATCCTGTTGATTAAAGTACAGTGGTACCTCGCTTAAAGAGCATAATGCGTTCCACAGCATTGCTCTTTAAGTGAGTTTGCTCTTTAAGCAAAACACCATTGTAAGTGACCAATTGTGACTTCTGCTGGGAGTGGGTGGGTTGCAAACCCAGATTTATTTGTTAAGCGAATTTTTGGTTGTTTTTATTTGTTAAGCAAAGCAAACATTCAGAGAAAATTCTGTTCTTTAAGCGAGTTACTCTTTAAGCGAGGCACTCTTTATGTGAGGTTTGACTGTAAATCATGAGTAGAGCATGTGGATTGTAGGGATTTGATGAGTTAGCTGCTTCATAAATTCATTTGATGCAATGGACCTCTAGTTGTGATTTACAGTGGTAAACAACAGGAATTCAGCTATAGCACTTCATGCTTGAGCTCTTTTAGTGAGAAGCTTTAGAAAGAAAACAGTTGAATAGCTAGCTTCTGAGGAATAAACAGCTGGTATCTAACTATAATGCAGCTGTACTTTGGCAAATAAGTGGATCAGTTTCTTTATTTAAAAACTGAACTGATCTACTGTGATTTTTTGATGTCTGGAAAATTACTTCCCTGATAATCATGTATCAGCTATTCAACCAATACTGAACTGTGTTGCTCTACATAGGGATAGAGAACAGTTGGTTAAGGGCTATAACTTCGTTGTTGTTTTTTTACCATTGGCCATTACAGCTGAGTCTTCTGTAAGAAGTCCAAAACATCTTGCCAGCCAGTGGTTTCCAATACCTGAGACACAGCAACTAACTCTCACATCTGTTGAAGAAAAATGTGGGGAGACATAGATCTCCATGCACATTATAAAACAAATAAAAATGGTTTATTAATTAGGATCTTGAGATGTAAACATTAGAAGTAGTTTTTCCTAGTGCTTAGAAAAATTACTTTTCTGGACTACCATGCTCAGAATGGCCATGGAGATTCTTGATCTTTTAGTCCAAAAGGTTTAAATTTCTAAGAGAAGCTCTGATTATTTCTAAACTCAACACAAACACTAACCTTTTTTTAAAAAATCCAATACAGTATAATGTTTTGAAAACCTGTTTGGCTGGACATCCTGCTACAGTAATGGAGTAGACGGTACAGTCAGTGACCCAATGCGGTAAATAACCTGACTCCCTAAAGGGGCCAACAGCTATGGGTGGATGAGCCCCTTTAGGTGGAGTGATGGACCCTTCAGTGGAAGAAATGCCACTGGAAACCATCATATTGGACCCATAGGCAAAATGAGAAGAGGAGGAACTCTCCCAATGGCCATGGAGGCAGAAGAGGCCATGCCAGATGGACTGGCTGTGAAAGTGTACCTTGATAATATCCTCTTGGCTGTGGCAGTCCATCGCAATCCCGGTGTTAAATCCTTCATGTTTCATTTCATATGCGCCACAGGAGATGGCTTTGTGATCACAGTGTGTGGGTCACTTCATGGCAAGCTGGGATCCACCTTAAACAAATTCACACCACTGGCATTTTTCCTGCTTCAGGAAAAAATGCATTCTCAGATACGAGTTGCAGATGACAATGATGATGAATGTTTTTGAGACAAGTCATGCTTGTGTTGTCATTGAGTTGTCATACTTAAAATCATTTTTCCAAACCTAGGTTCTAAGACCCAAAAGCAAAGAGGGTTCTATGAGACTAGAGTTGCAATATGTCCTGGATTCAAGGTAAGAAAAATTGTCCTGGCCAGTTCAATGAAAATCATGTTAAAGTCCCGGATTTTTAAAACTTACTGATTGTGTATTATAACACACCATTAAAATAAATTTGAAGTCTCACCGTCAAACAAGCGATTTCTTGCCACATTGGAGTTGGAGTACACCTGGAGACAAATCTTAACATCCTCACCTCACACCACTGCCTGATAAGTGTGACCAGTGTGTTTCCTGGAACTGAGGACGTTAAGAGTTGACTGTAACATGACTTCTCAGAAGTACAAAAGATCATCTTACAGTAAGAATTAACTATTGTAAATAAATTCATTTATGTATTGATATATTTAATGTGAAAGTGTTTTATAGCTATCATTATGTTATATTTGTTTCTAAAAAGGCTCTTTTGTACATAACTCACCCAATTTTTACAAATATACTTCTGTACCAGTTTTGTGGAAGAGAATTATGGCAACTCTGTATGAGACACAAACACATGCTAGCCAAAGAAGCTAGAAGGAAATCACCACAGTGTAAGAGAATTAACCCAAGGTAGGAAACCTCCTCTGAATTTGAATCCAGAACAGAACATAGCCTCTAGACTGCTAGTTAGAATACATCCCAATTACTGACTATTGGCATGTCTGTACTAAAAGATCTATGACAGAGGCATTGCTGCTGTTAAAAGCCAGCTAATTTTATGACACAGGGCTCACATGATACAAAGGGCAAATTGATTTTTCACTCATCCATTTAAATCTCACTCTAACCTTATGTATAGGATTTATTGTTAAGGAACAAGTTGAGAAGCATTTTTATATTCCAAACTACCTGTTTCTTTGCCTGCAAGGTCACTTGGGACCCATCTGTTGATTTCCATGTCACCAACGTTGACTTTGCTTTATCCAGTCATAGAAGTCACGTGACATAACTGTAAAGGCCTGGTGCAGGGTAATTCCCCATTTTCTCTCCCCAAGCAATTACATATCCATGCTATCTTCACCTGATGTGACTGTTTCTAGTTGCTGCTATTGTTGTGGGAAGCAAACCTCAAAGAAACAATAGCTTGTGCAAGATACTTGTTCTAATGTTATTACTATTGGTATTACACAGTTTTGCCTTGACTATTTGTCCTAGCATAGCCTTGGTTCAACTAAGACATGTTAAGGCCATACCCTAAATTAAATTAAATAAGACTTAGGCCTCTTGCCAACTACCCTAAATGGTATTTAAAGTGTATTTTTCTAATCTTTTTTTAAAAATTTAAGAGATATTTCATAACCTGAGAGCCTAAACTTGGAGTGGGCGATTTTGGCAGATTTGAGGATCATTTTTCAGTTTGGCAAACAACCTAAGGCCCATGTCCCCAAGGGTGTGGATATAAAGCAGGAGTGTCAAAACTTTTCAGGCTGTGGGCTGGTAACGTGGTCACTATGGCCCGGGGGCCAGATGTGGCACCTGATGCCCATTCATCCAGCCCACAAAGCCCTTGTCACTCCTGGAAGCGGAAGTAAAACACACCCATACGAGTGTGTTTTACTTCGGCTTCCAGGAGCAACAAGGGCTTTGTGGGCCAGATGAATTGGCATTGGGGCCACATCTGGCCCCTGGGCCATAGTTTGGGCACCCCTGATCTAAAGCATAAATGTGTGGTCAATGAAGCTATTTCACATATATATTTATTTTAATATACCAGAGGAAATTACCAATTCATTGCTTATTAAATGCTTTGCTTAACACCAATCTATATTCTTTTAAGGTGCCATGAGTTACTCTGCAGCATAAACAGTTGTCTTGAAGAACATAAAACATTAGCTGTAGACAACTTTTACCTACAGCTTTGATTACAGAAATGTTGATCATTAAGCTGCCTCTCCTAAAAGGCTTTGTTATCTTGCCTTGGGAGCAGAGCCAAACTTAAATGAGAGCAAGGTGAGTTTGAAGGGATAGTTTTCACTATAGTTTTTATGAGTCCAATGAAAACTGATCAAAACATTTATTCACAAAGAACTTAGCTGGACCGGACAGTGATTGTTCACTGGGTCTATGGGTGCAGCAGAGTGAGGTGGCAGAACAAGCTGTACTATTTACAACTGCAGAACCTCACTTTTGAATTAATCATGTTGCAAAACAATTTCCCCAACATAGAGAGGGCTGTTATTTTTGCTGCATTTGGCCTTTTGAACTGAAGCATATATATTTACATTGGGGAAATATTGTTAAAATGACTTCTCTAGCTTGAAGAGATATATTCCAAGAACAGGGTGAATTTGGATTATGGAGATGTGTTTTGTTTGTTTTAATTAAACCCTCTTTCAGTGGGTTTTTTTAAATCTAGCATCATTAACAATGATAGAGAGGGGAAGCTGACCACATCTCCCATTCCCATTATGCTCATGTCAGTAGAAATGTGCCTAAAGAAGAAAAAAGCCCTGCTCACATGCAGGCACTACGTGTGAGCATGAATCTCTTCTAATCAGACATGTCATTGCTTATGTGGAAGCAGACTAGAAAAACAAGACCCTGTATATTTTCCTGTTGTTCTACTTGCTCTTATTGAAGCATTGGAAGAAAATAAACTGGATATTTACTGCAGATTCCCCAGAGATCTATCAGTAAATCCTGATCTACCTTCTGTTTCTATCTCATATTGTTCTGCATTCTAACATCTAATTTTGCTCCATGTGTAGATGAAAATAAAAGAATTAATAATACCCAAATATGGTAACTAAGTCTCAAGGTTCTTCTTTCGTGTCTTGGTCAGATTTCGAACTGCCGAAATGGAGTCTCTTTCTTGGCTCTGTCATTGGCCAAACTAAGTCCTCATTGGTACATGTTTCCGTTAGAAAGTGGCAGGCCAACAAATGATCTGGATTCTGTCACACAGTGTGTTGTTATCCACCAGCAGCCCCCACTTGAGTATTTAGGGACTCCACCCCTATTCAGGATCCTCCAAGTGACATAGGGAAGACTGAGTTCCTCAGCCATATCCTCCTTTAATGTTATTCCTTGTTCATTGAGTTCCTCCCTTCATCTTCTGATTTGGTTTTGCTCCTGCCAAGTTTGTTCTTGCAATAAAGCTCTTCCTGGATCTGAGCCTGGGGACTTGAGGCTCATATCCATTCGGAGGGTGTCAAGGGTCATTCTCTTCCTTAGTTCTCTGGCTTCCAGTGCTACATCTCTCCTTATCCTAGGTGGAGCAATACCAACAAGGGCATGTTTTTTTCAAATGGTGTAGGTTTGAGGCATCCTGTCACTATACACATTGTTTCATTAACAGAAATGTCAACTTAGTTCATGTGTGTAGATGCACTCCATACTGGAGCAGCATACTCTGTTGCAGAGACGCTCAGGGTCAAAGCTGATGTACTCAGTGTGGATGGTTGAGCTCCCCATGTATAATTTGTCAACTTCCTTAAGGTCTCAGGATGTCAGTTGAAGTGTGAAAAAATTGCTTTGATTGTTCAGGTCCCCAGGAAGAAAAACAAATCTCAGAGCAAGCAGGACAAATCTTGATTTGTATGTAAGAGGTTATTTTAAAGTCTGGTCACCCATCTCTATCCATTCCCAGCTGGCACCAGGACTCTCTGTCTCAGCTCAAAGCTGTGTTTCCACAGCTCCAGTGCAGCAAAAAAGCCAAGAGCAAAGGAAAGGGATTGAGGGAAAGCTCGTGGTTACAAGGACCACCATGAAGTTTGGAGCAAGGCAGGGACTGGAGAGCATTGTTTCTGTTTCCACATATAGCTGTTCCCACAAATGGTTCTGGCTCCTACCTGATCCTTGCTTCACCTTAGACTGCGTAAGGATATGATTCCTGGTCTGAAGTTTTGGTCTTGAAATCTCAAGGGATGATGTGCTGCTGATGTCGCAGCCCTAGGTCAAAAGGAATCTATGCCATTTACCTTTTGCAATCCCTTCTTCACTTTATTACTCTTTTGAGAAAGCTATCAAGCGAGCATGATTTGGGTGATATTTAAGGACTTGACTTGTAAATTACATAAATAGTCGCCAACCTCCCTCCTCATTTGAAGACTATCAAAAGGAATGAGTTTAATGATTCCCAGCCCTTTTCTCCCTGAAATTCTCTTTCCTGACTACATTTATTCCTTTCAGTTTTGCAGACTTGTGCTTTTAACCTGAAAGCCACGGGCATGGAAGTCTGCATGAATAAAAGCAGCAGAGGATGATGGTTCAGGGGAAAACAATTGGCAGGAGAAGGGTTAAGCTCTTGTTCATTTGCCCTTTCTTCTTCATGCTGTCAAGGCTTGGCTGTAGGGTAACAGGCTGTCAAGCAGTTTCAGTCCCTTTGGCACAGCAGAATGAAGCCATAAACAAACTGGACTACAGTGAAAGGAAATATTATTGAATGGATGGCAGATGTTTGTCTGTCTGGAGGCCAAGGCAATACTGACCTCAGTTCTTCCTCTAAGACAGGGGTTCTCAACCTTTTCAAAATGAGGGCTGGGTAGTGCTTCCTCAGACAGTTTTGGGGGCTGGATGGCCACTTTGCCCTACCTGCCACACATGGCACTTCCGGAGGTGGTGGAGGTGGTGGTGGGAGCACATGAAGTGGTGTTGTGGGCCTCAACCAGCCCCTGGGCTGTAGGTTGAGAACCCCTGCTCTAAGAGTTATGGTTTCAGTCAGCCAGTCTTTCCATGTCTATTCTTGTTCCTCCTGGGATTTTTCTCATTGCACCATTTCCTTTTGGTTTTATACAACTGGCCAGAAAGAAAGGGCAAGCTTAGAGATGGGAAAAAAAAACCCCTAAAGCACACAATCTGGTTCTTTCTGAGCTGTGTCATAGGTGCGCTTTCATCATTTCCACAGAAACAGCCTGATATATATGCTCAACAAAATGTTGCAGTTATCTTTAGAATGTTTTATAACTCTTTCATTAAGCAGTGTTTGAGAATAACTTTTTTTCTGTTTTAAGGAACACCTTATTAAAAATCTCCCTTTCTCTGGTGGCAGAATGTACAGGATTCATGTTCCTGGGCAAAACATGCATAATTCCCAGCAACTATACGGGCCTGACCCTAGGATTCTCATCAGCAACGGATCATTGCTCTTCTGTCGCTTCCTATTCTCATCCACAAAACTGCAAAAGTATATCCTTTATAAAAACAACCCTTCCAGAATTCCTTGAGGGAAGGAGAAATATTATATTAATATTCTTTTCGCTTCCCCAAAAGAATACCTATAATACTGAAGGCAGTTGGCAGGTTAAAGAGAGAACCTAGATGGATATATTATCCTTCTCCATTTACCACATAAAATTATTCACCAGAGGAATAAATACGGTAAGCTAAAATATAGATTTGAACAGATCTAAATAACCAACTTCAAGCCTACTTTAAGTTGATATGCTTCTTCTCTCTGTCTTGGACCTGTTGAAGAATGGAATGGTAGATATTGGGAGGGTGGGTATCCAAGACCATTAGATTCAAATGGGTCCTCAGTCCACCCTGTCCATAAAGTCCTCATGTTTAGTCAGGTATTCTGTAATTTCAGTCTGTTGCTCCATGTTCTACCTTCTGGATCCATAGAAAGCAAGCTTTCTTCATCTTCTACATGACAACCCTTCAAATATTTTTAAACACTATTTCCTCTTTCTCAGCTTTCTCTTTTCCAGACTAAACATAGTTAATTCCCTCAATCATTATTGCAGACCTTTTAGATCTTGATCACCCATCTCTGGATACACTCCAACTTGTTTATATAATAGGGCAAGAAATCTGATTAGCCTAAATGAGGTCCTTTGAATACGAAGGTGTCAGTTACAAGGGCCTACAGTTACTTGTTCTCTTACTTTTGTAACTCTTACTTGTTCTCTAATCTCTTAAATTGTTTCCTTCAATAAGTCTTCAGTTGTTAAACTACCTGAAAGCTTTCCTGGTACAAACTTAGCATGACCTAGTTGGGATAAGTGTGTTTTGCACAACATTAAAGACCTTAAGATTTCTGTATTTCTCCTTTCTTCTTTCAAGGGCCAAGCAGTCAGGTTGATTTGGGTTTTGTTGCAGGATTCATATATATATTTAAAAACAGATCTCCATTATTATTGGATAATAACATAGTATTACAGCTCACAGAAGCAATGTAATCAGACCTGGATTTGTGAGTTACGATTTAATAGACCAAATCTAGGACAGAATTGGGAGGTTTCTATTTCAGCTATGGCTTCAACAAATTGCCTCCCCACTCCATTTCTCTTTCTCTGCTCCCTTTTTACTTCTAAACAAAAATCAAACAAAGCATGGTGGGAGACATGTCAAATTCAGCATATTAAAACCCTAAGTAGACAGACATTCCCTGCGTACCAAATGCCTAAAGGTGTGTATTATTATTTAAATTAAGGAGCAGAAGAATTGCCTGCCCATCCTCGTCAGTTCTCTCTATGTAAAATATGGATTTGAATGATCTGTCTCATGTCAGGTTAAACATGGCAGACCTTTGAGCCAAACCTAGTAATGTGATAAGATTGCATAATACAACACATTGCAGTCAGACTTCAGCTACAATTCCCTGGTTTATTTAGTCACAGCTGCAAAAATTCCAGGGGAACAGGTTTTACAACTTTCCTTTGCAATTTGTTCCTTATCACCAGATAATGATATTTACAATTAAATATGATTTTTAATTTCAGCTGGCAGCATTCCAACAGGCCTCTGTGTGCACTGTTAAATCTTGGTTGTCTTTGCCCATATGGAGGGGGAAACTCTACATTCCATTTCTATTTTTACAATATTTAGGAATTTGACTTTTCTTTAACCTATTCTTAGTAATAACTACTTGATATATATTAGCTTTTGAGATTCAGTTTTGGGGCATTTTTTAAAAAGCATATTAGTTTTTCCATTCTTTTACTCCCCAAGAAATGCAAAAGATCAAAGTTAAGTTTCTCATATTGTTCTGCCAAATCTTTGTAGCTGCAACAGCCAAATATCCCAGCTTGGCAACGTTTGCCTGTGTGGAACCTGTCCTAAAATGTAGTGGAAGTAAAAGGTCACAGGAAGAAGTTTGTGAGAGAAATGCTATTAAGGGGAGTATTGACTTTAAATTTGTTTGGAAGAAAATGGGACTGGATCATCAGATATGCTGAGTGTAACCAGAACCATGAGGATAGAAAATAAAGATATACAAGGTGTATTTTTCCCTTCACGTTTCCAGCTTTTGGTGAAAATGCTTCCAATTTCCAAAGGCTAATGCTAGTTTGTCACTATGAAAACAATCAAAAGTCCTGTGGCATCTTACAACATTGATTGTGTCATGGTTTTCATGTACTGTGTCCAACTTTTTCAGAATTTCAGGGCTTCTGCTAAAGCCAATGGAAAGTTTACCAGCAAACCCTTTGTCTACAGCAGGGATTCTCAACCTGTGGCCTGTGGGCTGGATGCAGCCTGCAAAGCCATTTCATGTGGCCCCACCACCACCTTCTCCACACCCGGAAGTGCCATGTGTTAGAGGGAGGACAAAATGGCCATCCGGCCCCCGAAGCTGTCTGAGGAAGCAAGACCGGGGGCCCAGGTTTAAAAGGTTGAGAACTCCTGTTCTACAGAACGGGAGTCAGGCAAATCTACATGTCTCATTGAAGAGTTTTTAAGGACTTCAAGGCTTGCCTTTCAGTGACTGTTTAGTGGTCTAGTAAAGATATTATGTGACCAATGAGGAAAATTCAGGCATAATTTGAGGGCAGGGTTGTAGAGAATGTGGTCTGAGGGAAGGCAGGCATCACTTAATTCATCACAGGTTCTTTTTTCTCCCTGCCCTGTTTATCCATTGTGACATCATTACCAGTCTTTATTGTACATGACCATAGGCTTTTACAAAACAGAATATGACTTAAAACACTTTGTAAACATTCTCTAATAATACCCGGTGTCAGCTTACCAACCATCCTACTCTACCAGGGTGTCTCCCCATGTTCTTCTGGGACTCCTGTCTTTCAAAGAGCTCCCCCTGAAACTTCACCCTGGCCTCCAGTAGAAGAGCTGGGCTGCGAAACCAGCTAAAAAAAACCTTAGCTGCAACTCCGTTCTGGCCCCATCCAAAACCATGAATGACCAGTGGAGTAATTATAATGATTAGGGAGATATATGGTAGCGTGTTCTGTGTGTGTTTGTTCTGAGTTACCTCTTACCTACAAAAGAGATGTTCTTGAAGTAAAACGTAGTTTATTTGGTTCTTAAGCATAGTCCCTTAGTAGCATAAATAAAGTTCAAAAGGATAAGAATCAGTCCAGAGCAACACATAGTCCTAGGTAATCGTTATGAAACAAACAGCAATATCCCCAGGCATGTTAATCCATAGACATCCAAAACAGAACTGAAAACTCCTTTTCAAAATGGAGTTTGCTGACCAACGTGGTACTCTCTGGTCCAATCAGAGTCTCTCCTGCTTTTCTAGGAGAACTTTCCCATAGCATGAAATTGTTTACACACCTGCAGAGACATAGCTCTGCTTAGCCAAAACAAGGCTTCTTCTACTAGCTAAGAGACAGTGAATGGAATTTCACTGTACTGAAAAACAACCGGTCTATTTGACACAGAGAAGAAATTATTTTTGGAAATTTTTAGGGAACCAGGGTTTCTCCATTTTGGGCACGTTAGGGAATTTGGGGCCCTCAGATGACACCGGGTATAATATTCACTAAAACAACTCAGATCCTTTGACACCTTACTAATAACTATTCAGTAAAATAGGGTCGCATTTTCCTAGCTGCCCTGCCTTTTTTACCCATTGCAATATGACAATTAGGGTATCTGAAAGGAGATTCATGTTTAAGGTCCCACTGAACCATGATACTTATTGGGTAACCTTGGGCAAGTTATGGTCTCTCAGCCCGATCTACCTCAGAGACCTGATGGTGAAAGACTAAAATAAAGAAGATGACAGTCATGTACAGCACCTCGAGTTCATCAAATGAATTCTTCTTCTTCAATGTCTAGGCCAGACATGAAACTGCCAAAACAAAGGCACCTTTTGGTTAGTTCATTCTGCAGTTCCTTTTGCCTGACCTAATATGAGGAAGATTTGCCGGCAGCACAAAGTTGCCATGACCAGGGTATGCCCAATTGTGGTCCAAAAATACAGTAAAACCCCGACTTACATATGCCTTGAGTTACATAAAATTTGATTTACATAATGATTTTTTCACTAAAACCATGTCCCAACGTACATAAATGTCCTGATTTACATAACACAATTTCTGTAATACAGTAAGTAGTAGTAGTAATTTCGTATGGGTTTGCTTCAAGTTACATAAAAAAATGTTTTTCCTATGGGGTTGCTTTGATTTACGTAAATATCATTTTCCTATGGGTTTGCTTTGAGTTGTGTAAAAATTCATTGTTCCTATGAATCTGCTTCGAGTTAAGTAAAAAACCGATTTACATAAAAGCTTACGGAACAGACTTTTTATATAAGTAGGTGTTTTACTGTACTGCAATCTTTGAGGAGGCTTTTTTTTGTGTACCCCATCAAATAATGGCAGGAGTAAATATGAATGTAACTGATAACTAAACTGAAGCTGAAAGGCAAAGATTGGTCCAGGGTCACCCAATATATTTCCCAATGGAGCTGCAGAATAGCTGCATGTCCTACAATTTAGAGAAGAGTTTTGTATGTAATTGGCTGACTACCGGTAAAGATAGCTTTGAATAAAATAGCCAAGTTAGTCTTCATCATGTATTATATTTATCTCACTCTCCCAAAGACACTATCAAGATGAAGTACAGTATTTGCTCCAAGAAAACCAGTTGTAAAGACCTTGAGGGAGCACCAATATTTTTTCTCAAAACACTTCTGATAAAATTTGAAGGCAGCAGTTTCACTTTGTGGCTTGCCATTCTGTTTTATACTTCTCAGGGCTGTCAAATGTGGGTGTGTGGCTTTCCATGGCTTTCCGGATGTTGTGGGAAGACTAAAAGACTCCAAATATTTAGCTATTAAAAACAAAAAGGAAAAGGCAACTTGGCTCAAGGAATGTAATTTAACCATACCATTTTTGGCAAATTAAAATAGGTCTTAAATTGTTTAATTCTTAAGTTCTTTAACCTGAAAAGTGTTCCATCATGAAGTGTTCCTGTGCAGCTTTTGGTTGTTTCGAGCTGAATAATAGTATGGGTATATTAGTTCCCTTTGGTCTTTCAGATGTTTTTGCTCAAATTTCCAGATGTTCCATCCATCAAAGCCAAGGGATTATAGATGTTGCAGTCCAAAACATCTAGAGAACCAATCTTTCCCTTTGCCTAGAAAAATGTATGAAAGTGGAGAAGAGGCTTATTCAGTCATTCACCAACCCAGCACTATGAACATGCTTAGAAGGGAAGAGTTTATCTCCACACCCTCTGTAATCACATTTAGGAACATCTGGGTACAGACTACACATAAGCAATAGCCATCTCTTCTTGTGACCCAGCATTGAAACTATGAAAAACACAGTGGTGGAGGGGTGAGTGGGACTAGATCTTCCCCATAATTAATTGCATTGGACTGAATACTGCCTGAATAGGGTTAGTGTCACTGGGTAAACTTCAATCAATCATCATCTCATATTTAACTTAACTCATGCTGGAATGTTGTGAGGCCAAGAATGGCACTCTGGCTAAAAGTTTGGTGGGACCTCAAATAGACCAGTTGTTGTCTAGCCTAGCCATGAAGAGTCCTGAGCAGTCTGTTTAGGGTGCTATTGTCTGAGATATCAGGACAAAATCCTAAAACCACATGTGGGCATGGGCATTTGTGATATCACCCCTTGGGATGATCCCTTGTGTAACAATGGGAAAATAATGTATATATGTGACTTTGCATGTGCAACAAAAGAGTTCTCAAGTCATTGTGCTGGAACTCCATTCCATACCTTGCATCAAATTACAGAAACAATGCAAGTGCATTTGCGTATGATTTTCCTCCCCTGTACTTTAAGTTTGCTCCTGACTTTTTGGAACATTGGTCAAAATCCTGTCTGTTCAAGTATAATTTAGAGTTATGACTGCATATATTTGCCAGGCATTATCCCAATCCAGCAGGGAAATGGTGAGTGCTCCAACACTGGTACCATTCGTGAGAGAATTGGACAACCATCTGTCATATCTACTTTGATTTGGATTTCTACATTGAGCAGGGGATTGGACTCAGTGACCTAAAGGCCCCTTTCAACTCAGTTATTAGCACATCAGATATTGAAATTAAACACTTCTTCTGCAGAGGGGCAAGTATAATTATTTTTCCACTCCTATCTGATTGCTGTTTTGCTACATCAGTTAAGAGAATAAAAAAAGTTTCCCTTTTTCTCTCTAGCAACAATCAAACCCATGGCTGTAAACAGTTTTTTGATCAGCATTTAGAGAAAATGTAAGAATTTGTTTTACTCTCCCAACTAACACAGCTGTGACATTTAAGAGAGTGCTGAGAAGGAGCTGCTATCCATGAAGCACTTCTGACAATGATTTATGCAATTGGTTGCATATGGGCTAACATGTTGCACAATTGACTTGCACAATTCCTTGTTGTCAGGTGTAACACCCAACAAATTAATGCCTGTGTCAACATGAATAAAATTTTCCTTATTATTTATTTAAGACAGGGGATCTCAACTTATGTCCTACAGGCCGGCCCCAGCCCACGGCACCATTTCATGTGACCTTTGCCACTGCCACTGCCACCGCCACCGCCACCACCACCACCACCACAAGTGGAAGCGGATGTATATATGACAGCTGTAAATGTACCCATGGCTGTCATGTAAAATGTGTAAAAGCTGCCGTAAAACGCATCAATGGCTATCATAAATGGATTTATGACAGCCATGGGCACATTTTATGGCAGCGTTTACGGGGGGGGGGGACCACCAGTCTGGCCTGCTCAGCTGTCTAAGGGGTGTGGTCCAGCCAATGGTGTGAAAAGGTTGAGAACCCCTGATTTAAGAGAAGATTCTCAACTGAGTGTTCAGCAAAAACATAGAGCCAACTGATGCAACTAATTAAAGACTAGGTTCCATCTCTGCTAACCTCCAAATATAGATTATTTGTTCTGCACAGCAACATGAAATTACATATAACTAAAGTTTTTATTTGCACCCAATTTTCCTTCCATTGAAGAATTCCCTGAAAGGTCCTTTTCCCCTCATTCATTACATCAAAAAAGAGCAATGACTTTGGCCACAATCCAACCAAATGTAAGTGACTTTAAATCACATTGATTAATTTGTGTTAAGAGATCGGTGGGTCTTAAAAACTCCTTCAATCATGTTGAATCACATTATTCATTTTTCAGTCTGAATACTGGATATGAATTGCCTGTGGGAATTCATTTTGTAGATTTGATTGTTATTATACCTGTGCTATAGATCATAGACCTGTGTGATGAATTTTAGTAAAGTGTGACAGCTTGCTTAGAACATATTGTTAGGGCTTCGTTACAGCAGAAGCTAGCAGTGTGATGCAAATAGATAAATGTGTTCATTGAACATCCTGTGTTAAAGATAAGGGATTCAGCTCCAGCCTAAAGAGAAAGAGGCCTCTCAAAAGGCAGATGTTATAAGGTGATGTAAAACTGCATGAGGAAGGAGTTTGACCCACAGTATATTATAGCTTGCAAATATATATTCCTTCAAGGCAGAGAGGCTATTATAAATGTGGCTTTTATGATTAGATTATAGAGGTGTTTTCCATCATCCACCCCTATCCCACCCTTTCTTACACCCTCCTCCTTCTTTCTCCTCCTCTTTTTGGGTAACACCCTGCAAACACCCTGTAAACACCCTATTATGTACCTCCTCCTGTGTGTGTCTCTATAAATATGCCATGCGGTGCATTGCTTATCAGGATCAGTTCAGCCTAGCTAAGCAACTGCACAGCCAACCAGAACAACAGACCTGCTTGGGACGCCAAGCTGGTTAATAAAGGCTATTGCATTGGATACAAGACTGCAGTCTCCCTTCCTTCGCGCCTATTGTTGGGGCAGGTTTCCCAACAAGTGGTGCCCCGTGTGAGGCCAACGCAACGTCACGACACTGTGGGGCTTGAGGCACAGCCCACAGCCGTGTGAGGCGACACAGCTCGCAACCAACGGACGTCAGCGCTCCGCCAACGGACGCCTACGCTCCATCGTCTTCACTTGCCCGACCGGAAAGGTCTTCATAGAGCGCTCTTCTCATCCTTGAAAAAGCCTTCTTCAAGGGTCCCAAAACGGTGAGTGAAGATTTGTCAACTTGCAAAGACACTTAAGACTACATACAATGGGCAACTGTCTTTATGTTTGTCCATGGGTTCAAGCAGACTGCACCCTGTACTTAAAGGCATGGGATCAAAGTCTGACCCCGAAGAACATCTTGTTGTTCCAGGCACCCATTGCTGGTTTGCCTCAGATTCTTCTGCCATTACCGACTACCACCCTAGCAGCTTTAACCACAGCGCCGCTGCTGTATAATGAGGAAGAAGGGGTGGGTTCCGGGAAACCTCCGGACCTCCCTGAGACTAAAACCCTTTGTCCTGACTTAAAAACTCTGCCTTCAACAGCATCTCAAGCAACTAAGCCCCCAAGGACAGAAGGGAGACAAGAGCACACCACTTTCTCTTCAGTCTTGGCAGAAGCCATGATGTGCATGCAAGAGGGGCAAGATTTGGCCCTAGCACACCAGAAAGTACAGACTACCTTGACTGTGGACGTGTTAATGGGGGAAGGCAACTTTACCAGCCCAACTCAACAACTTGCATTACCAGATGATCAATTGCAAACACTTGGTGGCATAGTGCTACAGGCATGGAATTGGGTGCCTGCCCGAGGCAGTGCCTCCATTGCTGGGTTTGCATCGATTCATCAAGGGCCAGCCAGAGAGATGTTGCTCAAGCAACTGGCATTCGAAAATGCTAATGAAGACTGCAAGCTTTTTGCCAAACATCCCTCGGAAGAACATTCACTCATTCCCAGAAGCTGTTTCCGATCTACCGCTGAAGGGTAGAGTCGTGGAATACAACTTACAGACTTTGACATTGACAATGTTTGATTTCCCTTTTCTCAGGAAGAGGTTAAAGCCTTGTATCAGTACTTCACCTTTTAATCTGCTCATGGATGCATAGTATATTTCCTGCTTGCTTTTTACCCTCTCTGAGGCTTCTATGGACTCTGCGTTATTCACACTGTTTCAGCAGCTCCAGACAGTGCTAGTGTGTGGAAGGGAATGCCAGAGTCAACACTGCATTAAAAGCACCCACTGAGACTTTCCTTTGTTTGATTATCCAGTTGCAAGTCAAAATGCTTTTCACCAATCTGCAAAAATTCCTGCTCTCACCCAAACAGCTTAAGAAATGTTATTTAGCATTGCATCCAAACTTTTGCAGTCATGGGTTAAAAGCAGACTTCTGCTTAAGAGACAGCATTCATTCTTATCATCTGCTTGCTTCCTGTAACTTCAGGGGATGGGTTGCTGTTGTTTGGGTTCAGTTTAATCAATCCCTGTCACCTTAGCTGTCAGCAATGCCAGCAAATGTGCTAGAATTGTCAATTGTGCAACTTCAGGAAGTAAGAACACTTGTTGCCATGTATTATGCTTTTGCTGTGTTCAATGCATTCTAGTGTCTTTTTAATTTTAAATTTAGAAAAGTGGGAATGTGGGAATTCATTTTGTAGATTTGATTGTTATTATACCTGTGCTATAGATCATAGATCTGTGTGATGAATTTTAGTAAAGTGTGACAGCTTGCTTAGAACATATTGTTAGGGCTTCGTTACAGCAGAAGCTAGCAGTGTGATGCAAATAGATAAATGTGTTCATTGAACATCCTGTGTTAAAGATAAGGGATTCAGCTCCAGCCTAAAGAGAAAGAGGCCTCTCAAAAGGCAGATGTTATAAGGTGATGTAAAACTGCATGAGGAAGGAGTTTGACCCACAGTATATTATAGCTTGCAAATATATATTCCTTCAAGGCAGAGAGGCTATTATAAATGTGGCTTTTATGATTAGATTATAGAGGTGTTTTCCATCATCCACCCCTATCCCACCCTTTCTTACACCCTCCTCCTTCTTTCTCCTCCTCTTTTTGGGTAACACCCTGCAAACACCCTGTAAACACCCTATTATGTACCTCCTCCTGTGTGTGTCTCTATAAATATGCCATGCGGTGCATTGCTTATCAGGATCAGTTCAGCCTAGCTAAGCAACTGCACAGCCAACCAGAACAACAGACCTGCTTGGGACGCCAAGCTGGTTAATAAAGGCTATTGCATTGGATACAAGACTGCAGTCTCCCTTCCTTCGCGCCTATTGTTGGGGCAGGTTTCCCAACAATTGCCCACTCAGCTGGTCAATTATCTCCTTCTTTCTCCTCTGAGTACATAGTTTTGTTCTGTTTTTGTTATGGAAGCTTCAAGTGTCAAATGGCTGCATCTCATGCAGCAACCTAACTATCATTTTACACAACAGAAGTTTTCCAGACAGGTGATGCATGCCTTATCCACACAACTCTATTGTTGCTGGCTATATACATAAGAAATCCATGTTTTGTTTTGTTTTTGACTACTGTTTGGTTTACAAAAAGAAAAGTAGATGGAAGAGATTTAAGAGCATAATCCTGTTATCTAATGAGAAACTCTTTCGCAGTTGTCTGTTCCATAGATGGCTCAAACTGATAAAAAAATTCAGCAAATACTGTAGTGAGAATATTTTAGACCAGTGGTTCCCAACATGGGGCACATGCCCCACAGGGGGACTTCAATGCCCTGAAGCCTAGGTCTGATCATAGTTTTGGAGAATTGACTTAGGCTTCTGTGAATTGAAGTCCAAAAACCAAATGTTGGGAAACAGTGTTTTAGACAGTACATTTTCTCTGTTTGGCTCCAGTACAGTAACCAATAGGATATATTCCTAGGTAAGTGTTTAAGTTGCAACGTAAGTGTTTAAGATGCAAGTCACAGGAGAGAAAAATAAAATGTCAAAGATCAAAGCAAAGCAATCACACTTATATACTGCCCCATAGCGCTTAGTGCACTCTCAGGGCGGTTCACAAGTTAATTAACATTTCACCCCAAACATACTGGGTACTCATTTTACCGACCTTGGAAGGATGGAAGGCTGAGTCAACTTTGAGTCCTGGTCAGGATCGCACTTACAACCTTTTGGTTGCAGGACAGCAGTTTAACCACTGTGCCACCAGAGCTCATCAGTACACTAGTACCCCGGATAACGTTATGACTTGGTCCACAAGTCATGACGTTATCCGGTTTTTTGCGTTGTCCGGGGTATACATTGAACAATGCTAAAAAAAAAGCCCTGACATCAGGGACAAACCATGCCGAGGCAAGGCAAGGCTTCTCCGAAATTCCCCCGCCCACGGGGGGGGGGGGGGGGATTTTGGACAAGCCGAGCAGAAGGGTGCTTCGGAAGAGTGGATGAGTTAGAATCGGGGGAATAATCGTCACGGTGTTTCTGAGGCACACCCGCGCCACGATCCTGTCAAGAGGGGGGGGGGGGCTGGCTCAAGCGTTTGTTGTTGTGGCAGTAGCTGCTGTCTTTGAAGAAGATGCTACTGCCGGTGGTGGTGTTGTGGATGATGAGGGTGATGCTTGCACCCCTTCCTTCCTTCCTTTCCCTCTGGCCGGGTGTAAGAGCTGTTAGCGCCGCAGATGTGTGTCGGCCCCAGAGTCGCAATCACAGCATGGTCTGGCTGAGAGAGAGAGCCTCGCGCTTGGCAGAGCCATTAGCAATCCACGCATGATCTTCGCTCACTGCACCAAGGAGCAATCTTCGACTGCAAGGAATGGCAGGACATCCATGGTAGAGACACCCAGAGCAGGAGGCGGTGGGTGCGGGGGAGGAGAAGCCTTGAGAAATACAAACACAGGCACACACGCCTCGGCAGGAGTGAAGGGCCAGCGGAGCGAACCTAGGAGGCAGGAAGGAAGGCAGGCAGGCAATTGGGGTGGGGTGGGGGTGGGGTGGGGGTGGAGGATGTCCTGCCATTCCTTGCAGTTGAAGGTTGCTCCTTGGCGCAGTGAGCGAAGATCATGCGGGGATCGCTAATGGCTCTGCCAAGCGCGAGGCTCTCCCTCTCAGCCAGACCATGCTGTGATCGCGACTCTGGGGCCGACGCACATCTGCGGCGCCAACAGCTCTTACACTCGGCCAGAGGGAAAGGAAGGAAGGAAGGAAGTAGGGCAAGCATCACCCTCATCATCCACACCACCACCACCGGCAGCAGCACCTTCTTCAAAGATAGCGGCTACCGCCACAACAACAAATGCTTGAGCCAGCCCCCCCCCCCTCTTGACAGGAACGCGGCGCAGGTGTGCCTCGGAAACACCATGACGATTATTCCCCCGATTCTAACTCATCCACTCTTCCGAAGCGCCCGGCAGGATCCGGGTGACAGGCGCCTCTCTCCGGGATCCCGCCGGGCTCTTAGTGACTCGCTAAGAGCCCGGCGGGATCCCGGAGAGAGGCGCCCGTCACCTGGATCTCCCCGGGCTCTTAGCAAGGTGCCCACTCTGTGTCTGAAGCCCAGCGGCTTTAGACACAGCCCGCAAGGGCTTTGGAAGAAGCAGCCCTTGTGGGCTGTGTCCAAAGCCCTGGGCTTCGGACACAGCGCGGAAGGAAGCTCTTCCCTGTAGCCTCCTCAGCCCCCATCTGACGCGTGCACGCGCACGCATGCGTGGAGAAGCCAACACGGGGGCTTTTTAAAAAGACGCTGTTGCTGGGACCCTTCGCCCTGCCTCCTCCCCCTTCCTCCTCCTCCTCCCACCACCAGGTATCCATCCAGAAGGGAAAGCCCTGCAGTCGCCGCCACCGCCCCTCACCAAGCAAGGGTCTGAAAACCCCCCCCACGGCAGAGAAGCAAAAAGTCTCGCCGCCAAAGCGACACTGGCCGGATACCTGGTGGTGGGAGGGGGAGGAGGAAGGGGGAGGAGGCGGGGCGAAGGGTCCCGGCAATAGCACCTCTTTTTTAAAAGCCCCTGTGTTGGCTTTTCCATGGGCACGCGCGCGCGTGTCAGATGGGGGCTGGGGAGGCTACGGGGAAGATCTCCGTAGCCTCCCCAGCCCCCGTCTGACACGCGCGCGCCCACACAGTGTTTGGAAAGGGTACGGGGGAATCTTCCCCGTACTCTTTCCAAACATCGTGCAGGCAGGCGCTGGGGGGGTTGGATTGGGTAGATGTTGTACCCAATCGAAACCCTCCCCCCCATGATTGTTCCGGATAACGCTAAAAATCGCGTTATTCAGTACAAGATTTTTCCAAAAAACTTGTAACGTTATGCGGTTTTAGCGCTATACGGTACAATCGTTATCCAGGGTATTACTGTACATCTCTTTCATTGCTTCTGCCTTATAAGTGAGGAAATTTACATTGAAATAGCATCTGCCTGCAAATTTCCTCACTGCATCTCTCCTGAACAACTTGCTGCTTGACACACCTC
Organism: Furcifer pardalis; assembly: GCA_030440675.1. Lineage (NCBI taxonomy): Eukaryota > Metazoa > Chordata > Lepidosauria > Squamata > Chamaeleonidae > Furcifer > Furcifer pardalis. The sequence goes on from CP126892.1 coordinate 74,046,584, forward strand.
AATGCAATTTTCTCTGTACAGTCACTTCTGAGTACAGTAAAACCCTGGCATACTACTGCCCTGGGTTACATTTGCCGCAGGTTACAACCACACATTTAATTTTAAAAATTCCCCATGTTACGACCGATTTTTGGTTTACAACTGAAAATTGTAAACTCTAAGATGGTAGCAATCTCACTACCTTTTCCATGCTGTTTAGGGACCTTATCTGACGATGACGGCACCTCTGCAGCAGTAAGCACTGCACTGTGACTTCAGGTGGAGTGGGTGGTGGCCATTTTGAATTCTAAAATGGTAGTGGTGGCCATTTTAGAATTCAAAATGGCCACCACAGCCATTTTAGAAGTTAAAATGGCCAGCACCCCTCCACCCGAAGTCACAATGCAATGCTTACTGCTGCAGAGGTGCCATCATCATCATTGAATAAGGTCCCCAAACAGCGTGGAAAAGGTAGGGAGATCACTCTGTTGCTTTTGTGGGGGTGGGGGACGATCGCATTTGGCATTTTTTATTTCATTTTATTTTTATGGTTTTTTGTAGGTTTTTAAAACATTGTTTTTGGTCCAGTTGGGACTTTTTCCACTCAATGCCTTCCTATAGGCAAATGTGCTTTGGGTTACAATTTTTTCACATTACAATGGAGGGTGTTGGAACGGACCTCCATCATAACCCGAGGTTTTACTGTAATTGGTTCTCATTTTTCTGCATTTTTGTAGTATAGAAAACAGATGCTTTCATTTTCCCTCCACCAAAAACAACAACAACAACAAAAAACCAACCTGGTTGAATTAGTTTAGAAATACTGCCCTAACTACAACCATGTTCTTTTTAGATGATTAACAGAAAACAGTCTTTTCAGTTAACATGTGCTTCTACTTTACAACAATCCAATCATGCCACAAATGTCTTCCATTCCAAATGGCAATTTCCTACAGCTGTGGAATTAAACCTGTCTCAACAACTTTGAAGTTTATTCCAGTTGTCTGAGTGTGGAGAAATACTTCTCAGAATAGTCTGATCCTACCCTTTTTTAGTAATATGTAATCCAAGGCTAGTAGAGCATCTACAGACTTTAAATTCTGATTATATTGCTATGCCCTACCTTGAACCAGTGGAAGGTTCATAGTGTCCTTTCCCCCCTTGCACAAATCATGTAGGAAGTGCAGTTGAAGCCGCCTTGTACAACTGCACGTGTAGGAAATCCCATATCTCAAGATGGGGGCATGGAAAGGGTTAGAGTTTGGTAAGGTTAATTTTTTGGACTACACCTTCCAAAATCTCTCATTCAGTGGGATTTCAGAAGATGTAGCAAAATGATACTTACTCAATGTTCAGAAGGTTATATGTATAGGATGATTTCAAAGTGGTCCTGTTAGTCAAATCAAGACCTATCTGCTTATTATTTATTTATTTTCTATCTAATAATAATTGATTTATAATTTTATAATATTCCTATCTTGCATTTCTGAAGGGCCAAAGATGAAGTCATAGAATGACACCAATCATTAGAACCAATACCTAAAATCCAAACAATGAGACTGTAAAATAGGTAATATCCCACCTCTCTCCTCAGTGTTTTTAACATGAATTTTAATTTTTATGTATGTGTTTTAATTGTTTTTAGTTGTGAAGCCGCCCTGAGTCTTTGGAGGAGGGTGGGGTACAAATAAAATAAATAAATTAATAATAAAATGATTTTGAAATTTATAAAACATGTAATGGCCTTTGTCTGGAATCCAAAATATAGCAAGGAAGATACCATTCAAAATTCCTGTGAAGGAGTTCTAGAATTTAACTCTCTCCAGAACGGTATCTGCAGCTATAGACACCTGCCTGTTCTCTGAGAGAAGAAAAGAGAAGAAAATAGCCCTTGAGATATTTTCATAATTTTTCTTTTGTTCACAGTTGTGCTTAGATTAATGCCCATTTGTTGTGAACTGGCCCGTTTGTTACTATATGATGGTTTCGCCTTGCTTTCAGGGACTGCAGTGGCTTAGCAGTTAAGAAGCTCACCTTGCTAGCTGGAATGCCGGCAAGTCAGCAGACCCGGGTACTGCATGACAGATTGAGCGCCTGTCTCTGTCCCAGCTCTTGGGGACATGAAAGGAGCCTCATTCAACCATCCCTTGAAGTTGAGTTTCTCCAGCAAAAATCCTTTTGACCCAGAATAATTTCTGACATGAAATTATTACCTGGGCTTCATAAATTAGGACATGCAGGGCCAAATTACTCTCATTCTTTCTCCTGGTATGGCTCCACATGATAACCCAAACTGGAAGAAGTGCATTTAAATCTCAGTGGATGCTTCCTTCTTAATTCTCCCCAGGACCTCATTTAAAAAAATAGGACTTCAATATCAAGTCTTTCCTGCCTTCTGGGGTCCCCCCCCCCCAGTAGTATCTTGCCTAACAAAGAAATCTGGATATCTGGCACAATCATTTTTCCTAGTTACGGTATTGACTCAATATGGATTTTGGAGTTTTCCTGAAAAACTGTCTGACAGGCTGGTGACTGTTTTTTCAGTCAGTTGGAGGAAATGTAACCTCCGCAGCCAGTCTTTCCCACTGCCATTCAATGTACAAGGAGATTGTTATGGCTCAGATTGTTGAAATCACCTTCAAGTGTACATCCTTTGAGCAATGTGTTTCCATAACCAAAGTGTGCACTCTGCCGGCATGCTGTTAATCTGTTTTGCTTTTAAGAAAGACTTACCAGGAATGGGTGTGCTGTGCATTCTTTTCCCATCCTCATATCTTTGTAGGCCACTCCTTGCCTAAAACATACAACTTCAGTTTGTTTTAGTTGATTTCTTATGTAATAGTTTAGGTTTCTGTCCTGAAATTATTGTGTAAGCTATAGTGTATTTCAAAATTTAAAAACCACAAATGCACACACCCGCCAGAAATCAGAAATCCCCAAGTACCAAGAGTGACTGCTTTATAATTATATCCCCTTACCTAAGAGGAAGGTTTGCTGAGGACATGAGCTTTCTTCTGAGACATGGTCTGCAAATTTTCCATGTCAACATAAGCCTGCTCACTTAAAAAAGAAGGCCACAGTATAACACTACAGATCGGAAATATTTGTTTGAAACACTGTGTGCTTTGATGTCTTAATTAATTAATTAATTGCATTTTGTATCCTGCCCTTTTGGTGCAAGCAACATACAGAGCAGCTTACAATCATATAAAAAAATCCAATTCAAAACTGAGAAATTAAAACACAAAGCAATGTCATAAAAATAATAAAAATCTACCTTTAATCACGGTTAAAATATGTTACGAAGAATATGGTTATTTTGTTGCTAAGAATCATTAATACTGGCCTGGAGCTGATGAGGACTTTGTATGCCAAAAGGGCTCAGGACCAGAAAGTGACTCATGGAACTGGATCAGTGGTATGGGGGTCATGCCACGATGTGGAAGGCAGATGAAAGGCCACTGCATTAAATTCTCAGGACAATCTTCATGGCTAATTGCTAAGGTGATCACCTATATTTGGATTCGGATATGGCAGAAGAATCATCATCATCATAAAGATCTAGCTTTAATCATGTTACTATGTTACCAAAAATAAATGTAGCATGTCTCTTTTGCAAAGGAGTATGAACTGGTCCAACCCCTCTACTTCTACTGATTCTGCAAAATAACTGATTTACAAATATTCTTGTGTCTTTCAGCATACATTCCATTACTTGGAACTGTTACATATTTTCTCTACAGAATTCAAATTCCAACACACACACACACCCTCTCAAGCCAGCATGGCTGTTGGCAACACTGCATTGGGAGATTCTTTAAAGAATATATCCCAAAAATAACATTCACCAAATTCTTATTCATATATATTTTTTTCAGGAGAAGGTGGTAATATGAAGCAAAGAGCCAGATTGTCATGGAAAATTTAGATAGTAGAGTATCTGTGAAGGCCTATTTATAGTTGTGGATTTGTTTTAAAGGTAAAGGTTGCTCTTGCTCAAAAGCCAGTCGCATCTGACTCTAGGGTTCAGTGCTCATCTCTGTTTACACCCAAAGAGCCAGCACTGTCTGCATCTGCAGACATTTCTGTGGGCATGTGGCAGGCATGCCTCAACACAGAACACTGTTTACCTTCCGACTGAAGTGGTACCTGTTTATCTACTTGCAATTTCTTGCTTTCAAACTGCTAGGTTAGCAGGAGCTGGGACAGAGACGGGTGCTCACTCCATCATGCAGTAATCAGGAATTGAACTCTGACCTTCCAGTTTCTAAAGCGGTGTGCAATGAGTAACGAATTGGCATGTATATATGTGCTTTGAATGATCCCTTCACCAACAGTTTTCCTAGCGGTACAGTTTGTTGGTGGTACAAATAAACTACTTTCCTTTTTGTCAGGGATTTATGGCGGTATGTGTGGTAGCGTAGCAGAGTAGCGGTTAGGCTATTGCACAGCAGAAGGTTCGGGTGCAAACACACACACACACATACAGCTTCAGTGAATAGTGCAGTTTACTTCTGGGTGAGGGAAAGACAATAGACACAGAACTATATACACAGGTACCAGTCTGACTTCAAGCCCCACAGTTGCAACAGAGCTTGGAATCCCCAAAGGCTCAAGTCCAATGAGCATGCACAGAGGTCCTGCCAGCAAAACACTGACTGCAGTTTGCCAAAGTCAGTGTGCTCTTCTCAGCAGTATGGAGTACCTGATAGTTCTCAGTAGAAGCAAAACTTCATGCAGCACGTCTTCTCCCTCTCAAGTCAGTTGTCAGTCTGTCACAGTTCCTCCTCAGTATAACCCTCCTCAGTAGGCCATAGTTATACTGTACTGTTGCTATATTACCCACTAAGTGGTCACAGCTGTGCTGTTGCTGAGGCACATACACCAGGTAGACACAGCTGTGTAATCAGTCTATGCCTCAAGAGCAAACACCTGTGTCTGGAGCTCTGCAAGTGTCTTAAAGGTATCACACAGTGGGCAGGAATCTTGCTACAATACCAATTAAAAATGCCTTAACACTTTTCCCTAAAAGTTTATGTTCAAGCTAAAACTTCTCCCGTGGACATTTTGACTGTTTCCATGGAATTTGATAGAACCACAACATTACCTTGGAAAAGAATATCAAAAGGAAGATAAATTTCATATAAATTCTCATAAATAAAGCTTGAGCTCCTTATGTCTACTTACTTATGAAGTGGCCAAGAAGTTTGTATGCATGCCTTGTTTTTCAGTTTAGTTGTCTCTCAGGTAGCTGGCAGACTCCCACCCAGTTTCTCACACCAAATTAAAGCTAGGACTTTACAAGAAAATTCTTTCCACAGGGCTTTCTTAGACCACAAAGTGTGGGCAGTCAAGGAACCTATAGTATTATGAATAGATATCGAATCAGGCAGAAAAATGGGTTCCCTCACATGGATAAATAAATGTTGTGTAAAGTGGAAAGCACATTGGTACATCTTTTATTTCACTCTCCCCACCACCCAAGCTTAGGCACACTACTATCCTCCCTCATAACTGCTGACAAGAAAGAAATGTCTGTAATAGATCCAAATGTATCTACGATGACCTCTCAAAAATGTCATATGTGGAAAATCGCAGAATGGGTTGGATTCTTAAGAATGACAACAAACAGTGAGGCAAAATTTCTCAGAAACCAATTTTCTGTGAAACATTCTCAGGTTTTTTAAAAAACTTATTTCCCTAGATGTATCCATCCATCCCACCTTTCTCCCAATGGAGAGATATTAGGCAGCATACAAAAACTCAAAAAGCATACTGTATATTTTAAACCACATTAACATTAAAATATGATCAAACTAAAAGAGTGTTAATAACATATTTATTAAAGAAAATTTAAAATAACTGAAATGTATTTGGTTATAAAATATACTGATAAAAATGGTCACTTTGTAGAATTACTTCCAAAAAAATTTCCACCATTTTCTGGTGGCAGGCCCACAGCCAGAAGGGGGAGGGGAACCCTCCTGAGCTCACAGTCTGCCCTCACAACCCACCCTGGGATGCCAATGTTATATACAGTATGTGCTTGTGACATTGTTGCCCCTCCTGAAACACCCCCCCCCCCAATCTAGAATTCTGGCTATGGCCCTGTCTGGTGGCTGCTGCCTTCCAACATATAACTCTCTAGCATTATATTAAGTAAAGGGCATTGAGGATGAAGTAAACTGGCTGCTAAGACAGTTTGCTGTTGCTGTTTGTTCCTTTGTTGCCGGGGAGGAGAGATGAGCCTCGCCTCTGAAAAGCTGTCAGAGAATTCCTCATCCCTTGGAGAAATTCAGTTAAATGAACCTTCGATTCTTCTGCTCTTAGGGATAATAACCACATTTTCATGGGATGAAGTGACTCCCCCACCCCCCATTTTCCTGGCTCTTGTGGAAAGCCCATGAATTTCTGCCCCTTCTCTTTCTTTTTGCTATTTGCACTCTCTATTGTTCTTTCTTCTTTTCTTTTCTTGCTAGTTGTTTGCCAGCACATGTGTCCAAAGAAGTAGGCATTATGAATCTCTCTCTTCTGACCTTTCATCATGCAGCTGAATGGAAGCATGTCTGTTTCTGAGAAGTGGGAGCCACATGATGTGTGTGTGTGCCTCCTATGGGTTGTTGTCCTTTAGTCACACAGTCGAGTCTGACCCTTTGGACCACACCAAGCTCCTCTGTCATCCATCATCCTCCAGAGTCTGACAGATTAACGCCCACCATGTTGACAATACGGTCTAGCCATCTCATTCTCTGCCTCCTCCTTCTCATTTTGCCTTTGATCTTTCCTAGCATCACGGCCTTCCCCAGTGAGTCCTCTCATCGCATTGGTGGCTAAAGTATTTGCACTTCAGCTTCACTGTCCTTTCAAGAAACAGTCAGGATTGATTTCCTTTAGAACTGACTGATTTGATCTCCTTTTAGTCCAGGAGACTCTCAAGAGTCTTCTCCAGGACCACCATTTGAAGGTGTCTATTCTTCTGCACTCAGCCTTCCTTATGATCCAGCCCTCACATCCCATACATTACTACTAGAAAGACTATCACTTTAACTATATGGATTTTTGTCAGCAGAGTAATGTCTCTCTATGTCTGGTCAAGTTATCCTGCTATGGTAATAGAGTAGACCATACTGCCAGCAACTCAACGTTGAGTGTCAGGCCACAGTTAACTAACCTTACAACCATGAGGATTAAGAGCTTTGGGTGCCAAGGTCCACAGAAAAGGGTGATGGTCCCCAGTGGATTAAATCCCTCTTGAATCCATCTTGACGGAGGCCAGCAGTTTCATCAATCCTGGCCTGGGACTGATGAGGATTTTGTGTGTCAAAAGTGCTCAGGACCAGAAAGTGACTTCCAGAACTGTTTCAGTGGTACAGGTGTCACGCTGCAATGCAGAAGGATTGAAGGCCACTGCATTATATTCTCAGGAAAGCCTTCATGGCTGATTGCCATGATGATTGCCTATATTTGGATTCAGATATGGCAGAAGAAAACCTCATGGACATTATCAGCAGGACCATGGGCTGCTTGGTCCCTATCCACAGGGGGAGGAAAGTCTTGAGGAGGATGAGACTCCTCAAGGAACAGGCCTTACAGATTGGGCTGACCCAGCTGGAGTCACTTAGTCATAGGCAGCTGAGCAAGAACAAGGATATAGGTATAAAATAACTGGCAAAGGGTGGCAGGGTGGAGTTTTTTTGGATATTAGTTGTGGAAATACATGCATGATGACCAGGGACTGTTGTGTTGGAACTTGTGAGTAGATCACATATGTACATTAGCATCTGCAGCTGATGTATTATTAATTGACTTCAGTTAACTGGATTGAGATGGACCTTCCTCCTTGCACAGAACAAATGGAAGACAGCATGGAAGATGTTTCATGGATATGGTCATAGATATTTGCTCATTTGATTGAAGGTTAAGGAGCCCTGTATTCTATATCTTTGCAGATTCTCCATGTGTGGGTGTCTTTGATATAGGAAACCTGAATATGTGCATATAAGTAGGGTGCTGTCCTATTGATATGGTTGCGGAGCAGTTGGATCTCAGGTATATAGCTCAAAGGGCAGATGTGGCCCCTGAAGCTGTGACCCAAACATTCATTCAATGTGAGAGTGAGGAGATCTGTTTTTCTCTGCTGCTCATCAACAAAACAGAACTTGTGCTTTTCAAACTTGAAGATACTTGACAGTAAGCACGTATTGTTAGAAAGTACTCTGAAGAGAAGATAATTTAGTCACAATTGTTGCCAGAGCCTATGACAATGATATTCTATAAAACATTTTTGGGACTATGAATCAGCATCATGTTCCACAGGTCAGGACTGGTGACTACAGCATAACTATTAGCTAATGAAACTTCCTTACAAGTCTTGTGAAAGACAGCATAAAACAATGGGAGAGAAATGACATCACTAATTCAAGCAATTGTCCATGCTGAAATGGTGTCAGTGAAGGACTCATGAATTAATTCACAGCTTTGGAGTCAATCTTCTGCTTACCCCCAGAACTTATTAGCATGAGATACACATGTGTATGAGTCTCAAGTAAGTAATTATTTAACAATACTGGGTAAATTTTATAAAAATGTCAGCACTAATTTCATTTGTTTTAAAGTATTAACACACAATGAGGGGAAGCCACTCCACCCATTCTATTCTGATTTGGTCACCTTTTAAGCAGCTTGAAGGGCACAGTTTCCACCATCAGTGGAGATTTTCCACATGACCTAGAATCCTAATTTTCCAACTCATAAGGATGACTTCCATGGATAGGAGAGGCTCTCCTCTTCAGACACATTCTCCCTCCCCATGCCTTGAAGTGTAAAATATACTTACAAAATTGGTTTTCTTTTCATCATGAGGGACTATCCTGCTTCTTTTCTTTGTTTGTGTCAAAGACACCACCAGCATATAGTAACATACAAAGCTAAAATTAACATATCTGAAACAAAAAGGAATGTAAAAGATTAGATGACATCTGCCTAATATTGGGCCACATCAACAGAATTTCCTCTTGCCAACATAAGGTCCTCCTCAGTGCACGTTGAGGGGCATTGTGTGCATTGTATCATATGGCTGATTGTTTATTCTTCTCCGCATTGACGCATTCTACACTACAGGGAACCCCCACTTTCTCAGATTAACCCTTGATCGTTTAAATCTTTCCACACAGGCCATAGTTGTTCTTGGCCAAGCAGTAGAGTTGTGTGGTTCAGCCCAGTTATCTGGTAGCTCTTTGCTTGCCTTCCAAAGTTCTAGGGTGGTCTGTGGGGGCTGTGTTGTTTGGTGGTTGCTAATCAAATAGCCAGTGTGTTTCCAAGGATCTTGTTTTAACCTGCTCTTTCTCAGCAGCACTTTCTCGGCAAAATGTTGGTGGAGGGATGTGGCTAAGTAATGCACTTTTTGTATTGGGGTTGGTTTTAGGCATCCTGTGACCAATCTCACTGTTTCCTTTAGGGCAACATCCACCTACTTTGTATGTTTTGGTCTGGACCACACTGGACTAGCATACTCTCCTGCAATGTAACATAAAACTAGGGCAGGAGTTCTTAATGTGTGTGGTTGGGCACCCCAACTTGTGCCTGTTATTTTCTTCAAAATATTGTTCTTGGCAAAAACCTTCTGTCTGGTATTTAGATAGTGGGTCTTGAAGGTGAGAGTTTGATCCAGGGTAACTCCCAGTTACAGTGTCACAGTGTTCGAGCCTGGTGCCATTCCAGCTCAACTGCAACCTTCTTGATGGCTGACAGTTTTTCAAATGAAAAGTGCTATCCTGCTCATTTTCGCTTTGTTTTTTTTTTTTTTTTGTGGACAGATGGTTGGATAGACAGAGCATGTTCTCACATACATGTATGTACTCACAATAGAAGTAGCTTATGCTATTCATAATTCAAAACAAAGCTGCTTCGTTAAGCCAAAGGGAGGAGGAAAAACACTAAATTTAGGCATGATTTGATGAATTACAGCCTCAAAGAAATACAGAGACCAAGCGTGAACTCCAATTTAAAGCATATAGGTATAAAATCAAACCCTACAGCTACCGTTTCAAAAATTCCCCTACATAAATATCACACTTGATATTGCATCTTCATTGACCATATCAAAATGGAAAGAAATATGAGTTTGGGAAAATTGTTATCTAAATTGCATGTGCATCTTTACAGTCATGTTCCTTGAGAACTCAATTTTAAATACTGTAATATAAATACTACTGCCCAGTCTTATGTTTCTGTGTGTCATTGCCCTCTAATGGACAGTACTGGTCTTGCATCACTATTTGATCTTTAGCTGCTAAGAATTTGGCTTCCCATTTGTTAAACCAATAGTAAGATTCTCAATCTTGAATAGGGTTCTATGCCTATTAGAAAATATATTGAAATGTATTTGGCACTAATTACCCAGTAAACAGTCAGTACCCTTTCATATTCCCCAGTTTTAGGAGTAAAGTTGGATACTATAAAATGAGTTAACATAGAGTCACCTTAATTCAGTGCTCACTGGGTGCAATATGTATTTTCACAGTGTTCACTGTTGTGAACTAAATCCAGTGTTACTCCCTGGTGTCTGACCCATTAAAATAAAGGAAGTCACAAGTAATGTAGGTTTCTTTGGTTTCTGTTTAGAACCACAATAACATTTTGTTAAATATATTGAAAAACTATACTTTCGACAAGCAATCTATGTCCTATATATTGAATATACTATTCTGATAATATCTGATTTTAAGGAGCTAAACAGATTTGCTAGCTGAGTAGATGGATAGGAGACTATCAGGGATTTTCAGGTAGAGTCAAGAGGATTTTAGCCAATGGTTCTAGCCTAGACTAAAATCTGCTTTAGCACATGCTATGTGAACCCATTAAAAACAGACCTGTTAAATTAAAAAAAAAAAAAACACCAGTTATGTCCTTTTGATGCTATAATACAAAAACATTATATGCCATAATTAATGAAAGTTAATAATTAGCCCTTCAGATATTGCTAGTACATTTTATCTTCCCTTTGTTATAAACATATATTAGAAACACTGTAGGGATGAGTAATGCTGCCTATATCTTTCAAATGTGATGCTCTCCAACCATTACTGAGTAATCATACTAGTTTAAGACCAAAGTGGGGCATTAATAGCAGGCAAAATACTGATGAACTATAAGAAGGCTCAACATTTTGTTAAATATATTCAAAAACTATACTTTCGACAAGCAATCTATGTCCTATATATTGACTTAATCTATTTTCTCTATTTTGTCTTGTTTATTACTAGGTAAGTTATTGATTAACTTAGGATTCTTATATACAAAATCTTACATATTTCCTTTGAGCCTGCTTATGTCTGAAGGTTAACAGGCATTATGATATCTCTATTTTGCACCCTGATAATGGGAAATTATTGTAGCTTTGAAAATACAGTAATACCTCGGATAACGCTAAGACTTGGTTCCACAAATCTTGGTGTTATCCAATTTTTAGTGTTATCCGATGCATGTTAAAATCTTACGGGATGGATCGGATAACGTTAAAGCTCCATAGAGATACATTGTAACCACACAGGCTTTAGCGGTTGTTATCCGATCCATCCCATAGGACCTTAACGTTATTCGATCCAATTCTCCTCCCCAGATTACTTAACGTTATGTGATTTTAGCGTTATCCGAGGTAAACGTTATCCGATGTGTTACTTTACAGCACAACGAATTAAGGACACTGTAGATATTTTCTGATCTGTGCAATTAAGAAATTAATTTTTCTACTTTACTGATAATTTACGGTCTATAGAATCAAAACTGGAAGAATATACATATTTGTAGTTCTCTAAAATGTCTTAATTAAAGATCAAACAAATGCAGGAGGAAGGCAATACCTTTTCTGGGGTCACTCAAAAACTTACACATTGATGCAAGCTTTCATAATTCAAAGATTACTTCATCAGGAAAAAAATCATCATGGCATGTTGTATAGGCCAGGTAGAAATACATGCCATTATTATTATAATTTTGCCTGATGAAGTAATCTTTGAATTACGAAAGCTTGCAACATTTGTTTGATTTTACTCATGGGTCATGACTGAGTGGTTTGGAATAGGAAAAGGTGTAAGACAATGCTGCATTTTGTCACCCTGCTTATTCAATTTAAACACAGAGCACATAATGCGCAATTCAGGGATGGAGGAATCACAAATTGGGATCAAAATTGCTGGGAGAAACATTAACAATTTGAGATATGCAGATGATACCACCCTAATGGCAGAAAGTGAGGAGGACCTAAAGAAGCTCCTGATTAGGTTGAAAGAAGAGAGTGAAAAAGCTGGCTTGAGACTCAATATAAAGAAAACCAAGATATGGAAACAGGGCCTATCAGTCCCTGGAAAATAGATGGGGAAGAAGTAGAAGCCGTGACAGATTTTTACTTTCTTAGGATCAAAGCTCACTGCAGATAATGATTGCAGCCATGAAATAAAAAGGCGACTGATTCTTGGGAGGCAAGCGATGAGAAACCTGGGGAGCATAGTAAAAAGTAGAGACATCAAATTGCAAACAAAAATTCGCATAGTCAAAGCAATGGTATTTCTGGTGGCAATGTATGGTTGTGAGAGCTGGTCCATTAGGAAAGCTGAGCGCAGAAGAATAGATGCCTTTGAGATGTGGTGTTAGAGGAGAGTTTTGAGAGTCCCCTGGACAGCGAGGAGAACAAATAGGTCAATCTTAGAAGAAATCAACCCTGACTGGTCCTTAGAAGGTCAAATTGTATATATGAAGCTAAAGTACTTTGGACATCAAATGAGAAGAGAAGATTCATTTGAGAAGGCCTTGATGCTGGGAAGGGTGGACGGCAAAAGAAGATGGGGGCAGCCAAAAATGAGATGGCTAGATGGTATTGTGGACGCAATAGGCACAGAGCTGAGCGAGCTGAGGAGGATGGTGGAGGACAGAAGTACCTGGTGGACAGTGGTCTATGGGGTCAAAGAGGGTTGGAATTGACTGTGCGACTGAACAACAACAAAACTCATGGGTCATATGGCTGATTTCTGCTTAGTTAAATATATTTTTAAATACATATATTTTGCAAGACTCCTCAGGTACCTCATTTTGTACTGCATGAGATACTTTATCTGTATTCATTGCCCAGCCAGTATTTCTTTGCCTACCTGGATATCTCCGTGGAATTTAAGAAACATTCTAGAACCTCTGGTGACCATGGCTGTAATAGCTATGTGGAAAAGCACCAAATTTTGGTGTTAGGTCTAGCATTTTACTCAAGAAACATAGTAACAATAATCATTGCATACCTTATAGTCAATTCAGATTTATGGTGATTCTTTTCACTATTTTTTAAATTGACAAGATAAAGCTATTGAAGTATCTCATTTCTGATTAAAAATAGACAAACTATTGTAACAATTCAATCTGTTTTGACTTTTATCTATATTTCTTATACATCTATAATTTTAAAGGTCAAGGTCACCCTTGCTCAAAAGCCAGTTGTATCCAACTCTAGGGTTCAGTACTCATCTCTGTTTCATAGCTGAATAGCCAGCATTGTCTGCGTCTGCAGACGTTTCTGTGGTCATGTGGCAGGCATGACTAGACACCGGAGTACATAGAACCCTGTTTACCTTTCCACCAAAGTGGTCCTTATTTATCTACTTGCAATTTCTTGCTTTCGAACTGCTAGGTTGGCAGGGGCTGGGACAGAGACAGGGCTGTAATATGAATAAAGATGCATAAAGTACTCAAAAGTGGTTTAATTTTTTTCTTTACTGGAAACATGCCCCTTTTAAATTTATATTTTCTTTGGATAAAGTTTTAAGTATCCATTATCAGGAACAGAGTGTTGAGAAATTATTTTTCAGACTACAACACAAAGACACTCTGTGCTCCCAATATTTACCATTTATTTTGAAAGGTCTCAGTATATGTAGAGTGGGTGTGATCTAATCCATTTTTAATCCCAGCGGAAATCATTTCCACTTGTGTGCAGAGGAGGGAGTAGTAGTATTTTTCTGCCTATGGGGAACCCATTCTGAGAGTTGTATTCCAGAAGAAGTGACTTCTGTAAACAGTAGAGAAGAAGTAAAACCTCCTTCTCTTGCATATATGGATTGCTACCTACTATTGGCAGCAGTTGCTTCCCATAAAGTTTATTTCCAGGGTTATGTGACTTGTTAGCATGGTAAGACGGAACAAACACAGATTCATCCGGTGTGATGGAATGAGTTGAAATCAGAAAAGAGAGAAGGAAATATCAACCAACCACGTGACTATTGTGCAAAGAAACTTCACAAAATGTTTTTATACATGCTTATATAAGGATCAAAAACAATTGTGATATAACAAAGTTCTCAATGAGAACAAAGTCCAAGACATCCACACATAGAGGAATCAACTGCATTTATATAATATCTAAAACCATAAAATAAAATACAAATATAGAAGATGGTGCTGTAGATTTAGTCTTCCAGTGTCCTTCCTACTCAAACATAGTGAAGTTCTACTAGCTAAACCAAGGTGGCAAGGGCTCCTGTCTCTCCAGGTCTTCCACTCTTTCTAACTTAAACCTTGAATCATGGCCCATTCCTAAAATTTCTCCACCCATTAGGCAGAACCAAATAGCCTATAGGGGTACAAATGTACAAAATGAGTATTAAAATATAGAATATTCTACCAGGACGATTGGTGATGGCACCAGTTTGGATGGGTTTAAAGAAGGAATAGAAAAATTCATGGAGGATCAGCCGATTATTAGTTAACAATCATGATGGATATAGATTACCTCTAGTATTAGAAGCAAAACGCTTATGTATTTTAGTTGTTGAGATTCATGAGTTGAAGAGTCCTTCTATATTCATATTGTCGGTCACCCTAGCAACACAAACCTCAGCTACGTAGGCCTTTGGTTGGATGTGTCGCTGCCTGACCTTTTAAAGTTGTGAGCTTGGCATATATTTATTCCTGTTACTATTTTTAAATTTATTGTGGGATTTAAGCTGGAAATCACCTTAGCTTCCATAAAGTGAGTCACTGAGCATTTGTAATCTGTTTAGCACTCCAGGATTTCAACTGGATCATATCTCTTATGTGTCACACCTCTTCCAAAATGAATAATGGAGTGAGTGATCTTTCTCAATTTTTTAAAAGGAACTGATTGAAAGAAATTGGGCTTGCTACATCTGGAGTGTAATGCATCATAATAAGAAAGGGAATTAATACCCTGAAGACTTATACTAAGCTAGTCAAAAACACATGCTTTAAAAGACCTCCACTATTGTAAGACTCAGCTCAAAATATTGACACCTTTGAAGTCCAATGGCCAGAACAGTTGATGTAAACCTGGAATTGTGCAAGTGCTGTACACAATTTTGCAGCTATCAATTACATGCTTGGATATGTATGACTTGCGCTATTGGTTGGACACTCAGTTCCATGGCTGTGCATGTGACAGATGACTGACAAAATGAAAACAAGATGCCATCAAGTATTTATTTTGCTGTTTGATCTATTATGTTCTTTTAGTGTGCTGCTGTTGTTTGTTTGTCAGTACACTGCCCAGAGTGGGAAATATCCCAGATGGGCAGTATAAAAAATTAATAGCTAGCTAGCTAGCTAAAATACTTGTGAGAGTCCTTTAGCAACAGGGAGGCTTAGGAAGCTTAAGTTACCAATGCTTATGTTGGACTATTGTCTTGTTCCAAATGGCTCAAGTGATTTGACCTTAGGGCAGGAGTTCTCAACCTTTTATAGCTGGGTCATGCTCCTTCAGACAGCTTCAGGGGGGGGGCAGATGGCCATTTCGCCCTTCTTCCACCACATAGCACTTCCTGGTGTGGTGGAGGTGGGCCACATGAAATGGTGCCGCAGGCCGCATTTGGCCTGCGGTCTGCAGGTTGAGAATCCATGCCTTAGGGGGATAGTCAGTGGGTCCATACACATGGCCCCAGTCTGCCATTGGAAACAAGAAGCAACAAAGCATTTTCACAATAAGCCAGTTCCTGCTGCTGACTGGGAAAAGGGTGAGGAATGGTCAAGCTGCAAAAACATTTCCCACACAAAAGCTATCTTCTCTTTCGGTACCGCTTATCTGGAGGTTTGATTCCCCACCTAGAGACTCACAAAAGCATTGACTGAGACTTTGGTTGGTAGCCTAGGAAGTGGTGTACCTAGCCAGAGAAGAGAAATACTTACAGGATTCTTCTGTCTCAGGAGTCAAAATACTTTGATCTCATGTACTTTGTACCTTGACTTGCTGCTGTAAATCAGACAAAAAAATGACCGTTGCCATCTACTGGGATGAGAATATGCCCATCCTGAGTGCCTTCTGCTCAAGCCTTAGAAATCCATAGGGGTGAAAAATAAAAAAGCAAAATAAACCTTAAAGGCTAACTAAGTTTTCATGGATCAAAGTCCACTTCATTAGCTACTCCTGTGATCACAAAGGCAATCTTACAGGTGTCCTTATAAAACAGAATGACACAAGTTATTCTTGGAAAACTACAACACTGGGGGGCTTGGAAATGTTACTTTTTGAATGACAGCTTCCAGAAGCCTACAGTCTTGCTTCTTCTTATGCTTAGGTGAAGGCATCAGTGTTTGCTAAGAAAACTGGCACAAGAACAAGTCTGTAAAACTGAAATGCTTATAAAGTGATCCTTATAAAGGCAGGGAAAGTCATAAAGATTAATACTGCAAAGATAGTGATATTGTGCATTTTCTCTAATCTATAGGTGACATGTTGCATTAGACTTATTGTCGTGGGAGGCCGATATAAATGAGGGGTTCAGTCAGAAAGATAAACTATAGTCTGGTGCAGACTGTCAAATTAAGCTTTATAATGGTTTTGATCACATCCAGGTAAATATGAATGATGAAAAAGTAAAGCAAGTCTTCTACCGGATTGATAAAATCATTTTTATTTGGTGATATAATTTTATACCTTTATCATGCATTCTAAAAAAGCGTTGATCCCTGTCAACATAACAGCTGGTGGAAATGAAAAGAAATTGTCACAATTAGATTATTAATGTTATCATTATGCAAAAGCAGCAACATTAGTTATGAATTTGCACTGAAGCTAGTGATAAATACAAGAGCATAACCGACAGCATTTCTTGTATATTCAGAATCCCTGGTATCTTTATATAGAAATCTCCAAGGAGTAAGAATTTGTTAGGATATCTATTGTATCTGAATACTGCAAGAATATTTTCTTCATTAGATGATATGATCGGTCCCTTTATACACACAGTCACTTGAAAAACAAAAAAGTACTTGTGTGGTTATTCATAATTCATACAAAGCTCACACTTATCTATCCCCAAGCCAGGTTTTGCTTCAGAAGCAGGGCTTCAGGGAAAATATAAACAGTGCAAGTGAAGTAAAACCAAAATACAGAGTGATGATTATTCTAGCTCCCTTTCTAACAGAACTTCCAAAATTATCCCAGATATTAAATGAATGAACATGGACCTATTTCTATTTTTCCCTCCTTATAAAAGTGCAGTAAACACACATTAATTTTCAACTGCTTAAGCAGTTCTACAAGTGTTCAATATTTTGCCTTACACTATCAATCTTTTTATTCTGGGACTTTTGTTTTTACCATGCTAGTACCACCAGCCTTTATATAAACAGACATCTGTAGTGATTTAATAGCCACTTACAGCAGAATAACAAAAGGTGAACACTATATGAGTAGACAGGGAATGAAAATGGTGTAAGCCCAGCCAGTTCAGGCCACAGGTCATTAAGAAGATCAGTGTACTGTATAAAACAGAATCATTTTAGTCTCTTCTCTCAGTTTCTACTCTCTAATACAGGACTTCTCAGCCTTTTAAAGCCAGGGCCGGGTCATGCTCCCTCAGACAGCTTTGGGGGCCGGATGGCCATTTTGCCCTTCCTCCACCACATGGCACTTCGTGGTGTGGTGGAGGTGCCCCCCCCCCAATGAAATGGCACTGTGGGTCACAGGTTGAGAATCCCTTCTTTAATATAACCTTCTCCAACAATGCTTTTCTTCCACCAGTTTAATCTATTATTTATTTTATTTTTATTTATTTATTTATATTTGTTTATCTAAAAATTACTAATCATATATTTTTCTTCACTGAAGTTTCCTAATCAAAGCCTTGACATTTAAGAAAAACTGAGCTTATTAATCTTTGCAGGTACAGTACTTTGCAAAACTATACTATGTTAAAATCAACTGTGCAAAAGCTAAGATCCAAGAACACAGGGAATTGCCTCTAACTGCAGGTAATACACAGTTCTGAAAGCAACGAAGCAAATATCCCAGTATGTTTCTTCCCCAGCAAGTGAAATCAAATATGCAGAAGAGTTCTATTTTTTAAAGTACAGAATAATATATTAATTTACTATTCAGCTTTAAGGAACAGTGACTAGATGACTTGGACCATCTTACCATTTTGCTTGTAGCTTAAGATAATTTTTTAGGAATACAGACTGGACCAATGTAAGCCTTAAAACAGATCTATCACTGTTTTCTTAGTTTTAGTTGTCCATGAGTGATGTTCTAGGGACAGGAGATGGTGGTGTTTGTGTATGTGTACAGAATCAAACTAAAGTTGGATATAGTTCACTATTCCGTTCCCATAGTAGCCATCCAGATGCATCTAGGAAGCCTATAAAAGCAGAATGCCAGTGCAAACACCTACTCATTCCTTGTGTTCATCAGCAATTGGTATTCAGATGAACAATTGTGTGGATTTTCAGAAGACAGGTAAAAGTTCAATTTGTTTCATTTGTGCATCTTGGTGCTGAGAAAACTTCAATGCATTGCTGCCTTCTTTGCAGGTATTATAATAATAATTTCATGTCAGAAAATATTTTGGGTTGGAAGGATTTTTGCAGAAGAAACTCCACTCAGGGAACACCCAAATGAGGCTCCTTTCATATCTCCAAAAACTGGGACAGAGACAGGCGCTTAATCCGTCATGCAGTACCTGGGTCTTGAACTGCTGACTGGCCAGCCATTCAGCTAACAAGGCAAGCTTCTTAACCACAGAGCCCCTACAGGTATTAAACCTAGGGCTACCTCTGTCTACCAGAATGCGAAAGTGAGGTGATTACTGCAAGCAACTGCTTTTGCATGTCATGAAAGAAAAGTACAGTGCTACCTCGCTTAAAGAGCATAATGCGTTCCACAGGATTGCTATTTAAACGAGTTTGCTCTTTAAGCGAAACACCATTGTAAATGACCAATTGTGGGGGGGATTGTGAACCCCGATTTATTTGTTAAGTGAGTTTTTGGTTGGTTTTATTTGTTATGCGAAGCGAACATTCAGAGAAAATTCTGCTCTTTAAGCGAGTAACTCTTTAAACGAAATGCTCTTTATGCGAGGTTTGACTGTATATTTCTTGTGTCATATGTGCTGAGTTTATAGCAGGCAAACCCAGCATGTTTTGTGTCTGTTTCCATAATAACATGGAGATGGGAAGGGCCAGCATTTAACAAACATGATCATTGTTCAGTTTGAATATAAACAGATAATCAGCAGGCTAAATGTTTATTTCCTCCAAAAGTAACTGCTTTCACTCTGCATATACACTGAGCTCTGTCTGTGGATAGTATATAGTTCCATCTGTCTGCCCATTCTGTTTGAGCATTACAGTTGTTTGGTAGGAAACTGACTGTTGTTAACACACAGCTTAAGAAAAACAAACAAGATTATTAATTTTATCCTTCCTACATTTTTTTTTACTGACAGGCATCAGAGTTGCTTATGGGATTTTCTACCTCATGTTAAAATGAATTGGCCTGCACTAGGTTTTTATTAACCTTGACATGGGTGGACACAGGGTATAGGCCAGCCCTGTGTGCTACTAACATTTCATACACATTTTATCACTTGATACCTAAGCACACACAACCCCCTGATTATCCCATGACATTCCTCTGAACTATCATGTTGTATGATGTGTCATAATATGCCATGATACAATCATAAATGAAAATCCTTAGAATTACTATTCTCAGAATACTCATGGAGAAGAGGGTGTGTTCAACACACACATAAACACACCCTTTCACATTCCTCTAAAGGAATCATCTCATGACAGAGTATTATTTGAAGAAGCCTTCAGTATCTTATGTTGAAATCAGATATTATTTCATATACTCATTCATGTTACATTAGGTTTCACAAAAATATTTACAAAGAAAACAGTGAACATTTTGTCCCCTTCCGCAGCACTGAGATCTATCCTTTTCTTTCCATCCTTGTTTTTAGGAAACTTGCTATACGTGGTCAAAACAGCAAAACCAACTGCGTCAAGATCGAAACCTATTCTGATTGTCCAGCCTTAATGCATGCTTCAATTCATGGGCATACCAGTCTGAAACACATTTACTTGGAAACACGTTTCATGGTACACAAACTTTACATCAGTTAAAAATACATTTAGCATCATATAGCCAAAACCACTACCGTATATATTTGGGTATAAGTCGACCTGAATATAAGCCGAGGTACCTAATTTTCACCTGAAAACCCAGGAAAATAGATTGACCCGAGTATAAGCCAAGGGTGGGAAATGCAGCAGCTGCTAAGTGAGTTTCAATAATCAAAATACATGAAAATGTGGTAAAATTAATTAAATTGGTGGCACGTCTCAATCTGGGACAGACTTGGGACCCTGGTGGTCATTGACCCAAGTATAAGTCCCCTTGAAATTAAAAATCCAGATCATGTGTCATTTGGCTATGGAATCAGCTTTATTAGACCAATTCAGTTGTAGAAGTATTTTGGTATTAATCGGAACAGCCACAATAACAGCAACAACTTCTGTTATCTCTATTGAGATGCGTGAGACTCAAAGTGTTTTTTTAAAATAAAATAAAATAAAAAACAACCAGAGGCATTAGGCTTAAACTAATTCATACTGTGGTGTTATTTAGCTGGCAGAATGGCAGGATATAGAGTAATTGAGAGCCATCTGCTACCCCATGGAAATTGGTTCTGGAGACCTGGGAAGCCTCTTGGAGTCAGTTTTTGTGTGATGCAAAAGGCAGAAAGCAAGAGAGGAAAGGAAGACTGTCTAACTGCAAACCCCAACAGAATATTGGATTTATCCCAATATTTTTAATTTCTGTATTGTCAAATGACTGGACTCAAACCTTTAAACCAATGTTTCTTAACCTTTGGTTTTGGGACTTCAATTCCCAGAAGCCTAAGTCAATTCCACAAAGTGCTGATCAGCCAATGTACTGACTTGGGCTTCTGGGAATTGATGTCCCCTTGTGGGGCATGGGCCCCATGTTGAGAAACACTGCTGTAAACACTTAACATAAACCTACTTCTATATAAAACCAACCTCCTCCAATTTGAATCGTTTTTTCTTTGTATCCTTCTGCCTACCTCTTCTTAATCAAAACATAACAACTGCTCTTCTATTAGGGACACAGCACAATATGATTTACTGGAGAAATGCCAAGATAAATATTTCACAAACTAATGCAACTTCTCAGGACCCAAACAGACTTACATGTTTCGTCAGTATAGTGACATGTGCCTCTTGCTCACTCTAAATGAAACCTAATCCATTGTTTCCCACTTACATTACATACCATATCATGCTGAAAGCATCTTCAGCTCAACTGTTTAAACAGTACTGGTAGCAATCATTTTATCTCATGACAGACCTACCCCACAGCTTTCAAATCAGTCCTCTAAATATAATTTCTCCCTGTACAGGTAGACAGTCCTCTTAAAAAAACCTTTAAACTTCTTCCAAGCTTTCCCAAGCATAATGAAAATGTTCTGAAGTATTATTATTTATTGGAAGTTGTAAAAATATAGAAAACAGAGTTCTGCTGGTAGTTAGAGATGGCATAAGTGTAACTGTATAAATTGTGATAATAAAAAAATCTCAAATTAATGCCCCTTGCATTCATAGTTGCATGAGATGACTCTGATACCAGTATAAATCTCCAATAGGATTTTAGCCAGAAAATGTAATTTTTCCCCTTCCAGATAAGGTGACTTTAATTTTGAATTATAGTGAAAATTGCCATTATAAAATGTTGTGATACTGACTCTATTTTGTGAAATGACAATGTGTCAAGGACAGAAAGACAATGTAATTTTTAGGGCCATTATCCTACTGAATTTCTGATGTGCAGGAAGTTGTGCCAGGACCACGTACAGATCAGGTTGCTTGTGCAAATGTTGCTGTTGCACAAAGAGAGGTTGGGTATTCATCATGAAGATCATGGCTCACACAGTGGCAATGCATGCTCAAATGTTGTGATTCCATGATGCTACCTTAGCAGGAATTTCCACTCAGATCACGGAACTGGGCTTGGACTGGCAGAATGCATTCACCCTCAATAGGGAATAAAGGAAAAGTAGAGCTATACTTTTTCTTTTGGGGGGGGGGGCTGTCATCTCACAAATACAATTCTACTTGACACATAGAACTATGCCCCCAAACTACAACTTTTCCCTTTTCCATCTTACTTCATACTTTGGGCAAGTTACTGGCTAGGGATTTTCTCTAGCACCCAGCAGATTTGGTTGGTTTATATGGTGCATTTGTGGAGAAATCCAATCTGGGTTTTTGTCTTTAAACACTGCTCCTGGTAGTGAGTGGGAGGGAGAAAGGGTGGCCTTGTTCTTGCCACAAAGGCAGGCAACTAGAATGTTGGAAAGACAACCATCTATAAGGCCATAGTAAAGGTCTCCCTTACTCAAAAGCCAGTCATATCCAATTCTAGGGAGTGGTGCTCATCTCTGTTTATAATCAAAGCATGTGGCAGGCATGAGTAGATGCCAGAGCTCACATAATGCTATTGCCATTCCTGCCAAAGTGGTACCTATTCATCTACTTGTAATTTCTTGCTTTTTAACTATTAGGTTGCCTGGAGCTGGGACAGACAACAGAAGTTTACTCCATCATGCAGCACTTAGCTCTCGAACTGATGATTTGCCAAACTTCCAGTTGTCAAGCTTAGCATCTTAACCAAAAGGGTAGACTACAATATGTAAGGATAACAGTGCAATCCTACTCCAGCCAGCATTAACATTGGGGAAAATAAAGCACTGGCCTCAGACCCCCAGATTTTGAGTGAAAGGTCCACAAACAGTTTTTAAATTTTACTGATGAAGTTGACTTGGTCCACGAAAGCTCACATTTAAATACAGGAGTTAGTCATTAAGGTGCCACAATATTTTTTTGTCTTTTTTTTTGCTGTTTTGTTTTGTTTACTCCCAGATATGCTTGCACAGACTAACATGGCTACCGCTTCAAACATCTAAACTTTACTACTACAGTAAAACCTCGGATAACACTAAAACCTGGTTCCACAAGTCTTGGTGTTATCTGATTTTTAGTGTTATCTGATTCATGTTAAAATCCTATGGGATCCATAGAGATACATTGTAACCACACAGGCTTTAGCGGTTGTTATCTGATGCATCCCATAGGATCTTAATGTTATCCAATGCAATTCTTCCCCCCAGATTGCTTAATGTTATGTGATTTTAGTGTTATTCGATACTAATGTTATCTGAGGTATTACTGTATATGTTTACTGCTTGTATGGAAGGAGGTTCAATTTCATGCTCCTTTTGTCAACATACCTTGCCTGGCTTTGTATTCTACATCCCTTCCTTGAATAAAGAGTAGAATAATATTTCTGGTCAACTTTGGGCACCAAATGTCTTAGATTGTGCTGCCAAGCCCCGCTGAACTTCATGAGACCTACTTTCAAGTAAATATGCATTGTATATAAAGCAATATAGTTTCAATTTTGCCAAAAATCAGCTCTTTGCCTGCTGAGGCCATGCCATCATTCCTCACCTTTCAGTTTGATAGACTTCAGATATAAACAAAATAAAAAGTATCTGCACGTTCACCCCTCTGAAGATGGCTATTCCCAGCATGGATGCTACTGAGTCTGTTGGCAAGGGATGTAAAGGAATTACAGAGACCAGTTTAGGGTTCTGCAATATCTCAGAGGTGCATCAGAGAGGAACAGCATCATTTCAGGAGGATTCTGCTTTACTGGTCAGAGATGGAGTCTGAAAAAGGCTTTCCGCTTCCAAGACTTTAATATAATTTTAGCTGGCTGGAATGCTCAATGAGTTGGGTATGGAGCACAGGGGTTGGAAATGCAGTTCCTCAGAGTCCCTCCTATGAGAAGAGACAGCCTGTAGCCCTGGGCAAGTTGAATATCGTCCCAAAGAAGCACCCATTGAAAGGATTAGTAAATAACTTCCTGAGTACATATACAAAATCCTGGAAAGGATTGCCATGAGTCAGAATTGATTTGATGGCATTTAAGCATTAAATAGTCATGTTAGTCTATATGTCTATCAAGCCCAGTATTTCCTACTCTGACTGGCAAGAGCTCTTAAAGGTCTCTGATGGAGTTGCTTCCTGACACTTGCTAACAAATTCATTTTACTGCAAATGCCAAAGGTGAATCTGAGAATATCTGTGTGCATGCAAGGAGGTCTACCATCAAACCATGACTCCTCCATAGTGTTTAGGCCTTTGGCAGCCCAAACCTATTAAATATGGCCTTCCTTTACCACCAATTTCTTTACATAGCATTTGCCTTTCTTTACAACCAATTATTTTATAGGGTAGAGAACTCATTTCCATGAAAAATCAAAAGATTGCAACTAAAATGTTCAAGACAGTAGTGGTGTTTGCACAGGAAGGCAAGCAGAAAGTTTTGAAACTTCAGAGACTGGTCAGGTTGGGACAGGAAATCTAAAAAGCTTTATGGGAACTGTAAGATTACATTCTGGATTTTAAAAAAACCTTGGATAATTTAAAAATGTCACAACTGTTGTATTCTTTCCTGCCTAAGTTTCCCCATACTACCACTTTATGCTTTTTTCTTGTAGTTTCAACTTCTATTCATCAGAGAGAGGAGAAAACACACATACACACAAAAAGATAGAATCTTTAAACTAAGAGCAAAGCCTGTTATACTATGGAGAACTCAGATGCTCGTATCATTCCCTTTTTAGAAAATGTTTGGTCTACGTAATTTGACAATAGCATGCTAGAAAACATCTATCCTCACAGGCCACCTCTTCCCATTTCCCATCCACATGGGAATCTAAGACCTGTAGAACTTCAAAAAGGAAAACCAATATAGGATTTTCTGCTGCTCATGTTTGCCGTCTCCATCCCTTTGGATGTGGATTATACTTAGAGTCAGCTATTGACAGGCAAAAATCAGACATGGAATCCTTGATGGTCATGTCAGGATCAGTTCGGGTATGTTGGCCGTGGTATACATACTGCAAACGAGATCCACAGTGGGTGCTGGAGCTGGGAGCAGATCTTGTACTCCTGGCAGGGAACGTGTTTCCTGAATAACTCCTTCCAAATGAAGGTGATTTAGTATGGGCACTGGGGGCTGGATGCTCATAGGCCACTTTTTGCTTCCAGTCCTCTGGTGGAGCAGGTAGCGTTTTCCTGCGAGCAGCTGACACAACGTTTGCAGCGATTGATTCTTGGATAGTTTGGGGGCCAAAGGCGTCATCCACAAGTCCAAGTGGAGATTTGGCTGCAGCTTCCCATGGGGTCAGCCTCTTGCCAGGCTTGTCAACAGCAGTAGGTGGTTTGCTAAAGTAATCAGGAGAAGGCTGGAACATCCCAGGAGATATAGGAGACAAGGATCGTGAAGTGATTGAAGACTGCCATCCTGGAACTGAGAAAGATCGTTCACCGCCTCTTTCCTAGAAATAAGAAAGCTTACAATATGATTACATTCTCTAATAGCAATGACAAGAGACATTAAACTGCATGACTATTGGCCCATGGCTTTATTGCCTTCTTTTAAGTAGCATATGCCAATACCATTTTGCAAAATGATCTTAAAAGAAGCAGGGGGCTTCTGTTGAGAATTTCAAACTACAGTAACAACAATGCTAGAAAAACATAGTAAAATGATCAAGTCATCACTTTCAAATGAGTTTTCAGCTCTTCTCACGCATTTTGACAGGACAATTATTTCTGTGAAGAAATTTTGAGCAGTTAATATAAGACCTCAAGAGGACGTGAAATAGATTGTCAGCAGTAGCCAGACTATCTTGTGGGTCAGCTTATAGGAACTGATCAGGATTTTGAATAACCACTGTGCATCTCAAAAAGAGAACGGAGATCTGCCAGTGAGTATGTTGCTGATGGGTTACATGTGCTATAGCCTGTGCAACTTTGGGCATGTTTCATGGTATTATAACATCACCAGAAGGTGGGAGTGATAAACCACTTCTCAATACTGTATATCTAGAGAACTCTATAAAGGGCATCATGAGTCAGAAGCAACTTCACAGCACATAAAGAATATCATATAGGTTTCTTTGGAACACATGACAACAAGACATGTATTTATGCCATAGTAGGATGTGAGATAGCAGATTAAATCAATATCTCCTCTAAGTGTGTAAGTTTCATCATCATAAGTGCACACATGTAGCAGGGGTTTCTGAAACAATCCCCATAAATAGCTTTGATTCAAAGTTTATGTCCTCTGAGCAGAAAGTACACCTGCTCAAGAAATGTGAGAGTCCCTACTTTTCATCAGTTTTACTTTTCTGCAACATTGTTTTAGTGCTAGATCTCATGTCATTTCAAAAGTTCCTCCATCCCCAGAGCTTGAAAAGGTCACTTTATGACAACAGCTCCTAGAATCTTCCAGCTCTTCAAAAAAAGGCATTAAAATACCAAGAGGCGAGACCACTTTCTAAAGGGCTGGTCAGTCCAAGTCTGATTTAGAGAAAAAGAACAAGGAAGGTAGTAGCTAGGCAGACAGCCTGCATTATGGAATAGCTTACCTTTTGAGCTCTTAAAGACTGGGCTATACAGAGAGACCTTCAAGAATACCCTCTCCCAGTCATTTAATTGTGAATATTTTTAGTTTTTCAAACCTTCTTCATTTATACCAGAGTTTCTTTGTTTTTCTTCCTTTAAATTTTTTATTTTATGCACATCACTGATATGTGGGTGGTGTGTGTGTAATCATTTGTACTTTAAGATTTGTTTTTAAAATGTTGTAAACTTCCCAGAATTTGGGGGGGGGGGGATGTATCAAAAAATAAATAACAAGACGGAAAATCAGACACCCAGAAGTTGCCCATCCACTACAGACAATTAGCAAAGTTACTGAACACATAGGTCACATGGTCACAGTTCTTGTTTAGGCAAGATGAATTATAATTCTGTTTAAAGTAAAAAAGTTGCTTCTAATTTTGTGTCTGTAGATATAAATAAGAATATGCAAGATTATGCAAATGAGTGCCCTTTTTTGTCATCTTTTTGGTGACACATATCTCCCTTTTCCTGAGTTGATGTGAACACCTTGCTGAATAATGTAATGAAAAAGAAAATTGGTGTAATTTTCTGAAGAAATCTTTCCTCCCCCCCCCTTTCTTTTTGCAGTTATGGAAGAAAAGAGGAAATTGAAGAAGAAAAATTAACATTGCTCTGACATGCAAAGTTGTAGAAAGCCACAAAACTAAATGTAGAAAATGACTTACTGCAGGACCTTCTGATGTAACACCATTACACAATCAGCTCTTTGTTGATGCAATACTATACCAGAAATATGATGCAAGGCCAACCTGATGTGACATGGTGACCTTGTGTCATACTTCTACCATAAAATCATATGACTTAGACCAGAATGCTAAATTATGATTAGATTTCCTGCATTTACTTCACCTAGAGTGAAGTGACTGTGTGGCCAGGTTATCCTGCTATGGTAACAGGAGTAGACCATACTGTCAGTAAGTCAAAATTGAGTGTCAGGCAATGGTTAACTAACCTGACAACCTTAAGGACTAACAGCCTTGTGTACCAAAGTCCACAGGGAAGGGTGATAGTCCCCAAGTGGATTAAATCCCACTTGAAACCATCTTGATGGAGGGCAGCAGCTTCATCATTACTGGCCAGGGGCTGATGAGGACTTTGTGTGCCAAAAGGGCTCAGGAACTGAAAGTGACTCACAGAACTGGATGAGTGGTATGAGTGTCATGCTGGGATACAGAAGGCAGATGAAAGGCCACTGCATTATATTCTCAGGACAGTCTTCTTGGCTGATCGCCATGAGGACCACCTATATTCGGATTTGGATATGCCAGAAGAGAGTAACTAGTGTTACTCTATTACAATTTATAATTGTAAACTGAATATAATCTTGCTACCAGTTACTGTGGAGGGGAATGATTGATTTTCTGGGCTATAAAAACCATAATTCTTCATTGTGGGAGTCCTACATACCTTGCAAGTACTGTACCTTACAAAAACCTGAACGTGATGCGCCTGGGTGAAAGGCCTGGATTAGAAGACTTTAGGGTTTAGCTAGGCTAAGGATGACCAAAATATGCCCTCCCATTTGATGTTGAATTGTAATTTCCACCATTTCTAGCCACCATAATTACTGTGAGGAGCCACAATACAGTATTTGAAAGACTGCATGTTCTCAGCTCCTGTGCTACACCATGATTCATAGTTACCAATGCTTTGGACATTACACTCAATTGTAGCCAATTGAAAATGACAGAAAGGACAATTTAATTGTAGCAATGATAGAAGAAAAGAAGGAATGGGGGCAATTGTGATTGACAAATAATGCTCAACCACACATCAACACTGGTGTTACTAACAAATTCAGTATACAACTATTATTCTGACCTATAATTTGATGTTTATGAATTTTCCAGTTTTAATATTTACATAATAAAATGAGTTTACAGAAATCAGTAGTGTATTTTAGTTCCATATTTTCCTCTAAAAGAAAGTTTCCTCAATTAAGAAAAGATGTTCATTACTACCATCTT
This sequence comes from Furcifer pardalis, assembly GCA_030440675.1. NCBI lineage: Eukaryota > Metazoa > Chordata > Lepidosauria > Squamata > Chamaeleonidae > Furcifer > Furcifer pardalis. Next base: position 74,075,374 of record CP126892.1, read on the forward strand.
CTGGAAAGTAAGAGTAATACAGTACCATATAAAGGTGACTTCACTAGAAAAAGACATTGCAAATATTCAGTAAGAATCTCTCACTACCTCAAAGTTTGACTAAAAATCAATCAGCAGTTTAGGTAACTTGATATATATATATTAACACTATAAGATTTCAAAGCTGCCTTAAATTCTTCCATTATTATTTTCTGAGTCAAATTACATTAATTATGATTATATATTCTATATGCAACACTTATAAAGAATAGAACTAGATATTTATTGCTGAGAAGTCACATATTTGCAAAAACAAGCAACAAAACTAGTATTAGCACTGTCCAGATTTACCACTTTTTAGTGTTATATGCCAGAGCTTACATTGGCAACCTCCAACTCCTCCTCCAGTGTATTGAAAGCATTTCCCTTGGAGATATAAATTATCTTTTATTTTGTTTGTGCAGGTGAGAACAACAAATTCCAAGTTTTTTATTTGCTGGTCAGGATGATAAGACATTCTGTGTATATATATATATATATATATATATATATATATATATATATATATATATATATATATATATATATATATATATATATATATATATATACTTCAGGTTTGCTGTCAAGCATTCTATTTTGTATACAGCTTTATTATTTTGTGAAATGCATGCTTTTCATGTGAACCACAAGTCATCTCCCCCCACTTCTAATACAATATAATTAATCATGGGTTAAAGCTAGCTTCTTCCAAAAAAATCTTAGTGCTTACTAACTAACTAACTGTGGTTAGTTAAACAATAGGTCTTTGGGATTCCAACATAAGAACAAACCAGTTTAAGTAAAAATGGAAGGAAACACTTCTGATCTTCTTCTCACAGTTGTGATAGGATGATGAGGAAGATGTAACAAGCTTTGTTCATTGAATGTTTAATTAAACTTCTGTGTTGTCTGTGAACTAGAGATTGAATAAATACCAGAAAATTCATGCACATGGGTGGATCTCCAGTCCAGCAATTGTTTGATGCTTTCAGCAAATGCACGCTCAGATTTTACAGATTTTATTCTTTTTAACACATAGTACTAGCAATGTACTAGTAATGTACATAGTACTAGTAATAGTAAGGACTGCAGTGGCTCAAGTCACTAAGACCCTGACTGAGAGGCGGAAGGTCAGCAGTTCGATTCCCAAGTACTGCAGGACTGAATGAGCTCCCGTCTCTGTCCCCGCTCCTGCCAACCTAGCAGTTCGAAAGCAAGAAATTGCAAGTAGATAAATAGGGACCACTTTGGTGGGAAGGAAACAGCGTTCTGTGCGCTCCGGTGTCTAGTCATGCCTGCCACATGACCATGGAAACATCTGCAGCAGCAGACAGTGCTGGCTCTTCGGCTTAGAAACAGATATGAGCACTGACCCCTAGAGTCGGATACGACTGGCTTTCGAGCAAGGGAAACCTTTACCTTTTACTAGTAATGTAAGGGACTACAATGACTTAGTGGTTAAGATGCTGAACTTGACAACTGGATGCACAGCAGTTCAGCAGTTTGAGATCCGAGTCCTGCATGATGGAGTGAGCTTCTGTCTCTGTCCCAGCTCCTGCCAACCTAGCAGTCTTTTTTTTTTAATATATATATTTTATTAACACATGTATATTGTGACAAACATATAGGACAATATTATAACATAAAATAAATGAATAAACAATAAACAAAAACCAAAATTATACATCTAATAACAACTGCTAATACACCCACCCATTCCCATACTAACTTGTAAACAAAGCACATAAATCATGCCAGCTCATATTGTACATATAATCCCAGATAAGTTGAGTATCTTGTATATATTGAAATCTCAATTCTGCCAAAACTTCAACATTTCTTGGCTTGGTTTAATGCCTTCATTACTAGTCATACCAAATATAACAAATGGTTCCCAAATTTCCCAAAATACATTCTTAATGTTTAAACCTCTTCTAATCTTTATTTCATTTGTTAATTTGTCATTGAGAGCTAAGCGCCATGCCATATTATACCATTTCCCTTTTTCAATTATAAACTTATTTTTCCATTCAGCAGCAATTAATTGTCTCGCCACAGATAGTAAGGTGATCATTAACTCTTTCTTATTCTCACTTATCTTCACTTCATCTGTTTCCCCCAGTAACACAGCTTTAGCAGATAACCTAATCTCAGAAGACATAATCTTTCCTAGCTCTTTTTCTATCATTTTCCAAAATTTGTTTGCGAATTCGCACGACCACCACATATGAGTATACGTTCCAGGTTCTTTACCACACCTCCAACATAGGTTTGTTTCAGCCTTTCCCATTTGCCATAAGCGTATAGGGGTGGTGTACCATTTCCATAATATTTTACAGTTGTGTTCTTTCTCTTTTATAGAAAGTACTTTCATTAGTCTTTGGTTCCATTTCCGTTTCCATTCTTTATCACATATTACAATACCTAAATCCTTTTCCCATGATTCTTTTAGTATTTTTTGCGGTCGTTCGTTTTTATTAATTAACCTATACATTTTGCCAACTAATCCTTTTTCCGGGGTTAACCCCTTCTTTAGTTTGTGTATAATCTCCTCAAAAGGAGTTATTTCTCTCCCTATATAATTTTTTAATCTCTGTTTCCTATCCCATTCTTCCATCTGTTTTTCCTGAAACCAATTCAGATTTAAGCTGGTATATATCATTTTTCTTCTTTGCTGTTCCCCGCAGGATGCAATCCACTGGCTTAAAAGCAATACCTTCTCCTGAGTTAATTTTGTTTTCTTTTCAGTGTTTAAGGTTAATGGAAAATCCGGTAAATCTACAAGTTCTAATACTGGGGAATCCCCTGGTGACATAGTTTTTTTCATTCCTTTCCAGAATAAATATAAATCTTTTAAAGTTTTACTATTGATCTTGACTTTTTTCTCTTGATTTGTTAGAAACAGGCTTCCTTTATATCTATTGTATTCTAACCTGTCTCTCTCTACTGTCTTTACAAAATCCTGTGTTAACAAATTTGCTATACGTTTCAATTGAAAGGCCTTATAATAATTAGTTATATTTGGGATACCCAATCCACCGTCTTTCTGATGTTGATACCATAATGATTTCGCTATCCTGGGTTTTTTTTCTTCATTACAAAACCTGTCTATTATTTTTTGCCATTCCTTCAGCTCTTTTCCATTTATCTTAATTGGGAGGTTCCCCAATAAAAAATTTATTTTTGGTACAATTTTCATTTTGCTGATGTTTACCCTTCCAAACCATGATAGGTTTAATTTCCTCAGCTTTGTTATGATTAATTTAACCTCATTCTTAAGTTTTTCAAAATTTATTTTTTTAATTTGTTTAAAATCATCCACTATGTAGATCCCTAAATATTTTAATCTATCCTTAATTTGTAGATTATATATTTTCTTTATTTCTTCCTTTTCCCTTTTGCTATGGTTGCATGCTATTATTTCTGTTTTCTCCCAATTAATTTTTAGACCTGAAATCTTTTCAAAGCTATTTAAATGCTCTTTAACCAAACCTATAGCATTTCTAGGATCTTTTAGTACCAGAAGGGTATCGTCAGCATACATATTTATCTTCTTGTTATCTACCCCTTTAATCCTATCATCATTTCTAATTGCATTCGCTAGAGCTTCCATAGCAAAAATGAACAAGGCAGGGGACAGTGGGCATCCCTGTCTAGTGCCTGCTTGAATCTCAACATTTTCTGTAAAATTTTGATTTATTTTTATCCTTGTTTGAGCCCGATTATAAAGTTGATTAATAGTGTGTATAAATTTTCCTCCAAATCCCATGATTTTTATTATTTCTTTGATTGTTTGCCACTGGATGGAGTCAAAAGCTTTGTAAATATCCAAAGACAAAAAGCATGTTTTTTCTTTCTTTTGTTTAATTGAATTTAGAATATTCAATACTCTAGTAATTAATGTTTCCATATGTCTGCCCTTCACAAATCCTGCTTGATCTTGATGCAGGTAGTAATGTATAAATTTATTCATTCTGTTCACCAAAATGGAGGAAAAAATCTTGGCTTCCTGATTTAAAAGGGCAATTGGTCTGTATGACTCCATCTTCTCTTCATTTTTGTTGGGTTTTAATAGTAACACAATAATTGAATGGGTCCAGGAATCTGGAATTTCACCACCCTCTAAAATATAATTATATAATCTTTTCAATTTTGGGATAATCAGATCCTTAAATCCTCTGTAAAACTCATTTGTGAAACCATCCTCACCTGGTGTTTTTCCCAATTTCAATTTCATAATAACCGCCTCTATCTCTGCTTCTTCAATCTTTTCTTCCATTAAATTTTTATGTGTTTCTTTTATTTTCATTTTTAAATGCGTAGTCAAGTAATCCTTTAGCTTTGTTGAATCAATTTGTTTGCAGCTATACAAATCCTTATAGAAGTCCTCCACTATCTTTAGTTTTTCCTCCATTTTATTGCATCTTTTCCCTCCTTTGTCCACTAAAACCTTTATTTCTCTTTTAGTTTTCTTCTCTCTAGCTGCTTTAGCTAATCTCTTAGTGTTTTTATTATTGAACTCAAAGTTATCTCTTCCCAAATATATTAAATCTTTTCTGACCTTTTCCATCTCCTGCCCTAATAATTCCTTCCTCAAAATCTGTAATTTTTGGTATAAATCATTTCTCAACGTCCTCGCGTGTTCACCTTCCAATTGTTTTATCTTATTCTCTAAATCCTCTTGATTCTTTCTCATGTTTCTATTTTCTGTTATTGATTCCTTGATGCAGTCCCCTCTAAAAGTTGCCTTCATAGCATCCCATAAAATATGGAAGCTAACCTCGCCTGTATCATTGATGTCCCAGTTTTCTATCCATTTTTTCCTCAACCTTTCTTTTATCTTTTCATTCTTGATTAATCTCTCATCAAACCTCCAGACCCTTTGTTGTTTATGGTCTAATTTAAACTTCATTTCTACTATGAACATCGAGTGATCAGAAACCTTAAAAATTCCACTGGATGCATCTTCTAAACAATTTACTAAGCTATTAGACACAAATATATAATCTAGCCTTGAATAGGATTTATGTGATTGTGAATAAAAGGTGTATAATTGTTCACTACCTTTTAATGTTCTCCATGAATCATTCATACCTAAAGTCACCAACCATTGATCTAGGGCCGATTTCTTCTGTTCTCTACCTCTTCTTGTTATATTGGAAGTGTCAATGTCTGCTCTTATAAGATTCATATCTCCAGCTATTATCACATTCTTACTAGACACATTTTGTATTATATTTTTCATTTTTTCCAAAAACACTTCTTGAGCTGAATTAGGTGCATACATGTTCACAAGTGTACATTCTTCTTCCCCCAGTTTCCCTTTTAAAATTAAATATCTTCCTTGTTCATCTTTTACACTTTTATCTATTGAGAAACCAGCCTTTTTTGATATAAGGATCGCCACCCCCCTTGATTTGGAGGTGCCAAAAGCTTTCTCATATATATCTATATCTTTTAAAAATAAATTATTGTTGTGATCAGTTTTCTGGTGCGTTTCCTGAAGAAAGATGATGTCTGCGTTCTGTTTCTTAAGACTATGTTCTATGCGCTTTCTCTTGATCTAGGAAGAAGTACCCTTCACATTCCAGGTTACAATTTTTATTCTTTTTGACATTTTGAACCAAATTATGATAGGTGCTCTTAACCGCCTCTAACCAAATCTTTTCCTCACCCAGAGGGTTACCTAAAAGCTTCAGCACCAATTCTTAATTACGACAAAACCAATAACAGCAAAACAACTAACACAACAGTGGCAACAAATTTCAAACTTATATCCCCCTACCTTCTATACTTCTTTGAAGGTTACCTCCTATATGGAGTATGGGGGGTTTGGACTTCACAATGACGGCTTTCCCTCTATACCAAATTGGTATAAAGAGAATGAGAAAGTTGGGACGCTAGTGAGGTCGGCGCTATTATTTTAACAAACGCTTTAAACCTTGTTTGCAGTGAGCGAGCATAAAATAGAGACTAAAATGGAGCAGGAACTAAATACTTCTTAATGTCCTTAATTATTACTTAGGGCTTTGTCCCCCTGAACCTATCAATTCTTCTTTTAGCTTGTTCCATTCCTCTGATCCTTCCTTAATCAAACCACTTGATTCCAAGATATCTAATGCATCAATTTGTTTACTAATAACTGAAATTTTCCCTGAGTAAAAAAACTTAAGTTTTTGCGGTGGAATCCAATTATACTTTACTCCTTTGCTTATCAGAAAACCAGTTAAAGGTTTTAATTTTTTTCTCCACATCCTTTCCTCATGGGGTAAATCATGGAACACAACTAGTCCATTACCTTCATAATTTAGTGCATCATTACCCATTCTTCGTATGTATCCCATGACCCGTATTTTAACCTCAAGATTAGAGAATTTTAACACTATATGTCTAGGAGCACTCCCTTTTAATGTTTTCCCTATTCTAAATACCGTCATAATGTCCTCTTCTTGTACTGTCCTTTCCAATTTTAGTTCCTGCAACCATTTCAATACTCTCGATCTTAAGTGTTCTGATTTTGATTCTGGGAAGCCCTTAATAATAATGTTTTTCTGTCGAACAGAATTTTCCAAAGTATATAACCTGTCATCTTGTTGTTGAATCCTAACATCCCTTTCTCTATCCTTCTCTCTTATAGCCTTTAGGTCTGTTTGAACCGAGCTTGCTTTCATTGATTCTTCCTCCAATTTTTTTATCCTGTCTTCTACCATTTCAAGTTTTGTCCCAATGGCCTTAGTAAAATTAGCTATGAGATCTCTCATCTCCTGCTGACCTTTTATTAAATCCTCTTTATCTTGCTTCCTAAATTTATCAGTTTGATGAAGATAACTTTCCATCCTATCCATTCTTTGCTCTATTTTTATTAAGGCCTCAATTGTTCCCCCTTGAATATCTTGACCCATCGATTCCTTAACTTTCCCTTTATCACCTTGAGCTTTCCCTTTCAGCATTTCCTTATCCATGTCAGTATCTGTATCACAGTCCATTCGGGTCAATCTATTAAAGTTCCTGTCGGATGATTTCTCTCTGGGCAATCTCTTCCAAATAGTTTTGGGATCTTTTGGGTGGCGTCGGCTCATTCACTTCCCTTCCTTTCACTCCACTTATTGCATCACTTTCCTGGTAATGTCTTTTAGGTGTTCCAATCAAAGTCACAAACTTAGTACCTTCAGCTCTTAAAAGAGGCTGCTATTAAATAAACTACTACAAGTCTGCTAGAGTACTTTGTCTTTTCAGTTAAATAATTCTTCTTTTTAACCAGTTATAATTCTTCTTTTCAATCAGTTATGTCCAATTATCTGCCTCTGGCCACTCCCAGCATCCACTGCTTATTAGTTATAGAACAAAACCACTGGCAGCGATGAGTTCCCTTTAACCACCGTGATATTAATAATGAACCAAACCACCTGCAGGGCTTCAAACTCCTGGTACTGTGAGTAACAGATGATGGTTTCCACCAGTTCCAAATTGCATAGGATTGCCTTTACTCTTCTCTTATTCCTTCTGCAAAGTTCAAACAAACCCAAGCATTACTCAGGCAGGACTCAAGAGGAACTTGCTCTCTATTTCCACAAGAGGGCCTCGTTGTACAAGCCTGAGGTCTGGGCGTCTGATTTTCCATCTCTCCAATTTCAAACACTCCAAACGCCTTCGTTCCTTCGTTCCTCGGAGATGCCCCAAAGGAGCCCTTTCAAGCTCTACCCTGGTCCGACTCCTCCTGTTTGAATTTCCAAGTAACCCACAGCTTCCCTCCTTGTCCCGTCGCGTCTGAGACCCTCTCCTTGTGAGGACTCGCAACGGCCGGTAACCAAAGGGAATATAGGATTATACCACCAACGCTGCCAGGGACCGAGTTGTTTAGTTACTTTGCTGTAATGCCCACCTCCACGAATGCTCTGCGAACTCCGGTCTGTTCCCTTTCTTCTGTTGTTTGTACACCTCCGTTCGCCTTTGCTGCCCAGCAACTCTCGTTTTCTCCGGCTCCTCTCTCTGTTTATTCTGCTTTACTTTACTTTCTGTGTTGAACTTTATGAGTCCCAATCCTAATCCAACTCTGACCTCACTTATTACTTTTTCTATGCACATTAACATTATTTAATCACACCTTTTCTTTCGCCTTCTCCTCGAGCTCTCAATAACGCGTCCTCTCACTCCGACATCTTAACCGGAAGTCCCGCCAACCTAGCAGTCTGAAAGCAAGAAATTGCAAGTAGATAAAAGGTACCACAGTGTTCCATGCACTCCAGTGTCTAGTCATGGCTGCCACATGTCCAGGGAAACATCTGCAAACTCAGACAGTGCTGGCTCTTTAAAATAATCCAGCCTATCAGAGTAAAATCTTATGTCCCTCTGAACCACATGTTTGCAATTCATATCTTGAAAGACACAAACAAAAATATATTCTGCCGTCGTTACCAGCACCATCGTCTCATTCCTTGGCATTCTCATCCTTTGCAGAACATAAAGGGAGATTCGAGACCAAAAAACAGGAGCAGCTAATCATCTCAGTAATCCAGATAGTTTATTGAGGCAAAGGACTGGATACTGTATGTAAGTGTGTAAGCCAGGTTTTCTGTTACAGGGTTTTCTTTCTTGACAACTACAGAGGCCCCAGTTGTGTTCCTTGCTTCATACAGAACTCAAGTGTTATGGTCTCAATAACTCTTTTCTTGGAGGGTGGCCTCTTTCTAATGCCACCTTGAATACGAATGGTGCTTGCATGATATTTTTGTAATTTGCCATGATTAACTGACAAAGTGCTGGATTTTGGTTGTGTAATTGGGGATTTAGGGGCTGGAGTGGTTCAGTGGTTAAGAAGCTCACCTTGTTAGCTGGAAGGCCAGCAAGTCAGCAGTTCAAGAACCTGGTACTGCATGACGGTTTGAGTGCGATCTCTGTCCCAGCTCCTGCCAACCTAGCAGTTGGTAAGCAAACAATTGCAAGTAGATAAATAGGTACCACTTTAGTGGGGAAAGATCTTGGGGATATGAAGGGAACCTCATTCAGGCATTCCTCATGCAGGGTTTCTCCAGCAAAAAATCCTTGCAACCCAGAATAATTTCTGACACAAAATTAATACAGTGGAACTTTGGTTAACGTAATTAATGTGTTCTCCATGACGTTTCTTACAGCGAAAATTACTTTAACTGAAATTCCCATAGGAATGCATTGAAAACTAAAATACATTAACCAAAACATAGTTTCCCATAGGAATGCATTGAAAACCAATTAATTCATTCTAGAAAAATTTCCGTAAACTGAGTCACTATTTTCTATGGATTTCCTTTTGTTATTCGATTTTTATGTTAACCGTGCCGTTTGTTAACCAAGGTTCCACTCTATTGGGCATGTGGCTGAAATGCATTTCTGATGAGGTACAGAGGTGTACCACAGGCACCAGTCGCTCCAATAAGTTCTGCAAACTTTGCTAGACAGCAGTAGGATTTTGGCCAGCAAGAGTTTTAATTTATTTTTTATTTTTACAAGTCACAGGCAGGAATCCCCTTGCACAACTCTGCATGCATGGCCTCATCAGCTATGGATCTTTAAGGTTGGGGTTCACAGAAAGAGCCTCCTCGAAGACTGGCATTTTTGAACCACAATCAGGTAACATCAGCCTTGTATTGCTGGGTAATCTTTCTCACACTAGGTCAGGCGAAAGAAACTGCAGAATGAACTTGCCAAAAGGTGGCTTTGTTTTGGCAGTTTTACATCTGGCCTAGACATGGAAGAAGAAGAATTTAAAGTTTCCTATTCTTGGCCTTCCCCAGGTTCCAAGATTCCATTGGGATCTCCTTCAGTTTGAGGAAGCTTTTGGTAAGCTCTAAATAGGGGAGGGGCAGAGCCTCTACTATCTGCAAATTGCAGCCAGCCATCCTGGTCCCAACAGCAATACATTTTGGGCATTAATATCTCCCCACCTATCCTAAGGATGTGAAACAAAATCTCCCAAGTTGAAAAATCCCCCTTGGTAGGAGGCAGATAAGACATTTTAAATAATTTTAGCTTGCAGATGAGTATGTCATCAGACTTTACATGTGTGGAGTTACGCAACAGGATTCCAGCCATAGAGTTAGCCTTTTGATAGAATCTATTTGTATCTTCATTATGTTTGTAGAAACAGATTATTTCTCTGGTTATGGAGTTTTATTTCAGTCTCTTTATTGCTTATTTTTGTAAATAGTTTTATTTTGTCTTCTCTGTGAGCAATAATTTGCCAGCTGTATTCTTGCATTTTGTAATTCTGTCAGATATGAATTCATGTTTGAATAGTTTGTGGTGTCTCGTATATAATCTTTTAGCTCTTACAGGTTGAATGTGAGCTCTTTATAATTAATGATTGTAATTGTTGGGAATGATTAATGATTATTTACTCACACTTTCTTAGTTGAAATTATCCATGGATTACTGAATTTGATGTTAATTAGCTTATATTGCTTGGTTATTTCCCCCTCCCCCCAATGTGACATAATTTCACTGATCTAAAGTGTTACATGATGTGATTTTATTTATATACGGTTTGTCATTTCCACGGGTTGCAAACCATTTTTGAGCACAATGAGGACAGGAAGGTAACATACAAATTAAAAGTAAAATGAAAATGACATAAAGAATTTTGTACTATGAAAGGTTTCTGAACCTAAAAGATTGTGGGTGATGGTTTTTTGAAATAAAATAATTACAATAACAAATAATAATTCAATGCAAGGACAAGGCTCGTTACCCCTTAAAGATATATAGTTATTATGGCCTATTATCTATTTCATCAGAGCCTGTCTGGCCAAGTTATCCTGCCATGGTAATAGAGTAGACCAGTGTTTCCCAAATGCTGGTGTTTGGACTTCAATTCCCAGAAGCTTAAGTCAATTCCCCAAAGCACTGATCAGTCAATATACTGGCTTAGGCTTCTGGGAACTGAAGTCCAAACACCAGCATTTGGGAAACACTGGAGTAGACCATACTGCTCTCCATTTAGTGCAGGGGACTCTAAAGAGTCTTCTCCATCACCACAATTTGAAGGTGTCTATTCTTCTACACTCAGCCTTCTTTATGATCCAGCTCTCACAGCCATACATTACTACTGGGAAGACTATAACTTTAACTATGTGGTTTTTTTGTCAGCCGGGTAATGTATCTCTATGTCTGGCCAGGTTATCCTGCTATTATAATAGAGTAGACCATAGTGCCAGCAACTCAGCACCAAGTGTCAGGCAGCAGTTAACTAGCCAGACAACTCTAAGGACTAACAAACTTGGGTGCTGAAGTCCAAATCCCAATTGAATCCATTTTGATGGAGGGCAGTGGCTTCATCAATACTGGCCTGGGGCTGATGAGGACTTTGCATCCCAAAGAGGCTCAGGGCCAAAAAAATGACTCGTGGAACTCGATCAGTGTGATGCAGAAGGCCACTGTATTATATTATCCCCAGGACAGTCCTCATGTCTGATCACCATGAGGATTGCTGATATCCGGATATGGCAGAAGAATCAGAGGAAACCTAGTCCATAAAATATTATGGTCCAATAAATGTTAGTCTTTAAAACTATTTTTTTGTTAAAACCTTCCATTTTAGCTTAATATTATTTATTAATAATACAAGAACTTGTATTTTAATGTCATTTAAAAACAAATGGAACAACAAAGATCAAACATTGCACAGTAAAATCCCCCCACGTACATACAACAGGGTCCATCAAAATCCACAGCATGTTAAAATGTTTTCCTCTGCTAGCACACGTGCAATCTGAGATGTTATCTAAACTCTTAGGGGACAGACAGCTTTACAAGGTGTGTGTTCTGAAAGGAAAAGTCCTGCTGCTCATCTTTTCACAGATGTCATACATTAATTGCCAGAATGTAAAGTAAGGGTAAAAGGTATTCCTGAAGGATTGTGGGTTCAAAGCTGTTCATTTATTTAAAGGAGGGGTACAAAACGGTGGTCTTGCAGATCCCCATGACAAGTGTTGGGAAATGTAGTCCAACAACATAGAGAAGACTGCAGTTGCACTTACTGATTAAAAAGATTTCCGTATTTGAGAAGCATACAATCATTTGGCAACTGAAGTAAAATGGGACTTATATGATTAGTTTTTCTGCACTCCAGCCAATAGAATAGTGGCTACATTTTGCACCAGTTAAAGCAAGGGTGCCCAAACTTTTTGGGCCACGGACCAACCATGTGGTTCAGTGGGCCGGTTATGTGGTTCCTCCCACTGAAAGCAGAAGTAAAATGCATCCATGCATGTGCAAAACGCTGCCATAAAGGCACCTGCAGATGCTGTAAACGCGGGTGCATTTATGGCAGCATTTTATATATGCACAGGTGCATTTTACTTCTGCTTCCAGGAGCAGAGTGGGCCATGTGATTTGGCACTGCAGGCCAGATCTGGCCCATGGGCCATAGTTAGGGAACCCCTATTCTAATGCATAGAGAAGGATATCAAGCTCATAATCTGAGAAGAGAACTTCAAAGTAATGCTGTGCTAAAATTTCATCCCTTAAGAATTTTAGGTAATTATGAATTAGACAGAAAAGAAATTGTCTTGAGAAAGAATTTTAAACACAGGAAGATTTCAGAGAAATTCTGATGAGTGTGATCCAAGATTCTTATGCTTACCTTACTTATGAGATGCTGACAGTCAGCCTGGTGTCCCCTCGCCTCTATTCACACATTTCAGTTAAAGCCCAGGGAAAGATGTCATAAGGTAGTTAGTTCCACAGAGCTTTTTCAGACCAAGAAGGGAAGCTGCAGAGTGAGGGTGAGGGCAGACCCTCAGCTACCTTGTAAAACCATGGACAGTTCAAAATAATTACTAAAAAAATGTCAAGGGATCCTAAAAATAAGGCAGAAAAATGGAAACCTCTTTCGTTGCAAAACTTGGAGGAAATTGGAGATGTTATGGAACAGCAGTAGTTTCAGCCTTTTCCTGGAACTACACACAAGACTGCACTTCCTTATATCCATTATGAGGCTTAAAGGGAAGGAATTATAGTATAGGCCTCCCCAGTACGGTCCAACGTACATTTACGCTCACTCATCAAAACTGTCATATTTAGAGGACCAGGAGAAGGCATTACACCCTAAAAATGTTAAGTGTTAAGTCAAAAATTTCTCATATTTTTCTGCGAAGTATTTGAGTTTTTCTTTTCCTGTCTGCCTGAGAAAGAAAAGACCAGTTTAGTATCACCGCCACCACCGCTACTAAGGCCTAGATTGTGACATTATGTTAAGGTCATTACAGAGAAGGCAAAATGGTGTCTGGCATGACCACAGAGTTGCCATTGCCACTATGAGCAGGGGCAGTCTGTATATACTACACAATTGTGCACAGTTGTAATCAAAGTCAACTAAAGCAGAAGACGGCAAATCTCCTGGTTAGTGTCATTCCCTGTGCATTCCCACAACAATGCAAGATCTAGCAGACTGGTAGTGTGTCCTAAATCTACTCTGTACTGTGGATTAGAGGTATAGATCTGTAGTGCAATGCCTTTTATAGCACAAGAATAATGTGGAAGAAATTGGTGAACCATAATTTTTTTTAAAGGTGCAAAGAACAGCAGGGTGGACACTTAGGTAAAGGTAAAGATCGCCTTTGCTCAAAAGCCGGTCTCATCCAACTCTAGGGAGTGGTGCTGATCTCCATTTACAGCCAAAGAACCAGCACTCTCTGTGTCTGGAGACATTTCTATGGTCATGTGGCAAGAATGACTAGACACAAAATGCTGTTACCTTCCCACCGAAATGGTACCTATTTATCTACTTGCAATTGCTTTCAGACTGCTAGGTTGGCAGGAGCTGGGACAGAGATGGGAGCTCACTCCATCATGCAGCACTTGGGTCTCAAACTGCTCAGCTGACTACCTTCCAGTCATCAAGTTCAGCATCCTAACCACAAAGCCACTGCAGTCCCTTGGTGGCCACTTACACATCAATAGAAAAAGAGAGATAACATTTTTCAACGAAGAGCATAAAGATACATATGCTAATTTATATGTAGAGATATACAGGAGTTTTTATACTTTAACCAGAACTGTAATTCATATCAACTGTGGAAGACAGTAAACAGATTGCTCTTGTGTTAGCTGCTTTACCAAGTGCTTGCTGTCAATGGGCAAGTTCAAGGTTCCGGATAAGAGTCTTCAATCTTTAAATCAGACTAGGGCTGGATGTCCCTCCAAATACAGGGTTTCTTTTTGATTTTTTAAAGGGGGGAATGCACAAGCCTCTGGGATTTGAAAAGTCTTCAAAAGAGACCACACTGCAATGCTGGCAGAAGAAGAGGATCCCAAAAGGGAAATCTTGCTACTGTAAATAAAATATGTGAGGAGTACCTAGTGATGTAATTCAAAGCAGCACATGGGGATGAGATAAACACACAAATCAAAATTCAGACCATCAAATTAGTCACAATGCATTTGTTACATGATGTAACATGAGAGATATATAGTTATTTGACAAAGTAAAATAAATTATATTTGATCATCTAGACCAGGGGTCCTCAAACTTGGCTCTCCAGTATTCTTAGACTTCCATTCCCAGAAGCCCAAGTCAGCACACCTGCTGATCAGGGTTTCTGGAAACTGAAGTCCAAGAACAACTGGAGAGCCAGGTTTGAGGACCCCTGATCTAGACTGATAAACTATCCTTTTTCCTATATCTATCCTGGTCACCAGCTTTTTACTTATACCCTCTGCATTGAACCCTTCATTTTCCTCCACCCACTCTTCTGAACTTCTCCACTAATTCAATTCTAACTATTTCTCCTTTAATCTGATACTACCAATCATTCTGTTTCAGTCACCCATCAGTCATTATTTCACTAAACCATCTGTTAAATGTAGGACAGTCTAGTATGGTAAAAATAAGATCATGTTGAAAAGACAAGCCATTCATTAAGAAGTCATTAGCATTTTGTTACACTCTGTCAATGAAAAGTCTTCCTTATCAAAGAGCTTCATACTATGAGAAATGAATTATCATAATGAATTATAATCACACTGACAAGCATGGATTTCCAATCTCATGTTTGCCAAATGACATAAAAGGGAGAGTTACTGGCACAAGTAGCTTTAACCAGGCATAAAGTGGACATTTTGGGGCAAGGTACCCCATGCCCTCCATGAGCCACTCCAAGTGTCAGGTTTGTTAGATTTATGGTTTGTGTATGTGGGCATCCCTGTTTGCCAAACACTTTCCTTGCCTTGTCTCAAAGGCATTCATTACAAACTGAGCATTTTCTTTACATTACAACCTGGCTGGGGACTGGGTACAGTGGTGGGATTCAATTTTTTTTACTACCTACTCTGTGGGTGTGGTATGGTGGACGTGGCCAGGGAAAAAGCCCTGCGTTATTTCAAAACTTGGATGGGCAAGGCCAGCCAGAATTTCTGCTACCGGTTCTGGCAAACTGGGGTGAACCTGCTGAATCCCACCACTGACGAGGTAGAGTAAGGTAGAGAAGAGTAAACCAGAGTAGAGTAGACAAAATCTAGAGGACTAAAACTGAGGAAGAGAAACACTGGTGGTAGATAAGGGGAAGAACGCTCTTCCATCCATTCATTACTATTCATATAATTCAACTGACATTTGACTGGGAATCTGTACTTGTCAGTGTGACTGATCACTCTAGCTTGTTAAGAGGTGATAATCCCCTTCAACTTTTATTAGAAGAGTACAAAATATGTCCAAGGTTTCTACATTGCACAAGAGGTTGGTATTTCACAAATATCAAAAGGGCATTGGTGCAAGGACATTGACTGACAATTAGAAGACAGTGACTGGTAAGTGGTACACACTTTAAAATATTCCACAAACTCTAGACCTCTGTCTACTTTCTATTTCATTCCCTGGCCTTCTAGCTCCATCCATTTCCTAAAAGTATTCCTTCCACCCTCAACTGGCTTTTGCAGTCCTTCCTTCAAAAGAATTAGAAAGCACAAATGCTTTAAAAATATTGCATTTTTCTGGACATTTAATTAAAAAGGGGTGCAGAAATGCTACATATCTATGAATGTAGCATTATCTTCACATCTGTTTGTATATTTTCTTGGTCTTTCTGAGTCTTCTAATAAGAGTGCCTAGCAATGTCTTTAGAAATATGTGTGGGAGTGAGGGAAATCACTTTGCTTCAGCTGGAATGACAGTCGCCATCCGCTGATGTCACTCAGACTACTCAGCAGCTGGCTGTGGCTTTCAGTCATTCCTTCCCTAGGCCATATTTGAACAAGAGGTGAGAGCCACTGTATTCTGTTACCAATCCCCTTTGCAAACCATTCCTAGTGGAGTTAAAAATGACAGGCATCTAAACCTCAACTCAGGAAGAGCACAGGGTCTCCTTGTGTCATTGTAATCTATACAGGGCCACAGCACACGTCTCAGAAAATGTTGCTTAAAAACAAACACTGAAATTGTATCTTGTCTGATTCTTTGAACACCTCTTCTATAAAAAGCCATATTGGGTAATTATTGTGAAAAGGGTATTTCCTTTCAGCTGGACATAACCACAAGCTCAAACTCTTTAATTAAGAACAAAGTTTTTTTTATGCATTCTAACATCTGACAAATTTAAGTAGAAGCATTTTTATGGATTCAAGCAAATATTCTTAAAAAGTCAAAGGCAACTGTATTTATTCCAATGACTTTCATAATACAGGCTAGGACTGTGAATTCTTGTGAATGCACTGAGGCCAATATTTTGAAGCATTCACAAGTCCAGTTTAATATAAACAGTTCCTATAAAAATACACAATGTGTCAACTTGTTAACCACCATTGTATAAAGCAAGCCATAATAAGTGATTTCCATTTAAACTGCTAGATATGTTTTCATAGAATCTCAGCTTGCCATCCAAAATCGCAATTCAGTTCTTACAGCTTTCAATTCACCTCATGAAAAACAGATGGATCCCCCAAAGAGAATCCTGAGAAGCAGGATGATGCCAAGTGATACCAGCAGTTATGAAAGCCAGAGATTACCATTAGCCACCCATAAAGGGCCAGATGGAGGAAGACTGAGGACACATTTCTGAGATGTTCTCACAGTGATGGGACATTAAAAGCTTGGACAATATTTTAATAATTTTCTTTCATCAGCACTTAACACAGAGATTAACAGGAGGAAAATAGACAAAGTGGAAAGAGTAAGAGAACTACTGAATTTGTAAGAGGAAATGTAACCTTTTCCTTTAAATCTAAAATAATCCAGTGAAGTACTGAAGCATCTGGTGAATGATTATAGAGAACAGGAGAACCATTGGGGCAGTGATGGCCAACTTTAGCATTTCAGATGTTCTTGTACTTCAATTCCCATAAGCCCTGATCAGCAGGGGTTTTGACTTGGGCTTCTGGGAACTCAAGTCCAGGAAAACCTGGAGTGCCAAGGTTGGCCATCACTGCATTAGGGTGATTTTTCTTTCTTCCCTCTAGAATAGTAAATACGGCCAACATCTTTGTAACTCAAAGTAATCAGTTGCTGTATTACGCTGTCAGGACATAAGGTACATAAATTGGATTTATGACTAGTCTACTATGTCAAAAGGCAAATCTTACTTGTTGTGTATTTGTATTTAATTGAGTTGTTGAGTAGGCTGCATCCATCTCAGTAAAACCCTAAAATCATCATTGGGCATTCTGAACAATTTTAAACATAGGAAAGACAACCTATCAATATTTTAATTGCAGACAATATATGTGAAACCAAAAAAGAAGCAAAAGAACAAGCAAAGAAGAAAGGAAAATGTTTAATGTCAGAGGAGAAAAATACAGCAGGTTGTGAGTGGGAAAAGAGAAAGAAAATCTCAAGAGGATTAAAATATTGGTACCATATAATTATTAATAAATTGTTTTGCAAAAGAATCCTTGCTGTACATTGCTATATAGAATGGACCGATGTCTTAAAATGTATGAAGCCATCTGGTAGAAAATAATGCAACTAAAAGGATGTAGCCCAAACCAGCAAATACCCTGAATTTTGGACAAAAGACTCATTGAAGTCAACAGAACAATTCAAGCACTATATCAGGGTGGTAGTCAACAATAATCTTTCTGTTTTCTCTGTTGAGTTTGGATAAAACCAGCACATCAAAGATTCATTGATTTTCATATGTGCAATGAAAAGTATAATTTCAATGCTTCAAAAGTATGTACTGTTGTGAGGTATCTTTTCATACTTATTTTAATTTCTCTGAGGTCTTGCTTTCTCACACTTTTCAATTCTTTCCACTTCCCAGTCAAAATGTTATTGATACAGTTTAGTTGGGGTGAAGTTGTTATCACCTCCTTGAGCCATGATGATGAACCTTGGGACTCCAGGTGTTTTTGGACTTCAATTCCCAGAATCCCAAGTCTCTGTGAATCCACATGAATGGGTTTACTGCACATACAGTAAACCCATTTGTATGGATTCACAGAGACTTGGACTTCTGGGAACTGAAGTCTAAGAATACCTGGAGTGCCAAGGTTGTACGCACAGTAAACCCATTTGTATGGATTCACAGAGACCTGGGCTTCTGGGAATTGAACTCCAAGAACACCTGGAGTACCAAGGTTCGCCATCACAGTTCTAGAGTGTCCACAGTTATATGAAGCCTAAATTGTTATATGGCCTAAGACTTATTTGAGTGTTTTATATGCATGTATACACACTATACATAGTGTATATTCATGTATACACACTCTGACCCATCCCCCTATGTAATCATTCTCATCACCTTCATATATTTTAATAAGTTAGAAAAAGAATATGTCCACTAGCTGTAGGTGGCTGTGAAAAAACAGCAATCTGCTTCATATAGAAAGTCTCCATGGATACAGAACATTCCTCTTTCAGGTGCATCATCCTTCACTTCTAGCAAGATGATAAAACTGGGGTTATTTATAGGGTGGCTAGAGTGCTCCTGCCTACAAATGAAGACTATATGTTAATAGATAATGCCTAAATGGACCTTCAATTATACATACAGATATAGCTTACCGCAAGATACATTGTGATCATGAAACTTTACCATAACAATGGCAACTAAGGCAAGATGCTACCAATAAACACTCCACTACACCTCATCACATATTAATCTCCATGGGAAAACAGAAAAGACACATTATACAGAAACCATGTTGCACACCCAAAGATACTGAGGTTGAGGATAAATAGGGGTTTCTCCATCTTAAAGTGCTTCACAATTTGGATTGTTAAGAAAAGTATCAAATCAGAAAATTGTTGAAATTCAGGAGACATTACAAGATTATCTTAGTGGTATGAGAATCACCAGCCAGCTGGATAGCTCAGTTGTTCAGGTATCAGAGTCAGAGACTGGGGGTTTGATTCCCCACTGTACCTTCTGAGAGAAAGTGTGGTCTTGGGAAAGCTGCACAAATCCAGAGTAGCCCTAAAAGAGGGAGATGGTAAACCATATCTGTGTATTTTCTACCTAGAATACCCTCAACAGGGTTGCCATAAATAAGAATTTATTTGACAGCACACACTTATTACTATTATTATGAGAACCACCACATTATGTGTCCTTCATGCATTGTTCTAGCCTTAAAAATGCAAATGGTGTAACTTAAGACTGTGAACAGAGTATATCTTCTTTCACCTTTCAAAGGTTGGAGTGTAAAATGCTTGTGCATTTCATTCTGAAAGGCCAGAATGAAGAATTTCTGAATTGTTCTCCATGCTGAGATAATAAGAGTTGTTGAACTTTTTCTCCCTTTTCTTTTTGTTCAGATTTTTTTGTACAGAAAATTTACAGAGGTGAATGCAAAAAATGCATTTTTTTACATTGAAAACTTGTATTTTGTGCATATACAAGGATTTAATATAAAATACAAGTTAAGGATACAATTTTCTTTGGAGGAAAAAATATATAATTTTTGTCTAATGCTGTTGTTGGCAAAAGACAAAAGGACCATTCTCTTTGCTCTCATGCAAGAACAAAAAACCTTATAGTAATTAATAAGTTTTTTTCTTTCCTTCATAGAGAAGAAAATTTACTACAGCATTTTTACATGATTATTTCAAATTTTAACTGCTAAAAGTAATTGATGCCTTAATCCCATTTTTTCTATGTGGGGGTGAGGATTATGTAGACTTCCAGATGTTGCTAAATTATAACCTCCAATTAAATGGGTTGCAAAATGTGTGAGTCAATGGGGAATTTCCTGCCTACAGATGATTTAAGACCCCTGTTTAATATTCAGTCCTTATGAGGAGTGACTGTAGCTCACGATGTAGCTGTCAAGAAGACATGCTCAATAAACTGAAGGCCTTAGCCCCATATCCTGGTTTTTGATTGAAAAGATTAGATAGCAGATGATGGGAAATTTCTCTGCCAGAAAATACAAATATCCACTGCCATCTAGAGCAATTCTGGGCTAGACAGACTTTTCACCAGCATCATATATTTGTGCATGGAGCTATTTCCAAATCAAATCAAATGTTGGTGGGTTGGCTCATCATTATTCAGTATATTTGTGTCAAATGTCATTATCCAATCACTTCATCAGCTTGACCTATTTATGGCAGTCCAATGAAAGAACCATCCTGAACCAAAATTGTTTAACATGATTTGTTTAGTGATCTAGTTTAACTAGAAAATTCTTGTATTCAATAACTCATTAGCAGTTTTTTTTAAAAAAAAAAATCTCAATCTGAAAAAAAAAAGGTTTAAAAGCTACGCTCTTTTGGATCCTCTTATCCTGTAAATATCTAGAAATTTTGAAACTAGAAGACATATCAAATAATATTCTTTACTATCACAGCCAAAGTTAAAAATGGTAGAATCTAACCCTGGATACTCAGCAGAACATGGCATGGCAACATTGTCTTGATCCTCTTGGTCCACAGGGTATTAATTAAAAGTCAGGTGAAGGAGTGAGAATAGAATAAAAGGAAATGATAGTGGAAGAGGCAGGATTGGAAAGCCCAAAGTGAAAACAAGAACCTGCTCAAGTGATCAGCAAGAAGATGTGGCCAAGAATAATTCTCTGTAAATGAAAAGGCACATTTTGCTCTAGTTGACAAAATGTGTATTGACAGATCTGCCCCAAGACCTTAATCACCATGCTTTCACAAAACATACTGCATAATTTTGACAGTTGTACAATCCAGCTTATCATCCTGACTTTTTGACTGCCTTGACACATTATTATCTTGTTCCTTTAAAAAATAATATACTAACACTGAAAAGGTTCATATGTCCTAACAACTGGAAAAACTTCTAAGAACCTCTCCAATCTAGGTTTTTTTCCTTAACATCTTTCTTCTTTTAACTACAGCAATGTTCACTCCCAGGAGCCTCTTGAAAGGGACAAAGAGAGAATCAAAGAGGTAATTCATGATTGCGAATCACAGGTAAGCCACCATTTTACTTCCTAAAAACCCAGTTCTGCAACAGAATCCGAAAAAAACATCACACCTGATCTGCCTGAATTAGCTGTTTGTAGTTATGGTCTTCAAGCCATATCACCATAAAGTTCATGTAAGATAAATTACCAAGGATCTGACCTGGCAGTACCTTGTTAATTTTTAAGCTGAGACATGAAAACACAATACTTATCAATTCATCACTTTTGATGTTCAAATTTTGATTAGAAATATATAAATGAAAAATACTATATTTCCTGAGGCTTGGTTTCAGTAGGAAAAATAGATTAATAGAAATCAGTCATCCATTGAATTAAGATGGCACTTAATCAGATTTTCCACAAAGATTCAACTTGTATGCAGCATTCACAAGAGACATAAAATTAGAAGGCACTGTTTTAAAATAAATTGAATATCATTAACTGTTGATTGTACTCAAACCCTTTGGCCAGCAGAAACAGTGCATCACACATCTCCCTCACCTGCCCCCCCACCCATCCCCACCCTGCATTAGCAACCCCACTGTGAAAGCTATGTTCTAAATGTTGAAATATAGGGAACGTGTTCCCTGTTGTATGTGTATACAGAAGCACCAACACCTAGCATCCTGCTTACTTAACAAATAGTGATATAGGTCTAGTTTTTGTGTGTGGATATTATGTGTATGTGCATCCTTATTAAAAATGACTGCATAAATAAACATGTCACCTCAAAATAATGTTCATTTTGCTTTTTAAAAGACATTTACTATGTGATCCTATGCATGTTCATTAAGAAGTAAGTCACACTATATTCAGTGGGACTTAATTCCATATGAGTGTACATAGGATTTCATTGTTTGGCTCTATCCTCCCCACTTTTCTTTTTTGGACCCAGATTTTTGTGTGATAAATTGAAAATTATTAAGTAAGCTTAGGATCACTTTGGGTGCCAGATCACCACGGCAAACAATTCATTGCAAGCAAAGTGGATACTAATTGGTATCTAGCTTTTACTCGTCAATGGTTGAGGGTTTCCACACCTGTGCTGTGGCACCAACTTTCTTAGCTGAGAACATTGGCCTGGGAGTAGTAAATGCAGACGATACCATTGGATCTTGCTTTGAAAAAGTAGGATATCCTGTTGATGCACAAGACTCAATTACAGGGCTAGAGGCATTTGATGGGAAGAAGGGTTGTGAATTGTAGGCTGGTACAGAGTACACTGAAGATGCTCGGACATTAGAGGGAGAACCAGCATTGAGCGATCTTGATGGCAAAACTGGTTTTGAGGCAGATATTGAGTCAAACTTGGTGGATTGCTTAAGCAGGCTTTCCTTGTGTTCAGAAGGAGGTTGAAAAGTAAATAAGGATGTATTGAGCTGGTATGGCTGATGCTTCATAACTTCCAAAGAACTAAGTGGTTTCTTAGGTTTTTTCTTGGTGGCTTTGGCAGTTCCAGGGGACTTTGACTGGGACTTGTTAGCGGCAGGAGGATAAGATGGAGACTGAATAGGATTATAAGCCACTGGTGGTGGTGCTCGAACAATCGATGAATATTTCCAAGAAGCTGGTAGAGACGGAGTTGGTGATGAAGCTCTTGCCATATGGGCCTGCACAGTTTCTGAATCTACTATGTATTTTTCCATTCGTGATTGCCTTTTGGCAAAGAGCTGGGCTCCCTTCCCTCTCATAGCTGGGGGCATCTCAAAAGCTGGCCCCATTCCTCCAGCAAGTGCTGAGTGACCTAGCGGTGTGGTGGGTGTGGCTTTGGGTGAGTAGTTTTGGTGCGATGATGCTGTCTGAGGTCCTTTAAAAGGACTGGCTAGGTTAAGACTGCTGGGAGGCTGTAGAGGAGGAGGAGGAGGAAAATAAGCAGCTTGCGCTATTTTGACAGGTGCTGGAGTGGCTTTCTCAGGTGAATTTGGAGGGGGAAAGGCAGGTGGCTGGGTAACAGCTGCAGCTGGAGGTGACCAAACTGGTGATATAGGTGTTGTGGCAGTGGGAGAAACCTTGAGTGAGGGCTTGGGAGCAACTGGAGGTGGGACCTTTTGTTTGGCTGCTTGAATCTGCATGAAATTGCAGGCCTCTGCTCCCAAGCTAAGGTAATCTTCTTCAGGGCCTGACTCAAAGCCAGCGGCAGCTCCTTTTCTGCCTTCTGAATTCTGTACAAGTGACAAAAGAGCAGGATTTGGGCTCAGCTTGGTGGCCTCTTTGAAAGTAAACATCGGTTTTGCAGTGCTTCTCCTCTTTGCATCTTGCAATATACCGGTTTTTATGGCAGGCACTGCGATCCTTTCATCCCTAGATGCAATGTGTTCGGTCGATTCTGTTGGAGACAGTAGAGTTGACTGAGTTGTGCTGGTGGCAACTGGAGTCAAAACAGTCCTATATAGGGTTTCAGGTGGTGGGCTGGCTGAAGTATAAGGAGGTGGCGCAGGTATATCTGAGAGAGGACTAGTCATACTCTGTGTGGGTGAAAATGGAGCTGCTGCTCTGTTCTGTACACCAGGGAAAGGTTTGGCTGTTCGGTTTAAAGTAGCCAGCTTAAAGCCTTCAGAAGAAGAACACATTGTGTTTGCTTCTGGAGCAATTCCAATGCCATTTTGCTGAATTGGCATGCCATGACTATGGCTTACTTCTATGTAGCTTTTGCTTACATGGCTCTGTTGAACTCTGGAAGCTTCTTGTTTTGTCTGATAAAAAGAGGAACTACTTTTCTGAGCACTCTCTCTTGTGGCGGCCTCTGGAGGCTCCTCATAATGGCCATGCGTCACCTGCATCTTCGTTGCCTCTTGCTCAGCAGTCACCTGGTCCATCCTTTGCCTTCTTTTGGCAAACATGAGTGCCCCCTTTCCTTTACTCTCTGGCAGCAACTGAGACATCTTGTCCCCACTTTTTGGTTTCTTCTCAACCTCAAGTAGCCCGGTGTCCCAGTCAAACGTCACAATCCGGTTTTCCTTTTCAAGGTCAGAGAAGAAATCTTCATCAATTTCTGATTCACTTGTCCCTAGTAAGGTTACTTCAAAAGTGTCCTCTTTATCACCGTCTTCACCCTCGTCTTCCTCACCTTCGTCCTCGTAACGCTCTAACTCACCAGTGCCGTAGCTGACCAAAGTATATTTCCTCGCCCTTTGGCGACGCTTCTTAAACATCAACACCCCTTTGGAGTTGGGATTTGGAGCTGCTGTCAGCAGTAGGGCAATGCTCTTACATTTAGATTTGGCTTCTTTCACCTGTTTCTCTGACAGGCTCTCACTCCGTCTGAGCCCTGGGACAAAAAAATTAAACAGTGTATTTCAGTGTACAGAGTCCTACATAACATGAATGCAATTTTAATTATAAGCCAAAAGTACTAATCTTTCTTCCTCTAGAACTGGAATCCTCCCTTGTGCAAAGATACATGGGCAGGGCATTAAAATTAATCTTTTCCCACAGTTACAACCATGACAAAAATTCCATAGCAATCATTCCTCCCTGACTGACATCCTTTGAACAATATTCCCTCCCCATGGATTTGCTAGCTCAATTTACAAGAGCATTTGATGTTATGTATCTGTTTCATTCTGTATATGTATACGGTACATGTAAGCCAGTATAGCACAGAAACTAAGTTAGCAATGTCACACAGATGTCCATGTACAAGATATCTTGATTTACACACATATGGTCCCAGATCAGTTTTGATAATCTACCTGCTAATGTGCACAAGATCAGTTCCTGAAATAATAAATGGTTTCCTTAATTCATAAGACAAAGCTTCTTGCTGGAGCAGTAATGGAAGGCAAATTTATAGGGACATTCTCATTGGCTATAATTTGCCCAGATATCCCTTTCTAAACTTTCTGGAGAGTATAGTAAACTTCATCATGTAAAAGCATGGGTTTTTATGGGATGGGATGGGAATAGATTGGCAAATATACAATGATTTCTGTACACCCAAGGAAAATTTTCTGATTACACTTCTGTGACTTCAAGCTTCCGCTGTATACAGTGAACAAAACTGCAAAGAAGAAGACTTCTAGAAGCAATTAAAGTATGGTAGTTTGCTGTTCATAGGTGGGAAAATGAGAAGAATTGCCACTGGTATTAGCCA
This sequence comes from Furcifer pardalis, assembly GCA_030440675.1. Lineage (NCBI taxonomy): Eukaryota > Metazoa > Chordata > Lepidosauria > Squamata > Chamaeleonidae > Furcifer > Furcifer pardalis. The sequence continues at coordinate 74,100,830 of CP126892.1, forward strand.
AGCCATTCATTGTGAGTAGAATAATTATTCAGCCTTGATGGATACTACTATATCACAAAAGGCAATACAGTTTACTGATGAATCACAGGATGAGAGAAATCACAAGAATGTGAACAAGAAGTTCTCTTGGTTGAATTTATTTATCACATTTAATAGATAAATTATAGTGTGTTTTCAAAGATCTAGCTTAATACATCACTTAAGTGCAGTCAGACTGCCATTTAAAGTGCCGTTCTACTGGTATTGGCTCAGGATTAAGGTCCAATAAGGCTAATGAGACCTAATCCCAAGTACTGTAAATGAATATAAGATTGTAGACTTAGTTAATTTTTTATGACTATTGTTTGAACTAGACCAAAATATTGGCCCATGGTGTACATTTAAATTGTAAAAGAAGATGAATGACATTAGTTTTGCTCAGTAGTTATGTCCTACTTACTTTCAAAGTAAGTGCATTTACTTGAAAGTAAGTAGGACTTAACTTCTGAATAAAAATGAATAAGTTACACTACCTTTGGAATAACTGAGTAGATAAAGAAATACATTGTATAACAATTTGCATATCAGAGAACCCGTAGTCTGAAACATATGGACTGCATATTTAACATGGCAAACATCTCTTAGTCTGGGCATACATAATATATTAATCTTATTCAGTTTATATGAATTCTGTTGTTTTATATTTGTTATAGGTTTGTTATATTACAGTCCAGTTTATACTAGTCCAAGAAATTTTGCTGCTCAAGTTAAAAATAAAATTTATTTTATTTCCCCGTTGTACCAAGATGTGTAAAACCCAAAACGAAACAAACACTTTTGTCACCCAAGCCACTTTTCCTTACAATGAAAAATAAAAATACAAAACAATAAGAAATTAAGTGGCTAAAAATTAGCTACCCTTTAATAATATCAAACCCAGCTGACTGAGGCACTTATGTCATCCATGTTAATATTTCACTATGACCTTCTTCTTCCATGTTTAGACCAGTTGTGAAAACACCAAAATGAAGGCACCTTTTGGTGAGTTCATTATGCAGTTCCTTTTGCTTGACCCAGTGTGAGAAAGATTGGCCAGCAACACAAGGTTACCATTACCAGGGTACACCTGATTGTGCTTCAAAAATGCCCAATCTTCGAGGAGGCCCTTTCTGTGTACCCCCAATATGACCTAAAGAACCACAGAAGCATTTTTTTGGGGGGAGGGTTATTATTAGTATTTTAATATTTATCTCTTTACTATGCTGTACACTACCCAGAGTGGGAGCTTTCTCTCAGATGGGCAGTAAAAAAAATTGTACCAGACATTTGCCACTAAGCATGACAAAGGAGTCTTTCAGTATATGGTTTCCAAAGGACAGTCTTCTATAACTGAAGGTAAAATAGCACCACAACTATGAAGAATTTCTGAAGCTGTAATATAGAATGGGGATGTTCAATTAAAACCAAAATACAGTAATTGTAGTAGTAGAAAACATTGAGCATTTGGGGACATACCTAAACCCAACGTGCTGTCTCCACACCAAAATGAGTACTGTATATCTCTACACAGGGCCGTAGCCAGGGGGTGGCGGGGGGAGGGATCAGGGCCCCCCCTGAGCTAACAGCCCGCCCCCACACCACGATGTCAATGTTATGTGTGTGAGAGAGAATGTGTATGTGTGTGTAACGTTGTTGCCCCTCCTGAAAAAATGCCCCCCCCTCTAGAATCCTGATTATGGCCCTGTCTCTATATCTGTTTTATTATTTATGTTTTATTAATGTTTATCATTTATTTTTATTCTGTTTGGAATGTTCTGTTTTTCTTATTACTCTATTGTTGGGTTTTTTTAATCATTGTAAACCACCCAGAGTGGTGCTTGCACCAATTGCAGTGGGGAATAATAATAATAATAATAATAATAATAATAATAATAATAATAATAATAATAATAATAATAATAATAATAATAATAATAATAATATTTCAAATTTATATTGCTGCCCACTCGCCGTGGTGACTCAGGGCGGCTTACAGACAATACATTACATTACAATATGTTGGGGGTGGGCACAGGGGTAGGGGCGTCAAGGTCCTCATCCTGCCCTGGCTTCTTCTTCCCATGGCAGTTGGTATAGGCACAGGGGGAGGGGCGGCAAGGTCCTCATCCTGCCCTGGCTTCTTCCCCTGGCAGTTGGTGTAGGCACAGGGGAAGCGGCGGCAAGGTCCTCATCCTGCCATCTCTGTTCCGTGTTCACTAATACATCTTTTCACAGTTCTGTTTCTTCCTAATTAAGCCAGAGGTATATCCTGATAGACACAACTCCACAACTGCTACTGGTTTCTTTGCCTGAATGCAAAGAAAGCATACTGTTCTTCTATAATCCATTTAATGTGACAACCATGTGGATTACACACAGAGAGATATTTTAAGCATAAATAATGTCTTAAACCATGTACCAATACAAATTCCTGTAATTCTAAAAATATGCCTGTGGAGGAATGAGCCATGGGTTAGCATGCTTATCCCAGCAGTCTGAGTACAACTGCTCAGTGCAACAGTATATCACTGTGTCATTCCCATTTTGCCATGAAATCCCTTGATGGAATTCTTAGAACAGCCAGAAAACTGCTAAAGTATGAGCAACAGAACTGAATCAATAAAAGTTATCCTTTAAGAAAAGAAATGTCTGAGTTGTCCCAGCTGTATTCCTCCTTTGTCATCCAATTTATTTCCAATTAAGACTTTGGTTAGAGGGCTTTGCACTGACCCCTGGATATGAGAAGCAGAAGGAATAGTAAGTTCACTTTACAGGCTAGGGAAGCCTTCGCAAAATGAAAGGATCATATAACTAGCCAGAAATACATATGCTAGTGTCTGTCAAAGTCCCTTTCTGCAAGCATCATCAAGCTTTACTATCCAGTTTTTCTTTTCTTTCTTTTTTTTAAAAAAGAAATCCTCCCAGCTTTTAATAAAAGTAGCATCATTTATACTTTCAAAAATGCTGTACCTGTTTCCAACAAATTGCTGCTTTTTTCTGTAAAGAGTGAAAGTGAAAACTAGCAGTGATACGACAAGATTTTTGACAACATCTCTGTTCCCTGGGATAATCTCTATCAAATTGCCTTTTAAGTCTTTGTTAAGAAGTCTGATAGCTTGTCTGTAGCCACAAGTATTTTTAGTTAGGGTAGACAGTTAATAGTCAGACTTCTATGCAAAAGCTGTGTCAGATAACATTACAGAGCCTGCTTCCTCATCAGATAGTGTAAAAAAAACAAGATTAGCTCCCACAATTATTTTAATTATAAAGTTTGTAAAAACAATAGAAACCGATCTGCAATTTCTTGATGTTAAAAAGAGGGGAAGCAAGTGTTAGGAAAGCAATCCTTAAAAGCACTTTGATATAATTATGCTCTGAAATGTTGTAACAAAAATTACTCCTCATGCCATGCCTCCTTTTATAGCTGTGACATACTCACTGGCGTGCCTTGCCCGGTGTTTGTGAGGTCTGCTATGTTCCCTGTCAGAGTTCTGGTCGTCTTCTCCGTGCTCTGTGCTTTCGGATGAGATTCCAAAGGAGACCACAGAAGGAGGTGCCTCGGATGGCCCTCCTTCCCCTTGAGTAGCCACACACCCCTTTTCAGACACAGACCTGGCTTCTTTCCCCGTGCCAGAACAATCTAGGATCACTTCCACCCTGGTGAGAGAGGGCTCCTTTGTCTCGTCCCCATGGATTGCGCTGACCTCGGTGCCACCAACAATCTGGAAAACCTGGCTGGCCTGTTGAACAGCATCAGGGGCTTTCCCAGTTGCAGGGTCTGTAGCACTCACCCAGCCAGTCCCATATTGCAAGGGGGTGAGTCTTGTTTCCAAAGGCTTACACCGTTCAGCTTCTAGGACAGTGAGTACTGGGGTATTGTTGCCTTGTTGCCTGTCCTGAGAAAGCGACAACTGCAGCTCAACTGTAGGGCCTGGCTTGTCTCCAGTCCCCCCAGTGAAAGTAGGCACATTAATTAAGCATGCTTCGGGGGCTTCAATCACTTTAGGAGTGATTTTGTGGCAATACGTTAGCTCTCTTTCTTGGTCTGCCCCAGAAAAATCCACATTGCTTTGCTCCACATCTTTTGGGGCTGCTTCCTTGAATGCCCCTGTGGTGATCAGCAGTTCTTGGTGGGTTCTTGGCACTGCTGTCCTGATATGCAGTGTGGTGCTTTCTTTATATTCCTTGTTTTCAGCTTCACTACAGCCTCCATTTTCTGTTTCAGGATATAAGGCCTCATTTGCCCCACTGGAAGATCTGCAGGAATATAAACATAGAAAAAAAGCAAATTCTGGAAAACATGTTGTTGTAAGGATTGTTTTATATTTGTGTATCTTTTTAAAAATGATGCCATTATCTGTGCTGTATATAAAGCAACAGACACATTAGAAAGACCAAAGATTTTACTCATAAACTCCATAGATTATATGACTAACCTACCTCACTGTATTCTAGAGAAAATAAAACTGCAAATAGACATGAACATGGTTCCAAGCTCCTTGTAGGATGGGATTAAATATTGTAAATAAATAAATTAATCCCATTAAAAGCCCTTAGCAGTATAGGAAATTTATGTAGGTAATTGAAAAGTTTTGCTGGGGTTTGATTAAATAACACCAGTAAACCTATTCAGCCAATGTGAGAATAATGATGCTGGAAATAAATTTTCATTCTCATTGACACAGGATTATTATTATTTTCATGGGATGGATCTGATGTAAGACATCTTGTTGTATTCAGAAAACATGCTACGGAAGCAACAGGCAGAAAGGAAGGAGGCTTTCTCTATCTATCGTAATGTTTAGTAGCAAGAGTCATCCAATGAAACCGAAAAGTGGAACTTTCAGAAGAACCAAAAGGAATTAGTTCTTCATGCAGTACAGAGTTGAATTATGGAATCTGCTAACAAAAGTTGGGATTCATTAGTAACAGCCAGTTGTCTATTAACCATTGATAACTATGTTCTATGCCCTACATTTTTTTTATAAACCAGACCTCCCTAACCATTGGATGGTCTCTGAAAGTAGCAGTATCAGAGCTAGGACTTCTTGGTATGAGGTCCAGTATTCACACTGTATGCCACAAATGCTTTGAGGAAGTCATTTGAGGGTGTCATAGATCACGTTTAGGACTGCTGCACTCTTTCTTGGTGATAACATGCCATATAGGGTTTGCATTCAAGCTCAATCCTGATCCATTCTCAAACTGAAACTTTTTGTTCCAACTATAGGGCTATTTTGGGGGGAGGGGGGAGTGATTTCTCAACAGATGGAAGAATCACTTTGAGGGAAATTGCTCCCTGAAGAGTGTCCCTTTCCAGTGAGATCAGTTGCACACCTGACCAACCACATGATTTGCAGTCTAGTTCTATAAAACACACCATGGATTTCCTGGGGAATCTGCAGTCCATATACATTCCTGGTTATCAAAGACAACAAAGCTTTGTACATCATTTTTCTCTACGAATATCAGTTACAAGCAGTTAAATAAATAAATTTTGTGTCAGTATTAATCTGGGTTGAAAGGATTTTTGCTGGAGAAACTCCGCTCAGGGGACACCTATATGAGACTCCTTTCATGTCATGCAGCACTTGGGTATCAAACCCTGACCTTCCAACCATCAAGCTCAGCATCTTAACCACTAAGTCACCACAGTGCTGTTTACAAGCAGCTAATAATACAGTACCTTCAAAAGGAACAGATAAGCACCACTTGATACTGGAAACAACAGATGGTTACTCATATTCACAAGCCTCCACTATGAACACACTACAAAATATCTTATCTACAGCCAAGCCATAAAGTAGCACTGGATTTGCTCAGACTTGTCAGACAGAGGATTTAAATAAGGCATTTCTTGGACTGCACTGCCCATTCAATCAAATGAAGAAAGAAATGGTCAAGGCTACAACAAAATGTGGCAAGTAATTAAAGAGATGGGAATACCAGAACAGCTTATATTTTGTTGTTCAGTTGCACAGTTGATTCTGACCCTTTGTGACCCCATGGACCATTGTCCGCCAGGCACTTCTGTCCTCCACCATCTTCCTCAGCCCACCCAGCTCTGTGCTCATTGCATCTACAATACCATCAAGCCATCTCATTTTTGGCAACCTCCTTCTTTTGCCCTCCACCTTTCCTAGCATCAAGGCTTTCTCAAGTGAATCCTCTCTTCTCATCTGGTGTCCAAAAAACTTTAGCTTCATCTTTACTATTTGACCTTCTAAGGAGCAATTTGCATAGCCAAAGCAATGGTATTCCTGGTGGTAATGTATGGATGTGAGACCTGGACCATTAAGAAAGCTGAACACAGAAGAACAGATGCCTTTGAGATGTGGTGTTGGAGGAGAGTTTTGAGAGTCCCCTGGACAGCAAGGAGAACAAATAGGTCAATCTTAAAAGAAATTAACCCTGACTTCTCCTTAGAAGGTCAAATAGTAAAGATGAAGCTGAAGTACTTTGGACATCAAATGAGAAGAGAAAATTCACTTGAGAAAGCCTTGATGCTGGGAAAGGTGGAGGGCAAAAGAAGAAAAGGGAGGTCAAAAATGAGATGGCTAGATGGTATTGTAGACACAATGGGCACAAAGCTGGGTGGGTTGAAAAGGATGGTGGAGGACAGAGGTGCCTGGAGGGCAATGGTCCATGGGGTCGCAAAGGGTCGGAATCGACTTTGCAACTGAACAACAACAAGAACAAGAATAAGAACAACAACAACAACACATTCAGCTTCACTACAGTCTTCTATAGAATACCTCCCCCCCCCCCCCAAAGTTAACAGGACATTGTTTTTTGCAACCTACAGTGCCCCAGCTAAAAATACACTAACATATCACCAACTATCTACTACAGGGGTGCCCAAACTTTTTGAGCCATGGGCCAGTCATATGGTCAAGAATGCCAGTCACGTGGTTCCTTCCACCCAGAAGCAGAAGTAAAACACACATGCATGGGTACAGAACACGCCCACACATGTATGTTTTACTTTTGCTTCTGGGAGCGGCGAGGACAGTGAGGGCTGGATTAATTGGTGCTGGATTAATTGGCCAGATCCAGCCCACGGGTCATAGTTTGGGCACCCCTGGTCTACTGCTCATTCTAGATACTTTTCTTGCCTCACTGGGTGGGACACCTGTAGTGACACAGAGACAGCCACCTAACTTGGACAGTTATCAAAAAGAGGCTTTTTAACAGAGATACAGTCACAGGAATCAGACCTTGCAGCAAACCTAGATGTCAACTTTGCCATCATACCTATACAGAAAAGACTTTTAAAGGTTTTCACAATATAATCTCCAACATCAAGGCTTCATATATCCACTCTTTTTCCAATATGATATGTGCCAGCTTTCATCAGCAAATTCCCTGCAGCAGTGTTGGTGAAAGCTGGCACGTATCATGTTGGAAAACAAACGGATATGTTATATAGGACAAATAGATTAATTTTGACTCAAAAGGATGAACAGACATGAAACAGACATTAAAAACATATTCCCATTCAGAAACCAATGCCAGCACATGTCAGTCTTCCTGGCTATTCTGCCCTTAAATGGACTGTGTTCAAGGAAACACAAAAACTTATTAAAGGTACTGTACCAACAAACTCTTGGTTGTTTCTATTGCAACAATTTAACAGGATTGCATCCTTGTACATTTCTTGCAATTTCTAATTCTTTTCATGAATGACACACCTACATTTTTATACAAGGTTTTATCAAGTCAGTTTTTATATGGGTTTTGCACATGCTTCCACTTAAAACACCTGGCTTCTTTCTCATGGAGAAAAAGAAAGTGTTTTGTGTTTCAGGATATTTATTCTGTCACCCAAGTATTATTCCAAAGAGTACTATTCCATCGTATTGCTCCAAAGAACATGGTAAGAGGATTTTATCCTTCAGCATTTGAACAGGGAATGCTCCTTGAAAGGAAAGGGACTTCAAAAAGAAAAAATTTAATCCTTCCTGACTCTGAATACTTTATCTTCATAAAACTTTGCCCAGCTGTCACTAATTCATCTTGCTGATATTTTTTTAAATCTCCTTAGCAGAAGTTCTGTCTAATTACAGTCCTTCTAAACTACTAACTGTCAGTGAAAGAAGTTTAGACAATTTTGGCCACGGAGGCACCACAGTCAGTTAGAAGGGCATCATGCTGTGCTGTATATGAAACCATCCTAATTCTTCTTCCAGAGAATTGCCAAAATAACAACACAAAACCCCAACAGCAATGTCTCTGTGGTGCTGAAGCATTCTAGGGTGGTATCTGGAAAGAAAAAGAAGAAAAGAAGTCCTGTATCCAAATTCCCGAGTACTGCAGGACGGAATGAGCTCCCGTCTTTGTTCCAGCTCCTGCCAACCTAGCAGTTCGAAAGCTAGAAATTGCAAGTAGATAAATAGGGACCACTTTGGTGGGAAGGTAACAGCGTTCCATGCGCTCCGGTGTCTAGTCATGCCTGCCACATGACCATGGAAACGTCTGCAGAAGCAGACAGTGCTGGCTCTTCGGCTTTGAAACAGAGATGAGCACTGACCCCCTAGAGTCGGATACGACTGGCTTTCAAGCAAGGGAAACCTTTACCTTTACTATCCAAATAACATAGAATTAATTTTATTTTTGGCTGCAAGGAAACAAGACTTCGGGGTGATTAAAACAACAGCAATGACCAGAGGCTGTTAAGAAAAAAAATAAATGATCTCATGGTGCAATTGTGTGTGGGCTTTTTTAAACTGCAAAACCGACTGGCATTTGGAATTTTAAAACTGCTACCACATATAGCACAGCCACTGGGAAAGCCATGTGCTAACAAGGGCGGGATGAATTCATCATTCATTAGTGTAAAGATACTCCAGAATAATAGTTCCCAATCACCAACATCTGTGCCAGTTGCTAGAAATAACATTTGTATGTAGGATCAAACTATAACATCTCCTAAGTATAGAGGAAGATTCCAGACAGGTTAAACATCTCTACCAGGGGTTCTCAACCTTTTCAAGCCAAGGACCGGGTCATGCTCCCTGAGACAGCTTCAGGGGCCGGACAGCCATTTTTCCCTGCCTTGCCACACATGGCATTTCTGGATGTGGTGTACGGAGGGGGAGGCACATGAAATGGTGTTGTGGGCTGCACCTGGACCCCAGGCCATAGTTTGAGAACCCCTGATCTATACTGATGAAGCCCTGTGAGCGTTGCTGGCTTCTGTCATGTTACATTACTTAGGCAACCAATTCTAGTGCTCCATAGATATAAACCATGAATATATAAACATTTCCTTGTAGGAAGGAAGATTGGAGATAAGCCAGATAAATATTAGCCTTTCTTGGTAGCCTGTTTGCTGGGTTGTGGGTGTGGAAGAGAAAGTGAGAGAGATTGACAGAGAGAGAAGAGATTTTCCCCCTTAAAAGGTTTTCTCTATGTGGTGGTAATGGAAGCTTTTCAACACATTCTTCTCTCCATATCAATTAAAACCAATTAAAACAGAATATTATTATTTCTTGGTCAAGATTAGGGACCTTTCCTTAAAGTATTATTACTGATCACACAACTCCAGAGCCTTTGATTCCCCAGAATTCAAACTGTATTTTTTTGTTTGGGATAATAATACTCTTTGCACTCTTTGTTATAAAATGAGTGAGGAAGAGGAGGAGCAGGTATTCTTTTCTTTTTGGTTATGGACATAATTTTGCCTCCAGGAACTCCTGTTTATAAGTTAAGTGAAAAGCACCACAATCTCTCTAATTGTGTATCCCCTTCCCTGTTTAACCTCAGACAGTTATTTTACACCTGACATTGCAAACATCTAACAGCTTTACTCTGTAATTCCACCATTAAGTGAAACTTAATTTCTAGTAAATGTGCTTGGGATTCTAGTCTCTTCTTTGCAATTAAATAATTTAAATAATTGTTTATGTGTATTTTTATGTGGTTTATGTCTATTTAATGTGTATTTTTATGTGTACTTATTTTTATGGTGTTTTTTTTTACTTTGGCTCTGCCCACAATGTTGCTTCAGCCCATGATGTCATGATGTTGGCTCTGCCCACAACGTTGGCTCTGCCCACAGTGTGGTAGTAAAATTTTTGGCTGCCCACCACTGCCTGCTACTCTTTAAGATGTCACAGCACTCTTTGTCAGAAAAGTGGCAGTGGTCTAAGTGGGAGAAGGAGAGGAAAAGAAATAGAGACTGGCCCAAATGTTGGTGGAATGGAGATGGCCACAACTTTATTATCTGCTTTACTGCAAGTAAAATTTGAATCTGAAGCAATCTGTTTCCACCATGAGAAGTTTCTTATTTGTATTGCAATACATTTTATCTCTCACTTGAGCAACCCGTCCATCCATACAGGAAATGTTTATTCTCAAGTGACAATGGTCTACCCTAGGGTTCCTCAACCTACAGCCTTGGGGCCGGATACGGCCCACAGCACCATTTCATGTGCCCCCCCCCACACTGCCTCCACCACACCAGGAAGTACCATGTGGTGCAGGAAGAGCAAAATGGCCATGTGGCCCCCAAAGCTGTCTGAGGGAGAGTGACCCGGCCCCCAGCTTTAAAAGGTTGAAAACTCCTGGTCTTTATCCACCGGGGTGGGGTGGGGGTAATTTGATGTTTAAGAGGGGCAATTTGAGAATGAGTTATTAACACTGAATTCACTTTTTGAATAATAAGAATTATATGTCCAGGAGTGAGGGATCAGGATTTTAGAAATGCTTAGGTGGGACATGGCCCAAAAAAGGTTGGGAACCACTGGTTTATACTGTCTTTTGTTTGCTTAAATTTGCCCACCCCCGCCCCCTGAATTATTGACATACCCTTTTCCTCTTCTGAGCCTGCCTCCTCCAAGATAATGTAACCTTTGATTGGTTATTAGGGCAATGGAACTCTCTCAACAAGCTATGCGGCCCTTGCCAATTAAAACTATGCTTTAACCCCTCTCCATCTACATCCTGTGTCACAGAAAGATGCAAATGGTAACCTTGGTAACCCTAGACTTCTTGGTACTGTTGACAAAGGCTAACTTGATGTGCTCCTCTTCCAGAAAACCTGGCTGACAGTTCATTTTTTTTGGGGGGGGGGGATTTAAAATATTTGTTTGAACATAGCCTTAAACACTTTGGGATGAGTTTATTTGGACAGCCATCACTTGGGCTCAAATGAACCTACCCACGCATTAAAATTTACCTCAGAGGACCTGTTTGCTGGTTCCCAACCAGAAGTAAAATCTCCTTGGTTGTTGACAGTATAGATGTGGCCATTTCACCTCCAGTTACAGACCTCCAACCTTGCTGAAGTATATACAGCTTTAAAAATGCTAGTTTAAAAAAAGGATCTCAAGACTATTTCCCTAATAGTATATAGAGTTTAAAAACCAATCAACCACCTAAAGAGTTTTTTTCACTGTCTTATGTGTAAGGGACTGCAGTGGCTCAAGTCACTAAGACGCTGACTGGGAGGCGGAAGGTCAGCAGTTCGATTCCCGAGTACTGCAGGACAGAATGAGCTCCCGTCTCTGTCCCAGCTCCTGCCAACCTAGCAGTTTGAAAGCAAGAAATTGCAAGTAGATAAATAGGGACCACTTCGGTGGGAAGGTAACAGTGTTCCGTGCGCTCCAGTGTCTAGTCATGCCTGCCACATGACCATGGAAACGTCTGCAAAAGCAGACAGCGCTGGCTCTTCGGCTTAGAAACAGAGATGAGCACTAACCCCTAGAGTCGGATATGGCTGGCTTTCAAGCAAGGGAAACCTTTTACTATGTTATGTGTTGGAGGAGAGTTTTGAGAGTCCCCTGGACAGTGAGAAGAACAAATAGGTCAGTCTTAGAAGAAATCAAACCTGACTGCTCCTTAGAAGGTCAAATAGTGAAGATGAAGCTAAAGTATTTTTGACATCAAATGAGAAGAGAGGATTCGCTTGAGAAAGCCTTGATGCTGGGAAGGGTGGAGGGCAAAAGAAGAAGGGGACGGCCCAAGATGAGATGGCTAGATGGTATTGTAGAGACAATGGGTACAGAGCTGAGCGAGTTGAGGGGGATGGTGGAGGACAGGAGTGCCTGGCGGACAGTGGTCCATGGGGTCACAAAGGGTCGGAATCGACTGTGCGACTGAACAACAACAAAAAAGTTTTATAACTCCATTTTGTACTGCTGCTTGTTTTTATTGAATTTGATGCTACATTTGTATTCATTGCTGAGAGCTGCATTGCACGGACTACATTCTAAAAATTGATTTCACCGTTATCAGTGCTACATACAGACAATGTGGAATTGAAAAGCAAAGCTTTCATTTAAAATCAGTAATATAGATGTAATCACGATCTGCTTGTATGAATCTATCAGAACATATAATAAACATATACTTCCCTTCACCTTTTGATAAGCATTTGGAGACTGTCAGTCAGGCCTTCCATCAGAGAGATAACATCAGCATAGGTCAAGTCCGCACAAGGGGTGCCATTGATAGAAATCACTTCATCTCCTTCACACAACCCAACTTTAGATGCTTTGCTCTTATTCCGAATCTAAAACGAATTAGACAGAAAAAGAAAATTCAGATCTATTCATTCAGTTCATTTTCAGGTAAACACAACTACAGAAGTGCTGAAATCTCATAGCCAGCAATAAACAAGTAAATGCCTTGTTTGCTTTTACTCTTATCAGTGCTAGCCCTGCCATTGGCCTTAATGAGATGACCTATGGCAGCAGACTAGTGAGGCCAGCATTACCAGCCCATGGTTTTTTCTGTGCCTCTGAAAGTCCCCCTTTTGTGGGCAAACAATGCTGTGTATCCAACATGGCCTGCCTGGAACACCTACACACCGCTTTGAATTAATCTCCTTTATAACAATAAGCTCCTGGCCTTGAGGGAAGAAGGAGCAGCTGTGCGGGGCGGCCGGGAGGCTACAAGAACGCTGCCGCTGCTGACACTGGACTTCTCCCTTGGCCATTTAGCCTGGAGGGAAGTGGACAAGTCTGAGTTTTTGTAATGCATTCCCCCCACCACCTGGGTGTATTGCTTTGGAATGTATATTGCTTTTGAAATATGTATTGCTTTTATATATTGTATTAATGTAATAATGTATTGTGTTATTGTTGTGAGCCGTCTTCAGTCGCATTGTTGATTGGGCGGCATATAAATCCAAATCCAATAATGATGATGATGATGATGATGATGATACGGGAGAAGATGTGGTAGGAAGACACAAGGAGGTAAACAGACGGAGAATAGTGTTATCTGGACCTAACAGTAATATTCCACTATTGAGGCCGTGCAATTACACAGTAAAGGTGCTGTCTGAAGGTACTTTTTTTGAAGCCTAGTCAACAAGTATCAGAAGTAGCTGGTAGCATTCTGAGATTGCAAAATGGACAGAACCACTCCAGATTAAATTAGGGAAGGTCCCGTTCTAAATGTCTGTAGAAAGCTCCCTGCACTTTACCCCACTGGAAAGGATATCCCTATATCCTTTGTCCCTGGTTTTGTGTGTATTCATGTATGTAATATGTAGGGAGCTTTTAAAATGCACAGTAATTATAAAATAGCATTATCCACCTGAAATCTGAAATAAAACTATACAGAATTTATTTTATTGTATTTTGCTGTGTCATTTTGTTGCCAGTGCATAGCATGCTTTGGTTACTTATCACATTAATGCAGAATTGCACAAAAAAGTCTTGAGGTGACGAGAAATGTCTTCTTTCAAATGGGACACCTCCAGCACCCTCACATGTTTTGTGCGTCATTCTTAGCAGCATTAAAAATAGCTTTCAAACCCCAACTCTTGACTCATAGAGAACCCAGCTGCCACCAGGCCAGCGTCTTTAGTCCCTTGCCGGGTGGGAACTGAGGGAGGAGGAGGTTGCACAGATTATTTCCCTTCTAAACTGGACCTGAAAGTGGCTTGTTTAAACTGCCCCAAAGGATATTTTCAAAAAATGAATTGTGGATACAAGCATATTGAACTGGTAAGATTCAAAAAACAAATTCAATGTTTTACTCAGACAAATTGAAATTAATGGAATATAAATTAATTATGACCAATAAATCCCAGCAATTTCAGTTGTTCTTTTCTAGGCAGAAATAACAGCAGATTTAGCTCTAAGAGTTAGAAAACTGGAGTACATGTACTTTCATAGGCTATCTTGTAAATTTCACTTGAACTGGGCTGTATCTGTACATTTGTGCCAACATTTGAAAGAAATTGTGCATAATTGTCATAATAAACAAGTTTTATAGGGTCTTCTTCATTAATAGCCACTCCAGCTCTATGAAAGGATCCATTTAAAGTTGAGGGGGAAAGGAGTCTTCATATTTAAATTCAGGTGTAAATTGTACCCCTTATGCTTTGTAGTCTTAACATAACTGTTCCAGGAATTAAAACAAGTTTGCATTCCTTGAATTGTCTCGAATTACATAGCTAGAAAAAAAGAGGTCTGAGATATCTATGACTCAAGTCACTAGAGGCCATAAATAGAAGCTCACATTGTTGGAAGTGGCAGCTAATCCCTGTGAGTACAACCAGGATGATGAATTGTTTAAGTTTTATGAGTCTCATTAATAACATAGGGTCTCAATATTATTTTATAATTCACATGACTATAAAATAATGCAATATTCTGTAATGAATAGTGGCATTAACCAAAAAAATCAATAAGAGTCAAGTCGCCATCGGCTGCAACTCATATTCAAGAATGCATTTTTTTCCTAAAGCAGGAAAAATGCCATTGGTGTGAATTTGTTTAAGGTGGATCCCAGCTTGCCATGAAGTGACCCACACACTATGATCACAGAGTCATCTCCTGTGGCACATATGAAATGAGACATGCAGGATTTAACACTGGGACTGCAATAGACTGCTGCAGCCTTGAGGATATGGACAAGGTGCACCTGCACAGCCAGTCCACCTGGCATGGCCTCTTCTGCCTCCATGACTGTTGGGAACCAGAGTTCCTCCTCTGCTCATTTTGCTGTTGGGCCCAATATGATGGTTTCCAGCGAGGTATCACTGTAGATAAATAGGTACCACTTTGGTGGCAAGGTGAACAGTGTTCCATGCATTCCAGTGTCTAGTCATGCCTGCCACATGTCTATGGAAACATCTGCAAATGCAGACAGCACTGGCTCTTTGGCTGTAATCAGAGATGAGCACTGAATCCTAGTGCCAGATACAACTAGCTTTTAAGGAAAGGTGACTTTTACCTATATACAAAGCAAAATACTAATTCAAACACAAGCTGGTGCTCTTTATATCAACTGATGGTCCTTTCCAGGTTTCTTTACTGATTGTTTTAATTTTGGTTGCAAACAATTCCTAACCAATTCCCTGTTTAAAAAAATGCTAAGCAACCAGACATATGGTAGGTCCCACATCTTCCTCTAATGCATCCCACTTAGATATGTGATTTTAAGAGAATGTAAATGACACAGGTGCCTTCAAGACAACCATTGGTAAGTAGTTCTTGGCTCAGCTATGCACCATTCATCTTCACTGTTTAAAATACAGAACATGCATTTGGAAAATACCAAAGCATCCTCACCATAGCCTGTGGTCCTTGCAGAAATGATAAACATTTACAAATATGGAGTGGTGTGCTGCGCTGCACATACCATTTCCTTGAAGGGATATATAAACATCCACATGCTGTTCTGAATGTTGCTTTTAAGCCGCTAAGACAGAAACTGCCTTTGCTTGAAACATCAGAAACTTTTCTATTCCAGTTTTTTTACCAAGCACCTCTTGCTAAATTTTGATGGAAACGGGAGTTTGTTTTGCAACAACAGAATGGATAATGGTCATTTGGAGAAAGATAATAACAAAGTATTCTAATTGGCATGTGCTAATAAGGAGCTGTAAAGAGGAAATATCCACTCAAAGATTGTTATCTTGCCGTGACGAGGGGGCTTGCGTGGTTTGATAATACTATGGGCTATGCTGTGTAGGGCATAGCGGAGAACTCAGACTATGCACAAGCCACTGGTGAAGGAACTGCCAACCACACAAGTACAATTGCTAAGCGAACCCCATGGAGAGTATCAAAAAGCTAAATGATATGATGCTGGAAGATGAGCCTCTCAGGTTGGAAGGTATCCAATATGCTACTAAGGAAGAGCAGAGGACAAGTACAAGTAGCCCCAGAAAGAGTGAAGTGGCTGGACCAAAGCTGAAAGGACACTTAGCTGTGAATGGATCTGATGGTGAAAGGAAAGTCCAATGCTATAAGGCATAATATTGCATAGGAACCTGGAATGTAAGATCTGTGAATCAAAGCAAGCTGGATGTGGTCAAAACTGAGATAGAAAGACTGAGCATTGATATCTTGGGAATCAATGAACTAAAGTAGACAGGGATGGGCAAGTTTAACTCAAGGGACTATTATATCTACTATTGCAGGCAATAATTCCTTAGAAGAAATGGAAGTGGCCCTTATAGTCAATAAAAGAGTAAGGAAAGCAGTAATGATACAATCTTTAAAAATGACAGAATGATCTCAGTCCGAATTCAAGCAAACCATTCAACATCACAGTAATCCAAGTCTATACCTCAATCGCTGATGCAGAAGAAGACCTAAAGAGCCTCTTGATGAGGGTGAAAGAGGAGAGTGAACAAGCTGGCCTGAAACTTAAAAAAAACACCCCAAAACAAAACCCAAGATTGTGGCATCTGGCCCCATCACTCCCTGGCAAGTAGAAGGAGAGTAAAAGGAAGCAGTGACAGACTTTACTTTCTTGGGATCAAAGATCACTGCAAATGGTGACTGCAGCCATGAAATAAAAAGACACTTACTTCTTGGGAGGCAAGCAATGAGAAACGTAGGCAGAATAATAAAAAGTAGAGACAACACTCTGCCAACAAAAGTCCACATTTGTTAAAGCAATGGTCTTTCTAGTAGTAATGTATGGCTGTGAGAGCTGGACCAGAAGGAAGGCTGAGTGCAGAAGAATAGATGCCTTTGAACTGTGGTGCTGGAGGAGACTCTTGAGAGTCCCCTGGACTGCAAGGAGACCAAATCAGTTAATCCTGAAGGAAATCAACCCTGACTGCTCCTTGGAAGGACAAATACTGAAGCTGAACCTCAAGTAGTTTGGCCACCAAATGAGAAGAGAGAACTCACTGGAGAAGGCTGTGATGCTGGGAAAGATTGAAGGCAAAGGAGAAGGGGGAGGCAGAGGATGAGGAGGATGGATGGAATCATTGATGTGATGGGCATAGATCTGGCCAGGCTGTGGAGAATGACAGAAGAGCCTGGCGTTAGGTAGTCCATGGGGTTTCAAAGGTTTGGACTCAACTGTGCAACTGAACAACAACAACATTGCCTATGCTGTGTTGGTCTGTTAAAAATTGCAGCCCAAGAACATCTGCTATAATCAGCTAAAATCCACATTTCCCCAATGTATAAATTCCACATTTTGAATACAAATGAGCATATGGTTGTTCAACCAAAAAGAAGGAAATGGAATAAAGATATTGATGGTTTGGATGGCTTTTGTGATTAACACTTGTTAGTTAAGGAGTACAAACAACAGGCTAGCAAGCTGCCAGCACCTAACAGCTGATTAGGTATTTGGGTACTACATCTTAGTTTTATTTTATTCCTCAGCTCACAAGCCTAAAGCTTGTACACAATTTTGTGCCTTTTTCATCTTTAAATGGGGCTCATCAAGATATTAATTTCTAAGGAACTTTTATTTAGGAGGGGTGCTTTTTGGCAAAGATGCTTCTGCATTCTATATCCCTGTATGTGAGTTCAAATTAAGAGCAAAATGAGGCAGAAGTATGCTTGTTCTTTATTTGTGAGTGCAATTTCACCTTTGATTTGCTTGCAATAATAGCCAGTAATGGCCAGTAATGTGTTTAACCTTGGCCTTTCCCATCAGCCAGAAGGATAAGAGTCTCTGTGGCCATGGGAGGCCCAAGATGTCGCTGCACCGCCGCGCCCTCCTTGGCCTTTCCTATTGGCCAGGAGGATAAGAGGCCCCATGACCATGGGAAGCTGAAGATGCTGCCATGCCACCGCACCCTCCTTGGCCCTTCCCACCAGCAAGGAGGATAAGAGCCCCTGTAGCCACAGGAGGCCGAAGATGCTGATGAGCCCTCCTTGGCCTCTCCCACCAGCTGGGAGGATAAAAGCCCCTGTGGCCACGGAAGGCCAAAGATGCCACTGCACCACCCTTGGCCCTCCCCACCAGTGGTTTTGGTTGGGGTGCCATGGCATATTCACACAGTGGCTTTTGTTTTGTTGCTGTGGGACTTTCTGTGGGACTTCTCATATGAGTGCTGTGGGACTTCTCAAATGAGTTTCCCCCCTCTCTTTTGACATGAATTCTATGAACGTCTTACGTTTTGTTTGGGTGGTCTCGCAGTTTTTGCGATGTAACAAAAATCAGGTACATTTGACAAGCTGCCACCACAAAACTAAAGAACCCACGAAAATAAAGGTTACATCGACTGAAAGCTCGTTGCAGTGACTTTCCGAAATGTAAAGAGCCATTGACCAAAAATACAAAGCCTTGAAAAAAATGCAATCTTCGCTGGAGGGGTTTGTTTCCAGCGGCCCAACGACCAAACCACACAACCGATTCAGGTGACCCAAAGTGCATTTGAAAGAGGAAATAATAACCTTTGTGGTGATACTATTACTTGAAAATTAGGGAGGCAAACTATGAAGCGCTTTACAAAAATCTGCTCAAACAAGGTCACAAAAACGCAAAAATAAAAGGGGAAACCATGTTAGAAACTGAATATGACAACTTCCCAAGGTGGATATAGTTCAAATACAACATGTGGAGAATAGATACATTGTTGTGAGAATGGATACACTGTAGCAAGTTTCTCCTTTGAAGTCAAAACCACTTTCCCATTTGGCTTTCCCTCTTATTGAAGAACTGCTTTCAAGCAATCGTGAAGGAAAAACTCTTTTACTTTGCAGTTTGACTATTGAAATATTTATTAAAAATAGATCCTTTGCAGTTATTCACCTGTGATGAATTGTTGTGTGTACAGTGGTCTGCTTATGGAAATGTGTGCATAGTGGGTAGAGTCGGGGAGAATGGAAAATAAAGGTTAAAAGCATCTTTATTGAACAATAAAATATAAAAAAATAATAAACACAAATGAAATTGGAATTTCTGGTTTTGGGTTAACACAACGTAGCAGTTCAAAAGCAAGAAACTACAAGAAGATAAATAAGGACCACTTTGATGAGAAGGTAAACAGTGTTCCATGCCTGCCAGATGTCCACGGAAATGTCTGCACACACAGACAGCGTTGGCTCTTTGGCTATAAACAGAGATGAGTACTGAAACCTAGAGTCAGATATGACTGGCTTTCAATCAAAGATGACCCTTACCTTAGCTCAGAAAACCTTAGATTTTGTGAACATTTTATTGAAACCTTAATTTCATGAACATAATGTCTTTATTTTCCCCATTTGAAACATCACCTTTAACTAATGAATGAATTAAAAGAAATAAATGAACCAATGAGCATAATTCAACACATTGAATTCATGCACTAAATCTCTGACGGTAGTGTCCTTAGATTCTACCTGCAACTTTTTTTTTGTAATGCTTTTTGATACTGTGATACTGATATTTTTGATACTGTGATTTGTGATGATATTATATTGTTTGTGATTTGTGATGATGATATGTATTGTGATTGTTGTTAGCCACCCGGAGTCACATAGCTGAGTGGGCAGCATACAAATTCAATAAATGAAATGAAATGAAGAAATGGTTTTGTTCTATCTGCCTAAATTTTTAAAATTTATTTCAACTTAATCATAAAATACAGTGCTGTATAGTCTAATTTTTAAACGATTATGTATTCCAGTGCCTCCTTTGATCAAATAATCTTTGTGACACTGGAGGAAAAAACTAAGAAAGAATCTCAGAGGATCTCTTAGCAATATCAGCATATTAACTGACAATTCCTTTTAATTAGGAATCTAAAAATGCAGTAATTAAATCAAGAAAGGCAGTATTGAATAATGCATATAGTAACAGATGCTTGAGTTGGTTTATAATAAAACAATTAAACCAAAACAAGGCTGAGCCTGCAAATATTGAGATTTGATGGGATCAATTGTTGGTGCAAAGCCAAAACATCTCTTCTCAAGGTCAAGATTCTTTTGAGACAGCAGAGATCGCATTACCTGAGCATTCCACTAATACGATATACATAGCAAGAACCACTTGCTCACTGTTAACATTAATAAATGTATACTGCAGGGGCTTGCAGCCTATAGCCTGTGGGCCAGAGACACCCCTGGACGCTTTCCACTTGGTCCACAGCGGCAACCCAGGAGGAAGACAGACTTACAACAGCCATAAACGCACCCCCCGTGGTTTACGGCAGCACTTGTGGTAGGGAGAAACCACATGTCTGGCCTGCTCAGCTGTCTGAGGGGGAGTTGCCTGGCCCAGGGCAAAAATAATGCTAGACAACATAGGACTCTGGTGCTATTGGAAAGTTCATTTCTGACCAATACAGGCAAGGCAAAGAGATGATGCTGGAGCAGATTTTGATAAAGTCTAGGACCAGATAGACAGAGTGCCAGAAGAATTATGGACAGAGATGTGGGACATCATGCAGGAGGCAGCAAGGAAAACCATACCAAAAGAAAAGAAGCATAAGAAAGCTAAGTGGTTGTCCAATGAGGCTGTTAAAATAGCAGAGGAAAGAAGGCAAAGGAGAAAGGAAAAAATACAATCACTTGAATACAGAATTTCAAAGAAAAGCAAGGAGAGATAAGGAAACCTACCTGAATGAACAGTGCAAAGAAATAGAAGAAAACAACACATGAAGCAGGACTAGACATCTTTTCAAAAAAATTGGGGAAATCAAGGGAACATTTTAAGCAAAAATGACCATGATAAGGGACAAAGACGGCAAGGAGTTAGCTGATGCAGAAGAGATTAAGAAAAGATGGAAAGAGTACACAGAGGAACTCTACAAAAAGGACCTCAACACTCCTGATAATAACAATGATGAGGAAATTGAACTTGAGCCAGACATCCTAGAGAGTGAAGTCAGAAAGGCCTTAAAAGGGACTGCAAACAACAAAGCCAGTGGAGATGATGGTATCCAAGTTGAACTTTTCAAAGCCCTAAAAGATGATGGAATCAAATTATTGCATTCTATATGCCAGCAGATTTGGAAAACACAACAATGGCCACAGGATTGGAAAAGATCAGTATACGTTCCAATCCCCAAAAAGGGTAATGCCAAAGAATGTTCAAATTGTCAAACAATTGTGCTCATCCCAGAGGCTAGCAAGGTGATGCTCAAGATAATACAGGATAGACTGCAACAACATGTGGAGAGAGAATTACCAGAATTGCAGGCGGGGTTCAGAAGAGGCAGGGGAACAAGAGACCACATTGCCAACATACGCTGGATCATGGAAAAAACAAAGGAATATCAGAAACAAGTCTACTTCTGTTTCATTGATTACACTAAGGCCTTTGACTGTGTAGACCACAACAAAATGTGGCAAGTAATTAAAGATATGGGAATACCAGAACACCTTATGTGCCTCATGAGAAATCTGTACATGAATCAAGAAGCAACAGTTAGGACAGAATATGGAATAACGGAGAGGTTTGGAATAGGAAAAGGAGTAAGACAAGGCTGCATTTTGTCACCCTGCTTATTCAACTTATACACAGAGCACATAATGCGCAATGCAGGGATGGAGGAATCACAATTTGGGATCAAAATTGCTGGAAGAAACATCAACAATTTGAGATATGCAGATGATGCTACCCTAATGGCAGAAAGTGAGGAGGACTTTAAAAAGCTTCTGCTTATTTTGAAAGAAGAAAGTGCAAAAGCTGGCTTGAGACTTAATATCAAGAAAATCAAGATCATTGCAACAGGCCCTATCAGTCCCTGGAAAATAGATGGGGAAGAAGTAGAAGCAGTGACAGATTTTACTTTCTTAGGATCAAAGCTCACTGCAGATGGTGATTGCAGCCATGAAATAAAAAGGCGACTGATTCTTGGGAGGCAAGCAATGAGAAACCTGGGGAGCATAGTGAAAAGTAGAGACATCACATTGCAAACAAAAATTCGCATAGTCAAAGCAATGTTTCTTAGGATGTTCTAATCTAATGTTTTGTAATTGCAACTGTTATTGGAGGTATATATACTGTATATGCGATATTTGTAATTTACTATGTGATATCTGTAATTGCTTTTATGTTATGGAATGTGCTATGTAATTGTAACTGTTTCTTCTGTTAGCCGCCCAGAGTTGCTCTGCGAGTGGGGCAGCATATAAGTCGAAAATACAAATACAAATGTTATTTCCGGTGGCAATGAATGGCTGTGAGAGCTGGACCATAAGGAAAGCTGAGTGCAGAAGAATAGAGGCCTTTGAGATGTGGTGTTGGAGGAGAGTTTTGAGAGTCCCCTGGACAGCGAGGAGAACAAATAGGTCGATCCTAGAAGAAATCAACCCTGACTGCTCCTTAGAAGGTC
The DNA here is from genome assembly GCA_030440675.1 of Furcifer pardalis. Classification (NCBI taxonomy): domain Eukaryota; kingdom Metazoa; phylum Chordata; class Lepidosauria; order Squamata; family Chamaeleonidae; genus Furcifer; species Furcifer pardalis. The sequence continues at coordinate 74,123,325 of CP126892.1, forward strand.
AAATTGTAAAGAAGAAGCTAAAGTAATTTGGACATCAAATGAGAAGAGAGGATTCACTTGAGAAAGCCTTGATGCTTGGAAGGGTGGAGGGCAAAAGATAAAGAGGGCGGCCCAAGATGAGATGGCTAGATGGTACTGTAGACTCAATGGGCACAAAGCTGAGCGAGTTGAGGAGGATGGTGGAGGACAGAAGTGCCTGGTGGACAGTAGTCCATGGGGTCGCAAAGGGTCGGAATCGACTGTGCAACTGAACAACAACAAAGGGACATCAATGGAGTTTTATTACACCATATTTTTCCTTTGATAAATTGCCTGCTTTTCTTCAGCAGCATGAGTTGCAAGCTAAAGTAATGCACCAAGTTAAAGTATGGAAGAAATTGTAGAGCAGGGGTAGACAATGTTCAGGAGTTTTCAAATTACAGTGGTAACTCATACAACAATTTTAGTCCATTCCATGGGGCTCGTTGTTGTACAAAACAACGTTGTTGTACCAAACGATTTCCCTTATGGGATGCATTGTACAACAATGTTTTTGCTAAGTGTTTTTTCCCATTGAAAAATTGTTGTACGATTTTTTTTCCATAAGGAAAATTGTTATGCGGGACAACACTTCCCTCCCCAAACCTAATTGTTATGCGATTTCGTTGCTATACAGGGCGATTGTTGTATGAGGTTTCACTGTACTTTGTTTTTAATTATTTGTTAATTTCATTTACATACTGCCATGTTAACAGGTATGCCACTACTTGCAGAAGTGAATATCAGAACCAATATCACACTTTACAACAAAGTAAGAAAAAAGGCAATTAAAAATAATCACAGAGAATAAAAATTAACCCCCAGTGGTGATAGTAGTATTATACCAGAAATTATGAGTAAAATGAGTTCCAACCAAAAACCAGCCATGAAATACTTAAAGTATCTTAAAAGGCCCAAGATGCACTGCCGGAAACCAGATGCAAAATAGAAATGCAGGGAACTAACAGAAGAATTAGGAACCTGGGTAGCTCTACTCGACCTCTTTTTTAACTTCCAGAAATGCACATGAAATCTTTGTACACAAGAACTCAATTCTGGTTTCCCTAAAGCTGGAGTTTTCAACCTTTCAAAGCCGGGAGCCCAGTCATGCTCCTTCAGACAGCTTCAGGGGCCTGATGGCCATTTTGCCCTTCCTCCACCACATGGCCCTGTGGGCCGCAGGTTGAGAATCCCTGACCAAAAGATTCTTCTTCTTGCATGAGCCCACTTCAGTGGGAGGGATAGCTTCCTTGAGTTTCAAAAGCAGTACCTAAGTGGGCTATCATTATCATCTTGCTCATGGGTTTCCCCTCCTTCTCTGGCAGAAGACCAAGGTGAGCAACTGAAAGAGAGATGAGGTAATGATCTCCAGAATGTTAATCTGGCTAGCTGACTGACACTGCACATTTTCAAGCAGTGAGACCCGTGCATTGCACTAGAGCGCCATGTTCTACAAGAGGATATTTTGCTAATCCCCCTATCTGCTAGCATAGTGCCAGCACTTATTTTACCCACCATCAAATATTCTTATTTATTCAATGCCCCCATTACACCTTTCCTGCTAACACTTCTTACAGTTCAAAGACTGTACAAAGACATAAAGAACAGAGAATTTTTTTAAAAAAAAACCCTCTAACAATACTATTCTGGCATTCTTTTGCTCCATGCAGAGCTATAGCCAGGGAGTGGCCAGGGTGGGCTTGGCCTACCCTGAGTTAACAGTTTGCCTACCCTGGCAAAGTGTGGTTTCCCATGTGCCAGATGGGGCACTCCCAGCCCCTCTCTGTTGGCATGTGCACTGTGACCCCAGCACAGAGCCCAATGGGAGCACTTCCTCCCTCCTCCCAACACAGAGTTCACCCCCCTCTGCCCAGCAGTCCAATGGGAGCACTTCCTCTTCCCCCAGCACAGAGTTCGCCCAGCCCCTCTGCCCAACAGCCCAATGGGAGCACTTCCTCCCTCCCCCAGCACAGAGTTTGGCCTGCTTCTCTGCCCAATAGCCCAATGGGAGCCCTCCCTCCCCACAACACAGAGTTCACCCATCCCTCTTTTGGGGTACTTGGTCTCTAAAAGGTTCACCATCGCTATAACTACAAACCCTTGTAATGTCCAAATTCTGAGACACCAAGCCTTTGTAAAGCATGAATACTGTAGAATATTGTAAACAAGGCAAGAGTATACCATCGAACTTGTTAATGCCATCTCTGTATTTTCAACTGTGATTACTTTTTATGTTACAATAAATTTGTTTTCAAGCTTCTCTACAAAGAGGCTGATTGTTTTAGCAAATAGTTACACTAAACTATTGTTCAAGTTTCAATTTTAAAAGCTTTTTTCACATGTAGGGCTACTTTTCCATACCCCTTTATTTAATATGTTTAACATTCCATATACAGTACTGGATGTAACATTTTACATTTTGACAAGATTCTGCCAAACCCCATTTTTCTGAAACTTTGGTTAGCTCCATAGGCCAACAAGACAGGGGCCATGATTTGGTTAGGACTGGTGACAGTTAAGGGATAAGATCTGCGGATTAATTAAGGGCCTACTACAGTGGTGGGCATCAGCAGGTTCGCACCAGTTCGCCAGAATGGGTAGCAGAAATTCTGGCTGGCCCCACCCATCCAAGTTTTGAAATAAAGTAGTCCTAATCCGGGTGCAATGCAGGGCTTTCCCCCTGGCCATGCCCACTATACCATGCCCACAATGTGGTAGTAAACATTTTTGGAGCTCACCACTGGCCTACTAGCTTTGAACCCAGAGTTGTGATGAACTGTGCTATTAAACGCCACATGACTACTCTGAAATGAGAGGGTATCTGACCATACTGATGAAAGATTAAATTAATACATTTACGGTACATGTATTTACAGTAAAAGAAGATTGCAGGTTACCAAATCCAGATGAGAACCTAATACGTATATTGCCATTGTAGCTTCATGAAACATAAATAACTTTGACTCAGTGCAATAGTGTTGCTGATATTCTTTAATTTTGATTAGACAAATGCTAGATGCACTATGGATCCACTTTCCTGGACCTGATTAAATTTGACTGTAGGCCTAGGACAGTAATAATTTAGGGAGGCTTCTAGGAATGCTATACACTGTTCCCCTTTTCATAAGGAGTTGCACAGCTGACACACATTGTAGTGTTTTAGCCATGGGGCTGTCAAGACCATGTTGACATGCACATCAGTCTCTCCACTTCCCCAACCCCCAGAATCCAGCATGTAAGAAAACACTGGAAACCTTCCACAATTGTTTGCAAAATGGCTTGTGTGTAGGGGAGAGGATGCTGTCAGAGTTGACCGTCTCTTCTTCAGAACTGCAGCTCTCTTGAAGCTGCAACCTCTTCTTTTGTTCCAGTCATTCTCAGCTCCCATAAAAGGAAGCAGGAGCAAGGAGAATTTCCTTGCCTGAAATTCACAGTTCTTTGTGTTTTCTTTGTTTTGTTATTGCCTTGTTTTGCCTTGTTTTTCCTCACACATCAGGGTAAAATTTCATGTTCCCAGTCTATTTTGCTGTTAACGCTTCCTGAATTTATTCTGCCACCCACATCTTTCTTCTATGTGGTTGGCCACAGATAGTTTAGATAACCCAGAGGTTATTCAAGGGGTGTTCTCACAGTTACTATACTCCTAATACCTGGATTAATTTTGGTTCCTCTTGTTTCCTTTCTGCAGTACAGAAATAAAAATGCAGCAGCTATTAAAGCTGCCTTAACAAACTACATAAAGATGTTTTTTTTTTCTGAGTCAGCTCTGAATTATATGAGCAGAACGGTTTGATGATGCCAGCATCTTGCCTGACAACAGGCAGATCAGTAGCATGTACCCTTATTTTAAACATTTTTGTTTTGCTTCAGGCAAAAATGTCATACAGATAACCTATTAAAATCAGCTGATGTTTCCCCCATTGTCTTCTGAGAATACACAAAAATACCAAGTCTCTAATGGTGTAGCAGGAGCAGCAATAAATCAAGGTCATTCTATTCTTTATTAACAAAAATGTTTCTGCTTACTGTGGCTTAATTGATAGACCAACTCAACCACGACCTGGTTGCTAGACAATTAAAGGAGTAATTGATGCATTTTCCAAAATTTCTGTTTGAAATATAACAGTTTCCATATTGCCTGGCACTTCAGAGTCAAAGCAAATGCTATTTTTAGAGGGGCATCCCATTCAAACAGCTATATAAGGTTGTGCTAAAGACACTGGTGCTTTTGTATAATATATCAAAGTGGCAGTTACTTCAAGAAGGAAAATGACTATGTTTTTAGGAACATGAATGTAGGTTGGGGGGATGTTACTGAAATCAGCATGAAATCAGTCCAAATAAGATCATGATACTGAATTTTAAAAAAACTTATACAATAGAGGCATGCATTTCTATTTTTCAAATGTACGTAACCTGTTTTTCCACCCTCTACTAAGTGATGGCTTCTCTGAAACTAACAACTACAGTACAGTATTTCATTTTAATAAACATGGGGCAGAGATCAGGACAGAACCATACAATTACGTTGGACAGAAATATATCAGTTAATTATATTCTCTAAGAGAAGATAACGTTCACTTGGTCTGAGTGTTCATTGCAATAAATAGATATTCTTACAGCTGCCATGGATTTTTATGGACAGGATAATACAGGATTAAGTCTAATGTTAATTCTGAGCAGAGCAAACCCATCCAAATGTTTGAGACTTATATAGATAGTGACTAGCCAGTCCTGTGCATTTCAGTATGCCTGTTCTAATTAAGAGCAGCTTTGTATATAACCAATCAGCTGCAACCACCCACAGAAACATCTGCATATCCACATTGTCAACATTCTAGAATCTGGAAGTTAAGAGTTCCTCTTTGGATGAAGACATGCCTTCTTTATTAATAGAAATTATTTTCATTTATGGTTCTAAATAGGACTACTGCTAATAAGCAAGCTTCTAGATCAGAAGGATCAGCAGGCTCCACTACACTGTGTTGCCAAGCAAACACCCAAGTATATTCACAATGTTTCCCACTTTTTGATGAGTCTCCTTCTAAAATTTGATCAATGCAACATACAGCTGCATGCAATATATGCCCTACCACATGTATAAAAGTAGACCTAGTAAATGGTTGAGCTAATGCTATTGAAATAGCCCACTTCTGGTCAAAAAAATAGTCTAATTATTTTGACATTTTTGTTTTGACATTTACCTATATTTCATATATGTCCATTTTTGGGGGTTATATAGCACAATTATGTGAAGGAAGAAAGCATCTGGAAAGATAAAAGGGAGCACAATATGAACAGATGCAGGGATTTGGATCTGTTTCTGAAAGAGGACCAGTTCATTTAAAATGCATGATAAACAATTTGGGTGAGCATAAGGAGTAATTCAGAAGCATGTCACATTACTGTATCCATTTTAATTTGCCACTATCTTTTAACGGCTGGGATTGCACTGATACATACAGAGGAATATAAGATCAGCACATGGCTCTTTCGTTTGCTTCTGCTACTGTGCTTTTGGTGCTGCTACAAACACAATGTTTCTGCAGCAGTGTTTTAGAAGGCCAGGATGACCTTCAACTGTCAGGGTTAGATGAGATATCAAGGCTAAATTAAGGACATCCAGCTTCATGCCTTCCACAGAAGTTAAATCAGGAGCTGCTTCAGGGCTGCAGAGTTTGTGAAAGGAATAATTCTACACCCAGTGGCATTACTGGGGCTTCACAAAAATGTTGTTTCCTCCTCAGGAATAATAATAATAATAATTACATACTGTTTCCATGATTTGTTTATATTGATAAATGTTTTATTCTGCTGGGCACTGTTGTGCTAAGTTGTCTCTGTCTTTATTCTCCAAGTATGACACATAGTTGTACATTTTGATTCAGACTACTAAGTCTGTGGAAAACTCTGTTAGGCGATCCCTTCATTAGCACAGTAGATAGGAACAGTGTTCCTGTGAAATTTCAAAATTACTTTATTGATCTATTCTCTGGAGCAAAAAATTGAGCAGAAGGTTAAGCTCAGACAAAGGTTACTAGGAGCATGTCTAAACATGCACTTAGCATGCTTTTTTAAACTCTTAGGGGGTGGCTTGGGTGAGATGAATCTGAATTTCGTGGACACTGGAGTACCTCAATGTCCCTGCAAGTCCTTCTTTTAGAATCCCAGTCAAGGGGCTTCTACTTTTTAAAATCACTCAAAAATACAGCATACTGTATGCCAGAGGCTTGCAGTCTTCAAAGGCCGCTTCCTGTGTCAACATCCAGCATGACAGGACTAATGAATCCTGTCAGCATACTGGATGTTTTCATTTTACATTTTGGCTGCTTGTCTTCAGAGGGCCATGAAAAACCTAAGTATTTTCCCATCCTTTTCAAACATTAGAGTCCTAGGTCAGCAAGGAGGGGAAAATATTTTCCCCATCTTCCCCATTGATTGTCATGCCATAGTTGTTGGCAAGGGGGGGAAGGGATTACACTTCTCCTGCTTTTCTGTAGACGAGCAACAAAACTGTTTCATTTGCCAGTGTGGTGAACTGGCACATTAAGGTGTTCATACAGGGAAAGTAAGTGAAACGTAATTAAGCCCCTCCCCCCATGTGACTTGAAAATGAGCTACCCTAGACCGCCTCATAAGAGACAGTCTGGACATGCTTCAGGTTTATTTAGAAACACATTTAATAGAAACACAGTACACAGAAAGAGCCTCCTTGAAGATTGTGGTATTTCTGAACCACAATGGGTGTATCCTGGTAATACCCTGTTTCCTCGAAAATAGGACCTCCTTCTATAGTAAGGCACCCCCCCCTATTTTTCCCCACCTCAGAAATATAAGCCCCCCCCCCCCCAAAATAAGGCACTCACCTAAATGCTGCACTGGTGATCCGCTGTATCAGCAATAAATGTGCCTTCATTTTGGCAATTTCATGTCTGACCTAGACACAGAAGAATAGAAACGCCTATCCTATTTAAATAGAAGCCTATATCTCAAGACTTGAGCAAATGGTCTAAGTACACTGCAGAAAAAAAGGTTCCACTTCTTTAAATTATTTTTGGTAATGCAATGGGGAATGAAATCCAAAGAGTGACCACTTAGCAGAAGAGAGAGGATTAAAGCCTAACTTGGTGAGTCTGAATTTGGACAATCTTCCATACACTGACTAGTTGCATGCTGATGGGAACATATTCAGTGGTGTAACTACACATGTAAGGTTAGCTTGATCATATGTTTCAGGACTTCAGATTTAGTTTTCCATACTAGCAACCATGACTAAAACTCCATCCAATCCTAGAGCAAAGCTTCAAAGATATAATTACTAGGAACTGAGTTATGTTCCACACTAGGCAACATCTAATTGTATTTCCTGGGCTGGTGAAGAGTGGCTTTTTAATAGCAGCTTGAAGTCAGGGATGGGGAGACCCAAATGCTGCTTGGTGAGCTTGCCACATGACCTTGTTTTTATGGGAGGTGGGAGGACAGTCTTGGGATCAGAGGTTATACCAGTAAATTCACAGAAAAACCCTGGACCAACATCTTGCTGATTTGGTGTAGGTCCATTTATCTTACAGGGAGATAATCACACCCTGACTTGTGATCATAAGTCAAGAAATGTGTCAGTTAAGCATATCCAGACAGATATTCTTTGAGCTAAACAGTTCATTTCTTTTCCAGGGAAAAGATAACACAGAAAGGAACATCTAACATATGTTATTTAAAGTCTTATATTCAAATTCCTAGTCTGTGTGATATCTTCGTTAGGCTGACTTTTAAAGGCTTAACATTGTGTGCACATTTCCCCATGGCAGATGTGATGTTACTTAAGGTGGAAGGAGATACAGTACCTGTGTATGGAAGGGAAAGTGTCCCCCAAAAAAGGTAAAAGCAGGCTAGACAAAGTATTTAGGTCCCCATTATATGGGGTTTTTTTTGGTGGGGAGAGTAAATACTCAAATACAGTATGGCTCTCTCAAGTGATTTCCAAGCACTGGGCAAACTTCACATGTACAAGTCTGGAAACAGAAAAAGGTTTAAAGGCCAAATTGAGTAGCTAGTGATTTAAGTTGGGTCTACTTGTAGTCTGTACACCTCCCCTTTGATCAAAATTTACCCAAAGCTGCTTTGTGAAAGTTGACAGAATGTCTACAATTAGTTTACAATTCACAGTTCAGTTTACAATAAGGTTTCCCTGTATGTCAAGGAAAGAAGAAAGAGAACACCTTAAAACAGATAAACAAACAGGAACACCCTATCCAGAGTCAGTTCTGAAAGCCCTTTAAAATAGGTCAACACTGCCACCACGTGGCATGGTCAGGATATTTAAATTTGCAAGTATTCTCTGGCTCATTGGGGACCACTATTCAGGCAAGTTCTTCCAAAATGAAAAGATAGTAACAGACACCGGCTCAGAATTTCAACCACCCCCTTCCCTTTGTGTCTCTATCTGGATCTAGGCTCCTGAAAATGCTTTTTGAATGGGAAGAATAGCTGCCATCTTTGCCTACTGAAGCTTTCCCTTCTAAATGTAACTACTGGGTGTTAGGGCCTGCCAGATTGGGACTGTGGTAAATTAGAGGTGCCTGCCAAACTCTCAGTCCAGATGACCTCTCCTATACCTGCTATTTACTCCAATCCTAACCACTAGAGTGAAACATTTTAGAGTCACTTTTTGCTGAGGGTTTACAAAGAACGAGATCTGCCATAATGTTATAATGTAATGCTAGAAGTGCAGAGCTGGAAGGTACCCCATGGATCATCAAGTCCAGCCCCTGTGATGGAGGCACAGCAGAGAACTGAACTTCCAACCTCTGTCTCCACAGCCAGATACCTATGCCGCTGATGCCATGTAGGCATTCTACAATTCTGACACCCAAAGGCTTATAATCATGCTCCTCCTTGCCCAGTACACTAAAGGAACAGGACGGACAGACTACTACTCCTTTGTCTCAGTTAGACGGAGTGGCAGCCAGGAGCCCAGGGAGCCAGGCAGTGTCCACCAGGTGAGATGAGGACTGGCATCAGGTTTCAGGGTTGGTGGCAATGGTGAGCCAGGCTCCTTCCCTCTGCCTGGCAGGTGGGTGGATGGGTGGGTGGATGGCCAAGCCAGTGGGTGAGCAAGTGGCCCCTGCCCCAAAGAGCTGCATATTCCTGGCTCCTCATCATGTCCTGGCCACAACTCCAGCATACACGAGAAGGAAGGCCTTTTCTCAAGTGAGTTGAGTCTCCAGACAGAATTGCTGCCCTTTAGGAAGGGGGTGAAGACCTGGATGGTGGGGCATGTGTGGGGTGCTGGCCAGACGGTCAGCTCAGCCGGCCATACATACATACATACAGCAATGATGGGTCCAGGAGCCAGGATTGGGGTGAGAGGAGGAGGAAAAGGAGGTGGATGAGGTGGGGCGGGGCAGGTTGGAGAGGTGGCGGGGCCAGCCAGTTTTACTACCAGTTAACTTGAACCGGTCCGAACCAAGTGGAGCCCAACACTGGGTGAGGGAGAGCAACAGGGGAGGGAGCAGGGAGTGGGAGAAGTGAGAGGAGGAGATATACAGTACAGGAGGAGGTCAGTACTGGTATGTTAGGAGCTAGAAGAAAAAATAAAACTGAAAATCTAAATGTTGAAGAACAGTTAATATTGTATAGAGATATAGGTTTAATAATAATAATAATAATAATAATAATAATAATAATAATAATAATAATAATTATTATTATTATTATTATTATTATTATTATTATTATTATTATTATTATTATTATTATTATTATTATTATTATTATTTAACCTATATCTCTATACAATATTAACTGTTCTTCAACATTTAGATTTTCAGTTTTATTTAGATTATTCAGTTTATTATTATTATTATTATTATTATTATTATTATTATTATTATTATTATTATTATTATTATTATTATTATTATTATTATTATTATTCAATCATTATGATATAAGAAGGGTATAGAAGCATTTGAGTCTGATGGAATTAAAATCAAATGGAGGAGACAGGGTATTAAAAAAATTTAGAAAAGAAGGGATAGGCTCCTCCCCCCCCCCTCCATTTCCCTTAATGGGAGTGACCAGATTGTTGTACAGTCTGGAAGGGAGTTTTGTGTGTGGGTGGGTGGAGGATTATTTTTCACTAATTGGGTTTGGGGCATGTCTTGTTTAATGTAGGTATGTATGTAAATATTTTTTATTTGTTGTTGATGTTTCTTTTTGTATTTTATGTTTATCTTTGTTGTAAAAATTTAATTTTTTTAAAGGATGAAGAAATAGCATCTCTAAGCTATCTCCCGGTCTTCAGAGCTATGGAGTATCTTCAGAATCTCAGTCTCTTCTTGCATTTGGACTCTTCATATTAGATCTATTTACACCAACACAGCTTCCACCAGAGACAGCTGTAAGCACACACAGCATCTTTGTTCACACTCATTAACAAAGTATCACATTTTAGAAATCATCTGGTTTCACCAGGCTCTTGATGATTGGGCACACAGAGGTTAAACCAGCAGAGCAAAAATTATCCTAAATTACTGGAAACAGCTGCAGACATTTATCCAAGAAATTTAATTTAATTTATGGATTCAAATTAGGAACAATTTATAAATATGTGGACCATTATCTTCCCTGGAAAGGCAGTTGTTTGGTGCTCTTCTCACAAAAAACATGTGGTTCTGGAGTAGACAACTAGGCAATCATCTGATTTTGTAGAGGTATCCTTTTGGAAAAGCAATAGCATGGACACAATACATATCTTATTACTTCTATTCAATTGTTCATTCATGCATTTTCACCACACAGGAAGAAGGGAGCTCTTTTTTCTCTGCCTTCTCTAATTGCTGGATAGCTCAGTGGTTTATATTTGGGAGTTCAGTCCCCTATTGTGCTTCCTTGGCACAGGCTGGACTCAGTGAGCTACAGGGTCACTTCCAGCTCTGCAGTTCTGTTTATTTATTTCTATGCTGCCCTACTGACCAAAGTTCACTCAGGGTGGTATACATACAATTGTCAAAGTCAGCTGCAACTCAGTCTGAACATACATTTTTGTCCTGCCCCAGGGCGCCAGGAGGTCTGGTCTTGGAGGACAGCTGGTTCTAGGCCACCTTCACCCTCCAAGGCAATCGGGAGAAATGCCACTGGTGTGAATTTCTTTAAGGTGGATCTCAGCTTACCATGAAGTGACCCACATACTATGATATTGGAGTCATCGCCTGCAGCACATATGAAATGAGACATGCAGGATTTAACACTGGGACTACGATGGACTGGCACAGCCTTTAGGATATGGACAAGGTGTGCCTTCACAGCCAGTCCATCTGGCAAGGGCTCTTCCACCTCTATGACTATTGGGAATCAGAATTCCTCCTATGCTCATTTTGCTGTTGGGCCCAATATGATGGTTTCCAGTAGCATTTCCTCCACTGAGGGGAACCATCTCTCCATCTAAAGGGGCTCATCCTCCTGTATCCATTGGCCCCTATAGAGAGTCAGGTTAATAACTTAACTCCCAACACTCGGCCATATATAATGAGTTAAAAGCAACTAAAACATGCTGGTGGTAAATCAGTATATCTATGCAGCACCAAAAATTAATCTAAAACCAAAGAATAAATAAAATCACATAAAATCAACTAGGGGACAGAACATTAGCAAAGGCCACTGTAGCCAATTTGCACAGTACAGTGAGGTAAAGTGTCTGGTGGAAATGTGCTGGAAAAGTGTTCCAAAGATACAGTGGCACCACAGAGAAGGCCCTCTTTCTAGTTGAAGTGTTCCTGGCCTTTCTCAGGGTGGGTGATCACAGTCTGCCTATTTGCAAAAATCTAGTTGTCTGGACTACACGTATCAGAGACAGGCGCTCCATCAGGTTCTGAGGTCTCAAACTGTTCAGAGCTTTATAGGTTATAACCAAGACCTTGAATCAGGCTTTGAAGCCTACAAGTAACCAGTGCAGCCACATGAGCATTGGGGACATCCAACCTCACCAATGGACCTCCACCATCAGCTGAGTGGCTGCATTCTGAACCTGGTCCAGCTTGGGGTCATCTTCAAAGGAAACTTTACATAGAACACATTGTAGTAATTGATTCTTGAAATTACCAATGTGTGAACCAGCACTGAAAGGGGCTTTGTATTAAGGAATGGGCAAAGCTGGGCCATCTGCCTAAGATGAAAAATGGCAGCCCTGGCCGCAGCAAATATTTGTTTCTCCATGGAAAGGTCCAGGTCCAAAATAATGCCCAGATCCCAGATCTGGTCTTTCAGGGGAAGAATAACCCCATATAGATAAGACTGGGTTCAACTCAATCTAGCTGAAGAATCTCCCAATAGCCCACTGGTCAGGGTTCAAGAGCCACCGCTTGGGGTGGCTGGTGCACGCCGTGACCCCGGGGCATGCCCAATGGCTGGGGCTAAAGAGCTGCTGTTCTGGGTGGATGGAGCGCTGCCGCGACCCCAGGCCATGCCCAATGGCTGGGGTTCAGGAGTCGCTGCTCCGGGCAGTTGGAGCACCACTGCAACCTCAGCCCATGCCCAATGGCCAGGGTTGTGTGTTTTTTTGTGCCAGGACTTGGCCCTTGAGGAAGGGGGCGAACATCACCTCCCTGGTCAACCTGGCCAGCCCATCCCCTGTACTGTTTGTGGCTATCTGAAACCTTTGTGCCTTGGAATACCGCTATTTTACTACAAATGTTATTACAGATGTTTTTATTGTAATTGTACTATACTGTAATTTTATTGTTCAGTAATTTTATTATGTATTGTACTGTTGCGAGCCACCCTGAGTCGCGTGTGTGATTGGGCAGCATAGAAATATGAATTATTATTATTATTACAGTATCATCATCATCATCATCATCATCATCATCATCATCATCATCATCATCATCATCATCATCATCATCATCATCATCATCTTGTCTGGATCCAGCCTCAACCTGTTGTTTCTTGTCCAGTTCACTACTGCAGCCAGACAAGGGTCCAGGACTTCCACTGCATCTATTGCTGAAGATGAAAAGGAGAGATGAATTTGTGTACCATCAGCATATTGCCAATGCCTCACACCAAATTCCCAAATGACTTTGCCCGGCAGCTTCCTAAAATATGTTATGTTAAACAGCAGGAGGAAGATACTGCTGTGCCCATGGGGCTCAAGCTGCCTTACCCAGCTGCATCATTTGAACCCAGTCAGTGAGAAAGGATCAGAGTCAATTTAAAACTAAACCCCATGCTCCAATTCCTAACCTCACACATGTGTCCAATAAGATACTGTGTTCAATGGCATAAAAAGCCTCTGAGAGATTTAAGAGAATGAGCAAGGTTTTATTATCCCTGTCAGCTTCCCAGATGAAGTCATCTAGCATAGTGACCTGGTTCTGTCCCATGTTGAGGACAGAATACCAACTGAAATTGATCAAGGCTATTGGTATCATCCAAGAACATCTGCAACTGATCCACAGCTACTGTCTAGTTACCATTAAAGGGATGACCGTGACCAGTCTGAAGCTGTTAAATTTGCCAGTTGTTGTTTTCGGGGGCGGGGGGGGGGCTAGTTCTGAGAGGATTATTATTATTATTATATTTCTACTTTCATCACCTTCCTACATATGGATGATGACTAGTTTGAAGCAGAGATCCTCACTATCTACAGAGGCTCTTCAGGTGACCCAGGATCCTGTATAATCAGAATTCTGATCCATGTGGAAAGTCTACTTGGATAGCAGAATTCTCCCTCTTCAGAATCATCATCTTCCACATATAGGAAGATAAAGAAACTGAAAACTGAGGAGGAAGAGCCTAGGACAATACTCAGGGCCATAGGCAGGATTCTAGATTTGTGGGGGCAACAATGTCTCACACACATGTATAACATTGGCATCCCAGGGTGAGTGGTTGGTTGAGTGTTAGCTCAGGAGGGTTTTTGCCCCTCCTGGCCCCCTCTGGTTATGGCACTTACTCTACTTGTGATGAATATATACAGAAGGTAACAATGATTACTCTCGTTCTGTGCACATTTGCTTGATCATAATTCCAGCCACTTCTAAGTAGTATTAGCAGTTTGGCTGATTCATAGCACTCATTGGCTAGGACCACTGGTAGATCAGGGCTGGAGTTCAAACTCAAGCAACTCCAGTAGATTACATGAGTTTAAGGGCCATAGCCAGGATTCTAGATTGGGGGGGGGGATTTTCAGGAGGGGCAACATTGCACACACACACACACACACACACACACACACACACACACACACACACACACACACACACACACACACACAGACACACACAACATTGGCATCCCGGGGTGGGGGGCCGTTAGCTCAGGAGTATTTTTGCCCCCCTGGCCCCCCTGGCTATGGCTCTGATGAGTTTGCTTATACAGTAATACCTCATATAACATTAGTATCGAATAACACGAAAATCGCATAACATCAAGGAATCTGGGGGGAAGAATTGCATCAGATAACATTAAGATCCTATGGGATGCTTCAGATAACAACCGCGAAAGCCTGTGTGGTTACAATGTATCTCTATGGATCCCATAGAGGATCAGATAACACGAAAAATCATATAACACGAAGACTTGTGGAACCAGGTTTTAGTGTTATATGAGGTTTTACTGTAATCCTATCACCACCACTCAAATATTACAAATTACTCCTCCTCTGCATGAATCTTGCATCAACACTGGCTGAAGGCTACAGCTGTTGCTTCTTCTTATGATAAAGATGAGTAAGTTATATAAATTGGCTTACTCCCCATATTACAAATCATTTCAACTCCATTTTTGTTGATAAATGGAGATGAAATATAGCAAGGCCCAATCATGTGTTGAGATTTTCAGCCTACGTGACCATTCCTGGCTTGGAGGGACTAACTTTAAGGAAGGGTCATTGTCCATACCCATCCAGTTTTTGGCCTACTGCCTGCCAGTGTTTCTAATTAATTCTCATTTTCATGGTGATGTGAACATCTATTTCCTCAGAACTGGACTAAAGCCACTAAAATAGGTCATTGGAAAGTGCCCAAAGATTTTTGTTTTTAAACATTGTTCCCTGGCAAAACTCTGCAAGCCGTTTGATCAACGCTTCTTGAAAGAAAATTAACTGTGGCTCACGATCTCTGCACTTTTTAGAAACAAATGTTACTTTTACATGGCAGAAGATAGAATCCAAATCAACTTAATACAAGGAAACAACTCAATTAGTTTTGAATTGTACAAAAAAGACAGTTCTTCAGTAAACAACAGGCATTTTTCTCTTGCTAGAGGATTGAACATGAACCACTGGATTCACATTTTAAAAAGGACTTCTGGACACTAAAAGTTGCTTGACAGTGGAACACACTATGATGGAAAATGGTGGACCCTCCTTCATTGAAAGTTTTTTTTTAAATAGAGACTGGGTGGCCATATCAGGCTGGAATAAATAACCTGTAACATCCCTTTCAACACCACAATGTCATGATTTTGCCAAATGCATTGAAGGAGTATTAGTTGGTGATTTTTCCAGATAACTGCTCCCTTTTCTCTACACATACACAGTACTACACTGCCATATTTATAAAAACCTTGATCAGATAAAATCCACATACTGTAGAGCAGGGGTTCCCAACCTACGCCCCATGGGTTGGACCCGCTTCGTGACACTATTCCAACTGTCCCGTCTCCCCCACCCCCCTGAAATAAAGTTGCCATATGTCACGGTTTTCCGGGATTTTCCCGGATTCAAGCTGTCCAGTCTGGTTCAAAGAAAAACATACAGAAGTCCTGGTTTCAAAGAAAAATATGTAAGTCGCGGGAGGGAGGGAGCAAGAAATGCCCATCTCTATGGAGGACTCCTTCTTCACATGACTGCAAAGGATTAAATGCATAGAGTCAGCATTCCTAGAGAGGAAGGGAATACTGTGGATAGGAGGACCTCCTCCAAAATAAGTGCCTTTTTCCCCTCCTTCTGGAGGGAAATAGGGACTCCAGGGGCTGCAGTTCACTGAGGGAGTCTGGGAAATGCAGTCATTTCCACGAGGTCCCTAATGCTGCAGATTTCAAAGACAGGACACAACAAAAAATTTTTTACAAGGCACCAATCCTCTTTGCCCAAAATGTGAGCAACCCAGAGTTTGGCTCTCTGCAACTGCAGCAGAACTGTGGGACGTGTGGGGTGCGCCACGAGAGAAAGCGGGCAGGGAGGAATGAGGGCAGACTGAGTGGAATAGGGATGGGCACTGGGGGGCAGAGAGCCTAAATGGGGGGGGGGGTTTGGAAAAAATTATGGCAAGTCTACCCGGAAGTAGAAGCGGACACATTTATGTCAGCTGAAAAACGCACCCACCCATGTGCAAACACTCCCATGGCTGATGTAAATGAGGAAAGGGGTGCATTTACATCAGCCGTAAATGTCCCTGCTTCCGCTTCCGGGGGCATGGTCTGGCCTGCTCAGCTGTTCTGGGGGTGTGGTCAGGCCTGCAGCACAAAACGGTTGGCTACCCGTTGCTGTAGAGCTTATACAAGTAGAGAACTATATAGCGAACATCTACAGCAGACATTATTTTGTCCTTAGGCAACAGAGGGTCAAGCAAATGGGTGCATCCTAGCCCTGTTCTACAATCTGTGCCTTTTAACATCTGATTGTGGCTGAAAACTGCTCAAAAGACCACTTTCATCATGCATTACAAACTAGCAATGATGTTTCTGAAATAAATTAGAAACATTATATGTTGGCAAAGATATCTTCAAAATTAGATGAAGGTCCTGTTGCTTCTCTTGATAGTATGTATATGGTTTCTAAAATGGTGACTTGAATTCTAAATCTTAAGCCAAGTACTACACACTATAAAAATGTTAATGAGCACCATACGATATTCCTATACTACTACAAAAGTGTAATTTATCTGTAAGAAAGCCTCAACATTCCCAAGGGATTAATAACCCATGATGAGCTCTACCCTACTGGCTTTCCCTTTCCTAGCAATTCATCTTGATTGCTCATTAAAAGCTTCAGGAAGTTGTTCAATTTCATTCACCAGTGTTTAAATTATAGTTCCAGTGCTTCTTGAAGGCCTGTTGAGATGGTTGGCTGAGTCGCCTGAAGGATTTGAGTACTATGTAAAATGGCAGGATAATAACCCTGCCAGAGGGTTCAAAAAAGAGCACTCAGGGGACACTCCATTGTCTTATGTGTGGGCCCTGGAGGCAGGAGAAACCCTTGAATTCCAACAAGTGACTATATGCCCTGTCTGGACATGCTGTGAATTGCCTGTCAGCAATGCTTTCAGTGCACAGTAACTTGTTGTTTCTGCCTAGCATGATTAGGATATAAGACTGTATAATATTTTTGATTAAAGTTTTAAAACTGCCTTCTTATCACATTTATTTGGAAGCAAGCCTTTTCAAATATTTTCCTTCTACAAAAAAGTTGTACACCTGTGCTGAAAGAAAATACAGTGATTGCAGACAAAACCTCTGCCATTAATAGGACATAGAACTGTTTCTTTACAATATGGAGATTGCATCTCACACTTTCTCTGCATAAACAGATGGAAATCACTTTTTTGAAACACCACCAGCAATATCAGCAAAATCCACGCCACGTGTGTGTACATGTATGTGTGTGCACACACATGCTTTGAATCAGAGCTCTTTTCATGAACAGGAATAGCTAGATTTATTATTGGTTATTTCATCTTGAGAATACATCCAGTTCAGGTAATGTTTCACCTAGTGGTCCAAAATTATCAAGTTATATTCAATCAATACTATTCATAGTTTTCTCTGATGCAAGCAGAGTTTATTTGTCCATTTTCCTAGGCAGCAAAGGGCAGTGAATTCACTTAAGCAAGGGGGGGGGGGAGAGAATCAAAGCAGCTTGGTAAGACTATCCAAAACTGGGAGAAGAATGATAGCAAAAGCATAGAGCTCCACCTGGAATTCACCTTTGGCCAAATATTACTTTTCAGATTTTTTTTTGTACAATAGATAAAACTATGTCTGGCAGTTGCCTAGGTCTCACATGGACGTTTAATGTCTATTTTAATGTCTATTATTTCATACTTCATTTTGAAAACAAGTGTTATGTTCTTTGAAGAGAAGCTACTGTATGTATGAACATTTATTTTCACTTGGTTCAATACTTTCCCATAAATTCCACAATCAGAATGAAGAAAGTATTGGAGATGGTGACACTGATAACTGTCTTCACAATCACTGGGATCCGACATCCTAGATCAGGAAGACCTCACGTTGGTAGGTATTTTTGGCCATTGTGAGATCTTCAGCCAGGGAATTATGAAGGCTTCTCTCACATGATTCCAGCATTCCTAGCCAGGCATACAACATGATCCTTCTAAATATCCATTACCCCAAGATGATGCTTGTCACCCTTTGGAGATGGCTCTTGTCACTGTGTATAATACAACTTTAAAAGACTGCACACTGTATTAGGAATTTTGTGTATATGGCAATCCATAGGTTCCTTGCCATACAGCAGATATTAAGAAGGGAAAAGATAAAGACTAGAAATTGGGGGAGAAGATTGTAGTAGAAGGGACTGCTGAGGCTGTTGAATGCTGCCTTGGAGCTTTGGTAATTGGGGAGGGGGGGTTATTCAATTCCCCTGGACAATCTTTGGATTGCAGCAAGAAACTGAGCCAGAATCCCTTAATGCAGGGGTTCCCAACCTTTTTAGGTTGTGTTCCTATCCACGCCCCTCGGACAGCTTCGTGAGCCTGACAACACACCTGGAAGCAGAAGCGGGCATGTTTATGACAGGCATAAATGTGCCCATTTCCACATTTACAGCAGCCACAGGCATGTTTGCGCGGTTTAGGGATGACATAAATGCATCTGCTTCCACTTCTGGAAGTGAGGGTGGCCACGGGCCACATGAAATAGTGTTGTGGGCTGGGTCCTGCCCATGGGCCGTAGGTTGGGAACCCCTGCCTTAATGGGTCAAGAGGGCCTGGCTCAACAACAGCAGCAGGTTGACATGCTCAGGAAGGAACAGATTGGCCACAACACACATAAGATTTTTGTGGGCTTATACTAATGTATTATGATGATACTGTATGTTTGGGGTCAGAAGAAGAGTCCAGTCTCACCTTCAAGTGGAACTATGTGTGTGTTTTCAGCAAATGCTGATCAAGTGCAGCAAAGCAGGTGGAAAGGTAAAGTGAGGTGAGTGAAATAGAAAGGAGGGGTTGAAATATTGGAGCATTGCAACTCTACAACATGTTGGTGTACGTCCCTGTTGCCACGCATCATGTGAAACGCAGTGGAACTGACAGACTGAAGTAAACCTTCAGATAATATATAATTGGCCCATGTAAACTATAGTGAAACCCTGAATGTCTTGTGCACCTTTACTTATTTATGACTAAGTCCCACTTCAATGGGATTTATTTCCAAGCTGACAGCACAGGATTGCACTGTAAGTGGCTTTAAGGATTATTAGACTAATACATAGAAATTGAGCTCACCAGGGTCAACTAGCAAGAACAGCTACAAGAAGAACTGTATGTGTCAAAATACAATGCCTGATATGGGACAAACAGAAGGTCCACTGAGTTTCTATGGGTATCTCCCTCTGAAAACAGTGTATAACAAGCTTTGTCTGATCTGACAAGGCACTTCTTACGTTCTTACAAAGACTGGGAAGCAATTCATGCCTGAGACAGTGAAACTGTCAAGATTTATATAATGTGTTGGGAGTGTTCAAAATGTTTCACATATGTTTGTGCTTTGCAATAACCTTGTAAGGCAGAGATGTTTTACAGGAGAGTTTCATTATTAGACACAGACACCATTTAAAGAGGCTCCTTGGCATAGAAGACCCACAAATCTGATTGTAATTTAAACGTCTTGTTTGCAGCTTATCCTAAGTGAGTATGAGGCACAATTTCTCTGATGTCCTTTTAAGCACTTGGAAGGCTTCAATCATATTTCTGCTGTTTCTGTCTTTAACAGTACTATAAGTTTTCTGGATCTGGATACAGTCTTTATGTTAATCCAGTCTAACTTGTTCTTTGCCCTTTGTGCAAAAGCAGAACACTGTTGATTCATGTTCAATTCATTAGCGCTAACAGCCCTGCAAGACTTCTTAGAAATGCTACTGCCAGACCAGCTAACCTTCATATAGTGTGTGTAGACATTTGGCTTCCCTTCCCTTTTCGGTAACATTTTACATTCATACTCTCCTGAATATGAGCAGCAGCTATCCGGTTTTGTGAGTTCCTGCAGAGATCGGAAAAGAATAGAGCCCCTTCCCCCTTTGTTCCAATCTGAAAGAGTAATTAAACACATGATGGATTGTATGAACTTGCTTCAGAGATGCATGAGTAAACAAATAGACAAGACCCCCATGCAACATCCAGTTGAAACTTTTTGGCAGACCAACTCTCCCTGTGTGCCTCTATCTTCTTTTTCACACATGATATGAAACCATATGATACAACAGACTTTCAAGCCAGCCCTGTGAAGAAGAAACAGATGATCTCCTGTGCGGTTGGAAGCTGGCTCGATTAGAAGGAATAATCTTTTGTCTCATTCTCCTGAAGGAAACAGGCCAGTTTGATTCATGTTTGAGGAATGAAATTTCTATTTCTGTTTCCCATCAAATGGCTGCTTGAAAGCACAGATGCACGCAAAGGGTCATACCTATTCACTTGAATTTTGGGAATCCTTTAATATATGAAGCACTCGGTGCTGTATATGAGTAGAAGAAAAGCTGTTCTGTTTCAAGCTGCAAGTTTACCTTTCTTAGTACTCTCTAGGAGACGGGTTCTCAACCATTTCATGCCATGGGCTGAACAACTACCCCTAAGACAGATGAGTAGACCAGACACATGGTTCCCCCTTGCCAAAAATGCAGCCGTAAACCACTGTGGGCAAGTTTGCACATGCACATGTGTGTTTACAGCTATCATAAATGCGTCCACTTCTGCTTCCATGGGGGGGGGATGAAATGGCATCAGGGGCTGGCCCATGGGCTATAGATTGTGAAGGTTTTGAAGTTCTTGGCTCCATCAGACTCCCCTGTTTCAAAAATGTTTTTCCACAGGAGAGGAGGAGGAGGAGGAAGAGATGAACTGCTACTCTTAGCAGGGACTGATCTTTCAAATAGATTGCTTTGGTCTCCGTTGCACTGAAACTCTGAGGTAACAACGAAAACATAGGCCGAAATCCTGTTGCTTACTGTAAGCCTAATTGTAATTGGTGGAGGCACAAACTGGCTTGGTGCATGCTTACATTTGTAAAGATGAGTGTCTCTATCTGTAGGTAGTGTTTTGACAATGTAGTACAGTAATGCCTGGCATAGCAAGCATCTCGCTTAGCGAGTAACTCACTTAACGAGCAGACCTTTCCCCAAAAGGTCTGCTTCATTGAACGAGCAAAAACTCGCTTAACAAGAAGCTTCGTATTTGTGGGGACTCCCCCACCGCATTCCAAAACAGCCCGCAGACACGAGCATGACGGCTGGGTGTTTTGGAATGCAGCGGGGAATCCCCGTCCGCGTTCCAAAATGCCCAGCTGACAGGCGGCTTGGCTACAGAGTGTCTTTTCTATCTATTTTGGGCACTCCAGCACCCCTGCTGGCTCAGGGAGGTCAGAGGACATGATCCGCAGCTGTGGGGTGGCAGGGGAAGCCAATGGGATCCTGACATTTTTGCTTACTGCAGTGGCAGGGGAGGTCGGGGAATGATGGAAAGAGCGTGGATTGGGTCCCCCAACCTCTTCGGAGTCGACAGGGGTGTCGGAGAGCTCAAAATCCATTTTTTCACCCATTTTGGGCTCCCCGTCACCCCTGCCACGTCACACAAGATCAGCACTTAGGAGGGGTGGAATGGGTGTGCGCATTGATTGATTGATCCCACAACAAGATCGGCACTTGGGAGGGGGAAGCCATTTTTGAGCATCCGGCAACCTTGGAGTCAGCGCCTGCAGGCACTGGTCCCAAGGGAGCAGGATGCCCGAGTCTCGAGCGTCCGGCACCCTTGGAGTTGGTGCCTCCAGGCACTGGCCCCAAGGGAGCTGGATGCTAGAACCTCAGGCAGATGCCTCCCGAAAGTCTCCTTCAGCCCCTGTGATCGATCGCTGGGGGGGGGGGGCTTCGGTGAGCCATCCACGCGGGTGTGCATTTGGTCCCCAAAGTCTCCCTCAGCCCCTGCGATTGATTGCTGGGGCTGGGGGGCTTCAGGGAGCCATCCGCATGCCCACAGATGGGAGCAGGGCTTTTTTTTAACGTTCGATCAAATCATTGGACAACACTAAAAATTGGATAATGTCATGACTTGTGGAACCAAGTGATAAAGTTATCCGATGTACTAGTCTGTCTATCTATCTATCTATCTATCTATCTATCTATCTATCTATCTATCTATATGTTTCTGAAATGTTTGTGATACCATGTACAGTAATTGTGATTTTGTTTCTTTGTTAGGCTCCCAGAGTCACTTTCTGAGTGGGGCGGCATACAAATGCAACAATTAAATTAAACTAAATTAAATTAAAATTACTGAACCCAACAACGCCACACACAACATTAAGGGCAATTTTACTTGTTCATCTTTTAATGAGATTTATGCCATCTTTTGCAAAAAATGCCCCTCTGTGCTCTACATAGGATAAACAGGATAATCTCTGTGCAAAATAATTAAAGGACAGAAATCAGACATCAAGAGTGGCAATACACAGGAATCCGTTTCAAACCACTTCCCTCCTCTTTTCCCCCTTTGCCTTGAGATGGGGAATAAAGATTGCTCTGTACCATCTTCCTTTGAAGACTATGTACTGTTTTACATTATTTGCCAATGTCAACAAAGCCACTTTCAAATTTTATTATTTCACATGGTTGGCTCTTCGGTATGCAGCAAGTTTTAAGAATAGTTTTATTGTGAATCTTCCCAATAATCTAATAGGCAGAAGGTACAATGTATAAACATAACTACTAAATAAAGAACATGAAATAATTCCTGTATAATTTAATACTCATAGAAATAAAATCCAGTGTACAATGTTACATTAAAATCATAATTAGGAATTTGAAGTGAATATACTATGTGACACTAATCCAGTTACATAGTTGTAGGATAGTTACTATAAAACATCTTGAAAAAATTAGGGCAGAGGGATTCTTATTCTTTTCCACACATTCTCTTCCCTTTTGCACTAGTTGTCCAGAAAACTGCAGATCAGTGAGTGAGTGGAGTTTCTCCAGCAAAAATCCTTTCAACCCAGAGTAACTTCTGACATGAAATTTATTTAGTGGTTGCCTCTGCAGGTTTTCTTTTTTTGAAACTTCCATTGTGTATCACTTTGTACCAGGTCAAAAAGGACTCCTTGTCCTTCTGTTGTGTGACATTCAAGCCCATCCTTTGCCTTAATAGGAACTGGCTAAATCCCTTTTGGTATCACTCTGAAAGTAATATATTAAATTATCAGCAAAGGAAAATCTGCCTTGATTGCTTCCCACACTGAAGTTACTTTGCCATAAAAGGATACTCTTAAAATAGGCCCATATCTCTTCATCTCCAGAAAGCTTCTAGCAAGCATTTTAGAATTCTCTTTTACTCTCTTCTCGATACTTCTGTTCTTGATGGCCCTCCATAGAAATACATGTGTGAAAGGGAATACAGTGGAACCTCGGTTAACGTAATTAATGCATTCTCTGGGACGTTTTGTACAGCGAATATTACTTTAACCAAACTTCCCATAGAAATGCTTTGAATGCAATTTCCCATAGGAATGCATTGAAACCCAAAATACTTTAACTGAAATGCAGTTTCCCATAGGAATGCATTCAAAACCAATTACCCTGTTCTGAAAAAAATTCTGTAAACCGAGCCACTATTTGCTATGGATTTCCTTTTGTTATGTGATTTTTATGTTAACCAAGTCATTTGTTAACTGAGATTCTACTGTACCTCAGCTTTTTTGAGCAACTTGTCTCTGCAGTCCCTGCTCTTTCTTGGGCTGATAAAAAGGAAATATAGCACTCAAACATAGCCCCAGCATAAATATTTGCTTAAGTCTATGTGGATGAGCAGAGTTTGGAAAAGTGTTTTTTGGGCTACAGTTACCTAAATTCCCCACCACTAGTGTTAGTGGAGGATTTTGAGTGTTGAAGTCCAATGGGACCTTTCCCAATGTCTTCTCCTGAAGTACTAACCATCTCTTCCTATGAAGTGTAGCCAAAATAGCTCCTTGGTTTACTAAGAAACTCTGGATGATGAAACAAGTGGAAATTGAACTACACTGGGGCCATGAAAAGGGAAGGTTTTAATTTATGAATTTTCTGTAAGCCGCCTAGAGTCAGGTTCGCCTGATTGGGGTGGGATAATAAATATAAATAAATAAATAAATAAATAAATAAGTATACCTCTATTTGTTCTGCTGAACTTTTCAGTGGTTTTTGACACCAACTATCATCCATCTTACAGTAGTCCCAATCCTTCATGGATGCTGAACTCAGAAGGTGGTGTTGTGGGAATCCTTTTTGACACCCTGGTCATTGGTCAGGGGCAGGGGTGCCCAAACTACAGCTCATGGGCCTGATCTGGCCTGTGGCACTAAATAATCTGGCCCACACCACACTCGTCACTCCCAGAAGCAGTCGTAAAATGTGCATGCATGTGTACATAATATACCCACATGCACATAATGCTGGCATAAATGACCCATGGCAGCTACAAGTTATTAGCGGCAGTGTTAGGTTCATGCATGTGTATATTATGTACATGTGGATGCACATTTTAGTTCTGCTTCCAGTGGGAGGAACCACGTGGCCAGCCCGCAGCCCGAAACGTTTGGGCACCCCTGATCTAGGGTGTCCCCCAGGGTCAGTTCTGCCCTCTGTTTTTTTCAGCATCTACATGAAACCACTGGGACAAGTTGTCTAAAGTTTTGAAGTTCAGTGCCAGTAGTGTGCTGATGATACTCAACTCTGGCTCTTCTTTCAATATAGATTCCAACAAAACCATTCTTCACCTAGACCAGGGATGGACTTCAATTACCAGAAGCCCAAGTCAGCACTCCTGCTGATCAGGGCTTCTGAGAACTGAAGCTCAAGAGCAGATGGAGTGCCAAGGTTCGCCATCACTGGTCTACAGGATCCCTTCTTTTAATCATTACCATTCACAAACAAATGCCAAGCAAAGGAAAATGCCAGAACTAACTTCATTTTGCATTGGTTAACCACTTTGTATTTAAACATAAAATAATTGTCATGGTTCCCCCCCCCCCCAATGAAACAGGTAAGTATTGCTTACGGCACAAAGCAAAAAAATTTGTTTTTGTTTTTGTGTTTGTTTAGCTGCCACCCTGTTGCATCATGCCTGTTATGATATTCAAAATTATCTGTTTCTGTCGCTGCTATTTGCATTTAAAAATATCTCAAGTTTAAATACATAGATTTTACGTACAGGTCACACAGCCTCTTGTCATTTCTCTCTCTCTCTCTCTCTCTCTCTCATACACACACACACACACACACACACACACACACACACACACACGTTTATCCTCCTTCTTACTCATTTTTAATTCTCTAAGCAATAGCTAAATAGTGGACTTGGTCCTTGATAGGTGGACCAAATGATTTTACTAAAGTTCTCACTTTTTCTACACCATGTATCTGTGGAATTGTTACTGCTTGGAAAATAAATTGTGTGTCCACTGTGTGGCATCCCTTGTAATTTCTTGTTGTATAAATGCTTTTCTGCTTGAAGCATGAACCCACATGGCCTCAAACACAACTCTAGATACAGCTTGGGCCCCTGATATCCTTAGGAACACATCTTCTCAACACTTAGCCCTGCTGCTTCACAAAGATGTGGCAATAACAGTAGAAATGTTTTACATTTTTTCATAGCTCTTTCTTCCCTCTAAGCATGGTGAACACACATATAGACTGAAGGGAGGGAAGCAAAATTCCACCA
Organism: Furcifer pardalis; assembly: GCA_030440675.1. Lineage (NCBI taxonomy): Eukaryota > Metazoa > Chordata > Lepidosauria > Squamata > Chamaeleonidae > Furcifer > Furcifer pardalis. The sequence goes on from CP126892.1 coordinate 74,149,271, forward strand.
GCAAATGAATACAAACAGCTTGGATTCTTTAAGTTCAGATTCCCTGGGGGAAGCCACCTATAGCTCAGGCAAGGAACCTCCAGGAGGAAATACTTGCTCTTTATGACATAGCAAAATAGTAACCCTATACCCCTTTCCTGCTCAATTTCATTTCAGAGGCCACATAGGTCTAAAAGGCACCTGAAAATAATTTAGCAAATTCCTTAGATATTACAACAAAGTCTTGAAGTTAAGGTTGAAGAATGAAGCTGTGACTGCTTTGTGGAAGTGGAGTGGGGGTGCCCAAACTATGGTCCGAGGGCTGGATCTGGCATCCAGCACCAATTCATCTGGGCCTTGACGCCCTTGGCACTCCTGGAAGTGAAAGTAAAATCCGCCCATATGGGCTATAGTTTGGGCACCTCTGATTTAAGCAGAGAAAATGGCAGCCTAAAAATCTATTTCATCCTGTTGCAAAACAGATTGCAAGGCATGTTTTACTTCTGCTTCTGGTGGGAGGAACCATGTGACCGGCCCGCTGAACCACGTGACTGGCCCACTGAACCACATGGCTGGCCCACAGCCCAAAAAGTTTGGGCACCCGTGAAATAGAGTCTCCATCCATCTTCTTTTCACAGGACGCTAACATTTGTGGTTGTGGCTGCCTTTAAATGTGTTGCCAGGAATGTATCATCCTTATTTTGCATTTTGTAAAACTGCTCTGTTTGCGGTCATGGGATTTCTTTTTTGTGGCTTCTGGGGGTACCACAAACGTACCTGCTTGACCCACACCCATGTAATATTTTACTTACAATTTAAATAGACAGAATGAGGAAATAAATTTAAGAGCTTGCAACTCATCATTACTGTTTGAGATTAATCACTTTGCAAAAATAAGACTGTGGTTGCTGTAAACTGAGGTTGGAAATATAGATGGTTAAAGTAATTAATGAATTGCAGATGTTCCTTCTTAACATACACTTGTTTTAAAACAATATTTGAAAAAGGAGAGAGAGAGAGCGCTTTAGTGAGGGAAAGCACTATAGATTGAATTGGTTAATACATGAAGAGATAATCACTGTGAGCTGTATTTTTTTTCTAACTACTAATGCATATATTTCTAGTCATACATTCCTTCCTAACTTTTTGTAAAATAGTGATGTAGAGTCAGTGGTGCTCCAAATATTTTCAGACTACAGATCCATTATCCCATACCAGTGTGGCTAATGATTATAACAGCTATGATTTAACATCTCCAAGACACAAACACCCTCCCTTTAAAAAATATTTCCAAAAGTTTATCTCACATACTCCTCCTATGGAGGCATTTTATTCATTTCAATTTTCTACTAATACTGTCCTACTAAAATACATTCTTTAAAAAAAAACCTGCAAGAATATTCTTTTACCTATTCTGTCCTTAGATGTTGCAGTTCAACATCAGGGGTGCCATAAATTCCTTTTGCAAGTACAGTACTGTAGTCCTTAACTGATATGCTCCTTCACTCTTTGTTTCACTTGCAAGAAGTCTGAAATCTTGCACGTTTGTTTTTGATTAACTGTGATGTTCATGCCACAAGTGTAAAGAGGAGAGGTTCCTTTTTGCAGTTAGGTTTTGCACACTTGCAAGATAAGTGACTATATGACTATCTTCACATGAGTAACATGGTTGCATAAAAAAGAATGTTACAGCAATTTGTCATTCAGAAATGAGAGAAGTAGAAACACCTGAGTTGGGCTAGTGCTTCATCTATCCCTGTACTGCCAGTTCTGACTGGGAACAACTTTTAGACGGGATTCTTTCCTAGCTTTATCGGATGAAACTGGCATCATATTTGATCACTGGACTAGCTCTTCTCCCCAATACAACACCCAACACTCCCTGTTGGTCTCCAATTCAACTTTGACTCTGTTTAGCTTTCAAAACTAGACTTACTTTTGTTCAAGACAGAAATGTAGTGTCACCTCTGTTATGTAAACACACAAAACACAGAATCTCCTTTCCCTGTTCTACATTTATTGGCCAGAATCCTGTCGCAAGTCAAATGGTGTACGTTACTGTGGCAAATTGCTACTAGTCAGCACTTATATTTCTCATCACATGGCAAGTCATGTGACAGGTGTGCAATTAAAAGCCTCAAGCTTCAGCTACTTAACTAGAGGAATTTGCTGCAGCAATTTATGCTGTTTGAGTTGCACAGGCAAACATGTATATTACAAATCTGGCAGATAATTCATTTTTCAACTTAACCCCCCCCCCCCCGAAATTAAAGAAAAAAGAAATAAAAACAAGACAAAGTGCTGGTTATACCAATGGTATAAGCCCAAATCAGGGTATGAGCTATGTGTAAGTCCTGGACAACCAACTGAAATTCAATGCCCAAGCTATTTGATTTAATACTCTTAACATAGGCTTGGACAACTATGACCATCCAAATGTGTTTGAATTACAACTCCCATAGTTCCTTACCATAGCTATGATGTTAGAATTTATGGGAGCTGCTGGCCAAACAGATCTGTGGGGCCATGGCTCCCCTCTCCCCATTCAAACCTATTTATAACACAGGGATATTTCTATAAAGGCTATTTATGCAAGTGTAATCACTGATTGCTTTTTGCATTACAAATTCTTTTTATTTTGCCTGTAATGTTTCTCCGTGCAGCTCTCTGGAGATTTAAGAGAAGAAAATAGCATTCAGCAGTATTCACATAAAGAAGAACGCCAGAAACAACAACTGCAATAGATTAGTCTTCTGAGTCTCATTGGAGGACCAATTATGTACAACTTCAGGCATTTTACACTTGTAATGTTATCATGTTGAAAAATAACATTCTAGCATGGAAAAACTGCATTAAAGCTTTGTTTATTTCTGGCACTTACAGTACTTTTTTTTTAAAAAGACTCTCTTTTATTAGTCTATTTGAAGTTAAAGAAAGTCTTAGAAGTGAAAGTTTTTAAACTAAAATCATCAAGTTGTCTAAATCCTTGATTTGGTTAGTTTCCCCATCAATGGGTGCCTGGCACTTCACAAAGTCTCTTTTCTGTCCACATATTTAGTTTATAAAAGAGGGGGGAAAACAAGAACAAAAGAAATAAGAACAAAAGGGAAAGTGGTCTAACAAAATTATACAACAGAGACATAAAAAGTGTTTGTAACTAAAAAGAACAAGAGACTTCTTGAAGGGAGAACACTATAGGGATGTAAACTCACCAACTGTTCAGTTTCCAAACCAAAAGAGAAAACAAGAAGTGTTTGGAGGAGACAAAAAAAAAGTCAAAGTTGGAGGATGTTCCATTGGACTTTATTCTTCAGTTCTTTCAAAACCGCATTACTCTCACTGAAACTGGATTCCCCTCAAATTAAGAGTTGTTATTGCCTACCTTTTTAATTCAACAGTACTATCTGCGGTTCTCTATGGTAGCAAAACATGGTCATTAATGAAGGCCAAAGAAGAACTATCAAGCGCCTAAGAGCCATGGAAAAATCAATGCTAAAGGTATCCCTTTGCGACCACATCCCCATGCCCAGATAAGAGAACAAAGCGGAATCAATGAAGCTGTTGGCGAATATCACAAATGGAAATGCATTGGGCTGGACACATTTCTCGAATGACAGATGGGTGCTGGACAGCAGGAGTCACTGAGTGGTTTCCCAGAGGAGTAAAAATACCCCTTGGCAAGCCCCCCAAAAGATGGGAAGACCTAATTATGAAAAGCTTTGGTCAAATGTACCTTCAAATGTACCTTCTCAAAGATCTTCAGTTAAAAAAAATCTTCAGATCTAAGAACAAAAAAGGTATACATTTTTAAAACACTTCTACTCTAGTCTCATCAGATGATAAGGATAAGTCATTGTTCACTCATGGTGGAGTGGTCTTTCTCTGTATATCCTTGTCATGTACATAGCATAAAGGAAAAAGTTGGATCAAACTAGATAAAACATTTAGGGTATATTTAAAAGTAGAAGTTTCTTGAGTGTTGAAAGAACTTTGCTTATCATTGCACATGCTTTCTCCCATTTCTTTATCCTGCATGTATCTCACTTTGTTTTATGACTAATCACTGGAAAGTGTAAACAGACTTACTCTGCAAATCTGCTTGTTAAGAGATACTGTATACCTCTAAGGTAATCCTAACACTAAAGGAAATTCACACGCCCATTATTCCTAGTGTCAATGACCAAATGTTAATCTGTGTACCAGAACTAAATTTGCAGGTCATTTCACCCTCTTCATCTTCTTCCTTAAATCCTCTTGGTTTCCCTTCCCAGATTTCTTCATTTTTTCAGCCCAATTTAACACAATTTATTGTTAATCCAATGAGATAGAAACCTTTCTGGCTCCTGATATATCTTTTACATGCTCTTGAAATTCAACATAATAAAGAGTTCTTTCCTTCATCTACACAGCTTCAAGTGGTGAGAGAAACTCAGTGATTAGATGATCTACTGTTATAGTGACACTCCATAAGAGTTTCTTTCTGTTGTATGACAGCAGCTGTGAATTTTCTGTATCAACATGGGTTAGATTACACAATTTTGGGGATACTTTCCAATAGGGTGGATTTAATTTAAACCACCATATAAATCACTAGTCAGTAAAACTAGATTTAAAGCATGGGTGTCTACATAAAGACTCATTCTTGCTGGTATTGAATAAACTTAATATTTACAATGGATTTTTTTGGGGGAAATTAGAACAACAATTTATCAGATTAGCTTGACAGTTATACAAAAAAAAGTGATTTGGTTATACAGTACTATTAGAAACACATCATAGATAGATAATTATAAAATTACTAAGAGGTGAACTATCTCTACTTTAATAGGTTAATCATTCATATTTGGATAACTTTTCTGCTGTACTTTATTGGAAGGAGACAAATAATCAATACCTTAATTAGAACAATTTAAATAGTTTTATTTAAGTAAAACAATAACATTATAGCTTATGTATTCTTGTACTTGCTTGAATATTCATATTTGTTAACTGATGTGCTTATACAATTTTTTTTAAAATGTAGACAGCCTGGTTTGTATGTAACAAACTAAAAATACTGCCCTGCATAGCTCATTCATCTCACTCTTGTTTATTCATAATCTGGAAAAGAAAAACAACCTTTCCTGCTTTATTGGATCCTAATTTAGGATGAACAAGTCTAAAGAAAAAGAAGATCCTTTTTATATTAGCAAAAGAAGTACTGCTGTTAAAAGTGAAACCATTATTTCAATGGTCTCTAATTCAAAGTACAGTTGTACCTCGCTTAAAGAGCATAATGCGTTCCACAGGATTGCACTTTAAGCGAGTTTGCTCTTTAAGCGAAACACCATTGTAAGTGACCAATTGTGGGGGGGATTGCAAACCCCCATTTATTTGTTAAGTGAGTTTTTGATTGGTTTTATTTGTTAAGCGAAGTTAACATTCAGAGAAAATTCTGCTCTTTAAGCAAGTTACTCTTTAAGCGAAACACTCTTTATGTGAGGTTTGACTATACTGAAGTGACTTTCACCAGTTCACTGGTATGATTTTCCTTTTTAAAAAATCACCAGCAAACATATATTTCTTAAATGGCTTCTCCTTAGCCCTGAAATTTATTATACAGTAGTTGCCATCACAGATGGATAATTGCTTGATAGCCATGTCATAACTACCTCCTCTTTCTCAGCACTTAAGGTTTGACCCTGGTCCCAGATAGTGATAATATTTGCAAGAAAATGAACCGGAGACAGAGCTTGTGATTTGATTTGATTTTAATTTAGGCAGTCCTAAAGGAAATCAACCTAGCAGTTTAAAAGTAAGAAATAGCAAGCAAATAAATAGGTACCTCTTCAGTGGTAAGGTAAACAGCATTCTATGCACTCTGGTGTCTAGTCGTGCCTGCCACGTGTCCACAGAAATGTCTGCAAATGCAGACAGTGCTGGCTCTTTGGCTATAAACAGAGATGAGCACTGATCCTAGAGTCAGATATGACTGGTTTTCGAGCAAGGTCGACCTTTACCTTTACCTAAAGAAAATCAACTATGACTGCTCCTTGGAAGGACAGATAAACTGACTGTAGAATAGGCCATAAAAGAGGAGCCAGGGATCCACAGAGTGCAGTACTGTATCAGGGTCGATGGACTGTGACACAGATCAACTGCATCAGACAGAGGGGCCAGTGGGACCCTGGGAGTGAAATCAGTCTCTACATATGATCACCTGGTCCAAACAAAAGCATAAAATAGGCTGCAAATCAAGCCACAGAAAAGCGGGATTGATTTGGTTCAGCTTCCCAGACTCATTTCCAGGCTAAAAAATGGAACATCTTTTTGGACAGAAAATGTAGCAGAAAATTTGTGTTGATGGTAGCTGTTTTCCTAACTACGGTAAATGCAGAAATACATGGGTCCTTGCAGGCAGAAAAACAGCTGAAAGGGGGTGTTTTGGAGAAAGAAACCCCAAGTGGCAAACCTTGGCATTTCTGTCTGGGGAGTTCTGGGAGTTATAATTCCCCTCAAAATGTTTCCAAACTCTGATCATCTGGGAAAAGTTCATGCAGCCATTCTCTTACTCTTTCATAAATCAGAATGACTTAAAACAGCCACCTAAAATATTGTCTTTAAAAGACAAAGTATGAATTTATGAGCTATCATGTTATAATTTAAACCTTTAAAAGAGATTAGAAGACTTGTCCACACATTTATAGGTTATATGTCATTTGGTCCTCCACTTTGCCTAGAAATGATGAATGAATGTGAACCTTTCTTCCTAAAATTCACCAGTACATTTTTGAAAGAAAAAAAAAGGAGAAATGGACAACCAAACATAGTAAGCCCTTGACGCTTGAATCACCCTTGCCCAAAGTTAAACAATTTGACTTTAGACATACTGCCAAAGGTTATCTTTGGTTTCTCTGTTTAGAATAAATAAATCTTGTTGCCATTCTTCATCGCCCTGTTGCTATCTGCGTTGTGAGTCCACATTCATATAAAGCACAAGAAACAAAATCAGAATTTCCTAAATAGGACAAGAGACTTGCGACGATAAATGCCACATCATCAGGCCAACCATGTCTTGCTACATTGTGAATGTATAAAAGGAAATGTGTTTTCCTTGGCCTTTGCCATTTAATTTTAAAGACACAGCATATCAGGATACTTGGAATGTGTCTGCGGCAGGGGAGGAGGTTAGATTGGGACTGTCAGACTGATTTTTTTTTTATATGCATGACCTGAACGGAGGAATGAATGGCACCACAGTTTATAACGTCTTCTTCGAAATTGAGAATTGCCTGTAGCTTAGTGTCCGTACATTATTATACGCTCATGAGACCAAACTAACTCCATTTTGTGGGGTTTTCAGCCATTTTGCATCCTGTAAAGTCATGTACACATGTCATGCAATTAACTGCAAGATCCTGGGGACATGAAAGGAGCCTCATTCAGGCATTCCCTGAATGGAGTTCCTCCAGCAAAAATCCTTTCAAACCAGAAAGCACCTTTGTGTGCTTCTGACACAATAAAAAAACCTGCCAGAATACAAATATGGAGATGGGAGTAGCAAGTTATATAACTTAACTTTAGAAATAATGGTTCAATGTTTTGTTCAGGATTTCCCTCTTCTTGAGTGAGAGAAGTCTGGCTGCCTTTCTGAATTCAAAAAATGGTGAACTGATTACTTAATTGGAATCTGAGTATTCAGGAGGTCAAAACAATATTATTAAGAGATGGGGAAAGTAAGCTATTTTACTACAGCTTCTAGGATCCCCACTGTGGTGGATTTTCTAAGAACTACCCTTGAAAAAGTAATTTTCCCCCTCTCCGATACGATAAACATTTTAACAGGTGGAAACCAACCTAATTAGGTGCTATAACTCTTGACTGTCAACTGGGGCCAAACTCACATGAAGTATTTTGTCCATCATTATAATACCTACCCCACTGGTGAAGCACATGACATATGTTCGCTCTGGCTTTGTGGAACTGCCTGCCTTTGGAGTTGCACCTCCAGACGGAGCTGTTGGCTTTTAGGAAAGGTGTGAAAACTTGGCTTACAGGAATGGTGTGGGGTAATGATGGCTTATTGACCCCTCCCAGCCAACACAGACATTAGGTAAAATTTGTCAGCATTTAAAAACATTTGAAGAAATTACAGGCCTGAAAGTAAATTGGGAAAAATCAGAGATGATATTTTGTAACGGAGAAATAAGAGAACAAGACAGAATTAAGACGAGATTTAAGATTCAAGTTAAAAGCTCATTAAGATATCTAGGAATAATAATAACAGGGAAATTCGAAGACCTTAAGAAATTAAATTATGGGAAGGTGAAGAAAGAAATGGAAAGGAAAATAGTAAATTATAAAACTTTAAATTTGTCCTGGTTTGGTAGAATAGCTCTTTGTAAAATGATGTTGCTGCCTAGATTAAATTTTCTATTTGATGCTTTACCAATTAAACACAATGTCAAAGAACTTCAAGAATACCAAAATATGATAAATAAATTCTGTAACGGAACTTGTAGGCCGAGGATTGTTAAGGCACTGTGGTACTTATCTCAAAAGGAGAGGGGGATTAGGTTTACCGAATATACAAAATAATTATAAAGCTTTTCAAATCAGGAATGTTATTAAAATATTAATGAAAGAGGAAATGATCTGGGAAAAATTGAGATGAAAGAAATATCCCAAATGGGTAAGGCAATATTTTTAAATAAAGAAGGAAACAAAACAAGTAAAAAGGGTATACAAAATAAATTCCTAAAAACAACTATGGAGGAATGGAATAGGGTAAAAAAATATTTGGTACCAGGTGTATCACCAGCTTTAGAAATGGGGGATTTTAACACTTTCCCAATAAGAATAGATGGAAGAATTAAGAATACCCTAATAGATAAGAGAGCTTTACTGCTTAAGGATTGGGCTAAAATTTGTAAAGAAGACAATAAAAGAGATGAACTTTTTTCAAAGATGAAATTAAATTGGTTCCAGATCTTCCAGATAAATAAATGGAATAAAAATATTATATACGAAAGAATATAATAGACTTGACAGTTTTTGAAGAAATGTTAGTTAAGATTAGAAAAGGAGAAATGGGTATCAAAGGGATTATTAGTAAGCTATACAAAATTTTGAATAAAACTGGAAACATACAGGAGATTTTAAAAAATACTTGGGAGCAGGAATTAAACATAACAATTTCAGGAAAAAAATGGCAAGAAAAATGGAAAAGAAGAATTATGAGAACTATGTCAGTACGTGTTAAAGAGCATAATTATAAGTTGTTATGGCGCTGGTATCTGACCCCAGTCAAGTTACACCAAATAGATAATAAGATAAGCAATGTTTGTTGGAGATGTAAACAATCAATTGGGACATATATACACATGTGGTGGAATTGGAATAAACTGAAAGAATTTTGGGGAGAAATAGAAAAAGAAATCAATAATTTGTTTGGACAGAGACTTTAACTGGGGCCGGAACTAGTATTATTAACAAACTTGGATAAATCTAAAATGTGTAATGATGACAAGGAATTATTGATTATAATGATGTCAGCCACTAGACAATGTATTGCAAAAAAATGGAAAAATGAGTTAATGATAAGAATAGAAGACTGGTACAAAGAAATGTGGCAACTAGCACTCAACGATAAATTAACATGGGAGTTGAATGTCAGAAATGGCATAGTTCATGAAAATAGATTCTGGAGGATTTTAAAAAGATTTGTGGAATATGTGATTGTAAGAAATAAAGGAATTAAGCCTGTACCTGATCAAGTCAACTTTTGGGGAAAATGAATTGCTGCTGCTCCTGGACAATGTATATAGCCCACGGGTGGATTATATTTAGAGTTGAATAAGAATGAAAAAATGACTTGAGAGAGCAAGAAAAAAAGATATATTTATTGTCTACTTTAACATGAAGTGAACAACTTTTGTATACAAGGCTTTGATACATTTTGAATAATACACTGTGGCTCAATTATACCTGTTCCTGTGTGTGTTTACTTTTCAGACTACTCTAACATTCAAATGCTGTACATGCTAGTCATAAAAGATGGGAATAATAGTGGCATTTGATGACCATGGGAAATTTAAGAGAGGGAAAATACATTCATAATAATAGAAACCAAAGGTTAGTAAGCCATGTTCCCCTAGAGCAGGGATTCTCAACCTGAAGCCCATGGATCAGATGCAGCCTGCGACACCCTTTCATGTGGCCCTCCCACTGCCTCCACGACACTAGGAAGTACTATGTGGTGGAGGAAGGGCAAAATGGCCTTCCAGCCCCTGAAGCTGTCTAAGGGAGTGTGACCCAGTCCCCAGCTTAAAAGGTTGAGAACTCCTACCCTACAGAAACTCCATTTACTACAAGTAACACAGACACAGAGGGCACAAACCATCTGAACCTAAATACATATACAGTAATACCTCAGATAAAGCTAAGACTTGGTTCCACAAGACTTGGTGTTATCCGATTTTTAGTGTTATCCAATCCATGTTAAAATCCTATGGGATGGATCGGATAACGTTAAAGCTCCGTAGAGATACATTGTAATGGCACAGGCTTTAGCGATTGTTATCCGATCCATCCCATAGGACCTTAACGTTATTCGAGCCAATTCTCCTCCCCAGATTACTTAACATTATGCGATTTTAGCGTTAACGGAGGTTAACATTATCCGAGGTATTACTGTAAGTCCCATTGATTTGAAAGGAACAAATTTAAAAACAGGCTAAAATGTTCTGTCAAAGTTAGTGAGGCCTGCGTAGCAGTTAATGCTTTGAAACAGCATATGATATTAAATATGGAACACTGCAAGAAGAAAAAGGCAGATAATAATAACAAATTCTAACAATAAGTGCTAGAATTTAGGCACTCGGCTTAAACTTATTATTTACAGTTTCTCTCACACATACTTTTAAACAGTATCATTAAAAAACTTGAATGCAGTAGTGGCTTTTTTCTGGTGCCCAGTTAAAATGGTTTAAATTATAACATGATAGCTCATAAATTCATACTTTGTCCTTTAAAGACAATATTTTAGGTGGCTGTTTTAAGTCATTCTGATTTAGGGTAGGAGTCATATAATTTTATACGAATCATAATAGGCATAATTTATCATGGAAGCTATCCAAATGGCAATTCCCAAGGTGTTCACTGCTAGGAGTTAGTAGATTTATCTTGAAATAGTTGCTTTCCACATAAAGAATAGTAATAACAATCAGATATGAAAGAAATAAGGCCAAGCCCTGTGTTCTTCAATCCATTTCTTCCTCAGCAGAGTTCCTTTGCTCTCTCCTCACCAACAGGAATTCTGCAACTGATTTTAACAAGAACAGAATGTCCCGAGGCCCTACTTATGCTGCTATTTTGAAAATAATACTAAACATGTTGTAGAACAGTGTTTCCCAAATGCTGGTGTTTGGACATCAATTCCCAGAAGCCTAAGTCATTTCCCCAAAGCACTGATCAGCCAATGTACTGACTTAGGCTTCTGGGAATTGAAGTCCATCTGTGGGCTGTGTACCCTTTGTTGGGAACCACTGTTGTAGAATATACTGAACATGTTTGAAGTGGTGCAATCACAAGAGGCAACTATACACATGGACATGACCAGATGGCCAACATCGAAACCAGATTGATTACATACTCTTCAGCCAAAGATGGAGAACCTCCACATAATCAGCAAAAATAAGACCTGGAGCAGACTGTGGATCAGATCATAATCTACTAGTTGCAATATTCAGGATTAGGCTAAAGAAAATAGGGAAACAATTAGGCCAGACAGGTGACCTAGGCAACGTCCCTAAGGAATACACAGTGGGGGTGTGGAACAGATTTAATGGCTTAGACTTGATAGACAGAGTGCCAGAAGAATTATGGACAGAGGCATGAGACATCATACAGGAGGCAGCAAGGGAAACCATATCAAAAGAAAAGAAACATAAGAAAGCAATGTGGTTGTCTGATGAGGCTCTTAAAATAGCAGAGGAAAGAAGGAATGCAAAAGGCAAAGAAGAAAGGAAAAATTCAAGCAATTGAATACAGAATTTCAAAGGAAAGGAAAGGAAAGATAAGGAAACGTACCTAAATGAACAATGCAAAGAAATAGAGGAAAATAACATAAGGGGTAGGACTAGAGATATTTTTTAAAAAAATGGGGAAATCAAGGGAACGTGAAAAGCAAAAACGACCATGATAAGAGACAAAGACAGCAAGGAGTTAGATGGAGCAGAAGAGATTAAGAAAAGATGGCAAGAGTACACAGAGGAACTCTACAAAAAGGATCTCAACACTTCTGATAATCACAATGATGGGAACATTGAACTTGAGCCAGACATCCTAGAGAGTGAAGTCAGAAAAAAAGGCCCTAAAAAGCACTGCAAACAACAAAACCAGGGAGATGATGGTATCCCAGCTGAATTTTTAAACCCCTAAAAGATGATGGAATCAAATTATTGCATTCTATATGCCAGCAGATTTGGAAAACACAACAATGGCCACAGGATTGGAAAAGATCAGTATACGTTCCAATCTCCAAAAAGGGTAATGCCAAAGAATGTTCAAATTATCAAACAATTGCGCTCATCCCACAGGCTAGCAAGGTGATGCTCAAGATAATACAGGATAGACTGGAACAGCATGTGGAGAGAGAATTACCAGAAGTGCAGGCGGGTTTCAGAAGAGGCAGGGGAACTAGAGACCACATTGCCAACATATGTTGGATCATGGAAAAAACAAAGGAATATCAGAAACAAGTCTACTTCTGTTTCATTGGTTACCCTAAGGCGTTTGACTGTGTGGACCACAACAAAATGTGGCAAGTAATTAAAGATATGGGAATACCAGAACACCTTAAATGCCACATGAGAAATCTGTACATGAATCAAGAAGCAACAGTTAGGACAGAATATGGAATAATTGAGTGGTTTGGAATAGGAAAAGGAGTAAGACAAGGCTGCATTTTGTCACCCTGCTTATTCAACTTATACACAGAGCACATAATGCACAATGCAGAGTTGGACAAATTACAAGTTGTGATCAAAATTGCTGGGAGAAACATCAACAACTTGAGATTTGCAGATGATACTACCCTAATGGCAGAAATTGAGGAAAACCTAAAGAAGCTTCTGCTTAGTTTGAAAGAAGAGAGTGCAAAAGCTGGCTTGAGACTCAATATCAAGAAAACTAAGATAATGGGAACAGGCCCTATCAGTTCCTGGAAAATAGATGGGGAAGAAGTAGAAGCAGTGACAGATTTTACTTTCTTAGGATCAAAGCTCACTGCAGATGGAGATTGCAGCCATGAAATAAAAAGGCGACTGATTCTTGGGAGGCAAGCAATGAGAAACCTGGGGAACATGGTGAAAAGTAGAGACAATCCATTGCAAACAAAAATTCGCATAGTCAAAGCAATGGTATTCCTGGTGGTAATGTATGGTTATTAGAGCTGGACCATAAGGAAAGCTGAGCACAGAAGAATAGATGCCTTTGAACTGTGGTGTTGGAGGAGAGTTTTGAGAATCCCCTCGACAGCGAGGAGAACAAATACACTAGTACCTCGGATAACAATGAGACTCGGTTCCACAAGTCTCATCATTATCTGGTTTTTAACATTGTGTGATGCATTGATCGCACAACGTTTAAAAAAGTCCTGTTTCCCTGGAGGCTGCAGCAAGCCAAAATGTTGGGATTTGAATCCTGACGTTTTGGCTTGCTGCAGCCTCCAGGGAGGTGGAGGAACTTTGGAAACAGCTTGGATCGGGTCCCCTGACCCCCCTGGAGCCAGTAGGGGGGCTAGAAAGCCCAAAATGGGTGAAAAAAACATCCATTTTAACCCATTTGGGGCTCTCTTCCCCCCCCACCAGCTCTGGACACGTCGGAGGACCCGATCCAAGCTATTTCTGGGCTTCCCTGACGTCCCCGGCCAGTGGAGCAAGCCAAAATGTCAGGGTTCGAACCATGATGTTTTGGCTTGTTGCACTGACCGGGGATGTCAGGGAAGCCCAGAAACAGCTTGGATCGGGTCCTCTGATCTCCCTGGAGTAGGCAGGAGGCTCAGAGAGCCCGAAATGATTTTTTTAAAAAAGTCATTTTTTTACCCATTTTGGGCTCTCTGACTGCTCCAGGGAGATCAGAGGACTCGATTCAAGCAGTTTCTGGGCTTTTCCCCCGTCAGCTTTCCAGCCCACCTCCACCCCTGCCTCCGCAGCTGCAGGGTGCCTGGGAAGCTGAACGAAGAACCCCGTTCAGCTTTCCAGCCACCCTGCTGCTATGAAACGACTGCATAGGATAGTGCTACAGATCGTTATCCAATGCAAAATTTCTTTAGAAATTTTGCATCATTATCCAATTTTAGCGTTATCTGATGCAGTTGTTATCCAAGGTATTACTGTCGGTCGATTCTAGAAGAAATCAACCCTGACTGCTCCTTAGAAGGTCAAATAGTAAAGATGAAGCTAAAGTACTTTGGACACCAAATGAGAAGTGTAGATTCACTTGATAAAGCCTTGATTCTGGGAAAGGTGGAGGGCAAAAGAAGAAGGGGCGGGCAAAAATGAGATGGGTAGATGGTATTGTAGATGCAATGGGCACAGAGCTGGGCAGGCTGAGGAGGATGGTAGAAGACAGAGGTGCCTGGTGGGCAATGGTCCATAAGGTCGCAAAGGGTCGGAATTGACTGTGCGATTGAACGACAAAATCAGAAGCAGCTGCATAGCAATTTAACATTGAAATACTGAGAGATTACTCATCCTGCTAACAAGAATAATTCTAAGTGTTTTCAGTTTTCTATCATAGATCATAAGATATACTCCCAAATAAGGCTTTCATGCAAGCTAATCTTTTTCATACAGGCGAAAGTAACTGCAGAATGAACTCACCAAAAGGTGCCTTCATTTTGGCAATTTCATGTATGGTCTAGACATGGAAGAAGAAGATTGTGCAAATTGCCTGGACATATTAATAGATAGGAAGACAGATGACTTCATTAGATGGTGTACTCCTTGTGCTTCTCCACCAAAGATCTCTTCTGCCTTATTTTTAACAACCTCCCCAACATATAAGGGAGGAAAACACAGAGTAGTGGAACAGCATCACTTGATACTAGGAGCCAGCCAACTGCAAGAATCCAAAACAAGTGTCCTATTCATGTACTAACAAGATCCAGACTTGGTAAATTTTTAATGATAGCTGCAGGACAGAACTTTGAAAGAATGCATTAGACTTAATAGGTTACATTTGTTACTGTTGCATTAACACAGGGCTGCCCAAACTACGGCCCGCAGGCTGGCTCTGGCCTATGATGCCAAATCATCTGACCCATGCTGTGCCGCTCCCAGAAGTGGAAGTAAAACGTGCCATCACATGCGCAAAATGCTGCCGTAAATGCACCCGTGGCTGTTGTAAACACATTTATGACAGCCACAGGTGCATTTACAGCAGCATTTTGTGCATTTACGGCAGCATTTTATGCATGTGTGGGCACATTTTACTTCCACTTCTGGTGGGAGGAACAACATGTCCAGCTCCCAGCCCGAAAAGTTTGGGCACCCCTGCATTAACAAGAGAATAAACAAACTGTTGCATTCCATGTTTAACACAAAGAAAGCTTTGATGCAAGAACACCCAAAGTATGGCCCACAGGCCCAATTAGGCCCCTGCATATCATTAATGCAGCCCACGGTGAGCACCCAGGCTCACGTCGGATTGCCTCCCACCCGCGCCCACCACCAGACGTCAGCAGCAGGGGTGGTGGAACCAGCGACCATGCTTTGTCGAGGCTGCTCTAAACAGCCTCTTGCTTGGTCCCATCCCCTCTTAGTAGCGTTTGCTAAAGCTGACTGCTGCTTCGGGGAAATTTTTGGAGCCTCCTGTTTTTCAAAATTCATGGTGCTAAGAGAGGCCCCTGGCATGCTCGGGATAACGTCACCACAGCACACTAAGTTTACCCTTCCAGCACTGCGAATTTTGAAACACAGGAGGCTCCGAAAATTTTCCTGAAGCAGTGATCAGCTTTAGCAAAGGCTGCTGAGGGGATGGTACTGAGCAAGAGGCTGCTTGGAGCAGCCAGGACAAAGCGCGGTCGCTGCTTCTGCTGTAACCACTGCTGACATCAAAACTATCGGCAGCGGGAGCAACCCACCTCAGGCCCCTGCAGCTGTGTGTCAGGGGAGGGACCGACCCACTAAAAAAAAGTTTGGGCACCACTGCTTTCATGTGTTAAATTTAATGTATAATATCCAAATTCTACTCCCAAGCCCAGTTTTACATCAGCTGAAATTGACACCAATAAATGCTGTGTAAGAAGACTGGAGAAAGGTTGTCAAAGAGACCATAGATTACAGTGACAAACTGAACACCTGCAAAATTGGGATTGTTGCCATCTGTATTAAAAGATTCCCTGACATCTTGATCTTCTCATATTGCACAGCACAGATTGAAGTGCCATTATACCTTTATTTTTCATTTATCATAGTAAAATTTGGGAAGCATCTACACTAAGATTTTAAAAACACAGCAAGAAAATCACTGAAAATCTGGAAGCCTCCAAGAAAAATAGTAAAGATAGATATACTGATCCTTGACCCATGGAGAATCTGAAACCCACAGGTCGGCAATTCCTTTACAGTTGTACCTCGCTTAAAGAGCATAATGCGTTCCACAGGATTGCTCTTTAAGTGAGTTTGCTATTTAAGCGAAACACCATTGTAAGTGACCAATTGTGGGAGGAATTGCGAACCCCGATTTATTTGTTAAGCGAGTTTTTGGTTGGTTTTATTTGTTAAGCGAAGCAAACATTCAGAGAAAATTCTTCTCTTTAAGCGAGTTACTCTTTAAGTGAGGCGCTCTTTATGCGAGGTTTGACTGTATTATGAAAACCCAGAATGCCTCTACCACCTTTGCGTAGCATCTTGTTTACAATGTGACTACTCTACTGCAGAACTTGGCTTTGTTGTTAGACCAAACTTGGGCCTTTCCCCACATCAGCAACTACTGTTTCATGTTATTTTCTATTCTCAGTTAGATTTGTGTCTGATATCACCTTATTATATATTGATGTGACGCTGCCACCGGACTCTTCACTTGGCCTACCCCAGCCTTGAGGGAAAAAAGGAACAGTTGTGTGGCCCAGCCAGCCGGCTGGCCATAAGAACAACAATGCCGCCGATGCTGCCACCAGACTCTTCCCTCAGCTGGCCCCAGTCTTGAGGAAAAGAAGAAATAGCTGCATGGCCAACCAGCCATAAGAACACCATCGCTGTCAATGCTGCCGTAATTTTTCCCTCAGCTGTTCAGCCTGGAGGGAAGTGGACAAGTCTGAGTTTTTGCAATGTATTCCCCTCCCCCGTGCGCATATTGCTTTGAAATGTGTATTGGTCTTGAAATATGTATTGTTCTTGAAATGTTTTTTATATTGTGTTAATGTCATACTTTGTAACTGTAATTTGTGATACTCTGTTTTCTTGTTAGCCGCCCTGAGTCGCATTGTGAGTGGTAGGTATACAAGTAAATAAATAAATAAATCATCATCATCATCATCTCTATCACATGATTATGGACTTAGCACTCAAGACAGCCAACAATAATAAAATGTAAAACGCTAAGATAATCAAATTATATTCCCAGACAGGTTTCCCTAGGGATGGAAGTCTAGAATTATCATGTAGAATGTCACCAAAATCTATCCAGATCTCTCAAAATTTGCCTTTCACTAGCATGAGAAGCAGCAATCCAGAGGCATTTAATGAAGGGAATATATTTTGAACTACTGTGGCTAGGAAAACAGCTCGTTGCAGTTAAGTTTGGTCTGAATTTGCAAATAAGTATTGCAAGTGACAATACTACAGTACAGTACTCGCATTACAGTATTTTACTTTTGGGTGTAACAAAGAAGTAAAAATGTTCCTTTTAAAATGCTATTTATTCAAGTGTGCAGTTAGCACATCGAAAAAGTGCTGCTCAGAAAGAGTGGGTCAAGGCAAGATCCTCAGACACACACCTGCTATTTGATCATCAACCACCAAAGCAGAGACTGAAATCAAGGCATGGTTTCTTCAAAACTTCTACACCTCACCCCGAACAACCAGTCCCCACAGAGTGCCTTAGAACTATGGAAGGCAGGCAAGGAGCTACCAGATAACTGAGCAGAACCACATGACTCTCTACCGCCTGGCCAAGAACAACCATGGCCTGTGTGGAAAGCTTTAAACAGACTGTGTGCCGGGGTAGGAAGATCAAGGGCTAATCTGAGAAAGTGGGATTTCTCTGTAGATGACAGCCTGTGTGAACATGGAGAAGTACAAACTATCTCCCATATAGTACAATGCACACGATGCCCCTCGACGTGCACTGAGGAGGACCTTATGTTGGCAAGAGGAAATGCTGTTGATGTGGCCCAATATTGGGTGGATGTCACCTAGCCCTTTTAATTCTATTTTGTTTTAGATATGTTAATTTTAGCTTTGTACAGTATGTTATTATATGCTAGTGGTGCGTCTGACACGAGTAAAGAAAGAAAGCACATAGGATGAAAAGAACACTCTAGTTACATACCCTCTGTTGTTACAGAAAGCAATGATCAGAAGTAAAAGAGAATTTGTTATATTTATTTATTTATTTATTTATTTATTTATTTTATTTTATTTTATTTACTCAAATTTATATACCACCCTCCTTACCAGGACAACTCAGGGTGGTTTAACACATAATATAAAAACATCAGCAACAAATCTGAATCAAGAATTATAAAAGATTTAAAATAGACAGATTAAAAAACAGATTTAAAAAATAAAACTGACTCTTAAAATTAAAAAGAAGTTATAAGGAAATCGAGTAGAGAGGGAACTCACACATAAACCATAATGCTCTGTCAATGTAGGTTCTCCACATGAACCATAATACTGATGTTTTGCATTCTTTACTATTTTGGTCTAACAATTAATATTGACTTGTTACTTCAAAAATACTATTTTTACAGGGATTTTGATCATTTAATTTTCCTACAAAAGCATATAAAACTAATAAGCAACCAATAATTACCTGGATATTACTTGTAAGGCTTTATATTTGCTAGATTTTTAGACAATGAATGGAATAACAAAGACTTTTTCCATGAACATTTGTTTAATAATGTTCTATAAACACTTGAATTTGGAAATAATGGCCAGAATTATGTTGCTTAGTCCGTTAAATCACAGTATAGTAGGCCAACTGAATCGATGGGAATTTAGTGAGTCAACTCTTTCATAGATTCCATTGACACAAAAGAGCTTATTATATAAAAGTATGTCACAGTTAGGTGCATTTATATCAATGAAACTTCCAGAAGAATTGATTTGCCAAATTCTCTTTAATTTAATGGTTGTGGGTTTTTTTTTGCAGCAGTATATATCTACACTAAGCACCAGAATTATTGGCCAGTGAACACATAGTACAGATTACAGGCCTGGGCCTCCAATTATACTGATTAGGACAGGCTCTGGTTTATGGGCCTGATGCAACCTATATCAGCTCCACAATCAGCTTGCAGTTCCCTTTTTGCCCCCCTGTCATCACATGCTTTTCAATAGTCTAATTGATACATGTGTATTTTGGGAGGGAGAAAGAATTAATTTTGCTTTCCCAGTGTGTTGCTCATTGGACAAAGCATATTAAAAGAGGATATGGCTGAGGAACTTGACCTCTCCTATGTCACTGGGAGAACCCTGAACAGGCTATTGGAGTGCCTAAATGTAAGACCAACATGCTCAAGTAGGGGTTGTTGGTGGACAACAACATGCTGTGTGAAGGTGGAGAAACATAGAGCCTGGCTCATTTGCCAGTCTGCTGATTACTGCAGGAAACATACTGATAAGGATTTAAGTGGCTTCATTTTGGCAGTTCAAATTCTGACCTGGACATGAAAGAAGAAGTGCATTAGATTTAGATTCTTGGAAAGAACCTTGGCACTTAACATCTTCTGTTTCTTTCCATGGGTTTTATTAAGTACAGTTGTACCTCGCTTAAAGAGCATAATGCATTCCACAGGATTGCTCTTTAAGCGAATTTGCTCTTTAAGCGAAACACCATTGTAAGTGACCAATTGTGGGGGAAGGTTGCGAACCCCAATTTATTTGTTAAGTGAGTTTTTGATTGGTTTTATTTGTTAAGCAAAGCAAACATTCAGAGAAAATTCTGCTCTTTAAGCGAGTTACTCTTTAAGCAAGGTGCTCTTTATGCAAGGTTTGACTGTACAGTACTTTGGACCACAATACATTTTGGACCAGCAAATGTACATAACACTTAACAAGATAAGATGAATATAAGATGAAATTTTCTGATGTAATGCTTCACCTTTAGTCATAAAGAATGAGATGGACTACTGTACCTATATCAGGTAGGATGAAATAAATAAAATTGGAGCAGCACCTGCAATTCAGACTCCATTAATGAAGAGCATTGCTTTCTTAAAATTCGTACTTTACACTAATGTTCCCTTTCAATCAATCCATCCAGAATGCCTCCTTGATGTTTCTTCTACAAAGATGTGGCTCACGTCTATCAATATGCTTATTTCTGTCAGCTCATTGTTACACAAAGTCAGCGAGAGAGCCACTTGGCAAAGCCCAAATACTTCTAAGCCTTTCAAAGAGACACCAAAGCTTTTAAAACATTTGTTTGGTCCCATGTTTGGCACAAATGTTAAAGTTCCCATGTGCTGCACTTTACACCATGTTAGTGACACATAGAATGGACATGGTTTCCTACTGTAATGAAGAGCAATTAATAATCAATCATGACAAATCCAAAGTGTTAGTCTTCTCTAATAAAAGACAAAATGGACAATTGACTCCCATGAATTAGAACAAGTCATAGTATTTCAGGCTTCTATGAAATTAACAGCCCAGGTAAACCATGTCACCTCTAATGCCCAGAAAAGTTAACATGCAATAATAAAATTTTACAGGCAGCAGGGGGCAAATTACACCCCAGCTGCAATTAATCTGTTTATGGCAAAAACAGTTGTGCAGCTTCTCTATGGGATACAACTTGGCTTATACTCAAACTTAAGGGGTCATGAAATTATTCAATCAAATTTCCTTAGGGCTCTGTTTGGCACCCCCAAATGTACTGCTAATGCGGTTTTGAGGCTGGAAGCAGATGTGCCAAGTATTAAGGGCCAGGCCTTGACCAGAATCTTAATTTCAGGACTTATTACCATGTTTGACCCATCAGGTCTGGTGCCCTTGTTGCTGTCAGACAGTTATCAATCGTGTTGGCACTGTACCTGTGTACGAGAACTTCATAGTCTCTGTTTTTCTCCTGAATACTTCGGCCAATTAACTCTTGTGAAGGTGAAAACATTAGTAAAAGAAAGAATAAGGGACATTGATTGCCAAAATGATATTGCCAATGTTTCCGAGTTCTATCGTCAACTTATAGACAGCCGCAAACCCATCATCAACAGGGTATCTTTATAATCTCTCTTTAAGCAAATACAGATGGGCCTTTTCTAGACCTCATTTTGATGCCCTCCCCTCAGCACTTTTGGCAGAAAGATTTAAAGTGACTCCTTATTCACAGAGATGTTGTCTCTGTGGATCCTGGGAGTTAGAAACCCTGGCCCACGTCCTATTATGATGTCCTTTTTATGAAGTCTCAATACAGTAATACCTCGGATAACGCTAAGACTTGGTTCCACAAGTCTTGGTGTTATCCGATTGTCAGTGTTATCCGATGCATGTTAAAATCCTATGGGATGGATCGGATAACATTAAAGCTCCATAGAGATACATTGTAATGTATCTTTAGCGGTTGTTATCTGATCGTTATTCGATCCAATGCTCCTCCCCAGATTACTTAACGTTATGCGATTTTAGCGTTATCCAAGGTAAACGTTATCTGAGGTATTACTGTATATGCTTTAATTGCCCCAGTTATTTTTAAATTTGTAGGCCATAATGATAGATTTTATGTTCATTTTCTCCTAAAGGATGCAGATCCTACACTCACACCCCAGGTAGCCAAATATCTTTATCAAGCCACTCAATTATGTAAAACTTTTAACAAGCGGATATTCTATACTGTTTTACTACTGTTAACAAAGTGTGAAACCTTTTTCTACTGTTAACAAACTGTGAAATCTTTTTTATTGTAAAGACTGATCAAAGACCATAATAAAGCGTACTACTTCTAATTGGAATGGACATAGGAAAGATGGGTGATATGATTATTTCCTCTGCCAGTGCTGTCAGCCATAGGTGCAACTTTGAAGTAGAATGGAAAATACTACACCAACAGAGGATAAAACATTTCCACATCATTGCAGAACTTTTAAAGCATAATAGAAATCATGTGATCCATCAGATTGCTAGTCAACTCTCCACCTACCCCACAAACAGAGAATTGCATCTAGTAAGAGGCACCTTCATGCCCACTTTGTTTTAGCAAAATTAAAACAACTCAGAAGTACTATGTTAAAACACGAAGTGACCTTGTAATCACCTCTGATTTCATCTGGAGAGGCTTCTGCCTTACTTGGAAGATGATGAGACCAGAAAAACTGAGCTTGTCCAACCATGCTTTAAAGCAGAACAAAACAAACTTTGGAGAATTAATCACATATTCTTCATTTCAATGCCCATCCTAGCTCCACATGGATAAGAGTTGAGAGAACAAATTGAATTGTTCAAATGGAACGGTATAGAAATCCATCAACATATTACAATTTGTTCCCTGCTGTCTATAAACATTGAATAGTGAGTCCAAAGAAGGGGTGGGGAGAGAGAGAGAACAGGGGACAAACCTAGGATTTTCTCTGTTAAATGGATTCTGAAAAAAGAGCCCTCAAGATAAACAAACACCAGAAATGCAATGGTATGCACAGGAAAAGCATGCCCAGTTTTGTTCCATATATCTCTCTGATTTTGCTTTTCAAGCTCTTTCTTTAATGTAATCTTTTTCACTGTATTTTCTTTCAAGATTACTATTTCCATGGCTTTGGGAGTCATACTCCATACACTAAGGCCTGCTGTCTCTCTAATCTCAAAATAAAGAAAGCAACGTAACCCAAGTTTCTGCAAATTATTAAATTTAGCAGACACTCAGCTAAAATCCTTATTATAATAAACATAGTATACCACCCAACTGTATATAAATCAAAAGCATGTCCACCCCACAAGCAGAATCTGCTTCCTTTGTAGTCTCAATGAAATGGAAATTGAAATGTGATATAGAGATAGAGATAGATACTGTAGATACACACACACACACACACACACACGATAGATCCAGGATATAATATTAAACACATTTTACACACAGCTTCAATGTACAGGATTCCCATTGCTTATTTGAATGGGCACATAGTTGAATGGGCAACCAAGATGCACTCTGGCAACATGCATCAATTAGCTGCAATTAGCTAAGTCAATTTATGCAGACCTTATACAAACACCAATAGAATTCAGGCCTCTGAAATTAGTTCATCTGGCTCTATTTGATCAAAATTGTCATGAATTTCTCCCTGCAGTCTGAGGGAAGAAGAGTCTGGACTGGTCCATGAAAAAAAGGAGGGGGGAATCAAAGATCAACAGTTAGAATATACAATAGTTCTAATGGACCAACCTTTCACTGCATTTTTGTTAGTTCTGGAAAGGTTATATGCCCAACTTGTCAGTGGCCATTTCTTCATTCCAAAGATCAGCTAAGTGTTTGGGAAAAATCTCCATCACACAAATGGGAAACTGCTCTAAAGGAATAATTTGATCTAAATCTAGGGCATATACTTTGTCAATGATCAATGCCTGAATAGTCATTGTGCCTTTGTTGTAGCTCAATGCTCAAAACAGTCAAACCTCGCATAAAGAACAGAATTTTCTCTGAATGTTTGCTTTGCTTAACAAATAAAACCAACCAAAAACTCGCATAACAAATCAGGAGGTGCAATCCCCCCCCCCAGAAGACACAATTGATCACTTACAATGGTGTTTCGCTTAAAGAGCAAACTCGCTTAAAGAGCAATCCTTTTGAACGCATTATGCTCTTTAAGTGAGGTACAAATGTATTGAAAAAACAGGATTTGGAGTGAAAATGTCATACAGTATTGTGGAGTTTATCCCTGGACACCTCTTGAAAATATGCATAAAGGATATTTAGTGGGAAACAGGAATTAAATCTGGAATATGACAAGAAGTCTTTACAGGGTTTTGAAGAAAGTGATTATGTAAAATAGGTGTTCTCAACCTTTTTAAGCTAGGGGCTGGGTCATGCTCCCTCAGACAGCTTCGTGAGCCAGACGGCCATTTTACCCTTCCTCCACCACATAGCACTTCCTGGTGTAGTTGAGGCAGTGGTGGCCCATATGAAATGATGCTGCGGGTCGCGTCCAGTCCACAGGCCACAGGCTGAGAATCCTTGATGTAAGAGGATTAAATAAACATCAATATCTTAGAACAAATGGATAATTTGTGTATCCTTGCAAATGCTGTATATTTATTATCAATTTTCTATTGTTTGCATGTCTGGATATTAAAAATTCTGTATAACCTGATTGACCAGCTCAGCCGTAAACTTATTTCACAAGAACAGAATTTTCTCAGTGTAGTTTATAACAGTATTATTATGGGGATTTTTAACTCCATCTTGGCTATTGCCCCATTATGGAAAGTTAATACTATCATTGCCTTAAAACGGAGAATTTCCTCCTTAAAGAAAAGGCTGCTTTCCAGTAATCTGGGGTCTGTTTTATTAAAAATCCTATCTGAACTCTGTATAGCTACGATCCTCATATGAGTCATACAATAACAATTCCCAGTTTGTAGCCAGTTCTCCAGAGGCAGAAGAAAAACTAGGCTGCTTCCTTTTAAGGGAATCAGATCTGTTTGCTGTGATAAAGTGCTTGCCAGCCCTATTCTCCATAGCCTAGGAACTGACGGTTACAAAAGCCCTACTTCCTTTTATCTCCCAAATATATGCATGTTAAGAGTAAAGAGATTTTTGTTAAATCAGCTATTCTTCAGTTTACATATGGGCAATGGCCAAAATGTCTGTGTTTGTGTGTGTGTTATACAATAGATTGTAATCTGGAATATAACCGGAGCAATTATTTGATATATTTTTAATTCCACCTTGAAAATGTAACAAAAAACCCATGGTTTTGCAATTTGTACATACAGTACATACATCATTGTTTTATAAAACCACCTGCTTGGATACTATTATGTAGTCAAGGAATTGGGAGTGGAAGAAAGATAACTGCTAGTGTTGCTGTACAAATGCTTGCACAATAATTCAGATATAACTAGAATGACATTTCTTACACTCCTCTTTTCTATGGTGGTATAAAGTAAATGATATCATCAGTGGAAGTGGATTGCTGCTAATGAAAGAGTTCCTACTTTGACTCTAGATTGTGCACAACCGGGATACATAGTTATCATCAGCTGCTATTTGTATCTGAATATACAGTGATACCTCATAGAACGATTTTAATCTGTCCCATGAGGCTCATAGTTGTACAAAACAATTGCTATACAATACATGCATCATATAGCGATTTTCCCTATGGGATGCATCGCATTATTATTATTATTATTATTATTATTATTATTATTATTATTATTATTATTATTATTATTATTATTATTATTATTATTATTATTATTAGCGAAGTGGTTTTTCCCATTGAAAAATTATTGTACATATGATTTTTTTTTCCATAAGGAAAATTGTTATACTGGACACCATTTCCCCCCAAAACTTAATTGTTATGCGATTTTACTGTACATTTTTCCTGGAAATAATTTTCATAGTTGATGGATGTGCCTCCAGGAAAAGTGCCATTGGCGTGAATTTCTTTATGGTGGATCCCAGCTTGCCATTAAGTGCCCCACACACTGAGATCTCACAGCCATCTGCTGTGGCACATATGAAATGAAACATGCAGTTTAACACTGGGACTGCAAGGGACAGCCGCAGTCTTGAGGATATTTACAAGGTGCGCCTTCACAGCCAGTCCATCTGGCACAGCCTCTTTCAGCTCTATGACTGTTGGGAATCAAAATAGTGAAGTTATTCCTCCTCCGCTCATTTTGCCATTGGCCCAATATGATGGTTTCCAGTGGCATTTCTTCTGATGGGGCTGTTACCCCACCTAAAGGGGCTCATACACCTGTAGCCGTTGGCCCCTTTCAGGAGTCAGGTTATTTACTGCAGGCCAACACTCAGTGTTGAGTCACTGGCTATACAGTCTATTCCAGGAGTTCTCAACCTTTTTAAACTGGGGGCCGAGTCACACTCTCTCAGACAGTGTCAGGGGCTGGACGGCCATTTTGCCCTTCCTACACCACATAGCACTTCCTAGTGCGGTGGAGGCGGTGGGGGGGCACATGAAATGGTGCTGTGGGCCGCATCTGACTTACAGGCCACACATTGCGAATTCCTGGTCTACTCCATTAGCATAGCGGGATAATCGGCCATACAATGAGACAAAATGAAAGCAACAAGGGATTGAAGTAAAGTCTCTGTAGTATTATCACACCAGCATGGCTTAGTGGTTAAGACGCTGAGTTGAAGACAGGTCGGGTTTCAATACCCAAGGGCTGCACTTGGAGACATGAAAGGAGCCTCATTCAGGCATTCCCTGAGCAGAGTTTCTCCAGCAAAAAAAATTTCAACCCAGAGTAATATCTGACACGAAATTATTATTATTATTATAGCACAAAGAAACAGGAGCATAATAGGCTTTAATAATCATGCTAGTCTCTAGTTGAGCTCATTACAGATCAAGAAGACCTTCAGTTTGAATGGCATGGAGGGTATAGTTAAACTTCTACCATGGCCTTCCTACCCTTGAGGAGAACTGAACTGAGTGGAGTTGAGTAAGGAGATCCAGAGCATTGCTACATGTCTTCATAAACTCAAGTAAATTTAATAACAGTCCTAAACTTGGCAAGAATAAGCCATGTACTCTAAATCTATGTTAAGCATGATTTTACAAAACACACAATGCTATACTTTTACACACATTTCTCTCTTTTATAGTCCTGTATGCTATAAATATCTCAGAAATAATCTCTAAAGGAACTAACATTATCCAGATTTATTTCAGGAGAGTTCAACTGACATGAATTTAGGTTCCATTTCTAGAAACTCCTGAATTAAATGTATGTTATATAAATATTATCTTAATGAATGCAGATGCAAATCTTTCTTTCCGTGTTGATTTTAAAGTTTTCAACAGTTAAAATACTCAGGATTGGCAGCAAGTTTTATGGTTTTAGGATAAGCACGACTGCCTCCTTTCCCGCAATTATGCTTAGGAAAAGAAGGAGGGGGATGTTACATTTAGGTACAGTTGCCAAAACAGAGGGATTCTGGGAGAATGACTTAAAAAGTAAGTATCCCTAGCAGTGATGTGAAACAGCAAACAGCAGCAGAATAGGTGATGGCCTGAAGAGAAATGTTAGGTGAAGGAGTTGCTACCATCTTTATTTCCCAAAAGGTCTCTGTGTTTAAGATTAAAAGCACAAATCTAAGGAAGAGAAGATGGCAACTCACCTTGGTAGTTCTCTGAACCCTGAAAATGAAGTAAGGGAATTGGGGGGGGGGGGGGAGGCCAGGGTCCAAAGTGGCGGTCCTCCAGAATCTGTAGGATCTATGATCTGTTCCATTACGTGGATATTTGGGGGGTACAATCATGTTATGGAAATGTAGGTGGTACACAGAAAGAGACTCCTTGAGATTGTGGTATTTTTGAACCACAATCGGGCATACCCCAGGCAATAGGAACCATGTGCTGGCTAATCTTTCTCATACTAGGTAAGGTGGAAGGAACTATGGAATGAATTCACCAAAAGGTGCCTTCATTTCAGGGGGGAGGAGGAAGAGAAGAAGAAGAAGAAGAAGAAGAAGAAGAAGAAGAAGAAGAAGAAGAAGAAGAAGAAGAAGAAGAAGAAGAAGAAGAAGAAGAAGAAGAAGAAGAAGAAGAAGAAGAAGAAGAAGAAGAAGAAGAAGAAGAAGAAGAAGAAGAAGAAGAAGAAGAAGAAGAAGAAGAAGAAGAAGAAGAAGAAGAAGAAGAAGAAGAAGAAGAAGAAGAAGAATGTATTATAATGAATTACTTTGTACCATCACAATGGAGCATCTCTCTATCAAGCAAAACCATTGTGTACTTTACAAAAGTCTGTGCTCGTATTTTAATGTTCCTTATGAATTCAGAAGAAGCAAAAGTTTTTTAAAGAAACAATTTTAAGAGATTTCTTCATTTTCTATTTAAAAAAATGAGTTCTTACAGGTTTCACTGATAGAGATTAAGAAAATAACTGGGGGTGGGGGGAGCATAGTATTTCCCCTCAGATGTGAGTTCCACAGGGTATACCAATCCCAGCTGGAGGTCAAATTACATCACACTGGAATTAAACAGGAAATGGAATTTAGTTCATCTGTTGCCTTTTGTATTCACAGAACTATTCTTCTCTCCCTGAAATTCTTGGTGGGACAAAAACTCATAGCAGTCCGATATTGAGACAATCCATTTATATCTCTGCCTGGGGAATCACATCACAAAATAATTTCTGGTTAGCTTTAGTTGCTTTTTTTTTTTGGCGGGGGGACAAAATGTTGGGAATACAACTCTGTTGAATAAGACAAAAAGAAGAAACAAAAAAGAAAGGAAAAGGAAAACTGGGGCTCAACAAGTTAGTGGTGGATCTCCGCTTCCTGGCCATTACAAGAAAACCCCCACTAAATTCAAAAAGGACTTTATTTCTAAGGAAACTTGTGTAAGTTTGCTTGCAGTTGTTCTTCCCATTTCTTAGGGAATAATACTGGGAAGTGTATTTTGGAGAAAAAAGTAATGTCAGCAGAAATGGTACAAAATAAACCACCTACTAATGGCTGAACAAAAAGAAATGATTTCTTACTAAAAACGCTGGGCTTTCCCATGCTTAGCTTTATACTATGTAATAACTGGCTTTTAGTTTGATTTCATCTTGAATTCAATGCAAACTGTAGGGTAAATACCCTGTGTAGACCCACTAACACCACCATCCATCTCTTCTCAGTCTCTACTCTTTACACATTTGGAAACTAAAAAAGTGAACACTTAAAATTATAATCTAATGAAACTCAGACTATATAGATAATTCATAATCCTAATATGCTCCCCTACCCCTCTTTTTTGGAATATTTCTTTGAGTGTAAAGTCTTTGAATATGGACCAGTTATATTGTATAAACTGTTTTGTTTGGAAGAGAGCATCAGCAGTTGATGCCAATGGCTATTTCAACCTAGCAATCCTACCCTAGAGATAATATGTTTTTGCTAATCAAATTATAAGACATTACCTTTCTGTGGTGCCCAATACATTAAAGTTCTAAATAGAAATCTAAGAACACAAAGGGTATCATTTTTCTTCTACTTGAGTCATGTCTATTTCTGTAGATGGCTTTAAAGGTTGTGCCATCCTCTTCATTAATCTAATTCTAAGGAATAGGAAAAGGTAAGACAAGGCTGCATTTTGTCACCCTGCTTATTCAACTTATACACAGAGCACATAATGCGCAAAGCAGGGATGAAAGAATCACAATTTGGGATCAAAATTGCTGGAAGAAACATCAACAATTTGAGATATGCAGATGATACCACCCTAATGGCAGAAAGTGAGGAGGACCTAAAGAAGCTCCTGATTAGGTTGAAAGAAGAAAGTGAAAAAGGTGGCTTGAGACTCAATATAAAGAAAACCAAGATAATGGCAACACGCCCTATCAGTCCATGGAAAATAGATGGGGAAGAAGTAGAAGCAGTGACAGATTTTACTTTCTTAGGATCTAAGCTCACTGCAGATGGTGATTATAGCCATGAAATAAAAAGGCAACTGATTCTTGGGAGGCAAGCAATGAGAAACCTGGGGAACATAGTGAAAAGTAGAGACATCACATTGAAAACAAAAATTCGCATAGTCAAAGCAATGGTATTCCCTGTGGCAATGTATGGTTGTGAGAGTTGGACCATTAGGAAAGCTGAGCACAGAAGAATAGACGCCTTCGAGATGTGGTGTTGGAGGAGAGTTTTGAGAGTCCCCTGGACAGCCATGAGAACAAATAGGTCAATCTTAGAAGAAATCACCCCTGACTGCTCCTTAGAAGGTCAAATAATAAAGATGAAGCTAAAGTACTTTGGACATCAAATGAGAAGAGAGGATTCACTTGAGAAAGCCTTGATGCTTGGAAGGGTCGAGGGCAAAAGAAGAAGGGGACGGCCCAAGATGAGATGGCTAGATGGTATTGTAGAGACAATGGGTACAGAGCTGAGCGAGTTGAGGGGGATGGTGGAGGACAGGAGTGCCTGGCGGACAGTGGTCTATGGGTTTGCAGAGGGTCGGAATCGACTGTCCGACTGAACAACAACAAAAGGAACAGTTAGTTCCAACATTCTCAGCTGTTAAAAACTAGAGAAACACCTTTGCTTTCTACAGGGCACAGACTTTAATGGACTGGATCATCTTTAAGCAGATGTCAACAGTAATTACTATTATGTATGGACATCAAGTTAAGATGCTGCTGTTTCCAGTTCCTTTTATTAGTTTGACCTGAAACTTACCTTTCCCTTATGGACCTGCATAAAATCATTAATAAAATATTGTGTGTAACAAGGCAATTGTTTCCAAAAGTTGACATGCCTCCAACATGTAATGATCAAGTCTCTTAACCTCATTCTCAAAAACCTTCCACTTTAATGAATAGTTCTCTCAGGGCTGGTCGTCCAATTTTATACTGTTTGTGACTATACAGCAAAATTGATAAGAAATGGCTTGTTACTGTTGTTGTTGTTTTTGCCACCTTTCTCTCAAAAAGGGATTCAAGGTGGCTTACAACAATTAAAAGTATATTTAAAAAACAATTAAACATTGGTGAAGATTTAAAACATTTTTGAAAACATTTACAAATATCTAAGTTCCTCTAGCCTAAGAATGGCAAGATAGGGAAACAAATCAGCCACTGTTCCCAAATGAAGGTGGGAAAACATCTCTCTGCTTTATAGCAGGAATCCTCAACCTACGGCCCGTAGGCCGCATCCAGCCCGTGGCACCAAATCATCCAGCCTTTGCTCTTACTCCAGCCGCAGCCGCAGCCACCACCTCAATCCTTGTCTGCTCCACTTGACTTGGCATGTCCTTAATGGCACTCTGTAGCAGGGTGGATGTTGCAAGCCTTACAACATCCACCCTGCTATGGAATACCATTAGGGACATGCTAAACCAAGTGGAGGAGACAAGGATTGAGATGGCGGTGGCAGAAGCGGGTGAGTTTCCGACAGCCATGGGCACGTTTTCTTCATCCACATGATGCAGCTCTTCCAGGCCAGTAAGCAGGGGAGCAGTGGGAGGAGGGGGTCTTTTTTGGGGTGTGGTGGGCTCCAGGTGGTCACCAATCTGGCCCCTCAACAGTCTGAGAGAGCATGACCCAGTCCCCAGCTTAAAAAGGTTGAGGACCCCTGCCTTATAGGAAGCCCACTGTTAGAAGCTGAAATCTGTTTGAAGATCTTCATGATAGAAACTCTCTGTTAAATCTGAAGCACAAATGAAAGAAAGATAACTTGCAGATTATGGGGGACATCAATATCACCTGCTGGGACAATCAGAGATTCTCAGAATTTAAGGGATTCATTTTTCTAATACAGTAATAGGTTATTGATAATGTATAGTTGGGTTCTGAAGGAAACCCTATCTCCAAACCTTATTTTCTGTTCCAGTCCTTGGATTTTTCTTGGGATATGCAAGGAAATCTGTAGATTCTAGTTTGTTGTTGCTACATGCCATGAAATTGGAACTGACCGACAGTAACCCTAATAGGGATTTCAAGGTAAATGAGATATTTAAGGAGCTGATTTACCAGTTCTCCACCCCAGTGAGTTTCCATGCCTGAGTGGGGATTCAAACCTAGGCTTCTTTAGTCTTAGTGCATCACTCTATCCACTATACCACACTGGGAATTCTAGCAACTACTGTATATATACATAGCCTCTATAACTGCTCTGTTATCTCAGTCATCTTCTACACCAATTAGCGTGAATAAAAATCAGCTTTAGAACAAGTCCTCCTGATCAACACTGTCCTCCTCAGTAATGTTTTCTTTTGGATCCTTTCCTATGGAGGAAAGTGTGGAAAGTTTTACATCAGAAATAACCCAGTTGGGATTTCTGCAGATACTTTAAAACTAAAAACAACAACCCCTAGATCAGAGGTTCCCAACCTTTTCAAGCTGGAGGCCAGATCACACATTCTCAGTCAGCTTCAAGGGCCAGATGGCAATTTTGCCCTGCTGGCATGATAGGGGCTGCCATTTTGTCCCAACAGCTTCAAAGGGATGGCCATTTTATTTCTTGATTACCATTGGAGGGGTGGGGGCCACATGAAATGGCACCATGGGCCAGATCCGGCCTGAGGGCCTTAGGTTTGGAACTAATGCCCTAGATTAATGTTAACTATTTAAGGCATAATATCTGTGTCAAGGGAAAAACACAATTGCAATGCTTATCTTCTTATTACTTATGTGGAAATCACATTTATAGTATGCTATACATATTCTCTAGTCATTCTTTTTTTAAAAAATAAATAAATAAGGGCATATGATTAAAAAAATGTTGTTCAGTCACACAGTCGATTCCGACCTTATGGACCATTGTCCTCCAGGCACCATCCTACTTACCCCGCCCAGTTCTGTGCCCACAATACCATATTGCCATCTCATTTTTGGCCGCCACCTTCTTCTTTTGCCCTCCACCTTTCCCAGCATCAAGGCCTTCTCAAGTGAATCCTCTCTTCTCATTTGATGTCCAAAGTACTTCAGCTTCATCTTTACTATTTGACCTTCCAGGGATTGTCAAATGTAACATAAATGCACAGTTTGAATATAGGGATACTCTGCTTATCCAACAGTTTACTTCTATAGCAAACAGTACAGAGCAAGAATGGAATTAGTGTAAGGATGTGTGAAGGGATGCAGTTTTATTTGACAAATCCTGTCACAATTCTCATTGTATTGAGGAGTCCTGTCTCTGTCCTATGGCCTGAGCATTCAACAACACACAAGCCAAGTTCTTTAATTCAATTTAAAGAGTTCATTAATGTTTTATTTTTAGATTCATCCAGTGGTACCATGCAAACGTTTTTGTTAATTGTCATCAATGACACTTTTCTAGGGCAGCTATGTAAATCAACATCAGAGAAAGGCAGCAAATGAATGATAATGAAGAGATACACATAATATGCCTTGGTTCTTGGTGACTATTTCAATGCTCTGGTTGTTCATGTAATATTTTAAAATTAAGAACAAATATGATACTCTTCCCCAAAGCTCAAACTAATTATTACTCTGGGTACACTATTCTTCAGTCTAAAGATTTAAACTGCCTCACTTCACAATGGATAATTTGGTTTGAACAATAGCTACAGTATAGAAAAGGCTGTTAAGTTTTCTGCTCCACACAGTAAAACAGGTCTGAATTTCAAAGCACTCTTTTAGCCAATATAGTTCCCGTGATACATTGAAAACCTCTAAAAACAATCATCAGCCATATGTTCAAGTTCTCTTCCTTCCATTAGCACAGTTCACAGCAAAACCTTTAGCACTGAAGGAAAAATCTGGTCAAGTTTGATGATGGAAAATTTAGATAATCCTTTTTTCAAATGTCACAGCTATCTGTGGTACCTTCATGATTGCAACAGAGATAATTGTACTAGGAAAGGTTAAATGTGATTTGTGAGGTCTCGCTTTAGATAAAAATTTCACAATGTAGTAAGGAAACAAAAATATGTTAAATAAATGTTTTGTATTATAGCTTACAAAATAATTTATCAATATTTATCTTCCAAAACTTTTCACAGGAGCATTTCCCCATCCTCTGCAGATAAGCTTTATAGGCAAGTAACTGACAAGCTGGTACACCCAGGACATGGAGCAACCTGGTGTAGTCAAGGAGTAGACCAAGGAGTAGGCATGGAAGTACTGTAACTTGCAGGGATACAGAATAGAGTTCCATGGAGACTGTGCCAAATCTACACTCCCACAGTTCTGCGGTAATGGGGGTGACTCATGCTCCAGATGTTTTTACAAGTTACTTTAGCCTTGCTTACATTTCATGTACAAGATGTTCAGTACATCTACTTGCATGCAATGTTGGTCTAAGATGTATAAATGGTATCTATCAGTCTTGCCAACTCTTTGCAACGTGGATACAGCTGCATGATATTTTACTTACTTGCTAAGAATTTTACTCCCCTCGCACTTTCATTAGTCATGAAATTATTCTTGACTTTTAGATGATTTCCATATGGTTTTAAAAACTGAGCCAAATAAATTGGACAAACCATCTCTGAAAGAAGTGATACTACACTGTATATAAAATTTTACCCATCGATCAAAAACAAAACAAAACCACCCACTACTATATTGACCAACATGTACAACCCTGGTTTTCTGGCTCCTTCAGCTTCCTTTTTTAAAAAAATTAATTTAATTTTTAGATTTCTATGCCGCCTCATTCACGAAAGCAATTCTAGGCGGCTTACAGAATATACAGCAATACAATATATACAACAATTATACAATACACATCCAAAGAA
Organism: Furcifer pardalis; assembly: GCA_030440675.1. Lineage (NCBI taxonomy): Eukaryota > Metazoa > Chordata > Lepidosauria > Squamata > Chamaeleonidae > Furcifer > Furcifer pardalis. Next base: position 74,183,835 of record CP126892.1, read on the forward strand.
CAGAAAGAAGAAAAAAAACAGCGCTTAACAACAATAATGATTTTGTTGTTCAGTCGCACAATTGATTCCGACCCTTTGCGACCACATGGACCACTGTCAGCCAGGCACTTCTGTATGATACAATATCCAATATATAATAATAGAGTATGCACAAAAATTACACCATACACATCCTACAAAAATGGCCCATAACAGCAACAATAATCAATACAAAAATTATGCAACAATCCATTCAGCAATATACAATACAATCAAATACCATTACAATGCTGAACAATTCCTCTACCCCAACTGCAATTAAGTTCAGTTAAGGTGTGGCTGTGGCAAAATCCTACAGCTCAGCTAGGGGCAGGGGGCTAAGGAAACAGATGGTAAAGTGGTCCTAGTGCAGTTGCCGTAGTGGCCTCCCACCCCAGCCGCAGGTGTCCTCAGGCAGTGGCAGTGGCAAAGTCCTGTTATCATGGCAGCCTTGTCAAGCCTCAGCCAGGGGCGGGGTCCCAGGAACCAGGTGGTGGAGGTGGTCCCAGTCAGGAGGGGCCTCTGGTGGCGGTGGCAGCACAGTTTTCAAGACCCGCTGAACCACACAGGGGTCCTGCATCTCCCTCTCCGCTGGGCCGGTCAGGGGAGTCTCTGACGTTGGCAGTGGCAGCACAGTTTTCAAAACCCACTGTACCGCACAGGTGTCCCACTGGGGCTGGTCAGGGGATGGAGTAGCTCTGCACCCCCAGCTGTGGTGGTGTTTCCACGGCCGGCTGGCCAGCCTCGCAGCTGCATCTCCTTCCCTCAGCCCGGCTAGCTGAGGGAGAGCCCGGCAATGGTCGAGAAGGTTGCGCTGGCGTTTTTGTGGCTGGCTGGCATCGCAACTGTGTTTCCTTCCCTCAGCCCAGCTAGCTGAAGGAGAGGCTGGCAATGGTTGAGGAGGCGGTGCTGGTGTTTTTGTGGCCAGCTAGCCAGCCGACCTCACAGCTTCGTCTCCTCCCTTAGTATCTGGATGGAGTTCAGATAGCAACAATATCAGAAGGTTTTTGTGCTAGTATTAATCCACTAATCAACCAGCCTCAAACAGCCTCAAATATCATTTTGAAAGTGTTTCCTCAATGTTTTTGAAACAATGTTTTTTAAAAACAGCTGATTACTGCAATGAATTAGCAGTGGAATGAATCTCTGTTGCAAAGGTCTCCAGTAGAAAACTTTCAATTGAAACACTGAATAAAAAACCCTACTTCTTCAAGGAGGCTTTTAAAGATTAATTGTTAACAGCTAATTAGTTTGGTTCAGTTTAGTTTCATTTTTGTGTTATGATTGATTTTTAGTTGATTTGGTTTTATTTATACTGAACTTCCAGACACAATATTTAGTATTAATTTTATACATTATACAATTTCATCTGGAGACACTGGGTATTGATTTATTATATTACAGTATGTTTGATTAGTTTAAAAGAAGAAAGTGCAAAAGCTGGCTTGAGACTCAATATAAAGAAAACCAAGATAATGGCAACAGGCCCTATCAGTCCCTGGAAAATAGATGGGGAGGAAGTAGAAGCAGTGACAGATTTTACTTTCTTAGGATCAAAGCTCACTGCAAATGGTGATTGCAGCCATGAAATAAAAAGGCGACTGATTCTTGGGAGGCAAGCGATGAGAAACCTGGGGAACATAGTGAAAAGTAGAGACATCACACTGCAAACAAAAATTCATATAGTCAAATCAATGGTATTCCCAGTGGCAATGTATGGTTGTGAGAGCTGGACCATAAGGAAAGCTGAGCGCAGAAGAACAAATGCCTTTGAGATGTGGTGTTGGAGGAGAGTTTTGAGAGTCCCCTGGACAGCGAGGAAGACAAATAGGTCAATCTTAGAAGAAATTAACCTTGACTGCTCCTTAGAATGTCAAATAGTAAAGATGAAGCTAAAGTACAGTCATACCTCGCTTAAAGAGCATAATGCGTACCACAGGATTGCTCTTTAAGCGAGTTTGCTCTTTAAGCGAAACACCATTAAAAGTGACCAATTGTGGGGGGGATTGCGAACCCTGATTTATTTGTTAAGCGAGTTTTTGATTGGTTTTATTTGTTAAGCAAAGCGAACATTCAGAGAAAATTCTGCTCTTTAAGCGAGTTACTCTTTAAGCGAGGTGCTCTTTATGCGAGGTTTGACTGTACTTTGGACATCAAATGAGAAGAGAGTATTCGATTGAGAAAGCCTTGATGCTTGGAAGGGTGGAGGGCAAAAGAAGAAGGGGGCGGCCAAAAATGAGATGGCTAGATGGTATTGTAGAGACAATGGGCACAGAGCTGAGCGAGTTGATGATGGTGGAGGACAGAAGTGCCTGGCAGACAGTGATCCATGGGGTCACAAAAGGTCACAATCGACTGTGCAACTGAACAACAAAATGTTTAAATTTTCTAATTTTAATTGTTTATTTCTTGCATGCTCTTTCTTTCTTTCTTGAATTGTAAACTGTCCAAAGTGGAAACACCTTCCAGAGGTATTTTAAATAAATAAATAAATACATTCTCTACCTGGGAGCTCAGTAAATGTTGCAATTAATTTCCTTGGGCATGAAATTAGATCCATGAAGACCTAATTCACTGCTCCTAGTATAATTTGCAATTTGTCATTCTTGGTGGCCATTTCAGTTGATAAGTCCAGCCTTGCTAATAAAAGGATAATTTCCCTACAATGGATAAATATCAGAGCAGGATAAATATCAGAGGGGATGAAGTTCTGAAGAACATAAGAGCAGTGTTTTACTTAAATTCAGATTTCCATAATTTCTTTTTCATCTTCTTACTGCTTTTTTCTTACCACATGTTAGACTTCATAATGCCTATTCTGGCTTTGAATGGAGCAGTTTAAAAATGTTATTGTTTTACATCCAAACCAATCTCCAAAGTTCTTCATCTAATAAGTTCTTCTCCATCCTGCACTTCCTTTCCAGTTTATTTTATCTTGAATGATCATCTGTAGCAATCTGCCCTTTTTCTTTTTTATTATGTTAAAGGATACTCTAGCTTCCCACATTCTAAATGGTTTATGTTTGTTTGTTTTTGGTCTATGTTTGCAGGGATTGATTAGTTGCTGTCTTGAGCCAGGAAATTCAGAACACCCTACACATCAAATTCTTCTGTCTTTTCTATAGCAATCCATGTTGAAGTCTGTGAATCCATGCTATACAGCAGAAGTGAACAAATACAGCACAATACAATGCACATTCTTGATTGATTGATTTGATTTATTGATTTATTCGATTTATATGCCGCCCTACTTGGTGAAACCAACTCAGGGCGGCTCACAACATACAATCGAATACAATATAACAGTTCAATACAGTATCATAATATCATAAAATACAGTACAACAAAATAAATATAAACACAGTGTAATCCACAATACAATCCACAATATAAAGCAGAGATACAATCCCAAAATACAGTCCAATATACAATATAAAAAATATAACAATATAATCAATTTTTATGGTTAATCTTGGAAGTCTGAGATGGAAACTAGTGTTCAGAGGTCTTTGGGAAGAAATGTGGAGTAATAGGTGGTTTATTTCCCCAATGGAATGAAATACATTCCTGCTGCAAAGCCTCTTGGGTGGGGCAGCAAGGAAGTCCTGCGCCTCAGCAGCTCTTAAAGCCCCAGCCAGGGTGGTCCCAGGAACAGGTGGAAAGTGTCCTGGGCCAAATGCAGAGGCAGCCCCTTACCCTGCTGCAAAAACCTCTTAAAACAAAATTCAAGTATTTATTATTATTATTATTATTATTATTATTATTATTATTATTATTATTATTATTATTATTATTATTATTATTATTATTATTATTATTATTATTATTATTATTATTATTATTTAAATTTAATACCCCGCCCCAATCGGGAGGACCCGACTCTGGGCGGCTTACATCCTGCACATTACAGTTTTTCTCAGTTCTGAATTTCATTGATTAGTAATTTACAAGTGCTATAAGCAATCACCATCCTCAAAATGTTCTCACATCATCTTAACAACAGTTTCAAAATGTTGATTTATCCAAACCCCGGGAAACAAACTTCCTTCAAGAGCTGACAGTAAATACACTGAACATAACCCCAAAATTATACCAAAATGACCTTTATATCTGCTTGGATCCAGACTTCGTCATACTTTATGTAGCCCCATTAATTTCAATTAGCATTTAAATAATTACTGGTCTCATTAATTTCAATAGGTCTGTTGTGTTTACATTTGGATTCAGCCCATTTTTTCCCCTCTTCATCTGAAACATGCCTTTGAGGTTCCTTCACAAAAAGCTATTATTGATCGTTTCTGGACTAGCATAGATGTTATGATATCATTATAAAAGCAATGAGTTCAGAAGTTCACACCATAAGTTTCAGAACTGTCTTGCCTTGTTCTTTTGTTTCTCAAACTTGAAGACTGTAATGAAGAGGACATGCTTGGCACAATTATGCACACAGGAAATGTTGAACAAAAACACAAGGCTCTTCAAACATATTTTTAATTAATTCCCCTTTTTAGTCTCTCATTTCTGTCCAGTGGACATAGCGGTAAGGGAGTTCAAACCTCCATATTAGTTTAGGTTACACTCATCAGGGTGGCATCTACTTCTACAATAAAGAAAATGTTTCTACTGATGCATGCCACTCTGAAAATCTGGGGCAAAGACAAAAATCCCTATTACATTTTCTGCATGACAACATGCCAGATGGATTAAATTATAATATTTTCATGACAAGTGATTGTCTGTCTCACTTCTGAGAATATGTTTCCATCAGAAACTCATTTTTTTTTAAAAAAAAGATATATTTTCTCCCATGCTCTCACGCATGTTGTTCTCTCAGAGCACTACTAAACAGATTTAGCACCCTGATAACTTAAATGCATACGACTCCTTTTAATTTGGCAAGACTTCATTGCAACCTTATTGTACAAACGGTTATGAAAAAAATGGTATTTCACTCTTGTGTCATTTCTGGCATTAGCCAAAATCTATTTTGTTGTACTCGCCAGTGTAAGCGGTTGAGACAAATTTTGTTGGGAAATTTGTGCAAGTTACTAAGTTAACATAGGCATTTGCTGCAAGTTGAAGGATTCAGTGTGCAACAGGAACTGCTAACTTCATAATTTGCAGCAATTTGTCAGTGTGATTTACACCAACGGGGTTAGGCTAGAATGAAAACTCGATAGGATTTTGGCCACTGTGTTCTGAAGAAGACCAAAAATACTTTGATTAATATAATATAAGCAATTGCTCTTCACTACACTGTGGAAGATTAAATCCATTGTGCAATACATAATTCCATTCACTCAAGTCAGTTACATCTGCAATTAACTGGTCAATATGACAGGGCTGGTAGTGGGCCAGTTTACAAAACTGAGTGGAGACAATATCATCAAGGCAATTAATACCTGGTCAGTGCCTGTTATACGTTATTCAGCCTATGCTTCAGGAAGTGAACAAAGGAGAACTTTTAAAAACAATGAAGAAGAAAGCTGAATACAGAAAGGAAAGGATGGACAGTTGAGCTGCAAATAGGAAAAACAAGCCAATACATGGTCAATATTTGAAAAACATAGAAGGCAAGGCTGTCCCAAAATTGACATGGGGATGGTTATGAGCAGGAGTTTTGAAGAAGGAAATGGAAGGATTTATCTTGGCAGCTCAGGAACAAGTTTTGCCAACAAATTTCATAAAGACAAAAATATAGGACATATCCAACAATAGCAAATGCTGGCTTTGTAATGAAAAGGATGAAACAATAGATCATCTGTGGATGCAGCAAAATTTCACAGACTGATTATTTGCACCATCATAACAGGGTTGCAAAAATTATCCATTGGAAACTTTGGCAGAAGTTTGAATTTGAATGCAGTAAAATTCATTGGGAACATCAAGTAGAGAAAGTTTTATAGAATGAGAGAATTAAGATATTGTAGGACTTTAAAATTCAAAACAAACAGACATACGCCTCACAACACACCTGATATAACTGTTGTGGAAAAGAAGAAGGTCTGGTTTATAGACTGCTATACCAGGAGATGCACGAATTGAAGACAAACAACTGGAGAAAATCACAAAATATTGTGATTTGCAAATTGAAATTGAGCGTCTATGGCAGAAGAAATCTGTTGTTGTTTCCATAGTGATTGGAGCCCTTGGAGCAATATCTAAAGGACTCCCTAGATATTTGGAAATTTTGGACTTATCTCATTTGAAATTCCTAACTCTCCAAAAAACAACTCTACTGGGGACTGCATATATACTCGGACGTTGCCTTAACAGCTCTTAGGTCCTTGGTTAGGGCTTGAACTGTTAATTTAATTCCAGTCCTCAACTGTTAACCAAATGGTTGATTTGTATAATAATAATAATAATAATAATAATAATAATAATAATAATAATAATAATAATAATAATAATAATAATAATAATAATAATAATAATAATAATAATAATAATAATAATAATATCTATTAACAATACAATGCTACTCACTTCTACATTGTTGCTCTGTGTGAAATCTTGGCGTAAATACATACAGAGTTATAGCTATTAGTATTCATAAATATTTATTTTATTTATTTATTTATTTATTACACTTGATACCCCACCCCAATCGGGAGAACCCGACTCTGAGCGGCTTACAAAACACTAAAAATAAAAGTAAAAGCATAAGAAACAGTTTACTCCAATAAAACATCAGTTAAAAGGTCATCAAAATATTACCACAAAAATTAAAAACAGTACACAGTCCCACTTCCAGACCCAGGTTGGCAGTCCTTTAAATAAGCCACCTGGTAAGGGAACTCGTATTCCCAGGTCCCCAAACCTGTCCAGCCAGCCAGGTTTTCAAACCCTTCCGGAAGGGCAGGAGCTCTGTCTGAAGGCGCAGTTCAGTGGGCAGGAGGTTCCAGAGGGCCGGGGCGGACACAGAGAAGGCTCTTCTCCTAGTACAGGCGAGATGCGCCATTCTCGCCGAAGGAACAACGAGGGAGCCTCTCCGATCCGCCCTGGTGGGACGGGCAGATGTTCTTGGGGTGACGCGGTCTCTTAGGTATCCTGGCCCACTACCATATAGTGATTTTTTGTTTAAAAAAACTACCATATATCCTAAAAGTTATTAATAGAACAACTGCAGCAATCGTGCATACTTTCCTGTTTCACCAACTTATTAGCAGAGTTGATTAAAATTATGAGACTGCTCTGTAGAAAAGTTGCATAAATATAATGAAGCCTAATTGATACTTAGGTAAAGGTCACCCTTGCTCGAAAGCCAGTTGTATCTAACTCTAGGGTTCAGTGCTCATCTCTATTTAAAGCCAAAGAGCCACCGCTCTCTGCATCTGCAGACGTTTCCGTGGACACATGGAAGGCATGACTAGGTAAACTCTGTTTGCCTTCCCACCAAAGTGGTATATATTTATCTATTTGCAATTTCTTGCTTTCGAACTGCTAGGCTGGCAGGAGCTGGGACAGAGACAGAATCTCACTCCATCATATAGCACTCGGGTCTTGAACTGCTAACGTGCTGACCTTCCAGTCATCAAGTTCAGTGTCTTTACCACTGAGCCACCACATTCCCATACTTGATCCTTACTAGGGTGCTTATCTTCAGATCTGATGAGGATCTTCTTGTACATTTTCCGATATAGATACAAATAATGTCTTCAAAATGTATGTGCTTTTTTTAAACAAAAAATCACTTGTACCCTGGCTATGGAATGCCCATTCCAAAAAGGTTTGCTTGGTGACACCAACAACAGTTTCTTCAATGGCGACACGTCACCTAAAAGTTGTATGTCTGCAATATATGGCAGTCAAAGGTTGGAGATACATTTAATCTTGCTGTCCTCTACACTTCTAATAAAACATGTGAAACAGGACTAGAGATTCCCCCCCCCCCCAGCAATCAGGATGACCCAGGTCTTGGCAAAGTGCTTATGACATAATCTGCTCATGGGTCATCTCTCATGTAACCAAAAGTTAAGACTAGTGCCTGGATTGTTATCTCAGGAGAAACGGAGAAGGTTCCCAAATTAAAGCAGACCAAGAAGCTTCCAATGCTAGTAATCTCTGAGGCTCCAGAATGCTTTAGACCAGATTAACTGACAGAGCTGGATACTCCCAAGATTTGCTGAGTCACTAGTTCTCTTGGGAACATTTGATAGCAGAACATACTAAAACAAAGTTTGGCAGACTTCCCTCTCCATCACACGCCAACAGTATGCTGGGAAAGAGTTTAACTCAAGGGTGCCCAAACTACGGCCTGGGGGCCGCATCCAGCCCCCAGTGCCAATTCATCCGGCCCATGCCACCCTCGTTGCTCCCAGAAGCAGAAGTAAAATGCACCCGTATGGTTGTATCCATGCCCTAGGCCATAGATTGGGCACCCCTGAACCATGTGACTGGCCCGCAGCCCGAAAAGTTTGGGCACCCCTGGTCTAACTAGATGGAATCCCATTACTGTATTATAATTTGTCTGTACTGTATATATGTGTGAGAGGGGTTATTTCAACCAAGACCAATGTTTGCTATTTTAAAAAAAACAAATACCATTTTAGCTAAGGCTGCTTAACTTGATAGCCACCTTCTCAGACCAACAGTAGGCAATAATAGGAATTATCAATTTAGCACTCAAGAAACAAATTTCTCTTAAACTGATTTAATATTTCTTTGTAAGGCTATCCAAAGTAACTTTGCTGGGCTTTTTCTCTTCACTTTTTTAAAGTCTTATGACATTTTAAAAAATAAAAGACATTGGAGTTATAGTCCATCTAGTTGTTACCTCAGTGATTCGGGCATTCTGAGTGTTTCATTTCCATTTGATTTCCATTTGATTTTCTCTCTTTCTAGCTACATTTGTCGTGACTCCAGATCATAATTGATGTTATATTTCCTGCTTCTGGACCAGTGGTGGGATGTCAAAAATTTTACTACCCCACCGTGATGTCATCACAGTATAGGCGGAGCTAATGTCATGATGTCATAGGTGGGGCCAAAGAATAAAATAAAATAAAATAATAAAAATAAGCACAAACACATCTCCACCCACCCACCCACCCACAACACAAACCCATAAATTAAATAAATAAATGAAATGAAATGAAAATTACATTAAAATACATCCACCCACCCAAACACACACACACCCAAAACATAAATCAACCCACCCATCCCAAACACAAACCCATCACTTACCTGTTAGTATAAGTGCCTGGGCAGCACCATGTTGCAAGATAGATATGGTCATCGTACCAGTTTTCTAGGGTAATATGCCTTAATGTAAATGAAAAACAGCTGTACCTCCTTAAGGGTTCTCCAATTGGAACAGCACAGGTGTAGCTTATTGATGAGGTAACTCCAAGACTTTGCTTAAAAAACCCAAAGCCAGGCCGCCAGGCCTTTTTAGGAACTGTAGTAGTACGGCAGTATAGGTAACGGTATTAAATACACATTTAAATACACACAGACACACCACATCTAAAGGTGAGTCACTTACCCTGGGGAACAGGCTATAGGGAGCTTCAGGCTAGCAGCTTTTCTTCCTCCTCCCTGCTTGGGAGGACAGCATGGAGGCTGTGCATATGCGTCAAGCACTGTAGGTGTGCATGCACACCAATTAGTTGGCGTGCATACGCAGTTGGGGAACCAGTGAAAAGGTAAGCCCTGAAGGTGGTTCTCCCCAAAAGCTGCTACCGGTTCTCCGGGACACTGGGGAAAGTTACTACCAGTTCTGGTGAACTGGTGAGAACCTGTTACATCCCATCACTGTTCTGGACAATGTTTTTGTAGCCTTTCATCACAATGGATCTGATGCTGTTGTGTAAGACACTTTGTAGATGGTTTACTACTGAAGAGAGCTGATGATAACTGATGATAAAGCCTTAAGTCCAATTACTGGTCTCAAGACAGCCGATCAACTGGATCAAATGCTGAACAATATTTATTTTATTTATTACATTTTTATACCATCTATCTGGGATATTTCCCACCCTGGACAGTGTACAAGCAATAAACAACAACATAATAAAACAACAATAAAATAAAATAAACAACAAAATAAATACCTGATGGCATATAAGGACAAGCACACTCAATATGTCAGAATTTATGTAAATTCCATGCATTTAATTATAGTTGATGTCAGCAACTGGATTTATGCAGACAAGTTAAGTATGATAGAAAAATGGTACCTCCATAGAGAGTCAACCCATTCATGAAAACCAGATGCTGATGACAAAAAACCAAGGATAGCCATTGTCCTTGTGCCATTTGTTTATAAGCTTCCACAGACATCTCACTAGCTGCTATTGGGAAGAAAATGCTGGACTAGACAGATTTCAGCTAGCAAAGAAGTACCCACACCTTCAACATACTGTCTTGTAGCAGAATAAAACTTAGAAATGTTATTTTTGGAACTTTAGTTCTCAGAATTTCATGTTGGCTAAAGGAGTTTGCAAACCCCATCCAACTCTTTAATTCAAGTATTTTCTGTACTGTACAGTACAGTAAAACCTCGAATAACGTTAAAACCTGGTTCCACAAGTCTTGGTGTTATTCGATTTTTAGTGTTATCCGATGCATGTTAAAATCCTATGGGATCCATAGAGATACATTGTAACCACACAGGCTTTAGCGGTTGTTATCCGATGCATCCCATAGGATCTTAATGTTATCCGATGCAATTCTTCCCCCCAGATTGCTTAATGTTATGCAATTTTAGTGTTATTAGACTAATGTTATCTGAGGTATTACTGTACTTGTTTTCAAAGTGCAAGTATAGATTCACAAAGCTTCACTAGGTGGCAGGATTCCACTATCTCTTGTAAAAAAAAAACAGTTGCATTTGTGCTACAAAGAAAGAGAGAGAAATTTTGTTCTGTTTTCTCCCTCACCTCTGGAAAGATATCTTTTCATATACTGCAAAAATGTTTAATTTTGATATGCAGTTGCTGATCGTATATTGGTATTATCAGCTGCCAATTGCTGATGAGAATAATGTGGAACAGATTTTCTGGTCCCTTTCTCTCCCCCCCCCCCCCGAATGAAAGGTAGTACCTGTAGTTCTTATTTGAGGCTAATTATCTTTTTTAAAAGTAGTTCTAAACTTATATTTCCAAGTAATATTTCTGATCTATTTCTAGAAAGCAAAATAAAAGAAAAAAGTGGGTGCCATGTTCCAATTCAGAGTCCCTCTGGATAGCAAAAGACATAATATTCCTCTATACTGGAAAGTGTGACAATTAAAGTTCCATGTTTAAAGCTTCATGCTTTCATTTCCTTTCATAGTAGAAGCAAGCTGTGTAGTCAAGCCCTGGCCCTATACATATTTAAGTGACTCACATGAAGCTTAATTCTATGTGTGCATGCATGTATACATACACATGTGCTTGCACATGCCCAGAATAGAGACATACATTAGGATCTTATGCATACCTATTTGGAAATGAGTTCTATTTGGGAGTAAATCCTTCTGAATTCTGGAGGAGGTTTTAATACAAAATATGTTGGCTGCAACTCCATTTTTCACTTCTAAGAAACTTGAACAGCATTGTGCTACTGCCTATTAACTGTATTTTGACATGTTCTGGTTTGTATCTATTAATTCTAAAACTAATTTCTTAACCTCTGTAGACTTAACTACCATTGCAGTAGGCAAAATCGTTGTGGTAGACAAAACCATATTCAATAGTTTTTTAAAAAATATATTTATACTTGTTCAAAGGAAGCTTTATTTCTCCTCTAAAATCTTACAGACTATAGAAGTTTCACATACATCCCCTGGTAATGCAGATGATTCGAGAGAAACCTACTGAAATTTTCATGTCACTCATGATATGGCTATTAAAAGCTATAATATCTGAAACATAAAAATTGAGCACAAGTCGCATCTCAGAAACACAATTCCAGAGGCTGCGGTTTTGATGAAGATTAAGCAGCACCTTTGCAATCATTATGTCTGGGATTCCCCAAAATGGGAGGCTTTCCTCGCCCGCCCGCCCCAATCTGTGCAATTACATCTTTGCCAAGAGTACAGGAAAAGTGTCACAAATCTCTTCTCAAAAGAGTTGCCAGTTTGCTAGTTTAAGACCAGGCTCTTACTGCATACAGTTCTTTCAACACCATTCAGCAAGTTCAACAGGAGCGAAAACTAATCAGAATCTCAGAGGACAGGGATATTTATGTGCAAGGAAGAAAATATATCTTCTGCACCTTTTTATCAGAGCAAGAATGTTTAAGACGTATTGAACTACATGACATGCAACGTGACACTTGCTGAAACTACTAGCATATGAGAATATTGGTGACAAAAAAAACTGGAATAAAGTTTTCATCAGGATCCACACCTTGGAAACAGACACAGGCACGCACATTCCTCAACCGAGAAGAAGGAGAAACCATCCCCCACACACACAAAATAAACTTTTCCAAACTCGGATTATCCTACCTTGGCAATCTGCAAAGGCTGTTTTTCTTCTTTGCCACCCTGAAGTCTGAAGCCCCAAGGTGCCCCTCCGGTCATGGTGATGCAGATATAATCCCCAGTACCCATTTTTTCTTCCTGGGGAGGTCAAGCGGGATTCATGGGCAGAAGAAGCGCCTCCAAACCTGCGCGTCCCTCTGTGTGTGCGCACGCGTTTGTCCTGGGTGCCTGAACTTGAAGCTGGCCTTCCCGATGGTGATGGTGATAGTGATGGTGTGTGTGTGAGTGAGTGAGTGAGAGAGAGACCAAACCTCTGCAGCTGATCCTGCCTTTCCAGCTCGCCCTCTCGAATCAAGGGAACCCGCCCCCTTTTTCGTCAATTTCGGGTCGGCTCAGAATGCCCACCTTCGCGGCAAAGGCAAAACAACGTGTGTGGAAAGGAGGCGAGGAGAGACAGTTACACACGCCTAGGATCTGGGTGGGAAAAGTCTGTGTTTTAACCCCCGGAGCAGATGCCTGTGACAGCTCAATCCAAACAGCCCAGCCACGGACGTGTAAATCTCCCCGCGATGATTTAAAACAGAGCGTTGCTTTTCTAAATGGTCCCGGCTATAATAATCGCAGCAGGTTTGGGGCTTCCTTCGGGTTCAAACCAATTGCAAGAGAAAGGGGAGAGAAGTTAGGGTCTTCAAATGAAAATCTGCGGTGAAGTCCACACACACACCATCCCCGCAGGAGGGCTTATAGACAACAATCCTCTTCCAAGTCATAGGATGGCTGCGATTATCCAGGGATAGCCTTATCTTTCCAAATCTGTGTCATATGACCTCGGCTTTCCATTGTTAGCAGGCTTCTTAAGTAATAGGTCTACGTGGGAAATGCCCAGGATTGCTCTACCTCTACCGCTTTCCTTCTGTCATGAGAGGTGAAGGTCAGAAAACATATTTCACCCTCTGAGACCAGGTAGGCCTTCCAAATCAGATTTATTTGGCATGAGGCAGTAAAGTGTTGCCATTCTCCACCGTCACCATTTTTCCAGTCATGGTGTGTCCCCATAAATGAATAAAGGATCTGATCAGTAACAGCCCAGCTCAGATCTTGTAAACTTCCTTCATTGAGTCAGTCCATTGCAAGATAGATTTTCCTATTTTCCTATTCACTTTTCTTAGTATTTCTGATTACCAGAAGGTCAGCAGTTTGAAACCCGAGTGCTTCATGACAGAGTGAGCTCCTGTCCCCTGTCCCAACCGACCAGTTCGAAAGCAAAAAATTACAAGTAGAGAAATTGGTACCAGTTTGGCAGGAAAGGTAACAGCATTCCGTGCACTCCAGTGTCTAGTTATGACTGCCACATGACCACATAAACATCTACAGGAAGAAAGAAAGAAAGAAAGAAAGAAAGAAAGAAAGAAAGAAAGAAAGAAAGAAAGAAAGAAAGAAAGAAAGAAAGAGAAGGATGGACAGACGGAAGGAAGGAAGACCAAAGGTTGGAATTGCTGGAGAAATGGAATGAAAAAAGGAAAGAAATAAGCTGGACATCTCTCCTGAATAAAAGACACTGGATTCTTTAAAAAAAGTGAGAGGGGAAAAATATGTTAGCTCCACAATGCACAAAGAAACTGTGCTCCAGCTTCCTGGGATTTACAAATTACCCTTACAGAGAATTCTGGAAATTAATACTGAAGACTTGTGAATCATGCCTACACAAACTCTTAAATATGTACCCCAGAAAACCATCGGGTCATTTTCACACAGTTAATTCAACTCAGGAAGAACTATTCCTTTAAAAAATGTGGGTAACTCATTCCCATGTGAGAGGAGTTTTAAAGCATTTCTTAAAGCCCCAGTATCTTTAGGAAATGCCTTTCATTGAGCAAGCATAATTCTAATTGCCATATATGACTTGTTAGATTTCTGTTTATTTTTTAACTTTGCCTTTATCTACATCTGCATTTTTTGCATCTTTTGGGATTTCTGTATTGGTCTTCATAAAAGAGAAGATAAGTAAGAAAAGACTTCCTGGCAAATGTCAGTGACTCTCTTATTTGCAAAAACTAAGGAAAAGATGGAAAATGCATGTTGAAGCAAATTACAGAAAATATTGTTCAACATCCTAATAATCTGGACTCACCATACAGGGGCTGTCCCACTTTTTCACACAGTGAAAAGCAGGTCAAGCTTTTCAACAACATTATTCTGCTTCTGTATATCATTTCATATTTTGCAGAATGTGATGTATAACACAGTCTTACATATGGGTGTGACTATACAGCAAGGAAAACCTACTTCGATGTGAAGTCCCCCCCCTCCCAATCTGATCCCTGTTCAGCTGAAACTACAGTAGCCATCCAGACCAATCTGAATCATCCTGTTGCAGGAATCATCAGAAACAGAAGCAGATAGCTGTAAAAAAAAGTTCTCCTTTAGCTTTCCACTGAAACCACCTAATATTCCTTCACCTCTTTTTCAGTTTCAATTTTTTCAAGTGATATAGCACTTTCCTGAATCAGTGGTAAATATCCAAAGCACTTTTTTTAAAGAAGGAAATACTGTTTGGAGAAAACAACAGTTGAAGGGAACTGAGACTGCTGTACTTGCCTCTTCATATCAGATTAGGCAATGACAGAAAGTGGAGAAAATAATGACAGCCGGAATAGAGTAAAATAAACCACTCTTCCTGACAGAACAAAAAGAGGTGATTCTCCACTGGAAAAAGACAAGCCCCCAACCAGATTTCCCCATGCTGAGCTTTCCAATTTTATCTATGCCAAACCTGGTGCATAATGGTAGAGGTCAAAGTCTCCCTTGCTCGAAAGCCAGTTGTATCTGACTCTAGGGGCAGTGCTCATCTCAGTTTACAGACAAAGAGCCAGCACTATCTGTGTCTGCAGACATTTCCATAGTCATGTGGCAGACATGACTAAACACTAGAGCACATGGATTGCTGTTACCTTCCTACTGAAGTGGTACCTATTATCTACTTGCAATTTCTTGCTTTCAAACTGCTAGCTTGGCAGGAGCTGGGACAGAGCCAGAAGCTCACTCAGTTATGCAGCACTCGCATCTCAAACTGCTGACCTACCAACCTTCTGGTCATCAACTTCAGTGTCTTAACCACTAAGGCACCACAATCACCAAAACCTGGTGCATACTGCAAGGTAAATGGCCAACGTAGTTACCTCTATCTCTAATCAGAAATAACTCCCACTTAATTCAGTAAGATGTACATTAAACTTAAGTATGTTGACAAGTCAGTGGAATGATTCTAAGGAACAGTTAGTTTGAACAATTCATGTTTTTTAAATCTTTGAATTTCACGATTTTCAAGCACTGCTTCCTCTCTTCTATTCCACTCAAAGAAAGAACAAATCCCAACAGTATCTGCTTTGTAGAGATAATTATTTTCTGCTTTAGAGGAGAATCTGTGGCTCAGTGGTAAAGTTTATGCATTTGTACTAGAAGATCCCAGTTTCAACATCTAGCATCTGCAGATAGGACTAAGAAAGAATCTGCTGAAATCTTGGAGAAGTGTTGCCAGCCAGAGTTCATAACATTATAGATAGACTCAGGTATAAAAAAAGCTTTCTAGTTATTATGATCACCCCAATACATTCTGTTCTCTTTTTTTCATTCTCCTCCTGGACAGTTATAGAAAATATTAATCTCTTCCCTTTCATGCTTATATACCTTTGTAAGTGAATTGAACCTAAGACTCAATTCTTGCACATTACTCTGGATATATAATGGGAACCATCCTACTCTTTCCAGATTAAAGCCATATATATATATTGGATGTTAGCTGCCTCGAATTCTCAAGGTGCTTAACTGGATTGTTTGAGTTCAAAATCGATTTTCAAGTTCTGTTTTAGTTCAATTACTCTACCTATATAGTCCATTTGTTCACCAAAGAATTCCTGTTAATTTCCTCACCTTTTCAGTCTATGCTCAATTTTCATAGTGTTTTAAGAGGAATTAGCTCACATCCAAAACCTAACTGGTTCTGTGGGGACAAGGTAAAACATAGTCAAAACATCCACACATTCTATATATTCAGACACATCTAACCAGGGTGGATTTAGAATAAACTCTTTTGTTGTTGTTCAGTCGCACAGTCGATTCCGACCCTCTGCGACCCCATGGACCACTGTCCGCCAGGTGTCCTCCACCATCTCCCTGAACTAGCTTAGCTCTGTGCCCATTATCTCTACAATACCATCTAGCCATCTCATCTTGGGCCGTCCCCTTCTTCTTTTGCCCTCGACCCTTCCAAGCATCAAGGCTTTCTCAAGTGATATAATTTAGCCCTTAGAATAATGATTATATCTAAAGCAACTATGTACTTAAATATTACTTAAATGTAACCATGTTAGTCTGTGTTTCAAGCATATAAGAGAATAAACAAAACAAAACAAAAAACATTGTCTGCAAAGTGCTACAATGGTTTTTGTTTATTCTCTGATATACTTACATGTAAATACATCAAAGAGACAAAGAAAACTCAAAAGACTCTGCAATCTTGAAAATCATGAGAATTAATTTGGAGGATGGAGCTATACTTTATAGTGGCAAAACTTTGCTTGCTTTTACAGTTATGGGTGTCTGCTATATTTTTAATTTCTATGGCTTCACTGAGATTTTATCAATTCCCAATTTTAGATATTTTTACTGTCAGATATAGAACTATTTGTTTACTCAGGTGTTTCCCTGATTATTTTATTAACTGTTAACACTTAGTTACCCTAGGTTTGAGAGAATTATTTTAAATAATTGTTGTGACTTACTTTAATTTAGTTGTGACTTACTTCAGTGTAAAGGTAAAGGTCTCCCTTGGTTGAAAGCCAGTAATACCCAACTCTAGGGTTCAGTGCTCATCTCTGTTTATAGCCTAAGAGCCAGTGCTGTCTGCATCTGCAGACATTTCCGTGGGCGTGTGGCATGCATGACTAGACATCAGAGTTCACAGGAAAAAATTTACCTTACCACCAAAGTGGTACCTATTTATCTTCTTGCAATTTTTTGTTTTCAAACTGCAAGGTTGGCAGGAGCTGGGACAGAGACAGGAGCTCACTCCATTGTGCAGTACTCGGGTATCAAACTCTGATCTTCCAGTCTTCAAGTTCAGTGGTCTTGACCACTAAGCCACTACAGTCACTTAGTGTACTAAGTTACAATTAAAGTAGGCCCATATGAATAACTGGAATTTATGGAAGATGTTGTTTATTCTTGTTTTAAAATGTCTTATACACTATTTAATATTGTTTTTATGTTGTTTATCTTTTAGTTTTTGTTAATTGGTTTTGAATGTCATACTTAGTTATAGGTGAAAAATGGTGGAAGAGACATAGCAAATGTGTGTTACATTCACCAGTTCTACCATCCTCTGGAGTCCACACAGATCTATGCCCACCACATTAACAATACTATTTAACCATCTCATCCCTGCCTCCCCATTCTCATTTTGCCTTTGATCTTTCCCAGCATCAGGGCCTTCTCTGGTAAGTCCTCTCTTCTCATTTGGTGGCCAAACTACTTGAGCTTCAGTATTTGTCCTTCAAAAGAGCAGTCGGGGTTGGTTTCCATCAGGATTGACTGACTTAATCTTCTTGAAATGCAGGAATCAGTGACATCTGGCAGTTCAACAATGGAATCCCATTTTTGGGAGAAAGGTGGGATATAAATCTAATAACTATGATAGCATCATTGGATATTATATAATGTATATCAGACATATCTTTATTTTGCAATATACAATTCTATTCAAATTCAGTAAGTAGCATTTTAAGAAGCTGAAGTTCTGAAATTCAATTTGGAGATATTTATTATATAAAGATATAAGATCACATAGTGACAATTTCTAGGAAGCAACTCTCTCTCTCTCTCTCTCTCTCTCAAAATTAATTATAAAGGTATTGTGATCTAGTCCTCATCAGACTCTGAAGATGACCTGGGTCAGGAGGCACTTTTATACCCAGTCCAGTTCTGCCTGCATCTGAACCTGAGAATATCCTGAACCAGGAATCTCAGCCTGCTTCTGGCCCAACTCTGTTTCCCCAAGCAAATGACCTGTCAGACCAGACGTCTGACAGTGATCAGCCCTTAGCCAGGGAAAGGTGCAGAAAGGAGCTGCAGCTGAGATGCAAGCAAGCTAGAACTTGTTACCAGAGAAGGCTCCCAGCTGATACCCATTAGCTGGGAGACTCTTAAGCAGGCTTGTTGCAGCATTCCAGCATTGGTACAATTCTTCTGTGCAAAGATTGATGCCCTGCTTGACTTTGGATACCTCTTGAGATTGCCTGCCTAGACCCTGACCTGCCTGCCATGACCCTGACTTCTCTGCCAACCCTGAGGATGCCCCTGGACATCCTTTGGACTAGATGCTCACTAGAACTACCGGTAACCAGACCTCGACTTGCTCTTTGGACTTTGCTCTTTGGACTCTCCTTGAATAGACCCTCTGTGTAGTACTACTGTGTGGTGACCATGCCCTCTGGGGTGGGTCAGCACAAAAAATATTATTTCAGCTAACTGATTATATTAGAGAAAAGGCCTTCAAAGCACACAATGTACACACACACAATTTTGTCTCTTAAAAATGCCTTCTCCCAAAATGAAATTATTTCTTGAGTTCAGTTCCACATGCTGAACACCTGTGTCACACTCCTTTAATCTTTGCAGCAATTACTTGAATAGTTTGAATTCCTGTTCTCTCTTGCCGTTGGGAAATAACTGGGGGATGAAATTTTACCAGAGGAAGCACTAGCCCATGTCAGTTGTTTTTTGTGATAATTTTTTAAAAAAACCTGACATGTTTTGAGAGTTCTCCTTAGTTTTAGACAATGAAGAGTCAAGAGACAATTGTAAAAACTAATGGTTTATTCATACAGCTTTTGAAAGTAGATTATGAACCTTCTGAATAGAGTTCATCATTCCAATAGGCTAAAATTAATATCAGCTGAGTCCAGAGTGGATTCTTCCAAATAGGACCAATCTACTGACAACCAGAGTACACCACTTCTGCTTCTCTGTGTCATGATTTACCAAACTTTACAACGCATACTTTTTGTCACCACAAAACTGCTCAATTGTCATTACATCTGGAAAGACTGGAGCCATGATCTCTGGCCTACGTACTCTGTTGCCCTGACAGACATCTGTCTGGGTCATGCAACTCTTGTATTGTACTCTTGGCTTTTAATTCCATATTCCTTCCTTTCATTCCATGTAAGACCCTACATAACCTGGAAGTAACATTATTAGCAAAACCCAAGTAATCTTACAGGAACCCTATGGGTCGACACTCTTCTTCCTCTTTAAGTGCCACATCCATATTTTATAGATTAATAGCAACAGTTGCATAAAGGATAGATACCAGACTCAGAGTCAGGAAATCTGGGTTCAAATCCCTGCTTAGTCATGGAAACTCTGAAAAGATGTTTGGCACCATTTAGTCATTCTTTGTACACCTCGAATACCTTGAAGACCCTCTTGGGGTTGAAAGCAACTAGAGTTAAAGAGCATAACTACAAAATAATATGGAGATGGTACAGGACCCCAGTTGGGTTGCATCGAATGTATAGTAATTTGAGTGATACATGTTGGAGGTGTAAAAAAACAAGGGGAACATATGAACATATGTGGTATAGTTGTGAATCTTTAAAAGGTTTTTGGGAAAGAATTGAAAAAGAGATAGAGAACATATTAAACATGCAAGTTAAACTGGGGTCAGATACAATTTTGCTAACCGACACAGATGAATATGACATGAATAAGGATAATAAAGAATTGTTGGCCATAATGTTGACTGTTGCAAGACAATGTATAGCTAAAAACTGGAAAAGCAATGATAAGTATCCAAGATTGGTATAAGCAAATGTGGGATTTGGCCCTTAACGAAAAACTCACATGGGACTTAAATTGCAGAAAAGGAAAAATGCAAAGTAACAATTTCTGGAGGATCTGGGAACCTTTTATAAGTTATACTTTGGGGGGAAAAAGGCATATCCCCTGTACAAGATCAGAACGACTTTTGGAAACTGTGAAGATATAGATCTCCCCGGACATTGTATATAGCACAAGGGTGATGTTAATGATGCAATTGAAAATAATGTGGAGAAGATTATGTTCTAAGAAATGTGGTTAAAATAATATCGTTATTTAGAGAAATTTGTTATATGATCTTCACAACTTTATGTATTTTTGTAACTGTTTTGTTTTGTATTTTTGTATTTTTTTAATACCTAATAAAAAATTTTAAAAAAATTAAAAAAAAAAGAAGAAAGCAACTAGAAAAGCTGAGCTGGCCATCCAGTGAGCTGAATCACTGCCAGGGAAAATGATGGCCAAAGCAAATGGGAAAATACTGATATCCTCAATGAAGCAAGAAAAGAGACATCTCTTCCCTTTGAAAATATTTATTTTAGGAATGTTTATCCAGGTTGCTATTAAAAACTTTATGCATGAAAAGCCATAACTGAATACATCCCCGCCTAAAAAAAGGTAAAGATAAAATTTACAATTGCTCGAAAGCCAGTCGTATCTGACTCTAGGGTTCAGTGCTCATCTGTCTGCACGTTTCCATGGATATGTGGCAGGCATGCCTCCACACGGAATGCTGTTTACCTCCCCACCAAAGTGGTCCCCATTTATCTACTTGCAATTTCTTGCTTTACGAACTGCTAAGTTGGCAGGAGCTGGGACAGAGACAGGAGCTCATCCCATCGTGCAGTACTCGGGTCTCAAACTGCTGACCTGCTGCCGACCTTCCAGGCGTCAAGTTCAGCATCATAACCACTTGAGCCACCACATTGCCAGATTAAATATTCACAAAATAAACTTGGAAAACCTTTCCACTAAACCAGGCAATTAGTGATTCCAGTCGCAAAGTGCAGCAGAAACTTCTCACTTCAACCACTAAGAATTTACTCCTAAGAGGGAACATTTTCAAAGGGCAGAGATGATGTCTCTGTTCCTGCTTCCTTAAGGATAATCAGTGAGTCCCTCCCCCCCCCCCTTTGTTCTGCCCATCCATTTCGCTTGGCAGTGCTTCAGCAATTTGGCTGGCCAGCTCAGCTGTTCAACTCCTTCCTCTTTCTTTCTGAACAAATGACTGGCAAGGGAAGGGAAAGAAAGGCGGAAAAGCTTCACTATCGCCAGTACGCATGCTCTTTTATTTTTATCCTCTCCCCCACCCCCCTTTCCCAATTTTCCTGGACAAGCTCTCCGAGCCGACCAGCCGCTCCTCTGACGCGAACTCTGAAGCGTGGCGGCGGCGGCGCGCGCTCCCGGCGCCGAGCTTGCCGTGGCTTTGGAGCGCGCTCCCGCCAGGAGTGTTAGACGTGGCACTTGACAGAGGGCGGAGAGAGAGCTTGTGGCTGGAGCCGGCTTTTCTTGCTACTCTGTGACAAGCGCCAGGTGGCACGGCTTGGGGACCCCGAGGAGCCACCAGGACCAAAGCACAAACGGGACCACGGGGGGACCAGCTAGGTAAGGAGAATAACAACCTTTGACACGTGTGTGTGAGAGAGAGATCAGCATCCTACTAGTTGTGCAACCTGGACCAACAGTTGTGTTGTTGAGCAAGAATTTTTCCAGGTAGTACCTATACTTAGGATAAAGCGGCTGAGAGCGTCCTATTTAAGGGGTTATCAAGGAGCTGTGACCATTCATGGAGGAGCCCAAAGGTTAACATCAGTGATGGTGAACCTTGGCACTCCAGGTGTTCTTCATCTTCAATCCCCAGAAGCCCTGATCAGCAGGAGTGCTGACTTGTGCTTCTGGGAATCGAAGTCCAAGAATACCTGGAGTGCCAAGGTTCGCCATCATGGGTTAAGATGAACAGTGTGACCTTTCTCCTTTGTTGTGATTTGCAGCGCAAACACACACACCCAGCCCCAGATGTGATAGGTGTCCCACCACCAGGACTTTTTGTGTGGTTTGGTGACTGACAAAATGCGTTCTAATTGGCATTTGAATCTCATGGTAAGGTTAGGACACTCAAGGAAGAAAACCATGAGACTTCTGTGGTTTAAGTGGGTTCCACCTGTTTTAGAAAGTTTGATAACTACTGTGCCAGCATGATTTTGGAATAATAACAGCAGTGAAATGTGACTTGCTCCTGTGTTGCAAGCAAGGGGTTAGGATTCTCAATTTAAAAAATAAGTAAGGTGATTAGAATAAAAATGGAGCAGTTTATATGCCACTGAGATGCCTCCAGAATTCTCACTCACCCTCACTTTATTTATTTATTTATTTATCACATTTATATCTCGCCCTCATCAAAACACTCAGGCGGCTTACAAGACTAAAAACACAATTAAAACACATTGATTACATTAAAAAGTTAAAATTTTAAAGTGTGATGTTAGCAAAATAATTCCCTCATTGTTATGTCAGAAGCAAACGTCACACTTTATTCTGGCACTGCAAGAAACCCTAAGGATGATTGTAATGGATTTGGCTGATGCACAACTGTATGTATTTAAATCAGGTACATCAAAATTGGATTAATAATATTTTTTGGCCTATGTGCCACAACAGTTATATATGCATTTTTCCAGGATATTTTCAAATTGCCATTTTATTTGCAATGATTTGGATAGACTTTGAGTACATACTGAAGAATCAGGGTACCACAATATATATAAATGATCTCACACCTGATTAACTGCTTTCACAGATCCATAAAAGGCCTCACCTAGTCGAGCATCAGAAACTAGAATTTATTTTAGTTGCTGTCACTTTACATCTTCTGAATTACTACTTACCTTTGCAGTTTAGCCTGGCTTCACTTTTCATTACTGTTAATTTTAATCTGATTTGTTGATCTTTCTTTTGTGTTGCTTAGCATTCTGTCTTAGCACTTGTGATTTTACCTGAAGATTACAAATTCTACTTGCATCGTGCAGCATTCCTGGAAGATCAGGTAGCAGTCATAGCAGGAGCACCTTTACTCAACTTCATCTATGGATCATTTTCACTCTTTCTTGGGTTCATGCTTTAGTTACCTCACTTTTAGACTAGTGACTAACTGGGAGACATATTTTGCTGATGTAAAATATGATGGCTAACCTTTGGTCAGTGAGCTTTGTAACCCACTTTATTTGTTATAACTGTTTTTATGGAACTTCCAGTTTGTTTCTCAGTGCCAGTCAGAATGACCCATAAAGTCCCAAACCAAGGGCAAGGGACCACTTTTGCCCCTAGAGCCAAGTTTCAGAAGAGTTCTTAGGGTCCCATTCTAATAGTAGTTTTTAGATTAAGTCTCTCTACCAGGAGGAGTAAGCTTTAAGAAATGTATTAGAAACCCCTTCTGATTTAGAAAGGTGTATGGAAATCATAGGTACAGAAGCCTCGTTTTACAAAGACCCCATTTTACAGAAGGTTTTTTTTTTTTGCTAGAAACATGTCCTGTTTTACAGAATGCAATTTCCCAGAGTGCATTGCTCCTGGTGGGCTATAAAAGACCACCCACAGCCATTCTGGGCCCTGTGGGTGGCAGTAGAGTGGTCTGGAGAGGAGTTAGAGTGTTTTTTTAAAAAAATATTATTTGAGGGAAGGTATCAGGAAGGTTTTCCCCTCAATGCATTCTTATGGGAATGCCTCATTTTACAGAAAAAAAATGAGTTAAGGAAAAAGCTATGGAATGGACTTTTTCCGTAAAATGTTTTTTTTAACTGTAATTGCAAAATGATTCCTGTTATGGGGAAGGAATTTGGACCTTATAGGTAAGTGGTGACCAACCTTGGTACTCCAGGTGTTCTTTGACTTCAATTCCCAGAAACCCAAGTCTACATACCTGCTGATCAGGGCTTCTGGGAATTGAAGTTCAAGAACAGCTGGAGCACCAAGGTTGGCCATCACTGTTCTAGGTAATCCTAGACAAATAGATTGGGAATTCACAGGTTTGTGGTTCCTAACTCCTGTCCTAAACTGTTTGTAGATAGAATTTCTGAAGTACTGCCTCCTTTCTAGAAACCTGCTTGTATCATTGGAGGTCCTGTTATGTGCTCTGCCTTCTAGAAAGGCTACTTTGGTGGATACTTAAGATAGGACTTTTTCTGTAGCAGCAATTTGACTTTGAAATTCCTCGTGAGAGGCCTGATATATAGGTTCCTTTCATGGATGGCTTCAGAAGAGCAGCAAAACTATACTGTTCTGTTAGTCGTTTATATTTGAGATTCGGCAGTCTTGGATCTCTTCCTTCACAGACTCCATTGGCATACCTTACTTCCTAGTGTGCCAAAATTATCTGCAAGAATTCTTCAGTTAGCCAAATTGGGAAAACTGGGTACCCCAAACCATAATCCAGCATGAAGACAGATGAGGAAAGCATAGACTTAAATGACTTTCCACACTATTTGGGGGGCCTGTAACCCTGCTAAGACATTTTTCAAAAAAATAAAAAAATAAAGTAAGCATCTGAGCATGCTACTAGCTGCATCCTGACTTGTCCTAGCTTAGCTGTAGTCTGAAGAAGACAATATCCTGTATGCATAGAGTGTCTCCATGCAATTGTGAACCCTGATTTTCCAGGGTCTGATGAAGTGGACTTGATCCACAAAAGCTCACATTGAAATATAAAAGTTAGTTTGTAAAGTGCTACAGTGTTTTTGTTTTGTTTATTTGCTGCTATGCCTGATCTCTTGTAGAAACCCCATACATAGAGAAGGCTTTATTTCTTCAGGCTGTTGTACTCCACATAATGGTCAAGAAGCCCATTTTCTTACATATTTACTTCGATCCTTTTATTGAACACCTTGATAGGGCTTCAGATCTGCAATACTCATGACTGTCTTGATGTGAACATGGCAGCAAACAAGGCAGATGAAAAGCAAGCAAGAAGAGAAGAGTAGGAAACATGGCTATCATCAGCATTGCCGGGTTTCATCCTCCATCACTTGTCCCCTGGCAATAAGTATTCCATTAGTTTATAGCAGAAAGAAATAGAAAATGGAAGCAGAAGTATTCTGTCAGCTGAGCCAGGATATCAACTACTTTTGACCCTTCTTCTTGAACTGTTTTCCATCTGGTCATTAAAATTTTGGCACTTCACTTTGCCGAATGCTCAAACCTCTGTGTAACTTTACCTAACAGTTCACTTTTCTTCTCTGTCCCACTTTTTGATTTGTGTCATATCTTTTTAGAATGTAAGCCTGGTGACAAGGAGCAACTATTTTTACTGATGTGTAAATTGCTTTGGGAGCCTGTTAGATTGAAGATAAGTGTTCTTTAAATAAATAAAGAGGAGGCTATATTAGCTTAGGGTCATTCTTTTGGACCAGAATCACCTGTTCAATTCAGAAAAGTAACCTTTTCATGTTCTTCTCAGACCTAATGGCTATGTCAGAATCTGGCTTCGGGGTGAGGTGATCCATGTATGGATCAGGTTTTTTTTCAGTTGGTGCTTAAGGTGCACTGGTTGCATTATTTATTTATTTATTTGTTTGTATTTCTTCACCGCCCTTCTCACCAAAGTGATTCAGGGTGGTAATTAAAACAACAACAACAACAACATGACAATAAGACACAAATACTACCTAAAAACCTTAAAACTGTTAAAATTTAGAATTAAACTCTAAAAAAGATTAAAAACACCAAATGCTACACTTTACTAATTTAAAAAGTAGATGGAGAGGGGGGCTCATATCATCCAGCGCGCTGGGGTCATTATACCTCCCACACCCCATACCTGACCCGCCAGCCATGTTTTTAGATTCTTCCTAAAGGGCAGCAGCTCGGTCTGGAGAGGTAGCTCCATTGGCAGGGGTTTCCATAGGGCAGGAGCGGACACAGAGAAGGCCCTCCTTCTTGTGCCAGAGAGATGCGCTTCTCTGGCTGATGGAACAACTAGAAAGCCTCTCCGGTCCATTCTGGTGGGACGGGCAGATGTTCTTGGGGCGAGGCGGTCTCTTAAGTATCCTGGCACACTACCATGTAGGACTTTAAAGGTTATAACCAGCACCTTGAATTGCACCCAAAGACATACTGGCAACCAGTGCAATTCCCGAAGCAGTGGCGAGGCATGTGCATACCACCCACACTCCATCACCACCTGGGCAGATGCATTCTGGACCAGTTGAAGCATCCGAATGGTCATCTAGGGCAGCCCCATGTAGAGCGCATTACTGTAATCAAGTCCAGAGGTGACTAGAGTGTGTGTGATCATGAGCAAGGGTTCAGATATGTAGGTGTATAAGCAGGATTGCAGTCCAGCTAGCTGTAGAAGTCACCTTAATATACATGAAATGGCAATTTTGCTTCTTGGGCCAAGAAAGGAATTATGTAGGGACAGCAAAATCAAATCATTGCAAAGATGTGCTACATTTTATAAAGCTTCCATTGTTTATTGTTATGAAACTTCTGTGGTGATGATGATTTCTTCTTCCATGTCTAAGAGACTGCAGTGGCTTAGTAGTTAAGATGCTAAACTTGACGACTGGAAGGTCGGCAGGTAAGCAGTTTGAGATCCAAGTGCTACACAATGGAGTGAGGTGTCTCTGTCCCAGCTCCTGCCAATCTAGCAGTTTGAAAGCAAGAAATTGCAAGAAGATAAATAGGTACCACTTTGGTGGTAAGGTAAACAGTTTTCTGTGAACTCCAATGTCTAGTCATGCCTGCCACATGTCCATGGAAATGTCTGCAGATTCAGACAGTGCTGGCTCTTTGGCTATAAACAGAGATGAACTTTGAACCCTAAAGTCAGATGTGACTGGCTTTTGAGCAAGGACAACCTTTTTTTAACCTTCTGTGTCTAGGCCAGGGGTCTGCAAACTTGGCTCTCCAAGCGCTCCCGGACTTCAATTCCCAGAAGCCCAAGTCAGCACTCCTGCTGATCAAGACTTCTGGGAACTGAAGTCCAAGAACAGCTGGAGAGCCAAGCCTGCAGACCACTGGTCTAGGCCAAATGTGAAACTGCCAAAATTAAGCTACCTTTTGGTGAATTCATTCCATAATTCCTTTCGTCTTACTTAATGTGAGAAAGATTAGCCAGCACAACAAGGTGGCCATTGACAACTGTGGTTCAAAAATACTACAATCTTCGAGGAGGCTCTTTCTGTGTACCCCAAGATGATGATAATGATGATGATGCAAAACGTCTGTTAGATATTTTTCCTTTCCTTAAGGCACTTTTAATTTGAAATAGTCAAATATATATGATGTTGTTTAGGAACTTTTCCCATGTCTTATCTAATTCAGAGCTTGGCAAAGTTACTTTTTTTGGGGGGGGTGGGCTACACCTTCTCCCATCACCCAGCCAGCTGAGTATTGCTATGTGGCATGTTTTGTAAAATGGGCTTTAGCTTGTATTTCTTATGTATTTGTTGGAAAGGAGACAGTAGAGTTCATCAGAATGCCTGATAAAAGTAGCTGGGTAACTGAGTAACTGAGTGTATTGTTTTGTTTCTATTTTAGAGAGGTTCTTAGCAGCTTTCACTTTGCATGGGAAGTCTGACGTGGCATACTTTCCTTCTTCCCACTGAGCAGTGCAGGAAGTTGCTTTCTTTGCTGAGAACACAGCTAGGCTATTAACTCTTACAGCTAAGATATTAACCCCTTCAACATCTTTCACCAACAAGCTTCATATGACCAATAAAATTTGAGCTGAAGTTGTTTTAATGCTGTCTGTTAACTAAACAAGCTGAAAAATCACCAAGCTCAAAACTGTTGTGTTTTGTTCTTTCTGTGGTGGAGTGAGGGGAATGTACTTAGCTTCTATGTGGGAGCTACATCTGGGCACAAACCTGCATGACCCCCCCTTTTTTTTTTTTTTTTTTTGAATGACAAAAATAAATAAAATAGGGGATTGTTAATGTTATGTGTGTGAAACTTGAAGATTTATAACTGTTAAAATAGCGTCAAAGTAGTTCAATTTATAAAGCTTTCAGTGCATTTTTAAGCAAAAAACAAACAAACAACTCAGCCATAGGAAAAGGCAATTTTTAATACACATTCCTAACTCAGAATATGGTAGCCCTAATTAAACAGAATTTTTGTCTACAGTTTTAATTTTCAATAAGTCGTTCCTGTGAATTTAGCCAACATGTATGGCCATGCCTTCTATTTGTCCATTTATATTAGCACAAAAATGTACAAAAACTAATCACAGTTCCTCTGTTTCTAAAAACACAGCAGAATGCGAGGTGGATTGAGTGCCCGTCTCTGTCCCAGGTCTTGGGGACTTGAAAAGAGCCTTATTCAGGCATCCCCTGAGTGGAGTGTCTTCCGGAAATATCCTTTCATCCCAGAATAATTTCTGGCACAAAATTATTATTATAGGCCTCTACTCTAAGAGCCTTTGAGTCTGAAATTGACAAAGGAAAATAGCAGAGGAGGGGTGTGAATGGAAACCATCAAAATACAGGAAGAGAGTATAATTATTTTAATTACATATACATTGGCTGAGTTAATAAATGTATAAGGATTGTGTTTTTTACAGGTAGGACTTTGAGGGTGATCTTATAAAAATGAAGGATATCATCCTACATCCTTCAGGGAAGCAATTCTAAATATGGAGACAACAAGAGAAACTGCATAATCTTTATAGGGAATGAAAATGTCTGGAAAACTGTTAATGTTGAACAGGGCAAGAGAGGGTCAATGGAATGAAAGTATTGGTTGTGACCAAATGGCAGAAGTAGAAAAAATAGAAACCAGTGAGAAAATACTAAGTGTTGGTACCCTTCTAAGAGAGATTTCTTTGTTGTTTTTGCAAATAATTGAACAAATCAATTTTGCAAGACTTTGGGAAAACATAATTCTGCCTACACCGTGCCTCCATATGATTGGCATGTTATAGACAAGGAGACTATCTATATAAAGAATTTTAGGAAGCTACTATGTTCTCAAAGCCTACGTGGACTGGTTTATTAAAGAGTGAGTGTACATGGGCATGCTTTTGGATCCTTCAGTTTGGAATTGTGTGGGAGCCTGTGTATATGGATGAGACAAATTCCAGAACACGAGCAGGGATTATCCCTTTTTAAAAAAAAAAATGCTTGCTTTCAAATATCAATTACAGGATTGTTTTTTGGTTTCTATGTCATCTAGTCCCTGTGTATTGCCAGATGAAAATGATGGCTTTTGATTCAGAAGATAAAGTTGACTTACTTTTCTGGGGTATTCTAAAAGTGCAGTTCGGAGCAAGAAAATTATCTCTAATTTAAACTGTATCACATTGCTTAGAAAGATGGATAATTAGATTGCATTGTATAGGTTCTCTCACCCAATTATTATCTAACTGGAAGGTCGTCTCTTTCATCCTGCTGGATGACAAGGGTAGTTATATTTCATGAGCACAAAATGTGGTAAAATGATTTTCAGTAGTCATTCATAAGAATGCCTATACTTCTTCTGTGTGAAACCCTGGGTCTATAAATGTGGACACCCTACCAGACTTGCAGACCAATAATGTTTTTTGTTTTGAAACATAATAGGGAATACAATATTATCCATCTATCTACTATGAATTAGAAATAAGCTTGAAAATGTCTTTGAACTTTGTCCAAACAAAAGAAACAGAGTGGTTGTTATTACACAACTAATCTGATCAACAGAACACAAGATCTCTAGTGATGTTTTGTATCAAGAAACACATTCTGTTTCTCACCTTTTCTTAGCTTCACTTCTGTAAAGATGATTTAATGACTTTCAGCCTTCTTTCTATCTTGATTATAGGATTTTCTTTTGAAAAAACTGCAAAAAATGCACCAGCAAGGATATGTTGCAACACCTCCATATTCTCAATCCCAGCCAGGAATGGGAGGGTTTTCTCCTGGTTTTGGACAGCCTACGTCTTCACCTCTGTATGGACACTATGGAGAACCAAGCTCACCATCCTCTGTACCTCCATCAGGTAGGATAACCCTGTGGCAAAGTCTATAGAAAATATGCATACTTAGCCTGTCACTTCAGTAAAAAACATAGGAGATAAGTGATTTTTCCATACTTCTGCAACCTTCACATGCCCACAAATTTCTCTGTAGGCTTCGGGATCAACACCTTCCAGGGCAAATATAGGAAAAGAAGTAGATCAGGGGGAAAGGGGAAGGGGAGGCTCTGTTTTATAAGAAAATCTTCTTATAAAATATTTCTCTGCAAAATACAATGTTATATGGTCATTGATTGTATTGTTTGTACAACCATAGGAAACAGCTTTTTACCTTTACCAGGGTTCCTCAAATTGACTCTCCAGATGTTCTTGGACTTCAATCCCCAGAAGCCTTGATCAGCAGGAGTGCTGACTTGGGCTTCTGGTAATTGAAGTCCAAGAACACCTGGAGAGCCAAGTTTGACGAACCCTTCTTAGACCATTTGTTTTGCCTAGTCTTCTCAATTCTGACTGGGAAATACTTTCCAGAGATTCAGGCAGGACTTTTTCTTAGTCCTGCATGGAGATACTGGGGTTTGAATTTGGGGACTGTGGTGTGCCATTGAGCTGTGACCCCTTTTCCAGTACAATACTTTATATTCATTGGTGGTTTCCCCTTCAAATATTAACCAGGGCTGTTCCGATCCAGCTTCTGAAAAGAGATGTGAATGGTATGTACAGAGTGGTATTATGAGTTCTTGTTCCTGTTTCATGGCTGGAGGAGAACTAGACAGAAAATTGTATATTTACTTTGTCTTCAGTCTTGGTAATATGTACTAGTTTAATATAATGGCTGCCTGTTATCATGTTTTTAATCTTAGCAATCTTGAAACCAAATATGCCTGTTGGGTCTGCTGCTTCCATTGGACCTCCACCTCATAACGCTCAGCAGTTTAATCAGATGAATTTTCAGAATGGACCTATTACTGCAAATCAACAATCTCAGAGGTGATTTTTTTTAATGTTTAAAATTATGTTATCTGCTGGTCTCTTTTACAATGGAAATATATTCTGCATATCAGGGGTTCTCAACCTAAGACCCATGGGCCAAATCCAGCCCATGGCGCCAAATAATCCGACACCCCTTGCTCCAGCTGCCACCGACGCTGGAATTGGCCATAGACTCATTTACGGCAGCTGTAAATGGCGGGGGGGGGGGACAACCAGTCCCGCCTCCTCAACTGTTTGAGGAGTGTGACCCAACCCCTAACTTGAAAAGGTTGAAAACCCCTGCTGTATATACTACTGGAAAATAGTTTTTAACACATTTTTAATTTTTTTAACATTTTTAAAATAAGAGCCCTGAGTAATGGCGTGCACTTTGTCTCCATTATTTCTCCATACAATCCAGGATATAGTAAATATTCTTTATAAGCTTTTCCTTCTCTGGTGTAAACAATTGTCCATCAGAGTTGAATGACTATCAGATACTGTACTAAATAGTATCTATTTTGTAGAGGGATGGCACTTGTTCTTAACACCTCTGAATGCTCTGAAGACTTTATAAATAATATCTAGAGCAAGGGTGCGCAAACTTTTTGGCCCGGGGGCCGGATAACATTTATCAGAGGCTCCGAGGGCCGAACTATCTCTCCATGGTACATACATCCACCCAGCCTTTGCCACCGGCGCCTCTTTCACCAGCTCCTCCTTCGTCGCCTTCCCGGTGTCCTTTAAAAGTGTCCTTTAAAAAAAATATGACAGATCCTAGAAACTCACATCCAGCTTGGTCATTGTGGCATCCAAGGAGCTGTTGTTGTGTTCCAAAGCTCCAGGTAGGTGGGATTTTAATTAGCAATGAAAAGTCATTAGCCTTAAAAAAGATCTGCTTCCTGACATCATGTCAGGAAGCAGATCTTTTCTAAGGCTAGTGACTTTTCATTGCCAATTAAAACCCCATATACCTGGAACTTTGGATTTTAATTAGCAATGAAAAGACATTAGCCTTATAAAAGATCCGCTTCCTGACATCATGTCAGGAAGCGGATCTTTTCTAAGGCTAATGACTTTTCATTGCCAATTAAAACCCCACCTACCTGAAACTTTGGATTTTAATTAGCAATGAAAAGTCATTAGCCTTAGAAAAGATCTGCTTCTGACATCATGTCAGGAAGCAGATCTTTTATAAGGCTAATGACTTTTCATTGCCAATTAAAACCCCACATACCTGGAACTTTGGATTTTAATTAGCAATGAAAAGTCATTAGCCTTAGAAAAGATCCGCTTCCTGACATCATGTCAGGAAGCGGATCTTTTCTAAGGCTAATGACTTTTCATTGCCAATTAAAACCCCACCTACCTGAAACTTTGGATTTTAATTAGCAATGAAAAGTCATTAGCCTTAGAAAAGATCCGCTTCCTGACATGATGTCAGGAAGCAGATCTTTTCTAAGGCTAATGACTTTTCATTGCCAATTAAAACCCCACCTACCTGAAACTTTGGATTTTAATTAGCAATGAAAAGTCATTAGCCTTAGAAACGATCCGCTTCTGACATCATGTCAGGAAGCAGATCTTTTATAAGGCTAATGACTTTTCATTGCCAATTAAAACCCCACCTACCTGAAACTTTGGATTTTAATTAGCAATGAAAAGTCATTAGCCTTAGAAAAGATCTGCTTCCTGACATCATGTCCTGCCTGGCTTCATGAAGCCTCAGAGGGTGGGGGAACTTCAAAATTAGCGCGCATTGGGTCTCCCAATCAATTTAAAATCAAGAATTACACAATGCACAGCCATAATACTGTAAATCAATTTTGACTTCCAACTTATACCAATACAGTAATACCCCGTATAACGTGAGTATCATATAGCGCTAAAACCGTATAACGTGACAAGATTTTTGGAAAAATCTTGTATCGAATAATGTGATTTTTAACGTTATCCGATACAGTCGTTCTTAGCAGCAGGGTGGGTGGAAAGCTGAACGGGGTTCTCCGTTCAGCTTCCCAGCCACCCCACAGCTACGGAGGCAAGGGCGGGTGGCTAGGGAAGCCGACAGGGAGTCCCCGTCAGCTTCCCCAGCCACCCTGCAGCTGTAGATCGGGTCCTCTGATCTCTCTGGAGCAGGCAGGGGACACGATCCAAGCTGTTTCTGGACTTCCCTGACGTCCTGAGCCAGTGCAGCAAGCCAGAATGTCAGGGTTCGAATCCTGACATTCTGGCTTGCTGCACTGGTTGAGGATGTCGGGGATGCCCAGAAACACCTTGGATCGGGTCCCCACACCTCCCTGGACCCAGCGAGGGGGTCAGAAACCCCAAAATTGGTAAAAAAACCGGACTTTTTTTTTACCAATTTTGGGGTTTCTGCCCCCCCCGCCGGGTCCAGGGAGGTGGGCAGACACGATCCAAGCTGTTTCTGGGCTTCCCCGACGTCTTGAGCCAGTGCAGCAAGTCAGAATGTCAGAGTTCGAATCCCGACATTCTGGCTTGCTGCACTGGCTCAGGACGTCAGGGAAGCCCAAAGTTTCCAAAGTTCTCCCACCTCTCTAGAGGCTGCAGCAAGGCAAAATGTCAGGATTCGAATCCCGACATTCTGGCTTGCTGCAGCCTAAAAGAGGGTTGGGGAAGTTCAAAATTAGCGCGCATCAGCTCTAGGGAGGTCGGGACACACACACACACACACACACACACACACACACACACACACACACACACACACACACACACACACCTCTTTCTCTCCCCCCCCCACACCTCTTTCTCCCTCTCCCAGAAGAAACTGCTTGTAATCCTGGACACACACACACATCTCTCTCTCTCTCTCTCTCTCTCTCTCTCTCTCTCTCTCTTCTCTCTCTCTCTCTCTCTCTCTCTCTCACACACACACACCTCTTTCTCCCTCTCCCAGAAGAAACCATTCTCCCCCCCCCCAGCCCTGAATAAGCAGAAGGCTAAGACAAAATGGTGGACAGTTACTTTTAGCTCCCGGATGGCCTCAGTCTCTTTCTCTCTCCACTCTTAACAGCCAAAACACCTAGGCGGAGGGATTCAGCAATTCTAAATTAGATTCGGCAGAAGTCCTAGTACTAAGCAGGAGAAGGAAGGAACTAGGCAAATCACTGTCTTTCACTGATTTGTGATCCCTCCGCAAAAAAAAAGTCCGCAAATTTTTTTAAAAAAAAATAAAATAAAATTATAAGAGTTCCTATACCATGTCGGGGGCCGGATGAAATGGCCTGATGGGCCGGATCCGGCCCGCAGGCCGTAGTTTGGGCATGCCTGATCTAGAGCTCTTGTAAAATCTTTTCTCTGCAAAATACAATGTTAGATGGTCATCATTTGTATTGTCTGTACAACTATAAAAGCAGTCTTTTTAGCTATACTTCGATAGGGTTGCTTAAGGTTGTATAGATGTGTGACATGCCATTTGAGCTGATTATTGTATCTATATGGAAGGTTCAGGGGGTTTCAAGTCAGGATAACAAACCACACTTTAATTGGCCCTATTTAATTTATTGTTCCTTTTAAAGGAAGTTTTTTTAAAGGGAAAAAAGAGAAAAGCCTCTTTAAAAAAACAAAAAAGGATGTTCTTCCAATATCTTCAAGCCAAACTGGAGTCTACACCATCCTGTACCTCCACTCACACTGTGGGGAGGGGCTAAGGAGAGTCTGCCATTTGAGAAGTTGCACATGGCACTAGTTTCCATACCATTAAAGACTTGTGAAGAAAGAGCAGGTGAAAATTTGCAAAATCTGAGATCTTAGGCATGATGCCTTTCTTTGAAAAAAATAATATCTTTGTCCCTTCCTGATGTCCCATCCATGGGGCAACAAGAGTAAGGGTTCCATTAAAAAAAACCACCACCATATTGAAGAGATATAGCGCTGAATTGACTTGCCTAGTAATCAATTCAGTGCTGGTTTAAAAAGTACTTTAAAAAGCAACTTTTATTTCTGCTGGGGAGTAAGAAGAAGCTTTTGATTTCTTCTGTTTCTTCCTCTGGGAAGTGAGAGGAAGCTTTCACATTCTTAATAAGGAAGCAGTTTAAACAAAATGAAAGCTTATGCTGTTTGCTTTGATCACACATGCTAGAACCAAATCAAAATTGAGTTATCCTCCTTGCACACAAAACAACAACCCAGCAACAAATAAATACCAACAACAAAAACAAGGCACCCCCTGACAGAAATTTAAAAAAGGTGTGGATAGGCATGGATCAGAAACAGATTACTTCCCGATAGTATACAGTATATGTTTTGTGTTTGCCAGGAAAAGGGACAAACCAGCTCATCCCCAAAGTGGGCCAAAACACGGGAATGATTGTCTAGTCATACTTTTTGTTGGATCCAAAAGGCAATTTTACTTGGGTCCACATAGATCACTATAAGTTCCAAACAGTGCAGAAAATCTCCCAGATTGGAAGTAGCTAGAAGCCCACTTTTGGCCTTGAAAAATTGGCATCTTGTAGTATAAAACTGAAGAGGAGAGAACTGTGGGTCCAATTTTTAAAAAATGATCAGCATTGTTTGAGGCTTCCAGGAGCTGCAGTTCAACTTGTCTTTCTATAAAATGGAGGCAAGAGACAACCGGGGTTGTAAAAGTGGCCTTGTGGGCTGCATTCAGCTTTAGGGGTATGCTTTGTACACCTCTGGTCTAATTATAGCTTGGAGGAAGGGAATAAAGAGTAGAAGGATAATGCAAAAGAGCAGTTAAATTTTCTCCTAAATGCCTCTACTTTAATATTTGTGGAGGTGGCGTGTTGTTTTGGTAGAACTCAGCCTTTCCCTTCAGGAAAAAAAAAAACATTTTTCTTAGTGCTACAGTATGGAATACCTTTTAAGAAATGCCTGCATAAATCAGATTAATCAAGGGGAAACGCCTGATTCTTTCATTCTTGGATCAAGCAATTATTTAGATTAGAGCTCAAGACATAAGTTGATCCATATGTTTTATGCAGCCATAATGTAGAGCATATTCCTTGTTCAGAAAACAGTAACCTTTGACCACCATACCAAGTTTAAAAGATCAAAGTGGAAGACCCATGAGCTCAAGAGATGAAGTTTAATCCTGTTTCAGTTCTTTTCATTTTTTCTCCTGTGACATCTTCGGAATGTGTCAGGCAGGATGCGTTTTATACAAATTTCAGGTTATCAATGTCCAAGTGTGTCTCTTGATGTACATTTCCTGTCATAGTGTGCATCTTAGTTTGCCCATGTTCAGTAATGTGTCTGTCCTTAAATAAAAGTTGTGTTTTTGTGAATGTGGGGTGGGGTGGGGTGGGGGAGAGAGAGGACTATCCAGTTACCTTTGTGTTGTTGTTTTTTAGTAAATTTTGGCATTTAACAAAAACTGTTAAAGAATATTTAGAGGGGTACCTGTGTTGTAGCAAAAATGACAAGAAAAGACCTTCACGGACCTCAGCCTCCTTTTTTCAGATAAGAGATAAAAAAATATTAAGAATGTGTATCAGATTATCTTAATTGCTTCTTTTACTCAGTGAACACTTGCAGAATGTACAGTTGTACCTCACTTAAAGAACATAATGCATTCCACAGGATTGCTCTTTAAGCGAGTTTGCTCGTTAAGTGAAACACCATTGCAAATGACCAATTGTGGGAGGGACTGTGAACCCCAATTTATTTGTTAAGCGAGATTTTGGTTGGTTTTATTTGTTAAGCGAAGCGAACATTCAGAGAAAATGTTGCTCTTTAAGTGAGTTACTCTTTAAGCGAAGCACTCTTTATGCGAAGTTTGACTGTATTTGCCAAAGCAGATAGAAAGTGTAAGATGTTTTAGATTGTAAATCTATACTGAGTAGGAATTGGCCCCTGTATTTTGTACAGTTCTGTGTATATTTATCAGAGGCAAGTTTCACCTTGTTTGATGTACTACTTACTAAGCACACATATGATTGTTTGTTCATCCAAACAAATAGAAAGGGAAGAATAGAATGAGAAAACAAGAAAATATTATTTCAATGTTGAAATGTTACTATGACTTATATTGTTATAGTTATTGATGTATGATTACTCCCAATTTCTAATTAGGTTTCTGAAGGAAAATTTCAAATACAGTATTCATTAAAGCTTTGTACACTAGTACCCCAGATAACGTTAAGACTTGGTTCCACAAGTCTCGTCGTTATCTGGTTTTTAACATTTTGGCTTGCTGCACTGGCTGAGGACGTCGGGGAAGCCCAGAAACAGCTTGGATCGGGTCTCCCCACCTCCCAGGATCCGGCGGTGGGGGGATCAGAGACCCCCAAAATGGTTTTTTTTAAAAGGATGTTTTTTTACCAATTTGGGGGTGTCTGACCCCCCCCCCCGGCCGGGTCCAGGGAGGTGGGGAGACCTGATCCAAGCTGTTTCTGGGCTTCCCCGACGTCCTCAGCCAGTGCAGCAAGCCAAAACATCAGGGTTCGAATCCCGACATTCTGGCTTGCTGCACTGGCTGAGGACATCAGGGAAGCCAGAAATAGCTTGGATCGGGTCTCTCCACCTCCCTGGACCCGGCGGGGTGTGTGTGTGTGTGTCAGAGACCCCAAAATTGGTTTTAAAAAAGTCCTTTTTTTAAAACCAATTTTGGGGGCTCTGACACCACCACCCCCGCCGGATCCAGGGAGGTGGGGAGATCCGATCCAAGCTGTTTCTGGGCTTCCCTGATGTCCTCAGCCAGTGCAGCAAGCCAAAACGTCAGAGTTCGAACCCTGACGTTTTGGTTTGTTGCAGCTTCAAAGAGGGTGGGGGAACGTCAAAAATAGTGCGCATTGGCTCTAGGGAGGTGGGGAGACCCGTTGTTTTTTTTTACCAATTTTGGGGTCTCTGACCCCCCCCCCGCCAGGTCCAGGGATGTGGGGAGACCCGATCCAAGCTATTTCTGGGCTTCCCCGACGTCCTCAGCCAGTGCAGCAAGCCAGAATGTCGGGATTCGAACCCTGATGTTTTGGCTTGCTGCACTGGCTGAGGACGTCGGGGAAGCCCAGAAACAGCTTGGATCATGTCCCCTGCCTGCTCCAGAGAGATCAGAGGACCCGATCTACAGCTGCAGGGTGGCTGGGGAAGCTGACGGGGACTCCCTGTCGGCTTCCCTAACCACCCGCCCTTGCCTCCGCAGCTGTGGGGTGCCTGGGGAAGCCGACGGGGGAGCCCCCCATCAGCTTTCCAGCCTCCCCACCCCTGCCTCAATAGCTGCAGGGTGGCTGGGAAGCTGAACGGAGAACCCCGTTCAGCTTTTCAGCCACCCTGCTGCTAAGAACGACTGTATCAGATAACGTTAAAAATCACATTATTTGATACAAGATTTTTCCGAAAATCTTGTAATGTTATGCGGTTTTAGTGCTATTTGGTACTAGCGTTATCCGGGGTATTACTGTACATGGCTTCTGTAAAAAGCGTAATTGATCCACTTTCAAGTTAATGTAAGATGGCTCCAGTCCAGTGGAAGCAGACTTGTGTTGTAATCCATTTACTTAGGTCAGGGATTCTCAACCTGTGGCCCAAGGCACCATTTCAGGTGGCCCACCACCACCTCCACCCCACTAGGAATGCCATGTGGTGGAGGAAGGGCAAAATGGGCATCTGGCCCCTAAAGCTGTCTGAAGGAGCGTGACTTGGCCCGCGGCTTTAAAAGGTTGAGAACTCCTGACTTAGGTGTACGTTTCAAATAACTATACTTCTGATTGAAATCTGTATGAGTGTAAAGCTTGGTGTTTTGCATACAATCCTTGACAAACTATTAACAAAGTCTGCAATTTTAGCTTTTGTAGGCTTTGTTTGTAAGCGTCACCCATGCAAGAAAACATTTGATTGCGATTTTTTGGAATTGTATAATGCTCTTTTGTCTCAGCAGATTTCCCGGTTCTTCGGCTTCTTATCCCTCATTTCAACACCCATCACAGTCTTCCTATCCAAACAGCCCACCCTCTTCCTCTACAGTACCGCTGGCTAATCAGCTTGGAAATATGCAGATAAATAATTATGGTAAGGACTTTGTTAGGGTAGAAATAGCAAATTGATTCATTATTCATATAAGTTACAGGTACATGATCATTTGGTCCAATTGGTTTCAACATGAAGTCATGCCATGGGTGCCTTAGTCTGGATCCAACCTATTGGATACAAATAGCTCGGACCTCTCCTATCACAAAAGAAGGTTTTCTTCTGTGCAGCCTTTGGCATTTTGCCAAAATCTATCGTACTCCTTTTTAGGGTTAAGGACTTACAGTAGGAAGAGGAAAATGGCAAAAAGTGAGGACTGTGTCTTGGAATCTGAGTCATTAATAATAATAATTTTGTGTCAGAAATTATTCTAAGTTGAAAGGATTTTTATGGAATAAACTCCACTCAGGGAATGTCCAGATGAGGTTCCTTTCGTGTCCCCAAGAGCTGGGATAGAGGCAGGTGCTCAGTCCATCATGCAGTACCCAGGTCTTGAACTGCCAACTTGCCAGCCTTCGAGCTAACATGGCAAGCTTCTTAACCACTGAGCCACCACAGCCCCTGATTCATTAATGATGAATATTTTGCCCCTGTTTTCCTCAAGCATGATACATATAAACTTGATATATGAACTATACTGAAATAAGTGGACTATACTGGGAATTTGATTCAAAAGCAGAATACCTAAAACAAATAAATGGGCATGAAAGATTTAGCTGACAATATTATTTTTGCTAATCCAGTCAACATGACATAATTTTTTTGCATAGGTTTAGAACTTGCCTTGTTTTGAAAACTCATCATAGAAGTAGATCGCAGTAGCATATGATGGCTCTGAACATGCTTTTGAGTGTTCACATAGCAAACAAGAGGTTAAAATCCACCAAAAGATTCTGGCACAATATTTTTTATTCTAATGGAAGAATTTCATATTTTGCTGGGCTACTTCATATCTGCATCCCCACTTCCCAATTAATGTCTAGTGCATTACTGACTTCAGTTCTGATTATGATTTTAGTTCATTGTGCATCAGATCATTCATGCACACAGATTGCATTATTATTTGAAAGGGAAGAAACTTTCTCATTTTAAATTTTTAGGAGGATAGTTGTGTTAGTATGCTGTAACAAATGCAACAAAGTCAGTTGCAGCATGTTTTGTTTGGCATTTGTATACTAT
Organism: Furcifer pardalis; assembly: GCA_030440675.1. Taxonomy (NCBI): domain Eukaryota; kingdom Metazoa; phylum Chordata; class Lepidosauria; order Squamata; family Chamaeleonidae; genus Furcifer; species Furcifer pardalis. The sequence goes on from CP126892.1 coordinate 74,224,196, forward strand.
AGCCCACTTCATCTGATGTATGGAATGTTAATTAGACAGGCATTTCTACACAAGATGGGGTGTGTGTGCAAGGAATAGATATGAAAGAGATGAAAACATTGGATGAATTTCTCAACAGTGGTTTGACAGGCAGTCTTTGGAAAATGGCAAGTACATTCTAGCATAAATAGATTCACATATGTATAATGATGAAGAGAAAGAGATTAATTTGTAGATGAAAGATATAGATGGGAAATTATAATGAGATAAGATGAAAGGGCTAGAAATGCAGATATTACAAACAGTGAAAAATGCCTAGAAAGTGATAAAGAAACAATAGTTGTCTCTGTGATGACCCAATTAACTCATGTGGTGGGATAAGAATCCTTTGTTTCAATTCAGGCCACATTATACATTTAATCCTGTTGATGAATTCTTCTTCAGCTATTTCCTACTGGACACATATCCAGTTTAATATGATATATGCTTTCATTAATGTCCAACTGCATTTAACTGACAAGTGGGCCATTTTCTACACAAAAGAATAAATTGACACAAATCTGAATAGTATTCAAGAACTGGTGGAAGAACATTTCAAAATCAAAACACACTTCTTCATTGACCCCGGGGTGGCCATCTCAGAACAAACGAACTTTCAGAGTTGACTCTAACTTTCCAGTTGGTACAGTTATCTAAGTGTCACAAGATTCTTTTTTTCTTAATCTGTTTTAATGAAATGCTGAAACGTTACTTAGCAATAAGTTAAATATTTGTAGCCTAATTCATCATGGTTATAATGTTTAAAACTCAGATGAAGATTTCCTTTTAATAGAAAGCATATTCAAGTTAGAAGGTATTACTGTGAATCATCAAGGTTATTTCTAAAAGACTGAAAATATATAATGGTATTTTGTCATTTAGGCAAAGAAGAGTTGTGTTAATATAATATGCCTGGAACTGAAGTTATTTAGTAATTAATGGTCTGGATGCAGTCTTTGTAACCAAATAAAATGAGTAAAACAAGTTGGCCATTTTTAACATAAGTTCTACTGATTTAGGTAGGGCTGCTAAAATGGTTGTAAATATTGCAGTTGAATAACTGCAGTCCTTCAATGTTCAGTTTATCTTTTTCTGCGTTTGATTTGTTGTATGTATAACCATAACATTTTTGCACAGGTTCCAATATTTCTCCAAATATGCCTCCTTGTGTGCCTTCTGGACAGTCACTTTCTGTACAAGGTCCACCACCTCGACCACATTTGCCATCTGGCCCTCAAATTTCTCCACCACCAGCAAATAACTTGAACAGCCATTGCTCTCCACCTTCACTCCCTCCAATGGCCAGGCAAGAGGGGATCCCTGGCTCAAGCCCATTGAACACCAACTTTCCACAGCAATTTTCACATGAACCTCCAGGGCCTGGCTTTCCTCCCCAGTATGGTAAGTGTGAGCATTGTATTTGTGACATATTGGGACTCTTGTCTCAAATCAAGTAGAATATGGATAAGAGTGAACAATTGGTGTTGTGAATTAGAGGACAGTAGGGATAAATGTTGTGTTTCTCTAACATCCCCCCGAGCCTTTCTTTTTTATACATACTTTTGATGGAATCATTGAGGAATTAATGTTACCCCATAGCTTGTTTACATAGGAATGTTGCCATCCCTCCTAGACCTAGCCAAGGATTCCTGGCCAAAGCCTTCCTCTTCTCAGGTGAGAAGAGAGCCTCTACAAGATTTTTTGATAAAGATTCAGTCTTCTTTCTTAAACATCCAACTTCAAATTCTATCATCACTGAGGCTGCACAGGTGAGATCTGGGAATCGTGATGGACCAAACCCTATAACTAAAGATGGCAGTAAAATAGACCAAATTGGAAGGCAGATGTACACCACAGCCTTCTTGCATGTCTGCATTGCGAATTATCATGTTGCTATCAGAGTTATTTGTGGGAGAAACTCACTTCTGTCTTAGATACCATCCATGAAGAAGTGTGATCATAACTTCTCCCACCCTACCAAGAAGGCATGCTACTTGCAGCTCAACAGATACATTCTGCACATCACGCCTTGGATTCTGGTTCTAAAAAATCTCTCCTCTGTGGAAGTTTTACGCAGATATGCTTGGTTCTATCAACAGATTTATTGGATGATACAAGGAGGAGTATAGAAAACCTCTCTTTATCTCTTCTGCATAAACACATCCATATAAATAATAAACACCTGTTTCTTTTCTCAACAGATCTTATGTTGCTCACACCAATAATAACAAAGTGGGTTTATGTAAGCCGAAAGCTGATGGCACACAAATGTTTGGGATGAATATTGTAAACGATATCAGTGCCAACAGAACTTTCTCCCTTCCTTTAGAATACAATACCACATAGAACAAAAATATTTTTAAATTAGTTATATTTTCCTTTTAGCTCAAATTGGTCCTGGATTGGGGTTGTAAGTTGCTCATGTTAAATTTATGGCATTAATTTTATGCTAAATGTTGACAAACCAAAACAGGAATAACAGCAAAAGATCAAGGAAATGCAGTGTGGTCATAGGTTAGAACATCAGCCTACAACCAGGGAGATTCAGGGTATGAAGTTATCCTCAGCTGGATTGGGCTAAAATGTGGCTTAGCCTTTAGAATGATCAAGGATTGTGTGGTTTGGGGACAGGAAGCCATACCATACTTCAAAGTGACCCTTTAATCCAGGCATTCTCAACCTACAGCCCACAGGCCAGATCCGGCTCCCGAAGCCATTTCACCAGGCCTGTGATGCCCTAACCAAACCGGGAAGTGGGGGGAAACTGTTCATTTGCAGAATGCGGTTAAATGCATTCTGTGCATGCCCAGCACACATTTTACTTTTGCTTTTGGGTGGGAGGAACCAAGTGACTGGCCCGACCAGCTGCTCAGAACATGTGGTCAGACCTGTGGCCTGAAAATGTTGGGAATCGCTGCTTTAATCCATTCTTCTCTCTCAGTCTCCATAGCTTTTGTTTCTGCTTACTTCATTGACTTACCACCCAAGTGACATGGCAACTGGGTTGTAAACAAAAAGAAAAAAAGATTAACTTCTGTGTCCTCTATTGAGAACAGGTGAAAGTTAATTTTTTTATGTTTTAGTATACAATTGGCTTTCGAGGAAGGGTGACCTTTACCTTTACTATATCACTTCATTAGTTTGCCACTCAAGTGATAGCACTGAATTGCTGTTGCCGCTGCTGCTGCTGCTGCTGTTGTTGTTGTTGTTTGGGGGGACGACACCTACCAGTTGTGTTTTGGTTCAGTACCAGCAATCACACATGCTGAAAACTAAAATGGTGTGTCTTTGTTTAAAAATAGTTGCCAGAGTCAGTTATCCAAAATGGTGTGGATAGCCATTGATAAGGGGTTGGGCTGTTTTGCAATTGCTTAAACAGTGTGAAGTCACTGGAAAATTAGATCAATTATCACTGTGCCAAAAAGAGTCCAAAACACAAGTTAAAGCTCTGCCTGATCACATGCTCAGATTCAAATACCCACTCTGCTATGGAGCTTTCATAGCAGCCCTGGGCCTCAAACCTATACCAGATGCGAAAATATATCCTCTTGTTGGTATCACTCCACCTAAGATGAGGAGAGAAGTAGCAGCGGACACTGAGAGAACTAAGCAAGAGAATGACCCTCGACAGCCTCTAAATGGATATGAGAGACAAGTCTGCCAACTCAGATCCCAGAAGAGCTTTATAGCAAGAACAAACATCCTTGACGGTTCGCAAGAGCAAACCCAAATTAGATGGAGGAAAGAGATTTCTGGGCAAGGAACAACATTAAAGAAGGATATGGTAGAGGAACTCAACCTCCCCTTGGAGGACCCTGAGTAGGTGGAGGGTCATAGTCCCTAAATGAAAGACCAACATGCTCAAGTAGGGGCTGCTGGTGGACAACAATACGTACTGTGAATGTGGAGAAATACAGAATCCGACTCATTTACTCATATGCCAATTACTGCCAGAAACATGCACTGAAGAGGACTTAAGGTTGGCCAATGACAAAGCCAAGAAAGTGACTTCATTTTGGCAGCCCATAGTTTGATTGGAATGAGTAAGGAGGGGGGGAGAAGAAGAAGCCATGGGCCAGTTTGCATTTTGGTCTAACTCTGCAGTTCCCAATGTGAGGCCCATGTCCCACCGGGAGTGAGTGGGTATTCAAGAATGTTTAGACCATGTTTATGGCCTTTTAGTCTTTCTCATCATGAATATGAGTTCACTTTTTGAATAATAAGTATTATATGTCACAAGGGGGGCCATCAAGATTTAAGAGATGCTTAGGTGGGGCATGGCCAAAAAAGGTTGGGAACCACTGGCCTTACCTAATTCACAAAGTAATGATGGGATAAGATACATGGTTGGAAAATCATGTAGATGGAAAATCACCTTGAGTTCTTTAGAAGAAGGGTGAGATAAATCTGTCTATTGAAGTGCAGTACCGAATATATATAGGCAATTTAGCCATCTCTGTCCCCCTGGAGCTTAAATAATATCCACTTGGGTGCTTAAAGAAGGTGTGCAACTATTATTATCAATGAAGTAGTAGCAAGGTATTGTAATTTACAGTGAGCAGACACCCTGCTATGTTAAACTATCTTACACTATCTAGTGTGGATATTCTGGACAGGACCTTTTCAGTAGCAGCATCGCAGTTTTGAAACTTCTTTCAGAAGCATGTAATACTTGTTTTTCCTTATTTTGTTTTAGATTGGGAACAAAGAGTGCAATTTTCCTCTGGGCTTTTTGTTGTTGTTTAGTCACACAGTCGATTTCGACCCTCTGAGACCCTATGGACCATTGTCCTCCAGGCACCTCTGTCCTCCACCATCCTCCTCAACCCACCCAGCTCTGTACCCATTGTGTCTACAATACCATCTATATGCATCTAGCCATCTCATCTTTGGTCACCCCTTCTTCCTTTGCCCTCCACCTTTCCCAGCATCAAGGCTTTCTCAAGTGAATCCTCTTTTCTCATTTGATGTCCAAAGTACTTTAGCTTCATCTTTACTATTTGTAAAGAAGCAGTCAAGGTTAATTTCTTCTAAAATTGACCTATTTGTTCTCCTTGCTGTCCAGGGGACTCTCAAAACTCTCCCCCATCACCACATTTCAAAGGCATCTATTCTTCTGCGCTCAGCTTTCCTAATGGTCCAGCTCTCACAACCATACATTACCACCAGGAATCCCATTGCTCTGACTATACAAATTTTTGTTTGTAATGTGATGTCTCTGCTTTTCACTATGTTCCCCAGGTTTCTCATAGCTTGCGTCCCAAGAATCAGTCGCCTTTTTATTTCATGGCTGCAATCCCCATCTGGTATGATTTTAGCTCCTAAGAAAGTAAAATCTGCCACTGCATCTACTCCTTCTCCATCTATTCTCCAGGGACTGATAGGGCCTGTTGCCATTACAGTAAAACCTTGGATAACGCTAAAACTTGGTGTTATCCAATTTTTAGTGTTATCTGATCCATGTTAAAATCCTATGGGATGGATCGGATAACATTAAAGCTCCATAGAGATACATTGAAACTGCACAGGCTTTAGCGATTGTTATCCGATCCATCCCATAGGACCTTAATGTTATTCAATCCAATTCTCCTCCCCAGATTACTTAATGTTATGTAATTTTAGCGTTATCCGATCCAATTGTTATTCGGTGTTTTACTGTATCTTGGTTTACTTGATATTGAGTCTCAAACCAGCTTTTGCACTCTCTTCTTTCAACCTAATCAGGAGCTTCTTTAGATCTTCCCCACTTTCTGCCATTAGGGTAGAATCATCTGCATATGTCAAATTGTTGATGTTTCTCTCAGCAATTTTGATCCCAAATTGTGATTCCTTCATCCCTGTATTGCGCATTATGTGTTCTGTGTATAAATTGAATAAGCAGGGTGACAAAATGCAGCCTTGCTTTACTCCTTTTCTTATTCCAAACCACTCCATCATTCCGTATGCTGTCCTAACTGTTGCTTCTTGACTCGTGTACAGATTTCTCATGAGGCCTATAAGATGTTCTGGTATTCCCATCTCTTTAATTACTTGTTACTGCTACTCTTTTGTTTGTTTATGCAAAATGCTTATAGTTTTATGGCAAGTCATCCTGAATGCCTGGATAGAGAGTTAAATATATAAAATAAGGGAAACTTAAAAAATAAAGAGTAATTTGGGAGACATTGTTGTTGTTTTTACAAAGGATCACTTTCCCCATATTTTCTTTAATTTTTGCAGGAAGCTTTGGCCCCCCAATGGGAAGTGCACAAATGTCTTATCCAGGTGGCCTTCCTTCAGGTCCTGCACAGCTAGCTGGACCACAGCAGAAGAAACTGGATCCTGATTCAATTCCAAGCCCAGTGAGTAAGAGCATCCTTTAATACAACCTTCTTGGAACTGGATTCTCCACATCTTGAAAAAATATATGTATATATTATTTTTTTAATCCATAAGATACAGGTAATTGAAAGTGACAGAGCTTCCAGAGGAGGTCAGATCTATGCTACCAACATCAGAGGCCAAGTTCCTCCCCTGGTTACTACAGATTGTGTGGTCCAAGATCAAGGTAATATGGAACCATCTTTGCCTTTTCTTTTCCTGTATGGAGTTGAATATTTTTCCTGCTGAAATGTACACATATAATTGTTTACAATATATTTTTTTTTAGTTGACTAGAACATCTCTTCATCAGCTTCCTCTGGCCACATTGAATCTTGGCAGAATGGAAGGCCCTGCTGACATGCTTGTATGGAATCATGGGCCAACAAACCACTGGAGAGTAAGGGGGAGGAAGACAGATTTCCTGTGATTCTGGAGAAGTGCTATTCCCCTCCCCCCAGTACCTAGCTCCAAGGAATAGATAGTTCAACTAAGTGGTTTTGGATGAGATTGTAACACCATAATGTTGGACATTGGCACTCCAGGTGTTCTTGGACTTCAATCCCCAGAAGCCCAAGTCTCTGTGAATCCACACAAATGGGTTTACTGTGCAATAAACCCATTTGTGTGGATTCACAGAAACTTGGGCTTCTGGGAAATAAAGTCTCAAGAACCTGAAGTGCCAAGGTTCACCATGACTGTTGTAACATGTAGTTTACTCTATTTCCTCTATAATCCAGTGCATCTGTACCTCAGTGTTATCAGTCATCTGTCTGCTCACCTGCCATCACTAGACCATTCATCTTTACTGCTTTCTGCTCCTCTTCTTTTGCTTATGGCAGAGGAGAGCAGTGGTACCAGGTGCGATAGTTTTGCCTTCCCTTTCTTCTGAAGAGTTACTGTGAACGTGCCAATCTAATGGCAATGTAGGCAGTTCTAACATTTAGTTGGAGGCTTCTTTTCACATCTTCCAGTCGACAAATGGACATTTGTATAAGAAGGTATTGATGCCTCCTCCTAGAAGCAAAATACAATAACATATTTTTCAATAAATTTAAAAATGCAGCCACTTTCAGAACTAGGGGATGCGCAAGCACTGTGCCCTGACTGGATCCTTGCCTTTGTGCCTAAAAACTACCAGACAAAAACACGTAGAAATATTTTCTTAGTGTATTGTGAAATTCTACCATGTTAGAAACCTTGTAAAGCATTGAACTGGCCTGAACTGAAATGCCCTTGACTTAACATTTGTGCAAATAGAGTGAAAATATTATAATGGTATTCTGGTTATTTTGATAGCAGAGGCAAAATGTCAGGAGACTGTTTTAGTGGCCAAACAGCTTGTAGTCATTTGTTTTATTATTATTTTTAATCTACAGATTTCCAGAAAGGGAGCGGGAAGTGTACAGTTCCGATTTGGCTTTCTGGCAATGCCAACTGAGGGCCTGGCATTGGCATGAAGCTACATCTGAACGAGTATAACACTTGCTGGTTTTATTGTAGAAGCTTACCTGTTTAAAGGAAGAAGTGTTCTCTCAACAACCAAGTTACTCAAAAGGCCTCAGTTAATGACAATTTAAAAAGTAGGCAGCCTTTCCAAAGTGAGAGGAAAATTGACTCCTCCCCCCCCCCGCCCCTTGGCTATGGTTTTATTATTAAATAAAGTTTTTGGTTTTTCTGTCCACTTTCCATCTGATCCTATCATTGTTTTGACTGTTCCAGGGAATGCAAGTCCTCGCTACATTCGATGTACCACCTACTGCTTTCCTTCATCTTCAGACCTGGCAAAGCAGGCTCAGATTCCATTAGCTGCTATCATCAAGCCTTTTGCCAATGTGCAGCCAAATGAGGTAAGAGTGGGAAGCTAACTATCTGACTCTAAAGATCAGGACTTTTTTTGTTTTTAAGTTAACCCTTTGAATGATATGCATTAAATTGTTACCATTACAAATGGGTGATGATCATCTTCATTTGTGCAGAAACAGCACAGGAGAATCCTAAGGGTTGTGTGAATGGGTCCATTAAATCAGGCTTCTTGTTCCATCCTTTAGGCAGGTAACCTGTCTCTCTTATAGCTGTAATTCAGGCTAGAGATCCTTGTGAGGGTCTCATCTACATCAATTGTATTCTCCAACAGTGTGTTTATTGGAGTGGGGAAGAATTCCTACTTCACTTAGTTTAGGATTTGGCAGAAGATTTTGATTTCCAGGATTATAGTCTTCTTTAGATGTACTCATTTTAATCAATACACAGTCAGTATTACTATAACTGTACAGCTAATTAAACAATATAAGATAGGTTTAAACACAAACACACCACATTAAAATATTGAATTAGAAAATAAAACAATAGTTAAAACCTTGCAAGAATCTGAATTAGTGCTAATATAACACTCTCTGAATCCAGCCAGCCAGCCCTTATCCAAACCATTATCGAAACCAGGTAGTGATCCAAAACTTCCACAGCATTCTCAGTCAATGACAAAAAGGAGAGGCAAAGTTACATTTCATCAGTGTGTTACTGATATAAGACTCCCAATGACCTTACCCAGTGGTTTCATATAGATGTTAAACAGCATAGGTGAATTCAAATGTCTCTTTGAAACCAGATTAGAACAAAGTCCAAGATATATTTATCAACTGATGTAGGACATCCACAATATAGCCTAAAATAAAATGCAAATGCAAATACATAAGATATTTAATGTGGGTTCACCCTTTTAGTGTCCTCCCTTACACAAACATATTGAAATTCTGCTACCTAAACCAAGGTGGTAAGGGCCTTATTCTCCTCTGTGAAAACAGCAGCTCCTGTGTCTCCAACTTCCCTTAATTCAAATCCTGTATTTGTCCTCTTCCTAGGATTTCTCCACCCATTGGGCTGAACCAAGTAGTCCATGGTTTTGGTGGTGTTCAGTCACACAGTCAATTCCGACCCTTTGAGATCCCATGGACCATTGCCCACTAGGAACCTCTGTCCTTCACCATCCTCCTCAACCTGTCCAGCTCTGTGCCCATTGCATCAACAATACCATCTGGTTACATTATATCAATAATTAAGAATGCTCAGAATAGACTTATTTATATCCCACTCCCATTACATGGTGTTACCATTTAGTTTTGAACATTGTAGTAAATTCTAACTACACTGGCTCAGGTCAAATATTTTGTGGCTTGAATATTGAACGTGTATTTGAATGTTGATTCAAAGAACTCTTTGAGCTACATAGAAAGAATACCAAAACACCTTTTTGTTTTTCTAGCACAAAAGAGAACTTTCTTTCTTTTCTCTTCCCTTTCTCTTCCCTTTCTTTCTTTCTTTCTTTCTTTCTTTCTTTCTTTCTTTCTTTCTTCAGAGAATACAAGATCATTGTTTGACAGAATTTATTTTTAGGAGATCAGTGTTTTAGCAACGGACTATAAACACAAAACCTAGCAGCTATCATCCTGGACCAGACACTCTGCGAGTTGGTTTTGGAGACAGATGAATATTTGCCAAGCTTGGACAAACCAGATGCTCTTTGTTTAACATTTAATACTGCTTGCTACTAATATTACCTTGGCCAGAGATGATGTTTTACAATTTACACACCAAGCCTGGGGCCAGAAAATAACTCTGTTTTTGCAGTGCCTAGGAGTGTTCCCTAACAAGTTATTACATACAGTATTGTAGAATTATTATAATTGCTAAAGTGTAGTTGAGACACTAATTGCTAGAAAGATAATTAACTATTTCATTTTTCAGATGCTTCAGAAAGAATTGTGTTTTAATAAGATAAGTGTAATGAAACTGTGAATGTTCTGTCTCCTGAATACATTAAGCAAACTAACTTTTCTTATATACTGTATTAGATTTTATTTCTTTATGTAAAGTTTTCAGTAAATTGATATTTTAAAATAAGGAATGGAAGTCCAAGACCTAATGAATCAGACCATGGAGTTTAAGTGGTTCATCATGAGCCTCCTTCAAAACTAAATCAATAAGTGGCTGTTCTATAAAAGGACAATTTAGTTGAGGACTTGATAACCATTCAGTTGGAACAGAATGGTTACTGTGCGTTCTGTTGTTAGCTGGAATTTTAATATTTTTAAATATGTTAAAATCTTTGTTATAGAAAAGATAAATGCGGTGCACAATTCGCCAGCCCCATTGGTCATCGGCGCTTGATTTGCTGTCATTGTTCCTATAATCTACTAGAATGATTGGTAGTCTATATTTCAATTATTTTCTGTAAATCCAGGCGCTATCCCTTTTTGAGTAGTGGAGAACGCAGGAGAAAAGTGAGTTGTAACTGGCCATCATTTTGATACAGTCATACCTCACATAACGAATTTAATTCGTTCTGCGAGGCTGCTCGCTATGCGAGTTTTTCGCTGTGCGAGTTAGACTCGCATAACGAATTTTTTGCTATGTGAGTCGGACTTTTTCTTATGGAAAAATTCACATAACGAGCGTTTCAAGGGGGAAAACTCGCATAGCAAAAATTTTTCACTATGCGAGTTTCCCCCATAGAAACGCTTGTTATGCGAGTTTTTCCATAGGGAAAAGTCCGACTCACATAGTGAAAAATTCGCTATGTGAGTCGGACCGCTTACCAAAAAACTTTCTCGTTATGCAAGTTTTTCGCTAAGCGAAACGCTCATTATGCAAGGGTTGACTGTATTATGAATCCCACTTCCATTTTGAAGATGTTAACTGGGTTTGCTAACAGACGTTTATCTGAGGATTGTTCTTAAAGTGCCCAGAAAGAACCAAGAAATCCAGCTAACCATTGGTTAGATTATCATAGTCTAGTCTAATGACAAGAACAGAGCAAAGTTTTCCTTTAATAAAGCCCGTCCTTTCAGCTTTTTGTCAGTGGAAATTAAGCAATGATATATACAGTACTGTACTTGCAACAAAGACTGAAAGTTCATGGCACAGACCGTTTGTACCAAATCACAGAGACAGTGGATGCTAAGTACGCCTCTAAATGTCAGTTATTCAGTGGTCCATTCAGCACTGTGAAAACCATGAAAAAGCAGATGCCCAGTTGGAAAGACGAGGCTTTGTCATGAATTATTTTCCTGACCTTCTGGATACAAAGTTAAAAACCACAGCGCTCATTCCAGCAGCAATTTACCCATCAGTTCTGGATACAAGCTTGTTAAATCTCTTTCTGTTCCTGCCCTCTGATTGCTCCTGTTCACTGACATTTAAAAGACCTGTTGTTTCATACAGTTTCTTGGTGATCATCTTGCCTGCCCATCTCTTGTTCCTGCTTCTGTTATTAGCTAATCCTCACGGTTGACCTTCCCTTGGGAAATAGCACAGACCAGCATCCAAATAAACAGCACTTCAAAGCTGAAGAGCAGCTGCTGTGCACTTTGTCTTGTTAATTCATGCACTCCCAGTTTAGTCACCATAATAATTAGAATGTGCACTTTTCTACTGAGGGATGTCAATACAAAACAAGCCATCATTTTAAAAAGAGTAATGTGTGCAATGTGAAATACATGGAACAACAGATTTCTCAAGATGTAAATAATACATTTTGGACTGTGGTGCCTTAGTGGTTATGACACTGAACTTGACACCTGGAAGGTCAGCAGGTCAAGATCTGAGTACTGCACAACAGAGTGAACTCCCCTCTTTTTTGGTGAGTTGGTGCACGATTTTGGCAAGTTCTTGCACAATTTCACGTGAAAACTCACTGAACACGCATGAGAACTCACTGAAAACATGCATTTTTGCTGGGTTTTGGTGCATCTTTGGCACTTCTGGGTGGGGGCGGGGGCAGCAGGAACAAGGGCATCAGGGGCTGGAAGAAATGGCTTCAGGGTCCAGGTCTGGCCCATCGGCCGTAGGTTGAGAATGCCTGACCTAAACAGTATATTTGAAGTAACTCTATTATCTCACTTTCAAAATAAGTGAGATATTTAAGGGGGAGTTTTATCAGATCCATGCTCCCTCTAGTTTTCGTGGCTAAGTGGAGATCCCAACCTAGTTTTCTAGTGCATCATTCTGTCCACTAACCATGATGAGTATCACTGTGGAGTGTGAAGAAATCAAAGTCAAGAAAAAAATTTCTGTGCTAATTGATCATACAATATCTTGTAAAGTACAGTCTTTCTGTAACATAAGAATGTTGCAAATAACTGCATTACAGATAGTTATATTGACATAAATAGATTATATTTAGCTAATGGCTCAGTCTGTTATCCTGTCTAATATTCCAGTACTTTCCAGATCTGTATATTTTTGGCAATTTTAACTGCACAGATTAAAAAACAAGAAAAGTACTTATGTAGAACAACATAGCTAAGCAACTTCTGAAGATAACTGAAAACAAGTCCTATCTAACAGCTAGGTGCAGATTCTGTTTCCATGACCTTAGTATAGGTGTTCTTAGCCTTTTTAAGCTGGGAGGCAGGTCACGCTCCCTCAGACAGCTTCAGGGGTCGGGTGGCCATTTTGCCTTTCTTCCACCACATAGCACTTCCTGGTGTGGGGGAGGCTGTGAGTGGGGCCACATGAAACAGTGCTATAGGCCACAGGTTGAGAATCCCTGCCTTAGTACACAGCTTGTAAATTTCAAGTCATGTAGTTATCTGTAGCTAATTACTTTTCTGGCTAACAGAATATTTTTTTTAGTGTTATTTAAAAAATGATGCAACAGGTATTACCTTACAATGAATAATGCTATGTAGTTACTTTAATCCTTACTTTTGAAACATTTTTACATTAACTTTTATGTGATTATAATGGAATAATGAAAAAGCAAGGAGCAGTATAACAATATCAGAACAAGTTACCTTTTCAGTATTACAACAAGCAATAGCTTGTTTTAGCAAAATTTATAGTAACATAAAGTAATTACTTTTTAAAGATAACTTTGCAAGACTTGATCTAACATAATTTTAGAGATTATGGGGGCAGGGATGATGGCATTTCTAAACCACTCCTTAAACATATCTCATAGCTTGGCAATCCCAGTGTGATGTGACCCTGACAGCACATAACAAATGTACAAGCAGTGCTTGCGTGCCCCACAGACAACTGCAAATATGCTCTCACTAGATCACTATAGTTAAATGGTTATATGTTTAGGAGGATGTCGTTTAAATATGATTTATGGGGCCTACTATGTGTGAATCTTCACTCCCTCTGTATCAGTGGCTGTGAATGTTGTTGCTTATGGAACTAAAATGGTGCCACAAAAGGGAAAGTATCCATAGGTTTGGGAACCTGAAGCTTAAAGGAGCAGGTCATGCTTAGCTGCTTGGCAGGGAGACATTCTTCTCCTACAAACCAATCTCTCAATAGAAGGTCCAGGCCATTGAGAGGATGGAAATGGATGGAATCCAGAACAATGTCCATGGTTGGAGTTCACCCTTCTTAATACAGCTTGCTCCTGATTTTCAGTATAGATAAAATCATTGTTCTGCCAGTTGTTGTGAATGCTCAGGAACTGCCCAATAACTAGTATTTGTGCACAATATGTATCTGCCATTTTCTAGTTTAATTAAATAAATGGCCACCTCGAATAACGGTTGCTACTATGGCCACCATCAGCACCCGTCCTCAAATCAGGTTTCCCTGGCCCCACCGTTATTGCCGCCAGGAGTTATGACGGATGGACAGCCCCTGGAGTGGGTTGGGGAGGATGTAAATGGGGGGTCACAAGGGAAAGTCTGCCAGCCAGAGGGTGGGGATTGGGCTCTGTCTGCTGGGGCTGGGGGTGTCCATGGGGCCCATATTGGTGTGGTAACGGGCATGGGGCGTTACGTCAGGAGCCGAGGGGCGGGCCGCACTCGGAGAACACGGGTCAGATGCTTGGTTGCTGTCCCGTGTTCTGGCCCCCCGGCTACACCTCTAGGCCCTGAGCAGAAGGTCAAGAGTGACCCCTCCCTTAGACTGCTGCTGGTGAATGCCAGATCAGTCTGCAACAAGGCCCCTTTGCTCGCAGATACCATTTTAGGGGAGCGGGCTGATCTGGCATGCATCACCGAAACCTGGCTGGTGCCAGAGGATGGTGTCCCTCTGTCGGAACTATGCCCAGCCGGTTTCGGTATTTGGCACCAGCCTAGGGAGAGGGGAAGGGGCGGTGGAGTGGCCGTGATAGCTAGGGAGTCTCTGGGAGTCACCAGGGCCACGGCACCACAAATTCCGGGTTGTGAGGCCTTGTTCCTACGTGTGGGCCCTAAGGGTCAGTTGGGAGTCCTGCTCATGTACCTGCCTCCCTGCAGAGTAGCAGACTCCCTGCCTGAGCTCCTTGAGGCGGTCTCCATGCTGGCGTTGGAGACCCCCAGGCTCATGGTCCTGGGGGACTTCAACCTGCCATCATTGGGGACCGGCTCAGAGGTGGCTCGGGAGTTCACGGCCTCCATGGCAGCCGTGGGCCTGACTCAGGTAATTCAGGGTCCTACCAGGAGCAGTGGCCACACCCCGGATTTAATCTTTTTGTCGGAGCTGTGGCAGAGTGATCTGTTTCTACAAAAATTAGATACCACCCCAGTGCCATGGTCAGATCACTATCTGGTGGCTCTAGACTTCCTAGGGGCTGGACTCCACCGCAGGGAGGCAGGGCCGATTAAGTGGGCCCGCCCCCGGCGACTAATGGATCCAGAAGGATTCCAGAGGGAACTGGGGGATTGTCCTCTTGACCTGCAAAGCGATTCATCTGAGGTCCTTGTCGCCGCATGGGATAAGAGAGCGACGGCAGCCTTGGACGCAATCGCGCCACTACGGCCTCTCCGAGTCCGTGGAGATAGATCTGCCCCTTGGTTTTCAGAAGAACTAAGGGAGCTGAAACGGGCGAAGAGACGCCGAGAGCGCCGCTGGGTGAAGACTCGAAGCGAGTCTGACCGATCACTGGTTAGAGCTGCTATTAAAGACTACCTAGTGGCGATAGGGGTGGTGAAGCGCCAATACTTCACCACCCTTATTGCCTCCGCAGATAATCGCCCAGCGGCCCTGTTCCGGGTGACCAGGTCCCTCCTCGGTAGAGGGGGGCCAGGCCCTGGGTGGCAGGGATCGGCTGAGGACTTTGCTGATTATCTGGCGGAGAAAATCTCTCAGATCCGCTCGAAGCTGAATCCCGGCGTGGAACGTATGGAGCTGGGGTTGACCATGGCGCAGTCTAGCCATGTTATCTGGGATCGGTTCGATCCTGTTGGCCCTGAGGAAGTGGACAGGCTTCTTGTATCTGTTCGCGCCACGACTTGTGCACTGGACCCTTGCCCTGCCTGGTTAACTAAAGCATCCAAGACCATGGCAGCTGGCTGGATCGAGGCGATTATCAACGCTTCGTTAAAAGAGGGGCATTTTCCAGCACCCTTCAAACATGCTCTAGTGCGCCCCCTCATGAAGAAGCCGTCTCTCGATCCCACGGTAATTTCCAACTACCGTCCAGTGTCCAACCTACCTTTTTTAGGTAAGGTTTTGGAAAAGGCTGTGGCGCTGCAGTTACAGGAGGTCCTGGATGAAGCGGATTATCTGGACCCGTTTCAGTCAGGATTCAGGCCCGGATATGGTACCGAAACCGCACTAGTGGCCTTGGTGGATGATCTCTGGAGAGAGCGGGACGGAGGGGAGCCGTCAGTCCTTGCTCTTCTCGATCTCTCAGCGGCTTTTGACACGATCGACCATGGTATCCCTCTGGGAAGGCTCCAGGGTCTGGGGATCCAGGGCACTGTGTTGTCCTGGTTCTCCTCATTCCTGAGAGGCAGGACCCAGTCGGTGTGCCTGGAGAAGGAGAGGTCCAGCCCTAGGCCCCTGCAATACGGGGTGCCTCAGGGCTCGGTACTTTCTCCTCTCTTATTCAACATCTATATGAAGCCGCTGGGCGAGATCATCCGTTCCCATGGGGTTAAGTATCATCAATATGCAGATGATACCCAGTTATACATCTCTGCCCGTGGGGACCCAAGTGGTGCGGTGGAAGTCCTTTCCAGGTGCCTGAAGGCTGTTAAGGTCTGGATGGGGGACAACGGGCTACAGCTGAATCCTGGCAAGACTGAGTGGCTGTGGGTACGGGGGCCTGCGTTAACACAGGAGTTGCCATCTTTGGTGCTGGATGGGGCAGCCTTGCCCCAGACAGACCCGGTGCGTAACCTGGGGGTCCTCCTGGACTCACGGCTACTGTTCGAAGATCAGGTGGCAGCCGTGGCCAGGAGGGCTTTTGCACAACTTCGTGTAATACGCCAGTTACGCCCCCTCCTGGACCGGGACTCCTTGCTCATGGTCACACATGCCTTGGTCACCTCCAGACTTGATTACTGTAATGCGCTCTACATGGGGCTGCCCCTGATGACCATCCGGAGACTCCAGCTGGTGCAAAATGCGGCGGCCCGGGTAGTGGCGGGGTGTGGGCGTTATGCTCGTGCTTCGCCGCTACTCCGGGAGCTGCAGTGGTTGCCAGTATGTCTCCGGGTGCAATTCAAGGTGCTGGTTATTACCTTTAAAGCCCTATATGGTAGTGGGCCAGGATACCTAAGAGACCGCGTCACCCCAAGAACATCTGTCTGGCCCACCAGGGCGGATCGGAGAGGCTCCCTCGTTGTTCCATCAGCTAGAGAGGCACGCCTCTCTAGCACTAGGAGGAGGGCCTTCTCCGTGTCCGCCCCAACCCTCTGGAACCTCCTGCCCATCGAACTGCGCCTTCAGACAGAGCTCTTGCCCTTCCGGAAGGGCTTGAAAACCTGGCTGGCAGGACATATTTGGGGACTAGGGAACACGGGTTCCCATACCAAGTGGCTTACTTAGGGAGTGCCACTTTGGATCTGGACCAGGGGGATACTGGCGTGTAGTTTGCACTGTTTTTACTTCAAATAATTTTAGATAATCTTTTAAACTTCATGATTTTATATGTTTTTATCTTTTACCTCTGTTTTATGACGATGTAAGCCGCCCAGAGTCGGGTTCTCCCGAGTGGGGCGGGGTAATAAATTCAATAAATAATAATAATAATAATAATGTATGCTACTTTCACAAGAGTACAGATGTTACTGTTCGTTTAAATAAGATTACAGTAAATATGGTAAGTTATAATTCCCCAATAATCATTAGGGCACAGTGACATCTAGCTCTCTTTATATGAAACATAAAAATTGTGTATGATGTCCCTTTGGTTGCTAGTACAGTAGCTGTAATTAAGATCATAGGAGAATCAATTCATTGTTCTGGTATTGAATTAAGACAGCATGCTTTTTTCTTTTTCTTTTTTTAGTAAGACGGGCGTATATAAATCCAGTGTTATATAAGGCACACCAACTAGTTTCTATGCTAATGTGAATTTCTTATTAATACACATGTCATATTTAGTCATCAAGAACAACCTAGTGGACACAGATATAAAATGGATAGCAATTTTTTGTGGTGGTTGTTTCTTTTTTACTTGATAATGCCTTTGGGAGATGCTGCTTGGAAAATTACTTCTTTTGAATTATAGTTTCCAGAATCATTCCCCAGCTCTGGAGAATCTTGAAATAAAGAGGCCTGTCTTAAAATGGATGGAAGCTACATCAAGGGAGCTTAAAACTTGGAAAAATCATTGTCCCTATAACAACAGGTTATTCATTGTTTGTGATAACTCCTCACTGAGGTGAATTTAGATTTTAACATGATTAAGAACCTTCTCCTTCTTCCATGTCTAGGCCAGACATGAAACTGTCAAAATGAAGGCACCTTTTGGTGAGTTCAATCTGCAGCTCTTTCACCTGACCTAGTGTGAGAAAGATTAGTCAGCAACACAAAGTTGTCGTTATCGGGGTATGCCCGATTGTGGTTCAAAAATACCACAATCTTTGAGGAGGCTCATTCTTTGTACCCCAACGCCTTCTCTAAAAAATGTGGACTCCTGTTAAAATCTCTTGTCCATAAGATAGTCATAAAATGAATGTCATTCTCATTTTATTGCAGAATAATTTGCATTTGAATGAATGTCATTCTCATTTTATTGCAGAATAATTTGCATTTGTTTGCATATTTACTTTGATTTAAATAACTAATAACATTAATAACTAATGTTGTGGCAACTGAGATTTGTATTGCACACTTATTTGAAATATTGCTAAATATACACCTGCACTCCTCCTCCACCAGCAACTCTCTCTCCTTAGCCTCTCTTAACCTCTGTTTCCACCTCGTCAATCTGAGAGACCTCAGATACAGGCTGTTTCCCACTCTCCAACTGATAGGCAGGATAGCTGCCCTACTTGCTTCCAGAGCGGCTAATCAGCTACCAAACTCTTACAAGAAGCTTTTTACCGCCACTTCCTTACTACCCCACGCCCCCTTCTTATGAGTGCCCAAGACTGCAAATGGCGAAGGGTTGTCCAACACCTTTCACCCATTTCCAGGGCCCTGAGCCTCTCACCAAAGGGCCCTGGCTCCACCTTCGTGTCTTTCTCTGAAGACTCAGATAGCACCTCCTTGCTTTGTCCTTTCTTGGTGGGGATGCCCTCCTCCCCACCAGCTCCTCCCTGAACTCTCTTCCTCGACATAATTTTCTCTCAACAAAGAGCTACAGAAACTGTGTCCCTCTTCGTTGAAAAACTCCTGCTCAACAAACAACAGCGATGTTAACAATTCAAACAAGACCCCCCAGACTCATCCTACTCTTTCTCCACCAATGAATACCCTCCACATTGGTGTTGCCAGGCACGTAGCTGGGAGGCGTGGCAAAGCCCCCTTGCTACCCATAGCCATGGACATGAAGAGCAGCCTTCTAAAAGTATACAGGAGTGTTTCCGTTGAATGTCTGTGTTCTTAAATCAGTGTTGCTCATGACTTTAAAAAGCAATGAACATTCTTATAAAACTCTTAATGTAAAATGATTTTAAATCAGATGGTGTAACTTTTGTGAACTTGCCTTTTTTGTGAGCATACTAGTTGTGAGGAAGAGAAAATTTCCACTCCTAATAAGACAATACAAGTCCTAGTTTTTTTGTTTTGTTTTTACTAAGTCTGTCTGTCTAGTAACATGTTGGTTACACAGGGGGGAAAAAGAAATGTATTGCTTTCCTAACCTTCATAGATGACTTCTATGGGCATTCTTTTGTTTTGAGAGAAAGAGTTCACTGGGTTCTGGAGACAGTTGTAAGGTATAGAATTTACAAATCTTCAAATTTTTATTACCACATTTAATTTTGTAAAAATCCAAACCAGAATTAATAACAGAAAAGATGGGAGAAAGCATGAGTGGATAAATAGTTATTCTTGAAGGTGTGGCTTATTATACTTTGTCCTTAATAATGCCTTCCTTTGAGGAATCTGAATTTTTACATGAACAGACTCAGGGCGGCTCACAATTCCATTAAAAAACACAATAAAACACTCTTTAAAACATTCCTGGAAAAAAAAACCTCAATTTAAAACTTTAAAATCAAAATCAGACATGATACAGCCAAAAGGATATGATTAATGTAGTCCAGACCTATAGCCAAAATATAGTTGCTAGGCTCAACTAGAGTTGAATCAATTGCTGAATAGTGAGTCAATATTTACATACATTTTCAATTCAGTGGGTCTGATCTAGCTGGGATTATCAATTGACAGAAGCCTATGTATTTTAGTTGGGAGCAATTCCTCTGAGTTTATTGGCATTTTCTCTCCACTAAGTTGTACCTGCTGTTTTAGCTTTAAATTTGTGTTTGTTTGAGTGAGGATGTTCTGAGCATGTTTAACTTTTCAGTTTAGGTATTTCATTTGGCTGTTTTTAATAATGCTGATTTTGAAATCATGGCCTGTGCAAGATGAAACATACATCATGGAGTTTTTGTTTTTTGTTTTTGCAGTGGTATTGCTACAGAGTAATACCTAGAAAGTATCGACATGTGCATGCTCACTAGAATTTAGACAGAACAGTGCAATATAATTCAAGTAAATGACCATAGCTTGGAATGATTATTTGGAATGCACACATCAAAAGCTGC
Organism: Furcifer pardalis; assembly: GCA_030440675.1. Lineage (NCBI taxonomy): Eukaryota > Metazoa > Chordata > Lepidosauria > Squamata > Chamaeleonidae > Furcifer > Furcifer pardalis. Next base: position 74,244,490 of record CP126892.1, read on the forward strand.
TCAGTTATGAAGCTCAGTTTGTTTCAGGGAAAGTAACTCTGGATTGTACTTCTGAAGTAGAGACAGACTGTCAGTAATACTCAGTTCCCTGGGAGGTGTTTCAAAGAAATAATATTTGTCTTCCAGTGCTGAAGAGGCAGGGTGTTGGACTGAATCCAGATCCCGATCCCCACTTGAGGAATCCTTTGAATCAAAGAATTTACATTTGCTGATTTATCATTCAATGATAGGTTCAACAGGTCTACTCTAGCTGGGATTAGCGATTGAATTTAACCCTTGGGAAGTTTTAAAGGGATTTGTCCTTCACATACAGAAAAAGAACAATGTGTATGAGGGGTTTTTTTGTGTTAATTCATGGTTTTCTTTCATTTAATGTACAAGTAGCCAATTTTTTTTGGGGGGGGGAATTCTTTGAAATAATGCCTTTAAAAACTACTTTCATTGAGAAGAAAATATTAATAGATACACAGTTTTTAAAACAAAAATGTCATGATTTAATAAACTACTGGATAGCTCAGTGGTTTAGATATCTGGCTGTGGAGCCACAGATTGGGAGTTTGATTCCTCACTGTGCCCCCTTGACGGGGCTTATACTAGATGATCCATAGGGTCCTTTCCAACGCAGCAGTTCTAAGATTCTAAGTTCAAACTTTGTTGAAAGATTCCCAGATCAATGTTTATTGAAAGAAATGATGACTTGGTAAAACGATGCCATCTATCAATGAGAATTTAACACCCATCATTCTAGGTTAGGTAAAATATTCACAATATTCTACAGATGTTTCAGTGGTCCTGTGGCAGGAATGAGTTAGACACCGAAATGCACAGAATGCTGTTACCTTTCCCACCGATACAGTACCTATTTATCTAGTTGCCATTTGTTGCTTCCAAAATGCTGGGTTGGTAGGAGCTGGAGCAGATGTCCCGAGCGCAGTCCGTCATAGAGCACTCAGGTCTCAAACTGCTGATCTTCTGACCTTCCAGTCACCAACTCAGCATCTTATTCACTAAACCACCACGGCCTCATTGTGGGACAACAAATTCCTAAACCTACATTCTGGTTTTATAGGTCAACTGAAAAGACATAAAAAGATGTAGCGGGTTTTGAGCTCCTTTTCTCTTAATCCATACAACAGTTTTCAATAACAGGTAGGATTGAGGGGGTTGAGGATTTTAAATTTATGTCATGAAGTCATAAGTAATTAAGTAAGAGAGCACAATAAGATCCTTTGGATTAAAGTTAGGAGTCACTGAGGTCATTTGCGTTTGAGGGCTCCTTCTATATGGGCATTGGGACTGCAGTGGCATAGTGGTTAAGATGCTGAACTTGATGAGTGGAAGGTCAGCAGGTCAGCAGTTCAAGACCTGAGTGCTGCGTGATGGAGTGAGCTTCCATTTCTGACCCAGCTCCTGCCAACGTAGCAAATCAAAAGCAAGACATTGCACATAGACGAATAGGTACCACTTCAATTGGAAAGTAAACAACATTCCGTGCACTCCAGTGTCTAGTCATGGCTGCTGCATGTCCATGGAAACATCTGCAGATGCAGACAGCGCTGGCTCAGAGATGAGCACTGAACCCTAGAGTCAGATACTACTGGCTTTCAAGAATGGGTGACCTTTACTTTTACCTCTATATGTACATGAAAAAGCAGCATGACACTGGGATATGAAAAAAAAACCACAACACTTCTGCTTTGCTTGATACTCGAATGATGGGGTTAATCTATATTACTGTTTTCTAAAAATTATCTGCAGACACCGCTCTATGTGGTCAACCATGGTGAAACTGGACCCATCCGATGCAACAGGTGCAAAGCTTATATGTGCCCCTTCATGCAATTCATTGAGGGTGGGAGAAGATATCAGTGTGGATTTTGTAACTGTGTGAATGATGGTAAGTAATATTTGAGACCTGGTTTTGGATGCTTTTTAGTTTTGTTATCCTGAAATGAAAGAGCAGTGACTTTCTCTATAAATTATTTCATAAAGGCTTTCTTTAATATGTAATTAAGCAATTGCAGTTGGAGATGAACAATCTTTTTGGCATATTTTGGCAAGGTTAGATTAAAATCAAATTATAATTAAAAATAAATTGCAATGAGCAGTTACTAGTCTCTCCCTAAAAATGCATATTAATATACCTTGAAAGGATGACTAAACTTTACAAAGAAAATGCTCCTTAGTTCTGGTCAGAGAAATTCTACAAACAACAACAACACCAATACCCATTGTGGTTGCATGAGTTGACAACAGAGTGAGAGATGCTGGGCAAAGCCAAAGGCAAAATTTGACCATGTATTTCCACACACATCCATGGGCATTTTCTGTTATGTGCAAACCAACAGACAAGCTGGCAAGCACTGATACATACACAGCGAAGCTTTCTGACTCTGGTCGAAAGCAAAATAATCATGGGATAAGGAGGTGGATAGACTGGGCCTGAGGGGCCGCTGTGGCTTAGTGATTAAGATGCTGAGCTTGGTGACCAGAATGTTGGCAGGTCAGCAATTAAGACCCAAGTACTGTATGACAGAGTGAGCACCTGTTTCTCTGAGCTCCTTCCAACCTAGCAGTTCAAAAGCAAAGCATTGCAAGTAAATAAATAGGTATCGCATTGACAGGAAAGGTAACAGCATTCCATGCAGTCAGGGTTATCTAGTCACGCCTGCCACATGTCCACAAAAATGTCTGCAGATGCAGACAGTGCTGGCTCTTTGGCTGTAAACAGAGGTGAGCACCTCCCCCCAGAGTCAGATTTGTTGTTGTTCAGTTGCATAGTCAATTTTGACCCTTTGCGACCCCATTGACCATTGCCCTCTTGGCACCCCTTTCCTCCACCATCCTCCTCAGCCCGCCCAGCTCTGTGCCCACTGCATCCACAATACAATCTAGCCATCTCATTTTTGGCCGCCCTCTTCTTCTTTTGCCCTCCACCTTTCCCAGCATCAAGGCTTTCTCAATATGAATCCTCTCTTCTCATTTGATGCCCAAAGTATTTTAGCTTCATCTTCACTATTTGACCTTCTAAGGAGCAGTCAGGGTTAATTTCTTCTAAGGTTGATCTATTTGTTCTCCTCGCTGTCCAGGGGACTCTGAAAACTCTCCTCCAACACCACATTTCAAAGGCATCTATTCTTCTGTGCTCAGCTTTCCTAATGGTCCAGCTCTCGCAACCATACATTACTACCCTGACCTTTACCTAAACTGAGTCTGAGGATGAGCACTGTCCCATTTGCCTTTCCAGACTACAAAGGAATTCAGCTGCTCTAATGATTTATACTTTACCTGTAATTTCATTTGAGAAGAAGGGTACTCATAAAAGATACCATTTAAGATTATTTTTTGAAAAGGTTGCAAATGAGTTTCAATAAGAAAATTCTCTTTTCCAGCTACCTGCAAAAGAACAACTTTTCAGGCAACTACCTCCCCCCCCCCTCCTTAATGACAGAGGATTCTAATGGTTAAGTCATGTGTTAACTTTACTGGGATGGGAGTTGCTTTGAAAAGGAGATGCCATGGCCATATTTGTCCAAGTACAGTTGCATGTGACTCATATAAGTATGTGTTCCTGAGCTTTTCTGGCTGGTTTCCAAGACTTTGCCAGAAGAAGTCTTTCGAGACGTCTGATCTGGATGGATTTCTTCAGCTGGATCAAAGTGGCAATAGAGCTTTGCCTAATACAGTAATCTTTCAACCCTGAAACATGAACCTTAAAAGACTTATGCCAGCTTTCGTTTGCCTCAAATTTTAATCTGTACAACAAAATGTAGAGAACAGTCCAGCGCAAGGGCTTTTACTCTGTATGAACTTCTCACAAATGCTTACAATTTGCATAGCTATAAATTACTGAACGACTATTCAAACAGACATGGCATTTTAAATAGAATAGTTTACGGTTTTGTCTCTGCCCTTTCATGCACTCTGATTAAAACCTCAGGAAACTGTTACAAGCAGAGAATTAAGAGAACATTTTCTAATCTTGTTGAGTAGGTAATGGCAACAATGAACTACAGTATTAGTAAGTTGAGAAGGAAAAAGAGAAGCCAAAAGTGAAACGACAAGACATGCTTAATACTTTTTTAGAACAGGTGATCCCTGAAGTCTGAGTTTTCTCACCTGTGTATTTTGCATATATTGTGCTTGGTTTTGTGTTTGGCTGGTGGAAAATTTAATGGTAGCTTAAATTGCAAGTCTGATTGTAGGAATATGCATCTCTGTCTACGCAGAGCTCACACATGCGCACTTGCACACTAGTGCCGGCCACAGGGAGATGTTGAAATCAAATCTGATGTTCTTTTATGTTTTATTTGGTGTGTGGAAGGTGTGCGGAAGAGGGGGTAGTCTTATACGGCGAGTATATAACAAACACTATATTTTGAGTGGAAATGTTTGGGCATCGTCTTATACGCCCAGTCGTCTTATATGCCGGCATATACAGTATTTAGTATTCTTATATTTTCTTTGAGAATGTTTAGGTGAACAGAAAGACACTCTGCCACTGAGTGGTTTTTGTATTATTTTTATCTGTTGCAAGTTGTCTTTGAGCTGATTGGATAACTCAGTGAGTATTTATTTGTTAAGTTGTCTTGGGGTTCATTACATGGAAACTTGCTACTCAAACCTGTTTAAAATTAATCCATGTGTAAGTGAACAGGGGCTCCCATGTAGTGGTCAAAATAAAATTTTACCAGACATAGCACTCTCTTATCCAGTAGCACAATATTATTTCTGTACTATGTTTTAGAATGTACTGAACCCCAAGAAGTATCATAAATATATAATATTACAAAAAAAGCTAACTGCAGAACAAGGAGACAGAGACTTCCATGTATGCTCAGGAATGCTGCCTTTATAAAACACTACAATTTCATACCTCAGATCTTTCCTGTTAAAAATGGAAGCATTTTGACAAATTTTTCATGTGCATTATCTTTATGATGAAAGTACTTCACTACCTGCATGGTACAGATAGGAAATGTATTTGCCTTGAAAATAAACAGAAGGCTGGTACAAGCTATGAGATTGTAGAGTTACATGGAAAGAAGGATTGTGAGATCTCAATTGATAGGAAAAACTTAGATGGCAAGCATTTTCACTCTCATTACTTACAAAGGTAAAGAAGAATCACAATAAAGAGATGGGGAATTAAAATATTTTCCTTGGATATGCAGAAAAGTAAAATGGTTTGAAGACTTTATTCACATTTTCTGATGCTGTTCTTTTCATATAAAATGTATTGAGCTGCTAAGAATTAGCACACTCTGAGTGATGCATCTTAGGTTTCTTTCTGCTTATTTGTGTTCAAAGAAAAGAAAAAAACCGGCTTTCCTGTTTTTCTTTCTTTAGTCCCTCCATTCTATTTTCAACATCTGGACCATATTGGCAGAAGAATAGATCACTATGAAAAGCCAGAGTTATCTCTGGGATCATATGAATATGTTGCTACTTTAGATTACTGCAAGGTAAGTCTGTTTTAGCATGGGGAAACAATTTTTCAATCTGTGTGCTAAATCAACTAAAGTCCATTACATTTTTCAAAACTCCAGGAAAAGTGGGTAGTGTGGATTATAAAACTGAGGGATGACAGAGGAATGAAACCATTAGCTTTTGCCAGTTTTTGAACTAAAGCTGAAGTAAAACTGTTTTCTACTGCACACTGTGGTGGCTTAGTGGTTAAGAAGCTTGCCTTGTTAGCTGGAAGGCTGGCAAGTTGGCAGTTCGAGACCTGGGTACTGCATGATGGTTTGAGCACCCGTCTCTATCCCAGCTCTTGGGGACATGAAAGGAGCCTCATTCAGTTGTCCCCTGAGCGGAGTTTCTCCAGCAAAAATCCTTTCAACACAGAATAATTTCTGACATGAAATTGTTGTTGTTGTTGTTACTGAATAAGTTTGGGAGCACCATCTTGTTCACCTCACTAAAACTGCATAGCATTTTAAGAGAGCCCAGCTGTGGATTATAGTAGAACTCATTCTTCCTGTGCAGAAATGTATATGTGAAGAAATTTCTGTCTTCAGTCCAATTGCTAGTTCCAGCTAAGTAGACTTGTCACATCAATAAGATTTTCCTAAATGTTAATTTATGTAATTCAGGAGTTGATTCAATGGATAAAGGGTTGACAATTCAGTTACTGATTTTTAAGATCTATTCTAGTTGGAAAACTGAATGAGATTAGGTATCTGAGTACTGTATATACTATTTGCTCTCCTACAAGGGATTCTCCATTCATGTTAATAGTGGAGTCCTAATATCCTTTGCTTTTGCAAGTGGAATTGAATGAGCACTATCACTTACATGTTTCAAGATCTTTGTGTTTATATGTGAGCATGCATATACAATACCTTTAATCAGTGTTGATGAGATTATATTCCACTGTGCAAGATGTTCTTGTACAAATGATCTTGAGTTGTGGGTTGACTTATCCATGCCCCTTTTACTGTTGACAGTCCACATTGTAAAGTCTGTCACTAGCATGGTCAATAGTCATGATACAGGGAAAGTATCTATGTTCACTATAATAAAATTGTGATCATGCATTTCCCTCCCTTAATCTAAGGAAAACCACAACTTTCCTTTGTGCTTATTCAATAACAATGGGAATGAACAACAAGGGAAAATGTTAACAAATAACAGCTGTTGACTGGTGCTATGATATTTTGGAATGGATTTAGCAAATACATAGCATTTTGCTTTTTTTTTTTTTCAATAAATGTGCTAGGAAGTTAGCCAAGGTCTTTATAAACTGCTATATAATTTACATAAAGTAAGCTAGCTGCTAATGCTGAAATTGGAACAGTTTCTGAGAGTTCAGATCTCTGCTTAGGTTGCTGAGGTCTCTCATTTTATTGGGTACCATTGCTTTGGAATCCCTGGATATGTGAAACAAGAATGGAGCTGTACATGAATTTATGGCTTAAAGTACACTAAACACAAAACCTGCACTTTTTATCACCTTTTTGCTGAAGCTCTGTGCTAAGTGAAATGGAAAAATTTACTAGCATTTCCTCCCCACCTCCTCATATCCATGATTAACCTGTGCCTGTTTAGGTGTACAGTAATATCTCGGATAACGCTAAGACTTGGTTCCACAAGTCTTGGTGTTATCCGATTTTTAGTGTTATCCGATGAATGTTAAAATCCTATGGGATGTATCGGATAATGTTAAAGCTCCATAGAGATACATTGTAATCGCACAGGCTTTAGCGGTTATTATCCAATACATCCCATAGGACCTTAACGTTATTCGATTCAATTCTCCTCCCCAGATTACTTAACGTTATGCGATTTTAGCGTTATCCGAGGTAAACGTTATCCGAGGTATTGCTGTACTTTATTGAGTTAATCATGGAGTAAGAAGTGCCTTTTGCATAACGCTTGACATGCACTACAACTCAGGCTGATTGTTTGATAAGGAAAATATCAGGGGAGCTCCCTCTGAGCATACATATGAATATTCCAACTGGGAGTTATGGTTGAATAGGATATTTATCATATTTATGTTCCTGGAACAAAAGTTACCCTGCAGACGTATTGGCTACTTTCTCATAAATTGTCTTCCTGACATTGTGTTCTTAGAAGAGCTCTACAGGGTGGGGGTATGGATCGTCTATTATTTTTTTTTAGCATTTGGGTTATACTGTTGGTGTCATAATTCTGTAATGTACTTAGTTTGTCTTCTAATCAGTGCAAAAACATGAATAGAAACAGCGAATCATCAAAGTACTTTTACTGCATTATTATTTATGCTCCTTGAGGAGGCAGCCTGTATATTGAGTTGGATCCAAACTTCTGGGAGTGAAGTTAAACTTGCAGGGGAGGGGACCCACTTAAGGAAGGCTGTGGAGGAGCAGTTGTTGCCATTTGACCAATCTTCTCCAGCTCTACCGTGCCTCCCCCCCCCCCCCAAAAAAAAAAAAACTGTTCTGGTGCAGGCTTCAGGACTCTCATGCTCTGAGAAGAACTGTGCCAAGTCCTTTCTGAGGAAGGAAGGAAGCAACCCTTCTGTTCAAGAAAAGGCACGTCTGGATTTGCCTCACACACTGCATTACACTCCACAAGACAAGAAACAACTGTATAAAGTCTGTGCCTACAAATAAGCAGCACTTTGTGTGTGCCTGTTGGTTAGTTATTCAACGTACTATACTTGTTAGAGGGGGTGAAAGACCTACCTGTTGAGAGCCAAGATATTCAATACCGTATACTGTATGCGTGAATGTCACTGCATCTGTTTTACCTTGAAACTATTGTGGAAATCCCAGTTGAGAACATATCTGTTTGGGAAGAGTGCATTTTATCCCCCTTTCTACTTTTCCAGTGAAAATCCTCTCCCCAAGCTGCTATTTCCTCTGGGACAGGGCTGGGTATTATGTGGCTTCACGGGCTTCTGTTCCCCTCGGGGCCCAAATATGGCCCCATATATAGCCCTAAATCAGGGGTTTTCAACATTTTCAAGTCAGGGGCTGGATCATGCTCCCTCAAACAGTTGGCAGTCCAGACTCATCCAGCCACTGGAATTGGCTGCTGAAAGCAGCCGCAGACTCATTTACGGCTGTCGTAAATGCATTTACAACATCCATAAATGCATCTGCAGCTGCCGTAAATCCATTTACAATGGCCGTAAATTATTCCGCTGGCAGCAGTGATGGTAGGGGTTTGAGTGAAGGCAGGGGCTGGATTATTTGGCTCCACAGGTCAGAACTGGCCCATGGACCATAGGTTGAGAACCCCTGCCCTAAATCCTTTGACTCTGAAAGTCTCCATGTGCTCTCCCGGATATCTGGGGGCAATTTTGCCTTGTGTTGTGTTGCCTTGTCCAGCACTTTTGCTCTCACTTTCAAATTTTAAACTTAAAACATTGGCCATTAGAAGGCAAAAGATGACCTTCTGAGAGAAAGAAAAACATATTTGTAAGAAGCAAGTTGAGATTTGAGAGAAGACGTGACCCTCCAAGGTCCAAGGAAGGCATTTGAGGCCCTAGGTCTCAGAAAGTTATCTGCTGTTTTTAGTATGTCTTGGCACAGCACAGGATCTCACTTTACCTTGTTTCAGTAAATGTTACAAACAACAGAACAGTGTTTTTTCGTTGCTACAGGCATCTGAAGGGCTGTAATTTTTTTTGGGATGCTCTGTTTGGATAAGGGAAGTACTCACAAAAGATGAAAACCAAAGACAGGAAGGCTGCTTATGAAAAATTAATAGGGAAAGTTTTATGCTAAGAAACCTATTCTTAACTCTAACAGTATTACTGAAACATGGCTTGATCATGTGGCTGAAATAAATGCAGATAGACTAAATTAATTATGCACCAGTTATTAGAATATGCTGTAGAAATCTTTGCTTGGAGTAAGGTTAATTGGGAAATAGCTTATATTTCTTGCCTTTTTATGTGTGTGTGTGTGTGCTTTTTGTAGAATAAGAAGCCCCCACAGCTGCCAGCCTACATATTCATGATTGATGTGTCATACAATAATATAAAGAGTGGCCTTGTTAAACTCATCTGCAATGAACTGAAAACTGTACTGGATAGACTTCCAAGGTAAGGACAATAAAGTTTGAGTAAATTCAGCACCTCAAGTTGACTGAAAATGATAGCTACCACAAATAGGTGGAAAAGTTAGAATTCGGTCTATATAGGTTGGACCCCTCACATATCCATGGGTTCAACATTTATGGTTTCAGGTCTAAAAATATTCAATAAAAATCCTGTATATATGTATTTCTGTGGTGCATTACCAGTTGTGACCACTAGAAGCCACAGTCTGGAATGTAAAATGTAGGATTTCCTGTTTTCTGTGATTTCAGGTATCCACACTAGATCTCAGAATGTATTCCCGTGGATATGGGGAGGGAAGACCTGTATTCTTTTGTCACCTCACCCCCACTCTTATTAATAACACATGAGCCTGTAGTGCATTTCCATTTTCAGTTCATTATCTGATCCATGTACTTAGAGAAATCTCTGCCAACCAGAAACCTTCCAAATATTTTCAGTTATAACGCACAGCCTCCTGCTTAAGGATGATGGGATTGTAGTTGAATGCTTTTGGAGTGCACTGGGCTGGAGTGACTGTTTTAAGATTAGTGAAATAAAATTTTAAAATTCATGATCCTGGCAGGTTCATTTAATGTGGATATTGCCCTGCCCCAATTTTTCTTAATTAAAGAATTCTACTGGGGTGGTTTTGAAATAGGAGGATCAGCCAATTAAGACTATGCATCTTACTTTTGCACAAATTTTGATAATCTGTCCCTAAAAGGGGAAATAAATGCAGATTACTTAGTAGGCTCCTTTTCAAGCTTTGCCTTGTAAAGCATTTTATCCATTTCTGGGGATGGAATCAAGATGTTTCAGTCAGGTGTGTTTTATTACTGAATATTGCCATTAATAATATAACTGATAGTTAGGGGTGATTTTATTTTGTTTGATTTGTGCCCCCCAAAAAATGGTGTTTAACTTATTTGCAATTGTGCTTTCTAAAACCATTTCTCTTCAAGGGAGGAACAAGAGGAGACTTCGAGTATTCGTGTTGGATTTGTCACGTACAACAAAGTTCTCCATTTCTTTAATGTAAAGAGCAACCTTGCACAACCTCAAATGATGGTAGTCACCGATGTTGGTGAAGTGTTTGTGCCTTTGCTGGATGGTTTCCTTGCCAACTTTCAAGAGTCACGATCTGTTATCAATAAGTAAGCAAATGATTTACCTTCCCCCCCCCCCCGAGGTAAATATCTTCACCAGTAATTGTCTCTTCTTTTGTTGTTGTTAAAGCCCACATATTTTCCAGTTTCTGACTTACAGTGACTCTTCTAGATTTTCTAGGTATAAAGTACCCAGAACTGGTTCACCAGTCCTTCCTTCCTTCCTTCCTTCTGATAACCTTGTGTAACCATGTCACTTAGCCAAGGCCTCACAGGACGCAGGATATATACCCCTTTCAGTTGCATACTGTAGGTGATCTTTGCTGGCCCCTCTTGAGAGGCACAGAGGTGATTCAGATTTCTGGCTCCTGGCTTGCAGCAATGAGTTTCAACCCACTGAGCCATACCAGCATTGAAACCATAATTTGTATAACTATTTAAAGTTAAAGTTCAATATAACTGAAGTGTCTTATGTAAATTTATGGAATATATAGCAACATGCATAGTAAGTTTTTATAAAACTTTCAGAAGAGATGTCTGCCAAGTTGCTAATGAAACGTCTAAGCTTTCAGCAAAAAATGGTTATGGTTTTCTTGTTCTAAAGGTTTATCTTATCCATTCCAGCCTGCTGAAACATATTTTTCCTCCCATTCTGTAGCTTGCTGGACCAGATTCCAGAGATGTTTACAGATACGAATGAGAATGAGACCGTCTTTGCTCCTGTGATCCAGGCTGGCATGGAAGCACTAAAGGTTAGAATGTCCTTTTTGTTGCCACAAATTCTTAATGAGGATGGACTTGATGAGCTATGAAGAACATTACTTGATGATGGCTAATATCATCTACAGCAGTGTTTCCTAACCTTTGGTTTTTGGACTTCAATTTCTGAAGCCTAAGTCAATTCCCCAAACCACTGATCAGCCATTGTACTGACTTAGGCTTCTGGGAATTGAAATAACTCTGTGGGACGTGTGTCCCACATTGGGAACCACTGCTCTACAGTGATATGGCCTGCTGGTTAGACCCAGCTTTATAATATATGTACATAAGGTAAAGGAAGAAGGGAATTTCATTTTTATTTTTTTGTTTTATAAAACATTTATGTATGATTTTCATCAAGATTGCCATGTTAGTCTTTTTCAGCAACAACATTAAGCCAAACAAAAAATGACAATAAGAACAAAACTACTGTGGAATCTTTAAGATTAGCAAATGTATGTCCTGGGTAACAATCCACTTTTTTCAGATATGTGACACATAAGATATGGGCCATGAGTTACATGTGACCTCTGTTCTTTTTGGAACACAGATATAATGCTGGCAGAAGCAAAACAACATCCCATTCTTAAAAATAAATAAGGCGGATGGGGAATGGGTGTCCTGTTTTAAAGCTGAATTGTACTCCCAGAGAAAGGCCTTTGCTTTAAAATGTGATGCACTTTTAAAAAGAAAGGTGTTCAGTTTTTGTCTATGTTCAGCAATGGTATGAGTTCCTGGTAGATTTGAAAAGGGTCCCGCATACCTTCTGTTCCCTGGAAAGTTGCTCACCCTTGGTATAAGCACTGCTGAATTAGATGGATCCAGGGATGTGCAGGGCACCATGGGAAGGCACTGGACAGGGAATGGTGGGGGTTACCTATGGGGGGGGGGGGTTGGGAGAATCCCATTAATTGCTGTTGGTGTCCATGTGCACCAGAGGCAAGGGTGGGGTGGGACAAAAGTTTGTGGTTCTTTTTTTCCTAAATACATCTGAAAATAAGTGTGTGGTTTATTTGCTGCTATGATGCAATCTGATTTTGATCCTAGGTCTTAGTCTTGTCAACAATTCTGCTGTCATTCTTAGCTCCATAAAGTATTAGCATCTTGCCTCTTTTGTGCTAAGTAGACTCATGTTTTTAGAATGTTTAGGAAGCAGAAGTTTGTGTATTTATTTCTGAGGAAAATTTACTCATTTGTATAAATTTTGATAAATGCCAAATGCTTTCAGTCATGAGTGAAAAGAAGTAAACAAACGTGCTAGGAGCGTGCACACGAGAAAATTAAAACCAAATCCCATAAAACGAATACATCACATCTTCAAAGGGGCCAATCTGGATCCATCTGGAATACTTTTCTGTGTATATTTACCATGAAAGTGATCTCAGTGGCTGTGCAGACTTCTAGTCTCTGCATTTATTTTCCTTTGTATCCTTTCCTCCCAATGCCAACTGTGAGCAAATACAGTTACACTTGTTATGCTACATAAATCAAATGATGATTTCACCATCTTCCTGGAAAGAGGAAATTGTTTCTTGGGGAAAGAGAGGTGGGGGGAACGGGTACTATTTCAAAACGTTTGGGGGAGTCTGGAAAAATGACAGTTTAAGTTACCCATAAATGCACTAAGGCCTGGGTAGGCCTTTGTCTACATGGATAGCAAATGGATGGAACAGGAACCGCTTGTGTGACTGGGGTTAAATTGATGATCCAGCAACCAGCAAATACTTGGTGTCTAGTTCCCCAGGTGCCTTTTTCTGTGCATCCTTCTTCCTTCGAGTAATTACTTTTAGTTGTGTCCTTTGAGCAGAGAAGAGAACGTGCCTCCCCAGTATGGGCTATGCTGAAGTAGAGCCATATGTATTGCTAGAGGACAATTACTTGATTTTCCAGACTAGTGTTTTTAATTTCCTTCATATTTATTCAGAATTGCTTGATATGGGAACTATTCACAGTACAGTCAAACCTCACATAAAGAGTGCCTCGCTTAAAGAGTAACTCGCTTAAAGAAGAGAATTTTCTCTGAATGTTCGCTTCACTTAACAAATAAAACCAACCAAAAACTCACTTAACAAATAAATCGGGGCTCGCAATCCGCCCCACCAGAAGTCACAATCAGTCACTTACAATGGTGTTTTGCTTAAAGAGCAAACTCGCTTAGAGAGCAATCCCGTGGAACGTATTATGCTCTTTAAGCGAGGTACCACTGTATAGATTTTCTTGAACAGTTTTTTAAACATTGATGTATTTTAGCATAGTTGTGATTCAGAATCCTGTGTTAGATTAAGTTATTTGTGAATATTAAGTTTTCAATTTCCCAGTTATTTTCTTTTGGGAATTCGGAGGCCAGAAACAGTTCAGGGACTAAACAAATGGACTCTTTAATTTATGAAGTTCAGGGATAGTTTACATTAGGGTTTTGAGACTCAAACTGACAATGTATCAAGATTTGACTGCACTGTTTATAACTACAGCAATATAAAGGTCATTTTTGTGTATCATTGCAACAGGCAGCAGAGTGTGCCGGAAAGCTGTTTATCTTCCATTCTTCCTTGCCGACTGCAGAAGCACCAGGGAAGCTAAAGAGCAGAGATGACAGAAAATTGGTTAATACTGAAAAGGAGAAGGTATGTTGAGATTGCTTTTTAAGCAAACCTCTTTCTTAAAAATAGGGGGAAATGTTATAATTCTTGGTTTATCGACACTTATATCAATTGTACCTACAAAATCTGGTGTCAGTTATTTCGGACACACATTTATACTCCCCCCCCCCCCCCAGTGTTCCTTGATGTTTTTTTACATAACATCACAGCTGTGCTCTCATCCTTACCAGTTGCATCTTCTCCATTTATCCCATTTAAAAGAAATGTTTCTACTCTCAAAGGATGCTTCGAAGTTAGGCAACCTGACTCGGAGAACCCGATGTTCATAAATCACATGGAAACTGTGCTATGCCTCATGTTGTGTACCAGAACCAGGAATAGTTACTTTATGGCCCTGTTGGTCCCAGAATCCCTCAGCATGTGGCCATTTTAGATTCCAAGAACTGTAACCCAAGATTGTCACTTCTTGAAGCTGTTCTGTTTATCACTTGTTCATCTGCAAGCCTGTGTAGATGACATAATCCAAAAGTTCATGTAGCCTATCGTTAGTCTACATGTTATCGTCAGTGTGCATTTTCTTCCTATTTGCTCTAGAGATAAATGCATACATTCAGCAAGACCCCATGCTCGTAGCTTAGTCCTGTGGTTGCATGCTATTTTTCAGGACAACTAAGATTAACCAAGACAGTAGCAATAGATATTAGCCCCTCTTAGACATGCTATATGTTTTTGCCTTCACCACTTAATTTAGTCAGGTGTGTCAATCGTTTTCCCCCTTAAAATACATATTTCCTTGTTAATATTCATGGATAACAGTCTACTTCCATAGAGACAGCTGTAAGAAGTGAATTGTAACTGATGAAAGTTTACTGGAAATAAAGGTTTTTCAATGGTTTTCTCTTTTTTACTTTTGGTTTTTTATTTTATTTTTCAGATTGAATTGTACCAGGTCATTCTTATGAACTTTTTCTTCCATTTTGATGTGTGTATTACTCAGAATGCTTGTTTTCAAACTCCCTAGGTGCTGTTTCAGCCCCAGACAAATATTTATGACACTCTGGCCAAAGATTGTGTTGCTAATGGCTGCTGCGTGGATCTGTTTCTTTTCCCAAACCAGTATGTTGATGTAGCCTCCATGGGCCTTGTTACTCTGCACACTGGAGGAACTCTGTACAGATACAACAATTTCCAGGTAATTGTTAACATTTTCTTCCTTTGGATGCATGGAATTTGGCATACAGACTTGCCTCCAAATGCAAGATAGAAATGAAACCACAACGATCTATAGATAAGTTGCAACATAACTAAGTTAAAATTTGTTATTACACCCAAGCTTTCTGAAAATCATTGCTTATTTTGTGCAATTTGAGCAGATCAGAGACTAGACAAGGAAAGATGCTGAGGAACAAAATTAGAAATCCAAGCTAATCTTACAAGGTGGACCTTTCTACTGAAGTGAGTTCTTGCAAACTTCTGAATCTTTCCCTCAAAATCCTCCTGCCGAGTGGTATTTTTAAAAAGAAATGTTTAAAAAATCATAATAAACCCAATAGTTTTGGCTCCTAGGAACTATTTTATGGTTGGAAAGTCCTCGGTGTAAACCAACTTTCCTTGTAAATGAGTAAACCAGGGGTTCCCAAACTACAGCCCATGGGCTGAATCTGGCCTGCACTAATAATCTGGGCTGCACTTCCCTTGCTGCTCCTGGAAATGGAAGTTAAATGTGCCCACACATGCGAAAAATGCTGCCGTAAATGCACCTGTGGCTATAATAAATGTGTTTGTCACAGTTGCATTTACAGCAATGCTTAGTGCATGCACTGGTGTTTTTTACTTCCACTTACAGTGGGAGAAACCATGTGACTGGCCTGCTCAACCATGTGAATGGCCCATACCATAAAAGGTTAGCCACCCATGGTGTAAACAGTTGCTAAAGAATGCAAAAACCCCACAATCAGTTGAGCTTTGAGGTTTTATTTCTACCTTTTCCCCTTTCTGGGAAGTATGGAAAAATACACAAGTGTGTTATTCAGTGTTTCTGTTTCAGGACCAGTGGAGTAACTGGTGATTTTTATTTTAGGCGGGTGGTTCATTCCTTGCTTCATGCTTGATGCTTAAAGAATTCCAAGGCAAGGATGAGTGATACAATTTTCTAGACGACTAAAATGCCACAAACATGCTGTAGCCTTCAACGGCATTCAGATTTTCCATAGGCTGAACACCATTGAGTTATGGATGGTGCAGGTAAAGTGATAAAGTTCCCCAAAAAACCATGGCCAGATGTGTGAGCCAATTTTCTTTGTTAAAAGGAAGCTTCAAAATGAGGGCTGCAGACTTAAGTCAGAAAGGTAGTTTTCAGACTCCACTTCTGGTGATGTTGATTAGAATGTTTCTCCCAATCACCATAATCACATCTGGCTACATCCCCCACCCCTCACCCCTGCACAATCCATAGCTTTATGTTGCCCAGCCTGATGAAGACCTGTAAAGGAATCACAGCTTGTTCTTACGTTTGTTATTTTTAAATAAAAGCATCACTCATCTTGGCCTTCGATTTGTGTAGAAAGGTGACATGGTTTGTTTTGTTTGTTACTTAAAAATGAATTATTCCAGCTCATCATAGTCTCATTGCTGCTTACTGTTGCTAATGCTTAAGAGGAAAGTGAACATTCATAAGTTGCATTATAGTAAAATCCTGGTTTACGGATGCCCTGGTTTACGTTTGTCGTGGTTTACGATGGCAAATCCAGAGGAAATGATGTCCCAGTGTACAATGATTTTTTGCCTTACAACTGGGAATTAGACCACCAGCACCATTTTAGACTCTAAAATGGAGCCCGCCCGCCCCACTAGAAGTCATGATTCATCACTTACTGTGGTGTTGGCAGCATTTTTGCTACTGTTTCCACAGCAGGAGACTGTGGGGGACCATATCAGCTCGGTTCCAGTCTTCGTCCGAGCTCTCTGCATGGCATTACAGCTGAAAACACATGCTCGGGCGCCTGGCACACAACCAGGAAGTTCCAGAGAGGCGTGTTCCTGGATATAGTGCTGTGCAGGGAGCTCAGACAAAAACTGGAACTGAGAAGATATTATGGTCCCCACACTCTCCCGCTGCCAGTAACAGTGGAGACTGGGCTCCCCCGGTGCCTGGACAAACTGCTCAGGAAGAAGCAGTGGCATGGAAAAGGTAGGGAAATCGCTTCATCCCTTTTGTATCCCCCGTATCTCGATTGATCAATCTCCACTGTTGGGGGTCGGCTGGGGGGGAAGGGGGTGTTCTTAGGGGCATCCTATTTCTCTCCTGCACCTCAAGAACTTCTCCTCTTCACCCCAGCCACTAATCGGCTGGGGAGTTTGATTTGATTGATCAAGTTGCGGGATAAAAAAGGGGTTAAATCCTTTAAGAACACCCACCCCCTTTTCTCCACCCCAGCCTTTCACCAGCTGGTGGGATCGGTCAAGGGGTGGGGGACAAGCGTGTCTGGCATTTTTTGGATTGGGGGGGTCTTGTATTTTATTATTATTATTATTGGTCCAGTCAGAACAGTTTTTTAATTTTTCAATGCATTCCCATGGGAAAACGTGCTTCAGGTTATGATTGATCTGACGAAAGCAGTCGAAATGGACTAAAGTCATAAACTGAGGTTTTACTGTATTTTGTTCAGTTATATGTTTCAGTCTTAGTCAAAACAGCATTTTCTGAATGTGGAACTAGATCCTATGCTGCAGAATTTTGGCTTAGAAGTATATATTTGTTCCAGTTATTAAATGAACTATCAACTTTCTAAATCTTCATTATTTATTCATCAGTCCATTTGAAGGGGGTATGTTTTGGTTACTAATACTATCTTTCTCTTAGAAGGTACAGTAAAACTTCTCATAAAGAGTGCCTCGCTTAGAGACTAACCCGCTTAAAGAGGAGAATTTTCTCTGAATGGTTGCTTAACAACTAAAACCAACCAAAAACTCATTTAACAAAGAAATTGGGGTTTGCAATCCCCCCCCCCGCCCGTCAGAAGTCACAATTGGTCACTTACAATGGCGTTTCGCATAAAGAGCAAACTCGCTTAAGGAGCAATCCTGTGGAACGCATTATGCTCTTTAAGCGAGGTACCACTGTATAACAATTTGCTTCCACCTCACCCCACACTAGTGAGTCTGAGAGCCATATAAGGGGTTTCAGAAGAGACACCTATGGTAGCCTGTAACAGGAGAAATAACCTAAAGTTCTGTAGCATCTGAAAGATCAACCCATTTATTGTGACATAAGTTTTTTTGAATTTTGGCATATTATGTCATGAACAGAGAGGTTAGGACTTTTGAACAGGGCGGATGCTATCACTAGTACTGTATTATACCTCTCTATTATTGTTGTAAAAACCAATTTCATTCAACTGCTGCCCTCCCGTGGCAGACATCTACTTTAATTACATTTTTTCTGAATTTTCCTCCTATTAGGTACCTTCTGATGGCGATCAATTTCTGAGTGATCTCAGGAAGAATATAGAAAAAAGAATGGGATTTGATGCTATTATGAGGGTTCGTACTAGCACAGGTAACAAAACTATTTGGATGTTTTTCTGACATGTAAGTTTGAGGCTTTGGGAATCTGTGAAATTTGAGGCAACATGATTTTTAACATGAAAGCATTACATTAAAACTGAGAAAGCTATGCATACATTCACAGTTTTCCCCAAACTGTGTTCCGTGGAACACTGGTAGACTTCAATTCCCAGAAGCCTAAGTCAATACATTGGCTGATCAGTGCTTTGAGGAATTGACTTAGGCTTCTGGGCATTGAAGTCCAAAAACAAAAAGTTGGGAAACACTGAACTACAGAATAAATCTGCAGCCCATGTGTGAGCACACTGACTGTGTGAGCACACATTCCTTTCTCTGATCCCACCTCTGGCGATCCTTTTATGGTTTATCTCTCAATGTAAGATAATCTTTCCATCTGAATTTCGGTCAAAGGTACTGCTAAATTTTCATCCCTGCTCCTCCTCCTTTTCTTGACACTTGGTGTCAGAAAGGATCAAGAATATGAAAGCATGTTTCCCCAGTCCATAATATCACATCCCAACTCCCAATGTCACTGAAGTGCCACTTATGGATACATACCCTATTTAAAAAGAATGATCACATGGAGGGAATACCTGTTTGAATTGTTCAGCTGTGGACAGGTTCAATGTCGTGGACAGGTTCAATTCAGCCTTTGCATTATGTGAGCAAAACAAACAAATAAATGGAATTCACCTTTTTTGTAGGTGGAACAAATCCCGTGGGCTGTAACATGTAGTTGGGCTGTCACATTTGGTAATTGATAAAAGGTTTAGATCAGGGGTTCCTAACCTACGGCCCATGGGCCGGACCTGGCCTGTGGCACTGTTTCATGTGACCCACTGCCACTTCTGCTCCACCCAGAAGTGGAAGTGGGTGCATTTACAACAGCTGTAAAATGTGCCCACGCATGCGTAAACATGGTTATGTCAGCCATAAATATGCCCACGGCTGTCATAAATGCAGAAGTAGGTGCATTTACTTCCACTTCCAGTGGGCGTGGTTTAGCCCACTCAGCTATCTGGGTGTGTGGTCAGGCCCACAGAATAAAAAGGTTGGAAACCCCTGCTTTAGACTTTTGTTATCCCTCCAAATCTAATATTAGTGAATTATTAGGAAAGAAGTCATGATTATATATAGGATATATTTTCTCAACTGGTGTAGGTTTGAGACATCCTGTCATTGTATGCATTGTTTCATTAACAGTGATGCCAACATGTTTTGCATATAGAACACATTGACAAGAACAATAATGATAATTATTTTTCAATCTGCTACAGGTTTCAGAGCAACAGACTTTTTGGGAGCCATTTACATGAACAACACTACAGATGTGGAAATGGCCGGAATAGATTGTGACAAAGCTGTGACAGTCGAGTTCAAGCATGATGATAAATTGAATGATGACAATGGAGCTTTAATCCAGGTAACAAGCTCCACACAGCTTTCAGAACCCCTTTAGACAACCAAACAATATGTAATTATTTGCTGTGCTGTAACCCTGAGGCCTTCTCTCATGTCTTGTGCTATAGATCTTTCCAGGATTACGGTGGCTTAGTGGTTAAGATGCTGAACTTGACGACTAGAAGGTCGGCATGTCAGCAGTTCAAGACCTGAGCGCTGCATGACAGAGCTTCTGTCTCTGTCACAGCTACTGCCAACCTGGCAGTTCGAAAGCAAGAAATTGCAAGTAGATAAATAGGTACCACTTGGGTGGGAAGGTAAACAGTGTTCCATGCACTCAGGTGTCTAGTCATGCTTTCCACATGACCACAGAAATGTCTGCAGACACAGACAGCTATAAACAAAGATGAGCACCAAACCCTACAGTTGGATACAACTGGCTTTTAAGTAAGGATAACCTTTACCATTACCTTATAGATCTTTCCAGCACGGGCACAGTTGTATTTATGTCACAAAGAAAATGTGATCATTTTCATTTTTTTCCAAATTCTCCTTGAATCTTCCTTGCTGAGGGTGCAGAAGTAGTAGCATTTATATTACTGTTGGTTTCTCTCCACAGGAATAGCATAACATTTTGCATTGTCAAGTGTCATGGGAGTCATACAGTGGACAGTATAGTGATGGGGGGGGGGGGGAATCCTAGGTTTTCCACTGCCTCATACATAATCCCTCTGAACCATAGGTATTCTCAAGTATCCGACAGCCATATAAAGTAATATCATGGTCTGGAATCACGTTTCTGTAAATGCTTTCCTTTTCTGTGGAATATTTAGGTATAGGATAATTTTCTGTGATCAATATACTGTATATCAAATCTAAAAGTGATATGACTGGGTCAGACCGTAATCATTAAGTATTTCCTCAGTTTGGTTCTTGGGCCTGGGCTAATCCATTTATTCCCTCTACCCATCCACCCTGGTCCTACTTCCAAGAAGGGGGCTTATTTATTGCTTAGCACTGTCATGATGCTGCTACTTCAGAAAAGCTTGGAGGGAAATTGTTTTTAAACTATAAATCCTACAGTCCCTCAGCCACTGTGACCAGTACCCATAATAGGAATTCTTGGAACTGTAGTCCAACAATAACATTGTCAAGCTGTGTGAGAGAGAAAACTCATCCCCAACTCATCCCAGCACATTCAAATTGGTTATTATTGAATATACATTGAACATATCCTTCTAGTGAGGTGTGAGCCTTCAGTTTCTAATTACAGTAATACCTCGGATAACGCTAAGACTTGGTTCCACAAGTCTTGGTGTTATCTGATTTTTAGTGTTATCCGATGCATGTTAAAATCCTATGGGATGCATCGGATAATGTTAAAGCTCCATAGAGATACATTGTAACTGCACAGGCTTTAGCGGTTGTTATCTGATGCATCCCATAGGACCTTAACGTTATTCGATGCAATTCCCTCCCCCCAGATTACTTAACGTTATGCGATTTTAGCATTATCTGAGGTAAGCGTTATCCGAGGTATTACTGTAGTTGAGAATGCAGCTCTCTGGGCCTTCTGTGAATTGAAGCCCAAGCAATCTGGTTTCCCAAAAATTCCATGTTTGTCCTATAGTCAAACAAACAAACAAAAACACAGAATAACTGCATAGGAATTTGTTAATTGTTGTTATGGAGAAATTAGGGAAGACAGAATGGATAAAAATCACAACAGTGAAACTTTGGTGCCTTCACTTTACAGTTTCCTGTTGAAAAGTACTAGCTTTTTCTGGCTTGAGAGTAGAGCTATTTTTGAACATACAGAAATCCCATAAATTCTCGCATGAAGTGAAAATGTTTTGCTTTCTCCTTACGAACTTCCTTTTTTGGTACAGGTTATAAATCTAACACTATAATGGCCTAAACCTTTTACTTTTAGAACAGTTAAGCCATCCATTCTTGAGGTATAGTCCATGAGTCAGCTACAAATCCTTGTGTAAAGGCAGTACAATAAAATATAATTAGCCATGGCAAGAAGTGAAGTCATTCCTTAGGAAAATATTTCCCTTAAAAACACATAAGGAAATGACTGCTCTCTCCCTAGGGCTCCAAGACCTGTTCAGTCAGAACTAGAAGGCAGTGTATCTCTTAATCTAAGGGTTTGCTTAGGAGAATAAGTGGTAGAGGTTACAAATAATGTCTCATGTCTTATTAGTAGTACCTCCAGAATCAATCAAGGCTCCAGAGTTCATGTCTGCTTACTTCAAGGAGCTCAGTGCTTATAAACATCACTTTTTGGCTATAACTTCCATTATTCCCATAGGCACCACAGCAGCTGGATATAGATGGTGTGGGCCGTAGGTTGGGAACCCCTAATCTAAGGCTTTTATCATCCAGCTAAATGTGACAGCCCAACTAGATGTTATAGTCCACAGGATTTATTCCACCTGCAAAAAAGGTGAATTCCATCCAGGCATCTGAGATATTAAAATGGTTATTCTGTAGGTTGATTGCAGTGCGCCAAGCAGGGTGTCTAGACTTTAATCGTTGGGCTGAGAGGGCAGTTATATCTGCATGGATTGGGAGGAGAGGACTGTTTAATATTTTTATCCATAGGTTTAATAATGCCAGTGATCTTTTTAGTGGTAGCAGCAGAATATGGTTCAAGACAGGGAGCCAGTGGGTGTTTTGTAGGTCGAATACAGCTTGTGATGATATGTGTTGCCTGATTCAGCTGTATGTCTATTAGTCCTATGTGAAGGATGGCTATAATTTGATAGTACAGGTTCCCCCCCCCCCCATCCATTGGAGATATGTTCCAAGATCTTCTCCAGATACCAGTGAACTCTTTGTTTAAAATTGCAGGCTGTAGTCTCTAGTTGCCAGCTCTGGTAAAGTACCATAGAAATACATGTACATTAGGTATTTCAGGAAAGGTGTGCCTCATCGCCTAATTTTGTGTCAGAGTTCATGCTTTGTGTGTATGAGATAGTTGGTTACTTTCCTGGCAGATTCAGCAGCCACACTAGGAGATACCTTTTCCTATGTTCTTGGGAGGCTACTGACACCATAAGCAGTTATTTACTAATTTGCAAAAAAGCCATTTTGTATCTTATTTTACATTAAGCTTCTGCATTGTTACAGAATATAGATTATCTTTCATGAACACAGGATGATTACAATTTTACTTGAACTTTCCTAATTGTAGTTTATGTTCTTTTAAAATTTGGTGTTTAGATTTTCTTATTCTCTTCATCCTCTTCTCTTTCCTTTCTCTTTTGAGCAAAATCTGACAGCTGATCAAAACTAAAAAGGAAATTCAGATTTCTGTCCAGATTGACTTTGGCTTTGTCATTGCAGTGTGCAGAACTGTGGTGGCTCAGTGGTTAAGAAGCTTACCTTGTTAGATGGAAGGCCGGCACGTCAGCAGTTAGAGACCCGGGTACTGCATGACTGACTGAGTGCCCATCTCTGCCCTAGCTCTTGGGGACATGAAAGCAGCCTCATTTCGGCGTTCCCTGAGTGGAGCTTCTCCGGCAAAAATCTTTTCAACTCAGAATAATTTCTGACACAAAATTATTATTATTATTGCAGTGCGCAGTCCTTTACACCTCCATGAATGGTCAACGAAGACTCCGCATTCATAACATTGGGTTTAACTGTAGCTCCCAGTTAGCGGATGTCTACAAGAGCTGCGAGACGGATGCACTCATCAACTTTTTTGCTAAATCAGGTAAGCTTACAACAGGGACAAAGATGTGTTTAGTGATTGTAATGAGTCCATTCAGCACTTGGGAAAGCACTTTTTGTGGCCAGAATCTCCTAGCAAATTAAGAGGTTAGAATGTGCCAGGAGTTTTAGTTTAGGAAAATAACTTTCCCAACCTTTCCCACAGTACAAGTTTCAGGCTTTCCTGTAGTGTAGCATATTTCTGTGACTTGTTGCTGTTATATAACATGATTTCATTTGGCTATGCGTAAATTTGCCAGTAAGATTTCAACTACTATAGGCAGAATTTCACTTACTGTGCAACTCCTACTTTTAAATCAAGAACTGGTGGCTTCTGCTGTCTCAACAGGTGCAACCTTCTCAATTTGAATCTTCTTTCACAACAGTTCAAAATTAGTTTTCCAAATGAATGCCATAGTCTTATTTAATATAGCAAAGACAATATTTCCCCCTGAGTTTTTCAGGTTAAAAATGCAGAATAAGTGGGAGAGGAAGGAGCATTGTATTTATTTTTAAATCTCTGAATTAATAGCAATTACATTTATATAACACCCCATAGCACTTAGTGCACTCTCTGGGCGGTTCACAAGGTAAATAGCATTTATACTAATTATATGAATTATACTGTTTTAGCTTACAAAGCCATTCTCAATCAGCCACTGAAGACTGTCCGCGAGATCCTAGTGAATCAGACTGCCCGAATCTTGGCATGTTACAAAAAGAACTGTGCAAGTCCATCAGCTGTGAGCCAGGTATTGCATATTGTCAAGTCCTGGTGTTTAAATGTTGTACCTGTTTCAGCTCTAACATTCCATGTCTTGAACAGAGGAAGAAGGACTTGGTATTTCTTCCTCCACAATTTTCATTCACCCTTCTAAAGCTCTCCAATAGATTCTTCCATCAACATCTAGTCAGTAAGCCTTCACATGTCATTCTGTTTATCTCTCTCTCTCTCAATCTCTTCTCTTTCTCTCCAGTGCAAATGTCAGCTTTTGCTTTCCAGCCTAAAGATGTAGGCCAAAAGGGTCAGGAAAGATAAAAGAACTAGCACTCCTGGAGATTTTGTGCTAATCTGCTTGTTTGCTCACTTGCTTGCTTAAAAGATCAACACAGGAGATGCGTGGGCAGGAGCTGTGTCTTTTCTCTTCAGTTGCCTTCTGCTGTTTTACAACAAAAAGTTAACTTCAGTTCAGGATGTTCAGTTCAGGATGTGTGTGTTTTTTGTCACCTCTTCATCGTTCATAAAGACAATGAATTTTCTAGCTCATTGACAGAAGATCCAGCTGCCTGGCAGTTCACATCAAATAGAGTTACACAGCTGTTAACCTACACAGCTAAAATATAATAAATATTACATATTGAAGTGAACAGAGAATGAAGGATGGTATAACATTTCATCAAAAAGATTATTGTGACCTTTTGTGTAAATTATGACCAAAGAAGATCTGTAACAGACAAACAAAAGTCAGCTATGTGATCCATACACAAAATAAATGTAGAAGGAGAAGGCATCACTAAAATAAATTATTGGATCACTAAATTATTGGATCACTAAGTTAAAAAATTGCAAGCTTTCGTGATTCAAGATCACTTCTGCAGGCATTCTTGGGGGTATGGCAGGGAAATTATCAGTGAAAGTCAAAATGTTCATGGCATGATGATCTGTTTGCCAGGCTTTGTTCTTAAAAATGAATTTAAAGCAGCAGTCCATTTGATACCCTTTCCCCATTTCACAAACACAGGAAATCAGGCCTCTGACAAGTAGCTTATGGTATCTCTTAGTACATTAAATACCTTATTCTAGAATAAAGAGCTTGGATCATAACTCTGCTCTATGAATTATCAGTACTTCCCACTCAGATACTAGAGAAAAACTAAGATGCACTGTGTTAAGCTGAAGATGTTAAAAATAAGAAATTTTAAGAAAATGGATTCTAATGGGTTACTCATTCAATTATATTTGTGAGATTGTAAGTTGAGCTAAACATAAACAAGATTTTTAAAATGCCACTTTTCTTAAGGCCTAATTAATCACAAGGAGAAGCATGACACATTATTTTATTAGTTAACTCATACCACAGGGGGTAACATCATCTGCTAAGAATTTTGGCATGGAGAATACTGTAACTTGACAAAACA
Source organism: Furcifer pardalis (assembly GCA_030440675.1). Classification (NCBI taxonomy): domain Eukaryota; kingdom Metazoa; phylum Chordata; class Lepidosauria; order Squamata; family Chamaeleonidae; genus Furcifer; species Furcifer pardalis. The sequence continues at coordinate 74,270,319 of CP126892.1, forward strand.
AATTATCTCATTTTCTGCAAACTTCTTTGACCAAAAGTATGTTTAGCTTTACCCCGCTCTTTTTCATGACCAAGCCTGACCTCAAGATGGTCTAGTTAATTTTTGATTATAAGTATCCATTTATGTTACATACATACCTGTATACGAAATAGGCATCCCAGATGAAACATACACTTTCCCATTTTTCATATACAGTACAGGCAATGCATTTGTGGTGTCTTGAGAATTTGCACAAACATCCTAGTAAACTGCCGGGTCAATATGTTGATCTTCAACTTGGCATCTTTAGCTGTACAGCATAAATATGAGCATTTAATGGCACCTGTAAAACCAGGTAGTTTTCAGCTATGTGCATAAATATCCCAGAGCTTTTGTTCCCTTTGGCTGGTGAATTGTACCTTTATTTATTTATTTTTTAAAAAGTCCATTCTTGTTATACGTCACACACAAAATACACTTCCAGGCTATGCCCGATAGTACAGCCACTAGCTGCCACTAAATGACAGGTTCCTATGAACGGTAGTCTCAGACTTAACTTTTCTATTCTTGAGTTTTATCTCTCTTTGTTTTTCAGCTGGTTCTTCCTGATGCCATGAAGTTGCTTCCAGTGTATATGAATTGTCTTCTGAAAAGCTGTGTTCTGATGGGCAAGCCTGAGATTCCCACAGATGAGAGAACTTTCCACAGGCAGCTGGTCATGTCAATGGATGTTGCTGGCAGCCAACATCTATTCTACCCACAGCTTCTGCCAATTGTAAGTAGCTCTGTGGAATGAGCATGTATCAGGCTTAGGATCTCTGGGCCAGACGACCTGGAACAGCAGGATCTAAGTGATGCCCTCTCTTTCCATCCAACTCCCACTTTATTCTCACAGTAACTATGTGAGGTCAATCAGGCTCAGTCAGGTGTGGCCAACCTTGGTGCTTCAGGTGTTCTTGGACTTCAGTTATCAGAGGCCCAAGTAAGCACACCTGCTGATCAGGGCTTCTGGGAACTGAAGTCCAAGAACGCCTGGGGCACCCCTGAGCTAAGTGAAGGTGACTGGCCCAAGATCACTCAATGTGCATCTCATCCCAACAGAGATTTGAACTCACAATCTCCAAATCCTGGTTCAGCACTGTAGCCACTACACCACACTAGCTCTCACTAGGTTATGGTAGGACCCAGTATTGTTGATGAAGCTGCTGGGTAGCAGCAACTGTTGCTCCTGCTGAAAGTGGAAGGTTACAGCACTGAGAGAAGCTCTAGACCTGGATACACGAGGTTTCACCACACCATCTTACCTATGCCATCACACATGGAACAACTGACTCAGTCGTCACACAGACCTATCCTGCCATAAGACCAAAACTCTGCTGCAGTGCAAAGGAGAAAGGACTTAAGAACTTAACCTTTATTCCTGCAGCACACTATGGATGTGAAGAATGATGCATACCCCTCTGCCGTTCGCTGCTCAGAAGAACGTCTGTCTGAAGGGGGGTTATTTTTATTGGCAAATGGACTGCATATGTTTCTATGGCTGGGAGTCAGTGCTCCACCAGAATTCATCCAAGGGATATTTAATGTGCCCTCCTCTGCGCATGTCAACACAGAAGCTGTGAGTAACCAGTGTTTGTGGTGTCTGGAGGTGGAGGGGAAAGGCTGATTTGTCTACCTTGAAATTTAATCTCCAAACTGACAGTGGGGAAAGCATGTAGGCAGACCTGTTCAGAAAAGTCTTAAAATCATTATACAGCAATACCCCGTATAACGCGAGTACCGTATATCGTTAAAACTGCATAACGTTACAAGATTTTCGGAAACATCTTGTATCGAGTAACGCGATTTTAACGTTACACGATACAGTCGTTCTTAGCAGCAGGGTGGGTGGAAAGCTGAACGGGGTTCTCCGTTCAGCTTCCCAGCCACCCTGCAGCTACGGAGGCAGGGGTGGGGAGGCTGGAAAGCTGACGGGGGGCTCCCCCATCGGCTTACCCAGCCACCCCACAGCTGCGGAGGCATGGGCGGGTGGCTAGGGAAGCCGACAGGGAGTCCCCGTCAGCTTCCCCAGCCACCCTGCAGCTGTACATCGGGTCCTCTGATCTCTCTGGAGGTGTTTCTGGGCTTCCCCGACGTCCAGAGCCGGTGCAGCAAGCCAGAATGTCAGAGTTCGAATCCCGACGTTCTGGCTTCCTACACTGGCTCAGGACGTCGGGGAAGCCCAGAAACACCTTGGATCGGGTCCCCACACCTCCCTGGACCCGGCGGGGGGGTCAGACCCCCCAAAATTGGTAAAAAAAAGGACTTTTTTTTACCAATTTGGGGGTTTCTGACCCCCCCAGCCGGGTCCAGGGAGGTGGGCAGACATGATCCAAGCTTTTTCTGAGCTTCCCCGACGTCCTGAGCCAGTGTAGCAAGCCAGGATGTCAGAGTTCGAATCCCGACGTTCTGGCTTGCTGCACTGGCTCAGGACGTCGGGGAAGCCCAGAAACACCTTGGATCGGGTCCCCACACCTCCCAGGACCCAGCGGGGGGGTCAGAAACCCCAAAATTGGTAAAAAAAACGGACGTTTTTTTTACCAATTTTGGGGTCTCTGACCCCCCCCCCCCCCGCCGGGTCCAGGGAGGTGGGCAGACACGATCCAAGCTTTTTCTGGGCTTCCCTGATGTCCTGAGCCAGTGCAGCGACCCAGAATGTCAGGATTCGAATCCCGACATTCTGGCTTCCTGCAGCATAAAAGAGGGTGGGGGAAGTTCAAAATTAGCGCGCATCGGGTCTCCCGACCTCCCTAGAGCTGATGTGCGCTAATTTTGAACTTCCCCCACCCTCTTTTATGCTGCAGGAAGCGAGAACGTCGGGATTCGAATCCTGACATTCTGGCTTGCTGCACTGGCTCAGGACGTCGGGGAAGCCCAGAAACACCTTGGATCGGGTCTGCCCACCTCCCTGGACCCGGCGGGGGGGTCAGAAACCCCAAAATTGGTAAAAAAAACGGACGTTTTTTTTACCAATTTTGGGGTCTCTGACCCCCCCGCCGGGTCCAGGGAGGTGGGGAAACCCGCTCCAAGCTGTTTCCAAAGTTCTCCCACCTCCCTGGAGGCAGCAGCAAGCCAAAATGTCAGGATTCAAATCCCGATGTTCTCGCTTCCTGCAGCCTCCAGGGAAACAGGGCTTTTTTTAACATTGTGTGTTCAATGTATCGCACAACGTTAAAAACCGAATAACGACGGGACTTGTGGAACCAAGTCATAACGTTATTCGGGGTACTAGTGTATTCCTTTACTAGTAAAGTGCAGGCTGAGATTGCAAATTCTGTTGATTTTACCATTCTGGGTAATGACCACAGTGGCTGATTTTTCAGTTATCAATCCACTTACCTTTTGGGAAACCACTTTGGTTTCCTCTCCTTGAACAAGATAAATGGGCTTGTCTTTTGATATACTGCAATTCTCATGTATATTATTTCATACGTTTCTCATTCAGACACTCCTTCCTGAATTGGAGAACTCCATCTCTACGAAGCTGAGGTCAATGATAGCTCATCTTCAGAGCAAGACACCCTATACTATGAAGGTAAGAAAACAAAACATTTGAGATTGTTTTGAGATGCATAATAGCTTTCCCTCCTTTAGTATTTGAATACCATTTTGTTGCCACCTCAATTTCTTGTAAAACTTTTGCTTCTTGGTAGTGTGACATGTTGAAAACTGGATTTTCAAACTCACAACCTGAATTACCTTTTCTCTTCTTTCTCAGACTGTAATTGTAAAGCAAAAAGAACAGCCAGAGATGGTCTTCAAGCAATTCTTGGTTGAAGACAAAAACATTTATGGAGGAGCTTCTTATGTTGATTTCTTATGTTGCATTCATAAAGAAATTTGTCAGTTGCTGAGCTAATGGATATGTGTAGTATATCCAAGTGACCAATCACTACAAGGTGCTTTTTAGTTCTTCCTTTTTGTACATATCCTAGTGCCCTTTTTCAGAATAATAACAATTATGTAGAATAGGCAGATTTGTGCGCTCAGGTATAACTCCTATGGGAGAGCCTTTATTGTTCTTTAAAAGGATACCGTTTCTAATGGGAAAATTTAGAAGCCTGGTATCTGTCAAAGCATGTGGTTTTCATTCCATAAACTTTTAATAAATTGTGAAGCATTAATATCTATAATTTTTAAAACTCATATAAACAGCTGATGTTCTAATTACTGTGTTTTGATTTACTGTTTAAGTTACATAGAATCAGAATAATTGAGTTGAAAGGGGCCTTTGAGGCCATTGAGTCCAACTCACTGCAAAATGCAGAAATCCACTTCAAAGCAGATGTGACAGATGGTTTTCCAACTTTCTCTTGAATGTCTCCAGCATCAGAGCACTCACCTCCTGAGATAATTGGTTCCACTGTTGTACTGTTCTAACAGTTAAGTTTTCCCCGATATTCAGACATATCTGGTTTCCTGTAGTTTGAGCTTGTTATTTCGTGTCCTGCACTCTAGGGTGATTGAAAACAGATCCTGCCCCTCTTCTTTATGACTATCTTTCAAGCATTTTAAAAGTGCTATCATATCCCCTTTCCTCAAGGCTAAACATGCTCTGTTCTTTCAGTCTTTCCTCATAGGGTTTTGGTTGCAGTCCTCTGATCATCTGTATTGAACCTTTAAGTAATTCCATTTCATCATTCTTTGCATGCCATGATGGACTGTGACAGGAGTGAAGAAGCTACCTCCAAATGTCATTTGTCTCCCAACATTCATCAAAACCAGGGGTTCTCAGCCTTTTCAAGTCATGGGCTGGGTCACGCTTCCTCAAACAGTTGGCGGCTGGACTGGTGGTCCAGCCACCACCACCACCACTGGAATTGGCAGCTGACTCATTTACAGCTGTTGTAAATGTGTTTACAATAGCCGTAAATGAATCCACAGCCGATTCCGGGAACAGTGGCTGGAGCAAGGCTAGAGGCCAGATTATTTTGGCCCTATTGGCCATATCTGGCCCACAGGCTGTAGGTTGAGAAACCCTGATCAAAACTAACCAGTGTGACCAATGGTGATGGAACATTTTGTTGAACATCACCTGGAAAACTTCAGATTCCATGCTTTTGCATTTCGGTTCCTTACACTGTCATGAAGTCTGAGCATTTTAAACACTTCTTCTTCTATATCTAGGCTAGATGTGAAAGCACCTTTCTGCAGTTCCTTTCACCTGACCTAGTATGAGAAAGATTAACATAAAGCATGTGATAGTATTTCCTACATATCATACAAATATTTGCTGAATTCTTTCTCCCTTTTGCAACAGTAGAATTCAATCTGCTGGAACTTCGACCTGATCAAACAGGGTTGTTCTTCAGTGCCAGACTCTTAATCTTCTGATACATATCCTCTTCAATCCCTCACCACTCTTAATAGCTTTGTAGAAGAAATGCTTTCTAACTTCTTGTGAGCTCACCAGACAAGGACTAACATTAGAGGATATGGCTGAGGAACCCAACCTCCCCTATGTCATTTGAAGGAACTTAAATCGGCTGAGGATTGGACTCTATAAATGTAAGACGAACATGCTCAAGTGGACATGATCAAGTTGCTGGTGGACAACATGCTGTGTGAATGTGGATACAGAATCCAGCTCATATGCTGGTATGCTGATTACTACTAGAAACATGTATGGTAAAGGTTTTCTTTGCTTGAAAGCCAGTCATATCTGACTCTAGGGTTCACTGCTCATCTCTGTTACAAAGCTGAAGAGCCAGCGGTGTTTGCTTCTGCAGACGTTTCCGTGGTCATGTGGCAGGCATGACTAGACACAGAACACTATTTACCTTCCTACCAAAATGGTCCCTATTTATCTACTTGCAATGTCTTACTTTTAAACTTCTAGGTTGGCAGGAGCTGGGACAAAGGTGGGAGCTCATTCCGTCCTGCAGTACTTGGGAATCGAACTGCTGACCTCCCGCCTTCCAGTCAGCGTCTTAGCCACTTGAGCCACTGCAGCATGTACCAATGACTGACGACAAAGCCAAGAAGGTTGCTTTATTTTTGAAGTTTAAAGCTCAATGACATGAAAGAAAAACCTCACCGTTAATGGAAATTGTATATTCCATAGAAGAAGCCACTTGCACCTCCATACTGTGTTTACATAACAAGACCTAGTCAGATCCAAAGGCCATCTAGACTAGCACCTTCTAACTGCGATTGTGCCTTTAGGAAGTACACAGGCAGCAACTGAAGACACAACTTTCCTCTTCTTTTTATGACATCTGATCCTGGAAATTATACTACCTCTACTCTTAGTGTTTTTGTGCAGCTACAGATTAACAAATTCTGACGATTCGAATTTTTAGGAAACCATCAAATCTTGCAATAGCTGGTACCCTGTAAAAGTTAGAGATGTTCCGCCAACACTATCTTTATTTCCACAATAGCTTTGAATTGGACTTATTTATTTAGGTAAATAACTTGAACCATGACTTTATTAACTCCTGTAGATTTACAGGTAAATATTTTACTGATCTTTTATACTTTTAATTCAGTGGACCCAATTTTTGGGCATTTAATCAGCATCTCAGTATAATCCTATCATGGAAAGGGAACTCTAAAATTTCATTTCAGTTCCATTCCACTTGGGGGCACCATTAATCAAATGGAAAAGATTAACTTTGCTCTAACACATGTTTTCTAAGTGGCTGTTTTCTCTCGTTATACACAGCCACAGCTTTACAACCCCACTAACACAGCAAAATGGAGACCATATAACTACAGGTTGTCAACTGTGAGAGTGGTTTTCCTAAAAAACAACTTTGCAGTTAAAGATCTACTATATGTTCCTTGTTAAATTTCACAGCACCATCTGACTCCTCTGCATCCAAGATTGCCAGTTTTGAGCGATATAATCTTTTTCATGGAGCCAGAAGGGTTGATAAAAATCATACACATGTTCTCACCTTCTAGTTGTTCCCTTTATTATTAGACCATCAGTCAGGAGGTAAAAGCCAGACACTAAATTAAAAATTCATGGTTTCTATAGATGTAGGACATTAGTTAAGCTGCATGAAAACTGCATGAAGCAGATTGTTCATAAAAGCAACCACCACCCAGCCCATTAATAAAATTTATCTGAAAAGTATAGTTGCCCAGACACTGAGGGTAGGGATATAAAGATTAATTAGATTTGTATGAAAATAATTTTATGAACAGCATCAACTTTCTATGGATATTGTCTGAAATGGCCTGTTGGAAACACAGAATTAAATTCAATAAGGTCTGTCACACTATGTTATAGGTAATATACTGTACTGATAGCGAACACAGATTTACAGGGAATTACAAAATGACAACTGGCTTTTATGGTGAAACTCATTTTGACTCCTTTTGATTAAGACACTCAGAATGGAGAAACAGCACACAGAATTGAAGCAGTCATGGAAGAAATGTGTGAAAAAATTTTCCTCCCACAGTGGGATTTCTTCAAAGATCTACACCTCAAAAGTCAGCCTTGCATATTATGCCCAGAAGAGTGTATTCAAGCCAATGACCAGTCACAAAATAAAGCATGCTAACTACCCAATATGGAAATGTAAGAAACAATGTGTTGTGACAAACAGAACACTTTCATGACTTGAAGGAACACCTTCCTAAATATATCCCACATAAGTTTTACACTTACACCTCATATAGGCCCTATACAGTTGGACCATCTCTCCCTCAGAGCAATTCCCTACATTACACAGTTGGTACAGCTCCGGGTACCAACCCCGAGGATGGCTCAAAAATCTTTAACTAGAAATAAAGCCTTCCCAGTGGCAGCACCAACACTGTGGAATACACTACCGATGGAGCTGTGCCAGGCCCCATCACTGGCTACCTTTTAAAAGAAATTTATAACACTCTTCTTCAAGGAGGCCTTTCAGGGCGTTGTTCCCTTATCAATAAATTAGCCATTTAGGTTCAGTCCCAATGTCCTCAAACACCAATTAGTTTAGTTTTTGATGTATTTGTCGGTGGTGTGTTTGATTTGTTGTGGGTATTATTTATTTTGCTTGTTCACGGCCCAGAGTGGGATAACGCCCAGATGGGCAGTATAGAAATTAAATAAATAAATATATAAATACACACAGAAAGCAGAGATTGCATTTTGATTTTAATAATTGTATGTGATGAATTTCACATACATTTTCAAATTTGAAGATAAAAAGCATTCAGCCAAAAAACCCCACAACAGCCACGTGAGCTTGAAGACATAAGTGACTGCACCTGGAGAATAAATGAAATGTTAAGGATCACCTGTTAGGTCCACCAGATGCAAGCTCTGTGTCTTAACATGGCGAAAAATGTCAAGTTGTTCTATCAAGAAAACACACGTCCCAAGTCAACTTATTCACAAACAAGGATCACTTATAACTGTGATGGCGGACCGTGGCACTCCAGGTTTTCTTGGACTTCAATTCTCAGAAGCTCAAGTCAGCACTCCTGCTGATCAGGGCTGCTAGAAATTGAAGTTCAAGAACAGCTGGAGTGCCAAAGTTCGCCATCACTGACTTATAAAATATAGTTGAAGATCTCAATCTCCCCTATGTCACCTGGAGGACCCTGACTAGGCTGAGGGCTGGAGTCCCTAACTGCAAGACCAACATGCTCAAGTGGGGACTGCTGATGAACACACGGTGTGAAATATGGATACACACAGTCCGGCCCATTTGCTTGCCTGGTGATTGAGGGCAGAGACATGCACCAATGAGGATTTGGGTTTAGGCGATGAAAAAGCGAAGAAAGTGGGTTCATTCTGGCAGTCCAGGGTTTGATCAGGACCCGAAAGAACTTATAAAATGCTTCATGATTTCATGGGTTTTACATTTTGCTTATACAAGTTGTTGGATTTTTGAACTGCAGCTGGCAAGCATGCTGCACTCGTAACATGCCTGCCAGGTAATAAAACACAGTGCCCAGCCAGCACTGCATTTTATTTTCAGATTATTAGTTGCAAAATAAGAGTCTCTTGGCACCTTTGAGTCTAACAAGTTTATCCAGCATGCACTCATCGAGAAAAGCTACGTCTACAAAAGTTCCTGCCAAATAAAACTTGTGAGTCTTAAAAGTGCTCCGAAACACTAGTTTTGTTGCAATTGATTAACATGGCTACTTCCCTGGAAAACATTCCTAAAACATTGCAGAGAAGAATTCTTATCTTGCATTTTGAGCTAGCTGGCCTCATGAAATGACCTAGGCTTTTGCTACGCGATATTTTGTAATCATCAGCATATATTATATAGATGGAACAAATACTGATAATTGAAAACAGCAACAGTATGACGCTTATTCTACAAAACAGGTCAAGTCATATGTTGAACACTCCTAATAGATGGTCCCAAATATTAGGTGTGCCTGGAGGAAGAAACAGGGGATACTTGAAATTAGAAACCAATTTGACTCAAAGGACTCTGAACAGCATCTTCTAATTACACAAAATTAATACAAGCTCCCTTCTTCATTAAATGCATTATTTCCATTCTCTTCATGAAAATTACCGCATCTGCCAGTATATAAGACACATTGGAGTATAAGATGATCTCAATTTTTCTGGTTTATTTTAAGGAGGGAAAGGTGTGTCTTATATGCCGGTAAATATGGTATTTGTCAGTGTTTTATACATATCAGAGTATAAGACACACACTGTTTTTCTAGTGTATATTTTAAGGGGGAAGTGCATCTTATAAATCAGTAAATGTGGTACTTTAAAAGCTTTACATATCCCATACAAACATCCCTATGAAACTAATGGCTCGGACTGCTATATATCCCAAAACAATTCAGTATGTCCAAATGTTTCAAAAAAAGTAACATAAAAAAACAAAACATCTAATTAATTTTCAGTATGGTAATACGGTAGACAAATAATCACATGCCAAGTTTCTTCTCACTAATTATAATTTACTGCCATTATTATTAATACAGAACCAAATGCCTAAAAAAATAGAATAAACAGCCACTGAGTTCACACAGAAAAGTTACAATTTCAAATATTTAAAGCTGAAGGTAGAAATTGACAAGAATGAACATGGCTAAATAGGCAATTATTTTAAATCAAAATAAAGACAACCTTCCAATTAAAATAATATCATTTGTCAAATACAGTAAGATAAATTCCACTGCTTTACACTTAAAATTACATTTAAAAGCTGGTTTTCTGGAACTAAAGTACAAAAGAGCTGGAGTTGAAGTTCAGTTTTTGAAAGAGCTTTAAACCCTTGAGAGAATAGCATGGTCAAAATTTGATCAGATATCACTGCGTAAAAACGATCCATATCACCTATTAATTAAAAACACCAACAAAAGTCAAATGAGCTGAGGCAAAAGTAGGCCTCCAAATTATGCCCAATATTTACATGGAAAATAACATTTCACTACTCTAGTAGTGAATAGATTTGTTTTTACAAGCAGCATATGAAAATTATCTTCCTACCTTTTTGTCATCTCCAGATTACAGCACAATCTACCCATGTGGTCATTGACATTGTATCCCCCAGGCCATGTGTTCACTTTACCTCCCAATCTTGAGTGTGGGGCAGGTCTGGCCTCAGAAAGGGAGATTCATACTCCTTTGAGATAGATCTCATCCTCCCCAAGCTGCCTGAAAATATCTGCAGTGATGGTTTACTAATACTTAAGGTCAAAGTGGATTTGTCAGTGATTCTGACACTGGACAAGTCCTCAAAGAGAGCAAAAACTGCAAGTCCTAAACGTAAGTCCTAACAGTTTCCAAGTAAGTATTAAACACACAGCAGAGTATTTTCCACCAACATTAACTGTCCTTATCACACTCGTGTTGTTTTTAACTGTTTTCAATTTTACTGGATGGAAAATCGAATATGGCGGAGCATGTTAGGCATTATTGAGTACAGAAAGGTTTGTCTCCCTCCTCCTCACACCAGCACTCTGGCACCCTACATCCTGTTTGCAATCTCATGAAGAACATGCAACAGAAACCTGGTATGTAAATTTAAATACTATTATGCAGACATGAAGAGGAAACAGAATTCTCGTAATGGCTTCTCTGTGCTTCCTTTGAGTCACTGCAGTCCCCAAATAAGTCAGTTTATAAGGGAGTTGCTAATATTCAGCACAAGTTGTAAATTATTTAAAATTCCAATGTGATCACAGTTTCTCTTATGAACACCTATTTTTTATCACTCCAATGGGGACCAGTTGTATTTCACTTGCGTGAGAAGGAATGATTATCTCGAGCAGCGTTTCCCAAACTATGTTCTGTGGAATGCTGGTAGACTTCCAATTCCCAGAAGCCTAAATCAGTACATTGGCTGATCAGTGCTTTGGGGAATTGACTTAGGCTTCAGGGAATTGAAGTCCAAAAACCAAAGATTGGGAAACACTGATCTAGAGTGACCTTCTCTAAACCAGTACTCCTGAGGATGAATTGGGACTAGAAAAGGGGCTGATGTACCCAGCTGACCCAAGGGACAATTTTCAATTTGGTTGCATTGTCTCCCCCAGAACAGTGATTTCTTGCATTTCTTCTGGCTTTCTTGAGGTTAATTTCATTTTACCTTATCTGAAGTCAACATATGGTTTGACTTCTGTTCCTCCAAAATGCATTTCTGTACCCTAAGCATTTAAAATAGACGAAGTCTTCAACCAAAATAATTGCTGTTAACCAGAGACCTACTTCCTTTTGCATGTCTCTACGATTAGGGTTGTTTGGGTATGGCAGGGGTCAGCAAACTTGGCTCTCCAGATGTTCTTGGACTTCAATTCCCAGAAGCCCTGATCACCTGATGTTACTGACTTGGGCTTCTAAGAATTGAAGTCCAAGAACACCTGGAGAGCCAAGTTTGCTGACCCCTGAGGTATGGGAATCAGAGCTTTCTGGCTCTCTGAGGCTTAAATGGTCCTTAAACGTCAAGACACGCAATAGGAAATGCCAAGCTGTATCCAATTAAGAGGAAGAAAATATTATAGTTGAAGATTTCCTCATTGAATTAAAACAACTAAAGCACAATTAATGCCACTTTGGGAGAAAAAGCAAAAAAAAAAATAGCTGAAATTCTGTTGCACAGCTACACAAATGACACAACTTATGGACAGAAACTCTTGTAAGCTAATAAATCTGCATAGATATTAACTGTGGCATTACTTGCATGCAACAGATAATGTCAATGGGGACTGTTACTTAATGTCAATTCCTTGCAATAGTTATGCCTTCTGCATAATTATGCAACAGGATTTCAACCAATATTCAGACTTACAAACTGAGAAAATGTAAAATAAATAGGTTCCAACCATAAGAATATCTGGAATGAGCTCAGAAGGCCTGCTGCCAATTCTGGTTAGCTTTTAAAATTATTAGAATTATTTGGGAGATTAGGGTCACAAAAATGACCTGGGGGCCAATGTCCACCCATGGATTACAACTGTCACCACATCTACTAAAGAGGATGCCAGACAGAGAAGACTAGTTTAGAGAGGGCAAGTGGTTAAGTTTGTTCAATTTCCATATATAATGCTCGATACCGAATTGAAAGCAGAGGAAAATGCAAAGGAGATTAAGAGAGTACTCTGCTTTGATTTCAACCTTAGTAAGCGGTATCAGCAGCTTATGAAAATTGTCAGGTAAAATAAGATAACATATCTGAACTGTCTCCAACAAGTTGAAAATATTTGGAAATAATATGATTTTTAAATGAAAAATTAACAGCATTAAGGCAGGCTAAAAATGGAACCGTTCAGCGAGGAGGAAACCCTCCCCGGTGGGCCCCTCCCCGTCCTCCCCGGAAACCACCCCTTTCTCCCCGGAAATTTGTTCGGTTTCTCTCTCTGCCGCCCCTTTCTCCTCGGCCAGCTGAAGCTCCGCCTCTTCCTCCACCCCTTGGTGCACCACCGCCTCGATCTTTCGGAGGTGGTGACTTAGGTCGAAGTCTCTCAATCTCTTCTGTACAACCAGTCAGAGGGGAATTTGGAGCAGTGAAGTAGGAGGTGTATGTTTCCGCATTGAAGTTGCTATTTGTCAGTGTAGGTCCTACAGTCAACCAGCCTAACAAAAAGCAAACAGAAGTCATGCCAGAGAGAAAGATATAGTTATGCACCTTCCACATTCCAGATTGATTACAAAGATAATACATTAAGTTAGTATTACAAATACAATCACTGTGGAAAGCAAGCTGCAATCAGAATAGGCCCCTCTGAATAAATGAAACTTATGTAGGAATTGACTGCCCATGAGCCTATTGTTGTGTGATTTACTATGCTAAGCAACAGGATTTTGGCCATTTACTCAAAAAAACCTTTCATAACTCGTTTTTAAAAAAAAACTCGGGGCATTTGTAAATCGGGGTTTTACTCTACACTATAACTCTGGCTCAGATCAAGGAAAGATTAATAATTCTGTGGTACATCAGTAATGTTCCATTAATTTGATTTTAAAAGATGTAGTCATTTGAGTAACCAAAGCATAGCCACTGAAAAGGATTTGCAGCAATTATCCATTACTATCCTTATGGAACTTCCCCTTTTCTGTAAAGATTAAATGATGGATGAGTAAAACCAGAACTAACCTGGTCGGATGGTGCTGTCCCGTCCAAAAAGATGAAGTCGTCTTCTCCCAAGACAAAAATGTTCAATGATGTGAAACATTTCTACAGGTTTCTCAATGTTGCCAATTTCGGGCTCTTCTGTGATAATTAAGTCAATGTCAACATTAGCATGGATAAAGTCACCATCGACACTACGGCGGACTGTTCCTTTAATACCCATAAGGCAATGTTCCTAAACAGAATAAAAGTAAGTTTTTGGAAACTTCTCAGGAACAAACAAACAAAAACAAACACAGTCTCTACTACACAGCATGTTCCATGTGGTGTAACTGAATGGGACAAAAAAGTACGCAATTTATTTTAACAATTCAATTAAATAGGTAGCTAAAGACAAATACAATATGGATTTTCCTAGTCATTGACATTTACAGAAATTACACAGCAGCAAAGGCAAAAATTCCCTTTCAAATAAGTGCAATCATGCACACGGAATAGCTTGTTTTGAGAACAGTAAAACTATACTGTACTACAAAGTCTCCAACAAATGACAGCTGCAGCATATGTTAAAGCTTTCCTACATGAAAAAAAGTCAAAATAATCAGACAAAAAAGAATTCTACCAAAATTAAAGGTGTCTTCTCTCCAGCCTCTATTATGATTTAACAAGGAACAGTCCTTCTGTCATCAGAACTCAGCTCCTACTCCCAAACAGACCATACTGAAGCATGTGGGAAAAGAAGGGAAATGTATTATATGCTTGTGCTAAAAGACAGAAAAAGTTGAGGCAATCTGTATATTTAGCACTAGAGTCTGGAAAAGCTATTGTGAAGAAAAACAATCCATTTCATCATTTGAACTCTGCTCTCAGTTGGAATTGTCTGCTCTGATTTTACTATTCTATGAACTGCACATATGGGCTGTATGAGCTAAATCAAATCTGCCCTACCAAGAGACCCACAGAATGAAAATCCCACGGATTCAAAACGTCTGTTCCAGTTGGGACCAACAACTAGATTTAGCCTCATTAATTTTATGTAAGCCATTTTTGGTGTTTTATCAATAAAGAGCAGAGTCTAATTTCATGTCCCAATGAAACTCCGGACTGCCAAAATGAAGCCACTTTCCAAAAGTTGAGTGTAATATCCCTCTGGAACAAGCAAAAAACAGGTTTGTCGACTGAGGCCAACCAAGCCATGTGGAGTCCTCTTTCATCAACACTTGTCTTCTCTCTATGAGATTGGCTTCAATAACAATAATTACTTTTTGTATCAAGAATAGATATATTTATAATGTACAATTATGTGGAAACTAAGGATTTAAAAAGTCTAAAACTGGTTCCAGTGTTGTACAATTCTTCTCCACAAATCCACATTTTCTACATAAATTCTCCATTATGCACGGGGTCAGAAATGGTTGGTACTGTTAGTCTTGAGCACAGCCAAGTTCCTATTAAATTGGACACTGACACTCAATGTCTTTTTTAAAGTTAAGATGAATTGAAGTGGGCGACATACAGGAAGTCTAGTCGTCTGCAAAGCTAGTGCAAGATTAATCTGGCTTTGGAAAAACGAAAATCCATTGGTCATTTTTCTCCAGGTCATAAAATGCTGGTTTACT
The DNA here is from genome assembly GCA_030440675.1 of Furcifer pardalis. Taxonomy (NCBI): domain Eukaryota; kingdom Metazoa; phylum Chordata; class Lepidosauria; order Squamata; family Chamaeleonidae; genus Furcifer; species Furcifer pardalis. The sequence continues at coordinate 74,285,455 of CP126892.1, forward strand.
GAACACCCCAGATGTTTTTCTCACAATACTGCAGAGACACATGAATAATCATTTCCAGATTTCTGGCACCAGCTGCGAAGTATTTCAGAGTAGCAAAGCCATAGACAGAAAAAACAACCACAGGGCAGCTTCCCTCCCAAGGCTATAATTCTTCTGGAAGCGGCAACGAAGCACAGGTGGCTTTTGTCGCTTGAAAGGTGCAGAGAAGCCAGCCTACTAGGAAGCAACCAAGCTAAGGGTGGCTTCTGTTTTCCTCTAGGGAATTTCCAAAGGAAACTCCAAAGGGTTGTTGCAGTACTGTGGCAGACGCACAGGGAAACGTAAGTGAGCTCTGATGGGAACTAGCTTACAGTGTGTATTTGTTCTCAATGGCCCTGACATGGGGTACACAGAAAGAGCTTTCTGGGTTGAAAGGATTTTTGCTGGAGGACCTCTGCTCACGGGACGCCCAAATGAGGCTCCTTTCATCTCCTCAAGATCTTTTCCCACCGAAGTGGTCCCTATTTATCTACTTGCAATTTCTTGCTTTTGAGCTGCTAGGTTGGCAGGAGCTGGGACAGAGATGGCCATTCATTCTGTCATGTAATGGCCAGGTCTCAAACTGCCGACTTGCCGACCTTCCAGCTAATAAGGTGGACTTTTTAACCACTGAGCCACAGCAGTCCCAAAATCTCCACTGCAATTAGGCTATGAAAAGATATACTAAAGCTCATATAAATAGTGGATACATGCCTACTTTTATGTTTGCAACTATTTTACAGCTGACAATAGGCTATTATGAATACAGTACAGTAATACCTTGGATAACGTTTGCATCAGATAGCGCTAAAACCGCATAACATTAAACAATTGGGGGGATTGCATCGAATAACGTTAAGATCCTATGGGATGCATCGGATAACATTCGCTAAAGTCTGTGCCAGTTACAATGTATCTTTATGGGGTTTTAACGTTATCTGATGCATCCCATATGATTTTTACATGCATCGGAGAACATTAAAAATCGATCCGAGGTTTTACTGTACTTACAAACAGACCTTGCATACATTTACTTTGAAATAAGACTGACTGAGTTTAATGGAGCTTAGTTTCTTGTTGGGGAACACAGAAAGAGCCTCCTTGAAGACTGTGATATTTTGAACCACAATTTGACATTCCCTGGTAACGGCAACCTTGTCTTCCTGGCTAATCTTTCTCACACTGGGTCAGGCGAAAGGAACCACAGAATGAACTCGCCAAAAGGTGCCTTCATTGTGGCAGTTTCATGTCTGGCCAAGACACGGAGGAGGAAGAAGTCCTGACATGGGTTAACTAGTGAAGTCTTAAAATGTATAGGGTTGATGGACTGAGCATATCACTCTCCTGCCAGAGTGTAACAGAGAAACAAAAAGACAACAAGCAAGGTGTTGTTTTTTAAAGGGGTGTGTGTGTGAATGTGTGTGTGTGTAATAACACAATCAGTCAAAGAGAAAGGGCAGAAAGACTCAAACTAACTAATGAGGGACAAAAATCAGTCTTTTTCTGGGTGAAGGCACAGGGGGAAAAGAGATAAAAGTGTAGTGCCACATCAAAGAATAATGATACCGTACACACACCATATATTGGCAAGGGATTAGTTCCAAGCCCCTGCAGATGCCAGAAAGCACAGATATCCACAAACCCTATAAACAATGTAGTTTTCAGACTGGTAGTCATGTTATTCTATGCAGACATATCATACAACAAAGGAAATAAAGACAAAAAGGCTACAGGCCCTTTAAAGACTAATGGCTATGTATTTTAATGTGAGCTTCCATGCACCAAGTCCAGTCTTCAGACCTCTATAAACAGTGTTGTCTCTGGTTCCATCTAGTGGTCAAGTCTGGTAATGCAACTTAGAAATACTTTGTATTATCTATTTCTGGATTCTTCAGTTTAACATTTTTAGGCTGTGGAAAACTGAAACCACAGATACAGTGAGCCTAAAGTATTTTAATGTAAACATTTGTAAATGAATTCCACTTAACCTTGGTAACCTATTAAAAACAATACAAAACTAATGCACTGACTTAATTACAAAGAATGAGAAAATACTACTAATATATTCAAATCCTTACCAGATTAAGGCAAATGAATTTGTTTGATCACTTTCTGTCCTAATCCTTGTTGTTGCAAACTTACTGCAACAGGAATAGTCTTCTTTTACTTATTCAGTGGCACCATACTTAAAGCCATCCTACCATTCAAATTAATGTAATACAATACAATACCAAGAATGTATTCTAGCTCTCCTAGAATAAGAGAATTTGGAGTAAAGAAGGATGAGTAACACTTACAGGGGGGCTGCTTTCTTTAGAGCCTTTTAATTGTCTAGTCCAGGGGTGGTCAAACTATGGCCCACCGACTGGCCATGGCCTGCGGCACCATTTCATGTGGGGCCCCCCGCTGCCCTCACCACTACCGAAAGCAAAAGCAGGCACATTTACAACGCGTTTACAACAGCCACAGACATGTTTTATGACAAGAGGAACCATGTGACTGGCCCACTCAGCTGTCCGGGGGGGGGGCACGGTCCAGCCTATAGCATGAAAAGCTTGGCCACTCCTGGTCTAGACCAGTGTTTCCCAATTCCCAGAAGCCTAAACCAGTACATTGGTTGATCAGGGCTTTGAGGAATTGACTTAGGCTTCTGGAAACCGAAGTCCAAAATCCAAAGGTTGGGAAATACTGGTCTAGTCACTATTTCCCCTTAGATCTGACCCAATGAATCAACTGATGTATGGTAAAACAACAGATAAGTAGGTCCCTTACTGCATTCTTGCTTACAACACAATTGATTTACATATCAATGCAGGAGACCTAATACCTAAAAGAATGAAAGCCAATCACATCCCACTCTCAACTACAGCTAAAGAAAAGCACAAAGAAAACTATACAAGGCAAACCACCCATCCTCCATCACTTCTCTGAATCCTGACACAAGGGTAAATTTGATCTGCATTTCAATAAGAATGAATGTGTATTCCAAAGATTTGCAGAACAACTTCATGAAGCTATTATATCAACGGGTTCCCAACCTACAGCCCATGGACCAGCTCCCTACACCATTCAATCTGGCCCGTCACTGTTTCCCCCACACCCAGAAGTAGAAGCGGGTGCATTTATGTTAGCCATGAAATGCACCCATGCATGTGCAAACACGCCCATGGCTGATGTAAATGTGGAAGTGGGCACATTCACTAAAGCCGTAAATGCACCTACTTCCTTTCCAGGGGTCATGGTCTGGCCCACTCAGCTGTTCTGGGGGCATGGTCAGGCCCGCAGCGCAAAAAGGTTGGCTAACCCTGTATTAGATCCAGATAGAGGGGACCCTCAATATTTACTATAAGTTGCTATAAGCAATTGGGACAGCATATAAATTCAACAACAACAACAATTTATGCAGATGAAGCAAAGACTGCACAAGTGATAACATGTAGCCACCCATTTTCTAATCTAAAAGCATTAGAATATAAACCCATCTTTAAAAGAATTCTGCAACCATCTTCCTAACATTACAATGGCAACAGAGTAGCTAGTTAATTTAAAAAAAAATCACTCAAAGTTATTAGAAATATCAGACAAGACATAAAACATATAAAAACAAATACAGTTGTACCTCGCTTAAAGAGCATAATGCGTTCCACAGCATTGCTCTTTAAGTGAGTTTGCTCTTTAAGCAAAACACCATTGTAAGTGACCAATTGTGACTTCTGGCGGGGGGGATTACGAACCCCAATTTATTTGTTAAGTGAGTTTTCGGTTGGTTTTACTTGTTAAGCGAAGCGAACATTCAGAGATAATTCTGCTCTTTAAGCGAGTGACTCTTTAAGTGAAACACTCTTTATGCGAGGTTTGACTGTAAAGGCAAAACTGTTGTGGCACCATATTTTAACTTTAACATTCAAAGTAATATATATTTTAATATTAATAGTAAAATATAGAAGTTGGTCTTTAAGGTGCCACAACATTTTTGTCTTTATTTTTTGTTTTCGACTTTTCTTTTGTTTCTTCCTCGAAATTGCCTGCACAAACTAACACAACTACCAACTGAAAAATGACAGTAAAAAATTTTTAATGTATGCAAAGATGTACCTTTGTTCTTTGAAAGACAGCCTTGGGGTCCAGTGTCTTGGTCTTCCCAGGATTGTTTTTATTGGTTTTAATCCAACATATATCTTCACATCTTCTAAAACCCCATTTGCGCAAACACTGAAACATATAGAACAAAGTCAAGTCAGAGTTTTGTACAACGTGCCAAAACAAGGGAACAGGTGTCCTCGGTAAATTTTACTACCCAAAATTGCTAGTCTGGATTTGCTGCTTAACAAGCAGGATGTAACACAGGGTATTCCAGGAAATCTAGATAAAAGGATATTTGGACATAAGGTGCTTCTGCTTCATTCTGTGAGTGTGCGTGTGTGCATGTGTGTGTGTGCGTGTACATGTGCACTACAGCTTTCCTTCCTAATGCACAGCCTTTCCTATCTAGCAGTAACCTTTGATCCAGGAAGGAGCGCCTGTTGTCTCTCCTGGCTCCTGCCAACATAGCAGTTTGAAAGCAAGAATTTGCAAGTAGATAAATAGGGACCACTTCAGCAGGAAAGGTAACAACACTCCAGCATCTAGTCATGCCTGCCTTGTGACCACAGAAGCGTCTGCAGACACAGCTCGTGCTGGCTGTTTTGGCTGTAAATGGAGATGAGCAATGTCCCCTAGAGTCAGACACGACTGGCTTTTGAGCAAGGGAGATCTTTACCTTGACCCTGTAGCTGCATAGCATTTTCAGGAAGCTGATAGCAAGAAATTTTGCTCCTGCCACCCCAATGTCCCTAACTAAAATCTGGGTCTACGCCAGTATGTTTTAGTTCTAAACTTTCATCACTTGTGCCTTCTTAAACAATGACTTGCTATATTTGTATTAACCCTTTTGAAATCTCCATTGCAATTAGGCGTATGAACAGATATACTCAAGCTCATATATACAGTGGATACATGACTGGTTTTATGCTTACAACTATTTTACAGCTGACAATAGGCTATTATGAATACTTACAAACTGATCTTGCATACATTTACTTCAAAATACAACTGAGTGAACTTAGTGGGGCTTAGTGTCTTGTTGGGGTAAACAGAAAGAGCCTCCTCAAAGATGGTGGAATTTTTGAACCACAATCGGGCATACTCTGGTAACAGCAATCTTGTATTGCCGGCTAATCTTTCTCACACCAGGTCAGGCAAAAGGAACTGCAGAATGGACTCACCAAAAGGTGGCATCATTTTGGCAGTTTCACCTATGGCCTAGACACAGAAGTTTCTTGTTGCTACGTATGCAGCTGCAGCTTTAATGGATTCCTGTAACACTACAGCCATATTAAAAGATTGTTCTCAACACACATGGAAAAGAATGTGCCTGCTTTTTGTTAGCAGAGCAACAGTGGGTGAGACAAGCTCTAAAATTAGCAGGAAGAAGATCTGTGTTTGTTTTAACTGCAAGCTACTGTGAGCCACGTTTCTTTGGAGACAAGTAGGATATGAATCCAATGGTGTTAAATAAATAAATGCTATTTATTTAACATCATTGGATTCATATCCTACTTGCTAGGGGCTGCGTTGCCTCAATGGTTAAGAAGCTCGCCTTGTTAGCTGGAAGGCTGGTAAGTCAGTAGTTAAGAGACCCACGTACTGGAAGACGGTTTGCGCTCCTATTTCTGTCCCAGCAATTGGGGACATGAAAGGAGCTTCATTCAGGCATCCCCTGATCAGAGTTTCTCCCACAAAAATCCTTCCAATAGAGAATAATTTCTGACACAAAATTATTATTTATTAAAAAATGCTTAGTATATTACTGCCTCAAACAACCCCTTCAATAGAAATTGCATCAATTTGTTATTTTAAAAGTTGTTTTGTCTTGGAAAAGCTACAAAAACGCTAGGTCAAATCTCTACTGAGAAATTTGATGTGGATAAGGGAAATCAAGCAAGTAGTTTTTGGTGTTTGATGGCCATCTGCCACATATGCCAACCAGCAAGAGACCCAATTATGTTCCTTTTGTGCAACACGAGTCTAATTCTAAAGTTAAGTGGGAAATTAGGTAGATCAAAACAGTGCATAACATTCTAAATAGTTCTTCATACGGAAAATAAGGATTAAAACAGAACTTCATATATGACATACCTAAACGATCAGGAAAATAAATATCAAAAACAAATGTTCTGCTCTGGCAACGTATTCATAAGTCAGTCAAACTGGGGTGCAAAGAACAAAGCTATATCTGGTAGCTTTCCCTGGACTATATACAAAAGTATGAAGGGAAAGAGCTTTGTGGTCACAGCTGTATGCATTAAGACCTTAATTCTTGAGTAGTTTTGAGGTAAGCAAAGACATGAGAGGAAAAGAACTACTCATTGCAGCCATGAAAGAGCTACTCGGAGAAGCTCCATATCTTTATTGGGCTGACAGCTGCGGTGGCTTAGTGGTTAAGAGACTGAACTTGACAACTGGAAGGTCAGCAGGTCAGTAGTTTGAGACTTGAGTGCTGCATGGCAGAATGAGCATCTGTCTCTGTCCCAGCTCCTGCCACTCTAGCAGTTTGAAAGTGAGAAATTGCAAATAGATAAACAGGTACCACTTCAATTGGAAGGTAATCAATGTTCTGTGCACTCCAGTCTAGTCATGCATGCCACATGTCCACAGAAACATCTGCATTGGTTCTTTGGCTATAAACAGAGATGAACATCAAACCCTAGAGTCAGATACGCCTGCCTTTCGAGCAAGGGCAACCTTTACCTTTACTATCAGTATGACACCTGAGTAGGTCTAGGTCAGGGATTCTCAACGTGTGACCCGCAGCACCATTTCATGTGCCCCCCGCCCCCGGACACACACCAGGAAGTGCCAAATGGTGCAGGAAAGGCAAAATGGTCGTTTGGCCCCTGAAGCTGTCTGAGACAGCATGATCTCTGGCCCCCATGTTTAAAAGGTTGAGAACCCCTGGTCTAGGTTCATCTTATGAATTATGAGACCCAATGCCCAGCATCATCTTACCATTCTGCCAAGATCCAGACCCTCCCCAGAACCACACCAGAGGAAGACAAATGATCGCAAGTCAGCAATTTCTTCAATGTCTAGCTTCATAATCTACAAAAGTTAAAAAATATATCACAAAAGGCAGTGCGTTTAGCAAAAATATTACATAAGCACTGTTGCACCACAGACAGTTCAAAATATTGTTTTCATCCTGATAAAGAATTCTTCAAATGCATTACAACTTCCATTGATATAGTGATTTCCTAATTTTCTATTCTGTCCCTAAACCAAATAAAACAATTACATAGTCATTTTTCAGATCTATCCTTAATGTAAAAGTCAGCTGAAATATTTCAGTGAAATAATTCAATCTAGCCCAAACTCATCAATAGTGTAATTCTCCCCCCACCCCACTCAGGAAAGACGAAATTAATTTAAAAGCAAGCCTTTCAGTTCTCCAACTGCACACTTCAAATGGTTTTTTCAGCTTTAATGCCATTTCATTTTCATCCAAGCTTTTAAAAATTTCAAAACACACGATACAACAATCAGACATTCTTTCTTACATAATATGTTTTGAAAATATTTTCAAAATATCCACCTCTACAGACAAAACAGTCATACTAACACAAATCAAATTTGTCTTGGGGAATAAGGTGCACAACCCTTGGCAGATAACAAGGGAACTAATAGAACGACTCTCAACATCCTCTGAACAGATATGAGCCTCAAGTCTGCCAGCTTAGATTCAGGAAGAGCTTTATAGCAAGAACAAACTTTCTTGAGGGTATGCAAGAGCAAAACCAAATTAGAAGATGGAGGAAGGGGCTCACTGGGCAAGGAACATCATTAAAGAATACAGCTGAAGATCTCAGTCTCCCGTACATCACTTGGAATACCCTGAGATCATTCTTAAATATAGTTTTCCATAGCAAACTCACATCATCCCAAGTCCAACACTTTTCATTAGCCGTAATGCCTGTCTCCCTGTAGTATTCTTCTAGCGGTGGCTCCAAAAGAATCACATCAAATGTGGATTTGAGTTCCCGGACATCAAAAGCCTCTAGGTCAGCTTGCAAATACCTGTCCACAAAAAGTAAGTGGGGCCAATTGATTGAATCAGTTGGTATAGTACAGTGGTGGCAAACTCACTGGCCCTCTCTGTGGACATGCACGGCATCATCCCAGCACAGAGTTCACCCCGACCCTCTGCCCAACAGCCCAATGGTTGGGAGCAGTGCTTTTGAAATCTCTACAATTTAAATAAACTTAAATTAAAAGACAATCGTTCAAAAATATAAATTGTTCAAAAACTTTATTCAGTGGGTTTTCTAAGATATTAACTCACAGGAAATTGAATAGATTACTATGTAGACGGCATTCTAAAGAGCACTACAGTCATTAAAATGATTCCGATTACAGATGACTGACAATAGCATAATCATCTCATTTCCTATTGGTTTTTGTTTACCAATTTCAAGCCAAGACTGATTGAATGGATTAATCTGTGAGAGAGGAATCTGGGATAGCAATCAACAACAATCAGGGTCTACTGAGGAAATCCATTTTAAACATATCTATTAAGCTACCAAATCTAATAACCAAAACAAAATGGATGTGCTTCTTTGAAGTTTACACTGTTTATTTTACAATAAACCCCAAAACATAAGCCAGTGCTAAAAAAAATCTTAATTTACATACAGCTGTAATTAATATTAGATAATATGAAGCAGTCCTCTATATGCACTTACATGGGAGGAGTGTTAGATTTAGATATCAGCTCATCCTTCAGCCTGATGAGCTCCCGGAGCTTTGGATATTCTTCAAATCGGTCTGCTAAGCCTAAGAGGAAAGCAGGCCAATTTTATGCTACAGAATTACACTTTCATTAACAGGAGGCCACAACAAACAAGGGACAATATACTTTTCATGAACCGGAACAATGTGTTTCTTTTCATCAAGACCTAAACGCAATAACATAATTAAGTTAAACACACAGCAAGAGTGTGGTTAGCCATTCCAGAACACAGATTTTCTTCAGCTAAAACATGTGTAAGTTTAGAAGACATTACAGAGGCCATCATTTCCACATCTTTAAAGGGTGGAGGGCAAAAGAAGAAGGGGGCGGCCCAAAATGAGATGGCTAGATGGTATTGTAGACTCCATGGGCACAGAGCTGAGTGAGTTGAGGAGGATGGTGGAGGACAGAAGTGCCTGGCGGACAGGGTCCATGGGGTCACAAAGGGTCGGAATCGACTGTGCAACTGAACAAAAACAAAAACACTTTTAAACGTATTTTATGTTACATTCTGATGGCATTACACAAAACCATGTTTTCACACTATTCTATTGCTTTAGAGCAGGGGTGCCTAAATTATGGTCCATAGGCCAGATCTGGCCGCCAATGCTAATTCGTCCAGCCCACACTGCCCTCGTCACTCTCGGAAGTGGAAGTAAAACATGTCCATACGGTGCATTTTACTTCTGCTTCCAGGAGTGACAAGGGCAGTGTGGGCCGGACAAATTTGCATCAGGGGCTGGATCCGGCCTACTGGCCGTAGTTTGGGCACCCCTGGTTTAAGCAGAGAAAATAGACATTTAAAATCTATCTCATCCTGTTGCAAAACAGATAAAATTGTAATAAACAAGTGGTTAAAAACAATCCCCCCCCCTACTTTGGCATGTGTGTTTATACCTATATGTATGCATTATTCTTACATACCCACATCTCTGATGAAATTCTGAGGTCTGTGTCCAGTATCCACAAAGTGCTGGCAGTAATCATTATGAGGGTTTAAGCTCTGAGTCCCCTAAAGAAGAAAACAACCCAAATATTGGCCAGTTAACTAATAGTCCTACTTGTACCTGGAAGATTTTGTTTCAATGCCTACAAGTTAGCTAGAACATTTTCAGGTTTTTTTTTTCATACTTCTTCTAGTACCATATCTAAATATAGGTGATCATTATGACGATTAGCAATGAAAATTGTCCTAAGAATATAATGCAGTGGCCTTTTATCTGCCTTCCACATTTTATTTATTTATTTATTTATTTATTTATTGTTCATACTTGATATCCCGCCCCAATCGGGTAAACCCGACTCTGGGCGGCTTACATCCTGAATCATAATATAAAAGCCTTAAAAATTCATAAAATTCATAAAAAATTTAAAACATTCAACAATAAAAGCAAATAAACACATAATAACTGATACAAATATCAGATTGGGGGGGATGGCTGCTCTTAAATTAGCCATCCTGGGTGGGAAACTACATTGCTGTGTCCCCACACTTGGCCCGCCAGCCATGTCTTCAAGCCCTTCCGAAAGGGCAGGAGCTCCGACTGCAGGAGCTCCGCCTGCATGATGCCTGTACCACTGATCCAGTTCCACGAGTCACTTTCTGGTCCTGAGCCCTTTTGGCACACAAAGTTGTCAGCAGCCCCAGGCCAGTATTGTTGATGCTGCTGCCCTCCATCAAGATGGATTCAAGGGGAATTTAATCCACTTGGGGACCATCACCCTTTCCTGTGGACTTCGCCACCCAAGGCCATTTGTCCTCAGGGTTGTCAGGTTAGTCAAACTGCTGTCTGACACTCAATGTTGAGTCGCTGGCAGTATGGTCTATTCTATTACCATAGCAGGATAACCTGGCCAGATGCTTTTTCAGACTACAGCTAGGTTACTGTAATTTGCTAAACCGAACACATCCTAATGCACGAAGCCTCTTACACAACTCCTTTGCAACAAAAACTAACCAGCTTCTGTTTAAGTGTTATAGTTAGTGGTGGGCAGCAACAGGTTTGCATCGGGGGGGGGGGGAAGCAAAATTGGGTCAGCTCTGGGCAGTGGGGGTGGCAAAATTGGGTGGCCTTCGGGCAGAGGGGTAGCAAAATTAGGTGGCCATGCCCACCTCCCTGCCCTGCCCAATCAGGTTTTGTCCCTGCAAGTGGTTAAAGGTCTCCCTTGCTCAAAAGCCAGTCATATCCGACTCTAGGGTGCAGTGCTCATCTCCATTTACAGCCAAAGAACCAGTGCTGCCTGTGTTTGCAATGTATAAATGGCCATATGGCAGGCATGACTAGATCACCCATGACATAGGCTCCGCACATGATGTAGGCTCTGCCCACAACATAGGCTCCACCCATGGTGTGATAGCAAATTTTTTTGCTGCCCACCACTGGTTATAGTTATCTTTAGCTAACATGATCCAGACAACTAATTAACCAAGATAACAATCAAGGGGGGTGGTAATGACTTTTCTGTTTCCAAAATGTTACTAAATTATTTTGAATGGCAGGGCTAACATTTGTAATTGCTCATCTAGCTTGGAAAAAAATAACTTTTACAGTAAATTGCTTTAACAAGAGCGGTATTTATTAATCTAAGAAAAATGCTAAAGTTTTGCAGATTTGTTACCTTAAGAAAAGTACTGGAATCTTTGTAAATTTCTTCTTCATATGGTAGGTTCTCTTCATTTTGTTGCAGCTCTACTTCATCCTTTGGAATAAAGCACATTTTATATGCATGTAGAGACAGGACGTTTCTCTTCTCATTATCATTCCGCTTCTTAATGAAGGAAGAGGGCTGTCTATGAACATTAGCCTCCTGCAACAGCAGATCATGAGTAGTTCCAATGCAAGTTTGGGAAAACAGAACAAAACCTGAAGCTCCTCCTGTTATCACTGTAACTACTGACTTGATTCATTATATCATAACAAGGGCCAGACTTCAGAAACTTTATGCATTAGATTCTGCATACTACAATTGGTCTTAATTGGGAACAAACTTGAAACAATGGAGAACAGTTCAACTAGCTAACAGGTGGCATATACTAACAGGTATGGATTACTGGGCACTTAACTATTTTTAAATACTTTTTATTTTATTTTAAAATGTTCAAAAAAAAGGGGAGAGAAAAATCATACAAATACTACAGGGGGGAAATCAAAAGTTAAAAAAAAAACCTTGAACATACTATATAAACCCATCACCCAGGGACATCACCTCTTATCTACTACATTAAGTTTAACCATCTGTACAAACTTCATAAATTCTTACCCCTACCTCCAAAAAAAACATATATTCATCTCTTGGTTTAACACCTTTAAATTTTCCCAAAGCATATATAATGAATTCTCCCCAAATGTCCACAAAGTCACTTTTCTTAATAATACCTTTTTCAATTTCAATTCCGCCTGCCAATTTATCATTAACTGCCCTGTTCAAAATTTCTTTGTATCATTCTTCCAAACCTAAATGCCTATACATTTCCTAATTTCTGGCTATTAAAATTATTGCATCCATCATCAGCTGTATTTTTGTAGGTTCAACTGTTCCAGATTATTTAACAATGCAATTCTGGGGAGTAACCCGCTTCCCTAAGGATGCTAGATCCTTCTAATTCTAAAGAATGCAAAAGATGCAGGAGTCAGGCGATACCTTTATTGCACGGGTGCCCAAACCTTTTGGGCTGGGGGTCTGACCATGCCCCCGAAACTGTTTAGTGTTATGCATTACATTCTGCATACTACAGAAGCAGCATGGGGACGTGGTCAGGCCCGACCACACCCCTGGTAGTGGCCACATTTACACATGCGTGTCAGGAACCACTCCCAGGAGTGGTTCTGGACACTTCTGCGCATGCATAAATGTGTCCCCGCCACTCCCAAAAGTGTTTTCGCCATTCCGGGAAGTGATTCTGAATGTCTCTGCACTTGTGTAAATGAGTTGCCACCGCTCCCAGAAGTGTTTTCGCCACTCCCAGGAGTGGTTCTGGAAGTCTCTTTGCATGTGCAAATGTGTCCCCCATTCACTTCTGAGAGCGGCAAGGGCTTGATGAATCAGCGTTGGGGGCCTGCTATGGCCCGCAGGCTGTAGTCTGGCCATCCCCGCTTTATTGGATCACTAAGGAAACCAAAACATTGTGTGAGCTTTCATGATTCATGATCACTTCTTCAGGCATGTATTAAAACGTTCATGGTAAAATATTTCATATTTTGCTGTTCTTAAGAAGAGAGCCTGCAGACCAACATGCCATGAACATTTTAATACATGCCTGAAGAAGTGATTATGAATCACGAAAACTTGCACAATGTTTGGTTTTCTTAGTGATCTAATAAAGGTATCACCTGCGTCCTGCATCTTTTGCATTCTTTACAATTTGAATATGGATCACATAGCTATTTGCCTATAGATTCTTCCAGTAAGACTGGGGAGGAGCATGATTAATGGGAAGATTTCATATCTGACACTGTCAAAACTTTATCACAATGTTTGATACCACCACCGCCTCCTTCCTCTTCTCTGAAGAGTCCTAGCATGGGCTGCACGAAAGTGTACAAAGGTAGCAGGAGGCTCTAAGTGGGAACTCAGCAAGTAGCAACTGGGAGAACTAACTCCTCAGCTCGCCTCCATCAACCACCAGATATTTATCTCTTACTTCATTCTACCCCAATATAACGACAATGCCTTGAAGGCAAAGATGTCTCTCTAGTCCAAGCTTTAGAACGGGGTACCCAAATTATGGCCCACAGGCCAGATCAGGCCTGATACCAATTCGTCCGGCCCACACCACTCCCAGAACCAGAAGTGTAAGCGCCCATACATATGGGCACATTTTACTTCCACTCCTGGGAGCAACAAGGGCAGTGTGGGCCAGGCAAATTGGCATCAGGTTTAAGCAGAGAAAATAGCCATTTAAAATCTCATCCTGCTGCAAAACAGATTGCAAGGCGTGTTTTACTTCCACTTCCAGTGGGATGAACCTCATGACCGGCCCATGAAGTTTGGGCACTCCTGCTTTAGAATAAAGAACCATTACAATTTCTTGATCCAAGAAAAGAAACTGAGACTACAGCCATCTCAAACCTACACAGTTGGAGACAAATGCACTAATTCCATTCCAAATTTTGTGCATGTATACGTTACTGAGTGCTGTTTACCTTCCCACTTGAAGTGATCTATATTTATTTACTTGCAATTTTTTGCTTTCAAACTGCTAGATTAGTAGGAGCTGGGACAGAGACGGGGGCTCATTACCGAAAGTGCTCATTCACTGTTCTCTTACTTTATATTCTTCCACATCCTCTTCATCAGTCTCCCCTTCATCTGCATTTAGGTATCTGCGTTTTGCATTTGGTGTGGATGTATCATAAGTCGCCCTGGAAATATGAAGATGAACTACTAATCCAGAACACGTTAGGGTTTGACAAATTGTTCTACTCTCATCTGCCTTAATATCAGGATCCTGCATTTACTCCCCTCTAATGTGCTTTGGTATCATTTCTTCTTCCATGGTATACTAGGATTCCTCTCGTGGGGAAAGTCTCCCCAAACTTTAAAAATCAAATTACAGAAATCCATTCTCTTTAAAGTCTGCTCAAAACTGAAACAAATTCTCCTTGCTTCAACAGATAATATAAAGACCACTAATTTTGGATAGCTGATTAACTAAAGTTCTGTGGAGGTGGGGAATCAAGAGTTATACTCCGAATGTAAAAAGGCCAAGGTAAGGCTTCCTGAACTGGACAGATTTCTGTAAAGATTGCTCTTGTGCAAAAGCCAGTCATATCTGACTCTAGGGTTTGGTGCTCATCTCCATTTATAGTCAAAGAGCCAGCACTGTCTGCGTCTGCAGACATTTCCATGGTCGTGTGGCAGACATGACTAAACATTGGAATGTACATAATGCTGCTACCATTCCTGCTGACGCAGTATTTATTTAAAAGGTGAATGTTGCCCTTGCTTAAAAGCCAGTTGTATCTGACTCTAGAGTTCAGTGCTCTTCTCTGTTTATAGCCAAAGAGCCAGCGCTGTCTGCGTCTGCAAACGTTTCCATGGACATGTGGCAGGCATGCCTCAACACTGGAGTGGACAGAATGCTGTTTACCTTCCCACAGAAGTGGTCCCTATTTATCTACTTATCTACTTGCAATTTCTTGCTTTCGAACTGCTAGGTTGGCAGGAGCTAGGACAGAGACTGAAGCTCATTCCGTCATGCAGCACTCGGGTTTTGAAATGCTGACCTATCGACCTTCCAGTCATCAAGTTCAGCATTTTAACCACTAAGCCACCTCAGTCCCTAAACTAATTTCTGTACCTTTAGGTTAATAGAAGTTTCCACATCAGAAGCACTGGAGAGCCCGGTTCTCCATGACAAAATCACAACGCTGCACTATGAGAACACTGATCTGTTATGTGGAATCATTTATCAGTTACCATTAACTATCCTATTAAAGCATTCTAAAGCTGTCCAAAATTAGCAGATGTTCATATCTGGCAAGATACTTGATTTAGCAGAGCAATGAAACTCTGATTTATCACTGATATACTGTAAATTCAAATCAATCATTTTAGAATCCTTATTAAGAACATGGGAAACATTTCTGAATAATTCTCAAAGATTATAGCAATAAACTCATAATTATTTTCAACTGATTTCTACTACTTTTTTCCTTCTGCAAATCCCACCTCACCCCTCAATGTGGCGCAGCGGTGACCCTGGCCGTCTGACAGCAATGGTGACAGGGGTGTATTCCCCTGGCAGGTTCAACCATGCCACAAAGGTGTCGGCTAGCAGTCCAGAATGGTCCTCCAGTCTGGAACTACAGGTCACCTAAGTTTGGTCAGGCACTTGGGCAATGCACCTGACCAGTGCATTGCTCCAACATAGCCAACTTCGACATGACTCCAGCCAGATGTGCAATTGAATTTACAATGGCTAAAGGAGCATGGAAAACACGGGCCTCAGTCACCCACATGCCAATGGACCATGTTACAGTAGAGGTAGGACTTCCTGATGGCAAGAGGCTGCTAAAATCTTGGAGATCAGAAACAGTGGGAGACAATGCTTTGATCCACCACATCAAACTAGACCTGTGAAGTACGGATCAACCAAATAATCCAAGTAATTCTACTATTTTCAGAATTGAGAATTCAACTTTGCTTGCATTACTTGAAGGCAAAATTAACTCAGATTCTTTTGCACAGCAGCAAGTAGCATTTTTCTCCACACAAAATACTTCCATTATGAAAAAAGAGACAAACCTTTAGTACAAACCTGCATGTTTCTCTTGTTTGAGCAATCTCTCTCTGCTCATCCTTACTATTCAATACTGCACCAATGCTATCAGCACTTTCAGCCCCCAACTAAAAGATGACCAAAGAACAAAAGAATTAGAATGAACAAGGAAGCCAAATGTCTATTTTTCTTAGAAATATGGTGCTAGAGGAGAGCTTTGTGGATAACCTGAACTGCCAAAAAGACAAACAAGTGGATCCTAGAACAAACCTGTCTCTGAAAGGCAATACTGGCAGCACATAATAACAAGAAGGAGAATATATATTTAAAAGGTAGACTATAAAACCCCTTGTTTGATTACCAGGAAGTTCATTCAGGGACAGTGAAAGAGAAAGAGCCCTAAGCCTAGGTGAAAAATCCGTCAAACCAACATGTGTGTGCACAGGTGTGCTCAAACACTGCAAATGGGACAAAGGAGACACACAAATGTATTTCCCAATGCATCTTTTTTTCTTTTATTGTAAGCAACCAGGGCACAGAACGGGAGGGGGGGGGCAGATTTGGAACAGGTCTGCAATAAAGGGGAAATGAGGAGATTGGAAGGTGCATCACTCTTCCTCTAACACAAATGAGTTCAGGACATTTTAACTTGTCTAGAGCACCAATAGTTGAAGTCTGGCCATAACAACAAGACTATACAGTACATTCAAAAGTAAGACTACAAACTACTTGGTTTGATCAGTGGCTTTACAAACTAGGAGCCTCTGGCATAAAACACTTTTCATGCAAACTGAAAATTATAACTATGGGTATATAGTACTGTATAAGGTTCTTCTTCTTCTGTGTCCCAATCAAACCCTGGACTGCCCAAATGAAGCCACTTTCTCGGCTTTGTCATTGGTCAAACTTAAGCCCTCATCAGTGCGTGCTTCTGGCGGTAATAAGGTTTAGTGTTATCAAGGTTGAAAGCCAGTCATATCCGACTCTAGCATATGGTGCTCATCTCCATTTATAGCCAAAAAAAACCCAGCACTGACTGCATCTGCAGATGGTTATGTGGCAGGCATGACTAGACACAGAACGCTGCTACCTTTCCTGCTGAAGCGGTACCTATGTATCTACTTGCAATTTCTTGCTTTCAAATTGCTCTGGGAACTGTTATGTTCTAATCTACATGTCGTAAAAGCCTCTTTTTTTTTTATTACTCTCTGATGTGCCCTTTTTTATAGCACAATCAATCAATCTTTATTACTCGCTACCTGCTGAGCCAGGAGCTGCCGGCGCAACTTCTGCCTCTCTCGGATCTCCTGCAACCGGCTATTCATCCTCCTTTTCCTCCGGCGGACTGGCGGGCTCGGGAACCTCGTCGCCCAATTAATACGTCACTTCCGCCTTTTCTTCGGCCCATGCCGTAGCTGCCGTTCAGACGCTGGCAATAAGTGCGTAGTGACGTCACGGAGAGAGCGTGCGCCCTCGCGTCTGTTCAGGTAGCCGCCGCCACCATTTTTGTTGTGGGCAAGTGGAAGCTGCGGCTGGGGGTGTTGTTGTTGTTGGGTTTTTTTGAATCGGTAGTTTTTATAGAAACAAGGCTTCAATCAGAAACCATTCTAAATAAAGCAGTTTCGTATCCAGAGGATGCATTTAGTTGACAATCATAGCTTTAGGATCAAACTTTTAAAAAGGCAAGGGTGGTAGGGCCCAGTGGTGGGATGTCAAAAATTTCACTACCCCACCATGATGTCATCACAGTGTGGGCGGAGCTAACGTCATGACATCATGATGTCATGGGTGGGGCCAAAGAAAAAAATAATAAAATGAAATGATAAAATAAAAATAAGGACACACACACACCCCTCAACCCACCCGTCCCATCCACCCACACAACACAAACCAATGGCGCTTTAGGCTAGCAGCTTCTCTTCCTCCTCCCCATTTGGGAGGACAGCAAGGAAGCCATGCATACGCGCCAAGCACTGTAGGCGTGCATGCACACCAAATGCTTGGAGCACATGCACAGTGGGGGAACCAGTGAAAAGGTAAGACCCGAAAGTGGTTCACCGTTCCCCACACACACACGAAAAGCTGCTACCGGTTCTCTGGGACACTGGAAAAAGTTACTGCCAGTTCTGGAGAACTGGTGAGAACCTGTTACACATCCCATCACTGGTAGGGTGGAATCCTAAACAACTCTGAGCTGGAGCAAGTACAATGTATTCAATGATAAGTGGGTATAGGAAGTGGGCTTGGCTTGGTGGTCCACAAAAAGCTCATATTTAAATACAGGAGTTAGTCTTTAAAGTGCCATAACATTTTTTGTCTTTTTTTTGCTGTTCTGTTTTATTTAATGTCAGATATCCTTGCACAGACTAACACAGCTACCATTTCAAACATTTCAGTACTATATAAAGAGCAGGGATTCTCAACCTGTGGGCTGGATGTGGCCCACCACAGGCCATATGTGGCCTGCAGGACAATTTCATGTGCCCACCTCCACCACACCAGGAAGTGCCATGTGGTGGAGGAAGGTCAAAACGGCCATCTGGCCCCCAAAGCTGTCTGAGGGAGCGTGACCCGGCCCCCGGCTTTAAAAGGTTGTATTAAAGTCCGCTGTAGGAAAGAAAAAACAAGAACTTGGACATTGTGTACAAAATTACCTTGTGACTTGCCTAGACTAGAGAATGCACTAAGTACTATGGGATGGTGTATACTGTTCTGTATATACTGTACTCAAGTATAAGTCTAGATTTTTAAGGGGGGGCACATGAGGTCCAAAAAGGGGACTTGACTTATACTTGAGTCAACTACCCTGTTGGTCCCAAAACCGCGGTGGTGCAAATTCGAACATACAGTTTTTTTAAAAAAAGCTAACACTACCATAAAAACTCAAAAACATACCCACACAAATATATAAATTAATTAATTTTACTGTATTTTCATATATTTTAATTATTGAAACTCACTAGATGCTGCTGCATTTTTCCACCCCTTGCTGTGTTTTCCACTCTTGGACCAATCGATTTTCCTAGTTTTAGAGGTCCAAATTAGGTACCTTGACTTATATTTATTTTATTTATTTATTTTATTATTTATTTTATTTATTCATATTTATTCATATTTATATTGTCACCCACTTGACTCAGGGTGGCTTACAGTCAAAACAGCAACAGTACAGTAAAAATTATAAAACACAACCTCACCAAAAATATTTGGGAAGACTTATAGTCAATTATATATGGTAAGTGTAATTACTATTGCTACATTGTTCCTTGGAAGTGTTGCTATGTGTAATGGGACTTACATAAAGTAAAGGTAAATATATCCCTTGCTTAAAAGCCAGTCGTGTCCAACCCTAGGGGGTGGTGTTCATCTCTCTACAACCAAAGAGCCAGCACTGTCTGCATCTGCAGACCTTTCCGTGGATATGTGGCAGGCATGACTAGACAGAGGAGTGCACAGAACATGGTTACCTTTCCTGCAGAAGTGGTACCTATTGATCTGCTTGAAATTTCTTTCAAACTGCTAAGATGGCAGGAGTTGGGACAGACAACAGGAACTCAGACCGAAACACAGCACTCTGGTCTCAAACTGCTGTCCTGACCACCTTCCTGTCGTCCACCTCAGTGTCTTAACCACTAAGTCATGGTAGCCCCTTTAATAGGTCTTAGTCCTAAGTAAGTGCAAAATAGTTTTGCACTGTAATTTTCTACAGCCAATGGGAAATTTCAAAAGGCCAGATTACTTTCTTCCATCATTAACTTATTTTTTTTCATTATATGTAACAGTACTGTATTATAAAAAGATCTATAAAGGGAAAAAAATATATAAATTGGGTAATGTAGCACAGTAAACATATTGTGATAAACATAATTAGTGCATTCATTACACACAGAAAAGAAAATGGGTATGGCATTTCACATAATGTAAGAATATGTAGAATTTCTTATCCAAATGCAATTACAGTATGTGGCTCTTCTTTCACGATGACCGAGTGGTTAAGGCGTTGGACTCAAAATCCAAAGGGATTCCCCCACATGAGTTCAAATCCTGTCCATGACGGTAGTCTCATCTCTGTCCCTGCTCCTGCCAACCTAGCAGTTCGAAAGCAATAAATTGCAAGTAGATAAATAGGGACCACTTCGGTGGGAAGGTAAACAGCGTTCCGTGTGCTCTGGTGTCTAGTCATGCCTGCCACATAACCACAGAAATGTCTGCAGAAGCAAACAGCGCTGGCTCTATGGCTATAAACAGAGATGAACACTGAAACCTAGAGTTAGATACGGCAGGCTTTCGAGCAAGGGAAACATTTACCTCTTACCCTCTTGTCCTGCAGCCCTCAGGCTTCCTAAAGAAGAAGGGGACGAATGGGAACATTGGGGCCTTCAGGAAAGAAGCCACAAATGTTTCATTTTTAAAAATCACTGTGGCTATTGACATCAGACTTACATGGTGCAAGTTGTGCTAACAAGATTCCAGACATTTTATTTGTTTTAATTGTAGCATTAATATACTATTTCATATGACTAAATCTCAAACTTATACACAGATCACATAATGTGCAATGCAGGGATGGAGGAATCACAATTTGGGATAAAAATTGCTGGGAAAAACATCAACAATTTGAGATATGCAGATGATACCACCCTAATGGCAGAAAGTGAGGAAGACCTAAAGAAGCTCCTGATTAGGTTGAAAGAAGAGAGTGAAAAAGCTGGCTTGAGACTCAATATAAAGAAAACAAAGATCATGGCAACAGGCCCTATCACCCCTG
Organism: Furcifer pardalis; assembly: GCA_030440675.1. Classification (NCBI taxonomy): domain Eukaryota; kingdom Metazoa; phylum Chordata; class Lepidosauria; order Squamata; family Chamaeleonidae; genus Furcifer; species Furcifer pardalis. The sequence goes on from CP126892.1 coordinate 74,306,290, forward strand.
TGCCTATACCAACTGCCAGGGGAAGAAGAAGCCAGGGCAGGATGAGGACCTTGCCGCTCCTCCCCCTGTGCCCATCCCAACATATTGTATTGTAATGTATTGTCTGTAAGCCGCCCTGAGTCGCCACGGCGAGTGGGTGGCAATATAAATTTGAACTAATAAATAATAATAAATAATAAATCATAGAGCTTCAATCCTGCAATCTAAAAGCTCCCCCTGGTACAAATTAATAAAAACAAACCACCATAGATCCTTTTATCTAGCCCACCTCTCAAAACACAACCTTAGGGTAGTGTTTATTTCCTTGGGATTTCAAACAATGCAAACAGCCATATTGAGTGGGCGTTACCACAAAACACCAACAGATCAATGCTTCTGTATTTGTGGTGACCCAATCCAGGAGGACCTCCCACATTACATTCTCACTTGTCCATTAGATACAGATCCTAGAGCCAAATTCTTGCCGGCATACTTGATGGGCGAAAAGACAAATCCGTTCACGATATAGTGGTGTTCTTGTTAGCAGATACTAATTTACGGGTTTCTAAAAATATGTCACTATTTCCCTTTGCGGCAAAGAAAATAAGGGCCAAGGAGGTTCTTCAGAGAGCAAATAACTAGAACAAGTGTAAGTGAAGGCAGATATTTGCTGTACTGGAATAGTCTTTTGGTGTTTAGTATTTTATCTGAGAGTTTACCTTTTCTTTATTTCCTATATTATTATTGTATTGAAATGTCGTGAAGTTTTTTATATCTGACACCAAATTGTAATGGCCTATGGCTACATGCAATAAAACTTTATTATTATTATTATTATTATTATTATTATTATTATTATTATTATTATTATTATTATTATTATTATTATTATTATTATTATTATTATTATTATTATTATTATTATTATTAAATAAATCAGTACCTGGAAAATAGATGGGGAAGAAGTAGAGGCAGTGACAGATTTTGCTTTCTTGGGATCAAAGCTCACTGCAGATGGGGATTGCAGCCATGAAATAAAAAGGCGACTGATTCTTGGGAGGCAGGCAATGAGAAGCCTGGGGAGCATAGTGAAAAGTAGAGATATCAAATTGCAAACAAAAATTTGTATAGTCAAAGCAATGGTATTCCCTGTGGCAATGTATGGTTGTGAGAGCTGGACCATTAGGAAAGCTGAGCGCAGAAGAACAAATGCCTTTGAGATGTGGTGTTGGAGGAGAGTTTTGAGAGTCCCATGGACAGGGAGGAGAACAAACAGGTCAATCTTAGAAGAAATCAACCCTGACTGCTCCTTAGAAGGTCAAATTGTAAAGATGAAGCTAAGGTACTTTGGACATCAAATGAGAAGAGAGGATTCGCTTGAGAAGGCCTTGATGCTGGGAAAGGTGGAGGGCAAAAGAAAAAGGGGGCGACCAAAAATGAGATGGCTAGATGGTATTGTGGAGACAATGGGCACAGAGCTCAACGAGTTGAGGGGGATGGTGGAGAACAGGAGTGCCTGGTGGGCAGTGGTCCATGGGGTCACAGAGGGTCGGAATCAACTGTGCGACTGAACAACAACGAAAATCTCAAAGCAGTTTATTTTAAAATCTAATAAATAACTCCTAATAAATAGATGAAACACTTTTTAACAGCATTTTTAATAATGAAAGAGGATACGTCAGACGCATAGAATCAATACCATAAAACTTAGATACAGTAAAACCTTGAATAACGTTAAAACCTGGTTCCACAAGTCTTGGTGTTATCCGATTTTTAGTGTTATCCGATGCATGTTAAAATCCTATGGGATCCATAGAGATACATTGTAACCACACAGGCTTTAGCGGTTGTTATCCGATGCATCCCATAGGATCTTAATGTTATCCGATGCAATTCTTCCCCCCAGATTGCTTAATGTTATGCGATTTTAGTGTTATTCGATACTAATGTTATCTGAGGTATTACTGTCCCAGAAGCTTGAAGTGAATAATAATTGAACACTGAAGTGAACCTGAAATGCAATTTAGTTCTGAAAAATGCTTATTTTAATTAATTTAATTGTGAAGGTTTATTTGAAGCTATGTAATACCATCTCTAGTCGTTAGGAGGCAGAGTCATCTAAGGATCAGTTATAATGTAATGGAAATTAAATATAAGAGAGGAGAACCTCTGCGGCCACCACCGGGCAGCTAGCAGGGTGAGGAGACCGAACGCCAGAGGAGGGACCTCGCAACCAACACAGACGGTGCAGATGAATGAAAGACCACTAGGCAGCTGAAAATGACTGCATGCATATGATAAGTAATTCACTAATGTAGCTGACTTTAGATACTTCAGTAGAGACTTACAGTAGAGACTTGATATATTGGAATTCATAACAAGGATACTTAGAAACTCTTGACTTATAACTACATATAACCAACACTAATTAGCTTACTTTTCAGTCTGACACTGCTTAAACTGTTATAATGTGCATGATAATACCTTGTTTTAAACTGTGATAATATGTATGATGAGAGGATACTGACGTATAAACCGGCAAACCAACATCAGGAATTTTGCCAAGAGAACCCTATGGACCAAAACAAAAGGCAAAACAAATGGGGCAATTTAGATGAAACAGGATGCTTAGCACAACAGATCAAAAGAAGGGGAGGGACAGGAAAGGGTGAGGAGAAATACAGTGTTGCAAGGAACAATACTGTATAGGGACATGAAATGTGAGATCTATGAACCAGGGAAAACTGGAAGTGGTAAAAAAGGAAATGGAAAGAATAAGCATTGACATATTGGGAATCAGTGAGTTAAAATGGACAGGGATGGGCGAATTCAGCTCTGGAAACCATCATATCTACTACTGTGGACAAGAAAACCTCAGAAAAAACGGAGTAGCCATAATTGTCAATAAAAGGGTGAGAAAAGCAGTAATGGGATATAATCTCAAAAATGATAGAATGATGTCAGTCAGAATACAAGGCAAGCCATTCAATATCACTGTAATACAAATATACGCACCAACAACTAGTGCAGATGAAGCCACAATTGACCAATTCTATGAGGACCTAGAACACCTCATAGAACAGACACCAAGAAATGATGTAAACATTATCATAGGAGACTGGAATGCCAAAGTAGGAAATCAAAAAGTAAATGGCATAACAGGCAAGTTTGGTCTTGGAACACAGAATGAAGCAGGCCAAAGACTGATAGAGTTCTGCCAAGATAATGCACTGGTCATAGCAAACACTCTCTTCCAGCAACACAAGAGAAGGCTTTACACATGGACATCACCAGATGGCCAACATCGAAACCAGATTGATTACATACTCTGCAGCAAAAGATGGAGAACCTCCATACAGTCAGCAAAAACAAGACCGGGGCAGATTGTGGCTCAGATCACAACTTACTGATTGCAAAATTCAGGCTTAGACTAAAGAAAATAGGAAAAACAATTAGGCCCGACAGATATGACCTAGACAATATTCCTTGGGAATACACAGTGGAGGTATGGAACAGATTTAATGGCTTGGACCAGATAGACAGAGTACCAGAAGAATTATGGACAGAGATGTGGGACATCATGCAGGAGGCAGCATGCAGGAGGCAGCAAGATGGCATCATGCAGGAGGCAGCAAGAAAAACCACCCCAAAAGAAAAGAAGCATAAGAAAGCTAATGTCCAATGAGGCTCTTAAAATAGCAGAGGAAAGAAGGGACGCAAAAGGCAAAGGAGAAAGGAAAAAAATACAATCACTTGAATATAGAATTCCAAAGAAAAGCAAGGAGAGATAAGGAGACCTACCTGAATGAACAATGCAAAGAAATAGAAGAAAACAACACAAAAGGTAGGACTAGAGACCTTTTCAAAAGATTGGAGAAATCAAGGGAACGATTAAAGCAAAAAATGACCATGATAAAGGACAAAGATGGCAAGGAGTTAGCTGATGCAGAAGAGATTAAGAAAAGATGGAAAGAGTACACAGAGGAACTCTACAGAAAGGACCTCAACACCCCTGATAATCACAATGATGAGAACATTGAACATGAGCCAGACATCCTAGAGAGTGAAGTCAGAAAGGCCCTAGAAAACACTGCAAACAACAAAGCCAGCAGAGATGATGGTATCCAATTTGAACTTTTCAAAGCCCTAAAAGATGATGGAATCAAATTATTACATTCTATATGCCAGCAGATTTGGAAAAAACAACAATGGCCACAAGATTGGAAAAGATCAGTATATGTTCCAATCCCCAAAAAGGGAAATGCCAAGGACTGTTCAAATTATCGAACAATTGCGCTCATCCCACACGCTAGCAAGGTGATGCTCAAGATAATACAGGATAGACTGCAACAGCATGTGGAGAGAGAATTACCAGAAGTGCAGGCGGGGTTCAGAAGAGGCAGGGGGACTAGAGACCACATCGGCAACATAAGATGGATCATGGAAAAAACAAAGGAATATCAGAAACAAGTATACTTCTGTTTCATTGATTACACAAAGGCCTTTGATTGTGTAGACCACAACAAAATGTGGCAAGTAATTAAAGAGATGGGAATACCGGAACACCTTATATGTCTCATGGGAAATTTGTACATGAAGCAAGAAGCAACAGTTAGGACAGAATAGGGAATGACAGAGTGGTTTGGAATAGGAAAAGGAGTAAGACAAGGCTGCATTCTGTCACCCTGCTTATTCAACTTATACACAGAACACATAATGCGCAATGCAGGGATGGAGGAATCACAATTTGGGATCAAAATTGCTGGGAGAAACATCAACAATTTGAGATATGCAGATGATACCACCCTAATGGCAGAAAGTGAGGAGGACCTAAAGAAGCTCCTGATTAGGTTGAAAGAAGAAAGTGCAAAAGCTGGCTTGAGACTCAATATAAAGAAAACAAAGATAATGGCAACAGGTCCTATCAGTCCCTGGAAAATAGATGGGGAAGAAGTAGAAGCAGTGACAGATTTTACTTTCTTGGGATCAAAACTCACTGCAGATGGGGATTGCAGCCATGAAATAAAAAGGCAACTGATTCTTGGGAGGCAAGCAATGAGAAACCTGGGGAGCATAATGAAAAGTAGAGACATCATATTGAAAATAAAAATTCGTATTGTCAAAGCAATGGTATTCCCTGTGGCAATGTATGGGACTAGGTATCAAAGTGAGAGCTGGACCAGTGAGAGCTGGACCATTAGGAAAGCTGAGCGCAGAAGAATAGATGCCTTTGAGATGTGGTGTTGGAGGAGAGTTTTGAGAGTCCCCTGGACAGCATGGAGAACAAATGGGTCAATCTTAGAAGAAATCAACCCAGAATGTTCCTTAGAAAGTCAAATTGTAAAGATGAAGCTAAGGTACTTTGGACATCAAATGAGAAGAGAGGATTCGCTTGAGAAGGCCTTGATGCTGGGAAAGGTGGAGGGCAAAAGAAAAAGGGGGCGGCCAAAAATGAGATGGCTAGATGGTATTGTGGAGACAATTGCCACAGAGCTCAGCGAGTTGAGGGGGATGGTGGAGAACAGGAGTGCCTGGTGGGCAGTGGTCCATGGGGTCACAGAGGGTCGGAATTGACTGTGCGACTGAACAAAAAAACCCTGGAGTTTCTCTGATTCTTGTGTGACATAATGGACTTTGAATCATCCTAGCTAGTAAATTCAATGTCTAATCAATTAGAAAATTAGGCTTCCACATGCCAGCACCCTATTGAAGCATGTGCTAACCATCTTTTGATACATAATCCCAATAATATGAAATAACATGGGTTTGTAAAATTATATAAGTGCCTAGAGTACAATGGGACTGTGGTGGCTTAATGGGTAAGACGCTGAACTTGATGACTGGAAGGTTGGCAGGTCAGCAGTTTGAGACCCAAGTGCTGCACAATGGAGGGAGCTCCTGTCTCTGTCCCAGCTCCTGCTAACCTAGAAGTTTAAAAGCAAGAATTTGCAAATAGATACATAGATACCACTTTGCCATAAAAAGTAAACAGTGTTCCGTGCACTCCAGTGTCTACTCGTTTCTGCCACATGACCATGGAATCATTTGCAGACATAGTGCTGGCTCTTTGGATATGAGTGGGTTTTGAGCACTGCCCCCTAGAATTGGATATGACTGGCTTTTGAGCAAGGGAGACCATTACCTTTTAAAGTAGGTCTGCTCTGTCTGTCCAGATTTGCAGAAGACACAGAGCAGAGTTATTTTAAAACTTCCTGTTTTCCCCTCCTTTAGTTGACTAGCTGACCTTACAAAAAATCAGCAAACCTTTAAAAGAAAGAGAGAGAAATAGAAGAGGAAAGAGAGTAGAGACAAGCAGAGTGAGCCATGAGTTGTGGAGAGAACAGGGTTCAAGTGGCAGCTAGTTTCCCTGCTGCCCTATATATCCCTCATTGCTGCTGGAGCTGGCTGGAATGGCCTCAGATAGAATGCCTACACATTCTTGCTCTTGAGCTCCAGTGTTCACTTTATCTGAGCTTCTTTTTCCTCAGTATCTAGGCCAGATGTGAAACTGCCAAAATGAAGCCACCTTTTGGTGAGTTCTTTTTGCAGTTCCTTTTGCCTGACTTGGTGTAAGAAAGATTAGCTGGCACAAAAGTAGAAGTCCCAGCACTGGAGGGGGGGGGAGCTATGGCTAAAGTGAGGAGGAATTCCAGCGTGACTTGCGTTGGCTTTTATATCACATGTTTAATAGGGAAAAAAAATCTGGATCAAACTGTGACAGTCTTGGAGCATTTCGTATAATATATTTCAGTGTAGTCACACCCTGCAGTGGGATTGCGGTGGCTTAGTGGTTAAGATACTAAGCTTCACAACTGGAAGGTCAACAGGTCAGCAGTTCACGACCCGAGTGCTGCATCATGGAGTAAGCTCTCGTCTCTGTCCCAACTACTGCCAACCTAGCAGTTTGAAAGCAAGAAACTGCAAATAGATAAATAGGTGCCACTTTGGTGGAAAGGTAAACAACATTCCATGCACTCTGGTCATGCCTGCCACATGTCCACGGAAACATCTGCAGAGGCAGACATTGCTGGCTCTTTGGCTGTAAACAGAGATGAGCACTGAACTCTAGAGTCAGATACGACTGTCTTTTGAGCAAGGGCGACCTTTACTAGTCACTCACACCCTCATAGTGGAGCCTTGGAACTTTAACCAATCACTTAATAAAACTACAGTATTTACCTAGCTCTGAGTTATGACTTTTCATTTCTTAAACTGAACTTCACATTTAAGAAAATAATATTTTCACGAACTGGCCCAGTTTTCCTGCTGTAACTACTATGATATGAGTTGTACAAAACTGTGTGGTGGTTTTAGACAAAACACAAATGGCCTTGCAGGAATGCTTACTAATCAGGAATTCAAGGGAACTCTAAGAAGCCATCTGCTTTGAAGTGAATAATGCACTGCTATTTAACATCTTTCTCTGTGCAGATTAGGAACAGATTTTCTGAGAGGAAAATTGCATTGTAAGTACACAGGAAATGATAATGATCTAGATAAAATGCAAACAAAATACAAAGTCACAAAGCTAATTTTGGCATGGATATGTGTAGTCATATCAGGAGGCAGCTACCTAGACACCTTAGCGGATAGTGTTTAATGATGTACTTTGCTTGTAGGAGGTGCTCAGCCGTTTCTTCATCTACTTGCTGAGGAAGTAGTAAGGACGTTCCTGCTGAGAGAGACTGAACTTCTTCCTACATTTTCATTACTTCAGTGTCACTTCTTTTTCCTTTATGAGATATATGATTAGAAAACATTTGGCTTGAGATGTGCCACTGACAAAAAGGATTAAATATTGCAGTTTTAAAATGAAATATTGCTACATCTAGAAGTGCCAATAAGGTAGATATAGTAGAAACATGAACCAAACATCTCATACTGAGTTGGATCTCTAACTGGGCCAAAATCTTGCCAGTCAAGGATGTTGAAAATTAGCTAGCAGAGTCATTCTGCCAGAAGTTCTGATCTTTGTGATTGACTAATAGAAAAAGGTTCCACCTGTAGTAGAAGCTTCCTCTAATCCTGACCATGACCAGCTGGTGTATTTTTCGGTTGCTGCTCATGATAACTCCATCATTGCTGGTCCCAAGCCCAGATGAGAAAGGAGGAAGGTTGGGCATCAGGCTAGCAACCTATCCCAGCAGTGGTGGGATGTCAAAACTTTCACTACCCCACCATGATGTCATCACAGTGTGGGCGGAGCTACCATCGTGACATCATGATGTCATGGGCGGGGCCAAATTAAAAAAACCAAACTAATAAAATAAAAATAAGCACACACACACACCTTAAAACCCACCCACAACACAAACCTGTAAATAAATTAAATAAATAAAAAATACATTAAAATATACCCACTCACCCAAACACCCACTCACCCACCCCAAACACAAATCAACCAGAGCTTTTAAGCCAGAACTTAAAGCTTATTCTGACTAATCTTTCTCACACTAGGTCGGATGGAAGGAACTACAGAATGAACTCACCACAAGATGGCTTCATTTTGGCACTTTTCAACAGTTAAAGAAGTTAGGTACTAAGTCTTTGCCTAACCACTTATCTAGGATAATATGCCTTAATGTCAATGTAAAACAGCTGTACCTCCTTAAGGGTTATCCAATTGGAACAGCAATTGGAACAGCACAGGTGTAGCTTATTGATGAGGTAACTCCAAGACTTTGCTTAAAAACCCCAAGCCAGGCTGCCAGGCCTTTTTAGGAACTGTGGTAGTACGTCAATATAAGCAAAGGTATTAAATACACATTAAAATACACACAGACACACCACATCCAAAGGTGAGTCACTTACCCTGGGGAGCAGGCTATAGGGAGCTTCAGGCTAGCAGCTTCTCTTCCTCTTTCCTGCTTGGGAGGACAGCAAGGAGGCTGTGCATACACGTCAAGCACAGTAGGTCTGCATGCACACCAAGTGCTTGGCGTGCATGTGCAGTGGGGGGACCAGTAAAAGGTAAGCCCCAAAGGTGGTTTCCCCCAAAAGCTGCTACCGGTTCTCTGGGACACTGGGAAAAGTTACTACCGGTTCTGGAGAACTGGTGAGAACCTGTTACATCCCATCGCTGTATCCCAGTAAAAACTAAAACCGCTACAGAAACAGCAAGAAGAATCTCAAGTAACTCTGATCAACTTGAGACTTGGAAGACATCAGCAAGTATCAAGAAGAGACTTGACATCTTCCAACAGAGGTGCCTCCACTGAACGTTAAAGATCCACTACTTTGACCACCTTACAATGAGGAGGTGCTTCAAAGGAGTGGCTTGTGCAAATTACATAACATTGTTGCATGAAGAAGACTCCAAATGGCAGACCATATTTTTCACATGGAGAAAAACAGTATCCTCAATGTGGCAATAATTTGGATTCTTCCTAATGCCAATGATGAGGATGCCCTCAAAATACATGGCGAATAACTTTCATGGCAGATTTAAAGACCCTGAAAATGACATGGGAGGATGCCAAAGTACTTGCCCCAGACTGAAACCATTGGAAATCCTTTGCTGCCCAATATGTCTAAGTCTAAGTCAGCTCATGATATGCCTCACATGGCTAATGCACTGATTTCAATGACTCTGTACTCCAATCCACAATTTCTTCAGTATGATCATGACTTGACACCTGATTGTAACTGTTGTCCTTTTGTTGTGTGCAGTAAGAGGGCCTTTCCATCAGCCTGCATTTTTTGCTGCAATACTAGTAAATATTCCTAATACTTTGTGATCTATATTCTTCTTTCTGATGTGAAAAATATCTTGGAGATGCTCAGCTTTGGTAGAACAAATGCTCTGTGAAATGTAACTGCTGTAGTATCATATGCACTTATTAGATCTTAATTAGTACATAGAGATTGGTAATACAGTTCCTCTTAACTAGTGCACCCTGAATAGACTGAGGGTCGGAGTCCCTAAATGTAAGACCAACATGCTCAAATGGAGGCTGCTGGTGGACAACAACATGCAGTGTGAATGTGGAGAGGTGCAGAATCCAGCTCATCTAGTGGTTTGCCGATTACTGCCAAAAACATGCACTGACAAGGATTTAAGTATGGCAATGACAATGCTTAGAAAGCAGCCTCCTTTTGGTAGTCCAGGGTTTGATCGGGACATGAAATAAGAACTAGTGCATTCATATATTTTGATGTTTAAATTATCATTCCAACACATGAAAAATTATTCATCTCAATGCTAACAAATTATCCAGCCTCCTTCAAAATACAGTACCCAGCAACTTAAGGTTTCTACTTTAATTAATTTAGTCCTTGGAAATCTATGCCATACCATTTAGCACTTTTTTATATATATGGAGGAGGGATGGCTATGAGACTACTCTTCAGTAGAAAAATTGGTCTTCCTCTCTGTATTACATGTGCTTTTACTCAGCCTATTTGTATAATTTATCTCTTCCATCTTCTTGGCTAAGAATTCTCTTTCCAACAGTTTTCCTGAAGATGAGCAGGTATTTCTAGTGGCCATGAAAAGTTCTTCTTTCTGGTTCAGGGTTGATTTTTGTTTTGTTCTCCTAATAACATATGTCAGCTAAGGTACTCCTATAAAGGTAGTCCAAAAATGCGGTGGACGGAGAGGCTTGTTACCTGTCATGGTGCTTTGTTTAATTTTTTGTTTAATTCTGTTTCTTTGTGTAATTTGAGTGAGATGTTGAAATTTTTAACTATTTGATATTGATGTTTATTGAATTTTTTTGCTACTGTTTATTGAATTTTTGTTACTGTAATTGATATTTATGTTTTGATACTCTGTAATGTTGATATTGACTATTATGATTTATTGATATGTTGTGTCTAGGAACTTGTAACTGTAATTTTGTATGTGTTTGTAAACCGCCCTGAGTTGGCTCTGTCAAGTGGGGCGGTATAGAAATTGAAATATAATAATAATAATATAAACATACTAAGTGCTAAACATACATAAGGGAGGGGGGAACAGAATGGTTTTGTGCTTGTATTGTGCTGGGGTCATGGATGATACAGACAGTGGAAAAGCTATCACATCCAAAGGAAACTCAGCCCAGGAAAATAGAAGACAAAAACACAGCACAAAAAATACAAAACATGGCCTTAAAACAACATACACATCTACTTTTAGCACTTGTGGAACCACATCACAACCATCTATTTACAAGCCAAGGTGGTGATGACACCACATGCCATGCATAGTCAGAGCCAAACCAGCTACATAGCTGTAAACACTGGAATACCTCAGCAGGCTTCTGTTGATTCTTACAGCTTCACTGCCTGCCAACAGATATTAATAACAAAGGATTCATCTGTAAAATATGCCTTACTTTTTATCTAATTAGCCATTTATAGTAAGGAAGAACCTGAGAGACTGGAATGTCCTCAGAAGAACTGTTCTGAGGAGTTAAGAACAGGAAGACTATTCCCATGATGATAGCCAATATCTGGAATGGATATGGCACCTGAAAAAGTAGAAGTAAGGGAAAATTGAGGCTGCAGTCTTATACTTTGGTTATGCTAGCTGAAAAATGGGGATGAGATGCTCTTACATTGTAAAAGCTTATGTGACTGTTTGCTATAATAAGCACAAGGCCATACAATTAATTATATTGCTCAGCAAAGAAACAAACTGTGCATATGACAAGGAGTACAAATACCAACTCCTTTGCTAGCAGCAGTTTTGCTGCTATAATTTACACCATTGCACATTATACCAGCAATTTTCACTGATTTCCCTCCCCCTCCACTGCTGTACTGCAACCAAAAAGTTGTAAATTCAATTCTGACCAGGGATCGAGTTTAATTCATCCTACCGGGGTCAGTAAAATAAGTACCCAGCATATTGAGTTGGTTGCACCAAGTAGGGCCAGTGATGGGATGTAACAGGTTCTCACCAGTTCTCCAGAACCGGTAGTAACTTTCCCAGTGTCCTGGAGAACTGGTTGCAGCTTTTGGGGGGAACCACCTTTGGGGCTTTTCACTGGTTCCTCCACTGCACATGCGGGCCAAGCACTTGGTGTGCATGCACACCTACAGTGCTTGGCGCATATGCACGGCCTCCTTGCTGTTCTCCCAAGCGGGGAGGAGGAAGAGAAGCTGCTAACCTGAAGCTCCCTATAGCCTGCTCCCCTAGATATCCTAGAGAACTGGTTGGGCAAAGACTTAGTACCTAACTTCTTTAACTGTTGAAAAGTTGAAAAGTGCCAAAATGAAGCCATCTTGTGGTGAGTTCATTCTGTAGTTCCTTCCATCTGACCTAGTGTGAGAAAGAATAGCCAGAATAAGCTTTAAGCTTATGGTTTAAGCTCTGGTTTAAAAGCTCTGGTTGATTTGTGTTGTGGGTGGGTGGGTGGGTAGGTGTATTTTAATGTATTTTTTATTTATTTAATTTATTTACAGTTTTATGTTGTGGGTGGGTGGGTAGGTGGGTTGAGGTGTGTGTGTGTATGTGCTTATTTTTATTTTATCTTTTATTATTTTTTAATTTGTTTTCGTTGACCCCACCCACATCATGATGTCATGACATTGGCTCCGCCCATGATGTAAGCTCTGCCCACACCGTGATGATGTCATGGTGGGGTAGTAAAAAATTTGACATCCCACCACTGAGTAGGGCGGTATTTGTTGTTGTTCAGTCGCACAGTCGATTCCGACCCTCTGCGACCCCATGGACCACCGTCCGCCAGGCACTCCTGTCCTCCACCATCCCCCTCAACTCGCTCAGCTCTGCACCCACCGTCTCCACAACACCATCTATCCATCTCATCCTGGGCCTTCCCCTTCCTCTTTTGCCCTCGACCCTTCCAAGCATCAAAGCTTTCTCAAGTGAATCCTCTCTTCTCATTTGATGTCCAAAGTACTTTAGCTTCATCTTTATTATTTGACCTTCTAATGAGCAGTCAGGGATGATTTCTTCCAAGATCGACCTATTTGTTCTCCTCGCTGTCCAGGGGACTCTCAAAACTCTCCTCCAACACCACATCTCAAAGGCGTCTATTCTTCTGCGTTCAGCTTTCCTAATGGTCCAGCTCTCACAACCATACATTGCCACAGGGAATACCATTGCTTTGACTATGCGAATTTTTGTTTTCAATGTGATGTCTCTACTTTTCACTATGTTCCCCAGGTTTCTCATCGCTTGCCTCCCAAGAATCAGTCGCCTTTTTATTTCATGGCTGCAGTCACCATCTGCAGTGAGCTTTGATCCTAAGAAAGTAAAGTCTGTCACTGCTTCTACTTCTTCCCCATCTATTTTCCAGGGACTGATAGGGCCTGTTGCCATTATCTTGGTTTTTTTGTTATTGAGTCTCAAGCCAGCTTTTTCACTTTCTTCTTTCAACCTAATCAGGAGCTTCTTTAGGTCCTCCTCACTTTCTGCCATTAGGGTGGTATCATCTGCATATCTCAAATTGTTGATATTTCTTCCAGCAATTTTGATCCCAAATTGTGATTCCTCCATCCCTGCATTGCGCATTATGTGTTCTGTGTATAAATTGAATAAACATGGTGACAAAATGCAGCCTTGTCTTACTCCTTTTCCTATTCCAAACCACTCCGTCATTCCACTTTCTGTCCTAACTGTTGCCTCTTGATTCATGTACAGATTTCTCATGAGGCCTATAAGGTGTTCCGGTATTCCCATCTCTTTAATTACTTGCCACATCTTGTTGTGGTCGACACAATCAAAAGCCTTCGTGTAATCAATGAAACAGAAGTAGACTTGTTTCTGATATTCCTTTGTTTTTTCCATGATCCATCTTATGTTGGCAATGTGATCTCTAGTCCCCCTGCCTCTTCTGAAACCCGCCTGCACTTCTGGTAATTCTCTCTCCACATACTGTTGCAGCCTATCCTGTATTATCTTGAGCATCACCTTGCTAGCGTGAGGGATGAGCGCAATTGTTCGATAATTTGAACATTCTTTGGCATTACCCTTTTTGGGAAGTGGAACGTATACAGATCTTTTCCAATCCTGTGGCCATTGTTTTGTTTTCCAAATCTGCTGTATAGAAATCCAAAAATAAATAAATAAATAAATAAAATAAATATTGGGGTCCGAAAGGCTAATTAACTTGTGCACTGCCCAGAGAGTGCACTAAGTGCTATGGGGCAGCATAGAAGTGTGATTGCTTTGCTTTGTTTTGCTCTACCTTCTTACCCCATTTTCTAAGGGATTCCCCAATGCAAAAAGGCTGCAGGGAGAAGGGGGAATTGATGGAACTCTCCTCACCCACATCTAACGTTGGGAATGTCTGGTTAAAGGAAACTCCTCATAGGATGCTCCTGCCAGCAGGAGTAATCATAGTATCACTGGTACTGTAACTTCCTTATTTCTAAAATGCTGTAATGTGATCTAGCACTTCCTGGGTTACCAAGTTGCTCCTTTTACCACATTGTAGATGGAAACATTATAGAGAGATAGATTTCGTCTCAGATTGCTCATCCCTTGTAATGTTGTAATTAATATATTAGAACAAGGTCTCTTCTATTATGGCTTGAAACTATGTGTGACACACTGTGCTGTGAAAGGCAAATGGAAGACTGCTACATTGTATTGTTCCCTGGCTGATCATCATAGTCATAGCCAATATAAAGTATCAGATATGGCACTAGAAGGACGAGGAGGAGGAGGAGATGGTGGTCCCTATAGTGGTAACCAAATCACTTCCTTCTATATATTGAAACTTGACTACTATATACACACACACATGCACACTCACTGAAATGATGAAGGGTATGTTTGTGTGCAGGAGTGCTCTATTTTTAGTTCTGTCTGGTGAGGCAAGGTAATTTTATAGCTCTCTTGATGGGTGGAAAACAGGGGTGGAATCGTGTTACATGTTTATGCCACTACTTCAGAGTAAAATCATCTAAGTGGAAAAATGTGATCTCCTCAGACTTTCAGAGTACAATCATTAAAAGAAAGCTCCATTGAATTATATTAGGCTTAAAGAATTGCTGAGCTAAACTTTGCGGCCCACTAGTTTGGGTCATAGTAACTCAAAGAAATAGCTGAATATTTTGAGGTCCAGCCAATTTAAATGGGGAATTTAAATTAGAGCATATGCTTAACTCTCCTTCTGTGAAATTGGCTTCTTATAATAGAGCACCAGGCACTACGGACTTTCCTCTGCTAATGTTTGTGAGTTTATCGCAATCTTTGATGTTGGGTTATATTTGATGTTGTTGATTGATTTCACAGTCCATTATTTGATTGAGAGAGTTTTGGTTTCTCTGTGTGCTTATATTTCATCTGTTGTGTTTACTACCCAGTGGCTCTTAAGACAGAGGGGCAGTATGAAAATGAAACAAACAAATAAAAGTGAATTCAGTGCCACTGAATTTATTGTGCATCAGAGCACAGATTAGCGGTACAAGCCTAATTCAAAGACCTGCCAACTGTACCATATTTGGTGTAGGCATCTTTTGTTCTGACACAGCCTCTCTTGTTTGCACTCATCTGGGATTTGCTGACAAGAATCTTCTGGCACAACTGTTGTGTGTCTAAGATCGGCTAAAAGAACCAAAGGTGGTGGGAAACGAGCAGAGAGATGGAGGAGTTATGTCAGATCCGAGCCTTGTCTAGTCCAGGGAGACAGTCACCGCAGACCAATATAATTGCCAACATCAATAGGCACTTGGATTGAACACAGTTTTAGCTTATCTTCCTTTGTCAATTTTGATACAATGGTAAGGAATAATTTGAAGTGTTATATTGAACTAAAGGTATTCCAATGAGCCAGTGTCATTAGAAGATGGCTACACTAAGACTCAAGAGATGTGGTTTCAAGACTCTGCTTGGCCATGGAAATTTGCTGATGGGAGGATGTCATTGTTAAATGTAAATGTAAAGGTTGCCCTTGTTTGAAAGCCAACCATGTCCAATTCTAGGGGCTGGTGCTCATCTCCATTTACTGCCAAAGAACCATCACTGTCTGTATCTGCAGACATGGTAATGTGGTGGGCATGACTAGATGCTGGAGTGCATGGAAAGCTGTTACCTTCCTGCCAAAGTGGTACAAATTCATCTACTTGCCACTTCTTGCTTTCAGACTGTTAGGGTGGCAGGAGCTGGGACAGAGACGGGAGCTCACTCCATCCTGCACTCGTGTCTTGAACCTCAGAATTATTTAGGTTCTTCAGAATGTTATTTTTACCAAAATACATGTTTGTTCTTAAGTACAGGAGTTAACATGGCTGAATAAATGTTAGCATACCCTAAAGTTTTAAGATTTACGTAGTCTTGAACCCAACAACATTAAACATAGTTCACACTCATACTTTATTAATTTCACACTCTTTGAGAGAAGGGGGTCGGATCTCAATTCTAATAATAAATTTGTACATCTAGAAAAATAATTTTATACACTTTGCAAAAGTTGCTTTATCTTTACAGAGAAACCATAGTTTGTTTATTTTCTCAAGGGCAACTGAAACAATAACATTACATCTGGTGCTTATGGTATTTTAATTTAGTACAGTATGAGGTTGTTATAAATGCATTGTGTGTGCTATAATTTAGACTTATCTCCTTGCAACAGGAGACAGGAAAGCTATTCCAATGTTTTATACATGTGCACTTATATTGTCCTCCCCTTGGAATATACAACCTTGTCTAATTTAGTATAATTCTCCTGTTCTCCACTATGTTTTCCGGTTGCACTTAGAGCATAATCTCAAGCTGCCCTGCTAAATAGGACTTAGTTCCTCAAAGCATGCATAGAATTATAACTTTTATCAGTTTTTTATTAAACTTGATAATATACATCCTGATCCAACTCCAGACAGGTGCAACTACATAATTGCATTCAGTGATTTTCTAACACTCCACAGTTTTGAAGTATCTGATTGCTTCTAACTAGTTGATGATGGTGATTATGTTCTGTCACGTCAATTCTGACTTTTGGCAACCATTTTCAGGGTTTTCCAGTTAGACAATACAGTACTCAGAAGTGGTTTACCATATCCTTCTTCCAAGGGCACCCTGGGACTGCGCAACACGCTGGTTCTTCTTCTGGAAAGCATAATGGGAATTGAACTCCCAGCCTCTAGCTCTATAGTCAGATACCTAAACAACTGAGCTATCCAGACAGCTAATTAGTTACATGCAATTCATTCCTTTTCCTAGTAACTATAGCAGTGATGGTGAACCTTTTAGAGACTGAGTGCCCAAACAGAAGGGCGGATCAAACTCTGTGCTGGGGGGAGGGAGAAATTGCTCCCATTGGGCTGCTGGGCAGAGGGTTGGGGCAAACTGTTCTGTGGAGGAGGAAATGTTCCCATTGGACTGCTGGGCAGAGGGGCAGGGTGGACTCTGTGCTGGGGAGGAAGGAAGCACTCCCATTGGACTGCTGGGCAGAGGGGCGGGGTGAACTCTGTGATGGGGCATGGGAGGAAGTGCTTCCATTGGGCTGCTGGGCAGAGGGGTAGGACAAACTCTGTCCTGGGGTGACAGCGCACATGCCAAAGGAGATGGCTGGGAGTGCCACGTCTGATACATGTCCCATAGATTCACCACCACTGAACTATAGAATGAATGTATTCCTTTGTAACACAACATGAAGTAAAGTTACTCCTTTTCTGCAAATGTTGCAGTTACTTAAATTGGTAGTGGGCAGTTAGCCTCACTTAATTTTGGAGGGAAAGAAGGCTTGTGAACAGAGGGGGAGTTCTTACCCGATATTTCAGTGGGCATCCCATGCTCTGATAGTGAAAACTCATAGTAGAGATGAAATATCTCACAGTTCAAGTTCTGGTTTCTGCTGTGCTTCAGATAGTTAAATTAAAAACATCTGTCTGAGAGAGTTTTAAATAACCGTTTAGTTACTACTAACACATAGGAAAGAAAAGTGCTATACAGTAATACCTTGGATAACGCGAAGACTTGGTTCTACAAGTCTTGGTGTTATCCGATTTTTAGTGTTATCCGATCCATGTTGAAATCCTATGGGATGGATCGGAAATTAACTGCTGAAACTTGTATGCAACACATGCAGTTCCTGGCACCCATCCCATAGGACCTTAACGTTATTCGATCCAATTCTCCTCCCCAGATTGCTTAACGTTATGCGATTTTAGCATTATCCGAGGTATTACTGTACATGTATATACTGTATGTAATGATTTATTTATTTTTTTGCAGAAATTGCATCTCGATTTACACAAATAAATCAATTTACGTAAGGGGTTTCCTTCTGTCTTATAATTCTAAAATGGTGCTGCCACCATTTTAAATTCTAAAATCATGGCCCTGTGCAATTTTAGAACTAAAAATTCCAGCTCACCCCTCCCACCCCCACCACCAGAAGTCACAAGACATCACTTACCATGGTGGTGGTGGAGGCAGTGGTGGTGATAGTGGCAGTTTTGCTGCATTTTTAGGAGTCCCCAATGCTTTTACCAGGACTGAGAAAGTGTCCCCCACATATCCGCTCCATTCCGTTATTCGTCCGAGGTCGCTGTGTGGCTCACTTTAGCTGGGAATGCACAGAAGCCTCGGACAAAGTGTGCAACTATATATATAGTTTTTGGATTATTTTTGGTCCGGTCAGGACCTTTTTAATTTTTTCAGTGCATCCCTATGGAGATGCATCAATTTATGTAAAAAACCGATTTAGATAAAAAGCTACGGAACAGACTTTTTACATGAATCTGAGTTTTACTGTATACTCTTAGCCCAGGCATAGGTCCTGTTGAACTCAATATGAATCTTTTTTTTTTTTTTAGATATAGTTCAAAAAACCTTTAAAGCACAATTGTTCACCAGAGTGCCAGGAACTGCATGTGTTGCATACAAGTTTCAGCAGTTAATTTCAGATCTCAATTCAAATAATAGACTGGGAACAATCTCTGGGTAAGACTCTGGAAAGTTGCTGAACAACTGGACTAGATGATCCAAAATCTGACTTAGTATTAGGTAGCTTCATATGTTCCTAATTTAAAAGCTAGCACAAACATCTGGATACAACAGGCAGAGTCCTATTAGTATTCACATAAGATTTGCATAACTTGCCATCAATTAATTCCAGCTAATTGATGAGGTGCCAGGACACATTTAAATTGTGATACAAGATGATTTAGTACTTCATCAATTAACTGTGACAATTATACAAAGCTTATGAAAACAGCAAAAGAATTCTAACCACCTTTTTAAACCAATCATCATTTGATTTTCTCTAGTGTCTACATACGCACATTTCCAAGATGTGAGATGTAGATGAATTTTCTATAAAAATATAACACCCACCATAATTCTGTTTTTAATAATAAAAATACCACAGTTGTATCTGACTCTAGGGTGTAGTGCTCATCCAGTGTGGGCTCAAAAAAATTTTTTTACTACCACACTGTGGACGTGGTATGGTGGGCGTGGCCAGGGGGAAAGCCCTGTGTTGCACCTGAATTAGGACTACTTTATTTCAAAACTTGGATGGGCGGGGCCAGAATTTCTGCTACCAGTTCTGGCGAACTGGTGCAAACCTGCTAGTGCCCATCACTGTGCTCATCTCTGTTTACAGCCAAAAAGCCACTGCTCTCTGTCTCTGAAGACTTTTCCATGGTCATGTGGCAGGCATAACTAGACAGCGGAGCACACAGAAGGCTGCTACCTTCCCACCAAAGCAGTACCTATTCACCTACTTGCAATTTCTTATTTTTGAACTGCTACTTTGTCAGGAGCTGGGACAGAGACAGGAGCTCATTCCATCTTGCAGCACTTGGCTCTCAAACTGCTTACCTGCTGACATTCTAGTTGTCAAGTTCAGCATCAGAACCACTAAGCCACCACAGGGCTGTATACACAAAGGTAATTCATCAAGGAGCTTTGAAGTGATAGGCTGTCAAGAACAGAGGATGGATTACCTTCGCTATGAAAGGAGAAGTATTTCTCCAAGTTCCCAACTAAGATATATTGAAGTTAATTAAATGGAAATGTATTTCTCAAGTTGCAGGATTGCTTTTGCCACTTATTGAACTTGATTAATTATAACATGGCCGCTTTATTATTCAGTGTTAAGCCTAGAAGTGAACAATGAGGAGGCCATCATGGGTGGTCCTCTAGTGAGCTAGGGGCAGCCTCCATTCAGATGTTATCAGAGAGCAAGCAATATATATATTGTTTAAAAGACAAAAACATTGTGACACCTTAAAGATTAACTCCTGTATTTTAATGTTAACTTTTCATGGATCAAGCCCACTTCATCAAATATAAGAGTGAGACTTAATGGGATTAATTTATACATGCAGTATCAGGTACATAGGTGCACAATGGTTGACTTTACAAATCAATGTGGCTTTTTACAACCAGTAATAACAGAAGATCCCTGATTGGGGGTTCAGATTAATTACCGTGAAGTTTGGGTCTGTTGAGCTAAGAAATAAACCTATCAAACCAATCAGATTCACATAGGTGTCGATCCATTGTTGCATATTTGATTCTACTCTAGTTGGAAATGGTAACTGAATTTTGGCCAAGAAGAGCAGTAAATATTTTAATATTTACTTCAAATTTCTACCATTTGGTAGTGTTTGAAAAAAAAATCTAACAAACTAATTCATAAAACTACTGTATCATTATTATAAGCCTAAACTCACTGTATGAATAGCAGTGAGCCTTTTCTTTGAATTTATAAGATATAAACATATTTTTCTGAAATTGTTTCCCGATTGGTGAAACAAGTAAGTGAAACATTTTTCTATAAAAATGCTTTACTTAAAGGTCCACTTACTGCCCTGCCCTGTGGCTGGTGTCCTTCTGAACATGCATATTGAAACTGTTAAATGAAACAACAGTATTGAAATAAATGTGCTGAGGTTATTGTCTGGGTTAGAGGGGAAGAAAGTTCACCGTTCAATCAGCCTTTTGGAGATGTAACAATGCTGGCTTTGTTTCAAATGCAAGACCACAAAAAAAAGTTAAAGGCTTCTTGGGGTTCTTTGAAGACCCAAGAGCTGGAGAATATAAAATAAAGGGGAGGGAGACAGAGAACAGGAGTGGAAGATTTACACCACTGCCTTAAGTTTAAGACACACTAGTTTTCAAACATTCCTTCTTTCCTAAAACGATCCATCGTTTCTCTTGTTAACTTGTTGACTCCTATTTTGATATAAGCCCTATAGTTCTGGGCAATAGTAGCAATAAACCAATGTTACAGAGTACGATGTACATCTTATGGCTATGCCATTTCTGTTCCAGACTGTATCTGTAGGGTAGATTCAATTTGCACAATTCCATTTTTTCATAGATAGCATAGGATAGTACAGTACATGTATATTCAAAGTTCCAACAATTGTCAGCCAAGATGAATTGAAACTTTTCATTCTGTACAAGATATTCTTTACTGCATGGGAAGTTTATAGTTCGTTAGCTTGGTAGTTGTGTAAGCTTATATTTGTGGATCGTGACAACAGAGAAGAAATAAAGTGGATATCAATTGTATCATTTTGCTGTTGTTGTTTTAATAGGAGGGGGATCATTTTTGTTTTGTTGTTGTTTTTATCAATAAATTTATTCAGTTTGTTTATTCTTTATGATTAATTTCTTATTGTAAAGGATTTTTAATGGCAGAAGGAAGAATGGGTAAATCTTATTTGGAGTGATTTGCAGCAGATTCACATGAGATGGATTTCTGAGCCCCACTTTTTAAATTATGGCAATAAGGCAATGACTCTTCTTCACACTAAATTATATTGACTGAAGAATACAAAGAGTACGTACAAAGTAGCTAGGAATTGGTTTTTGGAAGGAAGGGTAGAATGCCCTGTTGCATTTAGTTTTGTTACTCAAAATAAATTCTTGGATTATTAATCTTTTTAATACTAAATGTATGGACCATTAGGAAAACTGAGCGCAGAAGAATAGAGACCTTTGAAATGTGGTGTTGGAGGAGAGTTTTGAGAGTCCTCTGGACAGCGAGGAGAACAAATAGGTCAATCTTAGAAGAAATCAACCCTAACGGTTCCTTAGAAGGGCAAATAGTAAAGATGAACCTAAAGTACTTTGGATATCAGATGAGAAAAGAGGATTCACTTGAGAAAGCCTTGATGTTGGGAAAGGTGGAGGGCAAAAGAAGAAGGGGGTGGCCAAAACTGAGATGGCTAGATGGTATTGTAGAGACAATGGGCACAGAGCAGGGCAGGTTGAGGGGGATGGTGGAGGACAGGAGTGCCTGGAGGTGGTGGTCCATGGGGTCGCAAAGGATCGGAATTGACTGTGTGACTGAACAACAACAACAACAACAACGTCGACGACGACGACGGATATTTTTTAATACAGTGGTACCTCGCTTAAAGAGCATAATGGGTTCCATGGGATTACTCTTTAAGCAAGTTTGCTCTTTAAGCGAAACACCATTGTAAGTGACCAATTGTAACTTCTGGGGTGGGAGTGGGGTGCGACCCCCAATTTAGTTGTTAAGTGAGTTTTTGGTTGGTTTTAGTTGTTAATCGAGGCGACCATTCAGAGAAAATTCTGCTCTTAAGCAAGTTAGTCTCTAAGCGAGGGGCTCTTTATATGAGGTTTTACTGTACCTGGCTGTAGTTGGTGGATTCTTGAGGTTGTAGCAAAAATCCAAAAGTAAATCACTGAACACTGAAGCACTTTTTTAAAAGATTGTGTGCAAATTGAAAGATAACACTACGCTTTATGCCAGTCATGTCTAACCTAGTGGCTCCCAGGCCTCATTAACTACAATTATCAAAATCTATATTTCCTTGGGCAAAAGCTTCTACAGGCTATGCTATGTAGGCTATGTCAAGCTTAGGTAAAGGTCACTCTTGCTCCACAGCCAGTCGTATCCAACTCTAGGGTTCAGTGCTCGTCTCTGTTTCATAGCCGAAGAGCCTGCACTGTCTGTTTCTGCAGATGTTTCTGTGGACATGTGTCAGGCATGGCTAGACACTGGAGTGTATGGAACACTGTTTACCTTCCCAATGAAGTGGTACCTATTAATCTACTTGTAATTTCCTGCTAGGTTGGCAGGAGCTGGAAAAGAGACGGGAGCTTACTCTGTCATGCAGTACTCGGTTATGGAACTCTGACCTTCCAGTCTTCAAGTTAAAGCATCTTAACCACTTGAGCCACTGCAGTCCCATGCGCAGTCCCATGTCAAGCATAGATGACCCTAATACTTAAGTGTTGATTAACTTGAATGCACGAGTGGGCCTAGTGTAAGGGGGGGGGGGGGATTGACAAGTGTCGGGATTCCTAACTGCCTCAGTTCTCACTATTCCTTCTCTGCAAATTTCCCTATTGATTGCCCCAACTCAGAATTCTTCTGGATTCAAAACCCAGCTATGTTTATACTAGGGCTAAGATTGCTCACAAAATGACCATAACTTTGATGGCACTTAAACAAGGAGGCATCCATGACCTCCTCACCTAACCATAAACCACATTTTTGTAATGGGATCTCTGCTTGTGTAAAGGCAATGCTTGTACAGTAATATCCCGGATAACGTGAGTACCGTATAGCGTGAAAACCACATAACATTACAAGATTTTCGGAAAAATCTTGTATCAAATAACGTGATTTTTAACGTTATCCGATACAGTCGTTCTTAGCAGCAGGGTGGCTGGAAAGCTGAACGGGGTTCTCCGTTCAGCTTCCCAGCCACCCTGCAGCTATGGAGGCAGGGGTGGGGAGGCTGGAAAGCTGGTGGGGGGCTCCCCCGTCGGCTTCCCCAGCCACCCCACAGCTGCGGAGGCAAGGGCGGGTGGCTAGGGAAGCCAACAGGGAGTCCCCGTCAGCTTCCCCAGCCACCCTGCAGCTGTAGATCGGGTCCTCTGATCTCTCTGGAGCAGGCAGGGGACCCGATCCAAGCTGTTTCTGGGCTTCCCCGACGTCCTCAGCCAGTGCAGCAAGCCAGAATGTCAGAGTTCGAATCCCGACATTCTGGCTTGCTGCACTGGCTGAGGACGTCGGGGAAGCCCAGAAACAGCTTGGGTCGGGTCTCCACACCTCCCTGGATGTGGCTGGGGGGTCAGAGCCCCCAAAATTGGTAAAAAAATGGATGTTTTTTTTACCAATTTTGGGGTCTCTGACCCCCCCCCCCGCCGGGTCCAGGGAGGTGGGGAGACCCGACCCAAGCTGTTTCCAAAGTTCTCCCACCTCCCTGGAGGCTGCAGCAAGCCAAAATGTGAGGATTCAAATCCTGACGTTCTGGCTTGCTGCAGCCTCCAGGGAAACAGGGCTTTTTTTAACATTGTGTGATCAATGTATCGCACAACGTTAAAAACCGGATAACGACGGGACTTGTGGAACCAAGTCATAACGTTATTCGGGGTACTAGTGTACAAGTAAAACATCAAATATTAGTGGTGAGCAATGTCCATACTTTAATACAATTACTATTTGCAGTGAACATCACCAGATCTAAAATTTAAAACTGTTCTTCATCACAGCATGTGATAAAATATTCTTACATCCCCATCAGAAAAAGAAGATAGGTGTTACAAGTGTAATCTATTCTCTTTAAAGACTACAGTAAGTGTTGTTAGCACCTTTTGGCTGTTCGTGAACCATTGACATTTTGATAGTAGTTTAAAAGCCTTTGAATTATCATGAAGGGGAAGAAGGCAGCAGCCTCAAAGAGTATTGGATTCAGGCTGTTTCAAGAGTCACCTCAAATATAGAAATAGAAACAGCTTCCCTTAAGACAATGGGTTCTATGAGTCTCATTCAGTACCATTACTAATACTTACAGAATGCAGCTGCCATAAAAGTCTATAAATATACTTTTCACTGATTATAAATGTCCCTTGCATTCCCATTTTTAGGCAGTAAGTTCATGTTGCTACATATTTGGTAGAAATCTATACCTCATTTGTCAGGGGAAAATGTGTATTCTTGACATTCAATATTTGAGTCGGAGACATACTAACCACTCATTGGTCACAATTCTTATTAACTATTTACATCAATGTTAAATCTAGTGGTGTAAATCCCTGTGATGAATTGTGACTGATTAAGTACTGTAGTTGAATTATTTCTTATATTGAGTGCACATTCATGTGACTGATATACACCAAAAAAAAATTAAAAGACTCAATTTCTTAATTAATCGCAGCTCAACATAGATATTTATGCCCTTAGGCATAGGGTGACGTACATAAGTTACAGGATTCTAGCTATACGCTTATCTGATGTAGCAAAGCAGGCAAAATTGAATTTGTTCTGCAGCATAATAGCTAAAATATCTGTAACTTCAGAGACACCTTCAACAACAATTGTGGATGCATACATGAAATATAGATAAAATTCAAACCCATTAAAATGTTTAAATGATTTTACTGTTTTATTTTTAACTAATAGCAAGCTACTTCAATAGCACTATCTCGACTGTTTGCTAGATATTATTCTGCATGTGATAGGGCATACATTGCATGCACGTAAATGCTGCATTGACTGTATTTGCCCACATTCACAGAAAATGTGTCTTATATCTAAGTAACCATATTTTACTTAGTTATTTCTTCATCTTCCTGCTTTACTTCAAAGTCTATTAAGAGACCTCCAGAAGGTCTGGCTGGTATCCAGTGATGGGTAGCCAAAAATTTTACTATCATGCTGTAGGCAGAGCCTACGTCATGGGCGGAGTCTACGTCATGGGCAATCTAGTCATGGCTGCCATATGACCATGTATACATTTTCAAATACAGGCAGCACTGGCTCTTTGGCTGTAAATTGAGATGAGCACTGCACCCTAGAGTCAGATACGACTTTTGAGCAAGGGAGACCTTGAACCACTTGCAGGGACAAAATCTGATATCAAATTTGAATACCAGTCAGGGATCTTCTGTTATTAGGTAAAAGTTGCTCATATTAAAATACACTTTAAAATACACATAAAATACACATTAAAGTAAACATTAAAAAACACCCAACCACCCCACACCCAGAGGCAACTCACATACCCTGGGGAGCAGGCAGTAGGGAGCTTCAACGGCTGCTCTTTCTCCTCCTCCTCCCCGCTCGGGACAGCAAGCAAGGGGAGCGTCAATGCCCAAGCACCGCCGCGGCCATGCCTCTGAGGATCTCAACTACAAGACCATGGTGCCTCCAAGGAGGCTGCCAAGGCCTTCAGACACAAGGCCACGGTGCCTCCAAGGAGGCTGCCAAGGGCCTCACCAGCCACCGCCAGTTCCTCTGTGGCCACACACAGCTGCACGACGCTATGTGCTGCCACCCTCCAAGCAGCAAATGGCTGCTTGGCTCAGTGCGCAGAACGCTAGAGGCACACATGCATGCTGAGTGCTGGAGGCATGCATGCACTGTGGAGGCACGCATGTGCAAGTGGGGAAAACTGCCACAAAAGGTACACACACCCCCGGGTGGCGGCCCCAAAAAGTTGCCACCGGTCCATGCGGCCACCCCAAAAAAGTTGCTACCAGTCTACATGGAACGGTGCAAACCGGCTCTTGCCCACCACTGCTGGTATCTTGTTCTGGTGGGGAATATGAAGAGATAATGAGCCCATGTGAAAAAGTAAATTATAGATCTTAGCACAGCAGATGTAATGTTCCTATTCCCAAGGGGTGCCACACCTGCAGCTCATTTCAGTGGACTTAAGTTCACAATTTCTGTCATCTGTCAGCATGTTTTGTGTAATCCTGTTGACACTGATTGCACAGTTGAACCAGCTCTAAAGGCCAAACTACACATTATATTAAATTTGTTGTTGCCTTTAATATAACATTTCTTGAGAACAAAAGTAGCAACTGCAGGACTGGAATTTTAAATATTATTCTTTTAAATTGCTCCTTGCATCTGGGAGTAAGCTCCTGTTGGCCTCCTAATGCAATTAGCAGCTTGGGGAGAGAGAAGACACAACAATTTACCGTATATCAGGACTGGGGTAAGGATGGGGGAAAGTGTAATCCATTTGACTGCCATAGCATTAATGCTAACCGGCACAGCAGCCTCTGTTTTGGTTTACAGCAATGTATTTATTGTACATGGGGCTGTGATGACTTAGTGATTAAGAAGCTGAACTTAATGACTGGAAGGTCAGCAGGTCAGCAGCTTGAGACCAAAGTGCTGCATGACAGACTGAGTTTCCGTCCCTGTCCCAGCTCCTGCCAACCTAGCAGTTTGAAGGCAGAAAATTGTAAGTAGACAAATAGGTACCACTTTGGCAGGAAAGATAAACAGTGTTCCACACACTCCGGTGTCTAGTCATGCCTGCCACATGTCCACATAAATGTCTGCATATGCAGACAGCATTGACTCTTTGGCTATAAATAGAGATGAGCATCAAACCTTAGAATTGGATATGACTGGCTTTTAAACAAGGGCAACCTTTACCTATTTATTGTGGAATTTTACATGTAATTTAGTCTTCATTTTTTCTCTGTTTTTTTTAATTTCCCCAAGAAACAGTGTTTATGCAGACAACATCTAAGAGTGAATCCAGGTTGTAGCTGATGCCATGACTTCTGGAAACTTTTCTTGCTTCTGCAAATATATATGTAGAGCTGAATTGAGTCTGTTGGGTCAAGGGGACAGAGTTTAATGACACTGCATATATTTTTTTTTAAACAAATTCAAGGGCTCTCCCATCTTCATTCTATGGGTCCCAAGTATCTATCTCTACCCAGACCCCCAAACACACACAGAGTAGCCTGGAGCCATGGTTCCTTCTACACACATATGCAGTCCAGTTGTAAATTTTTTACAGTAGTCCATTACCTTTGGCAGACCCCTTTCCAATATGCCTAAGAGAGGAGGGGGAAAAATATGGCAAGGCACACAACTGATGAACATACACACAAGCACACAAGTCTGCAAAATGGAAATACCTGGGACTTAAAGATACAAATCAAAGTACAGTATCTAATTTTATTCTAGAAGTTACAGTGCTTATATAGGGCTTCGGATATGTTGATAATATTATCCAAACAACATACGATATACTATACATTGACAGTACATTTTGTTAAGTTAGATAATTCTGTTTGTCTGCTATTTGTCTCTAATAACAACTTAGTCTTCTGCATTCTTTTCATTATCAGTTCCCTTGTTCTGACACAGAAGAAAGTAGAACTGAAATACAGTTTCTTAGCTACCGAAGCTAAGAGTTAGAGCAAAGGTAAAAAATATATGCCTAATATAAATTTTATTACACAGTTTACCACAATTTGCTGTCACTATATTTAGAGATTCCCTAAAACTGAATCTAAAGCAGCCCCACTGGTGACAGAGAGACAGATAAGAACAGCAACCATATGAATAATGGCATGGGAGAAGCACTTATCACATAGCATCTCTCTGCTTCAGTGGCTTTCAAGGTAAGACAAGACCTCTGTCAGTTGCTGTCCTAGCTGTAATTGCTGGTAAAGGTAAAGGTCTCCCTTGCGTGAAGGACTGTCATATCTGGATCTAGTTTCTAATCTCAATTTATAGCCAAAGAACAAGTGCTCTCTGTATCTGCAGACATTTCCATGGTCACGTGGTAGGCAGGACTAGAAATTGGAGCACACAGAATGCTGTTACCTTTCCCACCAAAGGTATTTTTATTTACAGTACTTGCAATTTCTTGCTTTCAAACTGTTAGGTTGGCAGGGGTTGGGAAAGACACCAGGAGCTCATGCAGTGCTTAGGTCTTGAAATGTTGACCATCTAGTCACCAAGCTCAGTTTCTAATCAACTGCACAACAGAACTTACAATTAATTCTACTTTCCTTGTTCCAGCAATAAAGATCAGAACCACATTCAAGCATCAGATGGTACCTGTGTGTTAAATTGAGCCCCAACGCTCTGAGTAGAAGTAACCTAGATGCAAAATGCAGGCCTTTATCTAACAATTTCCACTGCTGAGAATAGGAAGGCAGAGCTTGTCATGCTGTAGCTGGCTTCCTATAGGAGTTTATGGTAATTAAGTTAGCAGAGTACAGTATGTTAGTATGACAGGCTCATGCATGTGAA
This sequence comes from Furcifer pardalis, assembly GCA_030440675.1. Classification (NCBI taxonomy): domain Eukaryota; kingdom Metazoa; phylum Chordata; class Lepidosauria; order Squamata; family Chamaeleonidae; genus Furcifer; species Furcifer pardalis. The sequence continues at coordinate 74,335,182 of CP126892.1, forward strand.
TTAGAATACTAAGGATGTTCATAACAAAGTAAAAGTGGTGGTAGAAAAACCCAGTTAATACTTCTTGTTGAGAAAGGAGTGGCGCAGCGGCTCCAGGGGGTCCTGGAGGAAGCGGATTATCTGGACCTTTTCCAGTCAGGCTTCAGACTGGGTCATGGTATGGAGACTGCATTGGTCGTGCTGTTTGATGATCTCTGGTGAGAATGAGATGGAGGGTACCCCTCCTTTCTCACTCTTCTTGACCTCTCAGTGGCTTTCAGTACTGTCGACCACGGTATCCTTCTGAACAGGCTACAGGTTTGGGGATCCAGGGCACTGTGTTAGTCTGGCTCTCCTCCTTCCTGGGTTTCCGGACCTAGTTGGGGGGGGCAGGGGTCAAGTCCGAGGCATCTCACGTGTGGGGTGCCACAGAGCTAGGTCCTCTCACCCTTACTCTCATCTACATGAAACCACTGGGTGAGATAATTCGATCCCACGGGGTGTGATATCATCAGTATGCTGATCATACTCAATTGTATATCTCTGTCCGTGGTGATCCCAGTGATGCAGCCAAGGTCCTGACAAGTTGCCTAGAGGTGGTTAGGGTTTGAATGGGGGACAAAGGACTACAGATTAATCCCAGCAAGACCGAGTGGCTGTGGGTGAAGGGACCCGGTCCTCATAAGGAGTTATCACCGCTGGTTAGGGATGGGGCATCATTGCCCCAATCTGACCCGGTGCTCAACCTGGGGGTCCTCCTGGACTCGTGGCTTCTGCTCTAGGAGCAGGTTATGACCATGGCCAGGAGGGCCTTTGGACAAGTGCAAATTATTAATCAATTGCACCCACTCCTGATCCGGGAGGTCCTGTTCATGGTCACCCATGACCTGGTCACTTCCCATTTGTACTATTGCAGTGCACTCTATGTGGGGCTGCCCTTGATGACCATCCAGAGACTGCAGTTGGTCCAGAATGTGGCAGCCCATGCAGGAGCTGGACTAGCTGCCTATATGTCTCCGGGTGCAATTCAAGGTGCTTGTTGTCACCTTTAAAGCCCTTCTTGGTAGCAGACCAGGATACCTCAGGGACCGCATCATCCCGAGGACATCGACCCACAAGAGCAAACTGAGATGGCACCCTTCAGGTACCATCTGTTGGGGAGGCTCACCTCTCCAGCACAAGGAAAATGGCCTTCTTGGTCATAGCCCCCACACTACGGAACCTCCTCCTGGTAGAATTATGCCTCCAGGCCCAGTTGCTGCCATTTAGGAAAGAACTGAAGATGTGCTTGGCAAAATGGGTCCGGAGGCCAGGATTGTCAACGCTCTTCTTTCTGGCTCGTCTAAGTCTCCCCCTCCTGTAATTATTTTTTTTTAATATTAGGGTTTTGTAGATTTTATATTTGTTTTTAGATAGTAAATGGCACAGCAGGGGGACGAGTAATATTGCTATGTTTTTAAAGGTTTTTAAATTGTTTTATATTGGTTTTAACTTGTGTAAACCACCCAGCATCCATTGGATAGGGCGGTAAATAAATGTATTAAATTAAATTTAAAAAGTCATTCAGAATAAGCTCCTAGAGCTGGCTTCCCTATGTGCTGGTATGGCAATGGCTATCCTGTGGCCATCAGTTCCACTACAAACAAAGGATAACAAAGAACTATTTCTTTGAAGAGAGAAATGGCTCCAGTTCAGTAATGTACATGTCACTTTAAATAAACTAAGAGAAGTCAAGGTGCCCAATTCTACTAGACTATGTGTCTATTGCCCACATTGGCAAGGGACTGTGGTGGCTTAGTAGTTAAGATGCTGGGCTTGAAGCCTGAAAGTTCAGAGTTTGATACCCAAGTGCTGAATGACGGAATGATCTCTTGTCTCTGTCCCAGCTCCTGCCAACCTAGCAGTTCAAAAGCAAGAAATTGCAAGTAGAATAATAGGGACCACTTGGGTGGGAAGGTAAACAGCATTCAATGCACTCTGGTGTCTAGGCATGCCTGCCACAAGTCCATGGAAATGTCTGCATATGGCTCTTTGGCTACAAACAGAGATGAGCACTGAACCCTAGAGTCAGATATGATTGGCTTTTGAGCAACGGCAACCTTTACCTTTACCTCTTGCTACATTTATTCAACATTTTAAAGAGCACATCCATGAGTGTAGCAAAGGGTGGACTTTCCACATATGTCAGATTTGAGGAGTCAATGTTTGGCTCTGGAGATGTTGTCTCTCCTTTTATCCTGTGCAGCTATGTTGACTAAGGCTTTTGGGAGCTGCAATTCAGTAATGTTGGGAGAACGACACATTCCCCACTTGAACATTTTCACTGAGCTCTAAGACTAGGGGTGAAACCTGTTGTCATCACCCCTAGATAAATTGGCAGTCTTGCTGTCTCCTGCCAAATAACTCAATTGACTCTAGGTTAGTGGTAAGAGCATTCTTTATTTTGCTAGGTGCTTTCAACAGTGATTCTCTGGCACTGGCCTCTTGCATCCCAGGGTGCTGAATCCTCCTGCACTAACCCCCTGTTGTGTTTATATTTGATATTGTAATATATGTTGCCCATGTTTTGTTAGCCGCTCTGAGTCGCTTCGGCAAGTAGAGCGGCATATAAGTCTAAATACATACATACATACATACAATCCCAGACCAGCTCACCTGTCATGCAGAAGGACTCTAGTTTTTCTACTACCAAGCCCTAGTTCTCCTCTTCCTCCTCTGTTGACTCCTCACCAGGCACTGAGGTTCTGGAAGAGCACTGAACCTTCTCCCCACCCACCTTTAACTCTGTCAACAGGTCTTCCTCTTGTCCTGCCATGTGCTTTTCATTCTCTGGTTCCTCAGAGATGTCTGAGCTTCCCTCCTCATAGCCTTCCAAAGAGCCCAGAGTAGCTGCTTCACCCAGCCATAGATTTAGTTCATACCCAATTACTTTTATACAATCTTCTTTTTCTTTGGGTGCTGTATCCAATTCCGAATATCAGCGATCATCACAGCAATCAGCCTTGAAGATCATCCTGGGCACAATATAATGGAGTAGCCTTTGATTTGCCTTCTGCATTGCCACATGACACCTGTACCACTGATCCAGTTCTGCAAGTCACTTTCTGGCCCTGAGCCTTTTTGGCACACAAAGTCCTCCTCAGCCCCAAGCTAGTATTGATGAAGCTGCTGCCTTCCATCAAGATGGATTCAAGTGGGATTTAATCCAATTGGGGACCATCACCCCTCCCTGTGGACTTTGCAACCCAATGCTCTTAGTCCTCAAGGTTGACAGATTAGTTAACCACTGCCTGACAATCAGTGTTGAGTTGCTGGCAGTATGGTCTATTACCATAGCAGGATAACCTGGTCAGACATTATTTGGTTATTTTTGTGTTTGTTAGAATGCATCAGGTAACTGAACAAAGTTTGTTATTTCCACAATTCAGCATGTTTATTTAGGTCTCTTCTGCACAGCTGGAATTGACATTTATCAATTTACTCATATCTACCGGTAGTTGTTTATGAATGCATGTGATAGTTCACTGCTACTGATTTGTACTGAGTTACTGTGTTTCAGTTCACCAGAAATACTTTGTTTCAAATAGATGTGCAAGAACATATATTTGTACTCAAGTATATATGAGTCTGAACTATGGATAGTTTTTCATGATCTCAATAATATAGAAACTTGTCAAAGTAATGATTAATAGAATATTCAAGAAACCATTTCATGTATCTAGCTGCAGATTACTGCTAAATTAATTCTTACAATTTTCTGAGCTTCTATGGTGCCTTGTTAGATACTTAATCCCCTTTATATTTTGTATTTGGATTGCTATAAGATTTTTAATTCTAAAACATTTGTTTTAATCTGAATGTGCCTTTAAATATATGCATATGTTTGTGTCCAAACTGCTGGAGGCAAGCCAGTTTGGAGGTCACAAGCTAGAAAAGGAACCATAAAAGGTGATTATTGCCCAGACAAAATCCCAAACTTAAAATAAATACTTTAGTTTATAGCTTCTCCTGTTGAGACCAGTCTAAACTGGTAACATCACTGCTACAGGACCTGGGAGGGTTTTTACTAGGGAGATGCTCAATCTTGTAGTCCTGATGACTCAACATATGGAGCAAGTCATGCTTCGTGGCTAAATTCCAGCAGTAGCAGTAATGTTTTGCTAAAAGAAGTTCATCAGCTCAGTTCCTAATGAGTTCAGTTAAAAAGACTGGGTGGATTATGTTGTGAAATCACAGCTGGCCTGGAAAGATCACTATGGACTAAATCCAGTTTTTAGTCGTAGTCTGAGTTGTTGTTTGCTGTGGTGTCACTTCTAACATACTGTACATGAATTTTTTGGAATAGTAGCCGTGTTAGTCTGTGGTTCAGGCATATCAGAAAACTAAACAAAATAAAACAAATAAAACAAAACAAAATAAAAAACACTGTAGCTCTTTAAAGACTATTTATTTATTTATTTATTTATTTAGATTTATATCACCGCCCTCTCACCATGGTGATTCAGGGCGGTTTACAATCAGGAAAAAAAATAAACAAAACAACAATAACACACACACGCACAACACAAACAACTAAAATCCATTCCTCCTTCCGGCCAGAGGACGTTAGTCTTTTCCTTCCCTGGGCAGATAAGGCCCAGGATTAGGAAGTGGGAGCTTCCATCTAAAAACCTTAAAACTTTTAAAAATTAAAAATTAAAAACTGAAAAAGATTAAAAACAGATTAAAAACACACCAGATGCTAAAACTACTAGTTAAACGTAGAAAAAGAGAGGGGCTCAGATCAACCAATGTGCTGGGGTCATTATACCTTCCATACCCCATATCTGTCCTGCCAGCCATGTTTTTAGATTCTTCCTAAAGGGCAGCAACTCTGTCTGGAGACGTAGCTCCGTAGGCAGGAGGTTCCATAGGGCCAGAGCAGACACAGAGAAGGCCCTCCTTCTGGTGCCAGAGAGATGTGCCTCCCTGGCCGATGGAACAACTAGGGAGCCTCTCCGGTCCGCTCTGGTGGGACGGGCAGATGTTCTTGGGGTGAGGCGGTCTCTTAAGTATCCTGGCCCACTACCATGTAGGGCTTTAAATGTAATAACCAGCACCTTGAATTGCAACTCGGAGGCAAACCAGCAACCAGTGCAGCTCCCAAAGCAGAGGCGAGGCATGTACATACTGCCCACACCCCATCACAACCCGGGCAGCCGCATTCTGAACCAGTTGAAGCCTCTGAATGGTCGTCAAGGCCAGCCCCATGTAGAGCGCATTACAGTAATCAAGTCTGGAGGTGACCAGAGCGTGTATGATCATGAGCAAGGAGTCCTGCTCTAGGAGTGGGCGTAACTGGCGGATCACACGAAGTTGTGCAAAAGCCCTCCTAGTCACGACTGCCACCTGCTCTTCAAGCAGTAGTCGCAAGTCCAGGAGGACTCCCAGATTACGCACCGGGTCTGTTTGGGGCAAAACCGCCCCATCCAAAACCAAAGATGGTAACTCCTGAGATGACGCAGGACCCCCGACCCACAGCCACTCAGTCTTGCCGGGATTCAGCTGAAGCCTGTTTTCCCCCATCCAGACCCTCACAGCCTCCAGGCACCTGGAAAGGATTTCCACTGCATCACTAGTGTCCTCACGGGCCGAAATATATAACTGGGTATCATCTGCTAACTGCTATATTTTTATTGTTAGCTTTCGTGGATCAAGTCCACTTCTAACATACAGTATACCAATCCTATGAATTAATGACCTTCCAAAAGGTCCTATTATTAATAGCTCACTTTGGCCTTCCAAACTTAAACCATGGTTACTGTTAATGACTCAATCCATCTTAATATTTCCTGCCACTGTTTTTTCCACATACCTGTAGTTATATTTTTCATTGAATCTTGTCTTCTCTTCCTTTTTAGTATAACTTAATTCAGTGAGTCTCTTCTAGTTTCATCCTTAATTGTTTCAATACTGATAAAAAAATTTGGATCTGTAAATTGGACTTGGGCTTATGTATGCTTTGCAGTTGGAGAAAGATTTGGACCATTGGCTAATGACTAGTGCAGGAAAAGGTGGCACTTACAATTTTTGGATCTGTGCACCTTTGCATCCCAGCCTAAAAGCAATCCTTTGTTTATATCCTGGTTTTCCTTGCCATTTTGGTTTTGTTGGCAGTTGCTGCATTACCTGAGCAGTTTGCATATAGATGTCTGTATGCCTTCTGTTTTGTTGCAACACTCTCATTTTTATTAGTTCTGCTGAGAATTGTGCAAGAAGATGAATTTTGAAATCATGTTACATTTTCACCCTTTATGAACATTTAGGGATCTGTACCCATGTTGGATAACTGTCAGTACTTCATTGACAATACTGGCACAGAATTATATTTGAGTGGGAGAACAGAACAAGTTGAGGTGGTACTGGTTCTTACTGGCTCTAGCCAGTGAGGCCCTTTGGAAGAATAAAAGCATCAGCCATGAACAATTGTCATGCAAATGATTTGGAAGTAGCACTCTGAAACATGGGGTAAAGGTAAAGGTTTCCCTTGCTCGAAAGCCAGTCGTATCCAACTCTAGGGATACTTACCTTACCTTACCCCACCAACAGTGAGGGGCAAATGGAGTATTTCAGAAGGATGTCAGTCCTATACTGTACTGTACTTTGTAACCTTCAAAAGTTTTTAGCCTGTATAAGCCCTAACCTGAATATCCAACGTTGAGGAATTATGGCAGTCACAGAAAAAGAAACCATGTTTGATATACCGGTAGATCTTCATTTCACAAGACGGTCTTTTGAACTGAACATGTTAAACATGAATAAAGAGGCAGAGGTATGATCTGTTTTCTGTTGTAAATACCAACCTTGGGCATACTTACCAGAATCTTCTGAGCCAATCTGCTTAGCATCTTGTTGTTATCCACCATTTAAAACAATAGGATTTAAGTTAGTAAAAAACCAGCACATTAAATAGATCTCAGTGGAACCTTTTTGTGGTAATTCAAGATGGACTGGGGCTGCTCCATAGAAAATAATTGAAGACTGCTTGGAAACTGTAATCTGGATGATTAACTTGATAGTGGAACTATAATGGGGAGGTTTAAAGCTTCGTTTGACAAAATAAACAGAAACAAGTATCTCCACAGTTTTGGATCTCACATTGTGGAGTCTAAAATAAAAATCTTGGATCTGGGGGAAACAGCAACAAACTAAAATGAATGGTGGAAAAACAAGGAAGGCCCCTGGAAAGCACAAAGAAGTTAAGGACAAAAAGAGAAGCCAAATGACATAAGTATGAATGGGAATCAATTTGTGCATTGGAATTACATTACAAAGCAGAAACCATGGAAAGGCTTTGTCTAGTATAATCTCATTACCCCCAATGGGTCTTTGTTAATTTGCTATGGAGCATAGGGGTTTGAGTAGCTGGTTGAATAGCTCAGTGGTTTAGGCATCTGGCTATGGAGCCAGATGTTAGTAATTTAATTCCCCACTGTGTCTCCAGTGAGAAAAGTCAGCCTGTATAGCCATGGGCAAGCTGCTGCACAGTGGTGCCACATTTCTCTGTATTCTCTACCTAGAAAGCCCTGGAAAAGATCACCATAAGTCAGAATTGACTTGATGGCATATTATTATTATTATTATTATTATTATTATTATTATTATTATTATTATTATTATTATTATTATTATTATTATTATTATTATTATTATTATTATTATTATTATTATTATTATTATTATTATTGGAGTTGGGTCTCCTAAACTGTAAACATCCTGATGATCCTAAAATTCATTTGGAGACAGTATTAATAATTCCATGATTAATAGATTTCCCAACAAATGTACAGGATCCACAGAGTTTGGAATTAACTAATTAATATATTATTAGAAATAATTAATTTATGTTCCCCAATAACTAATGTGCAAACTAGTGAGAAATAGTGCATAGAGTGTCAGTCTAGGACTCAGGTGACCTGGCTTCAAATTCCTGCCTAGCCATGGGGACAGCAGAGGTAAGGCACTCCTTGAATATCTCACATGTTTCCAAAACCCTATTAAGGGTTTTAATAACAGATAACAACTAATAAATAACCACTGGCAGTCACAGCAGGATTTGGTGCCAGGTCTGCATGGTGACATTACATCATGGTGGTAGCTTAATAAAGGACAGTGGGATAACTAATTTTTAAAGGCAAGGATGTGGCTTTACCAGTGGAAGAGGCAAATCATACATTTCATGTGCTTCATAGAGGGGGAAATGAGGTAATACCAAAGGACAGTATCTTGAAGCATTTCAATGCAAAAATTTGGAATTATTTTTGAGCAATCATGTCAGAGTATACAAAAAGACAAAAAATGTTGTGGCATCCTAAAGCCTAACTGCTGTATTTTAAGGTTAGCTGTGACTATGTTAGCTTTGACGTTGCTCATAAAGAACTCCAAATTGTAAACTGTAAGGATAGGTAGCTGGCTACAAAGGGATCTGCAGGAATAGGTAGAGCAGACGCTCGGGAGCATCTTAAAGCCAGTTTTGATCCGCAGGACGTTTCCTAGAAGGAGCATAGTGAAAAGTAGAGACATCACATTGCAAACAAAAATTCATCTACTCAAAGCAATGGTATTCCCTGTGGCAATGTATGGTTGTGAGAGCTGGACCATTAGGAAAGCTGAGCGCAGAAGAATAGATGCCTTTGAGATGTGGTGTTGGAGGAGAGTTTTGAGAGTCCCCTGGACAGCGAGGAGAACAAATAGGTCAATCTTAGAAGAAATCAACCCAGAATGCTCCTTAGAAAGTCAAATTGTAAAGATGAAGCTAAGGTACTTTGGGCATCAAATGAGAAGTGAGGATTCACTTGAGAAAACCTTGATGCTGGGAAAGGTGGAGGGCAAAAGAAAAAGGGGGCAGCCAAAAATGAGATGGTTAGATGGTATTGTAGAGACAATGGGCACAGAACTGAGCGAGTTGAGGAGGATGGTGGAGGACAGAAGTGCCTGGCGGACAGTGGTCCATGGGGTCGCAAAGGGTCGGACAAGCACTTACAGAGGTGATGCTGAGCAAGACAAGCAGGCGGCGGCCCGCCGCAACTCTTCTTTTGCTGGATTTTGCTCAGGTGTGGTTTGAGGCAAGCGATCGAAGCTGCGGAGCGAAAACCAGCAGGTTAGAGCTGCTTGCTATTTGCGTCGGCTTCTGAATTTCGCCACTTTAAAGTGTACCCCACCTCCCACCCCTTATGCCTACGGGGACGGCGGTCGCTAAACTCTGTTTGGCAGCACGCCAGGACGGCAGGACCCATTGTTTAAATAGACAAACACAGCGAAGTCTCACGGTTGCTGGAGATCTCTTGGCTCTCCGCCTGTCAGACAAACTTCAGCGTAATTGTGCCAGGCAGGGTTGATTCCCAAATGTACTTTGGCATCGCACGGGAACTGAATGTGGAATTTCTGCGTGCATAGTAAAGGTATCCCTTGCTCGAAAGCCAGTCGTATCCGACTCTAGGGGTCATCTCTGTTTCAAAGCCGAAGAGCCAGCGCTCTCTGCTTCTCCAGACGTTTCCATGGTCATGTGGCAGGTATGACTAGACACCAGAGCGCACGGAACGCTGTTTCCTTCCCACCGAAGTGGTCCCTATTTATCTACTTGCAAGACCTTCTCTTCAGATGGGCAATCCACTTTATTTGTTGCCTCTGTATGTAGTGCGGTCTTCCTCAGACACTTCGTTTCCGTGGTGACCAACTTTTGCTTATGTTTGGTAGTAAGTGTGTCCAGGTAACATAAGGCAGGTAACATAAGGCGGGAATGAATATGCTTTGTATGAGGTGTTTCTTTGTGTTGATTTGTATTGCCTTGTGTTGTAAAAGTGAAGCTAACTGTCCCAATATTTGGTTTGCCTTACTGCACCGCATCTTCGTCCATTTTGACATTTTCACTTAATGTTGTTCCTTGGTACTGTATTTGAACTCTGCCACTTGTTTTATTCTACTTCCCGAGTCTATCTCGATATTTAGTAGAGTGTGTTGTTTCCTTCCATTTGCCATTACCTCAGTCTTTAGTGGTTAAGAAGCTCACCCTGTTAGCCGGAAGGCCGGCAAGTCGGCGGTTCGAGACCCGGGTACCGCATGATGGATTGAACCCCCGTCTCCGTCCTAGCTCCTGTCAGTCTAGCAGTTCGAAAGCAAGACAACCCAAGTCGATAAATAGGGACCACTTTGGTGGGGAAAAGATCTTGGGGAGATGAAAGGACCCTTATTCGGGCGTCCCCTGAATGGAGTTTCTCCAGCAAGAATCCTTTCAACCTAGAATAATTTCTCTTAGACTGAGGTACTGTATAATAATAATTTCGTGTCAGAAATTATTCTGGGTAGAAAGGGTTTTATTATACCTCGGTCTTCTCTTGGCAGATCCCTCTGCCGTGGCTTAGTGGTTAAGACGCTGAGCTTGGAGACTGGAAGGTCGGGTTTCGACACCCGAGGGCTGCACTTGGGGAGATGAAAGGACCCTTATTCGGGCGTCCCCTGAGCGGAGTTTCTCCAGCAAGAATCCTTTCAACCCAGAGTAATCTCTGACACGGAATTATTATAGTGTCCTTTTTACTGACGGGGGAGAATTCTGCCCTCTCGGGACGGACCAGAGGCTCGCGCAGCGACGCAGCTCAGGAGCGGGGACTTGCGCGCCTTTCTCCCTCCTTTGAGTGGATGGGTGGTGGGGGTGGGAGAAGGGGGGGGAAATGAGGAGGAGGGGTGGCAGGATTAGAGCGAAGCCGCGGCCCCGCCTCTCCCCCCCCCCACACCCGGCCGCCAGGGCTCGGGAGCTGAGAGGCGATGGACCAAAGCGCGCGCGGCGCCCGGCACCATGACTTTCGCCCGCGCTTTCCTGGCGGCGGCGCTGGCGGCGGCGCTTCTTCCCTCAGGGGCGCTCCCTGAAGCCGCCCGCTCTGGCCCGGGCCGCTGGGCTCCCCCTTCCCTCCCGCGCGGTTTCGCCTCCTCTCAGACGCGCCCGCCGGCACTGCCGCTCCAGCACCAGGCGCCGGCTTGGGGCAGCGGAGGCGGCGGCGGCGGGTGTCCGCGCGGCGGCGGGCGCTTCGCCAACGTGACGGCGTTGGGCGCGGAGTGCCTGTCCTGGGCGGAGGTGCCGACTTTCCTGGAGAGGACGCCGCGAGGGGACGGGCTGAGGGGGCAGCGCAACTTCTGCCGGAACCCCGACGGCCGGAGCAGGCCCTGGTGCTTCTACAGGAACCCCCGGGGCAGGGTGGACTGGGGCTACTGCGACTGCCGGCAAGGTGAGAAGGAGGAGGAGGAGGAGGGAGGCCACACACACACACACACACACACACCGGCTGCCCCTCTTTGACCACGGTCTCTTCATTATCCATCTTTTAAAGGGCTCCCCCAGAAGAAGGAGCAGTCCAGCCAAGTTATACTGCTGTGGTAACAGAGCAACTCAACCCCGAATGTCAGGCGGCGCTTAACTAACCTGAGAACTCCAAGGACTAACGGCGTTGGGTGGTGAAGTCCACAGAGAAGGAGGAGGATCCTCAAGTGGATTAAATCACACTTGAATCCATCGTGATGGACGGCAGCAACTTCCTCAATACTGGCCTGGGGCTGAGGAGGACTTTGCGTGTCAAAAAGGCTCAGGACCAGAAAGTGCCTTGCGGAGCTGCATCAGTGGTACTGGTGCCGCGATGCGATACGGAAGGTCACTGCATTATATTCCCAGGGCAGTCTTCATGGCTGATTGTCATGAAGATCACCAATATTCGATTCGAATTTGGATATAGAAGAAGGAGGAGGAGAAGGGGATGGCCAACCCACTTCTATGTATTCTTCTCCTTAAAGTGCCATATCTGATTCTGAATATTGGCTATCCTCCTGGTGATCAGCCATGAAGATTGTCCTGGGAACAATATAATGCTGCAGCCTTCGATTTGCATGATGCTCCATTTGTATCACTAATACAATTCCATGGGGCACTTTCTGGCCCTAAGCCCTTTTGGCACGCAAAGTCCTCCTCAGCCCCAGGCCAGTCTTGATGAAGCAGCTGCTCTCCATCAAGATGGATTCCAGTGGGATTTAATCCATTTGGGGACCATCACCCTTCCCTGTAGACTTCTGCACCCAAGGCAATTAGTCCTCAAGATTGTCAGGTTAGTTAACTGCCACCTGATGATCAACATTGAGTCATAAGCAAGATAAACCTGGCCAGTTGCAAACATTGTAACTCAAGTTGACCTGACAGCATGCAACCATTTATTATGCACCCTTGGGTCCAAGAGAGGCTACCCGAACCTCTCTGCATTACTTCATTCACTTTTTATAAAGGTGTGATTGACAGAGTCCTAGAACTAGCACTTTTGGCACTTCTGAGAAAGGGTATCTCTTGTACCTTTCTCCTGGAAAAAGTGATCTCGACAGATAAAAGGTGAAGTATAGAAGATGAGGTGTTGCTGCTGATTTTCCTAATAGATCTGGGTGCCTGCTGAATTTGGGAACCCTGGTGCAAAACCCCAGTTGGTTCACTTTACTTGCAGCTCTCCTAAAGTAGCATAAAGAGCACGGCCATAGCCAGGATTCTAGATTTGGAGGTGATTTTTCAGGAGGGGCAAAAAAATGGGGGGGGGGCAACAGTGTCACACTCACATATATAACATTGGCACAACAGGGTGGGTTGAGGAGGCTGTTAGCTCAGGAGAGTTTTGTCCCCACCCCACCCCCCTGCTTTCCTGGCTATGACCCTGATCAACAGAAAGGCTGTCTTTCCACACCCATATGGATTTGGGGGAGATGGAGAATAGCCCCCTTCTCCACTGGTGCTGTCCTGGGATGGTATTTGCTTTGTGCAGATGAGATCTCTTCCTGAATGGATAGTTTTGTGCCTACTGCCTGCAAATATTTTAAATGCCCCTTGCAATTGTTTCAGGTTTGTTAAGGAGATGTGCTACAAAGTAAGAATACAAAACCAGTTAGATTTCAGATGTCATTGTATCTAACGAGTCAGGACTTTGTTTGAGGACTTGTAGCCCTCCAGATGTTACTGAACTATCTCTGCCATTAGCCTCAGTTAGCAGAGTAGATATTGACAAGTGATATGAATTGCAGTTCAGCTACATCTGGAGACCACTATGATCTCCATCACTAATGTATATGGAGTGACTGTTCTACTCATTCAGTTGTGATTATTCAGGCAGCATGATGGAAAAATAGTCTTTTTTAAGATGACACTTACAGAATTGCCCAGCCAGTCCTTATGAGTTCAGTTGGGATTCACTCCAATATTAGTGTGCATAGGATTGCATGTTAGGTATCTTCAAATTAAAAAAAAAATTCTCCCTCAATTCAAGTGGATATCTATCTATTTATCTTGTTTACAGCCTGCTATTCCTCTGTGATGCAACTCAGAATCATTTGCCTTACAGGAGTGGTGACTTGGGCTTCTGGTAGTTGAAATCCAAGGATACCTGGAATGCCAAAGTTCGCCATTACGGCCTTATAGAGTTCCTTCTTAGGAGTTTCCCCTGTCCAAGGAATGTCTGGAAACCAGACTTGCTTAGCTTTAGCAGGATTTCTTAATAGTGTGCCAGCAAAACATGTTATGAGCTAATGTCATAGGAGGCCAATTGGAGATGAAGGATAACTGGAGTGTGCTGCTTTATAGTATGGGATGGGAGATATACCTGAAGGTGAACAGGAAATGATCCGGCTCCCTATTTCCCAGCTGCTCTGTGCCTTGAAGATTGGTTGTGGACATTACATAGATTTGGGAAATTGGCTGGAGGAAAGCAGCAATCTATTTGAAAGTGATAGTCATGTATTCTCCATTTGCAGGGTAATGTACCTAATCCCATTGTTTTAATGTCCAGTAGCCAAACACTGGCAGTTATTTGACAGTATGTAATTATTCTTATTGCACACCTGTTCAATATATACTACTCTTAAAACTAACATGGTGTACATTTTTAGCTTGCAATCCCCAGCAAGAAATGCTGTTCTTGTGCTAGTCTGATTCAGTGTAATGATGGCCAATTTTAGGACAGCTTTGCCAGATTATATTCAAAATAAAATACTGTATAGTGACAGTATATTCAGCTCTGTATCTTCATACTCTTGCCTTGTCCTGTTTCTGACAGTTAGCAGCAGTAAAACGACTAAACTAAACTAAACTAAACTAAACTAAACTAAACTAAACTAAACTAAACTAAACTAAACTAAACTAAACTAAACTAAACTGACAAAACAGACAGGAATGTTTTGCAAAATACTATGTTATAGCTAGATTTTCCTGAAACTGCCTTGGCTTGCCCTTTGCTTATGCTGTGTGTGCTTCTCTTGTGCTATAGTTAGAATTTTTCTGATTAAATTCCACTTCTCAAAAAAGAAAAAAAGAAAAGAAAAAAGACCCAACTAATACTTTGTAAGTGATATTCCATATCATAAGAATCCTTCAGAATGATAATAGCAAACAGGCGTACAGTATTGACAGGCAGCTTTCTAATCATTCTTCCTATAGGAATTGGATTCTGTTTCAGGTTTTTTAGATTGACGTAGAGGATTTATTGTTTAATGTATTGTTTGGTTATGACTGCTGATCCAAAAAGATGCCTAGTGCTGTGAAATGAAGGGTAAGTGACCAAGCTGGAAGCCTGAAAAGTGGCATGGTGTCTGCAAGAGGGGGTGGGTTACCAGCTGTTGAAGCTGCTTAATCTAAAGGCTTGTCACATGGAACTATATTCATAGGCTCTTATGCAAACTCTTTCTTCAAGTACTTAAAGTACATGAGGATTAGATCAGCTGTGTGCTTTGTCAGACTGGCTGTGTTCCATGGCATCACATGTATTGGTGCCAATTACAGGGACTCTAAAACCTACTGTAGGTATAAATATTTTCTTCCATGGAGGATGTGAAGAATAAAATGCATTTTCATCTGCATGTGATATCATAAAATCATAGAATAAAATAGCTGGAAGGGGCCTTTTAGGCCATTGAGTCCAAACACCTACTCAATGCAGGAACCCAAATCCAAGCAGATATGACAGATCAATTATCTCTGGAATGCTTCCATTCTTAGAGCACTCACTACCTCTTGAGGCATTTGGTTTCACCCTCATATTGCTCTAACCATTAAGACATTTCCCCTCAAATCCAACCTTCCTGTAATTTTATTCCATTATTATACATCCAACACTTGGATGATGGAGAACAGATCCTACCCTTCCTCTTTATGATTATCTTTCAGGTACAGTATTTGAACACTGCTATCGTATCCCTTCTCAGTCTCCTTTTCTCAAGCCTAAACATGTCCAATTCTTTCAGTCTTTCATCATATGGCTTGGTTTCCAGTCCCCTGAACATCATTGTTGCCCTTCTCTGTACTTGCACCAATTTGCATCTTTTTAAAAAGTGCAGTGCCCAGAATTGGACACAGTACTCAAGATGCGATCTAACTAGTGCTGAATAGGAACTTGAGGTGCTAAGGCCATGGTGCTAATTACTCCCTGGGTCAGAGCCCTGGCGGTGCAGTGGTTAAAACTACTGTACTGTAGCCAAAACATTGTGAGTGCAATCCTGATGGGGATTAAGGTTGATTCAGCTTCCCGTCCTTTCAAGGTTGATAAAATGAGTACCCAGCATGTTGGGGACAAAATGCTATCTTGTGAACTGCCCAGAGAATGCACTAAGCACTATGGTACAGTATATAAGTGTAATTGCTATTGTTGTTGCAGCCTGCCCCAAGGTTAGCTCATCCTACAGCAGGTACTCTATTACCATAACCTGGCCAGAGATTATTTGAACACATACTAATTGTAAAATATGGAGCATTACTAATAATGTGCACAGCTCAGTAAAAATTTAATTTAGAGGGCAAATGTTAAAGCTACATGTTGCGCATTTACCTTGGATAATGAGCAATTAAGTTGCACTGGTTTACTATTAAGGCAGAGTACTGTGTATATAGAATGCTAAATAGAAAGTGCTGGGGAAGGACAGGAAAGAACAAACCATAATTGACTGGAACCTCTTTTTTCATGTTTTGTATTACAGTGCAGCACAATAGAATATAAGCTTTTTTTTTTTTTGCTTGAGATAATACAAAACCACACATCTTATAATTTTGGATTTGTTATAAAGAAGTGACCTTTGCATATACTGTAATATCATTTGCACTAGAAAATGTGGATGAATAATAGCAAGGTAAATAGCAATGTATTTCTAATAGAATAATTATATGCATTTATTTGTTTGCAATGTTAGAATTATAACACCTTAATATGTAATTATTTTAGAAATCCACATCTATTTTTTATTTTCATTTGTAGACCATGATGACTGAAGAATCTCATACTAGCATTACTAAACATGACAAAAAAATTAGAAGTATGATCCATGAAAACCAAACAATGTAACTAACTAAACAATTTAAAAAATATGCATACAGAAAGCAAGAAAAAAATATTTAGACCAGGGGTTCCCAAACTTTTCAAACTGGGGGCCAGGTCACACTCTCTTAGTCTGTTTTGAGGGCCAGATGGCCATTTTGCCTTGCCTGCATGAGGGTGGTGGTGGCCATTTTGTCCCAACAGCTTCAAAGAGGCAGTCATTTTGTTTTTCAAATGCCCTTGGAGGGGTGGGGGCCACATAAAATGGTGCTGTGGGCCTGATCCAGCTCGTGGGCCTTAGTTTTGGAACCCCTGATTTAGACCTAAATCTTTATTCTAATTGCCCTAGCCATCAAAGTTGTGTCAGAAAAAATGACTACATTTACTGGCCTTCTAAAATTTCATTAGAGAGAAATTGATTTCCCATGCCTATTTATTTTATTTATAGGCTACTTTTCTCCCAGTGAGGCAGCCTACAAAACAATTTACAATGATGAAACAAGTAATAGTAGAAACACAATAATTTACATCAACTATAGAAGTCAATAACTTAAAATCATATATGAGGAAGGAATATTGAATGTGGAAATATCTATAATGTATTTCATTTTGCAAAAAAGAAAAAGCTTCTGGAGGTCTGTTTTCATTATCATCCTTCAGTATTAGTCCTAGCTGAGTGACACATGAGGCATATTTCTCAGATCATTTAGTGACTATTATTTTGAGGGAGTTTAAAATAATAGATTAATTACTTCCTGGTTTATAATAGTAGGTAAGAGCTGTAGCAGTCAAGGGCACAGCTGATTTGTGCATTGCTTTGAGACATCTATGTTTAAAGACCAATACTGTACAGTATATGCATTGCAATTAATTCTGAAGTTTCACTTTTAAGGTGAGGTTAAGTTGAGTTACAGTATATCTACTGTGTGAGTAAAGGACAATGATTTTAGCAGCAGTTAAACAAAATACAGTTGGCTGAGAGTTTCCTTTTGTCTGTTGGCTTTTACCTACCTTCCCAAGTTTAATCTTGCCTCAGCCAATGCCTCTGGCAAGTGTTAACAAAATAAATCTTGTCCATGCTAGTCTGGATTTCCCCTTCCAGTTTGTCTTGGAAAGTGTAACATAATCTTCTCTGAAGGGTAACAGGAGGTATCAAATGCTTCTGCTTTGGGGCTGATCCAGAAAACTCTAATTGCCAGTCTGAATATAAACAGCATGATTTGGCTTTCCGTGATTTCAAATTTAAAAGTTTGGGTGCAGTCCAAAGAAAGACACATGTTGCTCCCTCCCATTAAATCTCTAGGGCTTTAATGATTGGAATATAAAGCACAGTAACTTCAAGTAAGTTCTGTAACAAATGTCTTCTCCCTGAATTTTTGCAATAACCTCTTTCCCCAGTGCTTCACTGCTGAAGTACTTAATGGCCAGAATCCTGCTGGTAATTATTACTGGACAAGCTTGCAGCAAATGCTATTATGCAGCAGAGCAAATCAAAATTCTACAAAACAGTTCTAAAAACGAAGATACTTCAAACAAAAAATTCTAACTTTTAAACTGGTCTTTGGATCAGCAGCAAATTTGGAACAGAAGGAGTAAGATTGTCTGTTGTTGGTCTGTGCCAGATTTGGTGACATTTGGTTAAATAGTTTTGAAATCATATTTTTGGTACAGAAATAATCTCCCCCATTTCACACACAAGCAAACTTTTTCTGGAGCACATTCAGAAATTGCTAAAATATATTTCAAACACCTATTTTTTTCCCATCTTAAAAGAAGACTAATTACTATACAGTATTCTTCTTTTTATTTTCAGAATATCCATGCTGTAGTTGTGGAGATATTTAAAACTTAAGCCACTCCTTTCTAATACAAAACCTGTGATTTTATAAATCTGGAACAGCTTGCCATAAAGAATGATGTTTCACAAATATTTCTCTTGCCCTTACTTACTGCAGTCCCTCACAAATTGAATGAGGAGCAAAATAGCGTCCTAGTGGCTTCTTGATCTGAAAGGGCTAAGCACTGTTTCCAGCCACCTTTCTCCTACTTTGAACAGGAAGAAATTAAACCAAAGCAGTTCTTACTTTTTTTCTTGTGTCTTCCAGCTGGCTTTTCTTTAAAAAAAAAAAACACACCCTTTCATTTCTTTTGAAATTCCTTCTCCCCTTTTCTTTTCCTCACTTCCATGCCTAATGATCACAGTTAGAACCATATACTTCTAGAGACTATGTGATTATCAGTGGCATGTTGGAATGGATGATTCCATATTTCTATGAATGATTCCATATTTATATGAATGCTTCTTCAAATGGGAGTGGATGGTAATGAATATTGTTCATGCAAAGGGGCCAGTCTTGTTTTTTTTTAAAAAAAACAGCCCTGGTAATAGAATCAGTACATAAGTATTGCAATTCATGGAAGTGATTAACTGATGATAATAATTTTGTGTCAGAAATTATTCTGGCCTGAAAGGATTTTTGTAGAAGACACTCCAATCAGGGAACACCCAAGTGAGGCTCCTTTCATGTCTCCAAGAACTAGGACAGAGACAGGTACTCAATCCATCATGCAGTACCCAGTTCTCGAACTGCCAACTTGCCAGTCTTCCAGCTAACAAGGCAAGCTTCTTAACCACTGAGCCACTGCAGCCCCAGATAACTAATGAAAAAAAGTCAGTTTCTGGATTTCCCCCCTGCTTGGCATCTCTTTGTGAATGTTAGTGAGCACAAAAGGGTATTTTGTGGGCCATCTTGACTGCTGGGATTAGTGTTGTCAATATTCAGGCTTCTCTTTGCTATACAAAGTTCAGCATTCTTTTTCCTACCTGCAATGCAGTAACAGGCCATTTCCTGGTGTTTTTAATAATAATAATAATAATAATAATAATAATAATAATAATAATAATAATAATAATAATAATAATAATAATAATAATAATAATAATAATAATAATAATCGTCATCGTCATCGTCATCATCAGTTCAAATTTATATTAACGCCCACTCGCCGTACAATATCCTACATTTGAGTTGTTGAAGAACTGACGTTTTAAGTCTGTTACACTACACGCAAATTCCAACAGTAGTGTGACTAATGTATGAATTACTCAGTGCTAGATGACCAGAGTTTGTTTTTAAAAAATAATAATTGAATTTAAGCTTGCATAGAGGAGACTGTGCAAGTTGTGGTGACAAAATCATGAACAAGGCACTAGTTGTGTTTCTGGCCACACAATACCTGTCATTCCAATAAGTGACACAGCGCTGTCAGGTTTAACTTTAAGCAGTCCATAGATTCACTGTTATGGAAACCCTAGTCCAATCTAAGCCTTTCACTACACATTTAAAACTGCATCCATCTGATCTGATTATGCTGGCTCCTTTCTGCCATATCAAGGAATAAAAGACAGGCTTTAAGGGTTAGTGAAATGACAATGTTTGTGTCTTTAGTTGACGGTATCGCCTGAGTATAAAGTCTGGAATTTTATTGAACGCTAACCTCACTATCACTATTTTTGCTTATGCAATGAATGGAATGTTTCCTCACTGTTCACCTTTGCCTCTATTTCTCTCTTGTTCCTCTGTTTTCCTGCTGGTGAAGATTTTAGATTGGGAGTTTCTTCCGGCAAAGACTTGTCACACTATCTTTGTGCATACTGTGAACAGAGAATGTGCGATAAGAAATTAATAATGGGAGTCATTTCTGAAGAAAGATGTTTGGAATAATTTTGTTGAAGTTTTCAAAGTGATAGTTATGTTAGCCTGTGTAGACAAGGAACAAAACAAAACAAAAATAAAAATAAAAAAGACAAAAACATTGCCTTAAAGCACTTTAAAACTACAAGGTCTTAATGAGCTCCTGTGTCTAGTTATGCCTGCCACATGACCATGGAAACGTCTGCAGAAGCAGACAGCACTGGCTCTTCAGCTATGAAACAGAGATGAGCACTGAACCCTAGAATCAGATATGACTGGTTTTTGAGCAAGGGTGACCTTTACCTTTGCTCAAATAATGACCTGCCTACCCTAATCATCATGTTTATAATGAGTATGTAATTTTCATTTGTTTCAGTGGGAGATAGATACCTATAAACCTATGTCTGAATTAAGACACAAGAAATTACTGCTTCCTTTTATGAGAAGGCACCATGTCAACCTCTTCTGTCCTGGTTTGTGTTCGATGGGGAGGAAATCCATATAAGATTTACTTCTTTAAGAACAAGCTCTAGTTCATTCTTTGGGCCAGAGATTAGAAACAACACTTAACTAACCTATTGTTAGTTAAAACAAACTAGAATTAAGACATGGTTTGTGGTCCTGATCTATTACATTATGGTTGAATAAATCATACTAGTAAATTATGATTCAATTCAAATTTCATAAGGAAACTGCATAAGGAAATGTGTATTTTCTAGTCATTAGTCTGTGAAATTGACAAAACCTGGTCAAAATCTTGTTACCTAGTGTATTAAATTGCACCAGAATAGGTTCGTGGAATCAAAAGGGATTTCATGAGTCAACTCCTGTATAAGTTCTATTGATTCAAATTGGCCTACTCTAACACAACTTACATTATCATAATAAATTGCAGTTAGAGCAGAGGATGTGGTCTGTGTTTTGAAACATTATCATGTTCTGTAGTTGCTGTATATTGACTAAATGTCTCCAATGAATAAAACAAGTGTTGTTTTTAATAGATAGTGAGCTGGGAGTACATAGCCTTTCCATTACTTGTATATGGGTGAAAGCCCTAATGTAGTAGTATTCTCACTTTTGGCTAACAAATTGTTAATCTATTTACTTTACTTGCTTTGCAATGGTTTGTACTACATGTTTTTCATGTTGATTTTGTTGTTGATCAGTTGCACAGTTGATTCTGACCCTTTGCGACCCCATGGACCATTGCCCTCCAGGCACCTCTGTCCTCCACCATCCTCCTAAGGGCTCTTTCAAATACAACATGACCTAAAATAGGCCACTTTTTGACCCCCTCCCCTCTGTGATTTTCTGTGACCTTTGACTGACCCCCCAATCATGTGGTGTGAAGATAGCTCTATGGCCAGCTGGATGGGAAAAGCCAATGATAATTTTGGAGTCACGTGACTTCATGCCAAACCCTTCCCCCATGATTTTCTGTGACTTTTGGTCAACCTCCCCCTCCCTAAAATTGTCACGTGGTATTTGAATGACCCCAACCCACCTAGCTCTGTTCCCATTGCATCTACAATACCATCTAGCTATCTCATTTTTGGCCCCTCTTCTTCTTTTGCCCTCCACCTTACCCAGTATCAAGGCTTTCTCATGTGAATTCTCTCTTCTCATTTGATGTCCAAAGTACTTTAGCTTCATCTTTACTATTTGTCCTTCTAAGGAGAAGTCAAGCAATTGAGAAACCTGGGGAGCATAGTGAAAAGTAGAGACATCACATTGCAAACAAAAATTCGTATTGTGAAAGCAATGGTATTCCCTGTGGCAATGTATGGTTGTGAGAGCTGGACCATTAGGAAAGCTGAGCGCAGAAGAATAGATGCCTTTGAGATGTGGTGTTGGAGGAGAGTTTTGAGAGTCCCCTGGACAGCAAGGAGATCAAATAGGTCAATCTTAGAAGAAATCAACCCAGAATGCTCCTTAGAAAGTCAAATTGTAAAGATTAAGCTAAGGTACTTTGGACATCAAATGAGAAGTGAGGATTCACTTGAGAAAGCCGTGATGCTGGGAAAGGTGGAGGGCAAAAGAAAAAGGGGGCAGCCAAAAATGAGATGGTTAGATGGTATTGTAGAGACAATGGGCACAGAACTGAGCGAGTTGAGGAGGATGGTGGAGGACAGAAGTGCCTGGCTGCAGTGGTCCATGAGGTCGCAGAGGGTTGGAATCGACTGTGCGACTCAACAACAACAACAACAACAACAACAACAACAACAACAACAACAACAACAACAACAACAACAACAACAACAACAACAACAACAACAACAACAACAACAACAAGGAGAAGTCGGGTTGATTTCTTCTAACATTGACCTATTTGTTCTCATTGCTGTCCAGGGGACTCTTCCAACACCACATTTCAAACGCATCTATTCTTCTGCGCTCAGCTTTCATTATGGTCCAGCTCTCACAACCATACATTACCACCGGGAATACCATTGCTTTGACTATGTGAATTTTTGTTTGCAAAGTGATGTCTCTACTTTTAACTATGTCCCCCAGGTTTCTCAGCTTGTCACCCAAGCATCAGTTGCCTTTTTATTTCATGGGTGCAATCACCATCTGCAGTAATCTTTATTCTAAGAAAGTAAAATCTGTCACTGCTTCTACTTCTTCCCTATCTATTTTCCAGGGGCTGATAGGGCCTTTTGGCATTATCTTGGTTTTCTTGTTGTTGAGTCTCAAGCCAGCTTTTGCACTCTCTTCTTTCAGCCTAATCAGGAGCTTCTTTAGGTCTTCCACACTCTTTGCCATTAGGGTGGTATCATCTGTGTATCTCAAATTGTTGGTGTTTCTCCCAGCAATTTTGATCCCAAACTGTGATTCCTCCATCCCTGCATCGTGCATTATGTGCTCTGTGTATAAGTTGAATAAGCAGGGTGACAAAATGCAGCCTTGTCTTATTCCTTTTCTTATTTAGAAACCACTCTGTCATTCTGTATTCTGTCCTAACTGTTGCTTCTTGACTCATTTACAGATTTCTTATGAGGCATATAAGGTGTTCTGGTATTCCCATCTCTTTAATTACTTGCCACATTTTGGTGTAGTCAATGAAGAAGAAGTAGACTTGTTTCTGATATTCCTTTGTTTTCTCCATGATCCAACATATGTTGGCAATGTGGTCTCTAGTTCCCCTGCCTCTTTGGAACCCAGCCTGCACTTCTGGTATATGCATGACCTTACAATGTGTTTGTCTTTAAAAATCATTTCAGTTGTTTGGAGCTGAACAGCGAACAATCATCCCCCACCCCCTGTCAAATGGAGAACAAACAAAACAATATGAGAAAAAATCATATGGAATTTACTTCCATTCAGAATGTGACATACAGCTGGTGTAAACCATGTTCCACTTACAATATATGCAAAACTTCTCAGTGGATGTTAGAAAACCCGCATATATATCTTATAGTCTAGTACTTTACAATATATATGTTATACAGAGTATATTTTATGCTCTAAAATATTTTGTTACATGCCAGTGATCTTCTTACTGGTATAAACCTTGGTTTCTATTTTATTTTTTATTTTGGGCCATGCATTTCTTGTTAGTACATAAGACATTCAGTATTCCCATGGGAGTGTTTGTTTACTTCATCATTAAATATGAGGAAGTACAGACCATACATTCACATAAGCTTTGTGAAGTGGTATTTGGTTGTAACCGAGCATGAGTAAATACATTCTTTGGCCTAAAATAAACCCCTGGCATTTATGCCAAGTATAATATCATGTGCGTCATTGAAAAACTATATAATCCATGCAATTGTTTCTAATGCCTTTAAAAATGATGGAATTAAATTAAAACAAAGGTCTAATTCATATCTAGCTATGTGCATATATTTAGGTTTCTTTTGTATTAAAAAGTGATAAACTTTTAACCCATATGAAGTGTCAGTATATGCTCCTTTGCTTCATGCTGTGAAGATGCTACAATTGCTGTATAGAGATTGAAGAAAATTACTACCCAGTATTCCAAGTCTATGAGTATTGTAGTCCTTTAAGATCTCAATGGTCAGCCCTGCTTCCAAGTCCATCTAGCAGATGAGAAGACTATGTACCTTCCAAAAGTATTCACCTTCCTATGAAGCTTCCTCAGTTTGTATGTATCTTCTTTGAAACTTACCAACTACAGTAATACCTTGCATAATGAATTTAATTCGTTCTGCGAGGCTGCTCGCTATGCGAGTTTTTTGCTATGCGAGTCAGACTCGCAAAGTGAAAATTTACATGGAAAAACTCGCATAATGAGCTTTTTTAGGGGGAAAACTCGCATAGCGAATTTTTTTTTGTTATGTGAGTTTTCCCCATAGAAACGCTCGTTATGCGAGTTTTCTATGGGGAAAGTCCGACTTGCATAGTGAATATTTTCGCTATGCGAGTCAGACTCTCATAGTGAATTTTTTTTTCATTATGCAAGTTTCCCCCCATAGAAACACTCGCTATGTGAACGTTTCCATAGGGGAAGTCTGACTCAAATAGTGAAAATTTTCACTATGCGAGTCTGACTCGCATAGCGAAAATTTTTGTTATTCGAATTGGATCGCTTTTTGAAAAACCTGCTCATTATGCGAGTTTTTGTGCAAAGCAAAACACTCTTTAAGCGAGGTTTGACTGTAGTTCTGTTTTTTAAAAAATGAATTGAAAAGGGCATATTGGCTATAACCTTAAACAGGGGTTCTCAACATTTTCCCACCGTGGGCCAGACCATGCACCCTCAGACAGTTGGGTGGGCCAGACATGTGGTCCCCCACCCCCCACCATAAACGCTGCCATAAAACATGTCAGTGGCTCTCATAAACACGTTTGCGACAGCTGTGGGTGCATTTACATTCTGTTTTTGGCGCTTCCCCTGCTGGTGAGAGTGAGGACAACAAGGCCACATGAAATGGCACTGTGGGCTGGGGCCGGTCTGTGGGCCATAGTTTGCAAACCTCTGATCTTGAAGAACAGTCATGGAAAAACCTTTCCAAGGATTCTGGAAGTGGAACACTGACTAGCAAGATGTCTTATGAAAAGAATACAAAGATTGCATTGCTTTTCTTTTCTAACATACCTTTGGCTGCTTCTGCAAGACACTTTCTATGTTCCTTGCATGGTGGCAAGGAAAGTTCCTCCTTCAGCAATTGTCATGTAGTGGATCTTTCCTTTTTACCTGTGACAGTCATGGGACATTTCTGTTGTTGTTTTTAAAGCAGATTGGTGTAAGCGCTTACCAACATATAATCTGTGAAAAGGACTGTTAAAAACTACTTTTTAAACAAACAGGGTCTGTGAGACTGAGAGGTGGCCGGAATGAGTTTGAAGGCACAGTTGAAGTATATTTGAATGGAATATGGGGAACTATTTGCAGCAGTGACTGGGATGATACTGATGCATCAGTGATATGCCAACAACTTGAACTTGGGTAAGTTGAGCCAATAATTTACATTGATTTATTGTAAATTCAGAAGTCCTTGGGTGGATTTATGTGGTTCGCTTGCTGAATGGGCGGCAATACAAATGTGACAAATAAATAAATAAATAAATAGGGACTCAAGTCAAAATTACCTATAATCATATTGCATTAGCTTGAGAGAGGGAGAAATAGAGAGAAGTTTGATCTCCTTTCAACTACTATACACTTTGCCCCCATGCAAATTCTATTTCAATAATTAGGAATACTAAAAACTATTTTTAATTTCAATTTCTGTAGAGCAAGTATATCCTAACACTCCCAATCTTCCAAGAGATAATTTACGGTACACACATCAAGATATGTCTTGTATTTCCACTGCTATCTTTATGCTCTGTATGTTGCTCTCTCCTTACTATCTTAATATCATGGCAGTTGTCTCCATAGTGAATGTGACAGCCTGGCTACATCCCTCAGATCAAAGATAACTTGATTGCCCTTTCATTTTATGCCCCAACCTTCTAGTTAAGCCAAGTCTCAGTTGGGTTCATCTAGAATATCCACACAGTGACGTTAACTAGAGATTATTCTACTCCTTAGCAGTGACCAGTTTAAACTGACTCTGAGCTATTTTATGATGTCTAATGTTTATCTCCACATGCCAAACCAATTTAGACAAATATGTGGATTAGATGAGATCAATGTTCTGCCCATCTGGAAGTTGCAATTTGCTTATGGTTTGAGATGTGTGTTACGTGCTGCATCTAGTCTTTATATTAAAGAGTTTTACTTTCAGATTTCTCTATTTATGAGATATATAGGTTATCACCAAGTTAACTTGAATTGTACACTAGAAAATTGATGTACAGTAATTTCAAAATGAACAACTGATCTTGATATAAAATATTAAAATATCTATTGCTTCTAGAATCTGGTGGTGGCTGTTTTCTGTCCAAATAATTTTAATTACCTTTATCTAATGCAGGAGT
Source organism: Furcifer pardalis (assembly GCA_030440675.1). Taxonomy (NCBI): domain Eukaryota; kingdom Metazoa; phylum Chordata; class Lepidosauria; order Squamata; family Chamaeleonidae; genus Furcifer; species Furcifer pardalis. The sequence goes on from CP126892.1 coordinate 74,361,601, forward strand.
GGCCAACCTTTGGCCCATGGGCTGCCCCAGCCCATGGCACCATTTCATGTGGCCCACCCTCACCCTCACTGCTACCAGAAGCAGAAGCAGATGCATTTGCGACAGCCATAAAACACGCCCACGCCTGCCATAAATACTGCTGTAAACGCAGCTTCAAGTACAGTTGTACCTCACTTAAAGAGCATAATGCGTTCCACAGGATTGCTCTTTAAGCGGAACACTATTGTAAATGACCAATTGTGTGTGTGGGGGGATTGCGAACCCCGATTTATTTGTTAAGCGAGTTTTTGGTTGGTTTTATTTGTTAAGCGAAGCAACCATTCAGAGAAAATTCTGCTCTTAAGTTACTCTTTAAGCGAAACGCTCTTTATGCGAGGTTTGACTGTATTCTGCACACATGATCTCAAGCCAGATAAGGTGTTTTGTAATATGCAGTAGTATTTTAGTTTGTGCTTATCTCAGCAGCTGCTATTGGTCACCTCCTCCCAATGTTTTTTTAACTCCTCTAGATTTAAAAGAAGACGGTCTAGGAATTGGCTCTAAAAGTTACCAAAGAAAACCAAATAAACAGTTTATTTCTATCTTGACACTTCTGATCCTTGTCCATAATTATGTGGGGAAGTTCTAAAAATAGTCTGAGAAGTCAAACTGAATAGCTGCTCACAGAAGAATATTTAAAATAGTGAACTCAGTTCATGCCCCAGTTTACTTTGTACCTTGACCTTCTTGAGAGACTTCAGTGAAGCCTAGAATCATTCCTTTGGAACAACATAATAGCAAGGGTGTGTCATTGCTTTAGTTATCTTCTAAAGTGTCTGTTTTTGTTGTTGTTGTTTTCCATAGAGAGAGAGGCACAGCAAAACACAGCTCACTATCTGGAGTGGGCCTTATCCCTGTTTACTGGAGTAATGTACGCTGCCATGGAAATGAAGAAAACATCCTGTTATGTGAAAAAAGTGTCTGGCAGGGTGGAACGTGTCCTCAAAACATGGCAGCTGCTGTCTCGTGTAGCTTTTCCCATGGTAAAATACAAATATACAGAGATTTGGTTTTATATTCTGTAAACAACATGATAGTTCTCATGATAGACCAGGGATTCTCAACCTGCAGCTTGTGGGCCAGATGAGGCCTACAGCATCATTTTATGTGGGTCTGCCACCACCCCCATAACACCAGGAAGTGCCAGGTGGTGGAAGAAGGGTAAAATGGCCATCCAGCCCCTGAAGCTGTCTGAGGTAGCATGCCCTGGTCCCCAGCTTTAAAAGGTTGAGAATTCCTGTGATAGATCCTAGGTGACTCAGTATAAAATAACATTGTTGGAAACTGTTGGTGGTAAAGCACTGAAGGGTTTGCAATGCACAAAGCTAAAACCGGATAACATTGGCGAATTTGAGGCAAACTTTTGCATCGCACGACATTATCTTAACTGTTACTTGGTTTTTAACATTGTGTGATGCATTGATTGCACAACATTAAAAAAAGTCCCGTTTCCTTTCCGAAGAGGAAAGGGAATGGGGTCAATCCACCTGACTCTGTGGAAAGGGCAGCGGGGATTCCATGCATTGGTTGGTTTGGAGAGAGAACATGCGTGCACGTCCTCCCCCCCAAAACAAACTGCAGCTCTGAGCAGAGATCTCTGTTCCAAAGCCCGCAGGGCTTTGGGGAAGAGATCAACGTTGGAGAATTTGAGGCAAACTTTTGCATCGCACAACACACATCACACTTTTGCATCACACATAGCACATCACACAGCCCTGCGGGCTTTGGGGCAGAGATCTCTGCTCAGAGCTGCAGTTTGATTGGGTGGGGTTCACATGCCCGTTCTCCCCCCAACCAAACCGGCAATCTGAGTGTCCGATCGCCGGCTGGGTTGGGGAGGCACGCACACATGTTCTCTTCCCAACCCATGCATGGAATCCCCACTGCCCTTTCCAAAGAGTCAGGTGGATTGACCCCCTGTTCCCTTTCCTCTTCAGAAAGGAAGCAGGGCTTTTTTTAAAACATTGTGCAATCAATGCATCACACAACATTAAAAACCGGGTAACGGTAAGACTTCTGGAACCAAGTCTTAGTGTTATCTGGGGTATTAGTGTAACCAAGTCTTAGCGTTATCCAGGGTATTCGTGTAATTATCATCATATTTTTAAAATAGAATTAAAGTGCAATTATTTTCATGTTTCTTTATAGTAAGGTGTGATCATCTTAAAGACTTAAACATGTATGGAGTGACAAAGAATTAACATAGGAAAGTAAAAGATATATCTGTGTGTTTAAATGAAGATCTGATGCTTACAGCACTTACAGGGTACCTTCCAATACCATTCCTTATACCACTTGCAACCATTTTGTTCCTTATGTCAGATTCTACCTTTATATTCCACTTAATCATGATACATCTGGCTTTAACCATATGGCTATGCTATGGCCATATCTAGTTTGATCATTAGAAACCTTAGAACAACCTGAAGTGATAAAACCTTATGAAATTCAAACTAGGAGATATCAAATTATCATTAAAATTTAAGTAAAGAATAATGTAGACACATGAAGAGGGAGTGATGATGGCTAAAATCCTATTGTGCAATTCAACCAACAGTATAATTTTTCCAAATAAATTGCCGTAAGTTAAGAAATCTCCATAGGCATTATATGTTTCATACTGAGTCATGTGACTTGGCATGCTATGGATTATGCCTACACTACAGAGATTTTTTAAATTTACAGCAATTTGCCTCTGTTAATCTGTTTGCATTACTGTGCAACAGGATTTTAGCTGAAATCTATTTGCAGTCCTTTAAAAAATCTTCTGAAAATAGGGAAATTGAAAAAGACTCATCTGTATCCCTAAGGATGTTTGCCTTTCTGGTGTATCACACAACTAACTGCATGTTACAGAAAATTGTTACTAGAAGAGGAAATACTTTTTTGGTTCAGCTTCAGGTAAAAAACACATTTGGGAAAGACCACTTTATCCATGACTTTTTCTTGAGCATGAACTTGATTGGGCTTCTAATAAGGAGTTACCTGAAATGGATTGTTCTCCCTTCAAGGGAAATATTTTTATTTATTTATTTATTTATTTATTTATTGCTGTGAGGCAGCTACTAAATAATGATGAATTTCATTTGAATCTTTCAGGCATTGTTAGTTCAAATAAATAAACAACTGAATCTGTTTACTTTTACAGCCAAGGGATATATGTCCGGTGCCTTTCAGATGTATGGCATACAACTCCTATCATTCCTGGTCTGGAGACTTCTAGACAAGGGAAAGCTGTTCTAGAGCAAAGTAATTCAAACAAGGATTTTTTAAGAAGGAAGGCAGGCCCAAAGATTATAAAGAAGTAGGAGTTTCTACATTGCGCTAAGCATTTCAAACTAATGGGTAGTATAAGACTTTAAATTTACATAGCAGCTTGCAGGAGGAGATTATGTCTCCCTTAGCAGCTGCTTGTACATCTTTTGGAAAGCATGTCTGACTCTTTGAGAATGATGCCTTCAAATTAAAGGCATACTTTGTGTTATCTATGTGTGTGTGTGTGTGTATATATGTGTGTGTGTGTGTGTGTGTGTGTGTGTGTGTGTGTGTGTGTGTGTGTGTGTGTGTGTGTGTGTGTGTGTGTGTGTGTGTGTGTGTGTGTGTGTGTGTGTGTGTGTGTGTGTGTGTGTGTGTATTTGTCTAGACCAAAAATATTTTATGGTATGGCAGTTCATATAAACTTTGTGAAAAAGTGCATTCTGTACATTGCTATTCTCCAAATGAAGCTTATTTGGTGCAGCTAATAGTCCTCAATATTTACTACATTTTCCTTCATGGGTTTGCCTAGCTGGAAGAATGCACAGTACTCACACTCATCATTATAATAAAGAGGCCTGTGTCACTTTAAAGGTTAACACATTGATTATAGCATAAACGTTCATGGACTATAGCTCGTTTCATCTGAAGAAGTGGTCTGTAAATCACAAAGGTCATGCCATAATAAATGTGGTCGTCTTTTCAGTGTCACACAATTCTTTGTTTGTTTGTTTTCTGCTGTAAAAGACAAATATAACCATCTCTTTGGAAAATAGAAAACATTTCTGCATATGAAGGAACTGTAGAGAGGTGGCAAGGCTCTGTTTTATGTACTTACCTTTTGTCAGATTATTATAGGAAGGCTTTTGTGCCTGCCCAGAAGAGCATTAGGTCTGCTTTCCGGAGTGGTTTTGAGGTTGGACTGACATGTTGGATGCTTCATTGGTCCCAGTCCACTCCTGTTGGGTTTCATCTCTTCTGGTGTGCTCCAATATGTGCCACTCCCAGTACCTCTGGATGCTGAGAAGGGCACATATGGGAAACTTGAATCTGCCAAAGGTTTTTTTCCAAGGTAAACATCTAGTACGCTGAGGTGGCTAATGAGCCCCTTATCAGAAATTGAAAACTTCTGCTGAACAACTGTGAATGGTCAAGAAGTAAAAAAAAAATCTGTAAATCACTGCTGATGTGATGCATCACTTTGTTTAACTTTAAAAAATATTTTTCTTTGTCAGTGTATTAATGATCAGCTGCGGGCAGGTTGCTGGCAATACACGAACAAATATTTTTAAAACTTAAACAAAATGATTCATTACATCAGCAATGATCTACCAACAGTAAAATATTCACTTCCTCTGACCATTCACACACAATTAGGGGAAGTGGGCAGAGAGTTGCTTCCCATTCAGATGGGAGGACCATATTGAATTGTACATTGATCCTTCTCACCAGCCATAAGCAATGCTTTTGTGGCCAATCCTACCTCCACCTAAATGGGCAATCTGGACAGGCCTTCTGTAATAGCTGCTCCAGCCTGCAATGCATATTTTATCTATTCCAAATCTATCGCCAATCAGTTTTTAGTAAATGAGCCAGATTCTCATTTACTGGTCTGCCTATTGCTGCCAGAGGCATGTACCAATGAGGAATTGACTTTGAGCAAGGACAAAGCGAAGAAAGTGGCTTTGTTTTGCCAGTCCAGTGTTTGATCGGGACATGGAAGAAGAAGAAGAAGTTCTAGTGCTTTTATATTACAAGAGAGGAAGAATATATTCTCAGTTTGTTTGGTTCATGCATATTTTAGACCTGTAGAATGTTATGGTCCCCTTCACATCTTTTAGTTTTAAGTTAACAAATCCCAGACACTTTAGATTGTTCTGCAAGAAGAGTGATCTAACTGTTTGATCATTTTTGTTGCCCTTTTTGATAACTTTTCCAGCTGATTGATATCTTTTTGTTAAAAAAAATATCTGCAGCCCAGATGTGTAGATACTTATCTCTAATCCCAGTTTTCCACAATTCAGTCTTCATAGTCAGGGTTCAATTCTGTTAGCTCTCCTGTCATCCACACTTCCATCCTTTTTTTGAGGGGCATGGGGAATCTCTTGTCTGTAATTTCCATTTATTCCATGGACAGAATTCTGGGGAGAGCTCAGTCAAAACATGGTTCACTGAGAACTGTTTATTTGGAGTAGTACTGATATTATTAATAATATTTTCAGTAATGCAATTCAGATAAAATTATGACTTACTGGAACAGTGAGACCAAACAAATGTACAAACATAAAAATGACTAAAGACAACAAAACAAAATATACTACAGTACAGTACTAGTATACAAGATCTAAAAGTATTGAAACCACCACTAACATTTCTTCAACTTGACAGAGATGCATAGAATAGAACAGCATTTCTCAAACTGTGTTCTGTGGAACACTAGTGGACTTCAATTCCCAGAAGCCTATTTCAGTACATTGGCTGATCAGTACTGTAGGGAATTGATTTAGGCTTCTGGGAATTGAAATAAAAAAAAAACCCCAAAGATTGAGAAACACTAGAATATTGCTTGATATGGCTGAGACATTGGGCTGGGCTATTGTTATAAATTATCCAGGATTCTTACATCTGCCAACATAAGTCAAACACTGTAAATCTCAACTGCAAATTACTACTGTTTAAGAAGTCAGTGTGTTTACTTCTTGTTGTACATCAATCATATGATTTGGCACACAACAAGATATACAAATGCTGAGTTCTTAATGAGCAGTAATTCACCATTTGAGAGATTTACACTATTAGACTTACACCAGCTAGCATATGTAACAGGTTGTTAACAGGGCCATAGCAAGGATTCTAGATGTGGGTGGGTGAATATTTTTCAGGGTGGGCAACAATGTCATATATGTATGTCATATATATAAGCACTGGGAGTTTGAGGGTGGGCAAACTGCTAACTCAGGGGGGCAATGCCCACCCTGGCCACTCCCTGGATACAGCCCTGGTTGTTTTGTTTATGTGTTCTTATTCAGTAATCAGAGAACAGCACTAGTGAGTGTGTTTGTGTCCACTGCCCCTAATAAAATTTATGAAATGTGGAACATTTCGTTTCTTTTTTTAAATTTCAGATGTTTACTTTGAAGAGGCAGGGTATTTAATAATAATAGTCTAAGTCAGAGTTTTGAAAAGTTACTACAGTTTGTGCCCCAGTATCCATGGGACATCTGTTCCAAGACCTAGCACGGATATCTGAAACCACAGATAACAGCGAACTCTACATTTTACACTGTAGCCTCTAGTGGCCAGCTCAGGCAATGCACCATAAAAATGATTTTTGTTTAATATTTTCAGATCCATGGATTATAGAAACCGTGGATACTGAACCCATTAATATGAAGGGGGAGGATGACCTATATTTTGGGTGATAGCTGTCAGAATCCCTTCGCCAGTATGGCCATGCAGGCTGAAAAAGTCCAGATGTCATCCTAAACAATAACTTCCAATTTCTGGTCTTTGACAGGTGTGGGCTGCATGCAGTGAAAGGCAATGGTTTGGGATGTGTACATGCATGCATGCACAATCATATGCAGAAATATACATATACACTGTTATCTCTCCATTTCAGTACAAAAAGATGGAAAAGTTTAAATACCTCCCTCCCTGCTTGCAGAATCATGTGACGCATTCCTCTCTCCATTGCCATGATGTTGGTCTGTGGTGCAGTATAAATATAGAAGGTCACATTTAGATGATGCTTCCTTTTAAAAATGTTTTTAAATTTTTTAAATTTATTGCTCACTTATACAAAATACAAAGAAAAAGAAGAAAAAAGAGAAAAAGAAAACAAACAAAAAAGAAACATTCACAATAAAACTTCCCCCGAATGGTCTGTTTAAACAATACTTCCATCAGCCATCTGCATACTTGTTGATGGGCCATCTAAAAATGTGATTGCACTGGAGAAGTGGTAACTGCCATTGGAATACAGATGTTATGAATAAGACAATCAAGGGAAGAGAGCATCCAGGGGAAGTGCTATGCAAGGTTAGCTCTGCTGTTCTCTGCAGCAAAATGATACCAGCAGTAGCCACATACAGAAGGATTAAGATTCCAACTATAGCACTTCAGATTGAAACCTATTATGGTTGACATAGTAGGGCTTCAAAGACATATATTTTCTTAAGTATGCTGTTATGTTCATCTGAAGCAAACCCAAAATATATCAAGCTATTTGAGAGAAGTTTGAATAGTAATAAATACAGTGGAACTATGGGTTACGAATCCCTTAAGTAACGAAAAACTTATGATACAAAAGGAAATCCATTGAAAATGACACCTCAACTTATGGGTTGTTGTCATATGAACAGTTTTTTTGGCATAGCGGGTGCAATTGCACCTTTTTTTTTTTTTTTTTTTGCTCCTTGGGCAGCCTCTGCCACTTCCCATGGCAGTGGGATGGTCTGGAGAGCATTTCCACTCCATTTCTGGAATTTTTCATCATGTTTTCGGTCCATTTCAGCAACTAAAATGTGGCATTTTTGGCACTTCCAGTGGCAGGAGGAGCTTACAGCTGATTGTCGGGGACGGGTCAGGCACATTAACAGAACTGGCCACTAAAGCTTGCTGTTGGAAGTGCTGAAAATCCATTGAAAACCAATTAATTCCTTCCGAAGGTCAGAAAAAAGGGGAGAGTCTTTTATCTGTTCAAATCTCTTTATAAAGTGGCAAAAACATGGCAAAAAATTCCAAAGTATACTTTATAAAGAGTTTTGAACAGGAAAATGGTTTTTTGCCTTTTTTTTCTGACCTCCAGAATGGATTATTTGGTTTTCAATGCATTCCTGTGGGAAACCGTGCTTCAAGATACAACATTTTCATGATACGAAAACCCCTGAGGAATGGATTAATTTCGTAACTTGTGATTCCACTATATTTGATTTCTGTTTCTTATCCATTGTTCATTAATATTTGTGAAATTAAAATTAATTTTTTTAAATTATATATTTCTCTTCAGCTGCTGATTTTATCCCAGTCCGTCTGGCTGATGGGAACAATGCTCATGAAGGAAGAGTAGAAGTATATTATGCTGGTCAGTGGGGAACCATTTGCGACGACCAATGGGATGATGCAGATGCTGAAGTTGTCTGCAGGCAACTTGGCTTTGGGTTAGTTTTTGTTGCAAAGCTAATAACTGCTAATGGTTAAAGCAGAATTCACATTTTGTATTTTAAAATGAGACTGATCATGTTGATGGCTGAACTACTTGAGAAATCTGGTGTTGGTACAATAATATTACTAAAATAATTTAGGTGCGAAGGAAAACTGCAAATTTTATCTTCTTTGATCTCCAACATTAGATAAGAATATTCTTGATATAACATCTTTTCTTAGTGGTGATTTGCAAGGATTTCTCTCAGAAATAACTCAGATTTCTAAAGGGTATTAAGCAACCTTGTCAAAGGAGACACCCCTTTGAGATGAGTGATGTAAATGGATAGGGACAGTTTCCTATTCTGGGGATAGATCTTTCTTCCAACTACAATCTCTCCCACTTAGAACGATTGTCATATACATCTGTATAAAATCTTCATGGAGCTGCTAGGACCCACATGGAGAAGAAGGGGCATGGAAGATTCCTTTTACCAATCCAGTTATCTAAATTCAACCCAATGTTTTATTTTCTCTGATGAATTCAGAACCAAGTTAACAGCTTTATGGATTGTCACATCTATCTTAGTGTTGGTTAGTTACAAAATATTAAGGAAACAGCGGTAGTTTGCTTTTAAAGAAACAAAACACAAACCTCTCATCTCTATTAATTTATTTTTGTAAAATGCCAAGACACATTTCAGTTTTAACTTTATACATTACATGTCATTATTTTTTACTCAGTCTCAATTTATTTATGTTTTTTTAAAAACTAGTACTGATTTTTGTTGCTACCAACACTCGACAATTTATGTGATTCTTTTCTTCTACTACTGTAATTTCAACTTGCTTTAGACTGTAGACAAAGGAGACAGCCATATGACTTACAATCAGATTGAAAATGCATGCTTTTATGAGGCATATGGGACAATAAGGTAGAAATTTCAAAATAAGTAATTGGGGAAAAAAGACATAATGTGCAAATCACTGTTAAAAATTTTTAAAGACTGGGTTTTTCAGCTGTAAATGTCATACATGTGTGGCCTTTTGTATATAAAACGGGTTTCTGCTTTGACTCCCTACTTCTCTTGCTTCATGTATATACAACAATTCTTTGCCTGATCTTTTTTTGGTATGTCTTTTTCTGTATATTGTTTGTTTAATTAAATAATTTTGTACTAAAATAGAACTTCAACATTTGATCTCCATGTTTCTGACCATGTAAATGACAAAACTAGGGCAGAGTTTAAATAGGTTAGATTTTTTAAAAAGATAGGTAAAGGTTGCCCTTGCTAAAAAAAACCCCAATCATATCTGACTCTAGGGTTCAGTGCTCATCTCTGTTTATAACCAAAGAACCAGTGATGTTTGCGTTTGCAGATGTTTCCATGGACATGTGGCAAGCATGCCTAGACATTTACTGGAATGCATAGAATGCTGTTTACCTTCCCACCAAAGTGGTACCTATTTATCTATTTGCAATTTCTTGATTTCGAACTGCTGATTTGGCAGAAGCTGGGACAGAGACAGGAGCTCACTCCAACTTGCAGTACTCAAGTCTCAAACTTTGGCCTTCCAGTCATCAGGTTCAGTGTCTTTATAGGCAATTCAAATTCAGTCCAAGATTATTTTAAATAAGTTTATCCCATAAATAAGTACCCCAAAAGGCTACCAGGATTCCTAGTCAATATCAGGTTTGGTTTTTGAATGTGTATCAACTAATACAAACAACTCCAAGCAAGTAAATGAAGAGCTGCTTTCAGACAGTTTGTCATTGCTTATTGTATTTGGACAGGGGAGTTGCCAAGGCATGGAGCCAAGCTTATTTTGGAGAAGGCTCAGGTCCTGTGCTACTGGATGAAGTGAGCTGTTCGGGAAATGAGCTCTCTATAGAAGAGTGTCCAAAGAGTTCTTGGCAGGAGCACAACTGTGGCCACAAAGAAGATGCAGGTGTCTCATGCACACCTCTTGCTGGTGGGTAGCAATGGAAATAAATTAATGAAATGCTAGAAGTGTATAGCAGACAATATAGCTAGTAAGATGTTCCTGTAGCATTGAAGAGACATAGTGGGAACAATCATTTGGTATTGGAGGAAACATGCACTCTTTACATGTGTTCTCTGCTGGCTTTAATACAGGGGTTCCGAAAATTTTTGGGCCGTGGGCCAATCATGTGGTTCAAGAAGCCGGTCACTAAGGCCCGGGGGCGCGTTTTACTTCTGCTTCCAGGAACAACGAGGGCTTCACGGGCTGGATGAATTGGCATCGGGGGCCGCACCCGGTCCCCGGGCCTTAGTTTGGGCACCACTGCTTTAATACAATATATGCCTGTTTTAATTAATGGTGTGAGCTGCTTTGAGTCCAATAATGGGAGATAGTTGGGATAGTAATGTAAAGAAAATTCAAGATTAGATCTTAAGTATCCATAACAAACATTTCACTGTAGAATAAAATATACACTATGAACATAAATTTAGAAATACATTTTTAATTAGCAAGAACAATCATGTAGTGCTTGAATTATCACTTTACTGGGATTTTTAAGGAATAGCATAAAATAGATCCACAACTACTTGAAGATGCTTTTCTTTAATTTTCAAAGTAGCCTGTGCTGGGCAGTGGGTCAAATGAAGTCCAAGTAAGAAAGGAACTGCAGCTGGACTAATAGATTACTATTGATATCCAGAATGGTGAAGTGGGTAGAGTAACATTTCAGTCAAGTGGGCAGCACAGGAATAGGTAGAGTGATAGAGAAATAGAGTGATGGACTAGAACTCAGGAGGCCTGGATTTGAATCCCTGCTCAGCTGTGGTAACTCACTAGGGTTGTGGTCTTGGTAGTACAATTCCTTAAATATCTCCCTGCTAGGATTGCTATAAGTAAGTTCCGGCTTTACGGCACATAACAAAAATGGATTTCTGTACTGAACTGTTTTGTGTGGGCTCCATGTATCCTATAAATCCTATGGGCTTCTCCTATAGAGACAAAGTTCTTGCTTGTGCAATTATACATAGGCATTATCAGTGATAGGCAGCCAAAAATGTTACTACCACACGGTGGACAGAGCCGATGTCGTGGTTGGAGCCAACGTCATGACATCATGGGCAGAGCCAATGATGTGGGCGGAGCCATAGAAAAAAATAAAAATATACAGGCTGGCTGGAAGTGCCTGACTCCCCCAGCCAGCCCAATCCCAAAGCAGGCAGTCCAGGCAGGCTGCCTCCTTTAATATTGGGCTGGCTGGAGGTGCCTGACAACCCCAGCCAGCCTAATCTTAAAGCAGGCAGCCCGGGCAGGCTTCCTCCTTTAAGATCAGGCTGGCTGGGGGTGTCAGGCTGAATACTGGAGGCACGCATGCGTCAATTGGTATTTTAACGCATGCGCACTCATCAGCAGCCATTTTGGGTTGCAGAGTTGGGGATTCAGTGAGGCAACCAAACTGGTTGCCTCAAAAAAAAAAAAAAGGTAACCACTCTGGGTGTGTCCCCCCCCCCCGGGAGACCACCTGGGATTGTTGCCACCGGTTCTACAGAACTGGGGTGAACCGGCCCATGCCCACCACTGGGCATTCTCCCTAACCCTTCTTTAATCTGTTTTAGGTTGCTCTTGCTTGAAAGCCAGTTGTATCCAACTCTAAGGTTCAGTGGTCATCTCTGTTTATAGCCAAAGAGCCAACACTGTCTGCATCTGCAGACATTTCCGTGGACATGTGGCAGGCATGACTAAACACTGGAGTGCATAGAACACTGTTTACCTTCCCATTGAAGTGGTGTCTATTTATTTCCTTGCAATTTCTTGCTTTCAAACGGCTAAGTTGGAGCTGGGACAGAGACAGGAGCTCATTCCGTTATGTACGGCACTCAATCTTGAATTGCTGACCTGCCAACCTTCCAGTCATCAAGTTCAGCATCATAACCACTAAGCCACCACAGTCCCTTAGCCCCATCTAAAAAATTTTCCACAGCTTAAAATGTGTTGTGTTTTTATCAGATGTTAAAAAGCTGCTTTTCAGTATTGGCTCATCTGGACTCTTGTAGTTCTAGTCTAAAAAAGTAGTTTTTATAAGTTCTAGTTCTCATAGTGACTTTGCTACCACATTGTCCATCATCTGCAAATTTCCTGTTAGGAGAGAGTAACTCTGTATTTTAAAGTATAAAGAGTACTGAAAGTATAAAGAGTACTGAAAGATCACAGAGGGCAAAGCATCCAGAAGTTCTCTGTAAATTGGTCTGGAAAAGGCTCCTATTTTTCTTTGTTTCTTTTCTATGTTCTAGTTAATCCAACAACAGACCTTCAGTGTTCTGAGATGACCTTAACTGAGATGAGGAAGAGAAAGTACAGTACTTGGTTTCGTGAGAGTTCAGAGAGGATTTGTAGAAAGAGGCTGGCCTAAACTCATGAAAGGATTTGCTTAGGCAAAGCTCTTTTTTTCCCCATTTACATACTTTTGTTCAGTGCAAATTCTAGTACTGGAAATCATATGTTTTATACTTCTGTAATTTTATAATATGAACAGCTAGCATAAGACTAGCTGCTAATTTTTAAAAGTGTACTGTAATTTTAATAAGGCTAATGACATTTCTGGCTATGAAATGAAAAGTTAAGTTACCAAACAGTGTGATAACTTAAGGAACTTTGTAGGTATTAAGGTCCCTCTTCCTTCCTTCCCTTCCCTTCCTATTTTGCAAATTACAGGCATCTAGGCTTATAATCGTTCGATTGCAGCAAATGTTTTAGTGCAGAATATTTTTCCTGGCAGTTTTCTGTTAAGCAGAACTGATTCCTATTTTTAATGTCACAGATGGTGCAATCAGACTAGCTGGTGGGAAAAGCAGCCATGAGGGACAACTGCAAGTGCTTTACAGAGGACAGTGGGGCACAATCTGCGATGACGGGTGGACTGACTTGAACACACAAGTGGTTTGTCGGCAGCTTGGCTTTAAGTAAGATCAATTTATTTAAAGCTGGCTGCTTATCACTGCTGATAACTCGCTGCAAAATGCTTCTATATATTATGCAGAATTTCACAGGTGCCTACACTTCTTTGCTTCACACTTAAATCCTATGCAGTTCCATATATTGTGCTTTGGGATCAGAAACCACATATAAGTAAAGCAAAAGTCAGGTGAACAAAAGTTAAGCCAAGATGGTAAAAACAGCCTAGTTTAATTGCTTTTATTAAACTATCATGGCAATGCTTTTGAAAAAAATTATTCCTAGTAACTCTAATACAGTATATCAATATATAGGCCCCTCTTGATCTTGAGGCCCTAGGCTGAAGCCTAGTTAGCCTATAGGAAAATCCGGCCCTGCTGGTGCTTGTGCAGATTTAGTGCTTAGAATAATTTTGCCATTTGTAAGCAAATCTTGACTGGACTATAAAATAATAAATTCCTCCCCATAATCCTGCTCCTAAGTTAAAGATCCTTAGTTTGCTTTTACCATGGTTATCACTGTTGCGATTTTACAAGTTGTATTGTATTGTTCGACTTATATGCCGCCCCGCTCACTTATAGAAACTCTGGGTGGCTCACAGCAAAACAATGTCTCACAAACTACAAATATCATATCACAAAATATTACAAAATATCACATGGCTTTTATATTGTGTTTTTATGTATCTTTTTAAGCTTTTGTTAGCTGCCCTGAGTCTCTTTGAGGAGGGTGGCATATACGTCTGTAAAATAATAAATAATAATATCACATATCAAAAACATATCAAAAAATCACATATCAAAAACTTTTCAAGAAATCCCCTATCACAATTACAAAGATATCATAAAAACATTTCAGGAATACTTTAAAAAACAATTCAAAACAGAACACAATAATCTTGCAACTCAACCCAATTCACTAAGTCCATTTCCTGCTACTCCTTTCCCACTCAGTCAAAGTGGTGAGAGAGCATCCATATTAGTGGTAGAGGGAAGAAGATCCACACAGCTGTTCCTTCTCTCCCCGGTCTGGGGCCAGGTGAGAGTGAGCGCCGGAGTCTGGTGGAGCGGCGGCAGATTCTTCTTTTATGCCGCCAGCCCTGACACAGCTGTTCCTGCTATCCCCTGTCCAGGGCCGGGCGAGAGCGAGTACCAGAGTCCGGTGAGGTGGTGGCAGGTTCTTCTTTTATGCTGCCAGCCCCAACGCAGCTGTTCCTGCTCTCTCCTGTCTGGGGCCGGGTGAGAGCAAGCAAGTTAACCATGTTTGGGCACAAAGGAAAAATGGAAAAAGGAAAGCGAGTACAGTTGTCTAAGCAATTAACAGATTCACTATTAGAGGCTAAAACACAGGACCTTGCATATAGTGTTGTCTGCTGAGTCAGGGCCATGGAGTATGAGCCGAACTAGCCAAGATTTCTGAGAGCCAGCTAAGCTATCAATGTCCTGCTGATGTTATGTTGAATCCAAAGCCCTTGTAGCTCAGGGAGTTTGGGGAATTATTATATTTTATTTGTAATGTATACACTAATCTATGGTTTCAACAGGAATGGGAAAGTAATTTCAGAACGCTTCCTGGAAGAAAATATGGGCCCCATCTGGCTGGATGATATCAGCTGCTCAGGAAAGG
This sequence comes from Furcifer pardalis, assembly GCA_030440675.1. Taxonomy (NCBI): domain Eukaryota; kingdom Metazoa; phylum Chordata; class Lepidosauria; order Squamata; family Chamaeleonidae; genus Furcifer; species Furcifer pardalis. The sequence goes on from CP126892.1 coordinate 74,376,601, forward strand.
AGACTGCCCTTCTTCAATGTTCAAAGAGAGAGTGGGGAAAACATGACTGTATCCACCAGGAAGATGTAAAAATAAGCTGCTTTATAGAGAATGACAGCCACAGAGTCTTATTGGGTAAGTCAGTCTTTGAAGACAAATTGGATTTGTTGTTCTTCAGTATCAACCTCCTATGCCACATGACAAACTTCCAGAATTGGACATGGAGAAAACCCAAGGAGCAAAAGGGACAAGTATAGAGCTGGGGTGTCCCCTTGACCTGCAAAAGTATCTTTTCTGAAATATACAGATGTGTCTGGCTGGACATCCCGCTATGGTAATGGAGTAGATCATACCGCTAGCTACTCAATGCTGGGCATTGGATGGTGGTAAATAACCTGACTCCCTAAAGAGTCCAATGACATGGGTGGATGAGCTTCTTTAGGTGGGGTGATGGCCCCTTCAGTGGAGGAAATGCCACTGGAAATCATCATATTGGACCCAAAGACAAAATGAATGGAGGAGGAACCACTTCACTATTCTGATTCCCAACAGTCATGGAGGCAGAAGGGGTGATGCCAGATGGACTGGCTGCAAAGGCACACCTTGTTAATATTCTCAAGGCTGCGGCAATCTATTGCAGTCATGCTGTTAAATCCTGCATGTCTCATTTCATACATGCCACAGGAGATGGCTCTGTGATCACAGTGAGTGGGTCACTTCATGGCAAGCTGGGATCCACCTTAAACAAATTCATGCAAGTGGCATTTTTCCAAAAATGTATACTCGGATATGAGTAGCAGCCGCCACTGCTGACAACTGATGGAAATATTTGACTTCCATTGTCCTCCCTAGTCCCAAGCAAAAAACAAAACTATGTGTCACCTTTGAGTTAGGAAATGGCAGTCATTTTCAAAGGATAGTGTTTGAATGAGGCAGAAGCTTGATTGCCCAGGAAAGCCAAAGATCAGATGAACTGAGAAGAGGCCAGGTGAGGTTGTGCAGAATCCAAGCCTCTCCTAAATTGAGACTGTTAGGACTATTCTCATGTCTATGTCTATGAGCTAGAAGAGATTTATATTAGGCAAGACTTGGCTTTTTGCTTGGTTTGCCTGATCCTAGGCTGCAGAGCCCTCTCCTATCTGAGTTCAGCACAAGGGAATTTCTCCAGGCATGCAAAGCTTCTGTCTACTTCTAACTCCTTACAGTGGGTGCATATTTGAGTTAGAAATGTACTTTCTTTTGCCTAACTTTATAAAATAGAAATTGCATCTTAGTTTTCAATTATCTCTACTAGAGAACTATTAGAACCACACTAGCAATGTAATGTGAGACATAAGGTTAAATAATGATTTTCTTTGTCAAAGTGTATTGTAAGATTGAAAGGTTTATGCATTTATTTCTGCAGCTATATTTTTTATCATCTTTCTGCATTAGTATCCTTTTTCACTACCAAGTATCTTGTAAGTTTTTGTTTTACCAAACAGTTTTATAACTGAGTGGGTAAGACAAAATGTATTTTTAGGAGTGGGAAATCTCAAATTCAGAATAACAGGAATTCATATTATAGTGCCTATTTTCATAGGCAGAAAGCATCTGTGCTGCTTTGCTCATGATGTAATGGAACCTACACCCAAGTTAAATAGACCTGGTATGGTTAAGTATATCCAGATGGAAAGGTTTCTTTTAGATACCTAAGAACTGTATTTATTTTCACAGTTGTGAATTAATCCTTAAAATAATACCAGGTTGGTTGACAATAAAATCTGCACACTCAAATAGCTAATATCCTGTGTTCCTACTTCGGTAATTTGAACAGAGCCTGTAGTGCATAACATATTTTTTTAAGAACAAGCATTTCTGGATGATGACAACAGGTGAAAATTTAGGCATTTGGGGGATGTGATCTTAAACACTCATGTTCTGTAACTCAACCTTCATTAGGCAGAGTTCTGATAGAAGAACAACTCAATTAAATGAAACTTGCAATAATTAAAGTATTCATTCAGGAAAAGTTTAGAATCACTTTTGAAAGTTTTTACACAAGGGAGAGTCAAAGCTGTACAATACAAAGCAGTGAAATGAAAGCAAAGCAACAGCATCAGAGTATAATGCTGGAAAGTGTCCGAGCAGAGCTATCAAAATGCACATTGTTTTGCTGGAAGTTGCTTTATCTTAAAATGTAGCTTTGCTAAATAGTAGATCGTCATTCATATACAGTACAAAAAAAAAAGAATTGTGTGCTTTCACCACTGCTATATAAACTAGGCTTCTTATATATATTTAGGCTTCAGTTGAAACGTTTCCTTAAATGTGATTAAAATTAGCTAATTTTTGCTACTAGTGCTGTGCCTTAACAGCTGTAACTAATTTCTAGGGCCTCCTATCAGATTGATGGATGGTGAGAATAAAAAAGAAGGGCGTGTGGAGATCTTTATCAACAGCCAGTGGGGGACAATATGTGATGATGGATGGTCTGATAAGGATGCAGTTGTGGTATGTCGACAACTCGGCTACAAGTAAGAAATGTTTTTCAATAGTTCTTAAATATTTCTTCTTTCTAGATACTTAGATAAACTTTGTGAATCTATGATCTTGCTGTTTTAAAAACTCAATTCGGTTTTAAAATAGTACTTTACAGTACACTATAAAATAATATAGCACTTCTGAAAGGTTTTGAAAAATACTTTCCCCATGGTAATGTTCATGGAGGTTTATTCCAGGAGAACATTAATACAGTTTTGAAACTTTCCCAGAACTTCAGTATTAACAGGCATAATATAACAGAATCATAATATATTTTGTATATCAATCATATGTAGGTACATAAATCCAGTGCTTTCTGGGCTGGTACCTTGAGATGAATTATAGTTGGCATCCAATGCATTTCTAATATGAAAGATTACAGAACCATATGAGGAACAGTTGCTAATTTTGCCTGAAACAATGATATCTGTTTCCAATACTCTGTTTAACTGCTCCTTTAGCACATTTTTATTATAATATGCTTTCCACCACCCTCTAATGCAGTGATTCCCAATGTGAGGCCCAGATTTCACAGGGGAACTTCAATTCACAGAAGCCTGAGTCAGTACATTGGCATGATCAGTGCTTTGTGGGATTGGCTTAGGGTTCTGGGAATTGAAGTCCAACAACCAAAGGTTGGGAAAAACTGCTCTAAAGAGACAGTCAGTTCTTTTTTTGGGGGGGGGCAATTGCTCCCCTCTTCCCCCTTTTTGTTATACCTATTTGCTTTTCTCCATCCAAGCTCTCTTTCACAGTCATTCTGCAAGGCAGAAACACACAGTGTGTACATGCATTCGTGTGCAAGCAGACAACCAAGGGAATGGTTGCTAAACAGAGAGCTCTCCTGCATCTGCTCCTAATTCTTCAGTCCCTCCCCATCAGGTGAAAGTGGGTTTCTTTTCTCTCCTTCCTTTCCTTTCTTTTTTGATCTCCCTTTTATCTCACATACCATGTGCCCTCTTTTACATTTCTTCTACTTTTTGAACTCTTCTCATTCTCCTCCTCTAGTGCAATAAAGAAGAATGTCATAATGACCCTATTTATCCCTGTTTCAGTTGCCACTCTATACTGAATTGGTTGAAATCCTGTTGTTTGTTACACTTAAGTACTGTACTGTACTCTGATAACTACAGTAGGATTGTTTGAATCAATGGAATTTATGGAAGTGTTGATTTGCCAAATCCCGATTCAATTCAATGTGCCAATTGTAGTTTGACTTACTAATTTATGAAACAGGATTTCATTTTATGCAACAGTATTTTCCCCCCACTAAATTAAAGCCTTTGATCTATCAAATGGCATAATTGGCACTGTCTTCATTTCTGATATCAAGGGAATCATAATACAGTACAGTATATGAGAATGGTGGTAACCATGATCATAAATCATTTGGCTTTGAATAAGCTAAAAAGTGATAAATATATTTTACAGCTTAACATACGCAGCATTTGACTGGGGTAGAGAGCTCTACCATCACCACTTCTGTGGAGTGATATACTCAGTTCATTAGTTCCTCTTCTCTCTCTCTCTCTCTCTCTCTCTGTGTGTGTGTGTGTTTGTGTGTGTGTGTGAGAGAAAGAGGTCCTACACTTTTTAATTTGCACATGAATTGTGAAGTGTCTTATACTTTCATCCAATTTACCCACTTAATGGACTCAATGCCTGGGAAATCTATAAAAATTGTTATAAAACATGGCAGAGACACACATTTATGTTATCCCATTTAAGTTTTCATTCTTCCAGCAGGTTTGTTCCCATTTTTAACACTTTCCAAAGTCTGAATTAACAGTATTAAATGGAAATGTGGTTGTATCACATTTGATCAGTGAAGTACAAACTGTATTGTGACATTTTGATTTACATTCCTTATATTAGTCATTTCTCTTGAATCTTGGAATCCTAGGACTGTTTAGACCAGGGATTCTCATATTACAGTACATTTGACTGTATATGTAACTGGAATTGTATTATTTTGTAATTTTGTAACCTTGTTTTGCGGTGTGGTTTTGTTTTACTGCACTGCTGTATTGTATTCTTATATTTATTGTATTATACTGTACTACCTTGATTATGCTATATGTTATATTACTTTTGCTTGTGTTATATGTATGGTTCCTGTAAACTGCCCTGAGTTGGTTTTACCGAGTAGGGCGGTATACAAATCGAATAAATAAATAAATAATAATAATAAATAATAATTCTCAACCTATGGCCCAGGGGCCAGATGTAGCACATGACACCATTTCATGTGGCCCACCACCACCTCCGCCACATTCGGAAGTGCCATATGTGGCAGGCAGGGCAAAATGGCCATCCAGCCCCCGAAGCTGTCTGAGAGAGCATGACCTGGCTTTTGGCTTGAAAAGGTTGAGAACCCCTGGTTTAGACATACCATTTGCTTTGCCTAGTGTACAATTTTGATAATGATAGGCATACCCTTTTTATGCTATCTTCACACATATTACTATTTTCTCATTTTCTTTTAATTTTTGTTTACCTACACCTTTCTATTTCCACAGTGGTTAATTCTTCTCTGCTTTGTTTTCACATCCTTTTTGTGACTTCAGGGCTTTTTATAAAACTGCTATAGTTGCCTTAGGCATATTAGGAGAGTGGCAGGATATAAATGTAACTAATAAGTAATTAACGGTCCCTACCATTATCTAGATAAGGAACTTGCATCAAAACAGCTGGTAACTTTAGTAGCCTTTTTTGGTGCATTGATTTTTGGTAGCAGATAAATTTTAATAAATTTTAATATGTACATCAAAAAATGATTTTAAAGATTGCATGTTCTGGACTTCTTTCCTGAAAAGAAGAAGAGTTTAGTTGAACAAGTATTACCATGAAATACTAAAATACACAATAGTACAAGTGCTCTATTTGTTCAAATATTGTGACAGAAAGAAGATTGTCTGGCTTTGGAAAATGAATATAAAACAATCATTTTATTCTGTTTCTTAAAATGCCACAAGACATCTGTTTATGCAGTCAAAAGTTTTTACTCTTCTCTAAGAAAAGCAATTTAACATCAGAAATTCTTCTGCTTAGATATAGTGGCTAGGCAGTATATAAATCACAGCTGTGTAGGGATAAAGATAAGCATGAAATGAGGTACAGTACATAGTTTCTTTAGGCAAAATCCATAGAGCTTACATTTACATGTAATAAGTGTGAATTGTCCTTTGTGAACCACAATATTTAATGATGTATCAGAAATCCAAGCCAGCTTTCTGTACATTGTGAGTTTATTCTGTTCATTAGATGAATCTGATTTTTAAAAATACAGTCAAGTTTCTGGGATTCCTATTCCTCTTTGTCTTCAGATATCTGTGATTGCACCCTAATTATGTACCACATTTTCTGTCTATTTGTTTATTGAAATTGCTATTTACTTTTAGATATTGAGGCTAAATCTACCTTATTCACCTTTTGATAGTACAGTAAAACCTTGGGTTACGACGGAGGTGTGTCCCAACAGCCTCCATCGTAACCTGAAAAATTCATAACCTGAAGCATGTTTCCCCATAGGAATGCTTTGAAAATAAAAAAAGTCCCAACCAGACAAAAATAATCATCCCCCACTCCCACAAAAGTGATGATGGGATTTCTCTACCTTTTCCATGCTGTTTGGAGGCCATATCTCCTTGGTTCCCATCTTCCTCCGAGCTCTCTGGGCAGCACTACAGACGAACACAGGCTGCATTGTGACTTCAGGTGGAGGAATTGGTGGCCATTTTGAACTCTAAAATGGTGGTGATGGCCATTTTGAACTCTAAAATAGTGGTGGCAGCCACCTTAGAATTTAAAATAGCATAATTTTTGGTTGTACACCGAAAATTGGTCGTAAACCGGAGAATTCTTTTAATTAAATTTGCCATTGTAAACCACGGCAAATGTAACCCAGGGCACTCGTAACCTGGGGTTTTACTGTATTCAGTATTGCCATTATATGTTTCTGATTGTTTTATTTCCTCTGTGCTGGTACTTCTGATTTGTGTTTATTGTTGTCATTTTATTTTGTCATATATTGCATTTATAAGCTGTCTAGAGTATGAAGGTAGTTGAATAAGGGATATCAGAATTTTAATTAAACAATGTTTAGTTGCACTTACTTGTGCTCTGAGATAGCATCATTTTTCATCATTTCCCCTTGATCTTCTACAAATCCTAAACTCTGCTGAGGTTGTAGAATTAGCCATGTTTTTCTTGAAGAATATGGCATTGTATAGAGTCATGGTTATGAAAATTTATAGGAAGGTGCCAAATTTTAGTACTTAAAAAAATCTGTGAGACACTACAGATGTGAAGAGTGGAAGCTAGATATGGACAATCATTTTGGACAATCTTTGCAGAATGGTGCAGCTAATGTGTCCCAAAAGATTAAAGCTGAATGTTTTGAAGTGCAAGTCCTCTTCAGTTCCCCTTTTGTTTCTTCTTAGTTCCTAATATAATATGGTAGGTCAGTGATGGGCAGCAACAGTTTCGCACCAGTTTGTCAGAACCGGTAGTAGCTTTTCCCCGGTGTCCCAGAGAACCGGTAGCGGCTTTGGGGGAGAACTACCTCAGGGGCTTACCTTTTTGCTGGTTCCCCCACTGTGCATGCGCACCAAGCGCTTGGTGTGCATGCACGGCCTCCTTGCTGTCCTCCCAAGCAGGGAGCAGGAAGAGAAGCTGCTACCCTGAAGTTCCCTATAGCCTGCTCTCCAGGGTAACTGACTCACCTTTGGATGTGGGGTGGGTGGGTGTATTTTAATGTGTATTTATTTTTAAGGTGTATTTCTATGTGTTTTATGAGTATTTAATTTGTGTTTTTATGTCTATTTAATGTGTATTTAATGTGTATTTATTTTAATGTGTATTTTACGTGTATTTAATTTGTATTTTTATGTTTTTATGTCTATTTAATGTGTATTTATTTTAATGTGTATTTTATGTGTTTTTATGTGTATTTTTATGTCTTTTTAATTTGTATTTTTATGTGTACTTATTTTTCTGGGTTGTTTTATGTTGGCTCTGCCCACATCATTGGCTCCGCCCATGACATCATGACATTGGCTCCACCCACTATGTTGGCTCCGCCCACCGTGTGGTAGTAAAATTTTTGGCTGCCCACCACTGTGCTAGGTACAGTTTTAATAGAAGGAAAATGAGTGTTTACTTACAAGGCTCGTGTTCAAATAGAGTTGTCAGGTAGATGGTAAAAATGATTAAATTTAAATATTAAAAAAAGTTGCAATAAAAGACAGGAAGAACAATCTCTCAACCAAACGATGGTTGCAAGACAATAATGGCTTTCTGAAACGTACATTTTTAATCAGAAAGACAACTTGAATGACAGACTAAACCCAGGGGGTGGCTAAACTATGGGCAATGGGCCAGACTTGGTCCATGGTGCCAAATCTGGCTTGCACTGCTCTCGCCGCTACTGGAAGTGGAAGTAAAATGCGCCCGTGCATGCACAAGTGCTTCCAGAAGCGGAAATAAAATGTGTCCATGCATGCGCAAAGGCACCCGCGGCTGTCGCAAATGCTGTTTATTACAGCCACAGACATGTTTTACAGCAGGAGGAACCACGTGACTGGCCCACTCAACCACGTGACTGGCCTGCGTTGTGAAAAGTTTGGGAATGCCTGGACTAAAGTAAAGTAGCATCAGCCATACAAGAAAGACACACATAGAGCTAAGATAGGAAAGACAGTTAAATATGGAAGGAAGAAATATTTAGCCTACTGATTAGCTATTTTTCAATCTAAACAGCCAATGACTAAATTTGTTAAATGCTACTAGCCCTTGCCATCTCCATGTCAAAGCATAAAACGAACACAAGGCATGTTGAGATTGCTTGTTGCAAATGTAACAGGTTAACACAGGGCTGCCTTGCATCAGTGTAACAATCTGTCTTTGAGCTTTACAAATCCTAGATTGTGTTAAGGTTGTACCACTGACCAAATGGTTCAATCTTGTTTCATTTGGTTTTAGTTTGTTTTTCTTAATGTCTATGGCTATATACATAGTCAATCAGTGGAGACAGATATATATTGGAGTGGAAAATGCTCATTTCATTTGTGATTATCAAACATGAGCACACATTTAAAATGTTAAAATTACAGTGGAGGGAGTGAAATGACTTATTGGCTAATGTATCATTCGTTAGATTTTTACAATTTCACATTAACATTTGTAACAAAAAGAGTAACATGAAGAAAAATTACTTCTTGCAATGAGAAAAGCAGTTTTGTTATAAAATTATTTGTCAGTGAAGACATGACAAGAGAAAAGCGACAACATAAACAACATGTTAAATCAAGAAATAGTTTTATGAATTTTATTAAATACAAAAGCAACCTGCTTGCATTTCAAATTGCTTTAAGTTTGTGATGAGGGAAGATCTGGGTTTAGTTTGGTTCTTAGATGAAGAGCAAACTATTTTTTTTATCAGTAGAAGTACAGTACTGTATTGTGTTTTCAAGGCTTGTTTTGTGCAGACTGTACCATATTATACCTGCACTCATTCACAACCTAAAGAACTGAATGTGATAATAAAAATACACAAGAAGCTGTAATAACAAAGTTCTTGTTCTAGTTTGAATATCTTTAAGCCTGTACAAGAAACTGAATTACTTTTCTTATTGAGCAACAGACTATGCAGTAGAATATTCTTGTGTGACTGAAGATGTTAAATACATAGTTGGTTAGGTTAAGCAACCTTTAGTTATGTAGGTTAAGACCCCCTTTCTTTATAAACAGTATGATAATGATAATAAAAATGGCTTCAACATTAAAAAAATACAAGGGGTGAATAAGAATGTGTTAGTAATAATAATTTGTTTTTCAAATTAGTTTAGGCAAAGTTTATGCCATATGAACTGATTTCCTCATGGTATCTAAGGAAATGCTGACTCTCACAGGATGAATGTTGAATAAGATTACTCAGCATTGGATTCCAATGCTAAATATATTGTAATCTTAAAACAATATCCTGCACTTCATCACTGAATTGCAGACCAAATTCATCAGTGGAGTGGAGGAGAATATCCATGAACATCTGTAAGGGAGTTAGACATTCCTTGTGCTATCTGTAATCAATATAATTGTTCAAGGGGAGAGAATTCTTGGAACAAGAAAAGACATACCCAGCAAGTTAAACAAATCACTCTAGGACTGTTTTGTAAAGATGAATGCTCAGTGCTGCTAAACCCAGTGAAGTTTTGAGTTTCTTGCCATGTATACCAAAGGGGTTTATGGACATTAAACTAAATTACTATGACATACACTTGTAGTCTACTTGTAGAGGCATAAAGTGCTGTTCTGAATTGCACACATGTAATTATTCATGAATGAATCAGGGGAAAAAGAAGGACCTGGATCCAATATGATGCTAACAGAGTAATCTGTCTAGTTAGTTGCAGTTGCACTAAAGGTAACCAGTACACAAGCAGTATCCAGTTCACTGTTTCTGCAATGGTCCCTTGTATGAATGATTCATCAGTTAATGAAACTTGCATAAGGAGGTACAGTACCTGTATTCCTTATGCAAGAAAAGTCTGTTAGATCAAATGGCTGCTTGCCACAATTTGTGCTGGAGTCATGGAGCTTGCACAGAAGCTCCACTGAAGTTGAGAGGGATTCTGGCTACCATGTTTAGGATACTGAAAATAATCCAAGTGTCAGTTTGGGTTGTACCTCAACATCAAGAAAGTGTGGTAATCACCGTTGTGTTTGTGATGGATGTGTCTCCCAATGGAAAAGAAACTTGACTCTCAATTAAAAAAAGAACTCACCAGTAATCAAGTCATTGAGGTGACACTGACTTTGGATTTATTATCATATTTTAGGGTCTTTTGTTAATTTGAAAAACAAAGATTTAGTGGCAAAATCCTATTGCTAGTACTGTATAACTAAACTGATTTAACTTTTGTTGGTAAAGGTTCACCACCAATTCTGGCATACACAGTCCTTTTCAAAGTTTTCTAGGTAAAGTTTACTCAGAAGTGGGTTACCATTCCCTTCTTCTGGGAGCTCTCTGTGATTGTGCAGCTTGCCATAAAGGCTGCTCTTCTCCTAGGAGGCACAATGAAGAATTGAACTCCCAACCTTTGGCTCTCCAGGTAGACACCTTAAACCACCGTCAGACACCTAAACCACTGTCAGCTTTGTTTCCCCAAAGACTACTCAAGAATTAGCAAACAGAATTAGCAAAATCAGCAGGTTATTGGGTATCTTACATGGTATTCACACTAGGGCTGATTTTGCCAGTTTTCAAATAAAATTAAGCTAAATAGGACATCTGAACTTCACATTTAGATGCTGAGGTTGGAAAATTTCCATAGAATGGTGTGTTTCATCCATTAAGGGACATTTAGGAACACCCCAACAGAACACTATATTTTCAGGCTTCCTATATATTAAGTACTTCATACTGGGTCTTATGGTCAAGTCAAAATTGGCAAAGAAAGGAAACACACTTTAAAATTCTCTAATTACCCAAATGTGAATTGTGCTGTGCAATCTCAGATGGAGATTTAGGTAAGTGTAATAATGTAATATTCATCATGTGATATTTATTTTTATAAGAAAGGATTGAGACAGATAGTACTTACATTTATGACACATGTTGAAACATTTGTAAGTTAAATGAATTTACAATAGATTTATTTTTTTCTGATCCCAGGGAAAGTAGCATCTTACTAGAAAATAAATTAAACAACAGTGTGTTTTTAACCATTTTTCATACTTCCTCTTTACAACTAATAAACACTGAATTAATATTACATCATAGCTAACTATTTGAGCGAAAGTGATACGATTTAAAAGAATAATATTCAGTTTTGCCATAGGAACATAATAGTGATGATAAAACATGCCTTATTCTAAGCTAATTGTGGTCTATTTTCCATAATCAACTTCTCAGTTACATGTCTTCCTGTGGAGGGGCATGAGTTGATTCGGATTCCTGCAAAGAGCAGGGGGTTGGGGTTGGTGGCCTAAAGGGCCCCTTCCAACTTAGTTATTCTATGATTCTTCTTATTACATTTCAAATTTTTATATAACATCTGCAAATAGAAAACTAGATGGTGGTGGAAGGGTTTTCTTCTCAATGTGCTAGATATTTACATACAGAGATTAGGATTGATAAATCTCAAAACTTCAGCTAAAGGGCTGCAGTTTGAGCTCTACTTAGTCCTCTAATAAATAACAAATAAGTTGCAGGGAATTACTGTGCTTAATTTTATTTCCAGACAGGGAGACAGATCTTTAGAAGAGTGGTTCTAGAAGGGGGAGAAGGACTGGATTTTTTTGTAGGTGAAATGTCTTTGAAGTCAAGGCATCTGTCTCCACCTGTACCCAACCTGCATCAAGGCTCTTTGGCTAGGCATGGCAGTCTTTGTGTGTGTGTTGTGCTTTGACAGTCAAAGTAATTGGACAGTATTGTGGAAAGAGACATTAGGTATGGGTTTACCTTCATAACTTTAGGGGCAAGACACGATGTGGAGTACCAAAACAAGAATAACAAACCTTCTTGTGTAGCACATGATCTAGTGCTAGTGCTGCAGAGCCTGAAGCGGGAGAACATGCCACTGGTTGATGGTGGTAAAGGTAAAGGTTGTCCTTGCTTGAAAGCCAGATGTATCTGGGTCTAGGGTTCAGTGCTCATTTCTATTTATAGCCAAAGAGCCAGTGCTGTCTGCATCTCCAGACATTTCCATGGTCATGTGGCAAGCAAGACCAGATGTATGAGCACATGGCACGCTGTTTACCTTCCCAGTGAGGTGGTACCTATTTATCTACTGACAATTTCTTGCTTTCAGACTGCTAGGTTAACAGAATCTGGAACAGAGACAGAAACTCACTCTGTCATGCAGCACTCAGGTCTCGAACTGCTGACTTGCCAACCTTCCAGCCATCAAGTTCAGCATCTTAACCACTAAGCCACCACAAACTGCAGCAGCCGTGTAGAGCCTGGAAAAGTGACCCATGTGTTTCATGTGTACTGCAAGCACACAAGGGATGGAAGCCTGGCTGGAAGAGCACCATGTGGTTCCTCCATGCATTTTGCTGTGTGAACCTCTGTCAAAAATTGTTTTGCACCTCATTGACTGTGAGTTACAGTATTTGTATCTCTTGGGCTAATTGGTTTTTAGCCGGTTTTACATCCATTTATCCCAGTCACTTAGCCAAGAAATAGCTACAGATCACTTCTCAACTCTTGCCAGACACTGCTCATGGCTTCACAGAAACCAAACCCTGCTCTTCGGTTATGACCCTGACATGCCAGTGAAAAAGATTTTCTGCTGACCAAGCAGCTCTTGTTTTTAAATGCATTAGCATTTGAGCTGTTGAGCCTCATCTGCATTCCAAAATGTTTAAGTATTTTATTTCTTTATCAACTGATTTGACATCTGTGTTAGCAAGAATGTAGAAGTATGTTGGACAGCTGTATGCTGCTTATTTTAGTGATTTTCTTACTGTCAGTATCATTTATTTTGGAATGACGTATTTGGAGACCAGATTTACAGCAAAATGTAGTGTAAGGGATTTTCCTTGTCTGAACCAGTTTAACTTTCTTAAAAAGTCACACTATGAAATGCATTATTTTTAGCTTGAACAGCTGCTGATTTTGTGCAAGGATTAATTGGGTTAAGGGGAGAAAATGCAGCTTGCAGATCCTGATATGTCATATATAAACCAGTTTATTTTATTATTATGATCCAAAGAAGTGTTATTTGTGTGTTATCAGTAAAAACAATTAGAATTGGGGGAGGGCATTGTTAGAGTGAGTGGATGGCTCTGCTGCTGGACTAGGTATCCTTTAGATCAATGGTGCCCAAACTGCAACCCACGGGCTGGATCTGGCCCTGACACCAATTCATCTGGCCCATGCCGCCCATGGAAGTGGAAGTAAAATGTGCCCATGCATATGCAGAATGCTGCCCTAAATAATGTACATTCTGCACATGTGCCGGTGTATTTTACTTCCATTTGTGGTGGGAGGAACCATGTGACCGGCCTGCGGCCTGACCCAGAGTAATCTTGACACGAAAACACACGCCTCTGCCTTAGATCCTAAAGCAGGGTTTCTCAACCTTGGGCCCCCAGATTCTTGGACTTCAATTCCCAGAAGCCCTGATCAGCACAAGTGCTGACTTGGGCTTCTGGCTAATAAAGTTGAAGAACGTCTGGGCGCCCAAGGTTCAGAAACCCTGTCCTAAAGGAATATATTTTACAAATCTTATCTCATGCATGCCTCATGAATTCACTACAATGACAATTAAAAAGATGTTTCTTCATGATGCAATCTCATGCCAAGGAGGCATGTTACTGAACTGCAGAGGTGCATGGTGATGCTAATTATATGTTTTCCCACCTGGTTAACTTTCCGGTGTCTTTGCTAGCCTGTGATTAGTTGAGAGGAATCAATATTATTTACTTTGCCCATGTGGTTCCAATATTCAGACACAATTACCAGGTAGTCACTTGCCAGAAGGCAAGGACATTGAATATCATTCCCATGACTCATGGTAAACAAAATGGGGAGGTAAGTGATTCTCAAAATTCTGCTCTGCCTCATTCTGTACAACTTCCTGTGATAAAATGAACCAATAGAATTTTTTTGGAGGGAGGAGAGTTAGTAAGTAAGGGAAAGGAGAGAGTGGGAATTGCCTTCCTTTCAGTGAGGCCTTGGCTGGATCAAAGAGCTGTAATTTCCACAGTGCAGTGAGTTTACTGCTCTTAAGTAAGTTTATGATCAATCTGCTGTTCACTGATTTAAAAATAAATAAACAATTCAGGCATTTAATATTCCACAATCCTTTCAATAAAGGGACTCAAGTCTTAGATAATATTTAAAGACAAATGACGCTAATAACTAGAAACATTATTAAAGCATAATTCAACATATTATATTAACACCAGATCATTATTGGACAGAGAGGAGAACAAATAGGTCGATCTTAGAAGAAATCAACCCTGACTGCTCCTTAGAAGGTCAAATAGTAAAGAGGAAAGTAAAGTATTTTGGACATCAAATGAGAAGAGAGGATTCACTTGAGAAAGCCTTGATGCTGGGAAAGGTGGAGGACAAAAGAAGAAGGGTATTGTAGACGCAATGGGCACAGAGCTGAGCGAGTTGAGGAGGATGGTGGAGAACAGAAGTGCCTGGTGGGCAATGGTCCATGGGGTTGCAAAGGGTCGGCGTCAACTGTGCGACTGAACAACAATTATTTTTTTTAGAAAAACCAATTAAAGCAAATTTGAAAGGTTTTAAAAGTACAGCATTCCCCATTAAAGCTCATGCTTTGATGGCCAGAATGCTTCCATGAATAGAAATGTCTTGGCCAATTGACAGAAGGATCATAGGGAAGGGGCCAAGCTGGTCTCTTTTGGGAGGAAGTGCCATAGCCTGGGAATGACCACCTCTCTCACTTTTGGTTGTGAGGCTGGTGAGACTGGGAGAAAAGTCTCTCCTGAAGATGTTAAAACCTGGGCTTGTTCATAAAAGGAAACCAAACAAAATCATAATTTATTATCATTATTACAATTTTCTGTTTAAATAGGATTTCTCACGTTCAGTCTCACATTATAGGGATTGCAGTGGCTGAGTGTTTAAGAAGCTTGCCTGGTTTAGCTGGAAGGTTGGCATGTCGGCAATTCAAGACCCAGGTACTGCATGACAGAATGAGTGACTGTCTCTGTCCCAGCTCCTGCCAACCTAGCAGTTTGAAAGCAAGAAATTGCAAGTAGATAAATAGGGATCACTTGGATGGGAAAAGATCTCGAGGATATGAAAGGAGCTTCATTCGGGCGTCCCCTGAGCGGAATTTCTCCAACAAAAATCCTTCCAAATCAGAAAGCACCTTTGTCTGCTTCTAACATCTCTCAGAAAACCAGTAACAGCATTCATATAGTCTTGCCAATACTTCTGAATATTTTTGGTTATTGAAAATTAGTAATATTCAAATTTCCAACAAATATTCAGATTTGCATGGCAACAATGCAAAATATAAAGCAATAAAACAACATTTAAAAACACTTATTATCATAGTTATTAACAGATAACATTAAAGATCCTGTCTAGTTTCACATTGAGCTTCCACTGAGCAGAAGGTCCACATCTCAGCTTTCCAACAGTGTCCATGCTTGTCCATGTGTGAAAGATGTAAATCTACATCAGTTATCAGCATTTCAACAAGTGTTGCTTTACTTTGTGTTGCAATAGTTATCTATCATCTCACCATTAATTGTACGGATGCCTTTGCAGTAACATTTCCCCCCTTTTTGTTAAGACCAAATTAGTAGTGTAGGCCTGCCAGAAACTTTAAACTTACAAATGTGGTGTGGGATACCTTTGCATTTTCAAATTTAGGAGGTCCCATTCAGCAGAACATTGAGGCAATACAGTAATGTGGGGTTCTGCCGCTTGCACAACTGGTGCTATTGAAAAGTGGGAGGTGGGTTTTCTTCATGGCGATCACTAAATGCAACAACAATGAAGATGCAAGTACAGTACTGCAATCCTGCATTTACTGTGTTTATGGTGGAAGGATATTCTGCTGAACAAAAGCTCAGTAGAACGTTGCCCTCTGTATGTTTGAGCTCTTGGTTTTTCATTATTATAGTGGCTTCCTTAAAAAAAAAAAACACCACCAGTTTTTTAAATTTTCTGTCCCTAGAGGCCCAGCACGAGCAAGGACTATGGCTTATTTTGGAGAAGGAAAAGGACCCATTCATGTAGACAATGTGAAATGTACTGGAAATGAAAGATCTCTAGCTGACTGCATCAAACAGGATATTGGGAAACACAACTGTCGACATAGTGAAGATGCCGGTGTGATTTGTGATTATCTGAGCAAGAAGACATCTGGCGGTAGTAATAAAGGTGAAATGGAAAGTATGTCTGTGAATGCTAGAAAGAGAAGGGGGAAAATGAATATATAAGGGGGAAAGGTTCAGAAAAATAGTAGCAGATGATTGCCCAACAATAGAGACAATCAGCTTTTGTGGATGGGAGAATATAACTTCTATGATTCTGTTTTTGTTCAGATTCTCTTGCTTCTGTGTGTGGTTTGAGATTATTGCATCGTCGGCAGAAGAGAATCATTGGAGGGAAAAATTCTTTGAGGTAAATTATATTCAACTAACATAAACACTAACACACATACACCCCTTTTGTTGTGGATTCAAACCCTAGTCCATTTTGTTGCCTACATGGTAGATAAAATATTAAATATTTTCAAGCAAACCTGCTAGATACTTGATGTCATATGTGAACACATATGTATGTGCAAGAGCTTAATGCAATTCATTCTTACTTAAGGTAAGCCATTAAATGCCTTCAAGCCATTTGAAATATAGGCTTTAGGATATTAATATATGATCAAAGATGTTTAATTTAAGAGATTTGAAGTCATTTAATTGCTTACCTTAGAAAGTGAATGCAATGCAAGTAGTAAAAACTTTATTAATTTACAAAATGCAACTTTTAAAATGTAATTCTTTGAGATTTTTCATGTATTGTTTTCAGGATTGTTTTCCTATTATCTTTATTATTTGGTAAGATCATAGTGATGATATCTGGATGTCTTTTACACTCTTCTGCCCTTGGAAGAGAGCAAACTGAAATGAAGGTTAAGAGTATTGTGTGACCTTTCCTAATCATTTGCTGTTATTTAATTCTGCAATACTTCCTCTCCAACAATTCTGGCTTATTCCTGATTTGTGTAAAACTACTGCACAAAGGTTAAAGGATTTATTTTCCTTGTCTTCCATTTGTAACTCTATGTGGAAAGATTAAAATAAAGCTCTAGGATCAATGCAGCCTTCAAATATTGTGCTTATCTGGAACTTTCAACCCAGTGAATTCAATAGATCTTGCTCACAAAAGACTAAATTCAGTGCTAGTGCCAGCTGGAGTTGATCTACTGTGCGCGCATATGCACGCACGCACGCACGCACGCACGCACGCACGCACGCACACACACACACCAGTTAAAGCATTAATTGTTTTTCTGCCCACAAGGGCTCTCTAAGTGATGTACAATAGACAGGATAAAACTATTAAAACATATTAAAACATTTTTTAAAAATAGATTTAACTATTATTTAAGAGTCAATTTAAAAGCTACAGTCAAACCTCGCATAAAGAGCGTCTCGCTTAAAGAGTAACTCACTTAAAGAGCAGAATTTTCTCTGAATGTTTGCTTCGCTTAACAAATGAAACCAACCCAAAACTCACTTAACAAATAAATTGGGGTTCACAATCCCCCCCCCCATTGGTCATTTACAATGGTGTTTCGCTTAAAGAGCAAACTCGCTTAAAGAGCAATCCTGTGGAACCCATTATGCTCTTTAAGTGAGGTACAACTGTAATTGTAAGGACCATTGGCTTTTAAAGCAATGTAGATTTGACTGTCCCAGGATAGAGCCAGTTTGCATTCCTTTGGGAGGGAATTGCTAAATGAGGTGCCATTTTAGAGAAAGCCTTGATTCATATACTTTTACACTGCTGGGCCCAACAAGGAAACCTTTGCTGATGTTATCAGTTCTGGACAGTGAAAATTTCAGTGGAGGAAGGAGAAGGCAGTCTTTCAGCTATTTTATAGATAAAAAACTAGCACTTTGGAAGCAAACTGAAAGCCAATGTGGTATTCCAAGGCCATATATGGTCTGTAAATTATTATTATTATTATTATTATTATTATTATTATTATTATTATTATTATTATTATTATTATTATTATTATTATTATATAATCTGACTTATACCCCACCCATCTTGGGTGCACTCCCATTCTGGGAAGCTCACAATGTTAAAAAGAGTAAAACAAACATCATAAAACCATAGAACAACCCCTACCCATCCCCAGTCCAATCAGAAGACTATAGATTAGCTGTCTATTTTGCATTACCTGTACAGTACTTTCATGTTTCTTATTCTGTATGGTATAACTGCTCTAGCAGTGATGTTCTCTGACCAAAGCAGGTTGAGATGCCAGTTACAATATATATATCTTTCTTTTGCATGGGTTATTAAGATGAATTATTCTTATTCTCTAGGGGTGGGTGGCCCTGGCAAGTTGCTCTACGGCTAAAATCATCGCACGGTGATGGAAGACTGTTGTGTGGTGCCACTCTTATCAGCAGTTGCTGGGTGTTGACTGCAGCACACTGCTTCAAGAGGTATTGTTGCAGGATACATATTGGCAGGGAAATGCCATTTTTACAGAGAAAACAACCAAAGATCTTATTTTCCATAAGACTGATTCATCTAATAGATTATTGACTTAATGTGGTATATTAGTATAGATAATATATTAAATATATATTATTATTAATTACCTATTATATTACTATTAGGTTGGAATAAAAATTGCATTAGTATAGTAAGAAGATCAGTGTAGGAAAAACAAAAATATTACATCCTTGTGACAGCTCAAATAATGTACTGAAATTATTTGAGATTTGGGGTGCTTTTAAAACTTTTGTGCATACATATTTTAGTACTTTGTTCTAAGCCTATAATTGTACACATAGCTATCTGAAACTAGGCCACACTGATTACAACAGGGCTTACTTCTGAGTAAACATTCTCAGAGTTGCAGTGCTGGTCTCTGAAAAATGTATCTGCCAAAAAAAAAGTCTAGGATTCATTTGTTAATTTGATTTTTTTAAAAAAAGATTATTCCCTAGAAATTGTTGAAACAATTCATGTGTATGTTTGGACACCTGATATAAACTAAATAATTTTGTGTAGAATGCTTGGATTTCTATGGGTTGTTGCATTGTAGTTATTAACATTCTCTCTAATTTATTTGCTCTTTTAGCAATTCTAAACTTACCTTTCACCTGCTAAGTATTTAAGAGATAATGGCTAAAATTCTCTTGCATAGTTAGGCCAGCAGAACTTTTGGAGATTCAATTTCCTGAAATATTATGAAATACTTTAGTACTGTTTAATGACAACCATCCAGTTAATTCTATTGCAGGAGTTCTGATCTGTTAAATTAGTAACAGTACAAGCTTCAGTTATAATGCTCTCTGGTTCATACTGTTGACTGGCTCATGGGTTTGGCTGCTTATACAGTTATACCTCGCTTAAAGAACATAATGTGTTCCACAGGATTGCTCTTTCAGCAAAACACCATTGTATTTATTTATTTAATTAAATGTATACCCCACCCTTATCCAAGGACTCAGGGCGGCTTACAATTTAAAACAATTAAAAACACATTACTTATGATAAAATTAAAAGTTAAAAGATTAAAAGTTTAAAAAGTAAAAAAAACCCAACAACAACAGGGAAAGAGGTGGGGTATTCAAAGGAGCCAGCCAGACGAGCTGAGCATCTAGCCCATACCTCACACATGCCCCACTATGTGATATGTTTATTTTAAAAAAAATAAACATATCCCCCAACTTTTAACATAGAATTCCACAATTCCAGGGATTAGTAGTTCTAAGTAAGAATGCAATCTATAATGGAAGTATTTTATTTTTAGAGAAAAAAAATAAACTTGTATAAGAATAGTTGTAAGAGAGAAAAAAATCTAAATAATTTTTTGACAGTACAAAGCTAGTTGGCTCAATAGCTCAGTGAATTAGATATCTGATGGCAAGAGACAGTGGTTGGGAGTTTGAGTTTAATTTTGCCAGTGTGGAAAAGAGCCAGTTGCACAATCTCAGAAGTGCCGCCAAAACACTTCTGAAGATTGTATAGCTAGACAGCTCTGACAAGAGCTTGCTTGATCGAATACAATATTATTATTATAATACAGAGCCACTCCATTGTAAGTTCAATAGAGTCGTGAAACATTACAAGCCAATTGATTATGCAACATGTCAAGAGAAAAGCAATCTTGGGTATCTCTCTGTCTTATGTAAGATGTTCATTAAAAAGGCACAAAATATTTCACTTTGGAAATCCATTTGCTGAGCTGCAGTAAATATGGAAGTTTATAGTTCTGTATTCTTTACATGCCATCATCTTCTATCTTGAAAATGATAAGAATGACTAGGGAACTATTAACATCTGCCAAATTAATATACTCCTTGTATATAATCTCTCCCATTGAGGAAGTGACTGCAATGGGGGAGGGTAGGTGGTACAGACATACTTGGCTGGGAACCTAATCTTTTCGCCTGTCATAATCCTTTATGCATTCCAGCATTACATCTGTTCTGTATAAAAATAATCTACCTCAGAGTAAAACAAGAAGTCATGAAATTCTCTGCAGCCCTTACATTGCAGATCTCTCCACCAAATTAATCACTTTTGAAGCTATTTCATGATATTTGGGCAGAAGACTGTGTACAGACTAGAAAGAGCAACAATTGAGTCCAGCTGTATTTTGGTCCTAAGGAATTGGTATAGAATTGGTATTTTCATAATTATGTAATGTTTAAGTCACATGCCGCTAATTGTATTCTCTCACATAAGCAAACATATACATGGTGAGGAAAAATTCCTATAATCTCTGCCTCATTTACACCAACCAATATTGTAAGTAATGTGAGCTCTGGTAACAGGCTGGCCTGTGATTAATGTAGTTTCATTAAAAATTCATTTCAGAACCTCTGCCTTGCTACATCCCCACCAGATTCTGGAAACCTATTTTGCCTTACATCAAAGTGTAACTTGTAATCTATTCAATGTGTGTTATCATTTATCACTTTGTCATATCCAATACCATTTTTGCTGATTTTTTTTGATTCAACTACTTTAAAACTGTTCTCAAAACTGTAACCTAATTTTTCTTATTCCCTCTTTACACGATGAAATACAAATGTCTTACTAACAGTATTATGATGACCTTTAAACGAGAGGAGTATTTCTAGAAACAATCAAAGCAACTATTTATACAAACCATATACGTTGTTCCTAGGATATCTTACTGGAGACAAAGTCTCTAGCTGGCAAATTGGTGACAGTGTTCTCCCTAACACGCATGTAGCAGAGTCCTCAAATGTCCTGGTTGTTGTTACACTTTATTAAGTAATTGCTTGGAAATTTGGAAATAGGTAGATATTTACTGTTTCGTTGACAAGCTCTTTTGGCAAAAATATCCAGCAACAAAAACAAAACAATCCTTCCTTCAAAATTATCTTCCCCCTTTATCTGTACTGGTGAAATGTTATTTTTATGGCACCTTTTTAGGTATGGCAATAACACTCGGAACTATGTGGTACGTGTGGGAGACTACCACACATTGGTGCCTGAAGAGTACGAGGAAGAAATAGGAGTACAAGAAATAGTGCAACACAAGGAATATAAGCCTGACAGCAGCGATTATGACATCGCATTAGTGAGGCTGCAAGGACCTGAAGAACAGTGTGCTCGGTTTAGCACTCATGTCTTACCTGCCTGCTTGCCACTCAGACGTGAGAAGCCACAGAAAACTGCTCCTAACTGTTACATCACTGGTTGGGGTGATACAGGTAAGATTGCATGCATGTGTTTATTTAGTATGTTTACAGTGTCAGTTAACCAGTTTTCGGGGCAATGTACACAGTCTTCCAAATATGAATTATGATTAAGATGTTCCTTCTTCACGCTTCATTGGTAGAATGAACAGCCTTTCCCCATCTATACAGGAAAAGGTGCTGCCAGTTACTGTGTGTTCTGTTACATTGCATGGAAGCAATGGGAGCAGCCAAAATGCTAATTCTCATTAACCAAACATGTTGGAGATTAAGTTGGCACACTAGGCAAATTAACAGTCAAATCAGAGCTAAATTGAGAGTATTATATAGTGGCTTTAGGAGTCTTCAGTGTGGTGCAGTGTGATAAATGGGCTGGTTAAACTAGTGTGAATAAAGTAAACTTTTAAATTAGTTGCTTCAACTTAAATGATTTAATTTAGGGAAAGTTTGCCCTTGCTTGAAAGCCAGTCGTATCCGACTCTAGGATTCAGTGCTCATCTGTTTATAGCCAAATAGCCAGTGCTGCCTGCGTCTACAGACATTTCTGTGGCCACGTGGTAGGCATGCCTCAGCACTGGAGTGCACGGAATGCTGTTACCTTCCCACTGAAGTGGTCCCTATTTATCTACTTGCACTTTCTTGCTTTTGAACTGCTAGGTTGGCAGGAGCTGGGACAGAGATGGGAGCTCACTGTCATGCAGTACCTGGGAATCGAACTCCGAACTTCCAGTCAGCAAGTTCAGCATCTTAACTACTTTAGCCACCAGTCCCTCTGGAATGAAACCCTTATTAGTATTTTCTGATGTCCTTCCCCCCCCCCCCCCGAGATGATTTTATTTTCTTCTTATACTTTATTATTGTTGGCTGTGTGATGTGGTTTACCCTATAATTATTTCACACACACCTTTTAATATGAATATGTTTTATTCTAAAGCCATGTGTATCCTGCAGATTTTGTAGTTTTTTCACAACAGTCTACCCATTTATTAATGTTGCTCTTCTTTTATTTCAGGGGTATGATTATATTTGACATCATGTACACATGTATAATCATTAAGTGGTACTATTGGCTTCTAATACCACCAAATCTGCTGAGATGAAACTAACAATGTATCATTCTATATAGAATAGTGGATCCAACACCTGGAGTGAAGGCTTATTATACCAAACCTTGCCTATTGCAAAGGACACAAATCTTTCACACCAGAATTTTCCAAACAATCTGACTGATGTTGACATAGATCTTATTCTCTGGTCAATTTGCTGTTTAGTATGTAACCAGTACAGATTACTAATGCATATACGAACAGATGGCTGAAAGCACATATCTCTGATGATGCCAACGCTTACTGTCATCAGATTGTGACTAAAGAGGGAAGTTATACTGGTCTGATTCAGATAAATTTAATTTCCTATGGCAGTTGGCAGTTATTGTTGCTGTGATTTAATACAGAGCCACATCACACCTTAATGTAAAATGTGCATCAAGATCATGTCAGTAACCCAATGCTGGCACATAACAGTGTGCTGATTTGATATATGCACTTGTGAAACTGCAGCACACATCCAATATAATGTTAAACCTAACAAGCATAATTAAAAAAAAAATGTTTGGAAGAGGGAGAACAGATGGTTATGTGAGGGAATGTTCCTGCCCTACTGGCAGTAGTGCACCCAACTGAAGATGTATACTAGGACACACCAGCCAGGAACCCCTTTGCACTGAGAGGGGCCATCCATCACATAGCCAGAAACTGGGAGGAAAGTGATGTGAGCAGAATTGCTACAAAAATACTGCCTCCTGCTGGCTGAATAAAAAGCAATGAATATCTGGGAATACTGGGCTTACTCTTGATTAGCTCTGCATCATATAGTCAACAGAAAAGTCATCAAATTTAATGTCAACTCTCACCAGGACAGTGGATACATTACAGTGTGTCCCAAGATGGGGGGAGCACCAGAGACATAATTGACTCCAGCCTAGAATGGAAATATTGTGAAAATGACTTTTAAAAACGACACCCTTCATGTCATTGGTATGGCTGTTTGGAAAATACCCAGGTATTCTTGGACTTCCAATTCCCAGAAGTCCTGATCGGCAGGTATGCTTATTTAGGCTTCTGGTAATTGAAAACATCTGGGGCACCAAGGTTGCCCACCCCTGTGTGTAGCGTCTAGATACAAATGACTAACTGGTGCATGACTGTTTTAATATTAAAGTATTGTAGGAAAATCTCCTAGATGGGTGAGGGATAATAAATAATAAAAAGGACTGTGGTGGCTGAACTTCACAACCGGGAGGTCAGCAATTCGAGACTGAGTGAGATTCCGTCTCTGTCCCAACTCCTGCCAACCTAGCAGTTCAAAAGCAATAAATTGCAAGTAAATAGGTACCACTTCAGTAGGAAGGTAAACAGTGCTCCGTGCACTCCACTATCTAGTCATGCCTGCCACATGTCCACCGAAACGTGTGCAAATGCAGACAGCACTGGCTCTTTGGCTATAAACAAATAAGCACTGAATCCTAGTCAGAAATGACTGGCTTTTGAGGAAGGGTGGCAAAATAAAAAGATCTTCACATTCAGCATTTTAATATATTTTCTTTCACCAGGAAGGGCCTACTCAAGAACCTTGCAACAAGCTGCCATTCCTCTACTTCCTAAGAGAATTTGTGAAGAACGTTATCGAACAAGGTTCACTGGAAGGATGCTGTGTGCTGGTAGCCTCGAAGACCAGAAACGTATGGACAGTTGCCAGGGAGACAGTGGTGGACCACTGATGTGTGAACGCCCAGGAGAAAGTTGGGCTGTGTATGGAGTGACCTCCTGGGGTTATGGCTGTGGGGTCAAAGACTCTCCAGGTGTCTATACCAAAGTTTCTTCTTTTGTGTCCTGGATAAGAAGCACAACTAAGTTATGACCATAACTAGCATCCTGTTCAGTAACAGATGGGACACAATAGTGGACAAGAGACATTTTTTTCCTGTATGTGCTACTTTCTGGATATTAAGATAGTTCATGCTAAAATGTAGATACAGTTGGACATCACTCTTACATTTACATAAGGGGCAGGGAAGTTATTTTTCTGCTATCCATGGATGAAATCCTTAATAGCAGCTTAAATAGTTGCACAAATCAGTTTTATAGCTTTACTACCTGGAGACACTAACCTCACCAGACTAAAATACAGAGCACATATATTCCTTTTCTTCTGTCAGGTTAAGCAAGTGTTTCTGTATTTTGTGCAGTGGAATATACAGAGAACTCATGTCCACTGGGCTGTATTTTTAGATTTTTAGAGCCTAGAACTCAATATTTTACTGCATTAGAAATTAAAGTCCTCTGTATCCTATTGAATTAGGTTAAATATTTAAACATTTATCCTGTAAGAATAATTTAACTTTTGAATTTGAACATGAGCATACGCAGTCCTTTTCCAAAATGTAACTGGCATAAGGATAGATCCTTTGGAGATGTAACATTAATATGCTCATAAACAGTCCTTTTTTTCCTTCTAACAACTCCATTATAATATGTCCTGCAAAGTAGTTATCTATCAATGTTACTCCTGGTTTCTTGAAAGTTTAGTAAGAAACTGAATATTATTTATGATGTATATATACGAATATCTGTAGAATGATTTAAAAACTTTAGCTCCCGTTTGAACTTAATTTGGTGAAAGACTTCAAAGATGTAGCAACAGCTATGTTGGAAAGCTCAGATGTGGTCCTTCTGTATCAAGTTAAAACTACAACCACTAAAAAGTGTCTATACATGTACAAAATATGAATCTGCAATAAGTATGACTGTGTTGCAACAGTTATTATCTCACCAATAATTGTATAGAAGCCCTACCCTTCCTTTTTGTTAAGACCAAATTGGTAGTAAATGGCTATGAAAACTTTAAATCTACAAAAGTGGTGTGAAATACCTCTGTACTATCAAACATGTTAACTTTGGGAGGCTTAGATTTTTATCAAAGCACTTCAGCATAGCTCAACTGATTAATTTGATATTTCTAATGAAGAGTGGCCATGTTTCCTCCAACCTGTCCCCACTAGCTACCTTATTCTCCCGTATGTGCTCATTCCCCACATAATTTTTGTATACATCATCTTAGTTGAATTTTTTTTTATCACCATGACATTTCAGAGTCCTGCCTGAAGGAACTTCCAATATAAACCATAAGTAGAAAATAAGAGGGAACGATGCAGGTGTACGGTCTTAGGCTTGGTTTAAAACTGCTTGTAGCCTTAGCCAATACAGTAAATGCACTCGGCTAGGATTTTTATTTCAGAAATAGCTACTCAAGTTCTATCACAGGATGGTTTTAGCCCCTTTCCTGCAGCTACTGTCCCAAAGACCTCACATAGATGAGCTCGACATTATCTACTTTGTAAAGCGTCAAACATGCCAACTCCTGCCAACTTATGAAAACTTTAAAAGTTTCAAGGCACTCAAGGGATTATGCCAGTTTTCATCAAACATAAAAAATGGGCAATCTGACAGCATAAATCTCCATCACTAATGTAACTAAATACATGTTTCCTACATACTATTTCCATGCAATCTCAAATAAACTGAACCAGGAAAACAATATAGCACAAATATTTTAATTTTAATATTTTAAAGTCACAGCATAATACACCAAGTACAAACAATGGCAGGAATAAGAAACTTTCAGTATGTTAAAATGTGCATACTGTACTTCAGAAGGCTGTTGTCCATTTCCGATCTTCAAATCCAAAACTGTTAGAATATATTTGTGTGATAATCACGAAAGTGTGAAGTTGTTGTTCCCTTTTGTAGCAAATTCCACTCCTTTAATCTGGAGGCTAACAGTTCAGACTTCTCCTTTGACAAAGACAGGTCCCTTAGTAGATCATCTAAATCTGATTGGCTTATAAAATGTGGCTTACTCTCTTCAAATAGGGATTCATAATATTCATTAACATCAACATCCTCCTGCTGTTCCTCATCTGACATGTCACTGTCAGTAACAACAGGAGGAGGATGGAGTGGCACCGGACTGTCTGCATCATGTGGCACTGGCTTCAGAGCAAATTTACAATCAGGATAGATGATTTCTGACTTCTTTGAAAACCCAGAAATTTTATTCATACAGAAGTAGCAGTCCAAATGATGGTCTTCTGGCACACACCAAACCATAGGCACAGCAAAAGGCATTTTATTCTTTTTCCCATTCAACCATTGTGTTAGGCCAGGGATCTGCAAACTTGGCTCTCCAGGTGTTCTTGGACTTCAATTACCAGAAGCCCAAGTCAGTATGCCTGCTGATCAGGACTTCTGGGAATTGAAGTCCAAGAACATCTGGAGAGCCAAGTTTGCTGATCCCTGTGTTAGGCCAATGTAACACATCTGACAGCAGATATGAGGTACCCAGCTTTTATCCTGATTTCCAATTTCACATCCAAATACAGTAATACCTCGGATAACGCTAAAATCGCATAACGTTAAGTAATCTGGGGAGGAGAATTGGATCGAATAATGTTAAGGTCCTATGGGATGTATCGGATAACAACCGCTAAAGCCTGTGCGGTTACAATGTATCTCTATGGAGCTTTAACGTTATCCGATACATCCCATAGGATTTTAACATGCATCGGATAACACTAAAAATCAGATCACACCAAGACTTGTGGAACCAAGTCTTAGCGTTATCCAAGGTATTACTGTACTTGTAAGCAAACTTTGACCTCTTGGTTAGGTTCTTACATTGCTCAGATAGGGTATATTTACCACAAATGTAACACACCTGCGCCTACTCATTTTTAGCTCAAAACAGACTCACTAGGGCCTAGCTGTGCTATCCAATAAGATGGTTTTGCAACAGAGAAAAGCCTTTGGTCCATCTTGCCTTATATACCTGTTTCTGAGGCCAGCTCACTGACTTGCCCAGACATAGTGATAGCTGCAACACTTAATACATTACCGATTTACCGACCATTTGAACAGCTATATCAATCCTGCAAAAAAACAACAACAGAAAAATATATTTTAGAATCCCAAAACATGTAATCTTAACCAATGTTCGAACTCTACACTAAATGAAAACATTCTGTATAATCCTAAAAATACCACAAAAGGTGCAAATCTTCCACTGATACTCAAATCAATTGAACTGGATAACCTACCTTCAAAATGACATATAGTTGTAATATCACTGGACCTGAATTACAAAGGTTTTTGATTATCAGCTGTAAGTTTTAATAAACACCTCCTCCAAACGTGTTGAGGGTTTTTTAATCTTTATACCACAACCATTCAGAAATGCTTCCCCAACACCCCCAAATTGCCACTCAAAATGAAAAGAAGACTATTTGAAGGAGCAAAATCCAACTAGAGCACCAAGAACAGATAAGCAAACAGCTCCTCCTTCCTGTCTGGGGATGCCTTACACAGGAGGAAGCCTCCTGAATCCCTGAAAGCATGGCAAAACTCTAAGCACCAAATAACGAGGGATTTTCAGTTATAAAAAGCTATGTTACTATTCTGTTGGGCTGGCCAATTATTCTGTGCCTGTGTACCTGATGTGTGCATAAATTGATGCCATGAGGCCTCAAACTTATGTCTGATGAAGTTGACTTGGTCCACGAAAGCTCACATTTAAACACAGGAGTTGGTCTTTAAGGTACCGCATCATTTTTTCCCCGGTTTTGTTTACTCTAAGACAGTGGTAGCTAACCTTGGCACTTTGGTTGTTCTTGGACTTCAGTTCCCAGAAAGGCAGATCAGCAGGTTGCTGACTTGGGCTTCTGGGAATTGAAGTTCCAGAACAGCTGGAGTGCCAAAGTTTAGCCACCAGGGCTCGAAGTGATGCTTTAAGCATCAGCATCCAACCTCCCACACACCAGTTTTATACTTTTGCCCCGAATAAAAAAAGGCAGAACTCCTGTTGTGCGAAGGCCCTTTAGTACTGCTAACAAGACAAGCTCACCTTCCTTACTTTGTTACCTTTTAAGTTTTGGACCTTGGAAGTTGGACACTATGCTCGGATCCCTCCACAAGGGAGTTTCCTCCCACGATGCTCCTGCTTCCCGCCCTCTTTGAGACCCTGTGCCTTGCCCAAGTCAGAGACTCGCACCCACGGAGTGAGGAGGAGCTATGCCAAAAAGCAAGGGCGCATTTGCTCTACCATGTATAGGAAGGGAGGCTGCCACGCTGGCAGGTCCCATGGAAGCATGGATCACCCCACCCACCCTTCAACCAAAATAAAGGAGGCTGAAACAAGGCTCCCCTCCTCGCTGCAAAGAAATGGGATAGTATCAGTTTACTTGCGACCTCCACTTTCACTGCTGACACGGGCAACAAAGGTCCCCCCCCCCTTCAAAAGATAAGTTGCGAAACTGCAGCACATGAACACACACCCTCGCAAAAGTAATACCCTCCTACCTGCAGCCACCGGTTCGGCACCGCCTTCCTCCATGGAGCAGCCCCAGTCTAATCCCATAAAGAAGGTGCGTGGCCATGCAGACAGAATTTGCTCCCCCTCGTCCCTACACGTTAGCTTTGCCACACAGGAGCTAAAATGTCCTCCATGCGCATGTGCGAAGGCATGTGCGCTCATGAGGCTCCACAACCACAAGCAAATCCTCTCCCCGGGAAATTAATCCCCCACTAAGTAAAGCCGTCACCGGTGCCCATTAAAGACAACCCGGCTTATTCCTCTCGTTCCTAAAGGTCTCACTGATGTGCTTTTTTCCCTCTGCCCTACTTACCTTCCCCAAAAACATGCAAAGGCCGGAAAGGAGGAAACCAACCCCAAGCGAGCCTTTTTATAAGGGAGCTCTCGCCACACCCCCTAGTCATGCGCAGAGATAGAAAAAATGTTCTGCCCATGCACTCTTCTAGCCGCAATACTGCACTACTAGCGGTGCCTTCTCCTCGGAGTCAGACTTTCCATTGGAAAGGTGGTCCGGGTTTGTCTCCCCCGCCCACCAACACATACAGTTTTCACCCTTCCTTTTGTTAAAAAAAATATATTTTATTTTACTAAAACTGAAACAACAGAACTACAAAATATAAAAAAACATACTAACCTTACATCGAACATCAACAAATATAATTAAAAAATACTTAAAAATACGTGACACAGTCACATAACTAAGGGGACCTGCCCACTATGAGACAATATATATTTTAAGTATTATACATAAATATATTTTTATAGATGAAAGGACCAGACTTGTAGGTCAAGAAACAAGGGAAAGCATTGCTATCAGAAGCAGGCACCGGCTATTGAGTCCAGCAAAATTTCTTTGGGCAAAGCATGGAGGGGGATGTGCGTTTGTGTAAAGGTAACTATTGTTTGAAAGCCAGTTGCATGATAGTCCCTCTACCTTTGGCCAGAGATCCATGCAGGTGAAAGTCACTCTGCCATCGAGGTAGGTAGGTGGACGTGCCAGCCTGTGTGTGCAAAATTAGTCCCGAGAGCAGGGGAGCCAGTTGAGGGCAAGAAGCAAGCAAAAGCCTACAGCACCCGGTATTCCCAGGCGGTCTCCCATCCAAGTACTAACCAGGCCCGACCCTGCTTAGCTTCCGAGATCAGACGAGATCGGGCGTGTTCAGGGTGGTATGGCCGTAGGCGGGGAAAAGGCTTCCAATGCCTCCTTTCTAGCACATGGGTGTCCAGGCGGACTGACGTCAGACGGAAGCAAAGAGCTCACCTCCTCTGGTCTGCCCAGGAACCCATTCCTGCCTGGGTCGCCACTTCCCACACGGTTCACACAATGCTCCTAAGACCAGAGACCTTGGACTGGCTCACCCACAAACAACGCCGGGACTCAACTTGCTTGCTTTCGGAACACATCCCGCGCCCCACCCCTCAGACAGGACAAGTTCTAGAAAGGGTTCATCCTCCTTCTCAAGCATCTAATGATCGAGGCTGGTTCTGCTCTCCCCTCCATTGCCTCCACCCTTTCTCCTCCTGATCGCTTTCTTCTTCCTGCCCTGGCCTCCT